>OV743315.1:10002500-14802500 GCA_928268935.1 Lasiommata megera | reverse complement strand
ATAAAGCTTCATTAAAATTTTCAAAATCTCTGCCAGTTAGGATTTTGAAATTGTACAGTTATTATGGTAAACGCGAATTTCGGGAAGTAAATCCATGTAATTTTCGTTCAATGAACGTACACAGCTAAACATTTAAAAATCTTTGATAGTCTTCTTACCTAAAGTTTAGTGTGGTATCTTCCAACGTTATATCCCTTCTGCCTCATAAAGCCATACGTTATTGACTTTTATGATGATATGGCCAAATTAACCTATCGCCCATTTTATGTCAATGTACATATCTCATTCAAGAGTACTTCGTCATCAGCCTATTAACCGTACCACTGATAAAATAAAATAGCCACGGCGCGCTTCGCCTGGAGGTCGTCAAGAAATAAAAATACGATACATAATTTTTTTTTAAACTATCTAAAGCTTTATTTGAGAGAGCCACCCGACATTCCATCCCTTTGTTAGTTGAATTTTTTTAAACCCACGCTTTATATAATATCGAGCTCCCACATTATTGTATGTATCCGCTTGTTCAACAAGGTTTTTAACCATTACACATGCATTTAAAAACTAACCTATACCACCTATGTATGCTGTAGAAGCTACACCGATCTTGACGTTCACAGAATACTTTTTAGGTTTTTTTTTTTTTTTTCTTTTTATGGCTTTACACAGATTAGCCAATGTCAAGTTTATTATTTTATTAATTCTCTCTTTTTATGGCTTTGCACAGATTAGCCAATGTCAAGTTTATAGTAATGTAGAAGTTAGGGAGAAATGGCGGGAAACTTCGCACTCTGCGGACGCGCATCCCTCAAACCTTTTTCAAATTAATACCTCTTAACCATTCAGAAAACTGGCCACTACACAAACGACACCAAAACTGTCCACGACACAACCAACACCAGTCCTTTTCAAAATTAGCCAACTAACATTAATTCAAGAAAAGCGTGAAAAAACTGTGCCCGCCATATACGAAGTCTCCCGCCTTTCTCCGAATACTTTTTAGTTCGTGTAAACAAACGTGAAAGATATTGCCTGACTTTTGTATATGATCTGTAGTTATCGGTCATTTTTGATAGATGACATGATGGCGGTTGGAGTTCAAGCACTTGACGGAAAATATTGTTAATGGAATATTTATATATAGGATGACTACGGGGCGGGTGCGTGTCTTCGTTGATTATTTGGGTAGACGTGGGTAGGTTCGGGCAAAGAGACCAGATACTCTTGGTAGAACAGAATAACAATTATAAGTATGGTAATTTATAAGAAGCAGACTATACGCTCCACCAAGTACAACTATGCACTACCGCGACTCGAACACAGATCCGGACTGACCGAATGCAATGAATGCAATGCGCCGTCCCACGCCGGTGAGTCTTATAAGAACCTGCATACGTAACACGTGTTGCGTAAAGAGAGGGGGCGATGCCACTCTCTTGTCTGTCGTACATGACTTCAAAACTAGATGGCGCTGCTCTGTAATTGCCGTCATATAGAAACTTTATTAAAAGTATTTTAACAACACGAAGTCTTTCTACTTTGGTTCCTGACTACAGGCGAAAGCCTACAAATGGTTCCCATGTAATAAAAAAACACGACCTCACGTGGATGAATTAGCGGGATAACAGCTAGTTAGATATAATTACGAAGAAGCCATTCCACATTCAGCATAACAGCGAATGCGCCGTAATAATAACTTCCACATTGTGCAGTTGCTAAGCTAACAGAGTTGCGGACGCCGACCGAGTTCCGGATACACTGGGAAGTTATGGTTTCAGCGAGTCTACAATTATAATATGTGCGGTGGTAAACTAAAATATCATTGATAATTTGTGAGAAATCAAAGTATACATTTCAATATATTCTCTTGTAAAGTGTTTCCAAGGCACAATTATAAATACTATAATTACCAATCACAAAAATAACGTTTGTAACGTGTACAACAAGGATGTAGGTAAGGATCATAATGTCTACTTAATTGGGAAGATTTACATTTTAATGTTGGTTTCACAAGCGTAAGGGGGTTCTGTGATCATTCGAAACCAATAAAATTTCTAAATTGTACTGGGTTATTTTGTAAGAAAACGCTCTGTACCACCCACGTGCCTTAGAGAGCACGTTATAGCTATCGGTCCCAATCTTTGCCGAAATATAAATAAAAATAAGATACGTACCTCCACATAAAATTTAATCTCCAAAAAAATAACACTGATATAAAAACAAACAAGAGTCACGGACCTACTCACGAAATTGATTCGAAGTTAACACTAAAAATTTCGGTCAAATAAAATAAAATAAATTGAAATCAATAAGACTACATCAATATATAAAAACACACAACACAAAGAATAAACGAAAATTTTAGTCACATTTCCTTGGCACTTATTTTACAACTGATTGTAACTGACGTACGTCACAGCAAAATAAATAAAAATAAATATGTCAATATATAAGAAAAATATTTAATCCTGTGTCATGGCTAAAAAAGTTTGGACGCTCACAAAAATTTTTTCTTACACTTCTTAATATTTTTGTGCTCTTTATTGCTGTGTCGTGTCGTATTGTTTACTACATACAATTTATGATTGTTATTGTTAATTATTATCAATTATCCATTAGGTATTCATACCTAGTTATAATTGTTGATACGCATTAAAAATATATTCAAATCAGGAATGAAGAGATCCGTAGAAGGACCAGAGTTACCGACATAGCTCAGCGA
Source organism: Lasiommata megera (assembly GCA_928268935.1). Classification (NCBI taxonomy): domain Eukaryota; kingdom Metazoa; phylum Arthropoda; class Insecta; order Lepidoptera; family Nymphalidae; genus Lasiommata; species Lasiommata megera. The sequence goes on along the minus strand of OV743315.1, from coordinate 14,799,781 downwards.
GTTGCGAAGTTGAAATGGCAATGGGCGGGGCACATAGCTCGGAGAACCGATGGACGTTGGGGTCCCAAGGTGCTGGAATGGCGACCCCGCACACCCCCCAACAAGGTGGACAGAAGACATCAAACGAGTCGCTGGGAGCCGCTGGATACAAGCGGCCCAAGACCGTGGCCATTGGAACTCCCTACAAAAGACCTATGTCCAGCAGTGGACGTCTATCGGTTGAAATGATGATGATGATGAAAAATATATTTTACAATTTTAACAATTAACAGGTAGTTAGTGATTTATCGTGCAAATATTATACAGTGAAAAAACATTAAACATTATAAAAAACATATATATGACGGCAATGGTTTTAGTTACTATAAGTCCATGGTATTCTTTGTAGAATACGACAAGGAAATAAATAATTTTAATTTGTTTAGAATTTAAAAAAATAATACAAATGATACGATATAATACGTAATTACGAATGCTAGAGAAGTTTTTACTTCTCCCGTGCCGTTTTAAGCAAACACGTTTTTTTTTTTAATTTTTATCCCGAGAAAACTATTATTTTTGAATTCTGTAAGTACTTTCAGAGGTAATTGTTTCCAAACAAAAAACTTAAATCTATATGTATATAATGATATCAATTTAGATTTTTATTTAATTTATAGATATGATTTTTAATTTAAGGCTGCTACCGCACCTTATCTAAAATTATGATTCAGTCTAAGGTTTGCGTTAAGCGTTTGAATAGAAGATGCCTCTTCACTCTTTATTAGAAGGTCACTCACATTAAAGGTGGTGGTGAAAACGAATGCTGGAAAGATTATCTATGCGGTGCGTATTAGGAAAGGGGGAGCAAAGCGTTACGTACGTGTAATGTGCTTATTAGATTACATTTGAACCTTGCCCGTACACTCCTTGTAATAATAAATTTTAGTTTTAGATTCATCAAAATAAAATAACTGACCTTAATTTGAAACATCAATTTAGTATTGAATTCTCATCAATAACACATGTATTACAAACTGTAATCTTAGAGCACAATATCCCACACTCATTACTTGACACCGCTAATGCCCAATCGTCTTACTCGTATATACTCGTTTATCGCCAATCGATCGCTATCAACGAGTTTGTTTGATAATTACTTTGTATTCTATCTATATATATAAAAGCGAAAGGTCACTTACATACTTACATACTTACATACTGACTTACATACATACTGATTAAACACGAGATCTCAAAAACTATTGCACGTATAAAGCTATAATTTAGCAAGTAGGTAGTTGGTAGTTAAGAGATGTCAGCTAAGAAAGGATATTTGGAAATTCCACCCCTAAGGGGGTAAGATAGGGGTTGGAAGTTTGTATGAAATTTCTTTGTTTTTAGAGATAGAGACACAAAAATTTGCATTAAGATTAATAATAATATTATCTGTTAAGGGTGGTAAAATAGGGGATGATAGTTATTGCTTATTTTTTTATTATGAAGTCTACAAGCGTGAAATTTTGAAAATAGGTTTCTTTTAGGGCTTAAGTATAAGGTTAGATTTTTTTTCATCCAAATCTACCCCGAAGGGGGTAAAATAGGGGTTTGAAGTTTGTATGAATGTCCTATGTTTTTTAATTTAGAAACACGAAAATCGGAAATTTGGTATTTGCCTGTAGCTTATAATCTGAAGCAGAGCAATCACGGGAAATCAGCAAATACGCAGACGAAGTCGCGGGCTACAGCTAGTACTACTATATTCGCATTACTTAGGTATCTCGAGGAGATCTAAAAATAAACAATAAAAAATTTTGAGCGAATCATAATACCTAATATCTAAAGTGTATGACATTTACAAGACCCCTTATAAAAATGCAAAAACGCCGCCCTGGAAGTTTGTAATCGTATTTTATCAAAGTCAAATCTTCATTGTGGAGCTTTATTTGACCTGATTGCATCATAAATTGTTCATGAATAAATAATATCGAGAGAGCGAGCTCTTAAGGAGAAGATTACGTGCGAGATTCAGATTGAAGCCGCAATAGCTCAGCGGTGTCTGGCTCGGACTGAAGGATAAAAGTTTGGTTCTTTAGGTAGGTTGATTAAACGTTCTAACTATAGACCTACTCCTAATACTTTTTTTTAAGTTAGCACTTGACGGCAATCACACCTGATGATAAGTGATGATATTATGATGGTTGTCTAAGATGGTAAAATTATATTTCGTAAGCTAAATTTAGGTAGGTAACTAAACTAATAACGTTTATTACATTATTTAATTTTAGAGAACTTATAAAAATAGGGATTAAAAGATAATTTTATTTTTTGATTATACGATTGGACTACTTATTTAATATAATCTACAAAATCCATGCTGTTCTCGAAAAGAAACATCGTGAAAGATGGCAAAAAAAAACTCGTTAGTGTATTTTATACTTTTTTGGCATTTATTAATTTCTTTACGCATACGAAATGATTTAATGGCATTTATCAATTTTTTTACGTATAAAAATATATTGGATCTGAGTTAAGATATGTATAATAACAACAAAAAATCTCATTTTGATGATCCAAATACAAATAATCTTCTTACTACGTACTGTAGTACGTTTGAACGTTTGAGTGCGTTTTAACTTTTTCTATCATTCATAAAATTCAATGCGCATCATTAAAATTGTTGTATGTAAAGTAAAAAATGTATGACACGAATAAATACAATAATCGGACCCTTAATTTGGTGCTCTTTTAAATCACCCCACGATTTTAATACACTTCCTAAATAAATTGATACCTAAGAAAAAATATTAGCTTGCCATCGATATCGGGAGAACGTGACCGAAATCCAGAACACCGGAATGAGTTCCGTGTTTCGATTTGAGATTTGTTATCGGTCTTAAAGTAAATAAATATATTTATCTTGAGGGTGATTTCGCCAGACCAAACTACTTTCGCTCGTTCGGTCACTGTACTGATATAAAATAAATATATTTATATCCTTTTTTTACGTGCTCTAATTTTTTGTAAACTCACTATTTTATATTGTATTATTTGTATTGTTAGGTGGAGCAATTTTTTGTAAACTTACTGTTTCATATTGTATTGTTGTTAGTGAAAGCCAATTTTTTGTAAACTTACTATTTCATATTGTATTGTTGTTAGTGGTGGCCAATAATTATTGCGATACAGTTTATATTACTGCAGCTGTTATCGTAACACCATGCTTAGTAGGTATTCCCTATATGTGGGCTACAAATACTCGTAGTGCCTTAAATTATAAATATTATATATATTAAGTATTCAACTCAAATCATTTATTTGCATAGATTATGTAGTTTTGGTGTTACATTTAATTAGAGTTTCTTACAATAATAATCATATTATATATGTTATTGAATTATATATATTACGTAGAAATACCACTTTGCTACATGTAAACCAACATATATTCACCTTTTTTAAATAATTAATTGCGTTTGACCACAGTTTTACTTTATGGAAATTGTATATTAAATATTCGTGGCCGAAAACGTAGATTTTCTGCGGCATTCGCTCTTTTTTAACCCCTTAAGTACAAATCGAACAGTCTTGTGTGCCAAATGTTTTTTCTAGGTGAATAAACTTGTTGAAATACTAAGACATTCCAGGGCTAGGTGGGGCTGAGTGAGTTACCCGGAAGACAGAAATACAGATCTCGATAGATTTTTCCAATTCCAAATATGCAAATAAGTTTTATATTATCTATAATATTTTGATATCTTGCGGTGAGTTCATTGGTAAAAGAGAAATGAGATCGAAGACGAGACGATTGACGAGAGAATAGACAAAAGGAAAAAATATTATTCTTATGCCGTTTGTGTCCAGTATTTCTTAGCCTTGATTTATGTTGTCGGTCCAACTAGTGGGAGGTCTGTAAAAGCTAAACTAACATTTTAGGATCCCAACGTCTACAAGTCCTCCGAATTTTGTGTCCCCATAAATTACCCGTGTAGTAAACTCCCTACGAGTTTTCGTAAGCAGACTTACAGGTACAGAGATCTGACGTTTCAAATTTTTTTTTTTTTTTATACACTACAAGTTAGCCCTTGACGGCATTTTACCTGATGGTAAGTGATGATGCGGTCTAAGAATGTAGCGGGCTAACCTGTTAGTGGTATGGTACACCCATACTCCTAATTGGTTACTACATGACATCGTGCCCGAACGCTATATCGCTTGGCGACACGTCTTTGTCGTTCCCCCTTCGGCCGAAGCCTCCCACCAGGCCAGACTCGCGCCGGTTATCGAACCCAGGACCTCTAACTTTATAATGCGTAAGGGCCACGGAGGTCGTCAAAATAATTGTTATTGTTTAAATTTAGTTATGTTAATAGTATGTGGGTATTTCTTCTTTTAAGGATGTTATCACAAAGTTTAGATACTGGTAGTGGGGTTTTGGGGGACATGTAATTTGAATACAAATAAAAAATAAAATTCGTCTGTTTATTTATTCTTCGTAACAGCAGGTTATTAAAAACCACAGAAACTAATGATACTATAATGGTCATGATATTTCGTTATTAGTATTGATAGCATGCGATACGTCGATAAATAATAAATTTATAATCCAAAGGTTAAGACACGCGTTTGAATAACTTTTGAATTACAAGTGATACTAACAATTGTATAACATGAAATAAATTTATTAAACATTTATACTACTAAATCAACCTAATCTATTAAGATAGGTTCATAGGTTTAGCATTTTCCCAGCTCAAAAGTCGCGGGTTCGATCTCAGGCAGGCAATTTTCTTGGTCGAGTGTGCTGGGAGGCTATAGCCTTGACTATTGATTGATATACGACAAAGACGCGCCACCACGCGATTTAGCGTTCCGGTACGATGCCGCGAGGCAGCCGCTGTAAGTGGTATGGGTAATTTCACTACGCTGGCCAAACCCCTAATGCCAGCCCTATATATAGTATAATAATAGCAGTGCTTTACACAAGGTAATTGTCGGAATATGAGAATAGAATAATGATGTCCCATTGTTTATGCATTGTATTGTATTATACATATAAGCTAGTCGCTGTGATAGCCTAGTGGTTAGTACGTCCGCCTCCTAATGAGAGGTCAGGGTTTCGAATCCGGGCACGCACCTCTAACTTTTCTTTACTACTAAATTCTACTAGGAATTATCTGCGTTTTTAAATAATATAATGTCACTTGCTTCAACGGTGAAGGAAAACATCGTGAACCTGCATGCCTGAGAGTCCTCCATAATGTTCACAAAGGCGTGTGAAGTCTGCCAATCCGCACATGGCCAGCGTGGTAGACTATGGCTAAACCCTTCTCATATGGAGAGTAGACCCGTGCTCTGTAGTGAGCCGTTAATGGGTTGATCATGATGATGATGAAACATTATAACAAAGATGTTTCTAAAAAGTTAATATACGTATTATTATACGTAGCAAATTTGTCTCCAATGTCGATCAACTTTATAGACTTAATAAAAATGTTAGCATACATTTTCATTTCTCACCTTACCAATAAAATTCAAAAATTCAAAATTCAAATAATCTTTATTCAAATAGTCCTTTAAAAGGTACTTTTGACACGTCAATCATTGTCAAGTAGTGATTTGATGGTGATAATTATATTCGTACACTTAAAACTAAAGCTATGAGGGTTCCAAACGCGCCCCGGTCTAAGAAGAAGTCCTCAACAAACTTAGCCGGATTTTTTTTTTTTGTTATCACCATCTCACATAATCAATAATAGTACCTATGGAGATAGAGCAATTCACACCCAAGCTTTTTTATCGTTTATATAATCCTTAATATCGTAGTCTGATTTTTCTATAAGCTTTCGTTTTATAAAAACTTTGAACTTATTGATAGACTTCTCCAAGATATCATATTATCTCATATGAAAAAAATGTGGGTCTTATTTTTGTTTCCAAAATCATGATGAAATCTGCCGAAAAAAAAAATGTTATTTTTTTTCGGCAATACACCTTTTAAAAGTATGGAACCTATATCACGTCCATGCAAAATTTAATCACGATTCTTTCACGTTTAGTCGTAAATGGAAAAAATTATACTTTATTTATAACAAAACTGTAGAACGGATACGATTTGTGGAAAACCACCCTTACAGTATCACCCCAACCTATCGCTCAATATTCGTTTTGTGTCCACACTGTATCCAAGTAACTGGTGGCCGCCTCATCAATAATTGACTGTATGATATCGATCTCCCACTTAAGGTGGAGGTTTAAAAAGGGGTGGTTGGTATCGTCAGTTGTGACGTGTTGTAGTTTATTTTATCCACTACAAGTTAGCTCTTAACGGCAATCTTACCTGATGGTAAGGGATCTTAGACTACGATGGTAACGGCTAATTGGTTTCTACACCACATCGTGCCGGAACGCTTAATCGCTTGGCGACACGTCTTTGTCGGTAGGGTTGTAACGGTCGGAGCCTCACATCAGAGTAGACTCGAGCCGGGAATCGAACCCTCCTGGGTTCGATTCCCTAATTTTATAATGCGACAGCGCACAACAAAACTGTAGAACACACAACAATGATAAGAATGGTATTTCTTTTCAATTATTACTTATCAAATTAGTTTAATTTAGAGATTAGTGCACGACAGAGTTTGTACCATTATCTGTTTTAAATAAACTTTAAAGACTGAACAGTCAGTAAAGAAAACTACCTTGTCGTAACTTTTCCTATAAATAAGTTGGTACGTCAGTTTTTATAACTTTGTTATTTATTTAAAAGGTAGTTTAAGCCGCTCTCTCTTTTGTATTAAGATTATGACGGAATACCTTGAGACATTGCAAACTAGCCCTTATTCCTTGTATTAAGTGTACAAAGTATCTTTAAAAAAAAAGATACTTTGTGACATTGTACTGAAATAATGTGGTACAATTTTTATGACTTTGTTATTTATTTAAAAGATAGTAGCCGGTTTCACTTTAAAAAAAATAATAATAACGAGCCGTGATAGCCTAGTTACCTGTTATAGCCTAGTGTTTAAGACGTCCGCCTTCTAATCAGAGGTCGGGGCACGCGCCTCTCACAATTCGGAGTAATGTGTGTTTTTAAGCAATTCAAATATCCCTGTCTGCAACGGTGAAGGAAAACATCGTGAGGAAATCTGCATGCCTGCGAGTTCTCCATAATGTTCTCAAAGACGTGTGAAGCCTGCCAATCTGCACATGGCCAGCGTAGTGAACTATATAGCCAAAACCTTCACATATTGAGAGGAGAACCGTGCTCTGTAAAGAGCCAATAATGGGTTGATCATGATGATGATGAATAACACATAATAACTTAAGACTATCACCTAATCTTGCATTTTTTTACCATAATGTGATGTTGTTCAATTGTATACATATATAACTTAAACAAAACTTTGAATAACCAAAAACTAAAAACTCATTAAGTACCTAATCTATTGTTTTAAAGGAATATGCTATATCCATACGTAAGTCGATAATCGTGCGAAGATGGTGTACCTATTTTGTCTGAGTATATTTAAATAAATAAATAAACAGCCCGCAACTTTATCAAACTCAACATTTATGTTAAAAAAATTAAAACCATAACCAAACTCCTTAAAAAGTATTACCCTTGGAAGATTAATGATTATTACCTTTTTAACATTACGAGGCGACGTCCTAAACTTTTTTATTTAATTTTTAATTAGGGACCTCTTTTGTTTACAGCCTTAAAAGTAACTTCGTAGATTTTACGCACCTCCCTTATAACTCGTTTAAATTATAGATAGACTTTATTGCAAAGCAAATTTCACGCTTTGTTCACGTTGTGTTATTTGAGACAATAATTTTAGTCATAATTATTAACCATCAGGCCAGGGTCGACTTCGTCACGTTGTATGATATAGCTTTTTACCAAACTGACTTAGTTACCAAGTTACAAAATGAAAATCTGGATCAGACCATATATTTATGCGGCTCTTTTATGAGTAACGTTTTAAAACAGTATTCTGTATTAAGTCGCTCAGCGTGCTATGGAAAGGGTTCTGCTAGGTGTTTCTATGAGGAATAGAATCAGTAACGGAGACATGTGTAGGAGAACCAAAGTAACCTACACAGTCCCACGGATTAGCAAGCTGAAGTGGCAATGGGCACGCTATATCTGTCGCAGAATCGACGGCCGTTGAGGCAGACGTGTTCTGAAGACTAAGTTTACTTTTACTTCCAATGTTCAGTGCGTTACAGTCCAATTTTTTTCTTGAATTTATCAATATTTTTATGAACATACATTAAATTTTCATATATGGCTATGCACTGTCATTATTTTATAATTTTCAGATTTATCTCTTAATGACTCTCTGGAACTTAATTTGTATATCACATGAACAGCCCTATTCTGCATAACGAATAATTATAGTGTCAATATCAGCAGCATTACCCCATAATAAAATACCATATCGTACTCAGGTACTCACAACTATTATAACGCACGGCAAACCCTTCTAGTGTGCGTAAGCCGTCACAGTATAACAGTTCGGCGTGTTGCCAGACAATGATTCATGTTCATTCATGTATAGTAATGCTCTACATTTTCACGTGCGAATCCAGCACCTGTCATCTGTTATTACATAATCATGGATAATTGTTATGTTAGTAAAATTGATTTCGCTTTGAAGACTGCGTTAAAAGCTTAACCGTAAATGGCCTTTTTTATACACTACAAGTTATCATATAAATCAAATCAAATCATTTATTTGCATTGATTGTGTCGTTGAATTGGTGTTACATTTAACTAGAGTTGCTTACAATCTGCCGGGTAGGTGTGCAAAATTAATATTGTTTCTATGCGATATCGTGCCGGAACGCTTAATAACTTGGCGAAACGTTTTTGTCGGTAGTGTCGTAACTAGCCATGATGGAAGCCTCCCACCAGACCAGACTCGAGCCGGGAATCGAACTTTAATTAATCGTAAGTGGTACTTAAGCTGTGATAGCCTAGTGGTTAGGACGTCAGCCTCCTAATCAGAGGTCGGGGAATCGAACTCAGGCACGCACCTGCAACTTTTCGGAGTTATGTGCGTTTTTAAACTGTTAAAATATCACTTGCTTCAACGGTGAAGGAAAACATCGTGAGGAAACCTGCACGCCTGAGAGTTCTCCATAATGTTCTCAAAGGCGTGTGGAGTCTGCCAATCCGCACATGGCCAGCGTGGTGGACTATGGCCAAACCCTTCTAATATTAGGAGGAGACCCGTGCTCTGTAGTGGGCCAGTAATGGGTTGATCATGATGATGATGATGATACTTATTATTTCATAGTTTATTTACGTTCTTATAACAAACTCAATAACCAAATGGACGCATATTTTCTACAGTTATATTTCTGCATACCTAAAATATATATATTAAGCAAGGTTTTTCTAATTTCTACGTAGTCTAATACAAACAAGTAATGAATGAACGTAATGTAAAAAGCGTCGTACAAAATAACTCATTCAATATCGTTCATTCACTCCGTATGTAGGTGGGAAGGGCAACGCCCTGTAACAATCTATTTTAGCGCCAATATTAATTAGAGTCCAGATTTATTGTGTTAAGTGTCTACGCAAGTGTGTTTACTATTATACATTTCCCGGTAGACTTTATGATTAATGCCTCGAATAAATACCTAGGTATTCATATCTCAATAATATCTCGCATAACTTCATTTATTAATGCTTTGACCAATGAGTTGTTACTTACGTGGCGCAGTGCGTCCGCTGTCGCATTATAGAGTTGGAGGTCCTGGGTTCGATTCCGGGTCGAGTCTAGTCTGCTTCGGCCTTGGCTAGTTACCACACTAGCGACAAAAGACGTGTCGCCAAGCGATATTGCTTTCCGGCACGTTGTCGCGTAGAAACCAATTAGGAGTATGGGTTGGTTTACCATACCACTAACAGGTTAGCCGCTACCATCCTAGACTGCATCATCACTTACCACTAGGGGATATAGCTGTCAAGGGCTAACTTGTAGTGCATAAAAAAAAACTTTCCTGTTTTTAAAAACTGAGCTATTTTCCAATAAAGAAATATTGGCGAACTAATTATTTTTAATGGGTAAATTTTTTATACATTTTGTATATTATATTCAAAAATATTTGGATACCGACTTTGACTTTTTCAGTCGTTGTATAAAAGTTTTATGTATAGTCATTGATTTACCACTAGCCGTAGATCGATCATTAACGCTCAAAAAATGGGACGGAAAAGTAGTGCACTAATAGCGACGCGTGCACTCCTTTCCCCCAATGTGTGACAAGGTTAGACGAAAGTCACCGATTCTTACACTCGAGCCGTATAATCCGAATGAATTACAAAGCACAACGCGCCGCTATAGATAACATAACGGCCAGATGTCTAGTGTATTAGACTGGTTGTAATACATCGATATACCGATATGTAGGAATGTATAGTTAGTTGGTGACAAATTCTCGCCTTGTTTTTATAGGACGCGCTCTATCTACGGCTAGTGGTAAATCAATGTGTATAGTAGATAGATTACTAAGACTTGTACTTATATGTTGCAATATCATTTGAGAATTTATACCGAAGTCAGTCTCAGAAAAGGTTTATCACAAAGACTTACTCGCTTTGGTATAATTTTAATACTAATATTGTATATTATAAATTATGAATACTTACATACTAACCCGATAGATGGCGTTTCGTGAAAATTACTAAAGTATTTTTCATACGTCATACCTATTATTATCTTATAGCAGTTAAAATGTAATAAATAAATAAAATAAATTTAAGATGGGTTTGGCCATGGTCCACCACGCTGGCCATTTTGCGGATTGGCAGACTTCAAACGCATTTGAGAACGTTATAGAGAACTCTCAGGTATGCAGATCCTCACAATGTTCTCCTTCATCGTTGAAGTTAGTGAAATTTTAATTGCTTAAAAACGCACTTAACTCCTTAAGTTAGAGGTGTGCGCGGGAACGAACCCCCTACATCTGATTAGGAGGCGGATGATATAATCACTTGACTATCATAGCTTCAAATTTTAAATGTTAAAATATCGAAACCTATTCTACCCGTAGCTAGATTAAGATCCATAACATAATTTTTATTCCAAATCTGTTTACAAGACACTGTTTTCTGAAACTTTCACAACATAAGGAAATTTATTTGAATTACCGTGAACTTTGTCTATCCAATGCTACATATTGGATAAAACAGAGTTTGAAACGGTTATTTGTCTTGAGGACTTGCGAACTTTCCGGTTTAGAAACTTCTGTGCATGTGTATGTAAAGGAGGCTTCCCACGGCGCGTATGGTATAACACAAGCTGGACTACATTCGTATGCGATAGCATTTTGCTAGGTTTCCATGCGATACCTCTCCTCATATGCTCCTTTCATATGCTCAGGGCTCGAGGCCTTTCTTTACTAAGAATTTGTTGAATACCGTTGATTGATTGCTGATAGCTTTTGTATGTGAATCACGATACTCTTAAGCGAAGCTAGTTAAGTTAAAACAAAATGGAAAGCTTGAAGTTTGTCCTTCCACGCACTGTGTACAGCCTTCCTAATGTTATAACTGTGGGATTCTGGAAATTAATGAAATGTGAAATCTCTTGGGTGGATTTGAACAACGCTTCTGGCTTGTTATAATTGGGGTAACAAAGTTTTATGTTGTCCTGAATTATGGTTATCGGGAAATATGGAAGGGTAAAATATCGTCTTCCATTCTGAGGCTCCTTAAAACTTTTGCAACATCACCGATTAGTGGTCGTAATCTCAATCGATTTCAGTTTCAATCTCATGTTGGACATTGGTTATGGGAAAGGCATGCGTGCATCAACTAGTAGAAAAACTCGTGAGGTTTTCTACTACTTTATGTACCAGTGCAAGTTGATGCATGCAGTTGATGTTCACTCATTTAGAGGTAAATAAAAAAAAATTCTTATTGATTATATTTCAATGTGCTATTGTTATTGAGTGATATCGTTATGTGATATTTCATCTTGTTAAATGACGTATCTTCTTAGTGAGGGATCGACCATGGGAAGTGATATGCTATAGGTATAGTATAGTATAGTAGCCAGTACTTTGGGACCCCAACCTTTATCCAATTGCCAAATTATGAATCCTACTAGCACATCGCTTTTAAATCTACCTCTAAGAAAATCATCATAGTTATTTCTTAATTATAATTTCTACTTACATATTCTCTTCTCTTCTAGTCTAATACAGGTTATACAGGTAAGTGGAGTACTTACCTGTATCAAGAACTCTACCTTACTGAAAGTTTTTAAATGGTATATTCATATTTTAAATGCTATATTCTACGTGTTTTATATGTCAATATTGAGTGTGGTATTTTAAAATGATATACTTTTATTTCTTTCTTAATATATTAAACGGAATCCTCTCCGAGATTCTGATCTACCAAGCAATAGTCTGACAACTGTGCCAAGTGTTTAACGTTATAATATCTTACTGTGAGCAGTGCCAATCTCTAAACTACAAGGCTTCCCCATCAAAGAATAAAAGATATTAAAATAATAATATATTATGTGATCACCGAAAATATAATACAAACTCAAAACATGCAAATCATTGATTGATTTATATATCGCATACATAATACATAAAAAAAAAAATAATAATAATAATAAAAATAAAAAAAAATAAAAAATATATATATAATAATAATAATAGGGGGATATATAAATAACCTTTTTCCTACGGGTTGCGGGACGGGATATTTACAAAAACCGACAAAGTAGTCGAGAGAGTGAAAATGAACTCACAATATCTTAATATATATAAATCTCATGTCACAATGTTTATCCTCAATGGACTCCTAAACCACTTAACCGATTATAATAAAATTCGCACACCATGTGCAGTTCGATCCAACTTGAGAGATAGGATAGTTTAAATCTCAAATTATTGTCGCAATTTTAATTTATTGCTAATTATTTGTCTGTTATTATTTGACAGTCACAATTATCAGTTAACTCCAAATGATTCTAACAGATGTCGATACCTTTCGACTGGGTTGAGTAAATAATCAATAGATGGCGCTGCTATGGTATATCTACGAACGTGTCATATAAGCTACATTTTAACAGCATAATTACCACGTGTTGTTGACGCTATAAAATTAATTAAATTTATTTTGTAGTGAACGAAATACCGTATAATTCAATTATTTCCACTTTTTAAATTTTTGGTGTTAGCATAGCCGGCCACGTGTTACTTAGACTGAAGTGTAAATTGAATTCATATTATAATGAAGATAATACAGTGAAATTAATCCTGTTTTTTACTTATTTGTGCTTCATTGATCAAAACTTTATAATTTAATTTGAATATATATATGTAAGTATTATCACATAATTATAAAATTTAATTAAAATGTCAATGCAAAAATGATACACAATTTCCTACACTTTTCAATAGTTGTAGAAATATTTTTTTTGATTGTTTTTATTTCACTTCGATTGACCATAAATATGCAAGTACAATTGCAAAATGATCCATCAGCACAAATATTTTCCGAACAACTACTAGATATTGGGAACGGTAAAATAGAACTGCAACCAAATACGCAATGCATTAAACTACCAGACAATTTTTGCACTGTTGTTCAGGATAAAAATGAATCGTTTCAGAGTATTTTCCCGGATATACAGAATAATTATTTGAATCATGAATGGCTTAGTCAACGGGCGATTTTGGCAGCCAAAAACGTTGATGTTGACGAAATTAACTTCCAGATACAACAGTTGTTACCAGGCGATCTGATGTCTTTTAAATCAATCGATACTGTTGTTGATGAAAATGAAAGTGTAAATTTTCCGATTGAATTTTTAAATTTATTAGATATCCCTGGAATGCCACCACATAATCTTCGATTAAAGATTGGTTCCCCTATTATTCTCCTCCGTAATTTGAATCCACCTCAATTATGTAACGGTACGCGTTTGGTCATCAAAAAGATCACCGGAAACATTCTTGAAGCAACCATTTTGGCTGGGAAGCTTAAAGGAAACGTGGTCCTGCTGCCACGTATTCCGATGATACCATCAGATTCTACCATACCCTTCAAAAGGCTACAGTTTCCAATTCGTTTAGCTTTCGCCATGTCTATAAATAAATCTCAAGGTCAAACAATGTCCATTTGTGGTTTAGATTTGGAAAATCCATGTTTTTCTCATGGGCAACTATATGTTGCGTGTTCACGTGTTGGGAAACCGTCGAATCTATTTGTGTTAGCTAAAAGCAGGTAACCAAAAACATTGTGCACCGATTGGTGTTAAATTAAATTGAAATTGAAAGTATTTATAATTCAAAAAAATAAATATTAATGTTTAAAAGTTTAAGACTGTCTGCCTTGCCTACCTCATTCATGAGTTTAAGCGTCACATGTTATTTACTGTATTATACTGTAATATACTTATATTTGTTATAAAATTAAATGGAAATAATAAATCTGATAAATTTTTATTTTGTACCTATTGATTTCTGCTTAATATCAAGTGTAAGAACATTTAAATTAATTGTGTTCAACGTACTTCCCCTTCAAATCTCAATCCAGTGAATTTGTATACCAACATCAACATTTTCGTCTTTGTTCGTAAATAATTTTATTGTACTAAAGGTTAGTAGTAGAAAGTCAAATAAGGAGATCACCATATTTTTTTACAAATACCATCTGTGTGAAAAAGCATAGTGGACTCCGTGACTGATGTCCTCTTAGATTGTTTACTATAATGTAATATAACAAAAACTTTTGCCACAGCAACGCGTGGCCGGGTCAGCTAGTTATATATATTTTTTAATTCTTTGAAAAAATACATAGGTAAAGTATTTTTAGACATGCCAATCACGAAGGGTTCCAAAAAGGGAAATTTAAATTTCTTAATTTTAATAAAATTATATTAAATCAAATACAAATTAAACTTAACTAGAAAACGTATAACGTAATGTATTGAGATAATGCGAAATCTACCTCATCGAACATATAATTCGGTATCAAAAGTTGGAAATTAGTGACCAAAGACAAATTTGTGTGCGAATCCCTACCAGAATTTGTTATCCATCTGTTAATATGGTACAACTATAGCGACAAAAAGGGGCTGTATTGGCCAAAATATAGACGAAAAAAAAGAAAAAATTGAGACCTAAGAGAAAAACAAATTAAAGACGTGATCTACGTTTCTGTAAGATGTTACAGCCATCTGAAGTTGTAATAAAAGTTGGTATGTGTATTGATGGTATAAAACTTCAAAGATCAAAATACATTATCGTTAGATGTTTTCAAGATAGTGATCGTAGTGTCACTCATTCGACTCTAATTTGTCTTTAGCAACTCATTTTAAGAAACCGGACATTTATGAGTCATTTATATTTAGTTCTTCTGTCTATTACTCAACGAAATTGTCAAAGAATATTTTCAGAGTGCTCGTTTTACCCACAAATAAACTTAATTATTTTTAAATTTGGATTATTCCACACATCGCCAATATGCTGTGTGGTTAGTTGTATGATC
Organism: Lasiommata megera; assembly: GCA_928268935.1. NCBI lineage: Eukaryota > Metazoa > Arthropoda > Insecta > Lepidoptera > Nymphalidae > Lasiommata > Lasiommata megera. The sequence goes on along the minus strand of OV743315.1, from coordinate 14,784,270 downwards.
ATTAAAAGTATAATCTTTAATAAAAATTGTGTTATTTTAAATTAATGTTACTTTATCCACGTGGAATAATTATTGTAAAAATCCCGTAGGTACTAGTTCTTTTTTATTCGGAGATAATAAGTACCTAGTATTATTAATAAAAAGTATGTTTAAGGAGTGCCAAACTTATATGGATAGACAAAATTGATCGTTAGCTTTATCTGACTACAATATCCAAGTTATATATATTATACAGATAGATTCACCGACTTACACTGTGATATATAGTGAAACACTTTCGGTCTTAATGCAGTACCTACTACTATTCCGGTCCTAGTCGGATTACCGTCTACATTATTGTTTCACTAAATTTGTACGGAGCAACAATTTTCTATGCACCATGCCACCCGTGAAATTCGGTTAAGTATGTATTTTGGATCACCTCCAAAACAATTAGTGCAGCGCAGTGTACGTACTCCGCGATGGCGGCAAAATTGAGAGAAACCCTAAACACTATATCAGTGAACGTTTACAATAATGACTCTTCGAATTTAAAGTGCTTCTAGAAATATAAATTAGTTATAAGACTTTTATGTTGTTAGCCAAACCAGGCTAATTTATAATTAGGATTTGTCATTCTTCACATCGTGATCTCGACGATGGCATGTTGGGGCTTCTTAATACTTTAAAGCAATGCTTAAATCGAAATCAATCAATTAAATCAAAATAGCTTTAATAGTGTAAACCTAATACGGGCACCTTTGAAGCGTTTATATATTTTCCATTATTTTCATTCGTGAGATGATACCTACATTCGTAAACGATGTTCGCGTAAAAACGTCATTAATAAAGAGTAAGGTGATGTAAAATTATTACTTACTTCCTTGCAATAAGCTCTAGTGTTGTGTCGTTTATTACAGGAAAAATATTAATTTCAAATGTTTAAAAAAAAAGTGGGGCCAATGCTGAACCGTAAATAACTATTCCATAAAATATACGTAATCCATGTAGATTATAAATACACTGACAAAATGAAGGAGTTTATTATCTCAATCTTATAGGAAATCTAAATCAAATCTTATAAGAAGAAATGTGGTTCCCAGATAAGAAACGTGTTTTCTTGAAGTTTTTTTTTTGATATACAATTTTTTTTTTTAATATACATCACGGGAGCAGTCGTGTCACCTGATGTTAAGTGATTACCGCCGCCCGTAATCATCAGCAGCGCTAAATGGGCCACCAATGCGTTGCCATCTGAACCCACCCTCCTCAGTTTGAGGCATCGTACTGAAACGTCAAATAGCTTGGTGAATAATAATGCTTATACTATGTAGGGAACGAGTCCAACGCGCTTAACGGGTTATTATATCTATTTTATTTATCTGTCCATCTGAGTCCCACAGGAAATTGCAAACTGAAATTCCACGCTCACGAAGTCATAGTACCACGGCCACTAGTAGTTAATAATGTTTTTATTACCACACTTTCTCGCGTACACAACCGCTGACGGTTTAATGGTCGAAAATATTCCAAAAATAACAAGAATTCACTTGGTGTATTTCACGAAACTGGGACGAGTTCGGTTATAAAACTATAATTGTCTTACTCATAAAGAAGTTCTCCGCGGTAAAAAAAGCTGTAAACAAAAAGTTTTGCTTATTTTATGTTAGAACGGTTTCTTACCACCACTGAAACTAATGTACCGAAAAAAGCAAAGGTAAATAAAATGTTTACTAATGGAAAGATTTTAAAGAGAATTAAGGAGAGGAAAATCAGTCTTTATTTTTATGTTAAACTAGCGGATGCAACTTCATTCGCGTAAATTAAGTGTTGTTATAAATTCCTGTTTAACAAGCACCGTATTTTTAAGATTATCCCATCTCATTCCTCTTTCGATTCCCTTTCTATATAAATCTAATATCCAGGTAGTTTGCTATTGTATTGCAAACCAAAGCTATAGGCATAGATTATCGACGTATTCAGTTCATCACAAAACCCTCAAGAACCATGGATTTTTCCGAGTCAAAAAGTATCTTAAATTTTAAATAAGAGTATAATCTATTTTTATTGCAAATTTCAGCTAAATTGATTTTGTAGTTTCAGTGCAAAATAATAACAAACATACACACTACAAATTTTCATACAGTTTTAGTACGATTGACAAACTAAAGATTCAGGTACCACGATGCAATATGAAACATTACGTTTACAAAATAACTGGTAGTACAGCGATCTCTTTTGGCTCACCTAGCTAGTTAAATCGATCTATCAGTTTCAACGATTAGTAACCAACGTATATATCCCGATTATAATATATTGATAATTTAACCGGGATCGAAAGTTTTTCGTGCTTTTCGAAGCGCTTACATAATATTACTAGTTACAACTTTTAAAAGGGAAATGTGGCTTGTCATTTTGTCCTATTCCGGGAATTGAGTCCATGAACATGAGCCATAGTTGATTATGCCCTATCTCCCCAAACATAAGCGCTCCTTTCCGAAAGGGGAGACCTAAACAAATCCTTCATGGCCCTGACGATCAGATGACTACTGACAACATACTCGTACCACCTACCACACAATCATACGCTACACACCGTCTTCGCCGGTGAAGACGAGGTCCCCGCTATCTTACGCCATCCGGACGTGGGCTCCATCCACGGCATCGGAGACATACGGACCACTCACCGTCCGACCCCCAAGTTATCCCAAACGTCGCCTAAGCCGAGGTTCGGCCTCAAAGGTGTTCCCTTAGTTTCTTCGAGCTCTAGGGCTCAAAATTTCTTCTGGCAGAGCTTCTCTCCGAAGCTCGCCAAACAGCCCGGTTACGTTGTGGCAACCAATAGGGATCACAGCTTATAGATAATCCAAAAAAAAAAATATCCCCTCAACTTTACCATTGAGTCGGCGAACTGTGTTGTGTGGTTTGACTCAGAGAGGGTGTTGTAACTCAATGGGGATGGTGTGGCCTAAAAAGAGTGGTGTGGCTTCTTTTGCCTTAAATTATTTGCGTAATAATATACTGGGACTACCATTACTTATATGTAGTTCCTAGTTCTAATCAGTGTCTTACACGTATATTTTATTAGTTTCTCACATATACACTAAGGTTATAGGCCAGCAAAATGCACTGGCATTTGTTGACAACGTATTATTTATTATATATGAATCTATCTAGTGGAGTGCACTTCATACATGCATATAAACAGTGTATATCTTACTTGTAAGATCTTGACCCATAAATAAAAACTTGGCTTGGCCTTATTCTCTCTGTTGCTTGGAGACATAAGCGTGCTTTTCATATATGTTTAAAAGCTCTGTCCACCCTGGTAGCATATCAGAGAAGTTTATTTCCATATTGTTTCACCTGCCGGACCAAAAACATTATTTTTGCATTACAGGTATATATTTTGCTAGGTTGCCTGGTAGAGATCGCTTCAGCGATAAGGCAGCCTATTGTGCCTTACTTCTTCCGATGTATATTTCTTTGCTGTTATGTATTTCTTGTTCTTTATGGAGTTCTATAAAGTGTATTTCATTCAGTTGTTCAAAACTCGCACGCTACTGTGTGTAAATACTCATTTTAAGATGACAAGTGATCGTTTTTGAATCGGGCAGCGAGATGCAGAGTTGGAATTCTTATAACGCAACGCTTTACGTTGCAAGGTGACCAAAACAATTTATATTTAGAGGCTGCGCCCACGTATTCGCATTTTATATTCCGTGTGCAATTTACCTAGTTGCGCTAGTCATATATTCTCTCCGTTCTTTATTAAACGTCAATTTTACGCCATACTTTCCCTTTCAAATTATTGGAATTTATTTAATTTGAATAATAATCTTTACTCAAATAATCCTTTAAGAGGCACTTTTGACGCGTCAATAATTTACATAGTAGCGAGTCCAAACTTAAGCTATGAGGGTTCCAAATGCGCCCTGGTCTAAGAAGAAATTCGTCAAGTTTATTACTTCCCCATAGCACTTCCCACAAATATTATAATTATAACCCATAGATTAATTAATTTACGTTAACTTACTTTCGTTAAAAAGCACTATTTTATTGACCGTTAGAAGTTACTAACAATAAATTATTTATGTTCAATCAAGCTTAGAACTCTTTTAAAACATTGTTTATTTTCCAAAAAAAGTTTAAGCGCCTGCTATTAAAATCAAAGCAATGTAGTAAAATAACAAGTAGGCATAATATATTATATTTTTTTATACACCACAAGTTACTGACGGCATCTCACCTGATGGTAAGTGATGATGCGGTCTAAGATGGTAGCGGACTAAGCTGTTCTATGCGACATCGTGACACGCTAAATCGCTTGGGTGGTAACTACTAGCCACGGCCGAAGCTTCCCACCAGACCAGACTCGGGCCAGGGATCGAACCCAGAGCCTCAAATTTTATAAAGTGAAAGCCCACGCACTGCGCCACGTATGTCGTCAAATCTCCTTGGTGCTAATCTTGAGCTAGCAACTGGATATAACAACTTCCTCGTTTTTCGTTTACGTCACATTGAGGTGAGATTATATTATGGTGTGTACAAATTTTATAAACTCGTATGCAGCCGTTAATCGAAGTATAAATTTGTCTTGGCTGAAAGAAACGAATGCCACAGTTACGTGCGTATATAATTATTTATTCGAGTATTCGCTGAAAGTTGTTTGGCCCGAGTGCATAGAGTATTTTCTGCATGTTGCCGGGCCATGCGAACAATTATACATTTAACAGTGATAGTGTTTATTTCAGCTTACGGTTCAGGTACGGTTATTTTAGATGGCGTAGATATAAAAGTCTTCGGTATAAAATAATTAATATTTTCTATATTGCACAAAATACTAAATAGAGTAGTGTAATTTTGGAGTTCCCTCAATAACTTCAATGTTTATATGAAATTAGCGATAATACAAAAATCAGATTTTAGTACTAACGTAAACGTAAAGGTATAAAGGTTAATGATTGAGATGGTGAAAAGGATACCAGGTAAAGCGCATTTAGATGTCTCGCAGCTTAATTTAAAGCTTACAAATGAAGTCATAACTATCATCACACTATAACGTAAAACAATTAACTAAGTTTATCATAGGTTTACCTAAATGAATAAAAAAAGACTTATTTTTCAATCTGAATCATACCCTCATAGGAACAGGCCTCTTCCCACCTGTTCGGAGAGAAGCATAAAGACGTAGACGACGAAGCAAGTGAAAGTAGTGATAAGACCGTTATTTTCTAAGTTTTTTTCTTTATATTTTATGTGTAATAAACAGTTTTTGTCTGCTCCTATGAACTCATCCTAAAAGTTAATTTTGTTTTTTTTTAAATTCTTTATTGCACCTACAATATAAACATTATTTCGAAACTTAATGCCTAGATATGATTCGCTTAAACCACCAATGAAGTTCCATCAATTTATTTTCTAATGAAATTAATATGCAGTAAGTCGCGCCATTATAATAGGGCTACAAAAAAGTTTCGTTTCTCTATTCTTTCAGCTTATCTGTGAAAGCATAAACTTTAGCGCATGCGCGGTTATAATCTAGGTTGGCGCCATACATACTATTGTACTAAATTTTATAAGGATTTTTTTTGTTACTTTTTTATTTTTAAAATGTTCCTAGTTAAAATCTTGTAAAACGTAAGTACGTAAGCAATTCGTTTTACTTTTGTACTATTGTGTTTTGAAACTTGGCAAGCCACGTATTATACAATAGTACCTTATCAATCAATCAACATTAAACTTTACTTCAACAACTCTTCATAGTAATGAGTTGATGGTGATAACTACATTCGTAAACCCAAAAACTAAAGCTATGAAGGTTCCCAACGCACGCTGGTCTAAGAGGTAGCCCACAACCAACTCAGCCAAGTATTCTTCATGTGCAATCTTATTAGAGCATTATTTCATAACCAAGCTTGTTTATCATATAAGGTACCCACGAGACAGGATTACCTAGTGTGGGTACCAACGGAATATGGAATATGTAAAACTGTAACTGTGTTTTTGGTGAAATAAATATTTTTAATTTAATTTAATTTAATTTTGACGACCTCCGTGGCACAGCGCGTGCGCTGTCACATTACAAAGTTGGAGATCCTGGGTTCGATTCCAGGCTGGTCTGATGGGAAACTTTGGCCGTGGCTAGTTACCACCCTACCGACAAAGACTTGTCGCCAAGCGATATAGCGTTTTAGCACGATGTCGCGTAGAAACCGATTAGGAAAATATTTATCATACCCCTAACAGGTTAGCCTGCTACTATCTTAGACTATATGATCACTTATCATCAGGTGAGATTGCCGTCAAGGGCTAACTTGTAGTGGATAAAATAAAAATAAATTTACATAATTCTTTATACTACAATAGAACTTTTCTACAAGTTTACGTTTTATATAAACTATGGAGTTATTTATAGACAGCCAACAAAGTTATAATGAGGGTCATATCAGTAACTTTGCGTCAATGTTCACCATGTCTGCATAGTCTAGACAATTACTAGGTATTGAATGGAAAAATATAATTGCATTATGCATAGCGTAAGACAATAATCAATAATACATCAAGGAGATACTATATAGATCAGTATGCGGTGACCTGTGGGTCGCGCCGTCAGCTGATAACTTACAGGTCAAATAGTTACGTACCAGGGACTCTGTAGGTTTATACGTTTATTAATAAGTTACGATCACCTAGAGCGGGGTTAGCTGTGACTAGGGCGTCCTGTGAAGTATAACTGCCTTGTTTTCAAATAGCTGGTGGGAGGCTACGGCCGTGGCTAGTTACTACCCTACCGACAAAGGCGTGTCACTAAGCGATTAGCGTTCTGGCAAAATGTCGCGTAGAAACCAATTAGGGGCGTGGGTTTACTATAGTCCTAACAGGTCAGCCCACTACCATCCTAGACAGCATCATCACTTACCACCAGGTGAGATAGCAGTCAAGGGCTAACTTGTAGTGTGTAAAAAAAAAAGCTTTCGTGTTTCCCAGCCAAACTTGCTTAGTTCATCTTGCTTTTGGACAAGGAACTTCTAGCGTCGAGTTGGGAAACTGGTGTTGTTACAACACAGACATACATAACACAGACGTTTGATAATAATAATGGTTGAACCTGTGAACTGGCATTCAAAATACAGGCTGGATCCAAGCAATTAATCCCTCTCTAATATAGAAGGCTCATTCCCAGCAGTGGGATATCATTAGGTTAAGAACGATGTAAAAATCTTATTAAATAAGTACTAATATAATCTTAATATTTCACGTTTGCTATGTAACAAACAAACAATTAGAAAACTTAAAAAAAAAAATAGGCCATCTTCTTAATATTAATAAAAACTAACACTAAATTCCTAAACGATTGTGCGCCAATTTAAAAGCATTATCCTACGATTTTAAACTCAATAAACAATGTACCAATTTGTAGACTTTGCTTTTTTGACACCGTAACTGGTACATATCAATAAGCAAGGCTGTCAAACTTATTCCAATGTTTTACCGATTGTACCGATTTTGATGAAACTAACACTATTTCCCAAGTTGTGACTGTGTTGTAGTATATACAATTTTATATATTTGTATGGAAGTATTAATAGCATCTCTAGCGAATTAATCGTAGTTCCAATAATATAACTTACATATACTTATTGATAATCTTCGATTTGTCTGTTAAAATTTTTCACAGAATAAAGAAGGAGTTTTTCCTTCTTTGATTATTCAGTCTTCAGTATGAACGACAAAAATTACCCTCGCTTTAAAAATCATTAATAAACAGAAAGGTTCACAACATAACAAATTATTACGATTCAAAACAATCGCAAGCGAGTCTAATTTCGCCAAACTTTAGATACTATATGTTGATCACAAAATAGGACAAGATGGAACAATATTGCTTTGCCACTCATAGAAAAATATGCGTCTGGAATTAAACACAAGCATTTTAGTTAGAATAACGCATCAAGGGTACCGCATCTTAGAAGGTGAGGTTAATTATTTCTTTGGTAAAATTATTCAACTATCTAAAAATCATATCTCAGGAACAGTTTTATATTTTTTCTAATTACAAACATGTTTTTACAATAAATACCAATTGTCTATTCACGCTAAATTTATAAGCTTTATGTCGTGACATCGACTCTTTATGAAATAATAAATAGTAAATTATATATAAGATAAAAAAAAAAAACGAAATGGAAAAATATTTTAACATCTAACTTTACCTAGCATTTTAAAATAATACCACTATCTTGAAATAGACTTTTACAAACTTGCTTCGATCTATCTCACCGGACATTCAGCGTATTGAATACAAACTCCAGTGCACCGTTAAGACGAAACAAGCAACTTCTATTTCCCTATTTTCAAATGAAAGAATGTATCTGAATAACTTAAGTAGGTCACAAATGAATAATATTTATGCAGAGTAGAAAACTTACTTTTATAAACACAAACAACTTTTATCCACACATTAATCCCACAACACAACACAAATACAACCGGAATGAAAACCAACCGCGGTCAGAAACCCGCCGAAATCCGACCGACACGTGTCGGTCAAGGAAATCGGGAAGAGTCGAGTGAAAACAACTCGGCACTAGGCACCACTCTACACCGCAAGTAAATGACAACTGCCCGGTCGTTAGACACACATTGCCGTGGGACTAAACTATTTATTTTCATACACAACGCATCAAACTGATCGATAGCCTTTATAATACGGTGAACTCGGTATGTGTAAAACTTCTAAAACGTCTAAAACTTGTAATAATAATCACTTTTCACCTGGCCTCGTAAACCTATTTTTGAATGCGGAGATGCGCGGTTCAGATTGGGTGGCTGCAGGGTATAAAATTACTTTGCCATTTATTAGGTGTTTTTGAAATTCCCGCTAAGAATTTTATTGAGAAATTCTGATTTACTTATTAAATTTTTATTAAAAAAGTCCAGAATTAGTTACTCTCATGTGCGGTTCAGGTATGCAACTTTATAATACGCTCGAATTTGATGTTCTCAAATTCTCTTGCTTTAAGCATTAAGTTTTGTAAGGTTGATTGTATTGTGCTATTATATATTAATATTTTGATAGTAAATACTCCATTTACTAATTTTTGACATAAGTCAAAACATTCCATTTATTTTAATATATTCAACATAGACCTGTCAAGATTAAACCGTTGGAAAATAAGGATATTTTTTTATATTTTCAAATAAAAACTGGATTTGCATTTTATTTCCTATTCCATCTAGTTCCGATAGAATCAAATATCCGTTCTAAATATTGCAAAATTGTAGGTCGCGCTGGGTATTTCTTCGCTTCGATTATTGAATAAGCGACATAACTTATATAAACCAGAAAAATGTTAGGGTTAAGATTTTTCTGTGTTATGAAATATTTAAAAATTATATATTAATATTTTGTTCAGTGTATATAATTTACAATGTTTCACTAAACGCTCTGACTATGCTATTGAAAGTCTTAATCATTATTTTCTGACAAAAATTAGTATTAAACCTCAATTTGTCGCAGAATATTGAGCTGCCTTCCTGGACTAGAACTTTTATAACTATCCCAAAGTACGCACTATCAGTGATACCATCCGTTCATTTCTGGTCTTTCGTTTCATGTGCGTTATAAGACCGTGACGGATCTCTTGCGTCTCGGTAAAATATGTAAATATTAAATGTAGGGTTGTATGTAATTTATCCTGAGTCTATATGAACTTCTATTGTAACTATTTTTAATAAGCTCATCACACTGAAACTGAATAAATTTTCTTTCTACGTTACCTGCTTCGCCGTAGCGTCTTCTAGATAGCGGTAGATTTACCGTAACAGTCCTCATTACGCAATAGTTTCATATAACAAAATTATAACGATAATTATTAATATTGCGTTGTACATTAAAATAAAGACATTTAGAGAAATAACAGCTTCGAGTTATTCTCACGTGTCATTTGTCGCAACAGTCACAAATGAAACAAACATTTTTTTTTTTACAAAAAGACTATCATCAGTTATCATTATCATCATCATCATCATTATCATGATCATCATTGCCGGCTCACTACAGAGCACGGGTCTCCTCTCAATATGAGAAGTGTTTGGCCACAGTTCACCACCTGGCCCATGTACGGATTGGCAGACTTCACACGCCGTTGAGGTCATTATGAAGAACTCTCAGGTTCACCGTTGAAGCAAGTGGTATTTTAATTGCTTAAAAACGCACATAACTCCGAAAAGTAAGAGGTGCGTGCCCAGGATCGAACTCCCGACCTCTGACTAGGAGGCGCACGTCCTAATCACTATCAAACATCAGTTATAGTTAAAAGAAAAATTATAGGTTCGACAATATTTTGTTATAGAAATCACAATGAAAAATTGGTGTGTCCACAGCATTACTTAGGGTAAAGGACAGCTGGTAGTAAATTACCAAATCGATACAAGGGTTTTAATAATTGATTCAGACATCGATGTCCGACGCTACCGTTTCCAATCCGTAGTAAACATTTGTATGCTTCATAAGTTGCATCGATCGTATGTCTACAGACTGTAGCGTTTTACAGGTAAGCCCATTATTATCGAGCGTCTGTTGAAACTACCACGTTCCCTTTAAATTGAGTAGGTACATAATCATATAGTTTGTTACATATAACAAACGTTTGTAATATTTAGGTAATATATACATCATCATCATTATCTTGATCGACCCATTACCGGCTCACTACAGAGCACGGGTCTCCTCTCAATATAAGAAGGGTTAGGCCATAGTCCACCACGCTGGCCATTTGTGGATTGGCAGACTTCACACGCCTTTGAGAACATCTCTCAGGTTTCCTCACGATGTTTTTATTATATATACATATGTTTGTATTACCTTACATACCTTATAAAAGTTTGTAATATGTACTCATTGTTTTTATATGACCTTTACTACCTAACTCATACTTGCTTTGGTGAGCTTGCACCCAAGAGGTACCTTGGAATAAGAATACTCTCTCTCAGTCGTGCTTTAAGTATAAGTGTAATCTATATCCATTTAAACCACTATTTATTAATTTCATTTACTGTGTTTTTTTTACCGCACTAGTTGAATTCTACTATGAATTTTTAATATGAACGTAGTCCCGTCGTTTTATATTTTATGCGCAAACGGGACACCTGATGTTAAGTGATTACTGTCTCCTATGAACATCAGTAGCACCAGAGAACCACTGATGCTTTGCCGGTTGAACCTATTTTCCTACGCAGGGCATATGCATAAAGCTAAATCGCTAAAGGGTAAATATAGCTGAAGCTTTCCACCAGACCACACATGGTGTGGTGTCGATCCGGGAATCGAACCAAAGACATCCCACTTTATAATACAATAGAGTACACAGCACCAACGAATCGCTTGGCAGTCACTCTTTCACCATAATAAGCAGAATTTTGTTTCCACAAAGCTACGCACGGTCCAATCGTATAACTAGAGAAGGTAGAATTTTGACATTCATATAACGTAATTGATTGAATAGGATAGGATACATTTCAGGTATAAGTTTTTTACTCGACATTAATTCATAGGGAGTAGGTAATCAAAATTTATAAACCCACCTGAAATTACGGTAGTTTCCCCTATCGTAGGTACATTAATAGAAAGACGATCGAAGGCGGGGAAATAACAGCTTCGAGTCATTCTAGGAAATCCCTAGCAAATTGTAAGCATATTTTAGAAGTTGCATTGTTGAATCGAATTTAATTTAGTTTCCCAGAATTCTATACCTTATTTTTGGCTGATATATTTTTAATTCGTTTTTTCAATTCATAGTAAGAATTGATCACATGACTATTATCCATGTAATACGTTTCACTAAATCAAGCAGGCTTTTTGACGTCGAATCTCACTCAATCCCATGCGCTTTTTACATTTGCGATTTATATTAAGTATAATTAAATAATATTATTAATGTTTTCACAGTTTTATTTAATTACGTTAAAGTTTTGGCTCGTGACCTCGTTCACTTTATTTAGAATACCATCGGAGCTTAAAAAATATTTTGGTTTCCTATCCAGGATCGAAACTGGCTGAATTCCGTCAAAATCAATATACATACACAAAATAAATACAAACGATTTAATAAATTCTGCGAGAACTCTGTATTTCATCGGAATAAATATCTCGAGAATACTCACTTTATATTCTGTGTTAAACTCTCTCTGGGGTGCTAAAGATATTTGTCATTGATTTCACGAAGATAAAATGAAATGAAATAAAAATCAGTGGAGTAGCAGAATCATGATTCTTATACAAGTTTTGTCCGTTATAGACTTGGAAACTATCAGCCGGATTTTATTCATAAGGCAATGCGCTAATGGTTTTATACCCAGAGTGTGTCACCTGTCCATACCTCTTCCTCACCTATCAATGTCTCTTATACACACAGGTTTGTATTTTTTAAACCTTGTTACAGACATAGCTCGACCAGTACAAAGATGAAGGGGTGATAGTCGGGGTACATAGCTAGGAGAACCGATGGACGTTGAGTTCCTATGTTGCTGAAATGGCGCAACGGTAAACGCAGTATTGTTAGACTCCAAATAGATGGAGATACGATATCAAAGAAACCGCATTGAACAGATGGAAGTTTATGACACAATTTTATGAACTACCTAAATTACCTACTCCCATGGATACCAATCGGATTATTTAATGACGATGATCGTGTTAAAGGCAGTGTCCTTTCGATGCAAACTTGTATTCGAATATACTTTTTTAAAGATCATGTAAAATCATAGGTCTATCTATGACTGGACATAACTATGATAGATATATTATGTATGATAAATACATAATATATAAATATAAATACCGCCGAGGCGCAGCGCGTGTGTTTTCGCATCGTGTTTGTTCGAGGTCGTAGGTTTGATTCCCTGCACGAAGCTGGTCTGGTGGGAGGCTCGGTCCGTGGCTAGTTACTAACCAAGCGATTTAACGTTCCGTTACTATGTCACGTACAAAACAATTATTATGAATTTACAATTCTTTTACCTTTCCTAGGTTGCCTGGCAGAGATCGCTCTTTAGCGATAACGCCGCCGATTGTACCTTCTATTCTTTGTGTTTTTTCTTTACTGTCTTTGGTCACTAACCATCTAGTGAGATGGCCGTCAAGCCCTAACTTGTAGTGGAATAAAAAAAAATGTAACACATACCCACTAACCGTAACCCTAGCAGTTCCGAAATTAATATAGGTAACAATTGTAACCACAGCATTGGATCATCCAACTATGACGACCTCCGTGGCGCAACGCGTGCGCTGTTGCATTTTAAAGTTGGAGGTACTGGGTTCGATTCCCGGCTCGAGTCTGGTCTGGTGGGAGGCTTCGGCCGTGGCTAGTTACCACCATACCGACAAAGACGTGTCGCCAAGCGATTTAGCGTTCCGGCACGATGTCGCGTAGAAACCAATTAGGAGTGTGGGTTTACCATGCCCGCTACCATCTAAGACTGCATCATCACTTACCATTAGGTGAGATTACCGTCAAGGGCTTACTTGTAGAAGACATAAAAAAAATAAAAAAATTGTAACCACAGCATTGGATCATATAACTATGATATCAAATACACTGCATTGAAGTTATAAGATCGATAGTTCTATTTCCAGAAACCGATGCAGTCTATAGGCTTCTAACAATGAATAAGTGGAACATTGCTGTCCTCAGTTTGTAAGTATATACCTACCCGTACATACGGCATGGTGTTACAGCGGTTAACGCTAATAATACACAGTACTGCAATATTGCATTCTGCGCTAATAGGTACATGGGATCTATTTATAGAATATGTAAGGAAAAAGGTGAGTTTCTTTATTATTTTATCACCTTTACTATCGTAAGTGGTTTTTATTATTACCACATTAATGATAAACGTTGAATAATGTTTGTACAGTTATGCAGTATTTTGTCTTTTTCTTTCAAATTGTGCGTACCGGTGACGTAAAGAGAAATATCGATCGATCTTATATCTATTAATTTACCGCTATGTATCGTTTAGCTAGGTTTGTAAGAAATGCGGTAGATGTTTTAGAATTAAAAATTACTTAAGAATTGAGTTTTCAGCTTTATTTTCGTAGTTAAGTACGTTTTTAATTTAATTAAAGCAATTTTAAATTTAATGAAAGTTCCTTTAACGATGAAAGAAGACAATGTAAATGATGAATTAATTCATTTTAACCTCGTGCTTCGTTAAATATTTTATTGTTTTTTGAATTTATTGTATACTTTCTAGTTCAGTTCTAGTTCTAAATCCTAAATTTAAATATTGATGCAAAAGGCTTTATTTTTTGATTTGACCTAATTCCAAAGCATTACGCAGCAACGGCGACATAGCTAAAAAGCCGGCTACTTTGTATCCCGTGAATTCAAATTTTCAACGCGGAGTTGTTGTCAATATAACGTTTATAACAAAATAAGTGAGTTGATTTATTAATTATTCGTAGTATATTAAAATTTAACATGCTTTACGAAATTATTTAATATTATTAGGAAATAGTAAGTAAAAGGCAAAATTTGAAGATAATATCACAAAATGTTTCACTCATAGATGACCTTATTATAAAAAGTTGAATAGGCGGCGAATTTTTCTCACTTTCTGTCATCGATAATTTAACTTTAAACAGAAGAAGACAGTAAATTGTACAACTTTACAATCACAAAGCAACGTTTATTAATAAGAGAGTATGAGTATAAAATATTTAGTAACTTTCAACTTAATAAACAATTTGCGTGTGTGCGTGTGTGTGTGCGTGCGTTCGTGTGTGTATGTGCGTGCGTTCGTGTGTGTGTGTGTGTGTGTGTGTGTGTGTGTGTGTGTGTGTGTGTGTGTGTGTGTGTGTGTGTGTGTGTGTGTGTGTGTGTGTGTGTGTGTGTGTGTGTGTGTGTGTGTGTGTGTGTGTGTGTGTGTGTGTGTGTTGTCATCGTACGTAATATGGGCATTATTATAGCAAATCCTCAGTTTGAATGTAATTTTTTTGTAAAAGCCATTGGGTTACTTTGGTTTTAACCAAACTAAACTAAATGTTATATCTTTTTAAAGGAAACTATAATTGTTATAATATTATAGGTGATTTTAACAGATTAAAGTGAATAACGCTATTAACAACAGATATTAAGCCACACTTTGTTCTATTCTGCCATTTGTCTATGGATGCTTGGGTGGGAATTAATATAATTTATTATTGATGATGTGAGATGGTGGTAACAAAAAAACCCGCTGTTTGTTATAGACTTCTTAGACCTGGGTGTGATTGAAAATAAAAATGAAAATGAAAATGAAACTTTATTTGTTCACATATTACAGTGTCCGATAAGGCTGAGGCTGTTAACTATAAAACCTGTGTCAAAAGGACTCGCTCTTCCCATTATAAAATATGCAATATACATAACAGGTTTATAATATTTAACAAGTTTGTTTTTTTTATCTACTTCTAAAGCTTACTTACTAATATTGTGGTGATTGGAACCTGCGAAAGTTAAGAGAGCTTTAGTTTTAAGTTGTAGTGTAGTTATCACCATCATTTCGCGAATAAAAATAATGGAAAATGTGATATGAGCGGTTCATAAATGCCTGTAATAGGTTTACATGAATAAAGCTTATTTGATTTGATGTCTGCGGCAATGTCAGAGTTGTAATTATATATGCAACGGCTATTGTTTTAAAGTAATTGTCTTAGCCGTCTTTATATAAAAATAAGTCAACCTGCTGTTTAATTTTTGCGTGAAGGTTCATCCATTGTAAAAATTGGTCTGAGCACACAGACAGTTAATTAACAGACAAGACAGCGGTGAGTCTGTGTAATGCTTTTGGTAAAAAAATCATAATGTGATCTCCAGAGAGGCAGTTATATCTAAATCAGACACAGCCTTTTCACTTAATTATTACCGAGTATGGATTTTTTCTTGTGCGATCAGTGAAAAGAGGGCTTGATTAATAATATAACCTGAAACTTTAAATAGTATTAAATTAATAAATTATTTTTTACTGCTTGTTCCATTCTCAAATCTTTTATTTTCAGTAATCCTAGCTACAACTTTTTTTTTCTTGCCTTATCACCAAGTGGGGTCGGCTTTTTTTTCGGACTGTCTATTAGCTGTTGTAACCCTATTGGTTGCTGTTGTCGTCACCTAACGACTATACCTTTTACACCCATATCCTCTTTTACACAATCCATCCATCTCTTCTTTGGTCTTCCTCTACTCCTTTGCCCTTCCACGTTCATATGTTATAATATTCTTTTGGTGTCATTACTTTCTTCCCTCCGCATTACCATGCTAGCCTACTCCTCATATTTTCTTTACTATAAATTAGTAAAGCGCTTTACAGGCACCCAGTATAGTAACTCTTGTAACCAATCGATGTATCAACAGTTATTAAGTTGTTTTTTAGAACTTTAGATGGTTAAATAAACATAGATATTTTTTTTAAAGCCATACCTCTTGCAGCGTGTTCGACTAGGAATCAAAAAATCATGGTGGAGTTTTTTGATTAAAAATCTAAGTAGGGAACAGTTAGCTAGCTAGTTACCAAGTGTTTTGGCATTGCCCACCATCTCGTTTCGAAGAATCTATATTTTATCATGGTGAAAGCTAATAGGTCCCTTATTGCGACAGGCAGAGGCGAACCTTAAATCGGTCTCCTGCTGACAATAAACACAACTCGTTGGCCCACGGGAATTCTTACGCAATTATGTAAACCTACCCTCTTAAAATTAAATATATTCAAATACCAAATAAAATAAAACTTCTTTAGATATGTTTTTTTTTAATATTCAAAATCTTACCTGCCGCAACTCGTATTTTGTAAAGAATGAATATAAACCTGTCTAAAGGAAATTTGTCCTGAAAGTTGAATGTGCTTTGGCACCATGCCAGATTACTGCACGGACAACTATATTGAGGGTATTATTCTTGTGGTGCTCGTAAACGGGCTAGTTTTTGGGCTATATTGAAATGCAATTTGTTATATTTGCAATTTGTTTTATTAAAGGTAGACTAGATTTGCCCTTGTCTAAAAAGTTAAGATCTCGAAAGCTCAGTCCATTGCAATTTATTGTAACATCATTGATTATTTTTAGTTTTAGAAATGATAAAAAGATTCTAACGTGTATTAATTACTTGTTGATTATTCAAATTCAAATAGCAATTTGTGATAAAATTGTATACCTTTAAATGAATTTCTAATTTTTTGTTATATTTAATATTTATATATATAATATTTTTTGTATTAGATTTCATACTAAAATGAAGAAGTATTGGACGTTTCGCTTCAACTTTCGATTTTTACCCTAGTAGGGTAGGTTACTATTTAATTTGATATATTTTTAATAGTGACATATTTTTCACATATAAATTTATGCAGCAGATATTAAATTTTATCTGTAAAGTATTTTGTAGTCGGTATAGTGTAAAAAAATAACTTATTCAAAGTAAATAGTTATAAGAGTATTGAACTTAAATTATAATCATTGATAATAATTCAATTGCTTTGAATAATATATTGTAAACCCAATTAAAGTTGGTGCACAAAGATCGACGATATGTTCTAAGTGCTCGAGTTAGATACAGGACAGATAAGCTATGTATTTATTGGGCTATAACATATAGGTCAGCAATTTTTATAGCTCGTTTACTAGCCACTTTACGGTGTCTGTCGGAAAGATCATTGTCATCTTATGGAGTGTAAGGAATGTTTCCTATCTGTGATGTATGTAAACGCCTCGTCGAATATTTATTATCGAAGTAAAACATGGATTCTCTTTTGGATATTTGGAGGTTTCTCATTCTCTATCCTCTTTTCAATTGGTGTGTGACGTGTATTATCATTATTTACATAGGATTAAACAAGAATGTTTGTTCTTATATTGTTCTTATATTATTTTTTGTGATATTTATTGAGAATCGAAAGGATTAAAAAAAACTTTTCATCAATGATTGTCTCTTTCAATTTTATACTACAGACGGATTTGACTGGTTGGCTGTATTAAAGCGTTCCTAATGATTATCGATGATGTTTTTATCCCATCTTTAATCACAGCATTTTTTTAATTATAATTCAATTGATTTTCCAAGTGAACACCTTTTTTCTAATAGACCCTCATAATAATGGCATTGATATTTTAATTTTCATGGCAGTGCAATTTTATTGATAGTTTCATTTGGTAACTTAATAATGTTACGAGAATTCCAAACGCCCTCAGGTCTATTTTCTTTATTCACCTTAGGGTAATATTAACTAGCAATCAAAAACATTTCTTTGTACCGACTTCAATTACAAACAGCTCGCGTCATTTCCGTTAGTATATCAGTGTTGCCATCAAATAAAAAGAGATACCTATGTTGATAGTATTATACACTTTGTAGGTAATGAGTATACAAACATTTTCTACATTGGTATACATTAATATTAATACAAATATAGTAGCGTTATCTATTGAATGGTTATTAGGATATCTAACAATAACAGTTCTAAAATATGTCATTCTACACTAGCGTAACGCTTCTAAAGAAATAACGCAAAATTTTCTGGCAAGATTCCCACAAATGCAAGTGTTGGTATGCGACAATGAGCTAAAGTGAATGTCATTTTGGGTCGCATTGATAGTGAGAATTGTTGGAATTGTCTCATCTAGTGACAGAAATACTGGCCGATTTTCTTGCACTAAAGATCAGCCAGGAATTACCTAAACCAGTTTTCTTAGCATTATTCCGCGCAGGTATGACCTGGGGTATTACTTCTATACTTATATACATTACATAGGTGATAGCCTAGTGGTTAGGGCGTCAGCCTCCTAATCAGAGGTCGGCGGTTCGAATCCGGGCATGCACCTCTAACTTTTCGGAGTTTCTAAATAAACTTAAAATATCACTTACTTCAACGGTGAAGGAAAACATCGTGAGGAAACCTACACGCCTGAGAGTTCTCCATAATGTTCTCAAAGGCGTGTGAAGTCTGCCAATCCGTACATAGCCAGCGTGGTAGACTATGGCCAAGCCCTTCTCACATTGAGAGGAGACCCGTACTCTGTAGTGAGCCGGTAATGGGTTGATCATAATAATTATTATGATGATTACATCTAATTTTAAGCATCAATACTTCAACATTGTTGATGTTTTTTTTCAAAATTATAGACATTAGTTTAGAGACGACAAGGTATCTACATACTACGATACGAGTACATTTCGAGTGCTCATCGAATCTCAAAAATCTCATCACAAATTCGCAAATATCCAAAGACCTCAGCGCTCACCATTGTACTAGGAAAGTCTTCAATTTCAAGTAGCAAGCTGTAGATGGGATCTAAGGGTGGAGACATGCGATCTGGATACACACGTAGATCGCCTTTTAGCCCGAGATAAATAAATGGTCCCAACGGGTGTATGGGAAACCCGAAATGAACGTGGATGACGGCGCGGCATCACTTACAGCTAACTACTGGCGTATATAGTAAAATTGGCTACTTATTTATTCAAAACATAAATCACTTAACACTACCCTTAGCTTCTCCGAAGGTAGAAAAACGAAAACTTCGTCAAAAGTTTACAGTACTTGTATAAATAAAACTTTAGAACCCTCAAAATTAACATGTTTCGTCATTGTGCTTAAAGAGTGTAGTGTTTCAATAGAATTTGTTAGAAACCATATGGTGATGCCATGGTAAGGCAGCGTCTAAGTCGAAGATAGTGTTTGTATACTCTTTGTTCAATGTTTGAATACAATAAATAACTTCAAAGAGTATACAAACTTCAAATCGGAATGCATGTCTCAAAACAGTAAAGTAAAAGAAAAATATGATCAACAATTGGTTTTTGCATTTTACTTAATAGAAATCATACAATAGTCTTCAGTCCTGCAGCGTTCGTCTTATTTGGCTTGTATCCAAAGTTATTTCTTGAATGAGTCAAGGGTCGATGTAGATACTTTTTATTTTTCATGCACAAATCAAATAAAACTTTTAATTTTGTCATAGTAAAGGTCGATATTTCACCCCACTTTCTCCGTAAACCTTCTATAATTTATCGCCGTATATATTCGTCGATATACCGTCGTATAATATTTTCGAATATTGATTAATACTCAGCTATGAACTGTTTGTACATGAGTTTTCAAGTTATGCTACTTTTATGAATGTATGTAACCGATCAATCTCTTTTGTATCCAAGTAAAACGACCATTATAAAGAAGGTTTTATAACTTATCCAAGATTTAATCCCCATGTGGCTACTCCGTCTATTTTATTCCGAGTACATAATCAGGACACAGCCGGGGATACCGGGGGACGATACTCTTTATCCGGGATTAAATTTTGCAAAGGACTTTGTGACGACATCGAGGACGTCCCCATATCGCGGGGTATATGGGCGATTACGATGGATTATGTTTTTAATCGAAGTTATTCAAAGCCTATTCAAAGATTTGATTTACAAAATCCCAAGTTTTCTTGTGTCAACCGATTGTACGAGCTAATAAACCTTTATGAAGAAATCAATACAGTTTTAATCAGAATAAAAACGATAACGACGTGTCGTCAAGCGATTAAGCGTTCGGGCACGACGTCGCATAGAAACAAATTAGGAGTATGGGTTTACCATACCCCTAACAGGTTATAGCCCGCTGCCATCTTTTAGACTGCATCATCACTTACCATCAGATGAGATTACCGTCAAGGGCTAACTTGTAGTCGATAAAAAAAAATACAATTAAGACGGTTACAAGATTTGTCAGTTTTATCGCTATAGAGCAATTTCTTCAAGATAACTATTTTAAATACAAGGTACTATTATAATTAATTCCTTGTACTAACCTTCATGTTTTCCTTCACCGCTGAAACAAGTGATATTTTATTATTGCTTAATAACGGACATGACTCCGAAAAATTAGAGGTGCGTCCCCGAGATCAAAGAGGCTGACATCCTAACCACTAGGCTATCACAGCTTTTCAAGTTAAAGTTATACATTATTGCAAATACTGAGAAAAGTTTTGTAAGACCGTATTTTCTCTGAAAGCCGATTACAGATAAATTCGTGTTACAAAAAGCGGTCTAGACAGATATGATAAGAACGCCAAATGAACCAGAAGATATGGTATAGTAAGGGATATCAGATGCTCTGAATTCTGGCCAGGTATCAGCGCAGGTAAATAAGTCTGCCACGAGTGAGCCCACACAATAGCAGCCGGCTAATTTATTAGACTGTGCTTAGGTTCGTTCAGCCAGGGAACCAGCGAGTATGTTTCCAATTAGTTTCTTCTTCGTATAAAAAAATGGATATATCGCTTTATAATTAGGAAACAGAAGATTTAATATAATAATCAAATAAAATAAAATAAGATTAAATTAAATAAAGATGCTTTGAATTCTGGCCCGGTGTATAAATCAGAAAAGCACCAAACGCTTAATGATGAAGTGCAGATTTAGTTTAGTGACGAAAAACCGTTTTTTTATATTTTTTTAATTTGGAGTCAATGTCTTAGTTCTATGATACAAATTAATATATTATTCATCATCTGTGTTTATCTATATATATAAAAGCGAAATACCAGTAACTGACTGACTGACTGACATATGATCACGATATCTCAGGAACTATAAAACATACGAACTTTAAATTTGGAAAGTAGATTCCTTTTATGAAGTAGAGGTCAGCTAAGAAACGGTTTTGAGAAAATCTACCCCTAAGAGGTAGCATTGGGGGTTGGAAGTTTGTATGAAAGTCCTATATTTTTGAAGTTAGAGACATGAAAGTTGGCAACTAAGTTGTTAATTATAAATAATAAAGATCTGTACGATCAATGTTGCGAAAAATATTTGAGGATCTGGAGAGTGACATAGGAGAGTTCCCGTTGGAATTTTTACAACTTATTCTGACTGAATTTTAAAAACTTATTTCATGCAAGTCGCGGGCGCCAGCTAGTAATTTATAATCCCACTCACTAGGCCTTGAATTGTATGATACTGGAATTGTGACTATCCGTGTGATGCTTATCTTTTTGCTGTTTTTATGTGTCGTGAAAAAGGGCTTGAGTGCTTTAGAAAAGCATGTCGCTGAAACTACGATCATATTCACACGATATCCAGTTTGAACTTATTGAGAGATATCACAGAAATTTAATTTCAATTTGTTATAAAATTGTATAAAATTACCTTTGAATGAATATCTGATTTTTTATAGTCTAGTACCGTGAATTTTCGCTGGTTGAGAAGCCCCACAATCAGGGGGCTGTTGGCAGAATTTACACCGCTAACCGGGCCCTCGTTCTCTTAACAAGCTTTCTAACAAACAGTAAAGAGAAAATTATAGAAATTCGTCCCCGCCCCAATTATTAAGTCCTCCCATTTTGCGAGTGAACCGGAGAAAACGGCGCGCAATTGATTTACTTGACATAATTAATTTGTTGAAATAAATTAATAAGCGAATTATGTTCTTCTGTTCTGTTTAAAAAAAATACCTCCTTACATAAATATTGTTTGTATATCAGACAATATAAAATAACCTACTATTTAATTTAGCATTTCAAAGGAATTTTATATGCGTTTTTTATTTCACGAACTTACAAAAAAGAAGGAGGAGGACTTAGTTTTTTTGATCGATTGATTGATTGATGGCTACTTTACCGACATTTATCCAATTTAAATATGGCAACTTGAAGATATTTTGAAATAGACGATGTGGGATTTACCTTAGTTTAGTTACGATAGTACTACCGACAATGATGTGTCTCGTAGAAACCAATTAGGAATATGGGTTTACCATACATTTATATTACTGGAATAAAAACAAATTTAACTTTAAAACGCTGACCTTAACCAATTGCAATCCAATTGCATAGTACATTAATAAACAGTTTTAACTTTTACACATTTGAGTTTGATGAGTTATTTTATAACATGAGTTATTTTTTTATTTTATAACAGTCTAATCGTATCCCAGGAAACTTTGGAAGATAACATCTATAATAAATTGGATTACATCGATTAGTCGTGGAAGATATTAATAATCCTGTAGATTTTAAATTTTCAGTATAAGAAGGGTCCCACGTCCATATGTCTCTGGGAATTAAACTTTCTCCGTGCCAAAATATATAACTAAGCTGTTTAAACTTCTAAAGGTACCAAATATAAACTAAAATATTACTAAAATGTTACTTTTAAATATGTAACAATTTAAGTGTTTTTAATTACGAGTTTTTAAATTGAATGAATTCAACATAAATGCGCAGAAATAATAACAAAGACTTGTTTTGTTTTATTTTTATTTCACCATAACCGCAAAATTTAATACGGACCATTTAATTTAGAGCACAAACATAAAGTTGCTAATGAGATGTTTCCCGTACAATTAAACTTTGCGTACCTAAATCCGCACGGCGTCCTATAGAAATTAAACCGAACAAACTTCGATTTCCGAATCGAAATTTGATCCAGAGCATGTTCGTATTTCTGTGCAAACAAATTTCAACCTCATGTGATTTTCATCCCAACTCAAAGGGTGAAGTTTTTGAACGTGGGTGTAATTAAAAGTTTCGTCTTTTGCATGTAAATAATATTCTGATGAAAATCAGTTTTTGATACTCGCCGCTAGTTTGATTGCTGTGAACTCTATTTGAGTTTGACGTCAAATTCAGTACTACCCTACAAGTCTTAAGTCAACGTAAAATGTCTTTACACAATCATACATCGATTGATACTATATATTTTTTTAAATTTTTAGGTTTAGGTTCAATATAAGGTTTATTTTAATATAGTTATAAATAAATTATCATACATCTTATACATTGTAGAGAGATGATGGAGATATCTTTTTTGTCGTTGTGGAAAAGCTTTACTGGCCTAGCAACCGTTCCTTGGACAGGACGGAGTTTATGTAGGACCTCCCGGCGATGTGGTATACGGAGGGGTGTACTAAAAACCAGAATGACATGTCCCTTTCACTGGCTTTGTTGAACGCCCGAGAGGCGGTAGGGGACCCGTTGTATACTTCCCCGTGCCCTAGTCTAAGAAGAAACCTGCAACAATATTCGGCTAATATTGTTTTTATCATGTCACTAGTACAAGGATTTAGCGTGATACAGCCTAGATTGAACTACAGCTCATGAGATTCTGAGTTCCCTTTTCAGGCCGGATGTTTATTGGGCTTTTCTGTTAAAATGTTGTAACTACCAGCCTTTAATTAGGAAATTGGCGTGTTGCTCCTTCGTGCGTCGGAGAGAAGGTTAAGTCATAGATATCGGTAAAACCTGTTCACGTTACAGCTTAGGCTCCAAGCCTTCCTCCAATGGCAAAGGAGGCCTATGCCTAGCACTGAGACATAAATAGAGTGTACATCAAAATAAGCAATAATATCTTAAGCCCATAGGTTCTTTTAATATAGTAGCGTTCTATTTTATTTTCCTTTAATTACCAGCTCTATTATTCGTCAATTATTAAATTGGATGTCTCACTTCTTGTCTCGCATGTTTTATAATAGTACTTTATTACCTGAGTTCTTGTAATTTTACTGCATTCCATAATACTTCCACGCCAAGGAAACAAATAAAGTGCATTTGGACGAGTAAATTTAAACTTATATTCATAGAAAAAGCTAACTTAGCGTTTATTGTGGCGATAAATTTAAAGAACATTATTTACACAAAGCCCGGCGGACGTAAAAGACCGTTTTCAAAAGACGTTGGAAACTGTGTAACAATGAATTTACGGTACGCAACCTCAGCCAATTTTAGCGGACAACTAACTCTAGTTTTTATCGATGACTTATGCAGTACTGTCAAACTTTAAAATTACTACATTTTAGCAAAAAGCATATAAGCGTGCTCTAGCAGTATCATCATCAATGTCATCATAGTGTTTAAATATATATTACTATATTTTTTAAGTACACTTTGACTACCTGACAGCACGTCAAGTATTTTCTTGATCTAATTGGATGCAACCTATTCAGACACGCTGGCCCCTTCCCATCTACATGGAACCAACAACAGAGCTGGTGCGGTTTGTGAAGCGACTGAAAAAGCTAAAGCATGCAAATACAGGGTTCTAGGCTCCGAATATGATTTTGTCCCATTGGGTGTCGAGACCCTTGGTCCGTGGGGTCCTAGCGCTATCCTAGCCTATATAATATAAGGCTTTTTAAGGAAATAGTAAAAAGGTTAGGGCTAGGAGACCGAAGAGCTGCTAGGTGCCTCGGACAAAGAATTAGTCTAGCTATTTAAAGGCTGCCAGTATCTTCGGAACCTTGCCTAAAGGGACTCCTTTTAATAAAATATTTTAGTTGTTATATTATATTTTTTAAGGTTTTTAGTTTATTGATGGCCCATGGATATCTAAAGCAATGGAAAAGCCACCGATGCGTTGCCGGCTGAGCCCTGCATCTGAAGATGTAGGGCATTATAAGTTTCTGCTAGGCATCATACCAGAACTCTAAATTGCTCAGCATTTTGTAAAATATTACTCATTACTTAATAATGACCACGACCGCTCTGCCAAGAGTGTTATGTTAGTTTAAGGTTGGAGTGCCTGTGATTGAGAAAATTGTGACATTTCTGTCTTATTTTATTTTCAGTTAATATATCTTTGTGCCATGCCATTTTATGGACAATAAACACAGCGAATAAATTATGGGTTGTAACGTAACTAAATAAGTGCCTCGCTAAATAACCTTAAGTAGCTTGATACAATTCATGAAATCCACTTTGAATAGTCAGTATTGCGGCACTTTCGAGAGCTCCCCCGGCTCTCCCAGAAACGATTATCCTCTCGTCGACTGCGAATTTCGCGAAATGGTAGCGCACTCCAGCTCTGTTTGCGCGGCACTCAATGCGTATTTTACTGTAATTTCAAACTCTTCGCTTAATACCTTATTGAGTTCTACCTGTTGTTTTGTTCTCGGAGCTACCATTTTATTAAAACGCGCACGATGTAAAACGACGCCGTCGGATTACACCGACAATTTAATTGCAAGATGTCTGCCGAGCAATTAAACGTGATTCGTAATGAGTTCTCGTTTACATCCATTTTGATATTATTTTTTACGCAGTTCTATATTTCGGCACGTGTAAAATAATAATAATTCAAGTATTATTACTAAATTACAAAATGGCCGTCCGAAACCCCAACCAGGTAGTGTTCTACGCCGACCCAAACACCGCTCTAATCAAGAGATGTCCCAAACACTTCCTTTAAGACCCGGACGAACAACTGACGATCAACATGGCTATCCAAGTAGGTGACACAAGAAATACACAGCGTCTTTGCTGGTGAAAACGGTCTCCGAATTGTGACGTCTTCCGGATGTGGGTAACATCCCCTAATGTCCCAACCGTCGAAGTTCTTGTCTCATATGTGACACCCTTGAAAGGACGGTCTTACTTAAATTACAATAATATATAACACTATAACTCAGTTTTTTCTTCTTCATGCCCTTAGCCCTCAGCATTTTGGGCTCACTCAACACGTTAATACGTCTTGTAAAAACTGTCATATATATCGATGTCTGGTCTGGTGGCCTTCAGCTTATTTTTAGATTAAAGATGCACGAAAATTTTAACTATTCATAGGAATTTGGCATAATAGCATCTTAGGATACAATGTCACTTATAAGAAATACGATAAAACAATGTCAAAAATACATAATATTTACAGAGTAGATTCTAGAATTCACGGATTACAGCAATTGGTATAGTATTTGTACCATAGACATAGACTTCCTCGATGTAACGTCTGCTTCGATCTGGGAATGAAATAAACGAAACAAGTGAAATTACAAATCTATCTAAAGCCTAGCCAAAAATTCGGGCAAATTTTGTAGCCAAACTTGTTCACGTTGTTATCTGAAGTGTTATTCGTATTCCGCACTGGCTTATTGCCAACAGGATACTGATGTAGCTTTCCGTTCATGCTGTGGTCCGGTCATTTTTCAAATGCCCACTGTACATAAAAGTTTGGCAAGAAAAGCCGCTCCATAGTTGACACATAGAGCATGATACCATTCTTTTTGTTGAACGTCGTATTTAAAAAAAGGTTTTTTTTTAATAGATTTAAAGAGGTCATAATGTTTATTTGCTAGGAGTATCTCTAGGTGATCAAATCAGATATGAGGAGATCCGTAGAAGAACCAGAGGTACCAACTTAGCTCAGCGAATTGCGAAGTTGAAGTGGCAATGGGCGGGGCAGATAGCTCGGAGAACCGATGGACGTTGGGGTCCCAAGGTGCTGGAATGGTGACCCCGCACCGGTAAAAGTAGCGTCGGTCGACCCCCAACAAGGTGGACAGCCGACATCAGACGAGTCGCAGGGAGCCGCTGGAAGCAAGCGGCCCAAGACCGTGAGCATTGGAACTCCCTACAAAAGACCTATGTCAACAATAGCATTGGACGTCAATCGGTTGTTAATGATGATGTTTTTGATTTACATAAATAAAATTCTCTCAGTCTTCTCTAAAGTCTTATTCTGTTAAGTCAGTTGCGTGAAAATCTGCACAGGTTTAGATAATAGTAACCAATCAATCAATCATGATCTTTGTTCAAATAGTCCTTTAAAAGGCGTTTTAACATGTCAATAATTTACATAGTAGAGAATTGATGGCGATAACTACATTCGTAAACTTAAGACGAAGGTATGAGGGTTCCAAACTGGTCTAAGATGTAGCCCACAACAACCTTAGCCAGATAAATTTTCTTTTTGTGATCACTATCTCAAATGCCACTTAAAATTATTTTTTAGCTATTTTATTAGAGCAATATTTCATACCCACGCTTGTTTATCATTTACATAAACCTGTATAATATAGCAAGACTTTTCTACAAGCTAACGTTTTATATAAACTTTGAACTGATTGAGAGACATCCCAGTAGCTACAGAATTCAATAACGTAAGTGCTAAAGGGTATATAAACCGGATATAGACTGTACAAAACCGCTTCCTAACTCTGACCTAGTAATTCGAGTTCATTTAGTATTGAATCCAATATGTTACCTACCACCTAATAATTTACCGAACAGTTTTGGGCTTGACCCCTTTAATACAACTGTAATAAGACTCGACTAATGAGAAACTAATGGAAACTAAGGCCCGAAGCTGAAAAATATCAAATCAGCGAAAAATTCCCTAACACCAAAATAATATTTAAACGACAGCTATCACTAGCCTTAAGATAAATATATTAATTAAAAAAATTATATGTTTTACTCTCTCATGCACTCTCCTATCCACCAACATACAAAAACATCCAAAGAAAGTCTATCAGTGGCCGTATTATATTAGCACTCTTAGTATAAATAAGCAATATTAGTTTCTTGTTACGCTTTTGATTTTGTTTCATCATGATCAACCCATTACCGGCTCACTACGGAGCACGTCCACTCGGTATGAGAAGGGTTTGGCCATAGTCCACCACGCTGGCCATGTGCGGATTGGTAGACTTCACACGCCTTTGAGAACATTATGGAGAACTCTCAGGCGTGCAGGTTTCCTCACAATGTTTTCCTTCACCGTTGAAGCAAGTGATATTTAAATTTTTAAAAAACGCAAGTAACTCTGAAATGTTAGCGGTGTTTGCCCGGAATCGAACCGCCGACCTCTGGTTTTGTTTAGTGAACAGATAAATAAATACATTCATGAAGTTTGATTATGATTTCATTTGACTTGCACAGTAAAATAACCGTAACCCTTTTTTTTTTTTGTTTACGGGGGAGAAATCTCCTACTGAATAATGATCAATAATCGGGTATCCGATTATTGCTGGGGAATAGCTCGGGTTATGTGGGATTTTTACCCACTAAAACCCCCTCGGTCGCCACCATCAGCATAAAGTATCAGATTTTGATGCAATTTTTTTTATAGACAGAGTGATTGAAGTGAAAGGCTTATATTTGTATAATAACATCCATTAAATAGTGGAGAAATGTTTTTAAGGTTTCTAATGTGACGTCGTAAATAATTAAAAAATTTCCGCTTAAATTTAACGCGTGCGGGCCCCGGGCAGTAATGAATAAATCAAAAGTGGATCGATTTTAATAATTTTTTCAGTGAATGACATAGGCTATATATTTTATACCCGTGTGAAGCCGGAGCGGGCCGCTAGTAAAGACTAAAAATACAACGCAAAGTAAATACTCTTACCGCAAAACAAGTGCAAAATGTATACAGTACACTCGATTGGTTAAACCAATTCGGAGAGGTCTTATTTGGCTCATCAAACGAGTTAATGCATTTTTATATAGATTGCTATATAAAAATGACTATTAATTCAATGTATAATAAGACAAGGTAAAATACACCGATAATAAGACTTGAATACGGTCTTGTGTCTACTAATGAGTGCTCTTGGGGCTATAACTTATAATAGGAAACGTAGACTACGTAACTGTAATGTAAAGATTATTCGTCGCAGATTATTCAAAGCATTAAGACGTGTGATAGTTGTTGCATTAATTAAACGATATATTAACTACTAGCTGAGGCCCGCGACTTCGTCTGCGTTGAGTTAGTGTGTTTTTTTGTCTTTCAATCACGAATCAATAGATTACTAACCCGAATTAATTGAAATAATTACAGGATACACATTAAAGTATCTCCTTTCTAAATTTCTAAAGTTGGTGGGAGAAGTTGTGGGAGGCGCCCGAGACGTGATGGCACAGGCGGTGAGCTGCGCGCGGTACTGGACAGTACTTGGACATTGCG
Source organism: Lasiommata megera (assembly GCA_928268935.1). Lineage (NCBI taxonomy): Eukaryota > Metazoa > Arthropoda > Insecta > Lepidoptera > Nymphalidae > Lasiommata > Lasiommata megera. The sequence goes on along the minus strand of OV743315.1, from coordinate 14,754,586 downwards.
ACATTACTTTATTTTTCTAAAATAAAAGTTTTTCTAAAATAAAAGTAGCCTAAGTTACTCCTTATTACATCAGCTACCAATAAAAGTCCCGTAAAAATCGGTCCAGCCATTTCAGAGATTAGCCGGAACAAACAGACAGACAGACAAAAATTTTAAAAAATGTTATTTTGGTGTATGTATATTACAAACTGACACTCCAATGATATTTATTTGTATAGATTGTTAGTCTATGATGTAAATAATCAGTAACAGTTAGGAGCAACATAATGAGTTTTGGATCAGCTAAGCGTATAGTTTTTCGTGACCTATATGTACTTTGGAGTACACCTAATTCACAAATAACTATAAAAAAATGCAATTAAATATGCAATTAAGAAGAATATGTCTCCAGACGTTCCTTTATTACTGAAGATCGTGGTCCTGGTGTCCTTGTAACCTCGAGTGGATTAATTGTTTCGACCGGCTTCTATCGGAGGCTAGTCTCGCAATTGTGTCAGCTGGTCTGCCCATCTGGTTGGTGAGCGGCCTCTCGATCTTTTGCCTGTCGCAATAAGCTTTACTACTTATATATGGAGTCTATATATAAGTGGTAAGTAGTATCGGATTGATGGTCATAATTGAAATTTTATAACAGTCAACAATTTTTATTACCAACATTACAATTTTAATTACACGTTCATTTTCGTAATAATTACAATTCGTCTTTGACCTCTTACATCACCGGAAAATGCACGACGGGAAGACCGTGAGCCATGAGCCACTATCATGAATGGTTAATGCACATTAGCGACTTTTTGTTGTTACACATTTCGTCACTCTAGTGCAGCAGAGATGTCCAGGATATTTACGGTCAGATTGAAAGAAAAACGGTTTGAGGGATGTAATTATAGGATTTATGGCGTTATTTATTTATTGTATATCGCTTATTGCTTATTAGAGTTTACAATTAGTATTTTACACAAAACACACAAAGAGAAAAAAATCACTTACGACTTATTTCGAAAAACGTAGATGAGGCATGAGAATTTTTGACTTGTAATAAGCATAGTTTTTCTTTGTATTTAATACGGTTATCATAAACAAAAATGATCCAACAGTTGTCTTTCTCTTCTCTAGATCTTTCGCCTCTTTTGTAGTTTAAGCTGTTATAGGTGTTATTCTTAATATTTTATTGTATAAATAACACCTCAACCCACGAGGATGTATGACCAATCCATTGAAAACCGATTTGGAGCTCCTAATCATGAACTAGATCGCACGAAGTCAGATCTTAATACGAACAAATCTTTCACCTCTACCAAAATGAAAACGTTTAGAAATTCACTAATTAATTAATTTCAAATAAATCTATAAAAGTCGCTATTGAACGGCGGACACATTGTAAGGAGTTGATGGTGAAAACTTAATTTCTAAACTTAAATCTAAAGCTACGAGGTTTGCTCCGTTACGTTTTGTCACTTGGTTAACTTATACACAATATATTCATCATATATATACCTAATGATTAGGAATAAAAAAAATATGTAACAACTTTTTAAGATTATTTCTTCTTTTGTTTTATGTTTATTTAATGTGCTTAGTTAGCGACATGATATAGCAACCATACAACTTTTAGTTGAATGACAAGTCGCTACTCTGTATTAACGGTTTAGTGGAGACCTCGCAGTTTTGCATAGTTATTTTATGCATCGCTGAAAGCCATGCAAGGCGTATTTTATTTGTAAATAGTTCTTTTGAATTTGCATTTTTTTGTTACTATTTATTCGATACTTATACTTCCATATTTACTATATAAATATTATTATAAATATGACGGATTGTGTGTTTTATTAGTTATTAGTTATTAGTTAGATTATTCTCAACCAGAGGGCTGGACTGAATTTGGCACAGTAATAATCCCGGGATAACAAGGCGATTGTGACCTATGAATTATTAATAACGTATTTCATGATGAATGGATGGGGGAGGGAACCTGCGCAAACGCAACTCCTACCCTATCATCCTATATATCATCTCACGAGCAAATACTATTTACTGCTTCCACAATATTTACTTACTATCAATCAACCCAGTTATGGCACCACAAGTTAGCCTTTGACGGCATCTCACCTGATGGTAAGTGATGATGCAGTCTAAGATGGTATCGAGCCAACCTATTAGGGGTATGGTTAAAACACACTCCTAATTGGTTTCTACACGATATCGTGCCGGAACGCTAAATCGCTTGGCCATGTCTTTGTCGGTAGGGTGGTAACTAGCCACGGCCGAAGCCTCCCACCAGACCAGACTCGAACCGGGAATCGAACCCAGGACCTCCAACTTTATAATGACACAACGCGCGCGGAGGTCAATTAAAAGTACTTGTATTATAATAGTACAACACAATTATAAAAGTGTAAAACTACTTTTAGTACAATATGTTATACAATATGTTTATAAAAGTAAAAGAGTTGAGGTATAAAACAAGTCTAGTGCGGTGTTGCTCAAAACAAAGAATTAAAAATTTTCCAACTTTTAAATGGAAGCAAATATGTAACTCGAGCATTAAGTTACTAAGCCAACATACGTCATCTCTTAAGCCCGCCGCTAACGATTTAACAAAGACCCTCAACATTAAGATCCTCGTATTATGAGACAAAAAGCAGTCGTCGCTTATCTTAGCCGAACATTCACCCTCGTGTGAGGGGTAAGCCTTTAAATTTTTTTGCCTATCCCTCTCGGGAGTTATTACGGATGAGGGATACAGCGTTTAAACCTTTTCTCTGCCGGAATTCTGTGATATATTTTTTTAAACGCATTCGAAAACACAATCGTTTTCTTGCGTTGAATAAAAAATTGTCTCGAATGTGATTTTAATGAATGAAAATGTGAAGATATTAATTAAATTATATTCATGCTAAGACAGTTTATAATATATAAGTAGGAAGAACTAGCCGCGGCCTCTTTCTTGCATTCTTTTTATTCATAGGTTCTGTGTGCTGTATCTCTATAAAAATAATGGAAAATGTGTTATATATGAACGATTCTTAGATGCATGTGAAATGGTTTTTAATGAATAAAGCTATTTCGATTTGATTTTATTTGAAACTATTTACGCAATGTAAGTGCGCGTAAAACGTTAATGCAAAAGACTAACTTTATCGAAACTTAACTTAAATTTAACGCATTAGCCTAGCTAGCATTAGATAGTCTAGTGGTTAGAGCGTCAGCCTCTTAATCAAAGGTCGGCGGTTCGAATCCGAGCACCCACCTCTAACTTTTCGGAGTTATGTGCGTTTTTAAACGATTAAAATATCACTTGCTTCAACGGTGAAGGAAAACATCGTGAGGAAACCTGCACGCCTGAGAGTTCTCCATAATGTTCTCAAAGGCGTGTGAAGTCTGCCGATCCCCACATGACCAGCGTGGTGGACTATGGCCAAACCCTTCTCATATTGAGAGGAGACCCGTGCTCTGTAGTGAGCCGAGAATGGGTTGATCATGATGATGAATAGTGTTTTATTTGTAAAGTATTTACTAAGTTAAAATGTTCCAACCTAATTAAATATCTATTTGAAATATGATACTAATATATATGTACTCCAGGTGTTAATTACAAGTTATATAAGCCACAACAATTCAACAGTGGCTTTATTAGTAAGTGTTCAATATAATATACATGTTGAGATGTCAATTGTCACCTACGTAATTATTAAACCACAATGGTGTTAATATCACTGGAATTTATATTAAATTGAAATTAATTGTACACCGTGATGTCGTGTATACAAAATTTAATTTATATGATTTATTCACTAATATCGGGCCCTGATGTATTATATTACCTTCAGGAGGCTCACTAAAAATTGCTTCCAGAGGTATTATTCTAGTATTTTTACCGCTTGGTTTAGAATCATAAATTCTAAAATTTAGGGATTTTAGGCAGGTATATTGTGTAAGTTGTGATAGCCTAGTGGTCCTAATCAGAGGTCGGGGTCAGCCTCCTAATCAGAGGTAGGGGGTTCAAACCCAGACACGCACCTATAACCTATAACTATTCGGAGTTGTGTGCGTTTTTAAGCAATTAAAATATCACTAGCGTCAACGGTGAAGGGAAACATCGTGAGGAAACCTGCACGCCTGAGAGTTCTCCCTAATGTTCTCAAAGGCGTGTGAAGTCTGCCAATCCGCACATGGCCAGCGTGGTGGACTATGGCCATGTGCGAACCCCTCATATTGAGAGGAGACCTGTGCTCTGTAGTGAGCCAAGAATGGGTTGATCATGATGTTGTATAAAACTGTCATGTAAAAATGCTTCTTTATGTGATAAGTCTCCCATATATAATACAGTCTTACAGTTGGTGAAGTGATAATTGGTACTCCATGTACAAAAATGTCACAAAATGTGTTTCGAAAACAGTTACATAAACTCTAAGTGTAACTCATTAAGTTAATAGTCATCGTTTTTGTTTTTTTTTCACGCTGGGAAATGCGTTTACGCATCCCCTCTGGAAACAACGCAGGCAAGACCGCGCCGCTTCCGACGGGGTATGTGGGACTCCCCGGCGGCCAGACTGGCGACCAGAAAACCCACTAAAACCCAGCGATGCTCCTTTGTGTCGCCTGGTGGCTGGGTCACGGGAACACTCGTGCACTCGACCGCAACCCAGACAGCGGCGTCCGCCGAGGCAGACCTTCTATACGGTGCCTATGATGGAGACCCCCTAACTCCGTCCGAGGCGCGCCTATAATAGTTATCATACTAATGTTATGAATGAGAATGTAAGTTTGTTTGTACGGTTTCACGCGAAAACTACTTGACCGTAGGTACATCTTAAAACTTTATTCATATATTCTTGGATGTATAAAAAGAAAGGTATTTTACCTTTTTTTTTTTAAAAATAACGAAAGATATTAACAGAGTTTATTAAAATTTGGTTATTATAATGATTCATTTCTGTTGTAACGCTATGTAATACTTATTTAGTGGCTTCAATGCGAGCAAAGCCGCGTGTAAAAGCAAGTCACATATTATTAATTTTCAATCTTTCATAAAGTGTTTGCGTATCCATATAAAATTATAGATTAACATTAGCTTTAAAATTTATGAAAACTATATTTAAGGCACTGAATTCCAGCCGTTTTAAATATTCAGCGTTGAGGGCTTAGACCGCGTCTTTTCGTTGCCAGCCTCAAGATTGTGGTGGTTACCACATTACCATACTAGATGGCGCCACAAGTATACGATTAAATCCTGCCTCACGCTATCGAAGTTTTCATACACAAGCGTTATATATACGACTTCCCAAGATGAAAGGATAGGCCAAACGGTCACTGGGCAAGATCTTCCTTTGAGCCGGCGTTGACACTGGTGCCGAGTATAACCGTGGCCACTCTGAAATACCTATGTCGTAAAAGACATTGGTTGGAGTGGCCTTTTTTTTATGGCATGGTAGATGGTGAAGGCAGTGGGTGGTAGATTTCGATCATAAGCTTCCTTACCTGTTTTTCGCAAGTAAGACTAGTTTCCCGGCCCATTCTCTTTAAGTTCTTTATAAAGTTAAGGCTTTTGGACTGTGATGTAGTCAGAGATTTCTGCGGTTCGATAATGCGCAGGTGTGTTGTATCGTCAGTCGAAACGGTTCCTTCCATTTATTCATTGCATGCGGAATGCTTCGTATAATACCGGACGTAATAGATACCTTTTTAGTGATCTAGTGCATAATCGTTGTTTACCATGGAATTTACATCATTTATCTGCGAATAAATTAATTTAATATGCTAACTAATATATCTGCTCATATTTCTTCACCGTGGACGTCTTAGTGTCTTTGTGTATAGCATCGTTTCTGACCTCGCAGGTTCTACAGTTAGGCGAGATAGTGGTTTTACTGAACCTGCATTCACGCAGCAGCCGCATACATAAAGTTCGAGCGGAACCCATAGAACGTTAGTCAAAACTACCTTCAGTTATTTAGTATTTCAAGGTCGTTGACGACTATTATTTCTTGTCTTTATTCCACTAGTATATGTTAGTCATTGACGGCAATCTCATCAGTGGAGAAAAGGCTGTATTAAGACAAGGATGATACAGTCTAAGATGGTAGCAGGCTTACCTATTATAGGAATGCTAAATCCATACATCTAATTGGTTTTGTACGTGAATCACTTGGCGACACGTCTTTGTATGTAGGGTGATATCAAGCCACGGCTGTAGCCTCCCACCAAACCATTCTCGAGCTGGGTAAAGCCGGCTGACAACACGAAGTTCACCAGAATCTTAGAAGATGACACCAGTTCATTTGTTAGTCGTACATACTGTGAAAAAATATACCTATATACTCGTATATACATCTATTCATATTTTAGGTTATTTTTAAAACATTGTCTTAAAGTAAGGATTAATAACAATGTCATTCCATTATCCATTATTTATCTTATTATAAACAGCCTTCCATACGAAGAGACACCGAAGATCTTCAAAAATAGAGCATAATAGTATTAACAATGTCTTGACGACCTCCGTGGCGCAGCGCGTGCTCTGGTGCATTTTAAAGTTGGAAGTCCTGGGTTCGATTCCCGGCTTGAGTCTGGTCTGGTAGGAGGCTTCGGTCGTGGCTAGTCTCTAGTTAGCGACACGTCTTTGTCGGTAGGGTGGTAACCCTACCGACAAAGACGTGTCGCCAAGCGATTTAGCGTTCCGGCACGATGTCGCGTAGAAACCAATTAGGAGTGTGGGTTTTCCATGCCCCTAACAGGTTAGCCCGCTACCATCTTAGATTGCATCATCCCTTACCATCAGATGAAATTGCCGTCAAGAGCTAACTTATAGTGAATAAAAAAAAAACAAACAAAATTTAAGAATCTCTACGTTTCGTTGAAGCCGTTATATAAAATTCAGAAAATTTGAAACCAGTTTTTTTGTAGTAACTATGATCTTTATTCCAAATCATACGTAGCACACACTCTATTTGATTAAGAGTGCCAACTATTAATTCGCCCATTAGAGGTTAATATACGAGCCATGACAGAGGTCTGCTAATAGCGGTCCGAGCCTCATCAATCACTACTTCTGTACTGATTTATTGACGTAAGTACCGCTAATATCACTCGTATATCACTGCGTGCAATAATAGGATTTGGGGAAAAAATAAAAAAAAATAATGTAAATGTTTCATCATGATCAACCCATTCTCGGCTCACTACAGAGCACGGGTCTCCTCCCAATATGAGACGGGTTTTGGCCATAGTCCACCACGCTAGCCATGTGCGGATTGGCAGACTCCACACGCCTTTGAGAACATTATGGAGAACTCTCAGGCGTGCAGGTTTCCTCACGATGTTTTCCTTCACCGTTGAAGCAAGTGATATTTTAATTGTTAAAAAAAAACGCCCGTGCCCGGATTCGAACCGCCGACCTCTGATTAAAAGGCTGACGCCCTAACCACTGGGCTATCATAGCTTATCATAGCTTTCTGAGTAAATTTGTTTAATTCCTGTCTTAAATAAAAATAAGAAAAAATCGTGTTAGTACAATTTTTTTTGGGGCTGACTGTTATACCTAAAAAGCCGGTAAGGGATTGGATGCTGTAGATGCTACTCGTGCTTTAGATGTTTATGGCGGACGTTATGTTTAAAAATGTTTAAGAAGTTTAGTTAGTATGGTTTTATGAATTGATTAACGAGTATTTCAGAAATAGTTTTTTAACTAGTACATTATATGTAATATAGTAAAGTCTGCCATGATTATCTTGTATGTATATGTGTTGTTGTAACGATGTATATTTTTATATATTTTAATAGTTTATTTAGTTATCAGCACATAAGTTAATTATATTTAACGTCACCTATCCCATTTTAAATAACTCCCAAAGCCCTAAGGTAATCTGAAACAGATCGCTCTTTAGCGATAAGACCGTCGCGTTGTACCTTTATACGCATATTCAATTTTAAGTCTTTATTTTCCTTTTGTATGGAATAAAGTATCTACTATGATTTTGTAAAAATAAATCCATAGATATTTACGAAAATCGCACGGTAAAAGTGGCAGACTGTTAAATCTTCCCATTTATAGCATAACGTCAAAATGTGCTCAGTTCAAGCAATAAAACTTTAATCTTTTCTTTTCCACCATGATGGTTTTTGGTTAATTAAGATGTACATTGGGTGTCAACAGTTTTGTATAAATTGCTATACATAGATAAAGGAAAGTGCGGAAATCCATTAATCTCGCAGTTGTAAAAGCGAAAGCATCGCGTACTTTCGACAGAGGTCTGTCATTAGCGAATTGAGGCTCATCAATCACCAACACGCGCTGATTTATCGACACGTGCCTAATGCTATTGTACTGTCCATCATATTGAAGGAAAATGTCTTTATGTAAAAGTTTTACCACTAGGAAACTGATTTTCTATTATAATCTAATCATACCCACAATTTGTGACTTGAATACTGACAGTCTATGTAAGAACAGGTGTTAAACATTTACGTTTAAAAATAAGTTTTTAATTATAGAAGAATAGATGTTTAAAGAAGCTGTGATAGCCTAGTGGCAAGGCCATCGCCTCCTAATCAGAGGTCGGGGGTCCGAACCCAGGCAAGCACCTCTAACTTTTCGGAGTTATGTGCGTTTTTAAGCAATTAAAATATTCAGCTTCAACAGTGAAGGAAAACATCGTGAGGAAACCTGCACGTCTGAGAGTTCTCAAATGCGTGTGAAGTCTGCCAATCCTCACATGGCCAGCGTGGTGGACTACGGCCAAACCCTTCTCATATTGAGAGAGGAGCCCCGCGCTCTGTAGTGAGCCGATAATGGGTTGATCATGATGAGTTGTTTAAATGGTCGTTGCTGATGGTTCACAAGCTACTTCTGTTATAAAAGAGAGAGGTTGAAGAGTTTTTACGGTGCTAGAGGTCTAGATTTAAGGCAGTTGTAAATCAAATAAAAAGTTGTATTTTACTTTAACAATGTTCGTTATTCTTCTGTCAGTGAGGCGGTAACAAAACGATGGAATATTCATACCTGACCAGTCAATATGACGAGATTACATATTCGTATATTCGTCATCGTCGGAAACCAAGAACCTTAAGACGATAGTCATCGCTGCGTCAAGTGATGCACGTGTTACTGGCAAATTATTCTGCAATCGTCTTAGCACAAAGCCTAGCATCATCAAGGCTTAGCATAAGCCCCGATCAACGTGGATATCGCAAGCTTGCAACACGTGTCTATTAAGTTGACCTAGACTATATAATCGATTCGCCTTTAGGCCAATAGGTATCAATAGTTTCACGTTTCGAGCTTACTACCTTTGATCCTATTATTGTTCTCTTGGGAGGATATAAATTTATTTTACTTCATTGTCTATACCCGATGTAGAAGAGGGCTTACAATATATTTATTTGACCACTTTAATTATAGGTAAACTGCCTCGGGGTACGTACTAAACATATTGTGGGGATAAATAGAATACCGAGATCCCGCTTCTGATTCCCAAGTCAAAGTCAAGAAAAAATATTTGGTATCCAGCAAACTCTCCGAGCCTTCACTGATTATCAAAAAATTGACTTGAAAAATGAAATGAATTTGAATTTGAATTTTTTAAATGCGACAGATTTACGCCGGACTCATACTATTGTCTCGTTGCCACTGTATTCTAAAGTGAGAGGTAGGTCTAAGCGCGCTATATAGATCTCGCACTAAGTGTCCGTGAAATATAAATATTTATCTACTCAACAAGTATATTATAATTATATTTGAGTAAGTTTTCTAGTGAAGTATCCAATGCATGTCAGCAAACGCATTAATAGTGACTTAATATATAATTTAGTGTAGGGAAGACATATAACTGTAAGAGATAGTCAACCTTTTTACTACTCAAGTTATAGACAAGAAACCTTTATTCAACTAGATTTTATGGGACTGTATATTACTAATCGAATAGGACCATTTAGCGTTACATGATCGTTACTTTTTTTATTGAATAACATGAAGATGGGTACACTAACAAAAGTCTCAATACTTGTGTACCTGAGTATAGAAACAGGCGCTGTCTACGTTTGTAAGTAGATACAAAGTGCAAGATCTAAGTAGATCTTATACTATGTTTTATAAACGGTACTATACCCAACATATAGCAGTATGGACGTCTCTTCAACAATCCTTCCTATTCTCCGGTAATCAATAGTGGGTCATCTATTCGCTGAGAATCACAGTTTTACTGCGTATTTATGTGTATGTCTAGCGTTAGGCTGTTAACTCCGGAGACCTTCCTGTGTACCTCCAGGGCGTTTGTCTTAAGAGGTTAAGGTTATCTCCCAATGATAGTAGATTTTATCATAGTTTTAATAAGTTATTTTTCTTTCGGATACGTATATAACATAATATTTAAATACCAGCAATGTTTCCGTTTCACAAGTTTACCTTGAAATAGCGGTTTTGTATGAACTCCTTCAAGTGTGAAGTTCAGGTTTATAAAGACGTACTAACCTGCCTGCCTACATGCTGTGTACTAACCAAGTTTATTGCGAAAATATTTATAGTTCTTATTTGACGCAATTTTTTACTTACCGGCTTGGTAGTTTGAAGTACACCAAAAAATAGTAATCATTACGATCTATTACCGATTAGCCCATTATAAGTCTCCTATAGTATACCATCAACATAATGAGGAACTCCCAATCGCACAGGTTTTTTTGCCCACTCAAATTCGAAAATTTAGAGGAAGGCATACCAGGGATCGAACTCGGCGCTCTTGAAAGCTTTCCGAAGTTCTAATGTCTTAATATTTTAACGTCTTAAATTGTCAGTATCAGACCTGAGTTAGGAATACTTTAATAAGTTGTGTTAAAAATCACATTAAGTTCCCGATCTAGCTTCATCACAGACAGTGATAATGGAACATAAGAAAATATCAAAGGATGAGGACCGAAATTTAGCTTTCCTATAATTACTGATAAAAATAAAATACACGTATGCCTTACATTATTTTTAAAATCGGCTTTATCAGTAAATTCAGTGGAAAATATGATATACCATAATATGTTAATAATTAATGTCCCTCCGATCCAAAAATGGACGCAGCCACAGGTGACGTCATCGTTCAGGAATTAAATAAGAAAGCTGTGAAATCTAACAGACGATATTATCCGGTCAAACTTCAACACTCTAGAAATACTCCCGAGGCGATTCCTGTTCGATTTATCATCGTTCTTCAACCGATAAATCAGACTACAATATAGGCCGGCGGTTTGTGGAAGTTCTATTAATTCTCCTGCAACAATCTTCAACTACTGAACAATAGGATTAAAGACAATACGCTTAAACGAGATATGGTATCGATATGCAGACGATTGATTGTAAATCGATTAGCATATGCCAATATTATTACACTAGCGGTTCACCACGACTTCGTACTTGTACTAGTAGTTCGTTCTTGTAGAGTACATCTGCTGAGTAAATTTTACCTTAACAAACTTCCGACCAACCGCGTTCTATCGCCGCCCGCTGTTGTTATCTCGTTTCATTTAGTTTTCTTTCTGAGTTTGTCAAAAGTCGTAGCATGATATTAAATTGTTTGTAATCTTCCCGCAATTGTTCTAAATTGAGATATGAAATGTAAAAGGAGATCGGACTGGTAGTTTAGAGATAGGTGCGAGTAGACCAAAAGAGAAAAACTCTATAGCTTAAATATTAGTACAATAAACTTTCTCTGTCTATCGGCTTTTCTGGTATTATTAAGCTAATTATGTAACGCATTATAATTATTAAAATCATACTGTTATTTTTAAGGATTAGAGAATGCTAATTACGTGTTCTGACTAATTATGTGGTCTAGATAGATTATTATGGTATAGCTAAGTTTTGCGTCAGTTATTTACGAAGAATTATGACCCCAATCTCCAACCTGCCTAAGGTCATCTTAAAAATTAGAGTATTAATATAATAATAATCATCATCATCAGCCAATATACATGCACTGCTGGACATAGGCCTCTTTGAAGAAACGTGGTCACCACTCGAAGACTTTATATAATAATAATAACAAAATCTCTGTCGTTATATCCGAATGGTATATTCCCAGTTAATGGGTTGATCATGATGATGATGTTGCTGGACTCGTCTGGGAAAGTCCGCCGAAATTTCACAACCTGTTGTCCTGAACTCCGGCTGTCTGGTCTTCCCGTCGGGAATGTAATCTTCGTCCTGATAAATAATTTTTAAAATGGAGAGTCTAGTCGTTATGACGTCGACCTCCCCTACGAGGTGTTTGGTTTCGGTAGAGTTCGGTATCCCTATTTAAACACCGCTGTAGCGTCCCAACGGTCCAGACTCAATTCGGGAATCGAATCCTGGACCACCCACTTTATAATATTACTGCGCTTGTACTGCGCCACGGTTGTTGTAAAAGAGTATTTTTACTGAACATGAATTTTTTGTTTTCAATTAAATTATGTGTTAATGTTATTTTTTAGGTTTATTCTAGTTGCGGTTAAATTAATTAATTTGTGGAAAATAAATATTTTATTAGTTTTGAGCGTAAAATTACTGTGAGTTTAACTGAAAAAGGAAATATATGAATTGCTGATGCGTTGCAGTGCCACGATATCCCCAACCCTCAGCGCTTTGTTTGAACACGTAGGGCGTTGTAACTCCACTGAATTTAGTTCGTCCACAGACTGCACGTGTAAAAGGACTGGCAGCATGCTCTGAACAAAGTTAATTTGACCTGCAACAAAGTTAATAATACCGCTGAAAAATCTGAACAGGCGAATTTATTACAAAACGATTTGTTATGTAGGATACATAGTACACTCTCCGTAAGTAATTTGAAATTTTACAAATGCGAAAGTTTTCATAGTAGGATGTTTGTATCTAAATCACACCAAAAGAGCTGAACGCATATGGATTCAATTCGGTACAGCGATAGATTGTAGTCTGCTATAACAAATGGCGTCGTCACAAAACTAAGGCATACCTATATTATATAAGTGTATTACTTAACAGAAAACCCAGGTACAGTTTTAAATAATACAATACAACGTACGTAAGCTGTGATAGCCTAGTGGTTAGGACGTCCGCCTCCTAATCAAAGGGGTTCGAACCCTGGCACTCACCTCTATGTTTTCGGAGTAATGTGCATTTTTAAGCTATTAAAATATCACTTGCTTCAACGGTGAAGGAAAACATCGTGAGGAAACCCGTAATGTTCTCGAAGGCTTGTGAAGTTTGCCGATTCGCACATGGCCAGCGTGGTGGACTATGGCCAAATCCTTCTCATATCGAGAGGAGACCCGTGCACTGTAGTGAGCCGATAATGGGTTAATCATGATGATGATAGCAAATGTCCTTCTTTTTATAGTGGGATAGATTTTTTAAAACAGTCCGTGCTCACTCATACACGTCCAAATCTCCACACCAGTGGTCACAGTACCAGATTTAAAAAATATTTGTATGTGTTTATTTCATATTTTAGGCGATTATAGACTGAAGACGAATTATGCAGGTGATAGGTAATTAAATACCTTAAAAAATAAAGGTGACTAAAACAATAAATGATTAAATGAATAGAAAAAAAACTTCTAATAAATAATAATTGCGCCATCAACCGGGTCCAATTATTTTAATTAAATAATCGAATACTAAAGATAACGTTTCGATTTGTCTTTAATATTACGCAAAATAATTAAAATATTAAAATTATATGGAAAGCTGTGATCTCATAAAAAGGTAAAAACCACGTAAAAACTGACGATAAAAGCCCCGCCATTTTTCGTCCCCTCTCTTTATTACGTACACCAAACACGTCCCATAGTTCTTTCTGAACGGAATTGCTTCCAGTAATAGCACATACCGATTGAATTTAAACCTTTTTTTCAACGGTACACGTTACAATTTGGCACGAGTTTAACACCGCAGTGATTCTGATATGGGACAATACATTCTCACCGAGACAAATCATAATAAAATTCTGATATTATACTGAAAACAATGGTAATTTTTTAAATAAACGTCAAATTTATTGTTCTAATATGTTAATTTTCGTAATGTTATCGCTCAAGATAAAGATGGGAAATCATATATTTTTTTCAGTAGATGATATTTAAGAATCACACATACCTAATCAACAGAAGTAAAATAAACCGAATGGAGTCTAAACCTACATCATAATGGAATTACTGTCATAGCAGAAGACATTTTTTTTCCACTAGTATTAGCTAGTAGTAGTAACTAGTATTTGTTATACCAAAATAGGTACCGGTAAAAAGAAAAACCACAGAAATAGATTACTAAAATTTTTCTGAATTTTTCTACATGATGTTAGACATCTAGTAACTAATTGTTATTTTTTTGTAAATACCCACAATGCAGCGATTTGGCCATGCTTTTATGGACGACGTGGAATTGGATGACGTCTTTGTGAACAATAATTAAATGACCAATTTAGTGTAGGGTTTCGCTTAGAAATGAGAAATATACACATTTTTGTTTTGTTTCTTATCCTCGATATTTTATCATTAAATTTATTCTGTGTCTCGTATAAATTCGGCGAGAGTGTGCAAACCACTAGTATTTATTTTCAGTATCTGAAAGTCTTACGTAGCTTTGTATGGACGACGCGACGTTGTCGGGGGGTACGTTGTGGCGTAGACTTTTACATCAATTTTCGTATTACCAATGGATTAAAACCGTGGGTCGGCAGTAGGAAAGTTTCGATTGGATTGGGAGACGGGTGTCGTGAATCAACGTTATAAAATTTGTATTCAGGTGGCTTAGCTACTTTACTTTCTCCCTGGACAGAATTCGATCGATTTAAAGGAATATTTGATGTTGCTTCAACACGCTCAGGGCTTGCAATCATGGAAGTTTTTTAAATTAAAATAGACGAGAAGTATTTGTGGCTTTTTCCGCTGGCCCTGACGTATTTAAATTTATAATCTGATAGTAAATCTTTCTAATTCATACTAACTTATTATAAATCTGAAGTGTGTTTGTTTGCGTGTAACTTTGAACGTGCTAATCTTTGATAATATTACCAGTCTGTTTTGCATTAAAATGTTTATTAACTATAATTAATTTAGGAATTTGTTAAAAATATTACTTTAATAGAAATCTACTTATATCCAAATTTTAGTGTTTATATTTACTTTTTCTTTCGGTACACAAAATAATATAAATAAATCATAATATAAAAATCAACCCAAACTAAACCTCAAACTTAAAAATTAAATAATATGATGAAGTTTGCAAAGCTAACGAAATTAAATTAAATTAATAAAAGGAAGGAATGTCGTGCCTGTTTATGTAGAGTCCAGATAGTGTATTCAGGAAAAGCATAAAGAAAAATGGTTTTATAGAAAAACCATGAAAATCAGTCATGTAAATCGCGCAATCTACAATATATTTTCATGGGAATTGGTCAAAAGTAGGCCATCTTGATTCTTATCATTAAGTACGAGATATCAAAACAAACAGAAATGATCTTATTTCTGAAGTAAGCGATAAAAATGCGTACCATCTCTGTAATGTTGACACCAAATATTTGCACAGTTGATCAAAGATTTACAAAATGGTATTACTACATGTTTTCCAAATATACTTAATCTGACTCATATTTTACACACACCTTACTCATCTCATCGTTCAAACCGTGTCTCAGAGAGCACGTTAAGCCATCACAGTTATAATCACTAACATATTGTGTTAGTTTGTTAAAGCTAGTCAAACCCGCGTTTGATAATATAAAAAAGGATGCATTTCACGCTACCAGCAAATGCCAGTTAGATGGCCTTATGAGTATTCAAAGTGAGAAGGTAACGCCGTGCATGGAGACAAAACGAACCCCCCAAATAAAACTCTTGGCATCATCTGTTATAGTGTAATAAATAATGAAAAATAACTTCTTAGCTATCGGCATGATCAGTTACGGATCACGAAATCCAGTTAAAAATTCTCTGTATCTGAAATTTAGATAATATTAGTTTGAGCTAGGAGTATCTTCCCACGTTTCTCAGACACCACTTTAACCCATTGCAAATATATGATATACAATTAAATCGTAATACAAATTATTTTTAGTTACATAAAAAAGTTATTAGTTGACCTTGATCTATTCTTCAAGTTTTTACCGTGCGTTCCAATTTATTATTTTCATTGTTATGTAATTAGTGAAAATCAGGAAATATATGTAATCAATCATAAAAAATCAATAACAATTAAATCGTTACAAGTCAACATACCCGTACTGGAGCACTATGGTATATACTGTGATACATATACAATAAATTTTCTACGAGAATGGAGGCCTGTGCCCATCTGTGGTTAGTTTTAAATATATTTAACCTTATATACTCGTATATCAATGCTGAGTGGTCTATCACACAGTTATAGCTCCTAACTACTGTCTTCAGTGCCAATAAGGAGAGAAAAGTAGTTGTTTATAATAACATGTATAATTATTTAAACTAAGTGGGTACTTTATAAATAATTTCTTATTGTTTTACTAATTGCCCATTTGGCTCCATTTCAAAGAAACCTTACGTTTTACTGAGGTAAAAAGTAGATCATGTAACAGTTCAGTACATTAACTTTGCAAATAGTCACGCAAATTCGTTGATCTGGTTTTGCTTTATCACTATTATCCTGTTTGCATCAGACAAACTTTTGCAATTTCTAAGGGGTCTTATATTATAAAGCTAATTCTGCGCAAAGTTTGCTATGTACCTAGGTATTATGAGCCCGTAATCTACATCACGTAACTACAGCGACGTTCTTAGACGACTTACTCAGTACGTTTAATCCTACGCCAGTAATTCTACCTTCAATAATGATGTCACATTTACAACCATCAACAACTTTAGTCAAGTGAGTAGCACCTTAGTCGATTCTCTGTTTTATTTTGATCGCCTCATTTTAATTTCCTATGGATCTCATGGATACGTGGAGATAACAAAGACCCTCGACGGAATCCACAAAGGACTTGTAATCGCAAAATTGATTAGTAAACAGAGTATTTTCTTCTGTTAATAAATTATGAAATGCATAACAGCATTTTAAGTCCTTGCATTTAAGTTTATTAGTAATATAAAATAGAAGTAATTCTTCTGTTTTTTTTATCCATTACAAGTTAGCCCTTTACGGCAATCTCACCTAATGTAAGTGATGATGCAGTCTAAGATGGTAGCGGGCTAACCTGTTAGGGGTATGGTAAATCCATACTCCTGATTTGTTTCTACACGACATCGTGACGGAACGCTAAATCGCTTGGCGACACGTCTTTGTCGGTAGGGTGGTACCTAGCCGCGGCCGAAGCCTCCCACCAGACAAATATAACTGGATTCTTCTAATTCAACTTATTAAATTATTATCGTCGTTCTTTTGTTTTTTTATGTTGGCACGCAGATGTCAGTACCGTAGTGGACTCTGAAGGAGCAAAAATTCTTGAACTTAGAGAGACATTAATTTGACCTTTATTGAGTCTGATCAGAAAGACGCCCATCCGGTAAAACATAATTTTCCCGAAACGCAAGCATGTTAATTAACTGCCCAATTTACGTTACAATGATTACGTTATTTTACAGATATAATCTTGTACTAAACTCAGGTTCGATCGTGCATGGAGTACTGCTCACATTTGTGAGATGGACCAGCTTGATGCTTTGGAGGAGGTAGATGGACAGAAGACTCAACAGCGTGTTAGCAAATAAAATCCTTAGAGGTTGGAGTATCGACGCAAGACTGCCTATCTATCGGTATTCTAGAAAATTTGTTTCAGAAAGTGTCCTCAAGAACAATTTGACTAGAATGCGCTTCCAGCTTCCGCTTTTATTACCATATGGTTTAAAGGGAAGAGTGAAAAGGCATCCTCGAAGGGCTTTTTGTCTGCATCAACACTTACTATAGGTCTGATCGCTGCTAATCGCTCGTCTACATATAAAATAAAATAGAATAAACTTAACAACTATAAACATTTTAATATAAGCAGGTGTAACTTTTTAAACACCTGCCAATTTCTGCGGGATTGAATCCGGAACGATGATTTCATGTTTATAGCCAAACAATATATTATGATCATGACGTTATGCATACAATGTCCTATAAAAATTGAGCTACCAAAAAAAGCTAATACGTTATTGCATAGATACTATAACATTATGGTGAACTCTCAGGCGTGCAGGTTTCCTCACGATGTTTTCCTTCACCGTTGAAGCAAGTGATATTTTAATTGCTTAAAAACGCACATAACTCCGAAAAGTTAGAGGTTTTCGAACCGACGACCTCTGAATAGGAGGCTGACGCCCTAACCACTAGGCTATCACCGCGTATACTTCTGTATTACTGGACATTAATCTTTTGTTTAGATTTACACACTCACCTGCCTTTATGCCGTTTCTTTCTATTTGATTATGTGTCTCTATTTTTACATATTTTATTTGCTAACCTTCTTTTTACTATACAAAGTGGGTTAATATAAAACTTTAATTAACTACTGAATGCAATAAATGTGTAGTTTCACTAAGTTAATTATTCTACCCCGCCGATTTTGAAGCTTTCTACCCTGTCATACGTGTACTGGTAAGATTACAATATAGAATAATTAAACAGCTATGGATTTTGTCGAATATTTGCCCATATAAATGTTTATGACATATTTTTAATAAAACCGTCAAATTGACAATTAAGCTAAGCAGTCATCTGCAAAACAATGGCCTCTAAGACTGACCTTGTCTTAAGATTTGTTCTAAACAGTTCCAAGACCCTTTCTTGAGGTTTGATATAACAGTGACGGTCAGTGAGCACCACAATTATAATCATGCCGTGTTTTTATTTTACCTGCTCATTTCCATAACCGAATGCAAGCACTGTACCGTGGCAAGTGCACTAGTGATGCGCAGGGGTGGTCACACTTCCGGTGTTCTATCGCATAGAAAAAGAATATTACGATGTTTATATATTTGCTAATGCCACTGGAAAGCTTGCATTTCGTAAACATCACTCGTACTATTATCTATTGTGTGGTGTCACATTAAAATATTTACTGTTTTTTTTTTAGTTACAAGTTAGCCCTTGACGGCTATCTGGCTTGGTACGAGATGATGCTGTCTAGGATGGTAGCGAGCTAAACTGTTAGGGGTATGGCAAACCCACACTCTAATTGGTTTCTACGCGACATCGTGCAGAACGCTAAATCGCTTGGCGACACGAAAACTTACTCAAGGGTAGGTATATTCCTTTTCTTTGAAAATAATGACTAGTCTTTCAATATTTTTCTTAAACACTTCATATAATATAACGGGTAAGTTATAATTCGATAATTGAGTAAACAATCAGTAGTATTTTTAAACAATGCTACATTGAGGAAAGTTTGTTATTTAAAATTACTACCTATTTTTATACAGCAACTACAACTCTTTATCGTATCTAATGAAGCATAAGAAAGTGTTATTGTTTAAGATACTGTGCTGAAAATTGCGTCAATACCAAGCCATAATCGTACCTAAGTGTTAAAAACAATTAACATACAAAATGTTTTTTATCAAAACCAGCTCCGATAAGTCAAGTAATTAAAAACGCTGCCTTCAGGTTAATTGTTAAAAGCATCGATGTCACGCGCATGACACATCCCTATAGTTTGCACCGCCTTCAGTCTTACGTGCAACGCGCTTGCGCGCGATCGTGTTCGTTTATTTTCACAAGTTTTGCGCGCGAACGAAAATTAAACTTATATGGCAGTGGTGACTCGGCCGTTTGGTATTATACCCAGTGCTAGAATAGACAGTGGGCAGGCGAGAACTCCTAAACATGGCAGGGTAATAATAAGGTTATTTTTTTAATGTCCACGTAAATTGTGCCCAACAAGGTCAAAACAAGAGGTATCATATTGTAGGAAATGGGAATCTTTCATTACCATCTCGGTTTAATGTTATACGGTATTGTTGGGAATATCTAAGGAAAATCTATTATTTTTTTCCAATTAACACATTCCGTTGTTACGCTGTCGCTTAATTGTTTAGGTGTTTTGTTCGTGCTTAGTGAAAAAGCAAATACAATATTGTTCTGTTATGTAAGAAGCAGGTAACAATAGACCGTAACCTTAGTTCGTAACCCTGTAATTACGTTGGTAATAAAAACATCATAGATAATCATAGCTACAATTTTTAGTATATTTACACTGAAGGAAATATAAGCAGTGTTTCAAATAAGTATCATTAGCTTAGCAAGTGGAAAATAAACGAAGGAAGCTAGATAGATACAGGGAAATACCTTTTTTTATATACTACAAGTTAGCCCTGACGGCTATCTCACCTGGTGGTAAGTGATGATGCTGTCTAGGATGGTAGCGAGCTTACCTGTTGGGTATGACAAACCCACACTCTAATTGGTTTCTACGCGACATCGTGACGAAACGCTAAATCGCTTAGCGACAGATCTTTGTTGGTAGGGTAGTAACTAGCCACGGCCGAAGCCAAAACCTCACATACATGACGTAAACGCAAACTCTGCGGAAATATTGATATCTGCAAAAACTATCCGCGTAAACTCTACCCCTTTACTCAAAAACCCGCCTACCGTCCACATTAAGTGTAAAATATATTTTTAATTAATGAAGCTGTGATAGCCTACTGGTCGGGGGTTCGAACCCGGCATGAATAAGAAATTAAAATATCACTTGCTTCGACGGTGAAGGAAAACATCGTGAGGGAACCTGCACGTCTGAGAGTTCTCCATAATGTTCTCAAAGGCATGTGTAGTCTGCCAATCCGCACATGGCCAGCGTGGTGGACCATGGCCGAACCCTTCTCATATTGAGAGGAGACCCGCGCTCTGTAGTGAGCTGGTAATGGGTTGCACATGATGATATTTTTAATTAACTGAAGAAACAATTATTGTGGAAATTTCGTGATACGTTTCTTTCAAACAAATTCACTTAATGTATAGATAATGATATGATTTATGCAATCACTTCTATACATTTCACTAATCATTCCTATTAACAACTCTTACAAGAGCAAATGTGAAATTGTTTGTAATGTACTGTATAGACGCAAAAAATTATCATCGTTTAAGAAATTCTAATATAAGAAAAATAAATAAGAATTTTAGTTACTATGGATATTAGATTTGGATATAACAATTGCAAGATCGCGTTAAGCAAAGTAATTAAAAGCATTTGTCAAATGCCTACAAAAAAGCCATATGAGATATTATAATTAACACCGGATCATAAGATGCTGAGCCTAGTGGTTAGGACGTCCGCCTCCTAATCAGAGGTCGGGCGGGCATGCACCTCTAATTATTCGGGGTTATGTGCGTTTTTAAGCAATTAAAATATCACTTGCTCCAATTATGAAGGAAAACATCATGAGGAAACCTGCGTGCCTGAGAGTTCTCCATAATGTTCTCAAACGCATGTTAAAATGTGTGGACTATGGCCTTAGCCTTCTCATATTGAAAGGAGACCCGTGCTCTGTAGTAAACCGGCCATGGTTTGGTCATGATGATGACGATGAGGAAGGTCTGAGAAATTAAGTCTGACTTTGTTATCTTAACTTATAAGCGTGCGTTTGAGTAGTGTCCAACCTTTATTAATGTCTTTAACTACCATAACAGAGAAAAAGGTCCTTTGCAGAGCAGTGAACCATCATCATTTCAACCGATAGACGTCCACTGCTAGACATAGGTCTTTTGTAGGGAGTTCCAATGGCCACGGTCTTGGGCCGCTTGTATCCAGCGGCTCCCTGGATACAAGCGGGGCCCAATATAATAATACCATAGAACAGTAATAATTGTTACTACTAAATAATAATATACCTACCGCTATAGAGCAATTTGAGTGCTTTTTTGATTTCTTCTTTCAACGAGAGAGACTATACAATCCCAACTGCAGGATCATTATGGGCTCAGGAATAATATGATGTACACGGGTTTGGGGATTTGAAAGAAAAGGCTAGATATCGCTTCTTACCCACGACCTGATAAAACAAGCCTAGGTGAATTAACTTTCAGAATTGAGATGCCTTCTTGAAGACCTCCTGGCACAACGCGCTCGCTGTCGCATTAAGTTGGTCCTGGGTTCGATTCACGGCTTGAATCTGGTCTGGTGGGAGGCTACAGCCGTGCAGCTTCAGCTAGATACCAACCTACCAAAAAGAGACGTGTCCGATGTCGTGTAGAAAGCAAGCAGGAGTATGGGTTTGCCATGCCTATAATAATAGGCTAGCCTGTTATCATCTTAGACTGCATTATCACTACCACCAAGTTAAATAGCCGTCAAGGGCTTACTGTGTAATTAAAATAAAAGAGGATATTTGTGACAAGTAATGAAGTCCCATTTGCGTGAAACGCGTTAAAATAAATGGGCAAAAAATTACCATTTATATTCGTAAAAGATGTTAAAAAATGGATTTTAACATTTTGATAGGTTTCACAAAAACGTGTTGCATGTCAAACATTAAATGAAAATGAACCTGATTACACATTGATCGAAAGAAATATAACAGCTGCACGCGATAACTCTTATTTAACTGTTCATTCATTCACTTATGATAACTCCAGTTTCCACGTGAATAGTTCACTTTCTGAAAAAATCTAACATTTGCACAGAATATAATTAAAAAAATATCTTAGTTAATTTATTTATGTCTTTACACAGATTAGCCAATGTCAAGTTTATTATTTTATTAGTTCTCTCTCATTATAAACCACGATAAAAAAAAGACCCTGCACAGACCAGCCAATGTCAAGTCTATAGCAATGCAGAAGTTAGGGAGAAATGGCGGGAAACTTCGCACTCTGCGGACGCGGATCCTTCAAACCCTTCCCAAATCAATACCCGTTAACCATTCAGAAAACCAGCCACCACACAAACGACACCAAAACAAAATTAGCCAACAAACCAATTCAAGAAAAGCGCGAAAAAACCGCGCCTGCCATATATGAAGTCTCCCGCCTTTCTCTAACGAGTTCTTTTAAACTACCAAGTCTTTAGTGGCTGTACCACCACGTGTCTGTTCGAAAGACAGATTTTAACGAGAAAATGCAAGCTAAAACTCAGCAATTTCTCTTAACCAACATCAACTTTAAATTTTTAACATATAGTTTTATATCTTGTGCGAAATAAAAGCGGTAATGGAAAGTTTTATATGTGATAAATGATTTGTTAAGACGTGAGCCTACGAATTTTGTTTAGATGCGTATAAACAAAGTGTATGAGATCCCTTCGTAATGTTTGGGCGGATGATTATTATACTGTGATATTTGGTATGTGGCTGTACCACCACGTATCTGTTCGAAAGACAAATTTTAACGAGAAAATGCAAGCTAAAACCCAGCAATTTCTTTTAACCAACATCAACTTTAAAATTTTAACATATAGTTTTCTATCTTGTGCTAAATAAAAGCGGTAATGGAAAGTTTTATATGTGATAAATGATTTGTTAAGACGTGAGCCTACGAAATTTTGTTTAGATGCGTATAAACAAAGTGTATGAGATCCCTTCGTAATTTTTACAAATTTTATCCTCTAACCGATCTATTGTATTTACATTTTGTATTATTGTGTACAATAAAAGTGTATTCATTAATTCATTCAAACTTCATAAATAAAACTGCGACTTGCGAAAAAATACCAATCCAATGAAATTATTGTCAAAAAAAATGTAAGAATTTTGCTAGATTTTCAACGTCTTTTCATTAATTTTATCAATGACTCAAACAATTATTCATAGACGTATATAATGAGCTAGTGAATTATTAAACAAATTTAAAATACATTCAATGATTCACGATTGTTTTTAAATATGTTCTTAATTGATTTTGGATTGTTTAGGTTAATTAATTTTTAATTTTAACTGATGGTAAAAATATAAAATAGCTTCTTATATAGTATCTCAATGAATATTATTTTATAAAAAAAATATTGAACTGAAAATTACCTTAATGTTTATGCTGAAATATAAATACAGATTAATTACTAAAGGTAGGTACTTAAAACTCTACAACTCGTCATTCTCCCAATTCCTGGCCGGTAAGGATTTTAGTTAACAAGGAACCCAAATAGTTTGTTTTTCGCGATGTCTATCTGTTCGTCCGGTCACGGCTTAATCTGACACAAATAAACTTGCACATAAAATAAAATCATGAACTAGAAAATTTCTGTGGTACCTGCACGTGAAAGTGATAGGAATGTTCAAAATATAAAGCATGTGTAAAAATTCAGCGATTCGTTTAAGAAAAATTTAATTAAAAGAGATTTTTTTTTCGTTAGTGAGTGTTTAGTGTGTCTCTTGTTTTAGATTTTCATTTTGCTGTGCTTTATTTATTTATTTTGTACCAAATCTGTGATAAAAAACACAACAGGTATACAAAGCTTATTTACTAAAGAATAGAAGTAAGTAATAGAAATCTTTGCTTTGCATGTGTTCCCTTTTTGGACGTTTACAAGCTTGCCACCTAGGCAATCCAGGACCCCGATTCACGAATAAAATAATAAACATGTAGGAACAATACAAGGTAGCTCCGACACATTAAAATGATGACCTTGTATCAGTGCCGTCAAAAAAATGTAAACATACCAAATGAAAGTTTATAACTTGTATGTACCCTTTAGCTTTGTATGTTAGTACACTAAAATCTTTTACTACAGCTATAAAAGATTAAAAAGTATCATTACTATTTCTATTGCTATTACTGAAGTAAACTATAACATAGGCTAGAAATTATTTGACGTTGTTTATCAAATTACCTCCGAAGATTTTCATCAAGTTTCCACCAAATACATGTAGAACCGACTTCATGTTACACACTTTTGAATAAAACAAATAATGACAGACAATCTGGGCTTCAACGATATAATATGCAATAATTCCACACGAAAAGTATCTCGAAACTTACACCCTTCTTGGAATATATTTAATATTATACTGGGATGCAATAAAAGTATTCAAAATCGTAATATTCACTGCAAGGTTGTTGATAAATCAGTGTTCTACATTAAAGGGAATCGTGTTCTAAATTGCGTGTTTATGAAAGAATTCTTCGTTTCACCCACGTCTGTTACGCTCCAATCCCTCCCATTAGAGGAGGCCTTAACGTGCTATGGTGAAATTAAAGTATAGCTTGTCTTTCTGTTTCGTTGCTTTTATCCTATTCATAAACAAGGTCATTTGGAAAGGGAGCACTAAGACATCACCTTAAAAGAGTATCACTTATACTGAATTTAGGGAATAGAATATAATTTCACATACGTTACAGTGTATTTCAGTTTTTATATAAAAGTTACCTATAATTCATATGAATAGTGTATTTGTTTGTCACCGCGTATTTTTTTAACTTTGTACTGTTATTAATCAATAGGTATTGTTCCTAGGAAAGTTTTTCAAAATTATATCATGAATACTGTTAATATCCCTTCAGTATCGAACCCTTTTTGCAGCAAGCTATTCAACGTTCAAATGTCAGAGTTAGATTACTTTTTCAACGTCACCTTTATTCCTCATGCCTATAGTTTGTAGATACAAGCTAGATAATATAATATATATTTTTTTTATTCACCACAAGTAAGCTCTCGACTGCATCTCACCTTTTACAAAGGTTATGTCTAAAACTGTATCAAGAATGAATTAGTTATGTCTTAAACGCTGTGACTAAAATATTTTTGTACTTCGCGTGCTTGCTTTTTGGCTTCATAGTGCCTCTCAACATTTAAAAAATTAAATAATAAGAAACAACAGCAAATTTATCAAGAAGACAACATCCGATATTTTATAGTTTTATCTAACCCACTGTTAGTTACGCTTGAATCCCTCTCTCCATAAAAACTATATTTTTTGCTCTTAGTACAATAAAACAGTTGTTCCTCTTAATACATTTATAAGAATAAAAAAGATTTATAAGTTGCCACAGATGCGGTCCACTTCTCTATAATAAAAGGCTTTGGCTTCTCGTTATATGAATAATCAATGCTATGTGATACTCATACGAAAAAAATTCACAATTTTTCACAAAAGAGGTCTTTATTGCAACTCGTTACATTTTTTTTTTATCTTATTATTAGTCAATTTTACGTAATTATATTTTACAGATGAATATTAAAAACTTAATAGTAAACCTAAAGTACTATACAAAATAATTACGTATTTAGAAAATACGTAAAATGTTAATGGCATTGTTAGATTGTATAAAGTAGTACTACTATAACTAACCAAAATAATTGTTTTTTTAAAGCTGTAGGACTTTAGTTTTTTCAAAATATAGATTTATTTATATGTTGAACTTCAGGATCGACTACCAGATACCTTTTTTTTTAATTGTATATGGTCAGGCAATTAACATATTTATTATGCCTAAGACGCTCTATAATTGTCTCTCTGGATCACAATGCTTATGATTTTGGCTAAACGAAATGCCAAAGTGGTAAATTTAAATAATCACGTTACTCCATGTTAACTTTTAACGTTCTGTTACTCTCAAGCACATGAAAAGATGGCACATATTGGACTTGGATGAACGATAAACCTTACATATTATAACAAGAATGAATCTCAAAATAATACAAAAAAATTTACTCCCCAGAAGAGAGACCGAAGTCTTAACCATTTCCATCACCTTATAAATCTGTTAACTTTAAAATGTATTAAATCAAAATCGTCACAAAACTCAACGTTGAAATTGTTATTAAGAGAAAGAACAGAAAAGCAAATACTTACGAATTCGAAATTGTTCAATAAGAATCTTAATTAAGAGGCTATTGTATAATGACAACTTTATATCAAAAGTCGTTTATTAAGTCTAATGAAGCTGAAGAGAATTCAAAACTCAAGGTACTATTACATTTCTTGGTTCAAAATAATAATCATTTTAAGAATTTAATGAATGCCATGGTGAGGCTAACATGGCATCACAGATGATAAGTTAGCTTTATTTCTAGAAAGTGCTTTCTTTTTTCTTATATGCAAACATTTTACTCGATAGTGAATAAAACAATACGTAAACAGCATTTTTTTTTAGTGCAGATGTAGACATTTTTCTGCTTTGCCTGGTGCTGATTATTTTGCAGCAACTGTTGTTATATCTTTATGCATTTAAATCGGCGTCTTACGATACGTATATCCCAAGTCTTATACCAATTATTTTTTCTGTGCAGTTGTAAACATTTTTCTTTTTTGCCTTTTGCTGATTATTTTGCAACAACTGTTGTTATATCTTTATGCATTTAAATCGGCGTCTTACGATACATATATCCCAAGTCTTATACCAATTATTTTTTCTGTGCAGTTGTAACCATTTTTCTATCCCAAGACTTTACCATTGTTTCTTAATATAACGTAATTATTATATGATAATTATACATATTATTTTTTTCTTCCCAATTCTCAGACATCGTAACGGCAGTTGTATACATATTATATGTTCATCATACTAATACTATATCCAACTAAAATCCTGAGGCGAATTTTCACATGGTACATTTAGTAATAATGCGATGACGCAAACCATTCCAGTCTAATGGGAAATAAACCTACTGGATAAGAATAATGTGAACCGGGCATAAAGAACCGATTTTAGTTTACTCCTCTAAGGAAGCGGTAACTTTAGTAATCTTAGCTATTATTATTTCTCAGCTATAACTAATAAACGAAGTAATTACTCCTTATTGTAAAGGCTTCTTGGAATAACATAATAGATACAATAATGAAGCGGTGATAGCCTAGTGAAGTGGTGTAGGTGGTTAGGGCGTCAGCCTCCTAATAAGAGGTCGGTGGTTCGAATCCGGGCACGCACCTCTAACTTTTCGGAGTTATGTGCGTTTAAAAAAAAATCATTTGCTTCAACGGTGAAGGAAAACATCGTGAGGAAACCTGCACGCCTGAGAGTTCTTATAGGGGTGTGAAGTCTGCCAATTCGCACATGGCCAGCGTGGTGAACTATGGCCAAACCCTTCTCATATTGAGAGGAGACCCGTGCTCCGTAGTGAGCCGGTAATGGGTTGATCATCATGAAGTGACGAAAGTAAGTCTTAGTCCACTTGTCACGTGACACCAACTACTATTACAGTTTACTATTCAATCAGAGTAAGTGTAACATCGGAGATATTGCTCATCGCGCAGTTGGTGACAATGTTATGAAAACTCCTGCCTTGTTTGCACAGACGTAGTCACAAAACAAACATTGCGCGGTTAACGTACCGGGCGTCTGACACAAGTGTCATTTGCATTCGTTTTGTTTGATTTCCAACAACTGTTGAGTTGCCATCTTTATTATTACGTCCACGAAAGTTATTGTTTTCATTTCAAGTAGTTAAAAAGTTTATGGCACGTCCGGATTCTTGATATCATTACGCGGTTTTATCTACGTTACCCGAGGTTTCTACTCGCATGGCCATTATCAATAAACCAACCATACAACGCAATTTTTTTTGTGCTACCCAAAACGATATTTTGTATTCCTGGTCTTCTATCTTAAATGGTTGTCATTTTAATAGACTAACTTTATCGTTTGGTATTATTAGTTCTTAGGAATGAACACAATTTTCGCTTTCGTATCTGTGATTTAGCGTGTTTAGATATACAAAACACTTCAACTCTAAATTTTTATTACGGGTTACGTGTTGCCACACCAAAAGTTTTCATCTCATCTTGTATCTACAATATTAAATTCGTATTGTATTACTTTAGTTTAATTTTTTGCAATGCGCTGTCTGACTTTTATATTATCCTTATCCTAATCTGTTTATTTGTTAAGTCTTAAATCATGTTAAACCACTTCATTGTTCTGTTTTTCTTCATGTTTTTGTAGTTTCCTGCCACCCAAAGTGCAAAGACCTGATGATTTCACGGACATTGTAATACTTGTTTAAGCTCTCAGCATTGTCCTTAAATACCATGAGTAGGTATAATACCATCGATGATTTTAATGACCTCACTAGTACATCCGTGTGCATTAATACATTTTCAGTGGATAATCTGGGCTTTCATTGTTTTAAGGCTCGCCATGTTACCATCGATCAAAGTATCTTTTTTATCATCTTTAGCCTATAGTGCTCCACTGCAGGTCTTATATTGTTGAGATAGAATTTGAGCTTTGATTGCATCAGGTAATTCAAACTTATTGTTACAGAATGTTGGGTGTATACTCTTAGCCCTCTCTACTATAAGGAAGGATATATCCCAGCCCATCAGGAGATGTTATTATTTTGAGGATTATGAACATGCTAATTACTCATTAAATATGTTCGCAATAATATCCAATTATAAGAACTTTTACTCTTTATTCGAGGCGTCATCGCTTGATTTGTTTTATTATAAGTTTTTTTAAAGTGACTACTTATAAATATTGAGTACCATATCAATAAAAGCGTATTTTATACTTTGCCTAAGTGATCCTTTTTTGTTTTAAATAAACGACTTCGACTGAAATAAGTCTAGTGACAAAAACCTCTGAAAACGCTACTCATGTAGACCTGATAGTCATAAGTTATCATGGTAGGTTTAAAATAAATAGTTGAAAATCCTTATCAAACTTATAAAAATGTTTTCCTATTATAGCAAATCAAATCAATCAAATAGCTTTATTGATGTAAACCTTTTATAGGCAATTGGTAACATGGTGATAACTACACTTGACAACTTAAAACTAAAGCTAGTAGGGTTCCAAATGCGCACAGAACTGCAAAAAAAACTCATAGCAAACTTATCCGGGGAACTATCCCCTGATAATTAAACTATCGTAAGTATGAATACTGTATTTAAACGAATCTAAACTAATTCCAGACTATTCTAATTTCAATTACAAATAGCATCGTTTACCGGATATCCGTCTAGCGATTATCATTTTTTTTATTAATATAATAAATCTCGATGGCTTGAAGCAGTAGCAAATTTGCTTAAGTACTAGACACATTAAAATCTTATGGAGATATCACATCACGTCGCGACTTTCACGTCAAAATGCTCTTACGCAAAACTGTTGTTAGATAAACTGTATAGATAAGTTAAAGTTAATGACTATTTAATAATTATTCTACGTTTTACTACGTAATGTAATGAAATATTATATAATTCTAAACGTGCTATGTATTTAGCAAACCGATTTCAAAAATTAAAGATGTTTTGAGCTCAATGTATATGTATTTTAATGCGATTTTAAACTTTAGAATTTAGATTGCGAAGCCATTTTTAATAAACGCCTTTGGAAGTAAAGAATGAAACAAAACTTAATAAAACACAAAAAAATAATCCCATCTGGCGCAGTGCTTAAGAGTACTCGTATATTCGTACTTTACAATTCTCATTGGGTTTTTTTTTTATAAAATTTTATCAAAAAAACAATTGAGGACGTTATATTATGCTATATTAAGCTTGAAATATTTTTTTTGTACACGAAAATAAGCGTTAATTGCATTTTAAGTCTATTCTTGATTTCTAACTCACCACTAATCCAAACTACTTCATTAATAAGGCATTGTCATTCGTATAAAGATCATGCTACAACTATTATTATGAGATCGAATAAAAGTCCAGGGCTAAAAAGGTTAACAATTATTTTAATGAACTAAGAGCTAAAGCTGTGTATAATAAACAGTATTTTCCAACGAGATTTTAGGTGGGTTCAGAACACTCATAAAGTTCCCGCGCTAGGCACTTAACACCACTTAACTTATGTTGACGTGGAGAGAAGCGAAGATGGCATGGATGGACAGCTGTGTAGGTCAGGTGAACGTTGAAAATTAACGTTAGAGCCAGATGTACAAAAACCCTGAAACCACAAAACCAGACATTTTACCAACTGTCTGATTTTGCAACTCGACTGCAACATCACTGCAGGTTATCAATGTATAAGCATAGCAGTGTCAAGCAAGGATCTAGATGGTGCAGTCCAGGCAAAATCAACGAGAATATAAAGCAATTGTAATTTTAGCACAACAAGCAGCTCACTTAATGTGGGTACAATTAATATTAAAATCTAACAAATATAGAACCTATTATTTAAAGAATCATAATGTTTTCTCAATAAAAACTTATATATTAGGTAGATATTATACAAGATAATTATTAATAAAATAGCACATACCCAGGAGGTATATAAAACATGGCTGTGCGTTTAAACTAAGCAATTGCGCAGTTTACCTCCACTTTATGTATGACGATTAATATTACTATATAGTACTAGATGCTAACTATCCAAAAATTAAGCTTATAAGTAGGCATTACACAGTAGATAAAATGTAACAAGTATGATTTCAAGCGATAGGTAGGTAGGCAAGCGACTTAAGCGTAATAACATCATTTCCTTTGTTCTAATGTCTAAATCTTATTCTACTTAATCTTACAACACTTACCCATTCCGGGGTTGTTTGTAAAACGCACAATTGTATTGGCACCAGCGTGCACAATTATGGCAAATATTAATAGTAATATTTAATCACTTAGTATTTTGAAGGTAAAAGTATAGTTATAGGTTAACGCGTCCACGTTAGTTGTGAGTCGCGATTTCTAATGGCGCCTTAGCGCAGAGTGCCTCATTAGCCGTTGCGCGGGAGTGCGCGGGGTCGCGGGGAGGACAGCCGTAGACGGAGTGTTACAATCAGACTGTCGACTATGTAAAGTATATCCTTACATACCTACATTATTTACGTTCGTCATTATTATATTGTTAATTAATCATTTTTTTCTTGTTTGTCATTGTGTTTCTTTTTTGTATGGTACTCGAGATTCACAAGTATGAGCAAAGAACTCGAATAGTCTTTCCGAGTTCGATGATTAAGAGAAAATTGTATGATGCTTATTTTCTACAGTGATATCATATTAAAATTGCTATTCACTGACATTTAAAAAAAAATTAAGTAAATTACACATTTTAGAAATTAAAGTTTCGTAGAAAATAAAGCTACGTGCTATTCGATAGCTCGATACCTGGAAAAGTACATATGAAACAATAAACAAAAAAATTAAGTTAAAAGTGGTGATGATGATACTAACTTTTATTAATTTATTTCAAATTGATCATATTATAATGTATTTACAAAATCATATATGAACAAAACTATTTGTTTGTTTATGTGTTGATATGTGTTGTTTATTGTCTATATGTGTATATGTGTATACAATTTTATTATGTATACATGGGAACTGCGTACGTTTAAAATTCTTGATACGCGAAGGTAGTCGTGTGCATCGGCCAGATATAATGCGACTGATCCAGTTTGTGCAAAAAAAGCGAAGGAAAAAATAGGAAAAAATATATATGCTTTTTTTTACATTCAACTATATTTAAATTTCCAATTACGGCAGTCACTCGCTAATAATGAGCATAATGATTTTAAATGATACTCATTTAGTAGAAGCTTAAGACAAAACAATACTCGAAGAGGTAATTTGCTTGGAATTATCTTACATTTTGAATCTGCTCATTTTTGAAGATGTTGCTACCTATTTAAAGTTTTGCTTATTTTACGGAAACATTTTTGTTTTCTCATACTCATAGATATACACAAACTAACAATATGAATATTATAGCTATTATGCGAAGTAATCGTTTTTTGGTAGAGTTATAATTTTTTTAATAGTTAATTACTATAGCTAACTAGCTATGGACGTGGTATTAATTGTGCCGTAAACATATTTTATGAAACTGATTTGGCTTAAAAAGTACTTTTACTAAATGAAAAAACACACTTTAAAAAACAGTTATAGCTAGCTCCATCAGTCCAATTTATGCCATTTACGTATTTGGCCTTTTTTATACCGCTATAAGTTAACACTTGACTGCAATGTTACCTGGTGGTAAGTGATGGCAGTCTAAGATGGTAAAATCAAATCAAATCAAAATAGCTTTATTCATATAAAAGCGTTTATATATTATATATATTTTTCATTATATTAATTTGCGAGGTGATGATGGTAACTAGACTCGCCAACTTAAAACAAAAGGGTTCAAATCGCGCCCAGGTTTAAGAAGAAGCCTACAAGAAACTTAGACGGGCTTTTTTGTTATTACCATCTCACATAGCCAATAACAAATTATAATATATATCGCCAAGCGATTTAGCGTTCTAGCACTATGTCGCGTTTCTAAGCGACCAATTAGGAGTATTGGTATACCATAACAGGTTAGCCCGCTACCATCTTAGACTGCATCATCACTTAACGTCAGGTGAGATTGGCGTCTAGGGCTGACTTGTCGAGTATTAAAAAATACATAAAGGATAGGGTTACACTCTACTTCAAGGCATGTTGGGCGATGCAGCTCTCTCCATCGCCCGCAGGATTACTCTAAGCTTCTGAGATTCATAATAACGTCTGTTAGAGGTAGTTAAGAGTAGTCATCATGATAACCCATTACCGGCTCACTACAGAGCACGGGTCTCCTCTCAATATGAGAAGGGTTTGGCCATAGTCCACCACGCTGGCCATGTGCGGATTGGCAGACTTCACACGCCTTGGAAAACATTATGGAGAACTCTCAGGCGTGCAGGTTTCCTCACGATGTTTTCCTTCACCGTTGAAGCAAGTGATATTTTAATTGTTTAAGAACGCACATAACTCCGAAAAGTTATAGAGGTGCGTGCCCGGATTCGAACCGCCGACCTCTGATTAGGAGGCTGACGCCCTAACCACTGGGCTATCGCCGCTTAAGAGTAGTAAAAACGGTAATTATATACTCGTGCGTCAAAAGGCACGTACTAATGCGCTATTAAAATACTTATGTAATAAGATAGGTAATGATCGGTATGCGATCACGTGTCTTTGAAATGTTCCAGTGATTACTTAAGCCGACTGTGTTAAAAAAGTTGTCTCATATTCTACTATTCAAATTGTTACATAGGTTGGTGAATATTAATTATGCTGGGACGAAAAATCGTCTTTCTTTGGAAACCACTCATCATCATCGTCATCATCACCATTATTATCATCATCATCATCATTAAAATTCTTTAATACTGATAGACCTTTTTTCCAATACTAGAGTGTGAATAAAAGTTTAGGACCTTAAAATTTCTACATTGGCAGTTTTATTAAACCCAAACCGCTAATCGGTTTCTACGCGGCATCGTGCCGTTATACCTACTTAATGATTTCTTAACCTAACATACGTGATGTATGTTATGCTTATATCATCATCATCATCATCATCATGATCAACCCATTACCAGCTCACTACAGAGCACGGGTCTCCTCTCAATAAGAGAAGGGTTTGGCCATAGTCCACCACGCTGGCCATGTGCGGATTGGCAGACTTCACACGCCTTTGAGAACATTGTGAAGAACTCTCAGGCGTGCAGGTTTCCTCACGATGTTTTCCTTCACCGTTGAAGCAAGTGATATTTAAATTTTATTAAAACGCACATAACTCCGAAAAGTTAGAGGTGCGTGCCCGGATTCGAACCGCCGACCTCTGATTAGGAGGCTGACGCCCTAACCACTAGGCTATCACCGCTTCCCACTAGGCTATCACCGCTTATGCTTATATAGCGATAGCTTTATATATAAAACATATTTTAATAAAAATTAACACGGTTAAATATCACCATAGGAAATCTAGCAGATGGAGCAATGTTGAATAAAAAACAATTTCTATAACCCAATCAACAATAACTTATATTCAAATTATTAGGTAAGACGTTTTCGACGTTTTCGATGACCTCCGTGGCGAAGTGCGTGCGCTGTCGCATTATAACGTTGGAGGTCCTGGGTTCGATTCCCGGCTTGTGTCTGGCCTGGTGGGAGACTTCGGCCGTGGCTAGTTACCACCCTACCGAAAAAGACGTGTCGCCAAGCGATTTAGATTTCCGGCACGATGTCGCGTAGAAACCAATTACTAGCGTGGGTTTACATCATCATCATCACTTACCACCAGGTGAGATAGCCGTCAAGGGCTTTCTTGTAGTGTATAAAAAAAGCTGTTATGTTACATTTTTCTTGTCATCTTGTATAATGTATATAATACTAAGTAGGTAATGTTGTGTAGTTGTGTACATCTAGTATATTGTTTCTTGGTCTATAATATATTGTGTTTGGTGGAGGGTCTGCCTCGGCGGACACAGCTGGTTGGGCTGCGGTCGCGGGTGTTCCCGTGTTCCAGCCTCCCAGCATCGCTTGGTTTTAGTGGGTATTCTGGTCGCCAGTCCAGTCCAGTGGCCATTCCAGTCCCACATACTCCATCGGAAGCGGCGCAGTGTTACCTGTTTATATTAAGGCATTTTATATATTACGACATGTATTGTGTGCCTTTTCAAAAAATAAAATAAAATAAACAATACACATCACATCTTTATTTATCTCGTATTTAAATAATTTTAGTAAGTAAGATCACACGGTACCAGCGCACGCATAAAGATTTAAGAAGAATTATTATGAATGGTAATACTTAGCATTACCGTGCAAAAGAGAATCACGTCGAATTAATTTCGAGGCGTCTTACCGTCCCACTAAAAGTAAAACTGTGATAAATAATCACGCGAGTGTTAAATGTAGAATGCAATTCGAAGCAACAATTAGCACTTAATTTGCCACTCGTTTTCTTCGACTACGACCAAATAAAACTAGAGCAAGCTTTATTAATTAACCGAGCGAAGTGAGACCTTAGAGTTTACTTGCAGTTTGTAATTACATCTATCTATTGGCCAGGACTTGTAGGGGCAGAACCTGTAATAGCTTAGGAGCTGTGATACTCGTAGCCTAGATAGTGGTTAGGACGTCAGCCTCATAATCAGAGGTCGGGGGTTCGAACCCGGGCACGCACCAATAACTTTTCGGAGTTATGTGCGTTTTTA
Source organism: Lasiommata megera (assembly GCA_928268935.1). Classification (NCBI taxonomy): domain Eukaryota; kingdom Metazoa; phylum Arthropoda; class Insecta; order Lepidoptera; family Nymphalidae; genus Lasiommata; species Lasiommata megera. The sequence continues at coordinate 14,718,836 of OV743315.1, read as the reverse complement.
AGCAATTAAAATATCACTTGCTTCAACGGTGAAGGAAAACATCGTGAGAAACCCTGTATGCCTGAGAGTTTACCATAATGTTCTCAAAGGCGTGTGAAGTTTGCCAATCCGCACACGGCCAGCGTGGTGGACTATGGCCAAACCGTTCTCATATTGAGAGGAGACCCGTGCTATGTAGTCTGCTGAGAATGGGTTGATCATGATGATGATGATGTAGGGGAAAATTAAGTTATAATTCATTGAGAAAATATTTAAAATTATTAAAATATATAGGCTTCCAATATCTTCTTGGACGCCTATATATTTTAATGATTTTAAATATTATTAGTTTATTGGTACATCGTTGTAAAGCTACTTCTAGACAAAGCCAATATTTTAAACTTTTTAATTTATATATGTTATTTTAAATAGTTGATGCGCGCATTGTCCACTTCGATATAGGTATTTACAAAAGTCCTGTAGGAATATGCAATCTCGTCCCCTATGGACGGGTGACCAACTATGGTGTTTTAAGTATAATTTGGCAACCATAATTCACTGTTTCTTTTATAAGCAACGAATTTAAGTTAAACTAACTTCCCAAATCACTTTCTTACTTAACAAGCATTAACAAGTAAAAAAAAGTTTAAAGCCTGTCCCAGAGGAGGATACTAAATTGCATTGAAATCTGTTCGGTAGTTATAGCGTAATGCGCTTACAGGCAGACAGATAGACCTATAAGTAATTGACTGAAAATAGGTTCCCCCTATTTTTTAAAATTAATGCAATGTGAAGGAATCGCTATGATTAAAAGATATGATTTTTTTATAAGGTACAAATACCTAAAGAGAAGCTTAAACATGACAACGATGATCCTGCAGAAGTAATTTTTATTATACATAGATTAGATAAAGTGTAACTTGGGGTACCTAGTGTCATGATAATATTTATCAAAAGTGTGAGCGAGTCGGGTCAACTTGTTCCTAATATATGTTCCTTTTTTCCAGACAGTCAGACGGGCATTTGACGTTATCAAAACACAAATATGCACAATAGCCATATCGTTTACACTCTTCAACTCGGTCCGGCTGCCAAGAGAGGCGTTCAAGTATGGCGAAATCCCTTACTTGGTCGTCTATTCCTTCTGGTTGCTCGTGGTCGGGCTACCAACGACGCTACTACAACTGGCGATCGGACAACTCAGTCATCAGGACCCGGTTGGTGTGTGGAGAGCCGTGCCTATACTGCGAGGTAAGTTTTATTTGACTAGAAGTCATAAGATGATATGGTTGGATTTTCAAATTCAAATTCAAATAATCTTTATTCAAATAGTCCTTTAAAAGGCGCTTTTGACGCGTCAATAATTTACATAGTAGTGATTTGATGGTGATAACTACATTCGTAAACTTAAAACTAAAGCTATGAATGTTCCAAACACGCCCCGGTCTAACAAGAAGCCCAAAACAAAGTTAGCCAGGAAATTTTTCTTTTTGTTATCACCATCTCACATGCCACTTAAAATTATACTAAGAGCTATCTTATTAGAGCAATAAAATTATGGGATTATGGGAAAGCGAATAAACATGTAAGAGGTGTGAATTATAAAAGGACGGCAAATAAAAGTGAGCAGGCAAGCTTTAGGCAAGGTTCTGAAGATACTGGCAGGCTACCCTTTGACTAGATACACTAATTCGTTGTCCGAGGTAGATGGCAGCTCTTCGGGCTCCTGTGAACTTCTTTAATTATATCTAACATATTGACTTCAAACGAATATACCAAATAGCTTTTACTTAAATTCTAGGAAATACTATTTATGGTATCCTAGTTGCTCATATTAGCTTTCTGGCTTTTGGCAGTTGATGCTACTGTAGATCTTTTACGATTAAAAATTGATGCATTTTTTTAAAGTCGAATATTAACTTGTCGAATATTAATTTGTCGAATATTAAATATTACTTGAAGCGGTGATAGCCTAGTGATTAGGGCGCCAGCCTCCAAATCAGAGGTCGTCGGTTCGAATCCGGGCACACACCTCTAACTTTTCGGAGTGATATGCGTTTTTAAAAAACAATTATAATATCACTTGCTTCAACGGTGAAGGAAAACATCTTGAAGAAACCTGCACGACTGAGAGTTCTCCATAATGTTCTCAAAGGCGTGTGAAGTCTGCCAATCCTCACATAGCCAGCGTGGTGGACTATGGCCAAACCCTTCTCATATTGAGAGGAGACCCGTGCTCTGTAGTGAGCCGGTAATGGGTTGATCATGATGATGATGATGATTAACTTATCCATATAATTGGTCTTGAAACTAGAACTTTACTTACCTATATTATCAGATATTTACGATGTTTATAAGAATACAAGAATAAAGCACTTCATACGTGTCCATAGGATATTAACTACGTAACGATTTAAAGAACAAAAGTGAATGAGTATAATTGTTATTGAGCGCACATATCGAAATATATTATCTTTTATAATAGCGATAGACAGGGAACCTTGCAGCTATGTTCTATTTTAACTTTTGAGTCGTTAACTTTAATCTTCTGGCCTGGTAATTTATGTAACAATACCATTTATTCATCATAAAAGTATTTGTGTAAATGCAATAGAAAGTATGTCTAACATTTCTAATTATATTAAAAATAAAATTTGTTTGCAGGAGTGGGTCACCTGAAAATTCTGACGTCATATCTGTGCTGCATTTACAGCATGGTCTATATTGCATTATCAGCTGCCTACATGATATGGATAGGCAAGGGCACCTTCCCACTCAAGGACTGCACAAAATTACACATGACTCCGGTAAGAGTGACCATGAGTATGAGTTAATTTTATTTATTATTTTCTGAATTTACTACAGTATCTTACAAATGAAAACAATTTTGAATAGAATAACATGTTTATATAGACCTATATATTAAAAAATATATAGTATAGGCATCTCAGGTTTTATAATGCGTATTGTCGTATAATCAGCGAGGTTATATCCATAATAACTCAGGATATACTCAGGTACTTTTAGAATGTCAGAGGTCTAGAGCACATTCAGACCAGAAATACTCCATTTATATTTTTAAATTATTATAAATTTATTTCGCCTTTCTCCCCATAAACGTAAAGTTTCTGGAGGACGGTTGGATTTACAATAAAAATGTGTTTGTATTAAAATATTTTGAACAATAAATTAAAAAAAAAATTTAAAAATGCATAAAAATGAGAACCAACGTAACACTAGATTCCTATACCTATTATAAATCTTCTTATGTTTCCTCCTTCTCCAATAAAGCAATAAGGCTGCATGGCATGCAATTCCTTAATCTTTTAAGAGTAAAAGATGGTTGCTCGCACCTCGCATGCAACGGTGGATTCCTTCTTGTACTAGCCTAGTAATTATATTGTAATTATAATCAAACTCTCTCAAACCAATATTTTTTATTGCCATCCTTTAGATATCGAAAAAAATAGTTTCTAGTTCCCTACTAGAAATAAGTACTATGCGATTTGTATACAGATCCATAATCAATACAGTTCAAAGTCAAAGCTAGTACTTTCCATAATATTTTTTTATTTCACTACAAATTAGCCATTGATCGTAATCTCACCTGGTGGAAAGTGTCGATAGAGTATAAGATAGTAGTCGGCTCACCAGTGGGGGCATGACAGTTATCCGTGCCCCTAATCGGTTTCTAATAACGGAATTTTTAGAGGCCCTCCTCAACACAGTGACAATATTTTTTAATAGTGTATCGTTATCTGTTACCACTGACAGTGAGTATACATTAAAAAATGTAGTTCTCTAAACACTAAAACCTCAAGCCAAAGTTTTCTTAGATACACCAAATATGCACAAAAGTATGGTCTTCTTAGAAGCCCTCCTCCAATAAAAATATTATATAATAGTGTACAGTTAACTGTTACCACTGACAGTGGAGTGAAGTGGAGTTCGCAGAAAAAACAAAAGCATGTCTCGTCATGGCTATGCGCAAGCGCATGTTGAGCGTGATTGTAAATATAACATACATTATATGCTTTTCAAACGAAACACGTTGAGGTATTAATATCTGTGACACGTAAAAAGTTGACAACTCAATTGAGCGGTAAGTGCTCACCTGCGCACGGTTAAGACACCTTCTCAAGCAGGAATAAAATGGCTTGGAAAAGCGTATACACTTAGTCTATATCAGAATATATAACTAACTAGTTACAGTAAGATTTGTGTATCTATATATACTAAATGTTTCCTTGAATATGGGTAACTTAAAACATGGAGTTCGAAATAACGCCACAATATGTGGCGTTATTACAGTACTAAATTAAGTTAAGTTAAGAGTATACATATTTAATTAAAATACTTAAAATTATAAGCATGTCGTAATAACTAGCCGCGGCCGAAAATCACATGATAAAGAATTTAACTTAAACCACCTGAAGGATGAAGCTATGTTACATTTTCCAATCAGCTGTTGCTTTTCTAACGACCTCAGTGACGCAATTATAAAGTTTGAAGTCTAATTCCTAGCTTGAGTCTGGGTCTAGTGGGAGGCTTCGGCCGTTGCTAGTTACCTAACGGCAAAGACGTGTCACCAAAACATTAAGCGTTCCGACACGACATCGCGTAGAAACACATTTGGAGTATATTATTACCAAACCCCCTAACAGGTTAGCCTGCTAACGTTTTAGACATCATCATGACTTACCGTCTTATATATCATGACTTATGGTGAGGTTATCGTCAATGGCTTACTTGTAATGGAATTAAAAGAACTTGAAGGAAAAAGCAACTAATATTCAGCAATCCAAGCATACTAATCTGATCTAAAGTAATAACAAAGTGTTAAACGCGTATTATATATATCAGTTACGTGGTAGATTGGTAGACTTATTTCTAAATCCTACCACCAAGAAATTCCCACGTAAAGCTAGTATTTATTTACTTACAATATTTTCCCATGTATTTCTCCATCGATAAATAATTGAACCCGTTATCTATGATTGGGGTTGAGGAACTATGAAAAGAATTATGTTATGCTTTATACAAACGTGTCTGATACGTATAAAGATGTTTAGTTTTTAATTAAAATAGATGTACCGCTTCATTATTTTCAGAGTATGTTATAATATACTAAAATTGTTATTCCATTTTAGAGTTTCGAAATATTAGTTATAATAATTAAAATAATTTGTTTTCATATCTACACGCATACTTTACACGCCACAAACACGTCTTGTTTTGTATGGTCGTTTGTTTTAAAATAAGTAATCTTCATCATCCTTTCAACCACTGCTAGGCATCAATCGGGAAATTTGCACAAAAGTATCTTATGTGTGTAGATAGGTTTAGTTTTTAATTAAAAGATACTTGTCTAAACCAAACCGGTATAGTAGTCTGAAATAAAATCTAAAACAGCCAAAAATGTGTATAGCCTATAACCGTTAAACCTACCCTAGAAAGGCTTAAGTGTTTATCAAAAATATTATATTCACGATATTAATTTTTATGCATATTTTCAGAATGGTTACGAAAACAAAATGAATGCATCCGAATGTTTTAAGTAAGTATTAATCATAAAGTATTTTTCCTAAACGGAATTATAATAATATAATTTATAGAATGAATATATTTTTAAACTAACATTTATATTACTCATCAAAACTTGTTTATTTATGCTTTTATTATTTTAATGTAAATCAAATATTTGTAAAATTTTTAATAATTAGTTTTGCGTCTTCATCCCCATACAATTTCTGATAGGTTATGCTTTCCTTTATAAATCGTTAACTACTTACTGTTCCTTTATAGGATGTTTATCCAAAACACTCTTTCATTATTGAATTGTTTTGAAACTTCAAATCAATATGGGGTTACCTTTCTTTCAACGCTTTCACCCTATTAGTGGGTTTGTTTGAAATAAAAAGTAATATGTTTCCATGCTTGTATAATTATTTATCTTTATGATTCCTATCCTGCATGTAAATCATTAAACTATAGCAGTTCCACTTTAATGAGTTTTATCATATTTCATGCATTTCATCTTGCGCAATAATGAGGAAAATAATGACTTTTATTTTATTCGTTCGTGTATATTCTATAATACATGACAGTATAATAATTATTATATTGTTTTATAAGTCTAATCTTATCTGGGTGTATTAGTATGTAGTTATTCGTATGTTTGTTTGTGATATTGAAACACTATTACTATTTCTATTTCTTAATTCTATTACTATTTCTATTTCCTAATAAACTAAGGTTGCCTGGCAGAGATTGATACTAAGCGATAAGGCCAGCTTTTGTAACCCGTTTCCTTTATCCATGTTTTGCTAATTAATGTCATCAATTTTGTGGTGCACAAATATAGAGTAAATAATGTAAATAATAATCAAGCAATAATATCTTTTATCTTAAACTATTTTTGTCATACAGCCCTTTTATATTAATATTGATAATGTTAAATAAGCGGTAATTGGAATAAAGGCTTCACCATACTATACGCGAGTGGGATTTTAGTAGGATCTATAAATATGAAGCGTGCCTCTTAATATGTGTTTCGCAATTATAGGTAATTATAGGGTATCATTTTACACTGGAATGGGAGAGCCTAGCTTGGCACGCAGCCATGAAACCTTCCGCTAATACGCAGTGATGCAACTCTAGAATCTTTACTAACTAGAGCTAAATCCTAAAGCATTTAGTCCTGAAATAGCTGGTCACATCGATGATGGTCCCTGCTATATAAATTCATTCTAATACAACACGCGTCGGTTTTCGAGCCTCACGAGCGGGTATTAAACTCAGCGACTATACTAGTCAAAATAAAAGAAAATCAACGCAGTATTGCTTTGATATTTTGTACTACGGCGTCCAAACCAACCTAAAATCCATAGCATAAGCACGGAGTAACCCGTGTAAAGAAATGTTCGATCATATATAACAATATAACAATTATTTCTATGACGTAATACACATATTATATACATATCATATATGCGTGTAATAACAAATACAATTGCAATACGACCATGTGATACGTTAGTGTCAGCATCGATCTTATTACTATTACAAATTAGGAGTCGTTATTTTATCTTTGCCTTTGATGTGCATGGCTGCATTTCTACTAATGAGATTATTAAAACATGACTTGATATGATCGTACCACGACGTATTTTCATAATCACAAATTTATTTACTTTAATGACAGCAAATAATTAAATAATAAATAAACAATAATAAATAGAAACAGACTAAGTTTGAACAAATTAGGCATTATTGGTTGTTAAAATAATTTAAGTTAATTCGTTTTTTTTTCTTAATTCATGTTTTTCTATTGTTTATATTAACTCTTTCGACATTTGTAACGACATGTTTGTATTGGATTTTGGATCAAATGCCTTATTTTTATTATTATTATTAGCGTTTGGGTGAAATGTTTGAGCACCTATCACCTAGCGTGCGGCGATTGGTGCAGTCCCCAAACCGCGCTGGGTGCGTCGTACGCTTTAAAATATATAAACATTAACAATTTCAGCTCGACGTTTTTGGCGCCATTCACCGAACAGCCACAGTATCTCGGCGTAATGGCGATTTTAATATTCGTTTTATGGTTCTTTCTGCCCATTATGTAAGTATTAATTTCACTATAACACCATTTTCATAAACAGCGCCTGCCAGTGTATTTTGTTTTCATTTTAATGTTTACAATTAGTGTCAGGGAAACTGTTTCATGGCTTCAGCGTTTAAATACTGTTTCATTGGTTAAATTAGCTTATCATGGTGCACAACGTTTTTGTATCTATTCAGTCCGATTATAAACGTTAAGAGTTCATTGAAGTTAGTGCGAGTCTGGAAAAGTGAATTTTAATATAGTATCTATAGATTTTTTAAAAGAAGAAAGGATTTTTAGTTGTCCTCAGATAAACCTTACTACCCATTATTTATATTGAACAATATACCGCTATATAATATAAGCGGTGATAGCCTAGTGGTAAGGGCGTCATCCTCCTAATCAGAGGTAGGCGGTTCGAATCCGGGCACGCACCTCTAACTTTTCGGTGTTATGTGCGTTTTAAAAAAAAATTAAGATATCACTTGCTTCAACGGTGAAGGAAAACATCGTGAGGAAACCTGCACGCCTGAGAGTTCTCCATAATGCTCTCAAGGGGTGCGAAGTCTGCCAATCCGCACATGGCCAGCGTGGTGGACTATGGCCAAATCCTTCTCATATTGAGTGGAGCCCCGTGCTCTGTAGTGAGCCGGTAATGGGTTGTTCATGATGAATATACCGCTTGTTGTTTTTGTTTTGTTGTTTTTGCTTGGTGTTTTTTTTTAATTAACGGATAGTCTTTCATACAGATAAATCGATTCCTTCTCGTATCCAATAGAGCTATGAAACATAACATAAAATTGCTGTAACTGTAAGAGGTATCGCTGTCATCTAAGACTGAATTATGACTTACCAACAGATTAATTGACGTGAAAGGCTTATTTCTAGTTTAATAATGTAGAGGAATAAGCCAAAACTATGTATATTAAGCTAACCGTGATAACTTAGCCACGCTTTCGATACGCTTTAACCCTGAGGCATATCAACTTTACACTGACTGGTCTTTCAGACAAATTGCTAGGCACACGGAACACTGTATACGCCAATCTGTCTTTGCATCGGACAAACGACGCCTATTCCCGTCTATCAGTTCTTGTAAAGGGATACCTAGAACCAATTTATAAAGCATCATTAGTTTAGCGGCTATTGAACTTGAATAGTTAAAGATTTCGGCCGCACCTTACCTACTATAGAATCAAAACGCAATTTGCGAGCTCAAAAATTAAAAAAAAAAATTAAATTAAATTATGTTGGCTTATCGCACTTATAAAGCGTTTATATCTGTGTAAGCGTTGAAACTGTGATAGCCTAGTGGTTAGGACGTCCACCTCCTAGTCAGAGGTCGGTGGTTCGATCCCAGGCACGCACTTCTAACTTTTCGGAGTTATGTGCGTTTTTAATTAAATACAATATCACTCGCTTCAACGGTGTAGGAAAACATCGTAAGGAAACCTGCATGCCTGAGAGTTCTCCATAATGTTCTCAAAGGCGTGTGAAGTCTGCCAATTCGCAAATGGCCAGCGTGGTGGACTATGGCCAAACCCTTATCATATTGAGAGGAGACCCGTGCTCTGTAGTGAGCCGGCAATGGGTTGATCATGGGGTTCCAAACACTCCGTGATCTTTTAAGAAGCACACAACTAAGTTTGCCAGGCATATATATATTTTTTGTTATCACCGAACAGACTTCGATAGACACGGTCCATTAATAATTAGCTATGAGGTTAGAGAAAATTTTACAGCCAAGCTTTTTATCTTTTATATTAATATATTGAAATCACGCACGCACACAAAAGAAAAATTCCTTATTCCGCGATATAAAAGTTCAATTAATCAAAGGGAAATCGATTTTTTTATAACAAATATACTGACTTCAAGAGTAAAATTATTGACATCTCTTGTACTTAATAATACTAATTGACATATGTTATGAAATCTTGACTTGAACTTTTGTTTTAATTTTATTATATCTAGTGAGTTTTTGATTGATGCCTATATTGCGATTTTTTTTTTATGTACGGTCTCTGTGAACGTTGTGAAAACCTGTATTAAGCTAAACATCCACATTAGCTCACAACGGTAAATAATGGTCATGTAAAATGTATTAGCTGTTGGTTTTCCATAATAAATAAATAAATTACTTGGCCCTGTGTTGCAGGGCTGAGTAGGTGATCCTTGGACTACAATGTCGCGAAAATATAGAGTATTTATTTGTTATATCAGGTATATTTGTCCATTTTATAATAAGCTAAAGTTAAAGTTTTAAAGCAGAGGACAGTTCTCGTATTATGTAAAAACTTTTTTGTAAGCTATGTACGACTTCGCTAGAAAATCGATTTGGAATATAGCCATAGTTACATCCTGGAGACAGACAACGGATGCATTTTAGCTTGAAAAATAAAAGATTTTGAACAAATCTGTTCAACAAAACAACAACAATAAAACCGTTAACAAAATCGTCTGTCTTCAACACTGTCTCGTACTTACATTCATAAATTTAACGTATTTAGTACAATTATTCACAAGTCTACGTGATAAATTGCACAGTGAGCAGGCTATTGTAGACACCGATATGTCACTTCAGCGTCGGTCTACCGACGACAGATAGACAGATGCGCCGACCAATGATAGCTCCCGCTCATATATGTTCAGGCATGCGCCCATTTATCAGACATCCACGGTTTTCATTTCGATGCAATGCAACACGACCTGGTCATAAAATCTCCTTGCGGTATTATCGTAAAGCTCATAGTAATTATTCAACTTTTTAATATCATGATCAACCTATTGCCGACTCACTTCAGAACACGGGAGTCCTCTCAAAATGAGAATTCCACCATGTGCCATGTGCGGATTGGCAGTTTTCACACGCCTTTGAGAACATTATGGAAAACTCTAAGGCATGCAGGTAACCGCATAATGCTTTCCTTCAAAATTAAAGCAAATGATATTTTAATTGTTTAAAATCGCACATAACTTCGAAAACTTAGATCCCCCGATCTAAGTCCCCCCTCCCGATTAGGAGGCGAACGTCCTAATTACCATAGCTGTCAATGTAGTTTTTTAATATTGCTACAAATAAATCAACTGAATATAATATACTCCAAAACTTAGAGTTTATTAATGAAGCTTCTTTATTTTTATTGAATGTTATGCAGTTTTAATTGTATTTTAAAGACTTTTTTGGATTCTATTAGATTTTTTTACATTTTATCTTTATTATTAATTGTTTTAGCGGATATATATACCAACATAGAAAACGTAAGCTCTTTATCTATTATAGGTTTATGATATACAGCTGAATGATACAGACTGACGGACCAATGGACAGCGGTAGTTTGGTAATAACGTCCCGTTGGTACACTTTTGGTACTGAAACCTAAAAAATTCGCGAACGTACTTTATAAATGTAGTAATTTATAAATGCTACAAAAAATGTATTCAAAAAATTCCCTATTTGCCCCTTACATACATAATTAATAAATTCAAATTCAAATTCAAAATAATCTTTATTCAAATAGTCCTTAAAACGGCACTTTTGACGCGTCAATAATTTACATAGTAGTTATTTCATGGTGATAACTATATTCGTAAACTTAAAACTAAAGCTATGAGGGTTCCAAACGCGCCCCGAAGAAAGAAGAAGCCCACAACAAACTTGGCCGGGGTTTTTCTTTTTTTTCGTTATCACCATCTCACATAATGAACTACAGTACCTAACAACTATAGTACCTATGGAGATAGAGCAATTCACACCCAAGCTTTTTTATCGTTTATATAATCCTTAATATCGTAATATGATTTTTCTACAAGCTTTCGTTTTATAAAAACTTTGAACTTATTGATAGACATCTCCAAGATATCAATAGGTAATTTATTATAGAATAAAATACAATTTCCTTTGAATGAGTTACTAATTTTGTGCAGCCTACTAAACGGTACTACAAGTTTACTTTTACTTCTGATGTTCAGTGCGTTACAGTCCATTTTTTTTTCTTTCCTCTAATCTTAATATATCATAATATCAACCTATAATCTTCTAATAGACGTGAGTATTTTATAAGATTTTTCTAAACCAGTTTAACTACAGCTTTCGTTTAACAGTCGATGCCGATTCACCCCCAGTTTAAGGGTATAACAACACTGTAGTTTCCTTGAGTGATTAAACCGTCACCACCTCAAAAATCTAATATCTTTATCTTGGTTTATCTGAACTTTATCAGTAATTCTAGTTCTTGGTTTTTTTTTTAATTTTATCATGAATCTCTCTCTCTCTAATAAATCTCTGCAATGATTGAGTATTCGTTAGCAAATACCTGTCACCGTACATGTTAGTGAATGTGTTTCAAGTGGATATCAAATTCTCAAATTATACAATTCTCAGTATAATATAATACTTTCCTATATTAACACTATACTAGGATTACTTTAAATAATATACCTGAAACAACCAGTCTGTATTCATTGAATTGATAAGCTTTATAAATACCCCATTTTACATTTAAATACAAACGATAATAAGTTTGCCAATATATTAAATCTACTTTATTTTAAAACATCATCAAATATTCAACCACTGTTAATATAATGGGTGGTCAAGGGATTACAATTTCAATACCACATTTTGTTTACACTATATTTAACATTTACCCCGTAACAAAGGTCAATAGATTTATTTTATAATCCCATTAAAATTAATACAGCCACAGTTTCGGTTCAATTGACCGCAAATTTTGTTGCTAATAGGGCAACCACCTAAATAGCTTCATTATCTATTTTAGACAAAGACTTAAATGCCTTGACGACTAATTTTGATCTCCGCACCCAGATTATCGCAAATTGGCCTCGTGGGTTACTAAAATCGCCGAATACTTTTATGTTGAATATCATTCCTTTCCATAGTTCTGTAAAAAGGACGGCGACGTATTTTAGTATATTTTGTTCTGAATATTCAAATAACTAGAAGTATTAACTGGTCCGCGGCACTAACTGTATGGAGTCATATCAGTCAATAATTCAATATCTGTGTTTTTTTTGCTTTTCCAACTAAACTGACTTTTGTCTATGTTTTGACTTTTAAGCAATGAGACTTCTCTACATACATTGCTCACTCCTACACTTTCTTTCACACTACATGACCTGTAGTTTAGTTTTTTGGTAGTAAGATCTGGTTGACTGAAGTACATGAGATAAAATGTTCAATTAAATTTATATTGCAGGATTTAAGAGGCGAAGCTAATTTTGAATGAATTAATTTTTGCTTCAATTAACATACATCATCAATTTTTGTGAATTCAAAACTTTATATATACCTCATTGTATTTAACACGTACTTCACCTATCTTATTATATATTAATTTGTTTCTTTCAGGTTGTACCGCCTTCACAAAAGCCTCAGGATTTCCTTAGTCATTGTATCCCCAATCATCATCATAGTTGCCATATTGTTAACCGTATTTTTATCGGACTTAAACATATTATCCTCTATCCTCGAATCATGTGAGCATTGGATGCCACTATCACAGCCGTATATTTGGCATAGTACGCTTGTCCAGACGTTGTTGTCGACGCAAATAGTCAGTGGATATTTAATAAGTGCTGGAGGATCTTTATACAGACATTCTGATGTTAGATGGTAAGTTTAAAATGTCTAATAAATATGCAGTTTCATAGGCCAGAAGGACCAGAGTTACCCACATAGCTCAGCGAGTTGCGAAGTTGAAGTGGCAATGGGCGGGGCACATAGCTCGGAGAACCGATGGACGTTGGGGTCCCAAGGTGCTGGAATGGCGACACCGCACCGGTAAACATAGCGTTGGTCGACCCCCAACAAGATGGACAAACGAGTCGCAGGGAGCCGCTGGATACAAGTGGCCCAAGACCGCCATTGGAACTCCCTACAAAAGACCTATGTCCAGCAGTGGACATCTACCGGTTGAAATGATGATGATGATGCAGTTTCATACCTCTCAAGACGATCTTCTCGAAAATCAATAGCAGCTATCTGCTTTTCCGTAATTTTTAAAACGTGGGCGATTATACCGACTAAAAAGTATTCCACACGAGTTTTATCTATCCGCTTAGTTTGATGTCCATTATCAAAAGTTACAACTATTTAAATCTTGTCACATTGCAGGACTTCAACGTTTGTAACTATTACGAATCTACTATCTGGATGGGCGTCTGTATTCCTGTGGCAGTCAATAGGGGGTGAAGGAGACAAAGATACTAGTTTTATAGCAATATTAGTTTTAATATATCAGTCTTCCGTATCAGAGAAGAGATCAAAGGAATGGCCGCTTTTGGCATTCGGGTTGGTGTTGGTATCAGGAATTATAACTGTGGTATGTATTATTCCTATAAATTTCTTCATTTCAGCTTCTTCTGCTTTTAGATATTCAGTTCTTATTTTTTGTCTTATCCCCCTAACTATTTGTATGATGAAATCTTTAAAAAGTTCTTTTTAGAATCCCTTTGCTATAATTATCACACATTTTACATATTATGAGTTATAAAGCTTTTCGTCTTTCTCATTTAGTCGACATTGTTGACAAAAATACCTAATGTTGAGTTTACACGAAAGTTTACATTTTTTCTGCGAAAATGTATTCTTTGAGTAAATATTTCTGGTTAAACAGTATTCATGAGATTATTTTGTGCCAGCTGCAACCATGCTCGGTTAGCTTATTAAAATTTGCATATAATCCGAACCTCCTGCCAACTCAATTACTAGCCAATTTTATACGATTGAAATAAAATTATTAACTTCGCGTGTCTGAATGAAAGAAAAATGTTTAAAAAATACATATTTTTGGTTTTAGCTATCACTCTTATTCCCTATTTACGATAAACTACATCGTCTTACTGGCGACTACTGGCGGATCTTCGCTTGTGCATCATCAGCGCTTGGAACTGCACTGACCGTATCTGTGCTCGCCCAAGGTCTAGAGCTAGCAGCTGTGTTAGACGAGTTGGTAATCCCTGTACTGGCTGTGTTCACCACTGTGGTGGAGATTGTGGGATTTGTTTTTATTTATGGTAAGAATTTAATAAGTTTAATAAAAAGTAAAAAAAAATATGCACACAAAAGCAACTTTAATACTTATCTATTTATGTAAAGATGTTTTTTCATTTGAATTTAAATTTAGTGATAACAGAATGGTTTTACCTATAGTGACATTAAACGTGATAAAAAGTATCCGTTACTTCTATATTTTTAATACCATTTCTATGCTAATAATCAGTGTAAATGTAAATATAAAAAGGTAAAATAAGCATTTATATAATTATAGTATAGTAAGGTTAAGTAATGACATATATAAAGCAATTTTTTTCATAAAAAGGTACCTATTGCTTCAATAACATACATTGAATGTGATTTAACCTAAACACAGAGTTTTTAAAATAAATATCACAGCACATACGTTTTATTTGAAATGCAAAGCCAACAGGATTTAGACCTGCATTTATCTGACTTTCGTAGCTGAAATTTTTGCCAATGTTACTGATGTTACTATGAAATAATGTTACGCACATCTTACAAACATAATGTAGGCATCTACAAGAAGTTATAATCATTAAAAGATCATTCAAATATATTCGTAATCTGAATCTTTACTTGAAAACTATTAATTATTACCAACTGTTATGCTTGCGACGTCATTTAAGTTATATTGGTATTTCAAATATCACGGAGGAACCGTATATTTTTATTACTCCTTATAAGTATTCTAGAGAAGGGATATATCAATATTTGTATTTGCTTGTGCAATCTCGCAAAGGTGGTTGCAGTGGTTGAACCTAACTTAGGTCGCAGACACTTTCAAATTTATAATATAGTCGGCGCCCAACTCAAATCCAAGTCGTAACTAATTGTGTATTTGCAATTAACACGTTAAACTTCATTGTCGTGTGCTTAAATCATAAACATCTCCCCATCACAGGCAAAATTTTAAATTTTTTATACACACACACATATAAATAATATATTATTAGTTATTACCTCAGTCTTACCTTGCCAGTATAACTGTCCATTTTGCATCTTAAGTATTATCCGAAATCCAGATCTCCAGATTGGTATATCATTTACCAGTACTTGGAAAACTGCTCTTATTACCTTTTTCTGAATCCATTACAAATTAACCCTTGAAGCCAATTTCACCTGGGGTAAGTAATGATGCAGTCTGAGATGGTAATGGGAAAAACTGCAATGGGTACGGTAAACCCATACGTCTAATTGGTTTCTATTCAACATCGTGCCGGAACGCTAAATCGCTTGGCGATACGTCTTTGACCAGCATTACCTACGTTTTATTTGTTCAAACTATTACAGCAGTTCATTAGAAGTGGCGACCTGACCCCGATGTCAGAACTACAGTTTAAACGCCGAGGCAAATAATAAATTGATTACAATTGTTAATTCACGCTGACCCTAATGGTCAACTGCGACAGGCTTTAATTCAATTAACTGAACTTATTGAATTACTTTGAAAACGGCGAACAGTGCGAATACCGGAGTTTCCGTTTGATTTATCATTTATATAACAATTAATGAGAATGTATTTTATTACTTAATGTTTCGGGCTTTGTCAGTAGGTACAAGTTAATTAGCAGCCAACTTTATTTATCTCATTACTAGCCGTTGCCCGTAACTACACCCACGTATTTATCGTTTTTATAATCCCGTAGGCACGGTAATATTATGTTAACAGTATTCCAACTACATACAAACGGACGAAACGCTATGCCTACGCGCCTCGATCTCGGCGTGCGCTCGGCATGCAGACAGTCGTGACTGTGCCGCAGTGACAAACGGACGGTGTTTTGTTTTTTTTTTCACTAAAAATAACTTCAAGAACATATTTAATATGACGAGTAGGATATATTGTGCTGCTTTTGATTGCATTAATAATAGTTGTTTATTGTACCGTTTGTATGAATAATACTAGAAAAAATAAATTTGACCGTCTGTCCTTACTAGATAGTTGAAATTTGAACACAAAGTAGGCAAATGTAATTAAAATGCTGGAGGTGGGCAGCCCTATCGCATGTGTAGGTGCCGCGCGGCTCTAGGTACATATTTATTTCAAAGATACGGCCGAGTTACAATACTGTATACATAATATTATCATGCCGTAGGCATTGTAAGTTTATGTCCATCCTCCATTCTATATAATTTATTCAGTATTAGATGCTTGACGTATACAGATTTAACTTTTTGTGTTCGTCTATTTCAGGTTGGTTCTACTTGACAGTGGACATACATTTCATTACCGGGTCAAGATTACCATGGTTTTGGCTTGTAACGTGGTGGTCTATTCCTGTTGTGCTAATGGGTGTCACAGGATGGTGGTTGCGATCATTGCTGAGGGTCACTTGGGGCCAGGGGCAGACGTTATGGCCCTTAGGGGGAGTTTTTATTGGGATATTGGTCGTCATGGTAGTCATGGCAGCGGTAGCTGTAGCGAAGGAGGAACAATTTAATTTATTAACTGTAAGTAATTTATTTTACTGACAAACTAGTTATTTAATCTTATTTTTATATATGTCGAGTGAAGGGCGTCCGAGTTGTTTTTGTAAGGGTGACATCAGCATTGCTGACGTCACGATTTTGTTTACTTCCGCTCATAGTCATTAAAACCACAACTTGCCGGTTTACACTTTTATTGCGATAATAACTAAGAGGTCCGAACAGTCCGACGTCTCGAGCGAGAGAATCCTTGAAAGGCATCATACACCCGTATTTATAGCACAAAGCATGCTTGTACGAAATTGATTGTTACTGTCTAAATTGTGTTAGCAAAATCATCAATAATTAAAATGTGGGTAATTATTAAATTCTTGAGGTTTTTGGTGCCGCTGAATAAAGTTAATAACTTCTTCGCGCCGACATATACATTTTTTCTGTGATTTAACTCATATTTGTTATGTTTTTTTACAGAAAATAGCATCAGCTTTCCGACCATCTCGACTATGGGGGCCAGAAGAACCAATGGCAAGATATATTTGGATGTCGCAACGATTCATAAATGAAAACAATTCCGAACAAGATTTCAACACAGATACCAAAACATTTAATCACATTTTAAATAAATATCACGATAAATGCAATGAAATATACAACGAAGATTGGTTACATAGTCCAGATATATACCAAAGCACGCCAAAAGCTCAAACTAAAATTGAACATATCAAAGATGAAAATCCACTTTACAATGATGTCGGTCCTATATATTCCATACCAACAGTGTCTAGTAGTAAAAGAAGAAAGAAAGCAGAAGAACAATTCAGATCACCAAATGTATGTATCGCTAAAGACGAGTTGGGAGGCCCAGTAAATTGTAACTGCAACAGGCATTTTCAACTCAACGTGCCCGATTTAAGAAACAACGAAGTATCGACTAGTCTTTAGAATTAATCAGAAAATTCAAATCCGTACAACGATCGTTATGTCTAGTCGATATAGTAATAGGACGTATTGTCAACTACAAAAGTGCAGCTGTTCATATGTAATTTATTCTAGTATTATTGAACATTCCAAAATGTATTTTATAAAAATATTTTATATAGAAAATAGTAGACGTAATGTGACTTTTATAAATATTTTTCACCAAATAAGTGGTTTTAGATAAACTTGATGAAATTTTTAAGTATATCTTTTAGCACTGAATTTTGTGATTCTGTGACAATAGTAGTATTGCGTTAGTTATGTGTAAATGATATAGATATGGTGAAGCAAGACTTGAGTAAATAAACGAATGTGAGGTTTTAACTCCTCTTACAATGTTTCCATTTTTATTTGTGTTTCTAAGCGAGTAATAATTGTGGGATTTCGCAATATTCATCGTTCTATCAAGACTGTTGCAGTTACACAAGGTATTGCATATCTTGATATCACAATAAATCATTAAGACAAGCAACTATCTATCGCTTTCGTCATGCTTCGATTGTTTAATTTAACACTTTCACTTACTTAATATTATTTTATAATATATTCTAAATGTTTCCGTGGCTTACTTATTCTCGGTGAAATGTTTTTTACACTTTAAATATTTTCCGTTAAACCTGGATATACTGGTACCATCAATATATTTGTGAAATAAAATTGAATACGCGTGTATTTACGCGTTAATCAGCAAGAAACAACTATATAATACTTTATGAACAAGAGTGAAAGACTATCCTGGGTCACCTTTAGACATTTCATGAGGTGCAATTGAAGTCAAACAAGAGTCTATTGCTAAAAAAACGCTGGTTTCCGTTTCCAAGATGCAGATGCTATATCCATGCTAAAAATCATCAAAATCGATAAAGCAAAAGAACCCAAAGTAGGTAACAAAGGTAGGTTTTTCCCGGCTCGAGACTAGTCTGGTCGGAGGCTTCAGCCGTGGTTAGTTACCACCCTACCGACCAAGATGTGTCGCCAAGCGATTTAGCGTTCCGGTACGATGTCGCGTACTAACCAATTTGGAGTCTGTGTTTACCATACCCTAACAGGTTAGCCCAATACAATCATAGACTGCATCATCACTTACCATCAGGTGAGATGCCATCAAGGGCTAATTTGTAGTGTATAAAAAAATATATATATTATTTCGGAACGGGCAACGTTCAGGAAACTTAGTTTAAGAAATAAAAAAAAGGAAAATGATAATCGTTCACGCAATGAGCAAGCCGCTGGGATAAAATGAAAAATGATCAAAGTTTTCAACATAAATCTTAGGGGAAATGTCCAGAAAGTATTTCCTGTGGACTTTCGCTAGTTCTTTTCTAATAATCCTACTCGTTGCTAAGTTTCCATTGCAAAGAAATAAGTGGCTATGTGTGCTATCGTATTATAAAGTGGGAGGTCCTGATTCGATTCTCAGCTCGAGTCTGGAGCCATTAGGAGGATTGGTTCAGCCAGCGACGCTGGTGGCTCCTCAGGTGCTGCAGACGATCATTTGCGACGGTGATCATATAACATCAGGTGACCTGACTGCTCGTTTTCCTGCAATGTAAATATAAGAAAAAAATACATGGAGGTTTCGAGTATTGTATCCTTTTTTGGTTTAATTAAAAAAAAGGCCAGCATTTTACTAAATCTATGTTCTCCGTGAAAAGGGTCATCAAAATCAGCTTACTGTTATCCTTTTGTAGGGGGCATACCTTCAGTTGGACGGCAATTTAAAGCGTTGACCCAGCATGCCGAAACATTAAAAAAATGCACTATTTTAATAATATATATAAATTCTGTGCACTATGAAGCCGAAGCTAAGGATTTTCTAGTTTAGCTTCAGAAGCTAATTACTACATAATATATTAAACATTCAAATAATAAGGATCTCTCACCCGTTTGTAAAAATGTAAGCCTGATACATAGTAGAGTGTTAGGTTAGACACTAAGTGTTTATCAGTAGTAAAGTTGTGTAATATATATATAAATATATATATAAACTAGTTGACCCGCCAAACGTTGTTTTGCCATAAATTATTTCTAATTTTAGTCGAATTAGAGTGAAAAACATTCACAATAAAGACGAAAATTGTTCAGTTTTCGACCGGAGAGGAAAAATGATTAAATTACTAAAATGGCTATTAAAAATAAGGGTTGATCGTAGAAGGGTGAAAATTGAGGATTATATGTATTTTTGTATGTTGTATCATAAAAAAATAGAAATTAAAAATTTTGTCTAAAAAATAAAAAAAAAATTTAGGGGTGGACTACCCCTAACATTTAAGGGGATGAAAAATAGATGTTGGCCGATTCTCATAGATACCGGATAAGCCCAAAAAATTTCATCAAAATCGGTCAAGCCGTTTCGGAGGAGTATGGCAACGAAAACTGTGACACGAGAATTTTATATATTAGAATATTCTTTCTCAGTTTTGATGTAGCACAGTACAGATTTACAAATTCAAAGAAAAACAAAAAATTCAGGAAAGTCAATAAAACGATAGCGATTCACAAACAAATTCATACCTACCTAAATGTCAATAGACACTTCTATCAAACAAATGGTTATCCAATAAAAGTTAGCCGTTGGGATTAATTCTGCAGGCCGTCTTACAGATTCTGATCAACGGTACCCTTGTGAGACAAATTATATAATTTGTTTCACGTCGCACTAGAGAAAAATTTACCGCCATGCTTGAAATAAAATGATCGATCAATAGCTTATGTTATAATTCTTGTTTGAAGCGGTGATAGCCCAGTGAAAGCGGTGATAGGCCAGGTCATGTCAGGTCAGGGCGTCAGCCTCTAATCAGAGGTCGGCGGTTCGAATCCGGGCACGCCCCTTTAACTTTTCGGTTTAATGTGCGTTTTTAAACAATTAAAATATCACTTGCTTCAACGGTGAAGGAAAACATCGTGAGGAAACCTGCACGCCTGATAGTTTTCCATAATGTTCTCAAAGACGTGTGAAGTCTGCCAATCCGCACATGGCCAGCGTGGTAGACTATGGCCAAACCCTTCTCATATTGAGAGGAGATCCGTGCTCTGTAGTGAGCCGGTAATGGGTTGATCATGATAATTTTTGTTTAAAGTACGGAGTGGTGTAGAAAAAATATAATAAATGTTTTAAATTATATCAGAAACCGCGAATTTTAATGACATATTGTGTTAGTGGGTATTTTAGTATATAATTTTGAGAGACTTAAATGACACGAAGATACTGCTGGTAGTAAGACATTACATTTCAGAAGTGGGATACAAAAAAAGTGTCGGCAAGTTTTTAACGATTGTCTACTAAACTATTTAAAAACTTTTATTAGTACAATCAGTATTTCGAATCGGTGCTAGATTTACATAGTTAACTCCTAGTTATGATGGTCAATTTATATTTAAAATCGATTTTTTATATTTATTAAAGGGATTTTATGTTAATCACTCACTACGTGTAATTTCGGACGAAGCTTTGTTTCTTAAGGCCATTAAAATGAAATCCCACTAATTGCAGCAATTTGTGACGATAACAAATATTGTTAATTCCTATCTGTGTCCTATCTGTGTTGCCCTTTGTAAATCGGCTTAGTAATACCATTGCGAAGAATCAATCCGACACCCCAACCCTCTCGTAGTTGCGGCTTCTTTTTACTCCCCCAACCTAAGCGCTCCTCTCCGAAAGAGGACTACTGACAAACACACTCGTACCACCTACCACACAATCATACGCTACACACCGTCTTCGCCGGCGAAGACGAGGTCCCCGCTATCTTACGTCATCTGGACGTGGGCTCCATCCACGGCCTCGGAGACGTACGGACCACTCACCGTCCGACCCCCCCGTTATCCCAAACGTCGCCTAAGCCGAGGTTCGGCCTCAAAGGAGGTGCCCTTAGGCAGTCGTTCCCTTAGTTTCTTCGAGCCCTAGGGTTCAAAATTTCTTCTGGCAGAGCTTCTTTCCAAAGCTCGCCAAACAGCCTGGTTACGCTGTGGCAACCAATAGGGTTTGTACAGCTAATAGACAGTCCGAAAAAAAAAAACATTGCCAAGATTGTTCGTTGCTAATTAATGTATCACTGCCCAGAGGGTTCTTTGCTGGATTTAAACAGAACCTGATCAAGAACAGTATAAGTGCGCATCAAGTACAACTCTAACTTTTAATATGTGCTGAGAATCAATGGCCTGACTATTTCGACGAACTCCGAGGCGCAGCGCGCGCGCTGTCGCAAGTGGGAGGTCCTGGGTTCGATTCCCGGCTCGAGTCTGGTTTGGTGGGAGGCTTTAGCCATGGCTAGTTACCACCCTACCGACAAAGACGTGTCGCCAAGCGATTTAGCGTTCCGGCACGATGTCCCGTAGAGACCATTTAGGAGTGTGGGTTCACCATACCCCTAACAGGTTAGCCCGCTACCATCCTAGTATCATCACTTACCACAAGCTGAGATAACCGTCAAGGGCTATAAAAAATATATATATATATAAAAACTTCCAATAAACGATTGCTTTCCACAACAACAATATACTTGTAGAGAACAAAGGACATTTTTCTCACGGCAATATTCAGTTACCTGGTGTATACACCGGGTAATAACCGCAGCGCAAGAAACCCCAGTGGGGCCGGCGCGAGCTTCGTAAGTTACGGCCGCATTTGTCCCTGCTTCCTACAACGCCCGATTTTGTGTAGGACGCCTAAAACGCCTTCTCTGTGAAGGAAAGTCTTTCAATTAAAGACTAAGTCAAAACGCTTTTTAACCAAATAGGTACATTTGTAAAATTTACTTTATATACGCACATAGATTAGTGTGATTTGCAGTAACCCTATAAGCGGGTGTTGCTGGGTTCAATCGCCGACAGTAATCTAAAGAAAAGCTTTATAGAAATAAGTCTGCTATGGGGGGTCCTTTGCACGAGTGCTGGTGGGAGGCTTCGGCTGTGGCTAGTTACCACCCTACCGACAAAGACGTGTCGCCAAGCGAGAGACCAATTCGCGTAGAAACCAATTAGGAGTATGGGATTACCATATCCCTAAAGGTTAGCCCGCTACCATCTTAGACAGCATTATAACTTACCATCAGGTGAGATGCCGTCAAGGGCTAGCTTGTGGTGTATAAAAAAAAACAAGTTTTTGGCCAGCTGAGAGAAGTGGCGAATGCCTGTGAGGCGTATAACATCTGCCCTCAAAGACATTGCTTCATGATGACCACGACCGCTTTGCACGGAGCGTAACGACGAAGAAGATAGGAATCGAAAAACTAACGCTACAAAGATGTACTGCCTAGAAATAAAAAAGGGCCCTGAAACACTAAGCGTATTTTAAACCACTATCATTTTAGTGACTTGGAATGATAATTCAATGAACGTTTGTTTTTTTTCCGGTGAATTTTTGAACGATAGACGGTGAACCTTTCTACGCTACCACTAATCAAACTTTTTGGTAAAATTACAAAAATGTTGCACATATACAATGTTTGTGGACGTTGTTCTACGTCAAAGTGAAATGGTATATTTAGAGTTGTTATTTTGGGTAAAAAATCTACAAACCAATTGTTTATTGATGTGCTCTATAGCGAGACCAGCGCACGACAATTTGCGTGTTTATAACTTGTAAACTGGATATGTTTCGTTCTGCAAGACTTGGGGCTTAAAAAATATCAAAGTAATTAGAGATTTTACGTTCTGGTACGAGTACTGTAACACAAGTGTGTAACTACACACTTGTTGAAACATTTTATGTTTGATTCCAATTAGAAAGTCACAGTACAGATAAACCCTACAGTTCATTGATTACAATATGCTAATTAAAAATAATCATTTTGGAATATTAATAAAGTACCATATTTAGGCTGATATAGCATTCATCATCATCATCATCATCATCATCAATTCAACGGATATAGCATTAGATTGACGCAAATGATAACTTGCTTAATTTTACTATGTAAAGTGGTGAAGTTTAATTGTTAGTAACAAAGTGCTCAAAATATTCGCATAGAGGAATATGTTCCTCTTTTACTTGATAGTAAGTACGGTGATAGCCTAGTGGTTAGGGCGTCAGCCTATTAATCAGAGTTCGGCGGTTCAAATCCGGGCACGCACCTCTAACTTTTCATAGTTATGTGCGTTTTAAAAATTAAAATAACACTTGCTTCAACGGTGAAGGAAAACATCGTGAGGAAACCTGCACGCCTGAGAGTTCTCCATAATATTCTCAAAGGCGTGTGAAGTCGGCCAATCCGCACATGGCCAGCGTGGTGGACTATGGCCAAACCCTTCTCATATTAAGAGGAGACCAGTGTAGTGAGCCGGTAATGGGTTGATCATGATGAACTAACAAGATTTTGTTGTTAGCAATATATGTTTTTATTGTAGATACACAGCTTTCCTTATGACTAATATTCTAGCACTTGACGGTACTAGTGTTAGATGGACATCCGGATGAAGAGGTCTAGGTTATACCTATTATCTGGCAAAACAAATTAAGATAGTTTAAAAGAGAATTTAATACAAAAGCGCCATCTTAGCCCCTGCGCCTGTACGTTATGGCGATATTATTAGTTGTTATTAATTTAGAGAAAATATGTATTTTCTGAACTAAGCGTTCCTGTTTCCCTGTATATGTCCCCACCCACTAAAATTAAGATTTTGCTAGAATTTTCTTTTGTATTCACATACAAACCCCTAAAATTTTGGTGACAAATTTTACCAAACAAAATTACCTTTTTTTGTTGACGGGGAGAAATCTCCTAGTGAGATACCCGACTTTCTGAGGGAGATTTTGGGTTATATAGGATTTTTACCCACTAAACCCATCCATCTTATTGCTTAACGCAGAATTGTTAACTCTCTTGCTTCAGAGTGACAATTTTGTAGATACCCTGTGTATCGCCTTGGAATATTTTTCTTAGAAAGAAGGAATAAAGCCTGTTTAATCTCCTAAAATAGACAGCTGTGATAGCCTAGTGGTGAGGACGTCCGCCTCCTCAATCAGAGGTCGGGGGTTCAATCCCGGACACGCATGTCACTCTTTTCGGAGTTGTGTGCATTATTTAAGCAATTATACTATCACTTACTTCAATGATGAAGGAAAATATCGTGAGGAAACCTGCATGGCTGAGAGTTCTCCATAATGTTCTCAAAGAAGTGTTAACTCTGCTAATGGCCACATGGCAAGCGTGGTGGACTATGGCCAAACCCTTCTCACATTGAGAGGAGACCTATGTTCTATAGTGAGCCGGGTTGACCGTGATGAATCTCCTAAAGTAGATTACCCAGTCACTAGCAGATAATACAGGAAAAGTAATGCGCCAATTCACACAAAATACACCGGTCGAATCGTCCTTAATAAACATCTAAACCCCGAACTAGCAGTCCGGAACTGTGGGTTACGGCCTAGTGACTTTTTCAAGCAATAAGGACTTGTACGACCGTACACGCTTTTGATAATTAATTTATGCAGGCGTTACAGAGTATAAAAATTCCTTTCCTACACAGATATTATCACGCAGAATTTGTTTTTTTTTTTTGTGTTTCGCTTATCTTAGAGAAAACACTAATTAATTTAAATTTTTTAGCGTTGGGTATCCCATTTATCGAGAAAGCCTTTAGGCTATATTAAAACAACATAATTTTTTTATTTCGGACTGACCACATGGCAAGCGTGGTGGACTATGGCCAAACCCTTCTCACATTGAAAGGAGACCTATGTTCTATAGTGAGCCGGGTTGACCGTGATGAATCTCCTAAAGTAGATTACCCAGTCACTAGCAGATAATACAGGAAAAGTAATGCGCCAATTCACACAAAATACACCGGTCGAATCGTCCTTAATAAACATCTAAACCCCGAACTAGCAGTCCGGAACTGTGGGTTACGGCCTAGTGACTTTTTCAAGCAATAAGGACTTGTACGACCGTACACGCTTTTGATAATTAATTTATGCAGGCGTTACAGAGTATAAAAATTCCTTTCCTACACAGATATTATCACGCAGAATTTGTTTTTTTTTTTGTGTTTCGCTTATCTTAGAGAAAACACTAATTAATTTAAATTTTTTAGCGTTGGGTATCCCATTTATCGAGAAAGCCTTTAGGCTATATTAAAACAACATAATTTTTTTATTTCGGACTGACCATTAGCTGTGCTAAACTTATTGGTTGCGACGGCGTAACCGGGCTGTTTGGCGAGCTTCGGAGAGAAGCTCTGCCAGAAGAAACTTTGAGCTCTAGGGCTCGAAGAAAGTAAGGGAACGTCTGCCTAAGAGCCCCTTCTGTGAGGCCAAACCTCGGGTTAGGTGACGTTTGGGATAATGGGGGGTGTCGGACGGAAAAAGGGGCAAGAGCTGATATTTAACGGTAACGGTATTCAATCTAGTCTACCGGTATTCTATCGCTTTGGGAGAGATCCAAGAGCATACGCCACTAGACCATACCGGCCCTACATAACCAATGAGATTGAGCAAAAACGTGAAAAATTTAAAGCCATTTTTTTTTTTCACGCTGGGAAAAAAAAAATGGCTTTACTGGGCTGCTTTTACGCATCCCCTCCGGAGGCGACCCAGGCAAGACTGCGCCGCTTCCGACGGGGTATGTGAGACTCCCCGGCGGCCAGGCTGGCGACCAGAATACCCACTAAAACCCAGCGATGCTCCTTCGCGTCGCCTGGTGGCTAGGTCACGGGAACACTTGTGCACTCGACCGCGATTCAGCCAGCGGCAGAATAAAAAAAGACCATGATAAAACATGTCTATCTTTGAGGGTTGACCCTATAACCTTTTTTAAGGTAATCAAATTTGTTCTTATTAAATTGCATTATTTGCGAAAGTGTTTTATAGGTATGATATTAATCCTAATAAATCCAAATAAAGACGTAACATCATAAGTGTTTTATTTTGAACAAAATTGCCCTCGACAACTGCAATACTCAATAACTTTTCTTTACAATAGTTCTACTACTATAACTGGTCATAGCGTGAACTTCAAGTCAACGTACTTAAGTTAACTACAGCTAGGAATGTTATGAGCACCAACTACAATAGTTTGTATTGCGTTATCGGAAGTATTAATGTAATTTAGAACTGATGCAAAAGTTAGCTGCAAGAATAGAATTAATTATGTAAAGGACAATAGTAATAATAATTTAGAGTCAGCTGACAAAACAGTAAATACGACTAACTTCAATGCGGTTAAGGTTAAGGAGCGCGCGCGCAAGCGACATACGCCTTGCGTCGGGTATAGGTTACGACTGTCGGATCGAGCGCGCGGCGCGCGCCGAGTGCCGCGGCGCGTTATCGCTGCCTACCATTGAAACCGGTTTTTGCGAGCCCGCCGCTAGAAGTTTAAGAGTACGGCTGGCAGGAGCCCACATCACTCCCCCCTTGAGACCCGGTTAGGGGCGATAAAAGTCAGGAAATTTAACTATTCGGCCTGAACGAGTGGTCTTGGGTGCCGCACTAACCGGAGTTGGGTCGGGTACTGCACTATTATTTTTAATGTGTGGAGTCTTGTCGGTCTTCGTTTTGCTGGTGTCGTCGTCAGTCATGTCGGTTAGTATAAAGGCTGGTTTAAGGCGATCTACAGTGACTTTAGCTGGTTTTCCTTTGACTAAAATTTTAAAAGTTTTGTCACCTCTCTCCAATACTTTGTGAGGGCCTGTGTAGGCTGGTTGCAAAGGAGGATGTATGGCGTCTTCGCGAAGGAAAACATGTTCTGATGTTGCGAGTTCCTTAAAAACGAATACTTTCTGTTTGTTATGGCGAGAAGCAGGTACGGGTTTGAGTTTTTCGGCGAATGAGCGTAAACGTGCTGAAAAATCAGTTAAGTCGGTTGTGCATGGGGTGCTTGGGTCGAAAAACTCTCCCGGAAGTCTGAGCGGCTCGCCATATAGTAGTTCTGCAGATGATGTTTGTAGGTCTTCCTTAAACGCAGTACGTATGCCGAGCAGTACCAAAGGCAGGATTTCTGCCCAATTATGATCCGCATGACAGGTTATAGAAGCTTTCAGTTGTCTATGGAAGCGTTCTACAAGGCCGTTGCATGACGGATGGTATGCAGTCGTACGTTTATGTTGGAAGCCTGTTGTTTTCGCCAGGTATTGGAAAAGCGCGGATTCAAATTGCTTTCCTCGATCTGTCACGATGTCCGTAGGCACACCGAATCGGGAAAACCAGCCAGATACCAGGGCTTTCCCTACGGTTTCCGCGGTGATGTCCGATATGGGCATCACTTCAGGCCAGCGAGTGAATCGATCTAAGGCTGTTAGGCAGTATTTGAATCCTTGCGAAACGGGTAGAGGGCCTATGAGGTCAATATGGATGTGTTTGAAGCGAGCACGAGGTAAGTCGAAAGTGCCTATAGGTGCGGACACATGTCGACTTATTTTTGCACGCTGACATGCTAAACAAGTCCGTGCCCAGTCTCTGCAATCTTTTCTTATCCCAGGCCACACGAATCTTTCAGCTACCAACTTGGCGGTCGTTGATGGGCCGGGGTGACTAAGTGAGTGGAGACTTTGAAATACCTGTTTCCGGAACTCTTTCGTGACGAAAGGTCTGGGAGTCGGTGTGCTGATGTCACAGTACAAAGGTGATCGACTTCCAGGGTAGTTCATCTTTTTGAGACGGAGCGATGAGCCATCTGTTAGGTATTGGGCCAGTTCCGGGTCACTTTCATGAGCCTTACTGAGGTTAGTTAGACATATTGGAGCATCCAGCTTTTCGACGCGAGATAAGGTGTCGGCCACGACGTTGTTTTTGCCGGAGATGTGCCTTATATCGGTCGTAAATTGGGCAATAAAGTCCAAATGTCGAAACTGCCTTGGTGAGCAATTGTTCTTTCGCTCATGAAAGGCAAATGTGATGGGTTTATGGTCTGTATAGACCGTAAAATGTCTTGCTTCGAGCATATGTCGGAAGTATTTGATTGCCTCGTAGATCGAAAGAAGCTCTCTATCATACGGGGAATACTTGACCTGTGAGGGTTTAAGCTTTTGAGAGAAGAAAGCTAGTGGCTGCCACGCACCGTCTTGTAGCTGTTGCAACGCGGCGCCAATCGCCGTGTCAGACGCGTCTGTAACCAAAGCTAACTTGGCATGACAGTTGGGATGTGCCAAAAGAGCAGCATTGGATAGGCTTTCCTTGGTGTCAGAGAAAGCTTTTAGGGCGTCACCTGTTAAATTGATGAGCGTGGAGCCTTTGACTGCCCCAGCTAAAAGGGCATTTAGTGGTGTTTGCGTGAGGGCGGCATTTGGTAAAAAGCGCCTGTAAAAGTTAGCCATGCCCAAGAACCGTCTAAGTGACCTAACATTTTTGGGGAGGGGGAAGTCGCGAATGGCTTGCACTTTTGAGTCCAGTGGTTTTGTTCCGCTCTCCGAGACTTTGTACCCAAGAAATTTTACCTCAGGAGCCCCAAATACGCACTTAGACACATTGATTACCATGCCATATTCTCGTAGCCTGGTGAACACTTGGCGTAAGTGCACTTCGTGTTCTTCTTCGTTTCGGCTATATATTAAAAAGTCATCCAGATAACAATAGACGAAATCCAGTCCGCGCATCATTTCGTCTACGAGACGTTGGAAGGTTTGACCCGCGTTGCGCAAGCCAAATGTCATAAACGGGAATTCGAACATACCAAATGGGGTTGTAATTGCCGTTTTTGGTATGTCATCTGCGTGAACTGGAATTTGATTGTATGCCTTTACGAGGTCGATGGTGCTAAATACATGACAACCAGCTATATTATGAGTAAAGTCATGGATGTGCCGGATTGGATACATATCCGGCACTGTACGGGCATTAAGTTTTCTGTAGTCACCGCATGGTCGCCACCCATTGTCTTTCTTTGCGGCAAGGTGCAATGGTGATGACCATGGGCTATCAGAGGGTCTAGCAGTGCCGTTGGCTAACATTGCCTCGAACTCTTCCCTAGCAATTTTTAATTTATCGGGAGCTAGACGCCTGGGTGAACACGATACAGGCGATCCGGGTGTAGTCCGTATGTGATGTTCTGTTTTATGGGGTATTGTGCGTTGTGTTCCAGCTGGTCGGGTAATTTCCACAAAATCGCGCGACAATAGAACGTGATAACGCGAATCCCCAGTCATAACCTTTACCGAAAAAATATCTTTAGCGTTAATAGCCAGTGAAGCTGGAGCGGATAAACTAGTTGTGTTATCGATAAGTTTTTTGTTTTTACAATCAACAATCAAATCATAATAGCACAAAAAATCAACTCCAATTATGGGTTTGGTAACATCGGCTACCACGAAGCGCCATGGGTACGTTCGTCGAAGTCCCAGGTCCAAGTTGAGGTACGCGTAGCCGTAGGTGTCGATGGAAGTCCCGTTAGCTGCGGTGAGTTTATAGCTCGTCGGTGCTCGGCGCTCTTGTACGCGGGATCGTGGATAGACGCAGAGGTCGCTTCCGGTATCGACTAAAAACTGAGTTCTCGTGCAACGATCTGTCACGAAGAGGCGACCTGGGTTGTCGGGGCAATCTTCTGTCGCCATTACTGATGATTGCCTGTGGCGTTTCCCGACTTTTTGTAGTCACACGGCGTCTGGCACTTGCGAGCCTGGGATTTGAATACGGTGTGGTACCAACAGATGGGGTACTGGCGGTAGCTTGAATGTGATCGGGTCATACTGCGCGATGAAGAACGACGACGTTGTTGTTGGTCGGAATGGCGGTATCGGCGCGATCGTGACTCACGTGTATGTTCGTCGAGTTTTACCGCGAGGCGCTCGAACATCTTCCGTAGTTCGGCAATCTCCCCAGTGTTGCTTGTGGAGGGTTCAGGCCTTGGGCAAGGAGCAGAAGCCGCTGAGATGCTGCCTGGCGCCGTGATCTCCTGTATGCGGTCGGCCAGGTTAGCCAGCTGTTCCAGGTCTTGAGAGGTCTGGGACGCTAACACTGTTTGTATATGCTGTGGGAGCCGGCCGCTCCATATCGTTCTCAAAAAATCCTCTGGAACGTCAGATCCTGCCAGGTCCTGCAGGTGTCGTAGGAAGTCTGATGCCTTTCTATCTCCCAGCTCTTCGTGGGTGAGCAGCTGCCGCACCTTCTTCTCATGGGAGGCCGAGAGGCGCTTAATCAGCTCGCGTTTAATCTTGTCGTAGCGGTTCCGAGACGGTGGATTGATAATAATATCCTTGACGGCTTTCGCGTGCGCCATGTCTAACTTAGTAATGACATTGTTATATTTCACCACGTCCTCTTTAATGGCAAAATTTTCGAATTGTGCCTCGAGTACGGCAAACCATATTTCCGGATCATCGGGTGAGAACGGCGGCACTTTAACATTATACGAGTACGTCATTATGTCGGATACTTGCCGTTCGGGTTCTTTTGCAACGTGCACCTTTTTTGCACGGCGTACGGTGATGCCACTAGGTGAGCGGGCACTTTTTGTTGTTCCGGCACTATCACTGTCACTCATTGTGTTCGTTTCGGGGTCACCAGTTTAGAGTCAGCTGACAAAACAGTAAATACGACTAACTTCAATGCGGTTAAGGTTAAGGAGCGCGCGCGCAAGCGACATACGCCTTGCGTCGGGTATAGGTTACGACTGTCGGATCGAGCGCGCGGCGCGCGCCGAGTGCCGCGGCGCGTTATCGCTGCCTACCATTGAAACCGGTTTTTGCGAGCCCGCCGCTAGAAGTTTAAGAGTACGGCTGGCAGGAGCCCACAATAATAACAAAGCGTTTATTTCCAATTCAAATTATGATGTCATGTGTGAAATTATAAAACTGACAATTTAATTTGTTACTTTTTTATTTTGAGATAGGTTTGCGCTTGACGACAATCAATACTAGAAAGCACTGATGAAGTCTGAGTTGGAACTCCTAAGTTGGAACCTAGAAAATGCCCATTTTTGTGTAAATAATTGTTGTCTAAAATAAAATCCGAATTTATTTTCATTGGATTGCCCATTTTTGGGCATAAGCCTTGTGAAATCCACTACTTGTTCAGGCCTTAGAGTTAAAATCAAACCCAATAGTCAGTAAGCAAAGTACATGAATCGACGGTAACGTACGCTCGCCACTGATGACCAACCGAGAATGCCGAGCGGGGGGTACCGTCTATTCGTGCACTATATTTTATTAAATGTCACTAGCCTCATCCATCCTTCTCCATATCTTCCTATCTTGTTAGCCACATTTAGCCACGTCTAGTCCAAGTGCTCCCTGCTGTATCGGAGATGTGGACCGACGTTCCTCTCGTGGGTACCAATGAATTACCCTTTCCGTCCTCCATTCGTCCGTTGTCCTCGCGATGTGTCCAGCTCAGCGACATTGACTAAAAAAAGACAATATTAGGTCATCATCATGATCAACCCATTACAGGCTCACTACAGAGCACGGGTTTCCTCTCAATATGAGAAGGGTTTGGCCATTGTCCACCACGCTGGCCATGTGCGGATTGGCAGACTTCACACGCCTTTGAGAACATTATGGAGAACTCTCAGGAGTGCAGGTTTCCTCACGATGTTTTTCTTCACCGTTAAAGCAAGTGATATTTTAAATGTTTAAAAACGCACATAACTCCGAAAAGTTAGAGGTGCGTGCCCGGATTTGAACCGCCGACCTCTGATTAGGAGGCTGACGCCCTAACCACTAGGCTATCACCGCTTCTACAATACTTAGGTACTATGTCTTAAATAAATATAAAATCATTATGCCAGTGTATTTTGCGTACATTACATTACACTTGGTCAAAATTTAAACTGAAACTAAAATATTTAATTATGCAAAATGTACGGGGCAAGTCAGAAAACAAAGGAATTTAAAAACTACACACTGACGTTGCCTAACCGAAAAACAAAAGCCTTTTTCGTTTGAGGAACACCGTTTTCATCTGAAAGATTTAAAAGGGTGGAAGGCCCAGGGGCGTTTTTAACCCTCATCAAATAATTTACATGAAAGCTACTTAGTAAGTGGCAAGATGAATTAGGTTGTACCTACGCATTGTGAATAAAAACTGTACATATTCTTTTTGTTACTTGGGAGCTAAATATGCCCCTTTGAGCCTGTATTCTGACATGGAAAATAAATAAACACAGATGAAGTTATATTTGAAATGTATTAACTTTAGATGGCTTCTGTAAGAAATTATAAAGCTTACAAAACATGGTAATCGTACGTGTTTTTACTTCATGTTTCAAGTCTCTTTTGTAGTTGATATAGGGTCGATTACCGGTGGATGCCCATTTTGTCCGTTTACAATTTTCACTACCGTTATGAAAGTGGCAATATTTCTACGAAAATTAAAGATCCGTAGTACAGAAAATAAATATATTAAAAGAAGTTCAGATGCATTATACTTGGATGTTTTGCTATTGTGTAAATATCATTAGGGTACCAACTGATTGGCAAGGGCCGATGGAGGGCTAGGACCCCTTTTTTTATCGTGGTGGAAAAGCTTTACGGCTACCTCCGTACCATTGGACAGGAAGGAGGTTATGTGTGGTTTTACTGGACACCCGGGGAAACCGTTGTGTATACTTCCCGGACGCCCTTCCAGCCAGCCCAGCCTAGCGGAAGGATCAGGACAGCTTGATTCCCCCCAAGACAGTTAGGCGACTTGTGCAATGACGGGCAACTAGCAATGGGCTAGGACCCCTAGCTAGTAACCCTAATCATGGCGATGTTGTAATGCTTAGTGATTTAATAACTAAGTATTAACATTTCCAAAACATCTGTGATGGTAGTTTTCACACTAATTTTAATTTTCCTATAAAGAGTCACCATTCTAGATCCTTAAGACAAAACTTGCGCATTCAGTCCCGCATCTAGAACAATATAAAGAAATAGGTGTTAGTGCTTTTAAAAGGCACCCGGAAATGGCCACACCATTTGTAGTCGCATATGCTAACCAAAAGACCAACGAGATGGTCATTGTAAATTGTTATGCTTAAATTGTAATGTAATTGTTATACTTAAAGCTGGTCATGCAACAAATCAATATAGTGAAAACAGAGTTTTTTATTTATAAAGGCTAATTTACTGATTGCCCAAATAAGCGCTTTACCTAGTAAGTTCCGAAATCGCATAATCTTCTGGTCCATTATTTGGTTCCAAGCGTCTAGTTCCTAATGTCTTCGCGCTAACTTGCACCAAGATTCAAGAACAATGCTTACCGTACACGGTAAGATGTACATTGCATTATAACCTCTATTTCATAGACTGAAAGAATATTTTCTTGTGGATAAACAACTTGCATTTACTTGGGATCACAGACTACATAAAAAACAAATGATAAACTGCTCCATAAGCTTAATTCGGATTGAATTAGCTTACATTTAATCAGTAACACCATATATTAAAAACCGAAGAGCAAATGTGCTTATATATATAAAGTTTTCTTTAATACATCAAACACGTACATTAACATATGGTGACGTACATGTATATTAACTATTTAAATTAACATAATCTTACGCGCACCACGAACTAACTACGGTAAACGAAATATTACATTTGAAAGTGCTCAATTGTATAATAAACTTCCTAAAAATATTAAAGAGTGCAAAAGTATACACACTTTTAAAAAACTACTAAAAACCCATTTTATGAATAAGCCTTAAACTATAAAAATAACGTAACAAAAATAAATAATAACTTGTCAAATATAAATAATATTTTTTCATGTCACATCTAGTTCGTTTATGAATCTATGTAATCTATATAGTGAGTCAGCTCAGTCAGCTCAGCCGTGGCTCGCGCTGACTATTGGACCTCGCGCGTTTGTATGTTTTTTGTTGCGATGGTACTTTAAGAATTAAAGTATAAATCTACCCACTAGAGTAATATTATAATATTATGTATTAGAAGTTAGAAATTGAAATAACATATCTTAATTGTCTACTAACATATCTATTCTATAATAATTGTGCGCTCTAAAATGTAATTTTGAACTCTGTAACATAGCCTGTAAGTTTCATTTAAGTGGAAATTCCTTTATGAAACTAATAAAAGTCTTAAACCAGAAAATTATTAGCTACCAGTACGTTGTCTCCGAATTGGTTTCTAATAAACCTTTGATTTGAAGCTGTGATAGCCTAGTGGTTAGGACGTGCGCCTCCTGATCAGAGGTCGGGGCTTCGAATCCGGGCACGCACCTCTAACTTTTCAAAGTTATGTGCGTTTTTAAGCAATTAAAATATCACTTGCTTCAACGGTGAAGGAAAACATCGTGAGGAAACCTGCAAGCTTGAGAGTTTATAATATTCTCAAAGGCGTGTGAAGTCTGACAATCCGCATATGGCCAGTGTGGTGGACTGTGGCTAAACCGTTCTCATATTGAGAAGAGACCCGTGCTCTGTAGTGAGCCGGCAATTGATTGGTCATGATGAAATATTTGATCATAGAAGCCTGCGTAGCCTATTGATCTTAAAAACGTAATAAAATTGTATTATTTTGGTCTACTTTCTAGTCTCGACTCGATAAAATTTTTTTTTTAGCAGGAATCTCACCTGCTTTAAAATTAGGTTTTCTGGCTTGTGATTCTTTCGGTACTCTCTACTTTTTCCCTTAGTCTGAGCCTGGGGTATGTTGTTCAGGTTCCCGGAGACGGCCTAACTTTGGTATTCATTACGATATTAGAATGTCTAATGTTCTCGCCTGAAAGTACTGAAACTATTTAAACAAGCGGGTTTTATGCACGTATCTTTGCATGAAAGCATCCAATCTAGGTTTAACGTAGTTTTGTCCGTGTTTATAGGTAAGGAGGTGGTAACAGAATTTTTGAAATAGTTTGTATTTTTTTTCACTTAGTCTTCACCTGGAATCTCACCGGGTAGAACGTGATAATGCAGTCTAAGCCTTCATAAGCGGGCTAATCCATATTCCTAATTAATTTCTACCCGAGATCGTACCGGAACACTAATGTGCTTGGTGGCATGTCTTTCACAACAATGTTGTCCAAAGAAATGTCAGAAGTTTTTTTGTTTTTTTTTATACACTACAAGTTTGCCCTTGACGGCTATCTCACCTGATGGTAAGTGATGATGCAGTCTAGGATGGTAGCGGGCTAACCTGTTAGGGGCATGGTAAACCCACACACCTAATTGGTCTCTACGCGACATCGTGCCGGAACGCTAAATCGCTTAGCGACATGTCTTTGTCGGTAGGATGGTAACTAGCCACGGCCGAAGCCTCCCACCAGACAAATTAAATTAGAACTAGAAGTTTAAATTGTATTGATTCATTAGAACAATATAATTGTGTAAATATTAGGCTCGCTCATCAACGTGATATTCAGCTTTTCACAAACCCCACGGGAGCCATGAACTTTTACGAGATAAAAAGTGGCCTATGTTTTAAGCCAGGGTATATCTAATCTATCTTCATTCAAATTCTAGGTTCAGAAATTCTGTCGTGAAGGAGTGACTTTCGGATTTGTGATATCTACTAGTTTATTTGATGGATGCTGTTATAGGGCGTAATTTTAGATTCTGTTTTAGCTTGTTCAACTTGACATAGATATTATATCTTTTAAGAGTACTTAACATACGTAATTCAAGCAATCACTGCAATCTCGCACCTGATATGAAATGATAAGTCTGTCCAAAATATTTAAAAACCTTAATTATAGAACATATAATGTATTACTTACATAAGATTAAAAACATTTACACGTGTATCGGTTTTTTTTTTATATAATGTAATACTTCCATAAGATTAAATACATTTATAAACGTTTTTTACTTTCTTCGCGAATGAAAATTGGCAGTTTACTCTCTTCACACGCTTCCATTATCTATTGCCTAGTTATTTTAGGCTTATCTAAATATCAACCACACAATAATAGGTAAAATATTACAAATCAACACAAAATAAACGCCATAAAATATGCATATTAAAATATAGAAGCTTGAAAAAGCCCCATTCAAGATTTTTGCACTAACCTCAAACTTACCTTCGAGTGTGGTAGCATTCAAGTGCTTTTTTGTAATAACGTAAATAAATTAGTGTTCCGAAATTTCCACTCGCTCGTTAACTATAAGTTTCTTATTAGCAATCTTTGCTTCAATGTAATTGAACTTTGCGGATTTCGATGTTCCGCACTCGGGATGTATCCCATTTGAAGTTTTAGTTGGTTTATAATGCTATCGTTTGCAACAATGTTAAAAGATCTTGCGCTTTCCTTCAGAAAAACACTTTTTTTAACTACATGTCAATCTCCCCTATGTAAGTGATGGTGCAGTCTAAGATGACCGTCTGACCTCTCCGTTATCCCAAACGTCGCCTAAGCCGAGGTTCGGCCTCAAAGGAGTGTCCCTTAGGCAGACGTTCCCTGAGTTTCATCGAGCCCTAGGGCTCAAAATTTCTTCTGGCAGAGCTTCTTTCCGAACCTCGCCAAACAGCCCGATTACGCTGTGGCAACCAATAGGGTTAGTACAGCTAATAGACAGTTCGAAAAAAAAAAGTCTAAGATGGTAGCGAATTAACATGTTAGGGTAGTATTGTAAACCCATACTCCTAATTGATTTCTACGCGACATCGTGCCGGAACGCTAAATCGCTTGGCGACACGTTATTGTCGGTAGAGTGGTAACTAGCCACGGCCGAAGCCTCGCACCGGACCACACTCGAGCCGGGAATCGAACCCAGGACCTCCAACTTTATAAAGTAACAATCTAATTTATTCCTTGATCGAGGTTTTATGATAAAAATAAAAGTTTTAAGTAAGAAATACTTCATAAATGTCGACAAAAACTACCACTTAATCAATTGCTTTACTTACATATACGTTATATTTGACGTCTAATGCACTATTTGAAGATAATGATTCATATATACTCCATTTGATTAAAATAGACCGTACTTCTTCAAACATAATAGAATTTCACCCATTATCTATGCAATAGCTTATCAGTGAATCATAAACTTTGTTCAAATAATCCTTTCAATAACTGACACAGTAGTGAGTTGATGGTGATAGCTACATTCGCTAACTTTAAATTAAAGCTATAATGGTTTCAAACGCACCCTGGTCTAAGAAGAAGGCCATAACCAACTTAGCATGGTAACTATTTTGTATCACTATCTCACATGCCACTTGAAATTATTTAAGAGCTATCTTATAAGAACAATATTTTATACCCAAGCTTGTTTATCATTTCCATAATCTTTAACACTATAATAGGACTTTTCTACATGCTTACGTTTTAATAAACCACTATTCTACGTTACCCCAGAGTGAAATAACATGAGATCTCTTTCAGATTGAACCGTTAAGTGACGTTTAATCTATGCAGGTTGAACGTCATTGATAGGCATTGATTTACCACTAGCCATTACTATTACTACCATTAACGCTCAAAAATGGGACGGAAAAGTAGTGCACAAATAGCGACGCGTGCACTCCTTTCCCCCAGTGTGTGACATGGCTAGACGAAAGTCACCGATTCTAACACTTGAGCCGTATAATCCGAATGAATTACATAGAACTACGCGCCGCTATTGATAATATAACGGTCTGATGTCTAGTGTATTAGACGGGTTGTAATACACCGAAGCTGTGATAGCCTAGTGGTTAGGGCGCCAGCCTTCTTATCAGAGGTTGGCGGGCACCTCTAACTTTTCGGAGTTATGTGCATTTTTAAACAATTAAAATATCACATGCATCCTGAGGAAACCTGCACGCCTGAGAGTTCTCCATAATGTTCTCAAAGGCGTGTAAAGTCTGCCAATCCGCACATGGCCAGCGTGGTGGACTATGGCCAAACCCTTCTCATATTGAGAGGAGACCCGTGCTCTGTAGTGAGCCGGTAACGGGTTGATCATGATGATGATGAATACACTGATATACTTATATGTATAGTTAGTTGGTCACAAATCCTCGCCTTGTTTTTGTTTGACGCGCTCTATCTACGGCTAGTGGTAAATCAATGTTGATAGGGCTTTGGCCTCCTTTACTCTGTCACAAGGAGAACAAAGCAGTTATAACCTTATCAGCTCAGTGAGGGAATTCTAGCAATCATTCCAAAACTTCTCGTGTAAAGTGTGTGATCCTCACGTTTTCCACAATTGGACTCCACTTCTAACTTGTGCCATAAAAGTGGATTTAGTGCGTTTTACGCGATTGTTGCTATACGCCATTTTGGCTTATTCCCGCGCACTCATTCGTGGTTCGTTAACTTTGTTGTACGAGTGTTCCGTACTTAGTTCATGACTCTACGGAAACCCACTGGCAAAAATTGTTTCACTCTCCGATACAACATACAAATTTAAACTTTAAGTCCTTGCAGACAAAGTTGTTTTTGCCATGTGAAACTATAATGTATAAACTATTTTTTTCAACTCCATAATTTATGAGATTCAGAATGTTTTAACTCTGTAAATTAAAGAATGCCTCTGTGTTTTTCTCGTGCTACGTTTCATTAATACGGTTTTTGTCGCATAAGTAATTAAATTTAAAAAGATTATTTAAAGGTCTTGTACGTACTAATTCGTTCATATAGTTAAAAATAACTTAAGTTAGTGATTTTTTCGCATATTTTTCTTAGGCTGCTTATGAATTGAAGATGATGAGAAGGAAGATTTAACCTAGCTTCTATAAAACATTTGGAATTTGATAGAGCTAAATTTGTTTTGTCACCCTAACCGTCAAATCAGAATTAAGGAGATCCGTAGAAGAACCAGGTTAGAAGTTCAGTAGAAATCAATAAGGAGTGTAAGTTTACTAACACCTACACCCCTTACTAACACCCCAAACAGGCTATCCCGCCACCATCCTAGACTGTAACATCACTTACCACCAGGTGAGATAGCCATCAAGAGCTAATTTGTAGTGTATAAAAAAAACAGAGTTACCGACATAGCTCAGCGAGATACGAAGCTGAAGTGGCCCAAGACCGCGTATTTTGGAATTCCCTACAAAAAATCTATGTCCAACATAACATACCGGCTTATATGATGATAATGATGAGTCAAACTTACCACTAGACCAATTTGGCCGTTTCAGCAATCATCATCATCATCATGATCAATCCATTACAGAGTATGGGTCTCCTCCCAATATGAGAAGGGTTTGGCTATAGTCCATCACGCTGGCCATGTGCGGATTGGCAAACTTCACACGCCTTTGAGAACATTATGGAGAACTCTCAGGCGTGCAGGTTTCCTTCCGATGTTTTCCTTCAGCAATAGGTAGTGTATAAAAAAAATCTCCCAAAATACATTTACATTTTCTGTACATAATATATTTGTGTATGACGGGGATTTATCCCACAGATTTAACTTTCGCCATACATTATCCGTTGATGCGCGGAACATTTCTGTCATGATTTAGTTGCCCCCCATTTATCAGGTGAATGTCACGCACACCCTCCTCCAAATAGAGGAACGCTATATTTTGAACGAGTAACATAGTTTGGGAACAGTGACAGTGTTTCTATAGTAAATAATAATAGATACACTAGAGGCTGACGAGATCGAATGTTCTAATATTTTGTTCTCGACAAACTCATGAAGGTTAATCGTCAAAATTCCAATTTGATATTTGGTCCCTCCTTTCAACGGCCCTAAATTGTGGTTTTATGGAAACACAACAGATGGAAAATTGTGTTACTATTTGATATAGTCTGCCTTGATGATATAAATCCAACCAGTAGTAGTATACCAACGCAGTATTATCTGCTATCTTGCCAAATATCGGAAACAATACAATACAATACAAATAATCTTTATTCAAATAGTCCTTTAAAAAGCACTTTTGATGCGTCAATAATTTACATAGTAGTGATTTGATGGTGATAACTACATTCGTAAACTTAAAACTAAAGCTAAGAGGTTTCTAAACGCACCCTGGTCTAAGAAGAAGTCCATAACAAACTTAGCCGGGTTTTTTTTGTTATCACCATCTCACATAATCAATGATAAATTATAGTACCTATGGAGATGAAACTACATATGAAACTTGCTCAGCAATAAAATATTCCTTCCTTCCTTGGATTACTAATACTAACATATGAAGCTCTCAAAACAGCACTTTCATCATGATCAACCCATTACTGGCTCACTACAGAGCACGGGTCTCCTCCCAATGTAAGAAGAGTTTTGGCCATAGTCCACCACGCTGGCCATGTGCGGATTGGCAGACTTCACACGCCTTTGAGAACATTATAGAGAACTCTCAAGCGTGCAGGTTTCCTTACGATGTTTTCCTTCACCGTTGAAGCAAGTGATATTTTAATTGTTTAAAAACGCACAAAACTCCGGAAAGTAAGAGGTGCGTGCACGGATTCGAACCGTCGACCTCCGATTAAGAGGCTGACGACCGGTTAGGTAACCACTAGGCTATCACACCTACTCAAAACAGCACTTAACTGGCCTGAAAATGTAAATAACCATAAATCCAGTGTCAGTCAGGTTTTTGTATGCACCAGCACTGCAAACTTAAGCCTCTCATTGGCACTAATCTTTTAAAAGCTCACAGATAATGAATGGCTCCCGGCTATATAGGCTATTCTACTCTTGATCATTCTTCTCCTTTGCCAAAAATTTTTTACGAAAAAAGTTTTGAGTTTAACTTAAAAAGCTCAAATTTAAATTCAAATAATCTTTATTCAAATAGTCCTTTAAAAGGCACTTTTGACGCGTCAATAATTTACATAGTAGGGATTTGATTGTGATAACTATATTCGTAAACTTAAAACTAAAGCTATGAGGGTTCCAAACGCGCCCCGGTCTAAGAAGAAGCCCACAACAAACTTAGCTTAAGCTTTAGCTTAGGGGTTTTTTGGGATCACCATCTCACATGCCACTTAAATTATATTAAAAGCTATCTTATTAGAGCAATATTTCACAGCCATGCTTGTTTATCATTTACATAATCCTTTTCACTATAGTAGCAGTTTTCTACAAGCTTAAATAGAAAGAAATGCTCCTTAGAGATACTTTATAGAGACAAGGTGCGTTGCGCGTCTAGCAGTGATTGTGCCGTTGCGCAGTGGGTGCGCTGTCGCATTATAAAGATGGAATCCTGGTTCGATTCCCGGCTCGAATCTGGTTTGGTGGGAGGCTTCGGCCGTGGCTAGTCACCACCCTCGCGACAAAGACGTGTCGCTAAGTGATTTAGCATTCCGAACTACGTCGCTTAGAAACCAATTAAGACTATGGGTTTACCATACCCCTAACAGGTTAGTTCCCAGACTACTATCTTACCAACAGTCGTCTAGGGCTAACTTGTGGTGTAAAAAAAACATAAAAGGGTTTTAGGGATGCCTTTGCTTTATATGTCACGTGGCACGCAACACTCCCCACAACGTACAACGAATCGCATCTCCATTATGGAGTTTTAGTCTCATAACTCCTTCGTTGATCTAGTAGTGGATTGATCTAGTTACTGTTATAAACTGCGAACCATAAAATCAATTACAAAATGTGTTATACTGGTAAAACAAAATGTGTTATTCAGAAAAAAAAAATTACCACCTAGTACAGACTAGCCCTCAGTTACAATGTCCATCTTTATGACACGAAGAACTTAACTTACTATTAACCATCTATTATTGCTATCTCAGTACTATTGCCGGCATACTCTTAACAAAGCTCTAAATCTCTATATACTCTCTAAGAAAACTAAACCAGTACCCAGCTGTTAACAGTCAACTCACGCTTAAGAAGACGAAAAGCGGTCTTGAACAGATTTAAGCATTCGTACTCGTTAATATACTATAAAGCTAGTTCATTTTAAGTCACTGTTAACTCTTCCGGTTATATAGGCCTATATTTGTACCCTCTTACTTTCCTACATTATTATCTTATTGCATTAGTAGATTAGCACGATTAAAT
Organism: Lasiommata megera; assembly: GCA_928268935.1. NCBI lineage: Eukaryota > Metazoa > Arthropoda > Insecta > Lepidoptera > Nymphalidae > Lasiommata > Lasiommata megera. The sequence continues at coordinate 14,676,031 of OV743315.1, read as the reverse complement.
ATTTATTAATTTAAATGAAATCTTCCGAATATCGATATTAATAAAGAATATCAATATTTTCATGAAGTTCTCCTTCAAGAAAGGCTCCGTCAACAGAACTGTATTTCTAACCTCATCTCATTACTGCACACCGGAAATCAGGTGTTGCTGCGTCATATCCGTTGTACACCGACTGTTTCCGTTCACATCTATCTCACATCCGCCAAGAAACGTAATAACATGAGTTTACCAGTAAATCGGTGTTACGTCCTTTAAGCTCGGTTATAAAAACATTGAATCCTTACTAACGTCTTTAATGAAGAATTGTTTTGCTTGTTGGTCCTTATAATTAACGCATAGAAGCAAAGAATTGACTGGAGTTTTTTAATATATTATGTGGTTCATAAGTCAGAGAGGCCAACTGTTTTAAAAATTACACTTATATAGACAGGTCACAATTATATAATACCCTTATAATAAAAAAGTTTTGAAGATTTAGGTTAATTGTAACAAAGGTTCTGGAATTATACTAAATCTATATTTTTACCGGAAACTTTAATATCATAAATGTTGTGAACTTTCGCATTTATAAAATAAATAATACGCCACTTAGAAATATTTAATTTATAAACACGATTGCTTTGTGTTACCTAGAATAATACGTAATGCAAAGAAGAGCCAAGAAATGATGATAAAGATGACATCTCATCCCGTTTTGCGTTGTAAATAAATAGTACATTGTTCACCGATATAGGAAAGCTTTATGCTACACCTGCGATAAAAATAGAAGGTACTAATAAAAGGTCCAGCCGAAATCATTTCTAAACCAAACTGATTTTATCAAATCAAAAAATACAGCACGTGACCAAAAGATTTATGAAAAACTTTTCCTTTTGCATATTTTTGTGACAGCAAAGCCTTACTCTTGTCTCGTTTTGAGAATACCATAAAGGTACCTACATTACGTACAGTTGAAGTACTCGTATAAATTTTCTTCAAGTGACATTATCATCTTGAATAAAGTCTGGCCACCTTTAAATTTGTCCAACTCAAATTCAACATTAAATTATGAAAAATTCTTGTAGCATAAAAAAAAAATATTAAATTAGAACGATTCCTTTGAGCGTAATTTTGACTCTTAATTCGACTAGGCTGTTAGACTAGTACAAATTGCATTAACGTTGCGAGATCACAGGACTGATCCAGATTTCATTTAGATAATTGAATGAGCATCTATTCTCCCTGAGAAAAGGTTCGGGTAGCAAGAAGGGACGTGGCTACTAAAGAAGAGATTTTTGCCCGACGTTCCAAAGGCGTTTGAATATTATGGCATATTTACGAGTACTTGTCTGATAATCCTTATTTATCCTCAAATTTGAAAGACCTGTAAAACTTTTGAGGCTTATATATCGAACAGCTGAAAATTAAGATTTTAAGATTTTACAAAACTTATTTGTATCGATGTGAACTATTGATTTTAAACGTGGCCATAATTAGCAATGAATGAAAATAGCGGAGAGTAGGTTAACTAGGCTACATATTAAAATATTATATTACACGTGATCCCTTCATTATGAACTCACCTTTTGATGATGATTTCACATATAGAAGATATAATACGTTTAGAGCTAAGTAGTTATATTTAACCCATACTCCTAATCGGCTTCGTTGCAACATCGTACCGGAACCGAACTTTTCTCGGTGGTACATCTGCGTAAGTAGAGTGTTAACTAGCTAAACCTTGTCATTAAACAACGTCCTTTTATCCCTATACAGGGATACTTTTTGGATTTTCTTTATACGCCTTCAGTGCTTTTAACTTTATATCAAATAATATCTGCAAAAAATGTTTCCTTAAATAACTTGATACGTTCTCTTGTAGTGTGTATTAGGCGAGTTAGAACGGTATAGTATTTCACTTTGTTTTTACTCTGCTAGCTGATTTTGCGTATAGCGTAGCAAACCTGAGTTTACTACCTGGATTGCCACATCCACAGCCTATTCATATTGCACAAAATTTCAATTAAATTAAGACCAAACATCTGGGGACCTACAATGGAAAGAAAAATATCGTCTAATAACTATGAATTTCACTTGCATGCCATTTTAAGTCAGAGGTAAGGCTAAGTTCGTTTTATATATCTCGGCTTAAGAGAGAGAGATCTTTTAAGCGGACTTAGCCTTACTTATGAGTCAAATACGATATAGTTAAAACGAGACTCTAAGTAAATAACTACTTACATAAATCTTCGTTTTCAAACTAACTTTGTCTGTTAGTGTTAAAACGAAATAGACACATCGGACACATAACGTTGTCTCATTTGAAGTAGTTCTTAAGTCAGTGGTAAGGCTATGCTCGTTATATAGATATCGGCCCTATTTACAGGCTATACACTTCTGAGACAAGACAATTGTTGCCTTAATTTCCCTCGTGTTTTATAGCCATACCAGATAAATGCTGACTAGCATCCGATCCCTTCCGCCGAGGTGTGATTAATTCCGAACGTTTACCGTATCTAGTTCCGGACTTAACCTTCGTTTCACATTTGTTAACCAGAAACCTTTTTACGTACGCGGTTTTACTTTATTGTGATTGAGTGCGGGGATTTTTGTGTTTTATGTCCCAGTTAAGTAATTGATTGTGCCTACTCAAAGACTATGATTTTCATCGTTTTTATTCCGTATTTGTATAAAACGATGCAATAGTTTTCATCTTTAATGAAATCAGTAAATATCTCTTTGATCTATATCTATTGAAACTGTCTCTTATTAAGATTATAATGATAAGATTATTTTAACGTATATCATCACCAATAAAAAAATATTTAGATATTTGTCTCTGGATATTGTACGTTTTTATGTTGGCTAATAATTGGTACAGTTTCATAACTTTTGCCGAACCTCACCAGTAAAGCCTCAGTCTCAATTTTACTTCAAAAATTATTTAAAAGTGAAGAAATAGATATTAGAATCCTATGTTTATATTTTTATTGTCATTGTACATTACTATTTTCTTTTACAATGTTTACTGCGTAAGAAAGACAGGGTTATTTTAAAATTAATTGAAAATGGTATGTATATATTGTAAAATGGTATGTAAATAATATAATATTTTCTACAAAATGAGCTAACCAATATCCATACATAAAACTGGTTCAGTCAAAATATAACGTCTTTATTACGACTCACGTTACGGAAACCCAATAAATTTACATATAGGTACATATACTATATATATTCAACTACTGGACACCTTACGTGACAGGACAAGCCTGTTATGGCAAAACTAATTGGCGAATAATTGCCGGTCTCCAACTGCTGTATGTCTGAAGGAATTATGTTGATAACTGCTGTGTAATTAGTAAGTTTGCGGGAACAGTATGAAACTGACTCACTATTATCATGTATAACTGAAATTAATTTGAATATAGTTATTGTAAGATACCTAATACTTTTTCCTTTCACATGTCAACTGAAAAATTTACAATTCTAAGTAAATATTTATATAAGGATATATTATTATTGCCTATAATTTGTCCTGAACAATTTTGTATGGGACTTCTTCAAGAAACTCTGTATGTGAATTGTAAAATTTTTAAGTCCAGAAAAGTTATAAAGAGATCTGGTCTAGAAGATGGATTGTTTTTTTTATTGTTCTACAAAAGTATTATATTAGTATTATGAGAACGATAAATCGCTTGGATATAGCTTTATCTTTGCCAGTAGGGTAGTAACTAGACCAGACTAGACATTATAATACGACAGTGCACGCGCTGCGCCACATAGGGCATAATTTGTATTCTATCTCATAGGAGAGAGGGCAGAGTTAGAATACAGAATGCTTATACAAAGCCTTTTTGACAGACTATAACAATTCAAAATTATCACATCATTGTTATTATAACCAGGAACAAAGGGTAGATGTGTGGTCCAAGACGCGTTAAATAAGCTGGAACGAGGAAAATATGTGCTCAGATCCATTAACCAACTTACGTACAGAACGATATTGCAAAATTAATTGGCGAGTAATTGCCTGCGCCCGGCTGGTTCACGTCTGAAGGCGCCCTGCTATTGACTGCTGGTTAATTAGACCTGTTGTGAGAACACTGTGGGGATAACTGTGCACTGGGGCAAATAATGTTTCAAATAATGTTGCAAGTAATGTATCAAGCAACACGTATATAACGGGACTTGTGCATTCTTGCCTATGTTATCTGATTCCATTTTTAAAATCTAACCTAGACTTGATAACAGGCAATTTATTTTACTGTGGGCGTTTGTGGGTAGGTCGGTTTCAAATGATAGTAGGTATTGGATACAATATTCACTTTAATTACGATTCTGGTACACTTATTATATGAACACTAATTTAACTAATAGAATAGAAGCAGGCGTTACCTTGCGGAAGTCCATGACAAACAATAAACAGCAAGTATAATTTGCTATATTCGAAAAGTAAAGACACTTTTCTTTTCGCGCTTGTGAAGTCAACATCTCCTGAGGATGATCCGGTGTCGGGTCGAAACGTGCGTAGAGGTTCTAGTGGAAGATTTTGTGTGGTGTTGTATTATACTAATCTCCCGGTTGTCGGCGGAATATAGCAAATTATACTTGCTGTTTATTGTTTTACTAATTTAACTAATTACACGCACGTGATACGGAACACAAGACAGTTTCTACGAACACTCAGAAGACCTGCCTGGCACAAAACCTCGTGGCGAACTGTGTGCCCTTATTACTGAATTCACACTTAAATTGAATTCCTAACTTCCGTGTTCCGGCTCATTCCGTAGACTCCGTCTAACGCCTATAGATGGCGTTTGCGTTCCGTTCAAGTCAAATCAGCAACACTTTCCGACATATATATATTCTACAGTCCAAGGCGGTATCTTTTCCTGCCATTTTTCAGGGCAAAAGACGAATTCCTTCTTCTGCGTGATCTTCTTGCAGCGGCATATCCGTATAGGACATAAGTCCAAAAAAATATGAGATTAAAAAAACTCATTTGTCATTGGTGGATAACTTAATTAATGCACTGCATGCTGGGAATCCCCGCAAGCCAACGCGACCCGCTAAAGAAACGTATAAGAAGGAGATATAAAATAGGAGCAAGTGTTACTAGCAATGTCCATGGTATTTACATTTAATATTAAGCTTAATTTGCTCTGAACCACTTTAAAAAATTCGCAAAGCATCATATCGCCAAATTTGACTATAATTTCTTATGTTAGATATTCTTCTTATGTTTCTTTTGTGGGTTATGTTTTCTCAGAAATTCTCTTCTATTGCTAGTGCTATTACGTTTATATATGAGAATGAAATCTAGGCCGTTATTAAGTGACGGAAATTCAATATTTAATAATATTATTTGCACGCTACTAGACTACAAAAAATTATAAATTAATTTAAGGTAATTGAATACAATTCTATAACAAATTACCAAATGAAATTTCTGGGATGTCTCTCAATATGTTCAAAGTTTATATAAAACGTAAGCTTGTAGAAAAGTCCTACTATAGTGTAAAGGATTATGTAAATAGTAAATACGCATGGGTGTGAAATATTACTCTAATTAGATAGCTCGTAATATAATTTTAAGTGGCATGTGAGATGGTAATAACAAAAAGATAATTTACCTGGCTAAGTTTTTTGTGGGCTTATTTTAAGACCGGGGCACGTTTGGAACCCTCTTAGCAAATCACTACTATGTAAATTATTGACGCGTCAAAAGTGCCTTTTAAAGGACTATTTGAATAAAGAATAAATGAATAAATAAATATTTGAATGAATAAATAAATAGATGACACTAGAATACTTTAAATATCAATGTTTTAAGTTTGAACAAAGACGAAGAAGCTTGAAGACAACTTGTCATTACCATTAATCTTATTTCATATATCAATATAACCTTCTAAATTTGTCAAGTTAAATTAGTAAACAGATTGTACCGAGCAAATTTCAACGCTGAGATAATTTGCTTATTCTAATCCAGACTAATTCAATCAGACTCGGCTGAATTGTTGCGGCTAATTTTACCAGAATTATTTAGTTTTCGATATACCGCAGTTTCGAGTGTATTTACGAATAGCCGAGGCTGCGAAATTTGTGTGGGAGTTGAAAAACTTCTACGTTCCCCGTATGATTGAGTTATTATGAGATCGGAATTCATAAGTGCTTTGGATATATTTTGAGGCACTCATCTGTAGTGAATTGTAAAGTTTGATATTAATTAAAGTTTGAAGTTGAAGCCAAATTAATTGATTCGATGTTAAATTTCAACCTAATATTTTTTTTTAATCTACTACAAATTAGCCCTCGATGTTAAGTGATGATGTAGTCTAAGATGGTAGCGGGCTAACATGTTAGGGGTATGGTAAACCCATACTCCTAATTGGTTTTTACGCGACATCGTGCCGGAACACTAAATCGCTAGGCGAGACGTCTTTATCGGTAGGGTGGTAACTAGCCGCGCCCAAAGCCTTCCACCAGACAAATACAACTGAAACTGTAGATATTAAGTAGATCCTAGATTTTCTGTGTGCCCTACTGCGTTCATGTGGTAGTTTAGGTGTCTATGAGTGGGATCTGCTTGTGTGCTATCCCCGACTATGATATTATAACGCTGCGTCGAATTTCATTGACATCCTCTCAGTAGATAAGACGTCAAAATGACAAATTGGAAAAAGAGCACATGATTACTCTTGGTAAAATTTTAATTTTTTAGCCCTTGACGGCAATCTCACCTGTTGGTAAGTGATGATGCAGTCTAAGATGGTAGCGGGCTAACCTGTTAGGGGTATGGTAAAGCCATACTCCTAATTGGTTTCTACATGACATCGTGCCGGAACGCTAAATCGCTTGGCGACACGCCTTTGTCGGTAGGCTCCCACCAGACCAGACTCGAGCCGGGAATCGAACCCAGGACCTCCAACTTTATAATGCAATAGCGCTGCTGTAGCGCTGCGCCACGGAGGTCGACACATAAGCCCAAGGTTCCAGATCACAATTCCAATCTTAATAGAGTAACTGCCGTGCCATACACCGATATTTGTAACACTTATAACGGCCTACAACGTTGCTCAGAATACGTGAACAAAAGGAAGGTTCCAGGTTTGTTATGATTACAGAAATTCCGAAAACTGATAAAGTAGATATTGTTTCGTTGACACGCGAGGAGGTCCCTGGATCAATTGTAACCTAATCCCTCACAAGATACAAGCGATTCTGAACTTAAAGTTTGTAGCAATACAGTTCTTTGTAATAATATCAAGTGCAATCTATAGATAATCGTTTTATAAACGGTTCTTGGTCAGTACATAATCACCCTTAACACTGTATCAAAATAATCGATATAACGTAAAATTGCGTATAATTATGAAAATTATTTCTTTTACTAAATGATTAAAAATTCAAATTACATTGGAATATATCTTCTCATTTTTTATTATTTATTTGCTAGCGGTGATAGCCTAGTGGTTAGAGCGTCAGCCTCCTAACCAGAGATCGGCGGTTCGAATCCGGGCACGCACCTCTAACTTTTCGGAGTTATGTGCGTTTTTAAACAATTCAAATATCACTTGCTTCAACGGTGAAGGAAGACATCGTGAGGAAACCTGCACGCCTGAGAGTTCTCCATAATGTTCTCAAAGGCGTGTGAAGTCTACCAATCCGCATATGGCCAGCGTGGTAGACTATGGCCAAACCCTTCTCATATTGAGAGGAGACCCGTGCTCTGTAGTGAGCCGGTAATGGGTTTATCATGATAATTTGTTTTTATTTTTTTTTATTTAGGCACGTATGCAAATGCTTTGCCCTCGTTACATTTTTAATCACTTAATCGATGTTTGCTTCTTTTATGCTAGGTTTTTTATCTTTAACTTGTAAACTAAAACAATGCACTTCGCTAACATCGAGTAGTTTGACACGGAGTTAATTTGATTTTCGCTCAAAGCTTAAGCTAGCTGTCTTGTCAAAGTTAGCAAAGTCATTGTGAAGACACACTAGCGACAGGTGGTACATTTTATATAAGCTTGCACTCAGATACTGTGTACCTTAGCCACACCGGAGAGTGCCAAAGCTTTGCGCAAAGTTTTAAGTGTACTGTGAATTTCATGTGTCTGCCCAATTTCGCGTCCTACTCTGTCCATATAACATGATAAAATTTAGATGACAAAGGACTAGGTATAGAGCATGTCTAGAAGGAATCTTTGTGTTGTACTGTTTATTTGTATTTCGTTGCAGTACCACATCATCATGATCAACCCATTGCCGGCTCACTACAGAGCACGGGTCTCCTCTCAATATGAGAAGGGTTTGGCCATAGTCCACCACGCTGGCCATGTGCGGATTGGCAGACTTCACACGCCTTTAAGAACATTATGGAGAACTCTCAGGCGTGCAGGTTTCCTCACGATGTTTTTCTTCACCGTTGAAGCAAGTGATATTTGAATTGCCTAAAAACGCACATAACTCCGAAAAGTTATAGGTGCGTGCCCGGATTCGAACGCCCGACCACTGATTAGGAGGCTGACGCCCTAACCACTAGGCTATCACAGTACACAGATATTCTATTGAAAATGCAATATATCTATTTCCTTAATACTGTCTCCAGGAACCACGCATTTCAATGGAAGGACAAGGAAGTTAAGCTCAACCAAAAGATAGCTATGCTGTTAAGTTTGTGGTTTTATAATATAATTACTGTTAACCACATGAAATATCGAAATGAGGAGCATGAGCATTTTTTTACAGTAATAATCCAAAAATTCAATTTATCGCTATTAAACGATCAAAATTAACTGCTATACAATGATTTTGAGGTGACTATCACAGGTAAAAGTTATACGGAACCTGAAATACCACGTATAGAGCTACATTCAACTAGGCGTTCTCTATAGTTTTACTGAAATCTATAATGAGCTTGTTAATGAATTGCAGGTCACAGCGTAAATAGGAAAACTATAAAGTCATCAAAAATTTGCAGGCAACTGCTAGTTGAAAAAGGCACAAAGAGACAGCTTCCTTCGTTAAGGAACCGGGATACCGACGATTCACTGGTTTTAACAAATAAGAACTGTAGGAAGTAAGCTTTTTGTGCTAAGCGGTTAATTAAAAATGCCTTCGTAGAAGTCTTTCAGAATTATTTTATAAAGCTAAAGGGGTTTAGGCTCTGAATATGATTATGTCCCATTCGGTGTCGAGACCCTAGGTCCGTGGGGTCCTTTTTTTTTTTTTTAACGTGGGTAATCCTCATGGATACCCCGCGTCCGAGGAGACGCGGCGGTTATGTCAGACTCTTACTGACTAAACCCCCACGGTGCATATCCTTTCCCGCCGCCTGGTGGCCGGGTCACGGGTTTCGCTCGCGCACACAACCGCAACCAGGCCGGCAGGTCCGTGGGGTCCTAGCGCTATAGGGCTATTTAGAGAAATAACAAAAAGGTTAGTCGACATCACAGGAGACCAGCTACCTCGGACAACGAATTAGTCTTGCGATTCAAAGGGGGAACGCTGCCAGTATCTTCGGAACCTTGACTCCTTTTAATAGTATATTTCAGTGATTATATTATATTTTTTAAGATTTTTAGTTTTAGGTTCAATTTAAGGTTCATTTGAAGTTTCAGATGTTATAAATAAATTGTTTTTTATACTCAAAGAAATAATGAATAGAAGCAGGCGTTACTTTGCGGAAGTCCATGATAAACAATAAACAGCAAGTATAATTTGCTATATTCCGCCGACAACCGGGAGATTTCTATGATATAAGTAAAGGCTTTACTTTACTCGCTTGTGAAGTCAACATCTCCTGAGGATGATCCGGTGTCGGGTCGAAACGTGCGTAGAGGTTCTAGTGGACGATTTTGTGTGGTGTTATGTTATACAAATCTCCCGGTTGTCGGCGGAATATAGCAAATTATACTTGCTGTTTATTGTTTATACTCAAAGAAATCATGTTACTCTATGTAATTATATATATGCAAAATGAAATCATTTTTACCTAATAATGCCTATTACGAGTATATACTGGCCAGTTCCGCGTTTCTGCCGAGCTCTGGCCCAGTGCAGCCTGTTGCTTTTGTTTTCATTACCCCGCGTAACCTAATAAAGCGGTCGCCTCACTCACAAAGAGTTTGTCTTTTCATTATAAAAAATCATATTAGCAGCGAAAAGCTCTAGGTTGGCTTTTGTTTACGTGCTCTGTTAAAACTCTGTGAAGTGTAATTTCATTTCGTGAAAAGATGCCCGCCGTTGGACGTAAATGGACTTTGTCGTGAACGAAATTCTTGAGTAATGACGACCTCTTTAGCGGCACGCGTGAAGAGTTTTATATGTTGGAGATTAGGAATTCAATTTCGAAAGGAATTCATTGGGTGCGGGCTAATTTTCAGGAATTTATAATATCTAAATTAATACGCTACGCATTTTAAAATCACTTTTAACCTTACCTTAATAACAATTAGCTGTGATAGCCTAGTGGTTAGGGCGTCCATCTCCAAATCGTAGGTCGAGGGTTCGATCCCGAGTATACACATCTAATTTTTCGGAGTTATGTGTGTTTTTAAGCATTTAAAATGTCACTTGATTCAACTGTGATGGAAACATCGTGAGGAAACCTGCATGCCTGAGAGTTCTTCATAATGTTCTCAAAAGGCGTGTGAAGTCTGCCATAACATACATGGCCAGCGTGGTGGACTGAGGCCAAACCCGTCTCATATTGAGAGGAGAGCCGTGCTCTGTAGTGAGCCGGCAATGGGTTGATCATGTCAATAATGATTATTATTCTGAAACAAAAACGTTGACCACATTATAATAATTGCTTCATACAATGGTCGTAAATACCCAAGTCGAGTCTTATGGAAGTCTTTCGACTATGGGAGGCTGCGGCCGTGGCTAGTTACCACCCTACCGACAAAGGCGTGTCGCCAAGCGATTTAGCGTTCCGGCACGATGTCGTGTAGAAACCAATTAGGGCCGTGGGTTTACCATAGTCCTAACAGGTCAGTGTCAAAAAAAAAAAAAATATGGCGTATAATTGTGATAATTGAATTATCATGTTTAATACCTCTTTATTTGTATTTGTATGACTGACAGATAAATAAATAAAGCGCGGACAAGTTAACAAAGCGTAAATCTAACCAAGTTACCCTAATAATGTTCTTTACTAAACTTTGGCTGATGTAATACAAGTAAAACAGATACATAAAAGTATAATATAAAAATAGACACTCGGAAAAATTCTTTGACAACCACGTACGTGTGTCTTATGAGATTTCTGTCGAACTGCTACGAAAAATTGCTACAAGTGTTTCGTTGCTGTCCGTATCAATAAAAGTGACGATTTTGAACTTTAGATTGTTCTTAAAGTGATATATTAGTAAGCAAGTAAATTCTACGTAAAATTAGATAGTTGCCGTAAAAATAGGTAAACAAATAAACATTTCCCCCCATTCTCTTTAAATAAAACAGTAGATAGTAGAACATACAATTTCTATTTCTGACAGCTGGAACTGTACACTTAATTTTTCTGTTGTTGATTTATGAATTAGATTTACATTTACCTATCTTCTGCAAAGGTGCAGGCTGGCAGTCTTAAGTGTCTAACCATAACCCTTAGTTTACAATTTTGATCATGATTCTGTACGGAACTCTCTTCGTGTGCTCTTCAAGTCACGTAATAAACCAATAGCCAAATTAGAACCTACAAAGTATTACACCCGTTCAATTAAACCACCCGTTCAATTAATTCACTGCTTAATGCTATAGATCTTTTTTAGAATATAAAATAGTATTATCTTTACCATAATGCAAAATATAAACAAAAATTAATACAAAATTAAAAAAAAAATTAATACTTCTTACTGAATACTTTAAAAACTTTTGCATTGCCCTCACCATATTATCTTCTGCTTATCTGTGGACGGCGGTGTGGGTCTTGCACCATTTCTTATATTTTCAGTACATATTCTACGTAAAATTCTTAAGTTAATTTAAGTTCATGACTGTTTTTGTCCCATAAATAAATAAATCTAAAAGTTGGCAGGTTTAAAAATTGGTAAAAGCATTCGATACCCTTCCTTTGGAACACGACGGTTCCAAACAGCATGTTTTCTAAATGTATTGTAATAACGTCAAATTTCAACGACGCTGAATACAAGAACTCTTGTCAATATATACGCCACTATTTCGGTAACGGACTGCAAAATATGAATGGAAAACACTTTGTGAAATCCGCGCGGAGTTTGGAAATAAATTTAAAAGCAAGCGTATAACTTCGGACCACGTTTGCTTAGAAGGAAACGCTCCGCTGAGATAAATGATACGTGCCCCTCAATACTAACACCCAGATTAAAATTCTCGAAAGAAACATTGTATGTATATGTGTTATTTTATTTACAAATTATCTAAGTATATTTTTGTATGTAGTTTAAACATACCTTGTTTGACCTATCCCACTTTATAAATTCACCTTACTCACATCTAAGGGTAGCTGGAAGAGATCTCTTATCGTGTTTGATATCACAAATTTGGTACATAAATAATAAAAATAAAATAAAAATAAAATTGTATAAAGGAATATGATAAACTGACGGACTGAATTTAATAATAAACTATTTTAATTTTCATCATCATCATCATTTTCAACTGATCGACGTCCATATAGGTCTTTTGTAGGGAGTTCCAATGGCCACGGTCTTGGGCCGATTGTATCTAGCGGCTCCCTGCGACTCGTCTGATGTCATCTGCCCACTTAGTTTGGGGTCGACCAACGCTACGTTTACCGGTGCGGAGTCGCCATTCCAGCTACTTGGGACCCCAACGTCCATCGGTTCTCCAAGCTATATACCCCACCCATTGCCACTTCAACTTCGTAACTCGCTGAGCTATGTCGCTAAGTCTGGTCCTTCTACGGATCTCTTCATTTCTGATTTGATCACGTAGAGATACTCCTAGCATAGCTCTCTCCATTTCCCGCTGAGTGACTCTGAGCCTTCTTATGAGGATGATCTTAATAATTATGTTATAATAGGATTTTTCTGTCCTGAAAAATGTGATTTTATAACAATATTAAAGCTGCCATGTTTCTCTAAGTAAGCGCTGCTTAGAACCAAATAACTAGTTAGCCAAGCGCAAATCTGTCATTTAATAAACAAACAGATGTCTAAACCACACGGGATTTTACTACACGCCAAATTGAACTAACTACTTCGACAGGTTCCGCTGAGACAATAAAGTATAAATAAAGGGAAACTTAATGCAAAAAGTTTCGCTGTGCCTCCCAGATAGCTGAACCCCTTCCTTCCGGTCCATAAAACTTTTATAAAAGGTGACGTCCCCAATGCATAGTTTGTAGGCGCGGATGATAAACTTTTAAACTTTACGGCCGGCTGGACTGCTAAACGAGTAACGATTGTAGTAAATCATTGAGTGCAAGAATTTTTCTTTACATTTATTAAATACTTTCCGTGCGACGCACAATCTTGTGTACACTGACAAGAAAAATATTTGAAAGTATTTTACTACTTGTTTTACCGCTTTTTTAACGTGTAATTATATGCTTGTAGTTTTTTTTACTTGCTGTATATTATCGCCACGATTCTAAGAAGCTATATATATATACATTATGATGTATTCATTAATTAAGACATATATTTTACAAGTTGATTGTAAGGGTTAAAATGTTAATAATCTGTATACGTAAAAAAGAGTATAAAACATGACTAGAACACAACATTATTATTGTATTAAGGAGGTTGTCATCAAGTCGTACTGCCATGTTTTGGATCTCGTCAAAACGGTGGCCAGTGATTGGTCCACGAAAGCAATAATAATGGATGCCACGGGGACAATGTTATAAGTTGAGTGACATTTTTGGAAGAAAGTTCAATGTACCTGGCGTATTTATCTAGGTTTTAACTTGTGGATTCCACTTAACTATATCATTTTTATTTTGAGTTACTATTGTTTTTTCAGATGTTATACTCTTGAACTTTATGACCATCTGGGCTGCTAAATGAGTAACGGTAGTAAATAATTGAGTGCAAGAATTTTACCCTGCATTTATTAAATTCTTTGCAAAATTGTGCAATACAATGTTGTTGTTGAAGGCTGGCAAGGAATAAGTCTGAAAATAACTACTGAGTTAATTTGTATTTTTTAATCCTGCTGGTAGCTTTTCATTTCACAGACTGTTACACTAAAAGAATGACGAACTTGAGTTGACTTTGGTTATTTACATAAAATATTAATAAATACGTATCAGACATCAGACTTTTCAAAACAGAAATTTCAAAGTCTGTGGCCAATTTGCCATGGTTAATTAATAGACAGTTTTCATGAAAAAGATCGCATATCTTTAAGATTTATCATCATCATCATCATGATCAACCCATTATCGGCTCACTATAGAGCACAGGTCTCCTCTCAATATGAGAAGGGTTTGGCCATAGTCCACCACGCTGGCCATGTGCGGATTGGCAGACTTCACACGCCTTTGAGAACATTATGGAAAACTCTAAGGCGTGCAGGTTTCCTCACGATGTTTTCCTTCAACGTTGAAGCAAGTGATTTTTTAAAAAACAGACATAACTTCGAAAAGTTATAGGTGCGTGCCCGGATTCGAACCGCCGACCTCTGATTAGGAGGCTGACGCCCTAACCACTAGGCTATCACAGCTTTCAGCTTTAAGATTTATATTATTATAAGATTTATATATTGTTATTAATTAAGTACTTAAGTAACGCAGAAATAAAGTAGAAGCAATTCCAGCCAATGCTCTTATTAGGGTTTCGAACACGAGGGGTGACAACGGGACCCAATTAATAACTCTATGCTGTTCGTCTGTCGGTTCTTACGTCAGTTGGCTGTATCTCGAGAACTGTTTAAAGCAGAGTATGCATTTTCAAATAGAGTGTATTTCTATTGTTGCTATAAAAACAAAGTATAACCATTTAAATTAATAGAAATGGAAATTAACAGAAAGCGCATTTTCAGGTATTTTAAAACCTTAATAGTGCCAATATTATGCACAAAACATTCCGTGTCTAAGTATAACTCGCATTTTTATTAAATACAACCAATTTTTTCCACTAACCTAAATAGTAATACAATATTATGCATATTTTTTTTTTGATATTTGTGTGTATTTCTTAGTGTAAAAGATAAATGTATATTTTGTTTAAGCATTAAATAAATCTAAAACAAATTGTATATGACTTTAAAAATTAAAATTGAAATTACTGCATAATGTACCAACATGATTTTCATCTATTATAATGTCTTATAATCCCGTAACATTTTAATACTACAGAAAGGTCTTAAAGATTTATTTATGTTTCAGGGAGTAAAAAACGTTGTTAGGGGTAATAAATAAACGAAACAAAACACGAGCACTCCATTGCTTATTATTCAGTGAAAGCGTCTTACACAACTTTTCCATCTCCTTAAAAGATCTTCCACGACTTACAGGTACTTTTGGTTTTTATTTATTTAAAGTGTAAGAATCAATAAATACTTACTTACTTGACAAGAAGCCTACTAAAAGGAGTTAAATAAATAATGAGTTAAAAATAAATTTAGAGCCCAGTAGTAGGTAAAACACCAACACAACATTCGATTAGCTAAGTAAGGTTGAAAGGTTTAACATTTCCTCAAGATTGTCGTTCAGGTTTTTTGCTTATAATATATAATTTTGGCATACTTTAACTTTTTCATAAATACTAGTTCGATATACTTCTTAATGCGTAGATAATACTTTAATGTCTGCATTACTCAAAGAAGAAACATTCTTCTTTGAGTTTAGCTATGTTTATTTACATGAAAAATTTAATATTATTTTGATTGAAATATAATATCACGAGTATATTGTTTTAAGCTGAAAATAGATTCATGAACTGCTAAGTTTTGTATGGAACGTAAACATAAGCTTTAGCAAATAAGATTTTTCAATTTACAAGCAACTCTTTGTGAGCGAAGAAGAAAGCTTTATTAGGTTAGGAATATAATAATATCACAAACTAAAAGCAACAGGCGCCACTATGAAAGAGACTTCTTAAAGTTACTTAAAAAATGAAAAAAATTGCCTTTTTATAACCTAAAAGTTAGAGGAAGACCCGACAAGGCATGTTGCTCTTCTTTATATTACTGCTAGTTTTTTCCCGTTCCCGTTAAATTTGCAACCTTATTGCGTCTGTGCAAATTGGACACTTGCGCCCAACAAACTCTTGGAGTTCGGTGAAGGCTGGATAAATAACGTTGACTTAATAAGGGACCCAACATTGGGAGTCGAGTTCAGGTTTTACCATCCACCATGCCTCGGAGAATATGTGTGGGAATTATTACTAATTCAAATCACTTTAATGCAGCGTATTCAGTATATGCTTTGTTTTTTCAATAAAATAATAAAAGGCTAAAACTGTGGACTACATCTTGATTACATTTGATTTCTTCGTTCTCAGCATCGTTTTTCACTCTATCTGATTAAAGAATCATGCTCAAAAGCAGGTCTGGATTAGGGCCTGTCTTCCTGGGCTGTAAGACAACACATGGAATAATAAAGATTTGACGACCTCCTGTCGTAGGTCCTGACGCAGTGCTTGCGCTTTCGCATTTTAAAGTTGGGGGTCCTGGGTTCGATTCCCGGCTCTGTTCTGTTCTGTCTGTCTGGTCTGTTGGGAGGTTTCGGCCGTGGCTAGTTACCACACTACCAGCAAATACTTGTCACCAAACTATTTAGCGTTCCGGCACAATGTCGCGTAGAAATCAATTAGGAGTGTGGGCTTACCATAGTCCTACAGGTGCAGGTTAGCCCGCTACCATCCTAGACAGCATCATCACTTACAACCAGGTGAGATAGCCGTCAGGGCTAACTTGTAAAAAAAATATGATGATAAAATACATCCTCGATCAATTTTATGACTAAAACAGTCAAGAGCCATGCTTTATTCAACCGTATATTTAATCTGTCATCCGCAGAAGCTTCAAGGGTATCGTCAAATGATCGCGGTGTGGACCATTTGTTCACGAGTGTCGCTTGGGTTTGACGTAATATACCTACTAAACGCGTATTGCATTGAGTGATGTCGTTTTTCCCTTCGGAAAAAGGTGCACGATTTTCTGTGCGTAATTTTGCATGGCTTTATTTAACTAGCAACATTTTAATATCGCACATCAAGAAGATGACTATGAGTGAGCTCGTTAGTACGAGATTGACAAGCACCAACCAATGTCAGTACAGGACACTGTACTTCACTGGATTCCTTTTGATCCGGTTGAGCAAAAATTGTTTCTGAAATATGGGTAGCCAAATCTGGTTTCTCGTTAGCGGTGATAGCCTAGTGGTTAGGGTGTGAGCCTCCTAATCAGAGGTCAGCGGTTCGAATCCGGCCACACACCTCCAACTTTTCGGAGTTATGTGCGTTTTAAAAAAAATAAAATATCACTTGCTTCAACGGTGAAGGAAAACATCGTGAGGAAACCTGCACGCCTAAGAGTTCTCTATAATGTTTTCAAAGTCGTGTGAAGTCTGCCAATCCGCGCATCGTGGGTGACTATGGCCAAGTCCTTCACATATTGAGAGGAGACCCGTGTTCTGTAGTGAGCCGGCAATGGGTTGATCATGATGATGATGAATCTCGTTTGTATTGCCTGATTTTAGAGAATAATTTAAAAAATCGACTAATTGTGAATGAACCGAAAATAAAACTTAAATTGGAACCGATCCTAAATTTATTGTTTTTCATGTGGTTGCACAGACGGAAAAACAAAATTCGAGTCACACATAATTACCTTTTTTCTGCTCTCTTATCGTAAAATACGAATTAGAAACTCGAAAATGAGTTTAAATCGACATACTTTATAAATCAATGTATAACTCTTTATGTTACAAAATAATGTTTTAATAATCTTTTTTCTTCCTTATACGATACAAGTTAATATAACCAAGAAGATTCTATCAAATATTTTTTTTAATGAAACCTTGGAAATGGAAATTTTAAAAATGGAACGCTTATGCAGACTGCGCCATTTTTAAAACATTACAAAAAAAAGTGTAATCATAGATAAAATATTTTATGCAACTATGCGTAATTAGGCATTTTAACTCTCGCACTATCATATTTTGATTCTTAGCAAGCTTCATATCAAACAACAATCAAACTAAATTTACCGTCATTACGTAACAGATCTATAAATAGCCATTATTCGATTGCCACAAGTAAATCCGTGTTATATCCCAGTTAAGTCATGTATCCTGCGAATGATTTATCGAACAGGAGGCTGAGTGGTGAGAAAAGATCAGGGTGGCGGTCGACAAATTTATTACAAAGGTATTTGTCGTGACGGCTTTGTTTTATCTCCTATTATCAATCCATACCGAGATATTTTCATAAGTTTAGTACATTTACGCAATTTCAGAATAGGTACTGTATCTTCCAGCCATGTAAATCTAGCAGCGGTGATAGCCTAGTGGTTAGTGCGTCAGCCTCCTAATGAGAGGTCGGCGGTTCGAATCCGAGCACGCACCTCTAACTTTTCGGAGTTATGTGTGTTTTAAAAAAATTAAAATATCACTTGCTTCAACGGTGAAGGAAAACATCGTGAGGAAACCTGCACGCCTGAGAGTTCTCCATAATGTTCTCAAAGGCATGTGAAGTCTGCCAATCCGCACATGGCCAGCGTGGTGGACTCCATAGTCAATCTAGCACATGTTTAGGTTTGGCCATCCAAACCCTTCTAATATTGAAAGGAAACCCGTGCTCTGTAGTGAGCTGGTAATGGAATGATCATGATGATGATGATGATGTCAATCTGTCTGTGAATCTCAACATCTATTTTATAGGCTACCTACACTTCATCCTTATCACTATTTGCCGTCTTTGTCATAGTGTGGGATGGATGTAAAATAATGCGAAAGTAACAAATGATAACAAAATTTGTATGTGTAACATTATACAATTGTATATAAATTCAAATTCAAATAATCTTTATTCAAATAGTCCTTTACAAGGCACTTTTGACGCGTCAATAATTTACATAGTAGTGATTTGATGGTGATAACTACATTTGTAAACTTAAAACTAAAACAATGAGGGTTCCAAACGCGCCCCGGTCTAAGAAGAAGCCCACAACAAACTTGGCCAGGTAAATTTTCTTTTTGTTATCACCATCTCACATGGCACTTAAAATTATTGTTTATGGGTTTATTCTAATAGAATGTGAAAAACAAATACAAAAACCTATTTGTTTGACTTTCTATGACATTAAGATAAAAATGTTATTTATTGAAGGAAAAACTATAATAGAGACCATTTAGAAATACACTATTTCCAATATTCCTCTCCCACGGGGAAGCAAGGGAACCATCCACGTACCTATTATGAAGTTAACGTTGATGAGAGGTCATCAAACCGTGACATACTTATACGATCAATGTCATGAGTTTGTAAATACCGTACGAGGCCTACTTATTTTGACCACTATAAAGTGAAAATGTATTCATTGAAGATACAATTGAGTTGTGCGGTGAAAGCATCTTCTCTGTTCCGTTAGGTTTGCTTATGCATAGTAACAATTATTAACTTGCTGTGACCTGCAGTTTCAACCGCCTAAATATACCTATCCCTATCCAATAAGATAAGAGTTTGGTTGTTTGTTTATCTCAGGGGAGGCTTCGGCCGTGGTTTTTTATAACCCTACCGAAAAAGACGTGCCAAGCGATTTAGCGTTCTGGGACGATATCGCGTAGAAACCAATTAGGAGTATGGGTTTACCATACTTGCAACCATTTTAGACTGCATCATCACTTATCACCAGGTGAGATTGCCGTCAAGGGATAGTCTTTTGTTGAATAAAAAAAAAGAAGATATCCATGCCCTGCATTTATTTAGTCATAGGCTAACGACGATGAGGATGATCGATTCATTCGATCAAAATTTTGTATGCCAGTTAACAATAAAGTATATACGCGTTGAAATATACTAATTAGGTAAATAAATACAATAATTAGTAATAGTTAAAATATTTTTTTAATTGATTTTAAAATATATTGAGTGTTAATTAAATAAATGGCTCGATCTATTTGAACATTATTGTCTGTTTCGTATGATATGAATTTGATTACAAAAAAGAAAATACTAAACAACTTCAGTCAACTCGATAATCTTATAATCGATATTTATGAAAAAATAAAATAGCTAAGGTATCTTCATAGATGGTGTTCTACATAGTGGCGAAGTGAATTGCGTACAATGTTACGTTATACAAACTGATATCTAGTTTTACTTGCTACTTTGCTTACGTTAAGTTCGTCGCTTTTGTGTTTCGAACTTCAACGCTGACAGATTCATACAATTATTTCACATTTTGGATATTCATACCCACTTTTAGGGGTGAAGTTACAACCTACGGACTCTGCTTCCATCTTCTTATTTAATACTCTTAGGGGTAGAATTTTCAAAACTTATTAAATTATTTTGTTTTATTGTTAGATACCTTAGTATAACTAGGATAAGTTAATTTACATTACCTTTAATTGCACGCTGTGTTTGCCTGTAAGTGGCTAAACATTTTTGTGCTGTACCTCAGTGCAAGGTACTGCAACTTGTCAAAAATTTTTTGGGTGTTGGCGAATCAAATAAATTAAGAAAAAAATCTACTATATCTATAGCATTATTTGTAAGCCCAGGTATCAAAACTAACTTAACTAGAAAAATTGGGGACTTTCATACAAAGTTTAATCCACCATTTAATCCCCTTTCTAGTGCAACTATATGGAGCTCAAAAAAAATATATTATTTAGCATAAATATTAAGTTCGATAAGATAGTTATCACGGGCGATACTTCGATATTCAGCTAGTTAAATATACCAGTCACTTTCTATTCAGTAAAATATTATTCCATCTACGAGTATTTCAATCTCGTCCGGTGCGGCATCAAAGAACAATCCGCATCGCGCTTTTGAAATTTAATCAAAACAACAATAGAGATCTCCTGCAATTCCATAGAAAAGACGTATTCTCAGTTCTGAACTGCAATATGGCTATTTTTATAGACTTCCAGTCATCTGCCTGCGACTGCTTCCGCTGATTTATTTTCTATACGATAAAAATACTTTGTTATTGTGAAAGCTAATTTTTATCCAAGGTATCAAGGCAAGGCTCTAATACCTATTGTATGAGTTTTTATTGAAACTCTTAGCATCGAGCAAGAGAGAGAGCAAAGTACTGATAGAATTAATCATAGCCAATCCAATATTGAAGCTGTGATAGCTTAGTGGTAAGGACGTCAGCCTCCTAATCGGAGATCGGGGGATCGAACGCACCTATAACTTTTCGGAGTTATGTGCTTTTTTAAGCAATTAAAATATCACTTGCTTCAACGGTGAAGGAAAACATCGTGAGGAAACCTGCACGCTTAAGAATTCCCCATAATGTTCTCAAAGGCGTGTGAAGTCTGCCAATCCGCACATGACCAGCGTGGTGGAGTATAGTCAAACCCTTCTCATATTGAGACGAGACCCATGCTCTATAGTGAGCCGAGTATGGGTTGATGATGAATACTTTAGCTTTTAATTGTGTAGCGATTCTTAAATACATGTATAGTCATGCAAATAATATAAATTCTTAAGTATGTGTCTTCCTCTACTCATGTAACAACCTGAGTAGAGGAAGACCAAAGAATTGATGGATGGATTGTGTAAAAGAGGATATGCATGTAAAAGGTGTGGGTAGTGAGGTAAATGCTGATATATGATATATGTGAGAAGTGAGTGGAAGAGGAAGACGTGTTGTGCCGATCACACATAATGTGGGATAAGGGCAAGTAAATTTTGCTTCCAATGCGACGAATCCACGAGGCATAACCCAGAGCAGGTGGCGAAACGTAAAATAAAGGCCGTGTGTATTACGTACAATCATCAATTCAGTCATATTATTTTGACAGGCACTTCAAAACAGTCACTCGTGTTTTTTTATTTTCTAACCTATTTTAGAATTTAAGACACAAATCAAGTTATTAATTAGTCAAAAAAAAACTGTCTTGAATGTTCTGGGGCACGGAGAAAACGTGCAAGAATTATTTGTGTGAGAATACTATAAATCTTTTTATGCAAATATACGTTAAATGTTAATTTCAAACTTAAATGCATGACTATCTAATTAAGAGATGTTGAGATAGCTTAGTTTTTACTAAAAAACGATTTAAAAGTCACCTACTTCACTTTTTGGGAGGCCAAATTTAGTACATTTTGCACGTTACTCAACTACGGAATGATATCTGCACTATGTAGGGTATGGGTACCGCTTACTCCTAATTGGTTTTTACGCGACATCATGTCGAAACACTAAATGGCTTGCCGACATGTATTTCACACGTCAGCACAGATTCGAGCCTGGTATCGAACCCAGGACCTTCAACTTTATAATACGACAGCGCACGTGCTGTGCCAATGGTCGTCAATATTTCCGGTATTATTAGTGATTCTTCGCACTTTTTACAAAAAAATAATAAAATTTTCATTTAGAACAAGGAGGCGTAACACAAGGTTTCCATTATATCCAACGACTCCTCAGGGACACTCGGGGCAGTTAACATTCAACTGGTCTAATATATTTCACAATTTAACTTCACAACAAATGCGTATTTTCCAAGACGTTTCTCTCGCTGCTTGGAAAAATGTGTACTCCTTATTTTATATGACATCTGCTTTTGCAAGTTTCTCTTTATTTCACATAAATCTCTCTAAATTTCATTAAATGTACATTTTGAAAAATATAATCATACTTGCAAAGCTTTGTTTTGTCTGTGCTACGCGTAACTTATATCACGGGTATTTCGCTGATTACATAGTTCTTAAACCTTCATCTTGAATCTTCTTCTTTCTTATTTTGAATTTGAAAAGAAAATTGAATTTGAACTTATAGCAGACTCTGTATAAGAACTCAGTAAATTGCTGAATGGCTTAGAGAATGGAACCTGAAAATGAACACGAAACAAAAATAATTATTTGGTTATGTTTAATTTGAATTGAGCTTCTTTGGGTCTATTTATACGACGCGTTTTTTAAGGACTATTTGAATAAAGATTATTTTGAATTTGAAAAAAAAATTGAATTTGAACTTATAGCAGACTCTATGTAAGAACTCAGTAAATTGCTGAATGGCTTAGAGTATGGAACCTGAAAATGAACACGAAACAAAAAGAATTATTTTGGTA
The DNA here is from genome assembly GCA_928268935.1 of Lasiommata megera. Taxonomy (NCBI): domain Eukaryota; kingdom Metazoa; phylum Arthropoda; class Insecta; order Lepidoptera; family Nymphalidae; genus Lasiommata; species Lasiommata megera. Next base: position 14,652,843 of record OV743315.1, on the reverse strand, counting down.
TGTTTAATTGTTATTGAGCTCTTTGGATTTGTTCATACTACGCGTAGTTGGTACGAGAAAATAATAGAGAAGTCGGTAAAAATATATGGTAACAAAATATACCCGTAACTTGCACCCGTGCACATTTTCTATCGTTGTTTTGATTAAACCTGGACAGGGCGCGGATTTTTCCCATTTGCTGTGCCGCTGGGAGACATTGAAATGGACGCGAACATATTTTCACGTCTACACTAAAAAACAACCGTGGACAGGGCGTGTGGATACATACGTACGTCCCTCCCTATTATTCTGTATATTTTTATTCATCGTTGAGCATCGTTAAGTTTTTCTTTGAAAACTATTAAATTAATAAAGTAAGCATAGATCGTCGTAAAGCATAGATTTCCTCATAGTTGAGAATGAACTACGGCTTAGATCCACTAATAAAATACGGTTCATCATGATCAACAATTACCGGCTCACTACAGAGCACAGGTCTCCTCTAAATATGAGAAGGGTTTGGCCATAGTCCACCACGCTGGCCATGTACGGATTAGTAGACTTCACACGTCTTTGAGAACATTATGGAACACTCTCAGGCATGCAGGTTTCCTCACGATGTTTTCTTTCAGCGTTAAAGCGAGTGATATTTTAAATGCTTAAAAAACGCACAGCTACGGGGATTCAAAGATAATTGTTTCACAAAAACATTATTACCTGAGAAAAAAATCTACATATTATACTCGAGAAAGCATGCGATGGGCAGCATCATATTGAACCAAAACATAAAAATGTAAAAAAAATTGATTAAACCATTACATAATTATATACATCTCTAAATATATATTAAACATACAAATCATTTTAACCTATTAATATCGATTATTTTCGTCGATGCATCAGCGTTGAAAGTGCGAAGATTTGCGTGTAGAGAATGGCACTGTTGGTATTGTTTCACGCGTCAATAGAACTCTTTGTTTATTTTTAAACAATGATATGAAAACTGGAATTTCTGAGAATTCAGTATTTTTTGGAAATAGCGTAAAAATTGAAATATTTTTTTGCATTTATTTAAAGTTGCCACATTCGGTATTCGGTTTACAAAACTGGATGCGTCGGAAGTATTATAAAATTTCGTGCACACATAAAAATTATGGGCAGATTTAACAGTATTGAATTAGTAAAAAACTACTCTATCTTACAATGGTTACGCCTACTCGCAACTGCTTCTTTTAGGATGTTTAAATTTTGCGCAAAATTATTAATATTCAATTAAAAAAATAATTTATACAAACTATTATTCAATGCAGAGTAATTATTATTAAAGCACAATAATAATACAGCACAAAACGTCACACTTGCAAAGTTGATTAAAATCGGAACACAATTGAAAAATTCGGAATCGAAACGGCCCAGCAGCCGGAACGTGTCCCTGAACGTTGCGCTAAAGTTACTAAACGCTTTCCTCATCTAAACTAATCGACTATAAAAGAGCCGACAACAACTAACAAAGCATAGACACAACAATCAACATGAAGTTGATTGTTGCAGTGGGTTTGCTCTGTCTGGTAGCGGTGTACGGACGGGAACTTAAGGAAGATGAAAAGGATCTCGTAGCTGCCGCGAGCGACAAAGGCCACCACCACGAATCGGGTGGCGGCAAGGAACACCACCATCACCACCACCACGATCACGGAGAGAAGGGGCACAAGGGGCACAAAGGTCACCACCACCACCACAAAGGCGATCACGGTGAACACGGCAAACATCACCACGGCGAACATCACCACGAACACGGCGATCACCACAAGAAGCACTGGCACGAGGATGATCATCACGGCCACCATCACGAAGCCGGCCACCACCATAAAGGAGGCAAGCACGGCCACCACAAACATCACGACAAAGGAGAAAAAACCGACGGCTACCATAAGAAGTACCACAAGGATCACTTCCACAAGGACCACCACTTCTACGATGACCATCATAATGAGGGCAAACACCATAAGCACGGACATCACGATGGTCATCACGAGAAGCACGGCGGACACCACAAGAAGGGAGGACATCATGATCATGGTCATCACGAGCATCATCACGGCAAACACGGCCATCATGACAAGCATCATCACGATGAAAAGCATCACGGCCACAAGGGACACCACGGTCACGAGGAACATCATCACGGTCATCATGACCATGGCAAGAAGGGTGGTCATAAGGACCATAAGGAATGGGGCTTCCATCATGGCAAGCACTGATCTCTTTTTGAACTGTGATATTATTTGTAAGAATTTATTCAACTTGTTTTTAACATAGCAAATATTCATTGCTTCCTTCTCTATTTATATCTTCCAATACTTATCTGTGTAGTTAAGTTTCTAGAAGACTAATCAGCATACTCTTCCCTATCGAATCTACTGTTTACCGACTATTATTTGTTATGTTAAATTCTAGTAAGTGAAAGACTTGTGTTGCCTTTGTTATTTTTTACGGGTTTTGTTACTTTTGTATATAAGTAAATATTTTAAAATAAATGATTATTTAATAATTAAAGATTCTTTTAATCATCAAAATCATCGCAATTAAATAAAATGTAAAAAATAAAAGAAAACGTTTAACAGAAAATTCCGAACAAGGTTTCCATCTTGACATACTTTTTTAAACTAACTACGTGAAATCAATTGACCTCATCTTAAATTAAATTTTCGATGAACTAAGATATCAAATATATTCCAGTAGAAAAAACAATTTAAAAGATGACTTTGTAGAAATGTCAATTATAAAAGTTGTGTCGAATTATTTTTAGCAGTTAATCCAGTCAGAATGTCACCATAGTTGTCACCGTTTTTAACCAAGTTTTTTTTTCAATTGAATTATTCTAATCCAGTAGTGCAAACACATGAGCTATTTGCAATGAAGGAAAATTTAAATATATAATTACACAACATAAATTATTTTTAAGCATTATTTTAGGCAATCAAAGCTTGGTTATAATTAAGTAACCAAGCTGTGATAGCCTAGTTGATAGGGCGTCAGCCTCCTAATCACAGGTCGGCGGTTCGAATCCGGGCACGCACCTCTAACTTTTCGGAGTTATGTGCGTTTTTAAACAATTAAAATATCACATGCTTGCACGCCTGAGAGTTCTCCAGAATGTTCTCAAAAAAGACGTGTGAAGTCTGCCAATCCGCACATGGCCAGCGTGGTGGACTACGGCCAAACCCTTCTCATATTGAGAGGAGACCCGTGCTCTGTAGTGAGCCGGTAATGAATTGATAATGATAACATAAATTGCGAAACCGAAGTTCAGTCGAATCACATCTGTACAATATTATAATTTGAAGAGTTTGGTTGTTTTGTTGAACGTGGTAATTTCAATAACTATGTTTTAAGATAAAGATAAAAAAAAATCCTTTTTGATTTGGATAATCGACTTATAGAGGAAAACTATATGCCACGCTATGACCAATCGAAGCGACGCATTAATGATAAATGAAAAAAATACAAATACAGAAATAAAAATGTATTTTACGCTATACATGATTATGATATTATATGATTTATCATATACATATTACGAAATTGTGCCTTTTTAAAAGTAAAAAAATAAATAAATTTTATGGTTATCAAATTCGTTCCAAAATAATGCACTAAATGCGAGAGTGTTTTTATTGATAAACATGATAGTGAACATAGCGTGATGTACCTATTATAGCTTCTTAAAGTAATATTCTACGTAATAAACTTAATAAACACTCTTAAAGTAACGAAAATGAAAAATATATTTATTTAACAGAATAAAGTTGCCAGTGGACCCTTCACTAGGAGATGGCCTGTATCGTAGGGTAAAAAAATATGTTTCAGTAGATTTTAACTGCGGGCTAGTTTAAGTAGTAATAATGAACTACATTAATGAACTTTAACCTATTCTCTGAACAACGGAGGTAGACGATGCCAATGAACTTTCAATATTACTATTACAAAAAAAACCACTATGTACCATAAAATACCGTAATTGTGGTAATATTTTATCAACAGATTACAGACTAAACAAATGAAGTTTTAGTAAGTACTCGTATACTGACCTACCAAATATCAACCTATAGTATAGTTGCGGATGAAGACAGGCTATTTCAAAACTAACTATGGTGTTAAGAGAGTAATTCCATGACGTTGGTAAACCTCCCCAAAATAAAACAATTTACCGATGCCCTAATTTTGGCCGAAAAAACAAATTCAAGTTGGCCTTCTTCTCATGTCAATCCGACTGCCAGATCTAATTTACCTTTTGAAACCCTTTTTAATGAAATAATGGACGGCAATGAACCTTTACAATTAAATTATATGTGAAATACTAAATCGCAGCCTATTTCTATGTATTTTATTAACGGTTTAATCCATATAGAATATTTAAATATAAGTCACATATTCCTCTATATAATAAATAAATTTATTTGGAATCTATATATCTGATATTATTTCGACCAGCGTTTTTAAATTTAGCCTAGCATTTCGTTCCAACGCTGGATTATTATATTGATACTATAATTTTGATGGTGAGAGCCGATATAAATCAAGTAGTTCCTCCGCACACTCTCAGATGTATATTTTGTTGAATACTAATAGACAGGTAAACTGAGCCACAAAATAATATATTGGATAATATACGAGTAACTTAAAGGAATGGCTGTTTTCATGTTATTTATGGTACCGCTTCCAGTAGTCATTAATTTATATATATGTGGATTTTACATCATTTCTACCATCGTCAGTACGATACCCACTGACACCTACTGACAGAATTTGCACCCTTATTGCTCACAGAATCACAACAATCTCAAACGTACTTCCGGTTTCCGGCTTGCATCTTTCACACTCTAATATAGATTCCTAGAAATAAACAAGCATCTTCTAAGCATGTCTCCATTATTATTTATAAAAAGTCACTGAAGACAAATTCGTGTGCTATTTCTTCTTGAATCTATTGTCAATACCAATTCTTTGTTAAGATTTAGTAAATTACTTTTAGACTTGATTAGACCAAATACTTCTGTAACTAGAGCGCTTACCTCTACATTAGATAGGTAGCATGTGTAAAACTAATCTGTGCAGTTTTGTGAACGCTGTAAGCATAGCTGTCCCCAACTTTCTTAGTTCAACTTCCAGATCCTTAACTGCTGCTCCCGTAACTTTAGGTGATGTATGAACTTACGCGTTGGCTGCTAAACTATCTACATTGAAAACTAGTAGTTGTTGGATGAACATAAATAAAACCAGAATTATTAACTCAAAACAAAAATAAATCTTAAGTTAGTTTAGTTGACTTCTTTTTTTTGTCCAGAGTTTTTTTAATTGAGTATTTAACAGTTAGTCCTATAAGGAGAGTGTTTATAGCGTAATGGTTTTATTTGCCTATTTTTAATCAGGTTCAAAATGTGCTCGTATCACGAGTTCAATTTTCCTAACTACGAATATACGACGAGCGCATGTATCTAGTTATCTTTTTGTCATAAAATCGGAAGGCAAAGTCAAATAAATTTTCATTAGTAGATACGTATTCCAGAGCATCTGCCATTATAAATACCGTAAATCTTAAATCGATTGAGAAATTAATCTTGATGATAAAGAAAAAAATTATAATAAATTTCTTAAACCGAAGCGAAACTGGTTGATAATATAGTTTACCTGTAAAATCTTCGAAAGCTTCAATAGCCTCCTTCTTCTATGTGGACCGTAAAGCAAACATCGTGCAAGTTGCAACGTCTAACAAACCAGTTATTAACTTGCTTCAGAGTTTCTTGCTGCACTACTAACTTCTCCAAAGTATTAGATAATTAGAAATATCTTTATTAACAATGGACGAGTTATTCGTTGCAGAAGCCAAAAATTGAATAATATTATTAATTATTATAAGCTGTGATAGCCTAGTGGTTAAGACGTCAGCCTCCTTATCAGAGGTCGGGAGTTCAAACCAGGGCACGCACCTTTAACTTTTCGGAGTTATGTGCGTTTTTAAAGCAATTAAAAATATTACACGAAAACATCGTGAGGAAACCTGAGAGTTCTCCATAATATTCTCAAAGGCGTGTGAAGTCTCCCAATCCGCACATGGCCAGCGTGGTGGACTATGGCCAAACCTTTCTCATATTGAGTGGAGACCCGTGCTCTGTAGTCAGCCGAGAATGGGTTGATCATGATGATTAATTATAATGAAATTTTCACAAATGTGACTCTCGAAACCGACTTGTGTGTACAATGAACTACTATTAACTGAAGGTAACCTTACCCTACCTTTTTTACTGCTTCCTCAAACTTTTAGTTACCAATTGACTACAATTATTGTTTTTGCTATTTTAAAATTCTTTGCCTAGGGATATCCTTATCAGACACTCATATTACAAAATAACGGTAGCTAGACAGTAATATTTTTCAAATAAAACATCATCAACATCGAATTGGATTAGTTACAAAAAAACTCGTAAGCATGATAAACTTCTTGTGACTTTTAAATATGAAAGAGTTAATATTGGTAAGTCAGAAACAGTTGTGTTTTCATAGATTATCAGCTCTATAAAGCGCAAATTCACCCTACATGAAGTACTACTGGTCTCACCTATGGTCAGGTGTACCATAATACCATCTCCTTCCATTTGATTAAATACAAAAGCGGGGAGATCGATTTGTTGACAATCCTAATCGACTTGTACCTTAGAGTATCTAGAGCACCGCAGAGAGATCAGTTTTGTGTGTTCTAACGACTTAATAACGGAGAGTGTTCCGAAGAGTTGTTTGCTTTGATACCATGATAACTATTCTCTGACCGTACTTCACTCCATCGAAACAAATATAATCCCTATCATGGATTTCTGGTATTCCTTTAATTCGTTTCCTCTATAACTACGATGCCGAGTTGTAGTAGTCTAGTAGTTAGGACGTTCGCCTATTAATCAGAGATCAGGGGTTCGATCTCGCGCACGTAATTTCCGGAGTTATGTGCGTTTTTAATCAATTAAAATATCAATTGCTCCAACGTTGAAGGAAAACATCGTGAGGAAACCTGTATGCCTGAGAGTTCTCCATAATGTTCTCAAAGGCGTGTGAAGTCTGCCAATCCGCACATGGCCAGCGTGGTAGACTATCGCCAAACCCTTCTCATATTAGGAAGAAACCCGTGCTCTGTAGTGAGCCAGCAATGGGTTAATCATGATGAAAACTACGATTTAGTTTTATTGAAGAGACGGACAAAAGTGAGCAACATCGTCGTTCTTCTGGTGTTGCAGATTTTCATGGGTGGTAGTGATCTATCGACATCAGGTGACCTTCAATTATTTCAAAAATAGTTTCAATAATCCAACTAAAGGTGTGCTTTCATCTGCTTATAAATTACGGATCAAGTTCAGCCCATCCAAGAATGTGACCAAGCCCAACTAAGTATGAGACACACATCACTTACACCAGGTTTTAGGAGGCATAGAGCACAGCTTAAAGCCAATGCTCCTTTTAAAGGCCTTTTGCTATCACGGGCCTTGTATCTCTAGGCATATATGCTAAAATGGAACTCAATGATATTCCGAACGGGGTTTCGCAGATAAAGTTAGACCAATAGATAAATCTAATTCATTCAGGTCAGCAGACTGAGCTAAAACTGCAGTAAAACTGCGCCAGAGACAACATGGATGCATACAGTATAGTTTTATAACTAAACCAATTTGTATTCGGAATCCCTAAGCTACGGTAGCAAGCGATACGAAGCGATACCGTTATTTGCGGTAAGATGAGCGAATTAGATGCTTACATAATCTAGGAATACATCAAAGTAATTGGATGGGTAATTACTGTATCTATAAATTTGTATTTAATATAAAATATACCTTTTAAATTAAGTTACGATATCATCATCATCATCATCACTTCAACCGATAGACGTCCACTACTGGACATAGGTCTTTTGTAAGGAGTTCCAACGGCCACGGTCTTGGGCCGCTTGTATCCAGCGGCTCCCTGCGACTCGTTTGATGTCGTCTGTCCACCTTGTTGGGGGTCGACCAACGCTACGTTTACCGGTGCGGGGTCGCCATTCCAGCACCTTGGGACCCCAACGTCCATCGGTTCTCCGAGCTATGTGCCCCGCCCATTGCCACTTCAACTTCGCAACTCGCTGAGCTATGTCGGTAACTTTGGTCCTTCTACGGATCTCTTCATTTCTGATTCGATCACGTAGAGATACTCCTAGCATAGCTCTCTCCATTGCTCGCTGAGTGACTCTGAGCCTTCTTATGAGGCCCATAGTGAGCGACCACGTTTCGGGTCCGTAAGTCATCACTGGTAACACGCACTGTTCGAAAACTTTAGTCTTCAGGCACTGAGGGATTTTGGACGAAAAGATGTCGCGCAGTTTCCCAAACGCTGCCCACCCGAGCTGAATTCGGCGGCTGACCTCCTTCTCGAAATTGGACTTACCTAATCGGATTGTGTGTCCTAGGTATACATACTCGTCTACAATTTCAAGTGCAGAGCTCTCAACGATTACTGGGTAAGGCAGAACATTAGCGTTCGACATGATTTTTGTCTTGCTCATGTTCATACGCAGGCCTACCTGTTGAGAAACTCTGCTAAGGTCATTGAGTCATTGCGTCGAGGTCTTCCAGAGTCTCTGCCATTACGACTACATCATCGGCAAACCGAAGGTGATTGATGTACTCGCCATTGATGTTGATGCCAAGTCCGTTCCAATCCAGAAGCTTGAAAACATCTTCCAACGCTGCGGTAAACAGCTTCGGGGAGATGACATCTCCCTGTCGCACTCCTCACTGCAGTTGTATCGGCTTCGTCGTCTGGTCCTGTATACGGACTGACATGGTGGCGTTTTCATACAGACACTTCAACACTTGGATGTACCGGTAGTCGATTCGACATCTCTGCAGTGACCTCAAAACAGCCCAAGTTTCCACCGAATCGAAGGCTTTCTCATAGTCCACAAATGCTAAACAAAGTGGCCGGTTGTACTCTTCGGTCTTCTGTACAATCTGCCGCAGTGTATGGATGTGGTCTATGTTACTAAAGCCCTTCCGGAAACCGGCTTGTTCGGGAGGCTGGAAGTCGTCGAACCTATTAGCGAGACGATTCGTGATTACTCTCGAGAACAACTTATAGACATGGCTCAGCAGCGAGATGGGTCTGTAGTTCTTCAGTAAGGTATTGTCACCTTTTTTGAAGAACAGAACCACAACGCTCCTGCGCCACGCCTCTGGCGTTATGCCTTGCTGAATGACGGAATTGAACAATCGCTGAAGGACTATAAGTATCGGTTTTCCACCCGCTTTCAGGAGTTCTGCTGTGATTCCATCATCACTTGGCGCTTTGCCATTCTTAAGTTGTTTGAGAGCCCACCCAATCTCATATAGGCTGACGTCCGGGATATCTTCGGTGTAATGTCGGGTCAATTTAGCTCTCGGATCCTTGGCTAAATTTTCTACAGGCTTCTGTGTTGTGGTGTACAACTGACCATAGAACTTTTCAACCTCGCCCAAGATCTCAGGTTTAGAAGAGATGAGACTACCATTGTCCGTCTTCAGTCGCATCAACTGACTCTGTCCGATAGACAGATCTCTCGCGAACACTTTAGAGCCTCTATTTTGCTCGATTGCATTTTTGATGCGCTCCGTATTGAAGTGCCGCAGGTCACATGTCTGTGATTTAGAGATCTGCCTATTAATCCTCCTATAGGCGGACGCATCCACTGAAGATTGTAGTCTCATCTCATGTTTCTCTTCCATGAGCTTGAGTGTATGGGTTGAAAACTTTCTTAATCTATTTTTACGGTGAGTCTTATAGAACTTTGACCCGACCGTATGGACAGTTTCCACCAGCCTGTTGTTCAAATCGTCCACTATGTCGCAATTTGCAAGACAATCGAACCGGTTCTGCAGTTCCAGTTGAAAGCTCTCGGGGTTTTGTATATGGGCTCGAGTAGGCCGGAGTGTAGACTTTACCAGTCTAAACCTTTCCAGCTGGACGTTAATATTCAATGTGCCTCTTACCATACGATGATCGCTCCCGGTTTTCACCCTGTTGATCACAGAGACATCATTGAATATGTGCCGCTTTGTTGACATGATAAAGTCAATCTCATTCCTCGTGGAACCATGAGGGCTCATCCAGGTCCATTTCCTGTGTGGCGGCTTCTTGAAGAAGGAGTTCATCATATAGAGGCCCTCCTTCTCCATGAAGTCGGCCAACATTTGGCCCCTGTGGTTTCGTTGCCCATATCCAAATTGCCCCACTCTCAACTCTGAACCTGTACGCTCACCTAGTCTTGCGTTAAAATCCCCCATCACCACATTGTAATAGGTGTTTGAGGCATGTATGGCTTTAGAAATATCCTCATACAATACCTCTACTTCCTCGTCCGGGTGTGCTGAGGTCGGTGCGTATACCTGTATTACCTTCAACGAATACCGTTTGGTGATTCTGAGTATAAGGTATGCTACCCTACTCGACTCACTCTCGACTCTTACAATATTGTTGACGAGGGACTTGTGGACGATGAATCCAACACCACCCTGAGATTGCTGGTCACCCTCCCGGTAGTAGAACAAGTTGCCAGAATTCAAGATTATGGAGTCCTCCCCCTCTCTTCGGACTTCAGATAATCCTATTATATCCCAACGCAACTTGCTTCTTCCAGCTCTATCACCTTTTCGTCGGTCCTCAAAGTGCGTGCGTTATAAGTTGCCAGGTCTAGTCGTCGAGGTTGGCAGCGGAATCTCTTCCGGAGATTCTTGACACCCCCTGCCCCGCCGTTACCAAAACCGCTGCCAGAGCCAGGCATAGCGGGGCTGCCGGGGACTAGGGGCTGTGGCTTTTTTGTTTCTACCATACAAAGAAAATGCCGATAATCACCACGCTTGGCATGCGGGTTGGTGATCGCAGTGCTGGTCCACTCGCACCAATAACGCTGCTGCCCGTTATTGTCAGTCAATTTAAGACCAGTTAATACTTAATGGTTATACCGCCATTGATCGGTCGCCGGAGCCTCGTCGAGTTACGATATGACCTATACAAATTACTCTTCAAGTCATGCCCGCATCTAAAATCATTTCTCCAAAATGCTGTAGTAAGTAAGTAGTTCCGCAATGCATTCAAGTTTATTTTTTGTGAGAAATTTAGCCTAGCTCTTTTGTCACCAAATGTGGCATTTATATTGCTTAATATCTTGATTCTGTGGTTGACTTTAGTAACAGTCTTCGGGAAAAAATTGTGTTAATGACATCATTATTATCACAAAAATATTGTTAAGTACTCCGAGTAATAATAATAATAATAAAGCTTTTATTTCCAATTCAAAATTATAATGTCATGTGTCAAATATTATAAATGTCAAAATTTAATTTTTAAATATGTTGTCTGAAAATGAAATTCAAATTAGTCTTCATTGGAACTCGCATTTTTGGGCAAAGGCCGCCTCCATCCTTCTACATGTATTCCTATCTGTTGCTAATCTCGTCCACGTGGTCCCGCTGTATCCAACTTCTCGACCGACGTTCGTCTCGTGGGTACCAGTGAATTACTTTGAGTAAGTCAAATACTAAATTATGAACGGTTTAACATTGTGGATTTGCCGGACAAAGAACGTTCCGATCAAAAGCATTAAGCAAACTTGAAACAAATACTGTTTTATTTTTTAACTTGAACGATACAAGGATATGGAGCCCGGCAGTATAGAATGAAAAAGATTTAACGGAAATACTAATCTAGGGCTAATACGAAAGCAAGAACACCAATACGAACAAATATCTGGGAAACAGTTAACGATAATGCAGTTCCGGCCACTTACCTTTATTGCTTCACAACTTGCCATTGAGTCAGTGACTACAATTTTTGTAAAGCAACTTAGTTTAGATAAACGTTTAAGTGCATTTCATTTGTCTATTGGCTAAATGTTGCAAGTTATTGTAATACATTATGCTTATTCGATGATTTTTTAAGTAAATTTGGTCAACTAGTTAACAATTTCACATATTATATATAATATATTTACACAGACACAGTCGATGTCTTCAATTTTACAAATAGGTAATAGATTGCTATTATTATTGCTAAAAACAAAAAAAAAATACAAGTCACAATATAATATATAAGAAAGTGCAGATTTGAAGATGCTCAGGTATTAAGTAAACAATTGATTTACAGAGAGCCCTAGGATATAAGTGCCAGAAGCGAGTAGCCTGATGTGGCATAGGAATTAAAAGGTCAATTGTTATACCCCTTCTTAGATTACCTAGTAACTGTTAAGATAGTAAATCTTCGAAAAAAGGTAAATGAAAGGCTTTAAATAAAGAGATAGTTAGCCAAAGTACAACCCACGTGATGGAATAATTGGAATGTCTGGGAGTCGGATGGTGATCAGTCTATGTACCTTTAAGGCCAGCGCTAGTTATCTGACCATCAAGGTCGTGGAGGATATTCAAAGACATTTCATCGAGATTGCTCATTACTTCATCTTCTTTATCGTCTTTGGAACATTTTCCTCAGGTAACTTCTCTGTTTTTGTTGCTCGCTATTCCAGTTATCCAAGCTTGTTGCCAAGGGTTATATATGGTCACCACCAATAGATGATGGAGGGGAACAATGGATCTGTCTGGCCTGCATCAACATTTACGTTAACCTGTAATAACATTAAATAACGCAAACATCGCTATCATCACGGGGTCAAGTACAAACTTTTACTTTTATAGGACACAATAGGTCAATAGATATTATAAAACAGAATTGGTCCGATTACGAATTTAATAACCTTGTAACTTGAATTAGTTTCACAACGTAAACTATGCGCTGAAAAAAAGGAATAATTTATCAAGAATTTCATTATGAGTATCGAAAAGTCGAGGTGTAATTAAAACGGTGTTCAAATGAAGCAAAGTGTCATTGTCAAACGCTACGCCCCGGTGAGCTCTCGACGTCACTCGAAGCATTGCTCGTCGAATGAGAACTGTGATTAATACTGGCTTAAGATATAGGGGACCAGAGGAAAACTATACAAAAGCAAATTTTTTAATTTATGTAAATTAGTGTGTATTTCTAGTATGTAATTTTATGTAAGTTTATCTTTCTTATTTGTACACCAATCACTTTAATATTGTTAAATGTTTCCTGTAAATAGCGGTTGCCTGGAAGAGATCACTTGCAGTGATAAGGCGGCCCTTACACCGTTTTTGTCTTTTTTATTTTTATTTTTGTTTTTGTATGCTTTGTGTTGTGTGTAATAAAGAGTTTTTATTTATTTATTTATTTTTATTCTGCTTTGTTACAATTCAATAAATGTAAGTAACCTCTTATTCAATGATTCTAAATACATAATTATCGAAAAGTTAATTCAAACTCAACAATTATAGAATCATCGTCCAATTATTTCATCGTATGAGCTATTGGTACCTCTTGGAGTAAAGGTGGTCAAACGAGATCTCTGATTAATATTGAGTTAAAATGCTGTTGGGAGAACGGTTTTTACTGGTTGTTTCTTGTAAAGAATATATTCAATGATCATGAGTACGTCGAAAAGTTAATTCAAATACTATTAGAGAGTCATTGTCAAATGATTTGATCGTGTGAGCTGTTGGCATCTCTTGGAGTAAAGGTGGTCAAAGGAGGACTCTGATTAATATTGACTCAATATGCTGTTGGGAGACCAGCTTTTACTGGTTGTTTCTTGTGAAAAATATCATTATAATTCTAACCGTTGGGCGTCCACTGCTAAATATAGACTTTTTCAGAGGTTTAAAAAGGCTAGAGTCTTGTGCCCTTGTTGCGTTTTTTTAAATCACCACTGCTTTTTATTGTTACTATGTTTGTTAACACAAATATTATAACGCTACCACTTGTGATTCAGATCCTATTATTTGTGCCTAAAGTGACTCAAACATCTGTAACCCTTTAGCGTTAAAAGTAAGTGAATATTCTTGTACGAAGATAGAAGTAGTTAATTTGTTTGACGCCTACTTTATTGAATAGCTACCTAATGAAATATGTATGACTTGTTCAGGATGGAATCATAGTACTTGACGATTTTATTATGATTTAGCAATCCCTTGCTTCTTTACTTGAATCGATTTGTTCATACGTTTTGGAAACTTATGTGTGTTATGTTAAAAGTTTTTGGTTTCCACCAACTTTTGATATTTTCAGAAATAAAATGCTAACTTGGAAACAAATGGCGGCGGCAATTGTATGGCATGGTAATGATTGAACTTAATGACGGTTGGTCCTAGGTACTTGTATAATTATTCATACAAATATTATTAAAGTAGTTCACCGGTAAACGCTGCATTAGTCAACCCCCAAGTAGGTAGACAATAACGAATAGCAGGGACTCACCGGAAAGAACTTGGAACTCCTTACAAAAGACTTTTGTCGAACAGTGGACGCCTATCAGTTGAAATGACGAAATATTTATGGGCAAAGGTAATTTCACTGATATAGTGGTGGGGCAAGTTTCTTAGCTTTCAATGAAAGAGGAAGGAGTATGTGCCTAGCATAACCATTTATTATTAAATAAGTATTTTTTTTAATTTATTTTTTAATCCACTGCAAGTTAGCCCTTGACGGCAATATCAACCGGTGTAAGTGATGATGCAGTCTAAGATGGTAGCGGGCTAACAAGAGTAGTAACTAGCCATGGCTGAAGCCTTCCACCACCACCAGACTCGAGCCGGGAATCGAACCCAAAACCTCCAATTTTAAAAAGTGACAGCGCACGCGCTGCGCCACGGAGGTAAATGAAATACAGTTCCAAATACGAAATCCGCTAGAGTGATACTTTTTAAACAGTTTGCATAATACTATATGGATGGTGAGAGACGAAAAGCTCGTGTAAAATAAAGGTGCAGAAACGTAAGTCATTGTGTCGAATCGGGGCTATATGTCTCAGTTGCGGCGGGTATTGGGCATGTAACACCAATCGTTAGTTTGGCTTCAATCCAGCGATAACTGGTGAAATACATGCAGTGCTTTGAAACTGAAAATAAAATCTGAACTCTGGGTTTTGTTGATTTTTTTTTATTTGGTTAATTTTACTTTTGGAAAAACACAGAATATACCTCAAGGCATTGAGAGTCGGCATTGTCGAATCGATATCGTATTTTAAGGTTTTTGTTTCTAAACATGCTGTGATTGTTTGTCATGATTTTGAAAAAAATAGTTAGTTTAGATACCGCTGTTATGTTAGTTATGTTATTTATAAGAGTAGTCTTCTTTTGAAATCAATATACCGAATTAAGATTTTATTTATATTTTCCTGATAAAAAAGGGCGCTGATGTTGTCGCACAGGATGAAGCCAGACTATATAGGGCATTATTTTATAAGGTTTTATTCCATTACTTTAATTAATTTTAATATCCGTAGTTGTCTATTATTTTTCAGTTCAAATTGTAAACTCAAAAGACAAATATGTTTAAAACCAAGAAGTATATATTATAATTATAATAAATTACCTATTGATATCTTGGAGATGTCTATCAATAAGTTCAAAGTTTTTATAAAACGAAAGCTTGTAGAAAAGTCCTACTATATATAGGGAAATAAGAATTATGTAAATGATAAACAAGCATTGGTGTGATATATTGCTCTAATAAGATAGCTCTTGATATAATTTTAAGTGGCATGTGAGATGGTGATAAAAAAAGAAAATTTACCTGGCTAAGTTTGTTGTGGGCTTCTTCTTAGACCAGGGCGCGTTTGGAACCCTCATAGCTTTAGTTTTAAGTTTACGAATGTAGTTATCACCATGAAATAACTACTATGTAAATTATTGACGCGTCAAAAGTGCCTTTTTAAGGACTATTTAAATAAAGATTATTTTGATTTTGAATTTGAATTATGTTGTTAACGGCTAACCATTACGTACGTATGAAATAGCAGTATTAGGTATTGGTCAGGTATACCTAATATATCCCCGATAGTGAAAAATATGTGATAACATTCTTAAAGTCTACCAGGCTGCATTGTAATGCGTGATGGTTCGATGCTACCACTTTTCTATGGGAAACTCTCATAAGAGAGCAGGCCTATTTCAGCAGCGGATCATAAAAATCACCATCATCATTATCTCATCTCAGCTCATCGACGATGCTGCATACCCAGTATTATATTACGACTATAGGAGATGGTCAGCCAAAATAATAGGCTAACGACCTTCACACAGTTTTATTTAGTTTTCAACCAACCTTACACTCTAACAAACGCACCTTTTAATTCTCATAAGACCGCAAGTTAACAAAACAATGTCACTAACAAGTTCATGATAACATAACTATTAAATTGAGTTTATAATTTCATAACTATTTTCATTATTGTTGTTTATTATTTAAATATATTACTGCTAATAAAACGTAAACATAGAATCAAATGCCGTTATTAATTATTTTAACATGCATGTAAATAATTATGTGTAGTTCATTTTTTTATTAATTTAAAAGGACAACATTTATTTTAATAAAAAATAAAAGTAAGTATGTATTAATTATAAAGGAAATGTATTCAACATTTAGTTGAAGGTTGGTAACAATTATTATTTTTCACAATATCAGTTCAGATTTATCACATTTTCCGTTACCCTTTTCTCTTTGTTTTTCCGTCATGGATCAAACACATGCAGCGTCGGCTTTAGTAATTTTGCATGTCGAAACCTTCCATCGAAATGTACAGTGCAGTTAATCTCTTAAACCACGTGCATCAGTGTAGTATCTCCGCTCGAATATTGATAAAAAATAACTGGACTAAGCCTTCGATCACACATTTAATTACTTAAATGGTCCGGTGTTGAATCGATCACGTAAACCCATCGCATCGATACGTGACACCTGCGAAAACTGGGGGATGAACGTAAACAAAACGTAAATAACGTGGAAGTGGGAATTTATCTTTTGTTTACTCTTTCATTTGGTGAACTTACATAAAATAGTGCGATTATTAAAGTTTGACGCCATAAAATATTGTACCTTGCTTTCCATTTAAATTCTGTTGCTGACTCATTCGTGGGTTGTTCTCTATTTTTTTTTTTATTAAAATTTGGAACAACCCACGAATGAGACAGCAACACCGCATTAAATTTAAATTCAAAATTATTAAAATTTGTTTTAAATAGTGCTTTTGATGAGTAAGTACATATATTTATTTTAATGAAGTATAATGGTAATTACATTCGTTCACTTAAAAATAAAGCTACGAGGGTTTCAAACGCGAACTGGCCTTAGAGGAAGTATACAGTAAACTAAGCCGGCTATGCTTTTTGTTGTCACCATATTAAATTGACACTTAAAACTATTCGACTTAATAGCAACCTTTTAGAGCAACAATGAATACCCAAGCTTTAAATCAGTTTCGTTATTTATATACTATGATTTAACTTTATCTTAACACAAAAGAAATTTAAAAAAAGCGGCATGGTGATTTTGCTTCTTTGCGCAAGTTACAGCAATTTCAGCCTAAAGTTCATTGTATACCGAAAAATGACCTCTGCTTCTATTCCTGAGACTTTTTGAATTATTTACCCAAAAATGGGGCAATTTTTTTTAGCTTTATTTGTAACTCTACTTATTCTACTTATCTTGCCATTTGAGATTAATTTGAGGACGAAGAGTAATTTTTAACTCGCCTGTATCAGCGCTGCAAGTGTCTGAAATTTACATTTTTGTTATGCTCTTTAGAGCACTATATATAGTATAACAACATTTTATTAGATATTTTTTTAAATATAAATGGTGACCGGTTCAAATACTTCTCTTACCCCTAAACCCAAACGTCGTAAATACATTCTGTGCGAAATGAATTAAATATTATTCATGTCTAATATAAAAGAGTAGAATCGAAAGAAATTGCAAAAAAAAAAAAACCTTGTATAAGTGCTACTTTATCATTAAAGTCCAATATAAAAGTATTAATGGGATCCAATTAATTTTTTCTTTAATATCCTTTTGTGTCCTAAATGCAAATTTCCACTGCAGCAAGGCAGCTGTGAAAACTGAAAACTGAAATTAATTAACTCGCTGCAGTAAAGCCTAGCGCATACGACATATTTTTTTGTTACCAGTAGGATTCCATAACGCTGCGTAGCGTTATAGTCACAAGATGCAAAATTTTAAACTCATTATTACTTACTAATGGTTTTTTTAGAAACAATTTATAATTGCTTATGATTATTGGCAGTGGCAGATAATTTTTAGTAGAGTTATCTGGCAAAGGCCAGATATTAAGAAATTTGTATGTACTACCCAAATCATATGCGAGTTGATAAGACAATTTGCAAGTAAATATTATCAGGATTAAGGGGTAAAGAAAAACCTAAATTCTATATAGACGAGTGTTTTGTATGTACTCTTTAAATATGCTGCTTACGCGGTAAAAAAGATTCGACATTTGACGGATATAGAGACTGCCAGACTTGTATATTTTAGCTACTTTCACAGCATTATGTCATATGGTATTTTATTATGGGGTAATGCTGCTGATATTGACACTATATTCGTTTTGCAGAAGAGGGCTATTCGTGCGATATATAAATTAGGTCCCAGAGAGTCATAAAGACATAAATTTAAAGATTATAAAATAATGACAGTGCATAGCCAATATATATATGAAAATTAAATGTATGTTATTGATAAATTCAAGAAAAAAATGGATTGTAACGCACTGAACATCAGAAGTAAAAGTAAACTTGTAGTACCGTTTAGTAGGCTGCACAAAATTAGTAACTCATTCAAAGGAAATTGTATTTTATTTTATAATAAATTACCTATTGATATCTTGGAGATGTCTAATAAGTTCAAAGTTTTTATAAAACGAAAGCTTGTAGAATATCATATTACGATATTAAGGATTATATAAACGATAAAAAAGCGTGGGTGTGAATTGCTCTATCTCCATAGGTACTATAATTTATTATTCATTATGTGAGATGGTAAAATTTTACATCTTAACCAGATATCATTATGCGTAGCCGAATGCATAGATGGTTTTAGCCCCCACCTTAATGATACAAATGTGAAATACGCGTTGATAAGATAAATAGTAGAACTTAGTTATCTTAAAAAAATGCTGTGTCTGCGCAGAGCCTAATATGAACGAAAAAAAGAAATGTGCTGAACCTTCTACTAATTGAAGATAATTTCGAGGTCAGTAAACTTTGCAGCCAGTTAGTTTTTTTTATATTAAAACTCTAGTCTGGCATTTTTTGCTCCACCTTTCTCATAACCGCATTAGAACGTTCGGAAGGTTCTTTATTTTATTATTCAACCTACTTTAAAAAGACTACCATATGTATTTCTACCTTTTTCACAATGATATGAAATCTTAACTTTTTTTTAAAGATTTTAATAAACTCTGATTTCATAATTATACTAAGATGTCGGCTACAAGATACAGAATGGACAAGAGAAAATTACGTTTAATGAAGTGCAATGTTTAATATAAATATATGAATACTGTATTTGATGTAAAGAAAAAAATTAAAATTGAAAAATAGTTACTTTTACCAGAAACGCCATTGTACAATTTAACAATTTTTTTTTCGATGTACCCACAATAGTTAATGCTGTCTCGTGGGTACCTTATTCGCATGAAAAATTTAAACTATATTACACTAAGCTATAACTACTAAAGTCTCTAATTTTAAGGAACAATGCTTAATGCCACATGTTATGCTTATCACTTTATTTTGAATGAATGATTCCACATAACAAATAAATATCAACCATGAAATGTTACAGCAAATGCGTAGTGGAGCTCAAAACTAAATACCGACTGGACCAATTTACTTATTCGTTTAAGTGCTTAAAGAGAGCAAAATTAGGCATCTGACGCCGAAAACGGCCTAGTATAGAAGCCTCGGACTGACTACTGGTTACAAGTTCATGGGTTCAAATCCCGTTCAAATATAAAAGTCAACTGTTTTGAATTTCCGTTCTAAAAAATTTAATCAGCCAACCCGTATTGGAGCCCTGTGGTGGTTCAATTCTCATGCTTTCTATGGCCTTAAGTACCCTTAACTTGGTATTTTGATATAAATAGGCCACCTCAAAATTCAAATATCATAAAAGTAAATGCAGAATGACAATTGTACTACTTTATAAACGGTATCTTTTCAAAACTCTCCATGGAGAGGGTGCATACCTCTTTGGGTCACGGATGTAAGCAGATATTTTCATAACCTCCAAACATCTTGGCGCCCTCATATCTGCTTTATTCCCTTTTCTGAATTATATACACAAATGAGCCGTCACAGTGAATAATACTTTCAAAAGCTGTATGGTCCAATTAGAAAGCGAATGCTGAGATACTATTTTGTAATACAACAATCTTGCCTGATGAAAATCTGTCCCATTATTGCTTACCATTACTAAGCTTGAACCTATCAAATTGAGACCAAAATAAAATCGAAGTGGTGATTTTGAAATGTTAAAAAAAAACTTAATGTTTTGCTGGCATGCTTATTTTTATGTCAAATATAGTTCATTGGTCTAGTGGTTCGCATGTTCAACCAATGATTCACAACTAATTTCTACTAGATAGTTCTATATAAAAATCTTGGATCCATCGCTCAGTTAGGACATCGCAAATATCTAGCCACGTGTCCCGAGAAACAAGTTCTCCCGTCGTCGGTTCCAGTTATTACCACTTATATGTGATAACCATCATCAAATCTTAAACCCATATTTAAGACTTAAGTAGATTTAAAACATTTCAGTCCTGCAATATGCTATATTGCTGATATTGCTGTCGTATAAAAAACCTAGTTAAATACTCAACACAGAATATCAATATGATGTCAGATGGTGAAAACATAAAATTATTTTTAAACACAATCTATTAGATATCAGCTAAGAAGCTGCGATATAGCGATGACATTTAGTAAAGATACTAAATGTCATCGCTATCAGTACAATAGTTGAGCTGAATATAGGTCATAAACAGATACACTTCGTTATTTAAAACATGAGTGCTAATTCAACGCCACTTAAATGTTACATCGTTATTTCGATAATAAATTGTCAGGAACGGCCGAACTTTGATTATTCCTTGTTGTGAAATCATAACTGTCGTGACTTAACCCACACTCCACTTACCTCTCAACAAGCAAGCTGCCTCGTAAAATGGCGTCGATCATAAAAATATTTGATTAGGCCCGCTTTCCACCGTGCCAATTCGTCGTCTTGAAACTTTTATTAGCTCCACGCGCGCTCGGAATTATTTAGTGTAATGTAGGCGTAATTCGCGAAGAGTGACGCCATACTAGCACAGTACGTGACACTTGTACTCAGCCAAGATGTGCCCAACCAAAGATTATAGAAGTGGCTCAAGTTAACATTGTTTTAAATATAAACTTGCGATGTACAAGTTGAAATTGCGCACCAAGGGACTACTCAAAACATCGAGATCGAAATAAAAACCTATTCTACTTGCCAGTATGTTAGTCAAGAGACTGTATCAAAAGAAGTATATTTACCTATTATACTTATTTTGATACAGCTGACCGCTCTTGACTGACATACTGATAATATAATGAATAGAAGCAGGCGTTACTTTGCGGAAGACCATGATAAACAATAAACAGCAATTTCGCGCTTGTGACGTCAACATATCTTGAGGATGATCCGGTGTCGGGTCGAAACGTGCGTAGAGGTTCTAGTGGAAGATTTTGTGTGGTTTTATATTATACAAATCTTCCGGTTGTCGGCGGAATATAGCAAATTATACTTGCTGTTTGTTGTTTATACTGATAGAAGCACAGCTTGACAGGATCCCAGAAGAAAACCTTTAAGTAGCCAGTAAACACTTGTTAAACCCAAATAAGCTGAGAAGAGAAAGCCAAAAAAATATACTATAATTAGTGTTGGGAATTCCGTGCACTTTTTAGTGTAATATTTTTCCTAAGTGATTTTTTGAAGCTATCAACAAATAATGTATACGCAACTAAATTACGTTAATCCGTTGGTCTGTTGCTACATGGTTGAAGCACTAACCATCAACCGAATAACAACTATCCTAACCTAACCTAAGGTTGTTAGCATCTTCTTGAATTATATCCTGTATTATAACAAAGGCTATTTTAACCTGAGAAAATCCATTTTTGGAAATAAGTCAATTTTACGATATATGTGTTGGAAAAGGCAGCGGAATTTGGAACAGGAACGAAAATGAGTCAAGGGGACATTTTCTTAACGAAACGTCCTTTGTAATAGGGAATAAACAATAACTAACGTAGCTTATTGTGCAGTGGAATTGCCTTATCCACGCGGACGAAGTCGCAGGCATCACCTAGTTTACTATATCTGTAAGGACAACGAATATGTAAAATATTTTTCGTATGAATAAATGGAATAGGTACCTACCTTAAATTCGGGTTTTCTCAGTTGCAATAGTGTTTCCAAGCTTTTCAAGCTAAGCCCGGCTTAAAATTTGATATTGTCACCTCCAAGTTCCTTGGATCGCGCTCGTAACTTCGCTGACGAGGTAATAACTCCTCGTCCTGTTTCACGTAAGACGTCTGTCTTTATGACTGTACATTAATAAGAGTACTGTCTGTTTTATAATGCACTTAAGTACGTCTTCAACTTGGATGTGCCCTCAGATTTCACAAGCTTATTCAACGTATAATGTTCTTCATCGATCAATTGTATACTAGATGTAGGTGTAAAAAGTCAACAAAAAGTGAAAATTAAGAATTCAATAACGAATCTGATGTCTATATCTCGTGTTAAACGTCCGCAAAACAATAAATATCCCATTTTAGGGAAAGAATTATGTATTATAAATCATCATCATCATTATCATAATTATCAACCCATTAGCGCCACCACGTTGGCCATGTGCAGATTGGCAGACTTCACACGCTTTTGAGAATATTATGGAGAACTGTCAGACATGCAGGTTTCCTCACGATGTTTTCGTTGAAGCGAGTGATATTTTAATTGCTTAAAAACGCACATAAGTCAGTAAAGTTAGAGGTGCGTGCCCGTTTCCGAACCCCGCCTCTGATAATGAGGCGGCCGTCTTAACCGCTGGTCTATAATTGCTTCTATAGTATTATAAATACATTTAATATTTCTGACCACCCACACAGCACCACCACCACACCACAAACGTCGCCTAAGCCGAGGTTCGACCTCACAGGAGGCGCCCTTAGGCAGACGTTCCCTTAGTTCCTTCGAGCCTTAGGGCTCAAAATTTCTTCTGGCAGAGGTTCTTTCCGAAGCTCGCCAAACAGCCCGGTTAGGCTGTCGCAACCAATAGGGTGAGTACAGTCCGAAAAAAAAACACATAGCATTAGTAAAAAAACAAAAACTAGATATTTTATCTGATAGATTTTGTATAGAATAATGCACTAATTCTATATTTACTAATTTAAACAATTAGTAAATATATTATTTACTAATTGTTTTTGCATCTTAAGAAAGAAGCACAGCGATGCTGCGTAAAAGTAGAAGAAGCCGAATAACTTGAGAAGATGGCATTTCACATTCAAAGTTTATATTCCCTTGAGGAACGTTTTAATTTCCTTAGCCTTTGTACATGAACTCCCAGTTCAGTGATGTACAAGGACTAAGGAAATTAAAACGTTTCTCTAGGTGGGGTGGAGATCAAGGATGAAAAATGGTAAAATGTAAAGAAATGTCATGCAGATTATGCCGAAGCCTTATAGCAAGGAGATTAAGTTGTTATTACATATTATCTTTATGATGCTCTATGCCGTTAGTTAGTATTTTTTTGCTCACAATCGTAAAATCCGAAACATGGTAAAGTCATAGTAAATTGAAACGTATCAACTTTATTTGACGACCTCCGTGGCGCAGCGTGCGCGCTGTCAGATTAAAAAATTGTGGAGGTCCTGGGTTCGATTCCCGGCTCGAGTCTGGTCTGGTGGGAGGCTTCAGCCGTGACTAGTTACCACCCTACCGACAAAGACGTGTCGCCAAGCGATTTAGCGTTCCGGCACGATATCGCGTAGAAATCGATAGGAGTATGGGTTTACCAGGTCAGCCCGCTACCATCTTAGACTGCATCATCACTTACCATCAGGTGTGATTGCCGTCAAGGGCTTACTTGTAGTGGAATAAAAAAAAAAAAAAAAACTGAGTTTTAAAAATCAAACTAGTCCACATTCCACAGCTAGCACAAGAATGTAAAATAAAAATGAGTCGTACGGAAATTTGGATTGTAATTTGAAAAATATAAGGTCGACTTTACTTTGACGTTATACTGTTTCGATACTCGAAAGCGACTTAACGACTGAGAGTGTGCAAATCAAAGGATTTATACTATTGGTGTCGGAATGAAGCGTTTATTTTGGAAGATCTGTATGGTTTGGTTTGACATTAATTGCAGGCGTATTTTCACTTTTCGGTGCATACAGGTTTGGATATTTTTTTCTGGACGCTCTTATCTGACACCCCTAATCAGTCTGGACGCGACGTCGTACCGTAACGCTTAATCGCTTGGCGGCACGTATTTTTCTGGAGGGTGCTTACTAGCCCCACCCTCCAAGTGCTTCCTCCGCCGTCAAGTGCCGAGATATTTCTGAAATCATAATATATTCCTAAATAGCCCCCGTCTCCAGTCAGAGATCTCCCAAGAATCTCCCGCTTTTAAGATCACAGTGCTAACGGTGGCTTGAAAATTTCTAAAGATATCGTTCTAAAGTATGTGATTCAAATTGCATAGAGCTGTGTTTTGATGGCTTTAAAGTTTACTCGTAATCACCATTCGACATAATTATGAAAATCATCAAGTAACATAATTAATAGTTAAATTTTGAAAGCATATATTTTGAAATTCAGCCAAAGTTTTATAGTTCCGGCGTAAAGGAGTAACAAATGTACACACTTATATACAAACTTTTGCATTTATAATATTAGTGCGATTATTTTACCACCCGTTAATTTTAATATAGGTTATTTCTGCGAATTTATTGAAAGCGCCACTTGCACAAGCAAAAGCATACGTCGTTACATGATTCATCACTGCCAAATCTCGCATTGTTTACAAAAAGAGAAGCTCTCATTCTGTTTGTTCGGCATATACTGGCATATCATCCGTCACGGAACCAACAATGTCGGTAGAAGCTGTGGGTAGGGCATGATAAATCAGTACACATTTGCTTTTTTTGTAACGTGAATACCATATTCGTGAAATAGTTAAGGATGTTATCTGAAATATTTTGTTTACATACTTTTATGCTTGATAATAAGAAAATAGTAGATTGTGCAACAAGTGCTTGACGGCTATCTCACCTGGTGGTAAGTGATAATGCAGTCTAGGATGGTAGCGGGCTAATCTGTTAGGGGTATGTTAAACCCGTACTCTTCATTGGTTTCTACGCGACATCGTGTCGGAAAGCTAAATCGCTTGGCCACAGCCGAAACCTTCCACCAGATCAGACTCGAGCCGGGAATCGCACCCAGGACCTCCAACTTTATAAAGTGACAGCGCACGCACTGCGCCACGGAGGTCGCAGATAATACGGTTTTATATCCGCGTTAAACACACTGGTGTTCATTTCGTTTGCGAAAAAAATAGCAAAGTACCTAAGTCCTTCAAAAAGACTAGAATCAAGTAAGCGAATTACTGGTTATACATTGATATGCAGTTTAGTTTAAGTCGACATAAAACAAGCGACTTAAATTGATGAGTGCTATTTACTAGTAGTCGCCCAGTAGTCGTAATTCAATAAATCCTTTCCCTCAGGCTTTATGTTCGGTGCCTTAATAATTCAGCATCATCGATGCCAGTGCGGTGACAGCATTGACTCTCATGTTCAAGGAACGCTGCGTAGTATGATAAATGACTCGAAAATCGAACAGTACTTTTTTAATATGACATCAAACTTCAGGCTTATTTTCGTAAAAGAGTTAGAACAACCAAAAGTCAATTAAGTTTAAAACACACAAAGTTCCAATTTTTTAAATTGTTATTTTAATGAGTACCACAAATAAAAAATAAGAAATGCTTTAGAAAGTTACAGTCACGAAGGTTTTTTATTTTATGCTATAAAATCAACGAACTGCTAAAAATATAAAATATATAAATATAATTATAATAGCATTTTCTACTTTCTTCTTTTATTAATCTTTATATATGTTAGACCATGCTCGTGATTTATGCCAAAAAAAATTGTACTTATTGTATTAATAACGAGCAACCATTTATGTTATTTTATTAAAATATGTTGATACTATCGTATTTCTATAATACATTGAAGCATGAAAATTCAGTGTCGATGAAATTTCCTACAGAATATTTTTTACCATCAACGTAAATTTCTCTGCGACAAATCCCTAATATTGTGAAAGCTTATTCCAATCCTCGCACACCCCTTTATCCCCTCTTTTCCGGGATCCATCCGGGATTGCCTTAAACAAATTATGGTGAGCCTACACTATTGGAATGTTGACAGAGTCTATTATGAAACAACTAGGCTTGAAGAATAACTATCATGGTGAGAACTTCTGTATTTTCAAGAGTATAACCAAGCAACTTCCTGATTTATCATAAACTTAACATCGTCCAAAAAGATTCCGTTAATGTGTGATGATGTTCATAAAACATTATTTTGTCAACTAAAAAAATTGCAATTTTGTTTACTAAATTGAAGATAAAAGAGTGTTTTGTGTAACGTCTATATGACGGTATCTGATAAAGCTCGTAAATATTTTTTCTGTTTCTGGGTCTGGCTTAGGTACCTTCCAAATCAATGAACCTATTTTAAAACCACTTCAAAAGGTTTCAAATCAAATAAAAAATAGGTTCATTCACACAAACCTATTACAGGCATCTATGAATCGTCCATTTCATTATTTCTATTCGTGAAGTGATGGTGATAACTTCACTCGGCAACCCAAAACTAAAGCCAAGAGGGTTCAAATCGCGCCCAGGTCTAAGAAGAAACCCACAACAAAGTTAGCCGGTTTTTCTTTGTTATCACCATCTCACATAATCAATAATAAATTATAGTACCTATGGAGATAAAGCAATTTAGCTTTTTTATCGTTTTGAGTTTATATATATTTTGTACAGACCGTTGAAATAGCGCAATATTAAATTAGGTACTTAGGTAGTAAATAAAAGACAAAAAAAGGTTTAGTTTTTTTTATTAAGTAACTAAGCCGTACAAAATTATCATCAAAATTATGAACTAAATAAAATATTATGATTTATAATTAATTGAGGTAAACTTTGTTACTGGAAAATACAATGTACTTCTATTTTAATGCAATAGTTGAAATGGCACTTGCATTAAAATTTTAAGTACATATTAATTAACATACAGTTCAACACAGGAGACCGAAGAGCTGTACCTGCCTCGTACAACAAATTAGTCTTGCTATACAAAGGGGGAACGCTGCCAGTATCTTCGGAACCTCGCCTAAAGGGACTCCTTTTAATAAGATTTTTAGTTTTAGGTTCAATCTAAGGTTTATATTAAAATACTAGCTGACGCCCGCGACTTCGTCTGCGTTGAGTTAGTGAGTTTGTCTTTCAATCACAAATCAATAGATTACTAACCCGAATTACTTGAAATAATTACAGGATAAACATTAAAGTATCTCCTTTCTAAACAGACAGTACTTGGACATTGCAACATTACTTTATTTTTCTAAAATAAAAGTAGCCTAAGTTACTCCTTATTACATCAGCTACCTGCCAATAAAAGTCCTGTAAAAATCGGTCCAGCCATTTCAGAGATTAGCCGGAACAAACAGACAGACAGACAAAAATTATAAAAAATGTTATTTTGGTGAATGTACCGTATATGCATGTAGTAAAAAACGGTTATTTCAATATTACAAATAGACACTTTACAGACAGAACAGAACAGACTACGTTCGTTAAGTTGATATTTCGAAGCCATTAAGGTAAGCAATTTTAAATGTATTCACAGTGGTATCTGTATGCCCAATTTAAACCTAAGACGTCACGTGATTTCTGCTATGATAGATCAGTTAGACACTGGTATTTTTCCGGCGAAGACGAGGTCCCCGCTATCTTACGTCATTCGGACGTGGGCTCCATCCACGGCCTCGGAGACGTACGGACCACTCACCGTCCGACCCCCCCGTTGTCCCAAACGTCGTCTAAGTCGAGGTTCGGCCTCACAGGAGGCGCCTTTAGGCTGACGTTCTCTAAGTTTCTTCGAGCCCTAGGTCCTAAAATTTCTTCTGACAGAGCTTCTTTCCGAAGCTCGCCAAACAGCCCGGTTACGCTGTCGCAACCAATAGGGTTAGTACAGCAGTCAGTCAGTCCGAAAAAAAAAACTGGTATTTTTATTTATATCTAATTTACATTATTTATCTTTATGCTTATATTAAGTAATAAATAGTTATAGTTTAAAATAAATTAAGACGTAAAATAAATTACTAATCTAAGAAATTGGTTGGAATCTTAACCAAACGTCGTTGTCAACGACACGTAAAAAGTTATGGTCAGTCGCCTTTATCTCTTCTGGAGTGGAGTCACAAATTCCAATTTGATATTTCCTCAGAATATTAACAGTCACTGCTCGAATGATACGTAATGC
This sequence comes from Lasiommata megera, assembly GCA_928268935.1. Lineage (NCBI taxonomy): Eukaryota > Metazoa > Arthropoda > Insecta > Lepidoptera > Nymphalidae > Lasiommata > Lasiommata megera. The sequence goes on along the minus strand of OV743315.1, from coordinate 14,624,296 downwards.
CAACTGTTCACCTGAAATGAAAGCATTGACACATTATAAAAGACCTCGACTGAACAAGCGAATCTAGAAATCAACAGTATAAAGAACCTAATTTTCTAGTGAATTTAAATACTATTGTACTATTCAAATCGACTACAACTGCATTTGAAATTTTGCAGAAACATTTAAATTTTATTAGTAATGGCATTTGACGTTCGCAAAATATATAAAGATATAACTATTACAACAACTAACGATGACCTCCGTGGCGCAGTGCGTGCGCTGTCGTATTATATAGTCGGAGGTCCTGGATTCGATTCCCAGGTCGACTCTGGTCTGGTGGGAGGCTGCAGCCGTGGCTAGTTACCACCCTACCGACAGAGACGTGTCGCTAAGCGATTTAGCGTTTCGGCGCGATGTCGCGTAGAAACCAATTAGGAGTGTGGGTTTATCATACCCCTAACAGCTTAGCCCGCTACCATCCTAGACTGCATCATCACTTACCACCAAGTGAAATAGCCGTCACGGGCCAACTTGTAGTGTATAAAAAAAACAAAGATCTATAAAAAAAACAATGTTCAACGAATAGAGACAATTAGTTTTCTTTCATCATCAGCAATTTTTATGTTATTTATTTTATATCGAGAAGGACACAATTGCCCTTTTCTTTCTAACGCGGATGAAGTCTCAAGTTTGTTTTCATTACTTATTATTTAGGCTAGATACTCGTATGTATATGAGAATATGCGTATTTATATATAATTATATGTACAATATGAAAGCGATCAACTGTAATCCTGTTAGAAAAGTAACACATCAGTTGGGTCGAACATTTGATTCCTTATATCATTTTAGTTGTATCCCACTCGAAACAGCAAGTGGTATATTATGTCTGTTATTAGATGAATAGGTGTCAACATGGTTAATTACAGATTCAGAACATTTCACTGTAGGTCGATTGTCATAGTATCGCGGCGATAATTTGAGAATCGCAACAAATTGGTAGATACTTTCTAATTAGCTGAACCAATTCCAAAATTTTAATGCCTTGTTGCTCTTGTACAAAGCATGTCTTTACGTAAGTATCACAAGGGCCTGATTTTTAGTTCCGGGCAGGGTCAAAGGTTTCGGTAAGGAATTTGGAAAAGGAAGGAGTCTCAGTATCTATCTGTGCAGGAATTGCAGTCATACTGCTCTGTGCTTTGCAGAGCACGTAAAGACACCTTAATATCTAAAGATTTATAAAAACATTTTTTTATTGACGACCTCCGTGGCGCAGTGCGTGCGCTGTCGCATTATAAAGTTGGAGGTCCTGGGAACGATTCCCGGCCCGATTTTCGTCTGCTTCGGCCGTGGCCAGTTACCACCCTAACGACAAAGACGTGTCGCTAAGCGATTTAGCGTTCCGGCACGATGTCGCGTAGAAACCAATAAGGAGTATGGGTTTATCATACCCCTAACAGGTAAGCCCGCTACCATCCTAGACTGCATCATCACTTACCACCAAGTGAGATAGCCGTCAAGGGCTAACTTGTTTGTATGAAAAAAAAAATCATATAATTACTCCAACTCAACCCTAAGTCTCAGCTCCGTATTTCTCGTCTATGAGAAAGGAGGCCTGTGCTCTACTGTGGGACATGAATAGGGTGATGATGATTTCACAATTGTCTAAAATACGCAATTTGAGTTGCACACCTGAAATATCAGCTATACAATTTGCAATCGTCGCAATAGTATAATCAAACACGCTTCGTAATTGACTTAATTGCCCTGAAATGACAATGCTTTTCAAATTAAAAAAAAAACATCATCTCTTAACTAAACAGCTAGATAGCTTCATCATGATCAACACATTGCCGGCTCACTACAGAGCACGGGTCTCCTCTCAATATGAGACGGGTTTGCCCATAGTGGCCACACGCCTATGTGAACATTATGGAGAACTCTCAGTCGTGTAGGTTTCCACACGATGTTTTCCTTCACCGTTGAAGCAAGTGATATTTTAATTGTTTAAAAACGCACATACCTCCGAAAAGTTAGAGGTCGTGCCAGGGTTCGAACCTCTGATTAGGAGATTAACCACTGGGTTATCACAGCTAGACAGCTTAACGGTACATAAACAATGTAAGGGAAGAATTAAATCATGACGTACAGTCAATAATTCAAATCTTTAATAGCGATTGCGAATACAAACTGACAACCCTTCTTCGGTAAAATGGTTAAAATAAACTGTCATATCCCTTTTAGGCTAGCGCATTTCTGACTTAGATTGTACTTTGTCACTACAAGTCGTCCCACAAAAAAATTAGATAAAAAAAAAATCGTTTAACTTCAAGCGACATCGCTATCAATTTCTCATATTATGTCATGTCATATCAAATAAAAAAGCAACTCTTAACCGTATAAGTGAATCACGAAAGTATTCAATAGGCAATAGAAGAATCTAACCGTCTGTGTACACACAACCTAAATTTTGGCATTAGCTTAAGTGAAAACTCAAGCATCCGTTTCCGAAACTTTTTAAGTCTGTTTGTTTATCTGATCTATAGTTGAAATGTCTTTTTGAAACCCACAGCTCACAGGATCTTGTAAGGAGCGGTCTAGGCCTCTCTTATACCTTTTTTTTATACACCACAAGTTAACCTTTGACGGCATCTCACCTGATGGTAAGTGATGATGCGGTCTAAGTCTAGCGGTATGGCAAGCCCATACTCCTAATTGGTTTCTACGCGATATCCTGCCGGAACGCTTAATCGCTTGGCGGTCGGTAGGGTGGTAACTAGCCATAGCCAAAGCCTCCCACCAGACCAGACTCGAGCCGGAATCGAACTCAGGACCTCCAACTTTATAATGCAATAGCGCACGCGCTGCGCCAAGGAGATCGTAAAACTTTTATCGCAGATGGAGTGACGTTTAATTTAAAATAAAATGTTAAAAGAAAAATATTGTAACAATTAGCAATGACACTTACCAACACATTTTCGAGGTCCAGCACCAAAAGGCAAATAAGTAAGATTATTATCATCACCGCTCTTAGAAAATCGATCCGGATTAAATTCCTCTGGTTTTTCATAATACTTTTCATCTCTATGCATGGCTTCTACAGGTATACTGACTGTCACACCTTTATCGATGAGCAAATTTTTTCCCGGGAATGTGTAGGTTTTAACACATTTCCTTGTTATCACCGAATACGCTGGATAGAGTCTTAGAGCTTCTTTTATAGTAACGTCTAAGTAATCATTTTCATCGGAACTTTGTACACAATTCCTTGCCTTTTGTTGTATTTCAGGATTTCTTGCTAATTCAAACAACAAAGCAGTGAGTACGTAATGACATGGTATGTAACCTTCTCCAATGAAAAGAGCCAAATAAGAATAGGCCGTCTCCAAATCAGATCCCTTTTTGTATGGTTTATCATTGTATGTTTCCTCTTGGGATATTGATTCCGTCTTTTCAATATCTTTCATCAGTGAAGACTCGTTGATAACTTGGACGTATTTGTTAAAATATTGTAAGGGCAAAATGTTGAATCCCAACGTTACGTATACTGAAGGAAAAATATTCTTCATATAGCTCTTCAGTTTGTCAATCAATGTTCTTCTAAGCATTGTTTCCCTAGCATTCTTTATAACAAAAGAATCCTCTGTATTATTATCGATAAGCAAATCTTTAAACACAACATCCAATATACCAGACAATAATTGTTGAACGTTCGCATCTCCATTGGCTCCGGACAAACAGTCATGTAAACTATCTTCAATTTTAACATTCATGGTATTCAGTAATAGCTCAAATTTCCTACGCAATAAAGTCCATTTTTCACCTTCTGCGTAAAACAAATTGTTTCGTAGACAAACATCCCGAGATCTGTCCAGCCCGTACCCTCGGCAATGGAAATTCGAGAAATCTGTAGACATAATCTTTTGTACCGAATCCGGGTCCTTGGTAATCAAATCTGGTATTCTACTCTTGATACATCCTACATATTTCTCTTGAGCGTTCTCTTTATAAAGTTTGTTGACTTCTTCAGTTGTGTTTCTCAGTCCCAAAATTCTGACGTAGTCCGTCCCGAAGAAGGGCACTGGGGTTCTATTAGGTATTTCTCTGATGTACCAGTAGCTGAAAAACTTTGTAGCGTAGTCAAACGTAAGCGCCACAATCAGAACGGCGAGAACCGCTAGATTTAAAAGAAAACTTTCGAAAAACATTATCGCGTTCGCACGTGACGCTCTTGCGGTTAACACTGAGATTGGATGCTGCGAGTGGGTCATAGTAACGGTTAAACATGCTGTATAGTTTGGTTAAGGTTGGCACTTTTTTCTGATGACATCGTGGGAAAAAAAATACTGCTACATACGTATGTAATATCAGCGGTCGCGGTACATTTTTACTCATAAGAGTATTTAAATCCTAAATTATATTCGGTACCTAGATGAAAATAATGTTAGTTGTTTAGTCACCAAACTCCAATAGGTATGTCGCTCGACATTTTTCATGACTCGGCTATTACCTTCAAGAAAAAACTGACTGACCATTTATCCCATCAGTAATTGTTAATTGTTTGTTTAGATTAGAACATTACCTTTCTTTTTTGTTTTTTATTTCTTATTTTAATTTATTCAATTATGTTTTAATTCATTTGTATTTAATTAGATTTATTGCTTTTTTTTTGTTGTTCTTAAATCTGTTATAACATAATGTTTACTTGGCGCATTGTGAATGTTGCGTACACTTATTATCGATATACGTATCAGTGTGGGTAATTAAGTGGCGAGTATGATATGTATATTGTTAGTGTTCCTTTAAATAAATAAAAAATAAATAAATAGACCGTGGCAATTCAGTTATAGTAGATAAGTAAGTAATATTAATTAACAAAGTACAATTTTCCAATAGATTTTCATAGTATTATGTCATATGGTATTTTATTATGGGGTAGTGCTCCCGATATTGAAACTATATTCGTGCTGCAGAAGAGGGTTGTTCGTGCAATTTATAATATGGCTCCAAGAGAGTCATAAAGAAAATAAATTAATGAAGTCAAAATAATGACATTGCATGGCCAATACATATTTAAAAATGTAATGTATGTCCATAGCAATATAAAAAAAATCAATAAAAAATGCGATTGCAACAATCTTAACATACGTAAAAATAAACTTGTGTTGCACGCTACTAGATTTCAAAAAAATAGAAATTCATTTAAAGCTATACAATTTTATAACAAATGACCAAATGAAATTTCTGGGATGTATCTCAATAACTTCAAAGTTTGTGTAAAACGTAAGCTTGTAGAAAAGTCCTTCTATAGTGTAAAGGATTATGTAAATGATAAACAAGCATGGGTATGAAATATGGTCTAATAAAATAGCTCTTAATATAATTTTAAGTGGCATGTGAGATGGTGATAACAATAAGAAAATTTACTTTTATTTGTGGACTTCTTCTTAGACCGGGGCGCATTTGGAATTCTTTAGTTTTAAGTCTAAGAATGTAGTTATCACCATCAAATCACTACTATGTAAATTATTGACGCGTCAAAAGTGCCTTTTAATAGACTTTTTGAATAAAGATGATTTGATTTTTTATTTTTTTTTTTATTTTAGGGCCCTGCCTTTTTACGGTCCATCTGGCTTTACACATTTTATCACCATTTTCATTATCGGTCTAGTTATATTGGGCCTCCTCTCTCATGGGAGAGAGGGTTTTAAAGCAGTGTGTCCGATCAATCAGGCGTACCATTATGGCTTAATTTTAAATTGCCAAATGCACTTCATCACAATGCGTATATTATTTTATTAACAATAGCATCAACCTTATTTGGTCAACCAGGGTTCCCGTACCTCTACGCAAGTTTTGCATCATTTGTAGCTTGCGCACCTTCCATTCCTTTGGTGACATCTATCATTCAACAAAGGTGTTCTTTGTAGTAATAAATCGCAATACACGAACATGGTGTTCGTGTATTGCGATTGATATGGGAACATATCAATCGCTCAATCAATAATCAATCAATCAATCATAAATTGTATTCAAATAATCCTTTAAAAGGTACTTCTGATGCGTCAATTACACGGTAGTGAGTTGATGTCATAACTACATTCATAAACTTAAAATTAAACGTTAGCTATGCAACCCACCTAATATAATTTCAATTTTGTAAATTTGGATCACGTATCATATAGAAGCATTGAAGAAACCTGAGCTCTCATAACCTACCTTAAATTAAGCGTACACTGAAATAAGTATGCACTAAATGGTTTTATTAATTACTATTTAATAAAAAAAAATACGATGTTATTGTTACCTGACAACCCTAAAATCGAAATGCAGCGTGTGAGACCGCATAACCTTACCATAAAGAGCAAGAATAGATCGTAAATGAACACAGTTAATGCTTAAGTGAAAGTACTGTTTATTCAACAGAATATAAACAAGGCATCAACTATGTATGTATCTACAGGTGAAATAAATAATCTCTCTGCGTTTAATATCGTAGATGTTTATTTGTATGTGGCGAATATATTGCCGAAATGAAACGTAAAAAATACAGAAATTTGTCGTCTTTTAAGGTTTATTTCTTTAATTTTATTAAGTAATTTTATTTTGCATACGCAAAATAACTGGATAATTAGCTACTTACGCGCGGCATTTTGTTTTATACATAATATAGAAAGCTACAAGTACGCACGACATTTTATTTTATACATAATATAGAAAAACATAATTTTTACATCCTATCTGCCACACATAGATTAATCATTAAATGAAAAAATAAAACTATAACTTCTGTATCTACCTACGGTAATTTATTATTTGTCTATAGAAAAATTTCAATGAAGCGCCATCTAATTATAATTTATGAAACGAGTAGGTACGTTGAGGTCTAATTATCCCAGATTGTTGGAATAGTTTAAACTATAGAGAAAGTAGTTCCTACAGATTTCAATAGATGGCGTAAATATAATTTCGCTTCTTTGTCACATTAGGTACATACCTATTAGTACTATCAATGGATTGTACTGATCATTTATTTTAAAGGAATTCCTTTCGAAATAAATATTCTTGGAAATTAACAAAAAGAAAACAAAATATCGCTATGCATTAATTTTTTTCAACCCTGATTGAAGTCCTTCGCTATTTGAGAAGTCAGTTAAAATATTTATTCTGCGATTGTAAATATTTATTACAACGCCATCTATCGGAAGTCTTTCACACTACCAAATGACGAACCTACCTAGATGTCTGCAGCCATTTTGTTGAAGGCAAAATAGTTTCAATGGAACGCAACAGATAGCGTTATCTGTAAACATTGTGAGTAGTATTGTCATTCTATAATAGATGGCGGACTACAAAATTGTTAAAAAAATGGAAATTATTTAAATTAATTTCCTTTATTCCCCCCCCCCCCCCCCACAACTTTGTTATCTTTAGAATTTGATGGAATTTTAAGCTTTTGCATCAGTTAGAAATACATATGATTTAGCAAATTATGGGTATTACAAAATTCTAGGAAATCATCATCATCGTCCTCAGATTCTAAACACACCACTAGCAGGCCTATACTCGTACGGGATATCTTTCTCTCAAAACCCAATTCACGTTGGGTCTTTGCTTCAAAGACCTCTTAGCGTGGATGTAATGCGGGTTAGTGACCATTTACGACTATCTTCACATTATTACATGCAAAGAGAACCAGCGACTTAACGCGCTCTCCGAGGCAAGTATATTTCTAGGTACTTTATTAATTTTTAAAAGAAAAATCCAAATTACTGCCCCAAACCTGAAATTGAAACCGAGAACTCGTGATCGGAAAGTTATATTTATTTTAAACTTTTGTTTATGTGAACATGTAAAAAAACTAAGAACTAAGATTTCTATTGTTTTATTTTTTGGATTAATTTTAATAGCTTTTTATGGATATGTACATTTTATAGTTAAGACCAGGACTTCCCTCGTTTGGGCTAGAACAGAATGACAGCGTTATGGAATATATTGTGTATCCACAACATTGAGCTGAGTTCAGGTTTTTTCGTTGGTACGACACATCGTAGACAGTGTTTCTTAGGTTAGATTTTAAGCCGTTATTTCTGTTAATATTTTTTTGTGTTCAACATATAGTGTTGGGTCAGCTTATAAATTTATTTCTATTATATTCTTATGGATCAGCCCCATGTTTCCCAATTCATCATCATCATCATGATTAACCCATTACCGGCTCAGTACAGAGCACGGGTCTCCTCTCAATATGAGAAGGGTTTGGCCATAGTCCACCACGCTGGCCATGTGCTGATTGGCAGACTTCACACGCCTTTGAGAACATTATAGAGAACTCTCAGGCGTGCAGGTTTCCTCACGATGTTTTACTTCACCGTTGAAGCAAGTGATATTTTAATTGTTAAAAAAAACGCACATAACTCCGGAAAGGTGCCCGGATTCGAACCGCCGACCTCTGATTAGGAGGCTGACGCCCTAACCACTAGGCTATCACCGCTTCATGCTTTCCCAATTAATGGATTAAAACTAAATAACAATGGCATTTCATGTAAGTGCATTACAACTGGATGTCTCTCACCATGATTCCTACTTGGGGAATCTATGGACGGTACTTAGTTCTTGCATACAAATGTCTAGGTCTATCTATTGCCTAGGGCGCATAGCGATGCGTGCTACCGCGGTCCAGCTTCCAGGCGTTACTGACTTACATAGATAGGTACGAGTAAGTTAGTGGGAGCATTACGCGCTTACTGTGTATTGGCCTGTGGCATAGCGATAGAAACCTTGATTGTAAACTATTACTTTAAAAATTAAGTGGCAGAACAGAGGTAGTGGGTCCTACTACAAAAAATGGGTCCAATTGCAATAACGAACACTTCGTTAGATTTATTTATCATATTATGTTTGAAATTTTCCATGAAGTTTAAATTATAATATCCTTTTTGCTTCTTTGGGCGAATTTAATTATTCGATATACATATAATCTTCCAACAATACTTTTTCCTAAAAACTTCCGACAGCTAAGCTTTAGTTAGGGAATGCTGTACTATCGATACTTTTAAAAAATAAAAAAAAACGTCTGGAACATTTTTTTTTATTTTTTTTTTGTCTAGATTATTTGCATAGATTGAGTCGTTGAATTCGTGTTACATTTAATTACAGTTGCTTACAATCTGTTGGGTAGGCGTGCCTAAATAATATTTTAATTAGGTTTATGTAAATCATTTAGTAAGTTTCACACACACTAACTCAATGCAGACGCAGTCGCGGGCATGGGCTAGTTTATAATATTAGTAAGGATGAGTACGCAATGTAGACAAACGAAAAACACCCATTCTATGGTGCACAGTTTATACCGTCAGATTAATACATCCCACTCGCTCGCCGGGTAACTACTGGGTATGCGACGCCATAATGCCACCCATAAATATTGTGACGGCACATTTGTACCTACCATTCAACATTACTAGCATCGATTTCACTCCGTCTCTATAAGGGTGTACCTACCCACATTATAATTTAAGTTAGACATCGAGTATGGGACTCGAATCTACGAGGCGAGTTAATATTAGTTGCAACATAATCTCGTCGCGTAGATCAGAGTCCCAGCGACTATGTATTGATTCATCATTATCTTCATCATCATGAACAACCCATTACCGGCTCATTACAGAGCACGGGTCTCCTCTCAATATGAGAAGGGTTCGGCCATAGTCCACCACGCTGGCCATGTGCGGATTGGCAGACTTCACACGCCTTTGAGAGCATTATGGAGAACTCTCAGGCGTGCAGGTTTCCTCACGTTGTTTTCCTTCACCGTTTTTTTATAACGCACATAACTCCGAAAAGTTAGAGGTGCGTGCCCGGATTCGAACCGCCGACCTCTGATTAGGAGTAGGGAGATTTGGAGCGTCTACCAAAGAGCGTGATAACTCGCCAGTGTCTTGCAGCGAGATGATAGTTGATAACGATTTTGACGACCTTCATCGATGAGTGTGTGTGCTGTGTGTGTGTTTTATAAAGTGGGAGGTCGTGGGTTCGATTCCAAAGCTCGAGTTGATCTGGTGGGAGGCTTCGGCCGCGGCTAGTTACCGTTACTGGCATAGACATACCGTAAAGCGAGTTATCGTGCTGGAATGATGCCAAGCAGAAACCGACACGGAGGATGGATACAGCCGGCGTTGGCTCTGATGCTGAAGACGTTCGACGGTAATCACTTAATATCAGGTGTCCCAGGTTTCCACGCGATGTATTATGAAAAAAAAAAAAAAAATGATATTCGACCACAAATTACGAGATTCTTGCTGTATACGAAATTAAGGGAGATTGGTGACGCCTGTCCCGAGTCCCGGGAAGAATCTCATTCTCTCTCTATCTTTTCTGTGAGAGACAAGGCCTGTAAATAGCAGTGGGATATGCTTTGAAGCAGAGAATATTGTGCTTTAAACGATGAAACAAAGAGAGATGCAATAAATATATTAATGTTGAAAAGCATTGTAAGAAACGGGGTATGCATAGATTATAACACTCACGGCTACCTCATTTTACTCGCCTGTGACTTGCGTACCAAGTAGAGTAAGAGTAAATGTAGCCCTTCAAGTGTTATATGTTATAATCAACATAGCTAGTTAACATTAGTTAAAGTATTTAGTGCTGAAGCTGAAGCTTATTTGAAGCTGTGATAGCCTAGTGTTTAGGACGTCAGGCTCCTAATCAGAGGTCGGGGGTTCGAACCCGGGCACGCACCTATAACTTTCAGAGTTATGTGCGTTTTTAAGCAATTAAAATATCACTTGCTTCAACGGTGAAGGAAAACATCTTGAGGAAACCTGCACGCCTGAGAGTTCTCCATAATGTTCTAAAAGGCGTGTGAAGTCTGCCAATCCGCACATGGCCAGCGTTGTGACTATCGCCAAACCCTTTTCATATTGGGAGGAGACCCGTGCTCTGTAGTGAGCCGGCAATGGGTTTATCATGATGACGATGAAAGTATTTACTAACGTAAGTCTAAAGTTTGTGCATATAGCCCGCGAACACCCATGATTCAAATGCGACATGATCTGGAGCACATAAATCGATAAAGCCGCAAGGTCAGCCATTACTCATACTTAACATCTCTAGTAATGCTCTGTGACATCGTTAATTATTGTCCAATATTAATTATCTTTCTTTATCTAGCCGGTCGGCTGTAATAAATTATGGTGAATTGTTGGTATGACAGGTATCGTAGATCAGACTATAGGGCTCGTCATAAAGCGTCTATAGATATGGCGACACATCATGCTAAGTTTTTTTTGTACCAAATTTGTGATAACAAACACTTATATAAGAAGTATTCAAAGGAAAGCTTATCTCTATGAGGGATCTATTGCAGCTACGCTCAGATGTGATTAATATGATTTTATAAAATGGAATAAGTCAAAAAAGGTAGTTTAAACTACATACCTACTAAAATATACGTCGATAAATTGAAAAAGGAAAAACACATAATTATGGTATATATATGTTACGATATAATGTATCTAAACATATATATAAATAACATTCTTAAAATATAATACGTAAAATAATAATAAATAAATGTTAAATATAATATTAAGAAACTGATCGATAGTGCTCTTTTACTGTTAAGTTCGATCACATTGTACAATCGACCCAGAGATTAGATATATTTCAGCTGGCAGCACAAGTCTTGTAAAGCTGTCTATATGTTTATAGTAGATTGAAACAAGTCCTAGAAGATTTTAATTTCATACTAACTCCCTTGTTCCTGATCTCTCAGTAGTGGGATTTATGATCATAAAAAAATTATCTAAAGCGCTTCACCAAAATACATATTTTTCCTTTAGATCGAAAATGAAAATGATTATTAAAATTTTGGTTTTATTTTGATTTTTGTACATAATAGGTAATTTTCTTTATTAATTTTACTATTGTTTCGTTCTTAAATTAAATTCTGGGTCGCCTCATTAAAATACTTACATGAAACCCGTTGATGAAATTTACGTGTTTAGCTTACAAGCCTGTCTTGGTTTGGTAAAATTTTACCGCTATAAGTATCAAGATGAGTGAAATCAAGCTTTGCTAGCTAGATTCTCCCAGCTAAACAGACAGACTTGCGCACCAGGCTTATGCTGAGTACAGACTTAAATTGGATATGGTTGGCATATCTGAAGAAGCATTTCGAAATAATGGGGACGAGATTACTTTTGTGTAAAGTAATAAGTTAATAATATTACTCTATTATCGGTTAACGACTCAAAATCCTTGGTTTCACTGTTCATTTTGATAATAAAAGTAAAATTTTACCTGGTCTAGAATTTATCTTTGAGTCAAAATGCTCCTGAATTAAACCTTTATGTTAATTCTTCGATAGAAAACCATCATCAAATTCACCCCGTCCGACCCCCCTGTTATCCCAAACGTCGCCTAAGCCGAGGTTCGGCCTCACAGGAGGTGCCCTGACGTTCCCTTAGTTTCTTCGAGCTCTAGAGCTCAAAATTTCTTCTGGCAGAGCTTCTCTCCGAAGCTCGCCGAACAGCCCGGTTACGCTGTCGCAACCAACAGGGTTAGCACAGCTAATAGTGAGTCCGAAAAAATTCATCTTCAATTCATTCAAATTCATCATTATCAAACTATTTCCAGACCACTTTAGGTCAAGAAACTCCTTTCAGCATGAAAAACCTCTTCCACGAAGTACAACAAGCTGGTCGAATGCGAATTGAAAGACTTAACACCCCTTTGAGGACATTAAAGATGAGACATTTATGAGAAAGAAGGCGTTATCCCTCCTAGCAAGACTGCGGTCGAGCTCAAACGGTATCCTGAATATGTTAGCGGGAAAGATAGACTCACCGATTCTACAGCATTTTATGTCGGAGCTAGTTCGGTGAATCAAGCATTTATTAATTTTAATTTAATTAAACTAATTTTAATAGGATTTCATTCAATTTATTTTGTTAAAAGTGTAAGCTGTACTAACAAAAATGGGCCCTAGTCGCCGAAATAAAGAAATTTATATTATTATTAAAGTGAACTCAAGTATGCAGGTTTCCCTACGATGTTTTCCTTCGCCGTTAAAGACAGTTATAATGAATATTAAATAGCTTAAATTAAAACACCTAACTCTGAAAAGTGCTGCTTGAAGTACCGGGAATCGAACTCCGTCCCCGTTCATTAAACAAAGGTAATCCTTGACTGTAATCTTACCTGGTAGTAAGTGATAATGCAGTTTAAGATGATAGCCATGTAACGATTGATGGTTGTTAGGAGTATGGCAGTTAAATAAAAGAGATTTCTACACATCATCACACTGGGACGTTACACCGATTGGACCTACTGATGGATAAATAATTAGCCACGGCCGAAGCCTCTTACCACTAGACTTAGACTAAATAGCTTGAAATAATCTTCTTCTATTTTCAAATGCAGTCCTACAATTTAAAGATAGATATCTTTATAAGTTAAGATATAATAAAAACGAAGTACCTAATTCAAACAATGATCAGAAAAATTTAAAAGATTTTACTTACAATTGTGAACTTAAAACAAAAAGGCTCGAAAATTAAGAAAACAAATCATAATAATGTAACAGTCAATACAGAGTAACTAATATTACAAAAATGTATATATGCTTTTATATTCACGAAACATTTTTTTTTTTAAGTGAAAACTTCTTTAGCGGCGTTGAGCACTTTTTCTGTAATGGGTATAAAATCTTAAACTCGCGTCAGGACACGTGACCTGATCGAAAAAGCGTAAGACGGATGGAGAGTAGACAGCTATCCCCTCTCTACGGCGCGCCGAAAATGTATGCCTGGGCCTACTGTTTCGTTTAGGCAGCGCAGGGCGCTTGCGCGAATGTTCGTGTATGTTACAGCGTGCCACGCGCATCCATGGATGGTGACAGCTGATGGCTCGACCGTCTGTGTAGTGATCACATTGTTGTGTATTCGTAAAATTCGTGAATGTAAAGTGCTTAAAATATGGAAATTGATATAGATAAACTTTTTAATGTAAAATAATTGTAATAGTTTTAAAGTGTTAAATTTTTAATGTAATATAAATTGTCATGTTTGTGTACGATAGCGCAATAAATGAATATTGTATTCTACCACATAAATGATAGTACTTTTATACTGATAAAGCAATTGGTGCAAAATTATTCCCTAACCATTCCAAAATATCAAACATGCTCAACGTTAATAATCAAGTTTTCACTTCTGCCGGCACTCCCGGAGTGCAACCCGTCTTTTTTTATTCACCACAAGTTAGCTCTTGACTGCATCTCACCTGATGGTAAGTGATGATGCAGTCTAAGATGGTAGCGGGCTAACCTGTTAGGGGTATGGTAAACTCATACTCCTAATTGGTTTCTACACGACATCGTGCCGGAACGCTAAATCGCTTGGCGACACATCTTTATCGGTAGGGTGGTAACTAGCCACGGCCGAAGCCTCCCACCAGACCAGACTCGAGCCGGGAATCGAACCCAGGATCTCCAACTTTTTAAAATGCAACAGCACTGCGCCACGGAGGTCGTCGAACATCATCGTACATCATAGTACAATCTATAAAAAAATCCAATCACACACTCAAAGAAGCATTGTCACTATAAAAAAATATTTTAAACTGTGACCCGTTCGCGAACGTAATCAACTGATCGATTTCGTGTAACAAAAAGATCTATAGATCACTGAACGGTCCCTCACTGCGAATGGGAAAGTGATCTCTTTGTACGCATTATTGATTTTAAATCGGGCGTGGAGGCTTCATTATAAAGGGTGAGAATGGGTAAGCACGTGGTGAGATAAAAAACTAAAGAGAATTAATAATGGAATGTTAATGTTTGTAAAGATAAAAATAAGTATTTTTTTTTAAATAAAATGATAAGCTTGTCAATCGTCAACAATTTACAGTAATGATATCAAAATAAAACGTTATATGTACATTATTTTTAACTTAACAATAATAAAATCGAATCTACAGTGATCATTAGACGGTTAATCTTGCATGCTATTGAATTTATTATGCTGTTTTATTTTATTGCATTACAATTTTTTTGAACAATCAACTAGCAAGAAAATAATATGATTTTCTTATGAATCTTACGATTATAAATAAAATAGAATTTCGCCAAAAATGCACATTAATGCAAACAGGTGTATGATTATTTTACCCCAAAGGCATGTAAATAATTTCTGCATGGCGACACAAAGACGGACCCGAGGCGATCCTGGGCATTACCCTAATGACCATACCATTATGGTATCTGACCATATACTCTCGTTTATTAGGGATAATAACGCTAACGAGTTTTTTATTTCATCCATCACAATTTCGGAACAGAAAAACTGCGATTTCAAATTATACGATCCATCTAGGATTTTTAGGCTGCCCATTACGGTGACTGGATGTGTTGTTTTCGATTATTTAATCATATTTTTATCAAGCTCATTATCGTTCCGATTATTGAAGAGACATCTGTGTGATAGTAAGGTTCTTATCAAGCAAGCAAATGCGACACGTGTAAAAAATTGTCTTATTGAAATGTATTACCAGCAAAAATCTGGAATGGGCCGTAGCTAAGTCAAATTCTATAATGGGAATAAAGTAACAAAGTACTTGATTATACCACCAAATTTTTGATGTACAGAAGATAATTACCCAGTAACACCAGAACAGCTGGCCTGATCGACAAAGAAATGGAGTATGTATATAGAGATACAGGGATAGATTTTTATCAGGACATGAGCTCTCATACAAATACATCTATATTTCCAAAAACAAAGTCGCAAGCTAGCTTCATTAAAATCACTCCCTCATTTATTCTTCCCGTCGTCTTCCCTCATTCATTATTGTCCCTAAGTGTTATCTCCTGTACCATAGAATTCCTTAATTCAATGTTCGAGTGAATGAGTACAAGGCCAATAAATTCCTTCCTTGACTAATAATCAGGTATAGTAACAGCAAAATATTCTAAATATCGAACCAAAAATTATGTGATTATATCACTTATGTTACTCAATATGTACCCATCAGCTAAATCATTTTCTCTATCAACCGTGCGCTTGGCTTCACCAATTATGAAATTAAAAGTAACGTCAATCAATTCCTATCTGGATTGACACATCTCTTGGACATTCGGCGATCCCATGTTAATTTAGTGGTATATTGAAACTGGTTATGGCGTCGATCGCACGAAGGTGAATGGTATAATTGATCTATACTGCGGTTTGAGGTTTCCTTGTATGCGTTTATACAAAATAACATATTTAAGAAATGTTATTGTGTACATACACAAAGCGGTGATAGCCTAGTGGTCAGGGCGTCAGCCTCCTAATCAGAGGTCGGCGGTTCGGATCCGGGCACGCACCTCTAACTTTTCGGAGTTATGTGCGTTTTTAAACAATTAAAATATCACTTGCTGCAATGGTGAAGGAAAACATCGTGAGGAAACCTGCACGCCTGAGAGTTCTCCATAATGTTCTCAAAGGCGTGTGAAGTCTGCCAATCCGCACATGGTCAGCGTGGTGGACTATGGCCAAACCCTTCTCATATTGAGAGGAGACCCGTGCTCTGTAGTGAGCCGGTAATGGGTTGATCATGATGATGATGATGATTGTATACATATTTAAGAAAAACAAGTTTCCTTTGTCATATTTTCTCATTAATTAAAATTTTATATTTAAAATTTTTAACAACTGACTCAACTTTGAAAACAGCATTGCTTATAAAAGGTTATTTAAGTAAAATTTACATCGGAAACAATAAAGCATTTATGTCGTATCTGTTTATAAAAAACAGCTATTTTATTCTTTAACAAAACGCTTTACAAAAACCCTTGGAGTTGTCCACAATACTTTTTTAAATAATACCACTAACATTTATTATGGTAGGATCCTCATTACCTAATTTTATATTTACTTGACAATACAAATCACATACAAACATATCCACATGATATATCTATGGAAGCATTTAACTTAAAAATCTCTTTTAAAGATTTTATCTAACAAATAACCCAACGAGGGATTGTAAAACCAGTTTTACAAAACTTATCATATAATCGAAAGATTATACCTGTTAGATTATCGAATCAAACAATTTAGCTACTCAAAGTGGCCGTATTTTGGACGACCTCCGTGGCGCAGCGCGCGCGCTGTCAGATTATAAAAAAAAGTTGGAGGTCCTGGGTTCGATTCCCGGCTCGAGTCTGGTCTGGTAGGAGGCTTCGGCCGTGGCTAGTTACCACCCTACCGACAGAGACGTGTCGCCAAGCGATTTAGCGTTCCGGCACGATGTCGCGTAGAAACCGAAAGGAGTATGGGTTTACCATACCCCTTACAGGTTAGCCCGCTACCATCTTAGACTGTATCATCACTTACCAACAGGTGAGATTGCCGTCAAGGGCTAACTTGTAGTAGATTTAAAAAAAAAAGTATTGCATTGTTTCTATATCATTTGCATAGCCATTAATCCGATCGTTGATCAGATTCAAGACAACATCTAATATTCACAGATTGCAATGAGATGTCATGTCATACAATATCAGTTATTGTTATTGCTATTTAACTCTTGTTCGATACTGTCTTGTTATTATTGTAATAAACCCGTTTAATCTATTATTACGTTAGATATTGTAACTTAATATAAGGCAATTATGAGTATCTGGCCTTATAATGGCCTTTTGGGTATGGTATTATGAGTATCTGAAGCGGTGATAGCCTAGTGGATAGGGCGTCAGCCTCCTAAACAGAGGTCGGCGGTTCGAATCCGGGCACCTCTAACCTTTCGGAGTTATGTGCGGTATTTAAAAAAAAAATCGTTGGGTTCGGCCATAGTCCACCACGCTGGCCATGTGCGGATTGCCATGCCTTTGAGAACATTATGGAGAACTCTCAGGCGTGCAGGTTTCCGCACGATGTTTTCCTTCGCGGTAGAAGCAAGTGATATTTTAATTGCTTAAAAACGCACATAACTCCGAAAAGTTATAGGTGCGAGAACCCCCGACCTCTAATTAAGAGGCTGGCGTCCTAACCACAAGGCTATCACAGCTTGACATGTTAGTATTAACTTATTTCTTAGATATCTCAGAAATTGTTAAATGTTAGTGGGTACTTGCTTAGAACAACAGTTAAGGTAGCCATCGGAAATAACTGCACAGAAATTTAAACAATAAGCTACTTATAATACCTACTTATATGTAAACAATACACAAATATCGATAGCGTCTAAAGGCAATAACATAAAAAGTAGACAGGTCCAGTAACACACCCTTATATAACTTCCAGTGAATCGACGTGGCATTTCTAAAAAAACTCCCGTGAAAGGGCCGTTCGAAATGAAAGTCAAAATAAAAACAGGCGGATAGTCTTGACCTTGCGGTCCCGGGACCGTTAGGAGAACTTTTTTTCGAACAAAACGTTAGGCCGCTGCTATTCCTCTCATCTTGAGAACCGCAAAAGGAGTCGAGTGATATTTGTATCGCGGACCCTATACACTCAGCAACATGGGTAAATTTTATATCAATTTTAAAAGCTTACCAGAATTTTCGGAACCGGCAGGGTTTGACACATTGACATAAGTGGTAATTTTAATAAAAATGTTTTGTTTTGATAGATTACAACATACTACTTAATATAAATACATACTAACGCACTAACAAGATAATTTTGTTTAACACGAATCTGGCAGATTTAAGAATAGTGGTACATTGAAACGAATAGCAAATTTTTAGTAACCTTGCCAATTTAGTTTAGTTATTATTATTAGATTAATAACTACAAAATTACCATCATTTAATTACTTCAAATAAGCTGAAGCATAAGCTGTGATAGCCTAGTAGTTAGGATGTCCGCCTTTTAGTCAGAGGTCGGGGGTTCGATTCCGGGCATGCATCTCTAATTTTTCGAAGTTACGTGCGTTTTTAAGCAATTAGTATATCACTTGCTTCAACGGTGAAGGAAAACATTGTGAGGAAACGTGCATGCCTGAGAGATCACCATAATGTATTCAAAGGCGTGTGAAGCCTGCCAATCCGCACATGGCCAACTTGGTGGACTATGGCCAAATCCTTCTCATATTGAAAGAAGACCCGTGCTCTGTAGTGAGCCGGCAATGGGTTGATCATGATGACGATGATGAATTACTTCAAATATGATTGCTAACTTTTTTAAATAAATACTAGCCAATGGTCTAATAGTTATTTTTATTCAGAAATAGTGCTAACGACTCCGCAAAATTCGAATATATGGATGTATGGTTTAAATTTTATTTTTTCCTGGGGTAAAAAGTATGTTTCTAGGAACATAGTTAGGTTGAAAGCTTTAAAGCGGTTGTTTAGTTATACACGGTCTTCTTTTGATCGTTAATTTACTTGTGAGAGAAATTGAGAAATCGGCGTGTTACTATTCACGCGCAATGCAAGGTTAATAATAAAGCTATCAGTGTATAGTCTCCCCAAGTTTGCGAGTTGGGACGCTATGGCGACGACAGTTTTGACTATAAATAAGTGTTGTATTGTATTCAATGTATGCCGCTACTGTGCGCTCGGCGGCGAAACACAAAAGAATTTGGAATCCTTATCGTGCCTCTACTCATCTGCTCCGGCTTTGTTTACTTTTAAGGATAACATTCAGGTTCTTTTGAATGTTATAAACTAGTTCAAGATTATATGTATTGCTAACTTTTTCAATTGTTTTCTTAACTTAAAATGAGATTTAGGCTCAGTTTGTGACAAGCAAGCTTTTTTTTTTTGGACTGACTACAAGCTGTTTTTTTTTTTTTTTTCGGACTGTCCGGGGTAACCGGGCTGTTTGGCGATCTTCGGAAAGAAGCTCTGCCAGAAGTAGTGTGTTTTATAATTACTTAAATATTTGTTGAACTTACGAGTACTTCGCAGTTCTAAGTAAGTAAGCTAGTGGTAGTCATATTTGACATAGGCTAGTTGACTACTGTGATATGTATATATCACAGTCTCAACGGTTGATTCCCAAGTCAGGTCAAAAATTGGTATTAGATTCGGTTTAAAAATAATTCAGATCAAGACGTTGGCTCCTTCCGCACTCGGTTGGGAAGTCGTCAGTCCTAACTGTTATAATGATCGTTAAGGCCCGCTAATCCACATTGGATAAGCCTAGATGGCTTATGCTCTAAATCTGTCTCTCATACTACATAGAAAGTCTCTGCCATTGGTTGAGGGATATAATGAATATGAATATAAAGTTTTATCATGCTACTTCTAGTTACTATCTGTTTTACAATTTTGGTTTGGTGATATTGATCGTGATTCGTTACCACGCTGCTGCCAATAATACCTCTCAAAATTTTATTATTTCACTTGAACTATGACACTATTATGTTCTTGACAACGTTGTCATGGCAACGAGATACAACCATGATGCCATTGCGCCAATGAAATATCGCTTCCGATTAGCTCGTTTCACTTTTTTTGAGTTACGTGTCTTCAATCAGAGGATTTGCGCAACGTTCGCTTCGATATCAGTTTTACTTTATTTTGTGCACTGACATAAAAACAAACAGTACCATCTTATTCCATATATAGGATAATCTGTGTGGGATTCGAAAAGGGGTTTGGAGGCTTTCTTTCGACCCTTTTTGTAGGTTTAGATGCCGCTACAGTTAGCGACGTAAAACTTTAGCTTTTATTGTCTTTTCGTTGGTCCTTGTCGATGTGATTATCCTCAGATACATATTCCATAGCTGGTCCAAAGTCTTACTTCTCATCGGAGTTTAAACAGTTGTTATTTTCTCATGTTACAGATGATAGCCAAGATCTACTTTAGGGCTTTAAACTAATGAAATGGACTTCTTCAATGTCGTGATGGGTAGGGCTGCTGCAGATGTTCCTTAAGTATAATTACTTATTTAGGAACTGTAAAAGGGTACTGATAAACATCGCGTATGTTACATACATGATCTAACTAGATTCGAACTTGATATATGATTGTAATTCGAAGTCGAGAATGCTTGGGAATTAATGAAAAGCACGAGATAAAATAACTTTTCACCTCTTATCTATTTGTTTTTATTTGTCCTATATGCGCTTCGAAACCACTAATCAGATTATGGAGAATCTTTAGTAGAAAAGAACTATATACACCTTTTTTTTACACATAAAAAAAAACTAATTATACATTATTATAAGTGTTGGTATAGGGATCAACAACAACATCAATTCCTTTCGTAGGGAAAGTCTCGCTGAAAACCGAGGGGAGTGGAGGCACTTGGCTCAGCAGGCTGTCACGGATTTTGGAGATAAAATGAGGGTGGATCTGAATTTGTACAAATACACTGAAAAATAGACCACCCTCCAATATAATCTATAATTACGTCGATGGTGCCCTATCATGTATTCAGTGCGCGCGTTTGTTCCGTGCAAAGATTGGGTTCATCAGCCACATCAGGGCACGAATGACGCCCTTGTTGAAATTTCTAAAATTAACAGAGACCCAGTCGCTGTTGCCGAAACGGCAGTGAGAAGAAGAAGAAGAGAAGGTATTTGGGTTGAATAAAAGAAAAGTCGTCCGCACTGTTGACTGACTGTCATATTTAAATTAAATAATAATAATGACTGAAATATTGTTTTTTTTATACACTACAAGTTAGCCCTTGACGGTTATCTCACCTGATGGTAAGTGATGATGCAGTCTGGGATGGTAGTGGGCTAACCTGTTAGAGGCATGGTAAACCCACACGCCTAATTGGTTTCTACTCGACATCGTGCCGGAACGCTAAATCGCTTAGCGACACGTCTTTGTCGGTAGGGTGGTAACTAGGCACGGCCGAAGCCTCCCATCAGACCGGACTCGAGCCGGGAATGGAACCCAGGACCTCCAACCGTATACTCTTACAATATTCCAATAACGTTATACTTCGCAACGTTATCGTTGTATATAACGTTCAAACTTTAATTGTTATAAACAAAACGTTTACCGATAACATGAGGCGCTGCAATTACGATTCAATTACGATATGGGATCCAAGGTCGTATAGACCGGGAGCTTTTATTATCTGGGAACGATTCCTTTAATTATATTGTCTTTTTTATACGATCGATTTATGTGTTAGACGTAAACCTGCTGTTACTCAGGGCTGAATCCCATCACAGTTTTGGTTTTACCGTTCAACCGCAATTGTTGTAGGAGTCTAGAATAAAAACGTTTAAATGCAAGTCGGACTCGCAAACGAAGGTATGAATTACAATACGAGCATAACCTGGCAGACATTTTGGTATTATCTAAACAACATTACCCTGACCAAAAAAAACCAAGATTTTATTATTATAAAATAACCAAGAAAATAACTATACAGAAAACACAACACAAAAGCGGTGATAGCCCAGAAGAAGCGGTGGTAGCCCAGTGGTTAGGGCGTCAGCCTCCTAATCCGAGGTCGGCGGTTCGAATCCGGGCACGCACCTCTAACTTTTCGGAGTTATGTGCGTTTTTAAACAATTAAAATATTACTTGCTTCAACGGTGAAGGAAAACATCGTGAGGAAACCTGCAGGCGTGAGAGTTTTTCATAATGTTCTCAAAGGCGTGTGAAGTCTGCCAATCCGCACATGGCCATCGTGATGGACTATGGCCAAACCCTTCTCATATTGAGAGGAGACCCGTGCTCTGTAGTGAGCCGGTAATGGGTTGATCATGATGATGATGATGATGATGATGACAAAGACACATCCACTTATCGACAGGACAAACAGTTTACTTATCACTTGAGTAAAATATGATGAAGAACTTCGGAAGAAGAAATAGGTTCGCAACAAAGCAGACAAATGACTTGAAATCTGGAGAATACTCATAACCGTCACTTAAAGCAATATTATTTTAATATTGGTGATATTTATTTTGATGTTCGCTTGGAAATGTTATCCCTATTTTAGAGTAAAAGTATTTTAGTTAATTAACTTTAGGTGATGAAAGCTTTGCAGCAAGTTAAAAAGCTTACCAAGTAGTTCAACAATGAAGAAAAAGTTTGTCTAACTAGCAATAATTAAACATGTTTAAGTATTTAATATGAAAATAAAGTTGAGATAAACCAAATCTTACTATCATTCAAGTCTAAAGGACTAAAAAAAAATGCTTATAAAAATAATTATGTTGGAATAACACTTATTTTTTATTAACTATATTGTACAATGAAACAATGTCCAAATTCGAACTTGTGAACTTGTCTCTCTTAAATAGTAAATTTTTGATCTCAGATCAGATCAGAAATATTATTTATATCATGGTGAGGCTGAAATGGCATTACATTGACACAAATGATAACTTGGTTGACTTTACAATGTTAAGTGATATAATCAGTGATTAAGTTAGTTTTATTGCAAGAAACAAAGCGCTTTATTTTCCCCTATGCAAACATTTCACTTTATACTGACTAACTAAATTTTGGATGCATATTTTTTTGTGTACAACAGCGTTTTCGTTTAGGAGGTTTTAACTCCCTCTCTAAAATGCATTAACCCAATCAGCTAAGGATATATCCTTGCTATATATTGCTATAGCCATATTACTTTAATGACGTACCTACATGAGGATACTCTGTAATGTAACACGGTTGCCAACGCTTTATGGTTTTCGATCGAAATCTAAAATTGGCTTTTACGTGGCACGTGATTGCTTCGTTTACCAATGAATATGGCTGTAATCGTATATGATAGGTTAAAATTAATTACGTCTAGTACTTAATTAATATGTTCTATCTTATTGGCTAGTTTTATATTATTGATAAACTAATGTTATTATAATGAAATTTGTAAAACGTTAAATATCTATAATATAATCTACCTGAATGTAATTCTATCTGCAGATTATATATAGGTATTAATTATTCACTACTAATTCAGAGTGATCTTAAGTTTACTTAAGTGAACGGTATTTCATCAGTGCGTTCAATTTTCCGTCAGTCAAAGCTTCACAACTTCTGAATAAGGAATAACAACTCATAATTATTAAGACGATATGACTCGAACTCATAATAATGAGACGATGGTGAAAACTACATTCGTATGCTTAATACTTACTAAGCTACTACTAACTTAGTAAGCTAAGAGGGCCCCAAAAGCATCTGGTCTAATAAGAAGCATACAACAAACTTATGCTAGTTTTATTTTCATTTTCAACATCTCACATTGTCACATCATCATCATCATCATGATCAACCCATTGCCGGCTCACTACAGAGCACGGGTCTCCTCTCAATATGAGAAGGGTTTGGCCATAGTCCACCACGCTGGACATGTGCGGATTGGCAGACTTCACGCGCCTTTGAGAAAATTATGGAGCACTCTCAGGGGTGCAGGTTTCCTCACGATGTTTTCCTTCACCGTTGAAGCAAGTGATATATTAATTGTTTTTAAAAACGCACATAACTCCGAAAAGTTAGAGGTTTCCGCCCGGATTCGTACCGCCGACCTCTGATTAGGAGGCTGACGCCCTAACCACTAGGCTATCACTATTAACTAAAAGTTAACCCTTGAAGCCAATCTCACCTGGTGTAAGTGATGATGCAGTGTAATATGGTAACGGGCTAACCTGTTAGGGATATGGTAAACCCATCTACTCTAGTTGGTTTTACGCGACATAGTGCTCGAACGTTAAACCGCTTGGCGACACATCTTTGTCGGTACCGCGGCGTTTGCAAACGCCATGTTTGCTTCGGGATAGGAAAACATATATTGTAGTGAAAGGATTATCAAAATTGGTAAGGTAGTAGTTTATAAAATAGCAAAATACAAATAACAAACAACAAATATTTCCTTTTTATGATATCAGTTGTGTCTCTGGCAAATTATATACGGAGCATATTTCGGTCTCCCACTTCTTGCCATGCAATAGAAATTCCGACTTACTAACAAAGTCATTTCGATTACAAAGAAAGAGTGTAGCAACATTGTTCTACAGTATCCATACCACGTAGCGACGCGTACGTACACAAAACCACCACTAACATCAATTAAACGCCCGATCAATCAATCGACTGGTCTCATTAAAGAACCCGCTTTTTATTTAAAATCTCTCCATTCCGTACCACCTACACGTGTGTACAAGCCGTGTAGCGTACAAATCAGAACAAAGGTAAACGAAACCCCACTTGGATTAGAGTTGCATATCGCTTGGCACGTTCAGCTAGCTTAATGGCATAGGTACACAGTGTAATTACCTTTCTAGTTGGTAACCATAATAAGAATAAAGCATATTCATAACAAAAACTCATCCGGTACTCGATCGGGAGCTAAATCGATGCCTATAATGAAATCGATACTGCTATATCGATGATGTAGAGAAAATAACCAGCTAAGGATTTGAAATTACTATAATAAAGATGTCTTGGCCTTTGGCTACCGGCTGACGAAAAATTGTGAAGTCGAATTACAAAAAAAAATGTAATTAGGTTTTGTGTTAGTAATTTTCCGATGGCTTCGCTACACGTTTTTTTACTGATGTCGAGCGATGATAGGTTTTGCGTTTAACTGCGTCTCTTAGTTCTATGTCATGGTTTTAAAAATTGGAAAATGTATAATTTTAATTCTATGTCAAACTACCTACTAATTCAATGAACTTTATATATGCGCATGAAGTCAAATTATTCAACACCTCTAAAGGATCTGAGTTTTTATAAAAACCATAATTTATTTGTAAACACAAAGTTCTGAACTCATTGAGATGAGATGGTGGTGATAATTGCGTTAGATCAAGTAATGTAAAATAAAGAAGATTCTTAAGTTACAGACAATCAGTTGTGTAGAAATAAGCCCACAATGAACTACTAGACGGGTAAAATATAACCATAATTATTTGTCTATTTAACGTCTCACTGTTGGGCCTGTCTTCTTGGGAGAGTTTATTTATAGCATTGCCAAACTTTTCTACTCCAATGTGACGACTATTATCATTCATTTTAGCGACAATAACGGTGTTCGACGGCTTAATTTGCTCTAGACCCTATGTTTAGAGCAAGTTAAGCCATCGATCTCACATTGTGGACACCGTCAATTTCAAAATACCGGATTGGTAGTGACTACTTTGAAACATAAGAATTATATATAAGACTTAGTGATCTATAGTAAAAAACATCCTTATAACTACGTGGAAGAGTAGAGAGTAAAATATATAAGTATGCAATATTAAAAAAAAATACCAATATGGTGTAGCGTGTTCGACTATGGATCAGGAGATAACAATATTGGATACAAATCTGATGCCTTTTTTCCCATTAAATTTGCTTTTGTAACAGACGTTATGTGACCCTGGTGACTTAAAGTTTGGGTTATTATAACATGAGTTATAATAACCCAAACTTTAAGTCACCAGGGTTATAATAATTGCTATAACCCACCAACCCGCTCCAGAGCGAATAAATACCCACATCACTTTCCATCTCTCCTTCTCTCTTTGAAAATTACTTGTTAATGATTTCATTCAACTTTTGTAGACGTACATTTCACATAATTTTTGTGTTAATAAATACATAATTGTTTTATAAATTCACATTAATGATAACCACTTCATTGGATTTTATTTGAGTATAGTTTTCATTGTCTAATTGAACATATTATATACCGACAAAAAGAGAAAACTCATTTTCCATTGCCTACCAAATTAAAGCTAAAACTTGACGGTGTACGGTTCCTTTCTAGTTGATGGAGACCAACATATTTTATAATTACACACAGATACCAATCACATTTTTAATTACACACCCTTTCAATAGCGATCAAAAGCCGTCCATATACATTTGAATACAAAAAAAAATGCTCAAACCGGGCTTAAAGTGAGCTGTAAATTAGACAGTAACACAGGAAATGGCTTCTTAGCCCGTCGGGTCGTGATTAGCGATCAATGTGATCAGTACTATCACTGATCGGTGATTCACTGGCGGCAGAGTGCCGGCCGGCATAAAGAGGCATAGATCAAGTGGCTAGGCAGAAATTCTATTAACATTTATTGTTCTATTTCCTACCTTTTTTTTATCCACTACAAGCTAGCCTTTGACGGTAATCTTACCTGATGGTAAGTGTTGATGCAGTCTAAGATGGTAGCGGGCTAATCTTTTAGAAGTATGGTAAACCCACGCTCCTAATTGGTTTCTACACGACATCGTGCCGGAACGCTAAATCGCTTGGCGACACGTCTTTGTCGGTAGGGTGGTAACTAGCCACGGTCGAAGCCTCACTCACACCCTCAATCACTTACCATCAGGTGAGATTTCCGTCAAGGGTTAATTAGTATAAATAATTTAATAAAATGACATCTAACAGTAAAGCCATGTAAAGTCATCTATATGTCGGTTGGCTATAATTGTATTTGAGTATGCATACAAACATAATTTACATCATAGGAGAAAGCTACATATGATGGTGAAAATTGTACGATTTACGTATGACGTACAAAAATATAACACGACATTTTCGTTGCATAGCTAAAAAAAAACTTGAGGGTGTCAAGGGACACCCGGATGGAACGAAGTTCCTTTCGATTAATTAGTAAAGGAATTGTAATAAAATTTTATTTAAGTTATAATAATATTTTTTTTATTATTAACAAATATAATGTTATATAAACTTAATTAGTAGGCTCAATTTTGTACTCCATCAGCAATATCCGGAACACTGTCAGGATTCATTTATTTTTTACAAAAAACCTGTATACACTCAACAAAAATAATCGTCGCGACACCACACTGTTCAATGCGAAATAGAAATAAAAATATCTGGCTTGCTTTCTATAAGAGAGAGAGACAGGCAGAGAAACATGCGACGCCGCACAGCTTACAATAACAAAAAGTGTCGTGACAACTTTTCGTAAGAATTTTTCCGTCTAGCCCCTTTCACAACGCGCGATAAGGAACTTCGTTCCAATTAATACATCCCACACTAAATCTATGACCCTTCCAAAATTACTGTAAATAGCCTTATTCCAAACCTTAAAAACTATGACAATAGGTATCTATACCTATACCTATTGTCATAGTTCTTAAGGTTCTTATATAAGGTTCCATATCTATATATATATACCTCCCAAAACAAGCATATAAGAATAAACTAGCGTACGAATCTTCTACTCGTGTATCTTATCTAATAAACAAATATATCAATTACTTTGAAAAACCGAAGTGTGTTGGTGTCTGTTAGCGCGTTAGTCTTTTAATCTATGAGAAACCAGTAATCGTAGTTACCGTGTGTTTAAGTAAGGCACGATAATTGAAGATATGCTCGTATCATACATACCAGTCCGCTCTGAGTGACGTGTGATTACTTTGCGCTCACTCAGATGAAATTAAGATGAAACGGAGGCATGAAAAATGTAGAGAGCAAATTATGTTTCTGCGAGGAGATATATCGATGTGTGCAGTCTTGGAAACTGCGATCGTCTCCTTGCGAGTGAATTCTTTAGAACTTTAGAATGAACTTGGTTACTTCTATGTAGGTACTACGTATTATAGGTGTCCGTCTTGTCAATAAAATGCATACAAAGTCTTCAGACAGATGTTTGCGTTAGTGACGTTAATTTGAAGGAATGATGCGATTATACCCTTCTCGTAGTGTTTTAGTACACTGAAAAGTATTTAAGATCGATTTATTGTAACTGCGTCGTTGTTATAGTGATAAACATAGCTTTTTATACACTACAAGTTAGCCCTTGACCACACACCTGATGGTAAGTGATGATGCATAATCAACTGCAGATCATTGGGCTCGATTCCCGGATCTTCGGGCTGAAATATGTGAATGTATAGACCACAAACTCTTACCTATAAACTTGTACCTACAAGTTTGGAGTAAAAGAAGTGGAAATCTCTTCGCACTAAAGCTTTTATATGCTATCGCTCTCAATAGTAATCTCTAGCATGTGATAATAACCGTCGAAATCCGCAGTAGAGCGGTGTCGAGATTTTGACGTGTCTTGACATATTATGCAGCAAAAGCTCACTAATATACTTGTCGAATGACATACAGAAGTTGTGATAGCCTAGTGGTTAGGACGACTGTTTCCTGGACTGTCAGAGGTCGGGGGTTCGAACCCGGGCACGCACCTCTAACTTTTCGGAGTTATGTGCGTTGTTAAGCGATAAAAATATCACAGGTTTCAACGGTGAAGGAAAACATCATGAGGAAACCTGCACGGCTTAGAGTTCTCCATAAAAAGGCTCAAAGGCATGTGAAGTCTGCCAATATGCACATGGCCAGCGTGGTGGACTATGGCCAAGCCCTTATCATATTGAGCGGAGATCCGAGCTCTATAGTGAGCCGGCAATGGGTTGATCATGATGGTGATGATGATACAGCCTATGGGAGCATAAAGCTTACTTTAGCTTTACTACGCACTCGTAGGATTTTATAACTAAGTATATTCAACGAAGGGTTAAACAAAGAAGGTTAGTTTCGAAGGTAAATTCTTTAAAGACGGCTACAAACAAATACAAAGTTACTTTTTAAGTCATGTAATATATTTTCTTTCGCTTTTTGTATTTGGTTAGCTGAGGTGTTATGGAGATATTGTCCCAATTTCTTTGAATGATATAAGCATTACTCAAGCCCGTATCCTGTATGAACAGATAAACAAATCAACCACGTCGAAATAAACAATATCGCCCCGGTATGACTTGTAGGGGTAATCAAGGGAGCTGGAAGGTTTTTTTTTATTTTGGCTCTTGATGCTTAAACTCGTATACTGGTAATGTAACCATAATTTTGCAGTAAAGTTTTATTGATATATGCTCACAGCGTTTCACGTTAATATCACTCTGATGTTCTCACTGGAAAGTGGGTTTATACTGTAATTAACATTGTCGAAACGAGATGTGACTTGCTGATTTCCGTTAAATCACCCCTTGTAATGGGCAGTACTTGTATTAAGATCATTTCGTATGATTGGTGCTCTAATAATTTAAGCACCAACGTGAATTAAATCTATGCTATAAATACTTTTAACGCGATTGCACTCTGTAATTCTTGTAATTTTGTAAACGGTGGCACATGCATATTGATGAAAATAACAAGATACCATTTTACCGACATTGAAGATTGTTATTGTTGTCTCTCTTCTGAAACTGTTTCAAAATAATGCGATTGTTTGATCGATTATGATTTACATTTGAGAATCGGCGTTCCATTCAGGTGTTTAATGTAGTCGCACCGTAGATAAAAAGAAATATAACAAAAGAACAAGTAAGTAGACAGAATATTTCTAAGCAGTATCATATTTACATATGAAGTTTTTCTTACAGCAGTGTAGTTTTCGTGTTAGGGACGCCGCACTGTAAACTTTAAAATTGCACCACAAGATAAAATTTATAATATTATCGTCAAACACATAGTAAATAAGAGTCATTTTGCTCCGGTTCTAATCTCAAATTGCTATTATAAAGTATTCAATAGCTAAACTGCATAATTTTAAAATTACTTACACTCCAAGTCAACACCCATGGTTACCCTACAAGTAATAACTGAGAGCCGGTATCGAACCTGCGTTAATGACGCGCCTTGGGCAAGCCTCTGTATCAGAAGCTGTATCTTATGAATCGCATAACCAGGAATGGACTTTATATTATCACCCATAGAGTTCAATTTTCAGTGTCATTAATATATTTTAGAATGTATACGATAATAACCCTAAAGATATGATATTGTTTACGACTATAATCGCTTGAAGCATGTGGACACGTGTTATGTATGGTGCGTAATCATAGTACTGTCAACCTCAAGAATAGGTCTCAATAATTGCAATGAGCGTTTTTAGTTTCATTCATTGAATGAGGCAAGATTACATGTATGAGAGGGTGTGTCATCAGTGCGTGAAGAATCAAAAATCCAATTTTTACTGAATATCCGGCTTCTATATACCAACCAAACGTATTTATCAAGGAATCTATCAATCATATCTTTATTCGAAAAGTCCTTTAAAAGGCACTTTTGACGCGTCAATAATTTACATAGTGTGTTAATGTTTTTTTTTGTTATCACCATCTCACCTAGTCAATAATACATTATGATTATCTATGAAGTTAGAGCAATTCACATCCAAGCTTTTTTATCGTTTATATAATCCTTAATATCGTAATATGATATGTCTATAAGCTTACGTTTAAGGATATAACGAACGTTTCTCAGTCACACATTATTGTAAGGCTACTTAACTGAACTGAATATTACTCGTATGTACCACATCCCGGTTGCAGTGAAAGAACTACTAACAAGAAAGTTACATAAAGTTATGATTTTCCGAGAAAAAGTATGGTAGTGGTCTATTTGTAATTTCATCTATCTCCATTTGGAATTTCAATCATATTGGTTGAGTAGTTTTTCGTGAAAGAATAACAAACATCCATACGTAGATAAGTAGAGATATCAATTTGAAATAGTAAGCCATAATATATGGCCAATTCGTTATAGTACCCAAGAAAATTTCTTTAAATATTTTGTTCTAATACTCTCCTTACATTTCAAATGAATTAAAATAATGAAAAGTTACTGCTTCATATATGTATTAGGTTATTTTGTCTGGTGGGAGGCTTCGGCCGTGGCTAGTTACCACCCTACCGACAAAGCGATTTAGCGTTCCGGCACGATGTCGTGTAGAAACCAAGGGCTGACTTGTGGTGTATAAAAAAAAAACATTTTTTTGTTCTTAGTTAGGCACAAAGACTTTTTTATACCTACCTTTATACTATAAGAATGAATGGTTTAACTCGCCAGTACAGCGTTCGCATATGACAAGCGATTTGAAGCTGGTGGGGGAAAAAAGGCTATTATTCAGCTCACAGTAGCCCGCGCCTGCCGCCAGGAGCGTATGACTTTTGTACTGTCCTCCAAGAAAGTGTTAATATCTGTGCTTTATGACGTGTTTAATGGCAAATATAGCAGATTTTTTCTAATACTAGCTTCGTTAGTTTTTAGTTCAGTACAATAACGGTTTCAGGATACTGTTGGGTTTGCCGCGGTTCTGCTCGGCGTCAAACATGTTCGCACAGCAGCGGACGGATGACTTCTATGCCGTTATGAGAAAGAAGGCGTCATCCCTTCTAGCAAGACTGCGGTCTCTCAAACGGTATCCTGAATATGTTAGCGGGAAAGGTTGACTCACCGATTTTACAGCATTTTATGTCGGTGCTGGTTTGGTGAGCCAAGCTTTAATTTATTTTGATTTAATTTAATGTATAGTTTATTTTAATTTGATTTGATTTAATTTAATTTTTTAAAATTTAAACTAACATTTAAGCTGTACCGACGAAAGGGGGCCCTAGTTGTCTAAATAAAGAAATTTATTTATTTATTTATTTAGTTATGTTTTCTAGTGAATGTTTTGATTTTGGTTCTGAATGGCGCACTGATTCTGGTCTGATGGGAGGCTTCGGCCGTGGCTAGTTACCGACAAAGACGAGACGCCAAGCGATTTAGCGTTCCGGCACGATGTCGCGTAGTAACCAATTAGGAGTATGGGTTTACCATATCCATAACAGGTTAGCCTGCTACCATCTTAGACCGCATCATCACTTACCATTTGGTGAGATTGCCGTCAAGGGCTAACTCGTAGTGCATAAAAAAAATAGACGTCATTCGTTTTTTTTCGCAGGGAGCCGCGGAAAACAAGCGGCCCAACACGACGGACTTTGGACCTACCTACTATGTCCAATAGTGGACGTCAATCGGTGAGATTGAAAGAATTATATTAACCTGCTGAACACTTTTTATTACTATTGAAAGAATTACATAGACTTGTTGAACACTTATTATTACTCTTGGAAGAATTACATAGACTTTGCAGAACACTTATAACTTTCCACGCCTTAGTTTAAAAAGACACTGAGCTCAAGACCGTGTTTTTCGAGGGATCGCTGAATGCACCGGAAAAGGAAAAAGACCGTCTGTCATATTTATTGTTTTTGTACTACCCGCGTTGCCGGAGATAATGAAAATCCCAATCAGTGTTCAAATACCTCACACACAATTATTGTGTATGCTAACAAGATGATGATGATGATGAATGTTTTGTTTTAGACAATTAGGTTATGTTAGGCATTAAAATTTTTTTTGTGTGTTGTAATAATTCGATTCTCTAACGTATCCATTTACTTCCTAAAGGTGAAACTAACCGATTTCAAAGAACCTTTCATCCCTGGGTCAATGTTAGTTTTATGATATAACACTGTCATATCTATTATATAATAGAAAGATGTTCAATGAAACTTGAACCTTGTTACAAATTATAATAAGTTAGATGTTATAATTTTTTCTATAAATCGCAATTTGTAATACAATTGAACAGCCTATTTTGGTAATATCGTGAAGAGTTTGAAACATACCATTTATGTTTCTGCTTCGCAAATATCAACATGCGCATAGAAAGTCACATCGGACAAAATTTCTATTTATTTAATCTAATATACGATTAGTTTCATTCTTATAATAAAGGATTTCTGTTATAGTTTAGTTAAACAAACTTTCGATCGAGTGTCAGCATTTTGTCGTCAACTGTATCGCGAGGTACTGTGATTACTACCAGTTTTTGTTGCGCAGGGTCGCGAGACACGTGGGGCGATGAAATTATGGTAATCACGGTAGACTCCATCACAGCACGTGGTTAGGGTTCCGATGGGAAATTTACAAGTCATTTTTCTTAATACCTATCTAATCATCTTTTTGCGATGATCGATAACAAGATAATTCTCAGGCTTTACATTGCATCGCAGCGTTGTAATATATCTTACCTTCTTGGAAGGGAGTGTGCTATTGCGGACGAGTACGCAAGCGTCTCCGTGACCCAGCCACCAGGCGACGCGAAGGAGCATCTCTGGGTTTCAGTAGGTATTCTGGTCGTCAAGCTTGCCATCGGGTAATCCCAAGTACATTGTATTGATAAACAATAAACAGCGAGTATAATTTGCTATATTCCGCCGACAAATTATACTTGCTGTTTATTGTTTATCACGGACTTCCGCAAAGTAACGCCTGCTTCTATTCATTACATTGTATTGTATTATTTCAAACTAATAGCTGGGGTTTTGACGACCTCCGTGGCGCAGCGCGTGCGCTGTTGCATTTTAAAGATGGAGTTCCTGCGTTCGATTCCCGGCTCGAGTCTGGTTTGGTGAGAGGCAACGGCCGTGGCTAGTTACCACCCTATCGACAAAGACGTGTCGTCAAGTGACTTAGCGTTCCGGCACGATGTCGTGAAGAAACCAATTAGTGTTTACCATACAGGTTAGCGGTGATGGTAAGCGATGGTAGCGGACTATCTTGGACCGCATCATCACTTACCATGAGAAGCCGTCAAGGGCTAACGAAAAAAAGTATGCCAATGGTTTTGAGACGATGTAGTTATCTTTCAACGGAACCCGCCACAATGAAAGTAATGTTTTTTTTGTCACAATAATTGTCGTTCATATTCATCAACATCTGTTCTATTTGTCTCTTCAGTATCACGCATACGCTCTGTTACTTTGTGGTTAATATGGAAGTGGTTACAGAAACAAGCGGTACTCAAAATATCCGCGTTTTACGTGCAACCGCGTTTTCGCGCCTTACAACTGTGTGTTTATCATCATCATCATCATGATCAACCCATTACTGGCTTACTATAGAGCACGGGTCTCCTCTCAATATGAGACGGGTTTGGCCATAGTCCACCACGCTGGCCATGTGCGGATTGGCAGACTTGACACGCCTTTGAGAACATTATGGAGAACAGACGTGCAGGTTGTTTGTTTTCCTTCACCGTTGAAGCAAATGATATTTTAATATAAAAAAAAGAAAAAATATTTGTGTTTATAGTGGGTTTTATTTAACTGCTATATATCTCATCATAGCGCCCAAATAAATGCAATAGCATTTTGCATTATGCTCGTGTGAATTAAGTACTAGGGAGCGCTATAATCGTTTTTATTTCCGTTTTATCGTTAAAAAAAAATCTGTGCTTTTTTGAGTATATTGTGATTCTAGCTGTCAGCACGTAATTTTGGGGTCAAATATCGTATAATGACGTGCCGATCGTAAAATGTTTTATTAACTGAACCCTTATAGCTATTCCTCTTTTAGATCCAGTAACTACGCAATTTTAAGCTAGCAATAGCTGAATGAATGGTAAATTTAAACAGTTCTGAACGACAAAAGTTAGTGACATACACGAGGTCTTGTCGCTGAGTACCAATCTATGCCAGGCAACCGTAGAATTAAAAAAGATAAAAACAGATTGCTAGTAATACATATACATATACACAAAAAAATTATATATGAACATAACATATTAATTTAAAAACTAATTTTTATATAATAAATTAACTAATATATAACTATTACGTGAAATAAAGAGTCAGAGATCTTGGTATGATATTTTTTTTTCTTTACACTAAAGAGCAATAAAGAAATTGTTTTCTTTATATGAGAGACTAACACAATATTAATATTATAATACATATATATACAACGTAATAATATTATGAGTATAAGATGGCTAATCGCTATACTTCGTCAATATGGCCATTTCCTTTACGTGCACTCTTTTTGGCTCACTCGCCCCAGCACGCTACCGTGTATTTTTCTCTTACAGTAATAATTATTCCTCACAAATGGAATGCTATTTATGTTTAAAAAGAAACAAAAGTATCCACCGTAATTATAACAAATGCGGTAATTATTGTCCATCATAATTTAACATAATGGCAATAAAACACTCTTGTCTCGTCCAAATCTCTGTTAAATTGCAGTCAAACATACCAACTTTATTTTCACATTGCCATAATGACGTAGGTACGGCTATTTTGTGATATGTGAAAGGCTAGTTACCTAAATCGGCTACATGACAATGACAGTCAAAATCATTGTCATCATCATTACTACCACCGAAATTCACTGTTGGACTTAGGTGTTTGGTTGGAATTTCAACTCAACGGTCCAGTACCGCTCGTGTCCTTTCATCAGGTTCATGTATTTATTCAATGAGGGAACTTTAATTTAATTTAATTTAAGAGATCATTCTTAATAATTAAATAGTTTTGTGTATATAAAAAAAAATACTAAATGTTCAACTGCGATCTCACATGGTAAGACCTGCAGTCAAAGATCGTAGCGAGCTAATCTGTTAGGGTTACAGAATTTATATTCAACCCATACACCTAAAAGTTTCGCGGATCGTACCGGAACGCGTTATCGCTTTTATGTATATTTACATCGCGAGCTAACGAGCAGAGGGGTCACTTGATGGCAAGTGATTTCTACTCGGCTGCTGCTGAGTATATTGATTGGAATAAATTGGCTTAATTGCATTGTATACCTTTGCCTGAAGATGGCGAAATCGGGACCTTCCACTATACTGAGCCAACGAGGTCGTCAAAAAATAAAATAAGAGTTAATTATAGGAACTAATTAATTATAAATGTACTAGAACCGCACATATGAATGTATGTTCCTCACGTCACGTAACATCATAATGAAACCCCATCAATAATTATAAGGTGTATCAAACGAAACCAGTTCTTATGTGTAACCATTGAATAAAATCGATAGCATCATTGAACAACAAACATGCGAGTAGACTCAATGAAATGATAAAACCTGTTGTTAAAATTGTACTTTCTATCTTAACGCACTACTTTGTATCATTTTTTGTAGCGTATAATGAGTTTATTTACTCATTCATTGTTTCAAACCTAGTTATTTAAATTGTATCTCGAACGTTAAAGTTGCTACATAAAATCGAAAATTTGGAAAAGTAAATAAGGCTTGGCTTAAGTTATTGAATGGATGGAAACCGTCATGTAACGAAAAAGCATCATATTAGCCATTCATTTCCGTCTGGAGTAAGTGGATTATACTTAAGCTCTGCCTGCCATACTTTTGTACAACATGAATAAGTTAGATGTAGTTTTTTTTAAATTTACCCTCATGATACATGTCTGAACTCAATTTATTTCACTCTTTACGAAAATTTCAAGCAGACGATTTATTTTAATAAATAATTTTATTATAATTATATACCTTTTTTTACGATTTTTTTTTAGTTAAGTTTTTTTTTTTTTACAAATAATGTCTTGTCTGTTAATACGCATGCTGAGTTAGCCTATAAGTGGGGTGTACAACATTGCAAGAGATCTGTAGAATGTGTCCTTAGATTAAGATAGTTGTATACACGTTGGCTTCCTAATAAATAAATAAATAAATAAATACCTCCGATCTACATTCTCATATAGTAAGCTAACGTCAAAGCCGGATTCGACGGATACGTCATGCAAATAATTGGAGGAACAGACAACGGTAAGAAAATACGTTGTTTTATGACCCAGTGGTCCAGTATTTTGGCTGGAGTTAAAGGGGCAAAAAGCGTCTTGTTGTCGAGAGGAAGGAATGCATTACTTTGATAGCGCTCTCCGAGATATAACAGCAGATATCCATCTTGTTATTATAATTCATACGGGATTTCAAGGAATAATAAGCTTCTGAAATATATTATTAATAATAGGACACAATCGATCGATTTACATAAATATGTCGTTCAATATTGCGTCCTTGTTAGTGAGGTGTAACTCCAATGTACCTTCGAGGCGTAAGGTATTTGAGTATATACTCAACAAGCCGCGATGGTTTGAGAGCGTACGTCCGTGAGGAGGTACAATAGGAGCACAAGGGAGGCACCGGTGCGTGCTCAGGAGATCCCGGAGCATCTCACTGTTTTATGCTGATGGTGGCCACCGAGGGGGTTTTAGTGGGTAGAAATCCCACAAAACCCGAGATCTTCCCCCGACCCAGAAAGTCGGGTCACTAATCTCAGCAGGAGATTTCTCCCCCGTCAACAAAAAAACATATATATTCTGTTTCACCTAGGCTAATTTGCTTCCTCGTTTCATATATCTGGCATTTGCTCCTTTTTCCTGGAAATAAATATCTTTAAATGAAAAGTAGAAAGGAATCGTATCACATTAATTAACTTGTATTGACAACTTGACAGTACGATAACTAATTAATATAACAATCGATTAATTGTGGGGAATGATGCGTATGATATCTATGTCTCTCTATTTTCTCGTCTTGTCAAAAATGGCAGACTTGACCATCTCTTCGTGCTCCATCTGGCAGCTGGCAGGCTGGCAGGCTGGCAGTCTTCTGGGATACAGCTCTTACTTATCAGCCTTCTATGCGTTTTAATTCAAGTAATTTTAAAATAATTACAACTACTACTCCACTTGGCCAGCGTCGTGGACTACGGTCAAAATCCTTTTCATTCTGAGAGGATACCCGTGTTAGGAACTGGGCCTTTAGAGAGTTGAAGACTTGTTCTTTCAAAACTACGTTTTATAGTCAAGAGAAGATAATCATTTGTCTATACGGTACATATACGAGTATAGGGTATGAATTACAATTTAATATGTAAACATTTTTATTTATTATTTAGCATATTTTTAAACAAGAATTTGCTGTTTTTTCTACCAGGCATAATATTCTTTTTCCGCCTTTGGTAATTGGAAATTGCTGTGGTGTACAAAACAAAAATATACAAGTTGGCTACTGTTTTTAAATTACGGCACTGAAGCTGAATCACAGGTCTTAGGTAGACCTGTGAAACAGAAGTTAATTATTTCATAACATTAAAATAATTACATTCATGTGGTTTGTTTATAAATGTGGTATGCTATATTGTTTAATAGCCTATTTGAATGACTAATAAATAAATTATTTTCATTATATTCTAACTCTCACTCCCGTCGCAAAATAAATACATTTGAAAACCAAAATAAATAAATGCATCCTGGCTGCGAGCGAACTGATATAGACCCCAGTCGCCTCAGATGGTGAGCAAGGCTAACTGGGATCAACCCATTCGCAGATATGAAAAAATATATAAATAAATTATTATCATATTCGTTCATTAATTTATTCATTCATAAACAAATTTCCGTCATTAAAAGCCACCAACGCATTCCTGGATCCTATGGAGCTGTAAGGTGTTTAAAGGCGGCATTAATAACTAAAAATGATGATTCTTAGGTTTGTGGTAAACGTAATCTAATTCATGAGTACTAAAGAAGCATGAAATATTGTTCGCAAAACCATATCTATTAATTTCTATCAGTGATTTATATATATTTATATATATATATTTTTTTTTTATTAGTTCGCAAAACTGTCAACAATTGTATAGTCATTAGTCATTAGAATACAAAAATATCTTAATTTTACAACATTGACTTCTCGATGCGAACAAAGCATGCAAAAGATGGGGTACAAACCATTAAAAATAATTAAATAAAAAATGAGTTAAAATTAACGTGGACGATAAATTAACAAAAGAGAAATACTACAATATTATTGATATTTAAGTAATTTACTGGTCTGAACCGACGGACGTTGGAGTCGGAAGGTCCTCGAGTGGAGACCACGTCTCGGCAAACGGTGTGTGGTACGTCCTCCGGTCAGGTGGAGTGATGACCTCCGAAAAGTGGCAGGCTTCGACTGGATGCGAAAAGCCGGAGACAGGATGTGTTGGCGCTACTTCAAAGAGGCCTATGTCCAGCAGTGGATTAATGTTGGCTGATGATGATGATGAAGTAATTTACTTCTGTTGTAAAGTAGTGGTATACTATGCTATACTCGAAAAACGTTCCTCTATACGATGCTTAGGTAGGTAGGAAATTTGGAATCCGGTTTGGCAGATTATCAAATTATTTTATCATTACCATAATGCACCAGAATTTTGCGAGAAATTTACGCAAAAATTCGGTAATCACTAACAGGAACTTAGCCTCCCGCAAAAGGCATAATAAATAATTCATGACGCCATATTGCCCGTATCCTGAGACGTGTAATTCTAAGAATAAACTAAACAGCTGCTCGTTTTTTCGATTTTATAGGTACATTCCCTATTTTGGACTAAAAACTGTGATCTTTATTTTAGATTTGCTTCTTCATACAGTTTCTATTTGGAAATTAAGAATTCAAATTGGGAGCCCATGTTGCTATAAACGAAGCCGATAAATTCTAGTTTAAATTTCTAAAAAGTTCTATTTAATCATCATCATCATTATGATCAACCCATTACCAGCTCACTACAGAGCCTCTCAATATGAGAAGGGTTTGGCCATAGTCCACCACGCTGGCCATGTACGAATTGGCAGACTTCACACGCCTTTGAGAACATTATGGAGAACTCTTAGACGTGCAGGTTTCCTCACGATGTTTTCTTTCACCGTTGAAGCAAGTGATATTTTAATTTTTTTAAAACGCACATAACTCCGAAAAGTTAGAAGTGCGTGCCCGGATTCGAACCGCCGACCTCTGTTTAGGAGGCTGACGCCCTAACCACTAGGCTATCACCGCTATTCAATATTTGTATTATATTATAAGCATCTTTAAACACAATAATCGAATATTATTCCTGTTGAATTTTGGTGAACTGCCAATCTTAGAGTGCATTATTAATGTAAGATTAAAAATCTTCAAAACACAATAGTAATAGGTCTAAGTTTGTCCATCAAGACAACAAATTGCGAAAAAAGAAAAGGAGTCGTATCGAAAAATGTTTTACAATAAACGATCACAATGTGTTAAATATTATATATAAAGTGAAAATTTGTAATGTTGGCATATCTTCACCTTATAATATTTAATCCCAATTTCCCCCACGCAGTAACAGTTTAAGAAACATTTTTTGCCCCCGTAAGTTATTTTATCTCTGTTTCTTTGTTTCTTTTATTTATTTTAGAAAATTTTACCAGTTAATCTCGTTGCCATTATCACTATGTTTTTATTCATTTTCTTATATATGATATTTATTTTACTGTCTAAATTGATGACACGTTTTATTTTTATTTTTATATTTTCATTTCATATGCTTAAACAGGGATACGAAATTTTCACTTCACGACTTAATTCAAAGACTAAGCAACCAAGTCGGAAAAAATTCCAAAACCCGTATAGCTAATTGGCGTTTAAGTTAATCATTATAAAAAAAAAACGAGAATCATATTTGAATCCCAAATTGGGTCATAAACAGCTTATTATTGGTACCATTAACCAACTAAGAACACATAGGGGGTTTATGAGTTACTCTTTTACTACACAAAATCGTACCGGACCATTTCAAACAATTCCAGGCCATTACGACCAATTAACTTGATAAATACTGGTAACTGCGCCAGGTTTGGATGTGGCCACTAAATTGTAGATTGGTGGTAATATTTCTTGTTTTATAAGACGCAATATTACTGCGAGAGATTTCTCTTAGTATCTTTATTTACAGAGCTGTTAAAAATGCATCAGGTTCTCATTGAATGCGCTGAGGATAGTCCTGGCAGTTAAGCTCAAAAATACTGCCAGTGCTGGTAGCACTATTCCATTGACCTTGACATTTTCAAGTATAGTATACCAAATAAAGGTAACCCATTCAGCATCACCTGCAATAAGCTGCAGCACTGGAATTCAGTGGACGCCTGAATAAAGGTAAAATCGCAGACATTACAAATTAACATACTTAACACCTCATAACACTTAACGAAGTCAACATAATAATAAAACATAACCATAAATAAAAAAGTAAAATAAAAATAAAATAACTCATTAAGAGAAGATTAACAATTAAGACAAAAGCAAAACGACGACCTTCCTGGCGCAGCGCGTGCGCTGTTGCATTTTAAAGTTGGAGGTCCTGGGTTCGATTCCCGGCTCGAGTCTGGTCTGGTGGGAGGCTTCGGCCGTGGCTAGTTACCACCCGACCGACAAAGACGTGTCGCCAAGCTATTTAGCGTTCCGGCACGATGTCGCGTAGAAACCGATTAGGAGTATGAGTTTACCATACCCCTAACAGATTAGCCCGCTACCATCTTAGACTGCCTCATCACTTACCATCAGGTGAGATGCAGTCAAGGGCTAACTTGTAGTGAATAAAAAAAAAAAAGCAAAATAAATAAGATTACCAGTAGAAAAATTATAATTATTAACTTTATTAATTACTTGTGATATTAAGTGCTAAAACGATAAGTGACGATCAAGAGTTAAAATTGGTTGATTATGTTATATTTTGTACCAGACGTGTTCCAGAATGCAGACCACATTTTTGGGTAATCCCTACGCATGATGATATCGTGCGACTTAGATAGATTTATGGCCTCAAATAAGTGGCGGATAGTAGTGCGATCTCGGAAAGGTTTTCGGTTGCACCACTAGACACACTGTTGATTGACTTAACGGAGTTTGAAGATTTTTGTGTTAGAACTATACTACCAAATAACATCCACCTTTTTTATTCCACTACAAGTGAGCCGGCAATCAGTCATGACGGCAATCTCATCTTGTGGAAAGTGATGATTTTTTGCTGTGATGGTAGCGTGCTGAATTGTTAGGGGTATGGTTTATGGTGTATGGTTTCTACGCTAAATTGCTTGGTGGCATGTCTTTGTCGGAAGGGAGGTGAACCACAGCCAAAGCTTACCACCTGACCAGACCAGAGAAAATTCAGAAGTAATAAATTTCTTAACTGTCCCTCCTTGAACCCTTCGAACAAGGCCGCAGTACTCTCAAATCATAGTCTAAATTCACTATCCTCTTCTCTAGTGGGCACATGTCTAAATGAGAGTAGTAAAACTAATCTTATGCGAGTCGAATCGACAAAATGCTTTATGGGAAATTAGAGACAAAACAACGGTGTCTAATTGATCGTAAAATATAATTACAAACAGTAGCCGGCGGCGATGTAACATGGACGTCCTAAAAGCTCTAAGAACTTTGACCCAGCTTTTACTTCAGTCTCTTCCAATGCTAGTTGGCAGACTATATTGTAGAATGTTTTCATACTTTTTTAAGCTGTGATAGCCTAGTGGTTATGGCGTCCGCTTCCAAATCGGACGTCGGAGGTTCGATCCCGAGCACGCACCCCTTACTTTTGGAAGTTATGTGCGTTTTAAAGCAATTTAAATATATCTGGCTTCATCGGTGAAGGATAACATCGTGAGGAAATCTTCACGCCTGAGAGTTCTCAATAATGTTCTGAAAGGCATGTGAAGTCAGCCCACGAACAGCGTGGTGGACTATGGTCATACCCTGCTCATATTGTGAGCAGACCCGTGCTCTGTAGTGAGCCGGTAATAGGTTGATCATGATGATCAGGATCGGCGACTTCACGTGCTCTTCAAGGTACTGGGGGGATCTCTAAACTGACGGGTACTGGACCCAGATAATGTATAGTCCCGGGAGATGGATGGCCCTAAAGGACGTAAGTGAAGAATCACACATGTAGTCCCTAATGACCTGAAAATGTACCGATAGCAGTTTGCTGATTATTGTACTCTTAGTCAATTGCTTAACTAAAAAATAAACAAATTTCCTTAGACCAGTAAAATTCTTATAAAATTTTGGCTATAACCACAGGCTATCCAATAATGATCCGGCTATTACACGTATATATGTAAATTGCGGTCAACTAATATCCAAAAATACTTTGATTAATAAAAAACTAAACCCATTATTCCCTAGACAACGCTCCGGGCGATATTGCTCTTACTATAATCGGTTACTACCTTAATTTTGGTCAATGGATTTTTGAATGCAAATTGCGCTCTGACTACATCAAAATTTTAACTTAACGTACATATAATTA
Source organism: Lasiommata megera (assembly GCA_928268935.1). Taxonomy (NCBI): domain Eukaryota; kingdom Metazoa; phylum Arthropoda; class Insecta; order Lepidoptera; family Nymphalidae; genus Lasiommata; species Lasiommata megera. Next base: position 14,580,705 of record OV743315.1, on the reverse strand, counting down.
AGATTGAGAATAGGATGCAGTTTTGGAGTACGATATCCGGTCACTTAGTATGGCTCCAGGCGGTTATTTATTAATGTTTCTTCAACAAATTTTTGATAGACCTTGTTGTATACACCGATCCAGATTTCACCGAGTTAAGACTTTATTTTGCCTTTTGAGTTATGAGTTTGAGTAACGATATGATTGAGATATGAAGAGCTTTATATGATCGATCATTAGGCACGGAGTAATTAACGAATGGTTTGATATTATTTTAACATTCAAGATTGTTTTGTTTTGTTCTTACATAATTAATGAACCTTTAAACCGAATTGGATTCTATGAATAGTTATGAATTATTATCATTTCTATTTGATGAAGAGGCAACTTGTAGATATAAATTTATTTTTAAATTTTAAGTAACTAGAACTTTGAGTAAAGTTTTAGTAAAAGAGAAACATAAACTGTTATGTATTGAGAACAACGTCAATTTAGCTCTTTAAGTCTTGATACCAATTTTTCCAGGGCAGAGATATAAATTTTTCAATTTTATAACGGTTATTTCGTAGGTAGTTTAGCTAAAAACTGTCCATTATAACGTAACGAAAAAATAAGACAAGGATAAAAATCTATTCGAATACGGTCTTCCACCGATCAGCTGTTTGTATTACCCTTTAATTGTTTACTTTTTTGTTGCTTGTATATTAAACTGCACGTATTAGGAATAATGGTTAATAATATGTTACTTTTGATAACTCTCGAGACGATCTCCGTGGCGGAGCACGTGCACCGTCACATTTTAAAGTTAGAGGTCCTGGGTTCAATTCCCGGCTCGAGTCTGGTCCGGGGGGAGGCTTCGACCGTAGCTAGTTACCACCTTACCGACAAAGACGTGTCGCCAAGCAGTTTAGAGCTTTCCGGCACGATGTCGCGTACAAACCAATTAGGCTTTTCAAACCCTTATTAAGTTAGCCCGCTACCATCTTAACTGCATCATCACTTGTAGGGGATAAAAAAAAAACCAAAACCAAAATTTAAGGGTCCTATTGTGGTACATTTAGAATAACATATTTAGAAGTGACACGTAATAAATTAAGTTTGGTCTAACCATTTAACCACTACTACAAAAGAACAAATTTTACTATAACTATACAAACACAAAGAAAAACAAATGTAAACAGATAAATTAGTCAAACTTATAGACACTCTCCTTTTTGCGATGTTGGTAATAAGTGTATTGCAAAACGCCATATGTATGAGTGGACAAAGAAAGGATAACACATAACATCTGGCTATGTACTTATTTACGTAATAAAATGGATACAAAAATGTATAAGAGACCACCATATAAAAATTGTACAAGAAGTACTGTTTAAAAAAAAAAATATCATCAGCATTATGCCACGGGTACCTATATCGTCACTTAAGTTTTCTATTATTTCAGCTTTTCAGTCTTAGACTTCGATTATTCTAGCGAAAAAGCTTTATAATTGATTTAATTTTTGCAATTCTATTCCTTCTCTGCTCCAGGCGGAAAAGATTTAAAGTAGAGAACCATCGAAGACTTATTAAAGATAATGCGGTTTTATGTTAATGATAATCAGGCCTGACAGCTAAACTTGTTTTTATAACTCAGGTTCAACTTCACTCAAAATTTTAAAGAAAATATCCAAATATACCTAACTAACTTGACACAGCCTGGGAAATTGAACCCAAGATCCGTAGATGAACATTCTAACCCCCAAACAATCGAGGCAGTTACAGCACATGCAACATAATATTTCGAAGGTTAACTCTTAGACTATAACCTCGAAGCGATTACGGTAACAGGGATTACGGGTTGAGTTTACGAATTTTTTATTGTACGCAATTAATAGTCATTACTAACAGATGTAACGATATAGTCACATGCTGGTTGCGCACGCGCCGCGAGCGTCACTTATTATGGAATGCTAAGATCTGTATCAGAAAAAGTAGAAATTTTAATGGTATTTTTATGGGTGTCTATTGATTTGCTGCAAAAGCTATGATTGGTGTAGTCGATAGAATGCGTTAACTTGGTGGATCTAAAAAAAACGTGTTGCATACATATTTGTTACATTATGTATTTCGAAATTTCATCCCCTTTGTGTTTCCTCTACCAATTTTTCGTTCCAAATGCAAGTAGTTTCACAATCTAGACTATTCTTATATACATTGATCGTTGTCTAGTGGAGATTCAGTATTGGATGTGTTTATTTACATATTCCAATATGATGAAGTGAACTTGACTAAGTGAGAGTTTTACACGGTATTATTCATATTTGTAACTACGATTTTAATTCCACCACCATAAAACTAGATGGCGCTACTTGTGTAATAGCTTACTTCCACTTTGCTGGGATAGTGTCGTTAACGTATTCAGCCATATCATTCCTATCAATGCTTTTATTCATGGTAAGAGATCGGCTTCCAAATCATTGGGACCGGACTTCTTACGAATGATCACCGCTATTATAAATTGCCTAGTAAGTAAATAATTAACACGAGTTTTATCCGCAAGAGCAACGTCAAACTCTATCTGTATATTATCATAAGACGTGATATGTATCTGGTTATTTAGATATATAACTATAGTTGCAATATAACTACAGTAGATTATCTGCGAATGGTTTTGTGGGTATGACCTTGTTTATACCATTTAGCTATATCAAGAATATGTACCCAAATATCAACCCTTGGGGGACTCCGATAAGTATTGGATAAAGTATTGGATTGAAGATTCTCATCTATGTTATGTACCCAAGACAAGTGGTTGAGAAAATATTAGGCATACAAATACAATGGGACCATTATACTCGCATTAACGCATCAATGCTCAAGTTTACTCCCGCTTGGAAGCCATGCATTGCTTATAGGGCAGAACAAGGTCGCTAGATCTCGATTCTCTATAATGGCTATTTAAAAACTTTGATCCTTTATAAAGATTAATAAAGTAAAACACAAACGAAACGGCTAGTTAAAGAATATGCAACTAAATTTCATTATTTCTACAAATATAAAGATTAACCAGAGCATTAGACTTATTACTGCAAAAGGGTGTTGTGTTTGTCAAACATTGACCGCCATGAGTGGCCTAAAATGTTCTGGAAAATAAAGATAAAACTTCGGGAAAAAAAATAAAGTACTACGAGCGTATTCGTTGTAAACAAAGTTAATGTGCACATAAAGCTAACTTGATCTATAATAATCAATTATTAAGTAGGTGGCTAACTACATGTAGGTGCTTTTTAGTACAGCAACAATTCGACCCGCAGTACCGTTGGGGCATACATCAGCTCAGGTGTTGTCCGCCTGCGGGTAAACTTATGGTAAAAGGTATAAGCGTAGCGGATTGATATTTAATAAATTGAATAACTAGCTGTTTTCCACGCAGTCGTCCGCGTTTTATCGGCTTTCAAACAAAATCCGCGTCCACTGTTATTTTTCCAGCGATATATATTTGACGGCACGTTTTTGTCGTCATAATAGTAACTCCAGCCTTGATCATAGCCTCCCACTAACGTTTCCCAAATTGATCCTGCCGGGGATCACATTTATAAGTGCTATTTTAAACTTTATGTAATCCATGAAGGATGATCATCATCGTCATCATGATCAACCCATTACCGGCTCACTACAGAGCACAGGTCACTACATGTAGGGTTTGGTCCACGACGCTGGCCATGTGCGGATTGGCAGACTTCACACGCCTTTGACAACACTGTCCTTTATATCAACGGTAGCCATTTTTCTCTTAGCTTTGAATAACTTTGAATTTATTGAGAGACAAGAAAGAAAAGGGAAGATACAGAAGAAGTATCAAGAATAGATCATGTTTATCACGCTACGTCTTATGTTTTGTTAATTTGGCAGTTTCAACCGAATGGCAGGTGAGTCGCTGCTTTGGCCACTACGACTATCCATATGGCGGAATTATATTGTGGTCGTTGAAACGTTAGCTATATATCTATATACCATGCTTCTGTCATCTGATTACCTATATGATAAGCTTTTAACCTACATTGAATTTTGTTTACTACTATTACTACTGCTTAACATGTTTAAACCTATATTATACTCATTGCACCACAGTAATGCTAGAATGCACCTAGCATTGCTGTGGTGCAATGAGCCAAGTGCGGAAGAGACGAAGAGACCCCTCATTTACTTATGTCAACCGATGAATTTTTTTTCCCTAGATGTCGGAAATTCTGATCGATCAGCTAGGTAGAAAGACGATATCAAACGAGCAGGAAGTCCGCTGTACAAGAGGCTGCTGACCTTGAACTTTGAAACTCTCAAGAAAAGACCCGTACATAGGTCTTTTCCCTCTTAAAGAGTGAATGAAATCAAAAATTTCACTCTTATCATCTAAATTACAACAATTTTAAAATAAATTGTTTCTATGTTCAGACTTCAGCTAGCTTTCTTTGTACCAAATTTCGCCAGTGGTTTTGTTATTTGAGCTATACATTGGTTATAAAAAACAAACAGTATTTAAATTCTAATAGGAATTTATTAGAAACATATATAATATTTCGCGTGATTTTGTAGCCCCAAGGAATGAAATGCAAATTCGTTTCAATAAATTACAGTACTTTTTTGACACTAAAACATAATATCTGTTCCGAAAACTAAATTAGATAAATAGACACTGTCTAGACCACCGCTTAGATATTGCTAAAATATAAAAATAAAAATAAAACTGATTAATCTTCTAACAATTTATTCTTGTCAATATAAAACACAGACTAAGTGCGAATTGGACTAGCGCACTATCGGTCACATTCACACCAACCAAAAATCTGTCTGTCTGTCTGTATATATATATGAGTTATATTAGTTTATTTTATATATTCATTATTTTATTTATATATTATTGTTTATGTATTAGCATGTAGTTATTCGTATGTATATGTTTCGTTTTTGAAATACTTTAGGCTCATTCGAAGTCTGTTTTCCTTGTGTTTTCCTAATCCTAAGGCTGCCTGGCAGAGATTGCCAGTAAGCGATAAGGCCACCTTTTTGTATTCTACTTCTTTTTTTCAGGTTTCTGTTAACTTGTATTCTTTCTTTACATGTGGTGTTCAAATAAAGTGTAAGAAAAATAATAATTATAACTGCAATAAGTTGAGAGTTTTCACAGAATGTGTTCTGTTGCTGTAAAGATCCCTGCATCCCTTTCGGACGCACGTATCTTTAATTTATCGGTATTTTAAATGAAAAAGCACTCAAAAGAAAAATCAAAGATGCTGCTCTGATTTAACGGTCTGCTTTAAATCTTCATGAGAAAAGCTGCATGCCTGAGAGTTCTCCTTAATTTTTCCAAAGTTTTGAGAACCAATCCGCACTTGGTCAGCATGGACTAAGGCAACAATACCTACTTGACATCTAATAGGATTACCTGGCCCTGTAGTGTGGCCTCCTCCGATAAGGGGTTGATGATGGATCAATAATGACGATGTTCTATTGCCGCTCTTACAACTAATAATAAAAGTAAAAATGAAAATTAAGGGGGGGGGGGGGGGGGGGGCTTCACAAAAAACGTAATCTGTGGTGTTATTTGCTTGCTCTCAGTTATACCAATACTGTGTAGTTTTTCATATCGCACCATAGACCTAATTTTATAATTTGTACAAATTTGCACTAGAAGTTTCATCTATCTAGTACTAGGGAAGCAGAATTAGAAAGAAGGGTTATTGATAATAAGCACAGTCAAAGTCATAACACGTTCGCCTTTCCGTTACGCCGCAATACCCCGATACAACCTCATATAATGTATTAGTTGTTCTAACGTCACAGCAATAAATCAATAACCGAGATAAGCGTAGTATAAAGAAGGCCGGTGCGTAGGCGACATTCAGTAATTAAAGTCTGATCGGTATTCGAAAATAATGATGTTGAAACTGTTACCGGGAACAGGGCTGTCAGATTTGTCAAAAATAACGAGACAAGTGCGAGTAAATCTCGCGTAAGATTAAGAAACTCTTTGCAGTCCCTTAGAGTTTTTAGCTTTGACGATCATCATCACATCATTTTATATTATCCCTCTGAATTCAGCGAGGTTGACGATATGTCGCTTAAGCGATAAGTCCGCCTTTGCACGCCAAATAGTGTGTTTAGTTTCTGCGTTGTTTATTTATGTGTCTTATATTTTGTGTGTATCTTAAATTTTTTTTATGTACGAGTATCTTATATATATGAAATACTAAATAAATGCTTTTTTTTCCGCTGGGAAATGCGTTTACGTATCCCCTCCGGAAGCGAAGGAGTCAAGACTTCGTCTCTTCCGACGGGGTATGTGGGACTCGCCGGCGGCCAGACTGACGACCAGAATACCCACTAAAACCCAGCGATGCTCCTACGCGTCGCCTGGTGGCTGGGTCACGGGTACACCCGCGCACACGACCGCAACCCAACCAGCGGCGTCCGCCGAGGCAGACTCTCCACCGGGGGCCTATGATCGAGGCCCCTAACTCCAATTGAGGCACGCCAGGAACATTGGGCGCGCCTTACTACCCGAGGATTAGACTCGACGGGTGAGGATACCTCGCATCCATCACCCGGAGCTCCTCGTCAGGGGGGTAGGCGGCGATCGTGCGCCCGTTAAATAAATGCTTTAATCTTAATGGCATAGCCCATATTGATGGGATATTTAGAGGAACATTATTGGTTGTATGAAAATCAGTAGCCACGGAATTATTCCTTAATTTTACAGAAAATCAGAATTGTATGCGAACGTAGTCACGGGCGATCACTCGTTAATCAATAAGTTTACTTAACTACATAATTGGTTCGTTACCCAATGGTAATTATAAACGTCAACTACATTTTAACTAGTCGACCATCCGGACCAATAAAACGTGAGTAATTAAGAGAAATCAAAGGCACAAACTACACTGTATTAATTAATAATATACAGTAAATCATTGGGAGGGAAATAGGCGAAAAGGTGTTGTATATTAATAAAATAATTATTATCTACTGATTGCTCGGTGGAATGGCAGGCGTGGCGCGTTCACACGAACCTGAAATTTATTACGACACCCGCACCTAAACTGAATACAACCATATTGCACTCGACAACGTTGAATCCCACATTTCAGCATCCATCGCAGTTTTAATATAAAAAACATTCAAATATATCGTCGGTAATCGGCAATGTATGCTAATCACTGATGAATAATTTGTATTACTTGGAATCGTGGTACGTAAAAGTGTTAGTAGCAGTCAGAAGTAACCGTTTTGATTTTTATTATTTGCAAAGAAACAATTTCCTGTTAAAATAAAGGTGCAATCGGACATTATCGATGTACCATTTATTCGAGCGTTTGTCGAGGCAACAGGGGGTGGTTTGTTATGTATTGTGAGAATATTTTATGATCATTTTATTACACCAAGAATTAAAACTAATGGGAATGAGCGAATATTATTTGCAAATGTCTCTTAATCTTTGTTTCATATTAATTTAATATTAATTGCTGAAATAAACGATGTGAAATTAAAATATATAAAGCATTTGATTTATACGATAAATTAAGAGCCGCCCAGTTTTGTCTTTATGTGAAACATCATTCAGGTTTTGTCATATTAGAATGTTTTTTATACATCTTAGGTGGGAAATATTTAACTTTAGCGACACATAGTATGGTAAATCTTGCTATCAGTAATTATTTATTATTTAGTAATTGGATTATAGGATTTAACGGTCAGAAATTACACGAGGCGAAAAAACATCACAATGACTTCATGCGACTTACTCGTTCTCCCGTCCAGCGTAGTTCAGATATTATCGTCAAGAACTAGCCGCCATACTTGTTTACATCATATTGTGTTATTTAATTCTACTCTACTGAGTTACTCAAAAGTGTAAAAAGGAGAAAAATTGAATATCTGGGCCTCATAATGCGAAACTCTAAATATGGCTTACAACAACTCATAATACAAGGCAAAATAAAGGGCAAACGAAGACCTGGCCGAAGAAGAACATCCTGGCTTAAGAACCTTCACCAGTGGTTTAATATGAGCTCAAGATCATTGTTTAGGGCAGTAGTGAACAAGATCCAATTAGCCTTAATGATTGCCAACCTCCGGTAGGAGATTGCACTCAAAGAAGAAGAAGAAGTTATTTAATTATGACTTTTTCCAATAATCAGAGTAGTAGTACAGAAATTCGCTTCTGGCAAGAGACTAACCAAGGAATCAACCAATCAAGTTGTGCTGCCGATATTCTATGCAAGCCATTAAATATGAGCTAATGTTCTTTTAGTAAAACATAAAGTTTTGAGAGCATTACAACTGATATGATATTTATAAGCATAAGCCACTATTATCCCTTAATTTCCGCTTCCCCTCTCTGAAATCCAAAATCCAAAGATCCCTAATCCATCTTCGTCAACCCTTCACAAAGCCTAATTGACACACTGTCCATGCAACCATCATTACGAAAGAAAAGGGTTACGCAAAAAAACAACAAAAGGTGCTACAAGTAAGAATTACCGGATTCTGATGAATATATTATACCTACGTAATCATTATGGAAGCATATGCGCACCACATGTCCAATGGAGCATACGGCCCCTATTGATATTGTATTGATGTTATTTTTATTTCATTCACGATAAAAATCGTAGGAAACGGCCCTTTTTTGCTTCAATTAATTATTATTGTTGTTGGCCACTTTAGCGGCTGACATGGTTTATAATGTGGCGATTTTTTGCTTTAAGTGGATAATTTTATTGGACTCATGAAATTGCAATTCCCCAAGTGCCAGTTTTCGTGTGCCTTTTTTTTACTCCGAAGCGAATTGTTCGAAATGTGTGCTTAATTTTCACATTGCATGGATATCGAAATTGTTAAATAAAAGTAAATTGCTGACAAAGTCGTTATAAATTTTACAAGTTTTCTTTGATTGCAATGGCTTATAAAAATGGCATGTTCAATGCAATTAGGTTCACTATTTGTTTATGGCCTTTTAATTTTCCCAAAGTATTCCTGCTTATTACTATAAACAGCCATTAATATGTGATTAAGAAGAGATATAACTTAAGCTTGTACTAGTACATTTACATGTTTATCTTATGTTACTGACAGAACGTTGTACGGATATTTTGAAAATTTTGTTCAAAATTATATCTTACAGTCGTTCTTATATTATAGAAAGAGAAAACTTTTTACTCATTGCAATAGAATATTTTGCGTACGCAGGAATATAAGATCTGGTATACTTAAAATAAGGTATATAGTGAATGAATGCAGAGAGCTTGAATTTATAATTTACTATCGGTTACAAAAAGCGATTCATTCATATTAAAAAAAGATCGCACTTAGTTAAAGAAAAATGTGAAAATAACTCCATTAAATTATACAAGTAACTAATCGTTATATTTAGGTATTGATTAAATATTTTTTATGGCTGTCATAAACGACGTAGTACAACAACATTTAACTGAACATACAACATTTAAGCGAAATTAAGTATTAATGAATAGGTCACTTTAATCAGAGGTCGGGGGTTCGAACCCGGGCACGTACCTCTAATTTTTCGGAGGATTTTTAATTAAAATATCACTTGCTTCAACGGTGAAGGAAAACATCGCGAGGAAACCTGCACGCCTGAGGGTTCTCCACAATGTTCTCAAAGGCGTGTGAAGCCTGAAAATCCGTACATGGCCAGCGTGGTGGACTATGACCAAACCCTTCTCATAGTGAGAGCAGACCCATGCTCTGTAGTGAGCCGGCAGTGGGTTGATCATGATGATGATGATGATGTATAGGTCACTTTAGTTACAAACAGGGGTTTTTCATTCAATGATATTCGAAACTATTGTATTGATGTATTGTATAGCTAGTTGTAATACATTAATATAACACCTTTTAGTTGTAAGTTCTCTTGGCTGTGCTATGTATTTTTAAATAAAGAATAGGAATAAAAAAAAAAAAAATATGTGTGACGATACAAATTTACTGTCTAGTTTTCTCTTAATATCATCACCTTACTACCGTCCGACCCCCGCGTTATCCCCAACTTCGCATAAGCCGAGGTTCGGCCTCACAGGCGGCGCCCTTAGGCAGACGTTCCCTTAGTTTCTTCGAGCCCTAGGGCTCAAAATTTTTTTCTGGCAGAGCTTCTTTCCGAAGCTCCACAAACAGCCCGGTTACGCTGTCGTAACCAATAGGGTTAGCACAGCTAATAGTCAGTCCGAAAAAAAACACCTTACTATATACGTCCATTGAAACCATGTCTGAAATTTTGAATATCGATTTTTTATTTCTATACTCCTCAATCTCATGATTTTATAATAGGCTCTTTGCAACTCGTTTAATGTCTTTTGTCCATCTAGTAGAGGAGTCAGCTGACGCTTTGTTACCCGGTTCGTATTTTCTATAACAGCACCATTCCAGACCAGAGTTTGATAAAAAAAAATATTCCCCGGCCATTTTCACATAACCGTTTTGCATCGGCTCTTTGAGCTGTAAAATAAACATAGATATTTCATTCTCTATAAAGAGTGAGTGTGAGTGAAATTGATCACTGTAGAAATCCCAAACCAAAACAAAGGGTAAAAAAAAAACTTGTAAGTATAATAAAAAGCAAAAAGTTATAAAACTTTATAAAGGGTAACGTATACCCATATTGCCTATTATCCACAGCAGACATTACAGTTTTTTGTGCAAGATATCAACACGCGTCAATGCGCACGACACCGCAACGTGCTTTATTCTATTCCCATTCCAATCTCGACCACGGTTAACATTTTTTATATGGGGTTTTTCTAGTGTAATTCGCTTCAATTGACGCGATACTGCCTGTAACATTGTAGTTGATTGTATACACTGCTGGTTAAATATCTTTAATTTAATAAATAATATAACATTATAATAAATAAAATAACATTATAATATTTGGCAAATATTATGCCATAGAAACAAGGGTACTCAACATCACTTTCGGAAGCATTCGGCGATCTGGGCGGCCTGCTAAGCTTCTGGAGTGACCCAGCGGGTAGCCGCATCAGTAGCTCATCCCTACAAGGACCAACCAAGTAAGGCGACAAGCAACTAACTAGAACACAACAGAACAGTAGGGTCTCTAGGAAGGGTAAAAGATATTTAAGATTTTTCGTAGACGAGAAGTATGATTGGAAAAGACGAAAGGTATCTTGAGATTCCCGTGAATTGCCAGGATTATATTGTAACCAAAACTAATTAAATCACAGATAATATTCAAAAAAGGGATCCAGGGAAGTTTCTGTTGTTAAAGTATTGAGTAAGGAATTACCTAGATTTGTTAGAGGAACTCCATGCTTAAAGCTACATTAAAAACTTTGATGAGGATGCTAGAAATATTAATGAAATAGGCACTCCGGAGGAAGTATAACCGTCAGCCCTTTTAGGTATTGTTCTATCCACTGTTTGTTATGTAATTCTGGCCACTCTGTTCGGAAAATATATTTATTTATTTATTTACTTATTTATTCATAAGGTATGCCAGCGATAAGCTGTAAATTACATTTATAACCATCTAAATAAGTTAGTGCTGGTGCTGTTACAATTTATCAATTACAGGCATACTCAACATTGCCAACATTCTCCGAACAATATTTATTAAATAGTTTATAAAAATTTACAAATTAATAGTTAGATTAGATAGTTATTAAATAAGATCTATATAACTATCAGATATATTTAAAAATCCCTTTCATTTTGTCAACTCTATTTTTAGGGCCGCACTGTAACTTGATTTGATTTAACTATGATTGTTTTTATTGATATATGTATCCACGCAATGGATGGTGCAGCAAGTAATACCATCGAAGATAATTGGTGATATAATAGGTTTCGAAGCGTGCGCACCCCAGTGGTCACGGTGTCGCGTGGTCTGATTCACCGCGGTACGAGGCACCTTGCGACGTTTTTTTATCGGTTAAAAAAGCACCAACGAGTTTAAGGGTTCTGCATTTCAAGTAATATACTTTAAAGGGATACTGGAGCATAGAAGATTTTTTTTTATTATATACTACATCATTTGCGGGTACTTTTCGTGTTCGCTAAATATTTTGCTTCTGTATAATATAACCGTCTCAGAAGCTCTGCGATAGCGTCACGACGCGTGGCATGACGCCGTGCGCGGCAACTACAGTCATCTAAATAAACATCGCATAGTTAATTGTTCATTGGTGAAATGCAGCATAAAATCATGCCATAATATGCCCTATTCGTATTTCCATATTATATTTTATTCCATATTATATAATAGTTTCCATGTTACTTTTTTTTATATCACACCTGGTGGTAAGTGATGATGCAGTCTAAGATGGTAGCGGGCTAACCTGTTAGGGGCATGGTAAGCCCACACTCCTAACTGGTTTCTACGCGATATCGTGCCGGAACGCTTAATCGTTTGACGTCTTTGCCGGTAGGGTGGTAACTAGCCACGGCTGAAGCCTCCCACCAGACCAGACTCGAGCCGGGAATCGAACCAAGAACCTCCAACTTTATAATGCGACGGCGCGCGCACTACGCTACGGAGGTTGTCAAAACAGACTACGACATATTTGTAGTGAATGCGTCATGAATATGTATGACGTTCTCAATGCTTACAACATTTACATTAATCTTTTGTTTTCCATTTATTTATACTAATGCTATGGATGCAACGCCTAAGATGTACTGTTATGCCATTTTAGATTTGTGTATAAAACATCTGTTCCATAAGTACAGTTTATTTCTCCAGGTGAGAAGTAGCATATCTCACAGCATATGATCTTATGGTTAAATTGGCATGTCTAAAAATGTTCTATATATAATAGTCTACAGTTATTTTTACCAAACATACAATTGGATGATTTCAATCCATATGGATCCCTGAAGGATGACGAAAGGCGTCGGGGTATGGTTCGAGCACGAACTGTAACTGCAGTGTACAAAAACATCTGGTTTAAAACTATATAATAATGTTTTTGTAAGAAAAAGGCTGAATTTCTTATGAACTACAAAAACTGGGCACGTTCCACCAGAAGTCGTGAACACGAAGTTTTGTTCGCCGACTTCTTGTGAACGCTATGAGTTTTATATCATATTAACAAATCATCCGATGGTTTACTAGGAAGGTTAAAAAAATATTTTTGTACCAGTAGTTTTTTTCGATATCAAAATTCACAACGCTTTATCATAGACACTTTCATCACGAACTAGGCTATTTATAAGATTAGTTTGTAGTGTAGAAATTTATTTTGATTCATAAGTATAACCCGAAAAGCTTATAGTTTCTAGGGGGTTGATTTAATAAAATAAAAAATATTTAATAAAATAAAATAATAAATTTAAGCCTTTCAAGTAGTTCTTAATACAGGTGCATAATGTTACCGTACTAATCATCATCATCATCATCATCATTTACAACCGATTGACATCCACTGCTAGACATAGGTCTTTTGTAGGGAATTCCAATGGCCACGGTCTTGGGCCTCTTGTATCCAGCGGCTCCCTGCGACTCGTTTGATGTCATCTGTCCACCTAGTTGGGGGTCGACCAACGCTACGTTTACCGGTGCGGGGTCGCCATTCCAGCACCTTTGGACCCCAACGTAAATCGATTCTCCGTACTAATAGACTATTTTATTTTTATAACTTGCATTGTTATATATGTATAATGTCAATTGTGTTAACTTTAGCTTTAGTTGTAATTTGTAATAACAATAAACTTCTTTCTTCTTCTTCTTATTCTTCCTTTCAATTGCAAATTTGCATAAAAGGTGCGTTACTCAGACCTTACTTATGTTACATATATAGAACCACATGATAATTGGATGAGTATTTTAGCTATTACCTCATTATAACCGTTTAAACTGACACGTTTGCATCATATCGTTACGAGTTTTTTAATTCGCTGTCTAGTTAGTGTCTTCATAGCGAACTCATTTTAACTTTGGTAACGTTGCGGTTAATCACCCAATACAGGAACGGATTCACCTGGTAGTTGTACAACCGTTTCTACCGGACCGCAAAATTACCATGCGACGCGCAACGTGCCGAGTAAGGGTTGTAAATAGTAGTGTCTTAAAATTAGCAGTGATAGCATCCTGGATAAAACCTAGGCCTCCTTCGAGATTAATGAGTTAAATCAGCGGCACAACTGTCTTTCCGGAGTAATGTGCATTTTAAGTTATTATATATTGCTTGCTATAACGGTAAAAGAAAAAATATCGTGAGGAAGAATGCATGTCTAAGTGTTTTCTATATTGCTATAAAGGGATGGTTTTGTACGGCCTAAACCCTACTCATTCTGAAAGGGACGCCCTTTCTTAATTATAATGGTCCAGTAAGTAGGTTATAATTCGTTATTGAGATAAAATTTCTTAACCTCAGATACCTATATAATTATTATAAAAAAAGTTAGGTTAGGTTAGTTAAAAATGTTTGTTCTTGCATTTTCCGATAGTACAGCTGTTGCCTTAGTACATTTTCACAAGATAAGATTTAAGATTCTCAAAAATTCGTTTTATGAGACATGCCATATTAAAATACATAAAAATAAAATAAAATGTGCTATATTTGGCATCAATTGAGAGATTTACTTGCAAAAACGATGTTTATAGAAATATTTCGATCAAAAAATTTAATGTCATCTTGAATAGAATAAAATAATACATATAAAAACTTTTTTTGCTGGAATGTGGTTCATATTTAAGTCTTACAATATGTATGACTTCTAGAAATAATAATCAAAAATTCTTAAAATTTCGTACAAAGCAACGACAGTTGCTAACGATTTATTTATAGCAAACACAAAATTTCTTGCACATTTGTTATTGGTCATTTTATTTTATTATTCGTTCCGATCCCCTATAAACCGGACTTAATAAAAAGTGCTCTCGTTTTAGTTATGTGGGTAACGTCTATCGGCAGGTGAGGCTTAGACGGGTCCTTTGTGTCTTCAAATGTCAGACCAATTTGTATTGCATCAATATAGATTATGACCTTTCTAGCTCATTGGTCTAGCTTTCCTAAGTCACCTTCACTAACAACACATCTTCGATGTTAAGTTCAAAGTTTTTATATAACGAAAGCTTATAGAAAAATCATATTACGATATTAAGGATTATAGAAAAGATAAAAAAGCTTGGGTGTGAATTGCTCCATAGATACTATAATTTATTATTGATTATGTGAGATGGTTATAATAAAAAAAAACCGGCTAAGTTTGTTGTGGGCTTCATCTTAGACTAGGGCGCGTTTGGAACCCTCATAGCTTTAGTTTTAAGTTTACGAATGTAGTTATCACCATTAAATCAGTACAATGTAAATTACTGACGCGTCAATATAAATAAAGCGACTATTTGAATAAAGATAATTTGAATTTGATGAAATAGGTTTTGTTTCCAAGATAGTGAGAAATATCTGTTATATTTAGGTAGCAAACGGAATAAATATAGCTGTATACATCCTAGTTGAGCTTCCCCATCGAATTAGGTAAATTTTGGACACTATGATGCAGGTCATCACCAAGTGTGCACTGGCAAGTTTTGTTGATATGAAAAAGTAGTCACAAAAATATGTACGTAGTGAAATTGTACAGGCAAGTGGCATTTATGGCAAATTTTAAGTTTACATGCTTTTAGTTTATGTTTAAGATTGTGAAAAATATTTTTTAGTAGTATAATATATTATTATTCATCATGATCAACCCATTACCGGCTCACTACAGAGCACGGGTCTCCTCTCAATATGAGAAGGGTTTGGCCATAGTCCACCACGCTGGCCATGTGCGGATTGGCAGACTTCACACGCCTTAGAGAACATTATGGAGAACTCTCAGGCGTGCAGGTTTTCTCACGATGTTTTCCTTCACCATTGAAGCAAGTGATATTTTAATTGCTTAAAAAAAACGCACATAACTTCGAAAAGTTAGAGGTGCGTGCCCGGATTCGAACCGCCGACCTCTGATTAGGAGGCTGACGCCTTAACCACTAGGCTATTACCACTTCTTATATATTATATATATAAGAAGTGGTAATAGGTAGTGGTGGTTATATATATTATTATTATTATAAGCAAACCGCATTAGTCACGCAGGTCATTTCATAAGAAAAGCTTAGCATTTTAAAATAATTATGAAGCTTGTGGTCTTGTAAAGTTACTATTTAAATAAATTGCTGGTAAAGTCTTTATAAATTTTACTAGTTTTCTTTGATTGCAATGGGCTACAAAAGTGGCATGTTCGATGCAATTAGGTTCACATACATTTATGGCCTTTTAATTTTCCCAAACTATGCCTGCATATTCCTATAAACAGCCATTAATATGTGATTAAGAAGAGATATAACTTAAGCTTTAACTAGTACATTTACATGTTCATCTTATGTTATATGTAAATAATTGTATGTATTTGTAATCGGACTCTATAAACGAAACGAACGCTGTTTCACCGTAATGCATAATGGAGCTAAAATGACGATTTAATTCTATACTCTGTAGGTACCGTACGTGTATATTATTTTGGGTCATAGAGCAGAGATATAACAGATGTTTTAAACGATCCAGCCAAACTTTAAGGTAAGAGATTGGCTGGGATATTAATATGCTCAAATGTCGATGCAAAAATTTTCTTAGTGGTTATAATCTGACTGTGTATAACTTCACAAACATAGATTCAAAATCGATATAACGAGTCAAAAAAGCAAAAAAGAGCTGTTCACCCGGGCAAATGTATACGAGATCCAGAAAAAGGCCAATTATCATTTTTAGGTGAAAAAATGCAACTTTTGGCGCTCGCGTCTAGGTAGTCTGTTACAACCGTTACTCGCTAAATGAAAATATTTCATTTTTATTTATAAAATTTTAGTCATATTATTATTTATAAAAAGTGAGTTTATCCTATCAATTTTGGGTATCGTAAATAACTTAACGTTATTATGGAAACGTCGTGTCGTATGGTCGTGTACAGCGAGTAAAACTGAACCGAATCTTAACGATTTCTTTTCTTAACTTTAAATCTGTTTATTACACATTTATAGATATATTATTAAAATGGAACTTTCCGTTCAACAGAACAACGGCAAAAAATTAAAATAACAGAATCATAAAAATGCTATTTTAAAGCTTGGAACACTGCGCGTGTTCCATGGTTTCCCGGTTTTTTTTTTTATTTAACATCTTTAACATCGTCGTCGGACGTCGCAAAGATCATCATAATGTAAATTTTATAATGTATGCTGTATTTAAATAAATAAAATAATCAACATTAATGAAAACAATGAACATCATAATACATGTAAATAAAAAATAAAAAAGTGTGCAGCATCTGCGCGATTTCTTCATCTCTCAACTCTAGATGACTTCTAAATAATTTTTCTAAGACATTAACAACTGCTCCACATTCACATAGAGTGGACAAAAAACTGAGGCGTGCAGTTAAGTAGATAAAACAACGGCAGCCGTCAAATTTCCTCCAGACATTAATCACACTAGTATGTTCGGTAAGATTGTAGGGTGCCCAGCAGTTCTTACTAAGAAGATTCAATTACATAGAAGTACTACCGTTTAGGAGTAACATAAAGAGCCTTTACAATCGTAATTTTTTTCAGTTAAATGCGTTTCCAGAAAAAGGTTATCATTAAGTTAAGTTATCATTAAGGTGTTGGGTTTGAATTGCTCTTACTTCATAGCTATTTTAAATTTATTATTGACTATGTGAAATGGTGACAGCAACAAAAAACCCCGGCTATGTTTGGTTGTGGACCTCTTCTTAGACCTGGGCGTGATTAGAACCCTAATCTAACTTTTGTTTTAAGTTGGCAAGTGTAGTTATCACCATCATCTCACGATTTAAATTAATGGAAAATATATTATATATGAACGCTTCTTAGATGCCTGTAATAGATTTACACGAATAAAGGTATTATGAATTTTGATTTTAGAAAAAAAAAGCCCACCTTTACTTTAACAGGGTCGCTATTCAGGGATAAGACCACCCAGTTATACATTTTTACTTGCTTGGACATTGTTTGATAAAATTGTATTCATACATCATTCATAAATCATTCATTCGTTCACCATTCTTTTGTCTATTTGATAGGACAGTCACCCTAGTGGCGTGCTCGCGGTGGCGCACTTTCTACCGCTAACGGCCGGCGCGTGCGCTCCGCACCTGTCCTAACCCCACACCACATTGTTACATTGCGCGGCCTTCATTAGCTTTCTACTAATTTATTAGTAGGCATTTGGTTTTTCTGCCAAGTAATTCTCTAAAGCGACTACCGTTGCTCGGATTCCTAGCAAAAATTTTAAGCTGCGAAAAATCAACTGTCCATTGATATGGGCGGAACGAAAATGGGAACCTTGACTAATTTACACCTGAGGTGCTTTGCTAACGAATTATGGTTTGCAGACTCATCGGTTTTCTTTAATAAACATAGTATTATAGGAGATAAAACATAGTATTGTCATATTAGCTTCATGAATAATGTTTTTTTGTAATTAAAAATAAACCTAAATTCCAAGTTTCGTGTCTCTAATTGCAATAACATAGGATTTTTCGTGCAACATTCTTGTGACATTTTTCCAGTGGTTTTTCATATAATCCTTCTTTAAGTTATCTAAAACCTACTTTATTAATTTCATACGTGACGATTTAGCTCATTCAGTATTTGTGATAGCACAGTTAAAAAAAACAGAACAGATATTGATCCTATTTTCTTTTAATTCATTACGAAAGGGCAAACAAAAAACTATTTTGGGTACTAAATTCGTTATGTCTTTCGTCTGTTATTTCGACATCTTTTATCAAATTAAGTGTCATATCGATATATAATATGGTTGCTTTTTGAATTTCGTGTTGCAGTTGGATTTAGATTTGCATCCACTCGATCAAAGTCAGACAATATAGTGGCTTATTAAAAATTTTATGATAAACAGTTCACTCTTTTTAGACGCTGTCAGACTTTTTATTTTAATATCTCAGAAATTGTTGCTGACAAAGCAAAAAACGGTATCTCAAAATTTTCGTATTTTAATATATTCATAGATCTGATATCATATGGTTTTAGTTTGTAATCCTATTAATTTACTAAGACATTATCATCTTTATCGATGGATCCATTTCTGTATTTATTTATTTAATCTTCTGGTCTTCTGGTATGGATTTCTTTTCCAGTAACATGAACATACATCTGGTCTCAGAGCACATGTCCGCGCTTAACCACTATATAACTCATTGAGCTATATACATTACATGCATTATAAAGTTGGAGGTCCTGGGTTCGATTCTCGGCTCTGGTTTTTGGGACGCTGTGGCTAGTTACCACCCCGTAAAGGCGTGTCGCCAAACGATTCATCGTTCCGTTCCAGCACGATGTCACATAGAAACCAATTAGGAGTTTACCATACACCTATCAGGTTAGCCCGTTACCATCTTAGACAAACCATCAGGTGAGATAGCCGTCAAGAACTAATTTATAGTGTATAAGAAAAAAACTCATGCCGATTTGATCACTTAGAAATACTCTGAGTATAGCTCTCTTCATCGTCTACTGAGTGACTTATACAAAGCTGTTAGTATGGTAAAAACTCTATAGGTAGATATTTTACATAGTACCTACCAACTGAGTAAAATGTGACCTGATTCTTTTAAAAACGTATTTTTTAGCTTCAAAAAATCGTAAATAGAAAGAACTTTATCTAGTAGGAAGTTAAAAAGGGGGCACTTGTTGTCAAAATTGTAACAAACGTTTGAAAACATTCGAGCAGGCAGCAAAAACGGCCGTAATTAAATAATATATAGCCATGGCAGACCGTTTGTAACAAAGGCAAAGGTAATGTCAAGTGGAAGCGGCGACGGTTGGCAGGTGTGTGTTCACCTGTTACCCACCATACCTCCGCAACCGTTAGTGACGTAATCGGTAAAACGTCGGGTGAGATTTGTCGGCTTTTTGGACATCGGACGGTTTTTTTGTGCTATATCAAGTGATTACACGATATTGATTTTAAGTTTTTTTTCTTTATCTCTCATTCATTAGTGTCAGAGATTAGAACGCGTAAATCTATTTGAAAAAATTCAAAAATTAAATATATATGTAGGTGTGGTTCAACACTAACTCCGCATCACCATTATCATGATCAACCCATTGCCAGCTCACTACAGAACACGGGTCTCCTCTCAATATGAGAAGGTTTTGGCCATAGTCCACCACGCTGGCCATGTGCGGATTGGCAGACTCGCCCCTTGAGAACATTATGGAGAACTGTCAGGCGTGCAGGTTATCTCACGATGTTTTCCTTCACCGTTGAAGCAAGCGATATTTTAAGTGTTTAAAAACGCACATAACTCCGATAAGTTAGAGGTGCGTGCCCGGATTCGAACCGCCGACCTCTGATTAGGAGGCTGACGCCCGAACCACTAGGCTATCACCGCTACTCTACTAACTCCGCACTACTAACTAACAATCGGCCCGCTGAGTATTTCTAAGACTTAGATTTAAATTAAATTAATTTATTATATATTTATAGCGATTGTCTAGACTTGTGCCTATACGTGATCACATCAGTAACGAGAAGTTAGTGTTGAAGAAATACAGATACAGATACGTGAACTCAACGTTTTCAAAGTCAAAGTGGTTTTAACGAACTCCAAAATGCAGCGCGTGCGCAGAATAATAAAGTTAGATGGCCTGGGTTCGGTTCCCGGTTTGAGTCTGGTCTGGTGGGAGGCTTCGGCCTTCGCTAGTTACCACGTTACCGATAAAGACGTGTCGCCAAGCTATTTAGCGTTTTAGAATGATGCCGAGTAGAAACAGATAAGGAGGGCAAAGTGCCGGGGGCGTCAACGTCCTCTGATGCTGCAAATGGTTATGCGCGACGGTAATCTCTTAACATCACATGACCCGTCTGTTTGTTGGCCCGCTAAATTAAAAAATAAAAATCCTTGCTCCAGGCGAATACTGAAATGTCTTCATGGAAACCCAATCAGACCTAATACATAACAACTGTTGGACTAGTTACTACTGTCTACTTTAGTATTATAGATACTAGGCATACGAAATTATATCATATAGTAGGTAATCATATAGTAGTATATTTAATCATAAAATAGGTACTTTACCTTAAGTATCTACGTTCGGTTGGTAGAAACGCAAAGTAATCAAGTTTTGTTTCTTCATCGCCCAGCTTCTTCTCTTATAATATAATTATACCTAGCAATTTCAGCGAACTGAATAATGGAAATATATTTAACATAATTAGTACATGCAAACGTTATCTAGAGGAAATCTTTGACAAGCAGATCAGGAAATTACTTTGCATTACTCTCTGAGATAAAATCTTGAATCTAGATACACTACTTTTGAAACTGTACCATATTTGGGTACGTACACTTTTATAGTACCATCACAATATGTATTCATTATTTCAGGAGTAACAATAAAGTGTTTTAGTTACGGTTCGAAAGCGTAAATATTTACATATAAACCAAATAAGTTATTGAAATATGACATGCTATGTCATATATCACAGCGAGACGATGATGATGTGATGAGGCGCCGGAACGACCGACTCAGACGTGCACCCTCTCCAGTTTCGTAGGGTGACTCCGGGTGATTGATGGCCGGCATCATCACCCATCAAGACTAATCCTCGGGTCGAGATGCACGCCCAATGTTTCTGGCGCGGCTGGGTAGCGGACATGTGCTCAAGCGTTGCTTTGACCCAGCCATTAAGCGTCTTTAAGGAGCATCGCCGGGTTTTAATGGGTATTCTGGTCTGAGTCCTAAATACCCCGCCCAGTTCTGCCTGCCCTTCCGGAATGGATGCGTAAACGCATTTCCTAGCATTAAAAAGGCTTAATGTGACTAATTAAGACTAATTACGGTGAAGGAAAACATCATGAGGAAACCTGCATGCCTGAGAGTTCTCCGTAATATTCTCAAAGGCGTGTGAAGTCTGCCAATCCGCACATGGCCAGCGTAGTGGACTATGGCCAAACCCTTCTCATATTGAAAAGAGACCCGTGCTCTGTAGTGAGCCGGCAATGGGTTGATCATGATGATGATGAGTAAATTCAGAACTAATTGTTTTTGACTGTTACCTTTCTTTCCATGTTAAACCACTATAAAGTATTTAATACTCGTATACCCGGGGAAGGAAGGAAATAATACGTACCAAGTCGCGGTGTACAGACGACAATTTAAAAAAAAAATTACGCTACTCTCTTAATCTCGATGAAAAAATTGGCAATATGTTGTAATTTACCTACCCGATAGCTCTATTATATATTCACCTGCATTGAAAGATTATAAGAACCGGATAGTACGGCAAAAAAAGTGATTGATATTCAACATTCGCCAAATCGCTGTAAGTGCCGGAGCAAATATTCTTGAAGGGGTTATAATCAGGACAGCAAACAAATAATATACGGACGTGATACTGTTTACAAACGTCGACGTAACCTTGCTACGGAAATGTGAACTCTATCAACAAGCAGCAAGGAAGGATGGGATGCATATACAAATGTTTATGGTGAAAATGTTCTATAGTGCCACGTGCGCTAGCATTTCACCAGTAGTGATGGACATTTAAACACATTATATAGATTCATTTTAATATATGCAATATTTTTATCATTCCATTTAATATTTTCGTCCCAAACTAGCGGTGGAAGAGTTTTTTTTTTAAATATAAACATTAATAGAAATGTTGTCAGAATAAAGTTTGAATGGTCTTTGTTTTTTGAAAGGATTTACCGTTTGGTTTAGTTTTATTAAGTTTAAGTAGGTGTTGTTAATGAAAAGCGTAAACAACAAGAATCAAAATGTGATATATATGAACCATTCAAAGATGCCTGTAATAGGTTTATATGAATAAACACCGGCGAAGACGAGGTCCGTCCGTCTACGGCCTCGGAGACGTACGGACCATTCACTGTCCGACCCCCCGTTATCCCAAACCTCGCCTAAGCCGAGGTTCGGCCTCAAAGGAGGCGCCCTTAGGCAGACGTTCCCTTAGTTTCTTCGAGCCCTAGGGCTCAAAGTTTCTTCTGGCAGAGCTTCTTTCCGAAGCTCGCCAAACAGCCCGGTTACGCTGTGGCAATCAATAGGGTTAGTACAGCTAATAGACAGTCCGAAAAAAAATATATGAATAAAGCTATTTTTGATTTGATTTATTTCTATTAATGATGCTGGCAAGTATAAACTTAGTTAAAACCATTTTTGTATGCATTTCACATCCCTAAATATGAAATCAGAGCGTATAATGGCATGGTGTGGCAATTGGCAATCATCGTGGTTTTTGCCGGCACGAGATAAAATTACACTCGGATATTTGTTTGTGGTTCCACTGGACCAGATAGCTTCACTGGTAAACAAGGTTCCGGGACTGTTTACTTTAGTTTACAATTGATGGATCTTGATCAATGTCTATCTATATATTGTTCATAGGTACCACAAAAACTAGATCTATCTTTAACTTTTTAATGTGGAAAATGGAATGTAAAGTTGCTTTGGTTTGGTACGGAAACCTAATGGGATTCAAACTAGAACGGCTTCAGCTCAAGAACGTAATATTTTTTAGTAAGTATAACCTCGAATCATACTATTTTATACTCTTTAGATATGTATAAATTGAATGTATGTCTATAAAAGGTATTTATTTCAGTTTTTTTTTAGTTGACTACATCACTTACTTGATGGTGAGTGATGCAGATGCAAGTAAGATGGTAGCGGGTTAACCTGTATACGGGTATGGTAAACCCATACTTCTTATTAGTTTCTCGTGGCAACACTTCTTTGTCGATAACTAGCCATGGTCGAAGCCTCCCAACAGGCCAGACTCGAGCTGGAAATCGAACCCAGGAGCTCCAACTTTAAATGCAACAACGCACCCGCTGCACCACGCAGTACATAATGATTTGTAATTATTTATCGATATATATATATATAAATATATATATATATAAAAGAAAGTCGTGTTAGTTACAGTATTTATAACTCAAGAACGGCTGAACCGATTTGGCTGAAAATCGGTGGAGACGTAGCTTGAAACCAGGAGATGGATAGGATACTTTTTATTTCGTTATATTTCCGGCGGGATTTATGAAAAACAGAATTTCACGACAATGCCACAGAAATATTCCTCGAATTAGTTATATCAAATTAGCTAATTCCATAGGAGTTATTAAAAACCCCTAATCTACGTGGGCGAAGTCGCGACCAACGACTAGTAATCAATAAATAAAATTGGAATTGGTAATTGGTTATAGGTCCTAACGCAAGTTATAAAGATGCCACGTTCTTCTAGCTTGTATTTCGTTTATGGCGAAAGCTGGGGTGCTCAAGTTCCAAACGTGAACCGGAGATCGAATAAGTTACGCAGCATCCACTTCATCCTACCATCATAAGCCGGGATTGCGGCGAGTTATGTCCCCCAAACACGCCATCCCGGTATTATACCGACGATAAATTAGCTCTTCGCACCCGATATCGCCCGCGCTTCGAACATCGATGATTTATGCGAAATTATCGATTAATTCAAGCAGCGATCGTAACTTTTGTTTCGTTTAAGGAGTGTGAAATTGCAGAGTCTAAATCAAATTGGTAGTTTCATATTACCTGTTAGGGTTGGGTAATATTGTCAAATTAAAACTTGATCAGATCCACACACCATACAAGTATGTGTAGTAAGTTTGAGTTTTATAAAAAGTTGGAGGTCCTAGGTTCGATTCCCGGCTCGAGTCTGGTCTGGTGGGAGGCTTCGGCCGTGGCTAGTTACTACCCTAAATACAAAGACGTGTCGCCAAGCGATTTAGGGTTCCGGCACGATGTCGTGTAGAAACCAATTAGGAGTATGGGTTTACCATACCCCTAACAGGTAAGACCGCTACCATCTTAGACTGTATCATCACTTACCATCAAGTGAGATGTCGTCAAGGGCTAACTTGTAGTGGATAAAAAAAAAATACCACCCTAATAACAAAGACGTGTCGCCAAGCGATGTAGGGTTCCAGCACGATGTCGTGTAGAAACCAATTAGGAGTATGGGTTTACCATACCCCTAACAGGTTAGACCGCTACCATCTTAGACCGCATCATCACTTACCATCAAGTGAGATGTCGTCAAGGGCTTAATTTGTGGTGTAAAAAAAAAAAACATGTTTTTTGATTAATTATATTTCACCGGAAAGAAAAACTTAACAAGTCTTTTACACTTCATTGAAACATTCAAATTAATTTTATGTTGTAACAATTGTATCAAACCTAATGTATCAAGGCAGAGTCAATCAAGTGCAGTATATGTCGGCAAAATAAAATTTATAGGTATATGCTCTAAACCTCTCTCACCTGTAAGAGATGAAGTTGTACATAGCGGTTTTAATAGGATGAGGGAGGAGGAAGGGTGCAGAGACCTATAACCTTATAGGTATGAGAAATTTAATACGGCGAGTGCTCTAATTGAACACTTCGCCACATATTTGTAATTTTTTGCATTCAATTGTTCTAAATGTAATATTTAGAGTTATTTTTATATATATATATCTTTGTATATCTCAACATTAAATTATATTTATAGTATTTAATAGCTATATTTTTTGTTACCCGGTGATTTGTAATTTGTTTGTTTTGTTTTCTTTTTCTTGTTATTAATACTTTTTTTTTGTTTTCTTTGTTGTTGTGACGTCACTCTAGTCTCAGCTGAAAATCAGCATCGTGTTTTTCATAAGAGACACGCCATATGCTGAGTTCACCCTTTCTGGTTGGTGTTACAGACACACATAAAATTTCTGATGATGCTCAAATTAGAATAAGATGTACTGTGTGTAACACCATATGAGAATAAATAAATTTTCTTTCTGTCCTAAATATCGCTACAATAGATTTGAAATTTTAAAAATCGGTAGTAGCCATGTTACCTGGAAGACGGTAGCTCTAAAACCCTTTCATTTCATTTTCCAAGTGTGATTGCGGTTGAAAAAAGGCCACTGAGAATTTATTTCTCAAGGTTACCAAAAATCGTATATTTCCTTAAACCTTTCTCGCCGTTTTTCCTTCGAACCATAGCATGGTAGTGAGATATTCTAATCGCAGATATAGTATATTTAACATTTGTATCCCAACATATTGCCCCAATAACCAACGAGGCAAATGAACGATTGTGCTGAGGCATTGACGTGCTGGTTTTTTGTCGGCAAAATGGGAGCAGTACCCATCAGATATCGACACAAAAACCCGATGACGGCTCTTACAAAGGCGCCACCGGCAGCCTCGATTACGCCCTATGACAAAGCAGTTTGTTTTGAACAACACTCCATATTGATCCAAACAACTCTTCTATTTTGTGCTGGCTTTATTGGATTTTTTATGCGGCTGATAGTTAGGGTCGCCAAGGTCCTCAATTACCTCGGAATGTTCTAGATTTTAAATGGTAAAGTATATTTATTTTTGTACACTACAAGTTCGCCCTTGACGGCAATCTTATCTGATGGTAAGTGATGATGCAGTCTAAGATGGTAGCGAGCTAACCTGTTAGGGGTATGGTCAACTTATAATCCTAATCGGTTTCTACGCGACATTGTGCCGACAAAGCTAAATCGCTTGGTCTTCGCCGGTAAGGTGGTAGCTAGCCAATTCAGAGAAGAATAGCTAGAGAATTCAGGACCTCCAACTTTTAAAATGCAACGAAGCATGCGTTTTGCCACGGAGGTCGTCTTAATTTAAATTCGAGTACTTGAAATTAAGGTCTGATTGATTATTATTATTATACATTTAAAAAGACTTCAAAAAGTTCGGAACGGGCGGGATTTGAACCACATAAACAACATATCTTCTGCGGTCCCAAGTTCTTTGTTAATAAAGTAACCATACAATAATTCCACTCTATACGGTAATATTATTATATAAATAACTATTGTGAGATAAGGTAGGCCGGGCGTGTTATGTTTTGTGAAAAACTTTATTTAAAAAAAAAAATCTACAAATACTTCCGAATAAAAATATTTAAAAATATATATATATATATATTTTATTAATATCTCTCGTATGTCCTAGTTTAGTTTATAAGTGAACAGCCACTCTAATTGATAGTTGTCTGAGTGGACCGAACACACCAATATAACTTGACCTTCAAAGTAGTTGATAAATTTAGCGATAGCGGTTGATATATTTTGGTATGTGTAGTAGTCAGTACAGTTGCCTACGGATAAGGCTTAAACACCAGGTATATTTGTGCCTTCTGAGAAGTAATGCAGCAGTTTTTATGAACTACCCACCAACATAATATGTCATGCATATTATGGATGAGTCGTTAGTAATTTTAATTTTTTATAAGCTAATAATTAAATTAAATATGTATTATTAGCACGTTTGTTCAAATCCTAACCCAAAAGTTATATTGTAACAAAACAATACTGTTTTATTCACACTATACTAACATAGAGAGTTCTCCATAATGTTCTCAAAGGCGTGTGAAGTCTGCCAATCCGCACACGGGCAGCGTGGTGGACTATGGCCAAACCCTTCTCATATTGAGAGGAGACCCGTGCTCCGTAGTGAGCCGACAATGGGTTGATCATGATGATGATGACTTAAAAGAATTAAGACTAAATAGAAAGAAAGCAAATGTTCTTCTATTTTTATACTAATTTTCAACGCCGACTGTTCATCGGTCTACGAAGCGCGATCTATGGTATTGTGCGCCGCTCTAAATTGTTGGTTTAATCGAGCTTTTTGTGATTACAGTACGGCTTGTAAATGCAATACTCTGATTGTCCGATAGGTGCAAAAAGTTAAATGGGATCACAAGATAACGTGTACGTATCATAAGTGTAGTGCTTTCGGTCGTTTTTTTATAAACCAGTACCTGCCGCGCTGATATTAGTAAAAGTTATCTTCAGGTACTCATTAGAGAGTGGCGCGGTTTAGTTGCAACAAAACGAGTCATGGGATAGTTTGACGTTAAACTCAATTGTTATAATTTAAACTCAATTAAACTCAATCAATATAATTATAATAAATTATTTAAACATTTTTATTGCACTATATAAGGACAAACAGAAGAAAAGTGAAAGAAAAACTACATAACATAATAGCAAAAGGTGACCTTATCACTAAAAGCGATGTACCATTTCTACCATTGCATTAAAGGCTTTCCATTCAAAAGCAGTCAGTAGAGAAATAAAGCCGAAATAACGCAACTCTTATACATACATACATATTGAAGCTGTGATAGCCTAGTGGTTAGGGCGTCAGCCTCCTAATCAGAGGTCGGCGATTCGAATCTTTAAAAATAAATATATCACTTGCTACAACGGTGAAGAAAAATATCATGAGGAAACTTGCACACCTGACAGTGCTCCATAATGTTCTCAAAGGCGTGTGAAGCCTGCCAATCCGCACATGGCCAGCGTGGTGGACTATGGCCAAACCCTTCTCATATTGAGAGGAGACCCATGCTTTGTAGTGAGCCGGTAATGGGTTAATCATGGTGATATACATACTAATAATTATACTTTAGTAAGATAAATATAAATAAGTAATTTCTATAACATATACGTATACTAATTAAAGATTTGGAAGTAATAAACATAAATTAAATTGACAGATAATGCTTCTTGACGCGGGTTTTAAAAACTGCTTATGAATGAGAGCGCCGAATTTCATCTGGGAGAGCATTCCACAGCTGAGCTACTGTTTTTGATGCCTAAATTTTTCATATGATGAAGGAAATTTCCGCAACTTGGCTTAACTTTATTTTGGTTAACTGGAAGAGTCACTTAAAACTAAATAAAAGTCCATTTAATTTTCTCTTATAAGACTATATGAAAAAGAAAGATTCTATTAATATTTGACATATCTATTTCGGTTCACTACAAAAGTGGAGACCTTTTGGGACATTACAATACAAACAAATTCAATGTGTTAAGTTTGCATTTAATTTATCACTTTTATAACAATTAATGTCATAAAAGAATCATCATTTTTAATATATATTCATCATTTAACATACATTTTTTACCAATGATTTATGTGTGAATTGGTACATCAATTATCTTCTGAAATAATATAATAAATGGTGTACGAGTAAAACTTATCAAATAGGATAAGTAATTCATTAAATTATATCTCCTTCCAATTCATTATTGGTATAGACCAATAATGAATTGGAAGACTATAGAGTCTGGATCAGTTCTTTTGTATCTTTTTATCCAATACAATTGAATCTTCAATCGCACCTGACGGTAAGTGATAATGCAGACTAAGTTTGTAGCAAGCTAAGACTTTTTTGAACTGTATAAATTTTACTTTAACTTTATCTACAGGTCATCGCCGACAATTTATTGATGGAAGAAACAATAATTTTAGGTCTGACTTCAAAATTCCCGCAATCCGTAGTCAAAAATTGTAACAAACAGACCACACTACTAGATATCCTAAACAGTATTGTTTACTTAGCCAGCCCACTCGAATAGAGATAATAACGCTTTGTCGTTTATTGTGATGTGATTGTTTTAGAACTTTCACTTATAACTAACATTAATAAATAATATTGTATCGATCACGTTATAATGATTAATGCAATTCACAAAGTGCTGCACGTCTATATTTCTTGATACAGGATGTTTCGAGTTTGTGTAGATTTGTAGTTTTTATATTTTGCCGATTGGTTGTTTTTATGATATCTCTTTAAACCACAATTAGCATAATGAGGTTATAAGTTAGATTGTATTTTCCGCATGACCTGCCTACCTGAAAAAAAATCTACTGATTTAAATGCAATTTGTTGTTTTTGCTAGTTTTAAGATAAATATTTTCGCTATGCAACAATCGGTCTACAGTAATCTGTTGTAAACATGATAAATTATTCAAAAAGTTTTTATATTTTATTTTAATTGTCGCCAATCAGATTTGAAGCAATATCGCTAATAATTAGCTAGTTTATTTAAGTATTCAATTTGGTAACCAAATAAGTTGCAAACTTTTGAGGTTCAAAAAGCATCAAATGAATGATTCTAATCTGCCAATTTGTGTTATTTGAACTTTAATTAGGGCTTGTTAGCTTTCATTTGTTAGGGAAACCCTTAATTTTAAGCTTCATCATAACCGTCATATCAACCAATTGACCACTGCTGGACATAAACCTTTGTGGGGAGTTCCAAAGCCTTGTTTCCAGCGGCTCCCTGTGACTCGTTTGATGTCACCTATCCACCTAGTTAGATTTAGGTTGGTCGACCAACGCTGCGTTTACCGATGTGGGGTCGCCATTCCAGCAGCGTTAGAGGCAAACGTCCATCGGTTCTCCAAGCTACATGCCGAGTAAATGCATGTCACGTACTTACGTGAGTACATGTTTTTTGAAATATCTGCAATAAATACGAGCATAGTTTTATGCATCTATATATTTATTTATTTATTAAGGCACTAGCTTTCGCCTGCTGTTTTAATCGCTTCCGATTTTTTTTTATACACCACAAGTTAGCCCTTGACGGCATCTCACCTGATGGTAAGTGATGATGCGGCCTAAGATGGTAGCGGGTTTTACCTGTTAAGAGTACGGTAAACCCACACTCCTAATTTGTTTCTACACGACATCGTGCCGGAACGCTAAATCGCTTGGCGACACGTTTTTGTCGGTAGGGTGGTAACTAGCTACGGCCGAAGCCTCCCACCAGACCAGACTCGAGCCTGGAATCGAACCTTTGCAACATTGCATTTGGTGCAGCGCTATAAAATTAGTTTTTATTTGTGTACAACTTTTCAATAGTTTTGAAGTTTAAACTAAGTAAGGAACTCAATTTAGCGTGTTTAATGTAAGCCGCCTGTATAACAAAGCGTATAGATTTAGTAAAGCCGCCGAAACGGGCGGCGTCAATCGCGGACATTATAAATGTTTATAGGAACTATATTATGAATGCCGGGTGGTCTGATAACGACCACGGAACCTATGGTTAACCGATAATGGAAACAAAAGGAATTAGACTATAGCATACTTTCCACATGAAGCTGTTATAGCCTAGTGGTTAGGACATCCGCCTCCTAATCAGAGGTCGGGGGTTCGAATCCTGACACGCACCTCTAGCTTTTCGGAGTTATGTGCGTTTTTAAGTAATTAACATATCACTTGCTTCAACGGTGAAGGAAAACATCGTGAGGAAATCTGCACGCCTAAAAAGTTCTTTATAATGTTCTCAAAGGCGTGTGAATCTAGTCCGTACATGGCCAGTGTGGTGTACTATGGCCAATCCCTTCTCATATTCAGAGGAGACCCGTGCTCTGTAGTGAGACGGCAATGGGTTCAAATTCAAAATTCAAAATAATCTTTATTCAAATAGTCCTTAAAAAGCCACTTTTGACGCGTCAATAATTTACACAGTACTTATTTCATGGTGATAACTGTATTCGTAAACTTAAAACTAAAGCTATGAGGGTTCCAAACGCGCCCCGGTCTAAGAAGAAGCCCACTACAAACTTAGCCGGGGGGTTGATCATGATGATGATGATGATACTTTCCACAAAGGCAATACATACAACTGTGATGACAGTTACGGAATATTGACAGTTATTTTGACGACCTCTGTGGCGCTGTGACAAAGACGTGTCGCCAAGCGATTTGGCGTTCCAGCACGATGTCGTGTAGAAAACAATTAGGAGTATGGGTGTACCAAACCCCGAACAGGCTAGCCCGCTACCATAGTAGACCGCATCATCATTTACCATCAGGTGAGATACCGTTTAGGGTTAATTAAAGGTTAGACTATTAGATGAAAGCTTTTATGAAAACATTCATTTTCACATGTTCTAAAATAATAACGAGATTTATATAAAGTAAATAAACTTTCCTGTGTTTACTTTATATCATCATCATCATGATCAACCCATTACCGGCTCTCTACAGAGCACGGGTCTCCTCTCAATATGAGAAGGGTTTGGCCATAGTCCACCACGCTAGCCATGTGCGGATTGGCAGACTTCACACGCCTTTGAGAACATTATGGAGAACTCTCAGGCGTGCAGGTTTCCTTACGAAGTTTTCCTTCGCCGTTGAAGCAAGTGATATTTTTTTTTTCTAAACGCACATAACTCTGAAAAGTTAGAGGTGCGTGCCCGGATTCGAACCACCAACCTCTGATTAGGAGGCTGACGCCCTAACTACTAGGCTATCACCGCTTACTTACTTTATATAAATCTAGTCAACTATTAATTTTTAGTGACTTCCGTTCGCAGTCTATCAGGGACACCGAACACCCCCCGTTGCTTTTCTCGCGTGGTTTTACAAATTAACTCCCGCCGTTTTATAGTTACAGCAATGATGTATTAAATGTCTTCGCAATTTGTTTTATACTCCTAGAATGGAATACTACATAAAATGGCGATTGTACAAAGGAATAATTATATACTGCGTTCCTATTCCACCGGATATTAATGTATGTGGTATTTTATATATATATATATATATACGTACTGTTGGTTATATCTTTCGAAGGACCTATTTTTTTTTGTTTACGGGGGGGAAATTTCCTACTGAGATACCCGATTATTGCTGGGGAATAGCTCGGGTTATGTGGGATTTTTACCCACTTAAACCCCCTCGCCACCATCAGCATATAATATACACCACAGATTACACGAAATTTTGTCTGGTGGGAGGCTTCATGGCTAGTTACTACCCCACCGACAAAGACGATTAGATCTTATTAGAGCATTATTTCATAACCAAGGTTGTTCATCATTTTGACAACCTCCGTGGCTTAGCGCGTGCTCTGTAGCATTATAAAGTTGGAGGTCCTGGGTTCGATTCCTGGCTCGAGTCTGGTCTGGTGGGAGGCTTCGGCCGTGTCTAGTTACCACCCTACCGACAAAGACGTGTCGCTAAGCGTTTTAGCGTTCCAGCACGATGTCCCGTAGAAACCAATTAGGAGTGTGGGCTTACCATACCCTTAACAGGTTAGTCCGCTACCATACTGCATCGTCACTTACCATCAGGTGAGATAGCTGTCAAAGGCTAACTTGTAGTGTTAAAAAAAAATGATGATGATGAAAACTTATCGCCTTATCAAAGGAGACCAAAGGTAGGTAAAGGTATTTATCGATTTAAACTTCGATAAACTACAGCAAATTAAAGTTGCTGCAAGTAAATTTCAAATCAGCACTTCCTATAACTCACGCCTAATGAACAGTTTAAAGTAAAAGCGTGAAATGTAAATAAATACACGTGGAATAATCTGCGGGATAAAATGTACGAGTACCAATACCTCTCGCGAACAATTAAGTCTTAATACTGCCAACTGAAGTTGTATTATGCAAATCCAGGGTTCGCGTGTAGGCGCCCACGGTCGCTATAAATATAGTTGTCTATTGACTTCGGCCGGGTGATAAATGTTTAATTAGGCGCTCCTTAAAAATGTGAGGCAATTGGGAATTGTGATGCCCGGATACTGAAATATTAGTGGCGCAATTTGCAACTTTTTTTTTTACCCACTACAAGTTGACGGCAATCTCACCTGATGGTAAGTGATCATGCAGTCTAAGATGGTAGCGAGCTAACCTGTTAGGGGTATGGTAAACCCACACTCCTAATAGGTTTTTACGACAACGTGCCGGAACGCTAAATCGCTTGGCGACACGTCTTTGTCGGTAGGGTGGTAACTAGCCACGGCCGGAGCCTCCCACCAGACCAGACTCGAGCCGGGAATCGAACCCAGGACCTCCAACTTTATAATGCAACAGCGTGCGTAGGTCGTCAAACTTCATCCGTGTTCAATTAATTCCTTTACATAAACAACTTGCTCTAAGGTTGAAGATGTATTTATTTAGAAATAAATATATATGACACAGATTTGTATTTCTATCACATTAAAAATCATACGAACTTTAAAAAAAAATCAAACTCGCACAAAACAGGTATTTCTGTCTTCATCTGGGGTAAACAGTGAAGCCACTCATAGCAAAATACCTTTTTCTTAACTGATTGAAAAAGTTCCGCCAAAATCGGATCAGTGTTTTCTGCTTTCGAAGTTATACAGACTGCCTGCAGTGGAATCCAGACAGAATCGTCGCAAGGATGAAGACATCGTTGGTTGAGCAAAAACACAATACAACTATCATCATCGGCTCACTACAGATCACGGGTCACCTCTCAATATGAGAAGGGTTTGGCCATAGTCCACCACCCTGGCCACGTGCGGATTGGCAGACTTCACACGCCTTTGAGAACATTATGGAGAACTCTCAGCAACCGTTCAAGCAAGTGATATTTTATTTCACATAACTCCGAAAAGTTATAGGTTATAGGCGTGCCCGGGTTCGAACCCCCGACCTCCGATTTAGAGGCTGGCGACCTAACCACTGGTAGTGAAATTTCACCTCTACGCATTACGGTTCATTAAACATAGCCCCTTGGTACTCTAAGGATTTTTTAATAAAGATTACATTGTTTGTATTACAAACTTCATACCTAGCTTTTAGCTTCAATGGTTGTTTATTACGTAGCAGATGAAATACGTAACTGTTTTCTGAACTGATGGTAGTGCTTCTATAAAAATAAATATCAGCTGCATGATGCATTTTAATACTAGTGCCATCGAAAATCTAAATTACCTGTGATTATACCAGCGGAAACGAAAAATTTGAACCTGGGGCTAACTAACAAAACAAAAAGATTACCATTTGGAGAGCTTAATTTCAATTAACTGTGTGTTAAATGGAACAACAATTATGAAGAACTAGTCGATGACTTCGTCCGCGTAGATTAGGGGTTTTTAAAAACTTCTATGGAATAAGCTACTGCTGAAACTATAGTTCATTGTCGTGAAATAGTTTTTTATAAATTCCGCGGGAAATGTAACGGGATAAATAGTATCCTCTTCACCGAGTTTTATCCAAATATGTTCAGCCGTTCTTGAGTTATAAATAGTGTAACTGACACTGCTTTCTTTTATATATATAGTTATTTTATATAATATGTATAGTTTGACTCAATTGTCATTGAATTGTGCCGTCAAACAATACCCCTAATAAATAATAATATTAACTTTATCATAATATCTCAGTAAATGTGACATTCAAGAAATGTCTGCTGTTTTACTAATTGTTTTTATTCAACATGATCAACTCATTATCGGCTAACTACAGAGCACGGGTCTCCTCTCAATATGAGAAGGGTTTGGCCATAGTCCACCACGCTGGCCATGTGCGGCTTAGCACGCCTTTGAGAACATTACGGAGAACTCTCAGGCGTGCAGGTTTCCTCACGATGTTTTCCTTCACTGTTGAAGCACGTGATATTTTAATTGTTTTTATCACCTTGTTTATAATAAATAAATAAAATTGAAACCAACGAGTACTTTAACATTTTTTTAATCATTCGAGACAATGTAGAAAACTCATTATAATTAATAAAAATATAATATGTTAATCATGCCAATGCTTTTTAACATATAATTATAAATCAGACACACGCGTCACCAATTCACACCATTAAATTCTCGTGGGAAAATAAAACGAGTTTATTTGAATTTACCGTATAAAGATTTATTTGAATATTCAAAAAGGCACTTAAAATTAAGTTTATAAATATTATTTATTTCATAACTTAATAATTCGTTTTTGAATTAATTTTGGACGGAAAAGTACATCACAATATACATACGCAGTGTAAGTATATTATAAGAAAATATATTTGTACATACGTATATGTAGCAGTTTTTTATAAATCTTAGTAATATTTACAAAAGTATAAAATTAAGTGAAGGCGGGAAAAATATGTACAAAAATATAATATATAAACTTAGGCATTAACATTTACATAAAGGAAACTTTTAGATAATTATGTATTAAAGTGTTT
The DNA here is from genome assembly GCA_928268935.1 of Lasiommata megera. NCBI lineage: Eukaryota > Metazoa > Arthropoda > Insecta > Lepidoptera > Nymphalidae > Lasiommata > Lasiommata megera. The sequence goes on along the minus strand of OV743315.1, from coordinate 14,544,883 downwards.
TTACAGCTTTTGTATTCTTAGAATATGTGTCATACATACATAACGTGATGTGTTTCCTTTGTGTTAAAGCCTTAATAAAATCTTTGTTGCAAATATAATTTATATAATTATATAAGTAATGTAATGTATACTATATCGTCATTAATCTAATAACTAGCTATATTAGATCTATTTCTCAGAGCTTTCTTGATTGTCAGTCACAAAGTAAATTTCACTCTTCCATTATTGTTATTAAAGTAAACCCATATATATAGTACGTAGATATCATTTATGCAATAATAAAAAAAATACATTACACTAAAAATTCTGATAGGACGATATGGGATTCCAAAGGTTTTTGATTTTATCGCAGTTTTGAATTATTGTTGTTCAACATCCAGGTGCCTCTGATACAGCTGTTCAAGTTGTATTCAAATTTCACAGTTTTCCTGTTTCTATCAGATTAGTGCGAAGAATTCCATGAGAGGAATGAAATGTATTCAAAATTTATTCCCATCATGATTCCCGTGAGGGAACTGGCTGCTTAAATCGACAAAAGGGCTTTCCGAGATACGGAAGAATATTTTTTTTTATTCTATGCAAATTACATTAAATAGGTTTACAACAAAAAAATAGTAAATTAGAAAAAAAATGATAAGATACTATATATTTAGTACGTTTTAGAAACTTCTATGAAACTTGATGATCGAAAGGCAATGTTATCCAAGTCTAATTTAGATTATTATTTTCAGCCTATTTATGATCCAGTGCTGTTCACAGACATATATCTCCTGATATGATAGGGTTATAGAACATAGACAAACTACGCTGCTTGAGTGTGGGATGGCGGCCTTATTCAATAGTCTTTCTGAAATATCAGAAAACTACAAAATTAATTCTGATTTTAATATTTCGGCTACGTGAACGAGGCCCTCGATATTTCTTTTTTATCTTAATCGTAATATAACTATCTGAATAATTTAACACTTAAAACTAACTAATCTAATATCACACTTTTTATACTATTATTAAGTCTTTTAATAGTAAGTTGTAAGTTTGTATACCGTATGGGTACTGCTGTTACAATATAATTCAAACACTTCAAGTCGCATCTCTTGCGCTGTTCCGCTGATGCTTTGCTGTAACAATAGAGAAGCACGTTATAATTTTGTATTTCTTAGTATTTATAAAACTAGAGTTAGACAATGGTTTATTGTGTCTGTTACATTTCTAATAGTCATAATTTTGTTTTATTTTTTTTTTTTAATTTGTTTTAGTTATAAGTTATGTTTTATTAGTAGATAATGGGGCTGGAATGTCCATTTCCGACAAAAGTCCAAAAAAAATAGATTAAAAAATTAAAAAAATGGTTTAACCTCTATATGGCTTCCTATATTTGCAATTATGATTACAAACGATTATAAAAAGATTTTTTTTCTAGTTACCACCCAACCGGCAAAGACATTTAGAATCAAATTACTTATATATCTAAAAACACTATTAATACTTTATCATAGTAGAAAAAACTAGTAGTAGTCAGTAGTAGTCAAGTCTCCAAAATTTGTATACGCATTAGATAAAAATTATTACCTGTATGCAAAAAGAGATGGTTCTTGAGATTGGTGTGTTTTGAGAAGCCTCTGGAACAGATGTGACACTTATAAGGCCAGGATCCACTGTGCACGTACATATGAGACTTCAAGTCGCCTGGAGTTGGAAAGGATTTGGAACAGAGGCTGCATTTGTGCGGCTTTTCCTGAAAACAAAAATAAAGGTTAAGACGTTCCATCAATCAATATTTTATAACCTACGATAATAATCTCATGTGAATACCAATAGGTAATTATTCTTTTCTACAAAGGATAGATGTAATAAGTTTTAATCAATTCCACGAATAAATAAACAACCCGAAACCAAAATAATAAAGTTGGAACGCTGAATAAACCAAATTTGCTCAGTCATTTCCTTAATGTTCATTATGCAAAGTCAATACGAATGAAAATAAAACTGATAAAATGAGATGTAACAGCTTAATTAAATGGAATAAAATATAAAAAAATCGAAGACTACCAGCGTTTTATTATAACAGATTAAAAGCATGCTCACAAAAAAGTTCAATGTGAAAATAAAACTCGGCAAACGAACAAGACTCATTCCAGAAGGTAATGACCAGAAAAAGAAAACGAAATCAATGTTGGAAGACAATAAAACGGCTAATAATCATCATCTCCAATATAATCAAAGTCATGACGATGCACATCGAGGCGAAGAGCGTGCAAATGAATTTATAATGAAAGCTGCGGTGCCTTGTTTCAAAGCTTCACTTGGTTCTTACGAACTTGCATAATATATGTACACCTTTTATCTAGAAAATAATCTGTTGAACATGTTACGTGATATAAAACAGCTAATTCGCTGTATAACCTAGTATAAATTTATGTAATAAATTTGAAGAATACATAACTTAAAATAAACCTTAGATTAACCTAAAACTAAAAATCTAAAAATAATATATATAATCATAGTTAAAATATATTATTAAAAGGAGTCCCTTTAGGTAAGGTTCCGAAGATACTGGCAGCGTTCCCCCTATGAATGTATATTTTTTATTCATTCGCTGTATTATTTGATATATGTTAATATAATTACACTAGAATATTTCCCTTTAACAACGCTTCATTTTTACAATTTTACAGTTTAAAATACTTGAAGTACCCATTGGTAAAGCAAATCAAAACAAATTTGAAAGTTTTAATGTGATTAGATTGTAGGTTTTTAAGGCATTTAATTGATATAAAAATGAGTTCAACCAGCATAAAAGCGTTTTCTTAACCATATCGAAAAACCAAATCATGAGATGAATTCGTTCAACATTCTATGCCACTGTCTTGAAATGTTAATGTGTCAAGATTCCAAATGGGATCGCTGATGACCCGTGAAAGACTGATGTAAGTACGGTGGGTCAAAATGTAATTGAATTAAACCACCATTTACTGTGGTTGACGTCTTTTCTGAATGTCATCATGTCTTTGAATATCTGATAGATAATAATATAAAAAAATAGATTTTATTTATTTATTTACTGTTGCTATAAACCAACATGTACAAGTAGGCTTACAAATTAAATTATAGGGTATTTAAGTTATAAATATAAGATCAACACACAAACCTTACAAAAATGCAAGACTAGTGCATTTTTTTACTAAATATAGAATTCACTGTGTTGGTTGGAGTTTGAATTTATTGAGTGATATAAAATTACTAACGAAACTTACGTAGATCATATGGCATATATCTTGAAAACGCTATATGTGAATTGTCACATTTATAATATTAATGAACTTTTGAATACATTGGACGCTACTGCAAAAAAAAAATCTTAACATTTCTTTTAAACCTTAGAAGCTGTTTGAAATTTGAGCTGTTTTATAACGACGTTAAGTCTTATAACATTCCGTAAAATTAAACATCATAAGCTTATGTCATTAAGTATTACAGTGTCATATGATAGAACAGCCAGGTTCCACACGAAGCATTCGGGAACCCTGAAATTATAATATCCGCTGCCATCAGAACCGAAGCTCTTATCTTACGCATTAAAAGCTCACATAAATCATCGATCGAATCTACTGTTAATTATTAAACAATTTTTGTATAACGGCTTCTTACTTCCTGTGACCACGGCTAATGAGATTCATAATCAAGTCGTATCCGATGCCTAACCAATTCTAACTCCAAAATCCCTCCCATCAATTTTCGCTAGCCCGCCCACCGCACACCCAATAAAAAACTGTAATTACACCACCAAATCAAAAAGAATTTTCGAAAGAACTTTTATTGATGACCTGAGTAGGGTAACTGTTAGTTTTGCAAAGGGTTTGAAATTATTAGTGTTAAATTGCGCAACTTTACTCCTAAAACAACAATGCAAGTAGCTTCGTATACAAAACTTTTTCTGCAAGCTAAGCGCGTCCCATAACCTGTGCTAAAACCATAAATGCGGACGTTTAAATTCCTACCTAAGTTGATCTTCATAAACCTAAGTTCATCTTATAAAACCTACTTCTGGCATAATATGCTACACAACTGCTACCGGTAAGCTTACTTAGGACAACAAGGGAATATTATTAGCTCTGTCTAATCATGGCTCATCTTCTATAACTTTGAAAACATCATGTTATATTTCTTGCATTTACTAGAACTTTATTAAGATGGACTTGTGAATAAACTTGACGAATTATTAATATTAAAGAAACATTTCTTATACGTGTATCTTTATCGACTTAATTTCAAAGGAAATGTCAATCCGTGTTGGATTGAGTGTAAGAGCATCGTAGTGACGTATGTAAATAGCGTGATAATTTGATATGGTGTTCTAAAACAAGATGACGTTCATTCATCATTTAAAAATGGACCCTAGGTTACTGTATGAATTCTATTCAAACGAATTATGCATTATACCTGTATAAAGCATAATTTGTAAATGATGGTTTAATGCAGCGCCATTGTTGATGAAAATATAAAAAAAAAATTAAAATATCACTTGCTTCAACGGTGAAGGAAAACATCGTGAGGAAACCTGCACGCCTGTTAGTTCTCCCATAATGGTCTAAAAGGCGTGTGAAGTCTGCCAATCCGCATATGGCCAGCGTGGTGGACTATGGCCAAACCCTTCTCATACTGAGAGGAGTCCCGTGCTCTGTAATGAGCCGGTAATGGGTTGTTCAGGCAGTGTTGATGATATTTTGTGATTACAAATTTGATATAAGTGTAGTGTAAGTTGCACTTCAAAGACTAACATTGAAAAAAACAACCGGGGACATATCCCGGGATTAAACAACAGATGGCAACCGTATATCAGATGCATGTTTTATTAGCGTCGGGTTAGCGAAACTCCAGTGGCTCAATCAGAGGGGCGAAAAAAAAAGAAAGATATTTCGACCTCTCCTGCTACCGAATATTGCGTTATATAAATCAATAAACAAAGAGCCATTAGTTGTCTTACAATTTCCGCTGGATAAATCACGGTGAGAGCAAAAAACTGGTCTTATGGTCGTGTGTGAGGATAATGAACAGATACTTTTGCGGTGGCGATAAAAAATTCGACATGAGAGTCAAACATTCCACAAATGTAATCTTATATTAATTAAAAATAAAGCGTGTCAGCATAGTGAGCTAATAATTAATTTATCTTATCTTCACGCCATATTAAATAAAGAGTAGTTTTAAATAAAAATCATTATAAATAAAGAGTTCTTAGTTATCGAAAAAATAATGGACAACAAATGAAACAAAATCAAAAACGAAATATATTGTTATAATATATGGTTTTGGTAAAACGTCTTTAATACCGTGACCAGGAAAAGACATAAGCATAAGTGATTTTGCGACCAAACTATCAGGAGCGTTTACTTTAAAACTAGTTGCTTATTAAATGGTAGCTTTTTGGTCCCCCTTCAATGCTTTTTTTATATACTACAAGCTAGCCCTTGACAGCTATCTCACCTGGTGATGATACATTCTAAAATGGTAGCGGGCTAGGGGTATGTCAAACCTACATATCGGTCTACTCCTTATCGCTTTCTACGCGACATCGTGTCTTAAGTCTGTAAGCCTTCCACCATACCAGACTTGACCTGATAATCGAATCTGTTCTAGATTCGATTTCCAGCTTCAAAAGTTGTAACAATGTTAATTGACGGCCTCCGTGGCGCAGTGCGTGCGCTGGCGCATTATAAGGTTGGAGGTCCTGGGTTCGATTCCCGGCTCGAATCTGGTCTGGTGGGAGGCTTGGGCCGTGGCTAGTTACCCTACCGACAAAGACGTGTCGCCAAGCGATTTTGCGTTCCGGCACGATGTCGCGTAGAAACCAATTAGGTGCGTGCGCTTACCATACTCCTAACAGGTTAGTCCGCCACCATCCTAGACAGCATCATCACTTACCACCAGGTGAGATTGCCGTCAAGGGCTCACTTGTAGTAAATAAAAAAAAATACAATGTCATAAGTGCATTAAAAGAAAGCACTTACCTCAATGTTAGAACACATATATTACCTTGATTAGAGGCACATATTATAATGATTTCGAAGAACAAACCCTAACGAGCAATACCGAAACATAATAGGTCCTACACGCATGTGCCTCGCATCAATTTATTTAGTTAAATTAAGCGGGGAGCACTGCATTTGCATTCAATTTCCATAACGCAGTGCGGGCGTATCTGTTGGCCATACGTCACTGCTCGGACGAGATACGGCGCGTCGTGATCGAAGGTACGATTTAGCTATCCAGTGGTACGATGTTATATCGATTTCCTTTTCGTTTTTAATGGGTTTTAGGCAATGTTGGATATTTTTAACCATTCTTTACTTATGTGTACCGTTCGTTACTGTATTGTATTATTGCGTGTTTTCTTATTTTTTTTTATAGACTACAAGTTAAACCTTGACGGCAATCTTACCCGAAGGTAAGTGATGATGCAGTCTAAGATGGTAGCGGGCTAACCTGTTAGGGGTATGGTCAACTTATACTCTTATTGGTTTCTACGTGACATCGTGCCAGAAAAAAACGTAACTTAAATATTAAAATACACGCAGATGGAAGCAAAACATCAAAGGCTTTCTTATTGAATCACACAGCTCTTATCTCCACCTAATTAATTACCGTAGCCCAATTATAGCGGCCGATGAATCAATTCTGTCGGCTAAGTCCGGACGCATATTGATTGCGGCCTGTACCTTTTGATTAGGGCTATAAAAAGGACTTCATATGTGTATATGTAAATACTTTATGGCACACCACAGTAAGTTGATGAGAAAAGATTACGAATTGAACTACTAAAAGGTTATCTTATGCAAATAAAACAAACTCTTCCAGATAAGTGTCACTTTAGAAGGATTCTAAAAGTTAGTCATAAGCTTATTATTTTATATATTATGTAGTAGCATGTAGTTAATAGTGTGTATGTATGTATATATTATTAGTGTGTATGTGTGTATATATACATACATACACACTATTTAGCTTTTTCTTTTTTTGCAACTTCCGTGTAATTTTTAATACATCGGCTTCAACGAAATGGTTACCTGGAAGAGATCACTATTAGTGATAAGGTCGCCAGTTGCTAATTGTTTTTGTCTTTTTCATGTATGTTATGTCCTATAGATTGCAATAAAGTTATATAAATAAATAAATAAATAAGCTTGTAATTATGACCATAGTATATACATATCATTGTAGTATAGTAATACAATGGTTCTTCATTGAATAAATATGTAGGATGACTACGGGCGGGTGCGTGTCTTTGTCGGTAATTTAGGTAGACGTGGGTAGTTTCGGGCGAAGAGACCAGACATTCTTGGTAGAACAGAGCTACAATTATAAGTATGGTAATTTATAAGGAGCAGCCTATACGCTCCACCAAGTACGAATGCACCACCGCAGCTCAACCACCGGTCCGACCCGACCGAGTGCAATCAATGCAATGAGCCGTCTCGCGCCGGTGAGTCTTATAAGAACCTGCATACGTCACTTAGTGTTGCGTAAAGAGAGGGGGCGATGCCACTCTCTTGTCTGTTGTACATGACTCCAAAACTAGATGGCGCTGCTCTCTGATTGCCGTCAAATAATTAACTCAATTATAATGTAAAATTCACTGTTGAAACTTATAAACTCATTTTTTTTAATTATTTATTAAATATTGTCAAATTTCGAAAATTGTTCCAGTTTTTATTACTTAATTAATTTAATTTTAATATATGTTGTACTTGTGCTAAAAATTTCGCCATTTTTTATTACATTTTTTTATGGGAACTTTCCTGGCATTTTGTTTAATTTAACATTTCATATTGGTTAGTTAACTAAATATAATAATTATTAGCTTAATATAACAAGAATTTAATTAATTCTACTGGACAGCGCTACCGATAGCGCACTTAACGAAAGATACCATTTAACGCATGTCGGGGGTGAAAAATGGAGAAAAATAAAATTGTCGCACCTCATGCAATCAGCTCGAGATTGCGGTACACGTGGAACTGATAAGATTCATTTAAATTCTACGCTACATCTACACCGTGATAAAGGCAAATAAAGCTAGCGTGCTATATTTGCAAGTCCATTAAAAAGTTTTATTTTTTTATTTTAAATATTCGGACTAAAATTTACAACAGAATTAACAAAAAATTGTATTTACTTGCATTTAGTATTCATATACTTGATAAACAAGCATGGTTATAAAATATTGCTCTAATAAGATAGCTCTTAACATAATTTTAAGTGGCATGTGAGATGGTGATAACAATAAGAAGATTTACCTGGCTAAGTTTGTTGTGTTCTTCTTAGACCGGTTCGCATTTGGAACCCTCATAGCTTTAGTTTTGAGTTTACGAATGTAGTTATCACCAGCAAATCACTAGTATGTAAATTATTGACGCGTTAAAAGTGCCTTTTAAAGGAATTTATATATTTGAATAAAGATTATTTAAATTTGAATTTATACAATTTCACCACCATTGAATAAAGTTTTTACATTAATATGCGCGTAAATTTAATGTATTAAGTGTCTTAGTGTCATATTGTGACATATTAATATGTAACCTAGTAGCTTATCATACACATCCGCTATGTCGAAACAATGCATTTATGTGTTGGCTGAACGCTTTATCATTTGTAGCTACAAAAGCCTATTTATTTCTAACTAAGGTGTGTAATAAACATTGTTTTATTCTGTGAGACTATCCTGATGAGTGGGAATGCTCCGAATCGATAACATTGCTTCATTAGTTACATCGCTCAAACAATTTAATCCGAGTCAGGGAAAAAGGACGATAAAATGTGATCGATCGGGTATAACATCGATTCAATCAAGACACCCTATTTGGAATACCTTTAATTGGTACAAGCAGGCATTACTGAAGTCCCTTAGGCTCTCTTCATTGGAATATTTAAATATTACTTTGTTTCAAATTACACTCGAGAATATAGAAACCCTTTAAAGGCTGTCATGGTCAACATCATGATCAACCTATAGCCGGCTCACTACTGAGCTCGGGTCTCCTCTCAATATTAGAAGGGTTTGGCCATAGTCCAAAGTCCTGGCCAAGTGCAGATTGGCAGGTTTCACACGCCTTTGAGATTATTACGGAGAACTCTCAGGAAACCTGCATGGGTCTCTTCACGATGTTTTCCTTCACCTTTGAAGCAAGTGATATTTTATTGCTAAAAAAAACGCACATGACTTCGAAGAGGTAGAGGTACGTGCCCGCATGTTTACAACCGTAAAAATGGAAATGATTGAGATATATCAGGCAATAGTAATATTATTATTCTTTAAAAGCAATTTCATAATCATAGTAAAGATGAAGTACAACAATTGATAGGGTTATGAAGTAGTGTATACCAATTTGAACTGTTTCATTTAGAATTAAAATGGAAATTTGATTAAAACTACATCACTTTACCGACATGACAACCTAGATGGCTGTTCAATGTTTGGACTTTTTACTGGAAAACAAGCTTTGAAATTGTGAGCATTAGGGCTATCCATTTATTTCAATACACCTGCGTATATCATTACGTACTTAAGACTTAGGTAAAGAAACACATCCAGTGTGAGGAGATCCCTGCTACAGTATTATAAATGCGAAAGTAACTTTATTTGCTTGTTTGTTTCCTTTTCAACCGATAAACTTTACTATTTACCAAAGAGATAGATTATATTTTGGGGAAGTACTCGTATATTGGTTAACTTAAATCTCAAAAAAGAGTTCTTTTGCGACAAAAGAAGGCATAAAGGTGGTAAAAAAGGGTGTGATAGTTTGTATGTGAAATTGATAATCCCTAAAGTAAGAGAACCGACAATTTATGTTTCAACTTTAGTTGCGAAAGTAAGGAATATGCAAAAGATAGATCTGTACCTACTTTTATTGTATTAAATTGTATACTGTGAGTTGCTTTTTATTTCATTTCATACTTACTACTTACTTACTGTACTTTTTCTTTTATGTCAATATAAAATATTAATTTAATGATAATTTATTAATTTCATTCATGAAATGGAAAGCACATTGTCGACATTGAATGAGGTTATAAGGGTTCTATAACATATTTTTATCTGAAATACAAATACAATGCATATGAATAGAATAGCTTTAATGCTGGAGGCAAAACTTAAATAATATATTTCAATATTCATTTAATCATGCCACTGCTGATAATGTCGAGAAGATCATCTGTTCTTACATTAGGTGTTTTTTTACACGGTGATCTCTTAATACACAGGCTCGTTCCGTTCGGAATTATTATTCTGTTACTTGTTTTATCAATTTTAGTATGGCAAATTGCATTTTAAATGAAGGTTTTAAAGATAGTGTTAATAACTGCCCACGACTATTCAAATGTGAGGGTCGCTTAGTTTATTTCTTACGAGGTGACTTTTTTCATATTTTTTTCGTCTTGTGTCCATTTTGAAGATCATCATCAACAACATATCATCCGATTGACGTCCACTGCTGGACAAAGGGTTTTTTGTAGGCAGTTCCAAAGTCCAAGATCTTGGGCCACTTGTTTCCAGCGCCTCCCTGTGTTTCCAGCGCCTCCCTGCGTTTCTGATGTCGTATGTCCACCTAGTTGGGATCGACCAACGCTACGTTTACCGGTGCGGGGTCATCATTCCAGTACCTTGGGACCCCAACTTCCATCGATTCTCCGAGCTATGTGTCCCGCCCATGACCACTTCAGCTTCGCAACTCGCTGAGCTATATCGGTATGTCTGGTTATTCTACGGATCTCCTCATTTCTGATTTGATCACATAGATTCTCTTAGGATAGCTCTCTATGTAACCCGCTGAGTCGTCATCTTTTTAAGATAAGAAACGTTATTCTTATGTATAAAAAAGTATCTTTGCAAAACTTAAATTTAAATTTTGATCTGTGTTTAGCAAATTTTTAAGAGTTAAGTAGACTGTCAAATTTGCAAGATGTGCCAGAGAGGTAATGAAATTATACCAGGTCGATGCTATAAATGTGAAGCGATCTGATGGTTACGCCAGGTTTAAATATATTGGTCACTGCCGATGCTCTAAAGCTAGGAATGGCTTAACTATGGTAGAGTCATTCTAACAGCGTAAAAAACCTTTCAAGTACAAAAAAAAACGCGCAATCTCTCGCTTACACTATCATAACTAGATAACCTCGTTCAAAGTCAATATAATTCCAATCGCATAATCCGAGCGTGAGAAGCTGTCATCAATAAAATAGCAAGGAATATTTTTGCAATTATGTACAAAATGGATCCTTATTTTTTTTACTTCACAATAATGTCTATCGATTACAACATAGGTACTGCAGCGACACGAAAGAATACATTGTTGACTTATAAGGAGCACTTTACAATAATGGACATAGTAACATGCAATTTGACAAATCACCCCCCCCCCCCCCCCTACATCTGCTAAGGCTTATGCCTGACGTACTAGGTATGTTTTGTTAAAAAAAGTAATATTTTAGCTATGCCAGTTTTTAGGATGTATTCGGCAGAAATGGCGACTTTACTTATTAAACATAATACCTTCATTTTATGCATTGCAAGTATTTTATTTGTAACAATATGACAATATATTTAAGTATTGCGAATTAAGACTTGAGACATTATTTTGAACAGAATATAATTTAATTCCGAAATAGTACGAAACTGTACGCAATAAATGCAAAAATAAAATTTTCTGGTAAGAAAAGTATTTCTGACAAACTTTTAACCTCTATTCTGCAACTTTTGTTTAAAAGTATTTGCTTAGAAAATTTAATCTTTTAAATCAATGATACAATTTTAAACTTTACTAAGAACTAACATTTATTGCACCAATAAGCTCGCGCCTTATTTTTTACAGCACAAACTGGCGTTGCAACATCGCTGATTAATATGAATTATGATCGGTCATTATTTGTAAATCAAGAGTCATTCTTTACAGGTGTAGGTGGCACGCGATCTCTTCAATTTGTTATGCTCTGCCTTGATAACAATAAATCTAGGTATCCGCAAAAACATTACATACTTTTTAAAATTAATAGGGTACAAAGTTTCGGGTATTATAGTTTAAACCTCCATGGTACAAGATACAAGGTTGATAATGTTTACAACAAATACTTTTTTTTATCCATTACAAGTAAGCCTTTGACGGCAATCTCACTTGATGGTAAGTGATGATGCAGTCTATGATGGTAGCAGGCTAACCTGTGAGGGGTATGGTAAACCCATACTCCTAATTGGTTTCTACGCGACATGGTGCCGGAACGCTAAATCGCTTTGCGACACGTCTTTGTCGGTAGGGTGGTAACTAGCCACGGCCACAGCCTCCCACCAGACCAGACTCGAGCCGGGAATCGAACCCAGGACCTCCAACTTTATAATGCGACAACGCGCACGCTGCGCCACGGAGGTCATCAAAACTGTAACATACTGTAACATTCAAGGAAATTTTCACCTGGTGGTGGATTTTTCCTAGCTGTGATGATGCCGTCTAAGATGGTTTTTTTTTTTTTTTTTTTTTTTTTTTTTTTTTCGGACTGTCTATTAGCTGTACAAACCCTATTGGTTGCCACAGCGTAACCGGGCTGTTTGGCGAGCTTTGGAAAGAAGCTCTGCCAGAAGAAATTTTGAGCCCTAGGGCTCGAAGAAACTATGGGAACGACTGCCTAAGGGCGCCTCCTTTGAGGCCGAACCTCGGCTTAGGCGACGTTTGGGATAACGGGGGGGTCGGACGGTGAGTGGTCCGTACGTCTCCGAGGCCGTGGATGGAGGCCACGTCCGGATGACGTAAGATAGCGGGGACCTCGTCTTCGCCGGCGAAGACGGTGTGTAGCGTATGATTGTGTGGTAGGTGGTACGAGTGTGTTGTCAGTAGTCATCTGATCGTCAGGGTCATGAAGGATATGTTTAGGTCTCCTCTTTCGGAGAGGAGCGCTTAGGTCGGGGGAGTAAAAAGAAGCCGCAACTACGAGAGGGTTGGGGTGTCGGATTGATTTCTCGAAATAGATTTTCGAGAGTTTCTTAAAGTGCTGAGCGATAGTGTCAAGTTCTAGGTCTCTGTGCAGATCTACGTTACGCACATACCAGGGACAGCCGGTTGCCGTGCGCATGAAACGATTCTGAATCGTTTGAAAGGTTTTATACGTGGGACGAAGCGCTATAGCGGCGCTCGCGTAAGACATGATTGGGCGGATACAAGTTTTATATAATGTCACTTTGTGACGGAGAGGTAGCCTACTGCGTTTATTAATCATGAAGTAGAGTCTGTTAAGAACAAAACGGGCTTTCTGACTGACTCTACGTATGTGCGGCGAAAAGGACAGGCGACTATCAAAGGTTACACCTAGATATTTGACAGTGCGTTCCCATGGAATCACACGATTAAATAATATAAGGTCCTTTTTGTATCTGGGGTCAGGGCGGTTTAGCCCGGTAAAAAGAAGCGCTTTGCTCTTTTCCGGGTTAGCTTCTATCCTCCATTGGCGGAACCAAGCGCCTAAGCGCTTGATCGCTTTCTGAAGGCGGGCTACTATGTACGGTAGCGAACGACTGGTCGTGTAAAGAGCAGTGTCGTCCGCGTACTGGGCTAGCTCTACATAAGGGCTCTTGGGTATATCGCTCGTGTACAGCGTATAGAGGTAGGGCGCTAGAACTGAACCCTGGGGTACGCCGGCCTTTAGGGGTCTCCTAGACGACAGAGTGCCGTCTATTCGAAACCTAAAGGTGCGATCGGTTAAATAGTCTTTTAATAGGTATAAAAGCCTATCCGGGATACCCTGGGTTTGTAATTTATAAATGAGACCGGCGTGCCAGACTTTGTCGAAAGCCTTGGCTACGTCGAAGAATACGGCTCCTGTGAGGCGACCACGTTTCCAATCGTAAAGCCCTCGCGCCACGTGCTCCGTTAGGCGGTGCACTTGGTGGACGCTAGAATGTTTGGATCGAAAGCCAAATTGCTCGTCATTGATAAGCTTTTTAGCTTCGATGACGACTTTAAGTCGGGCGAGTATTATCCTCTCATACACCTTTGCTAAGGAGTTGAGAAGACTTATAGGGCGGTAACTAGAGGGGAGGTTAGCGGGCTTACCAGGTTTTTTAATACCTATTACTATAGCCTCTTTCCACTCTGTGGGGAAAGAGCATCCTGCCAGCAGGGCGTTATATATCATTACCAGTAGGTACAGTAGCTGGGGAGGGATGCATTTAAGTGCCCTGTTTGTGATCACATCGGGACCGGGAGCTTTCTTAGAGTGCAGCCTATTGATAATCGACTGAACCTCTTCGCAAGTCGTGGGAGCTATGGGCTCGCTGTCTGGAGACAGTGGGCCTAGTGAGTCTATTTTATTGGTGACGATACCTACAAAGTTGGGATTTATAGAACTATCGCTCGGGGTGCACTGTGCTTCAAACGAGTCAGCGAGGCATTCGGCCTTATCCAGATCTTCGAAAGCGGGTGGAAGATTGGGTCGTAAGAGAGGGGGTGTGGCTGCAACGTGGTCAGCTTTGAGAGCTCTCGCTAGGCCATGGTACGCTGTATGGGATGGCGTGAGCTCTCCTAGCTTTCTGTCCCAGTAATGGGCCCTCAGAGAGTCAAGGCGAGCCCTGAGCTCTCTTTGGATTTGCCAGAGTTTTCTCCGGTTGTCGTCTGACGGACAGTCGGCATGTGCCCTAGCTTGGCTGTTCTTACGCGTCAGTATTTGTCGAACGTTGGCCGGCAATTCCCTACGACCGAAGTCGTTAGAAATTGTGCGGGAACAGTCGTTGACTGACTGACGAACGTGCCTGGTAAAGTGAGACGCTGCACGTTTAGCGTCCTCTACGGAGTCTATGGTGTCGGGGATTTCATTAAGGTGCACAGAGTCTAGTGTTTTAAGTCGGTCGGTTAAGTTTTTCCAATCTACTATTACTTTGGTCGGAGGGGGGGTGTCTACCGGGGGTCCTAGCTGGAGTAGGACGGGACGGTGGTCAGAGCTAAGCTCGTGTAGTACTTCTAAAGAGAACACATGAAGTGTGATATTCTTAAAAATAGCTATGTCCAGTATGTCGGGTCTGTCCAATGAGTTTTCATTGTACGGGTAACGCGTCGGTTCGTTGGGGGCTAAGATAGCAAAATCTATGTCATTACTTTGATACAATCGATTAAGTTGTCGACCATGTCCGTTAGTAACTCGGGAATTCCAGCACTCATGTTTGGCGTTGAAATCTCCGGCCAAGATGACGGAGTTGCCAAGAGCGAGCAGCGCACGAAAGTCGCTCTCTATGAAGTCTCTAATGGGAGAGAGGTATACTGATGCTAGGATGACCGACGGATGGCCGGTCATGCTAACTTGACAAATGGATGCTTCCATGTTATTTAAGTCGGGAGGGTCGAGAGGTATACAGTGAAGAGACCTCCTGAAATAAATTAATGTGCCACCCTTTGGGGCGTGTTCTCTATCATTACGTATTACATTGTAGTTCGCAATTTTAGGCGTATCGTTACTAGGTTTAAGGAAGGTCTCTTGCACTAGAAAGATATCTAATTGGTGTGCACAGGCAAATTCTCGTATTTCGTCGATCTGTTGGATAAGGCCGTTTGCGTTGAAAAACGCGATTCTGAGGGATCGGGGTTTGTTTCTACATGTAATTGGTGTACTACCCATTATGGTTTAGTTTGCGGATCGCCAATATAAGATCGGCGTGCTCGGAGCATGCAGTAAGTCTGCAGTAGTTGGGGTCGTTGAGCTTCTTCATGCAGAGAGTGAACTCAACTTCACCAAACGTGTCAATGACACTGATAATTGAGTTCAGTGACTTATTGCCTGACGCAGGGGTCGAACTGGTGGGCACTTTAGGGGCGGGTGAGGCCACCACCGGCGGGGAGGCCTTAGGGGCTGCGGGTGCTGCCGGCTTAGGCTGGGCTGGTTTGAACCACGCATTAACGGCCGGAGCCGGCGCGGGTACAAACTTTTCTTGGACAGGCTTGGTTTTCGCCTGTTTGCGAGCGGCTTGTTTGCCACCGCGTCTTTGTTTGCGCGGGGCCTTAGGACAACCGCGATAATTTGCGGGATGCCCCTCAGTCTGGCAGAGGACGCAACTCGGTTGTCCAACCGACTTGTCCTTGCGCTGACAGTCAGCGGTGCCGTGGTCGCTAAGATGGTGGCGCACTAACCTTCTATGGTAAACTCATACTCCTAATTGTTATCTACTCCTACTCCTAATTGGTATCTACTAGCCACCATCAAAACCTACTAGATCAGACACAGTCAGGAATCGAATCCAGGTCTTCAAACGTCTGGTCAATGGAGTTTGTGATTGCTTTTTTAATTATAAACTATTAATTATTTAAGTTAATGGTGATTCAATAAAACAGGATGATTTCAAGTAGGTACGCTCTAACGCAGCGTAATATTGTATCTATGTACAAGTTTATGTGATAGGAGTCTTCGGCCGTGGCTATTTAGACGTGTCGCCAGGCAATTTAGCACGATGTCGCGTAGAAACCAATTAGGAGTAGGGGTCTACCATACCCATAACAAGATAGCCCGCTACCATCTTAGACTGCATCATCACTACTAGGTAAGATTTCCGACAAGGACTAACTTGTAGTGGAGAAATAAAAACTGAAATGTAATTTAAATACTAATCGCTTTAATATAGCGATGTATGAATTCATTAAAAATGTTGTATATTGAAATATCACTCCGCATTTAAATTAAAATCAAAATCTTTTATAACTCATGCTTTCAAAGACGAACCAAGTATTTAGTAGATATAATATAGATGATGATTTCTCATTCGGATGCAATGAGTGAAACTGTTTGCTTTTCTACGGGAATAAAAGCGAACATTTTTTAACAAGTTATAAATAAAAAGCATAATTGGGTTCATTTAGTTTCGTAGAAATCCTATATCTAAAGACTTGCCAACTTACCTACTTGAAAAAGAATGAATAAATTTATTTATAAGACAATATTTCTGTGCCAAAAAAAAAAACTGATAAAAGGCCTAAGATAAAAGCTTAATATAAAAAGAAAATAATATAATATGTATTTGACATCACTCGCTTGACAGTACCAGTTTGCGAGACCTATTATCTAAGTGTAAAGCACGTCAATATATTCATAAAGCCAAGAAGGTTGTGATTTTTTACTTAAACTTTTGTGTGGGCTGTACTGTTATTTGAATTAAAATTTATGTTCATTAAAATAATGCTTTTAAAATGCTATCCCGCTTCTATGAGTGATGGCGTCCCTTTTACTCACTAGAGCCCGCAAAACGTAGAGTATAGATTATTTAAATTCCCACCAATATATAAATATCCTTGCGCTTGGTTGAATGAAATTGCTATTTAAGGATCATCATCATCATCATCATCATCACATCAACCGATAGACGTCCACTGCTGGACATAGGTCTTTTGTAGGGAGTTCCAATGGCCACGGTCTTGGGCCGCTTGTATCCTTCTGTCCACCTTGTTGGGGGTCGACCAACCCCAACCTTGTTGGGGGTCGTTTACCGGTTTAAGGATAAGGCCGCCAAATGTACCTACCTATTTTCCTTGGTGTACAATAAATATTCATTCATGCATTCATTCATTCATTCTCGAAGTTAAAAGTAGAGCATTCGATAATTGTGTCTTAGTCTAAATCTATAACGTAAGGTTTTCAATTACCCCCAGATTGTACTATCTACTATTACCCTTCAGTACATATACATTCACATAAAAAAATTTGGAAGTATCTGAAGTTTCCATCATCTCTAGCCTACTCTAGCTAACCAACACAAAATATAATATAGCTTACATGAATAAATTATTTTAACATAATATTTCAATCACAATAGACAATATCTTATAATATTTCACCCATAAACGTACCAAAGGGCCAAGTTGCGTTGTATTGCACGATTCAATCTATAATGTATGAGAAACTGAATTTAAAGCCACGCTTCAGATTCGCATGATTTGCTGTGTATTTCCAAGAATATCTAACATTTTGTTTAAATTTTTTGCCGCTACAAATGTTTAATTCATTGACATGTCAAGTTTTTCATATGCAGTAAAGTTCATCTGAATCTCCGAAAGAAATCTGTCATCTGTCTCCGGAGCTCGATAAAAAAATGAAGAAAACAAAAAAAGAGCGAAGGGAACGGAGGCAACTTGAAGGCGCTTCTTTTCAAATTTTCTAATGTATACAGGACCGAGCCTTGAATGCAAGGTTTCATATTTAAAATATACCGGTTTATTCAAGAGATTACAATTTCCTATAAAATTTTCTTACACGTTTTTACTTCATAAAAATGCAATTCACGTGAAAGTTATGTCGCGTAAATTTAATATTTTATTCATAACATATTGCTTTGTTCACACATTTCAAAAGAACTTTAAGTTTATCTCTTTACATAATATTCAGTAGCTACACAAATTTTGCTCTTACAAAGCTCTCGACTATCGATAACTTAATTAATGATTTTATTTTATTACCTATCGAATAACTCTATTTATGCTAAATGAACCGTTAAAAAGTAATTATTTATTTAACGGTCGACATCAAGAAATCGTCATGATCAACCCATTACCGGCTCACTACAGAACACGGGTCTCCTCTTAATATAAGAAGGGTTCGGCCATAGTCCACCACGCTGGCCATATGCGGATTGGCAGACTTCACACGCTTTTGAGAACATTATGGCGCGCAGGTTTCCTCACGATGTTTTCCTTCACCGTTGAAGCAAGTGATATTTTAATTATTAAATTTTTGTTTTATTTTAATTATTTAAAAAAATAAATCAGGCAATGCGCCCGTTGAAATAAAATTATAAACTGTTCTCACGCTTAACTACCTCCAATCTTGTAAAAGTACTTTCATCAAATCTTCCGCAGAAGTCTTGTTGTCTAAATTGTTATGTAGTTATATGGTCTAGATATGCAACTCAAGGCAAAAATAGTAAGCACTCAGATTACAATCCTTTCTCTTCTTACATAGGATTTCTGTTAAGGAGGCTGACATGTTACAAGGAGCTAGAATTTAGTCAGACTCAGGTGATTTCGTTTTAACAATTTTTTTATGATATCTTTATTTCAATTACCGTAGAAAAATTATCACGGTTTGAAACGCTTCTTTGATGAAATAAAGTACCCAATATACCAACTATATTGTGGGTATTGAAGCTATTAGATTTATAAAACCATTATAGAACAAGTTACAATAGTAAACTGCCGGTGACTCTCCATTCGAAAGTTTACTAGTTCAATAAATTTGTTGATTGACTTCCTGTTGTAGTTCTGTATACTTGATTTTGTCGTTTTATTTAATGTTTATTTACCGATCTCGTAAATAATCAACCGTTACGTTTTAATGTTGTTTCAATTTAGTGTGTTTTGAGTCGTAAAACGTTTACAGAACTATAATTGGGCGCCGACTGTTTGAGTGACTTGGGCGGAAAATGTGTTTCAAATTGTAAGGTAATTTATTAGTTGATGAATACATTACTGATCTTCGTTTACCATGTTTTATAAATAAACTTATGCCACATGGTCATCGGACGGCAAATAATTTATGACTTTTGTTTCAAATTTTCGGTCATATTTTCGTCTATTTGTTCTCTAGTTTGTATGTTTGTTCAACTATGTCTATACCTATTACTTTGGTTTAAGGAGCATGATAAATTAAAATATGTAAATATAACTTTATACTATATACTTTAAGCCTCGTATAGGTTTCATTTATGTTAACGCTCCTATAAGTACATTAAGATCGAAATACAATAAGTAAGTAACTGCGCAATAATTCTACAGTCATCAAGCTTTCAAGTTTCAAGAGTTTCAAAAAATTAGTTATATCTGAACGTATTTGTACGTGAACAGCTTTATAACAGACCAGGAATAATCGGATCGTTCAACTAATTCGCGTCTCTTCTAAAGGTGACGAAAACTTGAAAGTATCATTTTCGAATATTGTGCTGAACAGCAATTAATAACGCTTTTATCGCTTCATTTTAGGGTCCATAATGCAAGGCAGGTGCAGAAACACACCGGTACCCTCGTATGTCGAAAACAATAAGGCCCGTTGATATCGAATGCAATATCTTTTTTCTTCATAGATGTACGTTGCCTATACGTATATCAAACAAACAAAAAACACCCGTCTCTCGCGTTTTGCACCAAACTAAAGATCTTTGTGTGACTACTTGGCAGCATTCGTGTCTGTACTGACAGACCTGCGGACAATAAACAAATAACGAGCGCTTAACGAGGAAAAGTGTCAAGTTATGGGGACAAAGATGGACGCTGTGCACTGATATTTCGGATTGCAAATATACCGTATGCAAACAATGTGATTGTTAAAATCGTGCAGTTATGTTGACCAGAAGCATAAGATGCTAAATAACAGGTCAAAGTATGCAAATACCGTGAGTTGAAACAAACAACAAACAAAGAATATTTTTGAAACTTTATGAATCATTATTAAACTTATCTATGTAATTTTAAAGTATTCTGGAAAGTAAACCACTATTATGTATGAATTTTATTTTTGATCGTCAGAATCAGTATCAACTCATTACCGGCCTACTGCAGGGTAGGTGCGTGTAGAAAATCGACCTCGGTCAACCCCACAATAATACGAGTAGAGGCAGAATTCTTAACCCTTAGGCCATTACCGCTTCGATTATATCTATAATGAAAGCTGTGATAACCAACTATTAGTTCAATTCCCGATACTCCCTTGAAACTTTTCGGAAGTAAGAACATTTTTAATTTTATTTAAGCAGTTTTTAGTAATCTATACTACCGGGAAACCTTCAAGCGCCTACATAATGTTAGAAGGAGTGTGAAGTCAATCTATGCGCACTTGACCAGCTTGATGAACTACGACCATGACCTTTCTTATGCTGTGAGGAGACCTGCGCTTTTTGGTCAGATATTGGGTCAGATACTAATGATGACGATATTTATTAAGATCTACTAAATATAAAGTGATTTTATATTATGAGTTTTTTTGGATATATTGACGATTAGGTAGGTAAAATTAAATTTTAGGAATGAACTGTTTTGGGGGAGATTTTTTAGGAAATCAATTTTAGATGATATATAGAACGGTTTATCTATATTATTTATTAATCATCCCGCTAGATATATATGACATATCTGTTAAAAGGCTATAAAAAATATCACCACAGGAAAACATTCCGCCAGCAAAATAATCTTGAATAATATTTGTTTACTTCAACCTTTATCTATTCGCTTATACATAGAACTGGTCTTGGGAACACATCAAGATATTACCATCCAGTTCAATACTAGTCCGGTCCATTATCTCTTCTGGTTGATAAATCAGGCATTCTCAGCACAAGGATCTTTCAGCTGTCAGTACAGAATCTCACAGGACAGTACCGGGCTAGTTAGGTATTGACGTCCAATAATAAAGCATTGGAGAGGGAATGATGGACAATGGACAATGGAGAGACGCAACAATGTGAACCATAGTTAAAGTTAAGTATGTGGAGCCATTGTGGAGTTCTGGACCATAATTTTAAGGACACTTCTCCAATGGCACTATTTATTGAATTAAATATTGAAGTGAGAAATGATGCATAGCAAATATTAAAAGCTGTCATTATCTACACAGACATACAATTTCATAATACTATATTTAACATTTATTTATTATTATTAGTTTCCTTTAAATTTTTTTTATTTTATATTCTAAGTATGTTTATTTATTTATTTTTTATATATATTATATCATATCGTATCATATACATAAATATGTGTTATTTTATTATTATTTTCAATTTATCTAAGTATATTTTTGTATGTAGTTTAAACATACCTTGTTAGACCTATTCCACTTTGTAAAATCATCTCACTCACATCTGAGGGTAGAATATTAATCGACGTATAAGCACAAGTTTATAATGTATTTCTCTAATATATTTATGTTCTTTTCTTCAAAGTTCAAACTCATTTACAAAAAGTCTACAATTTTTTTTTTCATTTTTTTATATAATTACAACAAGGACAAACGATCATAGTGATCAACTGATGTTATGTGATCACCGTCGCGCGTGAACATCAGCACTAGAGAAGCCACTCACATGTTGCCCATCTTTGTAATCGGATTATTGGATAGCTTGAGGTGTATAATAGTTATATGATAATTAAACATTACACTATTTGTAATTTTTTTATACACTACAAGTTAGCCCTTGACGGCTATCTCACCTGGTGGTAAGTGATGATGCTGTCTAGGATGGTAGCGGGCTAACCTGTTAGTATGATAAACTCACGCTCCTAATTGGTTTCTACGCGACATCGTGCCGAAACGCTAAATCGCTTGGTGACACGTCTTTGTCGGTAGGGTGGTAACTAGCCACGGCCAAAGCCTCCCACCAGACCAGACTTGAGCCAGGAATCAAATACAGGACCTCTAATTTTATAATGCGACAGCGCACGCACTGCGCCCCGGAGGTCGTCAAAGTGTCATTACCATTTAAGTGTCATTTTATTACACACTACACATAATGAAAACTGTGATATGTTTGAACGATTTATTAATCGTTCATATATCTATCTATTGATAGCTGTAATAGGTTTATATGAATAAAGCTATTTTTGATTTTATTTGATTTGACTGCTTAACTGCTTTTAATAACTGAAGCGATATAGGTTAAACGTCTGATTTAGATTCAGTAATATTTTTCAGTGCAACCATAATGGGTGACGAATGTTGGAATTTACTAGGGTTCGGTCATCTCATATAGCTTGGTTCACATACGACCGTGTGAAGTTCTGCTCCGTTGGCCGCGACGTCTTCAATATCGTCTTGTACGACACGGTTCCTTGAATCCGTGGGAACATTTATTTTGGACTCTTGAACAACTCCATTATTTGTAGCTTTTTACTAGACCGATACAGCCATAATGCTTTTTTTGGTGCTAAATATGACGTTAATGTAATTGTGTTAAAGGACGAAACAATGAATTAACTAATTTATTTTAATTTATGCAGAGTTTATTATTTAAGTTTGGGACGTACCATGGTGGTATAACTTAGATTTGAATGAGAATTTACCATAGAGATATTTGCGATTTACACACATATATATATATTTGTGTGTGTGTGTGTGTGTGTGTGTGTGTGTGTGTGTGTGTGTGTGTGTGTGTGTGTTTAGTAGTACTTTAAATAAGCAGCATAATTTGCAATACAAAAAAATCCGTTTAGGAATGTCTTTGAAGATTTAATTAACAATATTGTGAAATCGTGCATATTATTGGAATTAAAGTTTCAATATCTAAAAGCTAAAAATTATTTTCACCATAGTTTGTCCCCAAAAATTTATCACAGATTTTTGAAGGTACTTTTGTTATTTTTTGCTTCGCAATAAGAATCGTAGTTTTACGCGCATTAGGACATTACCATAATTACACAAACAGTTTGTCCCCAAAAATTTATTACAGATTTTTGAAGGTACTTTTGTTATTTTTTGTTTCGCAATAAGGATCGTAGTTTTACGCACATTAGGACATTACCATAATTACACAAACAGTTTGTCCCCAAAAATTTATCACAGATTTTTGAAGGTACTTTTGTTATTTTTTGCTTCGCAATAAGAATCGTAGTTTTACGCGCATTAGGACATTACCATAATTACACAAACAGTTTGTCCCCAAAAATTTATCACAGATTTTTGAAGGTACTTTAGTTATTTTTTGCTTCGCAATAAGAATCGTAGTTTTACGCGCATTAGGACATTACCATAATTACACAAACAATATAAGCTAATTAGATTCAATTGTTCCCCAATAGCCCGCATAAATCCACAAGCTCCCAATGCGTCACAGTGGCTGCCCACTACAATTCCCACGATGACCTGACCTGGCAATTTATTGGCCCTCTACCCCGCCTTCGCAACTACCTGTGACCGCAGGTGCACCTTAAGAACCTAGGGCTGGCATAAACAAAAAATGATCATAGTACTGGCTGGCAAAATATATAACACGCATCTTGGGATTCAGTGAACTCCCATAAATATTTTACTTCAAAATAAAAATTATGTAAATTAAATGAAGTATTTATTAAATAACACTACATTAAACCTAAAACGTCGTCGATGCCGGAATGACACATGGACCTCCAGATGCTGCATGATTTCCCCTTTGAAAAGCCAAACTAATTTTATGACCAAGGTAACCAGCTCTAGAATCCCCAGTCCACTCGATAACCCTTTCGCTTTTGATATTTCTTTGAAAAGGGCCCGAGCCATCGGCCATTAATAAAAATTTACTAAATTTTTAATTTTAAGTTTGGAGATTGTTTTCATTTGGGGTAACATATTCGAGTACATACAGTCTTAGAAGAAAAGTTGGATCCGTTTATAAAATAAGAAATTGAAATATAGTCAAGAGTAGAAAAGAAATTTAGTCAAGGTATTATGCAAAAGTAAAAAGCAAGACACACAACCCTACCGCCGTTAAGTGTACGGTGTTGTGTGATTTTCTTAAGTCGTGGACACATGAGGTCATAGTTAAATAAGTAAAAACTTAGGGGCGTTATGGGAAGTGAGCACGGTAACATCACCATGTAATATGCATCAAGCTTTACCGACCCGTAGATTTTGTAGACAATTATCATAACTTACGAGGAAATTAATTGCACATTTTACCTGTTCAAATTAAGAGACCACTATATTATGGGAACGTAACAATTAAACGGGCAAAAACTTATAAGACAAAGATTTATTTTTAATTAACATCTTAATTTGTGAATTAACGCGTTTTTTTAATGTTGTTAGTAATTGTTAAAATAAATGTAATAATAATATTATTAAATGCATTTTTTTATGTTATTAAAATCATGAAATATGAAAGAATTGGATAAGCAGATAATTTTATTTGTAATTCTAACTCAAGTTATTGTTTGACGGCGATTTCAATTATTCTGACGATAACATGTCATAAAGTAGGCCCCATATCTAGAATCTGTTTCATCAGGGCTTTATACATTAAACAATAAATCATCATCATCATCATGATCAACCCATTACCGGCTCACTACAGAGCACGGGTCTCCTCTTAATATGAGAAGGGTTTGGCGATAGTCCACCACGCTGGCCATGTGCGGATTGGCAGACTTCACACACCGTGCAAGTTTCCTCACGATGTTTTCCTTGACCGTTGAAGCAAGTATTTTAATTTTTAAAACAATAAATAACTTGGCCCAAACGCCTGTAATGGTACTTAGAGATAACTTACCCGTGCCCGAATCCTTAACTTATTCCAGACAAGACACAATACCAATAGCTACTTAGCTACCAACTAGCTGTCCAATTAAACAGTATTTAATTGAACATTGTCTTTATTTAAATGATTGAGTGTACTTGCATTTAAACCATAATTATTATTGTATGCTTGTCATCAAGAAAATATGTATGATGACCATTGTACGAGTAGCATAAATTGCAATATTTCAGGATATAAAAAACCACAATTAACAGCAATAACGCAGAAGGATATACTTACGAGAAACATGTGAATTATCAATAGAAAAACTGTAATAGCACCAGCCATTGTTTCAACAAGGATAACAAGTTTTTATTGAGTTTCGTAAATCAATTGTTTTATGTCAGTTTCCGTGATTGAGAAAAGATGAATAGATTATCCTGCAAATATACTCATTGTTTTTATGATTCTGTATTGTCTCTTAATCCTATTATTCAAGGAAAATTGTGATACCTTATTATTATTGTTACCATATATATCAACAACCATATTGAGCACAAATCATTTAGGAATTGGGTTTAACACATTTACTCCATTAATCGACCAGTTTGCTTCCAGTATTTTTAAACGATGACTATACTCTTCTAAAAGAGAGTACCTAACAAAAGTTTACCTATTTATATAATCCGAAACCTAGACCAATAACACATGAACAAAATATATATAAAGAGACTAACAATTTCAAGGCGAACTTTCAATAGGTATATTTATCACAACCTTCGACCCTTTTCCCACGATCACGGTTAAGGAGCAGAGCTTTTTCCACTCTGTTGCACAAAATGACGTCAAGTACGACGGGTCTATTAGAACTATAAGAGACTTTGTAAATTGTAGCTATATTTCTCAGAACAGCAAGAAAAAAGTGTGCTTGATAAACCGAATATCTGGTAACAGAAAATCCTAAATAAAGTTGGAGACTGCAGAATGAACAATGAAAATCAAAAGAAATAATCAATGGATCAATATACATAAGTTCGGACTTCGGTACCATCAGTTCCCCCTCTGGTGCTGCAGATGTTCAAAAGCGACGTGACCTATCTGCTCGTTAGCCCGCTGTGACGTTGTATATAAAAGAAAAACTAGATAGCTAATTACGCAAACTGTATGAATAAATACAAGAAACTAAAAACCGTTGCTTGTTAAATACAAGAACATCACTTACCTTTATGTGAGTCATCCTATGGTAATACAGATTTGAACTGGCCGTGAATCTTTTTCCACAATGCTGGCACTGATGAGGCTTCTCCCCTGAGTGTATTCGCCTATGCGTGTTCAAACTGCTTGATGTGCTGAATCCTTTGTTGCAGACCATGCATACATGTGGTTTTTCTCCTAAAATATATTTTTTAATAAGTTATTGTAGACTCCTCGATTGAGGGTGAGAAAAAAAGCTTGAGATTACAAAACTATTCTGACAAATTTCAACGGCCTCTCGGACCATAGGAATAGTCGTAATCGGAGGAATAATAATATTTACCAGTATGTGTTCGCATATGCCTTTTTAGTAAAGATGGTCTATCAAAAGCCTTTCCACAAACTTCGCAAGGTAATAACGCTCGTTCAGATTTTGCAGGTCTTCTTTGGATTTTTGGTGTCATTTCTAGTAATTCAGTTGATGAGCCCACTGACGATGACGTTAAGGAATCACCAGATACTGACTTGTGTTCATCTTCCGTGCCTGAAGGAGGGGATATTGGTAATAGGACTCTAGATAGTAGGGATGTTGAGAGGTCTAGTGGTGAATCTGGAAAAGATTTATCTTGTTAAGTGCGTTATGCGAAAGAACATCCTATCTAAAGGTTTCTGATAAGTTTGATGGTCTGACCGCAAAAAAACTACATCATGTTACCTTAAAAGGTTGGCGCTTAGCCGATGAGTCAGTGGGTGTATTTTTATACCATTCATATTATTCGCCATTTAAAATCGTGAGTCAATCAGAGCATCAATTTTAATGAACCAATTTATTGACGAACTTAACTTATAGCTAGTTCTGAAGTAACTTTAGTTTAGACAACGGTATACCTACTTATAATATGCAATTAAACCAGAAACACTAAAGACACCAACTTGTTAGATATGCACAGCGATTATAGATGGTCTTCCTATGAAAATGTTATTCGTAAGGATAGAAAAGTAAGGAGTTGAGAAAACCACTATAACTCATGCTATTTGTATAAATAGTAACAGCGCTTTGCATAGGTCGGTAGATGAAACACATTAATTAGCAACTGAGTATTTATGTACTAGATCAAAAGATAGCTTATAATTTACACAAGTATTCTACATGATTGCTCGAATTCCTCCGCATGGGATGGTCATCAAAAAGATATTCATCTCAGTAGACTGATTTAGAATTACCTGCAGATTCAATACTGTCTAAATAAGCTCCATATTTCCATTTATAGTGGGAATGGTTTATATATTAACGGATGTCGGCGCGACTGTTCTCCGGTACACTTATTTTGAGATATCGCGAACTAAGTTGTGTAAATTGACACTTTGTAATAACAGATTAATCAGTTCACTTTTAATGGACTTGACTTGAGAAAACTATAAATTTTTTATATTTTTACAAGTAACTTCAACCGCATCAGTTAGAAACAGTATTTTTTATGTATATTAATTATCACGACACTTCATTTGAAATCCCTCAAATTGTTGCTATAAGTTAACATTTTTTTGGCATGTTACAGGAAATAGTGAGTCTGGAAGCGTGAGTTTCTTTATTTTCATTATGACTTTGGTGATTCCGATACTAGATAGTCAGACTCTGTTGAGTGAGTGTGAGTCTTAATATAAAGGGTGAAATACTTCGGTCTAACTTTCGGGGGACCGAGTTCAATCTAACTATTCAAAGTAATGTGTGTTTTAAATGATTAAACATCGCTTGCTGCAACGGTGAAGGAAATATCTAGAGGAAACCTGCACGCCTGAGAGTTCTCCATGATGTACTCGAAGGTGTTTGTAGTCGCACTTGACTAGTGAGCTGGACTAGGGCCTAAATTATTCTCTGTTTAAGAGGATGCTCATGTAGAGGGCCGGTAATGAGTTGATAAATATGATGCTGATTGCAGAAAACTTTATATGTTTAACAGCGCTGCTTTGAAATTGTTTTTTTTTTCATATAATCCTAATATAAACACCTATTAAGCGTTTATATAATATATTTCCATTATTTCAATTATTGAGGTGACAGTAATAACTACATTTGTTAACTTCAAACGAAAACTAGGAGGGTTTGAAATACGTCCAGGTCTAAGAAGAAGCCTACTAAACTTACTAAGTCTGGTTTTAAATTATCACAATCATACTTAGACAATACTTAATTATGATTAGCTATGAAGTTAGATTGCATTTCCATTCATTCCGTTTTAGACTCTTTTTATTTTTAAACATCAAATTAGGTACTATATAACCACTACTCAGTTGTTCAACTCTTTTTATATACTTATCAATAATAAGTCATTTTTATCTAGTATGACGGCGCGTCATACTGAGGATTGCATACTTCATTCTGTGGTCTATTTCTTAATTAATGAAGGATTAGAATGATTGCGGGTCTGTGTGACAAACTGTCAATCTGATGGAGCGCGAAATATGTAGAATGTCATTGGAGCTCGAGAAAAAGCTAGGTGATTTGTGATTTTTTGTTGGGGTTAAAGGACGGGAACTATAATCGGTTCATAACGCTGGCGTACCACATGCGATTTCACAAACCATCTGAATCCAAATAAACCGTGTGTATTTTGTATCAATTGTTTGAAATTGTTTGAAATCAATCTGTTTCTCTAATCATAGTATAGTTTTATTACTTGACCCTGTGCTGTGCGAATGATGGAAGACTCTGACAAAGGCTCTCCTGTATTTACAAGTATATGCGTAAATGCCACCATAGACAATAATATACCTTAACAGAGTGGTTTTTAGAAATAACGGATATTACAAAAAAGGGCCCCAAGCTTTATGTATAGTAAAACTTTACATTATCGATATTTTTATACACATATAGTCCATTTCCGCCGACAGCTGTATCGGGATCAGGATTATATCGGCGCGTCGGCGATCGGATCTCTTTAGCCAGACAAACGTGCCGCTTTCGTTATCTGTATATAACTTAACCGCGGTTAGGGCGTATTTATTACGGCGTGAAATTATAATTAATACAACTAGACGTCTTGTAATTGACTGTTTTTAATTATTTCAAATGGAATTGAATCGTTAACAAATAGTTTAAAAAAACTATATCATGGAATTTACCAACATTATGATATTTTAAAATCACTATGATGAAATCACTCATTTATTCTTAATTTAGTATATTTTAACTTTACCTTATCTGACCACATTACCTTTTCTAGGTAATGATTTAATTTTAACAGCGTAAAATAAAATAAAAAAATAAATAAGTTTATATAAAATCAATTAAAACAGAGTTTAAAATTAACTGCATTGCGACGGTTCCTGCTAATCAGGTTCAGAGACATAGACCAGGTTATAAAGTGATAACTTTTTTAAAACGATTGTTCAAGTCATGTTACAAGTAACACAAGACAGTAAAAAAGAAATTTGGTAGGTAGAGTAAAAATAAAATGCTCGAAAGTAAAGTAAGTAATTATAAAAAAAAACTTTTTTTGTATTGTCAGCAGCCCTGAGCTCTAGAGGTATATTAATTAGGGGCATAGCAATTATGTAACTAATGGGTTTTATTCCAATCAAACATTCTGTTATGTTCATACGCTATAAATAAAGTTCAGCTAAGGCGTTTAAATGAGAAATAATTAACAGACCCATTTCATAAAACCAGGAAAACTATTTAAGCATATCGACACTTGTACTAAACATCTTTATACAGCTAACGAGAGTCATTTACAGATGTCACGCGGTCTTTATCGACATAAAAAGACGATGTCGCCTACCGAACCGGTGGAATTCTTTGAAGTGCCGCCGCAGTTTATGGAGAGGTGACAAGTATGTGCCGATAGGTATACCTGCTACGAGTAAGTGAATCTGTAACGGCACAAACTTCTGTTCAGTATTATTTGTGATCTAGTTATGCAATATAGCTGATAAAGCTATATTTTTTTTTCGGACTGTCTATTTATTAGCTGTGCTAACCCTGTTGCGACAGCGTAACTGAGCTGTTTGTCGAGCTTCGGAAAGAAGCTCTGCCAGAAGAAATTTTGAGGTCTAGGGCTCGAAGAAATAACGGGAACGTCAGCCTAAAGGCGCCTCCTGTGAGGCCGAACCTCGGTTTAGGCGACGTTTGAGATAACGGAGGGTCGGAATGTCAGTGGTCTGTACGTCTCCGAGGCCGTGGATGGAGCCCACGTCTGGATGACGTAAGATAGCGGGGACCTCGTCTTCGCCGGCGAAGACGTTGTGTAGCGTATGATTGTGTGGCAGGTGGTACGAGTATGTTGTCATGGTCATGAAGGATATGTTTAGGATATCTTTTTAAAATATTGTTTTAAATGTTAGAAGATTTTTGTTTTTCTAGCATGTCTATTGTTTTTTGATGAATACTTCAAGTTTGAGTAAGAATTTCTGAAATGAAAAATACCTATCGACATTCAGGCTGAACGGGGATCAAAACCTAGTATCTCGATATCCGACGGTGAACATACCAACCACTTGAATATACCAAGTCAGTTAAGTAACATATGTACCTACCTAAAATTACTACATTTAATAAAATCGGATTTCCGTTGCAACTCTATAATACTGCATGACTAACTGGATAACTGGTTTGGCGTTCGATCGTGATAAAGCTCAATAATCTAACTTATAACAAACATGTTTTGTGCGTTAATTTTAATAAATCAGTAGTAGGTACAATCCATTTGATACGATTTCATGCGTCGTCTATTGCCTGTGATTATCAAGCGATTGTAAATTCGTATGTTGTGCCACTTTCACCGGCAATCTATGATTATGACCACCTGCTAAATATACTCGTAGTATATATAACTAACTACGTTAGAATTACGTACGAACTAGCGGTGATAGCCTAGTGGTTAGGGCGTCAGCCTCATAATCAGAGGTCGGCGGTTCGAATCCGGGGCACGCACCTCTAACTTTTCAGAGTTCTGTGTGTTTTTAAACAATTAAAATATCACTTGCTTCAACGGTGAAGGAAAACATCGTGAGGAAACCTGCACGCCTGAGAGTTCTCCATAATGTTCTCATAGGCGTGTGAAGTCATCATCATCATGATTAACCCATTACCGGCTCACTACAGAGCTCGGGACTCCCCTCAATATCAGAAGGGTTCAGCCATAGTCCACCACGCTGGCCATGTGCGGATTGGCAGACTTCACACGCCTTTGAGAACATTATGGAGAACGCTCAGGCATGCAGGTTTGCTCACGATGTTTTCCTTCACCATTGAAGCAGGTGATAGCAGGTACTTGTAATTATTACTACTTCTACTACAATTACCTCGTATTTTTCTAAATACAATTTTTGCTAAATACTTTGTGAATGTGTAATATTATACTATAACTTCACTTCAACATGTAATGCATCAGCTCACCCTCTAATATAGAGTCCATTGTCTGTCTATACAAGTTGTTTCTCATTCTTACAAAGAACAATTCTTCAGGTCTTTCAGGTAGATAGTATACCACCAGTTCAGTATGCGCAGACACAGGCTTTACCGCTTCATAAACAGGCTCCCCCTTCACTTTTGTACAGACTAGGTTAACCTAAAACATTTTTTTTATCATTAAAGTATATAGGTAATTATGACATATATAAAAATACCCACTTAATTATTAACTGAATTAATTAAAAAATATATATATCTGTAATATATTTCAACGTATATTTTATACAAAGTTAAAAATCTAGGTAATGTGGTAAGGTAACTTTCATGGAAATAAACCTCCCATAGTATATTATTAATATTTAATACTAATTATATGAGTTCTTTTTTATAATAATACATACTTGTGGTCCATAATTCTCCGAGACCCGAAGAAATCGCACCCAATTACAATGTCGGACTTGAATTCCACCTGAAGTGCAGACTTCATCAAACAAACCAAACCGATGTCGAACCTGGAACAAAATAAGTTTTATTGTAAATGCCTCTTGCATAGAAATATTCATAAAAGTAGTAATGTAAGGTAGAGAAAAGAATCATTTAGAATGTTTTTCTTTTGATTTTTTTATTTCTGTCATAGATATAATATAGATTATTATAATATAGATTTTGAGAATTTCCAATGTTGAAATCTGTAATTAAAAAGTCGTAGCTGATAGAAAAAAATCCCAAATACACAAGATAAAATGAAAACAAAAGTTGTAAAATGCAACTTATATATTAAACACGGGCACACTTTTCTTCCTCATATCAATGACGCTGAATGGCTCTACCCGAGTATGAGAGTCAGGTTCCTTACCCTATAATAATAGCTTTGTATTCTATGAATTCTCACTATCTAGAATTTTGGGCATATTCCACCTTGCTTATAGGAAACAGAAATTCTAAATAAGCAAATTTTATTTTAATTACCATAAACTAGGTAAAAGCAAATCGTAAAAACCATTTTATTTAAACTGTATCATAAGCATCAAGTCTATATGTTACTGCATTACGATTGGAAGTAACATTAACTTTATCGATATATTAATCGCTTTTAACCATTTAATACGCCTTATCAAATCCAATAATATTCTTTGCTTAACATTTTCTTTGATGATACCGCAGTTTAATTGAAGATAGTGGTATACCACTGATGTTATAGCATCAGACGTTAAATGTGCAAGAAATATAAGTGCAGTATGCAAGTGTTATCATTAATGTAGATTGCGAGTAGTTATTTTGATG
This sequence comes from Lasiommata megera, assembly GCA_928268935.1. NCBI lineage: Eukaryota > Metazoa > Arthropoda > Insecta > Lepidoptera > Nymphalidae > Lasiommata > Lasiommata megera. The sequence continues at coordinate 14,511,785 of OV743315.1, read as the reverse complement.
ATCCTAATCGATTGAAAAGTTCTCGATATAGAAATGAAATGAAAATATACTTTTTTGCACACCATACAAATAGAAAAAAACAAAAGAAATAAACACACACAAAAAAATAAATAGGTGCAATAGGCGGCATTATCGCTAATGAGCGATCTCTACCAGGCAACCTAGCACAAATAAGGAATAAAATATAAAGTAAGGCGAGGTTGGAGTGTACAATCATAAAAAGAAAATATAAGGTTAAATATATGTACAACTAAAAATATGAATAAGATAATACTTAATACATATATACAAAACAATAGTAGTAATAAAAATAAAATATGTCATCAATTCAGATAGGAAAATAAGTATTATATATATGAAAATGAATAATAACATAGTGATAATGGCAAACAAGATTAACAGTTTAAAATTATAGATCTATCTACATTAAATAAATTAAAGTCTACCCGCGAATAAGTAGACTGTAGTGTATAGTTATGGATAACACAATATTTAATTTCAAATATTTATATTGGTATTTCGGTTTTAGCCTACTCTGAATACATTTTGTTTTTAAATATATTCAAATCATGAGGATAATTGATTTTCTTTCTTACTATCGTGATCATAAGACCAATCGGTCATTACTTGTCAGTGCTGAAAATCCTTAAAAGACTCTGAATCTGTTCGTATTCTTTAGCTAATGATATAGTAATAATCTATTTTTTCTTCTTCTTTGCTTTTTAGATGCATCAGTGAGTTAAATAAGCACTCACTACTGAATCAACATATAAATGCTGGTATAGATTTTTCCTTTTTTATGCTTATTGCTTTAAAAGTATTTACCCCGAGACAATACAAAATACGTCCAAATCCAGTGATCCAAATTCAATACGATACCGTATCGATTTTTAATCAATCTCCATAATGGCCCCGATCAAATTTAATTGACGTTGATCGGGAGCAGCCTAAAAGAGAATAAAAAGCATTTGTATTGGACCGAAAGGTAAACAATTATATGGAGATAAAAGTAAAAAGTAGCAATTATCCGCTTTTATTCTCATAAATCAAAAGGATCCTGTGTGATTAATTTTTACCTTCAGTAAGAGAAAAAGCCGGTGAATTCTGTTTCTTTTTGTGGAATTGCGAGGCTATTAAAGAAGTCGAGTTAAATGCTATTCCGGAGTCTTCATCAAAAATGGCTTCATTTAAAAAAACTCTGATCTCGTATAATTTCTATCATATTCTGCTGTAGGGCAAATTGTAGGCTAACTTGATTATTTTCGAATATATGAACTAAAACTACTATATACATTCCCTAGATAAAAACTATACTATCTGAATCATTTATAGAAATGCCAAAATAGAAATTTTAATGTTTATTATTGAGAAAGCGTAGTCTTAACTTATTTATCTAGTGCTTATAAAGTTCAAGGTCATTGGATTGTGATTCAAAACTGAAGTATCTATACAAAAAAAATTTGATGAGGTTACTGACTGCTTTACATTAAAATCAATCACTAACCCATATTGTTGCGATATTTCCATTACATATTCTAATGCTTAGTTAAATAATATCTAATAATATAATTCATGAAAAATATTACGCAACATTGATATATTTTAGCATCTTAATGTATGACTCGTAGTCGTCTGACCGAACGTTCATATAAAGCAATAAATCTCATTATAAACCATTATTCATACAGTCATTAGCGCTAATGTTTTACAAGAAGTTAAGCGTTACTAACGCCTACTTTCCCAGTAACGTCCAAACAATCAGCACTAGTAACCTCTGGCTATCACGATTAAATGGACCCGTTTACATCTAAACGAACCGACTTCTAACAAATTTATTATCATACGACTACTCTACGAACTTTCTTAAAATATCTAATGTTACTGTTACGAAACAAATACAACAATAAAATTCATACATAATTATTACCCTTGGTCCGTGGGGTCTTAGCGCTATAGGGCTTTTTAAGGAAATAGCAAAAAGGTTAGTCGACATCACAGGAGACCGAAGAGCTGCCAGCTACCTCGGACAACGAATAAGTCTTGCAATCCAAAGGGGAAACACTGCCAGTATCTTCGGATTTTTTTTTAAATTATAGTTTTAGTTTTAGGTTCAATTTAAGGTTTATTTTAAGTTTTTAAGTGTTTATAATACAGTTACATTGTTTTAGTTGTTAATTATAATTGAATAAAGATATTATTAGAAGACTTCACTAACAAATTGATGGATTTTGATTTACCGTTACTATGCGTCACATTTTTCTAAATAAATTACATTTCAAACCCAAAAAATGTTTTTTTTATTTTATCCTGCTGAATATCTTGTAAACCACAAACCACGTGAATACTAAGACGATATTGTCAAAATGGTCCCTAACTTCCAGAAGCTCAATTACACTATTGCGTGTTCTCCGAAAACCGGTGAAGTGCCTGTTAACGTAATGGCATAAGGTTTAACCGTGCCGAATGCTAACTATTGGTCTTGATTAGTGCAGGAAGGCGATGATGGACGAGTATTTTGAGAAATAGTTAAATCAAGCACGGATGCGTTCCGAGAAATAAACGTGAATATACGCGATGTCACAATCCAGGAGACGCGTACTATCTAAAACATAAAGTGTCTTTCAAGTTATTCAAGAGCATCGACGTCTTGCCTTTTGCAGTGTCACGCCCATATGCCTACGAATGTATAAGTATTAAGGTGCGCTTCTGTACTGAATAAACAACTACTTGGTGTTCAATATGTTATAATATACGATAGCATTATGCTATAAGCTGTGATAGCCTAGTGGTTAGGACGTTAGCCTCCTAATCAGAGGTCAGGGGTTTGAATCCGAGCACACATCTATAAATTTTTGAAGTTATGTGCGTGTTTAAGCAATAAAAATATCACTTGCTTCAACGGTTCAAAACATCGTGAGGAAACCTACATGTCTGAGAGTTCTCCATAATGTTCTTAAAGGTGCGTGAAGTCTGCCAATTCACACCTGGCCAGTGTGGTCGACTATGGCCGAACCCTTCTCATATTGAGAGGAGACCCGTTCTCTATAGTGAGCCATCTGTAGGTTGATTATGATGATGTTACTATATAATGTATTTTAATAATGACATGACTATGACACTTTTGGGGCAAAATATTAAACTTATTGGTTCACTCAACATCCTAATTGTGTTGTAAATGTGTAACGTAAGATCAACACAGGTATGAGTAAACGTTGTCATGATGTCTGAAATTTTGGTTCATAACATAATGTACCTGTAATGTAACGGGTGGGTCAAATTATGTACCCAACACCAATATATATAAAAATAAGTAATACCTTCTTGATCGTTTTTAAACAGAAGCCAAAATGGTCGCCTGCCGCAGGCCAGCATTACTGCCCGTGTGTTACGTTGGTTAAATTTAGTGGTGTTCTGTTTCCATTGTTATAAGTACATTATATTTCTTCTTCTTTTACTTCTCTTACTTCCTTGCTTTTGCTCTATTTAATTCGAATGTTTTTGTTTCAAAATTTGTTTTTAAAGCTTAATTAAAAACATGTTGGAAACTTAAGAGTGTTTAAGTGAAGTATAAGTAGTAAGTTCTAAATAAAAATATATTAGACAATTTTCGTCCTTTTTAGTTCAGTTCATAACTTAAATTTTTGTAATAGAAAACACATTTGTTATGTAAATTCTTGTTTTGTTTTGGAATAAAACCTCTGAAGCTTTAAGTTTCTATTCACTCACTCACTCACAAATTTTAAATATACATCGTTTCTACTAAATTACTATGTTTTATCCAAAAAAAAACACTTTTTAGAAAGCAATATAATAATATAAATTCGTCCAGCATATCTGGCAAAAACTTCAGCTCTAAACTTTCATTTAACTATACCTTTTGCCTTTCAACGACAAAGGCACCCAACCCACAATATTGCGTGGCCTAAGGCCATTATTTGGCTCACTTCTGCCAAATTGCATTGCACACGAGCAACTACTGTGTTTGCAATGGCAAATTTAACTCAATTTGATGTTGAAATGGACAGAATAATAATAGTACTAAAGTGGGTCAATTTACCTCTTTTTTTTTACTCGCACTTCACCACAGCTCACCTGATGAAAAGTGTAGATGTGGCCTAAAAAGACACGTGCTTTCATAGAGAATGGCAATCAATAAACCTTAAATATATACATATTATTTCATACATAAATATTAATTAATTTGTACTGATATTCAAATAAGAGACTTTTATTAACCTAACATTACTAAAGTCCTTCCATAGAAGTTTTTTGACAGAAGTTCTTTCCATATCATCATTGCTAGCCTAATCTCATGTTCATAAGAGCTCGAGTTAAGGACGTACATGTCAATACAATGGACTACAGGTGCCTTCAAATGCAACATGTTCTGGTGGCTGTTATAGTCTCCTTATCTGTAGGGTATAATAAAAGTATTCTCTTCGTTAATATAGTTGGGAAGCGTGAGCCGTCATTTTTGACGGATAAGTGATAATTTTAGCACACACCCTGTATTTGGCTCACAATGAAAACTCAGGCTCCATGATTGCGTGGCTCGAGGCGATTATTTGGCTCACTTCCACCAAATTGCATCGCGCACGAGCTATTATGAACAGGAATGTAAGCTGAGTGGGGAGTCTCGTTAGAATACTCTACCAAGTTTCATATTCTAGTATCTCTTTAACTAAAATCAAAGATCTATATATTGTTATTCTATTAGTTATCACCATAACAATTCCGTAACCTGACGAGAACTAAGAATACAAAGATGTTTTGTAATTTGAATATAAAAAAAAATCTTGAGTTACCGATTTAAGTTCAAAAAAAGGTAGTTAATAAAGTTAACGTATACGCAACTGCGTACGCAACTAACTAGTTGAGGAAAACAGTAACAGTGAAAACATCTAAACTATAACGTCTATGCATCGTAACGTCTGTGCATGCATGAATGCATGTTCAAAAAAGGTGTGTAACTTAATTGAAAACTAAATAGTTGATTTTTTATTAGTATTTCCGTTTGAAAATTAATATCGAGGACGCATAACCGTACCAAGGCAATTTAAGACATAAAAGAATATTAAAAATACCTTCAGCTTAAGAAAGAGCATGTCACAAATAGGCAATTGATCACGGTGATCACAGTCAGATCACAGCTTCGCTCTCCTACCTAATCGAAACATCGCTTGCCACGCTTCCGTGGCGAGCAACGTGACAAATAACAAGACTTTAACTATCTCAACCTTTTATTGGGTGTCATTTCACGGAGGCAGATTGAATGCGAATTGGATTGAACCTAGACTTTTAAATCTCGCTTTCCACCTTGTTGGTAATATGTTAATAGATAACAACAGATGTTGTGATAACTTAATAATAGCGCACACTGGACAGATGTAATTTTCAGATTGGTATGGCAATTGCGTACAATACCGACCGTGACCAAATGACGTGTTGCTTCACGCCTCGGTATACCACGTGCTATACTGTAGGGGTGGCTGGTAGAGCGTGTAATCGTTAAGCATTTATGACTTGTCCTTTACAATTAATCTAATTTAAATAAAAATATGTTATGTTAAATATTTATTTATTTTTTAAGATTTTTAGTTTTAGGTTAATCTAAGTTTTATTTTTAGTTATATATGTATTTGTAACAACTAATTGTCTAATTAATCATTAAATAAATTGAGTGCGATTTAAAAATAATGTACGGTGTAATAAAAGGAAAGGGTGATTTACCAAGACGTCACAACGCACAGCAGAAATCACTGGATGGATCGGGGAATTTTGTTATATGTAGACGTATTATCACGTAGGCATACGGTAACAACGGTTTTAACAAAAAATACCTGCTGCGTGGACAAAATAGGGTTTTTAAATTCGTATGTCTGTTACTTTACGCGAGCGTTACGATATATGAACTAATATATAAATACGACTCCTATTTATATTTTTATACCGCTATGTCTATTTTTAGGATCTTCGCGTGTGTAAATTTTGAAATGTACTTACTTATTGCCTTCACTTTAGAGTGTATCGAGTACATGTTTGATGTCAGTCAAGATGTATTCTATCAGCGTTATCGAATAAAAATGGCAACTTAAAAACGATAACTTAACTTATAAACAAATGATTTATAGAATTAAGTCACTGTTAAAACTTTACAAATGTAGAAGACATTTTTGATGCGTGGACACAAACTCTTCCATGGGTGGTCTAAACTTCAAATTCAAATTCAAATAATCTTTATTGAAATAGTCCTTTAAAAGGCACTTTTGACGCGTCAACAATTTACATAGTAGTGATTTGATGGTGATAACTACATTCGTAAACTTAAAACTAAAGCTTTGAGGGTTCCAAACGCGCCCCGGTCTAAGAAGCCCACAACAAACTTAGCCAGGTAAATTTTCTTTATGTTATCACCATCTCACATGCCACTTAAAATTATGTTAAGAGCTATCTTATTAGAGCAATACTTAGTTCGATAACCTAAAATCGAAGGTTAGCTTTAACTTTAAGTTAAGGAATGGATTTAATAAAGTATTTATTGCAAGTCAGGGACCCATATAAAACCTTATTATTTAAATTTAGAAAAAATATTATAAGTATAGTTAATAAAAATGAAAAAATAAAAAAAATTAACTGAAAAAGAATGAATTTGGTATTTCCTGGTTCTGAAATAGTGTTTAAAGTAAGTCTAGTGACTAAGAAGAAATTATTTGTGAACGTTGTCAATACCTATAAAATGCTGAACATTCATCATAGTTCAGAACGTTGGTTTTCTATTTTCCACTTTCTAAATTAATAATTTAATAACGTCTGTGGTTTTCGGTTCAACTATAAAATTTGTATAGTTGATCTTACTTGACATTTCGATACATATTCTATCGAACATCTCATCTGCGGAAGTAAGACTTTTGGTCTAATTTAATGCAGTTCTCTTCTCGGTTAGACCTCCGCTTATACACGGTTATTTGTTTCCAATCCTACCACTGTCTGTCAATTGGTACACAATCACTCTGAGGTTCGAATGAGAGGCAATTTTGAACATGACTATGCCACTTGTTTGGACACCGCACATAGTGCCGAGTTATAAGCGATAGCTGGGGCTGAGATTATGCAAGCTTACTTGCACAGACTTTGTTAAAGCTGAGAAAGATTTCATTTAAACGAGTTAGACTCACGTTTCGAAATATAAAAATTAAAGTGAGGTAAGCTTTGAACTATATTAAATTCTAAAATGGGTTTCACCATGATCAACCCATTACCGGCTCACTACAGAGCACGGGTCTCCTCTCAATATGAGAAGGGTTAGGCCATAGTCCACCACGCTGCCCAGGTACGGATTGGCAGACTTCACACGCCTTTGAGAACATTATGGAGAACTCTCAAGCGTGCAGGTTTCCTCACGATGTTTTCCTTCACCGTCGAAACAAGTGATATTTTAATGTTTAAAAACGCACATAACTCCGAAAAGTTAGAGGTGCGTGCCCGGATTCGAACCGCCGATCTCTGATTCGGAGGCTGACGCCCTCACCACTAGGCTATCACCGCTTCAAATGGGTTTAAATATTAAAAATTCGCTCGAAATTGCAGGGACAGAATAATCTTAGGTGTACTTTTTCTTTACCTCATAAGCTATGCCTTGGTAATATGTATCTAATGTAGGAGTTTTAAGCAAACCATTGTCCGCTGCCATGCATTTATACTGATAAGAAAGCCCATGTTATGTTTTGGCCTAGATTCAGTCATCAATTTCAATTCATTGCTCTCTTACTGCATACATATTGATCGAGAAAGGATTTATCTTTATCCTTCTGCAACTTAGCCCAGCTTCCAATCGTTGTATCCAGTTGCAGTAATGTACTATTATTACTGTTTACCCGCGGCCTTCACGACCGGCAATTTGTTTCGACGTTTGCGTAGGGCACGCGCTGCATTGACGCATGTTTTATAATATTGATGTATGTTCTACAGCTACGTATGATACTGCTGGCGTAGTGGTTAGCATGCTTGTTTTGGATCACCATATAATTGGTTTGTGTAACAATAAAAGATCCCAAGAAAGACTGAAATGCAACGTTCAAATATAAAACTACCCCAACCCAATACAATATGTCATGTATTTAGTTAAGAGGTAAGCTCAATATAATTTTAATATGTTTTATAATAATAATAAGTTGAAAAAGTTCCCTTATAAAATTAAATGATAGTTTGCAAAACATTTAATAAATTGAATTAGGGCTATAGAAAGGACCTTATTATGTATGTATTAGTTGTGTTTTCTTGCACATTTCTTTATTTAAAAAAAAATTATGTGCCCTTTATATTTTATAAATGACAAAGATACTTTGAAATCTTGCGGTTGACCAATACGTGATTTTTATATAATTAATTTTACACATTATTATTATTACCATAGGAACAGTTTACAAGTCAGGTGTAATTTAGTCCACAGCAAGGCACTTCACGGTCTAGTATACCACGTGGCAATGGGGTGCGTATCAGACCATAAAATTGCATGATAAAAAACAGTACTATATGTGGCCATTGATTAGTTAATATTTAAGTTAATATTGTTCTCTGGTTGAGACAAGCTCAAGCCATAGACGTCCGATGCTGAACCCATTAAGTCTCTCTTACTCACGCGTTGTCGACTTTACAAATTTTATCCTTTGAGTATCAAGAAAGATTAGTCAAGTGTTCTCAATAAAGATTTTTATAAAAAAAAAATTTAATTAGTATTTCATTAATAAATTTCCGGGAATTGGTAATTTTCGAATATTGGTAATTTCCAAAAAAAAAATAGAAGCAATATCTTTTAATATTTTTATAAACACATTTAAATAATTCAAGTTGTAAATAGGCTTACGATATACACAATATTTGTTGACAGATGGACAAGCGGACAAACGAAGGGACAGAGAAAATTCGAATTAAAAAAATTAAAGCGAGGCATAACAGCCTGGCATGAAATTACATAAATATACTATCACCCTTTATCGTCACTTGTGAGTAACCAGTACGTCACGGTCTGGTATACCACGTGAAGGGTGGGTGTCAGACCGTATCATTGCCTGATTGAATTAATACCTGTTTACTTGTACCTGTTTCAAGGCCGTGGCTTAACCCTAACTTTGCCTTCCACTTACGCCTAAGTTAACAGAATTGTGTTAATAGGTCACTTATATTATAATTATATTTAAATCTTTGTAATTTGTTTATGGAAATTTAAAGTATTTCGATATTCTACAATCGGTTACTTGACCAGTTTCAAGAAGCACTCAACTTTAATAATCAATTAAATCCATAATCTTCCCATATGACAGATTAAATTCGATCAACATCTCATCTTCCCTAGGGAAAAGAAAACAACGTACTTTTCCTATTCCACCCTATAGATTCTATCTAATCTAGATAAAATGGTTATAAGATACATATTATTAATCTACCCTCTGAAGATTATAGTTTTGATTGATTAATCCTGTTGCTACGCAACAAAACCCGAAGTAAGGATTAATCAACTGTGGCAATAATAATTCTTTCTTATAGTTTTTAATAAGGTATCGCTAATTCTTCAATTTAGAAATAGCAGTCATTTCTACTTTATACCTTTTCGCGGTTCTGGCGGGGTCGACCCGGCCTCACCCGTTTTTAATTATAAGAACGTATTCAAAAATAAAAACCTGTCCGCAATTAAAATCTCAACACCCAATTGCCAGTTCGATTTATATTATCGTCCCACAGCATGGTGTTTCACGTAATGACAAAATAATTAATCTCGTGACATCAAGTTTTTTAAACGACTTCCTAAGTAGCTATATTATGCTAGGCGTTTAATATATTACTTTGTAGTGAACCAAAAATAAATATAAAAAAGGTGAAAAATTCATACGTTTTCAAGGGAAACCAGAGTAATGGTTTCCCTTGAAGTTAGGTGGTTAGTTAGGTGGCCTAGTGGTTAGGACATCCGCCTCCTAATCAGAGTTCAGGGGTTCGAGTCCAGGCACGCACCTCTAACTTTTACGTACACTGGTCGCACACTAGATACAGATTTGGTTAATAAGTTTAGTTACGACACTCAATTTTAAGTCAAGTGTACGAAAAGGTTCGGATTAGAATCGAAATATCACGTAGATATGCCATGTCGCATACTATATTGATTATATAAATAGTTTAGCAGCCGATATGCGAGCTCACTTCCATGTGAACTTTCTTCATTCTCTAAGGTTAGATTTACGTAGCAGGCCCACGATATTCCTTTTGTGACCTACACTTTGACAAATTTTATGACGCCACAAGGTTATAGATATGAAGACGGGGCGACGCTTTGACGATGGGACGGATTATTTGCTTTTTATTTTCTAAACCACAAAATTTAAGAGAGTAAAAAGAAAACTAAATATAAAGAAGCAGGATACAAAAGGTGATTCATATAAAATAAAGTACCAAGATCGTGAAAAAAAAGACATCACAGAAGCTCTTGCAACTAGCACTATCAAACTAGCACGAAAATGTATTCAAACCTGCAGCCGGATTATAAAAAGTACAAGACTGTTAAACGATTTGAGGGCCCTAGTGAGCTTAATAGTTGTATGTGTTATGGGTAAAAGTGCTTCCCGCAGCTCATTGTGTCCCCTTCATCGTTTCACAAAGCGTTAAATTGGATTATATATTGTTTGTCCCCGAATACCGTTCCGCTCGTGATCGAGGTTTTATTAATACATATTACACTAACAGAAACTTAATGGGGCGAAAAAAGTAGCGTGTGGTAGTCTATTTGGTGTTCCGTGCTAATATAGTTAAGAAAAAAACTTTAATGTGACATTTTTGTTCAATAAAGGCAGATAAGAAATGTATTTATTTTTATACATTACGCCACTACAAGTCGGCTCTTGGCTACAATCGCATCTGGTAGTGAGTGATGATGCAGCCTAAAATGGTTAGCAAGCTAATCTGGAAGAGGTATGGCAAATATATTAAACCCATATCCAAATTGTTCTTACGCGACACTGTACTGACGCTTGGCTGTCCTCTTTGCAAACTAGCCACGGCTACAGCCTCCCACCTTAAAGGACCAGAAGCAATTCAGAAATAATAAATTCCCTAATTGACTGAGAGTAAGAAGAGAGAAGAAGCCTAAGAGCTGGCCATCAAACCTTCACTTATAAGACCGCAGCGATCACCATCGCAACAAGGATGATTTGAACCCGTTTTACACTGAATCCTTATTTCATAGAACCTCATTATAAATAAATTGTTTACAGACGTATTGTTTATGCGAAAGGCCGGAGACAGGATGAGTTGGCGCTACTTGAAAGAGGCCTATGTCCAGCAGTGGATAAATGTTGGCTGATGATGATGATGATGATGATGATGATGATGTATTGTTTATACGAAGTGTTTTTTTTGAAACCCACAGTTTAACGTGCTGAATAGGTAAAGGCCTATCGTAGGTAGAGGTATTCATAAAAATTACTGACTGTACTTTCTGGATTAACATATTGTATATAACATTGTTCTATAAGCACAATGGCGATGAAATAAGAGAACCATCCCTAGGTGTACTTTAATGTTTCTTTTGTAACTAAATAGGCTCAAATAATAAATTTGCTTACTGGTTATCAAAGCCAGTACTTCTTATTTACAAAGCCACAGCACAGACTATTGGATCGGACAGACAAAGCAATGAAACAGGGTAAAAATATTAAATAGGTAGCTAACTCTAGCAGGCAATTCCGGTGTGAATATTTTTATATTAACACGTTCCTATAAAGACGACCTCCGTGGCGCAGCGCGCGCGCTGTCAGATTATAAAACTTGGAGGTTCTGGGTTCGATTCCCGGCTCGAGTCTGGTCTGGTGGGAGGCTTCGGCCGTGGCTAGTTACCACCCTACCGACAAAGACGTGTCGCCAAGCGAGTTAGCGTTCCGGCACGATGTGGCGTAGAAACCAATTAGGAGTGTGGGTTTTCCATACCCCTAACAGGTTAGCCCGCTACCATCTTAGACTGCATCATCACTTATCTTCAGGTGGGATTGCAGTCAAGGGCTAACCTGTAGTGGATAAAAAAAAAAAAAAGAAGCTCACAATTACTACAACGCCTTTCGAACAATGCGTCTAAAGAAACACAAAAAAGGATTCAACGATCCTTACCAAAATCTGCAATCTTCGCGTCACAATTTTAATCAAGGGCCCGCCGGATTCTATCGCTTTTTTCGCGTCCAGATTCTTTAGCGACGTTATAATTGTGCTAAATAACAGGGCGGGGTTCGGTTCGCCCAGTTGCATTTCGGTAGGCGCTTCAGAGTACAGCGGCGATAGAAGTGGCCTTATTTTGAATATTAAACTATTACCATCATCATTATAACCAATAGCTGCTACTGGACATACAGGAATTTTCTATTCAACTCTATTATGTAGCTTCATCATCATCATCATGATCAACCCATTACCGGCTCACTACAGAGCACGGGTCTCCTCTCAATATGTGGAGGGTTTGGCCATAGTCCACCACGCTGGCCATGTGCGGATTGGCAGACTTCACACGCCTTTGAGAACATTATGGAGAACTCTCAGGCGTGCAGGTTTCCTCACGATGTTTTCCTTCACCGTTGAAGCAAGTGATATTTTTTTTTATTTTTTAAAACGCACATAACTCCGATATGTTAAAGGTGCGTGCCCGGATTCGAACCGCCGACCTCTGATTAGGAGGCTGACGCCCTAACCACTAGGCTATCACCGCTTGTAGCTTGAGTCCATCGATATTTTTTAAATATAATTTTAAATTAATATCATTCTGCCGAAAATCTGCGCCTCCAGCTCGTCAATATTTCAAAACCAAAGGTGGTTAAGTTTGCTATGGTTTCTTCTTAGACCAGCACGTGTTTGCAACCCTCATAGCTTTAGTTTTAAGTTAACGAATGTAGTTATCACCATCAATTCACTACTATGTATGTATGTAATTGATGCATAAGAAATGCCTTTAAAAGGAATATTTGAATTGATTTTATGATTGATTGAGTGATTGATTGATTGATTGGCAATGGAAGTAAATATTTCAACATCTATTACCTCATCTACTAAAGCACGTATCGATTGTTGAAATCAGATAACAATGGCTCCTCATAAAAACCGGTAGCGTATCTGATCTAGATTAGAGGAATATTGAACGGCCCTGATTGTTTATCAGAAAAATGCTAGATAGACGAAGATTAAAAGCGTGTTATCTCTGTAATGCTTTAGCTTAAAAATCGCTTAAGCCTTGTCCAGAGGTTTTATGTGTACATTCACAAAGCCATAAGGCTTGTAATTATTTCATAATTGGTGGGCCGAGGCTGCGCAGTAGCCGATACATCACGGATCTGTATTAAAACTAAGGCGTATCTACATTTAGTAGTAAATTTAGATCAAAAGATAAGATTTAAGAGCACTGAATGCTATTAATATCGACTAATACGGTTGGGATGGATTATTTTTGAGCTTCATCATCATGATCAATCCATGACCGGCTCACTACAGAGCACGGTTCTCCTCTCAATATGAGAAGGGTTTGGCCGTAGTCCACCACGCTGGCCATGTGCGGATTGGCAGACTTCACACGCCTTTGAGAACATTATGGAGAACTCTTAGGCGTGCAGGTTTCCTCACGATGTTTTCCATCACCGTTGAAGCAAGTGATATTTTAAGTGTTTAAAAACGCACATAACTCCGAAAAGTGAGCTTCATATTAATATACAAATCTAGTAAAAAGTCCTTCACGAATGGTAAGAGTTTTCCGCTATACTTATATTGCCATATTAGAGGAAAGGAAACGTTATTTTATTAATGTTATAAACTTGTACCTCAACTTGGTAACTATCTAATTCCCAGTACCACCTCGGAGTTTGTGCCTCGAAAAGCATGTTGAGCCGGCCCCTTTTGTTATCATTCTTTTTTGTACTACACCACTTAGGTTAACTGCAATCTCACCTAGTGGTAAGTGATGGTTTAACTAAGATGGTAGCGTACTAACCTGTTGCTAAGGTTGCTAGAGAAATATAGATTTGCATTCCTTAAGAATAATACAAAGTCAGAACTTCATATTATGATACCAAGGAGTGTTAGCCTATCCCTGTATTACCGGATGTTTAATTATTGGGAAGTCATTCATCTAAATCCCTTTCCCTAATGGCATTGAGAATTCTATTCTTGATAAAACGAAGGCACTGGAACAGTTATATGGACTTATTCACTTATTCCTTATTTTTTATCACAAGTTAGCCCTTGACTGCAACCTCACCTTTTGGGGATGTGGCCCTATATATACCTACCTATTATGCCTACCACTAATTGGTTACTACGCAACATCGTATCGGAACGAAATATCGCAGGACAGCATGTCTTTGTCTTTAAAAATCTGTCATCACTTACACTTGAGATGAACTTTCATTCATTGTTATAATACACTTTTAATTTAGTCTAGTTAATATCTCACCCACAAAACCTGATGACTATCTATACCTACGAGTATGTTAGATTATAGAACTAAATAACATTTTGTTATATTTTCGTTTACTATTACGAGTATCGTCGATTGAGTCACGATTCTGAAACTACCTTTATTTTATTCTCGTAACGCCATTGATGGCTTTGCAGGGCTCGAGGCGATGGTTTAATACTTTAAACTTTCATCTCAAATAATAGGTGCCGTTTTGGAATGAGTAATAATCTGATTAACTATGAGCATGTTGGCGTATCTTATTTATATATAAATATAAATATAGGTTAAGCCATCAGATTGTTTATGATTTTTACAGATTATAAACGTTTATAACCAATTTTCTGAAACACTACTGAGATTAGTATGAAAATTATATATGTATATGTTTAAATGATAAGTAAACAAATGATAAACTTTGTGAATAAGTGTTTAGCAGAAGTGCATGCTAGGAGTTATATCAGGACAGTCTCTCTATAACCTACTGAAAGATTTTGGCCTGACGAAAAATGCTGTAAGTTCTGCATTAGAACGAGTTAGTAAAACTGCATTATCAGGTTCCTATCAAAGCTTTCGTTCCTTCTGGCTTAGCAGGGAGGGAAGCAGGAGCAGTGATGGTGAACCTTGATGAAACAAGTCTTAGGAGCTCCTAGACGCTTCTCCACCTGACACACGATGAGCCAATGATACGCACGGTGAATCTTTGGAATTCTTAAAATTTTTGTCTCATATATTGTTTGCCATATTTTGACCAAAAACAATACGAATTCAAACTAATATTCCAAAACTGCATTTATCTCGGAATTATGCTACAGAACTATATATAGATTGGGATTTGCTACTGACTCAAATATGATATGCCAGAAAAAGTTTTCGAATCTTTAAACGATTTAGACTGTCAGAAAAATCACGAGCACCAGTCGTGAAGTTTTTATAATGTTTTTTGATAACTTTGACATGTGTAATCGCACGATTAAACTTATAAATTATATTTGTATTGGTTTACCTGAACATGGTGGACTGTGGAGTACAATGGCCATTAAAATAAGAACCGACATCGAACACAGTCCAAAAGTCTAGAAATAATAAAGTGCCTACAATATTACTTGTTTAGTCCGGCGCTAAAAGGCGAAACTGATACAGCACAAGATCTTACAAAAGTAATATACTAAATGTATCGTATATACTCGTATTGCTAGCACAGACTTTCAAAGTATTGACTTTTGCTTTGGTAATATTATTATTGTTATGAAACATATTTTATACACCGCAGAAGTTAAATGTTTTAAAAGTTAGTTTATATTCTATTAATGAAGCCTAGATCCAAAATGGGTTGACAAACAAATTAGATTCGTCAACATATTCGACTAAGTTATCGGAATGTCTCTATGAAAGAAAAGAAAAAGGACACAGATTGAGATGAGTTACTAGGATGGTAAGTTATACTTTCATGTACTGAACTAATTACTTGGGGTTAGACACTAGCAGAGATAAAAAATGAAGATTAAAATATGACTCAACTTCTGTAGTTTCGTATAATTATATATTATAATCAATACATGTGGTGGAGTTAGGTTTGGAGACAAGATTTTGGGCAATGTCAATATACATTGCCCAACACCTTGCCTCCGCAAGCACGGTGCCTTCAACCCTTGCGTAGGTAGCGTAAATAACATGGTCCACTAAGTTGTCGGAATGTCTCTATGAAAGATTGGATTATAAGTTACTTGGATGGTAATTTATACTTTCTTGTACTACGACAATAACTTGGGGTGAGACACTAGCAGGGCGAATAGAAACAGATTAAAATATGTATCTTATTATATTCTATAGTTTCGTATATAATCAATACATGTGGTGAAGTTAGGTTTGGAGGCAAGGTATATTATGTATATTGGCATTACCCAACGCCTTGCCTTCAAAAGCACGTCGTGCCTTCAATCCTAGCGTAGGTAGCGTAAATAACATGTTTAAGCAGCATGGTAGATTGAAGATTAAAGTCCCTACCTACAGACAGGAGACCTGGGATTCGTATGTAGGCTAACACTGTAAGTGAAGAGTCTAAAAATCGGGGTAATTCTTATCTTATTCAGACTACGACTTTAGTACTATTGAGGACTATAGCTGCGTAGTACCTTGATAACATAGAAGAATAAACTGTATGGTACGATTTCAGAAAGCATAAGTATTAACTAGATCTTCTTGTGTACTCCTGCATATCCTCCATCTACCAGCACTGATCCTATATAAAGGCTTATTCCCCATAGTTTAATCAATGGGAGTTAACTAGCTTACATAACCGACTTTAAATTTAAGCGTCATAAAAGTAACCCATTTACAACGTAGTCATTACTCCAATTAGTTCTATTCCAACATCGAATCCACTTGGAAAAAACAAATCACATGGACTCCATGGAATTCAATTAAGAATTTTATTGCACGGCGAGTAAACACAAAAACACGTTCTGGGCTCGTTGCGACAAGATATAAAAAGGCTTAATTTATCCAGCACGTCTGATCAATTATGCTATACGACGCGAGTGCGTAAAGGCATCTATAAACGAGCGTTATTATGGCGGCTGTGATATTTTTGATTGTTTTCGTCATATTTGTTTCACTCACACTCAAAATTTAATCAGGCTGTTGGCATTTTTTATAGTCCCATGCATACATGCTTGTCTACAGTAAGTAATAATATGATAAAACTCCCCTATTTTATATGAAACGTTTAAAATGAAGAGGACTTATTTTATAAGAAAACTTAGGATTTTTATGTATTTGTAATATGTGTTGTTTTATTTCTAACAACTACGGTTTGATGTGTAGTAGTAATAAATGGACTTCGCTTGAGTGAGGACGTGTTTATCATTAAAATCTTCCATCTCTTTCCCCCTCTTGAGCCCACCACATGTGGTTTTGACATATCAGCACTTTTCACTGAAAATTACGGGCGATCAGGATTGACATTTAGAACAATCACAATTAGAACGCCTATTCACAACAAATGGTCGTGCACTATCCAAAGCCTGCGCTGTGTTTTTGCGTGCTTAGAGCTAGCATGTAACTAAGTAAGATCATCATCATTGTATTTGAATAGTATTCAATAATAATGAGTTGTATCTCATTATTATTTTTATAACAGACTGGTAGTGCTTGACGACAATCATACTTAATTGAAAGCAATAATAAGGTCTTATTTGGAGCACGCTTACCTATGCCTATAACTCTAGCCTTAAAGGCACTTAAGTTATACGTTGCAGGTATTACAGACACCGGGAGGGCGTTCCACAGCTTAGAAGCTTATATCAGTTACATCTAAAGAAAGCGTTTTGTACATGTTGATTAAATATCAACCACATAAGGAAACCTCCATTCTCTAAATAATTCTCAATGGCTTGGAAATGGAGTTATTATAACGAATTTAAACGCTCAATTGATTCGCATAGTTTGTAAACAGCCCTTACACGGTATGAGTTACTGGTTTGACTGATGTTACGGAAATTTGAAAAGTAATTAGTTCGTAAACTTGCATTACCGTTACACTGAGCGACTGACTGTCAAATTAATCAATATTACGAGCATAGATAAGTTCATTCAGTCGGCTCGGTATAAAGAATACAAATAAGAATTTTATTATATTAGTTACTATGTCTAAGTGATTTGGATTACACATACTATTCGCAACCTGTCGTTCAACGTAACGTTCAAATGTATAAAACAGTAAAACATATACATCGCACAATCTAATGTAAATATACTGGATTTTTACCCAATATTTATTTCGTCATATAGTATGCAAAATTTCAAAGCAGGCTCTACATTAGATTTCTGATACGTACATACATGTGTGTTATTTCATTTTATTGAAGTTTACTTTCTTACAGTCGATATTCCTATAAGGTATGAAAAAAGTATAAGCAGTAAAATCTACTGAACGAAACTCGTTACGTTTTTGTGCGCAACTTATTCTGCGCACTTTTCAGGCGTGAATTATTGTATATGTCTAATTTATTTATGTAAATATACTTTACCGAATAGTCATAATAAATGCAAATAGAACAAAAATATATATGTACATTATTTAGGTATTTTCATTGATTGTTTCGTTTATTTTCCATTTGATGTGGTGTCAATATTTTTCTTACACTAACTAAGTAAGCCCTTTTAGTGCCTATTTAGACAGTCGATCTGCAGGAGGTAACTCCATTCGTACGACGAAGATACCACACACCTTTTTTTAAGTTCGACTTTGGAATTACCAAAAATATTATTTGCGCAGCGACCGTTACTTACTTCATTCGATATTTTTTAATATACATGATCAACCCAATGCCGGCTCACTACAGAGCACGGGTCTCCTCTCAATATGAGAAGGGTTTGGCCATAGTCCACCACGCTGGCCATGTGCGGATTGGTAGACTACACGCCTTTGTGAACATTACGGACAACTCTCAGACGTGCAGGTTTCCTCACAATGTTTTTCTTCACCGTTGAAGCGAGTGATATTTTAATTACTTAAAAACGCACTCTCTCTGCGCGTCGTATTCCTCATTACTGAGGGTCGTGACCCCTTTCACTGAAGACTTTCTTGCGGACGATGTCGCGCCATGTTGCTCTGTTGGTTGCGACGTGTAGAGCATCGTGGACTTTTGTGTCGAGTGCGGTGCGGATTTGATCTGACCAACGCATCGGACTTCGTCCCCGAGGTCTCTTTCCTTCCACTTTGCCGGTGATAACCAATTTCTCCAGGTTGTTACCTTCCCGTCGGGCAATGTGACCGAAGTACTCGAGAATCCTCTGTAGGCAGATGGTGGATAGCCTTTTCGTTATTTTGAGTTGTCTTAAAATCGATGCGTTGGTTCTATATGCAGTCCATGGAATCCGGAGCATCCTTCTCCAGCACCACATCTCGAAGGCGTCAATGCGTTGCCGATCAGCTGCTTTAATTGTCCATGTCTCAGCAGCATACATAAATATTGGGAACACAAGTGCACGGACAAGACGCACTTTGGTGTTAATGGAAATGTGTCTATCCCTCCAAGTCTTATGCAGCTGAGACATAGCATTCTTGGCCATTCCGATGCGCCTTCGGATTTCGACTTCACACGACCCAGCGTCATTTATGTTGGAACCCAGGTATATAAAGTTCTCCACCGTTTCGAGATTAAGTGAACCAGTGAGTTCCAGTTTTTTACTACGATCTACAACCATGACTTTTGTCTTAGATCTGTTTATGGAAAGACCCATCTCTATGCTTATTTCCTCCATCCTGCTCAACAGAGAAGCCATCTCTGCCTCATTTGCTGCTAGGAGCGTCGTGTCATCGGCGTATCTTAAATTAGTCAGTTTTACTCCACCGATACTGACGCCACCTTTCCAGTCTTCGAGCGTCCGCCTCATAATGTATTCCCCGTAGATATTGAACAGAACGGGAGAAAGCACACACCCTTGCCTTACACCTTTACGAAATTTGAATGGTTTGGAGGTTATCTCTTCTATCCTAACGACACCTTCACTGTTGTGGTATAGTGTCTTGAGTAGCGTAACAAGGTGTTGTGGTACGCCCAATTCTAGAAGAACCTTCCATAAACAGCTCCAGTTGACACAGTCGAAAGCCTTACTATAATCGACGAAACACATGACCATTGGTGTGTTAAATTCGTAAGCCTTCTCCACCAGTTGCCGTATGTTTAAAATTTGTTCGCGGGTGCCTTTCCCTTTGACGAAACCCGCCTGCTCCTGCGGGATCTGCCAATCCAGATAGTATCGGATCCGGTTGTTCAAGATGTAGAGCAGAATTTTGCTGGCATGGCTGATGAGTGCTAATGTGCGGTAATGGCCACATTTTCGTGTTGACCCTTTCTTGTGTAAAGGGACCACAATAGAAAGGGCCCAGTCTTTTGGCCATGTACCGTTACGCCAAACTAGGTTGCAAATCATGTGCAAAATGTCGATACCTGTATCCCCCAGAGCGGTCAAAGTTTCAGCTGTAATTTTATCCGGCCCTGGAGCTTTCCTGGATTTTAAGGATTTTAGAGCTGTGAGTACTTCTGACCGTAGTATGCTAGGCTCCAATTCCATGTTGATATAATTCGCTTCGGAAGTTTCTGATTCGGTGGTGTTTTTATATAGGTCCTCGCAGTAAGCACGCCATCTTTCAGCTATAGCGTCAAGCTCGTTTATAGGATTACCTTCCGAATCCTCTATGACCCACGATCTTGGTTTGAACTGTTTAGATAAGAGTCTGACTTTCTTGAACAGATCTGAAGTCTGGAATTTTTTAGAGTGAAGTTCGATTTCGCTGCATATGCCTTGTATGAATTTATCCTTGTCTTCTCGACAGCTTTTAATGATCTCGTTACATATACTGGTGTAATCTTCCCTCACTTTTGGATCCTGCAATCCTCCCACTTTAATTGCTTTCCTCTTATCTATCAAGTCCCAGGTAATTTCGCTTAGCCATTGTTGTTTCCTTGGTTTGGGCTTTCTTGACTTCGAGATGTCAGTAAGCGTGTCTGTGATGCGTGTTTTGAAATCTTCCCAAAGCGAACTAGCATCAGATTGGGGCAGAGGACAGCTTTTAAGTTTCTCTTCCAAGGTACTTTGGAATAGAAATCGCTCTGAGGTTTTAAGTTGATTTATAGGTTGTATTCGCTTTCTGGGTGCTTTGAGTCGAAGAGCAAAGTCAGCTACAAGAAGGTTATGATCGGATCCACACTCTGCTCCAGGAAAGGTCTTTGTGTTTGAGATAGAAGATCTCCATCTAGAATCAATAAGAATGTAGTCGATTTGATTTCTAAACCTATCCCCTGGTGACTTCCAAGTATATAGCCGACGTGGGTGGTGTTGGAAACATGTGTTTAGTATGGTTAAATTTCTACCAATACAGAATTCCAGTAGTTTTGTACCTCTTTCATTTCGAACTCCCAGTCCATATCTACCAACTATTTTCCTTATATGCTCATCTTGTGTCGTATTGCCTACTTTTGCATTCCAATCACCAATGATGACTGTTATTTCACGGTTTGGTATTGTGTCAAGTGCTGTTTCAAGTGTGCTATAGAAGTTGTCAATATCTTCTTCTGAGGCCTGGGATGTAGGAGCATAAACCTGGATAATGTTGAGGGTACATGGCTTAGTACTGAGTTTAAGTGATATAACTCTGTCAGATATGGGGTTATATCCTAGAACATATTGGTTCATTTTAGGAGGTAGTAGGATTCCAACGCCATGGTGGCTAGAGTCTTCTGATCCAGAGAAGTACAGAGTATTTCCTGAGACTGTCCTAAAATGGCCTTGACCGCGCATATGTGTTTCGCTGACGCCTAATATAGAGAGTTTGTGTAACTCCATTTCTTTATCCACAACGCTTAACTTTCCTGGTCCTAGAAGACCTCTGACATTCCAGGTGGCAATACGGTGTTGGGCTCGTATTGAGGTCTTGCACGAAACTTGTTTCACGTCGCCAGTAATATTCACATCCAGAGAGGCCTGACGAGACACCTCTCCAGCGGCTTCGGTCGCATATTTCCCATCATCCAGCCCGGGTACCGGATGACGCCGAGCGTTAGTCGGGTCGTCCAACAATCGTGTCTCTATTTCCTTTGCTGTCATAAGTGTTTGGGGTTTTCTTGGGAATAATAATGCGGTGGGCTCCCAGATCCTTCCGCATCAGTCTTTTTAGGAACAGTTCCTTTGGCCACTGAAAACCACTCTTCAATTCAGGTTCTTTTGTCTACCACCCGTACGATAACATTATGCACCTGTTTTCTGAACTAGTTGAGACTGTATCTCGGAAAACAGGTGAAAAACAATATTTTTATAATGGTCGC
The DNA here is from genome assembly GCA_928268935.1 of Lasiommata megera. Taxonomy (NCBI): domain Eukaryota; kingdom Metazoa; phylum Arthropoda; class Insecta; order Lepidoptera; family Nymphalidae; genus Lasiommata; species Lasiommata megera. The sequence continues at coordinate 14,489,483 of OV743315.1, read as the reverse complement.
ATACTAGTTTTTAGTAAAGTACAGAACCCCAAAGACAGCTCTTTTTTTTAGCTCTCCCGACTCCAACGCTGGGCGTGTAATCAATCGTACAGTCACCTACGAAAATTACGGTCACAAAAGCGTACCCTGTAGCCAACGATTTTTTTTCTAACCGAGAAATTAATCGCCCGCAATCAATTCCAATTCATATCGACTCGGTTATAATAATTAAGAGAGTACATAAAGATTATCTATCGGATTAAAGCACGCACCAGTTACCTATGTTTTAGTTGAGATAAATGAGTATTGCTTAGTACAAGGTATTAGCATTCCGGATTTTACCGTTATACGATACAGATTCTTTCTCGACCTTAGGTTTAATGCAGGCGACCGATTTTTGTCGCACAAGCTACTTTGAATACCGATTTACACACACTTGCTCAACTTTAGCTCGTATCGTTTACATAAATATATATGAACTGTCCTGATGCAATTTTGTTTAATCTTTCATAAATCATCATGATCAACCCATTCTCGGCTCAATACAGAGGAGACCTCCTCTCAATATGACAAGAGTTTGGCCATAGTCCACCACGCTGGCCATATGCGGGTTGGCAGACTTCCCACGCCATTGAGAATATTATAGAGAACTCTCAGGCATGCAGGTTTCCTCACGATGTTTTCCTTCATCTTTGAAGCAAGTGATATATTAATTGCATTAAATCGCACATAACTCTGAATAGTTATAGGTAAGTGCCCGGATTCGAAACCCCGACCTCTGATTAGTAGGCTAACGTCCTAACCACTAGGCTATCACAGCTTCTTAATCTTTCATTACATTTTTATTTGTAATATTCCATCGTTCTAGGAAAAGTGATACTATCGAATAAAATGTTGTATAATAGTCATAGATTTGTTTCAGGTGGACTTTATAATGGTCGTTCGTCTGCGTAAAGCCTTTTTAATAAGCAAATTCTAAGGCCTGTCTACATATGTTCATTACCTCGGGGCAAGTGACTTTGTTTTAATTTTAGAAATTACATGTCGTGGAAATTATTTGATCGGATAAGGTGTGAGAAAATTATTTGAAGATAGCACTTTTTACAAGATATTTATTATTGATATAATTTATAATAGAACGCGATATCTCACTCAGATTTGTTTGTAGATTATTTAAAAAAATGATGTCAGGCACACAATTTTTTTTTATATTATGTATATGATATGATAGTTAAAGTTTTTTTATCGTTTTCAATGCAAACGGTATATTTTTTCTGTGAAATATTTCTCTGCCTTACCCCGAAAATTTATTAATTAAATCAAAATAATGTTTTTAAGCGGTGATAGCTTAGTGGTTAGGGCGTCAGCCTTCTTATCAGAGGTCGGCGGTTCGAATCTGGGCATGCACCTCTAACTTTTCGGAGTTATGTGCGTTATTAAACAATTAAAATATCACTTGCTTCAACAGTGAAGGAAAACATCGTAAGGAAACCTGCACGCCTGAGAGTTCTCCATAATGTTCTCAAAGGCGTGTGAAGTCTGCCAATCCGCACATGGCCAGCGTGGTGGACTATGGCCAAACCCTTCTCATTTTGAGAGTAGAGCCGTGCTCTGTAGTGAGCCGGTAATGGGTTGATCATGAATGTTTTTAGAATCATCAGATCCTTAAACTTATTCATGACTAACCTCCTAGTTTTGAACTTAAATTATATTACAAGTGAGCGGTAAGATTTGATTCCGCCTGATAGTAATTAATATGAAGTGTAAGACGAAATGTTCCTTGGATATTTATAGTACAATAAACTGCTATATCCTAGCTCGTTTAACACTTAAAAGCAATCATTTTCATAGCATGAAACTGAATATATTTATCAGTATGTCATTCGGATTCCTCCGGATCCCTACAGGACATATTTTGCCCAAAAAACTCTTGAGTTATACCAGATCTTTGAAGATATCCATGGCACAATGCGTGCGCTGTCGCATTATAAAGTTAAAGGTCCTGGGTTCTAAACCCGGCTTGAGTTTGGTCTTGTGGGAGGCAGACTCCCCATGTGAGTGAAATAAACACTAAGTACATAATACCTTTTTTAATCTTCATCCATTTTGTAGTCAACAATATGAGAAAAACTAATGGTAATGATAAGTGTCTAAAACTTCATTTATACCTCTACCTTCTTCATAAAATATGTCTGGTAGGAGGCTTCGGCCGTGGCTAGTTACCATCCTACCAACAAAGACGTGTCGCCAAGCGATTTAGCATTCCGGCACGATGTCGCGTAGAGAACAATTAGGAGTATGGTTTTTCGATACCCCTAACAGGTACCATCTTGGACTGCATCATTACTAACCATCAGGTGCCATTACCGTCAAGGCTAACGCTAAATAAAAAAAAGAACTTTTAGGCACTATTTTTGTAAGATGTGTATCTGTGAAGTGGTCAGACTGAAATTACATTTAATTAGATTTTATTCCTACAAAGCGCGGCTCGTACAATTATTTTATTTATTTATTTGCGTTTTATTAATTAAACGCTTTAAATTAAGTCCGCGTTTAATTCCTCGGAACAAAAGGCTTAAAATAATAAAGCTGCCTTTAAATTTACTGCCCATAATGATCTTTATTATACTAAGCTTCTCTTTGGTCTGTAATTCCTTAGGACTAGTTTACATTTGTCCATTGGGAGCAAAAGTGAACTGTATTAATCAACTTATACTAATGCCCATATTATGTACTTAGACTAAACACACACACATACACACACACACACACACACACACACACACACACACACACACACACACACACACACACACACACACACACACTCATAAACACACACACATAATGCAGGGCCCTCCTTGCCATTTTTCTGTATGACTCAAGTGTTCTATCAATAAAGATTTTTTATTTATTTATTTAAGTAAGAAAGTACCACGCCGTGGTATGTGAACAGTGGAAACTGTTGATCGAAATGATGTGTTGAACAGAAGCTTAATTCGTAACTAAAATATTTCAATACCTATATAATATATTATTATATCTGTGACCACAGAGAAACCTTTTGTTTTTTAAATCGATGGCTTTCTATAAATAAAAATAACAATATACTAATTAAGCATGTCATCAAAACTTTAGTTCAGGGTTTAGTTACTCCTAATTAAAACTAAGTCAAAGGACCCTTAAAGGAAGCGCAAGCAATAAATAGCAATGCCTAATAATAAAACCTCTCGGACAACTTTATCTCTACCGTAAAAGAGTGTCGGCGAAATACAAACAGTGGATTTTTAGGGTTCCTTTTTTTAAGATATAAATCCATTGAAAGTTGCCATTCAAGTTTGCGATCTGCAATCTAACCATCAGGACCCTGAGTATAAACAATTACACTCAAACTATTACACTCATTAAAATATGCAGTTCTTGTATTAAGAGTCGAAATTTGCATCACACAATGTATGCAAGAAAATCTTACCGCTTGTAAAATTTTAGTCAACCGCTTGTTTTTTGTTGATAATTTTGTTTTTTTTTTTTTATTTTCCTTTTTCCCCTTCTTTTAATTATACACAATGAATATACCTCAGGAAATGATATCAACTATACTTGAGAGTAAGAATTATCAAACGAAACCCTTCTACGTATACTTAAACCTTTTTAAATTAATAACAGTGAAGATAAAGTAAAAGAGATACAAAAAATAAAACAAGTTGACGAAAATGAAGCCATAAATTTCCGAAAGCGGTGCTTTCAGTCTCGGATCTAACAAATTAACAACCGATTAGGCTACCGATTCGAATTAGAAATGCTCCCGACTGTACATTAATGGGAGACAACAAATAACATCGATAGGAGCAATACTGTCGTGGAGAAAAATCGAAGAATTATACGAAATTCTATTAGTAGATACACTATTAATTTAATTAACTTCAAAAGCGGTACGTAACTTTATATTATGTAAATTAAATGTCTTAAACACAGGTTCAAAATTAATTACCAACGAACTTTTTTAATTATAATAGTTTTAAATGTTAAATTTGAACATCAATTTTATTTCTTATTGGAATTGAGTCAGATGAAAAGATTAGTAAACAAGAATTGTTATGAGAAACTTCAATAATCTTGAAATATTAAGAATGTCTTTAATTATTAAAGTTTCTATTATAGTGCCTAGTCCTTATAAGTTAATGAATAGTTCCGCCCAGTTACTACGAGTTATAAGCGAATCTATTAGCTGAATTATTCAATGTAAAATAATGTTCTTAATTATATATTAATTTTATCGTATATTAGTCCTACATTTTGATTTGAGTTTAAAATTGAAAATCAATATTCATTTAATTTTTTTTAGAAACACTTTTTGTTGATCTGTAGTGCCTCTGCCAGCGTTTCGGAAAGCATATACTATGGAGGAGAAGTGGAGGAAGGAACAAGGAAATCAACAGTTGGTATTTTCTAACATCAATATTTAACAATTTAACATTAATCATTAAATCTTGTTATGCCTGAGCCGGCTGATACCAAGCAAACTTATCATTGAGAATTATATTCATAATATAATAAAACTGTAACAGTAAGAATTCTGTACATTTATAGTCATGAGCCCAAAGCAATTTATTTTAATTTTTTTGTCTGTCTGTCTGTCTGTACCTTAGCCGCTTACTTTGTATAGGAGTGTACTTGTAGCTTGTGTACTTCGGTTCAACATATAGGATAGTTTTTATCCCGGAATTCAGCACGTTTCCCTTGAGAGAGGGAATTAAAGTCAAAATGTATATTTAGTTGATTACAACTCAGTTGATGAAATCGGAGTTAGCTTAATGATAATTCATTAAGCTAACTCCGATTTCATTCATTCTTTCCTTTTAGAAAGGAGATACTTTAATATTTATCCTGTAATTATTTTAAGGTCGTTAGTTTAGTAATCCATTGCTTCGTGATTGGAAGACAAACAAACACTCTTTCACACACACTAACTCAACGCAGACGAAATCGCGGGCATCAGCTAGTTAATAATATAGAAACCTAGCTATAATAAATGTCTACATAATACATTGCTCAAATACACATACACAATAAGACAATAAGGTGTGAAACTGAAAATTTAAATAATATAAGCTCATTTGTCACTTGTGTCTCCGAATATACCGAATAAATTATGCATCCAAATGCAATAAACACTAGGCATAATGAATGTGACAGATTAGACTCTAAAATTGGTCCCCAAAATGATTGGTGGCTGTAAATATTTGGATAACATCTCCGATTCGAAAAGTTAATTATTTGCTACTTAAAGTTTTACTGTCAAAATCATAAAATGAACTTAATGTGTGTCATTAAGACGAGGAGGACTTATCGTCACAAACTAGTTATGTTCCCGCGGACTGTCTCACCAGTAAGTAAAGGTAAGGTATTCGGTTTTATGTTTTTTACTGGTTTTGGGCGAATTCTTTATCACTTTCTATCAACTCTCATCTTCATCAGCCCAGTTTAGTCCTACTGCTAAAGAAAACTCCATCTACACGAGATCTTAGTTGCGTTTATTATAAAGGATTATATTTTATTATCATCCATAGAAAACTGGAATGGGATAAAGTTACTTATCGTAGTTTATAACAATCATTTCCAATCAATATTTCTTGATGTTTTTTTTAAATAACTTCAAATGGATATCCCTAAGAATTTTTAATAGTTGAAAGGAACTCATGAACTCCCGTGGTACTTTAATTTAACGTCTAGACCGTATAATCCGTTAGTCATAGTTATTATAACAACATAATAATCGTTAAAGCCAAACAACGCCGACGTGAAGTAGCGTGTTGGGTCCGAAAATAAGAGAAGAGATCTCTTATAGAGATAAGCTTTCATTTGTATACTTATTTTATGTGTTTCGTTATCACAAAGTTGGTACAAAAATAATAAAAATAAAATAAAAGAAGTTCCTAGAGATGGGGTATCATAGGCTGATGACGATTAAAATGCATTTTACTAGTTTACCCCACCTTTCGTAGTTCGCACTCGTTTGTCTTGAGCACCTGAGAACTCAAACCAGCATGTTTCTGGGTCTCGGTGATAAAGTGCCAGGCAATTGGGCCAACTTTCCGATAGAAAAATTGTAGATAATCTCTGCCCCGCTCATTAAGCATATTTAATCCAACACTTAAGTCCATAATTAATCCGAAAGCAGAACTCAAAACAGGAAGCTTACCTGTCCGCGATTGCCAAACTCGCCTAATAAATTCAACGACACGACGTGAGAACTTAGAAAGACCGTCAATTTGGTGACATTAAGTGCTGGACCATGATGGAAGTAAGCTAATGAATCATTAACTAAGCACATTATTGCGAGCCATTTGGGAAATACGACTTCCCTTTTATATCGAGGCTGGTCGCGTTGCTTTTGATAATAATGAAAGTTGGTATATAATTAATGATAAGCCGATTATGAAAGTTGGTGATGGTTTTTATCTGCTTCTGACGCCGCTGAATATGGACCGGAAATTCAATAACTAGAACATAGACTGCGACTGATTTCATACACGAATAGACCTATGCTATATGATCGAAATAATTACTTTATGTTCATTTAAAGCCGCAAGAAGAATATCAGTTGAGTTGACTTTTTTTTTATACACTACAAGTCAGCCCTTGACGGCTATCTCACCTGGTGGTAAGTGATGATGCTGTATAGGATGGTAGCAGGCTAACCTGCTAGAAGTATGGTAAACCCACGCTCCTAGTTGATTTCTACGCGACATCGTGCCCGAACGCTTAATCGCTTGGCCACTCGTCTTTGTCGGTAGGGTGGTAACTAGCCACGGCCGAGACTCGAGCCGGGAATCGAACCCAGGACATCCAACTTTAAAAATTCGACAGCGCACGCACTGCGCCACGGAGGTCGTCAAAAATGACGTATGTAATTGACTGACTATATATAATTGTGATATTTGACTACAACAATGGAGTACAGCATAATGGTGAAAAGTCGACTTATTTAAGAATAAGCTGATTCATACAAGCTGTTGACTTAGCAGCCAATAATGTTGTTCCGAAAATGGGCAAAATTTGACGCTCCAAGATCAAACCTCGTCAGGGTTATGGGTTTGATTTAAGCACCATACCAATGATAGGTTAGTCCCAGATCATCATAGACTGCATCAGCACTTACTTATTGATTTTCGGTGAGGACATGCCTATATAAAGAATATTTATATCGGTTGAAATAACTACAAGGAATAGTTCTTTTGGATATTAAAGTCTTACGCACGAAGCTGCGAATTGAATTTATCTATAAAACTATTCTTATCTGAAGAGAACAGGATAATACTACCGAATTTAATCCGAAGATCTACAAATTACATTGATTTTAAATTTTGGGAGTAAGACATTCATTCATGTCATTCATTATACCCCGAGAAACTATTCGTTATAGTAATTCCATACACCGATCGAGATTCTTCATCACAGTCTGGCTCTGTGCTGTTAAATAGCTTAAATTAATTATCATTAAGAATGTTATTTTTAATGATAATAACAATAGTTTTTATGATAACAGCACATAAAAGATGCAATAGTATAGTAGCATCAAATAAGTAGGTAGGTACTTTTCAATCACACCCCACTAAGCCACACGAGACTGAAGAGCTTGCAAATATAAAGAAACCAGTTTCCAGGACTGGATCGGACCATTAAAACAAAGTGTAACATGGGCGGTTTTTTAACTGTATCTCAACCAATATCTATGGAAATTGTATTGCATATGAATCTTGCATTTTGTGGGGGCTGTAATCGTTATCGGCGTATACATGTTGTATGATCGGTGTGTTAAATTAATGATGCAACGTATTTCTGCACACTTTTTTTTTAAAGGAAGGAGGAAGGAAGTATATATTTATATTTATTGATATTTTATATTGTTTTGAAAATTGCGCCATTACCCTCATATTTTAATTAATTCTTTCCCCAAGGGTTGTCTGGAAGAGATTGCTGAAGCAATAAGACCGCCTTTGCATACTTATGTGTTAAGTGTTTTGTGTTGATGTTTCTTTAAAATTTGTGTGCAATAAAGAGTAAAAAAAAAATGGATTACGATGTCAATATCATTGATATATAGAATAGGATAGAGTTAGACTATGGGGATGAACCGTTTTATATAATAGTAGATGAGCCCAGCGGTTTCACCTGCGTTCTTGTTCCCGTGGGTATACGGGCATAAAATATAGCCTTTATAACTCGCTGTTAATGTAGCTGTCCATTGGTGATTTTCTTTTAACTTTAGTGTTTAATGATTTAGGCTTAAAATCGTTACACACAAACTCATTTTACATTCGCATTAGTACTAATAGTTAGGATTCTATTATTCAATCGTTAGTCAATAGCTAGTCTATATTAGCTGTGATTTTCCTAAAAATTAATTAAGACGATCTTTGCCAAAAACATTGGCCTGGGATATCACTAACATATCTTGATAATAACTGTTTGAGTCCACTCACTCACTTTGCAACCATATGGTGAAACGTAGCTTTTAGAGGATAACAATCAGTAAAGAGAATATAGATCTTTATATATATATATATATATATATAAAGATCTATATTTATAAATATATATATATATATATATATTTACGTCCTCCGTGGCGCCGTGAGTGCGCTATCGTATTATAAAGTTGGAGTTCCTGGGTTCGATTCCCGACTCGAGTCTGGTCTGGTGGAAGGCTTCGGCCGTGGTTAGTAACCACCCTACCGACAAAGACGTGTCGCCAAGTGATTTAGCGTTCCGGCACGATGTCGCGTGGAAACCAATTAGGGGCGTGGGTTTACCATACTTCTAACAGGTTAGCCCGCTACCATCTTAGACAGCATCATCACTTACCACCAGGTGATATAGCAGTCAAGGGCTAACTTGTAGTGTGTAAAAAAATATATTTATAATAAAATGAATTGAAATGATGAATACTAGTTTAGAAAATCTTGTCATCATCTCCGAAAACCTTTATTAGAGCTCTGTCAAATGTCAAATTTGCAAGAGATTTGTAAAATTTATATTTCGATGTAAAAAAAATCGCAGCTGATGTCTTCCTATTGAACCTTGGTATAGGTATATGTGAAGCGGTGATAGCCTAGTGGTTAGGGCGTCAGCCTCCTAAGAAGAGATCGTCGGTTCGAATCCGGGCACACACCTCTAACTATTCGAAGTTATGTGTGTTTTTCAGAAAATAAAATATCACTTGCTTCAACGGTGAAGGAAAACATCGTGAGGAAACCTGTACGCCTGAGAGTTCTCCATAATGTTCACAAAGGCGTGTGAAGTCTGCCAATCCGCACATGGCCAGCGTGGTGGACTATGGCCAAACCCTTCTCATAATGAGAGGAGACCCGTGCTCTGTAGTGAGCCGGTAATGGGTTGATCATGATGATGATGATAGGTATATGTAAACAATGTATTTGTCAGTATAAAAAAAAACTATTGAATGTCAAGTAGTATTGTGAAATATGAGCAACCATTCGCGTTTGCGGTGGCAGTCGCAGATGATGTTACTGGATTGTGGGAAGGATGTGCTGATTCTAGATCATGGTCTAGGTCATATGGAGGCAACGAGTTTACGTAACTTGTTTAGTAACGTCTACAGTCTGTGTTGCGGTTGATTGTTTGTATATGTTTTTTTTGTATGAGGCAGACATGTAGGCGGTTGGAAGGCCCTGATGTATAGAGTGAGTCTAGGCCTAGTTTAGATTAGATATTGTATTGCCATCCAATAAAAGTCGTGGTTTATTAATAAAAAGGAACTTAAAATCTGGCAGTTTTTTTTTTTTTAATTTACCATAAGTAGCCCTTGACACCTGATGGTAAGTGATGATGCGGTCTAAGATGGTAGCGGGCTAACCTGTTAGGGGTATGGTAAAATCATACTCCTAATCGGTTTCTACACGACATCGTGCCGGAACGCTAAATAGCTTGGCGACACGTCTTTGTCGGTAGGGTGGTAACCAGCCACGGCGGAAGCCTCCCACCAGACAAAAACACTTGGCTCTTAGCGATTTCGATAAGGATTGAGAGTGGTTTAGCCGTCATTCAGGTGTTTTAACTTTTCTTTGAAAATATTACGTGCATGATTAATATTTGGTAGATTTCAATCCGCGGTTGCCTTCATGTTGAGTTTAAAATATGGTTTTTATACACAGGTTTATGTGAACTGGGGAAAAATGTATTTAACAAGTTTCATATCTATGAATTGTATAAAAAACGCTTTTATTTTAGTTATACTTTTTGTTTCATTACTTATGCCTCTTCGAACATCGAAATGTATAGTTAAACTAGAAAAAAAAAATACATTTGAATCGCTTAAAATCTAAAAGGGAATAGAATCTAAACTGGAGCAATAAAATAGCAGCAAAGAAGTAGTAACTCTGGCGTCCGTTCGTGACGCACCCGCCCGTAAATAACGCCCCGGTAATCGAACCTACTACCGGTAATGTGATTCACTTGCTAGTTGGTACAAGGATTAAAGTTTAATTGAATTGGATGTTAACGTATTTCAGCTAACTCTTTCTTTTTAATTTAATTATCAACTAATAACTTAACTTGCCAACTATAACTAGAAATTATTGTTGATGTTGAGATAAGTGGGAGGTCCAAGGTCGATTCCCGGTGAAGATAAATAAGAATTTATCATTTCCAATTATTTTCTAGACCCAACTGGTCGGAGACTTCGGCCGTGGCTAAAAGGCCGTGGTGTAAAGACGTGCCGCCAAGCGATTGAACGTACCGGTATGATGTTGGGTAGAGACCGATTTGGTTTATGGATTTATAAATGCCAGAACCCCAAACATATTAACCTGCTACTCACTATCTTTTATTTGTTCATCACTTTCTACGTGGTAAGATGAGTGAAGACTAGGGCTAACTTGAAGTAAATTTACCTAGCAACAGTAGATGCAGATATAATGCTTTGTGCTATATGCTTGTAATTATAACAAGAAGTCAAAAAAAACGGTGCCGACAGCAAAACTTCGTACGAAGTATGGGAGGAACTTCCTAACTCAGACCGGACTCATCATTTCTTAAGAAATATAACCTAACATAACCTTACAATTTATGGCTTGACGTGTGAATTGAATCTAGGACGTCGTGATCTACAATACATTTCTAATGTAAATTGATTGAGATTTATCACACACACATTTCAAACGAGCGCTATAGTATCCTCACTCCTTAATAATATTATAAACGGGAATGTTTGTATGCTTGGCTGTATGGATGTTTGTTACTCTTTTACGCAAAAAATACTGAACCAATTTTACTGATATTTGGAATGGAGATAGAATATACCCTGATCCTGGAATAATTTACGTTCCCGTGGGTTTTTCGAAAAAACGTGTACGGCAACAGCTAGTTTGTACACAATAATTTTCAAGCATATTTAATTTGGTATTATATGTTTTGAATCAGATTATTAATATACATGATTTTATAAATAATCCAATTCCAAAGATCGTTAAAAAATATGTATAACATAATTGTTTAATAAATATTATAACTAAAGATGTATTTTACGGTAAGTGCGTTAAGCTATATATATAGCTTATACGTTATAGCGTTTTACCATAAAGTTGCGTCAACTGCAGGCAATTATGTATAAATTGCACACCATAACGCCATAGCGCGTAATACTTCAATATCAATGATTTATATACCAATTATTAAACGTTGCAACTTCCATACATTTCGCTCGGAAACTATGTATAAATTCCATCATTATTTTCTTCTTCTCCTGAGCACACTGGTTCGCTCTCATTGCTACTAAGATAATGGATATACGAGTATATGTACATCTTAACCTCACAATTTTTTTTTTGACTGAGTATTAGCTGTGTTAACTGTGTGTATATGTGAGCTTCGGAGAGAAGATCTGCCAGAAGAAATTTTGAGCTCTAGGGTTCGAAGAAACTAAGGGAACGTTTGCCTAACGGCGCTTCCTGTGAGGCCGAACCTCGGCTTCGGCGACGTTTGGGATAACGGGCGGGTCGGACGGTGAGAGATCCATACGTCTCCGAGGCTGTGGATGGAACACACGTCCGGATGACGTGAGATAGTGGGGACCTCATCTTCGCCGGCGAAGACGGTGTGTAGCGTATAATTGTGTGATAGGTGGTACGAGTATGTTGTCAGTAGTTATCTAATCGTCAGGGTCATGAAGTATAAGTTTTGGTCTCCTCTTTCGGAGAAGAGCGCTTAGGGGAGTAAAAAGATGCCGCAACTACGAGAGGGTTGGAGTGTCGGATTGATAACCTCACATTGCTACTCAGTGGATATTCCTATAGCTAGTACCTTAAAAAAACATATAAAATTATTAAAATTCAAATACTTTATTACAATGAATTTGAAACTTTATTTTAGCATTAGATCTACTAACAAATTCAACGTTTATCTACTGACTATTATGATACATAATATATCAAACTTAACGCCAAATTGATTTTAAGTGTGTATTCTCAATAAAATTATGAATTTATAAAGAAATTAGCATCGCTGCTTTTACGCTGGCAAATCATCATCAATCATTATTATTCTTTGATTCAAGTTTGAAAGCTCACTAAAGCTATTATGAATATAAATGTCTCTAAGTAAACTTTTCAATTAGCAACTCTAGTGATTAATAGAGCTACCTAAAAACAAGATTTCGCATAACTTTCATACACCGCAATTGATGGCTCTATAAATATAAATTAATTCGCTACAACTTAAAACTCTTGTCTATAGGATCGTGTTTATTTTGCCGCCTATTCATGTCTCATAAAAATCAATTCGAACGGTTCATTAAATTAGCTAGAGCTTAATTAATTCGCCAGGGCGTCTTGCTTGATCTTTTATAACTTTGAGCAGCTTTGTTTATTGTTTATCATGGACTTCCGCAAAGTAACGCCTGCTTCTATTCATTAATGAAATAAAGTTGTAAAATTACCAATTATTAACGTTGAATATTTATCGCAATAGACGTAACCAGGGAGACGTTAATAATCTGACAAAATTTTCTCCGCGGTTTAAATTTAATGATAAAAAAAGCTAACAATTAAAATCATTTTGAAGCAATACAACAAACTTGTCTGATAGTATCTTAGTGTTTTATATTTGGCGATAATAATAGAGTTTGATTTACTTGCAGTATTTATAACCTAAACGTACTAATTTGATACAAGACCTTAAGTAGATATTTTGCATTTTAAAATCTTTATACCCTTACATTTTATTATTCTTTCTTTTTTTGACGACCTCCGTGGCGCAGCGCGCGCGCTGTTGCATTATAAAGTTGGAGGTCCTGGGTTCGATTCCCGGCTCGAGTCTGGTCTGGTGGGAGGCTGCGGCCGTGGTAAGTTACCACCCTACAGACAAAGGCGTGTCGCCAAGCGATCACGCTTGGCGACACGCCTTTGTCTGTACGTCTTTGTCTGTGTCCATTAGGAACGCTAAGTTCCGGCACGATGTCGTGTAGAAACCAATTAGGAGTATGGCTTTACCATACCCCTAACAGGTTAACCCGCTACCATTTTAGACTGCATCATCACTTACCATCAGGTGAGATCGCCGTCAAGAGCTAACTTGTAGTGGATAAAAAATAAAAAAAATCTACTTCCAATATTGACTTGATAGGTATGTTATAAATTTTATATACCAGATATCCTTGCTACCTAACAGTGAGTATCCCAAATTCTCACGCCATATGTCAGCAGGGTAATTAGCGTCGTAAAGAATCACCGCAAAATGCCGTACGCAAAATCAGTACCAAAACCCGTTCTCAGGCTTTCCCATTACGATCACTCCAAACTATAAAATCGAGTTTGATTAATAAAGTCTACATGGCCCCAGTACCGCTAGGTGGCTAATGCGTTTGACCTCCCATACTCGGGTGTTACCATTTGAACTATGCTTTTAATATACAACAACAAATCACCATAGCGTTTTCCCATTACCCATCAACCTGCAGTCACGACAAATTTTATAAGCATTACCAACTATCCATCAAACAAACATTGAATCACTCGGGTCATTCGACATTCATTACGCGTTTAAAATAAAAGGTTAATCGTGCAATCCGGTGTCAGAAGGCATTAGTTTCGGAACAATTTGAAAGAACTGCATCGGTAATTTTCTCGCCGGAGATAGACATGAATTATAGGCTCACGTCGAATATCAAATCGTTACATTATAAACACCCATTTCACAATTAGACGACTACATTTGAATAAATTTACGTCAATTTACAATAGCATTACTATAAATCTAATTATATTTTTGTCTGAATAATCGTCTTATTCTATTTATTTATTGCATTGAATGCTAAATGAATTAGTGCTAACGATATAAGGAGATAATGATGAAAGTCGATCGTGGGATCTGGTTTACGTAGTTGAATTTACATAGCCACTATCATTACCTATGGATATGATTTTTAATGTGAACATGTTAGATATATTTTTCAAAAATAATGATTTTGTTCATGTTTGCTTCCCTAATGCAACGTAAAGCTTAGGTGTAACTGTGTTGGTAAACTGAGTTTTTAAAAATAATTATAAAAATAGGTGTTTTACCATTATGAATGGTTTTTTTTATACACTACAAGTTGGTCCTTGACGGCTATATCACCTGGTGGTAAGTGACGATGCGACGAGGATGGTAGCGGGCTAACCTGTTAAGGGTATGGTAAACCCACACTACTAATTGGTTTCTATGCGACATCGTGCCGGAACGCTAAATCGCTTTGCGATACGTCTTTTTCGGTAGGGTGGTAACTAGCTACAGCCGAAGCCTCCCACCAGACCAGACTCGTGCCGGGAATCGAACACAGGACCTCCAACTTTATAATGCGACAGCGGATGCACTGCGCCACGGAGGACCTCAAACATACGTAATATTAAACGTAATGTTATCGATATATTTTTTAGGGAACGACTGCCTAAGAGCGCCTCCTTTGAGGCCGAGCCTAGACTTAGGCGACGTTTGGGATAACGGGGGGGTCGGACGGTCCACGGTATAAGCTAAATGGTTCCCTTTCCAGTAGGAATACCGGTACAAAATATAGCCGCTGTTAAAAAATAATCTTGAGACGGAAATTTAGCATATTGATTGGTCATATTGTTGAATCATAAATACATATTCTAATATATTTATTTATACAGCGAAACACAGTTAATATTTCCGTTTTGTTTAAGAAGCATATCCGAAACGTGGGAGATAATCGTACGGTTTATTTTATTCTCATAACATTTAACACTGATTTCATAATGTCAACACAAAGCGGACATCCTGGCCTTTCTCGAATTAGCATAATTTAGTGTGAATTTACTGAATGACATGTGAATGACTAAATATCAGGTTTTCGCTACGGAACAATATTGTAAGTTATCAAAATCACCAATTAGGTTAACGATCGAAACGACTGTGAGAACAGTGTGTTAAAACTTAGTATTAAAGTCAATTTGGGTGATTAACTATTTCGGATTAAAGCAGTTGCCCACCAAATCTATGCGAGAATGCCTTATTTAAATATGTGCTTGGATCTGACCGATAATATTTTTATATTATTAAGGCTTATCTAAGTCTTATGGAAACCTTTAAAGGGTTACTTAAAATAAGGATCTCGGGTTAAATTAAGCTGAGTTTAAACCCGTGTGATTCCGGTCTCAAGTACACGTTTGAAACTTCAAAGTATAATTTTAGCTGAATCAGTCAGCTCGCTTGAAACCCTTTCCGTTTAAAGCTAAACTAAGCTAAACTTGAATTGTAAGCTCTCTGTTTGTATCGTGATTTACGCTTGGATTGTTTACTCAAGCGGCTGTTATATAGCTCTGCTGAGCTTTATAGTCTATCTCCATAGGTACTATAATTTATTATTGATTATGTGAGATGGTGATTAAAAAAAAACCCGGCTAAGTTTGTTGTGGGCTTCTTTTTAGACAAGGGCGACCCTCATAGGTTTTGTTTTAAGTTTACGAATGTAGTTATCATCATTAAATCACTACTATGTAAATTATTGACGCGTCAAAATTGCCTTTTAATGGACTATTTGAATAAAAATTATATGAATTTTGAATTGGAATACATACTGCTTGTCCTAACAATATTTTTTATATACTTATTGATTTTTCTGTGGGTAGTGAGGTGACGGCTGATAGAAGTGAGTGGAAGAAGAAGACGTGTTGTGCCGACCCCACATAATGTGGGATAAGGGCAAGAAGAAGAAGACTTATTGATTTTTTCGACTTTAGTTATTAGTTTTTTTCGTTCCTCTGGTCTTAAATTATGTAAGTAATGTACTAATAAGAAGCATTGCATGCTATCTCACTGGTAATATACCGTAACAAAAACAAATGTAAACTGTATTATTTTTATTTTTGAATAAAAATATTGTATTAAATGTGATATGTGCTACAGTGCTTGTTACCTCTTTTAGCCAGTAACGAACCAGTGCCAGAAGTATTCCCATCATTGATGTCAAAGATACGGTTTCTCTTACTTGCTGTATTATGTAAAAGATTCCCATCCTATCTATATTTGAGTTTTTTTTAAATAATACTCCTCATAACCTTTGTATGCAACATTTCTTCAAACTGCAGGGGTTGTTTTTCCCAAAACTCTTTTCATCATGATCAGCCCATTACCGGCTCACTACAGAGCACGGGTCTCCTCTCAATATGAGATGGGTTTGGCCATAGTCCACCACGCTGGCCATGTGCGGATTGGCAGACTTCACACGCCTTTGAGAACATTATGGAAAACTCTCAGGCGTGCAGGTTCCTCACGATGTTTTTTATTCACCGTTGAAGCAAGTGATATTTTTTTTTAAACGCACATAACTCCGAAAAGTTAGAGGTACGTGCACGGATTCAAACCGCAGACCTCTGATTCGGAGGCTGAATGAAGCCCTAACCACTAGGCTATCACCCCTTCGTTCCATCCGGTTACCTATCTATATTTATATATTAGAGTTGTGTTTAAAGAATAGTCGTCACAACCTTTGTATGCAATATTTCTTCAAACTACAGGGGCTGTTCTTCCCAAAACTCTTTTCACAGCAAACAAAACCTCGACGATACAAAGTAGGTATTTTGTCACACAATATCCTCGTGATCGTAACACGATCGACACGGTTCGCTTCCTATAGCATTTCTATTCCCATGATATCGATATGGTATTAAAATAGTGAAAAGCAATATAATATTATGACCGGTTACATTATAATATTAAATAGCAGTTAATGAAATTGTGCCTACCAATTTTTTTCCTATCGCAGGTCGATGAACAAAATAACACCATTAATTATGTTCAGCTATAAAAGTTGGAAGCATCACTTCGTTGTAAGTGTGTCTGCAACAGTAATTTTTATGCTTCACACATTACGAATCTTGATCTTTTTTTTTCGGACTGTCTATTAGCTGTACTAACCCTATTGGTTGTGACAGCGTAACCGGGCTGTTTGGCGAGCTTCGGAAAGAAGCTCTGCCAGAAGAAATTTTGAGTCCTAGCGCTCGAAGAAACTAAGGGATCGTCTGCCTAAGGGCGCCTCCTGTGAGGCCGAACCTCGGCTTAGGCGTCTTCTCCGAGGCCGTGGATAGAGCCCACGTCCGAATGACGTAAGATAGCGGGGACCTCGTCTTCGCCGGCGAAGACGGTGTGTAGGGTATGATTGTGTGGTAGGTGGTACGAGTGTGTTGTCAGTAGTCATCTGATCGTCAGGGTCATGAAGGATATGTTTAGGTCTCCTCTTTCGGAGAGGAGCGCTTAGGTCGGGGGCCTTGATCTTTGTTTTACGTACCTATTACTTATGAATGTAGGATAGTCAAATAAGATTATTTGAAGACCTCCGTGGCGCAGCGCGTGTCCTATCGCATTATAAAGTTGGAGGTCCTGGTTTCTATTCCCGGCTCGGGTCTTATCTAGTGGCCCTCAGCCGTGGCTAGTTACCACCCTACCGACAAAGCCGTGATCGTCAAGCGATTTAGAGTTCCGACACGATGTCGCGTAGAAACCAATTCGAAGTTGGTTGGTTGGTTTACTATACCCCTAACAAGTTAGCTCACTTTCATCTTAGACTGCATCATCACTTACGACTAGGTGAAATTGCAGTCAAGGGCTAACTTGTAGTAGTATATATACTATGAAAACGTACATCGTTCTACCGATGATCATAAACATAAACTAACCAAATTGATTTTGAATTATCACCTTGTCTTCTGACCTTATCCATTAAGAAAGGGAAACAAAAAAAGTTTCATTCACATGCTCGAATTATAACGCATTAACGATGTTTTTTTTTTCACCCAAAAAAGGTCAAAAACCACATGTCAATGTATTCCCATTGATGTTTTATCTCGAGCGGTATGAGAGCAGGTATAATTTTTTTTTTCAACGGTTTATATACCAATTGGCACCGGCCCGTTTTTATGGTTTTAATGCAATTTCGCTAATGATCCATTTGATCGAGTTTTTTTATAACACTTGCATATTAAGTCAGAAAGGTGTCCCCGTAAGTTTTATATGTATTGGGGTTCTGTACGTTCCGATGGTGGACTAAGCTAAGGTTTGAGCACTGTCGTTAATATGCAAAAGCTTAGGTCGAAATGGTCACTATATTTATTTTAGTGTTAAAGAAATCCGAAACAGAGGCTATGCACCAGGTTTCCTGGTTAAAAAGGTATGCTATATATGTACACAAATAAGCTGTAATAGCCTAGTGGTTAGGATGTCCGCCTCCTAATCAGAGGTCGAGAGTTCGATCCCAATATACAATTAAATTATCACTTGCTTCAACGGTGAAGGAAAACATCGTGAGGAAACCTGCATGCCGAAAAGTTCTCATAAGTTTCGTCATAGTCCACCAAGCAGGCTGTACCAAGTGTGGATTGGTAGACATCACACGTCATTGAGAACATTGTGTGAACTCTTCTAGATGTCCCTTGACAGCTTAAAAAACAATATTTAACTACCTGAACAACATGATATAATTGATATTGAGTTATGTAGCTCCGAAAGGTTAGAGGCGCGTGCCGGGAAACAAAATTGCGGCCGACGTCTTGACCTCGAAGGCTATGACAGCTCTTCAAGAACACTGAGATAAAGATCTTGTGACAAGTGAGAATTTTAAGTGTTTAAGTTGTTTATCTTTAATTAGAATTAGAAAATTACATTACCGATAAACAATACTACTACGTTACTAGCGATAAAGTGAAATTGATTTAAATCTGCTTGGCAAAAATTATTATTTTGGAATGTACTTTGTAAATTTAATAAAGTATCATGGTGAGGCTGGCATGGCATTACATTGACTCAAATGAAAACTTGATTAATGTTACTATGTTATGTGCATTAATCAGTGATAAATTTAGCTTAATTAGAAAGTGCTTTATAAAAACATTTTATTTTATTTTATTTTTATTAATTTATTCGTAATCAATAGCGTAAAAAAAAATATTTTTACAAACTTAATCTAGTTTTCACATAAAGCCACAAAGATTACTTAAATTTTAAAAGAAATTATAATTACAGAATAGACTTTAAAATCTTATAATTACTAACAACCAAAAGATGTTTTTTTTTTTATTTTACTTGATAGTGACTTACAATATATTGTTTGCAGCTATAATTTTTTTTTTCAGTGTAAGTATTAAGATAGGGATCCTAATTACAAGAAGGCGTTTATTTCTGAAACTTTCCTGACATAAGTGTATCATCAATACAACACCCACTTGCAACGAAATGAATCAATTGCTAGTGAACTAATAAATGATGTCCACAAACCAAACATACTTTCTAAAGCGGGCTGAAACACCATCAAGATTACCCTTTTAAGACGCGGCGTAATCAGCTGACAAATATAAAGCTCGTCCATACTAAACTGTCAAACGCTGCTGGTAAAATAACAAGTGAGATTGTTGTTCCAAATGCGATGCATTATTTAATGCATACCTACTTAATTTCTAACTTAGTTATAATATAGCGAGTTAATTTTTTTAAATAGGTGTCATAGAAAGTCTCTCTCGAGCTCGAAGTCTTTATCAACACAAAAATATCACAGTAACCCATTGCTATATTATCAATTCCTCAATTATAATTTAAGTAGAACGGGATTATAAAAAAATGCAGGGAACAGATTTTATAACAATTTCTTCTTGTTTCTTTTCTTGCCCACGCTATTTGGGGTCGGCACAAATTTTCTTCTTCCTCCAATTGCTCACTTTACTACCCACTTCTTCACCAAGCATTTCCTCTTTTACACAAACCATCCATCTCTTTCTTGATCTCCTCTGCTTGAAATACAAAATTACATGAAATTGCATACAAATCAGTCCTATTTCATAGAGTCCAGTTAATTTACAAACAAAATAGCACCGGCTCATTGGTGCGAAAACGATATAAAGAGCACCATTGACAGTAGTACTATATAATTGAATAGAACAAGCGATACCTAACCTATTATTACACGTCTTCATATAGCCGTTTGAGCAAAGTCCTTCTGTTCCTGGACCTGACTCGTCGGAACCGTCAGTTAAACTTAAGGTTAAGCCGCTTACTTGATTATAAAACAATGACGTAACTCATTGGTGTTCAGCATCAGTTTTTCAGTTTTCTATGGTGCTGATTTATTTGTCGGCTAAAGAAGAAAAGATTTTTTTTTTATCCATTACAAGTTAGCCCTTGACGGCAATCACATCTGATGATAAGTGATGATGCAGTATAAGATGGTAGCTGGCTAACCTGTTAGGGGTATGATAAACCCATACTCCAAATTGGTTTCTACGCGACATCGTGCCGCAACGCTAAATCGCTTGGCGATACGTCGTCGTCGGTAGGTTGGTAACTAGCCACGGCCGACGCCTCCTACCAGACCAGACTCGAGCCGATAATCGAACCCAGGACCTCCAACTTCGCACGCGCGCTACGCCACGGATGTCGTCAAATAATTCATATGTTTGTGCGAAACATATACGGAGGTAAAAAACCGCTAGTGCGTTCGACACTATGTTACACTTAACCTTTATTCACTATCTGCAAGCGGCATTACAAATCACAGAGCCTTTCATCCAATTGGTTCCGTGTAAATAATTATATTTTATTGCAACGCCGCCACGATAACACCGGGAACATATTTCCATGTAACTAACTAGTCCAGACCCCGCAGCTTGCGATACATCTGTCTTTACGTTAATAAATTTTGAAATAAACAGCGATTTGAAGTGTAATTCCAACTTGTAAATTGAAATCAAATATTCATAACATTATTAATTCAATATAACTAATATACAGTCAAGGTGGTGAGGCTAACTGTTTCCTTTGTAATTTTAATGCTTCATCATCATCATCCTTTTCAATCGATTGACGTCCACTGCTGGACATAGGTCTTGGGCCGCTAGTGTTCAGCGGCTCCCTGCGACTCGTTTGATGTCGTCTGTCCACCTAGTTGGGGGTCGACCAACGCTACGTTTACCGGTGCGGGGTCGTCATTCCAGCACCTTGGGACCCCAACGTCCATCGGTTCTCCGAGCTATTTTAATGCTTACTATAAAAATATTATATATCTTATAGAATACCCATGCGATCGCCCAATCAGATGAAGTATGCTGTGAGCGGTACCAGGCTTTCGCAAAGCAGAAAGAAGTAGCGATTGCTCGTAAGGCGTATAACATCTGCTCTCAAGACATTGCCACGACCGCTCTGCCAAGAGTATTACGACGAAGAAGAAGAAGATCTAATAGAAATCTAAATTATGAATGAAATTCACCATCACCTAACGAATTAAAACCAGACTATTTACCAAAAGTATTATTATAATATATAGTACAGATGCCTGTACTATATATTATAATAATACTTTTGGTAAATAAGTATTGCTTTACCAGAAAGTCCTTGATTGCCGGTAAGCATTGAGGCAATCTATGATGGTAGTCCGCTAACTTATTGAGGGTATGACAGTAATATTAAACACTGATAGGCTTCTACGCAACACCACACGCGTCAAGTCTGTGTTGGTAGGGTCGTAATAAGATAAGATAAATACTCTTTATTGCACACAAACTTTAAAGAAACAACAATACAAAACATTTAACACATAAGTATTCAAAGGCGGTCTTATTGCTTCAGCAATCTCTTCCAGACAACCCTTGGGGAAAGAATTAATTAAAATACGAGGGTAATGGCGCAATTCAAAACATAAAATAAGCTATGGCTACGGCTACTTCAGACTAATTCAAGACTTAAATTATTTAGAAAATATACAGTTCTCAAGAATGTAAAATTTCATCAAGTTATTTAGAAGATAGAAGATAGGTTACACTGAACACCGTCCGGACATAAAATATTAGTTTCGATTTGCAAACTCAATATGAACCGAAAAAAATGTCGATATTTAATTCGATATTGTCTATTTTTAATAATATCGATATTAACCTCTACATTTATTAATTATGCTTAAAACAAAATCATGATTGTGTTAATGAAAAAAATATTTAATTAATGCGAGATTCATTCAGTTTTACTTGAATATTATCAGTATACTAATAAAGTATTTTATTACAAGCAAAGTCTTGTTTTATCAAGGAATTTCCATACAAATATGAACGTTTCTCGATTACAGATAAAAGCTATCATAAACAAGCTTATCAGTGCGATATGCAGATATACGAATTATAATAAAAGAAACATAATTTTATTTTATTTTACTAGCTGGTGCGCGCGACTTGATCCATGTTTTATCCGGATTTTGAATTTGGAATTTACCTGTAATTTTTTTAGGATTTAAGTAACCATGGATTGATGGATAGATGGATGGATGGATATCGAGTCCAGGAAACAAGCTATAATAAAAAGCAAATTTCATTAAGATCGATGAAATTTGAGCCGTAGGTAGGTAAAAAAAAAAAAACTTTCCCGTGATGGTGAGATTCCTTAAGAATTTACGAAATACGTCGATGGTAAGCATATACATTATAAAAAAATACGATACGGTTGGGTTTTGAAGACCATATTCTTCCCCAATTATGATAAAATTGACATTTTCGATACTTTCTCATGAAATCATTAGTAACACCTAGTTTCAAGGCATCTAGATGAAATGATAAATTTAGATTCTAGAAATATATAATAACATTCCACCTCCTCATCGCTTCGCACGCAAACGATGTAGGGTTTTCTTATTTAGTTTATTTACAATAATTAAAAATAGTATAATTATTTGAAATTTTATTTATACATTTTTGTTTACCAGTGTACCAATAATATCAAACATTGACAATTTCCACTTACCGCTTGAACTGTTAAGCCGTGTAAAACTATTTTAATACCTAAACGTCAAAATATTGTTTATTGCTTTAAGCGACGGTAATGAGCCCCTTGTGTTACAACAAACGTCATTACGTGAATAACGTTCGTCAATAACTCACCATGCTCACCAACTTCTCTTCACCATATGTCATAATCGTCATCATCATGATCAACCCATCATCGGCTCACTACAGAGCACGGGTCTCCTCTCAATATGAGAAGGGTTTGGCCATAGGCCACCACGCTGGCCATGCGCGGATTGGCATACTTCGCACGCCTTTGAGAACATTATGAAGAACTCTCAGGCATGCAGGTTTCCTCACGATGTTTTACATTTTAATTGCTAAAAAACGCACATAAATCCAAAAAGTTACAGGTTCGAACCCCCGACCTCTGGTTAGAAGGCGGACGTCCTAACCATTAGGCTATCACAGCTTCATAATAGAGATTGTATACTTAATCTCTCTTATAAGGAAACTTAACTCCATGGAATATATCTGCCGTATGGGAATTAAACCCGAAACCTTGCATCAGGAATTTGCATCACAGACCTAAAGAGGTCAGCTAAGATAGACGAGTATTCCACATCCGTAAAATATTCCACCCAAGTGCGCCATAGAAACCTATAAGGTCCTTACAAGAAAACCATAAACTAGTCATATATTAGCATAATACAATAACACATCATCCCATGTTTATGGGCCCAGCTTTCAGAACGACGTTATGCCAAACACACCCAAGAGCGGTGCAAGTTTTTACTATTCATTTGGACGGCATTATGCGGGAAAGGCATGAATATTTAGCGCACGCTAGCCGATTTTAATCAGCGTATGATTTATATTGTTTGTTTGTTTATTGCAGATCTCGTTATGAATAGCTTGGTTTATCCTCTAATATAAACATGAATATATTATTCACAACCCAAAGTGAATATTAAATATTTACCATTGAGGAGTTTATTGTCCGCTTATTCGTCCGATAACATTGTCCACTAATCCGATTGGGGCAAAACTTTCTAGTCAGAATTCTTTTTCGTCAAACTTGAAGATAAACTTTAATAATGTTTTAATTCTAAATAAACTTAATCAACTTCATCCTCATCATCATCATGATCAACCCATTACCGTCTCACTACAGAGCACGGGTCTCCCCTCAATATGAGAAGGTTTTTGGCCATAGTCCACTACGCTGGCCATGTGCGGATTGGCAGACTTCACACGCCTTCGAGAACATTATGGAGAAATCTCAGGCGTGCAGGTTTCCTCACGATGTTTTCCTTCACCGTTGAAGCAAGTGATGTTTGAATTATTTATTTAAAAACGCACATAACTTCGAAAAGTTAGAGGTGTATGCCCAGATTCGAACCGCCGACCTCTGATAAGGAGGCTGATGCCCTAACTACTAGGCTATCACAGCTTCATTAACCGGGTAATCAACTTACCCGGAGTTATAGCCTATGTCGATTATAAATACTTATTTGTAAGAAAAAATTACTTTTCGAGCGTAGAATCTTAGAAACTAATTAAATTAAGCACAAGTTCATTTAAGTATTGTAAAGAACATAATATGGTATACTGAACTAAGCGCATCGATACATGATCAATTATAAAATGCATGACAACCTCAACTGTTAACTGAATCTTTTGATTCAACCTTAATTAATCGAAAACAGATGGCCCCTTGTTAGTCGCTGAATCGATATTTAATTGATATCGATATCATTTCATCGATAACTCGAGGGCCAAACACAATGACCTCCCTCCGAGCCACTAGCTTTCTATAAAGGCGTAATCACCTATTGTTCATAAAGTAACAAAAATAGACAATTAATACGTCGGCAAAGTATAAAGACAGGCATTTCTTTAGATTTTATGGTTACTTTGTGTAAGATTAAATCTCGCATGCACTTTGCATATTCTTTGTATAAGCCGAATTAAGAACACTCGGCTTATTACGATTACCGTTTCAATTGCCCGTGTTTTAATAACTGACTTCATAGCTTCATAGAAGTTACTGACACTTTACTTTAACATTGTGTCAATAATTCCAGTCAGACACTGGAAAGAGGACTGGATTAACCGAGTTAAATTCAAATCAAAATTTATTGTCATCAGGTAGTTTATACCGCGACAGAATGGGCAAATCACTCTAGTTGCAATATTTAGAGTGAAAAAATAAATGTCCAAGTATTTAATAGTGATTTTAAATCCAGTGCTGTTTTTACGGGAGTTTAAATAAATAATTACGTACTTCAATTGCAGACATTTTTGTATCTACGACCAGAAAAATAAATTAATGAATAAGTAAAAAATTAATTATACGAAATTCGGTTTAAATATTTTGTAACGATTTCGCAATATGCGTTCCATTAAAAACTCAACTCCCATGGTTTCGTCAGCCAAAAAATATATTAATGGACCCTTTTTAGGATAATAACGTCTTGGTTTTCTCATCTACTATTGGTAATAGTAAAAATGGATTATAACATTATTTAGTTCAGAGAAAGAAGTTTTCTTTCTTCTTTAATTTCAATATTGTTGTGTTTATAACGAATGTAAGTCAAACAATGTTTTAATATTACTATTTCGAATTTCACGATGTGTGTGAAGATAAATTATTGTGTTATGAAAACAAAGCTGTGAAAGCCTAGTGGTTAGGACGTCCGCCTCCTAATCAGAGGTTGGGGGCTCGATCCCGGGTACGCACCTCTAACTTATCAGAGTTGTGTACGTTTTTGAGCAATTAAAATATCATACGCTTCAACTTCAAGGAAAACATCGTGAGGAAACCTGCACCCCTGAGAGTTCTCCATAATGTTTTCAAAGGCATGTGAAGTCTGCTAATCCTATGGCCAAACCCTTCTCATATCGAGAGGAGACCCGTGCTCTGTAGTGAGTCGGCAATGGGTAGATCGTGATGATGAAAACAATATGTTACACTATAAGGCGTGGTATATTGTGTAAGGCGGGCTCTAAATAACAAAATCCAACTCACCAAATAGCTTGTAACGTTCACACATTAACACAATTTACGAAGGGATCCGATAATTGTGGAACCGCTTTATAAAGCTCGAGGCGCTTCACAATATTTCATTAGATGTTGTTTATTGCCGTGCTTGAATATTTTGTTAGGTTGCATTAATATTTAGTGCTAGAGAAACGCCTGCTACTTAGATTGGGTAAAGAATTATTGTGTGTGCAAATGGAGAAAGGTTTTCACTTACATTTTCTATGCAACTATCTTATTTTTCATATGCGGTAATATTTTTTGTTTGTGTCAAATGGTGCTATGTAACAACAATACATTGAAATATGTATGTTTAGGTATACATATATATCTGGTTAATTACAACATACTGCATTTATATCATTATTGTTGTATGAATTTTTCTTTTGTTTTTTTTTAATTCTTTTATTGTTAATAATCCGAGCATCAAATATAAAAAAAAAAATTAGTAAAATGCCTTACCCTAATACAGAATTGGCTAATGTGTCAATCATGTATAAGGATGTAATGGATGCATCAATAGTTATTAAAACGATTATTTTTTTAAATAAACACATACGACTCATAAAAATTGTGTTTCTTATTTTCATAAAAACTATACTTTGGCGTATTTACAGACCTATTAACAACCGATCAATAGATGTTTAGCAGAAAGAGAGATGAAGTGATCATCTTGTGACATTTCTTCACTTAGGGCTTAACTCAGAGTGGAATAATGTATGTTAATTGGTTCAATCTTCAGGTGATCCGTAATAGTTTGCATTAAGAGAATCGCAAAAAGCTACTAAGCACGGTACAAAACGGTGTTAGGAAATCTCTACAACAGAGCTTTGTCCAGCGTTGCACGTACATCGGTTGAAACAACGACGATGGAAACCACTTCCGACATACACCAAGACAATATGGCAATAAAAAATGATTTTTCCATACACGTTGAACTATGGTCGTGGAAAAACTCATGTGATGCAATGGAGAAACCAATTATCTCATAACGAATGAATTGACTTTCACTTTTGTGTTTAGACAATGGGGTTCTCTAGAGTGATAATATTCTTTACCCCTCGTATTGTTCGTGAGGCCTTTGCTCTTGAAGCTTGACTTGAGGTCACTTTCATGCTGTTTGTTATTTATGCATATTACTATGAAGACAGATATATAATTTCATGACCTGACACTATTTAACACCATGGGTCCGTGCGCCTTCGATCACTTACAATAAGTTAATTTTGTATTCGTATATAGTGTTTTAATATAGTAAAACAACATAATATACAGAGGTAGGTACCTACCGCCTTTTCTTGACTCATCGGATAAAGATCGGAGCATAATTTCACAAGTTTTTTTTTTGCTGTCTGGTAAAGATTTTTCACGTCCATAGTTAGTCCATAGGGAGTTTTAGATTTATATTTTAGCACACGTAAAAACAAACACTTACACAATATAAATATATATATAATATCTTATTTTTTTTGTAAATAACTGATTAAAAATAGCTATTTTTAAAGGCATATGAAAATAATGGATTTAAATATTATGGGCTCGTAGTTTGTCATTTATTAAAATGAAAAATCTGCCTTTTTGGGCATTTATATCTACTCTCCTCTTATATTCTGTCGAATTGAGAACTTAATCGTTTTAAAAGTTTTCATTTCATTAATTACTCTCTCTCCGTTAATATAAGATTAAATCTTGCAAGTGAATTTTAAATCAGTCGACCTCATCCAATTAGGCTGAAATGTAGAAAAAAAATATTAACAATGTGAAAATATGGTATGTAACAATAATCTATTGTGACGCCGCCGTATTTATCATAACAGCAGTTACTTCGCTGAAACAGATCTGGCCTTCTCATGTCGCATTATGTAATTGCCCAAAAGGGACGTTTATGCATGAGTTTTTGACGATGATAATGAATTGACGATTGCTGATAAACCTATTGATGATTGCAACTTTACCAGGGAGTTAGGGCGAGCATGAAGCTCAGCCTGAGAGAAGAGCACCAGGGGTCTATGAGATAAGAAGAACGTTTCCGGTGAGGTTCGGACCACTATTAAGGGAGACGTTGGGTAATTCGGTTTCTTGGGCCTACGACCCTGTCATTATGGATATGTCATGACATCATACATTGGGGAATTCCTCTTTGCCAGCAAAGATGCGTGGTCGGCAGCTGGTTAATCGTCGGTGTCGTAAATGACTTGTCCGAAGAATCTCTCGACGAGTGGCGTTGGAGTTGGGAGTGCAATTAGATGTCTACCACTAGCGGATTAGGATATAGGATTAAGCTATCATCAGATAAGCAGATCCTGATTAAATATGAACAGGCAACTCCTTCGCCGCTATGCAGAGTCTACATAAATCCATACGCACCTTTAGTTGTATATGCATTTAACTATTATTAAAATTATTTATTAATATTACTTAGTTATTATTAACATTTATAGAAGCTGTGATAGCCTAGTGGTTAGGGCGTCAGCCATTCGAATCCGGGCACCTCTAACTTTTCGGAGTTATGTGCGTTTTTAAATAATTAAAATATCACTTGCTTCAACGGTGAAGGAAAACATCGTGAGGAAAGGTGAACGCCTGAGAGTTCTCCATAATGTTCTCAAAGGCGTGTGAAGTCTGCCAATCCACACATGGCCAGTGTGGTGGACTACGGCCAAACCCTTCTCGTATTGAGAGGAGACCCGTGCTCTGTAGTGAACCGATAATGGGTTGATGATTAACATTTATACATTTCATACCACCGTGTAAGCAACAGAATGGAAACAGGAACCGCTCAACTTGTCGAAAATCTCTGTCGTATTTTTGTTCGATGGTTATTAAAAAGACGGACAAAAAGTTCCGCTATCACAACCCAATTGAGCTATACGTGTTGTTTGAACCACATACGTACCTACTTCGAACGATGTATAAAAACTAGTTCTCAATGCAAGCTTTTCTCATTATAAATTCATATTATTGGTGCATAATTAAAAGCAGCCATACTGTACAGCAATCACTAACGTACGCTTAATTGATGAATCACGAAGCTATGCGAAATGATTCTTTTACCGTCTACATTTTGATTAGAAACAATTCCAAAGCCGATTGAAGCTGCAATTCATCTTGTACGAGATAGCTGTTACTTTAAAAATAAATAAGTCACTGTATTACATTTTATTAATATTTTTGGGCAATTTTTGTGTAGTATGTTTCCCTTGAAAAAAAGATATACTATATATACGTCTAGGAAAGCTTTAAACAACGTTTTTGCCACATTAATTATAATTATTACCATGCCATGTCAAAATACTATCGAGTTTATTTTATTTTTTATTGTTTTATTAGATTTGTTTATTTTATATTTATTACTTTTTTTACCTAAAATTTCATAGATACCTCGTATTGTAAATATAAATAATACATACCTATGTAACACAGATTTATTTAGTTTTTATATTAACCACAAAAATTTATTGAAATGATTGTATAACATGCGATCCTTTATAAAAATAAGAAACTTTGATTTTATACACTACATATTATATTGGCCCTTGAAGGCCAATCTCGGTAATCTGTAGGGTGATAACTAGCAACGGCCGAAGCCTAGCACCAGACCAGACTCGAGCCGGGAATCGAACGCAGGACCTCCAACTTTATAATGAGCACGCGCTGCGCCACTGAGGTCGTCAAATTCTTCAAAACTCTTTAAAAACTAGTAATAAATAATATTGAGTAAAACATTTTCTACACAATTAGAATTTTTGGAATTGTGTAGAAAATGTTTAAATGTTTTCATTAAATATTACTAATTTTTTGTTAAAGGTTAAAATATATTGTATTGATTTTGGTAAAGGTGCTGTTTTTTCGCCTCGATTAATTAAAATTTCATCAAAATAAGTAGATATAGATTCGCTGTTATATAATCTCTACTCTCCAAAACTCTGTATATGTAAATTACGTAATCCATCATTGATCCGGATTATATATACTTATTCAAATCATAATGATCCGATACCATGTATTTATGTGTAATAAAACGGTTAATTAGCTCCCGTTATTCATCAGAAGCTGTGTAACATATTATTTAAGCAAAAGCTCTTTGGGTTATTAACACTTGTAACGAAAATAAATTGCATAGTGGAACTTCCTTTTATATAATATAGTTTGGCGATATCTAACTTTGGGTGGATTAGTTTACCCGGCCCTATTAGTAGTTAACCCACGACCAACCCCCCTCCCCCCGTTCTTTGTTCTTTATAAGCATACATTTTTTTAGTTTTATACATACTACAAGTTAGCTCTTGACAGTTATTTCACCGGGGAAAGTGATGATGCAGTCTAGGATGGTAGGTCGCACTCCTAATTGGTTTCTACGCAACAACGTGCCGGAAAGCTAAATCGCTTGGCGACACGTCTTTGTTGGTAGGGTGGTAACAAGCCACGGCTGAAGCCTCCCAGCAGACCAGACTCGAGCCGGGAATCGAACCCAGGACCTCCAACTTTATAAAGCAACGCGCAAACTGCGCCACGGAGGTCGTCAAATAATTCTTAGTAAAAATTGTTAACGAGCGAAGCTTTAACCCAAGTCTGAAATCCACGCAGAAGCTAGTATAATCTTAGTCAATTTAGAATCCGAGGCCAGGATTGATTCCCAAATTGACAAATAATAGATATCCAAATTAATTACGAGTTTTCTCCGTAGATATTGACCGGATGTAGTCAACAACCCCTCTTTTTTGTGGAAAGTAAAGTCAACGATCTAACATTGTTCATTAATCTTACAAAGTGTACGTTACATCAAATTATACCATATCACGAAGATTATGAGAATGCATTGTGTCATCAACAATGCCCAACGTCTGCAGATTAAATAATCAAAATGTTTTAGGAAATTACGCGCTTTGTTCAGAAGATAAAGTGAAGAAAACGTGTGAAATACGAAAACATAGCGATAATCGCCGCCACAGATGCGGTGAAATGTATTATATATTAATGGTAGGTTTTGAACTTTACATCGATCAGTTATCAAACGGGGGAACTCTTTAGGGGTATGAATTCAGTTGATTTCAGTTTACTGTCGATTTAGATTTCCGGATTCAAGCAGGGTCTGTCACCTGTTTTTTTAGTGGTTACAGATTTTCTTCGCAATCCACTGTGTATGTACAAGTAGTCGAGGCATAAATTTAAGAATAATAATTTTCATATTGTTGATAAGATTTTTTTTTTTTATTCACCACAAGTTAGCCCTTGACTGCATCTCACCTGATGGCAAGTGATGATGCGGTCTAAGATGGTAGCGGGCTAACCTGTTAGGGGTATAGTAAAATCATACTCCTAATTGGTTTCTACACGACATCGTGCCGGAACGCTAAATCGCTTGGCGACACGTCTTTGTCGGTAGGGTGGTAACTAGCCGCGGCCGAAGCCTCCCACCAGACCAGACTCGAGCCGGGAATCGAACCCAGGACCTCCAACTTTAAAATGCAACAGCGCACGCGCTGCGCCGCGGAGGTCGTCAAAATCAGTCGTCGTCAGCATCGGGATGATCTTGATTTTTTGAGGCATAGGGGCTAGTATAAAGACGAAAGTTTCTGAGAAGATATTAATAAAATTAATATAGCAAAACAATATAATCTAGGATCAATATATAAAGATGAAAATACTAATGACAGTTTGACAAAGATACGTGATTTTTAGATAGAGTTTTGTGGCTGGAATGTATTTAAATATGAGGAACAAACAGTTCATTTTTGTATTCAATCGATGTTACTTAAAAAACTATAAAATATAAAGTCGAAGAAATTTAAAGAACTATCAAAAGTACGAGCTTATATATTTCTACTTGAATATAACAATGGGTATCGTTTCAACACTCTTCCGTGTTTATATAATGAAGCAGCACCGCAGAATGAGTCGTAACAATATATCAAGCGGATTGACTTAGAAGCAAAAGCCTTTGAAGGCGTTTGATAAAGGTGTAATATTATTATAAATGGCCGTTGTCAAAATATTTCAGACAATCCTAATTAGGTTCTTGTGCGGAACAAAGAAGTAGTAGGAACGAACGGAGGCGCGTGCTTCGAAAGATACAAAAAGCTACTAGTTCATATGGTACAAGTTAAAAGAAATGGCGAGCGAAATAGAAATATGATAATTGCAAATAGTTTCTTAGTAATAATAATTCTTTATTTCGGGCAACTGTCCCATTTATATATATTACAAAAATTATATATTATATTATTACAAAACAGTGAACTTGTAAAATACAGACGTGAGAGACGAGATAACATTTGAAGTATTTACAAAATAAAATTGATTAAAATAGAAAGTTATATTTGATACAATATAAAAATGATGGAAACTAAAAATTAAAATATTTAACAAAATACTGTTATGAATAATGTCATAATCGAAATTAAACGATAGTTATCAATGCCTGAATAGGCAGAGTTCTGAAGGAAAATTGATAATATTAAGGCACTTTATCTGTTATCCCGGCAGATTTTTTAATATTTACAACAATCTTTATAATAAACATGTTTGAATTTCGTTAGATTGTCAC
This sequence comes from Lasiommata megera, assembly GCA_928268935.1. NCBI lineage: Eukaryota > Metazoa > Arthropoda > Insecta > Lepidoptera > Nymphalidae > Lasiommata > Lasiommata megera. The sequence continues at coordinate 14,456,644 of OV743315.1, read as the reverse complement.
ATTAGTAAATTAAAGAGTATAGCGATTGAAGTCTGTAAATTTGTTAAGATTGATATAATATGTATATTTATACATAGATTTCATTTATACAAACTGACAATTGCTATGTTTTATATGAAGTATCAATGAAATATTATTGGAATGATCTTATCGGACAAAGGTAACACTTATTTTGTCTTTGTTTCATTTGTTCTTTTGAAAGAATTAATATAATCTTGGTATCTTGTCTTTTATGTCATGGACCATGTTATGTTGTTCTCAATGAAAGGCTAACGAAGTGAAATTAATTACGAAAACAATATTACAAACACAAATATCCCGTTGCGTGTTGTTCACTATTCATGACTGTGTTTTGTTCCGCAATTTCAGTTCTCAGTGAGTTTTATAACAACACTTATTTGGTAGTTTCTTAACAATGACTATGTAATTTTGTATATAACGCTAAACACGAGTATGTCACTGACGACTTCAAGACAATAAATTTTACCGAATAGTATTGTAATTTATTCAGTCATTGGTTTTTTAACGCTGGGAAAAACGTTTACGCGTCCCCTCCGGAAGCGACGCAGGTATAACTGCGCCGATTTCGGCGTATGGACGACGCCCCGGCGGTCAGATTGGCGACCAGAAGACCCAATAGAATCCAGCGATGGTCCTTCGCGTCGCCTGGTGTCTGGGTTAGAGGAACGCTCGCGCACTCATTCATCACTAAGCCAGCGGCGACCCTCCACCTACGAGGCCCCCAAACCTTGCCTGTCTACGAGGCCCCAAAATCTGTCCGAGGAATCAATTTGATTAAAATTGGGTTTTGAATTCCGACGTGTTCTGTAGGTAAGCATAACTATGAAGAATCTGTTTAGTGTCGTTTTGTTTCGTAGCAGATAAATAATAAAAAAAAAACATTAATATAACAAAGATATTTATGTTCTGGTGACGACATTTTAACCATGACTATGCCTGTTTATAAGGTAACCTACCTACCTTATTTTTTATCCTTAAATCAAGATAACTTATAATTATAAACCTTAGGTACCGGCCATTGCACATGCAAAACTTTGTGTACAAAACAAAAAAGAAACTTCAAAGGCTTTTGGACACGTAATACGGATACTTACATCCTTTAACTGAATACTGAGTCATTATCAAATAGGTAGCATATTTACTCTGCTAATATTATAAAGAGGAAAGATTTGTATGTTTGTAACGAATAAACTAAAAACAATGGACCAATTTCAAAAATTCTTTCACTTTTTTAGAATGCACTATTATCCCTGTGTAACATAGGCTATATTTATCACCAAAAAACTAAGGATACCTACGTTATCTTCAATATTGTTACCAAACCAAGGTGTACAAAAATTCCCTACTAATGTTTCATCATACAAAAATTAGCCATAAAATGTTTTCAAGCGCTGCGTAAACTATTGATGATAGAACAAAAAAATGATTCTCATTATTAACGAATACATTAATATGTTCAAAAAACTTCACAATACCATAATATGTCCAACTATTGTAGTTATATATCTATAACTACTTTTTTACATTGTAAAAGTTGATAGAAACGCCGACCAAAATACACACCTTTGTATTAATTCTTATCCAAATAAATCAATTCGAGACTGTTTCAATACCTTTAAATTACTACCACAAAATAAAACGACTTCAAATATTGTATACAGGGAAGTTCTATGCCATTACACTTTTGTAGCTTATGTTCTTCTATAAAACATTCTTTGGGTAAAAATAAACTTAGTTGGCTATTAATTGTACCCGTGAAAAGCCGGAGCGGATCGCTAGTATTATATATTATATTTAGTATTAGAAATTTTATGTTTAAGGCATATACCTACAGTCATATTTTATTACAATTCTTTTTTAATCTTCTGAAGACCGAAGAGCTGCCAGTATCTTCGGAACCTTGCCTAAAAGGACTCCTATTAATAATATATTATAGTTATTATATTATATTTTTTAAGATTTTAACTTTTAGGTTCATCAAAATAAAATAAATACGTTTTCATTTAAATTTCAAACTTGCAGCAGAATTTTACTCTGTCTGGATTTTGATAGTCAAATATTAATTTCCATCCAGTTTTATTACTATTTTGCTTACGCAAGCACCCGTTAGTTAGTTTTATAGAAATACTTACTACTTTAGTTTTGGCAATCTTACCAAATTGCTCTACAAGCGCATAACCAGTTCGATTCGGTGAAAGTTTATGTTTGTGCATACAGCAACACCTGAACTAACGCCGAGTAGCGAGTACATACCCACTCACTCTTCCGGTTATACATAGCCGGAGGTGTTATTTTTTATGCACAATTATTCAAACGATCAAAAAGGTATCCAAGTAGTTATGAAGCTTTTAAACAGCGTCTCGCGTGTATTGATGGATCGCCATGATGATAGTCTTGTCATAATCAAACTTTGTTGTTACGGGTTCTGATGTTTGACTAAAGCTGCCTGTGGCTAAAAATGTTCTTACACCTGTATTCAAATGTAACAAATCGATCAAACTGGTGAAACACGTGAGGACCTCTGTGGCGCAGCGCGCGTGCTGTCGCATTATAAAGTTGGAGGTCCTGGGTTCGATTCCCGGCTCGAGTCTGGTCTGGTGGGAGGCTTTGGCCGTGGCTAGTTACCACCCTACCGACAAAGACGTGTCGCCAAGCGATTTAGCGTTCCAGCACGATGTCGCGTAGAAACCAAGTATGAGTGTGGGTTTACCATACCCCTAACAGGGTAGCCCGCTACCATCTTAGACTGCATCATCACTTACCATCAGGTGAAATTACCGTCATGGGCTAACTTGTAGTGGTTAAAATAAATAAAAAAAATAATTGAGTCCTAGATTTGATTCCCGGTTCAAATCTGGTCTGGCGAAAGGCTTCGATCGTGGCTACCACTCTATCGACCAAGTCGTGCCATCAAGCGATTTGGAGTTCCGGCAAGATGTTGCGTAGAAAACAATTAGGAGCATGGGTTTACCAAACTCCTAACAGGTTAGCCCGCTTCCAACATACACTACGTCATCACTTACCATCAGGTTGGCCCTCAACGACTAACTTGTAGTCTAGTAAAAAAGGGAGATTATGAGAAAGGTATGATAGATTGACACAGCTTTTCTTTTCCACAACAAGAAAACTAACCAAGGAAAGTCAATAATGATGCAAGCAAAGACGGTTAATATTTTAGGGGTAAGTGAAGCGAAAATCATACTAATCATTAAATCGCTTACTAATCATATCTTTTGGTAGGAGTGTATTTTTGTATCTAGCCACAGCCAAACCTTATACCAGAACAGCGCCCGCAAACGAATCTCACAAATCCAAGACATCACACATAAAATACCTCAGCGCTAACTAATGCGCAATTGAACTCAAAAGAGGTCAAAAGTTCGTAGGTGTTAATCCTAACCATACGATATATGACACTTTTCTTAAAACACGACACTTAAACTTATTTAGAGCGGTTCCATAATTAAATTGGCCTTCAATTAGGTAACCAAACAAAACTACAAGACATTTATTTGTCCCGCTCTGGGACTTTTAGTGGCGAATATTGGAACGAAGTTCCTTATCGCGCGTTGTGAAAGGGGGCTAGACGGAAAAAAATCTTACGAAAAGTTGTCACAACACTTTTTGTTATTGTAAGCTGTGCGGCGTTGCATGTTTCTCTGTATGTCTCTCTCTCTCTTATAGAAAGCAAGCCAGATATTTTCATTTCTATTTCGCATTGAACAGTGTGGTGTCGCGACGATTATATTTGTTGAGTGTATACAGGGTTTTTGTAAATAATAAATAATAAAAAATAACAATAATAATTAATCCTGACAGTGTTTCTGCACAAGTTCCGGATATTGCTGATGGAGTACAAAATTGAGCCTACTGATAAGTTTATATAACATCATATTTGTTAATAATAAACAAAATATTATTATAACTTAAATAAAATAAAATTTTATTACAATTCTTCACTAATTAATCGAAAGGAACTTCGTTCCATCCGGGTGTCCCTTGACACCTCTCAAGTTTTTTTATTATGTCCTACTACATATATATGTAATACGAAAGTGACAGTTTCTTTAAATTTGAAGTCGCTAGAAAATGTATTCAAATAAAATTACTGATACAATTTCCTAGTCAATTTTATAGTCAACATCTAAATACAGCGATAATTATACAGTGCTACAACGAAATTCAAACCATTTACACCTATACGTTTAAGACCTCCAAGCGTGTAGATAAATATCATCAAACTCTGATTAACGGTGGCTCTAGTAATTAAGGTTCATAAAAATAGTTTTATCGATCACGCTTGAAGTTAAAGCTTAAATCTTTAAATATATTTTACTAAAGTATTTTTGAGCGTTTCATAAAATATTTGGTATATTCATTACCATCTTGAAACTAAGTAAAAGTAACAAAGCAAAATATTAGTACAGTTAAATATTATAATAGTCAATTTGTAAAATAACTTCAAGGAGGAATTCTTGATTTAACTTGATTTTTTTTTTAATGTGAATCAATCAAAAATAGCTTTATTCATGTAGACCTATTACAGGAATCTGTGAATCGTTCATAAATTGGAGGTCCTGGGTTCGATTCCCGGCTCGAGTCTGGTCTGGTGTGAGGCTTTGGCCGTGGCTAGTTACCACCCTACCGACAAGGACGTGTCGCCAAGCGATTTAGCGTTCCGGCACGATGTTGCGTAGAAACCAATTAGGAGCGTGGGTATACATATACCATACTCCTAACAGGTTAGCCTGCTACCTAGAAAGCATCATCAGTTACCACCAGGTGAGATAGCTGTCTAGAGCTAACTTGTAGTGTATAAAACAAAAAACAATAATGATAATGAGAAAATGATATCAACCTCAGTGAGCATTTCGAGAGACACCGCTATATATTTATTATTTATTTATTTATTATTTATTTATTTATTATTAATATACAGGCACCGAAAAAACCAAAGAGGTTTGTCCTCTTTGCTAATCTGTAACTTAACAGCTTAAAACTAGATGAACTGAGTAAGCATGTTAGGCATGAAAAGAACATTTCCTAACTGAGTTAGACGGTCGACACAAATGAGTCAACCGTCCAACTCAGCCAAAAAATATTCTTTTAATTTCTGTTTAACATTTTTAATATGTAATTTTTGGAACCCTGGGGGTAGTTCGTTCATGAATCGAGGAACCAAATACGCGGTCGTTCGCTCGCCTTACGTATTGTTAGCGCGCGTAATGTTAAAGCGGTTGGCCGCCATTCGCCCATATGTAATTGTTAGTCCAAAAAAATAGTTTTTACGATACATTGCTGACGTAAAAAATCATAAGAATGCAAGGTAGGGAGTCGAATACTTATAACTGTAATGAAAAACAAAATGTCGATTTAGAAAATGTACAATTCTGCAATAGGTAGATACGAATGATACGGTTTTTGCATGGCTATTTCATGTAAAAACCGTCATCTCGGCAACCGACACGCTACGTGATCGAGCCTTAACTGGACTGGTTGCGGTTATCTAATGATAACTTATTCGTATTTTTATAGATGACGATCCAAGACTGAATAAAACACTAAGAATTGAAACGACAAAAAAAAATCTGATTTTTTTCTGCAATTTATTTCCACTTTATTCTACCTATCACGCCCGTGTGCAAAATAAATACATATAAAAGTGTGCAAAATAAAAGAGATATTATAAAATTATTTTATTCTTTTAATTATAATTATTATGTATCTTACTCGTATACCTAATTAGTTTCAAATTAAATTCAAATAAAAAAAAAATATTTCAACTTTACTTTTATACCTAATTTTTTTTGTCTTAGTGGACTTCTTTTCATTTAACCTAACATTGGTTAGCGTATATCTTGATCAAACCATTCTCGGCTCACTACAGAGCACGGGTCTCCTCTCAATATGAGAAGGGTCTGGCCATGGTCCACCACGCTGACCATGTGCGGATTGGCAGACTTCACACGCCTTTGCTAACATTATTGACAACTCTCAGGCGTGCAGAATATACACATAACACCGAAAAGTTATAGGTGCCCGTGTACGTCCTAACCACTAGGTTATTACAGCGTGACTAACACCTATAAAATATAATTATAAGCGATACACTAAAAACAATTATTGAAAATAAGTTCTTCTAAGTATGAAGTCAGTATTCCCGCAAATATCAATATTATACAAATTAAAATTAAATCAATTTAGCTATAACTACGCAAGGTCACTAACTATAGTGCTTGGAACGTGACTTCACTCTCAAATACTGTACCAGTTAATGAAAATAATAATCCTCTATTTATTATCGTTAAGTTCATATAGTTACATTAATATTCACAATATCACCATTTATTATTCAGTGATTTAATCTCTCTTCCTGTTTTATTTTCGTGGCTACCTAGCACATAGCTGGTGATAGCAAAATGATAAATGACTTAAACACAAGAAGCAATAATTTACCAATCAATGGGAATAGTGTACAACTTGCAATTCCTAATCTTAATTACGTGCTCGATATAAATGAAATACAACCTTCATAACGAAGTACCAATAGTAATTCAAATTGGGTATAAATCAAAGTCATTGATTGCAACTCAATTAATTCTGTTACTTTTAATGAATTACATTACATCTATGTAATTATAATTAAAATTATACTTCACTTGCTCACTTTTGATTTCATGAACAAGAATAGTGTGTGGTAAGTACTGTGCGGTAAAGGATTAGAAATCTCTAATTGTAAATGCATGTTTTCTTGCTTTCATAGTTTACACGCTGATAAAATAAGGCAGGTAACCCAAAAAATGCAAATTTTAAAGTTATAAATAAGCTAAAACTGTATATCTATGAGTTGATATGCACAATTGAAATTTACGAACCATTACAAAGATTTTTTTTTTTTCGGACTGTCTATTGCTGTACTAACCCTATTGGTTGTGACAGCGTAACCGGGCTGTTTGGCGAGCGTCGGAAAGAAGCTCTGCCAGAAGAAATTTTGAGTCCTAGGGCTCGAAGAAATTAAGGGAACGTCTGCCTAAGGGCGCCTCCTGTGAGGCCGAACCTCGGCTTAGGCAACGTTTGGGATAGCGGAGGGGGTCGGACGGTGAGTGGTCCGTCCGTCTCCGAGGCCGTGGATGGGGTCCACGTCCGAATGACGTAAGATAGCGGGGCCATCGTCTTCCCGGCGAAGACGGTGTGTAGCGTATGATTGTGTGATAGGTGGTACGAGTATGTTGTCAATAGTTATCTGGTCGTCAGGGTCGTGAAGGATATGTTTAGGTCTCCTCTTTCGGAGAGGAGCACTTAAGTCGGAAAAATGTTGTCCAGCTATCGACTTAACGAGAAATCAACAAGATACAATTCAATAAGTAGACGGTAATGAAGAACGGTGTAACGGTCAGTTGTGAAAACATGAGCACCTCAGACCCCTGGCCATATTAGTGTCTTTTCTTTTCCTTCCTCGTTTTGACATTCCTTACCTTACTATACGTATATTTCGAAAAAAAGCGCTTATTAACCTGAACTATTTTGTCACACTTATAACAGTTTGATAAGTTGTTTTGAACACATATACTATATTATATTAAGGGTAGATTAAGATTCAAGAAACAGCGACAACAACAACATTTTTTAAATATTTTTAATAAGTTGACATTAAACAAATGTATGTAATTTCCATATTCTGTTTAAGTTTGTTATGTACTCCTATACTTTATGGTACACAACAGACAGCCGATGAAAATAGATATCTGTCCATAAAAATTTCCTGTGACCGTAAAAGAGTTGTTAAATACTTCAATCCATTGAATGAATTATGACCGAAGATATCCATCATGGTCATGAAACTTTTCCTTGTAATACGAATTCAGAAGAGAAAAATAATGTAGATTCCGGAAAAATAATTATGTTAATGGGGTTTATTAGAAGAATGTATTTAAATAGGGTTTCAAAAATTCAATTCCTAAAGCCTATCGCTTTAGGAATTGAATTTTTGTTATCTTCTTAAATTTTAAATATTCATTAGAAAAAACTATTTAAATATTAAAATTTTTGGTCACTTCATTATCTTATTTAATCCCATAAACATATTGTATTATTATTCGCATTCATGTTACAAATTGATCATAAAATTTAAATGTCAGTAAAATTTTTGATTAAATTAATAATATTATCACTCATTTGATTCAAACGCTGTATTGAATCTTATTAGTAAGCAAATTATTTAATAAATGGTATTAATAAATCTTAAGCCTAATTAAAAAACGTATATTATTAATAATAATTTAAAATATCACCGTATTTCAACCTACAAATTAGACAAGTGGCATTTGAGATTTTATACAATAAGTATGTAAGCATATGATTCACTCAAATTCCCATAGAGTCAAAAGATAACATTTATAACACTTATTTTTTTTTAATAATTAAAGTAAGTAAAACATTTATGAATAATTTAAAACAATATTAATAATTGTTTACCGAATACGAGTCAAATTCAATAACAAAACATAGGCAAAGACTTCAGTTGTGAAAACACCCATGGAAACACATAGAATTTGGTAATATGCTTTTCTGTCTATATAACGAAAACTGCACAACTCTGGGAAACAAACTGCCCAGTTTTGACAGTACAAGTTTATGCAGTGAACTTAGTAATATGCTTGTCGGTCTATAGTTATAATTAGAAACTGCACAATTCTGGATGTTTTCCAGAAACTGCCCAGTTTTGATTGTACAGTTTATGCAGATAAACCTTGTTCTTACTGGTGTTTAACAGACTGGTCAAGCGTTGACCAGAGAGACGTAGAATTCGCGAGTGCAACGATATCACAATGCTTTGGTTTTGGATTTCTCTGTTAATACATTATCCATACTAACCCGGAGGTATCTCGTCCCACGCATAGCATATTAAGCCATCGGCCCCGCTTACTATCAACATGTTATTATTATTTTTATTTACTTATTTATTTGCTAACAATTACAGTGATAAATAGTTTTATGATCTCCCACTTTCCAAACTAGTGTATACTGTAACAATATACAGTGTAGTAGTGTGTAGTATATAGTGTATGTAACAGTAATGTATTATGACAGCTGTAGCCAGCAAAATTAAGGGAAAACACCAAAAAGAAGAAGAGAAGGACCCTAGGTCCCTCTATCTTGTGAGAGAAGATTCCCTTGGCCAGTTGTGCCACTTGATTGTTTGCAGCAACGTCAAAGAGTAGAAGAGCGAGCTTAAGATTGAGGGACATAAAAAAAAGGTTAAGAACGTCATTCTGGAAAGATAAATTTTAAGAAGTAGTACCTTTTATCAATAATAAGCTTTTTATACATAGCTTGCTATAGGTATTTATATTACAATAGAAACAGTTTTAGGTTATAACTTGTAGGTAATTATAGTACAAAATCATGCGGAAATCGTTTTTTTTGTCTAAGTATCAATTAAATGATCTCCGTTAAAACTAAAGGGCAGAGGAAATGAATACACCTCATCGTTTTCTAATTTGCATCAAACTGCAATAACGTGGTTTAATAGGTCGGCAAATGTAAATTTAGAATTACTACATTTATTTGAATGACTCACAAATTTCCTTACTTTTCATAATCTAGATTAAAGCATAGATCATAAAAAAAAACTCTCCTTAGTTTGTTTTGGGCTTCTTTTTAGACCGGGGCGCGTTTGGAACCCTCATAGCTTTAGTTTTAAGTTTACGAATGTAGTTATCACCATCAAATAACTACCATGTAAATTATTGACGCGTCAAAAGCGCCTTTTAAAGGACTATTTGAATAAAGATTATTTGAATTTGATTTTGAAAAAAGATTATAGAATCAACATTAAGGCAAGCGATACAGGATTTAAAAGATAATAATATCAGACTTATATGATAATAGAAAAGTTGTGATGTCAGTTATAAGGCCTTTATTTGTAATTTTTATATTAATCTCTTTCCATTTTTTGGCAAATAAATATTTTTTAATTTTTTTTTTTCATTGATTATTATTTTTAATGACTTATTTTTAACGTTGTGCCTGATCATTTAATACCTATATAAAATCCTTGTCAAGTTATACATGATGAATATGGCAGAATAAATATTACAAAGGACGATCCAAAAAATGACCAATAGTTGATTGGCATCGAAAAATTAATTCGGTAGACATTATAGCATTATTAGGATTGGCAAGGATGAGAAACAGTATTATTATCGTAGGTTTTCAATGCATCACAAACATCCGCTGTATTCCTACCATTAATACCTTCCATTTATATGTTCCTTTAATAAATAAAAAATTGTTCTCTTAAAATTTTTTGTTCTGAATTTTGCCTTAAAAAATAATAAAGACAGAGCTTATGACTGCTTTCAACAACTTATTGAATATGAGGCTTTATTCACGTTTTCTTGATTTCCGGTATTTAGGTGTCTTCAATCAATAATCTTTTATTGTAATTATTAAATCCAGAATAAAGCTGTGATAGCCTAATGGCTATATCAGCGGCCTTCCGTTCGGTAGGGCCGAGTTCGATCTCCATCACATCTTTTAGCTATTCGTTGTTATGTGCGAATTAAGCAATATATTAATTTTATATTTAATTAATTCTAATATGGCGATAATTAAATGGGTTTATTTCTAATTAGTACATTACAAAATAAGTTTTCAGCCGCTACTTAGCCGATTTGCGCGTCTTGTTTTATTCTGTAAGCGTAAGGTATTTTGCTAGCCAATTCTATATAATGTATCTCTATATAATTCAATTCTATACATTGTTTTCTATAGATATAATAATAAATATAAATTCAAATTCAAATAATCTTTATTCAAATAGTCCTTTAAAAGGCGCTTTTGACGCGTCAATAATTTACAAAGTAGTGATTTGATGGTGATAACTATATTCGTAAACTTAAAACTAAAGCTATGAGGGTTCCAAACGCGCCCCGGTCTAAGAAGAAACCCACAACAAACTTAGCCAGGTAGTATAGATAATACCATTGTTATTTTAAAAAAAGCTATTTTTAAATATTTCATTTGTTTATTTTAACGATAGCATGACCGAAATATTTAGATTTTCTATTTAGTTTCTACAATTACTTTTACTAGAGCAGTGAAAAGTTTTGTGATCAGCGCTCCTTTTACCGCAAAAAATACTCAATGATTATTGTTTTTTCTTAAGTAACTACTCAAAAGAAAACAATAATCATCACCTAGCTAATCCCTCTTACTAGAGGGCTTAGCTAGGCATTCCAGACGAGGTTATCGAAGAAACTGTTAGCCTTATATAATGCAAAAATATTTCGACGGGAAGCGAATGTGCATATATGTACTTTTATATAGGATTATGTACACGTTGTCAACCAAAGAGGCTATTACAAACCTACCAGAGACTGCAGTAGGTAATGTGTTATAGAGCTCGAGTTAAAGGTTTTTCTTTAAGTCCAAGTCCTTCGTAGCAGGTAGTAACGACAAGTGGAAATTTCACTAATACTTCTTTATAAATGAAAAAGAGCTCATTTAATTTTAGTCACTAATAATTTTCGGTACACTATCGATTTTTTTGTTTTTATAGTCATATTTAATTAAATTTGAACATATTGATAAATTATTTTATTTCTTATGAAAAGCTTGGAGATTATTCATTCTCATCTCTTAATCTTGGGTTTAATTAATTTAGGGAGCTGGTACCTAATAATAAAAATAATATTCCACCGATAAGACTTACTGACGAGATTATACCATTGTGATAACTTCGAAGTATTAATAATTATAAGAATATTTATCACAAAAGCTTTTAATTGTCAAAATATAATATTATGATGAACTATTCAAAAAAGAGCATTTATATTTTATTACAGTATATATGAATAACAAATCTTCTCGATTATATGTATATTTATACTTATCATTTATCATTGATAACAATCTGTTTGTACTTACATCATGATCCGGCACATACGAATAAACATGTAGCTTGTCGATCCGTATCGTCCCTTGGAAGGGGTACAGCAGCGCACCCCTCTGTACCTCCACGGACGTCCAGACGCTAACCGAAGCCTCCCTCCCTCTAGCACCCCCTGGCGTCAAAGCCAGGCTCAACTCCTGAGGGATCAGAACTAGAGTCTCCATCTCAAAAGCACATAACAGTCTCCTGCTGTCCTTATCACTATTAAGTTATAAACACAGTTCAAAGTCACTTCGCGATTAACAAAGATACGAGTATTCCCAATGGCAAATATCTTCCATCACAATTAACGAGGGACACCGAGTTATCGATTATCGGATTGGAGCGATCGATAATTCGAGAGACGTCGAAAGAATTCGAACTCACTAAAATGTGTTCGTGATTTTTTAATAAGGCACAGTTTGTTGATCCCGTGCTAATATTGTTCGATGGGGCGATACAGTAAAGGGTGTCTTATGCAGGATGCGCGCGCGTTCTTCTCTCAGCGAACACTGAAGGAAGCGCTAACATTGACCTTAGGCACGGCCGTGATCGCGTTTACAGTTCATTTTTTGTTCGATAAAAAGGAGAGGAGTAAGGCCCTACAATTTTTATATACACCTCCACCGTTGCAATATCAACCTTAGTTTAGTTAAGCTAAGGGTGCCTGTAGGTGTAGCGTTATGTTTGTAAGAAGTAGTAAGGTGCTCCCCTCCTAAGGCGGCACCTGCAAGCGCGCGCGCCGCCCGTCAGAGCGCCGCAGAGCCTCGCACCGTACACCTGATTCAAAACGTAGCCGGCTTAATGCTACCTGTTTCGATTTTTTTTTTTATTATAGCATCTGCTAGGCTTTTTAGAAGTGACGTTTTAATTGGAGCCCTCCGTTTTTTTTTATTTCAATGGCGTGTCTTCGTGTTTTTTCAAAGGACACGTGGTAGATTGATTTGCTGTCTTATAATTCTTTTGCATAATAAAGATAATTTGGTTCCATAAACTCACTAAACAGTAGGAATTAATTAAAAAAATAATGCTTTTTATTAAATTTTACAAAGAATCTCTAGGTACTTTTTAGAAATATTTGAGGTAGTAAATATTTTCAGGAGAACTTACGTAGGGATTAAGTTATATGTTACAGTTTACATGAAGAATCATTTATGAAGCAATTCAAAAGCAAATTAAATGAATATATTATGTATTTAACACCTATTTGCAACAATTAAAAGCGGAATTGACTATAAAAGAGCTGGCTCTTATTTGTCATATTGTTATAGCTGGTTTCGTAGCTCTTCTTCATTATTTGTTCATCATCATCATCACGATCAACTCATTGCCGGGTCACTGCAGAGCACGGGTCTCCTCTCAATATGAGAAGGGTTTGGCCATAGTTCTCCGCGCAGGCCATGCGGGTTGGCAGACTTCACACGCCTTTGTGAACATTGTGGAGAACTCTCAGGCGTGCAGGTTTCCTTATGATGTTTTTCTTCACCGTGAAGCAAGTGATATTTTAATTGATTAAAAAAGCTTTATTTGTTTAAATATTAAGCATTATTATAAGGGTTCATTGGAAATAACTTCGCCCTCCTTTATGATGGGAACTAGTTCAATCTCTGAGATGCATCTATGTTATCGGAGATATGTGCATTTTAACGAATAAACTATCACTTGCTTTAGCAGCGAACGTAAGTAAACTTGTATGAGGAAATCTCCATTATGTTCTCAAAGACGTGATTAGTCCGTCCGTCCTTCTCATACTGAGAGGAGATGAAATACTGAGAGAGAAGAGATACTGGGCCCACTAGTGTAGTAGTATTTTTATATACTATTATAGTTAATATAGAAAGCAAATATTAAAGAGCACGTCATAAATTAGCTTTTTTTTATTACACTACAAGTTAGCCTTGGCGAGAATCTCACTTAGTAAGTAGTAACTAGTAAGTGCAACCCAATGAAAAAATTATTCGTTTTGCGACACGTTTTTGTCAGGGTGTAACTAGCCACGGCGAAGCCTCCCACCAGCCTTGAGCCGGGAATCAAACACAGGACCTCAATCTTTATTAAGTTGGTTCGTCCTGGGTTCGATGCGACAGCACACGCGTTGCGCCTCGGAGTGAGTGACAACTCTTGTAAATCATACTGCAAATTGTGCCGGTCATCTTTCAAGTCACGTAAAGGCCCCGGGTTCGAATCCGTGGTCGAATAGATTTGAGAATTCATATTTAGGTAGGTACCTACTTAGTTAGATAATTGGCATTAACTATCCTGACATTCGCTAACCCGATGTAATCCTGTCCTATCTCTTTAATATATGTGATGTCTATGCAACTGTTGCGATGGTCGAGTTATTAATATGTTTATCTACGACGGTCCTGGGTTCTGTTCTCGGGGCGAGCCAATTTGTTAAGATACCAGCCCAGGTTATGCCCAACCTTGTACCTTGCAGAGCAATCCGTCCATCATAAAAATAACTCCTATTGGAGCGTAGGTACCTACGTTCTAAACCGCTCTATTTTATAAGACAACAGCTTTAGCTGTCAAACCAAGCTGCTATGACCAAGGTGGTTTTATTGAAATGTTACTGAATCGGGCAGCTTATCTGGTGACGTTCAGTTACTGCAAGCTTAGTAAGACATTCAAAGCGCTTGACCACTTAAGAACGAAACCCTATACGTAGACTACCATACACCCCTTGCAGATTAACGTTATTTTTATCTAAGACTGCATGACCGAAGCTGCTCGCATCATGACGTCCTAGATTCCATTTCATAGGCAGCCCAAAAATATGATTAGACATTTGTTTTTTTTAAAATAGCCAGCGTTGAGTTCGAAAATGCCTTGGAGATTTGAACACTCTAAATTTCTCTATACCTAAATCTGTCATTATTGATTACGTGAGATATAATATCGCCCGGCTAAGTTTGTTGTGGCTTTCTTCTAAGACCTATGAATTTTTCGATTGCGATTTGAACCCTCCTAGTTTTATTTTTAGGTAGACGAGTGAAGTTATCACCATCACTTCTCCGACTTCACGAATAGAAATAATGAAAAATCTGATATATATGAACGATCATAGATACCTGTAATAGGTTTATATGAATAAAGCTATTTTTATTTGATTTGTTTTGTCAGTTTTTTTAAATATCATAACATATCGTCTTCGCTTTCAAATAATGTAATCTATGCCATTACTCGTGCTCCTATGGGAGAAGTTATTGCCTAGCCACAGGCTATTATCAGCTGCTTCCCCATAACAATAGTCTGTAGCTACAAGTTAATAAAGAAATAAGATTTAAATAATTAAATTAAGTGCACTTGGGAAGACTTAATCCTCACATTATCAGGGCATACGTACATTAATATAGAACTTGTGGGATTGCGGTTAACGCCAGGTGTGTGTGGGTCATCGACATTTTCTGTAGCACGTATAATTTAATCAGATCAAAGGAAAATGTACTCTAAAACGTAACACCAAAGGTCCACATTAGAATATATAGATATAACGTCAGATGAAACGAACGTCTTGGCACAGGACATCGGTTATATTGATTTTAATTTTAATGCACGTTTCCTTATGAATATCAGTTTTTAATTATAATTACGTGCATTAGTTAACTGATATTATTCACTTCCTTCATTATTGGCATCCTTCATTATTTCCTACCTTTATTATTCCACGTGATATCCAGTGAAATAATAAAGGAAAGTATTGTGTGATTAATACGGTCATACCACGCGTAAAGTGTGTGAGAAAAAATTCACCTTTAAAGGGTAAGGTACAGGTTGTTGACATATGGTTCAACAGGGCCCTGACCCACAATGTCATTAAAATAGTATTACTGAATTTTTGTGACGTTAATTTTGCGGCCTTTATCAACACGGACATTCTATTATCTACGTCACAAACTGCTGCGGCTGAAAGGTGTAACGATTATACTGTAATTAAAAACCAGGTACTTATGGCTTTAGTTAACTTTTAATGTGAACGAATCTTACATAAACAATTGATTAGCTAAAGCCTGTAAATACAGGTGTCTAGGCTCCGAATATAATTTTGTCCCATTCGGTGTCGAGACCCTGGTCCAGAAAAAAAGCAAAAAGGTTAGTCGACATAACAGGAGACCGAAGAGTTGCCTCGGACAACGAATTAGTCTAGGTATTCAAAGGGGAAACGCTCTCTGTATATTCGAAACCTTGCCTAAAGGGACTCCTCTTAATAATATATTATAGTCATGATAATATTATATTTTTAAAGATTTTTAGTTTTTGGTCCAATCTCAGATTTATTTTTAGTGTCAGTAGTTTTAAATAAATATTAGTAAATCATAAAAAAAAAAACAAAAAAAAAGTTGAGGTTCAAAAATGTATGGCTCCTATCGGTTTTCTAAAGCATCACAACACAAAACTTAAATGTGTATCCGTCTCAAGTGTTACTTATTAAAATTCCAATTTAGCAACTTAGTAGGCAAGATTGTGTTGCAAGTATCAATAAATTCCCAAGAATATGGCCTCAAAATAATAGTTTGAGCAGAGATTGTATATTAACTGTTGTTTTAGATCCATTATAACAGATTTTACCATCTACCTATTAAGATTATAACACATATAATCCTAAGTTGTATGTAGTTTTAAATCTCAACACGTTTCTCATTGATATCTCGTTTATTTGATACTAGCTTTTGCCCGCGACTTCGCCTGCATAGAAGTGCTGATTTCCCGTGAGATTGAAGTTTCCCGTGCGACCAATCAGCCTGCTTCAGAAAGTAAGCTACAGACAAATGTCAAATTGACGATTTTTGTGTAACCGAATTAAAAAACATTGGATTTTCACACAAACTTCTAACCCCTATTTTACCCCCTTAGGGGTGGAATTTCCAAGCATCCTTTCTTAGCTGATATCTCTTAACAATCAACTACCTACTTGCTAAATTATAGTAGCTAACTATTGTACGTTATACGTACAATAGTTTTTGAGATCTCGTGTTTAATCAGTAAGTAAGTACGACAGTGACCTTTCGCTTTTATATATATAGACAAAACGTAAGTTTGTAAGAGTACCTACTCTAATATGGAGTAATTGGTAGAAAACTTATCACCACATGTTAACGATGATTTAAGGGTACTGAAGGTTTAACGTTCTGTCTGAGACACGAAAGGAAGTGGACTTGCACTACGTTATTTTATTAATACCTCGTATTAATACCTACCTAATTCGGGAAACATAAATTTAGCTTTTCTAACCACAATAGCCCTATTTTTCCTTCAAAATACGAAACACGATCATGATTTAGCTGACAAAGAATTTCGGCATGAAAAATATAACTATAATAATATTCCTTAGTAATGTTTAATTGCGTCTATCTAATAGTAATCTATTAGTTATTAATTAGGAAAAAACAAATTTAGCGACGAATCGATAATTCCATTTTTCTTTGAAAATACGAACCACTATTTAACTCGCAAAGAATTTCGTCATGAATAATATAATTATAATAATATTCCTTAGTAATGTTTTATTGCATTACGTATTGATTCGGGAAAAATAAATTTAGCTTTCCAGCGACGAATAGATAATATAATAATTATATTTTTTCTTGTAAATACAAATCGCGATTTAACTCGCAAGATTGTGCAAAAAATTTCGGCATGAACAATATTTATTCATGATAAATTACATTCCATTGACTCATGGGCCAGCTATTACCATTTTGGCATGGAACCTGCGGGCCGTTGTACGAAGATGGCTTCGCTCAGCGACTCGCTCGCCGGTCACAACAAGAAAGCACCGGACGCGGACAGATTTATATTATTATGTATTGTTTAAAAAAATCTTACCATAACTCACGTGGCCGGAGCTTAAGGGGCGTGGCTGGGGCGTGGCCTCGCTGGCCGCACCCCCCGCGCGGTGCCTTACCGTGCAAGTGTTGTGAGGTTTCCGATACGATTGGTCGAATTGCAGGTGATTGTTTACTTTAAGGCCAAAATTTTCGAAATGCGTGCGCTGTTATCATCATAACATCATATTGTATATGCGGAAGTGCGTTTTATGGTGCTGGTTTTGGGTTATTTTTGTTTCACGCATCGACGGAGCAGGGTAATTTTCGATGTTCATGGCTAACCCTTACTATACATCTAACATCACTGTTTATAATTGAAGACGATAATCAATATTAACGTGTCATCATCCGCAGGATCAACCCATTCTCGGCTCACTACAGAGCACGGATCTCCTCTCGATATGAGAAATATGAATCTCGAAAGAGAATCTAGGAATCTCGCATGAGCTGTATCTTATAAGTACTGTGTTTCCGGGATTAATAATAAGCACGGTATGTTTCACTGAACATAGATACTACCTACCTGAAGCTGCGCGTGCGCAATACTAATATGTGATCGTCATCACATATTAGTATTGCGCACGCGAATGAAAGGTGTAATAGCTGCGATAGCCTAGTAGTAAAGACATCCGCCACTTAATCAGAGGCCGGGTGTTCTATCCCGGGCACCTCTAACTTTTCAGAGATATGTGCGTTTTTAAGCAAATAAAATATCACTTGCTTCAATGGTGAAGGAAAACATCGTGAAGAAACCTGCATATCTGAGAGTTCTTCATAATGTTCTCAAAGGCGTGTGAAGTCTACCAATCCGCACATGGCCAGAGTGGTGCACTATGGCCAAATCTTTCTCATATTAAGAGGAGACCCGTACCCTGTAGTAAGCCGAGAATGGGTTGATGCATTCTCTTGCCTCTGACTCGAAGCATTTCCATAAAATAATAAGATAGGCAAGTTTCATGTCATTTATAAAAACATAAAACAGTATCTAGAGTATTTTTTTAGATACATAGGTACAACTGATTGTAATCATAGATTATTTATGATAAATAGATTAAAATCACTTTTATCAAAACACAGATCACTATCGTTTATAAGAATGTACACTCTTATTGTATAGCTATTGTTAAATTAACTTTATGTTTATGATTAGAAAAAAACAAAGGCACTCATTACCATGACGTTACTTAGTACTTAGTACTTAAGTAGGTGATACCTAAGTCGAGGGAAAGACAAAGGATAGAAGCGTTCGAGATGTGGTGCTGGAGACGCATGTTGAGAATTCCTTGGACAGCTCCTGCAAGCGCACAAACGCGTCCATCCTAATTCAGCTAGGGATAAAAACACGATTATCCTCCATAAATTAAATTGATTTTGTTGAAATTATCAAATGGCCTATGTATTTTGTTTTGTGTATCCTTTTGTTTTTGTGGAACACTGTATTTATTTGTTGGAGGGCGATGATTACTGCCACACAGTTTATACTTCGGCAGGATCATCGTTTTCATGTTCAAAATCTTTTTATATGTTACCAACGACTGCTCTCCTATTCCGACGTGGGAGTGATTGTCTAGAAAAACTTATTGCGACAGGCAATACAGACGGCAAAAGATCGCAAGGCCACTCACCAACCAGATGGGCAGACCAGCTGAGGGACTCTAAGTGCAAATTTCACACAATTGCGAGACTAGCCTCTGATAGCAGCCGGTGGGAAC
Organism: Lasiommata megera; assembly: GCA_928268935.1. Classification (NCBI taxonomy): domain Eukaryota; kingdom Metazoa; phylum Arthropoda; class Insecta; order Lepidoptera; family Nymphalidae; genus Lasiommata; species Lasiommata megera. The sequence goes on along the minus strand of OV743315.1, from coordinate 14,437,145 downwards.
AATTAATCCGCACGAGGTTGTAAGGACACCAGGACCACTATCTTCAGTAATGAAAGAATGACTAGAGAGAGAGAGGTGCTACCTATTGATAATTTTAGTCTTTTTTTTCAACACACATTAAATACATAGTCATACATCAAGCATAATACAAAATATCTTATGTATACAATATTGTCTTTTAATAACATAGCATGTACAAGATGCAGTAAAACATTGATTTACCACTAGCCGTAGATCAATCATTAACGATCAAAAAATGGGACGGAAAAGTAGTGCACAAATAGCGACGCGTGCACTCCTTTCCCCCAGTGTGTGACAAGGCTAGACGAAATTTTAACACTGGAGCCGTATAATTCGAATAAATTACAAAGCACTACGCGCCGCTATAGATAATATAACGGCCAGATGTCTAGTGTATTGGACGATTTATTATATAATATGAACGATTCATAGATGCCTTTAATCCTCGTAGGTTTACATGAATAAATCTATTTTGATTTGATTTTTTATTTACGACATGCAAAACGATCCAGCGATCATTCCAAAAATATCCAGCCCTTAAGGATGATTCAGTTGAATATTGTTGAAGCAATACCTATCACTTACCTACATATCATTTTTATCAATCAAACATGAGTCTGAAGTCATACTAATGTAGACTGTGCTTAGTAATCTGATTGCTAAAAATAGAAATTTGTAATTAATTACCCCGTTGCACATACGAGTAATATTGTCGACCTCCGTGGCGCAGCGCGTGCACTGTTGCATTTTAAAGTTGGAGGTCCTGGGTTCGATTCCCGGCTCGAGTCTGGTCTGATGGGAGTTTACCGTAGCTAGTTAACACCCTACCGACAAAGACGTGTCACCAAGCGATGTAGCGTTCCGGCACGATGTCGCGTAGAAACCAATTATGAGTGTGGGTTTACCATGCCCCTAACAGGTTAGCCCGTTACCCTTTTAGACTGCATCATCACTTACCATCAGGTGAGATGCCGTCAAGGGCTAATTTGTAGTAAATAAATAAAAATAACAAAAAAAATACCCAGACCGCGTAACTAACAATTTAAAAAACGCAGTGTAAGTAGCTAGGTTTTGACGTATCATCACCATCATCTAGGTGATGCCCGCGGTTGTGGCTAGGCTGCGGTTGAGTGCACAAGTGTTCCCATGACCCAGCCACCAGGCGACGCGAAGAAGCATCGCACTAAAAAGTGGGTATTCTGGTCGCCAGCCTGGCCGCTGGGGAGTCCCACATACCCCGTCGGAAGCGGCGCAGTCTTGCCTGCGTCGCCTCCGGAGGGGATGCGTAAAAGCATTTCCCAGCGTGAAAAAAAAAAAAAGGGTGATGCCCGCGGTAAAGTCCACATTGAGTGTAATTTAATAAAACTATTGGGAGTTATTTTGTTCGATACCTAATCTAGTCAGTAGATATATTATAAAAATGTCTGCCATTTTTTTTTGTTCAACCGTTTCGGTTACAAGAGTATCAGGTTAAAAGTTCAATCATCAACACATTATCAACCAAATACGCCCAAAGAGGGTCTACTGCGGCGGACACCCGCTAGTGGAGTTGCGGTTGTATGCAAAAGCTTTCCCGTGACTCCACCATACAGCGGTGAGTAGGAACACGAGGGGGTTTTAGTCAGTAGGAGTCTGACATAACCTCTGTGCCTCCCCTTAGCGCAGAGGTTAAGTCAGATTTACTTACGATAAAAAAAAACCAAATACAAATATATTTCACAATTAGATGATTAGGTACATTTGAATAAATTCACGTCAATATACAATAGCATCACTATAAATCTAATAATATTTTTGTCGGAATAATCGTCTTATTCTATTTATTTATTGCATTGAATGCAAAATGAATTAGTGCTAACGATATAAGGAGATAATGATGAAAGTCGATCGTGGGATCTTGTTTATGTAATTGAATTTACATATACCATATCATTACCTACATTAAAGTGGTGATAGCCTAGTGGTTAGGGCGTCAGCCTCCTAATCAGAGGTCGGCGGTTCGAATCCGGACACGTACCACTAACTTTTCGGAGTTATGTGCATTTTAAAAAACAAAAAAAATTAAAATATCACTTGCTTTAACGGTGAAGAAAAACATCGTGAGGAAACCTGCACGCCTGAGAGTTCTCGATAATGTTCTCAAAGGTGTGTGAAGTCTGCCAATCCGCACATGGCCAGCGTGGTGGACTATGGCCAAACCCTTTTCATATTGAGAGGAGACCCGTGCTCTGTAGTGAGCCGGTAATGGGTTGTTCATGATGATGAGGATATCATTACCTATGAATTTAATATTATTGATGGTATTTAATGTTGCTTCCCTAAAGCAACTTAAAGCTTCGGACTGATTGAGTTGTAAACAGAATCTTTAAAAAAAAGATTATTAAAATGACCATTGTGAATGGTACGCATGAGATCTCCTTCCTTTAACTAGCTCGGCCCCACGGTTTCATACGCATTGTTCCCGATTCCATGGGAATGTAGGGATGAAATAAAGCCTATGTTACTTGTTGATTATGAAGCTTTCCATTGGTGAGAGAATTTTAGAAATTGGTTTTGTGGTTTGGTTGTTTTAACGTTGCGTTACAAACCAACTCACATTCACTATTAATAAGGTCTAAATCTTTCTTATTCTAAGAGCTGTGCTCTGTAAGTGGATTGATAAAGATTATGAATAAAACTGGTATCTTAAATGCCTTTTCCCCCCCTGTTAATATGAGAATTTACATTTACATATCAAGATTATATGTCAAAGATACGCTGAGACTTGATTCCATATAAACATCTTTGAAACATTGTATTTGAGATATAACCATTTAATCGAAAGCTGTGCATTATCTGAATAGTTAAGTATAAAAAATCATATTTATTTGATCTAAAACCACAGCTATTTAAACCACAGACAGCTATTAATTTTCATTTATTTGTGCCTACAGAGGTTCAAAATTAAAAAAAAAAAAACCATAAATAAAAAAGTTTTTATTTTCATGTCCTCGAATACTTTGCCGGTAAGTCCCCTAATCCTTTCGGATTCGATCAAATAAACAAACAAATTTCCGAGTGAGATATTCGTAAGTGACATGGTATGGTATTAGTTTCCAGTATTGTATTGATCCTTCGTAGGATGGACGTTAAGCGGTTTACACAGACATCCTGTGACGTGTACAGTTGACCCTTAATACATTTGACTGGTGGACTAAATAACACTGTCTTTAAGCGACGTCAAAAATTGAAGATGTTGTATGTTAAACTACATGAATTTTATTTTAATAAGTATTCCACTAATTTATTGGTCTGCAAAAGAGGTAGGTTCTTTTAAGGAGTCCCATTATCACTAGGTTAAAATTTTATGAGTGGATCACAAGTACATCTTAGGAAATCTTCATTTATAGCCGAGCCATATTAACCATGCAGCGAATCGAAATGCAACTGAAGAAGGTTAACTGGTTTTTATTTCACTACAAGATAGCCCTTGACTACAATTTCACCAGGTGGTAAAAATTGCCTAAAATGGTTTCGGGCTAACTTGTTAGACCCATACTTCTTATTTGTTTGTACGCGACATCGTACCGGAACGCTAGATCGCTTGGCGACAAGTCTTTGACAGTAGGCTAGTAACTAGCCTGGGTTGAAGCCTAATCGTAATCAACCCATTGCCGGCTCACTACAGAGCACGAGTCTCCTCTCAATATGAGAAGGATTTGGCCATAGTCCACCACGCGGGCCATGTGCGTATTGGCAGACTTCACACGGCTTTGAGAACATTATGGTGAACTCTCAGGCATGCAGGTTTCCTCACGATGTTTTCCTACACCGTTGAAGCAAGTGATATTTTAATTGCTTAGAAACGCACATAACTCCGAAAAGTTATAGGTGCCCTATAGGGCTCGAACCCCGACCTCTGATTAGGAGGCAGACGTCCTAACCACTAAGCTATCACAGCTTGTTTATAATATAATAGAAGCCATTTTTACTAAGAAAGTAGGTATTTAATGTCTCCACGTAAAATTGCATTCCATAAAAATCACTACACAAGTGTATGTACATACAAATCTTCAAAATAAATAATCATTAATTACAGTTGGATCAACGCATAAACCTTTAGCAGGATATACGAATCTTATCACTTTGTTTGGTGTATTAAAAAGGATTTAAATGTGTCAACCAATCTAACGAAAAAGTAACGATTTTTATGGTTCATTTCCTTCATTAATATTATCATAATTTATTCCGTTTGATTACGGTCCAAATGCTAAAATCATCTACTACCATCGTTTAAAGCAGTCTTATTGAACACTATTTTTATGTTTGTGTAAGTACCGATATACCATACAAGTTACTCGCGACAAAGTCAACATGATTAAAATATGCCAAGTAAAAATAATTATGTAAATTAATGGTGTTAGATATGGCCTATCGAATTTGCGCGTGTAACGAATTCCAGTTAGGGTTTGAGTATTTTTTTTTTTTAAATATTCGTTACACATCTGTGGACGTAAAATAACATGCCAACTAGAAAAAGTTTATCGCACATAAAAAGCCTAAACTAAAAGTTATTATCGAAAATTTGACTTCCAAAGCCGTCGTGCCTTACATTAATATAAAGCAAGTGATATTTTAATTCCTTAAAAACGCACATAACTACGAAAAGTTAGCTTTTCGTAGTTAGAACCCCCGACCTCTGATTAGGAGGCTGACGTCCTAACTAAGCGTCCTAACGAAGGCTATCACAGCTTCAATTCTTCAAGTTACTGGGATTAATATAATCCTTCTCCTGGGTGCAATCTATCTGTCTGTTCAGAGGTTTAGGTGTAAAAAAGTAACTTACAAACAAAATTACATGTGAATTTAGTTAATATTTTTGTAGTTGATTTTACATGTGTAAAAGGCCGGCGTAATATCATTACTATTGGGTACCTAAGTGTTCTAAACTATGAATAAAGATAACTGTAGATATTGGATTAAAATTGTTTTGATATCAATATAACGATGCTATCAGCAATATTTTTAATTATGATTAAATGTTATAATTATCTAACATGGTTACGAAATTGTTGGCATTTAAAATTTAAAATGTTAACATTGATTTGAAAAATGCTCTATCATCACTCGTCATTATTAATTGTATCATAAACGATTGATATACCTATCTGGGATTACTCTACGTTTTGTTTTCTCGAACAATTTACCAACTCGAAGTATACCCGCGAAAATAGCGCTTTTTATTTTTCGTGGTGGTAAAGCTTTTGGCTACCTCGTCGGAGGAGTATACCCTAGCTAAAAACAACCACCGTTTTGCTGGCTTTGTTTAACACCTGGAGAACCCGATGCTTCCGTGACATAGCGCTAAGATTTCTATTTACTCAAGACGACCAGGCATTTTTTTTTACGAATATAACGAGTCCATCGTTATCGCCTTTAGGGTGAACCTAACTCTAACCAACCTACCTACTCTCATTTTCTTTATGAGGTAAGACTACAAAGTTGGTAGTTGTCATTATCTCGTCGCTCACCGTTTGACGTTTGGAATAACGGGGGGGCCGTTATCCCAAACGTCGCCTAAGCCGAGATTCGGCCTCAAACTAGGCGCCCTTAGGCAGACGTTCCCTTAGTTTCTTCGAGCCCTAGGGCTCAAAATTTCTTCTGGCAGAGCTTCTTTCCGAAGCTCGCCAAACAGCCCGGTTACGCTGTGGCAACCAATAGGGTTAGTACTGCTAATAGACAGTCCAAAAAATATATATCTCGTCGCATTAACTCTAGCCATATAACCAGCTAAATAAAATATAAAATAATCAAATGGTGCTATTATCGAAAATTCAAATTTCAAATCCGTCGTTTCTTTGATCATTATCTAATGAATGATTAATTTAATATTTAATATTACACATATTTTTTAATCCATTTGATTTCTGGAATTAACATCGCAATGCAATGGCATTCAGCAATGCAGAAAACCATGAAGCAAATATAAAAGACGCTCTCCATTACAGACCATCAAGCAATTTATTCTATGGAAGCGTGAACACCAGAGGCGCATTTTTTTCCGCGCGTACCGACATAACAATCGGTATATATAGAGGTAGTCAGTATCAGCTCCTGTGATTACGGTCGTTTCGCGTGCGCCAGACTCCCATTTAATTCGGTCGTCTTCCGGGCCCGAGGCGACACGGGTGCATTCCAGCACGCCATGTCTTTTGATAATAATGAATAAAAAAGTCATTGAAATTATTTCTTTCGTGCATGGCACTACTACTGAACAGTAGCAGGTGGAAGCCAATTACAACGATTCGAGTAACTTATGATAAAATTTACCTGGCTAAGTTTGTTGTGGGCTTCTTAGACCGGGGCGCGTTTGGAACCCTCATAGCTTTAGTTTAAAGTTTACGAATGTAGTTATCACCATCAAATCACTACTTTGTAAATTATTGACGCGTTAAAAGCGCCTTTTAAAGGACTATTTGAATAAAGATTATTTGAATTTGAATTTGATATTGTTGATAATTTGACTGCATACAAATCTCAATAGCTGGGTTTAAACTTTTAAAATAATCATAAACCACTATGGCTCCACTGTTCCTCACAGACAAGAAGAAAGCAATGGCTAGGTCATAAATAATGATGAATGTAATCCTGCTGATGAACGTTGACGACTTAGTGAAGCTAAAACAATTAAAGATGAGGTACCACGCCAATAAGAAAAATCACAATCTTATAATCATAATATAGATTATGCAATTTCACAGTATAAGCTGTGCGAAAAGAATATAAAACCGTCAATATAATCCTATCCAGGATCAAGCTCCTTAAATAAAGATTAAAAAAAAAACCGGCAATAGTATTGAGTTTTGAGTTTGAAGTACAACAGCATCAGCATCAATAAATCTGCCCAACATGTTCAGTGAAGTGTATCAAATAACCATATCGTAATAACCATACCCAAAACAAGATGGTAGAAAGCAAGATCTGTTTTTTATTATTATTTTGGTTCACCAACAGCTAAACGCTACATTTAATAAAATCGATCCTAGAGGTGAGATATATTATAACAAAAACGTCCACCTACTTATAGGTCAACATCGCATATAGATAATGTTCTCAAAGGCGTGTGAAGTTCGCCAATCCGCACATGGCCAGCGTGGTAGACTATGGCCAAACCCTTCTCATATTGAGAGAAGACCTGTGCTCTGTAGGTTGTTCACGAGGCATGTAAATAAAATTACAATACAAAGTTCCAGCTGCACAAGAAAGGTAAAATTACATCATGTATGGGCAGTGCCAGATAAGCTTACTACACAAAGTTCAAACTACTTAAAAAAAAGTCAAATTACATAATGTATGGGCACTGTATTCAACAAATTAAATATCTGATTCATCAAGACGCCGCATAGAAAAAGACCCTTGTTACTTCTTAGATACTGAGCAGTAAAGTTGGATAATGGAGGTGTATTTAGTATCACCGGCATCATAATTATCAAACCCAGCAATATCATAATTCATACGTATAAATTATTTTAGGAGTTAAAGTATGAAATTGCCAAAATGTACTGAGAATTCGAAACTCGTATTCAAAAATGATTCGGATTTTTTAAGTATACATTTTTCACGTCTAAGCAGAATGAAAAAACAATTGAAAATCCAAATTTGAATCTACACACTTTTTAAAATAAAAACATGTACCTATGCATAGGTATAATTCATTACAATCGGAAATCTCACACCAAAGAGATTTTATGGCAATTTAAATAATCTATTAACACCGTTTTCTATATTCCTAAAACTTTAACAACGGCTATTTTCATTCATACTTTAACCCCTTGAATTGGCTGACACCGCTTCCGTATTTAGAACAAAAGAAAATAACAAACAAAGAAATTGAACCATTATTTCATCAATAGGACTAAAAATTCTTAAAGGAGGATTCAAACGGTTGAAGATTTGTTTGATTTTAAATGATTATTCAGCATATGTAGGTTTACCTTCAGTGAAGAATTTCATTCTTCACATAATTATGACGTATGTCGTATACCTTACTAAAAGCTAAGTCATGTAAGTTTTTTTTTTATTTGTACTCTTAGCTGCAGCTTTACAACTTTTTTGAATTTATTTCTGATTTATTCTCATGGTGTTTTTCTCCAACTCCGCTTCAACTTAGTGATTCCTTTCGAGAATTTTTCAGATTGTGACAACAAGACGTAATTGCAAGTAGATTAATAAAGGCGCCTCCGAACAAAACTTCTCATCTTGCTCTGCTATTTGCACGCGGCTTCGCTCCCGTAAAGGTCGACTTTCTGGTGTTTCATTCTAGAAAATTAATAATCTAATACTAATTTTAAACCTCCTTATTTGCCCTGTAAGGGATGATATTCCAATAGCCTTTCTAAGTGGATGTTTTTCAGCCTGAACCGTCTAGTGGTTTGAGCTGTGAGTTGTAAGTCTGTCAGTCGCTGCCTTTTTCCTTTTATATATATACAGATGATCATTTTATACAACCACGCAGAGATAATAAACATATTTTTATTATCTAACGGTATTAAGTGAAATTCTTTTTTAAGCCTCATTTACTGTGTGTAAGAATACGTACGATTAGGACTTGCAAACTTGAGGGTACTAACATTTTCTACACATCTACTAAAAATACTGTTATAATTTTAGCACTTTCGATATCATTGGTATAATTTATTCTAGACTTTATAATACAATTCTAGAAATTGTATGTTCAAAATATCTCTAGAAGAATAAATTATCTTTTACTCAAGGATCTGTAATTTAAGTTTAGTTAAGAGATTAATATTCAACAGATTGAGCACAATTGTGTGATAATTGAAGAGATTGAGAATCAAAGACCATCAGCGACAGATACCCATGTGTGCGGTATTTATTTTTTCAACATTGGCTCGGATAATGTCATTCGGGTGTCATGAATGAGAAATCAGACAAATGAGTGGCGTCGAATGGGTGCCCCCGCACCCAACCGATAAAGAAATCAAACTATAACGCTTTCCAACGATAAAACTTCACTTAGTATATACGTATTGCGTGGGCATGGATGGAGTCATGTGCGATTAAATTCCACACTTGGCCAGCGTGGTTGAATACAGGTAAAAACTATTTTATCTGAGAACCCGTAAAGGTTTAAAATTATAAGAATGATGAATACTTGCGTTTATCGAATGTTTATTTATTTTCCAGCTTAAACTCCTGGGCGCTTTTATGCCACCGCTGAGAGCAAGCGTGCTTTAGATTTAGATATTAAAATACCCGAACCCTGATTAAATGGATGGCCTTGATACGCGCAAGTGTGACTAACATGATCATCATGATCAACCCATTACCGGCTCACTACTGAGCACAGGTCTCCTCTCAATATGAGAAGGATTTGGCCATAGTCCACCACGCTGGCCATGTGCGGATTGGCACACTTCACACGCCTTTGAGAAGTCTCAGGCGTGCAGGTTTCCTCACGATGTTTTTCCTTCACCGTTGAAGCAAGTGATATTTTAATTGTTTAAAAACGCACATAACTCCGAAAAGTTAGAGGTGCGTGCCCGGATTCGAACCGCCGACTTCTGATTAGAGGCTGACGCCCTAACCACTGGGCTATCACCGCTTACTATCATGATACATGTACTTTATTTATTGTATGTACAAAAATGCAGAGGAACCTTGCGAACTTAGGGTGATACGTAGATCACGGAGAAAGGAGTAATATCATCACTTAATTTTAATCACGATTCAGCACGATAATAAGTCAATACAGATGAATTCGTGCGTTAACTAATTCAAAATAAATCTAAACACAAAATTATCTGCATAATATCGTGTGCCTTAAATCGTTTTGGCGTGGGTTAAACCAATTTAAAAATGGCCTACGGAAACAAAATGGCAACCGGCGTTTTGCGTATCCCTGATGACTACTGTTGGGAATGGAATTCGATATTAGAAATGGAAACGCATTAGGAATAAAACTTAAACGTTCGTTTTGAATACGGCACAAATTGATACTTGAAAGTGGTGGAGCTGGTAGTTAAAATAATCGGTTTGGGATTTGGTATCGTGTTATTATTGTTGGATTGATAGAGAACGAGTGTTTTTTAGGATGAATCATTAAACGGTATTTTGGAGAAATGGGTGTAGGTATGCAAACAAGATCGAACCCAATAACTAGGTATAATAAAAATGTTGGAGAACTTAATACCTTATAAATAGGTTTATTTTTTTAGGTCAAACTAATTTTCGTGTGTGTTTACATATAGAGTATCGTCTTAAGCCTACGATGATTAATCAATAATGTACGTATTATTGACCGAAGTCTTAAATTATTTGAATACATCCCATTTCTGAATTTAAATAGTTACCAATACAATATGTAAAACATTCTATTCATTGCCTCGATACCTTTTATATTGGCGGTGTTCAGAAAATTTCCTTGCAGAACATTATCGAGTGCTAATTGCAAGTAACTAAGTGATAAAGCCGACCATAAATTACACGATAATCTTATATCTTATTGCGTAATATATTTTTTTATATCCCATATAACAATAACGTGGATGAAATTTATTATGTTCATCCGATACAGCTACCACACCGTACCTGTGTTATCTTAAAGTAGGTAGGTAAATATATTCAAGAATATGCTGTGTAAATAAATAAATAAGAGTGTCTTTCCGTAAAAACTGCTTATTATTAAACGTATATGAGTACTTGAATTACAATTTTTATTATTAAATATTTAATCGAAGAGGTCAGAGCCCTCTCTGACCTCTTCGATCAGAAAAAAAAATTTTGACAGTCCTATTTTTCTTACCTGAGAAAACATTGAAATGCTGCGTTAGATCAATAGTTTCATATACAATAACTGTTTGACAATCGTTTTATCTGAAATAGAAGTCTTAAGGTAAAGAAGGTGTAGAATAGGGGGTGTATGTTTGTATGTGAAAATTGACATTATCTGAAAACAAGGTCGTATGTTATAGCTAAGGTATTAAATAAGATCCAGTTGAGCAAAATCCATAACGCTTATTAAAAAATAGCTGACGGCCCGCGACAACGCTTGTTTATATCAAAAGTTTTCAAATACTCATGTAGAATTGCAAGTTTCACCATGATCAACCCATTACCGGCTCATTACAGAGCACTGGTCTCCTCTGAATATGAGAAGGGTTTGGCCATAGTCCACCTCGCTGGACATGTGCGGATTGGCAGATTTTACACGCCTTTGAGAACATTATGGAGAACTCTTAGGCATTCAGGTTTCCTCACGATGTTTTTTTTCAACGAAGCAACTTATATTTTAATTGCTTGTAAACTCCGAAAATATAGAGTTACGTGCCCGGGATCCCCGACCTCTTAATAGGACGTCCTAACCACTAGGCTATCACAGCTTATTGAACTATAATTAAAGGTTATTTTATGTCAGATTCCTGCTGCGTTTCCCATTTTTGCTTCCTTTCCTATAAGTCTAATTTGGAATAACAAAAGCTATAGTTGTTAATATTTTTTTAGCATAAAAGGCCTGAATGTTACTTAAGAGTATAATCTCTATTCCATATTCAGCCAAGCAAACAAACAGACACACATACATAAAATAATTCACGTTTATTATATTAGTGTTATATATAAAGACATTATATAATTCTTATAATATTAACAAAATGTTTCAGTACTCAATTAAATGGCCATAATGATAACAATTTCTAAGAGACATAAATTATACACATTACTATAGTGATATAATATCAGGGACGATGATAGTAATAAGATTAAGAATTGTAGTTAACTAAACGTGCTTTTTCCCGCGAAACTTGTCTTCAATTGACAATTCATAGATTAATGAATAGAAGCAGGCGTTACTTTGTGGAAATCCATGATAAACAATAAACAGCAAGTATAATTTGCTATATTCCGCCGAGAATCGGGAGATTTGTATAATATAACACCACACAAAATCTTTCACTAGAACCTTCGACCTTCGAACAATTTCGACCCGACACCGGATCATCCTCAGGAGATGTTGACTTCACAAGCGCGAAAAGTATAGTTCTTTCCATCCTGAGGATGATCCGGTGTCGGGTCGAAACCTGCGTAGAGGTTCTAGTGGAAGATTTTGTGTGGTGTTATATTATACAAATCTCCCGGTTGTCGGCGGAATAAAGCAAATTATACTTGCTGTTTATTGTTTAATTCATAGATTCACACAATTTAAAATAAAGCATAGCTTGATACGCACTAAAAACTTGATGGACAATGCTATCTTTCAAATTTAACTTGAAAATAGCCCCGTCACGATGACGATGTGGAAAAGTTGACAGGAAGCTAACTTAAGTAGGTATCATAAATATATTATATAGTATGATAAGATCGGCCAGTTTGCATTATTGCTCTTCATGTTAGCATACGTGAAACATTTATAGTGGACAAAGACTAATTAAAATGGATGTCGCCCAACCATCAACAGTTAACCAATTTGCAAGGCCAGCTATCGTTCATCACGAAGTCTACAAAATTTCCATTCCTGAGCGTTCATCGGCCTGAACTGATATAATGATCTATATGGATTAAGGATAATAATACGCAGACGTTAGTTATGATAATACTCTTTGTTCTTTAATGAAATATTACGAATTTGCATTTTTATCAATCAACAAAGTGATAGAGTTCAAAAGATTTTTGATTAGCTCCTCTGTTTTAAAATCATGTTGATAAATAACATTCTCTGCAACAAAACAAAAGCAGAAGTTATTACGGTAACCAAGGTTTGGGTTGACAAGGTATAGGTATAAAAAAATTGTTTTCACACTAAAAATATAGCGTAAATGTGGTTAAAATATTCAATCTTATATTGAAACTCAACACACTTGCCGGGAAGATTTATAATTATTTTAAAGCTCCGCACTCTTGCCGAAAAGATTCATGCTTATTTTAAAGCTCCACAAGTCGTGGGAATCTAGAAACATATATTGGAAGGGCAGACTCAATCTCAAAATTCAAATCAAACTCACTTGTGATCAATCAAAACACGCGATGTAGACATGTCTCCTAGTGGGTTTGGAGATTTAGTCTCCGATCATTAACATTACTCCAGAAATCGTCTCCATCCAGGGCTTCAGGATCATAACAAATACTCTTAGACCATTATTCTAAATACTAATCGAAGTCAAGTCGATACAGTAAAGCATTAAAGGAATCGCTCTTAGATTGTTTCTTCCTCATCATCATCATTAGCATCATTCCCACCCATTACCGGTCTACTACAGGACCTGGCATGAGAAAAATTATAGCCGTTGTCCACAACGCTGACCAAGTACGGATTTGGTGCCAGTTCATTCAGAACATTGTGGAGATACCTATCCCCACAACATTTTTATTTTATTGATTTTAATTGAAGTCTATCTTAGTGAAACATTTGATTCAATTTATATCATGTGAAATTCGCTATTAGATTTTCTTTAAATTTAATCCACGTCTTATAGTCACTAGTGAACTTAAGGTTTCATAAGACAATGAATAGCCAGCCCTTATATTGCCCGGAGTCCACAGCCTCCACGCAGATAAGGCGGACAGTCCCAAAGAGATCCGCCCGCGATATGCCCTAACAATTAACAATGAGACATTATACTTACCGGTAATTACCACGACCTACCGATTTGCTGCCTCCGCAAGAATTATGGCCGTATTAATTGATCTTTTTAGCTAAAGTGGCGTATTTTATTGAATTATATAGAAATAATTATAAGATGCGCTTTATAAGATGATGCCGAAGATAGTTTTTGACCTATCAATTCATAAGTTTAAAAAATATATCGAAAAACATCGATTATTTGAAAATTCTGAAACTGTAATATGTTGATTTGAAAAAGAGTAACTTGCCGGCTACAACTACCGAGTAACTTGCCGGCTTCTTCTAGTACATTGTACCATCTGACCGCTTGGTACAATTGGGACAAATAAGTAGACTGGAATCTACCTCAAATAAATGAACTGTGATCATCGTGTACTTCTAATATCTCCTCATATTATCTCCGCTAAATTTGATGTGGAAAACTATTAGAATTTTTACTTTGCAAACTAAATTGTTGTTAAATTTGATTGTATTAGTAGATCAGGGTTTTAGATTAGTTTATTCATGAAAGAGGCCAGTTCGATATTGCACAACAACTTCTTGTTTATTCTACAGAAGCATTGAAATTAAAAGTTTACCGTTTAAACTTTCAAACTCATAAAGATTTAAGCCGCTGATTTAATTTCACTCAAAAAAGGAACGAACTAATTACGCCGATAAAGTGACGTCCCATATTTTTAGCAATGCTCGTTCCTATCTCTGAAATAATAACAAGAAATTACAAGTAATGTAAAATATGAACAATTGTTTATATTGTTTTAATTTCTATCGGGATATCCTTACTTATTAGAATATAAATTTTGCTAGCACCAGAGTAATTAATTAAAATGTGCTCTGTAATTATTGTAAATAAACGTGTTCTCTATAATATATATCTAATCTTATTAGTATCCGCGGAATAATACGATAAGTTTAATTCTTTACAGAAAGTAGCGCCCGATAAGCGTTATTATTATTCATTATAATGAAGCACTTGTCTAGTCTAGTAAAAATTATTGATGTTTTATTTAGAATAATATTTAAAATCAATTTTTTTACAAGTGTAATTTTGAAAGTTAAAACTGAGTCAATGCTTTTGTGTTATATCTTGTTTTATTTCCTTTATAGGGTAGTTTTAGTTATGTTTGTTATATTTATTTAGGAGATGATGAACCCAAAAAAAAATTATTAAAAAGAAAAAAGATATAACCGCCTTTGTGATATTTATTATCATTATATTCCAACACTCACGCCCGTGTGAAAAATAAATACATATAAAACCAAAAGTGATAAAATAAACTTAAATAGATAAAAATAAAAGAACCTATATACACACACACACACACATAAATACATATTTGCACCGGGCGGAGGATTACGCCCCGGCAGGGGAGACCAAACGGCCGGGGGTCAAGGGGACAAGTTGAAGAAACCGGCGGACTATCCTAGCCGGGTCCAGCAAGGTGTTGCTTGTGGCCTTTTGCATCTTGGCTGCGAGCGAGCTGTTATCATCATTATTATCATTACCAACCCAATATAGGGCATAGTTACTTTTAAGCATGGGAAAGGTTTGGACAGCAGTCCAAGTGTATGTAATAGAACATTACAGAACTCTGAAGCAGGCAGGTGTGCTCACTGATTTTTCCGCCATCATTGAAGAAAGCGATATTTAACCAGCGTTCCAAAAATTACACATTAAAAATGTCAAACCGAAATTAAAAGAATATTTTTTGGCTGAGTTGGACGGTTGACTCATTAGTGTCGACCGTCTAACTAAGTTAGGAAATGTTCTTTTCATGCCTAATATGCTTACTCAGTTCCTCTAGTTTCAAGCTGTTAAGTTACTGATTAGCACCGAGGACAAACCTTTTTGGTTTTTTCGGTGCCTTTATTGAATAACTAATTATATTCCTTGTATATTAATAATAAATAAATAAATAATAATAAATAACTACTTTAAATGCACGCAACTTCAAGTAGTATCTTTCGAGACCCTTTCTGACGACGGCAGTATTAACTGCTAAGTAGTAAAATAATTATGGACTAATTATGGAATATATATATATATATATATAATAACATTATAATTAATTACATAAAGGTGTGGGTACTGAGGTGACGGCTGATAGAAGTGAGTGGAAGAAGAAGGCGGGTTCTGCCGACCCGACATTATTTGGTCTTATGGTCTATATGGTCTTCTAAGTAAATATGGAGGTACCAACAATTTAGAATATAAATTTATATTCTAAGCGAGTCATTGGTCAATTTAGAATCATAAAATTATAGATCTACATCCTAGTAACATAGTTTGCAAAGACACATCAATCATCATCATCATGTTCAACCCATTACCGGCTCACTACAGAGCACGGGTCTCCTCTCAATATGAGAAGGGTTTGGCCATAGTCCACCACGCTGGCCATGTGCGGATTGGCGAACTTCACACGCCTCTGAGAACATTATGGAGAACTCTCAGGCGTGCAGGTTTCCTCATGATGTTTTCCTTCACCATTGAAGCAAGTGATATTTTAATTGCTTAAAAACGCACATAACTCCGAAAATCAATACCAGATACAATTTAGATTTTGTTACATTTTATTTATTTAACAATCTCAAGAATGTACAAAAATGTATTATCTAAAATACCCGATATACCTCCAACATTGAAGCAAAATTCCTTGATGTTTAACAAACTACGATATTGTACAATCTAAAAGTCGAGATTCTAAGAATCCACGTTTTTGGGAATCTTAATAATTCCTAATGATATGTCATATCTCATTCAATTAATTGCTTGGTGAAAAATATAAAATTACGCATTAAAAATAACTTGTTTTTATTTCGAAGAGCTAAATGACATAATGCTATCGGTATCACGTTTGCATTTAGATTACCTATTTATCTACTTTAAGCTAAATATCAATGACTAATTGCGCATTCAGAGACTCTTATCAAGCAACAAGTACACTATTTTTGGATTCCTTTCACTGCTTGCAATGAATTCTTAAAAAAGTAATTACTTCCCTCAATCTATAGATAAATGTAATAGTGATTCATACGTTTTAATAACTTTGCTTGTCATCTCATAATTTAACCAGAAACGCTTATCATATACATCACGTAAGCAAATTCGCATAAAAGAATCCTATATGAATTATATCTTAAGTTATAATAATGATAATAATATTTTTTATTATTTAGTTTTGCTATTTGCTAACAAGCATTTTATGTTCGACTTCCAGTATTTCGAAATAGGGTCCTTACCTTACATTTTGTACCGATTAAAAATTTAGAAAAGTTCATTGATGCATCGTAAATCTGTACGTGCTTTGCGTAAGTGTGTCTGTGTGTGTATGTGTGTTTGAGCTTGTGAACGTGGGTGTATTTAAATGTAAATATAATTCTGGAAAGCTGTGATAGTGTAGTGGTTAGGACGTCAGCCGCCTAATCAGAGGTCGGGGGTTCGAACCCGGGCACGCACCTATATTTTTTCGGAGCTATGTGCGTTTTTACACTTGCTTCAACTGTGAAGGAAAACATCGTGAGGAAACCTGCCTGAGAGTTCTCTATAATATTCTCAAAGACGTGTGAAGTCTTCCAATCCGCATATGGCCAGCGTCGTGCAATGGGTTGATCATGATGATGATGATGATAATTCTGTAATGGATCTAACCTTTATAAGAAGAGGCTTTAACCAAAAGTATGAGCCAAAATGCGATTATTTGGTATCAAATTTAGATAATCGGAATTTGGCTAATTTACAACTATAGCTAACCCAGTTCAGAAAAAATAATATAAAACACCGAGAAAATAGTTTTGAATCTAAGGGATTTTCCGGTTTAAGGAAACAAATTAGAAAAAGGTGAAAGTTCGCCAGTAAACAAAAATATGCTTTCAGTGTATATCCTTATCGGAGAGACATAAAAAACATTCGTATCTTTAACATTCTAGACTTATTAACATTATAATTAATCAATATGTTAGCTTTGATTAAAAACACTCATAATGTTTTTGTTGCGATATCTAGAATAAAATACGCCAATTACAAAATTTGTATAGAAGAAAAATATACGTTTTATAACTTTCATTTACCGAGGTTAGTAAGCAAGCCCGATATTATCACTAATATATTCTTAAAATATCAGCATTAATAATTTACTACTGTCCAGATCGCAGGCGAACAAACAACCATCGAACTTGTTCTAGTAAACGTGGTGGATTTTCGGTATAAAACTCTATCAGCTACGAAAAAGAAGGCTTGCGCCCACATCAATTAAAGGAGTAGGATAATATTTTTATTTTTATATTAATACTAAGCTGTGATAGCCTAGTGGTTAGGGCGTCAGCCTCCTAATCAGAGGTCGGCGGTTCAAATCCGGGCACGCACTTTTAACTTTTCGGAGTAATGTGCGTTTTTAAACGATTAAAATATTACTTGCTTCAACGGTGAAGGAAAACATCGTGAGGAAACCTGCACGGCCTGAGAGTTCTCCATAATGTTTCTCTAAGGCTGCCAATCCGCACATGGCCAGCGTGGTAGACTATGGCCAAACCCTTCTCATATTGAGAGGAGACCCGTGCTCTGTAGTGAGCCGGTAATGGGTTGATCATGATGATGATGATTTATACTAATTTTGCTTCTAAACTTGGAACTCGCAGAGCGCGAGTCTTACTCGTCTGAATCGGTTATTTGAAAAATTTCTGATTTTCACAGAAAGTGCTCTATTAGTAGTCCCTGTATGTAAAACCACTTCAAGAAATATGTTTATTTCTTGTGTCTTCACTTGCGGTATGATTATTTTTTTTTACTAGAGACTTGTTATTATGTTATAGTATTTTATTCCCTTTAATAAGATGTCATCATTTAATTTTAAAAATGATGCGCTTGTCTAGAGCTTTGATATGTACCCGGAAAGTAATGAAATTCAGAGGAATTTTATTACTATCAGTGGCAAAATCGCAATTTTTATCTGAACTTACATGAGTAATAAATTCAGCCGATAACTATAATATAGATTAGATTGCAATTGCTAATTACAACAATAAATAATCAAAGACATCCCAGTGCCAAAAAATATATCATTACGCCAAAGATCACGAATAAGGCAACATCGGAATATGAAATAATTTTTAGAGGAAAAAAGTGTTGTGTTTATAATAATGGAGTTACATATTTCAATTTTAGTTTTTATTAGTGTAATAGTTTTTTCTAACGGCCATTTAGTTATAGATGAAGAGAATAGTCGTACCTTTGATCAGGATCTCTATAACAGAGTATTAAATTCTGAAGAATGTGAGAAGCAAATTGCATTCCTGAGCAGAAACGACTCACATCTGTACGGACGATGTAAGTTCATTACTAAGTGCATTTAATTCTACTTAAAAGGATCTAAATTAAGCTTTTATGTAGGTATTCGTCTGTATCTGTTCTAAACATTTTATGCCTTCAGGATAGTCTCATACATCTGACTAACATCGCAGGCGGAGGACGGTATTATGTTGTTAACAAATCTCTAAACTACACTACAACTATACCGACAGCTCTAATAGTAGTATACCGATTTGTTCGTAATATTTGCGGTGGAAAAACAGAAATATATTTAGTATCTTTAATAGTTGAAAGCAGTTGCCCAAATAGTGTATAATTTGTAGTGTCACATTACTGGAAAAAACATGTATATAACAAATCAAAAACAGTAATGTATTTTTAAGCTTTTCAGTGCTTTAGCTGCGTTAGTTTTGATATTTCTGTAATTATCTCGGGAACAGGCTTTCCGTGTTAAAAGTATCCTTAACCCTTCTCTTTATTTTATTATTCTCCAGGTAATATTAAATGCTCGTCAGAATATAATCTAAGCCTTTTAAGTAGTTTAGGATTAGATAAAAAAAAACAAAATTAATGAACAGGCAAACAATGCCTTCTGTCAGGTATGGTTATAAAACATGAGTAGTGTAAAATATTTACGACTTTAAAAAAGATAAGCTTTTAAAAACTCATATTGATTACCAATAACTGTTTAATTCAGATACTTCCAAATTTTGAACGTAGCCAGTTTTAAATTGCTACGTTCAAAAAATCTGTACAATAGTACTATTTTTTTTCTTTGTACCAACATCGGCCTAAAAACGGTCAATAGACAAGACGATACATATTCATAATATCTCCATACTTAGCTCTTAAATTAGTAGCTCTAAAAATAGCGCTACGCTTTTCCGCACGTGATATTCTAAAAATGAAGCAATTAACTTTCTGTTTGACGAGATGTTGACAATAAAATCAGCATCTTATCTGATTTAAGTTATGGAAATTATTTCGCTGTTCCAAAAACTTTTAAACAAATGTTATCACAATACAAGTAATAAAGCTTGCATACTTAGCCGTATTTTTGTAAGCGAAGAATAGGGTTTTAAATCATTTGGATTAGTTTTAGTTAGTAATTTTATCAAAATTATAAAACGTTTTGGTAACGTGAAAACGTAAGAAAGTAACATTTAACGAAGTTAAACTTATCATAATAAAATATTAAACCTTAAATAAATAAAAAAAACGATATACATTTATAAATCTCAAAAGCATAATTAGTGTGAAAAATTGTTTGATAATTAAGCTGATTTTTTATTAATTGATTTAATTGTATCATCATGATCAACCCATTAACGGCTCACTACAGAGCACGGGTCTCCTCTCAATATGAGAAGGGTTTGGCCATAGTCCACCACGCAAGCCACGTGCGGATTAGCAGACTTCACACGCCTTTGAGAACATTATGGAGAACTCTCAGACGTGCAGGTTTCCTCACGATGTTTTCCTTCACCGTTGAAGCAAGTGATATTTTTTTTTAAACACATAACTCTAAAAAGTTAGAGGTGCGTGCCCGGATTCGAACCGCCTACCACCGATTAGGAGGCTGACGCCCTAACTAGGCTATCACCGCTTCCTCATCCGCTTTAGCGATTTAATTGTATAAAGAAGATTTAATATTGTATTAAAAAAATCAATGACTTCGTTATTCAGTATGAGTTTCAACTTGTTTCAAGTGTCTCAAGTCATTTCTAAGGGAAAGGATGGATGGACGAAAAAATACCATCAATTTAAGGGGATTCATTTCATCCACTGTACCATTATTACTTACGGAACTTAAAAATAATAGTAATTACTGTGTTATATGTGACACTTTCAGTATCGATCATAGATTTTTATCTAAACATTGTATTTCTTGTTAGTGAATGTTATAAGTATACATTAATTTTACATTAATAATACATTAAACATAACAGATACAATGTAAACATTTTGATGTCTGATTTTAATTAGTATATTATTTATATCTTTTATCTTCATTATTTCTTATCTTAGCCTGTTCAGTTTTCAGACGGGTGTACTTTGTTGATTTTTATTTATCTTTTTATTGAATCTGATCTTTGTCAGTAAATTGAAGTGTTTTGAAGAGTTTATTTTGGTATTATATGTTAAACTAATTCCCGTTTAACCTTGTTAAATATTTATTGATACAGTGTAAAAAGCTTAGGCCGAGATAGGTTTACATTATACACTAACATTAATTTATACTTTTATTTTTGTTCTACCATAGTTATCAGTATTAGTTTAATTTCAAAACGAAAATCTTATAAATCTTCAGTCTGTTCCAATAAGCACTTATTAGGATAAGTGCTTATTGCTTGTATATATTTTGAAAACCAATTATTCAATAAAGAATGTATGCTTATGAGATAGTATGTCAACTTAGCCTTTCGTTCAATTGTACTTGACAAATGTCTCATATGCCATAACTTCTTTGAAAGCCAGTGCTCAAATGACAAAAAAAAACTTATGAATATAATTTATTACATTTAACACTATAACAATAGAGGTAGTTTATTTAAAAATATTTAATTTGCTGTAACCCGCGTAAAATTTCTTCAATCTTTGTACCCTACCACCACTGTACCAATGGTCAGGAATGCCCTTATAGCGCACATTTCATCCTCAATAAATTAAGTACTTGATAACCAGTCATACGTACGAGTTGAGTGTTTATTTGTATGATTTATAATATTAACAGTACAACTATAAGGTCCTTGATATTAATCTTTTTTCAACCTTGCTAGTCATTATAATCAGAAACACATTTGACTTCAAATGTATACGCCGCTTATGGTTGTCACCGCGTAATGTTTAGGTTATGAAGAACAACCATTTTTTGAATATCTTCAATGAAAGTTATATGAAAAAAATATATCGCTAGTTAATTATAAAATGTTTTTCTTTTTGCAGTCTTGGATTCAGGAATGAGAACACCAAGAGGATTGTTTATGCTAAGTGGTGCAGATCTTGGAGACTATTATCAATGTCTGGGAATAGAAGAAAAGATTCAAGATATGAATATCGTAGGAAAATATTGCTTTCTTGAAATACCTTTCAATCAAACGATCGAGCTACCGTTTGCAGATGAAGACACTAATTTACTACGACATTACTTTACGAGAGACTTTAGTGACATGAAAATAGTGCGTTTTGGTAATGGAATAGTTTCTGAAGTACAAAGCTTTGCAGTTGGAAAAAGAGAATATTCGTAAGTAATGTACATTTATGTCTTTCAAGAAATGTATAAATCATTGGTGGTTACCAAGCTGCATTGAATCAGAATGGTGGGAAGATGAACACTAAAGATAAAAAATTAAAGTCACTAATTTATTATCTACGGTAGATTTAGCGATATTTTGTCAATTGCATAAAGGGATAGGGATTTTGCTGCGCGACCAAACTGAAAAAAAATGTGATAGTAAAACCGTAAGAAAAAGTCCGTGGAATAAAACCGTTAAATGAGACGTGCGCAGGCGCGACAGTCGTATACACAAGCAAGTAGTGTATAATACCTTTCTCTTTCTCCCTCTTTTTGAATGCGTTGCCTGGATAAGCGACAGCCAAACACAGCGTTGATAATTTGAATTACGATTTTATTTTATTTTACGTAATTTATTATTTCCTAAAATACTGAATTTCCTAAATACTTTCCTGTACTTAAATAAAAACTAATCCGCAAAATTTAAGAGAAAGGTGCAGCCCAGAAACTAGTTATTAACAAGCTGATGATGACGAAAAGAAGCGGTGATAGCCTAGTGGTTAGGGCGTCAGCCTCCTAATCAGAGGTCGGCGGTTCGAATCCGGGCACGCACCTCTAACTTTTCGGAGTTATGTGCGGTTTAAAAAAAAAAAATAGATATTTAAATATCGCTTGCTTCAACGGTGAAGGAAAACATCGTGAGGAAACCTGCACGCCTGAGAGTTCTCCATAATGTTCTCAAAGACGTGTGAAGTCTGCCAATCCGCACATGGCCAGCGTGGTGGACTATGACCAAACCCATCTCATATTGAGAGGAGACCCGTTCTCTGTAGTGAGCCGATAATAGGTTGATCATGATGATGACGGAAATAATAATTGCACCAGTTTAGTTATTTCTTAACCATTTCATAGTACATGTAATAAATGTCCAAAAATAGAAAGCTCCCAGAAAGATTATTTTTTGCGTAACCAGTATACCACAAGAAATTAATGCAACAATGTGTCATCTTATCTGTAAGGTTTTATAATATCAAATTATCCTAAACAAATAATAATAAGACTAATAATTGCCTATTTTTACAGGAACCGAATCGAAGTGCAAGATGTCATTTCAAAAGCTGCAATAAACGTCGCTATTTGCATACCTCAAGTTTGTACCTCGCATGAATTTACGCAACGAAGTTTAAATTTGACTTCCATTGGATTCCAGTTTGAGGAAAAATTTTGTCGACTGCCCAACGACAAACCTTGGGTACCAGTTGATTATGTAGCAATGTGAGTATTGTATTGTAGCAGTGTATCATGATCATCATCATCATGGTCAACCCATTACCAAATTATAAGAAAATTGAACTTTGGAGTATTTGGTAATAAGTTTATCAAATTGTCGTCATGAGGTTATTACGTATGTAGCCAATAAAATGTAATCGTAATATTTCTCTACGTCAGCATTTACTTATTTATTAATCTTATGATTAAGGTGTTCGTGAAAGTAATGTTATTTATTAACATTTCCTATTTAGGTTTTAAATTAACTGTTTAAACTATTCCACATTCTACGGAGTAGAATTGATAGCTTATTACAGATATTATGAGCGACAGTATGAATATCAATTTTAAGCCATTCAAGAACTTTTTTCTCAATAATATTTAGCTAGGATATACATTGTCTGTTCAAAATCCCTATAATTTATTTTATATGTGGTTGGATATTTCTGCGAATTAAAAACAGCCATTAATATTTTTATGTGATAGTGATTTGAATTACTGCCAATGGAATGTTTGTTTAAATTTTGTGTGCAAGTCTAATCTTTCCACTGAACTTTAATCACTTCATAGATTTACAGTCTTAATATTCCATTTCTGTTTCAGCGGGATCTTCTCATTCATTGCCTTCTTAACAGTACTAGGTACTCTTTATGACGTTACCCATTTATTCGTATTAAAAAAGGGTGAGTATCCTCTCATTTTCCTAGTAATTTTATTGTTTAAAAATTATAATTCTTGTCAGCACAAAATAATGAATTAAGGCACTTCACTTTTGTGTTCGAAAATTTATCTTAATAAAACAAAATGTTACACCTGTAGCTTGGATTACAGCTAATCAATAGATAACGCATATCTTAACTGATTCTAATAAATAATAACGTAATTAATTATTCGTGATTATTACAGCGGTTAGAAAATATACATATTAAACTATTTATGCACTAATCTATTTCATGCAATTTTAAAGTAGGTAATCAATAATAATTATAACTCGTATACTATTATAATTCTCAATATCTATTCTATATAATCTATGAAGGCTCTGATGTTATACTTACACCTCCACTCCCACAGGAGAAAGGGATTTAGTTCTACGCTGTTCCGAAATTGTAGGGAACTTAAAATAAGAGAAACTTTAAAAATTGAAATAAATAGCGAAAACTGAAAAGAAATAATATGAAAACTTATCTGGATTATCTTGTCATTTTATTTATCTTAAATCCCCGGAAAGCTAAGACTACTTCTATCATTCGCCCATGATTGATTAAACGGATTTACCTAATTAATATGCGTTTTATAATCATTATCCAATGGATTTACAGCTTATGAACTGTTAATATGAAAATTAACTCAAAAAGTCCGCCCCGAATTACAAAACAAAAAATTCCTTCAATTCCATCATACCTATGTGATTAAACAAAAATTATCTAGAAATTTAACGATATATCTACCAATTAATTTGTAGCATTTGATAAATAAACTTTGCTGAATATACGGTCTATTTATGTTGAAAAGACGAATTTCTGCAAATTTATATTTTAATCAATCATAAATAAGCTTTTGTTGTTGATAGTTGAAGATTTTAACTAGTCTGATCAGTATCGGAATGTGTTGTTTCAGATCCAAAGAGCGCTAACATCTACCTCCGAATGTTCTCCATATTCACCAATACTCGCCGTCTTGTGACATTTGTTCCAAACGCAAACGCGCTTGACTGTTTAGATGGTGTCAGATCTATTTCTATGATGTGGGTCATCGTGGGCCACTCCTTCTCGATGCACAACTTCAACTACAATCTCTTGGATGGAATTAAAGTTAGTACATATTATGTCATTACCTGTTATAAATATATCTGTTTCAAATATTAAAGTTTTATTGTCACCATATATTAGAATTTATATCCATTTATTGTTTGATAAATTTTATCGGCCTTATTCTTTTATGCACAATATACCTATAACGATTATTGTTTTCTAGAATTAAACATTATTATATACCGAATTAATAAAAAAATTAACTCGATTAAATTTTATTTATGACCAACGTCACAAATTTAGAAGGACGATGGAGATTAATTAAGTGAGATGTAAGAATAAGACAAAAAGGTTTTAAGGTTTTAAGCCGGTTAAGTGAGAGTCGACCAACGAGGGGCCTAAAACCATGTTGCAATTTGAAACAATTCACAGTACAATGCCAAAAACCGTATAGCTTTCCGTAAGAAATACGTACTCTGTAAAGATTTTAACTCTCTTTCTACCTGGATTATGAGACAAAAAGTCAGCTGACAGACAGGCTGAAGGAGTTAAGTTAGACAGTAGAGTTTTAGTGATATATCCCATTAGTATCACAGGAGTAGGGAACCCTAACAATTATGATATTCGTATTACATAATTTATGGATGATGTCCAATTTCAAGTGGAAAACGATATTGCAGCTGTATATATAAAAATTACGTTGATAATACTGATAAAGGGATCAATTTTGTGAAAATAAAATTTATATCGTTGTTTCCGCTAATAAAAGCTATCAAACTGCAACTGAAATGAATGAATGGTGATGATTAATGTGATGCAATGAGAAAATTAATTTACTTTCTACAAAAAAGGAGAAGGTTTTATGTTCAACTGTATAGATAGTAATTATAATGTTAACATTATCTGTGTATCGTTCTAGCAAGAGAACATTTTAAATGAATTACTTTGCTTCTTACAGTGGGTAACTTCCGGAGACGCAGTTTGGGTATCAACGGGTCTCTTCTCAGTAGACTCATTTTATCTTATGGCTGGACTGTTGCTAGTTTACACTACCGTTGGAAAATTGTCTGGAAGTAAGTTAGTGAAAATATATTCAGTATATTAAAACTTGCTATACCTTTTTGTTAAAATCACTATGATAACTTAATAATCGCACTTGAGCAGTTGCTTATGTCAAAAATAAAACAGGAAGGGAGATGGGACGTAAATAGTCTGATGTGGATGATGATAATAATTCGTTTCTTTGTTTATTTTCCAGCTTCATTTCTCAAACGTCTGCATTTATTCTACCTAAATCGTCTCTTGCGAATGTTTCCGCTGTTAGCTGCTCTAGTTCTTCTAGAAGCTTCTGTGTTCCATCGCATGGTAGATGGTCCATATTGGGTGGAAGTTGCTCGAAATGCTGAAAGATGTCGAACTTTCTGGTGGACAACGTTGTTACATGTTCAGAATTATGTGAATCCAGATGATATCGTGAGTTCTTCACTTTATATTTATTGATATTAATTATAAAATATGGATTTTATTATTTACGAACCGCTTGAGTGTATAATTTGTGTGATTAAAGGCAAGAGTGAAAAGGCATTTTCTAAGCGAGTATACACTAATCTGATTAGTATTTTAGAGAAGTGTAGTGCAATCCTATAAGGAGCAATAATAACATTTTAACATGAACGGTTTTGGGACCCTTGTCAGGAACAAAGTTTAGTGCTCTATACTTACCATTGGAAAAAATCATGACAACAATTAACTAACAAATGACGCATTATGTATCATGCGATAGACAAATATGGTGGCCAACGCTTGACGATAATATCCGAACTACAAATGGAAGTGGCATAACGCTTTTTTGTTTAGTGACAGTTTCTGTCAGTTAACGCCTAACACAGGCCATGATCCAAAAAAAAATCCTTTACTAAATCGTTTTTTGCCAACTATAATTTTACTTTTATTTCTTCCAGTGTATACGACATTCTTGGTATATTGCTATCGACATCCAGCTTCACATTGTCTCACCACTCGTCCTATTTTGGGTCCTAGGGAGTAATAAGAAGGCAGCGTGGTCTGCACTTGTATCTGGATTGCTAGCAATTCTCGTTGCATCAACAATATGGAATTTCATGAAGGACATGCCCGCTACCAATATGACGATTCCGTAAGAATAATATTTTTATGAATATCTTACACCATAATCATCAAATGTCTTCATAGTCACCATTACGGATCGGGTTACTATACGACTCGATAATCCTCGGAATGATAAGGGTTATGTCATAGTCCAGCACGCTGGCCTTGACTTGCTAGTAGGTAGTTTTTTTTTATATTTACATGGTGGGCAAACGAGCAGACGAGTCACTGGATTTTATTTGATTATATGTTTTTGGGCGACGGCACCCATGAACATTTGATTACCGAAACGATCCTGCTAATTGATTTTAACAAGGGGCATCTTACCGAAAGACTAAATTGCTTGGTGGTATATATTTGCGAAGAAGGTGGTACCTAGCTGTGTTGTGTAGCCAAAACTCCCGCCTGCTGATGGTTGTCATATGTTCTTCTCTGCCAATCCTCGCCCATGATAAATGAACCCTTACAAGCCGCACTCTTCCTCCATTCTCCAGCAGAGTGTTAAAATCGTTCAGTTCTTCCAGTCCTTTAGTTTCAAAAACTACATTAGAACAATGTGATATTTAATAATTTGTGTTTTATTTTCTTTCACAGACGCTTAGACGAACAACCTTTCTACATGAAAAACTACTACATGAACGCTTTGACACGAGGTTCCCCATTCTTCGTGGGAATGATTGTTGGTTACATCCTCAACATCTACAAAGGCAAAGAAATTAAGTTGAAATTGGTACGTTTATTGATTAAGGGTAAAATTATATTATATCTGTCGTTATCTTAACTAAAATGTCTCTAATAGTGCATTAATGATTAGGGTAGGCTCGATTAATTTCACCACAAGGTGGACTCACTTTAACAAATTTTTATCAAAACTGAATGCCAAGAACCTTATCTGAGGAAGAAAACGTGTTTGGTTTCGTTTGTTCATTCTGTGATATAGTTTATGAAAAAAATCAAGAAAATTCTAAACAATACTGTAAAAATAGTTTTCGAGAATTATAGCAAATTCAGATTAATGTTTTGTATTGTATATGATTTCCGGAAACTAACAACTCATTCTCTTCTCATTAATTATATCTCAATTGGGATAAATACGAGTATATCAGTAACGCTCTCAGATAAAAGTGAAACAATGGAATGTATTTATCATACCAATACCGATTTAATAATAATATTTAAATTGCCGGGATTATCATTCTGTTAAGATACATATAATATTTAAAAAAGATAACAGGCAATTCTCAATTGATAAAAATATTGTTACTATACTAATTAATTTGTTTAATTTCGTGTTTCATTTTATTGTTGTGGCACCGTTGAACTGTCTAAACTAGCTTAATATAACACATTTTGAAACATTCACTTAATACACTTATAGCATCCAAGTGTTTTAAGGCCTCAAATATTTCCCCTAAAAAATATCTTTATTATTTTGGAGTATCAAATATCCTTGTCCGTCTTCAGTAAGCAAACCAATTTGTATCCTGGTTAGTTGTATTCAAAATCTATACAAATAGAAATCTCGGTCTCTTTTATATTATAACATCTTGAAAATAACTATAAATATTTCACGAGTAGCATATAGTAGTATACATACAAAATTTATCTTTAAACTCACTACATTGATCAGTTCATCTTGAATTGGTTGAGTATATTGTTTGAGATATAGGTAGTTCTTCTACTAGTATTATTTTTGCATGCCTACCCGGCAGATTGTAAGCATCTCATCTTCAATGAGACACCAATGTACCGACTTAATCTATGCAAAATAAGTGATTTGATTTGATTAGTACTTTTGTATAAAGTATAGTATATGACTGAGTTAAGAAGGTCTTGCCTTGAAACGTCATTTTTACATTGTTTGGTCAGCCTAAGGATTTCAAGTCCTATTTTACATTTTTCGAAATTTTTGTACAGTTTAAAAGCTATTATATATTTTAGGCCAAGTTTAAAATGCTTTACATTGTTTTATGCCAAATTGTATTGTTTATGTCACAATTTATTTGTTCCCAGAGTTTCATGTTAATTTCATGGACCATATCCCTTGGAATGATTGCACTTGGCTTCTACACTTCTTACTTAGTCATGCAACTTGATTGGGACAACCAGGTTGGAGATAATCTATTCAATTCCTTTATGCGAGCTATCTGGGCTATAGGACTAGGTTGGATTATTTTCGCATGCGCTAAAGGATATGGAGGTAAGACAATGTTTTATGAAACATTTTTTTTTTACACATTACAAGTTAGCCCTTGACGCTATCTCACCTGGTGGTAAGTGATGATGCTGTCTAGGATGGTAGCGGGGTGACCTGTTAGGACGCCCCTAATTGGTGCCGAGCGCTAAATCGCTTGGCGACACGTCTTTGTCGGTAGGATGGTAACTAGCCACGGCCGTAGCCTCCCACCAGACCAGACTCGAGCCGGGAATCGAACCCGGGACCTCCTACTTTAAAATGCGACAGCGCGCGCGCTGCGCCACGGAGGTCGTCAAAACGTAACATTACGTTATTTAAAAAAAAATATGATATTATGATGTAATGATAAAAATATGCATTGTCTGTAACGGAGATAACTTTTATTTAGTAGTTACGTCTAATTATTTGGAGTTATGTGCTTTGATTTAAAAATATATAAATTAAATATTACTCGCATTAACTGTAAAGTAAAACATCGTAATAAAACCTGCATGCCTAAAAGTTCTTCCATAATGTTCTCAAAGTGTTACAAAGTCTACCAATCTGCTCGTTTTGCCCAGCGTTGTACGACAGGGCCACAATCCTATTGCTGAGAATAAATTCACACCCTGTAGTGGGTCACGTGGTGTGGTGGATGGTTAATAATGATGAAATAATGATGTAGATTGGTAGTCCAATGTCTCTCTGACCTAAAACTTGTAATGAATAGAAGCAGGCGTTACTTTGCGGAAATCCGTGATAAACAATAAACAGCAAGTATAATTTGCTATATTCCGCCGACAACCGGGAGATTTGTATAATATAACACCACACAAAATCTTCCACTAGAACCTCTACGCACGTTTCGACCCGACACCGGATCATCCTCAGGAGATGTTGACTTCACAAGCGCGAAAAGTTTACTAGTGGAAGATTTTGTGTGGTGTTATATTATACAAATCTACCGGTTGTCGGCGGAATATTGCAAATTATACTTGCTGTTTATTGTTCTAAAACTTACAACTTACAACAAACAAACAAACAAACAAACAGTTACTGAATTTGATGATATTTTCTAGGTCCCATAAATTGGTTACTGACGTTATCAATATGGAAGATCCCCGCAAGAATTTCTTTCGCAATGTACCTGTACCATTACCCGATAATGTTCGTTGTAGCGGGTATGCAGCTGGGGCCCCAGTACTTTAGCCAAGGCGCAAGGGTCAGTATCTTCTTCTATTTTCGTATTACGGATCGTACTTGGATTGTAGCAGTCAAATGGGGCTAATATCTCAATTCTTACCTGTTATGAAAGTTGACGGACGTGGAGATGTGCTAAAGAAGAAAATATTAATATAGTATTAAAATGAAAAAAAAAAACAAAAATTGCTTGGGTACATTATTGATGAAAAAAATAGACGATTTATTATTTTATTGTTTTTTTTATACTTATAGCAATAACTTTTTCGTTACAGATATTTGACTTCATGGCGTTTCTAGTGATCTCCGTGTGGGTTTCATATCTAGTTACGGTTGTTATCGACGCACCTTTTTCTACAGTTATTAAAATGGTCATAGGAGGAGGTAATTATTTATTAATATTTATATAATAGTATATTTTGCCATCGAAATTGCTAACGATAAGTTCGATTTTAAAATAAAAATTAGAAATTTTGTTTTTTAAACAGAAAATGAAAGAAAACATACAAATTTCAAACCGATATGTTTTCCAAACCTCAGCCATTTCTTTTTCGAAGTTTGGCCTATGCATGCATTGATCAGTTAGCCGATCAGTCATTCCTTGATCTTATAATGTACCTATATCTCTAATATTTTACCTTGAATTTATTCTTAAAAATGTTATTTGTTATCAGGTCCAAGGAAGCGACCACCACCAACCGAAAAACCTGAGTTATCAAAATCAGGCCCGTTACCTGAGAAAGACAGATCACTGTTAGAAAATAACATAATATTAACAACTCTTCAAAAAGATGACCATATTTTGGAAAAGAATGACATCTCACTGCAGAGAAATGGACCCCTTCTAGAGAAGAATGACGTCACATTACAAGCGAATGGACCTATCTTGGAGAACGATGATTTAATTGTAGAAAAGAATGGACGTATTCAAAGTGATGTGGAAAGAAATTTATCTTTAGAGAAAGATATTAAGCATTTGAATAAGAACGAAGTTTTGGATAGGGTAGATGTAGTAGGTGAATTAGCAACGAAGGAAGTTTCCAAATTTTGAGATCCTAGAATATCGCAAAATTTGAATACTAACTTGATCTGTTAGACTAAGAAAATAAGAAAAATACGTAGACTGTACACTCTGTATATCACATAAATTATTTAGCAAATAACATACTATATTTCCTTTAGTTATATTCCTATAGGTTTGTAAACTTTATTGTAAAAATTGTAAGATACATATAATTTAATTTATTAAAATAAAACTGAATATATTATAAGTCATAGATACGTTATGATTTATTTTAAGGTAATCTCAATAACTTAATATTAAAAGTTAATTAATAGTGTAAATAAATGTTTGTATTATTACATTTTTGTTGTTTCATTTAACGAAATGATATCTAATTAATTAAAGAAAAAGACATAATAGATGGACCCACAAACGTCACATGCTGTTAAATTTGTCACGACAAAAGTAATTCATATTCTTTTGAAGGTTGACTAATATAATCCGTTTAAACTATACCTTACAATATCTGTATTATAGAGTACGCTGGCTTTTTTGTGTAATTTTATTAGATTGCTTAAATAATAGGCATGGTGATGTTCACCATGCCTATTATTTAAGCATTCATTTAGAAATATAGATTTAAATTATTAAATAACCTTTGGCATGATTATAAAGAACTTTGCCTAGTGTTCATCTACATTCTATGTTACAGATATAGTCGGTTATAGTAAGTAATAGTAGTAATTGATAGCCTAGTGGTTAGGGTGTCAGCCTCCTAATCAGAGGTCGGTGGTTCGTATACGGGCACGCACCTCTAACTTTTTGAAGTAATGTGCGTTTAAAACAAATTAAAATATCACTTGCTTCAACGGCGAAGGAAAACATCGTGAGGAAACCTGCACGCCTGAGAGTTCTCAATAATGTTCTCAAAGGCGTGTGAAGTCTGCCAATCCGCACATGGCCAGCGTGGTAGACTTTGACCAAACCCTTCTCATATTGAGAGGAGAACCGTGTTCTGTAATGAGCCGGTAATGGATTGATCATGATGTTGGTAAGTGAAAGGTTTATTGCATGTTACGCCTTGTAATATATTAGTAGCAAATAGTAATTTATACAAAACATGAACTTCCAATTATAAAGTATGAGGTCCTGAATTTAATTACGGCCTCGAATGTGGTTTGTGCGAGGCTTCAGCTGCGGCTAATTTCTACCCTACTGGTAAAGTCATATAGGTATCGCCAATAAATATCGCCAAGCAGTTTTGCAGCATGATGCCGAGTAGAGTTCAAATTAGCGAATGGGTTCAGCCGGAAACACAGCGGTTTCGCTTCTGTTGCTGCAGTTAATGGTGATCACTTAACATGAGATGACCCATCTGCTCGTTTTCCCGCCTTTTTTTTTTATTGAGAGTAGAAAGTTGCAGCAAGATTTTTTTATATTACTAGAAGTTAGCCCTTGACTTTACTATTACAATCTACACCTGGAGGCAAGTAATTATGCAGTCTAAGTTGGTAGATTGCTAACCTGATGATATAGTTATATAATATAATCGATACTACTAATCGTGGTCTGAGTGACATCAAACAGTTAAGCTAAATTTCTCGGCGGCACGTGAAAAGCCTTGTGAAAATTATAAATAGAAAAATTGTTCCTGCTGGGGATTGATTACGGAAACTTTTTCATAATAATAATAAATTCTTTATTACACAAAAACAAGCATCAAAATAAGTACATAAAAAACTATTAGTAGTAAGGTGAGTATGGTTAGTATGGTGAGTATGAGGGATGTATGTATGTACTTGCGCAATTTAATCTACTGCCCCTGGTTTAGCTATATAGCTGTATTTCCGGGGGCAGTGCTCCCCTAAAATTACTGAACACGATGAATGAGTGTATATGTGTGTGCATGCGTTTCTAGTGTGTGTGTGTGTGTGGTGTCCACAACGCTTTAAATTACTCCAAGGAGGTACTCAAATCTTTAAAGCTATAAAAATACATTGGCGTGGTGAGAACTGTACACGTTCTAAAATAATAACTACTGAGACTTATTGATTGAGACTTACTGATTATTTTAGAACGTGTGCAAGTTAAATATATGTTATTTAAATTTTTGTATCAAGGCCTAATCAGGGTACATACATATCTAATAATATTAACTATAAAATTGCGCTTCCACTTATATTATTGCAATATCATTTGTTTGGTTTGATTTTGAGTTCTGTGTTTCAAAATTGCTACGCAAACATTAAATGTTCGCCTTATCGGTCACAAGATTTCGTGTGGTCAATGAATGCTCTAAATTATAACAACTATTATTGAATCATCTGAAATACTTATCAATATCTTTGCTATCATTCGGCGTAATTGAATATTATGTTCAGTTCAGTTGTAACAATGAAATCAATACTTTATTTTAGGAACTAAGAAGTGAAAACAAAAAATCGCTTGAAAGTTGAAAAATGCATGTATTTAAAATTAATGGTTCAAAATACATTTGAAAGCCATTTTATGACTTATTATTTTGTAGTAATATTACCTAGTAAATACTGGAAGACAAGGCATTGTTGGTAAAAATAATAAATACACAAAAGGATATCGTAATTATTGTTTTAACCCCGGACGTACAACGAATAATCAAATCAAGTCGATTGTCTAAGGCAATGATAATTAAACTTGTTATGTAGCCACAATTCGGCAAATAAAATTTAATTGTTATGATAATTAAAGTAAATATGTCTCAAGTTCTGGAATATTTTCTGATCGTATGATCAGAAAATATTCGTAAACATTAAGGTAAAAAATTCGTATAAATTAACCGTATGGTCACACTGCTAAGTGGACTTAATAATAGAATATTTATGCTAGAAATGTATTCAATTCTAACTACATACACTATACATTCCATGGTATACGACAATAGTGTGTAGTTTTAAAAAGCGTAGAAATTTGACGAATGGTCTCCAACAAACTCTTCGAAAACAACAAAACTAATCGAATACATACTTTTATTACTTTGGTTAATATAAATATCAACGGTCTTCGTCTTCTCCTACGGCCGTTGAGCCTGAGCATTAAATTCTGATGGTCATTCTCTGGTCTTCTTTCTTCACCTGCATGGTTTGTTGCACCAAGCAGTTGAAGAAAGAAGAGATTGCACCGAAAATATCGTTGCAATCGCGAAATAAAAATGCAATGTAATTCCATTCTTTCTCGATGTGTTACAACAAAATGGGGCGAATATT
Organism: Lasiommata megera; assembly: GCA_928268935.1. NCBI lineage: Eukaryota > Metazoa > Arthropoda > Insecta > Lepidoptera > Nymphalidae > Lasiommata > Lasiommata megera. Next base: position 14,402,192 of record OV743315.1, on the reverse strand, counting down.
ATTTTTAATTTTTACCAATTTTAAAAAGTGCCATGGCTGCAGGGAAAAGGGGAAGGGGAAGACCCCAAACTACATGGTTGACGAATGTCCAAAAGGACATGAAATGCCTCGGCCTCAATGATGAGGATACTAAAGGAAGATCGACGTGGCGCCGAATGATAAAAAAAGCCGACCCCGCGTAACGGGATAAGGCGAGGCCAAAGAAGAAGAAGAAGAAACCAGTGGCAAACTCTGCAATTCATCAAATATTAAAACTTCAAAATAAACTCGTAATATTATGAAAAATATATAAATAGAGAGAATGGAACAAAAATTTATTTGTTCTATTCTTTGTATGGTCAGAATTCGCGGAAAAATGATAGTTATTTTAAAATAGGGTATATACGTTCTACTAATTAAAGCTTATCAGATAAAAGCAAGGCCGAAGAAAAAATATATGATACAAAGCGTTTTGTAGCTTCATGCGAAGCCACTAGCTTTATATTGAAACTCATTGATGTTTTAATTGATAAATCATAATAGATTATCTCATCAAATTGTGCCCTTTTTCTTATCGATTTGTTATCAATGATCTAAAACTATCAATTAACCACTGTCAGTTCAGTTAGTTTTGGTACTTCTTAAAATGAAGACAATCCTGCTGGTATTTACGACTTTATTATGTTCCAGAACATGGGGAAAGTTATATGTAGATCCAAAGGTTAAGTTTCCATTAGATACAGATTTATATGAGAGGGTATTAGATAAAAAGGAATGTCAGAGGCAATTAGAATTTATAAAGCAAAATGATACCCTACTGTTGGCTCGATGTAAGTATTATATTATTATTATTGATTAAAAAAATATTTATTCATTGATATTTATTAGCTTTATACCAAAACTGTGATAACAAACACTTATAGAGGTATACAAAGGATAGCTCATATCTATAAGAGAAATTTGGCTTGTGTTTACAGTGTGCACTACCTACTTTGATTGCCTGGAAGAGATCACTATGCAGTTGGTGGGTTTTTCACTTTTACAAAACCACACGTTGTACATCAAATGTACAACTTATTTCATTCATTATTATTAATAATGTAAATTTATTCGACGTGTCACCCCACGCCGCCACATGATGTCATCCAAATAATTAATTGCTTTTCTAGTAACAATATGTGAATATTAATGATTAGATTGTTGAAGTAAATCTGTTATTTTCATATGTTGTAGTTTTGGATTCCGGAATGAGAATACCAAGAGGAATTTTAACAGGAAACTTAGTGGACCTAGGAAATTATCCACAATGCCTTGAAATACATGAAACTGTAGCAGATAATATGTCAATAGAAGGAAAGTTTTGCATGATAACGGTACCCGTAAATACAAATTTAAATTTGAAACCTTCAATTTCAAAGTTTATATTTAATTTTGATCCACGATCATTACACATACCTAGTGAACTATTTGAAAATCTTATGGAAAATGAAAGGAATATGCAAAAGATAAAAACTATTTTCGGCGAAAATTTACCAGAGTTTAGGTGAGATTTTCATATATTTTTTTTTATTATTTAGTTATTAATATAAAAAGGAAATATAATTCATATTACAATAAAGGCACCGAAAAAAAAAAGCTTTGTCCTCGGTGCTAGTCTGTAACAACTTTTAACAATACCTATGATGAATATTTTTTGCCCAAGTTTTCGTATTTGGGGTAGGTGTAAAATATGTTGCAAGAAGTGATGTAAATTTTAACAGAAATATTTATTTAAACATTTTATAACTACCATATTATATATACCATATTATTATGGCAGTTATAGAATGTTTTGAGAATGTTGTTAACATAAGATTTTTATACCACAGAAATGAACGAAGCAATCCTTCATCAACACTACAATTTCATTTGGCAATGTGTATCCCTAAAGTATGTACAACCGAAGAAACTATAACAGGACTTTTATTCAACCTAACAGCTGTAGGACTTCAATATGAAGACAATTATTGTCGACTTCCAAATGACAAACCTTGGGCACCAGTGGATTATGTGGCAGTGTAAGTTTAAATAAAAACGCGTAAATGAAATCTAAGGATGCATGACTCTGAAAATAAAACAAGGATGGTATCCTTGTTTTATTATCAGAGTTATAATAGTATCTAGGTATTATGAAATAGTTAATGTTGAAAAAATCCAATTTTTTGAGTTATACTCAAAAAATTGGATTTTTTTTTCGTGTCGTGTTATGTCTGTTGTTAAATATATTCATAATAATATAATTAATGAGAAAGTGAGTCTATTTCATCGGTTCTTGTTACATGTCATGTTTAGTTAAATTACTGTACTGAATCATGGACTTATGTCAGACTCTTACTGACTAAAAGCCCACGGTGTTCCTACTCACCGCTGTATGGCAGAGTCCCGGGAACGTGCCCAATTTCACCATCTAGAGGCGTACCGCAACAACAGCACACCAGCTAACTCGTTGACCGTAATGTGAGTGATGGACGACCCCGTTTGCATCGCCACAAATCCTCCCAAGGCACAAGGAGTAAGAGAAGTGGAGGAAAAACACCCTCCCAAACCAGGCCTTCCATCGCCGACGGGAAACGCTGCGAACGCTCACCGTCCTTCCCAGCCTACCAGTCCCATTCCGGGACGAGCCATAATACAATACCCTCTAAAGGAGACCACTAAAAAGTCATCTTCAATTCGGACGTCTTAAGACTGCCGCCTTACCCTGCCCGCCAGTCCCGTACCTGGGCTGCCATCGCACAAGGTGACTCACCTCCCGAGTCAACCACTGGGCCGTCCGCATTAACCATCGTGTAAAAATATCCCACATTTAAATCGTAGCCATGAATATTCATAATAATTTTGGATACCCAACTTTATCAAATTACAATAACAAATAAATCACTTGAATTATGTTATGTAACTTATTTTTTTATTAATCGTTTAATTTGATTACTGATTACTGATTGTATAGTAAAGCATTTTATTTGTTTTTTTAAGATTTCTTTGATTTGAGTTATCGAAATCCTTGATAGAGACAGATAGTGGGGAAGGGGATCCGGTTTCTAACATATATTTTTTGCTGGTGGTAATGACTGTTCAAGCTTCTGATAAGATTTATATTATTCAAAATATTATTAATAATAAGATAACACCTAATTTATTAACATGGTTTATATTTTTCAGAGTCACATTTTCAATTCTCGGTCTTTTGACATGCTTTAGTACTTATTATGATATACATCATAACGTAATATCTAAAAAAGGTAAATAATGTTTCTTTTACTGAATTGAATATTTTTATTATTAAAGATTATTAAGTTTGAAACTCAATAATTTTAATAATAACTAACCTTTTTCAGATCGAACTAAACCGAATGAAATCTTGATCGCATTTTCCGCTTTGACAAACTGCCGTCGTCTCTTGGTTGTAAAACCGAATCCTAATAACATACATTGTTTGGATGGTATACGTTCTCTAGCGATTTTCTGGGTGATTGTCGGTCATGTCTTTTACATCATTAGCTTTATACCAGCGAATCCAATTGATGCTGCGAATGTAAGTGAGCATTATTACCAGGCCTTAAATTCACAATTCAAGTAATATATTTATTAGTAAGAATATGAATACGTGTTTTTTACAATTAATTTTAGTATAACATTTTTTTTAGTGGTCACAATCATATCAATCAATTTGGATAACGACAGCGACTCTCTCTGTAGATACGTTTTTCTTACTGAGCGGTTTACTTCTCGTTTATATAACAGCAAATAAACTTACGGGAAGTATGTATGTATATGCAAAATAACATAAACCTATCTATATATTAAACAAAAAGTCATTTTCCTATTAAATTTCAGGAGGATTAATAAGAAATCTACCATTTTTTTATCTCAATCGTCTTTTACGTATGTTTCCTGTACTGGCAGCAGTAGTCCTTTACGAAGCTTCATTCTCAAATCGCGTAGCAGATGGTCCATTATGGAATCGATTTATGGTTCATAACGTACATAAATGCCGTACATTTTGGTGGACTACTTTACTACACTTGCAAAATTTCATCAACCCAGAACAAGTTGTAAGCATGTAATAATTATTTATGTAATTAATCATGTCTTTATTTTTAGTTTTCAATTTACATTTGTTACAATAGTAATGTTTATGGTAAGAACATGACTCGCGTGATAATAAATATATACCCGTAACCTATTCTATTTTTGAGATTTGGAAATTACAATCATCTAGAACCGGTCAATAAAATAGTTTTAATAGTTAAGAGTAAGTGCAAATCACGCAAATCTGTTATCAGTGGAAATTTATAATTTCTTCAATCTATATATGCTCCAAAAGTGGAGCATCCTCAGGAGATCTTGACTTCGCAACAGCTGTCATGTAATTGCTTAGTTGGTTTTAAAGTAATATAGTAATAAAGCTTAATTTCCTACAAGCTATAAATGAAGCTTTTATACAGTAAAGTTAGTTCCTACAATATAATTTTGTTTTTCAGTGCGTTGGCGTAACATGGTATTTGGCAATAGACATACAACTACACATATTATCACCAATAATATTATTTTGGGTTCTCGGAAGATCAAAAGTATCAGCGTGGGTAGCTCTCACAACTGCTGTATTTTCGACTCTTGCAGCTTCAACAGCTTATATATTCTTAAGCGAACCACTAAAAGAACCCTTAAACATTTTCGTTTACTACTATGTTAACATTTTGACACGGGCTCCACCATTTCTTATTGGATTAGTATATGGATATATGCTGCATTTGTGGAGAAAAAGAAGGGCAAAAATGCACACTGTAAGTTGTCACCATCATATTTCAAATTGATCACTTCTGAGACATCCTAATTTTATTGACACATTTTGCCTTTTATAATAAAATTATAATATCAACCTGATAAATAATTAAACTTATTGCTATATTTTTGTTTAAAAGTGTCATCAGACTAATGACAGTATTGTTTTTCAGAGCGTGCATTGTTTTCTTACATCTTTTTTTATTTCATTATTAGTTCTTATATTATACTGCAAGTTCAAAGGCGATCTACTGAATTTTCAAAATAGTATAGTAAAGAGTTTATTCCTCTCCTTCTTACGCCCCTTATGGGCTTTATCTCTTGGATGGATTATTTTTGCCTGCGTCAATGGATACGGGGGTATGTATTGTATGATTTGCCCGTTCAAATTTGCAGTGTTAAAATTGCATTCTCCTTTTTTTCTAAGGAACACTTGACGCACTTTTTTATTTAAAACAAATTGCAAAAATTTGTAAACTGAATTGAATATCATTATTTTTCAGGTCCGATAAACTGGTTTTTATCTCTTAATGTTTGGATAATTCCAGCTCGTATTTCCTACGCGATGTATTTAATACATATGTCTTTGATGTTTATTGTTTATTCGAGTAGACTACAACCGGTGTATTTCACTGTAGGATCTGCTGTAAGTATTTCATCTTTCGTTTTTACTTAAAATCATTTAAAGTCATCATATTATGTAAACGTTAACTGCTGTGTGGAAAAAAGGAGCATGACTACGTTTAGTTGCTAGTTTTCCTGATGCAGTTAATTTCGCACTGCTTTCTTTATGTTAATCGTTAGGACATATTAAACTCAGATGGTCTTTAAAAGTCATTACTTTTACGATAAACATGACGTTTCCGCTTTCTCTTCAACCTTGCATGATCTCAAATTTAAAATGGGATTACCTCAGAAAAATTCTGATTTATACAAAATATACGAAATATATTTTTGGATGAGTTTTTTCAAATGTGATATTATTAGTTTATATAATTTCATTAAAAATGTTCTCTTATTCTAAAGTTGACCTCTTTATTTATTTTCAGATGTTTGATGCTTTTGGTTTCCTATGGTTATCTATGTTCGTATCATTCTTCATAACAGCGCTCATTGATGCACCATTTGCTTTACTTTTCAAGAAGTTATTTGAACATGGTGAGTATTTTAGAGTAAATGTAACAGTTTAGATTATTTAACAGTTTCTAAAATACTGATCAAATCAACTCTTAGCTGACAATTTTTCTAGACACGCCAATCTTAATATAATGAAATATCGCCGTACATAGCTGATCATCGTTTAACATTGGAAAATGTTGTTTTAAAGAATCAGTGATAACGCAAAATATAATTTACCCTCCAATAAATCATATCAGTATTTAGTATTGAAATTTATACATAATTTAGAATTTATTTAGAATTTCCATCCATATAGATCTTTGCTTAATTATTCTATAACCATTATATATTTTTGATATAGTATCTACGCAGAATAAGAATCCTAACAAGAAGATAGAAGATAAAACAGAAAACGGGAACACACAAAAAACTTTCTATCACGAAAACAAGATGTAATTAGATTGGATTGATTATACCAGGTTTACCAAACTAGATCTGATGGAATATTTGATTATCATTGTAAAATTTACTTATTTTTTTTAAGTAAACTATATGTCACACAAAACAACAAATATTATGTTGAAGTAGTATAGTATTCACGCTTGGAAAGGTATGAGACTATTTACGTTTCTCAGAACACATATTGAACGACATTACTAAGTACTATAAATTCTAGTTAATACTGTAAACTATGTAATAAATCAATTTTCTTATCATCTGTCTACCAATGCTATAAGCCAATGTTATAATTTTAATTGTGAATGATTTTAGTTCACGTATTTAACAGAATATACAATTAGATTTAATATCTTAGAATGTACTTTCTTTCTAAATAAAGTACAACACTCTACACTGCGCTATGACTGTACAAATTTTGACTTTTTTGTTAAAGAGTGAAGTATTATGTAATTTGGATGGAATACGTAACCATATATTATAAAATCATACCCATATCAATTTATATAACACCGCAATTTGTTTAGTCACAGTGTACTTCTTATCAAAATAAACAACTTATAATAAATAACTAACTTATTGGTAAAATCTTACAATAAGGATACTTACAGTTTACTTTAATATTGACTATTAAATAATTGGTTTTAATCAATTTATGAAGTAACCACATTTTATGAAGTAATTTATGAATTTAACACATTACGTTAGAAGATCGTCTATTTATTTAATTACTTCACTATACAAGGATAATATGTATCAAATATTTTTTTAGTAAAAATATTACTTTATACATGAAGATGTCTTATAATATTGTCGAAATGTCACTACATAAACTAAATATTGAAACAGATAACAATTTAAAAGACATACATATAGCTAACAACCAAATACAGCTTGATGACATCAATTAATTTCAATTGATCATTTCATAGCTTAGGAACTTTATACATTCTTGAAATATACTAACATCTTATTATCCTGACTTGAAATAGTCACATAAGAAATGTATTCAATATTTTGGGTTCCTAAGTATAACAATTTTACTGCGCTTAATGAAACAGTCATTCCGCTTGTCCGAAGTGAAACCGCATCAAACTTTTTAGCTTTAAAAACCATTTAGAATTTGTTTTGCAAATACGTCACAAACGTAAGTTAAAAGTACAACCTAAAATTTACCTTTAGTGAAGTTTTTAGGCAGTTACACTGCTCTAGTATGTTATAGGGCCACTGCGTACATAGAGTTTGACAAAAGGATCACTAAGTTACACAAAATAAAGATAAATGTTACACAAAATGTTTGTTTTATTTATAAAAGTCAAATTCAATTCTAATATTACATTATTCAAATTTGCATATTAAACAAGTCAAAAACAGTATACATAGACATAATTTTTCAAGTTATGTCGACCTCCGTGGCGCAGCGCGCTGCGGCATTATAAATATTATATATGGTGGAGGTCTTGGGTTCGATTCCCAGGTCGAGTCTGGTCTGGTGGGAGGCTTCGGCCGTGGCTAGTTACCACCCCTACCCTACCGACAAAGACGTGTCGCCAAAGCGATTTAGCGTTCCGGCACGATGTCGTGTAGTAACAAATTAGGAGTATGGGTTAGCCCGCTACAATCTTAGACCGCATCATCACATACCATCAGTTGAGATGCCGTCAAGGGTTAACTTGTGTTGTATTATAAAAAAAGTGTATTGCCATTTTTAAAGTAAAAATACTCGTACAAAAGACGAAAAAATAGTTTTTTCTGTATGCAAAAGTCATTCGTTATCTTGAAACTTGTTTGGGATCTAAATATGGAAATCGGATTTTGAAGACTACAAAAATACCAATTTAGAGGTCAATTCCAAGACTTAACGAGCATTATATCTTACGTGTCTTAAGTAAGGATGTATTCAAGGATGAATTTAAAATGAATCGACGTTTATCAGCAGCCTTAGAAGATGAAACACATCTCAGAGACACTTTCAATAAACATCGTAATAAACTCAGTGCCATACAGATGCGCAAAAACGAACGTCCTAATAATAATTATCAATTGGTAAATAAGTGAAAGTAAATAGGACTTTCATACATACAATTATTTGTCAAATCCTAGAATTATATTACTTTTGCATACATTGACCATACTATTAATAATTGAGTATTTTGTGAGAAATGAAAAAGTATTATGGATTATTTAGCGAAGGAAGCAAGATCAATCAGATAATATGTGCAGTGCTGAGTAAGTATACAACTTTTTGCAATACTAATACTAGTGTACTAATAAGATCTTAATTACTAGTTTAATATATTATCTACTAGCTGTTGCCCGCGACTTCGTCTGCGTAAAATTGCTGATTTCCCGTGAGATTGATGTTTCCCGTGCTGCCAATGCCCTGCTTCAGAAAGTAACCTACAGGCAAATGTTAAATTGCCGATTTTCGTGTTTCTAAATTAAAAAACATAGGACTTTCATACAAACTTCAAACCCCTATTTTACCCCCTTCGGGGTAGATTTGGATGAAAAAAAATTCTAACCTTATACTTACGCCCTAATAGAAACCTATTTTCAAAATTACTTATAGACTTCATAATAAAAAAAAATAAACAAAAACTATCATCCCCTATTTAACCACCCTTAACAGGTAATATTCAAAAAAAAATTGATGTACATGTTATTTATTTATTATTATTAATCTTAATGCAAATTTTTGCGTCTCTAACTCTAAAAACAAAGAAAATTCATACAAACTTCCAAACCCCCTTTTACCCTCTTAGGGGTGGAATTTCCAAATATCCTTTCTAAGCTGACATCTCTTAACTATGAACTATCTACTTGCTAAATTATAGCCTTATACGTACAATAGTTTTTGAGATCTCGTGTTTAATCAGTATGTATGTAATTATGTAAGTGACCTTTCGCTTTTCTATATACAAATTAAAAATAACGGTTAAAATATTATCATTTCAGTAAATTTTCCTGTGTTCGCATATGGTGCAAGTATAGGATGGATGTCTCCAATGACACTCTTGCTACAATCAAACGATTCTCCAAGAGAAGTACCTTTATCAGATATTGAGGTTAATTTCGATCAGTGATTTTGACTACTTATAAATGCTAATTATTTGTTAACTGTTAAATTGCTTGATTCTTGCTTGCTCTTAAGTACTTGAACATATTTTTTCACGTTCAAATTGTTATTTCAATTCTTTGCAGGTATCATGGATGGCAGCAGTAGCCTATTTGACTTGCATACCCGGAAATTTTCTGATGGCATTTTTGGGCGATACTTTTGGAAGGAAAATCACTTTACTTTTCATTTCGTCTACTGGTGCAGTAATTATTATATATCTTTATTTATCTTCTTTATCCATTTTTAGTGCTTTAATAGCTCTTACATTTCAGACATTCAACCGAAGATTTTTAAGACGCATCAATGTAATATAATATCAATGTAGTATGAAGTCATTTTTAATACTGTACCCAGGAGGTGTAAAGTTGGTCAATACTGTACCCAGGAGGTGTAAAGTTGAACGCTTTATAAACTATTATAAACCCTCTCGAGTTTATTTACATATATTTTTCCGAATCCATAGCATACGCTTGATAACGATGGTCTGGTGATGGAGTCGGATAGTGCATTTTTATTTTCTATAAAATATAGTTGTCATCATCATGATCAACCCATTACCCGCTTACTACAGAGCACGGGTCTCCTCTCAATATGAGAAAGGTTTGGCCATAGTCCACCATGCTGGCCATGTGCGGATTGGCAGACTTCACACGCCTTTGAGAACATTATGGAGAACTCTCAGGCGTGCAGGTTTCCTCACGATGTTTTCCTTCACCGTTGAAGCAAGTGATATTTTAATTGTTTAAAAATGCACATAACTCCGAAAAGTTAGAGGTACGTGCCCCTGGGCTACCACCGCGTCAATATAGTTGTATTATTCATTAACATATCATTTTATTTTTGAAGGCAAGTTGGATTCTTATGCTGTCATCGTTTGAAGTTTGGGCTCTGGTTCTTGCGCGAGCTTTAGTTGGCATTACCATGTCAGGATGTTATGTCACCTGCCCAATTTACACTAAAGAGATAAGTGATGATAGTATACGAGGAGCTCTTGGATGTTTGGTAAGAGTACCTTATCTTAATGACATTAATAGCAGATTTTTTTTTTATACACTACAAGTTAGCCCTTGACGGCTATCTCACCTGGTGGTAAGTGATGATGCAGTCTAGGATGGTAGCGGGCCAACCTGTTAGGAGCATGGTAATCCCACGCTCCTAATTGGTTTCTACGCGACATCGTGCCGGAACGCTAAAATCGCTTGGCGACACGTCTTTGTCGGTAGGGTGGTTAACTAGCCACGGCCGAAGCCTCCCACCAGACCAGACTCGAGCCAGGAATCGAACCCAGGACCTCCAACTTTATAATGCGACAGCGCACGCACTGCGCCACGGAGGTCGTCAAAGGTTAAGGCTTCTGTTGCACTTATCAAAGGGGATCTATCAGGGGTCATAGAACATTTAATTTTAATGGAACATATTTTTTATCATCAATAATTTTTACCGCTTATTAACGTCCAATGGATTCAGGCATTCTGTATAGGCCATAAGAAATATCACCCGCTTGGCGTAATGGTGTTAGGTCAATAGCGGGGGTATGGTCTACTCAGGTTGTATTCTTCAGCTTCTGGTACCACCAAGCGATGTAGCATTTCGGTACGCGGCGGTAAAATCGAGAGGTGTTGGGATTAATAAAACTCCCATATCCCTACCACGTCAGCCCACTCACATTCATAGACAGTACTGCTTTTACTGTATTACTTTTCTATCACCAGGTGGGGGGCAACCTCCCCGACTGACTGCAGAGTCAAAGCCTAAGTTATAGCAAAAAAAAAACGTTTTAGTCGTGGTGGGTATTCAACGATTATCAGTGATAATAACACGGGCCAATAAAAATAATAAAATATAAAATCATTCTTAGTTCAATCCGGTTCGACTAACCCGGAACCTCACGGTCCGTAGTTTAATATACTTAATATATGCTAACCCAACAAAATATATCCAAACTTCCTAATGTATATTATATATGCTATTGTAAGTTTGTTTGATACGTCATTTAGCCTTATCACCTAGTCACATATATTTGTTCCCCATTTTGCTGCGGGAACGTGAACTATGCAACTGAAACCGCGGGACGTAGCTAGTAAACACATAAAGAGGTTTGAATATTTTAGTGACGCGATGTTAGTTTATTGTAAAATTCTAAATCTCTAGAATGAACGAAAAACATAACTTTAGTTTTAATTTATACTTTTACTGAAATAATTAATAACTTTAACAAGAATTAAACTAAATTATTATTAATAATATAAGCGAAGCGGTGATAGCCTAGTGGTTAGGGCGTCAGCCTCCTAATCAGAGGTCGGCGGTTCGAATCCGGGCACGCACCTCTAACTTTTCGGAGTTATGTGTGTTTTTAAAAATTAAAATATCACTTGCTTCAACGGTGAAGGAAAACATCGTGAGGAAACCTGCACGCCTAAGAGTTCTCCATAATGTTCTCAAAGTCTGCCAATCCGCACATGGCCAGCGTGGTGGACTATGGCCAAACCCTTCTCATACTGAGAGGAGACCCGTGCTCTGTAGTAAGCCAGCAATGTGTTGATCATGATGATGATGATGATTATTAATAATCATTGTCTCGGAGTATACAATCAGTGCTATTTTGCTAGTCAATAAACTGACTATTGGCAAGTTTTCTTCACATTTAATAATTATTTGTATTGCATTTTCCTCTTTTGCGAAAATCCTTTAACAATAAAAATAAAAGACGTCATATTGTTACAGGTAATTTTATTCCATACATCAGGTAACTTGTTTCTCTACATCATCGGAGATTTGTTATCTTATCGCACAGTCCTTTGGATTTGTTTATCGCTGCCAACGTTTCATCTAATCCTTTTCATGATGATGCCTGATTCACCTTCATATTTGGTTAAAAGTGCTAATGTCGAGGTAAGGAAAACGCTTTCATAAGAAATGGTGGTTTCAATTATCTCTATTTGTTTATTTTTTATTACAATTATTCCAAATCTAATTATATTAAAATCAATTGTTTGCGGTACCTAGTTGTAAAAAAATGTTTACCCGTTTTTAGGCTTCTGTACCGAAATTGAAAAACGGAACCCTTATATGACTTTGCAAGTCAGGAATGTTTTTTATTTATTAGAATTATATGAAACTTTTTACAAATGAAATCAAGTCAAATCAAAAATAGCTTTATTCGTGCCATCCTATTACGGGCATCTATGAATGGTTCATATTTATAATCCTTAATATCTTAATATGATTTGTCTATAAGCTTACGTTTAATGAAAACTTGGAGATTATTGATAGATATCTCCAAGATTTTAATAGGTAATTTATTATAAAATAAAATATAATTTCCTTTGAATGAGTGACTAATTTTATGTAGCCTACTAAACGGTACTATAAGTTCACTTTTACTTGTAATGTTCAGTGCTTTGCATATTTTTCAAACCAACTGTTTCCGAAAATAAGATAGTGTTTAAGGTTTCGAACCCATATTGTTGGCTGTATCTCGTGAACCGTGAAATTGGTATTGATTTAAAATGTTCCCTAATTGTATATTATTATTGCTAAATAAAAGAAATCACTTGGTTGGTTTATTATTTACAAAATATTTCTACCAACAAAGTAAGTTTTGCGGTTCATTAAAATAATAAGATTGATTTTTAATTGCATTAAGTTTTAGTTCTGTTATTAATATTGACTCAATATTAAAATATTATTGAAAACTATATTCATCATCATTTCAACCGATAGACGTCCACTGCTATCTTTTGTAGAGAATTCCAATGGCCACGGTCTTGGGCCGCTTGTACCCAGCGGCTCCCTGCGACTCGTTTGATGTCGTCTGTCCACCTTGTTGGGGGTCGACCAACGCTCGGAGAAAACTATATTAATATATAATAATTAATAGAAATGTTATTTTATTCGGTTATCTACAAAAGCGTGTTACATGCATCTTTTGTGAATATTGCATACATTTTTTTTATCATTTCTAACTATATAATTTTAGGAAGCAGCGAGGGTAATGGCTTGGCTTCGTTGTAAAGTTGAAGATGATCAGTCAATAAAAAGTGAATTAGAAGTTATAAGGAAGGAACAGATTAACGATAAGGAAAGCAATCGTTTCCTACTACGCACAATTAGTAAGAAACTTTTATTGAGAAATTGTATATCATAAAGTAATGTATTTTAGTGTAATGTGAACCGCGCGGGTACCTTACTCATAGACGTGAAATCCTTTCCTACAAATATTCTAATTACTGGTTTTGAAACTTGTAAAAACCGGTATTTTTGGCGGTAAACTATACTAAACTATACTAGGTACCATCAACGCGCAGATGAAAATTTTGATGTTAGTATGCAATAATATATGCATAGTATGGTAATTGTATTATCACGGAAATCAAATAGGACTAGTAGTAGAAAAAAAAAAAAAAAAAACAGTCTAACAGTCTAATTATAATGATAAAGTTATGAAAGTATATGCTTTCTAATAGCAATATTAATTAATTTTTGTGTTTTTGTGTTTATCGATTACAAAAAGACGCAAAATCTTTCTTCTATTCTTATCTTTCTTATATTTGTAATATAAGATTATTATTAATATCTAACTTAGAGTAAAAAGTCTTCATGAAAGAAACACATTGATTAGGCTTAATACTTATCATAACATTATTTTTATTCATCACAGCTAAAAATAAGTCTCAATTTTAATCTAATTGATAAATACGACTTTATTTAAAGATTCATAATATACGTGTACGATAAAATTGACGGTCGTATAGTAAGAGAGGAGGTCTTGGGTTCGATTCCCGGCTCTAATCGGGCTTGCTACCTCCAGGCAATAACATACCGTCCACTGATCTAGCGTTCCGGTATGATGCTCCGACTACAAGTAACTGCAAACTCACCTGATGGTAAGTGATAATGCAGCCTAAGATGGTACTAACCTGATATGGTAGACTCATACTCCTAATTGGTTAAACGCTAAATCACTTGGCGACACGTCTTTTGCCGGTAGGGCGGTAACTAGCCAATGGAGAAGCCTCCCACCAGATCAGACTCGAGCTGGGAACCGAACCCAGGACCTCCAACTTTATAATGCGACATTTTTTTTTTTCGGACTGACTATTAGCTTTGCTTACCCTATTGGTTGCAACAGCGTAACCGAGCTGTTTGGCGAGCTTCGGAAAGAAGCTCTGCCGGAAGAAATTTCGAAGAAACCAAGGGAACATCTGCCTAAGGGCGCCGTTCCTGTGAGGCCGAACTTCGGCTTAGGCGACGCTTGGGATAACGGGGGAGTCGGACGGTGTATATATATATAATGCGACAGCGCACGCACTGCACTACGGAGCTTGTCAAAATAAATATAATATGTATGTTTTTTCAGTAAAGGACAATATACTCTCCAAAGCGTTTTACATAGCTTTGATAGTAACATTAGCTCGTGAGATATGCGGCGCTGTACCAGTTCTAAACTTTGCCGGAGAAATAATTTCCTTAGCTACCGCTGACAGGAGTCTCGTGCTCAGCCCTAACCAGCAAGCGATTCTACTGGGGGTAGTTCAAGTAACTGGATCCATGCTGGCATCTAGTATAGTAGAAAAGGCCGGAAGAAAGGTAAGATCTTTAACTCTTAGTAAACATCATCGTTATCAACCCAATTACCTGTCTATATGCATGAACCACTACAGAGCACAGATCCCGATTAGGATCCCGTTCGGGATCTGTGCACTCAAATTCAAATTCAAATAATCTTTATTCAAATAGTCCTTTAGAAGGCACTTTTGACGCGTCATTAATTTACATACTAGTGATTTGATGGTGATTACTACATTCGTAAAGTTAAAACTAAAGCTATGAGGGTTCAAAACGCGCCCTGGTCTAAGAGGAAGCCCACAACAAACTTAGCCGGGTTTTTTTTTTATTATCACCATGTCACATAATCAATAATAAATTATAGTACCTATGGAGCAATTCACACCCAAGCTTTTTTATCGTTTATATAATCCTTTATATCAGAATATGATTTTTCTATAAGCTTTCTTACAAAAACTTTAAATTTATTGATAGACATCTCCAAAATATTAATAGGTAATTTATTATAGAATAAAATACAATTTCCTTTGAATGAGTTACTAATTTTGTGCAGCCTACTAAACGGTACTACAAGTTTACTTTTACTTCTATTGTTCAGTGCGTGCGTTACAGTACATTTTTTTTTTCTTGAATTTATCATAATTTTTATGAACATATATTAAATTTTCAGAGTACGCATATATATTGGCTAAGCACTGTCATTATTTTACAATCTTAAAATTTATCACTTAATGACTCTGTAGTACCTAGTTCAGTATAAAAAATGTTAATGTCAAATCGATCAAGAAAAAGATGTATAATGAATGGTCTATTATTATGGTTATTTCAGCCAATACTCTCAATAACGTCGTTGATATCTGGACTCAGTATGTGTGCTTTGGCATCATGGTTTGTCGCTAAGGACTATGGCGCGGTTACGCCTAACTGGATACCCATACTGACATTGTGTCTGTGCATATTCTGCGACGCATGCGGCTTGCAACCAATCTCTATTGTTATAACAGGGGAAATATTTTCTTATAAAGTAAGTATTTTCTTATAAGGTAACCGACATAGCTCTAAGGGCTTGCACGCTGAAGTGGCAGTGGGCTGGTCACGTTTGTCGGAGAACCGACGGACGTTGGAGTTGGAAGGTCCTCGAATGGAGACCACGTCTCGGCAAACGGTGTGTGGGCCGTTCTCCGGCCAGGTGGAGTGATGAGCTCCGAAAAGTGGCAGGCATCGACTGGATGCGAAAAGCCGGAAGTAGGATGAGTTGGCACTACTTCAAAGAGGCCTATGTCCAGCAGTGGATTAATGTTGGCTGATGATGATGATGATGATGAAAGTAAGTTTTATCGTACCAACATTAGCACCTCTTGCTATTTACTGTTACCTTCTAGTTGCTTCATATATTTTAGTGCGTTTTTCTATTGAGTATAGGGTCTTGGTTTTGAATTATTTTCCCCATTATGAGGCCTTTGACATACCTGGAACATTGTTAGGTTAAAGTTTATCGGAACAGGACGAAAATTCTTGATTTCTAAAGCACGGACATGAGGTAACGCTTGAAGTCTTTTTTTTATTAGTTACAAGTTAGCCCTTGACGGCTATCTCACCTGATAGTAAGTGATGGTGAAGCTTAAGATCGGAACGCTAAATCGCTTGGCGACACGTCTTTGTCGGTAGGGTGATAACTAGACACGAGCGAAGCCTCCCACCAGACAATAACTGTTACCTTATAGTTGCTTCATATATTTTAATGTGTTTTTCTATTGAGTATAGGGTCTTGGTTTTGAATTAGTTTCCCTATTATGAGGCCTTTGACATACCTGGAACATTGTTAGGTTAACGTTTATCGGAACAGGACGAAAATTATTGATTTCTAAAGCACGGACATGAGGTAACGCTTGAAGCCTTATATCCAACCAATAAGCGTCAAATACCAATATTGCTTAACCAATGAAATCAATTGATGTTATGATAATAAGGTAATAAAATGAATCTACTCTTGATTAGAATGATAAAGTACCTTTCTGGTACCTTACTAGCATCTTACTAATGTTTGTCTCGTGCTCCCATTAGCAGAAAGGTTTCATATAAAAAATGTTTATGACGACCTCCATGCGCTGCCATAATATAAATTAGGAGGTCCTGGGCTCAAGTCCCGCGGGTAGTTACCACCATACTGGCAAAGTCATACCGCCAAGCGATTTCCGTCCCTTAAACCAGTGATAATAATGTTAATCTATATAGATAAATATAATGGAATTGCTTGTGTGTGATTTCGAAATAATGACCTACGAGATTACGAATGGACGATAGCAGAAACTCAACACGTTTAAAAAAATTATATTTACCTTACGTTAAGTACCAGATTTCACTAGTTTGTTATTATTTAAGCAGATATAATAATATTAGGATAATAATGATTTTTTATAGATATGTATATTTTTTTATTTTTGACCACCACAATCTATACGCCTGAGAGTTCTCCATAATGTTTTCAAAGGCGTGTGAAGTCTGCCAAACCGCACATGGCCAGCGTGGTGGACTATGGCCAAACCCTTCTCATATTGAGAGGAGACCCGAGCTCTGTAGTGAGCCGGTAAAGGGTTGATCATGATGATGATGAATCTATACAATTATCGTACGCACATCTCACGGTGGCTTGAAGATAAATCTTTCAGTGATAAGCTTTCGTTCATTTATTTCAGATATAAAGTATTTATTAGGATAATTTTAGTACATGACGACCTCCGTGGCGCAGCGCGCGCGCTGTTGCATTATAAAGTTGGAGGTCCTGGGTTCGATTCCCGGCTCGAGTCTGGTCTGGTGGGAGGCTGCGGCCATGGCTAGTTACCACCCTATCGACAAAGGCGTGTCGCCAAGCGATTTGGCGTTCCGGCACGATGTCGTGTAGAAACCAATTAGGAGTATGGCTTTACCATACCCCTAACAGGTTAGCCCGCTACCACCTTAGACTGCTTCATCACTTACCATCAGGTGAGATTGCCGTCAAGGGCTAACCTGTAGTGGATAAAAAAAAACATGCAAGAATAAGGTGTATGAATAAGTTATAGAAAAAGTTTTTTTTTTTTCAGTATCGAGCAACCGTTATGGCGATTACGATGTCAGTAGCGTCGTTTTTTGACTTCCTACAGTTACTCTTTTTCAAGCCTTTGGCTAACTCTATAGGGATCCACGTTGCATTTTATTTCTTTGGTATGGTATGCATTTTCATGGCGATCTATGTTGTAGTTGTGATCCCTGAGACCAAAGGAAAGAGTCTGGTTGAAATCTATAAGTGTTTTTGTAAGAAGAAAAGTCAGCAACGGGAACTGGTCACTGATTGTATTGAATAAACGTATAAAAATAATATTTTTTGTTTAATTATAACAGTAGTATTAACTAAAATATAAATAGATTTTCCTTCACAGTTTCATCTACATTTAATTCAGTTTAGTAAGTTCATTATTTATAATATAACATATAAATAGTTCATAAAACGGCAAGAAGTTTCATGTTCGAGGTATTTATCATTAAAAACAGTATTCATCAGCGCCATCTATACCATAAATATAGAATTACGTAGAAGACGCACGAAGTATGAACGTTTACCAGAATCAAACCATATTAGCTACACTTTCAAAAAGTTTAAGAAAATTGTAACAGATGGCGTTGTTCGATTTAATTCACAATATTTGCGGTGGAATGCGCTTCTGAATCTTTTAGGACAAGTACTTTCAAAGAGTTTTAAATAAAAACATTAGATAGGTGCCTCCATCAAACGTTTTACTAATTCTACATTTTATTTTAATTCTTTAGCGCTATATTAAAATAATCATGTAGATAAGTTACGAAACGTGAACCCAGAATAAAACCTTCGCAGCTTTAACGTCAATTTAATGTACTACCTAGTGAATTGTGACAGACAGCGTAGCTGATTTGATTTACGTTCTCTGCGCAAGATGGCGCTTTTGAATCGCTTCCCCGCGATATATTATGTAGGTATGTGTTAAAAAAGTTTCATACTTTTGAAAACAGTTTTTTAATAACTAAATCTAATTGTCAAATTAATAAAAGAATTAATGCTTAACTTAGCACACGTTTGAAACAAACTTTTTTTTGTAAATTAGCGTTCAATCGTGCCCGAGCGACAGTCATAGGCAGGTGGTTTTTAAACTGACTGCTGAAATATTAAGATTGAAAATTACAGTTAAATTATTCAAGTCATTAAGTAATACCACAGAATCGTGAGGAAACCTGCACGCATTAGAGTTCTCCATAATGTTCTCAAAGGCGTGTAGTCTGCCAATCCGCACACGGCCAGCGTGGTGGACTATGGCCAAACGCTTATCATATTGAGAGAAGCGTTTGGCCATACCCGTGATCTGTAGTGAGCCGGCAAAGAGTTGATCATGATGGTGATGAATCACTCACCTTCTCCAATGAGTGAGGAAGGCTGTACCAGCTGTAGCTGTGTAAAAATGAGTTGGTGAATATGACCCGCTGGCACTTTAAGTGCTGCTTTTTTTTATACACTACAAGTTAGCCCTTGACGGCAATCTCACCTGAAGGTAAGTGATGATGCAGAATAAGATGGTAGCGGGCTGACCTGTCAGGGGTATGGTAAACCCATACTCATAATTGGTTTCTATTCGCCCGACCCCCCGTTATCCCAAACGTCGCCAAAGTCGAGGTTTGGCCCCAAAGTTCGCCTCGCCCTTAGGCAGACGTTCCCTTAGTTTCTTCGAGCCCTAGAGCTCAAAATTTCTTCTGGCACAGCTTCTTTCCGAAGCTCGCAAAACAGCCCGGTTACGCTGTGGCAACCAATAGGGTTAGTACAGCCAATAGACACTCCGCAAAAAAAAAATTAGACAACGCTAAGTCGCTTGGCGACTTTGTCGGTAGGATGTGTAGTAACTAGCCACGGCCGAAGCCTCCCACCAGACCAGGCTCGAGCCGGGAATCGAACCCAGGACCTCCAACTTTAAAATGCAACAGCGCACGCGCTGCGCCACGGAGGTCGTCAAAGCTAGTTTCTCATCAAGTGACATGTAAAGATCGTAACAACAGATGGCCTTCCCTTTTATGCCCTAATGACGGATATCCTGAGACGGCTTTATGTTTCGACCGATCTTCGCGGAACTCATCCACTTTTATGAATGGGATCTCCTTTCGTTTATTCCGCTGTAGGTTATTACTGTCGCTTTATCTTGATTACGCTGAGGTTATTTTGCCTTCCACTCGTTTATAAAGCTAGATTAATTTTGGGTATGAAATGGTCATGTTGACTTTGCGAAGTAGATACACACAAACCATTTTGGTGTACTTTTATGTATAGACCTCATATATCATCATCATCATCATGAACAACCCATTACCGGCTCACTACAGAGCACGGGTCTCCTCTCAATATGAGAAGGGTTTGGCCATAGTCCACCACGCTGGCCATGTGCGGATTGGCAGACTTCACACGCCTTTGAGAACATTATGGAGAACTTTCAGGCGTGCAGGTTTCTTCACGATGTTTTCCTTTACCGTTGAAGCAAGTGATATTTTAATTGTTTAAAAATGCACGTAACTCTGAAAAGTTAGAGGTGCGTGCCGGGATTCGAACCGCCGACCTCTGATTAGGAGGCTGACGCCCTAACCACTGGGCTATCACCGCTTCTATACCTCATATATACGCACTACAAATTTTTTCATGGCTAGGTATAGAAATAAACATTAATGAGTCGGTTTATCACTCTTGTTTGTTTTAGTAAGTAGTTACCTTAAGCTTTTGTTATTGTAAAGTATAAACGCAAAATTTGATTGATATCTAAACATAATAACTTAATCCTTATCTTTATCGTCATCTGTTTTTATTATTAGCAATATCGCTAAATCTTGTAATTTAGTTTTTAAAATAACAATACTTAGATACATAACACGTGAATCTATTATTATTGTTATGTAGAAATCGATATAGCAGTTTTGAAAATTATGCTTTTTATCGACTAACACATTAAATAATTTGTATAAATATTAATAAATTTGTAAATTTGTATTTCGTTTTGGATGAATGTAACATTGATATCTTAATTGCAAACTAATGTAAATAAATACGTCTTGAGATCATTTGTATAAAGTTACTATACCAAACGACTGGTACAAGTTGTTTCATCGCGTTATTCAACTGGCTTCATGACGCACGATATAAAATGTAATATAACACACCGCAAGCAATATCGAGCAGGCTTATAACAAGTGTCGAGATGATCTGATATGATTACATATTCACCCTCAGAGCGCAACTCCCACTGTGTCAGGCAAAATTTATTTGATTTATGTGAAATTTGCCCATAAGCTCTTGCTTTACTTTATTATAAGAAACAACTAGTCTTTTTATTTACTCTGTCTCTGTCTCTCTCCCTCTCTCTCTCTCCCTCTCTCTCTCTCTCTCTCTCTCTGTCTCTCTGTCTCTAATAAACTTCAATTTTCATTGTACGAGTTCTACACTTCTATACTAATACTTTAATAAATGTACGCACTTAAGCAAAACGGAAAACACGTCGATAGTGCGATGTAAAACATGACTAACGCCATCTAGCGACACGGTACATTAAATAATCGATATCAAACTGTAGTAAAATACATCTGATGCTATCTGATGTAAAATTACATTAGACACCCGCGTTCAGCGTATTCATTTATGTGACTTTCGTTAACCTTAAGTTTATAACTATAAATACAGTTTTTAAGATATTTATGGTATGACATGATGTTTTTTCTGGGTCTATGAAATGTAAATGAAATGAAATGAAAATACACTCTATTGTACACCACACAAAAGAAGGAATAAAAGACAGCAAAGAAACACACACAGAAAAGAAAAGAGGTATAGGCGGCCTTATCGTTAAAGAGCGATGTCTGCCAGGCAACCTAGACCAGGGTATAACATATAGATAGGCAGGCGTATGGTGCAATATTACAAATAAAATATGTCGGCGCGAAGAAGTTATTAACTTTATTAAGCGGCGCCAAAAACCTCAAGAACTCAATAATTACCCGCATTTTAGCTATTGATGGTTTTGCTAACACAATTTGGCCAGTGACAATCAATTTTGTACAAGCATGTTTTGTGCTATAAATACGGGCGGTCGATGCCTTTCGCGGATTCTCTCGCTCGAGACGTCGGGTTGTTCGGACCTCTTAGTTATTATCGCAATAAAAGTGTAAACCGGCAAGTTGTGGTTTTAATTACTATGAGCAAAAGTAAACAAAATCGTGACGTCACCCTCACAAAAAACAACTCGGACGTCCTTTATTCGACAAATATGATAAACTATATATTTTACATATATATAAATAAAATATATAACTAAATAAAAATAATAACTTCTTCTTTCCTGGATCTACTTATTTAGATAACACTTGATCAAGTAATCAAGTGTTATCCAGATCAGCATGCCTTATGATTTTTAAAGATATTGCATGCTGCGCTTTCATAAAAATTACGTAAGCTCATAGTAATAATGAAAATGAAGAGATAATAATAGACACAGAGGTTGTTGTAAAACCTACGCTACATTTCATAAATCACGTCACGTAATATCACAAAGTTTACCAGTGGCGTTTTATTCCCATTCAATTTACATTATCGGCATAAGTAACATGTGTTTAAGAAGTTAAACTTTTCCTCACCTTGTATCCAAATGTAACAGCTTGTCTTCTTCTTTTTGAACCATCTGTAAAGGCGTTTCTCACCCCAGAGAAAAACTTAGCTAGGTAGTCACTTTTAATATAATTACGTTCACCATTAGTGTTTTTTTTTTCATATTCGAATCCTCTGATAAATATTTTTTCACTATTCTTCCAACCCAGAAGTTTGAATTTCATTATAAAACGATAGAATTCAATTCTTTTTGCAGAAATTTTTAACTGCCCAGCCGAGTACCCAGTAAAGCGCGTTTAATTAACGAACTTCATCAATTCTATATTATGAACCTGTTATTTCATTTTTACTTTCAAATCTTCCGAGATTTTCCACTCGTTTTCGCGTCTCGTCCATTTCTGCTTGAGCAGCATGCCGACTGTAATTAATTCATGCAAATGCGACTTATAATCACTTAAAACAGTTTTAATCGAGACGTCTGTACCATCAAATGAACCTTTCTCAAATGGTGTTTTAAATTTTCAATGTTTCTCATCATCATCAATATTCTCATGGGACAGAATCTTTGAGTAACCGTAGTAGGTCAAAACTAAAGAAACATCGATCAATTTTATCGGTGAACTAATCGTTTTTTTTTTCTCATCCACAATAAACTAATAGCACGGAGTTGCTTGATGGAATGCATATTAATTATGTTATAACCTTTTCAAAATTTCGGATTTCTTTACTATAATTTATAAAGCATAGAAAATTTCTTCTAATGTTTCTTGTATTATCTATTAATTCACTTTCTAATTTCTAATTTGTTTGTTCTAGGTTTTTACAACATATTATGTCCTACTACTTTAAAAAAATGTGATGGCCTAGTTGTGGTGCCTTGTTTCACCTAATTAGAGGTCGGCGGATCGATCGCGGACACGCACCTTTAACTTTTCGGTGTTATGTGTTTTTTTAAGAAAATAAAATATCACTTGCTTCAACGACTTTTCCATAATGTTCTCAAAGGCGTGTGAAGTCTGCCAATCCGCACATGGCCAGCGTGGTGGATGGCCATGTGCGGATTGGCAGACTTCACATGGCCAAACCCTTCTCATATTGAGAGGAGACCCGTGCTCTGTAGTGAGTGGACTATGGCCACACCCTTATATTGAGAGGATGATGATAATATTTTACTACTGAAGGCACTGTATTCGTTTTTAAATTAGTAGATATTCTAGTTTTAGCAGTTTTATTACATTATACATAAATATGTGTATCTTCTTACATACTCGTATTTACAACTTCAATTACAAAAAGGTCGTTTTGTTTTTTTGTCCTTGTTCTGGTCGGTTTTCACTCTAGAACATCGCAGTAGACAACTCCATACATTCATCGATACAGTTCCGTAAATAAAAATATTATGCCCTTAGGTGAATACGTGTTGAACATTTATTCTTTTTCGTAGGCCAGCGTTTCGCATAAATCAAATAAGTTTTCGTGGCACGTACGCCGAGTTGCTTCGAGTTATGAGCCTGCGGCTTACATAAGGAGGAGTCGGAATACATAATCAGATCAGATCAACACTCACCTTTATGCCTCTTCAATATCGCCGACAGAGCGAAGCGGTGCCTTTAGAATCGAGTTGAATTAAGTTAAGAGCATCGACATCTTAGCCAAAAATAACATATGTAGTAAATGAACTATATGAATAGTAATATTTGGTATTTATTTATTATTATACTTTTATATATATACATATACTTTTATTTTTGTTCGTGCGCCTACCATTACTTTTCTTAATGTTCCAAGGTTGACTGGTGGTGAATGCTTTTAGCATTAAGTTCGCCTTATGTACAGTTTTTTTTTGTGCAATAAAGTTAAAAAAAAAAAAATATCCCAATGATAAATATTTGTAATCTCGTATGTTTTTCTAAAAAGCAGTGATAGGTTAGGACGTCAGCCTCCTAATCAGAGGTCGGGGGTTCGAACCCGGGCACGCACCTTTAATTTTTCGTAGTTATGTGCGTTTTTAAGCAATCAAACAATCACTAGCTTCAACGGTGAAGTAAAACA
Source organism: Lasiommata megera (assembly GCA_928268935.1). Taxonomy (NCBI): domain Eukaryota; kingdom Metazoa; phylum Arthropoda; class Insecta; order Lepidoptera; family Nymphalidae; genus Lasiommata; species Lasiommata megera. The sequence goes on along the minus strand of OV743315.1, from coordinate 14,377,431 downwards.
TCGTATGGAAACCTGCATGCCTGACAGTTCTTCATAATGTTCTCAAAGACGTGTGAAGTCGCCCAATCCACACATGGCCAGCGTGGTGGATTACGGCCAAACCCTTCTCATATTGAGAGGAGACCCGTGCTCTGTAGTGTGCCGAGAATGGGTTGATCATGAAGATGTAATATTGCTCATATATATTTATATATTTTAAGCAATTAAAATATCACTTGCATTAACGGTGAAGGAAAACATCGTGAGGAAACCTGCATGCCTGAGAGTTCCCCATAATGTTCTTAAAGGCGTGTGAAGTCTGCCAATCCGCACATGGCCAGCGTGGTGGACTACGGCCAAACCCTTCTTATATCGAGAGGAGACCCGTGCTCTGTAGTGAGCCGAGAATAGGTTGATGATGATGATGATGATGATGATATTTATATTTATTTATATAATTATGTTTATAACAGTTTGTAAAGTATATAAATTCGTTCTAGTTTGTTATTTTTCTTATTTTTATTACTACAACAATTTTTTTTAACTATTGCACTATACCCCTTCCATGTATTTACATCACCTTTCACAAAAGTTTGTCGCTTTGAGCGATAAGACCACCTTTGCGCGTTATGTTTCTTATCTACTTTTTGTTTTTATTTGTTTTAGATTCTAAGTTTGAATGTGCAATAAAGACTTTATCTATCTATCTATGCCATGCCATGAATAAAGTATAATTCTCATCATGTTTAATTAAACTTATTAGTTTTTGACGAAGTAAATGATTATTTATTTTATCATTTAATATTTTTTCAATTATTTTTTTTATAATTGATTCATTTCTGATGATTAGTTAGGTTAAGATATTTTGTTTTTTCATCCAGAAATACTTTATCACCTAGAAAGTATTAGGCGAAAATATAATTTAGGGTAGCTGTAAAAATGTTAAATAAAATTATAAAAAAAGATTATCATTTAGTTTTTTGTTTGCTGCTTTTGCTAAATATATTGCTTGATTATTTAAACATTAGCTATTTTATATTGATTAGGATAATGGATATTGAATTTTCTTGTTTGTACAAAGAATTTCTTAATCATTTTGATAACGAGACCCCATCTAGTCTGAACGAACCTCTACGGAATTGTTGGAATTTTCACTCCAACTGTTCCCCGTGCAAATACACATGTTTGTTCGTGGTCTATTTTGCTACCTTTGTTCGTCACTTGAATATTTAGTGCGTACCTACAGGTACAAGTAGAATACATAGAAAAAATAACATTTGAAACAATATAGCTGTGTGATGATTAAATATTTTAGTGAATGGTTAAAACAATCTACGTATCCCTCCGTCATTATTGTCAAATTCTGTGTATGTATGTATTTTGACGGTCTCCATGGCGCAGTGCGTGCGCTGTTGCATTATAAAGCTTCCTGGGTTTGATTCCCGGCTCGAGTTAGTTCTGGTAGGTGGCTTCGGCAGTAGCTAGTTACTACTCTGCCAACTAAAAGATGTCGCCAAGCTATTAAGCCTTTTGGTATATCTATATTTACCTAAGCATGTTATCCCGCTTCCATCTTATAAATATGAATCACCTTTATAATATAAGAAACTGCCTAAAAGCTAAGTACGACCTGTAAAACTGGCAATAAAAGTTGAGCGTACAACTACCAGTCCCAATGTGAAAAACAGTAATTATTATTTTTAGGGTGGTAACCCTACCAACAAAGATGTGTCACCAAGCGATTAAGCTTTCCAGTACAATGTCGCGTATCCTAATAGGAGTATGGGTCTACCACACACCTAACAGGGTAGCTCACTACCATATTAGACTGTATCATCTCTTACCATCAGGTGTGATTACTGATGACGGTAGTCCATGAGGGCTAACTTATATTATAACGAAACCTTTGAACGTGATTTTCACCTTCTAAACGTCGGATTAATTTGAATCTTACACATAAATCAAGGGCCGATGACTATGCAATAATTTATTATCTCATGTAAGTTATATGAACACTTAAGCGGAAAGGGCTTGCCGTGCATTCCAAGAACTTGCGTGAACAACGCCATTTTCCTAATTCCGAAATGGTATTGAAAGTTACTAGACACACAGAAAATCACAATACTTATTATTGCCCAACTTGAGATTCGAAACCATAACCTTATGATCCAAAGTCCAAAATACGTGGTACTATACCAACAAGACAATCGAAAATATAGCGAACTGAGCAAGTTAAGCAATGGTTACTGTTAGTTTATTATGATATCTTAATATATAGAAAAACCCACTCTTGATTCACTGACTGTCTCATCAACGTACTACCTTTGGATCCTTACCCTTAGATCTAGCTAGTCGAAATTGGTACAAAGGTTCTTTCATCTCTTTATGATGATCAAACCATACTCGTAAATGGGTACAAAATAGAATAAAAACCCGCGATTTATAAACTCAAATCCATAAAATTTTGGATTTTTAATTAAATTTAATTTTTCTTAAGGAAACGCGGACCGCGGAAAGCTCACCGCGTCCGCGTTTGATATTTGGAGTGATTTATGTATAAAATTGTTAAAAATCTAGCTACTAGTAAAAAGTTCTACTACTAGTAGAACCACTAGTAAGTAAGTGACTATATACACGAGTTTATGGTAACTCGTATCCAAGCTTTATCATTTACCTTAAAATCTCGCACGGTGAAAAGGTTTAGGAACTTGTGGTTTCTAGTTTCTGTAAAGGTTTACCTCGTATTAACTTTAATATGTTGTCGTTGAGTTTTGCCTCGTGATTTTGCTCTTTGATGTGAATGACGGGCTTGAATGAGGGTTTAAAGGACTATGTTACTCTAAAAAGAACTAAAATTTCCCACACCTTTTAGTTAATAAATTGACAAAAAGTGCATCATTATGCCTACTCAGTAGTAAACAATACATAGTTTTGTAACAATAGTACATAATATGTCCAACTAGTAGACGTCAGGAACGCATTCTTTCTGTTTTACTGTAGTGTCACATGACAAAGTTCGTGCTACCACCTAACAAATAAAATAGCCTAGCACGACCGGTTATAATGACAGACCCGGCGTGACTAGCTCCATGTGATTCCAACTTCAATAATTTTGACCCTTCCCTTTTTTATGTCAAATATAACGTATTGGCCTATAAATAAAAGGTGTAAAGTATCCCATGGCAGGTAAGTTTATGAGTGATATCATCTGATTGAAATGTGCTTGGCTGAAAAGTAATACCTAAGGAAGTTCATTAAATCTATACCTACCCAATTCTTCCCCTTATTTAAAAGTAGCCTATTTTCTAAATTTCAAGCTTGTCGACTTTATAACAAAAAATAAGCAAAAACTATCATCCCCTATTTTACCACCCTGAACTGGTAATATTTAAAAAAAAATGATGTATATGTTATTTATTTATTATTATTAATCTTAATGCAAATTTTTAATTGTCTGTCTCTAACTCTAAAAACAAAGAAAATTCATACAAGCTTCCAACCCCCCTTTTACCCTCTTAGGGGTGGAATTTCCAAATATCCTTTCTAAGCTGACATCTCTTAACTATCAACTACCTACTTGCTAAATTATAGCTTTATGCGTATAATAGTTTTTGAGATCTCCTGTTTAATCAGTATGTAAGTATGTAAGCGACCTTTCGCTTTTATATATATATATAGATTCTGTATTTTTTAGTGTTATACAATACTAAGTAGGTATAAAAGTTGTGGTCCTCAAAAAGCATTATAAAACAATACTCATTTTTTTGTAGGCAATCTTTCCCCTACACATAAAACGTTGGTAATGGTGTTAAGTGCGTCTATTAAAAAGTATATTAAACAATAAAAGGACTCTTTGAGAAGATTACAGTTATTTTACTGACGAAAACGACTGTGACAATATTGGGAACTGATGTAACAAATATGTAATGAGTCTAACGCCCTGTGATTCGTTTTATGTCACGGGTCTAAAGAGTCACTCAGCGGGTATGTGGGAAACTGAGAAGAGTTTTGAGTCTAATATATCTACGTGTTGCTTCGATGCTTAGGCACTTCTATTCTTTTGGATTCTCAGGCACTTATATTTCTATTGCTTCAAAAAATAGAAATCTAACTTCTTTTTAGTATAATCATCGTCATTTGACGACCTCCGTGGCGCAGTGCGCATTATAAAGTTGGAGGTCCTGGGTTCGATTCCCGGCTCGAGTCTGGTCTGGTGGGAGGCTGCGGCCGTGGCTAGTTACCACCCTACTGACAAAGACGTGTCGCCAAGCGATTTAGCGTTCCGGCACGATGTCGCGTAGAAACCAATTAGGAGAATGGGCTTACCATACTCCTAACAGGTTATCCTGCTACCATTCTAGACAGTTATATAGTATCTTAAAGAAGATGGTAAAATAGAGACACGACGCTTATGGCTGTAATGCGACTTTGTTGGTTTACGTAAGTATCCATGTATATAAACCACTTGTTATTTTTATATAGAGATCATGCTGGAATGCTGAATCGCTTAGCGTCTTTGTCGTTAGGTTGGTAATAAGCCACGACCAAAGCCTCCCTTCAGACCAGACTTGGAACGAGAATCGAAACCAAAACCTCCAGTGTTCCTTCATGCGCACGCGCTGCGTCACTGAGGTCGTCTGAAATTCCTATATAAGGACTTCTCCATAAAGTTTGAAGTCGCAAGCAACTAGCGGTATAACAATCCATAAAGATCAAAGGTTTCGCGTTTTAATGGCGAACCAGGACACTTTTTAATGAGCGTCAACTTCACAGCCGTGTACTAGGTACTTACTTTGTACCTACTGTTTCTATCGCGATTCCGTTCATTCAGCGAAAATGTTTGGTTTCCTTGAAACTTCGTTCGTTATTTTGTTTGTACAAAAATAATTAAGGGATTTATTTATATTGTATTTGATTACTGAAGATATGTTTTTGTATTTGTATTCCAGTCTTATTATTATGCGGACCTCCAAATAATCTTTATAAAATATGATTGAACACGGACACGTTTCTAACAAATCCTGTGTTAAAAGTTTCTTATATAATATATATTAATCATTGATATAATAATCAAATAAATAAATAATTATTAAATTAATTATTACCTATAATCTATCTCCGAAAGGAGAAAATTTAGGTACATTAAAACCTATTTCTTATTTTTTAATACTTATACGTTTGAGATATAATTAAGATATAGGTATCGGTGATTGGCTTAAGGATGTAACGGGGATTAGAAGGCTCTGTAGAAGTCTTAAAAAAAATTGAAATCTTTCTAATTATATTTTTTTTATGAATACTTCTTTTTTTACATGACTTATTATGGAAACAATATTATCATTATCAAAATAATGGACTGTACATAACACATGTTTTAGGTAAATATGTAAAAAGTGAAAAAGAATATCTTACGATAAAACATCTTTGTCTTGTTATAAGAGAAATCCACACCGAGGCGTCCAACCTTCTTCCTTCAGCGTTAAAGTTTAAGCCCTGCGATCAACCTATATGTACTTTCAGAACCCTAGGGTTTTATAGTTCAGTTCAGTAAGTAAAGTTTGACTTAACTTTGACTTAACAAATGTAAACTCATATTATTGAATCCCAAATGTTCGGTTCGATCTCATCATCATCATCATCATCATCATCATGATCAACCCATTACCGGCTCACTACAGAGCACGGGTCTCCTCTCAATATAAGACGGGTTTGGCCATAGTCCACGCTGGCCATGTGCGGATTGGCAGACTTCACACGCCTTTGAGAACATTATGAACTCTCAGGCGTGCAGGTTACCTCACGATGTTTTTCCTTCACCGTTGAAGCAAGTGATATTTTAATTGTTTTTTAAAAACGCACATAGCTCCGAAAAGTTAGAGGTGCGTGCCCGGATTCGTACCGCTGACCTCTGATTTGCTTCAATCTCATATCGATCTAATATTGCTCTAATATCGTAATCTACTGTTAGTTATAAGATTTATCAGTTTCTTCAAGCCTTAAAACTACAACTAAAAACGTTCGAAGCGATTTATTATTACATATGTTTGAAAAGTTAGGGTCAAAGGATAAAGTCTTTGGGAATTACAAGGGAACCAGTAAATATCAACACATACCTAGTCGAATAAAAATTGGCCAGCCTTTAATTTACTCGAGTACACACGTCCTTTTGCGATAGCATCAAGGTCAGAACGCAACAAACGTTTGAGGGTAATTTTGATAACAAGACCCCAGGAGATGTACCCATGTGTTTTCCAACTCGTATATTGTCGTAATTTAAGGAGATGTATCATTTTTCTCGGCGATAACGCATGATATATGCTCTGAGATAAAAAATATAAGGCAACCTCTTTTTAAGCATATTGGGTATGAGGACCTTTGCCTTACTTGAGGCACGAACTTAAAGTCATGCCATGAATGGAAACTCCTACCTATATTATAAATGCAGGAATTCTATATCCTATTGAAGAGGTCCAGTGTCCAACAGTGGGGCACTAGGCTTAGGATAATGATGATGAATTTCGGAAGTGATTTTGTTGGTTGTACTTTTTAAACAGATTAATGGATAGACGAGATTTTTTGCATTTGCGCACTTTATTCGACTAACATCGCATTTAGTATATTGTTGACGGAATGTAAAATCACATTGACTAGAACATTACCTGAACTATAAAATTACATAGATCCATCCTCTGTGAGATGTGTCAGCACATTTGCACATTGTGATTGTAACGTAAATAGAAAGATAGAGTAACATCGCCAAACAAATATGAAGCGTATTTTTCTGTTTCCAAACTTCTATAACAGGTTTGAACAAAATTAAAATGGAACCAAAGGTGACACATTGCAAATGGTTTTTCTCGTAATTCGAAAGATTGGTTAAAAACGTTTCCGCTTAAAGCTTCCATTAATATGGTTCACGTGGATGTGCAATAAAGAAAAAAAAATCGTCTTAAGTGGCATTTAAGTGGTCAGAAATATGTATAATAATAATCGTTTATTGTGTTCATACATTTTTTACTTGAATACCCTGGATTTAATAACATTAACTAGAGTTGTAATTCATTAGTACACCGATTGGGGGTCTATAATGGAGTGTGAAGGATGCGAAAACGAAAGTCGTTCCCTGGTTCGCTTCCTTAAACTATGAGTCAATCGAAAAGCTTCTCATGTCTTCGAAATAAGGGCATTAGAATCTGAACTCGTTCTAAATCTTTTTGTTCTAATTCTTGTTCTTATTCTAAGTAGCTTTAGCTGAAATAATTTATAATAATCTTATAATTTGTAATTTATATGTTTATTTAAGTCTCAATTTATTTGTCTCTTCATCCAAACGTCAACTACAGGGCCCCACGATACAGTATTACCTAGTGTCGGTCCCAACGGATATACTAAACTTTGTAAAGTAATTTTTTTGGCAAATAAATTAGAAGCAAGAATTAGATATATGAGCATCATGTCATGGAATGAAATAGATTATGAACAACGAAACAAAAAGCCTTCGATTTAACAGTATATAGGCTCGCAGGTAACCTGCAGCTTTTTACAAAAGCCTCGCAAGTCACTTTTTGATACAAGAGGAAAACGCATTACCCTTTGTAACATTTGAAAGCTCCGGGTTCTTGTTTACGACCCTCGTTGACAGTCGATCGATGCTTTGAAGTTTTCACTCCCTGCTACGAATGGGGCCGATTTGGTTCAATCACTTTCAATCTGTATTGGCGTAGGAGTACCTACCAATTTTTTCGATGCATTTTTCGCATTTAGTCACTTGCTATTTATTATTAACAATGTTTTATTAATTATCATTCGATTCGCGCATAGTGTCGTCGAATAAACTGTAGATATTAAACTGTAGATTAATGAATAGAAGCAGGCGTTACTTTGCGGAAGTCCATGATAAACAATAAATAGCAAGTATCATTTGCTATATTCCGCAAGTAAAGACGTTTTCGCGCTTGTGAAGTCAAAATCTCCTGAGGATGATCCGGTGTCGGGTCGAAACGTGCGTAGAGGTTCTAGTGGAAGATTTTGTGTGGTGTTATATTATATAAATCTCCCGGTTGTCGGTGGAATATAGCAAACTATAGTTGTTGTTTATTGTTTAAACTGTAGATTGTTTCTATGTTTTTTTTATTCCCGGATAAATTCTTGGGTTATTCGCTTAGATTACGGGTTTCAAGAATTCCTGAAGGATAAGCAACAATTATAATTAAAGGTTATCCTATGTCTCATTCCTGTTCCTGTCCACATTTCCGCTTCCTTTACCAAATAATATACATTCCAAGTGCACACTACCAAAGTTCATTACAATCTGATCAGTGTTACGGAAAGACACACTTGCATAAAATTATTTTGCATATAGCACAGACTCATCATACAAACATCAAACCCTCCAATTAGCGTCAGATATAAACATACACATACAACTGGTTGTAAGTTTACTATCTATCAAATTATATCATCATCATCATCATCATGATCAACCCATTACCGGCTCACTACAGAGCACGGGCCTCCTCTCAATCGGGTTTTGAAGGGTTCGGCCATAGTCCACCACGCTGGCCATTTGCGGATTGGCAGACTTCACACGCCTTTGAGAACATTATGTAGAACTCTCAATTATAACAAAAAAGAGCTGTTTTAATGCAACTTATTATATATATATATATATACTAGCTGTTGCCCGCGACTTCGTCTGCGTAGAATTGCTGATTTTACTTGAGATTGAGGTTACCCGTGCAATACCTTGCTTGAGAAAGTAAGCTACAGGCAAATGTCAAATTGCCGATTTTCGTATCTCTAAATTAAAAAACATAGGACTTTCATACAAACTTCAAACCCCTATTTTACCCCCTTCGGGGCAGATTTGGATGAAAAAAAATTTTAACCTTATACTTACGCCCTAAAAGAAACCTATTTTCAAAATTTCAAGCTTGTAGACTTCATAATAAAAAAATAAGCAAAAACTGTCATCCCCTTTTTACCACCCTTAACAGGTAAAGTTAAAAAAATATTTATGTACATGTTTTTTATTTATTATTATTAATCTTCATGCAAATTTTTGTGTCTCTAACTCTAAAAACAAAGAAATTTCATACAAACATCCAACCCCCCTTTTACCCTCTTAGGGGTGGAATTTACAAATATCCTTTCTTAGCTGACATCTCTTAACTATCAACTACCTACTTGCTAAATTATAGCTTTATACGTACAATAGTTTTTGAGATCTCGTGTTTAATCAGTATGTAAGTATGTAAGTGACCTTTCGCTTTTTTATAGATATACTGGCATAATTCTTGTAGCGCGTAAATTCTTACTATATTATAATATAAAAAGACTTATCTTTAGCAACAATCTCTAATGTATAAATTAATTCTAAAAGTGCTGTTGATATTTTCCAATTTTATTCTATCTGCGTTTTATTAATTGCAAGACTTTGTTTTATAAAATATCGATAATGGTCTCCTAGATTGAGAAATTAAAAGAAACTTCCAACTCTGCGTTTTGTATTAAGATATTTCCAATTTACGAATACCAAAGACTAATATCGTTGGACGTTCTTGGCAAATTAAAACATCTTCATTGCATTTTAATATTTCTTTTGTATAAGAACTTCTTTTGCTAAAATTTTATTTGAAGTGAAGGAAAGATACTAATTACGTTTTTTACATTAAGGTATAATATCCCAGTAGAAACTTCATCTTCTTTTGAGTAATTAGAGGGTGCAAGCGTCTTGGTTTGTTGAAACTGTTTAATGTCTTCAGTTCTATAAAACTGTAACCCTTGAAACATTTTCAATTCGAGGTTATAACGATATAAACTTCAGTTAAGTCCAGAAGGTTATGATACAAACACGTAAACAAATAATTTGTGGAAATCCACGGTGTTTTATTATATACCAAGGTTAACTCCCTCTAATCCCCGTAAAATTAGCTAATCTGAGCGCTGCAATTTTAAAACCTTTGATATGTATACATAATGCCATCTCAACGCACGTTATCTCCAACACCGGAGCATCCTTAGGAGATGCTGACTTCACACGGATGGTGTAATTTGAACGAATTCCAATTTTACGCGGATTACAGCGTTTCCATGGATTTTCAAGAAGTAAATGAATAAACAACAAATCTTTATTTGCTAACGTTAATATTATTAACCAGAATTAACATAACATTAGAATGAAATCCAGCCTGAAAAACTACTGCTTCTATTAAATATATTGTCCTAATTTGATGAATTTAAGAGAAATCCTTATGGATACCACAGCATTCCACGGTAGTGCATAGTTTATGCTGGGCTATTAGTAGAAGAAAGTAGAACTCTACTGTATTTCAACCTCCTAATATCACAATCAAGCGTGATAGCCTAGTGGATAGGACGTCCACCTTCTTATCAGAGGTCAGGAGTTCGATCCCAGGCACGCACCTCAAATTTTTCAGAGTTATATGTGCATTTTTAAGCAATTAAAATATCACCCGCTTTAACGGTAAAGGAAAACATCGAGAGGAAACCTCCATGCCTGAGAGTTCTCCAAAATGTTATCAAAGGCGTGTGAAGTCTGCCAATTCGCACATGGCCAGTGTGGTGGACTACGGCCAAACCCTTCTCATATTGAGAAGAGAACCGTACTCTGTAGTGAGCCGGCAATGAGTTGATCATGATGATGATGATGAATGTCACAAAACCATGACTTTGCCAGCGGCTATATATCAAAGCAGACACACATATGCTCTATTTCGATTATAACGGGCGTGCCGGAAAATGCTAACCCGCTCAGTGATAGCCAACTCTGTGTCTTTTAAAGTTCCTCTGAATATACTCAGGAGAAAAACAAGCATCTTTCCATAACTACTACTACTACTAGACAAACTACATGACTACGACTCGTTTACTAGAATAAGTAAATGTCAAACCTTGCAAATACTTCGTTGATCAATGCCGAGTACCCTCGAATTTTCGAGACCAGACCGCTGACTCGTTAAAAAGGCACAAAACAAATTAGCAATTTTTCAAAAAATCTACGTAAATTAACCGTATTTCAGGTCAGGTAATTAGGCGCGCTGAAACTTTTTAATTGACTTTAGGCAATTTGTTTCAAAAGACTCTCCGTCTGTGTCAGTACCCTTAATTACATGAGATAGCACAATTTATAAACTAAAACGATGACATTTGATAAGTTTAAATACAAAGGTGCCTGGGTCAAAAACTAAAAATATGTTAATATTTTAAAATAAATTGGCCTGATGTATTCTTATAAAATCACTTCTGAACGTATTTTTTTAAGGAAGTTCTTGAAATTTCCGTCAAGATATTCTCTGTTATACTTCTTGCAATTCACGAAGGCGAGTGAGCTTTACTAGTGGTTGAACGTGTATATGCACATTGCTGCTGTGTGCGTGTTGTTTCCACGACGACGGTTATTGCTACGAAGTACTGTCAGCATGTCAAAACGCAAAGTTGTTCATAGCGAGATAAGGCATTTTTTTATGTTGAATCGTTTTTTGATAAATTTTAAAAAAGTTTATTTTGATCTGTCAGAAAGAATAGACTGTAGATGTCATTTTATAAGAAAAGGTTTTTTGACATGCAACATTTTATAACTGTTTTGGATATTTAATCGTATGTTTTATTATTTGTAGCGACGAGCAATTATCGCTAAAGTCTTTCAATTTCTTCAAGAAAAATATAATTTTATGAAAGTGAATAACAGTGACAAACGCCATTTAAGTCCATTGGCTAACGTACTTAAATGTACTGCGGAAGCAACTGGCTTTTTTTTACTTTTTTTTGCTAACCATACCCGCTTTCGATCTCACGCACACTGTTACACATATACAGATACGTTTTTACCACAAGTAAATCCCACTCGCCTTCGTGAATTGCAAGAACTGTAACCAGTCAAGAGTTGGAAAATTCTATCCACCCTCTAGCCTCGGAGAGCAAGAAAAGCCTTCGCTATCGTAACAAACATGTTTATGTTAGTGTCGATTACCTAAAGTCACTTCTCACCAACCAAACCACATTGGAGTAGCGTGGAGGGATACTCTCTTAAACCCTCTAAAAAGACGGAAGTTATCAGAAAATAAAGTATAGTTCAGGCCCCATTAGCAAACAATTTCAAACAATGCAAGTTTTTTTGAAATCAGAAATTATTTTTTTCCGTGTAAATAGGTGGATTTTTACGTCGGTTTGTAATTTTGCATTAACAGAATACAACAGATATGCCTTTTATTAAATTATAAGTTTTATATATAAATATTAATGATCGCTTTAAAAAAAAACAATAAGAAATATGCACCATGTCTGTAATAGATAATAAATTTTGAAGTTCTCAATAACAACTATGGTATAAGCGAAAATATAGCTGCCTAACTTATACAGCAAGTAAATCAGAAACCTTCTAAAGATACCGTTATCTCCTTACCTTAGAAACTCGCCTCACGTATATCCGAACCTTTCTAAGGTATCTTAGCACCGTATATCAATTGATAACACAGGGGAGTGTGATTTGATGTCTTAAGACGATAATTAAAGTTCATAAATTCGACCTTTCACTAAGATATTATAGGTAGACCGGTTTGAGATAAAAAAATACTGCTAAAGTAAAAAAGTAAAGACTATCTATTATAAAAAATACAACCTTTCAAACATCTTTTTGTTGGTCGAAAATTGATGACCTCTTTGGCATAGTGTATGCGCAGTACTATGCAGTGGGAGGGTCCGGGTTCGATGCCCACTTAACTAGTAAAGACAATCCCGTGGTATGATACCGCGTTGAGACCGAATAGGAGATTGGGTTCATTCGGCAACGCATCGGTGACTCCTCTGCTCGTTTTCCAACGTTGTGTACATATATCTAAAACCTTTCTTCCAAAAATATCACTAAAGTTTTAGCATTGTCCTCGTGGCGTCCATTATTATTGCTATATTGCGTGGAGATTAATAAAATTTTATATGTATACGTACATAACAGTATAAAACTTGACTAGAATACTATTATGAATGTATAAATTAGTTGTCATCATCCGCCACGCTATTGGTTCTCGCCAAATCGGTGGCAAGTGCTTGGTCCACGCAATATAGCAATAATATGCTACGGCCTGAGATTTAAGCTCAGACTAAGCCAAAGTGATCTTCATTTTTGTTATTGGACGAAGTTTTTCCCAAATCTAACTAGAAAACAATATGGAATGCTGTAACTGTGAAAAAAATCATAAAAATACTGATGAATAACTAAGTTATCAAGTCCTAAGAGTGCAGGCAAACTTTCAAAGTTCGCCTCACATAAAAACCGCCAAAGAAAACCGGCACGGTTTGTCTCAATGTCCTAACGTAATCTATACATGCGCGTCTCAATTCCACATTCCGCACTGTTTCAAGGCTTCACCCACTTAATCTGAAGCTTTAAGGTACTAGTCACTTTTACGATGTAATAAATAGCCAAACTTGCGGGTATAAATATTACAACACGTTAACGCGGTTGTTAGTATTCTTAAAACGTCCAAAACTTCCGTATATTTTATCAAGTTAGATACTTTAACTGGATTAAATCAACCAAACTGGAGTGGTCAAATTTGTTCAGTTTAAGGCAGACGTTCTACGAATAGATAGCGATACAAATTATACTTGTGTATGACTAGTATAGTGCCTCACTAAAAACATAATAAAATAAAAATAAAAATAAAGAAGCCATTTATTCTACTACCAAGTCAATAAAAAATAATAAATTATGTCAATGTTTTTTTTCTTACAAGATTCAGTCAAATTTTATATTATAATATCGTCACAAGTGTTTGGTAGAAGTCGCCTCTCTGGCGTAGTACATACTAACAACATAGCTTATTATAATTAAAAGCTTATTTTAGAACACCGCCACTTCGCCTTCTCTTCTTTTTCTTGCCTTTCCCGCCACAATCCCACATTATGTGGGGTCGGCACAACACGTCTTCTTCTTCCACTCACATCTATCAGCCGTCACCTCACTACCCATATCTTTTACCCGCATATCCTCTTTTGCCCTTCCACGTTCATATATAACATTCTTTTGGTGACATCGCTTTCTTTCCTCCGCATTATATGACCGCATGCTAGTTACTCCTCATCTTTTCTGTCACCGACGCTACTTTTAGACTTCCCCTTATATATTCATTTCTTATCATATCCATTCTTGTCACACCACACATCCATCTCAACATTCGCATTTCTGGCGCATGAATTCTTCTTTCATCCGTTCTTTTTGCCGCCCAACATTCTGACCAACACCGCCACTTTGCCTACCTGAATAAACGAAAATGAGCTGTATGTAAGACATTAATAAAGGCATAAAGGATTCACATTTTGTTATAGGTAGAAGACCTTAAATAATATGTACCTAAGTATATAATCATATTCTTACATAACCCGATGAAAACAAAAAAAAAAAACTTTTTGTATGATTTTTGTGGAGTCAGATTGATTGGCTTAAAAACTTTTAAGCGCAATCTAATTTTAGTGCATATTAGGTGTAATGATTACCTATTTCAAAAAATATGAAAGCGCTTACTCCTACATTGGCTTCCTCGAGCTTTTTCCGAGAATAAAAAGTCGGTAAAAATGTGAAATATCTTATAACACAAAAATCATACGTAAATCTTTGCGTATATCGAAATAGGGATAAATCGCTCTATTTCTTACCCAAAGGTCTAAAAACTGTGCATGTCGAGATAACTATGAAAAAGCTCTCACGTGATTAACGACTGACCATTAGTCACTTGGACAAAGAGGCTTGAGAAGAAATGGAAAAATGACTTGGATTATCTTTGCAAGAGCGTGTCGATGCCCCCTTCACTACATTTGTGTTATTCGAATCCGCTTCAAAGATTAGTCCTTAAAGATATTAATTGTATATCTTGTTTGTTTTTTGTTGTTATTGGGTTTATTAATATTTTTATTTTTCTAAAGCGGTTGAGTGATTGATAGATAGTCTGCCATCGGTTTCTGACTGCCTATTTTTTTTCCGTCTGTCTAAACAAGATTACTTTACACTATTGTTTATTCACAATGGCAAGTCAGCCCAAAGCTGTAAATATTTTATAATTATTATAAATATATACAGCAAATAGGGGTATTTTATATCACAAGTACGTGGGATCCCATTGAAGAAAGTACCCAATCCAATATTACATTTACAATTATCGTTTTAATAAATGGGAACTAAAATTAAGAAGAAATTATTTCAAAACGAAAGAAATGTCATTTTTAAATTTAATTATATAATTTTTTCATGTCGTCGTTATATTGAACAGTTATTATTTCTTCTTATATTGAATAAAGTAGGTAACATATAAAACGTATGAATGGATCAGGATTTAATACAGCAAAAAGCAGGGTATGAGTAGATTAAATATTTATTAAAAAGCATGAATACTAAATAATAATGAAATACAAACAAAACTTAGCACGTAAAGTATTTGAATATGAAAATATTTTAATCACATAGATAAGGTAATGTGGTCTAACCTAGTTAGCTAATGCAGTCGCTGCTAAGTTACGTGAAATTCCCCCAGAATTGGGTCAACTTGAAATTAAAACCAGCTAATATTCTTACCGTGTTCTATGTTATGAAAACTTTATTGAATTTTGTATGTTATTTGAATTCCAAAGTTTTTGGGGTATTGTCAACATTTACTTATCAGACGATTCAATTCGCGCCCTTAATGAATGTACCAATGTACCAATTAATTAATAACCTACCTTATACAAGAATTTTTGACGACCTCCGTGGCGCAGCGCGTGCGCTGTTGCACTTTAAAGTTTGAGGTCCTGGGTTCGATTCCCGGCTCGAGTCTGGTCTGGTGGGAGGCTTCGGCCGTGGCTAGTTACCACCCTACCGACAAAGACGTGTCGCCAAGCGATTTAGCGTTCCGGCACGATGTCGCGTAGAAACCAATTAGGAGTGTGGGTTTACCATGCCCCTAACGGGTTAGCCCGCTACCATCCTAGACTGCATCATCACTTACCATCAGGTGAGATTGCCGTCAAGGGTTAACTTGTAGTGGATAAAAATAAATAAATTAATAAATAATTAATAAATTAAGCAAGATGTCAAAACACATTTATTACGTCTCCGTTGCAAGTGTAATTGGTGCTTAAAATTGGTCCTTCCCTAGGATCCTCATTATTTTCGAGAATATTCCAATTGGTGGTGTCACACACAGACAAAATTATAATTACGCCTTGTAGATTTGTAAACAGATTTTTTTTATTTAAAGTAATAGTGGATAATTAGATTAGTAATTTGGGACAGCGATGATTAGATGTCCACTATATATGTAGTGGACCTCTAATCATAATGATCAACCCATTGCCGGCTCACTACAGAGCACGGGTCTCCTCACAATATGAGAAGGGTTTGGCTACTGGCATAGTTCATCAAGCTAGCCATGTGCGGATTGGCAGACTTTACACGCCTTTGAGAACATTATGGAGAACTCTCAGGCGTGCAGGTTGAAGCCAGGCTCGTGCTTTTTTTTCTAAATGATTTCATGGTTTTGTTGGTAGCAGTAGCAGATGCATCCTAAATTTATAAACTGCTTTTTTTCTATTTTGTCGGTGTTAATAATTAACTCAAGTTTTCCTTAAGTTAACTTTCCTCAGTTTATTATTACCTTTTTTTTCGTGAATATCTGGTGATTATTATTGCATATTTGTATATGGCACAGATCTCCTTAACGGAAAGCATCAAGTCCGTCGCTGAAGACTTAACGGTACTTAATGATAAATATGGTTTTATTGCTGGGAGTTTATTGCTTAACCTACTTCATAAAAATTAACTAAGATTGGTAATGATTACTGTGGATGAACTATCCATCCATTTATCGACTGGAGTCCACGTTTCGTATTACCACAGGATTCACGTACATATCAGCTCGTGCTTAAATGTAATTCAATTTACTACTTCCTTATAATTTTTGTTTCCTTTGTTATACTTTTGTTACATTCATGAGCAAAGTCATTCTAAATTACACATTTATACGGTGCTGAAGTTTAACTCGTATCCGTATAAACTGGGAATAATTTCCAATTTGTGCCATACATTACTCAAACCAGTAACAAGTTTTAACACCTCTGGTGCCCGCAGCCAACCTTGTAATAGTCAACATACAAGTATTAAGTCAGCCCGACTTAAAACTTATATATGTTAAGCATGTGGAATTTGAGTTACCTGCTTTCTGAATACAGTTTCTGTGTTAATAATGTTTTAAAAGAAAAGATATATTGCATGCATTTCTGCTACATTCCCGGCACAACATGTCTTTTCGAAGTTACATAACAGGTTTTAAGCAATTAAAAATCAATTTATGTTACATTTATTAAAGATTTCGTATCGAAACGAATGGCATGATGCATTTAAAGGCATATGAAGTTTACTAATCTACACCAGCCAGCGTGAGACATGTGTCATTAAGTGGTAATGATTTGATTATAATGATGATGGTGATGATTAGCTCACTTCATTGTATTCCAATAATGAAAACACTATTATACGACACCACGGAAAAAATAAACAGAAATATAAATACCATAGTGCTAAATAGATAGGGGATATAATTGGGGGTTTAATATTAAAGAAATTACTAGACAATCTTTAGTTAAACCTAGCCTGTTCTTTTTCTAATACAGTCAGTGAAAACTGTCAAAATAAAATATATATGCGAGAATAGGGTAGCTATTCTCGCATATATCTAGTGGAAAAGCCTTTTGCATCAGCATTCAGCAAATTGCCGGGCAGGCCCATCGCTATAAATATCTAAACAAATTTTATTTTGGAGCCTTGTGTCGAGCGAAAATTAGATTTTTCATCGAGTTCCCTTCGTACAGGCAAGACGTACGTTCTTGGTTGGGTTTAAGACCGAACAACAATTAAAGTAATAACATATTATCGTTAAAGTTAAATCATTCTATTAATTTCAGAAGCGGTGATAGCCCAGTGGTTAGGGCGTCAGCCTCCTAATCAGAGGTTGGCGGTTCGAATCCGGGCACGCACCTCTAACTTTTCGGAGTTATGTGCGTTTTTAAACAATTAAAATACCACTTGCTTCAACGGTGAAAGAAAACATCGTGAGGAAACCTGCACGCCTGAGAGTTATCCATAATGTTCTCAAAGGCGTGTGAAGTCTACCAATCCGCACATGGCCAGCGTGGTGGACTATGGCCAAACCCTTTTCATATTGAGAGGAGACCCGTGCTCTGTAGTGAGCCGGTAATGGGTTGATCGTGATGATGATGTTGATTAATTGCAGGATCTTGGTGTTAGAGGCCACAAGAGCTGTAATTTTTTTACGGAGAATATCACACGAATATTTAGTTCATGATCGGGAAAAAAATACCTATTTGCTTGACACGCTCTAAAAATCTTGTTTATGCTGCGTGTGGTGGGGGTAAGGGTGTTTTCACATGCATACGGTTGCCCTATTAAAACCTAGGTGACGTAACGAACGAATTCTTTCGCATGTATTCTATTTAAGCACGGTTCCCGGCTATCTGGCAGGGTCTTAGTAATGTAGTCTGGAAGTTCTTATATTTCCATTTAATGATAAACAGTTTTTGTCCATAATTCTAGTATTATAAAGGGAAAAGATTTGTTTGTTTGTTTATTTATAATCGAATTACTGAATGGATTTTGTAAAATACAAACAGCTTTTTAATGGATAAAGAGTGTTTTTTAACCATTAAAAAGCTGTGTGTATTTTAAAAGTATTTCAGTAATATTAATATTTCAGACTTAGAGATATTTCTAAAAACCCTACTAAGCTAATTTATCACCGCGCACTGGTTAAATGGTACGTCATCATCATCATCATTAACAACCGATTGACGTCCACTGCTGGACATAGGTCTTTTGTAGGGAGTTCCAATGCTCACGTCTTGGGTCGCTTGCGTCCAGCGGCTCTCTGCGACTCGTCTGATGTCGTCTGTCCACCTAGTTGGGGGTCGACCAACGCTACGTTTACAGGTGTGGGGTCGCCATTCCAGCACCTTGGGACCCCAACGTCCATCGGTTCTCCGAGCTATGTGCCCCGCCTATTGCCACTTCAACATCGCAATTCGCAATTCGCAATTCGGTACGTCATCATGATGATATAAATAAGATGCACCACAAACATTGACAGTCCCAAAAAAACTCAAATGCAACTAGTCATCATGTCTTATGAGTAAGCCAATACTGTCGAAATAAATCATTACAGTATCACCCCCTCTATTACGACCCAATCTTCCACCCGCTTTTGAAGATCTGGATAAGGCCGAATGCCTCGCTGACTCCTTTGAAGCACAGTGCACCCCGAGCGATAGTTCTATAAATCCCAACTTTGTAGGTATCGTCACCAATAAAATAGACTCACTAGGCCCACTGTCTCCAGACAGCGAGCCCATAGCTCCCACGACTTGCGAAGAGGTTCAGACGATTATCAATAGACTGCACTCTAAGAAAGCTCCCGGTCCCGATGTGATCACAAACAGGGCACTTAAATACATCCCTTCCCAGCTACTGTACCTACTGGTAATGATATATAATGCCCTGCTGGCAGGATGCTCTTTCACCACAGAGTGGAAAGAGGCTATAGTAATAGATATTAAAAAACCTGGTAAGCCCGCTAACCTCCCCTCTAGTTACCGCCCTATAAGTCTTCTCAACTCCTTAGCAAAGGTGTACGAGAGGATAATACTCGCCCGACTAAAAGTCGTCATCGAAGCTAAAAAGCTTATCAATGACGAGCAATTTGGCTTTCGATCCAAAGATTCTAGCGTCCACCAAGTGCACCGCCTAACGGAGCACGTGGCGCGAGGGCTTTACGATTGGAAACGTGGTCGCCTCACAGGAGCCGTATTCTTCGACGTAGCCAAGGTTTTCGACAAAGTCTGGCACGCCGGTCTCATTTATAAATTGCAAACCCAGGGTTTCCCGGATAGGCTTTTATACCTATTAAAAGACTATTTAACCGATCGCACCTTTAGGTTTCGAATAGACGGCACTCTGTCGTCTAGGAGACCCCTAAAGGCCGGCGTACCCCAGGGTTCAGTTCTAGCGCCCTACCTCTATACGCTGTATACGAGCGATATACCCAAGAGCCCTTATGTAGAGCTAGCCCAGTACGCGGACGACACTGCTCTTTACACGACTAGTCGTTCGCTACCGTACATAGTAGCCCGCCTTCAGAAAGCGATCAAGCGCTTAGGCGCTTGGTTCTGCCAATAGAGGATAGAGGTTAACCCGGAAAAGAGCGAAGCGCTTCTTTTTACCGGGTTAAACCGCCCTGACCCCAGATACAAAAAGGACCTAATATTATTTAATCGTGTGATTCCATGGGAACGCACTGTCAAATATCTAGGTGTAACCTTTGATAGTCGCCTGTCCTTTTCGCCGCACATACGTAGAGTCAGTCAGAAAGCCCGTTTTGTTCTTAACAGACTCTACTTCATGATTAATAAACGCAGTAGGCTACCTCTCCGCCACAAAGTGACATTATATAAAACTTGTATCCGTCCAATCATGTCTTACGCGAGCGCCGCTATAGCGCTTCGTCCCACGTATAAAACCTTTCAAACGATTCAGAATCGTTTCATGCGCACGGCAACCGGCTGTCCCTGGTACGTGCGTAACGTAGATCTACACAGAGACCTAGAACTTGACACTATCGCTCAGCACTTTAAGAAACTCTCGAAAATCTATTTCGAGAAATCAATCCGACACCCCAACCCTCTCGTAGTTGCGGCTTCTTTTTACTCCCCCGACCTAAGCGCTCCTCTCCGAAAGAGGAGACCTAAACATATCCTTCATGACCCTGACGATCAGATGACTACTGACAACACACTCGGACCACCTACCACACAATCATACGTTACACACCGTCTTCGCCGGCGAAGACGAGGTCCTCGCTATCTTACGACATCCGGACGTGGGCTCCATCCACGGTCGCCTAAGCCGAGGTTCGGCCTCAAAGGAGGCGCCCTTAGGCAGTCGTTCTCATAGTTTCTTCGAGCCCTAGGGCTCAAAATTTCTTCTGGCAAAGCTTCTTTCCAAGGCTCGCCAAACAGCCTGGTTACGCTGTAGCAACCAATAGGGTTTGTACAGCTAATAGACAGTCCGAAAAAAAAAAAAAAATTACAGTATCGTTACTAAAACAGTCCCATTTTTTTACTAAGCATCATTAATGGAAACAATGTATCACCAATCTACCTAATAAAGTTTTATTATTTCTAAGAAAATTTAATGTTGATTAAATTTGTCCCGTAAAGCCTATTATTTAGAGATAATGAACTAGATAATGTAAATTTAAAATAAAGCTACGGGATGGAGAGCTTAGGTTAATTGTAATTGTAATAAACTTACTTAGAAACCGAGGGGCACAGCTAGTTTGTTATGAAAAGAAACGAAAAAGTGCTCCCACCAGCGTCGTAAGCGTTTATTTTGCTAAACACGTGAGATAATATATTCCATCCAACCCTACAATGCTGTAATATATTTTTGTTCCATAACATAAATTTTTGCTCTAATGAATTTCCCTTCAAAAAGGTTACATTTTTATACGAAGTTTAATGAGTTTTCCATGGAAAATTGAAGTGAATGTTACGTAATTTTCAAATATGGAAATATGCAGTGTTTGTCAGTCGTGTTCAGTTTATGAATACATTTTATCATTCAATTAAATATCTCTTTGGATAGTGAGTATTATAAAATAATTAATAATTTATATGCACTAAGTTATATAATGCCACTAGTAGAGTCCACTAAACTATTGCCTTTGAGCTGTCTAGTATATCATGTTGCTGACTTTCGCAGTGAGTAGTTGCTGTGTAGTTAAATTTAAAATCAGTAGGTATTAAATATTGCCTAGTAAAGTGCTTTTATGTTCGCGACAGGGAAGCGTTAGCGAAATTGCCAAGCAAACATTTCTAGAGCGGGCTGAAAACCACAACAAAGGATAAATTGGTATTTTGGACGCTCTTTGAACATTCCTTTAACTGTCAAAAGATGATGTTGGTGGAAGGGCAAAATAATTTTATAATTATATCGAGTATTTTCATTTTAATGTAAATTTGAACAAAAACTGCAGACATTTTTGACCAGGGTTCTTTTTTACCATGGTCCAATTTATCTCGCTCGCTATGTCAAATTTTATTAAGAACCGTCCTCTTTCTCAAGACCTTTGCTTCAACAGTCAGTCAACTTTAGAGTTAAATTGAAGGCTAGATCAACCCACAGTGTGATGGCGTTTAAAATATTAAATGTCTACTCAAAGATATCTATCGAATATATTGTTACTATTCATGGTATAATTAATGACTTTTAATTTTTTAATTGAACTAAAAACTTACTTCTCATCCGTTTGACTTTTTTTTTAAATAATATTCCTACTTAAAGATAGCTTTGGACAAATAAAATATTATAGCGCTTTAGATGACACCACAACTAACCTAGGGCGTGACTCACCGCGGGCTGGTCTAAATTTATCGCTCCCACGAATAATACTATGAAAGACCACTTTTTGGCAATTTTACTTTCAGAATCTCTACGAAGCCAGGTATGTTTCCGAATTTCGTCCGTTGATTGTAAAGTGCAAAACGACACGGAATCCTCAACGTTTTCAAGTTCGTTAAACGAAACGAGCGCTGATTCTAAAAGGAATTCAAACGTACAGTATGATTTGTAAAAGATTCGTAACGAAAATTTATATCGTCAATCTCGATAGTTCTCGTACGACAGAAATGTCATAATCAGTTTTGGAATATCTGTTATTTAAGTCATAATATAACTGCATCTTTCGACGTGGCTTCCTCTCTCATTGAAGAGAGTGAAGAGTAGTTCACTGCAACCAACGGCTTATTATATATATATATATATAAATATATAATAAGCCGTTGGTTGATATATATATATATATATATATATATATATATAATAAGCCGTTGGTTGCAGTGAACTACTCTTCACTCTCTTCAATGAGAGAGGAAGCCACGTCGAAAGATGCAGTTATATTATGACTTAAATAATAGATATTCCAAAACTGATTATGACATTTCTGTCGTACGACTATATATATATATATATAATTGTTTACTTTCATTGTTTACTTTCCGCCGCTTAGTAAAGTTAATAACTTCTTCGCGCCGACATACATATATTAGGGGTAAACAATATCAATTCAAACAATTTTAAATAATTAAAATATCACTTGCTTCAACGGTGAAGGAAAACATCGTGAGGAAACCTGCACGCCTGAGAGTTCTCCATAATGTTCTCAATGGCGTGTGAAGTCTGCCAATCCGCACATGGCCAGCGTGGTGGACTATGGCCAAATCCTTCTCATATTGAGAGGAGACCCGTGCTATGTAGTGAGCCGAGAATAGGTTGATCATGATGAATATCAATTCCACTATGGTAACTTTCATTTTTTTTAACTAGCATGATTTGGCCTGACTATAATTCGAATTGCAAATCTATGCTCTTGTGCACAACAACATAAACAAACAATTGTGAGTGTGAAGGATGTGTATGTAGCAATTAAATACTTGACGGCGCGTCCATGATAAGGGTGACAGAAGACTGCTATAGACACTAGCGGTGTGTCGCGTTTATGGTAGCGGGGAATGGTTCGCCATCTTGGAGTTTTTAATATTATGTGATTGGCAGGAAAAACCAGCACACCCGTGATTTCGATAAATCGCTGATGTATAGCTTTAAAAACTATACTTTTTTTATCCACTACAAGCTAGCCCTTGACGGCAATCTCACCTGATGATAAGTGATGATGCAGTCTAAGATAGTAGCGGGCTAAACTGTTAGGGGTATGGTAAAGCCATACTCCTAATTGGTTTCTACACGACATCGTGCCGGAAAGCTAAATAGCTTGGCGACACGCCTTTGTCGGTAGGGTGGTAACTAGGCACGGCCGAAGCCTCCCACCAGACCTGACTGGCCGGGAATTGAACCCAGAACTTCACACTTTAAAATGCAACAGCGCACGCGCTGCGCCACGGAGGTCATTAAACTCATAGAAATAGTTTGATTTAAGACTACTGCTAAATTTCTGTCTAAGAACCGAAAATATTTCAGTATTTTACATTTATTGATAAATTGTTTTGATAAATAGTAATTTTGTGTTCCAAAATGTTATTGTGAAAGAAAGAAGAACTTTCTGAAATAGCCCTCCTGCGCTTTTATACTTTAAGTTGAACAATATTTGTAATAAAAAAAATGTTATCTTTAAATTGCAGCCGTAAATTGTGTTTATGTTTCTTTACATTTTGAATCACATTTCAGCACGTTCCATGCACATGCTTGCGTTATATAGCACCTTTTAAGCTCTCCAAACTCGATATAAAGCTTAGGAGTTCCTATATTATTTCTTTCTTTTGTATAGTTGTAATTTATTTATTTATTCTTTATTTGTACACCACATATTAATAGAAATAATAAGAAAAACAAGAAGAAACAGGATACAAAAGGCGGCCTTATCGATTAGTAGCGAGAAGAAAGTAGGGTGCGTATATTAAATAAGCAAAAACCTGCATACTAATACATACACCGGAGTATTTAAATAATACAATACATTAATAAATATGACATAAATATACTAATATATACCTTATAATATTAATAAAAAGAAATAAAATAAAAATAAAAATCGTCAATTTAGTAATGTTTTCGTTAAAACAAACGAACACTGATTCTAATGATGCTCTTTATAGAATATTCTTACTTAGTTTCTAAACATGTTAAATATCTTAAAAAATATTGTTTTGGACTTCGTGTAATATCTTTATTTTTTGAAAATTTAAACACAAAGCGAAATAGAATAAACTAAGTTAAATCAGGGATCTCTGCTTTTTTATCACTATTTTAAATAATAAATCATCTCAATCCCTGAAAGCCCATACTTACAATATTATGTAAGTGGGTAGGTACCTACCAGTTCTAGCTCCAGACATTTCCAGGATATAGTGGCTAATTTAGTGCTAAGATCTGAATTTAGGTCAACCACAAACTGTCCCGTAGCCAGCAAATGATTCATTAATGATACACATGCGATGTGTGCCTTATCTTAGTACACCGATGCCAAATCACGTTGCCAAAGATTTGTATGCTTGGTTTTATTTGTCTAGAGACTAGTAGGAAATTACTTCTAGAATACAGAGCTGCTAATTTTATACACTGGTATTGTTTTGCTGGTATAGGTTTTTTTTTATACACCACAAGTTAGCCCTTGACTGCATCTCACCTGATGGCAAGTGACGATGCGGTCTAAGATGGTATGGGGCTAACCTGTTAGGAGTATAGTAAACTCATACTCCTGATTGGTTTCTACACGACATCGTGCCGGAACGCTAAATCGCTTGGCGACACGTCTTTGTCGGTAGGGTGGTAACTAGCCACGGCCGAAGCCTCCCACCAGAC
Source organism: Lasiommata megera (assembly GCA_928268935.1). Taxonomy (NCBI): domain Eukaryota; kingdom Metazoa; phylum Arthropoda; class Insecta; order Lepidoptera; family Nymphalidae; genus Lasiommata; species Lasiommata megera. The sequence continues at coordinate 14,352,017 of OV743315.1, read as the reverse complement.
CAGACTCGAGCCGGGAATCGAATCCTGGTATAGGTACAGGAAATTGGGTGTGGAATAAAGAAAACAACTCATTGGCTTAAGCACTGAATACGAACAGCATGAAATATATTAGTTAAAGTTTAGTTATATTTATGTATGTAAGTAGATATATAAATTTTAAGTTTGGTTTCATATATTATAGGTTGCGCATTTCGGTTTGCTTCTTTTATAATTAAAAATCTATTTCTTTATATCTGTTTTCACAATTTAATGAGCATATTTAATACCAATTCGTTTTTATTCAAATAATCTACAGGGACTGTAGATATAAACAGATTGGTACTGTTTTAATCACTTTGAATACCAGATCTTTCTGTTTAAGACCCTACTACCATTTTTAAAGAAAAGATATATTGGTTGTTGGTGGCAATAAAGGTGGCTTTTTTTTCTAAAATCGAAATTTTATCGTTTAACATTTTATAACGTGTATAAAGTTGCACTCGATTGCTTTCGATTTATATAACCACAAATTCATAGTAAAAATTAATATAGTGAGAGGGTCAGCCTCCTAATCAGAGGTCGGCGGTTCGAATGTCGGCACGCACCTCTAACTTTTCGGAAATTATGTGCATTTTTTAAAATTTATAAATATCACTTGCTTCAACGGTGAAGGAAAACATCGTGAGGAAGCCTGCACTCCTGAGAGTTCTCGATAATGTTCTCAAAGCCCTGTGAAGTCTGCCAATCCGCACATGGCCAGCGTGGTGGACTATGGCCAAACCCTTCTCATATTGAGAGGAGACCCGTGCTCTATAGTGAGCTGGTAATAGGTTGATCATGATGATAGTAAAAATATATAGTTATATTGATAGAATAAATCAGAATTGGAATAAATACAATTTTATACTTTTTAGGTACGTCCTACTATCGATTAAATTTATTACACCATCTTTGGATCAGTTTCAAACAGCTTCGATCGACATCCTGCTCAAATAACCCTGCCCTAATAGCTTAATTGCATTTCATGTCACTTTATATATAACAAGACACTTCCAAGATTCAGCGGCTAACTTAGCTTTCGAATGTAAATTTAGGTCACCCACAAGCTGTCTTGAAATTCATTTCATACGTATCGTACCTTAAAATTTGGTCTAGGTATTAAAAATGTTCTATATCAACTTAATACGATATCCTATAGTTAATTGATTTGTAGTTTCAAGATAAAAATACTGGCTATAGTATACCGATTGATACATAAATTTAATACAATTAAATAATCAAATACTAAAATATTCATTTCTTTTAATTATTACATTTATTAAAAGAAATGCATATTTTATCAACTCATATATCGTAACATTCGAATTATGAATTTCATACAGAGTTATATTATTGACATACTCGTACTTTACACATTTCAGAAATACAAAAATATGAAAAATTATAAAATATTGTAGATTACTTAACACTATTTCTATGGCAAAATAAAATTTTAGTGCAATTTTTTTACCTTAACCACTAATACAAACAAAAAGTTAGTATCTTCGGGGAGATTAAATATTTTTTTTATTCTCAAGTTTTGATTGCAATTATTACTAATCTGTGACAGCGTCCAATTTTTCACCTGCATGAGATGTGCTGAGTTTTCGCGCCATTCATACATTTTGTTGTACTGAATTACGTCGGCTTTTTTTCCTTGTATATAAAATCTTGTATGCAATACTACGTTATTAGTATTTGTATCTCTCGTACTAGAGCATTCATTTTAAAACTACCTTCATTACTAAACAGTCGCATAAATAGACCTTCCATCTTCGGTCGACCGTATTGACGACCTCCGTAGCGCAGAGCGTGCGCTGTCGCATTATAAAGTTGGATGTCCTGGGTTCGATTCCCGGCTCGAGTCTGGTCTGGTGGCAGGCTTCGGCCGTGGCTAGTTTAGTTACCACCCTACCTACAAAGCAATTTAGCGTTCCGCCCTGATGTCGCGTAGAAACCAATTAGGAGTATCGGTCTATCATACGCCTGAAAGGTTAGCCCGCTACTATCTTAGACTACATCATCACTTACCATCAAGTGAGATTGCCATCAAGAGCTAACTTGTAGTGGATGAAAAAATAAAAAAACTGCCGCAAATTGGATAAGTAATTATTGTTTACTATAGACAATAAAAACCAGTACCCGAAATTTTATGATTACGTCTTTTTCCGAAATGTAAAATGTTCTAATACAGTAATATGTATAACGTTTAAATTTTTCGTCCCAACATGATTCATAGAATGTAAGGGTGAGTTCGTGTAAATAGCGGATATGATAATACTGTAATTGTGTTAATAGCGAGTTGAAATCGAGTAACTACTGGATGTTAGATACCTCTCTGGGGAGCGTGGATGTCATCGGCTGTTGATAGATGGGGCTAATTTATGCTCTGACCTAACCTGAGCTGTCCGCTCCTGAATTATTGACCGAAAGTACCGATTAGTAAGCGCAAAGTCTTCAACTGTACATAGGTGAATGAAATAAACTTTATCTGAACATGCCTATCTATCCATTTATTTATCTGTCTGTTTGTCATCCATCAGTCTGTCTACATTATTTCATTATAAAGTTGGAGGTCCTGGGTTCGATTCTGGCTATATACCCATACTCCTAATTGGTTACTACGCGATCTCGTGCTGGAACGCTAAGTCGCTTGGAAAGTCTTTGTCGGTAATTAACGGTCGGGTGGTAACTCGAGCCGGAATCAAACCCACGACCGCCCAACTATATAATGTGACAGTGCAAACCATGGTGTGTTACCCATGTGTCTGTGTGTCTCGTCTGATGTCTGCAGTTCTCTCCGATGTTATTACAGTGGGAAATTAGTAAATAAGATTATGTACTCGGGCGTGAAACGAAACGTGTCCGCACACGCCTAGCCTTACAAATAGGTCACTTCGTAAATTGTGGTAACGTAATAATTAATTACATGTTTGCCTCGCCTTTTTAATTAAAAACAAAGTTGTGTAAATCAGTTTTTATTATGACATCATTTGTTTTCCAAGCAATAATGTAAAATGAATTTCTTTCAACATAATGCTGGGAATTCGAAAAGGTGCTTTAATAACTTAACATTTTATAGCGTACGTTTAATTTGTAAATAGGTGATTATTCAAAGTATTTATTTGACCTTAGTTTAAAAGTTAACAAAATAAGGTGCTTTAGAAACAAAGAAATAAAATGTTGTGTGGGTATACATATAAATTAACTTAGTGCGAGTTAGACAGTGGACTTGAACATAGGTTAAATATGAAACACTGCAAAATATTAGCATTAATAAGATCGAGCTAAAATCACGTTTCATGTATGGGAATCTATCATTTTAAAAGTAAAATCCAAAATTATTGATTAGGACTTTTAGTTAGCAATTAAAACTTCAGGATTTTTCGAATTTCTAATAAAAGGTGTAAAATGGGGGACAAAACCCAGTATAGAATTCCATATCTTATTTGACTGATTGAATTTAATTTCGACAAATCCGGCCTTATATCATGTCTACATCATAAAAGGAACCTCTGGGTCAATTTTTAGCTATCTCGGTCTAAGGGTGCTTATGAGTTACGCGGTCAAGACTTTCCTTTTAATAGATTAAGATAAAAAATAGCTGTAACCTTAATGCGTTGAAATTTCACAATATAAAAACAAACATTTGTTTATACTCTTATTTAGAATTTATTACTTAGAACTTTTTGCAGGCGTCTCCAGATTAATATATCACTTACTTCAACGGTTAAGGAAAACATGGTGTGAGGAAACTTGCATGCCTGAGAGTTCTTCATAATGTTCTCAAAGGCGTGTGAAGTCTGCCAATCTGCACACGGCCAGCGCGGTGGACTATGGCCAAAACCTTCTCATATTGAGGAGACCCATGCCCTGTAGCGAGCCTGTAATGGGTTGATATTGATGATGATGATTATGAAATGTGTGATAAGGTCCTGTTTTTTGCCATTTTTTTATCTTGAAATGCCGGTAAGGTAAGTTATTTCAAACCCCCTTTTGCGTCGAAAGAAAACAAAGCAATTTCGGAATCTGATGTAATTTCTATGTGAAAAATAAGAAATTCGAAATATAGCAAAACCGTTTGCATCCGTTTTCCTGTATCCGTTATTCGACCTTTCATCACAATAATGCCGATAGGGTTTAGGAGCTCAATAGGTCTGAGCCGTATTACAGTCGCTCCTTTGTTATACAAAATAAAACGAATTGTTCAAACATATATCATGGAGTTTTTTGTGTGTACGCATGATCAAAGTGAAACTTTAATCTCTAGTTATATTCTAAGAAGGCCTGTATTAAGGGTCCGTAGTTATAATAGGAATTTTTTCAGTTACACGTTGTCTGTGTTTGATACTCAAAATAAAACGTTAAGACCAATTAAAAAAAGGTTTTATGCTTGTTTCAGTCATATATCCTATTACTACTAATATAATATAAGCTGTGATAGCCTAGTGGTTAGGGCGTCAGTCTCTTAATCAGAGGTCGGCGGTTCGAATCCGGGCATGCATCGCTAACTTTTCGGAGTTATGTGCGTTTTTAAACAATTAAAATATCACTTGCTTCAACGCTGAAGGAAATCATCGTGAGGAAACCTGCACGCCTGAGAGTTCTCCATAATGTTCTCACAGGCGTGTGAAGTCTGCCAATCCGCACATGGCCAGCGTGGTTGAGAGGAGACCCGTGCTCTGTAGTGAGCCGGTAATGGGTTGATCATGATGATGATGATGTTCCTATTACTGTGCGGTAGTAATTATCTACTACTGGAACAACATTGGTTCCACGGATAGATACCCTGGTCTCTGAAAAGTTTTCAATAGCAAATTAATTGGTTTGGCTGGCTTTATTAATTGATTATTTTTTATTGCGGCTCAAGCGTTGTGGTTAACACTTCAGCTGCAAATTAAGGCTAAAAAAAAGCGTTGACTTTGTCCAGCCAAAGTTAGTATTAAAATGTGCCAGACTTATGTAGGACAGACAGCGCTGCTTCGTTTTTCTTAAGTCAGAGGTCAGGCTAATCTCGCTGTAATGATCTCGGCTTAAGACATCTAAAGTCGATCATCTATCCAGTAATTAATAATTGACTCTGGTTAAAAGTGTTTAACAGCCAATTTAGATAATTGGATGACGCCACACCGCTCTTGTACATCGCCCAAAATAAATATAATGTTTTTAATTAAATTATAATACGGCGAAAAAAGTCAATTTAATGTGGAGCCTTCCAGCGCTTTTCGAAGCGCGCCTTACAAGTAAGCCTCCCAAAATTTATAGCGATCACGCTACAGTGGTTATTTTCGGAACATTTCTAAACATGTATATTTTCCTTCTAGATATTAAGATTTTGACAGAGATTTATCTAGATTCCCCGCCCCACGTACTTTATGTAAATAGAGAACGGTGTTATATTTCTTTCTTCCAGTAAAAAATAATAGCATTGGCTTTATTTATATTTCTACCCGACTAACATAGAAGTAATATATATATTTGATATTAAGATTAGATAGTTGGAAAATTCGAGTCTTTATGAAAACTCTAGGACGTTTGCAGTAATAGTCTTGAACATATAACGATGTCTAGATAAATTAGTTCAGATAAGATTGCAGATTAGATTAACCATACTACATATCATCACCATGATCAACTCATTGTCGGCTCACTACAGAGCACGGGTCTTAACTCAATATAAGAAGGGTTTGGCCATAATCCACCACGCTGGCCATGTTCAGATTGGCAAACTTTCACGCCTTTGAGATCGTTATGGAGCACTGTCAGGCATGCAAAAACCCACATAACTCCGATAAGTTAGAGGTATGTGCCCGCGATCGATCCCCGACCTCTTTTTAGGAAGCAGACGTTCTAACCACTAGGCTATCACAGCTTCTTCACTACATATTATTTTACGTAAATAGTGTAGGAGTATGACGTACTGCTAGCATCTTCGCCTAAATTCGAATAAGTCGCTTCATTTAGCCGGAACGCTTCGGTTCGAAGGCGTTGCTGTGTACAGCTACAGAAGTTACCGCATTATTTTTTTTTTCGGACTGTCTATTAGCTGTGCTACACAGCGTAACCGGGCTAATTGGTGAGCTTCAGAAAGAAGCTCTGCCAGAAGAAATTTTGAGCCTAGTTCTCGAAGAAACAAAGGGAACGTCTGCCTAAGGGCGCCTCCTTTGAGGCCGAACCTCGGCTTAGGCGACGTTTGGGATAACAGGGGCGTCGGACGGTGAGTGGTCCGTACGTCTTTGAGGCCGTGGATGGGGCCCACGTCCGGATGACTTTAGATAGCGGGACCTCGTCTTCGTCGGTGAAGACGGTGTGTAGCGTATGATTGTGTGGTAGGTGGCACAAGTATGTTGTGAGTAGTCATCTGATCTTCAGGGTCATGAAGGATATGTTTAGGTCTCCTCTTTCGGAGAGGAGCGCTTAGGTCGGGCGAGTGAAAATAAGCCGCAACTACGAGAGGGTTGGGGTGTCGGATTGAAGCATTAAAAAGCTTAGAGGTCATTAAGACTCTCTAGATTGCATTTCAAAATTAGTATCTGATAAAATAGAACGCTGCAACTAGACATATCTATTTAATTATAGTGACCTATTGGTATTGAGGATATGGATACCCACCACCAGTCACCAGACTGGTGGCTGGGTGATGTGTCCTTTCCTGACATAATATGTATGAACTATCTTATATTTAGATTACAGTCTAGATACAGTTGCATCAGTTGTGGGAGTGTCGATGTATTTAACCTACAATTCAGGTCATCACCTAGTGCAGGGTGCACTGATTTTGATTATACGGAAAAATAGGCAGCAACGTATGCAGTAAGGTTCTACAGCCAAGTGGCATTGTGCGAAACTAAAACCAATTGTTCTGTTTTTATTCTATCTATTCTATGTTGATTCGAACAGTTTACGAAACGCATTCATCATTTGGGACCTTGTCCGCGTAGATAAGGGAGTTTTTAAAAACTCTTATGGAATAAGCCAAGTGTGTAATTGAAGATTATTCTCTCATGGATCAATCCTGTTGAAATTAAAGGTTTCTACAAGTTAGCCCTTGACGGCAATCTTACCTGATGGTAAGTGATGATGCAGTATAGGATGGTAGTGGGTTAACCTGGCAGGGGTAGAGAATGGAAACCAGGACCTCCGACTTTATAATGCAGCATTTCAATACATTTTACGTTTTTCTGTCGCATTTCGTTATACCACGTTTTATTTCACGGATACGGAATAAAATATCCTATGTCCGTCTCCTGGTTCTAAGCTACCTCCCCACTAATATTCAGCCAAATCGGTTCAGCCGTGCTCGAGTTATACAAGGTGTCTCAAAAGTAAGTTCACATTTGCTTATCTTATTACGCGAAAGCAACTATTCTGAGGGGCGCGGGGGGTATGTCAGTCGGTAGTCTGGCTCTTGGGAATTTAGCCGCTATGGAGCGTTTCTCTGGTGCGGACCGTGCGTTATGCGTACGTGAGTTTTACAAAAACGGTAATTCGGCGACTGTAGCGCGTAGAAAATTCTGCAGTATTCGACATATTCGTCACTTAAATGATGCGCCTAGCACTCGTCTCATTGCAAAATGGGTTGAGAAGTTTGAAGAGACTGGGTCAACTCTGGAGAAACCAAAATCTGGGCGACCAAGAACATCAAGAACGTGGACAGTGACAGAAGCCGAAAACGTGGACAGTGTTACTCAGTCTATTCGAGATGATCCAAACCTCTCGATTCGGAAGCGTGCTGTTGCTTTAAATGTGCACAGATCTTCATTATGCCGCATTTTACACAAAGATTTAAAGCTGCACCCGTACAAAATTCAGTTAGTGCAAGAACTGAAGCCTCAAGATGCTGGTCAGAGGCTTGCCTTTGTAAATCAGATGATTGAGCGCTTTCCAACGTTCACCAACATCTTGTTTTCCGATGAAGCCCATTTTCATCTGAATGGGCATGTAAACAAGCAAAATTGTCGTTACTGGAGTGCAACCAACCCAAAACAAAAACATCAGAAACCGCTACATTCACCCAAAGTCACCGTATGGGAAGCGATGTCGGCGCGAAGAATTATCGGCCCTTACTTTTTTGAAGATGGAAGGGGACGCACACTCACAGTGAATTCAGAGCGTTATGTGGAGATGTTAGACGAGTTTTTCGTACCCCAACTGTAAAACTTTCCTGGTTACAACCAAAGAACATGGTTCCAGCAGGATGGAGCAACTTCACACACGTCCAACAGATCTCTGCCTCGAGTTCGAGAAATTTTTCCGAACAAATTAATCTCCAGGCGAGGTGACATAAATTGGCCTCCACGGAGTCCCGATTTAACGCCTATGGATTTTTTCCTGTGGGGTTATGTCAAATCAAAAGTTTACGCTAATAAACCGACTTCCCTGGCACAATTAAAAGAAAATATCCGTCATGAAATGGCAGCCATCACGGAGACTACCTGCCGAGCTGTCATAGGCAATTTTAGTGCCCGACTAAATGAATGCCGAGAGCGCAACGGTTTACATTTGGACGATGTTATTTTTAAAAAATAAATTCCCAAACAGTGTACTTCAATATAAAATAAACATTTTTTCAATAAAGCTAAGACTTTTCTTTTAAAAAAAGATTTAAATGTGAACTTTCTTTTGAGACACCTTGTATATAAAAGTGTGGCTAACACGACTTTCTTTTATATATATAGATATTCAAAATAATAAATACACTATAACCTAAGTGGGAGCTTTGCCACAGTGTCAAATTGAAAACGTCATTCAAAGTGGAACTGAAGAGAAATACTCGCAGAGAAAGTTTACGTTACTCTATAATTAAAACATCCAGCGCGGGGTGTCAAAGAACGTTGAAAAATGAGGCGATATTTTTTATTCCCATTCGCACTTGTGGGGAACAACAGTGGAAATATTTTCACCCATTTATCCTAGCTTCGGTACGCCATTTTTAAAATGGAAAATGTAGTGCGATTCGCGATTGCTACTTGAATTCTTTCTGTTACATTTGTATTTCTTTTTAATTATTCTTTGATGAATGTTTTTTAAATATTCTTTTTAATTATTCTAATGACTTTTATTTCAAATGCAACCATCATGATCATCACTTTTCGGACTACTAATGTTTCACTGCTAGGCATAGGCCTCATCTTTATCATAGGGGAGAAGATTTTAGATCACAGACCCATATTGCGGGTTGCGGGGGTTTTTTTTTTTAATTGATCATTAAACTAGTCCCAATATAAATAAAAATAACAAAAAACAAATCAGATGAACAAACACGAGATAGTGACTTTCTAGAAATGACCACAGCATGCAACCTTAAAATTAACCTTACATCTAAATAATTCAATACAATACCTATAATGCAGTAACGGGCAGTCTTACTTGGTCTTTAAAGAAGCCACAGAACTGCAGGAGATGTCGCAGATACTCCTGAGGTCATTCAGAATTGAGCATATTCTATAGACAGGTGCATGCTAACCAGGTTGGTTCGGCAAAACGGTAAATGAAAATAATATTCGTCGTTCGTTCGAAGGGTAATATTAATCGTCTGTACTAGACTAGACTTAAAATAATCGTGAATTGTTAATCGGGTTTTACAACGTACGTGTTCCATATATGTATACACATGGTTTAAATTTTAAATTTTATTTTTGCAAATGATTTTTTTGGATAAACAAAACTGAGTTTAAATATGAATATGTTACATATAAATTTAAAACTCCATCAGATGATTCAAAGATGCATTATTTACTTACAGAAAAGTAGTAAACAGGTGAACGAAGTCTGCATTTTTAATATTGTCAAAAGATACTTTCTATTCCAATTAGTTTTTATTTGTTTTTCTACAAGGTGTCTCAAAAGAAAGTTCACATTTAAATCTTTTTTTAAAAGTCTTAGCTTTATTGAAAAAATGTTTATTTTATATTGAAGTACACTGTTTGGGAATTTATTTTTTAAAAATAACATCGTCCAAATGTAAACCGTTGCGCTCTCGGCATTCATTTAGTCGGGCACTAAAATTGCCTATGACAGCTCGGCAGGTAGTCTCCGTGATGGCTGCCATTTCATGACGGATATTTTCTTTTAATTGTGCCAGGGAAGTCGGTTTATTAGCGTAAACTTTTGATTTGACATAACCCCACAGGAAAAAATCCATAGGCGTTAAATCGGGACTCCGTGGAGGCCAATTTATGTCACCTCGCCTGGAGATTAATTTGTTCGGAAAAATTTCTCGAACTCGAGGCAGAGATCTGTTGGACGTGTGTGAAGTTGCTCCATCCTGCTGGAACCATGTTCTTTGGTTGTAACCAGGAAAGTTTTACAGTTGGGGTACGAAAAACTCGTCTAACATCTCCACATAACGCTCTGAATTCACTGTGAGTGTGCGTCCCCTTCCATCTTCAAAAAAGTAAGGGCCGATAATTCTTCGCGCCGACATCGCTTCCCATACGGTGACTTTGGGTGAATGTAGCGGTTTCTGATGTTTTTGTTTTGGGTTGGTTGCACTCCAGTAACGACAATTTTGCTTGTTTACATGCCCATTCAGATGAAAATGGGCTTCATCGGAAAACAAGATGTTGGTGAACGTTGGAAAGCGCTCAATCATCTGATTTACAAAGGCAAGCCTCTGACCAGCATCTTGAGGCTTCAGTTCTTGCACTAACTGAATTTTGTACGGGTGCAGCTTTAAATCTTTGTGTAAAATGCGGCATAATGAAGATCTGTGCACATTTAAAGCAACAGCACGCTTCCGAATCGAGAGGTTTGGATCATCTCGAATAGACTGAGTAACACTGTCCACGTTTTCGGCTGTTCTTGATGTTCTTGGTCGCCCAGATTTTGGTTTCTCCAGAGTTGACCCAGTCTCTTCAAACTTCTCAACCCATTTTGCAATGAGACGAGTGCTAGGCGCATCATTTAAGTGACGAATATGTCGAATACTGCAGAATTTTCTACGCGCTACAGTCGCCGAATTACCGTTTTTGTAAAACTCACGTACGCATAACGCACGGTCCGCACCAGAGAAACGCTCCATAGCGACTAAATTCCCAAGAGCCAGACTACCGACTGACATACCCCCCGTGCCCCTCAGAATAGTTGCTTTCGCGTAATAAGATAAGCAAATGTGAACTTACTTTTGAGACACCTTTTCCTAATCCTAAGGTTCCCTGGCAGAGATCGTTACTAAGCGATAACACTGTTTATTGTATCCTGCTTCTTCATGTTTCTGTTTTACTTATTATTTCCTAAATGTTGTGGTGTACAAGAATAATAACACTTTCAATGAATACCTACTTCAAAATTACCCGATATAAGACGATAAAAAATTCCCCGCGAATAAACTTCGATTAAGCGAGCGGCTGTCACAACTAAGTATTAATCATTTCACGCTTTAATATTTTGCTCCATCATAGGCCAATAAATATTTTCGAGGTTGGTCTCGGCTACGCCACTTTATCTTAGTTTCATTTCTGCGGTCGTTTCGCATGGAGTATGTCTGAGAGTTGCAAATTACGCAATTTGTCAGCCCCACTGGTTTTATACTCTTGCAATAATAATTCTTAGTTCTTACTTCTCCACTCCCGTATATTATGATGTAAAGTTGGACAGAACGGGTATTATCGTGTTGAACATTCGAAATCATGTATGTGCGACTCCACTTGAGTTACGAACTCCTTCAAAGTTGGTTAGGCGTCCAAGCTTGTAATAAAAATAAAATATATAATTTTTGTGTTTTAATAGAAGTCGTGTTGCTCAAGGGTGTTTACGGAATTGGGGGAAAAAATGCTCTTACGTACTGTTATTAAATATCTGTGCTTGGAATAAGTTAATTAATATAATCGTTAGGTTTTTCTACCGTTTATTTTAAACAAGTTTAAATTTTTCGTGCATTGGTGGTTAAAATTTGAACTTGGAATCACAAGCAATTTAATCACTAAGGTGGACCATCCTTAAGATTGATATTATTATGAGATTTGAATTATTATTTACATAAAATACGTTGTCGCTAATTTATAAGATAGGCATAGAGAACCGTGGACATTTTTTTTATATAATTAGGTGTATTGGTACTACAGAGTATTCATAGATAATTAATTATGCGAATATTTTATTATTACTAAAATGAACTAGAACTATGTGTATCCTATAAATATTTGTGTTTTTATTTAACCTTAATCTCTATATATAAAAATCAATTGTTGTTCGTTGGTCTGGCTAAAACTCGAGAACGGCTGAACGGATTTATGTTATCTTGATTTTGAAATGTTCGTGAAGGTCTAGGGAAGGTTTAAAAGGTGAGAAAAATTCGAATAATTGCCAGGAAAACTCTAAAAACAGCCCTTTTCTTTTCCCATACAAACGTTTTCTAACTAAATCGTAGAGTCAATTTGCGCTTTATTGCTATTGCATAAAGTTCATGTTAAATTACAAGCATTCACTGTTGTCTAAGCAATGTAGGTGTGTTCCTAACGTCAAAGAGTCAATTTACACTTTATTACCGCTTTACAAAATTCAAATTAAATATTTTTTATCAAAACTGTATGCACTGTACTGTACGCACTCACCGTGCGTGAATACATCGTTGGAGGATTTAATGTCGCGTTCCGAAACTCAACAAAAGTGATATCGTGGACCCGACCTAATTTAATAGTCACAAAATGTAATAGATCATTAGTACTGATTTTCAATTTGGTCGGCTTCGCGATATTATTTTTGTTTTACTTTCGGCACAAGACATAAAAATACATATTATAACATTGGTATGGCTTAAAGGATTTGACTTCAAGTCATATCAAATTTAAAAAAGTTGAAAATTTGAACAACAATAAACTGTTGATGTCGATTTACCGGTAAATGTGAACAACAATAAACTGTCGATGTCGATTTACCGGTGTACAAGTGTTGTTTTTGTTGCATTTTCTGTTACCTACTCTACTGAGTTTGCTTTTGTTAACTGAATTACAAAACAAATTCGTATAGTGTTTTGTTCAGAGTGTTTAGTTACTTATGATGACTAATTATTATTGCATGTGACACAATAATGTTTCGGTCGCGTCCCAAGATTTTTTTTAATGAATAAAATAAGATAAATAGTTTCAGTAACATAAAAAAAAATGGGAGAGTCGAAATGTGTATTTAGTTGTAATTCATTAACGCGTACTCCTGTACTGTAATTATTTCAAGGTCGTCGGTTTAGTAAGCCATTGCTTCGTGATTGGAAGACAAATAAACACACTTTCACACACACTAACTCAACGCAGACGAAGTCGCGGGCGTAATATATATAGGTATATATATATATTTTACTAGCTGTAAAATATATATATATTTTTTGTTAGGGTTTTTCACTTAAGGGTTTGAAAAATAGATAGTAGCCGATTCTCAGACTTACTAAATATGCATAAAAAGTTTCATAAGAATCGGTCGAGCCGTTTCGGAGGAGTATGGGAACGAATTTTGTGACACGAGAATTTTATATTTAAGATGTAGGCATTTATTTATTGCAATGATATTGCGGTTTGGCAACGTCGCATTTTGAAACACACGCTCGCACGCACGGTAAGAAGCGCGGCAACGTCGCATCGCATGTTTTATTCGCACGCTAAAGTTTTTATTTACACTAAGTTGACAATTTTTTTTTTTTATTTTTTTTTTCGGACTGTCTATTAGCTGTACAAACCCAATTGGTTGCCACAGCGTAACCGGGCTGTTTGGCGAGAGAAAGTTGACAATGAAAAATCATCGGCTAAGAACAGCTGGAGTGAGACCACCATCTTTGATGACAGGTCATTAAATAGTATTTTTGTATAGGTATTAATTCATTATCAAATTAAGAATGTAAAAATACATTTTCTTGTGAAAAACGAGTTATTTGCAGGAAGAAAGTAAATTAAACACGCAGTATCTCTGTAATATGTAAAAGCGAAAGGTCACGTACTTACATACTTACTGATTAAACACGTGATCTCGAAAACTATTGTACGTATAAAGCTATAATTTAGCAAGTAGGTAGTTGATAGTTAAGAGATGTCAGCTAAGAAAGGATATTTGGAAATTCTACCCCTAAGCGGGTAAAATAGGGGTTGGAAGTTTGTATGAAATTTCTTTGTTTTTAGAGTTAAGAGACACAAACATTTGCATTAAGATTAATAATAATAAATAAAAAACAATGTACATCATTTTTTTTTTTAATATTAAGTACCTGTTAAGGGTGGTAAAATAGGGGATGATAGTTTTTGCTTATTTTTTTATTATGAAGTCTACAAGCTTGAAATTTTGAAAATGGGTTTCTTTTAGGGCCTTAGTATTATACTATTAGAATTTTATTCATACAAATCTACCCCGAAGGGGGTAAAATAGGGGTTTGAAGTTTGTATGAAAGTCCTATGTTTTTTAATTTTGAGACACGAAAATCGGCAATTTGACATTTGCCTGTAGCTTACTTTTTGAAGCAGGGCATTGGCCGCACGGGAAACCTCAATCTCACGGTAAATCAGCAATTCTACGCAGACGAAGTCGCGGGCAACAGCTAGTATACATTAAATTTAAGTTTAGGTAAAACTTAAAGAAAAAATGTTTCACTTTAAAATAAGGTTCTTATACAAGTGTTAACGCTAACTGATACGGGTCGGTTTTCAATTAGCATTTTTCGTTATACAAAGGTTGCTATAAATAGGTACTAAGTTAAATCAAAGTTTGGTGACCAAATTGACTGAGCCACCCTAGTTGAATGAATTCAGCTTGACTCGGGGTTCTAACATGGACAGAAAAGCGGTTGCTTTCTGATTGATGTACACTGCTCTACCATTAGTTTAAACACGTAACTAGAGCGAGAGTGGCACACTCTACTTCTTAGGCGATACGCTCTTGTCAGAGTGGTCGTGATCGTCACTTAGGTGTTGTGGCACGGTTCACTATACGCCTCCACTCTTCCCTAACAGGTGCCTTCCTTGTTCACTCATGTAATAGGACATCCACCGCAGCCTTCACCTGGTCTGTCCATTTCATAGGTGATCTGCCACGTGCTCTTGTGCCCTCTACTCTTCCCTGGACCACTATACGTGCAATTGAGATATCATTACGTCTTGACACGTGACTAAAGAAAGTGAGTATGCAAGCTTGCACAATGAAGGACTGACGCTAATTGATGCTGAGTTCTTCGAAAATGGACTTCGAGAGTGGCACACACGTGGCTAAAGGCAACGCGAAGTAAAATCGCAATAACTATCACAGGTTTCGTGTTCGATCCACAGAGTTTCATGCGGGCTAAGCCATGCTATTATGACATAAAACCTCACACTTTGAATAAATAACATTGTAGGTAATAAAATAAATAATTCCTAAAACGAAAGGAATTGAAACCACAATGGAGTCAGTAAGATGTACTTACTCCAGAAGAGGTATACGTTTTACTTCATCATAAAACAACGACATCATTAAGATTTTTAACGGATTCGTTAATCGTTCGATTAATATTTACTCGTTACCCTCAGTGTAATGTAGCACCTTACACACAAAGCACAGTTATTACCTGGAAAATTCCTTTCAAAATCAATCTAGCCTAGCGGACATAAAAAAAATAAGCATCGAAACGGATGAAAAAAAAAAACATATGTTCAGGATATATCGTAATCACAAACAGCTTTATTGATACTGTATTTTTTAGATGTTTGACATGGATATAACATGCCTGTAAGATAAGCAAAGCAACTAAGCAACAAACGGGTCAAATATTTACCTTCCGATCCTACCCTTTGGGACGCTAATGACGAGGTATGAAATGTTATGCGTCCACACAGATCCTCAAAAAGATAACATAACTCTTTAGATACATTTTATTCCGACACTGTAGCGAGATGTCAAGTCATGTTGACTGCACAACATTGCAAAGCCATTCTTAAACATCCCAGATCGGGCCACTTCTGTGAGACTCTAGATAGAACATAATCTCACTGATAAAAATAGAAAAAACACGATGGAACAATTGCGAGCTAATACCTACAAAGTACCCAAATTACAGGCCGTTGAGGATATAAAAAATAATATATGAGTTTTTGTTTGCATAGGGCGTAATAAATGTGGATCCATAAAAAACACTTTATTAGATTCATTATGATACCACTTAACTCGTTATATCGTCTACTACAATTTATTCAATGTTTAACGTTAATATAGGAATATATATGTACAATAACGATACGTAGCTGTATTTAAATGTTTTTTTTTTATAGCGAGAAAGCAACCTTCTGATGTTAAGTAATTACAAACGTCCATGACCATAAATAAGCTGTGATAGCCTGTGGTTAGGACGCCCGCTTCCTAATAAAAGGTCGGGGGTTAGAACCCGGGCACGCACCTCTAACTTTTCGGGGTTATGTGCATTTTTAAGCGATTAATATATCACTTGCTTCAACGGCGAAGGAAAACATCGTGAGGAAACCTGCATGCCTGATTGTTCTCCATAACGTTCTCAAAGGCGTGTGAAGTCTGCCAATCCGCACATGGCCAGCGTGGTGGACTATGGCCAAACCCTTCTCATATTGAGAGGAGACCCGTGCTCCGTAGTGAGGCGATCATGGGTTGATCATGATGATGATTACTATAAATCGTAAATTTGTTGAAATCGAAATATGATCCTGTTATACAAATATAGTAGGCAATAATGACTACAAACGTATACACGTTGAAATGATACTTAATGTATTTAAATGTCTATAGTTAAACTTCTCCCACACCATCAAGAGTTAACACAACATGGTTTCTTAGCCGTCATACAACGAATCCAACTCAGGCTGTGTATTTCGGGTTTCTCGTATAGGTACAATTCTTTCATGCCGTTGGTCTTACCGCCCGATATTTTGACCCCTAAAGCACAAAATGTCTTATAGCCATTTTTATACATTTTCCCTTTAAATTTAAGAATCATTCTGGGGTCACATATAACTCCCGAGAAAAGCCGCTGTTTCATACATACATAATCCTTTCCATTGTTCACGTCTGGGTCATATTCCTGTCGTTTTGATAGAGCAATATTAGGTACTGAAAATCAGAACATTTTTGTGGAGAACACCAGAAGAACACCGAAGATACAGAAAAAATGTTGGTTCTTGGTCCGGCTGATTCTAAGGCCAGTACTATTTTTTTATACATACATTTTATTCATTATCTTAACAAACTGAGGTTCCAATCACAATGTGACCCTTCACTGTTAAACTGTTAACCCTGTTGCGTTGGTGGATTTCCGTAGAATTCTCTAGAACAAGTCTTTCTATTATTGTTAATGGGTATAGGTATCAATAAAATATTTTCACCCCATCTGGTTGAAACTTCTATTTTCTATTCATATATTGAATTACATTTAAAATATTAATCAATAATAATATGACGAAAACCCTGGAGCATATTTTCTGATATGTTTATTCTCTTTCCAATTTTCGGAATTCCGTTCGTAACCAGCAAAACTTTGCTAATGAAAGGTCCCATAATTTATTCGAGGCGTTCCGTTGTAATCAAAGTGCTCCCAATATCGGAACAAATCCCACCGATATTTGTGGAAACAATGCCAGTATTGTGTGTTTAAGCCCAAAACGTTGGTACATACACAAATGACTGGAAACCGAACAATGATGTTATAAGTACAGAAAAAGAACGGCGTTGATTTACCTCCTCCGTTGTTCTTAGTTTTTTTGTTGTTGAACATGTGTTAGTTGTCAGACCTATATTTTAAAATTTAGTAACCTAGAAACAAAACATGTTAAATCTTTTAGTTTTGGTTCTGTTACGCAAACATCGTTTACCCGCTAGAAACAACTGTACACAATGAGTCGGCAGTGCAATCTGTATTCTTATCAAGAACAATTGGTTATGTTCAGTCCTGTTCGCTAACCCATATAAAAGTAAAGTTGAGGATCTTTAAGTTTTAATTTTTTTTACTCACTACAAGTCAGCCCTTGTCGGCCATTTCACCTGGTGGTAAGTGATGATGCAGTCTAGGATGGAAACGGGCTAGCCTATTAGGAGTATGGTTAACCCACACTCCTAATTGGTTTCTACGCGACATCGTGCCGGAACGCTTAATCGCTTGGCGAAACGTTGTCTGTTGGTAGGGTGGTAACTAGCCACGACAGACGCCTCCCACCAAACCAGACTCGAGCCGGAAATCGAACCTAGGACCTCCGCGCGCACTGCGCCACGAAGGTCGTCTTGAGATTAACGTGTCTCCTAAGAGGCTTTGAAAAAGCTGTAGGATTAATACGGCTGATACTGTTATGAAAGAATGTTATATAAGGCAACTTAACCGTTTTATAAATTCCTATAACCTGATCAACCCTTTTTATTTATCACTTTATTGGCAGCTGAACAGTGTGCTTTAAAGACTATAGCGTGCGAATAAGCAACTTTGTGACCCCGAGGTGGGTTTCAAATCTCAATATACCGTACCAGTCTATATTCAAAACACACCGATGTGGAGGAAGACTTGACTGGATATACTTTGTAGGAGATCATTGCTTCGTCGATCTTCTTTAGTGGTTAGACTACTAAATACGAAGCACACATGCCAGTTTTTATCTAATTATCATTGTACTCGTACAATTTGCCAATTAATAATAAGTTTTTACCTTGACTTTCCGTTATTTTGCAATAGTTTTACATTAAACAGGATCACAACTGACCCGTGGAGTAGGCCTACTGGGGAAACCACGTTTAAATAAACGCGCTAAGTACAATACCTCATAGGTGGCGTGGAAACGTGTGCATAGTATAACGATAACAACTTTTATAACTTTTTGAATAGTTATATCTCAGAAACGGTGATTCGTAAGAAAAAAGGTATTGATACATTTTTTATAGATAATTTTATGATCTAAAATTTTTGTCTAAGATAAAACTTACCGTTTTGCTGAAAATCGCGAAAAACTCATTTTTTTGACCTTTGACCTTGAATAAAATTTTTTCCTTACAGGGGAATGGAATTGGGAGGAGACCCGCGCTCTGTAGTGAGTCAGTAATGGGTTGATCATGATGAAGTGTTATTTATGCTTACAGGCAGAAAGTGGCCGGCTGATCTTTTGACGAACGATAAACAAAGGCTCGTAATTGAACATCGATAATGTTTGATACAGACTCGTAAAACTACGATAACCGGGCTGTTATTTGTTGTAAAAAGGAGATTGTGAATAGGACAGCTTCTATTTTATCGCTATTGGGTTTTATGTTGAGCAATATTGGATTTTGCTTGAGTTTTATTATGGTTTAATTATATCATGATTTATCAGAAATACTATGTTTCGCACAAAACTATAACCTAACAACATACCCTTCACTAATTTCTTACAGGTAAGGTACGTCATGGTAAATACTTATATAATATTATAATGTGTAAATTCTTCATTAATTTTATTTTATTATTACTAAGAAACTTTGTGTTAATGGTTCGTTGAAACTTTGATTTTATGAAGTAAATCCTAGCCAGGTAAATAATATTAGAAATAATCTTATTATATATGAAATAGCAACTATGACTACTCGAATGGGATATATGGATAAGTCAGACTTGCTAAACACATGTAAACTCACTCACGAAGCTTGATCTCGAAATAAAACCTGTCTCATCTAATATGAACTCGCAATAATCACAAAAATATGTACCGACGTTTATAATACTAACCTAATCTAATAAACCTACCTAAACCTACCTAATCTACAAAGATCAAACTAGTACCTACCCAATTAAACTAATTTTTATATGTGTTTATTGATTCATTATAGAAAGTGTAGCATTACATTTTTTCTTAAGACTACCCACATATATGTGGGTTACTTGGTCTTAAGAAAAAATGATATTTTCAAAAATAGTATTTTCTTTTATTCTACTACAAGTTACCTTAACGGTAATCACACCTGGGGGTAAGCGATGATTCAGTTTAACCGGTTAGCGATAGCGAGCTGGGCAGGGTATGCTTATTCCATACTTCTCATTGCTTTCTACGCGACATCGTGCTGGAATGATAAATTTCTTGGTACTTCTTTGTGCTAGGGTGGTTACTATTCACTGCCAAACGCGGGGTCTTCCAACAGTACAAAAATGATCTTATTTTTTTTATTTTGTACACTACTAAATTTGCTGCCACATCTAGTATCAATTACGTTAATTCTGGGTTGTCTCGACTTCTAAATTCAGTGTTAGAGGTGTCACATAAAAGGGTGTCAATGGTTTAACATTTTATGTTTTTAGTTAACGTTACTTACCCAGTCAGTTTACCTCGCTAGTCCATTTTATTTAAGTAGTGTTTATTTTTAATAACCACTCACAGTGGTGAGCATAATGATCTTATAGGGGGATGCCCCCGGTTTAATCCCCTGCAGGTCAATTTCAGAGTTTATAGATTCCAAATTTTATCTATTATACCAACAAAGATGTGCCGTCAAGTTATTAACATTTCTAATCTAAAATACCTGACAATTATCTAACTGCAAATTAGTTACCGCATGGTAAATTTGCAGTCTAGGATTAACTTGTAGCGGAATGAAAAGATTTCAATAATTGCATCAATTGTATCATTTTCAGCCTTCTGGCTATCCCGCACTATTCTCTAGTCATATCTAGACTTCGACATGACATCATCGATACGTTAGTTCTATTGCGAATATAATAATAAATGCGAACTTGATTTTTTTTTGTTTCTTTTTTCGCATTTCACATTAATAGGGAAATGTGAAATACATTCATTCTTATGTAGGGTAGTATCCTTATACTCAATTGTAATATCCTTTTTGTATTTTTTTTTATACACCACAAGTTAGCCCTTGACAGCATCTCACCTGTTGATGATGCGGTCTAAGATGGTAACGGGCTAACCTGTTCGGGGTATGGTAAACCCATACTCCTATTTAGTTTCTACACGACATCATGCCGGAACGTTAAATCGCTTGGCGTTTTTGTCGGTAGGGTGGTCCAGACCAGCCTCGAGCCGGGAATCGAACCTAAGAAAAATGCAACAGCGCCAGCGCTGCGCCACGGAGTTCGTAATTTCACCCTTTGGTTTAGAATAAAAGTGTAAATTCATTAATAACTATTGTTGTGTTATTTGATCGCATACAGATCTATCATCAGTGCTCTGTTTTCGTGACACCTACTGCTAATAAATGCTACACAGTATTAGTATTACCTAACCACTAATTTCCTTAGAGAATGCAGCCTATAGGTCCCTATGGGGGCGAATGAAGAAGAAGGGATCAATGTCCAGCATTAATGTTCGATACGCATTGTCGTAAAACTTTATTATCTACTTCACTAAATTTGGAATTGGCTCACTGTTAAAACTACAATAATTAAATACTGTTCTAACTATGATCCAGAATTGTTAAATAATGTCATTATTTCATCATCATCATCATGAACAACCCATTACCAGCTCACTACAGAGCACGGGTCTCCTCACAATATGAGAAGTGTTTGGCCATAGTCCACCACGCTGGCCATGTGCGGATTGGCAGACTGCACACGCCTTTGAGAACATTATGGAGAACTCTCAGGCGTGCAGGTTTCCTCACGATGTTTTCCTTCACCGTTGAAGCAAGTGATATTTAAATTTTTTTGTGTCATTATTTATTTACGAAATTCCATGTCATTCCTATAGAGATTAAAATAAATGTTTTATTTTTTCCTCTTGTTCCGGAACTCTTTTCGGAGAGATTCTAGCTCAAAAAATCTATATATATATAGAAATGTTTTTATTTTCGACCAATTTTTTTATACATCTTACAGTCGAAATATCGAGATAATCAAATTCTGTATTTGTACTGCAGTCTTAAAAAAAATTATAAATTATTTGGGCTCTCATTGTTTAATAGGAAGCGACTTATTTAACAGAGCTTAAATAGGTACCTACTTTTAGGTTGTTCTGTTAGAAAAATGTTTCCCTCGGAAGAAAATTGAGTGTAGGATTATTAGTGAAAGCAATAAATTTCGGAAAGTCTACGTAAAGGCTCGTTTCCAGTTGTACTTACTTTAGTACTGATCCCTTTTTAAATTGCCGCTGTTACTTTTGCAGCCAATTTAATTGTAAAAAGAAAGATTGGTGTTTTTTGGTGGTAAACTATATAATTATATATAATAAGCAACATATTTTTGACGACCTCCGTGGCCATTGTCTGTGCGCTGCCTGTTAATATTACCTTATAATATGAATATAAACTTTAAATTCTTGGTTCGATTTAGGAATCTCAAGGAATCGAGCTAGGGCACGAGTCTAGTTTGGTGGGAGCCTTTGCCCGCTGCTATTTACCACCCAACTACGTAAAGAAATACCGCCAAGCTATTGATCGTTCCACTGGCAACGTATAGGTGGCTCCTCTGGTGCTGCACATGTACTCGGGCGACGGTAATCACTTAACATCAGGTGACCCATCTGCTCGTTAACCCACCATGTAATACAAGCTAAAATATATGAATTAACTGGTAGACATGATCACGTAAGGGAAAATCGTTATGGCCCCGCCAAACGAGATGTTCGGTTCCGACTGCGTCGTTCGGTAGTTATCTTTAACCGATTTCGTTGATTTGCGTATACCAGCTAGTAACGTTTAAACTTTATTAGCCTTTGTGAACTATGTTTTTAACGTTCGATGCTGGTGTACAGTATAAAGCTCGATGAGCTTATATGAATTTCGCGATATTGGGCTTAACAGATGCTCCCAGGGACTCAACTGTGGTCTATCCAATTAGTTGGGGGTTGGCCAACGCTGCGTTTAACACTGCGCCACATTATAATTGATATATCATTGGCTAGCCGTTGCCAGCCACTTCATTCTCCTTTGAATTTTGGATGTCTACTCACACAATTTTCAGCCGATTTTTTTTTATCCACTACAAGTTAGCCTTTGACGGCAATCTCACCTGATGGTAAGTGATGATGCAGTCTAAGATGGTAGCGGGCTAACCTGTAAGGGGTATGGTAAACCCATACTCCTATCGGTTTCTACGCGACATCGTGCCGGAACGCTAAATAGCTTGGCGACACGTCTTTGTCGGTAGGATGGTAACAAGTCACAGCCGAAGCCTCCCACCAGACCAGACTCGAGCCGGGAATCGAACCAAGGACCTCCAACTTTAGAATCTAAATGAATCTGAATCGGAGGTCGTCGATGCGGAATCTCTACAGTGACCTCAGCAGAACCCAAGTTTCAGCGTTTTAAAAAGATTTCCCAGAGACCACAAACGCTTAGCAATCTAGCGGATTTTTTCTTACCTGTGACATTGTGGTGATAAAACTTCTCTAAAACTGATTTGGTCGGGAGGATCTAGTACTGGTAGACTGATTTGGTAACGCAACTCCTCTTTATAATCTCTAGTCCTCTTACTCCATTGTTCAAGCAAATTATCTGAGCCAAATAAGAGGCGGTCAAAATTACGAAATAACAATCAGGGACTTCATTTATTAACTAAGAGTAATTATTTCGTTGCAATAACTTAACAAATGGAGCTAAGTTTTCTGTGTATCGATGCAAGAAGTTTAAATATTACAATCAAAGATAAAAGTAAAAAAATATGATGATGATGATCAACCCATTACCGGCTCACTACAGAGCACGGGTCACCTCTCAATATGAGAAGGGTTTGGCCATAGTCCACCACGCTGGCCAAGTGCGGATTGGCAGACTTCACACGCCTTTGAGAACATTATGGAGAACTCTCAGGCTTGCAGGTTTCCTCACGATGAAGCAAGTGATATTTTAATTGTTTAAAAACGCACATAACTCCGAAAAGTTAGAGGTGCGTGCCCGGATTCGAACCGCCGACCTCTGATTAGAAGGCTGACAAATGTATATATATTTTTATAAAGTAACAAATATAAAATGGTAAACAAACTACAAAATAATGCTTTACCAAATCGAAGCAATCCGCTTGCGATGCCCAAATTAAGTTAGATAAAAAAATTAAGCCGCCCCTAGCGAAGCTCATACAATTATACGAATGACAAGATTAAAACTGCTTTAGATGAGGCTAAGTCACATTTGCATGAATTAATTTCAGTCGACATAGCCTTTGGACTCGAATGGACGTGACGCGAAAACGAATGGGTAATCTGAAAGGTCTGAAAATAAGAATGGAATAATTGCCTTCATGATTTTCAAGCGCTGAATTGACCTTTTCCTGACTGAAGCTCACTCAGCTTCCGGTGTTTGCTTTGTATGTATAACGTGGTAAAGGTCGTCAATATCAACCTATGGACGTTCATTGCTGAACTTGAATTTTGTGAGAGAATATTCAGAATCCATGGTACCTTATTACGGGTTATTCTAGCGGTACTCCTACGAGTACGTACACGTACATTTAAGTGCCACTTATATCCAGCGGATGTAATTTGAACAGCGTGGTTTAGGGTATGCTTATTTAACTTTTTTTTGAGGCAGAAATTATCACTGAAGTCTAATTATATTGTGATTGTGCCAATGATACATTTCAGAATGGCATAGTCAAAAGTTTCAAAAAAAGTTTCTGGAATATTCGACGTAATGTATTAGACCGATATCAATAAACTAGATATAGACGATATTATAGACATAAAACATAGTTAAAATGAGGCAACGGTATGTCCGATATAAGGCTAGTTTATACAATGACTTTTGCCGAGTAAAGTGAAAGTACACCTCATTTCGGCCTCAAACAAATAAATTCTTGATATTATAAATTACTTTTCGATAAGAATCAACAAAATTGTAATGCCTGAGACGTGACCAAATATGAATGACTCTTGAACTTTTATTAAATAAATTTCATTTTTATTTTTATTAAGGCGGTAGTTAGTAAGTACTGGTCTGTTTTTTGAAGAATATGAGATGGGCAGATAAACAGAGATATAAGAGACGAGAAAGAAATCAAGAGATAAAAAAACCTGTTTGAATCAGATAATAAGTGAGACAAGAAATTAGCATTGGTTTCTATCTATATATATATTTTGTATAGCAAACTTGATGTGTAAGCAATGATAAAAATCATTTCAGAATGCCTACCCCTTTTCGGTGCAGTATGGCTGATTTAAGCATTCCCTTGAGCAAAGAGGCCTATGTTCCTAGTGGAATCCCCATTAAGAGTAAAGATTTTGTTTTACTTTTAATCTGGATGGTGTTAAGTTACGATGCAATATAAGAGGAAACCGCCTAATAAGAGGTGTTAACTACAATCCTACACCCTCTTGTAGTTGCGGTTTCTTTTTCCCCGACCTAAGCGCTCCGAAATTGAGGGCCTAAACACATCCTTTACGACCCTGATGATCATGTATAACATACTCAAAATCAACAGACGAGGTCTTCGCTTTCTCACGTCATCCGGACGTGGGCTCAATCCGCGACCTCGGAGACGTACGAAACACTCACCGTCCGACTCCCTATAATTTCAAACGTCGACTAAGCCGAGGTTTGGCCTCACAAGATACGCCCTTAGAAAGACGCTCCCGTAATTTCTTCGAGCCCTAGGGCTAAAAATTTCTTCTTTCCTAAGCTCACCAAACTGCCTGGTTACGCTGACGCACCCAATAGGCCGTTAGCACAGCAAAACACAGTCCGAATCAAAAACACAAAGTAGATTAATAAACAGCAGAAGAATTAAAATTTTCTCCCACCCAATACTACCTCTATATTGCTTGATGTGTTTCCTGAAATAAGTTTACCTTACTCATACCGTAAAGGCGTAATTTTATCCTTAACGAGAAATCATTCAAGCTCTGTTACGTTGGTTTGTACCTATTGTTCTATATTGGTTTGACTGTAAACAATTATGGTATTTATTTATACTTCCAATAGTGACGGATTTCACATGTGCTATTATATATGAAGGTTTACAGGTGTATGTTGTTGTATATAAATTATGATACGGTGATACTCGATCGTGTTATTAACACTGCGCACGTACGAAGTAATGAAATGGAGAAATTCCGTGTTTCTGGCTAACAAAGCTTGTTTTCCGATTGATTTCAAGGGTTTGAACATTGATGCTACATCATTATTAATAGATACTATATATATATATATATATATATATATATATATATATATATATATATATATATATATATATATATATATAATATTAATGTTAAGCAATTGTTGAGAAGCGTACCTTTAAAAAATATAAGAATTATATTAATATTTGATTGGTTAATAAAATCGTTGATTTAAAAGTACGTTTTTTCGTTTAGGTAATATGTGTTATTATTTGCTTGTCTTTAATATTTTCTAGAATCTTATTGACATCGAATGTAAACCGAAGTTTTAGGTCCGACTTCTGCAGCAGTCGGTTATGTTTGCCAGTACGCCGCAACTCATGGTGACTTCAAGTTTTTGAAAATAATGTAGTCGCTTTCCCACGAATGTTCTACAAAGTTTACG
Organism: Lasiommata megera; assembly: GCA_928268935.1. Classification (NCBI taxonomy): domain Eukaryota; kingdom Metazoa; phylum Arthropoda; class Insecta; order Lepidoptera; family Nymphalidae; genus Lasiommata; species Lasiommata megera. The sequence continues at coordinate 14,325,620 of OV743315.1, read as the reverse complement.
TGTTTAATCTGATAAAAGTTTCGCGCATTATCGCGTGGAAATCAATTTGGGGTTTAAAAATAACTACCACACTTCTAATAAGTGAGTTCACTACCATTTTTCAAGGCATCTGAAATAGTTAGATACTTCGAGACAGATGATAGTACAGGGCGTAACAAACTCGTTACGTTTTTACCACCTGATCCAGCCTTACGCTTTTTTTTTTATTTTATACACTACTTGTAAGCCCTTGACAACTATCTCACCTGGTGGTAAGTGATGATTCTGTCTAGGATTGTAGCGGGCTAACCTGTTAGGAGTATGGTAAAACCGCGCTCCTAATTAGTTTCTACGCGCCATCGTGCCGGAACGCTAAATCGCTTTGCGACACGTATTTGTCGGTAGGGTGGTAACTAGCCACGGCCGAAGCCTCCCACCAGACCAGACTCGAGCACGGAATCGAACCCAGGACCTCCAACTTTGGAATGCAACAACGCACGCACTGCGCCACGAGTGTCGTCAAAAATCTTTGACTTGTTATCTACGGTCCAGGGAATAGGTTCATGAGATGTATCGATATAACATGAATTTGGCTTTTGTACACCTCGACCTGCCCTTTACGGAGAAGCCTGCAATTTGTAGTATGGAACAATGCATGGCTAGCAACGTACCTAGTTGATTTATACAGCAATTTAAACTTTGACTTACACTTAATTACGAGGTTGGACGTGCCTCTACACTTTGCTTTTGGGCGAACTAGTGACATTTTATGCGTTCATAAATTAATATAGTTGCTGGAGTGTAATAGGGTAGAGAGTGGCACTTTAACTTTAGAGAACGTAAAAACGTGGTACTTCTATGATAAATTGTAGGATTAATTCTATATAACATTATAACATGAAGCGAAGCTGAAGCGGCGATAGCCTAGTGGTTAGGGCGTCCGCCTCATAATCAGAGGTCGGGGGTCGGGGTGTCGGCTCAATGAAGCGACTTATACGAATTTTAAAAGAGGTCGGGGGTACAATCCCGGGCATGCACCTGTAACTTTTCGGAGCTATGTGCGTTTTAAATAAATTAAAATATCACTTGCTTCAACGGTGAAGGAAAACATCGTGAGGAAACCTGCACGCCTGAGAGTTCTCCATAATGTTCTCAAAGGCGTGTGAAGTCTGCCAATCCGCACTTGGCCAGCGTTGTGGACTATGGCCAAAACCCTTCTCATATTGAGAGGAGACCCGTGCTCTGTAGTGAGCCGGTAATGGGTTGATCATGATGATGATGATGATGAACATTATAATATATATTGTCAGCCAAAGGATCGAAAACAATAGCTTGGCTACGATAAGTTTATGTTATATGCCACACCAGCCCAACTTGGCGGTTATTGCTAATATAACGAAACTTTTCACAAAACTTTTCATAATTATTATAAGCCTATTAACATTCCATTGTTGGGCACAGACCTGATCTCTCATAGGACGCACATCTCCTACAACATACACCAAAACAACACACAGTCCTCGCCCTGCGTATCCGGACGTAGGCGAAATTCTAAGGCCCCGGACACGTACCGAGGTTTGGCCTCAACTTTTCACAAAACTTTTCATAATTATTATAAGCCTATTAAGATTCCTTTGTTGGGCACAGGCCTGATCTCACCTGCACCAAGCTACAGCAATACAGATTTGAAACCAAAAAAAAATACCGAGGATTAAACTCGAGACTTTTTTTGACGACCTCCGAGGCGCAGCGCGCGCGCTGTTGCATTATAAAGTTGGAGGTCCTGGGTTCAATTCCCGGCTCGAGTCTGGACTGGTGGGAGGCTGCGGCCGTGGCTAGTTACCGCCCTACCAACAAAGGTGTGTCGCCAACCGATTTAAGATTCCGGCACGATGTCGTGCAGAAACCAATTAGGAGTATGGCTTTACCATACCCCTAACAGGTTAGCCGGCTACCACCTTAGACTGCATCATCATTTACCATCAGGTGAGATTGCCGTCAAGGGCTAACTTGTAGTGGATAAAAAAACAAAACTTTCCTCAGTGCTCAATGGAGCCAAAGAAGACGTCGAAAAAATATAATGATAAATACAAATACCTAACGACAAAACCCTTTCCAGTAGTTCTACGTGACTTGCATTAATTTTGCTAGAACATCGGTAAAGATATAAATTCCATTGGTGATCCCTACACCGATCGCATCGATTTGTCTAAAAGCCGAAACAATTTAATTATACCCCGGAATATTTGAATTAGTTTCCACACAACCGGGAGTTTATGAGTTTCATTATCTCTACAATTTGTAGGACAATACCAGGAATCTGTTTTGATATAAATAAAAATCGATTTCGTGTCACTTGTGATATTGTAACAGAAATTGCACCAATACAACCAATTCTTATGATTTAGAACAATCATGTATTTATTTTGATTACGTAAACATAGTATTTAAGAATGGGCAGATATCGAAACTAATTTTAAAGAAAATCAAACTTATGGCACAATATTATATGTATAGTAAGTTACATGAATGTTAGGAAAATTTTTATACCTCTTAATTTTACAAAATAAAATAGGGAAATCAGGACAACTTATATTAAGGAAGTTAATATACACTATAAAATAAATTGTCATAGTGTAATTTCTCTGGTTTCTTATTGGATATATATAATCCCCTTATTTGATTATATATATCCAATAGTTACCGTTAAACAAAAATTGTTACGAGCGATATTCTAAATGATAAATATATCATCATCAACATCATGATCAACACATTACCGGCCAAATTCAAAGAACGGTTCTCCTCTCAATATGAGAAGGGGGTTTGGCCATAGTCCTCTACGCTGGCCATTGGTAGACTTCACACACCCTTGAGAACATTATGGAGAACACTAGGGCATGCAGGTTTCCTCACGATCGTTCCTTCAAGCAAGTGATATTTTAATTGCTTAAAAACGTACATAACCCCAAAAAGTTAGAGACGTGTCCGGGATCGAACCCTTAACCTCAGATTAGGAGGCGGATGTCCTGATCACTAGCCTATCACAGCTTAGAACGTCTTTATATAAAAACTAATATTGGTTCTTTTAACTCATAGCAGGTTGTGGTCTTACCATCGCGTGTTCAATTTAATATGTCTGCAATAGCTGTGTATATATCTACGGCCTACACGATTACTAGAATTTGACGACCTCCGTGGCGCAGTGCGTGCGCTGGCGCATTATAAAGTTGGAGGTCCTGGGTTCAATTCCCGGCTCGAGTCTGGTTTGGTGGGAGGCTTAAGCCGTGGCTAGTTACCCCCCTACAAAGACGTGTCGCCAAGCGATTTAGCGTTCCGGCACGATGTCGCGTATAAACCAATTAGGAGTGTGGGTTTACCATACCCCTAACAGGTTAGCTCGCTACCATCCCAGACTGCATCATCACTTACCACCAGGTGAGATAGCCGTCAAGGGCTAACTTGTAGTGTATAAAAAAATATATATATACCAAAAGATCTTTGAAAAACAATCAATTTTATATGCCGTATTTCTTGCTCGCGTTCAATGTGCTACTAATGACGTCATTTGGATTTCGCGTCGATGTACGAAGCTTAATGGTGTTCAAGATCAAGATTATTACATTCGCCAGTTACGATGTTCAGAAGCTATCGTAGCAATAAACCGGTGAACCTCAGTGCCTTATGTGATTTTCCGAAAATAACAGTACTGATATATTGACATATTTATTCAAATAGTCCTTTAAAAAGCATAGTACATAGTAGTGATTCGATGGTGATAACTACATTCGTAAACTAAAGCTATGAGGGCTCCAAACGCGCCCCGGTCTAAGAAGAAGCCCACAACAAACTTAGCCAGGTAAATTTTCTTTTGGTTATCACCATCTCACATGCCACTTAAAATTATATTAAGAGCTATCTTATTAGAGCAATATTTCACACCCATGCTTGCTTATCATTTACATAATCCTTTACACTATAGTAAGACTTTTTTACAAGCTTAGGTTTTATATAAACTTTGAACTTATTGAGAGACATCCCAGAAATTTAATTTGGTAATTTGTTATAGATTATGCGATATGAGATGATAAGACGCTGGTAAGTTGAAAACATCGTAAGGTTATTTATAAAAGAAATATTCGGAATACAGATTATCAAAAATCTACATAAGTCTATGAAGTAAAACTTCAACGTAAACTTATGTAGATTACTTATATATGTTCACATTTATATTTACTTTTTTTTTTAATATATATTTTTTTTTTCAGATATTTTGGGAGTCCAGTTGGTAGATTGTTTAACTAGGGATCACGATCTACTGGTTTTAAATTTGATCGTGTCAATATATGTAGTAGGTTTTATGCAAAAAAAATAATTTTACCTTTCTTAGTGAAGCAATTGGCGGTTCTACCCTTCTCTGTATGAAAACGTAATATTTATATCTTTTTTGATATCAATTAACTATCTATAAATACATTAGAAACTGTTCATCTAGCACTCAAACTTTGAGGCTATTTACATTTCCCAAGACATACTCCGATAGCGCGATTTATTCTGCCACTAACGCCATCTGCAGTAAATATCACAGCAAGCAATCATTTTGGGATATTACTTTGTTATATTGTTTGTCAACACTTGGCGTTTAAACTACTGATCTGATTTCTCTGACGTATTACAGAATCATGGGAAACATATAAAAGTCTGATCAAAAACTAAAACATGTGATTTTACGCAAACCCAACTTTAATAGATAATAAATTTTCAAAATGCATTTCATACCAAGTTTATGAATATATCGTAGTAGGTTTACCTTCGGCTCCCACGTTAGTAGAATTTATATTCGTGAACGTGGTACTCTGGGGAATCTGGAACTGATTTGATGATCAGCATGATTGCTTGAACGATAGCATAATAAAAATCAAAAGTTGGCGTTATTTGACGATCTCCGTGGCGCAGTGTGCTTGCTGTCGCATTATAAAAGTGAAGGTTCTGGATTCGATTCCTGGCTCGAGTCTGGTCTGGTGGGAGGCCACGGCCATGGCTAGTTACCACCCTACCGATAAAGACGTGTCGCCAAGCGATTTAGTGTTCCGGCACAATATCGTATAGAAACCAATTAGGAGTATGGATTAACCGTACCCCTAACATTTAAGCCCGCTACCATCTTAGACCGCATCATCACTTACCATCAGGTGAGATGTTGTCAAGGGCTAACTTGTGGTGTATAAAAAAAATATATTTAGTTTTTTTTAACAATTACCGATCCAATTATTTTCTGGATTATTATAGTATGGTTATAAGATTTTGGTAGAAGTCGCCTCTCTGCAGTAGGCCCTTTACCTCCTTTGATTTATAGTGGACTACTGAAGCTAAGCAATTCTGCCCACCGTCTTCTCGGTCTTCCTCTTTTGCTTTTACCATTACGGAGAATCCACTCTGTCACTATTTTTGTCCATTTTTTGTCGTTCATGAGAAATGAGTTCCCACATATACATAATATTCAAATTTCCTCGGTAACCAAGTCACGGGAAACAGCTAGTAACAAATATAGACTAAATTATACGCACAATGGTTTAATTACTGCATTGAATAGCAACACAATGACAAGCTTGCTCAAGGATAATGCTATGTTAAATATTTAATATTAGTTATAATTAATAACTTAATTAATCTATTAATTAACGTGATTATGTAATATACGATTAAGACTTTGAATACATCAGCAATTGGGAACATATACAGAAGGTATTGTGACAATATTTTGTATGGGCGCGGTAAATTTCACATAAGCATTTATGAGACTTCATAAAAGCATGCAGATTTGAATGGAGCAAACATTTAAAAACCCTCTATTGCTAGTTCGTTAACATAGTTACATCATTATTGACTATTATTGACCGACTGTGATAGCCCAGTGGTTACAGCGTCCGCCTCCTAATCAGAGGTCGGGCGTTCGAACCCTGGCACGCACCCCTAACTTTTCGGAGTTATGTGCCCTTTTAAACAATTAAAATATCACTTGCTTTAATGGTGAAGGAAAACATCGTAAGGAAACCTGTACGCCCAAGAGTTCTCCATAATGTTCTCAAAGGCGTATGAAGTCTGCCAATCCTCACATGGTCAGCGTGGTGGACTATGGCCAAACCCTTCTCATATTGAGAGTAGAGCCGTGTTCTGTAGTGAGCCGAATGTGAGTAGAATGATTGACCGACTACAGTACCCGAGTCTCCTCTTGGAATAAAAATGCTAGCTTACCATGCTTCTCAAGTGTGGACTGACTTTGACCCCTTTGATCTGTAATCAACCGAACACACAAAATATTATAATAGTTTTCTAAATTGAGCAATAATTTTAGGAATTTGCAATTTTAATATTATTTCCGATAAAATGAAGCGGTTCTAAAAACACTTATGTCTTACAAATGGTATAACTATTATCTTTAAATTACAAAGTTTTTTTTATTTATTGCTCTAGAACTTTTATGTGAAAAACTTACATACTCAAAATTAAAAACACTTTGTACGAACGCATTTATCAGAGCACCTTTCCAACTAAACCATTGCTTTATTCTCATAGTATCTATCGACCTATTTAAGTAATTTATTTTTTTATTATCTTTTTATTTCGTTATACAAGTTCGTGGATTTTTTAATAATAAAAAAAAAAATAATGTCTCATTAACTTGACTGTCAGATGAGGTGACTTAATTTTAAACTAAAATATAACGTCTGCGATTTTGATAGTTGTTTCAATCATGACGGCTCTACGTACTCGCTATTGTTCGTTTTGACGGTGAATAATATTCAATTATCGGTTTTTCCGCTCCAGTGATAAAATATCAAAGGTTTCCTGTTATTACGCTTTGAAAATATGTAATTAAAACGTTCATTAGCTCACTAACAAAAACTATGCTTACTCTGCAAGTTGACAAAATATGTTTAGCTTGATTCATTCACTTGATTCGTTTCTATTTTTCTATTGTCTTTTAAAGTGGATTTTTATAATCGAATATATTATGATAAGATTTTGCTGCTGTCTTCGTTTTTCAAATTCAAATTTCTGATATTATCTTCTGATAATTGTTGTAAAACAAATATCAATTGCTTAATTTCGTCTATTTCATTTGTTTTGATAGTGTTGTATTTGTTTTATATTTAACGTTTCTGTAGTAATAAAATATAAAAGATTTGTGTTATTTTTACAACTAGTCTCATTAGTTAGACAAGTTGGAAAATTGCATATTTTCAGGTTAACAAAACATTTGTGCCCTAGCTTAGTGAAATAACAGAACCATCATTGACTATGACTATGACAATAACCTGGATTGACAGCTAAACTTGCTCTACAATGCACGAGGGCTTTTACCAATTTCCAGGCTGGAAATAAGAATTCAACAGACTTCGAGGGAAAAACGAAGCCAGTTGCGCGTGATTCGTTGTTGAACGCAACTAACTACTAGACCAATAAAGAAATTTGTGGTTCACTATGAGCGAATTGTGTCGAAAAATCGTCCAGTTTACTCTGAACGGCGTCGGGTGAACAAGCTCATGAATAAAAACCCTGAGCGTTAAGTCGGGCATACTGCGACGGAAATCCACGTGATTTCAGCCGTTTATATTTACTAACCGTTTCGCGTGACTTCATTCGCTTTAGTTTTATTATTTTTCAAATACCGTGGAAAATGTTTATTTTTTCCGCACTAAAATGTATTTTCAATTCCTACCCCACGATACAATCTTTACTTTCGAATAACTTACACTTATAATTAATTTGAATTATTATTGAATATTATATGGATATAATAGAGAAATATTTTTAGTCTCAGCCCTTGTTGACCTATTATTATTAGTTTAGTGAAGCATTAAGGAAGCGGCGATAGCTCAGTGGTTAAGGCGTCGGCCTCCTAATCAGAGGTCGGCAGTTCGAATCCGGGCACGCACCTCTAACTTTTCGGAGTTATGTGCGTTTTTAAACAATTAAAATGTCACTCGCTTCAACGGTGAAGGAAAACATCGTGAGGAAACCTGCATGCCTGAGAGTTCTCCATAATGTTCTCAAAGGCGTGTAAAGTCTGCCAATCCGCACAAGGCCAGCGTGGTGGACTATGGCCAAATCCTTCTCATATTGAGAGGAGACCCGTGCTCTGTAGTGAGCCGGTAATGGGCTGATCATGATGAAGCATTAAATATATTTTCGATACCAATTTTTGATTAGCCTATTGAGACATAAAAGAAACAATTATTCCTTTATAACCTCAATCTTAATTAGCAGAATAGGAAGAACCAAAAGGTAAAAGGATAATTAAAATTTCTCCAACAGTCGAACTCGTCCGGACGCAGGGTCACGATTGAACGGTAAAAACTTTCCTGTCGGTTAGAGCAAATTAATTCACACCATAAGGAAATCAAGGCATGCTCTGATTGATTAAAACATTGAGGGGAAGAGAATAAAGGGAGTAAGAAAATTTTGCAAATCGTTTTTATTGTACTTCATTATATTTTTTACTATCTAGATAAAATTTACTAATTAAAGACTGTTAAAGAAACCAGGAAGAGAGTAAAGTTTCTGGTTGAGCAAAGTTTTGTTTTTGTTTACGTATATCTTTCGGTCGTTATAAAAATCCATTATTGTGAAATGACAATAATTAAAAACAAAAGTAAGAAAATTTTGCAAATCGTTTTTATTGTACTTCATTAATTTTTTTACTATCTAGATAAAATTGACTTACTAAAGACCGTTAAAGAAACCAGGACGAGAATAAAGTTTCTGGTTGAGCAAAGTTTTTTTTTTGTTTACGTTTATCTTTCGGTCGTTATAAAATTATCATTATTGTGACAAATGGCAATAATTAAAACAATCCAGTCTAAAATCCACAGGTAACAGATCGAATTTAGTAATGCTGTCTGATCGATTATTAACCTTTTGATGCAGAATAATCAATAAAAAATATTATTATTGCTCTAATCTTAATGTTAATTTACATTTTAAATTAATATTACAACATTAAAAATCATTCTAGAAAATAAGAAAGTTAAAGCAAGCAAATAAAAAAAGAAAACAATGAATCTAACTCATTGTTTCAATTATTATTTGCTCGAGCTTTTTATTCGTCAAAGTTGATATAACTCTGTGACCAACTACAATTTATCAATGTGTAACATTCCGCCAACTCTCTCTCTCCAATAGTGGAGTAGTTACGATAAGTTTGACCTCATAATTAAGTGCAATTCTGAGGTTAGAGGGTGAGAATATTACATAATTTCACAAACTTAACTCACAGTACGCCCGAACGTTAACTTCACGTTATTTTTTTCATCGAACTTGATCGTAACGTTGTGCGTGTTTTTAACATTACGTTACCGAACAATTTATGTTTTTACCTCACTGCAAGTTTTGTGTGTATTTATTTTATACTTGGCTCAACCAGGTAAAACAAGTTTTATTTAAGAATACTATAAAAGCTTTTATATGACTAAAAGTTTTAATTGAGTTGATAAATAATTGTGACTTTTTCTCCTCGTTCATGATTCAATTTAGTCGTCATTTACTGTTATTTCTTTTATAAATACAAACACTTATGTATTTTAATTGTAGATTTTGTTCCTTCACTTGTAAGCATCTTCAGTTTTTTTTTTCTGCAGGGTAATGCATTTACGCATCCCGCCCGGAACACAGCTCCAGGGTATGCGGGACTAAAGGCCAACCGCCAAAGCGGCGAACCACACTACCCGCTAAAACCCAGCGTAGCCTCCTGCGTCTCAGATGGAGAGCCAAAGGATTGCGATAGCATGCACTTTGACAACCCGACGCGCTCATCAGTGCACTCGTTAGAAGCATCTTCAGAGTTAAGAAAAACCTGCCAACCATATTCTTTATATTATATTTGCTATTTTAGGTGTATGGTTGATTAACATTAAACATATGCGTTTCGAAGAGAAAAAGCAGTGTACACTATTCAGTATACTTTATACCGCCGGAAAAACTGATCGAAGCTCGAAGCGTGAGTAATAAATAGGCTTTTGACAGTAAAATCTTATAGAATATATAGAGATCTCTTATAGATATAAGCTTTCCTTTATATGCCTCTTATATAAGTGTTTGTTACCACTCCAGCAGTCATATTCTAAAAACGTGTGTCCTTTCCTGGAAGATAAGTCATTAAAACCAAACTTGTTAATTAAAATAATAAATAAGCGAGTTACTTTAGCATCTAAAGTAAATCAATATGACTAAAATGTGCTATTATTTATCAACACCTATAGACGTTCTATGGTCCTATGGTACACATCATCATCATCATGAACAACCCATTACTGGCTCACTACAGAGCACGGGTCTCCTCTCAATATGAGAAGGGTTTGGCCATAGTCCACCACGCTGGCCATGTGCGGATTGGCAGACTTCACACGCCTTTGAGAACATTATGGAGAACTCTCAGGCGTGCAGGTTTCCTCACGATGTTTACCTTCACCGTTGAAGCAAGTGATATTTTTTTTTTTAAAACGCACATAACTCCGAAAAGTTAGAGGTGCATGCCCGGATTCGAACCGCCGATCTCTGATTAGGAGGCTGACGCCCTAACCACTAGGCTATCACCGCTTCGCTATGGTACACGTAGATCGTTAATAGAGATTTGTGAAATCCCATTTATAATATCACAATTATCATAATATATTAATTAGTACAGTAAAATACAGCGGGATGAACAAATAATAATGAAAATGTATCACTAATTGGGCAGAAATTAAATTAATTGGCTGTACAGTGAAACAATTGAAATTGAATGTATATATGTATTAATCATGCAAAGCCGTTTCGTAATCATAAAATTCTCAAAGAATACTAAAGCGGGAGATATAAAAAAATCTTTTAAAGGTGTGGCTAATTAATATTTAAATGACGAATATATATAAATATCCTGAATCTTCAAATGAATTCGCAGTGATATAGATTCTAGATTATAGTGAAACTATCCAAGATTTTTCAATAAACTATCATTATGTGTTTGTTGTAATTTACTGTTTACTATAGTACTATTATATATTACTGGCATAGATCTCTTGCAAGTACTCCAACTCCAAACACAATTCTCTATACATAATATATGTGTGAGGAAAACCAATTCAGAGCATTACTGCCACTTACTTAATTTGATCAAAAACAGAAAATATGAGAAGGTGTATCTATGTTTCATCATAATATTATTCTAATAAAGCCGCACGTTCTCCTGTCTCAGAGAAGAGGGTTTTGGAGTATAAATCTAGCATGTTTTGTCGATACGTGGTGCGTCTGTGTTCTTTCATGAAATTTGTGCGAACGATTCCCAAGATTTTTTTTAACGCGAGCAGCGTACGTAATAAGCTAAACAAAAAAAAACATAAAGAAATGACTTATATTATCTGTTTCTTTTGCTTCTACCAACAGGTTGGAGCAGGTTTCACCAAATAGTCGTGTGAACTCACTAATAAACTGACAACAAAGAGGGCTCCTACAAGAAATCTCTCAGAGTAAAATTGTCGTTTTGTTTTATTTTTTATTTTTTACTGTGGTATTGAAAAAGAAAAAAATAATCAGTTGAAGCGGTGATAGCCTAGTGGTTAGGGCGTCAGCCTCCTAATCAGAGGTCGGTGGTTCGAATCCGGGCACACACCTCTAACTTTTCGGAGTTATGTGCGTTTAAAAAAATTAAAATTTCACTTGCTTCAACGGTGTAGGAAAACATCGTGAGGAAACCTGCACGCCTGAGAGTTCTCCATAATGTTCTCAAAGGCGTGTGAAGTCTGCCAATCCGCACATGGCCAGCGTGGTAGACTATGGCCAAACCCTTCTCATATTGAGAGGAGACCCGTGCTCTGTAGTGAGCCGGTAATGCGTTGATCATGATGAATGTTGGTTTAACAACATGGGAATTTAACAATTTAAAAATGAATATTACATTCTGCTTGAGATGGAAGTCTATTAAATAAATTACATAAATTAAGTAACAATTTTAATTTCTAAGTTAATTAACCAAAACAACGAGAGCGTTTACTAAATAATATATAAAACAAATTAATGGCAACCTCATTAACAAAGTAAAATTTTCGTTTTAACACCACGTAATTAATTGCTGGCTCACCTTTATATATTTAAGAAAAGGCTCACATTTCAGCGGAGGAATTCGATTCAGACACCCAAGGAATTAATGGCTGTTCATTAAAGTGATAATTTATGCCGATTTTACTGTGTAATGCCGTTTTTATTTACACCTCTCTAATTTAATTAATGTCTTTAAATATGCTAAACTATACTTAGTTACGTAAGGACTCGCAATTTAAACGCCGGTCTCTAAATTTATCCGTACTTATGTTATAAACGCTAAAGTTTGTCTGTTGGGTTTTATTTGTTTGATAGCCGCCCATTTGTCAACTCAACCATCTTAATGAAATTTGGTGCATAGATAGCTTGTATTCTTTTTTTCCTGAAAAAAAAAAACATCCGGTGATCGTTACCGCGGTAGTTTAAAATAAACTGCTACCGTTTACGGCTTAATTTCAAAGTGTCGTCATACTTAGTTTTTTTATCCACTACAAGTTAGCCTTTGACGGCAATCTCACCTGATGGTAAGTGATGATGTAGTCTAAAATGGTAGCCGGCTAACCTGTTGGGGTATGGTAAGCCCATACTCCTAACGTTTCTACGAGACATCATGCCGGAACACTAAATCGCTTGACGACACGTCTTTGTCGGTAGGGTGGTAACTAGCCTCGGCCGAAGCCTCCCACCAGACCAGACTCGAGCAGGGAATCGAACCCAGGACGTCCAACTTTATAATGCGCCACACGATGGATGTCATCGAAACAATCGTAGTGCCAACTATGTCCTTTTCTATCATATAATTGAAAAACCATACTGGTCTTGTTCTTGCTTGATCATTTTTTATCATCATCATTCATCTTAGACAGCTTCAGATTTGCAATAAATGTTTCGCTAAGTATTCACATGTTGATTAGAAAAGGATAAGGAATAGAACAAAAACAACAAAATAATTTCATAAATAAAATCTATTTCGTCAAATTTTATATTATTTACATCAATGTATTAACGCTTCAACATTTTGTTAATTTCAAACGGTAAAACAATCATGATTAATAATCCTAAATTAATTGACATGATTTTGTAGCGTGTTATAAATTAATTGTACATTATATATTATATTACAAATTAAGGTATATTTAGACATATTTGGGTCAGGGCTTAGCGATGAAAACAGTCAGGGACATAATTTCAGTAAAAATGAAAATATAGAAACGTAGAAGGTAAAATATCGAAGGAAACTTAAGTTCTAAGGAAATAAGAGGAAATGGTTATGTTTTGCATGGCAAAAAGATCACTGATAAAAACTTATGTCTCCCGCCTAGTTGTATGATTGCAGAAATCTCAATTATTTTGGAATTGTAAGGAAGTTGTTGAAGATCAATTGATGAGAGAAGAAATAAACGTGCGATATTTGTAAAAGAAGAAATAAGGTTCACGATTTCGTTACTTATTTAAAGTTAATACATATATATAGTATATTTGCGTAGATTAAAGTACAAACTTTGCCGAAGCCAGTATGGTCATGCTTTACTCAAAATGGAATGATTATGAAGTCTCAATGGAATGATTTGATTCAGGATAATAGCACCTGCTTTATATAATAATCATGTTATTACTTTTCAATAAAATATATTAAGTAATCACACGATGTTAATTAGGACCAGGACCGAAGCTTAACGTGCTCTCCGCGGCACATGGTTGACGCTGCCAACTTAACAAACTTAATTCCATATAACATCATAATATAGGTAATTTTGTATATAAACTTCCATGTCATTCTTACATAAGAAAATAGCCTAAATAAATTATGAGATTAGATAGTGGAAATTGTAAGATTTAATGGATCGTCAGTCTGGTATATCTTAAGAAGACAGAAAAGTGTTTATTAACAGAGAACATTTTTTTCTATCCCGCCGTTACATCAAGTCGTGGTAATTGGATTGTGATTTATCGGTTTTCGTTTATCTCAGTTCGTTAACGCATTTTCCTTTTTTGCTCATTTATTATCAGCTGTCGATGTTTAAGATATTTCGCATAATTTATTAGTATTTAATCGAAAATTTAGATTATAACAGATTGTTATTTATGCTTTCACGTTCACGTTAAATAAATGTAATTTAAATTAAAATACCTATAAGTTACGTAAAATTTATATTTGTAACGTAATTAAAAGGACTTTTAAATTAACTTTTATAATTCTATCATTTCTCACCTAAATTTATTATCAATAGTTTCATATAATGATAAATTGTCTTATCTTTTAAACACACACCTAAATCTTCCATAATGTTTTAGAATAATAGATTATTCTATAGAGATAAAATACTTGACTGTAACCATGAAAGCCTGTTATTAGTTTAAGTGAAAAAATTTAAACTATATTACAGTTTTCCAAAATTTAACATAATTGAAAATCTGTATTTATAATATGTTATTATTTATAAATTTTTAGAAATAATTTAATTAAATAATATGCATTATTGTACAATCTGCATCACATTTCTTTCAGAAACATACAATATAAAGAGTGAAATACAACAAAATACAATTTAAAATGTTATTCATTTTAATATGTCGACTGGTCTGAACCTATCTAGCATTCTAAAATTTAAAAAAAAAAGTTCTAAATTAATAAGATTGATAGATAAGTTGAATGTGATATTAACAAATAAACACTAAAATGTATAAGATGTTATTTACATAAAAAAGGTTGAGATTAAAATTACTATTTACAAGAAACATTATTTAATTTAAAGTCAGTAATGTATTTACAATTATTATTATTATTATAGAATTTACCATTACGCTACATAGCTTATTTAATACGATCAAAAATGTACTAGATATGCGGTTCAACCATAGAGATGTTTTATTGATAGTTATGATGACTGACCACAAGTCTAGTATATTATTGAGCGAAGCTTATTTACCTTTTTAAATAAAGTTTATAGAACAACAAAATCTGCTTACGTGTGTCACAGTAGACCTGATATCTACTAAAATAGAATACCTTTATAATAAAAAATACTAATAAACAAAAAATTACATACTTATAGGATGGACAGGGGCATATCGTAAAGAGAGGGGGCGATGCCACTCTCTTGTCTGTCGTACATGATTCTAAAACTAGAAGCCGTTCCTATGATTGCCGTCATACTCCAAAAGATAGACACACTGCAGTGATTTATTAAGAGGACCGATAGCATTCATTGAATACCAAACTTAAAGACGCCAAACTTCGCTTCAAGTATTGCGAAGTAAGCCGTATTTCTTCGAAAAGTTTTTGCGGAAAATACAGTAAGATTTTCTTGTACAAAAAAATGTAGATAAATAAACCATTGAAAACATGTCACGAAACCTTTATGCTCATTTAAAGTTGACCTAGTAACTTGACATGCTGTAAAATAACGGGCCGAACTGACAATTTATCGAACCGGTAAAATATGAAATTTGTTGAGTAAGGTAGTAAAGCTGCATGGAGTAGTAAACTAGTTGACGAAGACGGTTATAGCTTGAATACAGCTATAATATATATTAATTCTAGTTTCATGCTAGTTGAGCATGAAAACAATATCATTATTAAACGTTGCATGTTTATGATATTAAACAAATAGTAACGTGGCTATACTTTACAACTATGTATTTACAATATTGCCTAAGAAATGTTTTCATTTATTTACAGACTAGCTGACATCATCCGTATAGATTCAATTTGTAATCAAGGTTCTTAAACTTCGATCACTGAAAAGCACATACCAATTTACCTAGTAACTTATCTTAATAAACACATAGCTTATAATGTATATATATATATATATATATATATATATATATATATATATAATGCACTGTGAGATATCACAGTTATATTATGAATAACCTATGTATTATGCTATGAAAATAAATGTAATCGATAACAAACAACTAAATAGTAATTTCGTTCATTGATCCAAAAATATTCCTGCGAGATAAAGGTCCTCTATTCAAGTTCCAAACTGTAAATGGTCGGTAAAAAATACTAGGAACACAGCAAGTAACGTGTACATTATTGAAACTATAAAGTCCAAGGACGACTTGGCGCAACCCTGCTGCATAGCTGCTGGATGTTCACCTAGAAAAAAAAGCATGTTGTTTTATAATGTTAAATATTTACACACAAACACACACACACGCACGCACGCACGCACACACACACACACACACACACACACACACACACACACACACACACACACACACATACACTACTGCAGTTATTGCTACACCATGCTTTGTATTTTTTTTTATATGTAACCCTGTGTTAATTCAAATAAATAAATAAAATGAAAATCTTTATATTGCAGTTGTATTAATATATATCGATTGACTCAAATAAACTTAGGACATATCTTATTTAAAAACCTCTAAAAACATTCACCACAGCTCACAACGTAAACACATGGACATGAAAATATGTATTAGTTGTTGGTATTCGGAAATTATTAAATCAATAAAAGTTAAGATCATTATGATAATTATATGTCTTTACCAGATAAAACGTGGACTCTGATCGATGCAGGGGGGGCATTATTCGGCCCGCAAGTGTACACGCCTGCGTCGAATCCTCTGGCTTTTTGAACTAATAGTCGACTGGTGCTCTTCAACCCTTTTTCAGTCACTAGAGATATGCCACCACGCGCAGAGTCGAAGTTTATTATCTGTGTGTGATACAAGCATTGACAGACATCTCAAGGTACCAATAGGTAATTCGGTATAAAATAAAATAAAAACTATTATTCGTATAGTCTATTATATCCAGGTATAGTCTATCCAATAGTCACTGATGACCAGTCATATGATTACCTCCGTGGCACAGTGCGTGCGCTGTCGCATTATAAAGTTGGAGGCCCTGGATTTGATTCCCCGCTCGAGTCTGGTCTGGTGGGAGGTTTCGGCCGTGGCTAGTTACCAACCTACTGGCTAAAACGTGTCTCCAAGCGATTTAGTGTTTCGGCATGATGTCGCGTAGAAACCAATTAGGAGCGTGGGTTGACCATACTCCTAACAGGTTAGCCCGCTACCATCATAGACTGCATCATCACTTACCATCAGGTGAGATTACCGTCAAGGGCTAACTTTTAGTGTATAAAAAAATATATATCGGTCAAGATGTAAAATATTAAAGTTGAAATTAGAATGAACGTACATAAAACTAGCCGTGACGACATAATTATGGGTCCCTATTACTGCCATAATGTTTCCGATAAAAAAGCTAAGCTAGTCTTTAATAAAGATGGTTATTCGAACCCATGTGGTATGGCAAAACAGAAGTAAATAGCAAACAATAGCAGCTACTCGCCAGACTGTACTATCTGTTGTCAATCACACTTATAGTATCAAAATCAAATCAATCAATCAAATCAAAGTGAGCTGGAATATGAAATTTATTAAAAGTAGTCTCCTCGAAAATTTTATCTGGCTCACTTTATGGATGTACTTTCACGTTCTATTCTTACGAGACCTTTTATAATTTTATTTGATTCTAAGCATACATTTTACTATTATCTTTATATTTCATAAAATCTATCTAATTTAACTTTTAGTAGTGCAGTTACCAACAAGCATATTGGTGCATTAAAAGCTTCTAAGAGAATCCTGAGCTAACACATGTTGTTGTTGAAAAAATGCATATTCTTTCAACAACAACCTTTTAAGTAATCTTTGCAAGATACTACAATGACTCTTTACTGAGTCTTGAAAATAATAAAAGTAACTCTTTTTGGGATATAAATTATACTCATATATTTACTTTACTTACTAGTGTTTGGTAACTATTCGGCATATTTTTAATTTTCAAAAAACTTTTAACAAAAAGTTTTTTTTGCTAAAAGATTTGACTTGAGTTTTGACAGTATATTAAGATATAAAATTTGGCATAAAACCATTAATATTTAACCTTTTTGTAATCTATCTATTAATAAGGTTAACCTGCTTAACCTACTTTAAGTAAAATTTGCATAATACCTATTTGAAGTAAAATTTGACTCATAATATGAATTCTTACCTCACTTAAGTTATTTAATGAGTTTATAATGTAATTTATCAAGTACAACGAACATTTTATGTTTCCTAAAATGTTTCGGCAGAGTCCTTAGATTTATAAATTTTAAGACAAAAGGTTCCCTCGAATGTACGCGAAAGCACACAAAAGATTTCTCTGGGAATTTTGTAGCAAACAGCTTCAAGGCCAAAAAACGGTTTCGAGACAAGTTTCAATATTGTTTCATATAAAGTAATTTAATCTTCAATTTTAACATGTTGTTAGGTTTCCTACACTATTTATCAGACTCTATAATTAAAAGTTTTTTAATTTTACTAAAAAACCTTCACGGTGTTTGTTGTTTATATTCATTACTTTTTTTTTTTTTGCTATTTACATTTTATAATATTTATTAAAAAAACTACGCTGAAACTCAACATAAAATTTGGCTAGGTCCGGAAAAGAAATGTTCGCGTAGATAAGAATAGCAAAATTATTTTAGACGTCTTATCATTTCGTTCAGTTTTAATAATTAACCCCGAATTATATCTTATTTTAGTTCCATTCAAATGTTTTTATCTACTCATGGGCAATATAAAAAAAATATATACAAATAAGAACCGGTAAAAATTTGAACCAGCATCTCGCCGGCTTTTGTTGGCTGAGTACATAACCAACAAAGCAATAGAAAGATGCCGAAATTAAATATCTGCATTTTTGTATAGTCGTCTGACGTATCTCCTACGTTTGAATAAAAATTCGATTAATACGGTAAAAGAGAGTGATTTACGGCACGCCCCTTTGCTTCAATAATTAAATTTCTATAGAGGAGCAGTTTTTATGAAAATTTAACGTAACCATGTTTTTTTTTCACTTCTGTTTGTCCTTAATTATATGCGAATCGAATAATTAAATGTGTCCATAAAATATAAGAATAACCTAAACTGTAATAATCTAAATACGAGAATAAAAGATGAACATGCGCTGCAGGTAACTAGCTAACGTAAAATTAGTTATTACATTGGATTTTATTAACAAAAATTTATTATAGAATAAATACAAGTATATTTTTTTTTTTATCCACTACAAGTTAGCCCTTGACAGCAATCTTACCTGATGGTAAGTGATGATGCAATGGTAGCGGGTTAACCTGTTAGGTTATGGAAAACCCATACTCCTAATTGGTTTCTACGCGACATCGTGACGGAACGATTAATCGCTTGGCGCCACGTTTTTGTCGGTAGGGTGGTAACTAGCCCCGGCCGCAGCCTCCCACCAGACCAACTTGAGCCGGGAATCGAACCCAGGACCTCCAACTATATAATGCAAAAGCGCGCGCGCTGCGCCACGGAGGTCGTCAAAAATTATTTAATGATTTTTATTTGTAAAAATTCCTAGGCATACTTAGACGTAAATTTTCTTTATTGCTATATTTAAGTATCTTTATGTTAAACTTACCTGGTCTCTGTGAGTCCACGTAATTGAGATGGGTGGTTCGGGAGTATGCCGAACTGTACAAGTAAGATTGATGGTTGACCCCGATTGTATAAATAATTCAGCTCCACTTGATATCGTTGTCTCTGGTTCTAGACACATAAAATAGGATTAGTTTGTTTACATTAGCTAATTTGTACTATAGTCAGATATATTTAGGTAAATCTTTATATAAATTTATCTATCACTTTCCTGCAATAAACTAATTTAAATTAAAAACTTCGTGACATTTTACTTTAGGCGTTCTTAAAAGCAATAGATTATCTGTGAAAAGCTGTCGTTGAAATAAGCTTTCTAGATAATTAATGAATACCGCGTAAGTTATTCTATAGTCAAGCTGGTTTGCTAGAGAACTATTAACGAAGGTAATAATTTATTCAATTTATTTTATTGAATTTAGATATGTATGGCGATGCAGAAGTGAAAACTGTAGCGCAAACATTATTGCCCAACTCCAAACAACAAATACAAATAAAAAGTCTAAAAGCATGCAGTTGTGTGTGTGTGTGTGTGTGTGTGTGTGTGCGCGTGTGTGTGTGTGTGTGTGTGCGTGTGTGTGTGTGTGTGTGTGCGTGCGTAATGTGTGTGTGTGTGCGTGTGTAATGAGTGTATGTGTGTGTGAGTGTGCGCGTGTGTGTGAGTATTTGTGCATGAGCGCGCACATGTGTGTAAACTATCTGATGCAACTCACCTACAATATTAAGAAATACGGCGTGACCAATCGGTGGGGTGGTAGAAATCTGGCATTCATACTGCCCGGAGTCCCTACGCTGCGGACTTCGTATTCTAAGAGCCCACTCTTCAGATCTAGGTCTGTGTTGGGCTTCGAAGCGTTGATCAGATGTGTAGGTGTACCTGCCCACTGTTAGAAGATGGATGTCTCGGTGCCGAACCCAGGATACCTTTGGGATATAACCATGGTTAATTGAAGACCTGTTTTTTAGATAGCGTTAAGAAAAAAGATTTCAGTCTTAATTTAACAAGACAAGACGTCTTTTGCATCCCAAGAATTTTGGAAATCCTCATGAAATATAAATGAGCCTAAATAAATGGAACATAAGGCAGTCCAAATTCGATGCACACACAAACAGAGGGTAAACAAAACAAATGGAGTTTATTAAACATAAAAAATAAGTTTAAATTTTTAGTAAATAAAAAATAAAATAAAGAATGAAAACATACTTTATTCAAACAATGCAGTAATAATTTGATTTAAAAACATTTTATTTTGTGTATTCCATTATTTTAGTAGTCCATTATTTTAGTTGAAAAGTTGGAGAGAAGCGTATTATTTTACACACTACCAGCTATAAAAAGTTATTAAATACTTTGCTTTAATCTACATCCGTTTCCATTAAATTCCATCTCATGCCATCACACACACTTATGTCCATGAGTTGTTTTTCCATCCTCACTTATTTGAAACTTGATTTGTTTAAAACAAATGGTTTCAAAATTACTTGTAAATGTAATTTAATTGTCAAAATTATAATAAATTTTTAGGCGGTCGTAATATTCTTCGGTCGAGTTCCCGTGATCCAACCACCAGGAGACGCAAAGGAGCATCGCTGGGTATTAGTGGGTATTCTGGTCGCCAGTTTTGCCGCCGGGGAGTCCCACATACCCCTTCGGAAGCCGCGCAGTCTTGACCGCTTCGGAGGAGATGAGCAAACGCATTCCCAAGCATTGAAATGGGAATGCGTTTCGTAATATTTACTTATTGATAAAACCCAAAATTATTAATATTCGAACAATTTTTTAAAAATTAAAACGTGAATAAATGAAATTTTAATAAAATTGATAACCCCCTCACGTTATCAGTCATAAATAAGTAAAAAGTAATAGCAAAGCAATTCCTTTCAATAATAAATACTTTTAACTTTGTTGCTTTCAACTTATAATAAACCATGATTAAGGCTGATCCCTTTATTAAAACCTAAGATCGCTTATCAAAATTATTAACTACAACAATTATATTTTTCTTGTAACTCAATAAAGTTATTAACTACGAAAATTATATTTTTCTTTTAAGCTCAATGTATTCCTAGAAAAGTAAAACATTGTTTACAACGCAAGTTAAGAAATTGTTGAATATTTAGCTTTTTATTATTGAACCAACATTTTTTTTGGCAGATCCAGAGATTTATTCATTCCGTCCATTATTTAGCTCTTCTAGCTATTCTGTTTTTAGGTATACAGGTATAGGTATATCTGTCATAACAATTAAGCCAAGTGAACAATTACTTGTACAAACACAATAATCCAAAAACTCTTACAGAAGCCATAAATAAATAAAACAGTGAAATTGTTTTGGAATTATTAATGTAATGCGATTACAGATATTTATTTATTTTTAATATTCCATTGACGGATCCTACATATTATCTCGTGTATAATAGCTGAAAAAACTGAATACAGGAAAAAATTACATGGAAAAATTATTAATCGGACAATGTTGCAAGACACCGCGATTATTGTACATTGTAGAGATTTGTATAGTATAATTGTTCAAGTAGTCTGGATGTCCAGTAAAATGAAATTTCTTGCAGTCAAGGCGATAAAGGTTCACTACAACTCGTTAGTTAAGAGCTCCTACCGAGACAGTTATTTCCCTTTGAGTCGAGTTAGTGCTCGAAAACTTTTCAGAAATTGCTTTTATGTTAACCGTTTCGTTTGCATGTTAAAGCGGTTCTAGTTATTCTGTGCTTACTACATTTAAGCAGATGTCACAAAACCTTTTAAAAATATTTAAGTTAACATCACGGCAGAGTTTGTTTAAATGAATTGCAACGTTTCACCTACATTTTACCTACGTTTATGTCTGCAAACTGTTCTGCGAAACGTCCTGTTTGTAGTATACTGTAACAAGTAAGTTAAGTGTAGTTTTTAACGAATTTAGATGACAGGAGATTCGTTCTCGCCATCTGTGTCTCTTACAAGACTGTGGTGCTTTGCAAATGAATCCTAATTTGTATCAAAATAACCATCGACACAATATGTCATAAACATGTCGGGCACAAGTTATTTACTTTTTTGTTCACTAAAACATTACTAAATGTTACTCGAGTCTTGAACCTTTCATCGTTATCGGTCTCTTAGCGTCACATTTGAGCGCACGCCTCCTAACTTTCATTGGAAACCAACTAAGGAGTGCATTGAGCTGATAACTAAACTGTCATGGCATGCGTTCATGAAAAACAGAGATAATATTTTGTTGTTTATACGTTGGTCTGTATAGATGACCTTTGAATTTATCATCGCTTTAAAGGTTCCCATAACATTCGTTTTAGATTAACGTAAAAAGTTTACGGTTATTGGTGCTAGAGGTTTTATATTTATGATAAGCTTGGCCGATGGCAATCTCGTAGGGTCCAAAGTGCGCAGTAAAGCGTCCCTATTGATAATACTGTACCTATACCGACAGTAAATATTTTCAGACTCCATTATAGGCCGTACTAAGTTACGTGAATATTTTCCCGACATATAGTTGCCAATGAAGATTTTTTAGAACGTTTGAATAATGAAAGGACTTTGCTCAATATTAACCAGCTGTTTCTCCGTGGGTTAACTGGTTATGTAACACCGATACATTATCTCCTAAACTATTCGTCGGATTAACATTCTGTGAAGAACAAGGTATATCTACATAAGATAATAAAATGGCTCTCATCAAGGATTATTATCATGCCAAATAGTGACCATTGAAAAACACATCGAGATTTTCTTTATTTATGAAAGATTCTTTAATGTTTTTTATGTTTTGAAACCACTCTAGACCTAAATACAGTACATAATATTTCCTAAAAAAACAGATACTATGGTGTAACTTGTAAATATGGCTAAATTAAATTATTAATTTTACAAGTGGAATCATCACCATTGTACAGAAAAAAAAACACTTGAAACTGTGGAAATTGATTGCTTAAATCAAAATAACGTAAATGTTTGTTACTTTAACTAAAGTACACCTAGTAGGTGAGATATCAGCCTATATTTCGGGGGATCGAGACTGATTTTTAATTACGCGTTTTAAGCAATTAAGTGGCATTTACTCTAATGGTGAGGGAAAACATCCTGCGGAAACCTCTCATGCAGGTTTCCGCGAGTTCTCCAAATTGTCCATAATACATGGACGCATCGACTATGATAATGATGACACAATATGCAAAACTCATACTTTTCGTACTCACTCTAGCTCTCTATTAAAAGAGATCTCGCTTGCTATTATCAGTGATTAAAAACAAGACTAACATATAGTTTGACTTTAAACCGTAAGCAGGTCGTCCAGCAAGTATAAAATGGGTTCTATGCGCGTTCAGCAAAGCCAGCGAGAGGGATATGCTGTTGGGGTATTTAGTTCGGGTATTTTATGATGACCTCCGTGGCGCAGTGCGTGCGCTGTCGCATTATAAAGTTGGAGGTCCTGGGTTCGATTCCCGGCGTGAGTCTGGTCTGGTGGGAGGCTTCGGCCGTGGCTAGTTACCACCCTACCGACAAAGACGTGTCGCCAAGCGATTTTAGCGTTCCGGCACGATGTCGCGTAGAAACCAATTAGGAGCGTGGGATTACCATACTCCTAACAGGTTAGCCCGCTACCATCCTAGACTGCATCATCATTTACCACCAGGTGAGATAGACGTCAAGGGCTAACTTGTAGTGTATAAAAAAAAAAACAAATCCAAGGGCGGGGGGAGTCTCACATAACCTCCGTTCTGCCCCAAGGACGAAGGGAGCCGTTAATTTTGCCACGACAAAAAAAAGTTAGCAGCTTAGATAATGAAACTTTCCCAATATATTGTTCTAAGAAACAAAAAATACTTACTCTCATAAATTATATACTTAACATATAATTCACATTGCTTTATGTTGACGGGTAAAGTTTACCCAAGTAGCAGTATATAATCTTGAAAAGTTTATGTGTATGTTTATTTAATACTGGTATTTTTTCCAAAGTTTCAATGGCACATCCATTATTAAACAGTCGTTTTAAGGAAACTTTCTTCGCTCGCCAGCACTTTTGTTAAGCTATTATTTGGATGCTTACACAAATTCTGTGTTTTAAAAAGTTCGATATTAGAGTGATTTGCTTTAAGACTTTGTTCCTATTTATTTCATGTGATAAAAGTTTACCCCCCAGAAAATAGTGCAATTCTACCTGCGCCCCTTCCACTGGCATACGTAAACGCATTTACCCAACGTAAGTAAAAAAAAAAACAAAAAATGCATTATATTTAAACCATTGTTTTCAAAGCGTTAATTAGCGACAAATAAACGAACGAAAGCAAAAGCAAACGCGAAACGAAACAAAGCTGTGATAGCCACTCGGCTGATCCGAGACCACTAGGTTACGACGTCAGCCGGAACTCGGGCAGGCACCTAACTTTTCGGAGTTATGTGCGTTTTTAAGCAATTAAAATATCTCTTGCTTCAACGGTGAAGGAAAACAGCGTGAGAAAAACCTGCAAGCTTGAGAGTTCTCCATAATGTTCTCGAAGGCGTGTGAAGTCTGCCAATCCACACATGACCAGCGTGGTGGACCCTTCTCATATTGAGAAGAGACCCGCGCTCTGTTGTGAGCCAAGAATGGGTTGATCATGATGATGATGATGAAACGAACAAACAATTAACAATTTTTTCCCCTTTGTAATAGGAGTACAGACAAATGCAAGAGGTTGCGGTGAGTCATTTTGTTAAGCGTCGTAGAGATCCAAACGATCATTGCGGTCCGAGGATTAAAGCCGGCTCACCGTCACATGGATTGTGGGTATAACGTTCACGCTGAATCTGTTACCTTTGAAAATTGCTCACTAGCAATCGATAAGTCGTGTTTAAGGATAGAAAAACTATGACGATCTTATTGGAAATAATCTTGATAATAAATATTATTTTCGTTTTGTATTACTTATTTTTTATGTGAGTTATTATATATTGACGCGCTTTAGCAGTAAGTTTTACCTATTTTTACGTAGCGTTGGCATTTTTTTTATACCGTCATGCGTTTACCACAAGATGATAAATAATTATAAATTCGTCGACTTAAATGTTTCACTAACGCTAGGGTCAAATTCATAAAATTATCAATTTTATTTTCTCAGTTCGGAAGTTTCATAATTTTGTTTTCTTAAACCCCTGTGTTGAGGCCAACAAAAGAATCTAATGTTTTATCTCTAAGGAGCCCTTTCGAATTTCGCTGTGCATAAGCACGTCGATTGTTATATTTCTCCAAAAAAGCTAGCTGATGTGGAAGGACAAGCTTTTATATTAAGGACAATTAGGTTGAGATTACTCTGACATTACAAAATTTTGATACTTAAATATATATGACTTTTCGACCTGCAAGCGTGAACATCCTACACAAAAGATGCGGTTACGGTAACAGCTGTTTAATAAACTAACTTACTTACTAATGAGGATCCCAGTTCATGAAGCCCTTATCAATCTTACAGGCATATCGAAATGATTCTTAATTCATATAAAAACCCTTGTTATATAAAATGTTTTTTTATTTACTCCGATAAAATAAAAGTCATCTATTTAAATCAACAAAGAAAGAGTCCAAATGTATTTCAATATTGCGACAGAAATGCAAATAAATGAGGTATACAATTTAATTATACGGTATTACCCAGAGAACTGAAGTCAAAGTGATGAGTCCACTAGTTTTCAAATCAGATATGAAATCATAGTTTTTAATTTTCTAATTTATAATCATCTCCATGCCTTTATTGCTACACCCTGCACTTCATTGGAGGTAGGAGGTGTTAGGGTGGTACCACCCTATAACGTACAAAGCCACCTATAATACAAGACCGGGCCTTAGTAAATATAATTTTAGGTTAGAAACGAGTCCGGAGTCAACAAAAGCACAACTCATTGCAACAAGGCGATCGCCAATATTAGGTTCTTTTATAAGACTTAAGCTACTGAATTAAACTCCTTATTTACTATTATTCAAAGCTGTATAAACTTTGTTACTTCTATGCTGAGTTACTTAGTACTTTTTTTTATTTGAAAAGTATCCATCTTGAAAGGTAGTTTCCTTAAAGTTTATACTGTTACTTCTCAGTATTAGTTACTCATTACTTATAGAAGATAGTGGATAGAAACACATTTTTGATATAGACATAATTTATTTCTGTACTAATGTAGATTTTTGCGAGTTACCAAAATATATAGTAATTATTATTCATAAGAAGGATCAGTTATTCGGAAAACGATGGAAAGAACTGCGCTCAAAGTTTCTGTGAAAGATCAGCAAAAGAACCAAAGTTATCAACAAATATTTATAATATATATATACATTATAATAATATAATATGATTAATATTATAATATTATTAATGTATTAAGTTGGTTGTCATCATGCCGCCACGCTATTGGATCCCGCCAAAACGGTGGCAAGTGATTCGTCCACGCCAAATAGCAATAATGGACGCCACGAGGACAGTGCAATAAGTTTAGTGATATTTTGGAGTGAAGGTAGATTGTAAAAAGGAGTCACACATAGTAAGGTTGCTTTATAACAAAAGTTTAATTAATTGTAGTAATATTATGCATATAAGGTATCAATTTAACTGGCGTATTTATCTTAGTTTATACAAAGCTCAGCGCGTCGCGAAACGGAACAAGAGATGGGAGGTACAGAGCTCAGAACGTTGGGGCCCTAAAATGCTAGAATGGTGACTCAGCCCCTTTAAACGCAGCGTTGGTTTTAAGACTTTAAGATTTTAAGACAACCGAGTCGCAGGAAGTCACTAGAAACAAGTGGGCCAAGATTTCAATGGATTGATATAATGATAATATTGAAGGTATGAATGCAAATCAGTCGTTAAATGTCGCTAACTTTCACTCTGTAAATTTTTGTTTATTAGTAGAAGTCCAAGGTTATCAGCTCGTGTATCTATCATATACGACCGTGCCTTGGAGTGTACGCCAAACCCGATCATTATTACTAATAATAACAGTCACAAGATAATAACTGGAGCAGTGTGGTGGTTCAAGACTCTACAGTACACATATAAAAGAGTGCGCCTTAGCAAGTCTGAACCAAAGATAAAGGTCAGAATATAATATTTTCGAGGGCTAAAACACCGCGAAAAAATGTGTAAAATTTTCTGAGTTAGTTTCGTTCACTAACATAATTATTTTTGAGAGAAATTTCAACTCCTGTTTTTCAACATTTATGAATAAATTGAAAAAAAATCTTACTTAATTACACCCGCGTTACATGTATCTGTATGTCACTGTTAGACCTGAACCATTCATTGGTTTTAGCTGTTTTTTTGATATAATCAGTCAGTCAGTAAAATCTTCATAAAGTTATATATTGGTTCTATTTTCTATAGTTATATATTGGTTCTATTTATTAGAGATGATTCTCTAACTTTTCGGAGTTATGTGCGTTTTTAATAAATTAAAATATCACTTGCTTCAACGGTGAAGGAAAACATCGTGAGGAAACCTGCACGCTTAAGAGTTCTCCATAATGTTCTCAAAGGCGTGTGAAGTCTGCTAATCCGCATATGGCCAGCGTGGTGGATTATGGCCAAACCCTTCTCATATTGAGAGGATACCCGTGCTCTGGTAATGGGTTGATCATGATGATTTGGGATGAGTGGTTTTTTAATTAAATAAAACCAGAGTTTATCTGCAATCAGAAGCGATAAATAATGACATTAGGTATTTATCGCTTGTTAACCTTAGATGCGGTGTAAACATAAAAAAAAATGCTTTTGCGCTCTTGTACAGCTCGTGCGCCGTTAAGCATTATAAAGCTATAATTTAAATTATGTAGGAAATACTTAAAATGTAGAAAGATAAAAACCGCAGAGAATTGGTAATTACCGACTTCCAAAGTAACGTTATTTAAAACGACTCTTCGATACACTTTGAAAAAACATTAAAGAAACATATAAACTTTTGAATAAATTACAATTACTTGAGGAAACTTTGTCCGACGACGCGCAGGAATGTGGATAATATGCAAAGTAAAATTTTACGAGTGAAATTCATCAAAACTCTAACTGTTATCTTTGTTGGAGTACTTACTGAATATTTAAGTATGCTATAAATAATGCTGTAAATGTCTCTGACACTAACTCTCCTGGTTTCTAAATGGCTGATCATTTTCGCACTCAAATGTTATGGATGTTAAATTAACAAGCGATCAATATATTTTCGTTAACCACGTTTCAATAACCATAATATAGTTAGCATTTGACGAATCCAAATGATCAGCTTACATCATATTTGTCACATTTGCAATGCCAATATTTTTACTGGCATTTTATTATCTTACAAATGCACTCAGCGTTTCGAGCACTAATTCACGTGGGCATTACTTATATAGGCTTTGAGAAAATTGATAAATCTTGCATCCCCTTGTTGGAACATAAGTTGAGTAAGCAATAACATAGTTAAAATGATTAAGTTCACTGCATAAAAACAGTTTAATTATCTTAAAATAAAATAAGGTTGATGGAAATCCATGGTTCACTTTTTATTTAAGCGATTGAACTGCAGTTATGTTTATAGTTTTCAACAAAAAGCGTATTCGTATTGGAAATTCAATTTTTTAATTGTATATGAATTTAAACAATGACAAACATTTCAGAAACCAGACCAGAAAATCTAAGATTTATAGATTCGATACGACGCCGTGGAAAAACTGTGATACCGCGTTTAGGTTAGAGTGCGTCCATCTTGGACTGGATCATCTCTGACCATATTTCACTAACAATATTTAGGCGCTTATTTTTTATAGTGTGTTCCAGGTTAAGATACTAGTGAATTTAGATTTAAATATAGACATATTTTAAAGACATTAAAGTCACCCACGATTATAAAAAATCAAAAATCTCCATAAATTCTTAGATAATTCATCGATAAGTTTCACAATCTTAACATATAAATAAAACTTGAGAGACAATGTTGAGAACTTTTGAATTTTAAAATAAAATAATAATGTGGCTTAACAAAGTTGCAGCGCTCCACTCTCCAGAATACGAAACATAAACTGTCGTCCGTATTTTATGCTGTTCAAATAAACATGAATACAGCTTTTTATTCGATAACAACGTTTCCAAACGAGAAATGGAGAAACAGTGGCTTTGATCGTCAAACGAAACGATATTGTTCGCTTCGTAAAATAAAAATAATGACACAAATATTATATTAGCCTTGATTGCATTAGGTCGAGTTTTTAATAAGGTCGAGTCTCTTGTGTCTCTTACTCGATTGCATTTTTTAATTATTTCAATTTATAATAGGTCAGGAACTCATCTCAATATTTTCCATAATTTAGTTTCATCATCTCGAATGATGCACTTTCACTGTTCAAATGTTTCTTCAAGACTTTTCCATCATCATGATTTTGTACTAATTGGTAAATATATCACGGCTCAACGCGACTTGATATAAGAGACATCTTACTAATTTAGTTCATCATCATCATGAACAACCCATTACCGGCTCACTACAGAGCACGGGTCTCCTCTCAATATGAGAAGGGTTTGGCCATAGTCCACCACGCTGGCCATGTGCGGATTGGCAGACTTCACGCGCCTTTGAGAACATTATGAAAAACTTTCAGGCGTGTAGGTTTCCTCACGATGTTTTCCTTCACTGTTAAAGCAAGTGATATCTTTTTTTTTTTTAAACGCACATCACTTCGAAAAGCTAGAGTTGCGTGCCCGGATTCGAACCGCCGACCTCTGATTAAGAGGTTGACGTCCTAACCACTAGGCTATCACCGCTTCGCTAATTTAGTTGCTTTAGTTTTATATGAACATCTAATTAATAAGCGGAATAAGAGACCTTAGGATTTAACAAAATAAATACATATTCCTAACTTTTCTAGGTAAACGCAGCTACATAAATATGTTTGCATGGATATTAACATACATCGCCGATATATTTTATAGAGTGCAAATCGTACTGTGTTGCCTGTGTATACAAAATCGTTTGTGCGAGATACCACTTTGGCCGTTTGTTTTTTTTAATCTACTTACGATGTTTATTAATGAGTAAATAATAAATCGATTGGTTACGTTTAAAGGTCACTAAGATTTTTCCAAAGTAATCTTTAAGTAAATTTATTAAGTAAAGTTTTATTACTGAAAAAAACCATCTCTCAATGCGTACAAGTTTTTTTTTTATACACCACAAGTTAGCCCTTGACGCCATGTCACCTGATGGTCAAGTGATGATGCGGCCTAAGATGGTAGCGGGCTAACCTGTTAGGGGTATCGTAAATTATATATTTATAACTCTGTTTCTACACGACTTCGTGCCGGAACGCTAAATCGCTTGGCAACACAGCTTTTGTCGGTAGGGTGGTAACTAGCCCCGGCCTAGGCCTCCCACCAGACTACACTCAAGCCGGGAATCGAACCCAGGACCTCCAACTTTATAATGCGACAGCGCGCGTACTGCGAAAATCAAGTAATATAATGAAAATCGTACGGTTCTGTTCTGTAAATTCTTCACACGGCATAACAGTTTAACAGGATGCCCGACTAGTCCGGTTATATTCCTCGGTGTATTGGGATCGAAGTATGGAGCATCTGGAGTGTTGTGCCATTCCTGGAGAAACTCTGCCCGGAATTTTCTTGACGATATGTCCACTGTTGTCTCGTCTAAAGGAGCCTCTGTACCGGAGCCCGCTGTAGAAAGAAGATAGGTATGAGTTTTTATTATTTTCTTGTGCAATGAGGGCAGTGAGAAAATAAATCTAACGTTTTTATTGTTGATAAGTATATAGGTTTTATTTCGTAAATTCTAAATGCCTGAATAGATTTGAATGTATGGGTTATCTTAGTCGCAACGAACGTCGGGTGTAATTGAAAAAAAATATGCCCTGAGCTTTTTAAATGTAATATGTTTTAAAGTTGACAGCAGTATTTTCGTTTACGAAGTTTTTTTTTAATTTTCGTCGGTAATCTCTCCTGATGGTAGGCGATGAGGCAGTCTAAGATTGTAGCGGGCTAACCTGATAGGGTATGGTAAACCTATACTCCTAATTGGTTTCTACACGACATCGTGCCGGAACGCTAAATCGCTTGTCGAGACGTCTTTGTCGGTAGGGTGGTACTAGTTACCACGGCCTATGCCTTCCTCGAAACAATCTGAATATCGATATTTCTGCTAGTAATGTTAGACGTTAGATAAGTATGTATGTGTTTTTATTTATGCTTATATATATTTATGTGTCCATATTATTGCACCAACTTCCTCTTCCCGTATCTGTGTCTTCCACGACTTAAGTTTAGTTGCCTGGAAGAGATCGTTATGTGGCGTTGAGGCAGTCAAATAAAATACTGTTCTGTATTGTTTTCTGTTTTTCCTATTCTTTTGTGTATAATAAAAGCGTATTCATTCATTCAAACGACGAAGGATAATATTTGACTTAGATAAGTTTGTTTCTTGTTTAGCAAGCAAATCAAAAATTATTATGAGTTTCTCTAGAGTAAATTAACTTCAATATGGATTGGGGGAAATTCCTGATAAAATCCGGATTCCGGATTCCTGGAAAAATCGAAAACCCAAACCACCCAGGCTAGTTTAGGAAATATCACGTCTTAGTTTTAACCTAAATAATACTTATAAGAAAATAACTATGAGACGGCAGCTGGAGGTTTGTCTGGTTTGGTATTAGCTTAAGGAATGTTTAGTCTGTCAATCCGCATATGGCCAGTGTGGTGAATTATGGCCAAAGCCATCTCATATTGAAAAGAGATCAACCCATTGCCGGCTGACTAGAGAGAACGGGGCTCTTTACTGAGCCGGCAATGGGTTGATCATGAATGTTTAGGTACGTCTACAAAATTAGTCACATGAAATTAATGTGAGACATTATTTAGTTTCATTTGTACCTAGACCGTGACTGGAGCCATCCACCTCACCAATCTCGAGCCAGGTATCAAACCCCGGAACTTCCACTTTATAATACTAAATACTTTAGAATACGGAGATTGTCGTGACGTAAATTTTGCGTAAATTTTTTTTTTTTGGCAAAATTTTTAAAATTTTAACTAATTGTTTAAAATTAGATAACTTTGATTGACCACCATAGGTGATACAAACTTATAAAGAACAATTATCTATCAAATCTGCGAAAACTACTTCTGCACGGTTCAGATTATAACTTCTTCAAGTTATATGCGCGCAGAATTCCAAAATCCACTCTAGTGAGCAAATTCTACGTTATGAAGTCAACATTATTACGAGAATTCCCCGTGTGTCCAAACGAAACGTGCGTCGAGAGTTTTTTAGCGGATTATAGAATATTAAGATTTATGTTCATTGTAAATCATGGACTTCCGCAAAGTTCCGCTAGCTTCAATTCGACACGAACTAGCCTGTAAGTGAAGTTCTACCTATTTCAATTATTTTAAGAGTTATATAATCAGTCTATCATTATTAAAGTCGAAAACATTAATGAAAAGTTAGCTAGAAAATTTGCCATTGGTAATCTAGTCTAAGTAGCAGACTAATCAGGTGGAGATATGCCATTTTTTTTTGTAACCCTGATAAATGCGTTTACTCATCCCCTCCTATGTATGTGGGACTCCCCAGTAGCCAGAGGACCAAACAGAATACCCAATAGAACCCAGCAATGCGAACATTGGGTGCGCCCCACGATTCGAGGATATTAGGCTCGACGGGTGAGTATACCACTCATTCATCACCCGTAACTCCTTGTCAGATCCTGTGCCCCGACGGCGTAGATATGCCAGTTATATTACCCTTAACACTATAACGGTTTCCAAGCGGCGTTATGCCGAAAATTATTCACTATTGTATGTTGTAAAATAAAAACGGACATTGTTTCGTGCCACGCGAATATTTCACTGGATTTTTTAACATAACGTCATAAGCGTCAACTGCCATAACTTCCGCGTCACCCGTTTGCCATAATAAAACTGATATTAATATTGAAAATATGCAAAACCGAAAAATACGTTGATCTGTATTTAGTATTTTGCTGCATTTTGCAGCAAAATACTACTTTTACAGTCATACACAGTGAAGTTTATTTTAATAAATTAAGAACATGATATAAATGGTGAATGTTTTAAAATGAACTTTACTACTAAATAAATCGACGTCTCTTATAGAAGGGAGGTAAAGACTTTATACTCACTCAGGATAAGTACTTGTTTATCAGACTGGAACTTTAGGCTCGGTTTACACAAAGTGGAGAGAAGAGGAGATGGGTGACGACTGTTGAAATACACAGTATTTTACCAATAAGACGCATATAGTGATAGGTAAGTGCAGCACACACATCTCACTTCCATGTCTCAAGAGCTCTTAGAGAGATACTAAGAAATTATCTCCAGCAAAGAACCTGCATAAATTTCTTTTCTATATGCTACTCTCCTAAAGTGGCTTCAACACTAACTTATGTTAGTTGTAGAAGCCACTTTTGCTAATCGAAAGACTATTAGAGATTCAAGTGTGATAAAATAGTATGATTTATTTAATGTATTTACACTTACATCTACACACACTGACGCCTACACAAAGACACAACATGTATACATAAAAACACAGTACATAAAGAAACAGGCGTTTTTTATTAAGTTCTTAAAAGTTAAAAGTTTAATCATCTTTGTTCATCTTCGTCAAAAGGCTATGTTAACGAGAAGGTTAGCCCAAGTCTCAAGTAGTTAATAATATATGCATATTGTATCTATAATAAAATAAAATCTGGACGAATTTATAATTTATGTTAAGTATAATTAAAATATCACTTGATTAAACGGTGAAGGAAAACATCGTGAGGAAACATGCACGCCTGAGAGTTCTCCATAATGTTCTCAAAGGCGTGTGAAGTCTGCCAATCCGCACATGGTCAGCGTGGTGGTTATGTACGTTTTTAAACAATTAAAATATCACTTGTTTCAACAGTGAACGAAAACATCGGGAGGAAACCTGCACGCCTGAGAGTTCTCCAAAGTTCTCAAAGGCGTGTGAAGTCTGCCAATCCGCACATGGCCAGCGTTTTGGACTATGGCCAAAACCTTCTCATATTGAGAGGATACCCGTGCTCCGTAGTGAGCCGGTAATGGGTTGATCATGATGATGACTTCTGTTTGATTAAATATATAACATTATTTCTTTTCTTTTTCTCTGCTTTAGTATTTTTTTAGGTTTCTACGCCGCTTCACACCTGAACGCTAAATCGCTCGGCTCGCTTTTTTTTCGTTACACATACATCGTTAGACATATTATATAAAATTCGGTAACTCGTCTTAGTCGTGTTTCTGCGTTAGTGTATTATTACAAAAAGAACCCAGAGTAGTTTTCCATAATATTAAATATTATTTAATATTCAAATTTCGGAGCTTATCAAATGAAGCGATACATTATGTAGATAGCTGTATTCAGTTCTTGCTGAAAGCTACAATGAAAAGCACTCATTGAACAAAGAATTTCCTTCAAAACGCGTGTTGACAACACAGTGTATTTATTGTGCGAAAAAGACACGCTCAGAGAACTTGCTGACGTACGCCCTAAATATTAAAAACCCTACGTAAAACAAAGGGAAATATTATACTGAGCTGAAAGATATTTGTTTATGTTCAAGTTTATTATGGAAGCAAACACAATTTGAGCCTCATTCGTGTAAATGGTCATGTAAATTTGTCAACGTATCACAAAGGTTGGATTCCTGCCTAGGATAAGGTGGCTATGCTAACTGCCTTATTAACCTAGTAGCTATTAAGTTAGTAAAGTGGTGTGCTTTAGCCCCTATTATTTTCACTAACATGTATTGATAGTTATTATACAAGGTGTATAGCGGTGATAGCCTAGTGGTTAGGGCGTCAGCCTCCCAATCAGAGGTCGGCGTTTCGAATCCGGGCACGCACCTCTAACTTTTCGGAGTTATGTGCGTTTTTAAAACAATTGAAATGTCACTTGCTTCAACGGTGAAGGAAAACATCGTGAGGAAACCTGCATCCCTGAGAGTTCTCCATAATATTTTCAAAGGCGTCTGAAGTCTGCCAATCCGCACATGGCCAGCGTGGTGGTCTATGGCCAAACCCTTCTCATATTGAGAGGAGACCCATGCTCTGTAGTGAGCCGGTGATGGGTTGATCATGATGATGATAAAAGGTGTTGAAGAAGCCTCGGCACTGCAGTGCGTCAACTATGTTTGCGGATGCTCGTGTGGAGGATTTTTATGCGATCATCCGCAAACGAGCCCCTTCTATGATGAGCAGGCTAGCGAGAAGTACCAACACCATTCTCAGTACTTTTGCGTACAGGATAGATAGGTCACTCTGGAGGTACTAGGACAGGGTGCACGCGAGCATCAGGGGGGGGGGGGGGCAAGTAGTTATAAGAAGTGTTTCAGTTGTAGGTATTTAGGTACATAGGTTTAATATGTATTACAAATACTGTATGGACCGTGTCCGAAATGAAGTATTATTATTGTAGGGCATTGTAAAAGCGTGGTGGGTCTATGCTCTAGAAACCCTCTCTTCTATGAGAGAGAGGAGACCTGAGCCACGCAATGCGATTTTCATAGACAAATCATCATGATCAGTACATATAATAGCTGTGACGAGAGGCTTGATCTGCATCAGTTACCACACTACCAGAAAAGCGTGACGACAAGCGATTTGGCGTTCAAATACGATGTTGCTTCATTTCCCTATAAAACCTATATTTGAAACCAGCATTTGTAAGTAGATATATTGAAGTAGATATAGTTCATTTAAAACATCCAATGTTTCTCAATTTTTGGGGTTTCGTTCCCGAAGGTGCCAAGTAATATTAAAAACAAAATAAAGACAAATATGAACACCCGAACAGGGTACACAAGTTAAGTGTTACTCGATCTAAATAATGGTATTAATGTCGTCATAAAATACATTGTCATATACATATGACATACATACGGTGCGAGAGCTACTCTTTGTTAGTCGGTTTTCATTTTTATATGTATACAAATTAAATTAATACTAGCGTCACAAACCGGTATGCTTTTGGGTTTTGCATGTTTCCAATATAAATATAGATTCCGGGATGCAAAATGACCGACGCGGCAGTTATGACAGCTTGCGTTTATGACGTTTGGTTTAAATGGCAAAATATTGACGCAGTTGAAGCACAGTATTTATGTTGTTATTTACTGTGGGATTATATTTGATTTCTGAGTGTTTATTGGCTAGTAGCAATATCAGGGTTTGATTTTTGAGTGTTTATTCGCTAGTAGCAATATCGGGCTGGGTTACGGAGGAGTTGGGTTCAAGTGGGTATTCCGGTCACCACTCTGGCTGCCGACGAGTCCAACATACCCCTCCGGATGCGGCGCAATTCTGCCTGCTTTGCTTCCGGAGGGGATGAAAGTAAAATAAAAAGCAACTACAAGTTTTATTTTATGTTTTTTTTTCAGTCATATTTAATTGAGTGAGCGCTTATATTGTTAAAATGTGTAATTTGTTACCCCGGCAGTATAAGGTAGTGGACTTATAAAACACACCATTATATATATAAAATACATCGTTAAGGAAGTAAGAGTATATAATAAGGGAGCTTAGGGATAAACAGGTGTTACGTAACAAAAGCACTTAATTCTAATTGCTTTAATTTCCAAATTGATTCCGGGATTTCCAGAGCTGGGTATTTTTCCCTTCATTTTATTTTGACATTGTACTATTACAAACCTACCCACCATAACAGACGGCTATTGCGGAATTAATAAAAATCTTTTTTTAAATTCCGCAGTGTGATAAACATTGTAAAAGGAAATTTTATTTTAATACAATAACTAGACATGTTTATTAAAGTAAATAAATAATAATATATTCCTTCCAAGTTTTTTGTTAACTAGCAAATGCGCACAAATTGCGAAAGCTACTGGACAGATAAGGAGGTCTTGGGTTCGAGTTTGGTCTGATGGTAGGCTTTAGCCGTAGCTTTTTACCACCCTACTGAGTGATTTTTTTTTATACACCACAAGTTAGCCCTTGATGGCATCTCACTTGATGGTAAGTGATGATGCGGTCTAAGGTGGTAGCGGGCTAACCTGTTAAGGGTATGGTAAACCCATACTCCTAATTAGTTTCTACACGACATCGTGCCGGAACTCTAAATCACTTGGCGACACGTCTTTGTCGGAAGGGTGGTAACTAGCCACGGCCGAAGCCTTCCACCAGACAGAGTTTAGGAGGATGTGCTCAGCCAGCAACTGTCGATGACTCCTCTGATGCTGCAGATATACATGGGTGACTGTAATCACTTAACATCGTGTGACCCGTGTGCTCGTTTGGCCGTGATGTACAATCAAAAAAATGTTGCACCACATAAATGAAAAAATACAAGCAATCCTACAAGAAATATTAATATCCCGTTAAAGACAAATCCTGCCTTCATTCGGCTTTATTCCGGATCTTGTATTTATTATATCTTTTCATTCAGAACCAGTAGAGCGACAAGGAATAAATACATACAATGCTGGGTAGTATGATTAACTACAAAACATCGTTCCGTGAAAGGAAATCGGACATCGCTTTTGTTTGGCACTACTACAATAAGCCAGAATGATTGTTGAACATACGTGTTTTAGTGTAATCGATTTTTAATGCAATACTATCTAAGAATTGTATGGCTCATAATTATGTTTAGTGATAAAGTAACAAAAAAATCATCATCATCATCATGATTAACCCATTACCGGCTCACTATAGAGCACTGGTCTCCTCTCAATATGAGAAGGGTTTGGCCATAGTCCACCACGCTGGCCATGTGCGGATTGGCAGACTTCACACGCCTTTGAGAACATTATGGAGTGCAGGTTTCCTCACGATGTTTTCCTTCACCGTTGAAGCTAATGATATTTTAATTTTTTTGAAAACGCACATAACTCCCAAAAGTTAAAGGTGCGTGCCCGGATTCGAACCGCTGACCTCTGATTAGGAGGCTGACGCCCTAACCACTAGGCTATTACCGCTTCAGAACAAATATTCAAATGATTTTAAACGCAAGAGCAATAGAAGTAGTCGCATTGAAGCTAATTGTTAACGAAGAAATGTAAAGTTTTAACGCGTTTATGATTTAACAAAATGTCAGGTGAGACCTATTTGAGAGCTTTGACAGAACAAAAAGAAAACAAAGCCCAGTCTTAGTAAAGCTAAGTCCCACAATAGAACATAGGTCCTCCTCTCTCACAGAATAGAGGGTTCAAATGAACTTTCAACACTGATCAATCTGCGGGATGGCGGACTTTAACGTTTATTTTTTAATCATGTTCTGCAACGGTTTATTATTGTGACTAACGTAATCATGAATCAGACTCAGAGGTAAAACAACATTAACAAATAAGAGGTTGGTACAAAGAAGATCTTGATTAAAACCTCTAAAATTTACTAGCCTAAGAGGTTAGTACTAAGAATAACTTGATAAAATTTACTGGCTTGACTTGGAAATACAACCCAACTGGAATTCCAACTACCGTGCATGCAGTTTCATTGTAATCATACAAAAGTAGAGAACGATTAATCGAAATACGTCCAACTCGCAACCCTGACTTTATTGTATCCTTGCCAAATAAATGCGAGATCCGATTTCCTTTGAAGAGAATGATGTTTTGTCGTAAATCATACTCTACAGCATTGTGTGTAGGTATCTCAACTTATTACGTTTCACCCCGCTGGCTTCAGATAAAAATACAATACAATAATGAACAAGGAACTTTGTTTCTTGAAAGAGGAGGGTGATTTTGCACGAACAATCTTTACATGTAAAAAAACGTCCTGACAGACTGACTCATACATCAAAGCACAATTTAACCGCTGGGTTAGAAACTTGAAATGTTGACAGTGGATTTTTTTATGACATAAGAAAACGCTAAAAATATTTTATGAAATCCATCTCCAAAGGGGTTAAATAGAGTGTGGAAGTTTGATTGAAAGTCCCGTCATTCGTTATTAAGTTTGGTATATGTATTACAAATGAATTAATGTTTTTTTTTAATCAATCCCCAATTTTATATTTGGAGGTTGACATTTGTATGAAATTATTTTCTTTAAATTAAAAACAAAATGCGGTAATTTATTTTTTGTGTAAAAATTACAAACTTTTTATATAATATAGCAAATTATACTTGCTGTTTATTGTTTAAATCTATGCTTAATCTATGTTTATGTTTAATCTATGCTTCTGTTAAACGTACTAAAATATTTTCTTATTTTAAAGAAGAAAAAAATTAGCTCCATATTTGCCGTGTTTAAAAACAACCAGCCTCAGCCTCCTGTCTCAGAGTATTTCAAAAATAATATACACAAAAATAGAGGACTTGACACCTCTGAGCTACGGAGGTCGTTTTGGACCGAAACCGTTTTATTACTAGCGTGAGATAATAATTTTGATAACTGACTCCGTTGAATTTCTATCACTCCTAACGACACAAGAGAGCTAACCCATCTAATGAGCATATTACATAAAGTCATACGTACCGATGAGGAAAAGGCATCCATGCAGAAGAGATATCCATAACGCCGACTTCACACTTGCCGCCTGGCCCATTATGTCCGGCCTACCTATCTGAAAAGGTTAAATTATTAAAGAAAGTGTTAATTTTGTAAAATAGATGTACAGTACTTCATAACAATTTAATTCAATTCAATTAATCTTTATACAAATAGTCATTTAAAAGGCACTTTTGACGCGTACAATAATTTACATAGCAGTGATTTGATGGTGATGACTACATTAGTAAACTTAAAACTAAAGCTATGAGGGTTCCCAGCGGGCGGGCTAAGAAGCGGTTTAAGAAGAAGCCCACAACAAACTTAGCCAGGTACAGTTTCTTTTTGTTATCACCATCTCACATGCCACTTAAAATTATGTTAAGAGCTATCTTACAAATAATATGAGTCAGTCAAATTCGCATTTCCGAACTATTCGTAATTCATTGACATTTATTTGTTTGTATATCGTTTGTTAATAAATAAAGGTCACTTTCGTCTAATAAATTATTTCAATTAAGGGATCTCCATAGGCGCAACAAATATTTCATTAAATTAGTCCTCAAGGATTGTGTCCATTATATTAAATTGGAGGCAAACAATTGGACGGAATGTCGCAATGGATCCAATGAGAATTCCAATTTAAAGGCATTATTAGTTAATTTGATTCGGCTCTGTCCTAATACTTTTGTATGTAATTAAAAGTGCTGGAATTCTTTCTAAAAGCTTTGTTATATATTAATTCTAACCTTGCTATGACATATATATTTTTGAGCTTTATTTATGTCAAACAATCCGATACGCAAGTTCCATAATAGGTTTTAATTAGTGTTAAATACTTTATAAACTACTTATTCGTAATATAAGTGTTTTGTTTTTTTTTGTATAATATAATGTGCCTTTATTACAAGATTACAGTATCTATAGGTACTCGTACCGTACCGTACGTACTTTTAGTACACATCTAGAATTTTTATTTCTTTTTTTACATTAAATTAAAAATTCAAAATATTTTCCTACTGGATATACATACTAATATTGTAAGTATGGTAAAAGGGTTTATCCAGGGTTTTGACACTTACATTTCGCCTAAGTCTTGCCGCTTATAGCATTAAACGATTTTCTATTCCCTATATGTAACAGAATGTGTTCGTTGAATCCATTAATATGAATTGCCGTAATTAGCATTTGAGAGCGTAAATAGGCAACGCTTATCTACATATATCTATAATAATAATTAGATTCACCATCATCACGGTCATTAATTAATGTCACTAAGTCATCGAGCTTGGACCTACCATCTTTCAAGCAGTGTTGTACCCAGCACCAGGATACCCTAATCCACGCAGACTTTACTACTACTCTAGGCTAAATAAAACCGTACTGAATTGTATGACGTATTTATTTTGGAACTAATTATTACAAAAGGCTCATGGACTATATGATTTACGGAAAGAACTTCGATAGCGCGGGACAAAAGATGAAAGAAGAAGAAGTGGCGCCATCTATCGCAAGCTACCCGTAAACATCTGAATTTAATCATAGGGATTCCATATGTAAATCTAAGCTAATTAAATATTTTGAATAGAATCAATTTGAACATCCTCCACCACCAAGGACAGTCTCGTCCTTGTAATTAGTCTGGTAAGTGGCACAATTTAGAGATTGCCCGTTGCTTTATCCCCGTACTTGTACGGACATCGTACACACGCGTGAGCCCGTCTTTTCCTGGATAAGTTCTCTCAATGCGTCCCAACTGCCAATCTCCAGGTGGTAAGCGAGAATCTTTAATCAGCACCAGCTGTCCAAGGTCTAGCTCAGATTTAGGTTTCAACCACTTTGGACGCTGTTGGAGTCGGGATAAATATTCTGATTGCCAATGGACCCAAAAGTCTCTCAACATTCTCTGCGTTAGTTGCCACCGGTTTAAATGTGTCATTGCAACTTCCTTGTAACTTCTGTCTGGTATCGTAACCATTGGCTCTCCAACAAGAAAATGACCAGGCGTCAAATAATCTAGATCCTCGCCTAAAGCTGTCAGTGGACGTGAGTTTAAACATGCTTCTATTTGGGTAAGAACGGTGTACATTTCTTCAAAAGTTAGTGTTGAGTGTTTCAAAATACGTTTTAAGTGGTATTTTGTGGATTTTACACCGGCTTCCCATAGACCACCGAAGTTAGGGGCTCCTGGAGGGATGTACTTCCATCTCGTTTCTCTGTTATCAAAAAATTGTTGTAGTTCTGTTGGAAGTTCATTTTTTCCTTGTCTCCACATTTCTAATAAGGCCTTTTCTGAAGCCACAAATGTGGTACCGTGGTCACTCCACAGCTCCTTGCAATGGCCTCTCCTAGCTACAAATCGTTTGAATGAGGCGATGAAGGCATCTGTGGTCATGTCGCTCACAAGTTCCAGATGAATGGCTTTAGTAGCCATACAGATGAAAAGACAAATGTATGATTTGTACGTTTTCGCTCCACGACCTTTACTTATTCTCGACGAAATCGGCCCGGCGAAATCAACACCACTAATGGAAAAAGGGCGTGATGGATTCACTCGTACGTCTGGTAAGTCTCCCATCATTTGTGTTCCGGTTGTGGCATTGTATCTAGCACATAATTTACATTGTCTGTAGTATCTTT
The DNA here is from genome assembly GCA_928268935.1 of Lasiommata megera. Taxonomy (NCBI): domain Eukaryota; kingdom Metazoa; phylum Arthropoda; class Insecta; order Lepidoptera; family Nymphalidae; genus Lasiommata; species Lasiommata megera. The sequence goes on along the minus strand of OV743315.1, from coordinate 14,282,930 downwards.
TAATGCTTTGTCCTCCTTTAATAATCCAATATTTGCTTCTTAGGTAAGTCATCATCAGCTGGGGACCACCGTGTAATGTTTGTAAATGAGCTTCACGCAGTAATAAGGGTAAGAGGACATTATCCTTTGTGAGTATAATGGGATGTTTTCTATTAAATTCTATGTTTGCTTGTTTTAATCTACCTCCCACTCTTACTACTCCATCGTCATCAAGGTAAGGTTTCAATGGTAATAATCTACTAATCTTATTTATCGCTTCTCCTTTTTTCAGCTTTTGTATATCATCAGGGAATTCTATCATCTGCGCCATCTTCAAACATATGGTAAGTGCTTCTTCTTTTTCTAAACATGTTATATGATTAGGCAATTTTTGTTTTCCTTTTAGGTTTTTCCATCTCCGACAGTATGCGACTACATTCAGCAGTTTCTCTAAAGACGAAAACTTCTTAAGCAAGGCAAGTTTTGATTCTATTTCTTCTGCAGTAAGATTCGTCATTGCACATTTTGCTGAAATACGTTTTTCTTCTTCTGTTTCAGGTATTACTTCTTTTGGCAGAGATACAAAATCTTCATATAGAAATTTCGGTCCTCGCCACCACAAATCACATGTTTTCAATTTACTTGGGCATATGCCTCTTGAGGCTGGATCAGCGGGGTTTTCTTTTGTGTTTACATATGACCAGTGGGTATCTAGATCATTTCGTATTTCAATCACTCTATTTTTTACAAAAGGAGACCATCTGTTTGGATCACCTTGAATCCACGCAAGGACTATTTTAGAATCAGTCCAAGCATATGTTCTATTTAAATCAACGTGAAGTGTCTTCATAACATGTTTTACTAATTTTGCTAGCAATGCAGCTCCACACAATTCCAATCGTGGTAGTGTTAAAGATTTGACAGGAGCAACTTTAGTCTTCGCAGTTATAAGTGAGACTTTCTTTGGTGTACCATCTGAACTTAGAATTCGTAGGTAAACCACTGCAGCATACCCGGCTAGGGATGCATCTGAAAACCCATGTAATTCAACCGAACAATTGTTGCAGTAGCCGAACCATCTATCAATTCTGATTTCAGACAGAAAGGGTAAGTTATTTTGATAAGTGTTCCATTCAATTTTCAGATCCTCTGGCAGTTCTTCGTCCCAGTCTAACCTTTTTAACCAAAGCTTTTGCATGAATATTTTTGCTGTAATAATTGCAGGTGCGAGCCAGCCCATTGGATCAAACAAGGAAGCGATATGACTCAATACATTTCTTTTTGTTAAAATTTCAGTGAAACAGTTCTTTTGTGCTATTTTTAAGTTATCTTCATGAATTTCCCAAATTATTCCTAGTGTTTTTATACTTTCCTTCCTATTCATATCTACTTCTTGTAACTTAGCTCTTTTTCCTGGCTCGATAGTTTCCAGAAAGATTTCACTATTCGAAGACCATTTTTGTAACTCGAAACCTCCCAATTTTAGTAATGTAGTGAGCTGTTTCTGCATTTCTATTGCTGTTTCGACGTCATCACTCCCCGATAAAACATCATCCATGTAAAAATCACTTAAAACGATATTTTTTGCGAGTGGAAATTTGCCATCTTGCGCTTCATCTTTTGCGATTTGTTTTAAGGTTTTCAAAGCTAGGTATGGAGCGCATGATGTACCGAACGTTACGGTTAGTAATCTATAATCTTTTACTTCATCTTCTGGATCAAATCTATAAAGTATTCGCTGAAAGTCTCTGTCTTCAGGACGTACTCGTATTTGGCGATACATTTTGACAATATCTGCCACAAAACATATTTTGTGTGTTCTCCATCGTATGATAATATTTCTTAACTCTTCTTGTAGTGAGGGCCCGATCAATAATTCTTCATTGAGGGAGATTAAATTGCTTCCCCGACAAGAAGCGTCAAATACGATTCTAACTTTGCTCGTTTCTTTGTCTTCTCTTATCACTGGGTGATGAGGAAGGTAGACTGATTTATTTCTTAATTGTTCTGTTGTTACAGGTTCCATGTGATCTAATGTTAAGTACTCTTTGAGAACCTTATTATATTCTTCTCTAAGCGATGGATAGTTTTTTAATCTCTTTTCTAAGTTCTTTAATCTCTTTAGTGCAATTGCTCTGGAATCTTCTGGTAAATTTGGGTTATCTGTACGAAATGGTAAACTAACAATGTATCTTCCATCTTCTTGTCTACCTACCGTTTTATTATAAATCTCCTCAGCTCTTATTTCAAGTGAAGTAAGGGCATCTTTATTAGTCTCCAAAGTCTCTGTTTCCCAGAATCGTTGCAGCATGTGGTCTAACTTCACATTCAAATGCATGCTGACGATTCCAAGGCTCGCGGAATTTTCTGATTTTGCTCCTCCAGAAATTATCCACCCAAGTTGTGTTTGTTGCGCAATCGCGCTCGATACTCCTGAATTGTCTTTAATAATGCCGTTCATCAAAATCTCAGTGTAGATGTTGACTCCAAGTAATACATCGATGGGTCCTGGAGTGTTATAATTTGGATCAGCGAGACGAAGCCCCGTGAAGTGAACCCAATTATTATTAGTTATTTTCGTAACTGGCATTATTTCAGTCACTTGTTTTATAACAAAAGCGGTACATCTCAATTTGAGTTTATGGTTCACTCGTGAAGTAAATTCTAAATCCACCGCATGCTTAATTGGAGTAGACATTTTTCCAACCCCAGTAACTTGTCCTTCCACTTCTGTCTTTCTCAATTGTAATCGTTGGACTGTTGACTCGGATATGAACGATTCTTGAGAACATGGATCTATAAGAGCTCTGACTGTTTGTTCTCCTCTGCTCGTATGGATGTTAACTAAGGCTGTAGCTAACAATGTACTATTGCTCTGTGTAGATACATGGGATAAAATGTTTGGAGTATTTGTCGTGTTCTCTTCTTTGGACTCTCTTTTTTCAGTATCGGTTTGGTCTGTATTCCTTGACTTCGTTGTGTGCAATAATGTATGATGTTTCCTTCTACACTTATGACAGGAAGTATTTCTTCTACAGTAACTAACGCTATGTCCTGGCCATAAGCAGTTAAAGCATAATCCTTCTTTCCCCACAAACGCAGATCTCGTAGTTGGATCTAATCGTGTAAAACCATCGCATTTGTAAATAATGTGATTTCCTTTGCAGTAGGCGCAAGAAGTTTCTGTAGAGTTGGTTTCTGGTGCAGAGGTGTGAAAAGTTTTGGTTTTAACATTAGGCCTTTCTTTAGATAGTGTTGGTTGTATCATCTCTAATACTCTAAATTTTCCTCCAAGGAAGTCCTGAAACTTCTTCCATGTTGGAAGTTCTCGTACGGGTAGGGTTTTCAATTCTTCTTCCCATTCTTTATGGGATTCTTGATCTAACTTGCTTACCATAATATGTATCATTATTGGATCCCAATTTTCTATATTAACATCATTGTTTTTCAGGTTATTGAGGCATTCAGTTGTGGTATCTAACAAATCTTTGATTCCTTTGGCGGTTGCATTAGTAAGTTTTCTTTGTAACATTAAGCTATTAAATATGGTATTGACAATAACTCTTCTATTGTTGTATCTTTCTTTCAACGTGTCCCAGGCGACTTCATAATTTTTATCAGCTATTGGTATGTGCTTCAGAAGTTGTTCTGCTTCACCAGATAAACTCGTTTTCAAATAATGCATTTTCTGTATGTTACTTAGTGAAGTGTTTGAATGTATAAGCGACACATACAAATCTTGGAAAGTATTCCAGTCATTATAATTTCCATTAAATTGTGGAATGCTTATTTTTGGCAACTTCACTTCCTGAGTACTCTTTCCACTGTTCGAACTCTGTGACTTCTGTATGGCAAGCTGCGGTTGCATTTTTTCTAACACGTCAGTTAATTCACATTTAGCCATAATATACTCTTTCTTCGCATTTAGAAAAAATGTCATCATCGAAATATTCATGTTTTTTCCTTTGTTCTAACGTAGCAATCTTTAGGATTTCCTTATGTGTTTCTCGAAAAGTTTCCCAATATTTCTCTAAGTTATCGAGTCTGATTTTCACATAATTAGCAGTTAATCTTGTTTTTGGTGTCTTCTTAAAGTTAATTAATGTTTTAGAAATTGTAGATAAGCTGTTATCTTGCAACACACACAACGCTTCCATTTTTCTTTATAATACTATGTTAAAATCGACTAAGTTCAAACTTGATCAAAAAATGTTAATGAAAACACTGGTTGCACTATGTCCCAAATTTGCATTAAGTTTTTAAGTCCAAGATGATCACAAAATTTTTAAAGTTGTTAATTCATAAAATTTTCTAAGTGTCCAAACATTCTTGAGACGCGTTCGTTCATACCCATCCAAATGCAATCCAATATGATGGTCACTTCACCTTAGCACTCTCACATCACTATCACATCACACCTAACCCGCACTGTGTGGTGCTCAAAAAAACTGAGTCTCGGCCTAAGTCCGACTCGTAGGACCAATGTTGTACCCAGCACCAGGATACCCTAATCCACGCAGACTTTACTACTACTCTAGGCTAAATAAAACCGTACTGAATTGTATGACGTATTTATTTTGGAACTAATTATTACAAAAGGCTCATGGACTATATGATTTACGGAAAGAACTTCGATAGCGCGGGACAAAAGATGAAAGAAGAAGAAGTGGCGCCATCTATCGCAAGCTACCCGTAAACATCTGAATTTAATCATAGGGATTCCATATGTAAATCTAAGCTAATTAAATATTTTGAATAGAATCAATTTGAACAAGCAGTCAGAATTTCTTCTTTTTAATCTATTTAATTAATCTGAAACATTTATTGTTTGTTTTATATTAATGTATGTGTATTATTGTTTTTCTAGTGTTTTCCTATAAAGATGCAATAAACCCTTAAGTATTCTTTATATCTTTAACTACTTCTTTCTCCATATTTCTATATAGTTGCATTCTTAACTTTTATGGTGAACAAATAAAGTTATAAAATAATTTATATTTCCTGATTCCTAATACTTAATAATGACGGTTGAATGTCTTATAATATTTCAATTACAACATAAAATGTGTCATTGTGCTTTATAAATAAGAGATGGGCATATCCATGTAGGAGAGTTATCCATTTAGAACATTATGTATAACATGCCATTTATTCTACGCTCCCTGTGACGGTTTGCTCCCTCTTGATCCATTTTGTTTCAGTAGCTAGCGTGTTTGACTGGGGATTACATGGTCATGGGTTTGATTCCCATAGTCATGTTATGTATTGAGTTTTTGTCCAAATAAACGTCCATACAAACTGTGCTACATACCAGAGTCAGTAATTGGCACTGTCCAATTCCGCGACTCGAAGTGAACTCGTCAATTATTTTTGTCAAAAGTAAAGTTTAAAACGATTTGGATTTTAGGATTTTTCGAATAGTTATTTTGTTCACATGTGGTGTACTTATACTAACTACGCATGTCTATGATTAAAATGACGTTAAAGTTTTTTCTAAACCTACTTATTCTAAGCATCCGATGAAAACATATCACACGTCAAACGCTTTCCTTTTAAAGAACTAGTTCTACTTAATATATAATTAAAACACTAGACAAACGTTCACACGACATCGAAGTAAAAGTAGTCAAAATTGCCGGATTGCCTCAGGTAACAATCAATGGCGATAAACAGCTTTGTTGATAGATGATAAATTATTACTGTCTTAATTTTTTTAAAGTATAAAAATGCTGTTTTTTTTTCCACTACAATTGTCTCTAAATTATATAAATGATCTATTGTTCATAACTCAGAGAGCTTTTGATATTAATGACAACAAAAAGTACAAAAAAAATACAATATTCGGTTAATTAAATGGTATAATGGTATAAAATAATTATGGTACTTTAAAGCTCATCATCATCATGAGCAACCCATTGCCGGCTCACTACAGAGCATGGATGTCCTCTCAATATGCGAAGGGTTTGGCCATAGTCCACCACGCTGGCCATGTGCGGATTGGCAGACTTCCCACGCCTTTGAGAACATTATTGAGAACTCTCAGACGTGCAGGTTTCCAAATGATGTTTTCTTTCATCGTTTAAGCAAGTGATATTTAAATGTTTTTAAAAACGCGCATTACTCCGAAAAGTTAGACGTGCGTGCCCGGATTCGAACCGCCGACCTCTGATTAGGAGGCTGACGCTCTAACCACTAGGCCATCACCACTTTGAAACTACGTAAACTACTTTAAAACTGCGTAACGTATTTAAGTTTCTATTTTATTATTGAAACCTCAAAGTGTCCCTATCTGAAGACTCTAAAAGGCCCTGAGGGTAGGTTGTACACTGTTTATATGCATGTTTAAAGCGCACGTCGCTAAGCATAGGGGCCCCTCCCCTAAGGTCAAAGGTCTCACTCCCAGACTCTTTTCTTTTATAAAATAAAAGAAAGGGGTCTTTGTCTGTATGAGAACATTAAAAGAGATGATGATGAGTAACTAGACTCCACTGCCCTCACGACACACTAGATTACGCCGTTATTTATTTGCGTAGTGAAAATAAAAGTAGAGACAATTTTTACTGACCTCACGTTGTTTTTGCGATAAAAAGACATTCCTTTCCTTTAACTGTGTACAAAATTGCCCTGTAATGTTTGTGTCACGAATACAACATTCGTCATGTAGGAATAAAATGAAAAAGTAATATTGTGTTTGGGGTGAATTCGCGGCACTGTGTCAAGGCTTCTCTTGTAAGTAACTGTAATGCAGCATGTTTCATTTAAAATATTTTTGCTTATAATTATGTTTTTAATTATGTTAATGCTCACTACACATAAAACTAGTGTAATTAATGACACTTTAATTTTATAACATACCCTTATGAGTTTACGTAATAGAATGTGAATTTTAAAATTTGTTTTAAAAAATATTTTTTATGCGTATTCGTTTAATTTTGTGTTGGAAAAGTAACGTTATAAAATGCTGTTATTTTATAGATTCATATTTTTTTATGATTATTTTGTCGTTATAATTTTCCCAATTTAAATATAATTAAGTGGCAATACGGACTATAGCCCGTGATATGTTGTAATGCAGGAATATTATAAGCAACGAAGTCTCTTAAAACGTTTTGTGGTAGCAGTTAACGCATAGAAATGTTCACGTAAGGAAAAAGTGTTAAGTCCCCTTCAGGCAAGTCATTCATATCCGTCTAGCGTAATTCGGATATTATCGTCAAATTTATTTACATCTTGCATTCATTAAATGTGACTTTTTCGATCGTCATAGTATAAAACTTCGTTACCGACCGAGATACCGAGCGACAATACCGAATGATATTGGATAGCTTAAATACAAACGAATAAGCAAATTTTACTTTTAACATAATAAGAAAATTACTTTTGTAGTAATGTTACTACAATAGATCCATTCATACAATAGTTCAATTTTTCGACCATGTGGTTGATTTTACACAAGCGAGTAGTGTATAATACCTTTCTCTTTCTCCCTCTTTAATTATTTATATTTCTATGTAATTTTATGTTGTCAAACAAAAATAAAGAGACATTTTGTTATTTTAGTTGATAATTTGAATTACATTTTTTTTTATTTACGTAATTTATTATTTCCTAAATTCTTTCCTGTACTTAAATAAAAATTAATCAGTAAAATTTAAGAGAAAAATCAATAAATCTTCATGAAATTGAGCACGATTTTTTTTTTGCAAATTGTGTCGATTCTACATTAGCCGAAGGAACTTCGTTCCTACCTGGTGTCCCACGACACCATATCTTTATTTCTGTGGCGCTACTTTTAGACTAACCCTTATATAGTAATTTTAACGCTTTTGTGTATAATTTTATTAATGTCAAATGCATTTATCCCATAAAGTGAAGTAAAGATATGGTTTCATAAAGAGTGTAGACCCAATTTGCTCAAATTTTCTGTGCACGCACAAGTAACTTCTGGCTTTCAGATAATATAATAACTGAATTTTAGGTAATGTGCTCTAAGACTAAGAAAGTAAATCTCAATCACTAAAAGTGGTAACTCAATAACTCACATAGGTAGTAAATGTCAAATACGAGCAGGAAGCCAAAGCAAAATAACCCACTCAAGTACCATCCGAACTAATACTGTCGTGGATCAACGTTCCTTAACCAGCTCAATCACCTGCTTACATCTCCAACTAGGCTATACCACTCTCAACAGGGTCGTACCGCAGGGGAATCCATGTGCGTTAACACGCTGACCTCGTTCTATTTACTTGAAGATAAAGTCGATGTCGTAGCGGAAATGGCCGGATTCAGTAAGCGACACGAAAACGCCTTTTTTATTAGAAGCCTTATGCCGCTGGTACAAATATGTTCGACAATTCTGTTCCAAGACTTTCAGGCGCATATAACACAAATATATACCTACAGAGGGAAAAAAAATCTAATTTGAATCTATTGTAAATATCGGCAGAGCGGTGATAGCCTAGTGGTTAGGGCGTCAGCCTCCTAATCAGAGGTCGGCGGTTCGAATCCGGGCACGCACCTCTAACTTTTCGGAGTTATGTACGTTTTTAAACAATTAAAATATCACTTGCTTCAACGGTGAAGGAAAACAACCTGAGGAAACCTGCACGCCTGAGAGTTCTCCATAATGTTTATCAAAGGCGTGTGAAGTGAGTTAACTGTTATAGCAAAGGTTACATAGAGGTTAGGTACATTTATCTAGTTATTCATTATATAATTTAGTCAGCCTTTCTGGATTCTACATAAATGGCAACTCAATAAACTGAAGAACGCTCGCCACCCAAATCCATCTACGAACAATTATCAGAAACGATAGTTTCGTCTCAGTAATGTGCACACAAACGGAATATGCGCAAGTATGGCAGGCTAAACAAACATGTGGAGTTTGAACACATGGATGTACTCTCCAAATGGCCAAACCGAAATGGTGAGTTTATTTAAACTTAGCATACACATACCGGTTGGTGAAACCGGTAAGGTCGTTTTAGCACGAGGCACCGCACGACACGACCAAATGCCGTGACAATCAGTGACTTTGGACACAGCTGACGACCTCCGTGAAAGTTGGAGGTCCTGGGCTCGAATCTGTTCTGGTGCGAGGCTTCGGCCGTGGCTTGTTACCACCCTACTGATGAAGAGGTGTTGCCAAGCGATTTAGCGTTCCGGCACGATGTCGCGTAGAAACCAATTAGAAGCGTGGGTTTACCATTCTCCTAACAGGTGAGCCCACTACCATCCTAGACAGCATCATTACTTACCACCAGGTGAGATAGCCGTCAAGGGCTAATTTGTGTATAAAAAAAATAAACTTGACAGTACGTTTTGCAGACGTCTTTTAGGATTCTGTACACAAGAAGTGCTTATAGGAACCTATAACTAAGAATCCGTTTTCCATTCGTCCGTCCCTGATAGCAGGCCTGATCTCATGGACCGTAATAAGTTGACCGTTGTGGTTGATATTTTCACAGAATCTGTATTGTAGTTATAACAGAAATAAATTTAAGTTGACCACTAAAAACGTGTTTTATGGTATTGGTGTTTTTATCTCAACCTTAATAATGTCAAAATTATAGTGTTTTATATTGCACCTCGGTACCTTTATGTGCAAGTCCAACTCGCATTTAGCCAGTCTGTTTAATATGTCATCGGAGTCACTGTTGTTATTTTTTTTTGCTGTGACGTGACTGTACCTTGGGACACACGATACCTGTATCGAAATTTTGCACCGTATATAATCATCTTCTAGACGAATGAACTAACGACACGTCTTGTATCCTATCTTGTGTGTCGTTACTTCAAATCGTGCCGTATGCTGGGTAAAATTGAAGAAATATAAAATAAGAAAATTGGAACTCTGACAAATGAAGCAAAAGTTGATGCTATATTCCTTCATGAAAATCAAAGCATAATATTTTAATGTGTTTTATTTAATTCATCATCATCTACTCCAGCAATGAAGCTACACTGCTGTACATGTTTTTTGTAAAGATTTACGAACTGCGCAGTTTTGTGCCGCATGTATTTTGCGCACGCCTGTAATCGGTTCATGATATCTGTTGGGTGATCTACCAATGCCAATCTACCTCGGAACCCCAACGTCCATCGATCCTTCAAGCTAAACACCCCGCTCATTCCTGCTTTAGTTAAACACTGAACTACAACATAATTTTTTACTAGCCTACCTATATTTACTATAAAAATATATATGTCGGCGGGAAGAAGTTTTTAACTTTATTCAGCGGCGCCAAGAACCTCAAGAATTCAATAATTACCCACATTTTAACTATTGATGATTTTGCTAACACAATTTAGACAGTAACAATCAATTTTGTACAAGCATGCTTTGTGCTATAAATACGGGCGGTCGATGCCTTTCGCGGGATTCTCGCTTTAGTTATTATCGCAATAAAAGTGTAAACCCGCAAGTTGTGGTTTTAATTACTATGAGCGAAAGTAAAAAATCGTGAGTAGTTTTTTGTAAGAGTGACGTCAGCATTGCTGACGTCACTCTTACAAAAAACTACTCGGTTATTACCTAGTACATTTCGTTTTAAAATACATTGATCTTAATATATAATGATGTTAGTTTAGAAGTAGCAATTATTTAGCTTTTAAGTAAGTGTTTTATAGATTACCATGTATGTACATGTAAATAATTGTCGAAGGCTCTGGTGTACGGAAAAACTCAAGCTACGAGTTTGTGACTACAACATTATATCAATGTTTTTTCAGCTATATAGTTAATTTAGTTCTTCTACGGGTCTCTTAATTTCAGATAAGATCAAGTAGAGATATTCTCTATCGCCCGCTGGATATCTGAGCGTTCTTAAGAAGAAAAGCCAATAATTGGCAACCATTCTTTGGATAGACCTTTAGTATCATACATGCTAGCTAGCTTTATAGCTATATATTTACACAAAGCTCTGATAACTTTGAAAATACTTTAACGTTACGTTAATCATTCTTATTACACATAACCTCTTGAGGTCTATATGTGTATTAGTTATACGCGACATTGCGCCGGTTCACTAAATCACTTTGAGTCGGTCGATCAGACGATACTAGAAAAAATTCAAAATTATAGTTTCTCCAATAACCCCAGCCGAGTATAGAACTCGCGTACCAATTAATAGAACTCAGTGCGTAATACTGAGTTAGACGATGGTGCTAATGGAGGTAGTTAGATTACAAATATGACAATAATAGGTACGATACAAATTGTAAACGAGAAAAGACCTATGCCTAATAGTGAGACATTTAACAGGATAACGGTGGGTGAAGATTTAAATAATTTTCTATGTAACAATTCCAAAAGTCGCAGACAATTTTAGAAGAGTGCTATCTCTGAAACTTGTGAAATACCCCTTTCATTACCATTTCAAAGGGGAGTCAAATGGACTAATTGAATTACCACTTGACCTCCCAAAATGTACTCTTTCTTTTTCAAAGTTCCGACCATAGTCGCATTTGAAATGCTTTTGAATAGGCATAAGGCTATGCTGGAAATGACCGAAACGAGATTTCCTTTTTGTATTATGCGTAAAAGTTTATAAAAGGCAAGAAATAAAAACTTCGTCAGGGAACAATAGGTAGTTGGGGTACGCTTAGAAGTTAAATTGTCTTGAAAATATTAACAAAGCGTATGTAAATTAATATATGTTAACGACCCATTCTCGCATTTGCGTAGGATTAAATACCAAGCATCCACATGAGTATTGTATAGCTAAATTAGGGTAGGTATTAATATTTATTTTAAAATCAAATTTAAGCTAGCTTAAATTAAACATCACTTGCTGTTATCGCGAGTAATCCTTCTCGATAATTATCTGGGGCCTAATGTTGAGCCTAACGAATTTACATTTAGCGAGCTTGTTGGACTTCTGCCACAACCCTTCATGTAGAAAACAGGCGCATGTCTCTCCTGCGCCTGGACTGATGATGATGATGATGATGAGCAGAATAATAAATATGAATCTAATTTTATATAATATATAGAGTTCATTTTCACTCTTTCGACTACTTTGTCGGTTTTTATAAATATCCCGTCCCGCAACCCGCAGGAAAAAGGTTATTTATATATCCCCCTTATTATTTATTTTTCCCCCTGTATTTCATATGCGATATATAAATCAATCAATGACAGTTGCGTGTTATGAATATGTTGTGGTGGTTGGTATGTTTTAAGTCATTGGCATGTTTTGAGTTTGCTGTGTGTTACTAAGCCTGGTTATATATTTTTACATTACATTAACTACATTTGAAAATATGAAATTTATAAATTTAGAATGTATATATATTTTTTTTTGCACACAGCAATAAAAGCGTATTCATTCATTCAATCATTCATTCATTATACATAGTAAGGCGGTATCAATGAAGATTTCAGCGACGAAGAGTGCATTGTAGCAGCTTGATTTTCTCTAAACACAGTACGCGTAACTGCGTAAAATAGTAACGTTATTGCAAATAAAATACCGTTCCAGAAATAAAACATCAGCCGCCAAGATAAATACATCAGCGTTTCGTTACAGTCGAAGTCCATTCTGAGTAATTTGCGCAATGGACCGAGAATGTATCCGGCTTTTATTCAATTTGCTACACGGTATAATAATGGCACAATGTGAAACCTCGTTCACATGATCGCCTCGTCAACCCGCTTTGTTGTTGGCGTGCAATGAAAAAGTTACTCTCGTCTCGTAGAAAGGCCAAGTGGCGCAGTAATGGATGGGTCTGACCTTCTTAATGTTCTATGATCATGTCCTTTGTTAGTGACTATTTTATATTCATTACATATTTCAGATTAAATTTGAGTTTTGAGGATTTAATGACTCACTGTGATCCTTGTAGTTTGTTGATTAGTTTCGCCTATCCATCTTTTTGTAATAGTAACCACTTTTTTATTTTTGAGAAAAAATGTAATTACAGTTGACGAGAAATGTGTGTTCAGTTGTATTTGTTTATTTTTTCTCAGGGTTTTCTTGCAGATAACTCGTCTGCATTGCGCGTATGTTGCAAAAATCATAATGTTGACAAATAAGAGATTTATTCTTGAAAATAAAAATTCAATTTATAATATACTAGCTATTGCCCGCGACTTCGTCTGCGTAGAATTGCTGATTTCCCGTGATTGCTCTGCTTCAGAAAATAAGCTACAGGCAAATGTCAAATTGCCGATTTTCGTGTTTCTAAATTAAAAAACATAGGACTTTCATACAAACTTCAAACCCCTATTTTACCCCCTTCGGGGTAGATTTGGATGAAAAAAATTCTAAGGGAACATTTAAAAAAAATTGATGCACATGTTTTTTATTTATTATTATTAATCTTAATGCAAATTTTTGTGTCTCTAACTCTAAAAACAAAGAAATTTCATACAAACTTCTAACCCCTATCTTAGCCCCTTAGGGGTGGAATTTCCAAATATCCTTTCTTAGCTGACATCTCTTAACTACCAACTACCAACTACCTACTTGCTAAATTATAGCTTTATACGTGCAATAGTTTTTGAGATCTCGTGTTTAATCAGTATGTATGTAAGTATGTAAGTGACCTTTCGCTTTTATATATATAGATTAATGTTTTTGTACAGGTTTTTCCATTATAAACGCTAATTGGTTCAGTTTTACAACTTGCAGTTTACGAGAGTAATGATATGAAGCGCCAACTTAAGGAGTGCGCTTAAGAGGAACTTAAGGATGAAGGAAGTTCTCAAACGAGAGTGGAGATCTTTTCATAGCAAAAGGGTTTAAAATTTAATTTATCAAGCAACGTTATGTTGGGTTGAGAATTCAAACGGCTTGACGTGTGGGCCATTGAAATGTTCAAATACAACTTTCTAATAGTCGATGTGTCAAAATATCTATTATATTTTTTACAACAACTCTTTGGTTTTGCATGAGTAATTAATTTGGATGACCCCTCGCTGCCCAAATGCTCCCAAATAAGTAAATCAAATCGGGGATCAAACTCGGCAGGGGCGATTTGGGAATTTGTAATTTCTGAATTATCTCTGTTTGATTGTGGGGGCATATTGTGTCCACATAGGTGGTTAGTTAACAACCTATACATGAAGACGTACCGCCAAGCGTTATAGCGTTCCGATACGATGTCCCGTAGAAACCAATTAGGTACGGTCAACTGTCGTAACAGCAATAGTTGAACCCGCTTCCATTTTAGATTGTATGATGATTTACGATCAGGCAGTTGCGAAGGTCAGTTGAGTCAAGGTCGAACATAATATGATATATATTATATGTAGGCGTGAAGGAGTTATAAACTTCATTCAGCGGCGCCAAGAACAACAAGAATTCAATAATTACCCACATTTGAACTCTTGATGATTTTGTTAACACGATTTAGACGTATACTTACTTGCTACTTATACTATACTTTACTATTAATAATCGATCGGTCGATGCCTTTAGTGGCATTCTCGCTCGAGACGTCAGACCGTTCGGACCTCTTAATTATGGCCACAGTAAAAGTGTAAGCCCGCAAATTGTGGTTTTAATTACTATGAGCGAGAGTTAACAAAAGCGTGACGTCAGCAATGCTGACGCTCTCTTACTAAAAAAACAACTCCGACGGCCTTCATTCGACATATATTTGAATAAAAAATATGATTCGTTTAACATTTAGTATCAATAAAAAAAACGTGGTTATGTTAAACATTTAATCACGTTGTATCAAATTTATTGGTTAATCATTATTATAATAACGAACTTGTTTTTAAGACTGCATATATTTCTTTTTCTATTACAACTGTGATGAACTTAATAATAGGCAGACAATCTTTGTATGATTAACTATTACGGTTTTGCTTTTAATATTCTCAGCTACAGATTTCTAAAACCACAAGCATTGAGTTACACTTAACTGAACGTTCAATCTTCGAGTGAAACGTTCAAAGAATGGGATTTCTCATTCGATTACACTTACAACTCGTTCGTACAATCCATCATACGATTCGGTCACAAGAGCGGAAGTTTATTGTTGTTTCTGCTTGAGTGATGGGGGAATGTTAAGGATAACTGAACATAAATGGCGGTTTGCTATTTTATATACAAGTGACTGATGCCCGCGATCTCGTTCGCGTTGATTAAAGGTTGAAAACAAAAACCTGTGGAATATTCTCTTTATTAAAAAAGGAGGAGATACATAAGTAGATTTACTTATGACTTTGCTATAAAGACACAAAGTTGTGTTATAAATTAAGTTGGGAATCTTGTGTTACCTAGACTGTTTCTCTTTTTTATGCATTAAGAAAAATAAGCATTAATATATATGTCGAGTTAACCCTTCAGAGTTGTTGCTGACGTCACTTTACACAAAAAACATTTGTTTACTTTCGCTCATAGTAATTAAAACCACAACTTGAGGGATTACACTTGTATTGCGACAATAACTACGAGGTCCGAACGGTCCGACAACAGGCAACAACCGCCCGTATTTATAGCAAAGCATGCTTGTATAAAATTGATTGGTACTGTCTAAATTGTGTTAGCAAAATCATCAAGAGTTCAAATGTGGGTAAATATTGAATTCTTGAGGTTCTTGGCGCTTGGTTTTCTTTTTTATATACGAATGACTAATGTCTGACACCTCATTCGCGTTGATTAAAGGTTGAAAATAAAAACCTGTGGAATATTCCTCGATTAGAGAGGGAGGAGAGACATATGACGGGTTTATTGGAAAAACACTATGAGTGGTCCTATATAATCATAGAACCACTTATGGGGAATCTAGCTACCTTTGGTGATTCTTATTTCTATGAATTTAGAAATAAAAATGAGTATGAGAGTAGGTATTTCTAGTCCTAAACAGATCTACATATCTGTCACTTTAAAAGTATTTGAGTAATTATCATAATATATTAGAGGTCCTAGCCTCCATGATCATGAGCCAATATATCATATTGATCAAAATGCAAGAGTTACACTAGGTAATAAACTTATCTCATAAAATCGGCACGAAAATAAATCCTACTGGTTAACAAATAACAAAACCTGTTTTACTTTATTGAAAAATGAACGCATTATCAGACTAGACCATACGTCAGTAAATTCCATGATCTTAAAAAAATTCAATACACAAAAAGGTGTCTTTTAACTATAAAGGAAAATTAGAAATTCTTCATGATGAAAGTAGCGGATATCAGAATTTGCATATAATGCTGTTTATGTTTTGAAACTAGGTAGATGGAAAGATACACAAACAAACTTTATGAATAGTGAAGAAGATAAATCTTACAACTTTGTAAAAACATGTTGAGTTATAGCCAGATAAAGTTTCCCAGCTAGAATTTTCATTTTATTTGAATAACTTTCGAGGTCACTGGCCGATCTTTGGAGATTTAGGTTAGGTTTCAGGTCTCCATGCCCGAAGCCAACCCTATTAGTAAGTCTCCGCATTGAATTTATCCATCCGTAAGGTGTCGTAATAAACGAAAAAAAATTAAGCTGAAAAGTTCAGCACTTTTAAGGTACAAGTAAATCTTTTTTCTCATAGAGTTTTACGAATAAACGTGTTATAATATAGAATAACTTATAAAGTGTTTGCATGCATGCAACATATAAAGTGAAAGTGTGCAAAACCACCCGATTTGATCTATTTTATTTACTTAACTTGTGGTGTGCATATACTAATACCTATTATATGATGACATTATTTTTGACGACTTTCTTTAGCCTTCCGATGCTATATCGCATAGAAACCAATTATTAGTAATTATCAGTTAACCATTACATGTTAGCCCGCTTCCATCTTATAAATATCAATCAAAAGCACTTTTTAATATAAGAGAATGTCTAAAAGCTAAGTATGACCGTATAACTGACAGTAAAACTTGGTTGGGTTGAAAAACAGTAATTATTATTTCAATATCATTATATCTGTAAACAAGTTTAAAACGAATACAAATGAACAGAAAATGAAGGAACAACTAGGATGCAAAAGTATGCGTTATTGCTTAGTAGATATATCTACAAGCAAGGCAACCAACCTTAGGATACGAATAATACGAGGAAAATATACTGCCAGGTCGTGCATGATTCTTCAAAAATCACACAGAAGAATAAATATATGCTTGTCGTCGATTAAAAGACGCTCAATTGACTAAAAGACTCAATTGACTCAGAGACTCTCAATTGACTAAAAGACTCTCAATTGATTATTGTTGTAACTGAGTGAACGGTGTGACGTCACGTGAGCGGAATCGTGTCGAGGCAAGCGCCGCTCTCCACGATCATTTCTTTACTCGGCGGTTGCACGACTCGGACGTTCAACACGAGACCGTTGGTTTACTTAACTCGGATTCGGACTACGGTTGTTTCATTATTATCTGCCTGACACCTATGCCATGAATCCTGTGAATCCTGTACCAGAAGGCACTGTAGCCACACTAATACCGCTTATCCATCGCTGTTTTTTTTTTTTTTTCGGATTGTCTATTAGCTGTACTAACCCTATTGGTTGCCACAGCGTACCCGGGCTGTTTGGCGAGCTTCGGAAAGAAGCTCTGCCAGAAGAAATTTTGAATCCATCGCTGGCGACGATATTATGCTTATATACAAGATTACACTAAAAAGTTACGTTTAGATTAGAAACTAAGTCGATATGAATAATATGAGATAACAACATATCGAAGTTGCAAAGGTGCAATCCCTGCGTATTCGAATGGAAATACTAAAATATTCAATATCCTTCTTATTCGATTTCTTGACGATACAAAATTGAAAATGTTTTCCGTACATCGTTTCAGTTCTGAAGGATTCTAAAATAAATGTCAAACTATTGTAGTAAATATCAGATGAATCTCCACGATTATTATTTACTATGTTAGATACTATAGATTTTATTTAATATTAAATGTCTTTATTTATTATAAGCTTCATTTGTAGGCTAGACATCATCATCATCATTTCAACCAATAGACGTCCACTGCTGGACATAGGTCTTTTGTAGGGAGTTCCAATGGTCATGGTCTTGGGCCGCTTGTATCCAGCGGCTCCCTGCGACTCGTTTGATGTCGTCTGTCCACCTTGCTGGGGGTCGACCAACGCTACGTTTACCGGTGCGAGGTCGCCATTCCAGCACCTTGCGACACCAACGTTCATCGGTTCTCCGAGCTAGACAAATAAATATTAATTATTATATTATTGGTTCTCCGGGCTAGACAAATGAATATTAACCTGATCTTAAGTGATTACCATCGTCCACGAACATCTGCAGCATCAGGGGACCACCATGCGTTATTGGCTGGCTGAGTTTGGATATAGTCCTAATCTCTTTCTTCTCCTCTTCATAGCATAACGGTTAATCATTTTGCGGTATGTCTTTGCTATTAATGTACTCACTAGCTGCGGCAAAAGCTACGAGGCCAGACTCAAGACGGGAATCGAACCCAGGGCCTTTACCATTTTATTAAGCTTACCCACTTTATTAAGCTTACACGCTGCATCACCAAGATAGCCATAACTTTCTTGGATAGTCCAATAATCCAGCAAGTTTAATAGTAGCGATAACTACTTCTAGACCGCCTACCAATATTATTTATCGCGTAAGACTAAATGATTACATTAGTTGAATTTTATGTAAAATTTTAGTCGGTGAAATTTTAAAGAGGTGTTTTTATTGAAACAGATTGTGTCATCTCAAACTTGTCCAAGCCCCTAACTGGCAGACTTAGCGGTTGCATACCTACCATATCATATTTAATGTAACTAAACCATAAAAATATACAGACATAGAGTGACTCGGTCTCAAAGATAACGTGTAAAAATTAATTGTATTTTCATTATTCAAATATATATAATCACTTTTGACGATATTAGTTCTAAAAGTGATCACCTATGACGAAACTAAACTGCGTACATTTTTTAGATAACCTCTTTAATGCTTCTGGTTGCCTAGTACTTTAAGAAACATACATGTACCTTTTAGGCGGGACATCCTGGCACAAGTAAAATAATTACTTAAAAGGATGATAAATGTTTTATGTAAAACGTATTTTTTTTAATCAAATTTTTTTTTTTCATGTTTTTCATGTACCTATTCCATTGTTCGTAGATGTTCATTATCTCTAGTGGTAGAAATTTCGTATAACCTGTCTGTCGATGTTAATTTTACTAAGCAGATGATGATGATTACACGGATGATGATGAAGTCACTATTAATATTATATCATTATTATTTGTTAATTCCTACCACAAATAAACTAAAGACTAATCGCAGAAAGGTTATATTTTTCGAAACTGAAAATTATTTTTTATGTCGCAATCGTGGAGTACGAAAATTGGAAGCCAAAAATAAAATGCCATTCCGTAAAATATTCTCATCATAACTTATAATTTGAAGTTGGCAGCCTAATTTTTCGTTGCTGACTTAGCAAAGACGTTTGGTGAATCGGCGGTGTTTTCATACCTTCTTATATTACGTTTCAAAATGTGAACATTTGGCCGCTATGCCTGGTGTTTTTTCAACTTTACCGTTACTCTTACGTTTTAGCATTGCCAATACTTAGTTAGGCCTTCACGCAGATAATTTATTTTAATAAATATTTAAAGCAAATATTTTAAAACGTATTTTTTTTTTAAGTTAATTCAATGTTTTTATTTTGACCCGGTGAACATCGTGTTACACATAAAAGGTGTCTTGATAGATATGGAGAAAATCCAACACAGTTGAGATAAAGTTAATCAATTTAGCAATGTCTTTATATTTATGAATTTTTATGAATATTTAAAAACCGAAATTAGCCAAATCGGTCCAGTCGGTTTTTCTAATTAACAAACGTCAATTCTTTTCTAAATATATAGTAACATACCGCGCTGCTAATAACATCATGTCAATTGTTAATTATTGTTTTTTATAACCAATTGACAGACGTCAAAAAGCGTTCTTCGGCGGCCGTATAAATTAAAAAATAATTGTTCATTGTACCATATCCAACGGGTCGAAGTGTCTGTAAAGTGCTAAATGTCAAATATGAAAATAAGTTTTTCAACCTGACGCGAATCAATCACAAAACACTACTTTATATATACTGCCCTTATGAAAAACTGCTGTGACATATATTATGTAACATAATAAACATACGGTGGCAAGACCCAGCGGGTAGCATGGATCTAAATATAGGGGCTAGAAGGGTAGGCCGAAAGAAGTGTACACGTGACCGAAATGTGAATGTTTATCATCATCATCATCATCATTACGATCAACCCATTATGAATCACTTGATGCACGGATCTTGTCTCAATATGAGAAGGGTTTGGCCATAGTCCACCACGCTAGCTATGTGCGGATTGGCAGACTTCACACGCCTTTGAAAACATTATGGAGAACTCTCAGGCGTACAGGTTTCCTCACGAAGTTTTCCGAAGGAAATTTACATTTTAATTTTTTTTAAACACACATACCTCCGAAAAGTTAGAGGAGCGTGCCCGGATTCGAACCGCCGACCTCTGATTAGGAGGCTGACGCCCTAACCTAGGCTATCACAGTTTCAGGCTATCACAAATGTTTATGGTGATTCATAATTATTGTCAACAAAACGGAACGATATTTACCAATTACTATAATGAACGTCATCAATCTAGTTAGTCCCTACTTGAAATAGCTGTCCTCTTTCAAAAGGGAGAAGTATTTTAGCTTTTCCGCGCTGCTTTAATTACACATAATGAACTAAATAATTATTTATATCAACAACTGTACCCGCTTAAGCTTGGTCACCGAGTCTGATTAATATCCGGTACGGGTCTCCTGGGAACTTAGGAAAACAAAAAATTACATACAAACATTCTTTTAGAGAAATTTATTACTATTTGCGAACGCCTAACCTAACAACATTTATATAAGCATTTTAATAGGTGTGGGTAGAGGTAACGGGTGATAGAAGTGAGTGGAAGAAGAAGACGTGTTGTGCCGATCACCACTCGAGAAGAAGGCCTTGAAGTAGATAAGAAGTATTGGGCATTATGGCAAACATTATTATAAGTGTATATTAATCTGATTCAATAGAAATCACAAAAATAAATTACTTTGCATTATATTTTCGTCGTTTCACCTATCAAATTTACCGCTGACTTAGTAAAGTTCCATGATATTTAATAGAATGAATTTTGGGATAATGGCACACTGCTATAAAATGGCACTTTCAGAAACGTAAATTAAGTCAAAGTAGAAGGAGCAGGTAATATTATTTAGCGACTATAATTTACCTAATGGAATAAAACCGCGACAATCCCCAACGGTAGATATTTAATTAATGTAACGGTTTGCGACACTTTCTGCAGTCGCCGGACTCAATTTTATTCTCGATCTTATCTGAGGCAACATTTCAATATAAACTATAATAAAATTAAATAAAATAACTATTTTCTTGATTTTCGAAATACTTTACGGCAAACGGCCGTGAATTGTGGATAGGAAATAAGTTCTCATCATCATCATGATCAACCCATTACCGGCTCACTACGAAGCACGGGTCTCCTCTCAATATGAGAAGGGTTCGGCCATAGTCCACCACGCTGGCCATGTGCGGATTGGCAGACTTCACACGTCTTTGAGAACATTATGGAGAACTCTCAGGCGTACCGGTTTCCTCACGATTTTTGCCTTCACCGTTGAAGCAAGTGATATTTTAATTTTTTTTTTAAATAAGTTCTGTATATTTGTTTACTACTCGTTTCTTCATAGTTTTAATTTGTTTTTTAATAGTGTATTGTTTAGTTTAGTATATTATTAAGTCACACTTGCCGTCCTCCCCATACTCGCAAAGTTTCTGGAGACTGGTTCAATTTATAATTAAAATGTGTTGTTTCTCTTGTATTTTGAGCAGTAAATAAAAAAAAATGTGAAGTGTTTATGCCCTTAATTAGTAAAACGTCATCAGGCCACGTATCGTTCAATCTAATCTTTAGACTGATCTTGAAAACACTTTATTATTATAATCATGAATTATACATCCTTATGATATTAAAATAGGTTCTAATAACAAGTAGCCCAATTTCCTTTTATATACCGCGACGATCAAAACCATTAATAATTATTATCTATTAAATAAATTTCCTCCTAAAATGAATCTAGGATATTGTGAATAGCAATGGATCACGAAGTCACGTGCTAAACTAACCCGCCCTATTATAAAACTCTCTGAAAACTTAGTCAGTGAGTTTAGTAGAAATTCTTGCACACACACATTTCTAGAATATTTCTAGCATATTATATCCTCAACTGCTGCGGCTGTCGCAACTTTGTGCGAGAATCTGGCTAGCACATGTCAAGTTTCTTATGCCCATAGAAAAATGGTCAAATTACTTCATCATCATCATTATCAACCGATTGACGTCCACTGCTGGACATAGGTCTTTTGTAGGAAGTTCTAATGTCCACGGTCTTGGGACGCTTGTATCCAGCGGCTCCCTGCGACTCGTCTGATGTCGTCTGTCCACCTAGTTGGGGGTCAACCGACGCTACGTTGTGCTTACTCTCAATGAACTACAAGGACATACAACATGTAGCAACATGTTCGGAGTATCTCAACGTGGTATTAAAAAAGAAGAGACCCGTTGTTATTTGACGTTACTTGTGAGTGAAAAAAATATCGTAGCATCGAAAGGTATCGGGAGCCCGAAGTAAAGGAATATGAACCTCGCATATGCGGCATGGTACATGCTGCTTTTGCGAGGTTTTTAAGGAGGTACTTTGATGCGCACTAGAAACATCAAACGAATCGTAGCGAGACCAACTAAAGCCAACACACGTTTTTTAATGAAGCGTGAAGAGATACTTCTATAGGAAAATCGCGATCAAGTGACTGTATGCTTTCATATAAAGCATATAAACAACCCCGAAGTATATAATATAAGTGGCTGATATGAAATGAGGTTTTATGAAAATAGACTTTATTTTGCGCCATACAAAATAAGAAATTCAAAACAGCAAAGACACGAATACAGAAAAGAAAAGAGGAGCAATTGGCGGTCTTATCGCTAAAGAGCGATCTTTATCAGGCAACCTAGCTCAGGATATAATATAAAGATAAGAAGGGTGTACAAATAGAAATAATAATAGAAATAAGCGAATATTAAGGGAGATTAAAAAAAAACATGTATTTCTTTTTCTATTCGCGTTTACATTTCAATTCGCAATATGCAAAACAATTTAGAGAAAGTTTGTATATAGCTATAGGTAGTTTGAATAGCTCACCGACATGAAGTTCGGTTTATAAGAAATCCAGAGGGAACTATTGCTGTTCCCGGGATAATAAGTAATCTATGTGCTAATACAGGGCATAATCTGCCACTATTAAATTTCAGGCAATTTGGTTAAGCAGTTCTGTCGTGAAGGATTAACAAACATACACCCACACTTCATACAAACTTTCGCTTTCGGAATATTAGTTTGACAACATCACTAGCAATAAAGGCAATCACGATACTAATTTTGTATACGCACCATACAAAAGCTTCAAACATCTTCTCTCAGATAAGAATGTTCGAACTATTTCTATTCAGGTTTATGTACCGATGTACCACGATAAATATCTTATAAGCTCAATAGATACACCCTCATTATTATGAACAACCCACATACATTATCTGGGTGGCTTAGTTATTGCGTGTTTTCTTTTCAGGGTTAACACACGATTGTACTTTTATAATAATGAAGATATTATAGTGATCGAGTAGTCCATTTGCATGTATTTATTATAGGGATGAAACAACAAATTAAATATGCATTGAATCTCCGAACATTTAATATTTTCTTAATGTTGCCCATGCAATTCTCATTTGGATGAGTTGGTCTAAGTTTAAAAGTTATAATTATACAATTTTTTAATTACGAACGTATTATTTGTTTGTACGGGTAACATCGTTGGATACCCATTTTTTCATTTTGGTCATTATGATAAAATAAGTATTCAACGGGGCATTCAAATTCCACGGGTCGTGTTGTTCCCAGCAATTTGTTGGATGTTCTTCGTCCACCTAGTGGGGCGTTTAATTATGTTGCTTTATGAAGAGCGACCCAAGTCATCCAAGCGGCTTGGTATCCCAACATCCATCACTAAGTTATATGCCTTTTTTTTTTTGTCGTGGTGGAAAAGCTTTATGACTACCTCCATCCGTTGGGCAGGATGGAGGTTATGTGGGACCACCCCCCCTTCCCACCATCGTTGGCTAACCCATTTCCACTTTAACATCACATCTCATTTAGCTCCTTTCCTCATTTCCTGTTTAGTCACAAAATTAAGATGGATGAGAATTTAAATTACGCAATTTTGGAAAGAAGTAAAAAAAAATTAATGCTCGACTACATTCGGAAATGATGTTTGTATATCAAAAAATTTGATGGACACTGTCTGTGGCGTGCACTTCATACATGCATAATAGCATTGCATACCACAGGAGCAACGGGGAAATGGAAACATGTTAATGACAAACCTGTGACGGCTTTAAAAATGTCCTTAGATACATAGGCGCGAAATTCATACATGCTCAATAGCACTCTCTCCCTAAAGAGCCACGCTAGAGAAGATATGCATTTTATATCAAAGGAATATCCTGGTCAAAACTGACTGACTGAACACAGTCTCACTAGGCATGCTTTTTAAGTTCTGTCGTTTCCATATTTATTCCGGCAATTTTGAATTTAGAACTGTTCTATGTTCGAATGTGTTTAAATTTAGAATCTCAAAACAATTGAACGTATTAGGATTAATCCTATTATTTGGTCACCGCGTCGATTGGAATCTGTCAGGTTACGTACGAAAATTTATCTTTTTATGGAAAATGGTCAAGCAATAATTTTCTGCAACTTTAGAAGAGGCCTGACACGGCTTCAGCTTGCCTGGTATGAGATTTCGCGAGGAAAATTTAACTAAAACTCCGAATTAAAACTACAGTCATAATCAGGATTAACAAGGAGCATTCTCGGTAAAGAAACAACGCAATAATTGTGTGGAAAGTTTTTATTTATCGGTCGGCATAAAAATCATGGCCCGAATTTATTTGTAAAGAGTGATTGAGCACATTTATTTATTTCAAGCTCCCCAAATCATAATTAACCCATTACCGGCTCACTACAGAGCACGGGTCTCCTCTCAATATGAGAAGGGTTTGGCCATAGTCTACCACGATGGCCATGTGCGCATTGGCAGACTTCACACGCCTTTGAGAAAATTATGGAGAACTCTCAGGCGTGCAGGTTTCCTCACGATGTTTTTCTTCACCGTTGAAGCAAGTGATATTTTAATTTTTGTTAGAAACGCACATAACTCCGAAAAGTTAGAGGAGCTCGGATTCGAACCGCCGACCTCTGATTAGGAGGCTGACGCCCTAACTACTAGGCTATCATTGCTTTTTTAACCGCTCCCCAAATGCCCCTCGTAAATCAAGTTAGAAACTTTGCTCTAAATCCGGATTTCTAGGTCTCAAGTGACTCAAATTATAATCTAAATCTCACCCTCATGCGCATTGACACCGGTATAATCTTATGTAAATGACTAACTAGCAAAGGACTCTTTTGATAAATAGCACTGTTTGTCATAGTGAGAAGACTTTAAGCCCAGAAAAGCTTACTGCTAAATCTTTGGGGTTTTACCTTCTTACCACAATATGTAAAATAAACCGTTTTAACGTTTATGGAGATCGTATAGCTCTATAGTTTTGAATTTCTACTGTTATTTAACAGTATTTTAGTGGGAATAATTATTCACATTGTCGCCTTTTCTGTAACTTGACTAAGCTTCACTTATCTGTAATGTATATGAAGTATGTATTACTTTTTTTTACATCCCCTACTATCCGCCAATGTTTGAGAAGTATATGTATGTAATTTCAGGGACACAAGTGGAGATACTACCAGTTTTCTTATTGCAGGCTGTTACTGAGCATGCCTTTACAGAAAAACCATAGAAAAAAATGTTTGCTTCAACCTAGGGGTTGAACCTTAGATCTCCAAGCTATGGTCGAACATCATAACCGCAAAGCCTAGAAGATGAAGAAATATTAAAGTCGAAGTCGAATAACAAACAATATTATTATATAAAGGTGCGTATAGGTAAATAATATTCATGTATTTGCCAAAGCAGTGCCAAACTCTGGCCACATTATAAAACAGAAATACCTTATGCAACCAATCAGTAATGAGTGCTAAAATAATTGGATACAATGTATTCATACTGGAGAAAGAACCAAGAAAAATAAGTATTTTTATAGTGAAAAAAGTCGTGTTGCTGGAGTCATTGGAAAGTGCTTAAATTGCAACTAGAGAATATGCAGCACTATGGAGTTGATCCGCGTATGTCTTAATAAAGGTATCTGAGTTAATGTTAAAATTCCAAAACCTCAGCCCGTAACAAGAATTTGCAATTTCGGTATTCACAACCGTTTGTAATTCTTCAGTAACTCACGAACTTACGTTTCCAGTTTGTCTACACCGAAACAATGTCAAAAATTCAGATGACAAAAAGCTGTCTTCACCAAGACCATTATTTTAATTCACAACACAATAGTGCCAAATCGATTGACACGTCTAAAATTATAGCTATCCTTTTCGATAGGATATATTATGAAAAGGACAGAACTATTCTATATTCACTAATTAAGTTTAGTTTCGAGATTTGTGTAACTCAGAAGCACCAATATCGTCGAATTGCGATGATACTATGCCAGTGGCTTGAGCGTTTATTGTAGCTAAAGGGAACCGAAATATTGGACCAAGATCCGTTACTGTGTTCAACTTTTGATTACAAGTAATTCAATATCTGATCGAAATGTATTCCTTTGAGTTTTGCGGCCCAAAACAGAGTGACATTTTTTGACAACTACCTGCAATTAAAGAAATAAAAGCAATGTTTCCTTTTACTGTGTTTAATGAAAAATAAAAAATAAAATGTAGGTGCTATTTAATATCTGAAAGGAAAATATTAAGAAAAAAGCTTTCAGCTCGATGCTCTTCCTAGGAGAAGAAATATTTAGAAAATTCTCCCTTGTTTTCGTATTGCTCTGGTGATATTAGACACATATAAGCTATTTAGAAAATTATAAGCTATTTCTTGTAATTAAATTAATGTAAAAAAATATTTATACGTATAGGTGGTACCTTATTTATAAATTTACGATTATTTGTTTATAAGAGATGGAATTTCTAGACCTTTTTGTGTATGCTGTGCAAAGTCTGTAGTATAAGAATCTATTGTTTAATGGAAGACAATTGGAATCATACTAAAAAGATTTGTTTGTAACAAGATTCTGCCCGCGACTTCGTCTGCTTTTTTTGCGGTTTTCCCAAAATCGAAAATCTTTTGAAATTCTAATTACGCGAGAGTTTTTTAATTCTTGTATTTCCGTAGTTAAGATATGTTTAATTAAGATATAGAATATGCTACGATATACCAGTTATAGTTATATATACAGTTAAGCTCATGGCTATACACGTCTTGTTAAGCATAATGTGAAAGCGATTATAGATTTAAAAAATCCATCCGTATCAAAAAATATTAAGATACTTAGATTAGATGCAGTGGTTAAGCTGAACATAAGAAGGTAGACAGGAGGGATAGAAAGGTTAAAGGTAGGGATGAATTGAGGAAAGACGGCAGGAAGTAAATAAAAAACAAACAGAGCTACTTTTGGATCCATACTAACTTATATCTTGTATATGAACATAGAATAATTTTAGCCTTGGAAAAGAGCATTATTGGCGAAATCGGTGGATACAATCTACAACATTTTACAATAACATTCACCAGGTCTTTGTATAATTTGACCAAAATCGAACTTATAATACAAACTTTCCTGTGTAAATGGATTATCAAAATTTAAGTAAATTATGATGTAAAATGGACAAAACATTACATTGGAATGAAAAAATATTTCATACTAACCCAAAGTATCAAGTATGAATACAACAAATTGCATTCAATAGTTCAGTCGTTAGAATAAATTTTCTCGTCTTCCAGTTATTTTTTGTATATCTTTGATGTACCGACAAGTAAGTCTACGATTCCACAAATAAAGTTAGTACATAATGTCTCTGATGAAGGTAGATTGTAGATATAAAGGTGGAAACTACTTTCGGAATAAATTTGCAAAGTAAAATGAATAAAGGTCATGAATAAAACATAGATTCCGTTCGTTGATGAATTCATTGCTGGTCTATTGTTTGAGAACTACTAGGTACAACTGGGGTTTCATATTTTTTGTTACGAAAACTTTCTTTTCCTTTTTATTAATTGTTATTTTTTTCTGCTATACCTATTTAGTTTTTATCGACTGTTTTGTTCAGATAGAGTAGTTGCATAAAACTATTTTGTATCTCACCGTAGCCCTAACATGTGCGCCGTCCAATAGTAATCTACCTAAATTACTGTCTTATCTTACAGAAATTGAAGTAGAATATGGTAGATTAGTTAGCATGTAATACCTAGAGGAGTGTATCGTTACGTTGTGTTTTATATTCAGGTACATTGATAATGGTAAGCACCATTTGGAATGCTAGTCAAACGTCCTTTATTTATACACTACAAGTTAGCCATTGACGGTTATCTCAGCTGGTGGTAAGTGATGATGCAGTCTAAGATGGTAGCGGGCTAACCTGTTAGGGGTATGTCAAACCCATACTCCTAATTGTTTTTTACGCGACGTCGTGCCGGTATGCTAAATCGCTTGGCGGCACGTCTTTGTTGGTAGGTTGGTAACGCCCGAAGTCACCCATCAGGCCAGACTCGAGCCGGGAATCGAACCCAGTACCTCTAACGTTTTAATGGGAAAGCGCTAGCGCTGCGTCACGTAGGTAGTACCATATCTTTACATAAAAGACACATAATTTAACATAGTAAGTATTTATTTTAATAAAATACCAATGATCGATATTTCAGTACCAGACTAGGAAACTACACCTTTATCATCTATTTTTCCTTACTTCGTTATTCTCAGTTCTTACTATGACGCTTATTCTCATCCAACATGACAGACATGTTCAATAAAACATTTTTTTTTCAGTCAGGGAAGAAGGAGATAACAAATGTAAGAATCTCTGTAATAATGGAGTACTTTCTATCAGGTTTTCGAGGCCATTTGAAAGAAGCAATATCATTGAGTTGATCTAGTCAAATAATGCAGTATAAACTTCGGCATAATCACTTACCATTAGATATGATTGCAGCTTAGCCAGAAGGGCTCTCACACGGCTAGAAATCTATATATTATAACTATTATTAGGACGATACAAGGGTACTGGTCTATATATTAAAAAAATGCCCACCCATTGCGCCAATTTGGTATATAGTATGTTTCAAGTAGTAAAGTTGAATATAAAAAAAAACCTAACATAAATTATGTCCGTAGCATTTTTAGGACATATTATAAATAAACGTAACGTAGCTTTTAGAGAAAAAAATCAGAACTGGATTTGTCAGAATTATATGAACTATGGCAATCTGTATTTGCAATCTGTAATATCAGAAAATTATTTAGACTAGTGTTGAAGCTTACTCAGACTGTGCAACACACACACACACACAGATCACACCTATTGCGTAAATAATAATTTATTATATTATTCATATTTATTTTATAATATATATTATAATATTAATCATATTGGAACAGCGGGGCGTTTGGTGTTATATTACCTACCACTATGAGATCCTTGAGAAAACTCTTCGAGTACCTACTAACACTAAGAGCGTGTCATTTTGTCATTTCACTTCTAAACTGAGAAATAAATTGATTTAATTTTGTAAAGAAAAAGTTTGTGAGTATATGATATAGTATGGTATAGAAGTTTATGATACTGTTCTTCTGTTGTTACCATTTCATGCTTAACTGGCTCTTCAGATTTCGAGGTATTAGTAGGTATCTTAAGCCTTGCAATAATTGATACAAAAAAAATATTTACTAATATTCCAAATACAAAAGTCACTTCATTTGTTTGTGCATCTCTTACTAACTTTCTTATTTATTATAATAATCCACAAGTAATGTTATAAGTCTACTTCTCTTGCGGAATTATTATTCCAGACTGTATATGAAAAAAGTTAGGTCAACTTTATTAATAACTCCGACTCACCGTCGCACAGTGCTGGGACTTCTAACGGAGATTCATATTACTTATATTTTATTTAGGCAGTACATAAAACGGATCCATTAGTAGCGAACAAGTCATGCTGACTGAGCGCTAATATACCAGCCACAAAGACCTCTAATATTTACGATCATTCATCTTATGTCACTTTGCTTTAAGACAGATTGCTGCGAGTTTACAAATAAATAAAACTTCACCTACCTAAACACTCGTCGTATGCCGATGATACCACACATCACAGATAGTTCATTCGTTGTTATTGGTAAAAAGTTAATTGCATCTTCTTGTTGATCATTCGGGAGTGTACGTACAAATCAATTAGTTGTTTTGACGTATAGCAGGGGGGAGGGGTTCGCGACGCGTTCAACACGGCTAAGCTGGGACGCTAGCGGTCTAAACTGCGAGGCCATAAGAGCGCGCGAGACCCGTAAGTTCTACGCATGCGTCTGCCGTCTAACTCCTTTACCAATGTTGGTCTACAACCGCTGATATAAATAACGCATGCTAACTACCAGTTCCTTAATAGTTTAATGGTATATGCGCGAAATAAAAGACAATATATCTTTAACACACCGATTAAAACTAGATCATTAATTCGATTTATATAAACGCATATTATATCAAAGGAAAAGTGAATTCACTGATTTATCAACGCAAAACTAAAGTCACAAGACGAACTGATAAAAACTAAGCGCTTTGCAAAAAATAATATTTGAAAATTAAATTGGGGGGGCATAGGGTTTTTATGTTTTTACGAGTTGATATTATTAGTTAGAAACGTGGGAAAGACAAAATAAAGGTGAGTGAAGTAACGAAAAGTAAATATAATAAATGGCTTAAATCTAGATACTTCTTCTCATTTCAACCGTCACTGTGTAGCTATTTGCGAGTCTGCATAAACTAAAAAAAATTAAAAAGGATCAATAACCATAATATAACCATCTTTACCTTAATATTATATTTTAACCTTGACCGAAGCTGTTCTGTCATAATATGTACATTTTAGTATTATGGCAGACTGGATTGTATAGATTTTATATCTTAGCATTAGCAACAGAAAACTTTTGAAGTCATTGAATATTTCGGAAAGGTACATAACAATAATATGTTTCTATGTTATACAAAATAATACATACAAATTCTACGTACTGTGTGTCTGTACTTTTTATATCAATATCCACGACCGCAAATTTTTCTCCTATGCTTGTAGAAACTAAATTGCGAAACCACAGTCGAACGTAAAGGTAAAGGTTTATAATGAAATAAAAAAAAATGTCGACTACCTGCAACATAGTATGATTTCCATATCTCTCAATATTCTAATGGAGTGTTCCTGGAACGTAGGTTACATTACCGACCATAAAAAATACATTTTACTTACTGGAGTAAACCCAACAATGTAATATTTTTAAGTTTGGCTAGTATGGCTTTGCAATGGGTGCATAATTGTTGAAAGTTAAATAACTTCGTTGAGGTAACATCGTTAAATCTCCCAACAAAGGACATAATTATGTATAGTAGCAAACGGCAATCTGTTAATGATGAAGGCATATCATTATCATTATCATGATCAACCCATTGCTAGCTCGCTACAGAGCAATAGCTCGATATGAGAAGGGTTTGGCCATAGTCCACCGTACTGGTCATGTGCGAATTAGCAGACTTCACACGACTTTGAGAACATTATACAGATAACTCCTAACAGTTAAAGGTGCGTACCTGGGATCGAATCCTCGACCTCTGACTTGGAGGCGGACGTCAGTTTTTTTTATGAAGTCATATACACCTTTCTAAATTGACATACTGTGATACTTTCAAAACTCTACTTCGAATGGTTTAGCAATATTTTAGGATGCAGGTTTCAAGTTATTATACGTATGGGTTTTATAAAACTTCCATACTCCTTACAGGTTAGTCTACTACCATTTTAGACAGCACCATCGCTTACCAGGTGAGATTAAAATCAATGGCTGACTTTCTACGAAAAAAGTGGCTTAATAATATGATGAGGTCATATTGTATAACGGAAAAGTTTTTAGAGTAACCTTAATCATAAGATCATCTCAGTGGTATCATATTATTGTATATCTCAAAAGTTATGTTTATAAATAAGCTTAACCGTACCTGACCTACACATAAGTTGTTAGCAAGCGCTTTAAAAGTTGATTATACACATTTAACTAAAGAGACATCATCATGATCAACCCATTACCGGCTCACTACAGAACACGGGTCTCCTCTCAATATGAGAAGGGTTTGTCCACCACGCTGGCCATGTGCGTATTGGCGGACTTCACACGCCTTTGAGAACATTATGGAGAACTCTCAGGCGTGCAGGTTTCCTCACGATGTTTTCCTTCACCGTTATAGCAAGTGATATTTTCATCGTTTAAAACGAACATAACTCCGAAAAGTTAGAGGTGCGTGCCCGGATTTGAACCGCCGACCTATGATTAGGAGGCTGACGCCCTAACCACTAGGCCAAAGAGAAGAGACGTGCGATCAAACAAATTAAATTTAAACTAAAAAAGGTTTGGTGGCAAATTTACGTAGATTCATATATTCATAGATTCGCGTAGATAGATAACAAAAAAACAACACAAATTAAAATTCAAAAATCTTTATTAAATAGTCCTTAAGGCACTTTTGAAGCGTCAATAATTTTAATTAACTATATTCGTAATCTTAAAACTAAAGCTATGAGGGTTCCAAACGCGCCCCGGTTTAAGAAGAAGCCCACGACAAACTTAGTCGGGTTTTAACACAAGAAGAGTTAAATGGTTCAATTAGATCGAGAAAAGCTTACAATTAAACAAGCTTACTTATACGGCCCAGTTAATTTAAAGTAATTGACCCCAATAGGCTTCCTAAATTTTAAAACTCCATTTTCGCAGCTTTTACGTCGGGAAATTCTTTTTACGCCCTAAATGTGCCAAAGTGCTCAATTTTTCGCTACTCCCGATGAATGTTTTTGCTTCTGTATAACTTTTTTGTAATTACCGAAGTACGTGCCCGTTTCGAATCGACATTTGATAAAGGCACGTGACTGCACGTATGTATATATAATAATATGTGAAATTCTTGTTTTATTTATTATGATGGGTTAAGATTAAATATTTAAAAAAAATCTTTAAAAGTACGCCCTTAGTAAATCATTGTACCTATATTGTATTTACTTTTTTTTTTGGATTTTGTTAATTTAACCAGGATATTATAATTAATTATGATTGAATCTCACAGCAAAGTACAATAAAACGTTTTTGAGATGAACTCTTTGTTTGCTTTAAAGTTCTGTTTAAAAAGTACTTTTCTCTGGCACTCCACATGTGTTTTATATAGGGTCTAATATATCCATACATATCTGAAATTTCACTCTCGTTCTGATTTATATAATATGTATAATTATATTATTATATCATATTTCTCAAGTAAGTTAAGCAACAAAATTGGAAATTAAATTGAGTAAGTTAATTTACAATGTCATTACATTAACAGTTATAGAGCTCTTATACACAGACTGATCTATGTATAAATATCCGTTTCGTTAGGCTTTTTAGCATTCCAGCACGATGTCGTGTAGAAACCAAATAGGAGTATGTGTTTAACATATCCTTAACAGATTAACCCGCTACCATCTTAGACCGCATCATCACTTACCATCAGGTGACATGCCGTCAAGGGCTAACTTGTGGTGCAAAATATATATATATATATATATATATGTATATACAAGATGCAAACTCGCTTCGCTATTATAAAGTATTATTATTAGTATGTACCAATGTAAAACTTTTGAAACTTTTATGTCTGATTTTTCATGATTTACATGTTGAAAAGGGATATCACCATTTGAGATGAATTACCATTAACCAATTGAGTTATATCACTAATACCTTATTGATAGAACAAAAATATAAATTTATAAATTTGTTTAATAATAAAAAAATAAATGTATAAGCTCAAGTTACGTAAACATTCATTTTCATGTAAAATTATTTACAAAAATGGACAACCTTACGTGTAATAACTTGACGTCAAATTAACATGTGTTTGTGCGAACGTGTGTGAAAACTTGACATTGTTTTCACTATGCCATGCCTTTGTTAATTTATGTTTACATTATTTTGGAGTATATTCGTGCGGTTATTAAAAAACGGCGCTTTATTTTTTAACTCTGCGAAATGTGTTTACGCTTATGTGACTACAGAGTGGCGTTCCTTCACGATACCTGGTGGCTGTATTGCAGGAACGTTCGCGCACTCGTCCGGCGAGGGCCTATAATCGAGGCCTCCTTACTCCGTCCGAAACAAGCCAGGATCATTGGACGCACCTCACGAACCAATTAAGTTAGTATAAAGAATAGAATATTTATTCGATAACGCTGTGTTCCCGTCCTTTTGAATGTAACTTTCTTAAACGACATATGGTATTTTATTTAAATGCATTACCAAAATATTTTTTTGTAATACAACAATCATTTAACGTTGCCAACTATGCAATATCATCATCATGATCAACCCATTTCCTGCTCACTACAGAGAATATATCGCCTCTCAATATGGGAAGGGTTTGGCCATAGTCCGCCACGCTGGCCATGTGCGGATTGGCAGACTTCATGCGCCTTTGAGAACATTAAGGAGAACTCTCAGGCGTGCAGGATTCCTCACGATGTTTTCCTTCACCGTTGAAGAAAGTGATATTTTAATTGTTTAAAAAACACACATAACTCCGAAAAGTTATAGGTGCGTGCCCGGGTTCGAATCCCCGACCTATGATTAGGAGGCGAAAGCCCTAAACCACTAGGCTATCACAGCTTAACTATACAATATACAATTTTACAACTACATTTAAAAGCAATGTTATTCAACAACACGATGTTATCTTCCAACAAATAATAAATATCGCATTTCCTGTGAGAGATCTCTATCTGCTTATTCTACCTATTTACCTTTACATGTTAGAAAATATTTATCTTTGTAATAATTAGAGCGTTATCTTTTTGATATAGGTTAGTACAGTTAATTATTACGAGTAAATAAATGAAGGAATAAATATTTTTATTTACTCCCTCTCAAGATTCTTATTTTAGATACGTACGATATGTTACTATTATGAAGCTATGAAGATATTAGAGATAAAAGTTACTTCTACATTTATTGTTAGTATGTATTCCACTGAACCAGACTGTTCCATTATTGTTAGTATGTATATTAAATTTAATTAGTTAGTATATTTTAAAGATATTTATGATTTATAAATTCTCAGATACCGATACATTTAAACTGTGGGTCATGCTTTAGGCTATTCGAAATCTTATTCCAGATTTAATAGTGTTTTTGACCTTTCTTAAATTTACTCCAAAGCGCCATTGAATTTTAACCAATTTTTACATTTTTTTTTTACAATAATAATTCGTTGAAGTTAAAATTTCATGAATGGCTGGTTCTTGACCATATTGGAGATATTAGACAGAACTCCTTAGCGGATACTAATAAAACCCTCGTGTAAGACAACGATTCTTAATATATGCACATGCGACATGCCAAGCGTGAACGCTACGATTTAACAAGAAATATTCTACATACGATATAATTAAGAGTTCGATGTAGAATCTTAGTTTAATATGTATAGTAATACATATTAACTACTATTCTTAATCGAATTCTTAATTTCGTTGTTAATGATGGGAACTGTAAACAACGGGTGCCCAATTCTCCTTTGAGGCTCTAAAGATGATCAGCCATCCATTACTGTATTACATTAATTTATTGACTTGAGTCAACGTTACTCGATTTGTTGCAACGTTGTTGTTCGCGATTAAGTCGACTTTTTCGTTTCTTTAAAGGAAAATAAAAGGAAATCTTTAATTTTTCCGTGGTAAGTTAACCTACGTGTGTACGTAATATTTTGAAATAATTGCTTTTGCTTATAAACATTATAGGTAGCAAAATGTATATAGGTACTTTTTGTTTTTCGTTTCGTGCCAAATTACACCGAGATCATTGTAGTTGTTGAGTCTTAATAATTACAAGATGACGTTAAAGTAGTAACAATGTTTACCGCTCTTCACACTCTGGCAGAGTGTTTGTCATGGGCTCCGCAGAGGCACTCACAGGTGTCACTCCTAGACGGGGAACTCTCGCTGCCAAGCGTTATTAATTTAATGCTTGCTAGCGAGGAGGGCTGGTCAATTGTGGTCTCCTTCTACGAAACCGTAATGGGTTTGAAGGAGGCCGCGGAGAGGGAGAGAGAGCAGGCGGCTGATGCTCCTCTTTTCCGTAGAAGGAGAACGGTTGGCAGGAGGCGCCGATACGCGCACCTGTTACCATCTCCGTAGAGACCAACGAGTACACTGATGAGCGCATCGGGGTGTCAAAGGGCATGCTACCGCGATCCTTTGGCACCCACCCTATTA
Organism: Lasiommata megera; assembly: GCA_928268935.1. Classification (NCBI taxonomy): domain Eukaryota; kingdom Metazoa; phylum Arthropoda; class Insecta; order Lepidoptera; family Nymphalidae; genus Lasiommata; species Lasiommata megera. The sequence goes on along the minus strand of OV743315.1, from coordinate 14,246,446 downwards.
GGGACGCAGAAGGCTCCGCTGGGTTTTAGTGTCTATTCTGGCCGCCAATTTGACGGCCGGCGAGTCCCACATACCCTGGAGCTTGCACCGGGCGGGATGCATAAATGCATTTTCCAGTGAGAAAAAAAAGAGCAACAATGTTTAAATTACATATTTTTTAAATCAAACTTACCTAAATAACTATGTAAAAGTTAAAGTAAATGTGAAATTATTCTTTGTACAATAAAAGTTACAAGGGAACATTTTTTCGCAATCATTCGGGGTCTATATCTTGGCTCTTTCATGAGATAGTGCCAGGAAAAAGGTGTCCATGGAAAACGTTAGAAAAATGGCCGCTCATAGCGAGCATTTTAATGTTCCTTAAGGCGATGAATAGTAAAAATATTTCAGTGAAAGCGCGTCACGTAGGGAGGGCAACCCCCCGGGAGGTTCGGCAAATGCCAACGCGTGCCTACACCGATATGAAATGCTTAAGACATTGATGCCATATAGTTTGGAAACGGCTACTGTAAACTTTTATGAAATCAGGTTTTCACAATTTTTAGTTCACAACCGTCTAAATGTCTTCAGCAGTTAGTTTAAGACTAGTTTTAGTTTTTTAAAGGGGAAACGCTGCCAGTATCTTCGGAACCTTGCCTAAAGGGACTCCTTTTAATAATATATTTTAGTTATAGTTTTAGTTTTAGGTTCAATTTAAGGTTTATTTTAAGTGTTTAAAGTTACATTGTTTTAGTTGTTAATTATAATTGAATAAATTGTTTAAGACCCTTTGTTATATTAGTAATATTTTTTAAATTGAGTGATAAAACTATTTAGGTACACTACAAAGTGCCTGTCTGTTATTACAAATTAAATGTTTCCTTTGTTATGATTATCGCGCGTTGTGAAAGGGGGCTAGACGGAAAAAAATCTTACGAAAAGTTGTCACGACACTTTTTGTTATTTTATTAATCTTAGTGTCATGCAAAAATTTTAATATCAACGAAACTTTAAAAAAGTTAACTTATCTCGACGTTTTTATAATTTTTGTTGCTTTATCGTACTAATCTTTGTAACGATTCTAGAGAATTTTTCAACGGCAGATTGTATTTCATGATATGACAGGATACTTTTCATTTCTAGGCTAAATAGTTTCAAGGTTGGAAGTTAGCACGAAATCACAATACTTTAAGTTATAGGAATTAATCGTTTTAAATAAAGTCCCTGTTAGTAGGGAAAATCTGATGTATCTGAAATGGTACGCTAATAAATTCATAGGTAATTTAATAAATACAATTATCATAAAATTTTACTCGTTGACATATACCATCTAATACCATAGACTTGGTGTGTCTGCATCTAAAGGGTACAATATGATAAATGTACAAAAAAAAAACTGTTTTTTCCCACTACAAGTTAGCCCTTGACGGCACTACCACCTGGTGTAAGTGATGATGCAATCTAAGATGGTAGCGGGCTACCCTGTTAAGGGTATGGTAGAACGATACTCCTAATTTGTTTCTACGCGACATCGTGCCGGAACGCTAAATCGCTTGGCGACACTTCTTTGTTGGTAGGGTAGTAACTAGCTACGACCGAAGCCTTTTATAAGACCAGACTCGAGCCGGGAGTCGAACCCAAGACCTCCAACTTTATAATGTTACGGCGTGCGCTCTACGCAACGGAGATCGTCAAAAACATGTAGTACAACATGTTTTACAAGAAATCTATAATTCTGATACTATGAATCAGTTCTAGTTATAGTACATCAGTATTATGCACATAGATAGCTGTGGGCTTATACGAAGTACATCGAAGAGTGCGATTTTAACGGAGATGGCTCCCGACCTGATATTCGACTTTATCGGTTGTATTGGTGAATTTGACTATCACTGGATATTGAGATGCCATTGTTAAAGGGAATATGTTTGTGTTTATGTATACTTGCCCTATATTTTTTTAATAATATTACTTTATTAATTAGGACATAGTATTGGTATGCAGAGCTGTGATAGCCTAGTGAGCTGTGATAGCCAAGCACCTCTAACATCTCAGAGTTATGTGCGTTTTTAATTTATTAAAATATCACTTGCTTCAACGGTGAAGGAAAACATCGTGAGGAAACCTGCATGCCGGAGAGTTCTCCATAATGTTCTCAAAGGCGTGTGAAGTCTGCCAATCCGCACATGGCCAGCTTGGTGGACTATGGCCAACCCGTTCTCATATTGGGAGGAGACCCGCGCTCTGTAGTGAGCCGGCAATGGGTTGATTATGATGATTGGTATGCAAAATATGTAAGGTACAGATATTCTCAGTAGGTCTTAGCCCGTGTTAGAAAATGGTTGCTGCAGACCTGTACCAGGATAAACAAGTTAAATTGTTGGTCTTGGTTATTTTTATAATAGGTAACAATATAAAAAATAAATATACAGTAGTGGAACTAATTTTTGAAACAAAAATAATAATAATAATATCCCGTTATTATCGCAATAATTTGCTGCTGTAATGTGTGTCTGCTGCTCTTACAGCATAACTTAAAGTATTTAAGCAAATACAATTTCTTTTACTGACCGAACCTGTGCTTGGTTAATCAGAGGTCGGGGGTTCGAACCCAGGCACGCACTTATAACTTTTCGAAGTTATGTGCGTTTTTAAGCAATTAAAATATCACTTGCTTCAACGGTGAAGGAAAACATCGTGAGGAAACCTGCACGCCTGAGAGTTCTCCATAATGTTTTCAAAGGCGTGTGAAGTCTGCCAATCCGCACATGGCCAGCGTGGTGGACTATGGCCAAACCCTTCTCATATGAGGACCCGTGCTCTGTAGTGAGCCGAGAATGGGTTGATCATGAAGGAACTTCATTTTCCTACCGAACCCAATACCTCTTATCTACTTATAAGGCCACATAGCAAAATTGTTTTTGTTCTAAATTGAAATAAGTTTTTTTGCGTGTAACGAACCTTCTCACCCAACCAGTACACTAGTGCACCTTCCGATAGAATCGGTTATATTTGTATATTCCCAACAAACAGCTTTCACTTAAAATTCAGGACAAAGTAGGGCAAACATGAGCGTACATAAGTGTAAGGAACCGTATCCGTGGAGTCTTTGTATAAAACTTTTCGTGTGCTTTTTAATAAAAAAATTTGGGACAGAGCAACTTAGCATAAGCTCAAGATATCCTGTTTTCTTGAACCGGTGGAGTTTCATGAAAATTTTATATAAGCTTTTAACCGTAATGCCGTGTCTGTTCACACTAACAAGGCGGCAGGAAGATAGGATTTGAAAATATAAGAAGATCTTCGGGCACTTGCGAAACATACAAAAATAGCACAAAAGAATTTTAAACTGAGAATGAGGTTTATGTGTTAAATATTGAAATTTGTATGTGTTTTGTTCAGTGTATACTTATCAATAAAACTCATATCTATGAAGAATGACAACCTTGTTATTTTTTTTTATTATCATCATCATGATCAACCTATCAAATTCAAATTCAAATAATCTTTATTCAAATAGAAGGACTATTTGAATAAAGATTATTTGAATTTGAATTTGATAAAGGCACTTTTGACGCATCAATAATTTACATACTAGTGATTTGATTGTGATAACTACATTTGCAAACTTAAAACTAAAGCTATGAGGGTTCCAAACGCGCCCCGGTCTAAGAAGAAGCTGCAACAAACTTAGCCAGGAAAATTTTGTTTTTGTTATCACCATCTCACATGCCACTTAAAATTATATAAAGAGCTATCTTATTAGAGCAATATTTCACACCCATGCTTGTTTATCATTTACATAATCCTTTACACTATAGTAGGACTTTTCTACAAGCTTACGTTTTATATAAACTTTGCACTTATTTAGAGACATCCCAGAAATTTCATTTGGCAATTTGTTATAAAATAGTATAAAATTACCTTTAAATGAATTTCTGTTTTTTTGTAATCTAGTAGCGTGCAACACAAGTTTATTTTTACTTCTGATGTTAAGATTGTCGCAATCGCATTTTTTATTGTTTTTTTTTTATATTTCTATGGACATACTATTGCCGCCTCACTACAGAGCACGGGTCTCCTCTCAATATCTATCCGGGCTCGGTTTTTACTTCTATGGTGATGGTATACTACGAGTACGTCACCTCAATATATTATGTAAAATATAAACAACAGCGAATTCATTGGCTAAAATGATTTTGTCACCTATTTATACTGCAAAGCAGCGGAGTTCGCAAAGATATCGCTATACAATATGCTAGAATATCGGAACTTTGTTTACAAGTGATATATCGGGTATTGACGGCGTCCAATCCCATTGATTTACCGTGCCAATCTTCAGATAGGTCGACGCTTTGAGCTACTGGCCCCAATATTATGTGCTTGTTTGTGCAAAATTATGCTATGGACGTGTTGAGAGATAAGGCTTAGATTTTGGTTGGAAAAGTCACTCAAATTCCAATTATTTTTTTTACTACCCTGGACTGCTATCTCAACTGGTGGTAAGTGATCATTCAGTCTAGGATGGTAGCGGGCTAACCTGTTAGGGGTATAGTAAACCCACACTCCGTTACTACGCGACATCGTGCCGGAACGTTAAATCGCTTGGCGACACGTCTTTGTCGGTAGTGGTAACTAGCCACGGCCGATGTCTCCCACCAGACAAAAATATAATATATATTTTAATTCTAGCTATATGTTATGTTTATAAATATAATTTTAGAATTATAATATACATATCTAACTAAACTTATTCAACAAAATATTCATTATTATATCCTGAAAGTGAATATATGAATATATATATATATATATATGTCAGACTTTATATGTATATACATAATATGTAATAATTCTGTGTGTCAAAAATGCGTATACACACACGCAAAGAAATTATTTTGTATAACTCCGATTATTTATTATTAATTCAATCAAATAAACTAACAAAACTTCTTTTACAAAAAATAACCAAGAAAAAAAGGACCAAGTATTCTCGAATCGAGGGCACTGTAGGTTTTTTCTTAAATAAAAACACGTTATCATTCCACAAACCTTTATTATTATTGCGTATGAACTGAATCGTTGTATAAGCGAAATGGCACCGTCGTATTGGTGCTAAACGTTAAAAGAGCACCAAGCGGGTGCCCGGGTTAAGTAAACGTGCATGTATTTCAGAGAAACACTTAGCTTTGAAAGTTTCAAAAGATACGAATGCCTGCTGAAACGGAATTACAGTAATGTTTTTATCCTACCTTAGCAAATACGTCCCCAAGCCTCAGGGGCTGATAAAACGCGAGGATGTCACATGATATATTCACGAGCTACCCAAGGCTGTCGGCTCCATACATTTCAGCGGAGACTGACAGCAATGAAATAAAAGACAATATAGTTTATAAATGACGCTTGGTTTGGTATTTTATTTAAGACTGGAAGGATATGTTCAATATTGAAAATTTATTTCCGTAATATTAGACAACCTTATTGCAATACTGTGAATCAATTAATCAATTACGTAGGGCAAGGAACGTGATATAAATAGACTACTAGAAGGCATAAACAATTCAAAAGGTTCAATTTCGGTTGTACCTTGGAAATACGTCAAGACTTTGTTCTTAGTTACAGTAAGTATTATCTAATAAATGATTAACAACTTACCGACACACTTGCGAATAAGCGTTTTGGTACTATCCTGCATAGAACCCGATTGGGCTTATTATAAACTAGCTGAAGCCCGCGATTTCGTCTGCGTTGAATTAGTGTTTGTTTGTCTTTCAATCACGAAGCAATAGATTACTAACCCGAATTACTTGAAATAATTACACTTAAAATATTTTGGTGTATGTATCGTATACATATTCATATGTATGCAGTAAAAAACGGTTATTTCAATATTACATATTCAATATAACACTCCAATTTTATATATTTGTATAGATGACATACTGCTAACAGCTAAGCCTCATAAGCATCATTGCTTACCCCCAGGTGGGATTGCAGTCAAGAGCTAACTTGTAGTAGAATAAAAAATAAAGAAAATCTCTAATTATCTGTTTAGTAGGTTTTAGTTGTATTTATACTTGACTGTACATATTACTACAATATGTGTATACAAAACCAAAATGGGTTTCTTATGACAGAGGAGACCAGGAGAGTTACCAGCGGTGGAATAATAATTTAATTCTGAATAGTACGAGTAAAGAAAACTTCTTCTTCTTCTCCTTCTTCGTCGTTACACTCTTTGCAGAGCGGTCGTGGTCATCACAAATCCAATGTCTTTGAGGCCAGATGTTATGCGCCTCACAAGCATTCGCCACTTTCCTCTGCTGGCCAAAAGTCTGGTGCACTCGTGCAAAGAACCAACATAATCTTAAGTAACAACATATAATACCTAATAGTCACTAATTTTCTCCGGTACAGAGAAAAAGGTACCTGTAATTTTTGGAGTGAGTTTCAAACTTAAGCATTTCAGTTATATATATTGAAATGTTTTCATTTTATGTTTATTTAAAATCTGATATAGGTCATAGTTTCCTCAGAAAAAAAGTATTATATTATCAGCAGGAAATATAAAGTGTGGATAAATTTAACTGACACCGTATCGCTTTGAAATAAAAGTCTCAACAATATCTGAACGAGTTTATCGGCTGAACTAAAGCTGGTTACTAGTATATCGTCAGTTTATCCTACAAAGCGGTGAAGTTTGTAAGGATATTGCTATACAATATGGTAAAATAACGAAAGTTTGGTTACAAGTTTGACGACCTCCGTGGCGCAGCGTGTGCGCTGTCACATTTTAAAATTGGAGGTCCTGGGTTCGATTCCCGGCTTGAGTCTGGTCTGGTGGGAGGCTCCGGCCGTGGCTAGTTACCACCCTACTGACAAAGACGGGTCGCTAAGCGGTTTAGCTTTCCGGCACGATGTCGCGTAGAAACCCCTTTGGTGTATGTATGGCTTTACCATATTCCCAACAGGTTAGCCCGTTACCAACTTAGACTCTATTATACTTACACCAGGTGAGATTGCCGTCAAGGGCTAACTTGTAGTGTATAAAAAAAAACTATGGGGTCAGAATGTCATTACTCAATATATCTCACTCACTTTTTTATAAGTGATCTAGGATGGTAGCGTGCTGACCTGTTAGGGGTATTTACCATATCGCTAACCCTACCCACACTCCTAATTGGTTTCTATGCGACATTGTGCCGGAATGCTAAATCGCTTTGCGACACGTATTTGTCGGTAGGGTGGTAACACGGCCGAAGCCTCCCACCAGACCAGACTCGAGCCGGGAATCGAACCCAGGACCTCCAGCTTTTTAATGTGAAAGCGCACGCACTGCGCCACGGAGGTCGTCATTTACCGTGCCAATATCTAAATTGCGTAGCACTTTTAACTATTGGCTCGTATATAGTGTGACTGTTAGTTTAAGATTAAACTACGGACGTGTCGTAACACAGAAAGTTAATGTTTGCTAGAACAATACGCCACACATACAGCCCTGAACACAAATAGATACGAAAGGTATTTTATTATTAATAAGCTGACCTGGCAAACTTTGTTTCGCCTTTGAATTAATTTATGTCGTTTTTTTTATACACTACAAGTTAGCCCTTGACGGCTATCTCACATGGTCAGCGTGGTGGACTATGGCCAAACCCATCTCATATTGAGAGGAGACCCGCGCTCTGTAGTGAACTGAGAATGGGTTGATCAGAATGATGATAAGTTTGTTAAATTCAAATTCAAATTCAAATAATCTTTATTCAAATAGTCCTTTAAAAGGCGCTTTTGACGCGTTAATAATTTACATACTAGTGATTTGATGGTGATAACTACATTCGTAAACTTAAAACTAAAGCTATGAGGGTTCCAAACGCGCCCGGTTTAAGAAGAAGACTATTTATATCTCTCTAGTTATATTTCATTAGAAGATGATGAAGCTGATATGTCAGTTTCGGACAAAAGTATCAAAAACAAAAATAGATAAAAAAATAAGAATATACATTCGAAAGCTATTAGCATTTTTTTATAAGGTATATATTAGTATATTTATTACTATATTGTGTTATTTATGTAATCTGGTTTATGTATTAGTATTTAGTTATTTGTATGTAGGTTTTTTTTTTATATTACGCCACCTACTTTCAGAGATCGCTACTAAGCGATAAGGCCGCCTTTTGTATCCTTGCCTTTTTTCTTTATTTTGTTTTCTTGTTATTTCTATTTTTGTTGTGGTGTACAAATGAAGAATAAATAATAGAAAAAAAAAAGCTCCGATCCGTTATCAGTTAAATTATATTATACTACCTGTTACGTAGGAACACGGGGATGGACACCTATATCGCTCACAGATACTATAGCTTTCCATTTGTGAAAGAATTCCAAAAATCGAATCAGTGGTGATTACAGTGAACATCAAAACTAACAAATTTTACCTCTTTATTAAAATATTAACATAGATAAAGCAAGTTGAAACAGGCAAGGGTACTCAAATTAATCGTAAATGAACTATTGGGACGGCTGAATTAGTAGAAATCATGCCTTTAATGCCAACCCCTGTCGACAAAAAGGGGTAGCTACGTCACTAGTTCTTCATACTTTATCTGTGTGTAAATATCGTTAGTCATTAATTGTTGAAGTGTTTTAAGCATTATGCATAGGTCGTATTTGAAGCTATCGTACTGTTAGTTCGTGGACTTTGGTGTTTGTAAAAGAAGCACCAATTCAAACACTAACTAGTTTATTTCAAATATTGACACACTTTTACACTACTTTTATCGTTTACTTGGATTATACTTATTGCGCGGTACCCTAGTGAAGGGTTATAGGAGCAGGAGCAAATTCCTAGACAAGAGCTGAAAGCCAACCGGCAGGCCTCGACCAGGTCCGTAGCTGGGCAGCTATTTGACTAGAGAACTATAACTGACTGAATTTGGAAAATGTATGGAATTTATAAGCCCATATTGCTGACTGACAATTTATAATTGGAAATAGCAATTCAGCAATATGTGTCCGATAGTTAGGGTCGTAATAGTACAAAGCAACCCGTTAGAGGTCCTAGGTTAGATTCCTGGCTCAAGTCTCGTCTGCCGTGGCTAGTTACCACCCTACCGACGAAGACGAGTCGTGTAGAAACGAATAAGGAATATGGCTTTACCATAAATCTTAGTTAATCTTAGTAATTCTAAAATTTGCTTTACCTATTACTTAGAGATAATGGTTCCATAGTTCCATTCAAAATTAATTTTACGCACAAAATTTTTAACAGCATTACTTAATGCTGAATAATGTTTCTGGTAAACCACAAGGCTATAATGAAAACATGAAGATGTCACGTTACATTATATTCAGTAAATAGGTACTTATAAATGTCGTTTCCATATATTTCACCCGAGTTCTGAACGAGACCTATAAAATAAATGTTATATTCTGAAGCAAGGGAAAATGAGGGCTTATATTCTGTGTGGAAAACAAGACAATTGGATTTAGTATTTTTTTAGTAAATATGGATTATTCTATCTATTAGAGGAATCTTGAAATCAAGTATAAAATAATATAAATTTTTCTGCTTAATATTTTATTAATTAAACTACAGAGAGACTTTGTAATTAAAAAAGTTATTACTCGGTGTATGATTTTTTTCATTTAAACTACTTAAAATATAACTAGATTAACTCACTTAAACCAAGTTTTAAAGTAAAATAAAAAATAAACATTACAAATTAGTTACTAAAATAAAATTACTTTTAAGTTTTACTAATTAATGAGGTACACAGAATAACCGAAGCCTCCTACGACTAGCCCAGATAAAGTGTAGAAAGGTCCATATCAGGAGTTGAGATCTGGACTTCACACTTATGAGACAAATAAAATCAAGAATAATAAAACGAGTAGAAAAATATCTTCCTCTGAGGGTTGTATACTACAGACGTGGCGGCGGCAAAAAAAATCAGTCTGTAAACTTAACGAAGTCATGTTGTTTTGGTTCTAATATAATTCAACGACCGCTCGCCTTCACTTCATCCCTCTTTGAAAATACCATTACCTAGACGACAAAGTATATAATAGCAACTCCAACAGCACGGTCAACTATAGATTGCAGTCTTGAGTTCTTGTACCAGATTGACCTGAGGATTATTAGATGTAAGATTTCTGTTAGAAACTCTCAGTAGTAACGTAGAATTAGAAAATTGGCTGTGTCCCTTGCATCAGCACCATAAGCCGTAGGTTGCAGTTATTCGAAATCAAAATTAAATCACAAGGTATTTATTTATATTGCTTTAACAGCACTTATGAAGCGTTCATACATATTAAATATATGATTTTTTTTGTGGTGATAAACTAGAGTTCCAAAGGCGCCCTAAGAAGAAGCTATCAAAACAAAACTGGATATATATATATATATATATATATACTTTTTATAACCATCTCACAGTAGATTAAAACTTGATTAGCTATTAATTTGGAGCAATTTATAGCCAAGCTTATGTTGTTCTTTATATGTATTATTCTTGACATGATTTCATTTGTTTATCTATTACAAAATATATAAGTATGCAATTTCTATTAAATGAATGAATAACTTTGTTCAACTGCAAGTTAATTTATATCTAATATTCAGATTGGTCAAGTCATTTTTTTTTTTTTCGAAATTTATGTTCATGCATTAGATTATCGTGTATTATCACTATTATTACCCTTGAAACTGACTTGAATATAAGCAGTAGCGTCAATGCTTCAAAACCCTTACTCATGCGAGTAAGGCGGCTTGTTCTCTGCCTGTTTACATTCGGCTGTTGATAATTAGAGCGTACGCCCGCACTTACCATCATATTCGTTACACCAATTAGGTTTTATGTTGGTATAAAATGCTGTAACACGATCCATTGGAATGCAAAGTGCAACCATGTACGCTCATGTCCTCGGCTCCACTAATGCGCAAAACAAATTTATGCCAGGCACGGCTTTTTAAGACTTAGGGCGTAAACACAAAACTGCGGCTCGACGTCGCGTCGGAGCAACATATTAAGAGCTCGCACGATGCATCGCAAGAACTTGCGGATAGTATGCGTTGCGAATTCCTGATATTACACTTGTTACACTTGTTTATTGGAATTAACGGAAGTTTTTCCCATGTAACATCGTTCCTGGATTTTTTTTTTCTTATGACTGTCTAACCCTATTGGTTGCCACTGCGTAACGGAGTGCGTTGCTACGCGGGAAGTGCGACAGTTTAAAATCGTTCCTGGAGATATGGATATAACGTACTGTAAGTCAGCCAATCTTTATGTATGTTCTCTTGTGATATAAATTGGCTGACTTTAAATATAATTGGCAGATAATCTATATCTGCCAATTATATTTAAAGTCAGCTATATCAGACAATTATATTTAATTTTTTTTTTATACACTACAAGATAGCCCTTGACGGCTATCTCACCCGGTGGTAAGTGATGATGCTGTCTAGGATGGTAGCGGGCTTACGGGCTGCGGGTAGTTTCTACGCGACATCGTGCCGGAACGCTAAAATCGCTTGACAACACGTATTTGTAACTAGCCACGACTGAAGCCTTCCACCAGACCAGACTCGAGCCGGGAATCGAACCCGGGACTTCCAACTTTGTAACGCGGCAGTAATAAATTGAAAGAACAATAAATTAGATTAAATTTAAAATTTAATTAATTGTACTTTACTTGCAATAAAAACCATTGTATGCAGCTGCAAATCTTTCTTTTTTAATAAGCTGTGATAGGTTTAAGAAAGAATATCTTCACTAGGGAGGATATGACCAACCCAACCTTGGAAGGATGACAAGTCTTCGCACGGGATCGTATTGTACCTAGTCGCATCGAAGTTTGATGCGGCGTTTCACAATTTTGTGTTTGCACCCTAAAACAGTGTTACCGACATTTTAAAATCCCCTTACATAATGTTTTCACCTTGTTTTTAGCTCGAAATCCCTACTAATGTTGCAAATATGAGAAAGGATTTTTGCAGATTTATTGGTTTGCCTTTCTTTCACGAAGAAAAAGCAATTGATTGACGTGAATTTTTTGCTTTTGGCTGTGACTATTTAAATATGGGGAACACGCGTGGTTGTTTACTAATTTCATTTGTTAGAAAGATAACATGTTTGAAACAAGTTGACACCGGTAGCACCTATGATCGTGTACTTATTTCAGTACCCAAACCTAGGTTGCGGTCGAGTGTACGAGTATTCCCGTGACCCAGCCACTAGGCGACACGAAGCAGCATCGCTGGGTTTTAGTGGGTATTCTGGTCGCCAGTCTGGCTGCCGGGGAGCCCCACATACTCCGCCAGAAGTGAAACTGGAGGGGATGCGTAACCGGAATTCTCAGCGTGAAAAAAAAGCCTCTATGGTCATTTTTTATTACACTATGTCTAGTTTTATTTATCACGTACTTATTTCAGTACCCAAACCTAAACAGGTTAAATCTCCTCCACACCTAACGTCGAGCTTAATCTCCGGGTCGTGAGGCGCGTCCAATGGTCCTGGCGCGCCTCGGAAGGAGGGCGGGGGTCTCCATAGGCCTCCTGTGGAGGGTCTGCATCAGCGGACGCCGTTGCCGTGCGAACGAGTGCACCAGTGTTCCCGTGACCCAGCCAACAGGCGACGCGTAGGAGCATCGCTGGGTTTTAGTGGGTATTCTAGTCGGCAGTCTGGCCGCCGTGGAGTTCCACATATCCCATCGGAAGCGGCGCTGTGTTGACTACGTCGTTTCCGGAGGGAATACCTAAACGCATTTCTCGCGTGAAAAAATAAAGGCACGTTAAATCTACATTTTGTTGCTTAGAATGATATTCAGAGAGTAGCTTAGAATTAATTCATATGCTAAATGCAGGTATTCGCAAATATTCGAAATTTGCTTGTTCTGTTAATATATAAGCGTTATCAAGTATATTATAACTATTAAACTGTCCTTTAAATTCCGCGGTAGCGATCGTATTCATAAGCAAATAAATGTCGCACTAAAATTACCTTAGTGTAAATAGGGTTAGTAAATGTCCATAGTTATGTAGGACACCCACGAATTTGAATATTGGTATCAAATAGTACTTTGTATCGATAATACTATAATATATGCTGCTACAAGTCATATAAGCTTAAGTTTCACAAGTAATATACGAGTTCCGTAAATTGAATGTAGTATTGAAGGGAAATTTAAATGGATAGTTGCTAATAATGGTTAAGCGGTAATAGCCCAGTAGCGGTATTAGCTCAGTGGTTAGGGCGTCAGCATCCTAATCAGAGGTTGGCGGTTCGAATCCGGGCTCCTTTAACTTTTCGGAGTTATGTGCGTTTTTAAACAATTAAAATATCACTTGCTTCAACGGTGAAGGAAAACATCGTGAGGAAACCTTCACGTCTAAGAGTTCTCCATAATGTTCTCAAAGGCGTGTGAAGTCTGCCAATCCGCACATGGCCAGCCTGGTGGACTATGGCCAAACCCTTCTCATATTGAGAGGAGACCCGTGCTCTGTAGTGAGCCGGTAATGATGAGATCATGATGAATGGTTAAACAATATTTCTAATAAACAGTTTTCTGAGATAGTGTTTACCCAGCAACGTGTTTTAATTTGAGAACTACAAAATATAAATGATAAAGAATTACTTTTTTGAATAAAATATTAAAAAAACACGTTGGCGTCTCAAGATACTGGGCTTGACTGTTTTGAATAAAATATTAAAAAAAACACGTTGGGGTCTAAAGATACTGGGCTTGGTTTTGGAAATAATAATTACAATAAAAGAAGACCATCAAGGTCAATCGGCTCGTGAACGTTTTTTTTATACAATATTGCGATATTAATAACATTTAATATTAATACCAATTTGAGAAACCTGAGGATAAACGCTCTAAATTCCTCTAATAATATCATACGATGGACAGTAGGGTTCCAGTGGTACATTAATAACCTGATATTAATCTATGTATCTTATTTATCCGGATACTAACAGCAGCCATTCGTATTACAAAGAGGAAAATCTGTCATCTCTAACAGTACTAGTACGAGTGGAGTGAATAAATTCATTAAGAGTGTCAAAACAAGAATTTACATTCACCATTTCGTTTATTATGAATGCTTTAAAACGGGCCTTTGTAATGCAGAGTGCAGTCGTTTTCCACGTTTCGCCAGCTTTGTTATTGCGTAAAACAAATTTATATCAGACCTTCGGGAGTACGTTTTTGTTTTATTAAAGCACGACATGTCACACACAATAAACCGTATCGTTGACAGGGTGTAAAATTTAACTATGAATATTTTCCATTCTACCCCCATCTTCTTTTTGTTTCATGATCAACCCGTTACCGGCTCACTACAGAGCACGGGTTTCCTCTCAATATGAGAAGGGTTTGGCCATAGTCCACCACGCTGGCCATGTGCGGATTGGCAGACTTCACACGTCTTTCAGAACATTCTTTTTGTTTGTTTAAACGACGTCGTTAAGAAGACGTCTTAACTCTTCGTTATATTTATACTATTTTTGAAGCCTATTCCTGGTTGGAACTTCAATATTGTTTTAAGGCAGTTAGCTCGAAGAATAAATGGACGCCCGGGCTCCAAAGTGTTTGTTTGTATTTGAATGACGACTCTGCGCCGGTAAAAGCATCGTTTGTAAACCTACAACTGGGTGAACAGACATTATGAAAAAAACCACTGGACTGACGACACAAGACTGTTACATATATAACTAACTTTCTTTATAATACTTATTCAGTGGACATCCATGATGATGATGATGATGATGATGATAATTACCATGATTACAATCTAACATACAAGCCATGTGATAGATTTAGGGGCTTCAAGCTTTTTTTAGTATTACAAAATACCCGAGCATGTGCGCAACATTTCTAATAACTATTTTACTGTAAATTATAATAGTTTAACTTTACGTGATATATACAAGTAAATTTACGTGATATTGACTCTCAGCTGGTGGTAAAATCTTCATAGTTCTCATCCCATTGCGCCTTTTCCAAATCTTGGGAACCAACTTTAATTACAGAGTAAGTGCTACCATCTATTAAAATAACTGAACACACTGATATTGTTGGCACGCGAAAGCGTCCATAGCCTTTAAGAAGAAGACCGGAAATATTATCTTACTCAGGAGCATTAACCCGGGTGAAGAGGCAAAGGCTCGGCCTACCCGGTAGACTTTGGTCTATCCACAACACACATGTATGTTTCATTTGGGTTTTGTATGATATATAAAACCTTTTTAGGTTGCCTGGCAGAGATCGCTCTTTAGCGATAAGGCCGCCTATTGTACCTTCTTTTCTTTGTGTTTGTTTCTTTACTGATTTGTATTTCTTCTGTTTATGTGGTGTACAATAAAGTATTTACATTTCATTTCATTTCACTTCATTTTTAATAACTATTGCTTTGTTAATAGTAAAAAGTGCCTATTAATAGACTATTTGAATAAAGATTATTTGAATTTTTATATCAATGGATTTTCTGGCGAAAAATTCTATTAGTATCAATTCAGAGTGTAGATTGATGATATGCATTTATGACGATTTAACCACACCTGTTGGGCACATTTCTTCACTCACACGCAGGAGATTGGTATAGAGGTGGATTTAGCGATTATTATTACGTGACTTAAATAAATATTAACACACTAAAAATTACCAGTACAAACTGCTTAACGAATAACGTGCTCTCCGAGGCACGGCTGCGAAACAACGGCAACTAAAATGCATGTAACACAAGTTATAAATGCGAGTTCGTGAGCTTTTGCTAGTAGAAGTTTGCAATAAAAAGGAAACTTCAGTAGGTACCATTTTGCTAATGAAATTACCCTAATATTCATTAAATACAAGTCCTGCTATGTACCGATAAATCCGAACAGAACAATTATTCAGCCCATTTAAACAGTTAATGCCATGCTTATTTAGGTAACTATTTTCTTACGGGCAATTTACTTTTTACTACAGTCAGCTTTGACCAATGTATTTGTCTTAACAATTTACGGACTCATTGTTTTTAAAGTACTACTTAAGTAATTCTTTAGGTCATGATAAAGGGAAGTCATTTAAAAGGCTTTTATATTTTTTCCTCTCACACTAATGGCTAGTGTCTGGGATATTATATGTATTATACTTTGTTAGAACAAATAAACTATCGTCATGTTGCAGATTATGTTTTTTTTTAATATTCAAATCATGATCATCGCGGTACCAGAAGAGCAACCGATGCGTTGCTGGCTATATAATGCTTTCAATTACGATTACTTCTTATGTATTCTTCGGTATGTATTGCCAGGCAGAAATAATTACTTAAGCGAACTTTTTTATATAGTTCGCCGACAAAGTACTACTACTGTTACTAAGGTACTACAAAGTGTTACTAAGGACTTGATTTCTATTTGTATTTCTGTCTTATTTTAGCAGTTTCAGCATTCCGTATTTTCCAGTTACATATTTTGGGGGAAATTATTCATAATAACAAGAAGGAAGTTTTATATTGTCGTTTCATTTGCGGCTACGTAGCGGCTTTCTCTATTTATCTGAGCCTGTAAGCCATTGTTCGTGGTCGTTGTTACGTTCTAGCACAACGTTTAAAGGCACTATGGAATTAGGTAATCTATATATATTTAATATGGCTATCCTATCTACATTATCTCTAAGATCAATCAAGATATAATTTCGTCTGGTATGGATTGTCAATTAGTATGTAATCAAAGCAGTTGTTACATATAATTAGTTATGTACAGTAGCGTACGGTATGTAACTAATACGTTAACCAATTTGCCTTCCCAAACATAGGGCGGGGTTAGGAATGCTGGGTGAAACAAGAAATGTAACATAAAAAAAAAAAAAATAAGATTTTTCTACAGAGCACGGGTGTCCTCTCAATATGAGAAGGGTTTGGCTATCCACCACGCTGGCCATGTGCGGATTGGCAGACTTCACAAGTCTTTGAGAATATTATGGAGAACTCTCAGGCGTGCAGGTTTCCTCACGATGTTTTCCTTCACCGTTGAAGAAAGTGATATTTTAATTTTTTAAAACGCACATTACTCCGAAAAGTTAGAGGTGCGTGCCCGGATACGAACCGCCGACACATGGCTAGCGTGGTGGACTATGGCCAAACCCTTCTCATATTGAGAGGAGACCCGTGCTCTGTAGTGAACCGGTAATGGGTTGATCATGATGATGATGATTAAGATTTTTTCTACTATTTCCCGTTAGTTTTGTTAGATCGCGCCGTGATGTTACATTGGGTCAAATCAATACAGCATTTCAGCAGTCGCTCGCTCGAGGCGAAAACGAACTTAATCAACATAAACAGACCGAATATAGTTCAATATACACTGCTTTATACAGAAGGTATGTAATTTTTAAATCCGTGGTCAGTCTTGGCCACGTGCACGGCGAGCCCCAAACAGAGAACGGGGTCTCTAATAAATCATCCCAAAAACCTGAAAAATCGGTAACTGAACGTCACGTTTTATAGCGTTGTACACAAATAAAGCCGTTCAACATGAAAAAGCTCTCAGTGGTTTCACAGCACAATTTCGTATTTGATATAAAATAAAGTATGTAGTATTTGTAACGTCTGCGATCGTAGACGCAATTGTCTCGGACGTTAAGACACAAACTTCCCCCATTAGCGACATTTCCAACCACTAAGTGCTTTCATAGAGGACTGGTAACAAAGTGGGTGCTATCATTTGAGCTGGCTAGCTTTTGAGATACCAATATATATTATAATGCCTTTAAAGTAAATAATACAGGCTGAGCTCATAACACTGCTTAAGATATACTTATAGGATGATAAATAAAAATATATTAAATGTTTTCATAGGCAATTTTTTTTGTTTTTTTTTTTATATACAAAGCGAGCAAACGAGCAGGCGGGTCACCTGATGGTAAGTGATTACCGCCGCCCATGAACATTTGCAGCACCAGAGGAACCGCCAATGCGTTGCTGGCCCTTAGACCTTAGGCCTGGTTTTTTTCTACTATAAGTTAGACCTTGACGGCAACCTCACCTGATGGTAAGTGATGATGCAGTATAAAATGGTAGCAGGTTAACCTGTTAGCGGTATGGTAAACCCATACTCATAATTGGTTTTTACGTGACTACAAAATACGCTATTAATAAAATAACAAAAAAAGGCGCTTTTGATACGTAGGTACCATCAATTTTTCAGATGTATAATAAAAAAAGCTATAAACGGGACACTTTTTGAAATGTAACAACAAACCGTACATTTATAAATAAATAACATTATTATTTTTTGTTTGTAGAACATTGCTTTACAGAGAATATCAAACATTTTTGACTGAACCATATTCTATTAGTGCTGCAATAACTCGTTTACTATAGCAATAGTTCGAAGCAAGTTCCTAACCTATCTAAAGTCATAATTCAGTGTTATCATAACGTCATGATATCACTTACTTAACTTTCTCAACGATATTTCTGAAACAGTGAACTCACGGGATAAACCATAACTCTTGTAAAATATAGTTGGTAGCTTAAATGTTTTGTATTGTCCCCTGCCTAATCGTATGTCCCTCGTGACTGTCCCTTGTCGTGGTAATGCGCCTGATTACGCTTGATGGATGAATTTCATTCACGTTAGCATTAGCAATACAATCCCCCACTGATGAACCGTCACCCCTAATGCCTCAATGCGGTGACAGATTGTATAGTATAATTTATAGGCGACCTTTATGAGAGTGACAAATGACCCCAATAAAAATCCATTACAACTAGTTTTATCGGATTGTATTGATACAAGCATTTTTCATACAGGAAATGTAACAAATACTTATAGGTACAATATGCTTAAAGAAATGTACATTTTGACGCATTAAAGTTTTTTCATTCGGATAGACTACAAATGCACCAGAGCATTTTTTTTTATGTCATTATCATCATGATCAACCCATTCTCGGCTCACTACAGAGCACGGGTCTCCTCTCAATATGAGAAGGATTTGGTCATAGTCCACCACGCTGGCCATGTGCGGATTGGCAGACTTCACACGCCTTTGAGAACATTATGGAGAACTCTGTTTTTCTTCACTGTTGAAGCTAGTGATATTTTAATTGCTTAAAAACGCGTAGAACTCCTTAAGGTTATAGGTGCGTGCCCGGGTTCGAACCCCCGACTTCTGATTAGGAGGCTGACGTCCTAACCTAGGCTATCACAGCTTCATTAATTTTTTTATATATACGACTACTTTGCCCTTGACGGCAATCTCATCTGATGGTAAGTGATGATGCAGTTTAAGATGGTAGCGAGCTAACCTGTTAGGGGTATGGTAAATTTGTATGGACTCTTAATTGGTTTCTACGCGTTATCATGCCGGAACGCTAAATCGCTTGGCGTCTTTGTCAGTAGGAAATGTATAATGTAGGATGGCTCGAGTCTGGAATCGAATCCAGACCTCCAACTGTATAATGCGGCAGCGCACTGTTTGCTGGGAGATTGTGAATAAGGACCTCGATGAAAAGTTTGTTGCTAGAATATACGAGTAAAACACTCATAAACAAATACTAATAAAACACGCAGAAAATGCACAGAACTGGATTACAAAAATGAACTTAAATCGGTAAACTCAGTTATTCATTGCTGGACACAGGCCTTGTCTACCTCAAATAGAACAAAGAAAAATACAGCTTTGATATAGATGACGTACCTAATGTTAATTAAATATGAAGTAGGTAAGTTCCAATGACAAGGTTGGTTATTCTTTTTTCCTAATCGTATAAAATAAAGCTACATTATTAGCAAGGAACAAAGGTTATATTTTCTCCCCGTAATCCGTCGGGAACTGTGATATGAAGCTGTGATGGCTTGGAGGTTAGTACCTCCGCCTTTTAATCAGAGGTCTGGGGTTCGACCCCTGGCATGCACCTCTAACTTTTTGGAGTTATGTGCGTTTTTAAGCAATTATAATATCACTTGCTTCAGCGGTGAAGGAAAATATCGTATGGAAACCAAAATGGTTCTTGAAGGCGTGTGAAGTCTGCCTATCCGCACATCGTGGTGGACTATGGCCAAACCCTTCTTATATTGAGAGGAGACCCATGCTCTGTAGTGAGTCGGCAAATGGATAAGTGTTAGTAAATAAATCTTTACTAATATTATAACTGCTAATAAGAGTTCTTATTGTTGCAAAGTTTCCATTTTAGAGGAGTACCCGAATTAATTCACAAAATCTACATTAGGTAAGCAAAGTCGTAGGCAAAAGCTACTATTGTATAAAAACTCCCAAGATACCGGCTATATTAATGTTACCCATTTAACAAAACGTATTAAAGTAACAGAGCTGTTGTGACCTCACTAAAGAAATTTTGATGGTGATAAATAATTTCCATAATCCCCAGAAATACCCATAAAACAGCAGCGTCATCAATATCCATGGAATCGACGACATTTTAGGTTCGCAATTTCCGACTCAAAAGCTACTCTGGGCGGAATAAACCCGGTTGCATTTCCATTGAAGCGGGGACGAATAGAAGGGAGCGTAGACGTGAGATTGGAGGACGTGATACAATTATTATTACGTCATCTGTTAATAATTGGATGTAATCTTGCACGTAACTGACGTGCCGTAAACCAAACAGATATCTCCGCTCAGGAGGAATCTGTGATACATTCATACCTAGCCTCTGAGATAATAGAATTTAAATTCATTACAATCATTTCTGCACCTATTTATTTTTAAAAGTATGATTATTATAAAATGGTTTAAAAAAATTTGTCAACTAGAAGGATGGATTTGAGTACACATCTCGCTCAATCGCGTATTGTTTTGACATGTATCAATACCGAAATAATAATAAAATCTTTTATCAGACGTTAGCGACTGTTTGGCAAGACTAATACATGCTGGCAATATAATAAATGCTGGCAACGTTCGTGGCCCATCTCCTTGCTTCAGAGAGCACGTCAAGCGATCTTGTTTCCGTTCTTGTTACTAAAAATGGTATAGTTTTTTATGAACGTACATAAAAAAATGTATATATATATTCAGTGAAACGTAAACCTCTTCTTTTTCAAAGTCGTTCACTAAGCACACTAATTGCAGGAGTGTGGTAGGTCGATGCTCTAAAACCCTCTCGTCTATAAAGGTTGGTTACTATATTTGCTATAACCTTTAACAAATGGAAAATAATGTGCAGTGTGTTTTGTTATATTTGTATTGTTTATATGCAACACCACATTTACATTTATCAGAAAACGCTATCTGTACGCACTGTTTGCTTCTACTCGATCATTGAAGCATACTCAAGCATACTGATATTGACCTACAGTACGTAATCGCGAAGTCAGTATACAGATTTCTTTGGTCGTCAAGCATCATGGAAAACAAAACGCTCATGGTTTTTTTTTATTATACACTACAAGTTAGCCCTTGATCGCTATCTCACCTGGTAGTAAGTGATGATGCTGACTTGGATGATAGCGGGTTAACCTATTAGGAGTATGGTAAACCCACGCTTCTTATTGGTTTCTACGCGACATCGTGAACGCTAAATCGCTTGGCGACACGCCTCTGTCGGTAACTAGCCACAGCCGAAGCCTCCCACCAGACCAGACTCAAGCCGGGAATCGAACCCAGGACCTCCAACTTTATAATGCGACAGCGCCACGAAGTTCTTCAAAATATAATTCTAAATGTATTTTTTTAACTCTTATTATATATTAGTCCCAATATTATGAACGTTGAATCAAATCTAGCCAACTGTTCCAGACTATCATTAATTTGTTATTGTGACAAGTAATATCACTGCTGACCTCTCCCGTACTGTAGACATGTGACAGATTCGGGCTTCAATAAATAAGGCACATTTCAGTATTGCGTGATTTCACGACCTAAATATTGCAATTCTATTGCCACATGTGATATGGTTTAATATCTGATTCCCGGTTTGGTCAGGAAATAGGACCCGATTTGAGCCTTCAAATTGCCATTAGAACAACCGCCTGGTAGATTAATTATTTCTATTACTCCATTAGATGAAAATTACGTTGAATACAAAATAAAAAAGTTAACCTTACCAAGTTATTTCAAGTGTATAGGTTATGTATGTGTGGGCATCAGGTGTGTTTGGCAATGCATTTCTATTGATTGAATTATTTTCTACATTTTCTTTGACGACCTATGAGGTACAGCGCGTTTGCTGACACATAAAATTAAAGTATTATAAAGTTTGAGGTCCTGGGTTAGATTCCGCTTGAGTCTGGTCCGGTGGGAGGCTTCGGCCTTGCCACTTACAACCCTACTGACAAAGACGTGTCGCCAAGCGATTTAGCGTTCCGGTACTACGAAAAGCATTTTAGGGGAGTAGGGGATTACCATACCCCTAACAACTTAGCCTGCCACCATCTTGGACTGCATCATCACTTACTTGTGAGATTATGAGTGGTGAGATTACTGTTAAAAGCTAACTTGTAGAGGTGCGTGCCCGGATTCGAACCGCCGACCTCTGATTAGGAGACTGACGCCCTAACCACTGGGCTATCACCGCATCGTTCAGGGGGCTTTAAACGCAGCCGTTTTTCGATCCATCATTATATCATCATTATATAATCTTATTTACGCGTGCGAGTCCTTTTGACTTTACTGAGCTTGCAACAAAATGATCCTACGAAGTAAGGTCTTTACACGTCTATAAGCCTGGATACGAAAAAACTTAGAATACGAGCTTAAATTGTGGCGGTTAAGTACCGGTAAAAACGCTTCGCCTGTTTCACCCGGGTTTTATGCTTGAGTACCTGCGAGTAAACAAATCGATTCCATATCATAGTTTTTTTAACGTAGGAATTTTGTTTACGAATCCTTTGTTAAAAATTCAATGCCATATTTTTCCACGTTCGATTTAGTGGTAGATAAAGCATTGGGGTCCATAGATAACACGTTTTCAGTGAAATTAATAAAGTTATTTCGATTGAGTTTAAAGTATGGCAGTCTGGATTTTGTTAGTGTGTCTAGCCAGATAGATACCTTAAAAATTTGCCTTCTGATATCGGTATCTTCATAAACTTGGAAATATGGGAGCATGCAGCATGAAACGACTCGGTATACGCTTCATTGACCGTCTCTACGAGTTTTCGATTTGCAGAAAAATATATGGGACCATATTTGGCAAAGGCGACGACATTTTAATCTTATTTCCTAGAGTTACTACAAAATATGTTTCCATGCTTCTCATTTTGCTCTCCGGAATACCGTTGTTTTATTTATTGTAAAATAATTTATTTAAGTGTTGCTTAATAAACATATACATAAAACATTAACGCTGCCACTATCTTAAACCAAACAAAGAGATTAAAACTACCACGACTCACTCATCTTACTTTGAGTGCAATCTCCAGAGCAGATTTAAAATTTCCAAAATTTCGATATCAATATAACAAAAAAAAATCGATTCGGTTTAATATATCCAATAAAATTCAATTATTTGCGCAGATTGTAATAATCATACCCATAATTTAACTGATACTTCGATTTGAAAGAATTTATAAAATAAATTTTCTATTAAACTAATGCGTCTCATTTTATACATTTTAGGATATTATTTTAAAAACTAAATGTCTATATGCATATTAAGTTAAGGTGTCTGACAGTTCTTAATAGTAATGTTTAGATTTTTTAACAATAGCTCACTTTTTTCTTTTTAAACACTAAAATGTTTAAACGTCGGTAGGTTTTGGCATGTTTTTTAATTTGATTTGTCATGTTTAAGATGCTCTTACCAAATATGCATACAACATATTTTACTCTTGCGATCTTTATTGATACAGTCAATTAAAAAAAAAGTTTTTTTAGTTTTATGAAAGATTAGGACCTCACACATATACAGGGGTGGATATTTAAGCGTTTTAAATTAATCAAAATAGAGTTAATATCGAGTGTCGATTGCTGACATAAATCTGTCACGCTTTATAGATTATAGATTTGGCTGAGCACAAACTAAATACATCTATACATTGGAATAATGGGCTGTGCTGTGGTACATCTGAAAGCGACCGGAAGCATGCATTTTATATGAAGATGTGCATACTCATCTCTCGTGCTGCCATGATGACAATTAGTGTGCATGGATTCATATAAAATGTATGACTTCATTCATATTGTGCATCTGACGTCAGACGCCTACATGATTTTGTTACAGCCAGTTGAACTAGTTATGATCAATTATGTATTCATTTATCTAGAAAACTATATCAAAATGGCCTCCCTATGCTACTTTTAGTAGGATTATTGGAGTCTTAACTCCAGCCAACTTGTAGACTCCTTGCATGACCAAACTAATAGCATATAATTTTCACGACCTCCGCCGCGCATCGCGATTCCCGGCTTCGTCCATGGCTATTTACAACCTTACCGATAAAGATGTGTCGCAAAGCGGTTTAGCGTTCCAGCACGATTTCGCTTTGAAACACATTAGGTGTATGGGTTTACCATAGTCCTGAAAGGTTACGGCTATCATCTTAGACTGCATCATCACTAACACCGTGTAAGATTGCCGTCAAGGGCTAACTTGTAGTAAATAAAAGAAAAAAATATATATTATAATTATTAGGCCTTAGTAAGATGGTATATTATGAGAGTTTAATATTTGGTCTTAAGTTCCAGACAATTTAAAGCGAATACCATGCAAGCCAAACTGAATGAAAAAGTTAACATTGTGTACATTTAAGTTTCACGCGACGTCGCTTCGTCAATTTTTGTTTTGGTTACATATAAACCCGTAGACGACTTTTTACATACCTAAAAATCCTATGCATTTCCAGAATGCAATAAAATTCGTTTAGTTCAAGTTTAATTGTAATATATTGTATGACACAAATACTCTATTTTGAATTAATAACACTTGCACAGTAGAATTATAGTTATTATTAGCACCGCTGTAGCAAATTATAGATCGTGTGTCCCATTCTCCGTCCGTTACACTAAACCTTCAGTCGTTAGACTCAAACGCCTCATCAAATAAGCTTATGTGGAGCTACTTAGTGGTTGGCGACAACGGTAATGGTGCAAGTTTGCCTCGTAACGTCCAAAACGATCAGTACACACAACAGGCTACCGCGTATTATCATTTATTTTCTATGATACTGGCCACAATTACATAACAATCACATGAAGAAAAATAGGCTGTTGCTTTGATTAATGCCTTAATACAAATGATCTGTTCCTAACATTCTAAAATTTAAAAAGAATAATAAATAAATAGCAAAAATCAGTAACGCAGCTCGTGGTAGGAGGTAACTGGTATAAATCGTCACGTAATGAAATAGCGTTATGCGAGTCGAACAGTTCGGATATTATGTACAAGCGCTGGCAATCACACATGTTTACGTAATGTTTTGTTGTTATGTATTTTATATAAGTAAATTATAAGTCGGCGCGAAGGAGTTATTAACTTCATCGGCGCCAAGAAAATCAAGAATCCAATAATTACCTACATTTGGACTCTTTAAATCACTAATTAACCATTTCTTTGCTAATCAGTGTATTTAGAAGGTAGCAATCAATTTTGTACAAGCATGTTTTGCTATTAATACGGGTGGTTGTTGCCTTTCGTGGCATTCTCGCTCGAGACGTCGGACCGTTCGGACCTCCTAATTATGGTCGCAATAAAATAATTTAATTACTATGAGCGAAAGTAAACAAGATCACGATCTTACTAAAAACAACTCGGACGCCCTTAACTCGTCATATATAATTGGATCAAATACAATAATACGTTACATATTTTAGTTAAATAGTATTTTACTCGATGTTCAAAGAAGACTTTTAAACTATACAGAACTTTGTTTTGTACCCACTTTTTTAAATGTTGTGTTAGTATTTACTAGTTATTTTCCCGAATTAAAAAGTATCTATTAAAACAACGCAGTTAACTGCTGCGTAAAACGTAAACAGTTTTATCATGATAGTAGTAATGGTACAATTGATAGCTGCTTACAATATAAATAATGGCCCACAGAGCTCATGTAGTCTTGTATCGTAAAACCATTATCATAAATTACGCGAAATTGCGATCCGATGACATTATGTAAAGTGTTCTCCAATACAATACATATGGGTGTGGTTTCATGTATTAGTGCATTACATGTTTTATGATTAGTGCTAATTCGTTCTACTGGTGAACTGCATCTAGTAGTTTGAAATTCTAACACGCTTTAAATGTGTGATCCAATACAAAACATTATTTAAATTGCGCGCCAGCTCTAAAAGAAGATTTAAACATTATTCAAATTCAAATTCAAAATAATCTTTATTCAAATAGTCCTTAAAAAAGACACGTTGACGCGTCTATAATTTACATACTTAGTAGTTATTTCATGGTGATAACTCTATTCGTAAACTTAAAACTAAAGCTATGAGGGTTCCAAACGCGCCCCGGTCTAAGAAGAAGCCCACAACAAACTTAGCAGGGGTTTTTTTTCCTTATCACCATCTCACATAATGAATAATAAATTATAGTACCTATGGAGATAGAGCAATTCACACCCACGCTTTTCTATCGTTTATATAATCATTAATATCGTAATATGATTTTTCTACAAGCTTTCGTTTTATAAAAAACTTTGAACTTATTGATAGACATCATATTATAAAGTATATTGTAATCAGTGGCATTCTTAGACTCTGGAAACTAGGCAAGCCCTTTACTGATAAAAAGATTTCAAAACCTTAAGTCTCGACGTTTCTGCTTTTTTTTTTTAATCCAGTATTAGTGAGCCCTGCAAAGCACTCAGAAGGTATACTATACTAGACTTTAGATACAAGTTTAGACAAGTCACACCTCCTGTATGTGGTTTAGAAAAACTGAACTTGAATGAGTGTGATACTGAAAAATGATAAAGCGCAGCTTCAGAAAACAAACAAATGTAATGAAAATAGTGTAATAGTGGGCCTATGTGTAAAGGTTATATCTAAACGGACTTGCTTATTTATTGCATATTGTATATTTATTTGCCTATTGCATGCATTTATTTTCCTATTTACTTACCCTTTTACTTATCTATTTTCTTGCTTATTT
Organism: Lasiommata megera; assembly: GCA_928268935.1. Lineage (NCBI taxonomy): Eukaryota > Metazoa > Arthropoda > Insecta > Lepidoptera > Nymphalidae > Lasiommata > Lasiommata megera. The sequence goes on along the minus strand of OV743315.1, from coordinate 14,219,413 downwards.
TCTTGGCTTTTCACTTGCCTATTAACTTGTCTATTACTTGCTACTAGATATAATTATTAAAATAAAAACACTAGATAAATTAATTTCTATTGCAATAATATACTATAGCCTGTCATAAGATTTAAATTCGTTCAGTACTTTTGAGTGCGCGTTCAGAAACATGGATTATTTTTTGTTAAAATCATTATTGAGTAATAGGTCTATATCGATATTAAAGCTACCCCGATCATAATTTTCAAATAAATGCAATGAACAGAAATCGTCCAGCTATAGTTTTAACATACGAGTATATATTGATAGATATACAAATTTGATATATTTTAAGAACAAAAGTAAATGATAAGAATTATTGAATATGCACCACAATAACCTTACCTTTACTACTTATTTAATAATAAAGTTATTGCAATATATCAAACACGTTTAATGTGTATTCTTATTTTGGGCATTCATTTTCATTTTATTATTTTTGTGTAATAAGTTATATTCTCAATTTCATGATTGTTTCGTACATAATACAAATAGAAAAAATAATGGAAAGCCATTTCGCTCAGCATTCGCAGCTTTAAATATCATGAAGTTTTTTTTTCGTGAAATGAACTCGTTAGAATGAAAGGAAAGAAAACGGTTTGCATTGTTAGAAAACCTTTTCTTTTTAAACCTCGACTTAAGAGCACTCTCTTTGGTACGACTGCAAGTTTTCTAAGACGCAAACTAATTATTTATGCACGAAGTTAAATAAAATTAAAATATTCAAATTATCCTTGGTGCTTCCTTGGTCCTTAATAGGTAAGTATTATTTTTTTGTTGACTGTAAAAGGAATTTCAAATATTGGGGCTAACTCAATCTAAATACTATTGGTATAATTAAGATTGTTTAAAAACACACTTTTCTTACTTATTGGGGGCTAAGAATTGATTTATTTTATTCCAGTGGAACCTCTGGTTAAGGACGTTCTCAGTATATTTATCCATAAATATCCAAGGAAATGGGCATATCAGTCTCAATTTATAGCGTAGCCGTAAGTAGTAAGTTAATATCACATCTATAACCAGCTTACTTTACATAGAAATTGTAACGATGTTTTAATTTTCGACAAAATATTAAGTGTTTAAAATATTTAAGATATAAAATTACAAATTAAAACTGAGATAGTCTTCGCATAAATTTTAGCAAATCTGATGTAATTAATAACCACCCTGCAACGAACAAAACTTGCTAAATTTAATATTCCTCTAAATCAAATTTGTCTCGATCGAGTAAATTGTAATTTAATTTAAGAAAGTTTTATGATCAGTATGCGTTGAAATTAAAACTTAAACATTGAGAACGTAAAGTTATTGCCCCAAAGAAAATAGTTGCAGACGTAAAGTCGGCATTTTCTGTTTAAACGCGCTGAATAATTGTTTCACAGGATTTATTACCTTTTGGTAAACTGTGGGCTTTATCTATGGTAGGCGGAGCTAACTTGGAATTTATTTTAAGCATTTTTTGCGATAGGATTTTGTCCGTATACAATCTAATGCTTTATGAATATTTAGTGAATATCATTTTATTTACTACCTTGTTGGAATAATGGTGCAGTTATTTGCACACACACAGAGTGTAAGGAACAATACAAGAGAACAAAAAACACAAAAAAAAAGTATGGTTTAAAAAGGTGGCCTTATCACTTAATAGCGATTTCTTCCAGGCAACCTCAAGAATAAAACAATGAGCATTGTGAATTTTTCACTTTGAGAGCTGTCGATTACTGTTTATTATTACTTGTGGTTATAATCTTTAACGCTTGCTGCGGGGAAGCATGGTAGTGTTATTTTCTACAATCCACTTCAGAGCCTTCAGATCCTGTAATAATCTGACAAATGTATGAATGAATAAATGAATGAATGAATGAACACACTTTTACTGCACACCACAAAAAAGGAAAAGAGACAAAAAAAACAGAAAATAACAGAAACAGTAGTATACAATTTAGCGACCTTATCGCTATGTACCGATCTACGATATACGATATTATCTCGACATATATTGTAGGGTTGGCTTAATCTTAATAATATGACGAATGAATGAATGAATGAATGTGTGAATGAATGAATAAATAAATTAATAAACGAATGAATGATTGAATGAATGGATGGATGAATGAATGAATGAATGAATGAATGACCACACTTTTATTGCACACCACAAAAAAGGAAAAGAGACAAAAAATACTGAAAATAACAGAAACAGTAGTATACAATTTCGCGGCCTTATCGCTATATAGCGATCTACGATATTATCTCGACATAATATATTGTAGGATCAGTTTCAAACAGTCTTAGAGGACTTAAGTCATCTATAGGATGGCTTAATCAAATACCAGCTCGAAGCATCTGACCCTTGTAGATCAATTCTTCAAATAATTCAACAGCTTCGAAAAGTCAATCTGTCTATTCATCCGTTTAATAGCTATCATTTTTTGATTTATGGGTTTTGGAACTCAACACTCTATTACGTCAAAGATTAGTTTTATCACAAGGATCAAAAATATGCCGTGAATGATGCCTTTGGGTTGCGAAGAAATAAATTAGCACGATCTTTTTATAATCATTTTTAAACTAACTAATCAATGGATTATATTTAAAAAAATCTATGAGATGAAATGAACTGATCCGACCTTATTAGGCCTACTCTAGTAAAAATAAAAATACAAGGTTAAATTAAGTTCAACAAAAATAAGAAAAAGTTGTTTGTATAATTATATATATATTTATATATATTAGATAATATGTTTTATTTGTATTGTTATTATTTTAAATTTTTAGCAGCATGTAGTTATTAGTATGTATGTTTGTTTTGCCGTCACTGTCCACCTTCGAAAGGTAAAGTTTTGTGGACTGTAAGAACGTTTTCACATTATCCGATCCGATATCGGTATCGGACGCCGATACCATATCGGGGCAAGTAAAATGTATGAAATATGTACCCGCCTTTCACATTGTCCGTTCCGATATCGGATATCGGAGCTGACACCGATATTCTGGAGGCACCATCGGGCTCCCGTGAGCCGTCGGACGATAATGTTTGTATGTGTGCTATAAACGTGGACATTGATCGAATTATTAAATCCTAACACAGCTAATAGTTGGCGTTACCAGGTATTACAGATGAAATATGAAAAAAAGGAAAATAGAACACTATTAGTGATAAGATTACCAATTGCTTTTTATTTTGTTATTTTCATGTATTTTATGTCATGTCTAAGTTTTGAAATAAAGTTGTTTAAATAAAATAAAATGAATATGTCATTTATTGGTTACGCAAAATAAGAAAAAACTTATAAGAAGAAAACAACTGAGTCGCAGTTAATTAAACAGTGAATATAATAAATATGCTTTGTACTATGAAAAATATATTGCGTGAAAATTTCAGCTCTTCAATCTTTATGAGATACAATCCACTGAAAGACAGACAGTCAGCTGTGATAGCAAAACACCCAGCTAAGTTTGTTGTGGGCTTCTTAGACCAGAACACGATTGGAACGCTTTTATCATCCACCACAAATTTAACTGGTGAAAATTATATTATTTTATATGAACGCTTCAAAGATGCCTGTCATAGATTAATATAAATAAAGATATTTTAAATTCTATTTTGAATTTGTGGTGACTGCGAAATAGTCATGTTGAATTTGTGGTGACTGCGAAATAGTCAAGTCAATAGTCGGGTCTGGAACCCTTAAATGAATATATCTTTACCGTTATTGATCGTAAAATTTTAAACTATTTTGTAACACTTGTGCACGACTTGTTTATCTAGAGAACTTAAGTTACCCATTGTTAAAGTTTCTTTAAGAGTTGTTTCTAAGTATGATTTCGAAAGACTATTTCTATTGTCATACTTAAATAAAAGATTAAAACTTTCAAGTCCCGTGTAAAGTTGCAGGCGTATACTAGCAGCACTTATTCCCCCTTAAAAATAAACGTCGCATAGCTGTTGTAAACTTATACATTGTATTGTGTTCTTCTTACGATTGTCATATTACTGTAAAGGAATATGTATATATAAGGGAAAAACAGTGTTTAGTTTATAAGTAAAACCTTTAATATACAAAATTATAGATGGGATGAGGAAGTTGAAGGTCTGATATATGAAGGTGGTAAGGTGTAGAACTCCCAGCTGGTATCTGTTTCCAGACACGTATAACTTCAGTATATCAAGGTTAAAGTGAATATTTTCTTCATCTAGGCAAACACGCTCCAACCCATGCCTCACCATTGCGCCAATCGGTAAATAAAAAGTTTTTTTTTTTTATACACTACAAGTTGGTCCTTGACAGTAATCTCGCCTGGTGGCAGATGATGCAGTCTGGGAAGGTAGCGGGTTAACCTTTTAGGGGTATGGCAAACCCACACTCCTAATTAGTTTCTACGCGTCATCGTGCCGCAACGCTAAACCGCTTGGCGACACGTCTTTGTCGGTAGGGTGGCAACTATCCACGGCCGAAGCCTCTCACCAGACAAGACTCGAGCCGGGAATCGAACCCAGGATCTCCAACTTTATGAAGTGACAGCGCACGCACTGCGCCCCTGTGGTCGTCAAATAATCGTAAATAAGTTTAGATAGTGCGTGCCAAGGTGTTGTAGTGTACTAGGTGCCCATTCATTAAGAAGATTAAACTGAAAGATTCACGCGATTAACTACACTTAGAGATCGGGGGCACTCTAGTTAAAACATTTTATTTGGTAAGTGAAAAGTTCTTAAAGTTATTGCCTTCATTAACCAAATACATACGCGCCACTTACGACTTAAATGAGAACAGTTTCGTTTCGGTAAGTGGAAAGTTTCAAAACATCTACCAAACCTTTGGGGAAATTTTGCGAACATTTTTCTGCGACCATCTGACGTTGACTAAGAATAAGTTATTTTTTTAAAGTCTTTATTGTTTCCCGAGTATTAAAATAATATTTTTGTAGGAAAATTTTAAACGCTACCGTTTTATAAATTTCCGACAAAAATATTTATTAAGTAAACTTGGTAGTAAAGCTACCGTGTTACGTACGTGTTGATATGATATGATGATATCGCATTATAAAGTTGGAGGTCCTGAATTCGATTCCTGGCTCGAGTCTGGTCTGGTGGAGCTAGTTACCACGCTACCGACAACGTGTCGCCAAGTGATTTAGCGCTCCGGCACGATGTTACGTAGAAACCAATTAGGAGCGTGGGTTTATCATACTCCTAACAAGTTAGCCTAGACTGCATCATCACTAACCACCATGTGAGATAGTCGTGAAGGTCTAAATTGTAGTGTATAAAAAAACTACAAAGTACTTTAGTAAGGTATTTTAGAACAAAACAAGGATTTGTTTTGAGGGAACAGGCGTTTATAGTTAATGTTTTTTTTTCAATTATTGTGTTTAATTGATGTTATATGGAATTATAAACGCCAGAAATAATAAAGAACTTTTTATCAATATTTAAGCTTATAATTCATAAGGTTAACCTCTCAATGCTGGTGAGCGCTTATAAGTGGGAGGTCCCGGGTTCGATCCCGGCAAGATATATTCACTAATCTTATCATTTCTTAATTTTCTCTGCCTTAGTCTGGCCTGGCAACGGGCTAGCTTCTGTTGGAATTAAGAAATAAGGGTATTCATAATTCAGTCATAATTCAGTTACTCCTTTTTTCATTTTGATCAATATTTAAACAAATAATGAAATGGGGGGCTGTCAAAATTACTTAAATTGGGTACTTTTTCATAGGATTTATATGATTTGAATGGCTGTATTTTTATATAATTTTCACATAGCATATAACAAATATATGAGATATACTTATATCGATGTATTCGTATCTGGTGAAGTTCCAACCGAAGATTGAAGTTATTTTAAATCTCGAGACAATATTGTCTCAGCACTCAGAGGTGTTCTAAGAAAAGATTTTTCTCAGTACACCGCTGAGATGTCTAAAGAGTTTACACAGGGGATGAAAGTTTGTATGTAGAAATATTTAAAAAAACACCTACTGTTATAGCTTGCAAAATTTCCCTCCTTATATATACTTACTTGTATAACTGGATAGAAAAAGTCAAAATATTAATGTGATTTCATAGTTCGATACGAACCACTTATATGATACGGTTATGATTCAGTTAAATAAAGCTTGTAGGTAAAACACCATTATAAGACTGTATTTAAACACAAGAAAGTGTTACAAAAAGCTGTGGGTCTGGTACACAAATCGTGTCTCATCACTTTATTGTGATTGAGGAAAATCAGAAAAGGGCTGCACGCGCCCTGAAAATTCGGCGACAGGCGAATGTTTTAAATAAAGACGTGTATTTTGTTTCTCTATCGGCTAAAGAAAAGGTTTTCACGCTTGGAGACCCTCGTTTATTTATTGTTTTTGGGGAAATTCACTTGTGTCGTTTAACAAGTATATTGGGATAGGTTTTTTATTGAAATCGTTTTGTCTAGTTATAAAATTCTACCCTTTGATCAAAAATATATGGCCTTGAAAAATAAAGATTCCCCAAAAAGAAGGAGGGCGAAGTTCCATGTAGTTCCAGCATCGGACTTAATACTCATTATCCCACATTCACAAATAAAATTTCCAGTATTAATACCACTAAACCATACTTACAAAAAAGGCAATGAAATTCAATAATATACAGTTAGGATAAAATATTTTACATACGTAAAACACAACATAAGAGCGCCTGGCAAATTTTTACTTTCGTGCGATGAATTTAGTAATTGCTAGTATTGTTCTCACAGGCACATATACGTAGACGAATTTGATATAAATAATTTTATTTTAGTTTTAACCAATTATGGTCGCATAAAATTACTGTGAAATATATTAATCAAATAAAATGATCTCTTTATATTAATGGTTTCCAATAAGTTGAGTTTACTTATAAAAACTTACTTTAGTTTGCTTATAAAAATATTTTTAGTTGAAGCCTAGATTCATCACATCTGCACTACCATGCACTGTGACACGGACCTGTATAATTCAGTCCGCCCTTATAAACTTTCCGCGCTGAGTATTTTAAAATGCTCACCTTCTGGCTTCATTTTTGAAATTTTTATGAATTCGTATGGTATGGTACAGTATGATATGTTATGCTTTAGTATGGTATGGTATAGTTTTGGATGGTACGAGTTGATCGGAATTGTCGTCACACTAAAGTGTTAAACCGGTGATCAATTCTTGATAATCAGCATCATTATCATTAATCAGCTAAACTGCGACGGACACCACCACGAATTACCGCGAAGGTTTGAACCCAACGCTGGAGGCCTTCGTTGTCATAGGAGAGGAATATAGAGTTATATCCTACCGGTGCTCTTTGGGCATGGATTTCAACGTATATAGTCACGTGGTGGTGGGATGAGACTAAGGAATATTTTTCATTATCTATAGGTATTCGATCATGAACGCTATGTCAAAGAGGCGTTAGTTATGATGATGATTACAAAAGCTTATTTTGTTCAGTTGAATATTAGTTTATTATTAGTTATTGAACTTAAGAGCGGAATAAGTACATCGCTGTTGCTTGAATGCTGAACAACCCTAGATCAGCCATTATTAAAGATATATTCAGGTATTACCCTAATAAATTCATCACTGAACAAGCGTAGGCCGCAATAGTAATATAATAAGATATGACAGTCTCGAGATAGCTTGATACCTCTTAGTGGTGGATGCGGGAAGGTAAGCTTGACAAATGACTTCTCAGAAGCTACGTGACCGCCCCTTGAGACTTACACTTTCTTAGAAATAGAAAAATAGGGTTTGTATTAAACTGTACTGCATTTCCTTTATTCTTACAAACATGGCTGCTGAAATTTGTGACATTTTTAACACGATTACGGTATTATGTTAGATTTTAAAACGGAATGGTTTATTTAAGTTTACTTGAAGTTAAATATACTTTACCAGATAGCTGACAGCACTTGGCGGGTGTAGTAGTAGTAGATTTCAACGTATTTTCCTATAATAAAAATAAGCTTTGATAAATTTAACTCCATCGGCAACAATTAATCATAATAGAAACATTATAAATTTCCAAAACACAGAATTGCAGTAACTGTCAAATATTAAAAAAAATATATATTCCACTAGTAAGTTATCCGCGACTTCGTACGCTATTCTTTAGTTTTCTTTCCAACTCCACAGACATCGCCTTTCTGGACGTAGATCAATGGTCATATATATTTTCTTTTTCCCCGCTGGGAAATGCGTTTACGCATCCCGGGGTATGTGGGACTCCCCGGCGGCCCGGCTGGCGACCAGAATACCCAGTAAAACCCAGCGATGCTCCTTCGCGTCGCCTGGTGGCTGGTGGGTCACGGGAACACTTGTGCACTCGACCGCAACCCAGCCAGCGTCATATATTTTTATAAAAAATATATATATATATATATATATATAAAATATATATTTAATTTAATTTTAATTTAGTGGCTCAAGCGTAAAAACTAAAAAACCATATAGTAGGTAATTTTCAATTTATACTATAAATTTGTACGGTTTCTATAATAATCACCATTCTTAAATGCAAAGATAAAATTTTTAGTTGAAATATCAATATCAATAGTGCAAACAGAATTGCAATCTCCTTTCTCTGAGTAACATGCTCGGCATAAATTTATTTTGCGTTTTAGCGATACTGGGCGACACATGGGCACCGACTTTAGTTTTGCATTTCAATGGCTGGCATTTCATTAATATTTTAGTTTCTGCTCAGATTCCATTCCACGTTCCTCCCTGAAACATACATTTATGTAATGGTGGGATTATGCAAATGATGTAAGTAATGCATCAATATCTAAACTGCTTTAGGCTGCTTACCAACCGGCGTTTTTCGTTGGTGTTGCGATGATTACGATGCGATGCGCTGCGGCACAATCATCATCATCATGTTCAACCCATTACTGGTTCACCACAGAGCACTTCTCTCCTCCCAATATGAGAAGGGTTTTTGGTCATAGTCCACCACGCTGGCCATGTGCGGATTGGCAGACTTCACACGCCTTTGAGAACATTATGGAGAACACGATGTTTTCCTTTACCGTTGAAGCAAGTAATATTTTAATTGTTTAAAAAACGCTCATAACTCCGAAAAGTTCGAGGTGCGTGCCCGGATTCGAACCGCCGACCTCTGATTAAGAGGCTGACGCCCTAACCACTAGGCTATCACAGCTTCACAACAGCGTCTTAAAATAGTGACGTAATAGCGAAGTGAATGATGAATGAGCAAATGCTCGACATTTTTTTTTATTCCAACACAAGTTAGCCCTTGACGGTAACCTCACCTGATGGTAAGTGATTTGACAGTGGAAGATGGTAGCGGGCTTACCTCTTAGGGGCATGGTAAACCCACACTCGTAATTGATTTCTACACGACATCGTGCCGGAACGCTAAATCGCTTGGCGACACGTCTTTATCCACGCGATCTCTCGACGTCGTCTCGACTTTTTGACAACCTCCGTGGCGCAGTGCGTACGCTGTTGCATTATAAAAGTAGGAAGTCTTGGGTTTGATTTGAGTGTAGTCTGGTGGGAGGCTTCGGCCGTGGCTAGTTACCACCATACCGGCAAAGACGTGTAGCGTAGAAACCAATTCGGGTTTTCGGGTTTTGTGGGTTTACCATACCCCTAACAGGTTAGCCTGCTACCATATCCGACTGCATCATCACTAACCATGAGGTGGAATTGCCGTCAAGGGCTAACTTGTAGCGTATAAAAAAAAACAACATTTTCACATGCAGGACGAAGCAATATAAATACGTTCTCAACACATTCAAATGTTACGACACTTTATGTTTTGAAAACTACACTCTGATCCGGAAACCTGAAGCTAGTTTTGTCGAAGATCGAGTATTTTTATAGCTTCCTTCGAAGCTTCCAAATGCAGGTTTGAAATTCAGTAAGAAACAAATAGGAGACTACGTTTAGGTATATTGGAGTTGAAATGTTTTCTATATTCCGAAAGTGCTCCTGCATTTTTGATGTTATGACAGCGGCGCGAAATAAAATTTTCTTTTTATATAATGAAAACATTATATTTGGTGGTTTGGTGTGCTTGTACACCATATTTATATGTAAATGTGCCGTAAAAATAAGAAGGTCGTTATTAAAATCAGCGTTTTCTTCGGAATATCGCAAAATGTTTTAATGAAATAAACTAGATGTGTATGTATAGTCCCGGTAAAGGCAGCGATGTCAAACGAGACGCAGGACTCAGGGAAATTAACAGCTACCTATACGACCACCTAAGTCTATTTGCATTTTGATTGCTATAATGACTATAATAATTACGATTATGGTACCACATTTGAACTTATTCCTCCTTTATGTTATTAAAAATATATTCTCATCTTTTAGGCCAATGCTTATTTATGTATGTAAACAAAGTATTTACGTATGTAGAGAGCGATCGTATAACTTCGATAAATCAAAATGGACACAATACCTTAATATATGGGCCAAGATCATTTAGAATGCAGTTGTTGTAGGACACCAGAGCTGTGATAGCCAAGTGATCAGGATGTCCGCCTCCTAATCAGAGGAGTTCAATCACGGGAGCACACTCAAACTTTCCGGATGCCAGAAGTAGGTTGTGTCTGTTACATTTTTGATAGTCATATTTTTTTTTTTATAATTTTGTTTTAGTTTGTGATGTTTAATTAGGAGATAACGGGGCTGGCATGTCCGTCAAAAAACGAATTTAAAAAAAAACAGAGTTATGAGCGTTTTAGCAATTAAGTATCACTTGCTTTAACGGTGAAAGAGAACATCGTGAGGAAACCTGCATGCCTGAGAGTTCTTCATAATGTCTTCATAATGCATCTCAAAGGCGTGCGAAGTCCGCCAATGCACTCGTACACAAAAATATACACTTGCACAAAATTACATAATATAATGTATTCATTATTTATAAATTTATGTATGTAATAAATGTGTTTATAATTATGCGTTTGTGTATTACCAACAGATTTGTAGCGATGTTATTGTAGGAGCGTCACGTTTCGCTTCAGTCTCCGTTACTGTTCACTATGTTAACCACGCATTATAATTAAACTTTATAAATAAAGTTAAACCGAAAACGCGCTCGATTCTGGTTACAATAGCAATATCTCATCAAGCCTTTCTATCGGAAATTAAATATTCAAAATGGCTGAGTCGTAAAATTAAAATACGCAACTAGAGATCATTCAGTGTCTGTTTAATATATACGTTTTTTAATTAATATTAATAACAGTGATTTATTATGATATTTTTATTTCAACTTTTTTTTATGATAATGGATACTGGATTTAAACTTGTTATTCATCGTTGAAAAAATACCATGATTTGTTTGATTTTTTCATGGAATTTTCGCTTATTTTATACTGATCCAAATGACGTTATTGTGACCGCTCGAAGACGAAAGTGACACAAAAGTTTCAAATAATTATAGTATACTATACTTATAAAGTCGAATTACAAAATCGATAAAGCCCAATTCAAATTATGTAACGTAATAAAATACATACTGTAATGGAAAACTACATTAAGTCTGTAAGCTACATTAGTTGATCAAATGCCGTAATGAAGTGTTTTATTTTCGTTTTAACATAAGAAAACGCAGTTTCCAAAAATACAAGATGTCTAACCGAAGTCATTTAATACGTTTCAAACAGAAACGACAACTACGTTCAACCCCAATTAATTTTCTCAAATAATAAATTAATCATCACCATGATCAATTGTCGACTTACGGTGTTTTCCTCCATCGTTGGAGTAAGTAATATTTTAATTACTTAAAAACACACATAAGTTCGAAAAGTTAGAGGTGCGTGCCTGGGATCTAACCTCCGACCTTAGGAGGCGCACGTTCTAACGACTATGCTATCACAGCTAAATAAAAATAAATGAATTCATATTACTCATATTCAAGTTGCTCTTAATCAGCAATGGAATTTTAAAAAAAATCTCGTATCCAAAAAAAAAGTAAGAAATACAATTTGACAAGTATTCAAATCTAGCACGAAATCTCTAATTAGCCACTCTGAAGTTTTCCAATCACAAAACTTCAAAATAAGAAAGGGAAGCTTGAAAACGAACCGAATTACCCAATTAAGCCTGACAAGCAAAAGATAAACAAGTTTAAGTCACGCGACAGCGCATCCTGGTGAATTTTAACGTGAAAATAGCGCTATTCTTGATGGTAGCTATAGGTATCATAGCCATAATAGTTCAGCTAAACTAGTTACAAAAAATATAAAATTCCATGTCCTAAGGTTGCCAAAGGATTTTATTACTAAGCCTATCTTCTGATAGTGGACTGTGTCTCATGAACCGTAATAATAGTCTTGAAATAATTTCTAGTGTGTCTTTCATTTGCAGCACTACACAAGGAGACTATATTTTGGGGATTTTTTGTTCATTATTACCGTGTGCCTTTCTTATCGTGGGTAAATCCTCATGGATACCTCTGCGCCGCGGGGAGGCACAGAGGTTATGTCAGAATCCTACTGACTAAAACCCCCACGTGTTCCTACTCACCGCTGTATGGTGGAGCCAAGGGAACGCTTTTACACACAACCAATGCCTTTATTTATTGGTGTTTAATATTGCATCGTAAGCTGTTATAGCCTAGTAGTTAGAATGTCAGCCTCCTAATCAGAGTTCGGGGGTTCGAACCCGCGCACGAACCTCTTACTTTTCGGAGTTATATGCGTTTTTAAGCAATTGAAATATCACTTGCTTCAACGGTGAAGGAAAACATCGCGAGGAAACCTGCACGCCTGTGAGTTATTCGTAATGTTCTCAAAGGCGTGTGAAGTATGCCAATCTGCAAATGGCCAGCCTGGTGGACTATGGCCAAACCCTTCTCATATTGAGAGCAGACTCGTGCTCTGTAGTGAGCCGAGAATGGATTGATCATGATGGCATCGTGATACGGAAGCTTTAAATATTAAAAATGAAGAATATCCATTTAAATTTGAATATTAAACTCAACTATTAAATCCTCCTGTAATATTATATGTCGCGTCAAGGACGTCCGAGTTGTTTTTTGTAAGGGTGACACGTCAGCATTGGTGATGTCACGATTTTGTTTACTTTCGCTCATAGTAATTAAAACCACAACTTGCCGGTTTACACTTTTATTGCGACAATAAGAGGTCCGAACAGTCCGACGTCTCGAGCGAGAGAATCTGTGAAAGGCATCGACCGCCCGTATTTATAGCACAAAACATGCTTGTACAAAATTGATTGTTACTCGCTAAATTATGTTAGCAAAATCATCAATCCTCAAAATGTGGGTAATTATTGAATTCTTGAGGTTTTTGACGCCGCTTAATAAAGTTAATAACTTCTTTGCGCCGAAATATATAATATGTATACTTTTCTTGCGAGTGCCATTCTAAACCTTATTTTGTTTTAATTAACGTGTATTATTCATTGACTTTAACGTTTTTTGCACACCAAACAAATTTCACAAAAATATTAGAAGCTCTGTTCATATAGACAAAGAACAACAGTTATTTACTGTCATAGTGTGGGTCGTTTTTGTTTGTTTGAAATGGATGCATAGTTTTGTGAAATACAGACCGATGAAATTGGCGATATTTCTTGTCGATGTCTGAAAATTCCGGTTTGTAGTTTAGAGCTGTGGGCACGCATCACGATGTTAGTACCAGATCTACAAACTAAAGAGTGATATTGGGATTGTTTATACATTACGGTTTGGGGGTGTTAATATAAATAATTAAATGTTAATAATACTTTGAATCCATAATAAAGTCACATTCATTTGCTATTAAAGTGCATTTAACTACACTTGAAGCGGTGATAGCTTAGTGATTAGGTCGTCAGCCTCCTAATCAGAGGTCGGCGGTTCGAATCCGGGCACGCACCTCTTACTTTTCATATGTGCGTTTAAAAAAAAAATTAAAATATCACTTCCTTTAACGGTGAAGGAAAACATCGTGAGGTAACCTGCAAGACTGAGAATTCTCCATAATGTTCTCAAAGGCGTGTAAGGCTGCCAATCCGCAAGGCCAGCGTGGTGGACTATGGTCAAACCCTTCTCATATTGAGAGGAGACCCGTGCTCTGTAGTGAGCCGGTAATGGGTTGATCATGATGATGATGATATCTACCTTAATGCATGTGTTACATAACGCTTCATAAAAGTTTAATTTTTGTTATAAGTACTATTGTACTTATTACTATTGTACTTTCACGTATTTTCTTGTTATATTAACGTGTTATTAGTATTTCGCCGACCTCTAAGCAAATAGAGTACAAAGCAAACACTATGATAATGTTTTTTGTTCCCCGGTCGAGATTGCCGACCGGATGGGAAAAAAAACGTCGGTTCGTTTGCCCTAATTTCATTATCCGTGTGTTTTTCCTTTCATTTATCACTTGTTAAATAGTGTGTAATATTATGTTACTTACTCATATTTTTCTTCATAGTTTTTACTGCTTGGAACTGTCATGATTTCCAAATGTTTTAGATTTTAGTATCTTTTAATTTACAGATATAATCTTAATCATTAAATAAGAATATATAATTGAAGTACGTAATTTGACTTAAATGGCTTAGGTTTACTTTTGACTATTTGAATGAAAAGTATCTCAATTGACTGTTTTCTTATATTTGAATACCGCATTATCACTAACCATAAGGTGAGATTCCCGTCAAGGGATCAGGAGGAAAGGGGGGCACTTCTAGTATTATTAAACAAAAATAGACTGGGGAAAATTATGAAATTTTAAATTCCTAAAATCGAGAATTAAACCCTGGACTTCACACTTGTAAGAGCTCAGCGTTCAACACTGTGCCAGGGAGGTCGCGTCAGGAGAATAATCATGATTGGGCTTTACAATTTCAGTAATTCGAATCTTAAAACTAAAATTCCTAAATAGACATTAAAGTTAATGCAAATAAAAAGCAGTTAATTTTATAACCTTTTTAAACTTAGACAATACCAGTCGTTTGAATTTGAATAGTAAAAGAAAGTTTTTATTCTCAAAGTTGACAATTAAGTTGAATGGTTGACAAAAAGTTAAGAGATGACAATACCTATGATAATTTTGAATTACTAAAGTAATATTTAAAAGTGAACAAGAATACAAGGTACTGAAACATAAATTCAAATATGCAGTCTGCAAACCCATTTGATAAGAAGCTACAGTTTTGTTACTTTTAAAAGCTGTTGGATATAAATTATCTCTCAATTATGATAATAATATATCTTTTTGCCTATTACTTATCACACGAAATTTCAACTGCTCAGAGATGTACACCCGGGTTAAAACCTAGGCTGTGTTTTAGTAATTTTTTTTTTAATCATCAAAAGAAAAAATTGTGCCCGAGACTAGCTTGAGTTTTGACAACCTCCGTGGCGCAGTGCGTTCCCTGTCGCATTATAAAGTTGGAGGTCCTGGGTTCGATTCCCGGCTCGAGTCTGGTCTGGTGGAATACTTTGGCCGTGGCTAGTAACCACCCTACCGACAAAGACGAGTCGCCAAGCGATTTAGCGTTCCGGCACGATGTCGCGTAGAAACCAATTAGGAGCGTGGGTTTACCATACTCCTAACAGGTAAGCCCGCTACCATCGCGATGATGCTGTCTAGGATAGACAGCATCATCACTTACCACCAGCCGTCAAAAGCTAACTTATAGTGTAAAAAAAAAATGAGTACATATCGCCATTCCTCCTGGTTTTGTATTTACCCAAGCACGCTTACTCGAAAAATTCCCACTGTATAAAGGTTTTTACTAAGGTTTTTGGCATTAATCGTTGCCTCAAAATGCTTTCAGAGACATCAACACGGAGAAACGAAAGGTTATAACAACATTGTACTTAAGATGGCGGCCAATTCTTGAGATATAACGATGCAAGACAAACAGCATCAGCAGGGAAACGATGGGTAAGAACGGAATGTAGGCACTTCAATGCAATATCATCAAAATAAAAAGAAAAATCAGAATTACTCGCTGTTTGTGCACCATCATGATCGTGCTTAGGATATAGCTCAAAAGACCCAAGCTATTGATGTTAGAAGTTCGAAATCGTTAAACACTTTTAAAAGTCGACTTAAAAACTTTTATTTATCTAAATGCCATATTAATGAATAGTTTATGTGTATATATATTTATTTATATATAAAAGTATATATTTATCGATATTTTATATTATGTTTTGGAAATTGCGCCATTACACACTAATTTTAATTAATTCTTTCCCCAAGGGTTGTCTGGAAGAGATTGCTGAAGCAATAAGACCGCCTTTGCATACTTATGTGCTAAGTGTTTTGTGTTGTTGTTTCTTTAAAATTTGTGTGCAATAAAGAGTATTTAGCTGATCTTATCTTATCTTTTTGGCTAGTTAAAAAGAAAATTACTTCACTATCAAACCCCTTATACTATGTCTATGAAAATAAAACGCCAATCCTTAAGCATTATGATGCATGAATCACAAACAAACTTTCACATGTACAAACTAGGTAAGGCATTAGAAAACCTATTATTTTAAATTGTAATATGTTAAATTTAATGCTATTAATAAATTTGGCTGCTTTAATTGAAATAAGAGTACTAGTACCGAATATTTGTCAATGCCACCACTAACAAGTTTATCAAATGGGTCTCAATTGAATACAATAATGGAATGCTACATGCCACATTGCCACATCGGTGCATAATATGGTGTACCACAATGTGGCTATTCTGCACAATATGGCACTTTTGCTAAGCGTTGCAGTCATGCGATACAAAATTACTTGCAAGTTTAGCTTCACAACAGCTATAATTATTTTGATTAACTATAATTATGCGAAACAGGCGGTGGTCATTATGATTTTAATGCGTTCGATAATAATAGGCACTTAAATTTAAACCACTTTTAACAAGTTGCCAGCTTTTTAGGATTCCGTAGTCAATAAGGAATCGTTATAGTTTCGCCATTTCCTTGATCCACGTATTCTGGATTCACGTCTATCCATCCACGTATTAGCTCTAAGCCTATTATTACTAAATATATTTTGGTATGATTATATTAATATTTATACATCGCCAATGTGCTAAAAGAATATTTTAAAATAATTGCATTTATAGTAAAGTTGAAAATCATTTGTTTACCTACATGTAGGGACATGTAAAAAGGGGATAATTTTTCATTTCCTCTTAGTGTACCTCATATTCTGGGATATCGTTATTTTCACCATTTGTCAATAAAGTTCTAATTTGAATTATGAAATATGCTTAGTTTTGTTACAGACAAGTGTATAATTTCGTTGAAAATTAGTAAGATGAAGTAGTTAGTAACCAAAAAAACTCAGTATAGGGCATTAGCCCTATATTGTGTGGGGCCCGACACGCACTGGGGTGTTTTTTTGATATAATTCTAAAATAAGTAATCGTAACCCGTGATTTTATTCACTTAAGATTCTTAACTCCTCGGATATTATGATTTTTTGGGCATGAAAATATTTATCTCCAAAATTAGAAGCTCAAGCTTTTTATCATTTACGTGGCGTATTTGGAAAAATATTCAGTAAGTTCTTTTTAGTTTATCAAAAGAGTTTTTATAATTGATTATTTATCGGCCGAATTTTAAATATTTTATACGTCAGTCTCTTAGCACATTTTAAGCACGACTAAAGAGAGATGGCGCTGTTCCGTTATTTACGTTACATATGTATTTTATATCAAAAATAACTTAAGAACTCTCATTAATTATTGCAATGAAATAAAAATATACCAACATAATTACTATAAAGGAAACTTTCGCTCAAAATGCCAGCGAAGTTGTTCGTTCATATATTATTATGTCAATCGATTATTTACTCCGTAGTTTAAAAATTTATAAATTAACGCTCGAAATACTTGTACATGGTGCGTTTTGTTTCCCTTTGACTACTTATCCCATGTTATCGTCATCATCATGATCAACCCATCATCGGCTCACTATAGAGCTCTGTAGTGAGCCGGTAATGGGTTGAACAAGAGGAAGAAGATAGAGCACGGTCCTCCTCTCAATATGAGAAGAGTTTGGTATAGTTAACCACGCTGGTCATGTGCGGATTGGCAGACTTCACACGTCTTTGAGAACATTATGGAAAACTCTCAGACGTGAGACTTTCCTCACGATTTTTTCCATTACCGTTGAAGCAAGTGATATTTTAATTGTTTTAAAAACGCACACAACACACATAACTCCGAAAAGTTAGAGGTGCGTGCCCGGATTTGAACCGCCGACCTCTAATTAGGAGGCTGACGCCCTAACCACTGGGCTCTCACCACTTCTATATAACTTCACTTCGTTACGTTATTATATTATGTACACTGTATATAATAACATAACTAAATGAAATTTATGTTGCTACGAAATATTCTCGTAGATTTCGTTGCCGTAGCAATGAGCTACGCAGCCAATGCACTGATATTTTTTGTCAGAATAATCCCCGTATTTTTATACCGACACACCGTTTTCCAAATATTCGGAGAGGCATATACGAAGAATACATTATGAATCATAATTAACAGTCACTTGATCCCATCGGAATCTCCATGACAACATTATTGGAATCATATTCCAATAAAAGTTCTCAGAACTGATAAATAATATTGTACATTGTTAATATCGTGTCAGACTCCTTGTTGATGAATATATCTATACTCCAGGTATTATACTTAAGATGTTATAAGTGTGAAAATGTATTTGTTTGTTTGTGTGAGGCTCTACCGTTTATAATCCGTTTATAATTAAATAAAAATCTAGTAATGGACATTGGATACTTTATGTCCCCGAAATTACAGAGTTCCTATATAATATTTTAATTATCTTATGATTTTCAAAAAAGATTGTAAATTCACTTGTCGAAAAGGTGGACAACAGCAATTGTACAAATATGTCCTCCGAATCATGACAAATTGGATTATTGCAAGTTAACCAAAACCTATATCTTTACAAATAAATAAAATTGGAGTGTCTGTTTGTCATATTGAAATAACTGTTTTTTACTACATGCATATGAATATGCATACGGACACCAAAATAACATTCTGTCTGTCTGTTTGTTCCGGCTAATCTCTGAATTGGCTGGACCGATTTTTACGGGACTTTTATTAGCAGGTAGCTGATGTACTAAGGAATAAATGAGACTACTTTTATTTTGTCAAAATGTGTATTTAGTGGTAATTCATTAACGCGTAGGTACTCCGATTTCACTCATTCTTTTTTTTTTTTTTAGAAAGGAGATACTTTACTGTTTATCCTGTAATTATTTCAAGTAATTCAGGTTAGTAATCTATTGCTTCGTGATTGAAAGACACTAACTCAACGCAGACGAAGTCGCGGGCGTCAGCTTGTAACTAATAAAGTACGGAACAGACACACGCAGCGCATCTAACGCGAAACTTATAAATCCTCGAGCTAACAGCTTGTAGGATTTTTTATTTCACTACAAGTTAGTCCTTGATGGCATATTTATTTATTTCATCTGAAATAACTGATGATGCAGTCTGAGATGGTACCCTTAATCTTATTTGTTTGCGCTTTGAGTAATGAAAATAATCTATTTCGTTTAAGCGGAATTCATAGTACTGTGCTACAGGACAATGAACTCCGCTTAAACTAAGCGATAAACATGTGATTATAAATATAAATCCCTCAATACTAATGAAAATAATACACTTACAGAACAATTTCCGATTCCCAGCTGGCTTTACCTAACTGAATAAGAACAAAACTTTGCTTGGCTTGTTCTATGTAATTATGTTAACGAAATAATATTTTTCTTTCATCGAATAATGCTTGAAGTTTCGCATGAAAAGATTATACGGAGTAGTATATAATCTTTTCATTTTATATTACCCATATACAATGGATAAAGCATACGTACTCGTAGTAAATAAAAATACGTGGGTTGTTTTTTAGAGCCAGCTGTATTATGATTATGGAGTGTGTAGAGGAACCTTTTGAAACCGGTTCCTTATCTTCAAAATAATATTTTATATTATTTATCTATGTCAATGTCAAATTGTTCCAATCATGAAATCGATATCAGTAGATATTTGAATAGGGAGTGTTCATTAACAAAGGCTAATTATTGGAAAGGCAAAGGTCTTACCTATTTAGCTATCTTTACCATAAATGTCATAATTGTTCGTCTGAAGACTATTACAAGACTTGGTTGTATGGACTCAGGCAGAGGTCTATAAAGCGGGCTTAGCTTATCTATGACTTAAGAAACAGTTAAAGCGAGACAGATTTATGTGTATGTCATAAGTTTGTCTCGTTTTAGCACTAAGTAAGGCTGAGCGAAGTCAAATTACCTAAAGATTTCATCATCAATGCCTACCTTATTTTTTTGTAAATATTATATTCAATTGCGCCCTAAAGGAACTCACTTTCACAAATTTTATAGGTTGTTTTTCAACAGATGTGTCTTCATCGATATCGTCGTCGACGCCCGCCAATATAATATAATAATAATACTGCGGCCTTCTTTTCCAGCCGCTTTTTCTGCAGGGCTTCCAGGATTGGGGTAATTTTTATTGAGGTTGTCAACCTCGCGGCCCCCCGCTCCGTGCAGGGTGCCCCTGGTCCCGCTCAGTGCGGGTTACGGGTTGCCCGAAGGTGGCCGAAGCCGCTGCCCACTAGTCATGAGACCAGAGGGCCTGCCGCGCAGAGCGTTTCCACCCACACTGTAATTTTTAAGGAGGTCTTCTTCCTCCCAGTACAAAAGCCATCAGCACCTGACAGGGCACCGTTTTCCCCCTCGCGTCATCACCCAGATACTCTCGCAGTCCACTCTGATACGCAGAGAAGTACCAGGAGCACAAGAAGCACTCCAACCATGCTAGATTGAAACCGGTACCTTCTATATCTGGAAGGCATTCCCCAATCCACCACTCGGGGACGCGCCCGATGGGGACTAGCAACCCCACACGGGATGTTTCCTACTACCTTGGGTTTTATACTATAAAAAATTACTTCAACACGTAAAACTTAATGACTCATTAACTTCTGTTCCAATTTTCATAATAATTCCTTTACAGGATGTTGGTCGACCACGTCATTTGGAAATGCCTGCCGTGATAAACTGCACGTAATCATGACTGTGATATACGAAAAGTAATATATTGCGTTTCAACGCACGCCTACCGACGAAGTACCTATTATATAACTAGTTTTTATACATAATAACTTACTTATAAATAATAACTGCTTAAGCTGTGATAGCCTAGTGATTAGGAAGTCCGCCTCCTCATCAGAGGTCAGAGGTTCAATCCCGGGCTTCAAACTTTTGCGAGTTATGTGAGTTTTTAAACAATTAAAAAGGTGAAGGAAAACATCGTGAGGAAATCTGTACGGCTGAGCGTGCTCCGTAATGTTCTCAAAGGCGTGTGAAATCTGCCGATCCCTACACGTCCAGAGTGGTGGACTATGGCCAAACCCTTCTCATATTGAGAGGAGACCCGTGCTTTATATTGAGTCGGTGATTTTATTATTTTTTTAAATTTGAGATAGGCTTATGCTTGACGACAGTCAGTACTAGAAGACACTGATGAGGTCTAGGTTGGAGCGCGCTTGCCTAGAAAATACCTATTTACTCTTCCCTTGAAGGGACTAGGGTTATGCGTGGATATAAACACAGATGCTGGCAATAAGTTCTACACCTTAGGTGATGGGTTGATCATGATGATGAATTAATAGCTAACATCTATGGACTTGGTGCAGGCATTCAGTAGCGCGTACAACAAAATACCGTAATACAGTAGTAGTAAGTGCTGTCGCTGGTCACATATTAACTTCGCGCACGTAACCTCGATTTTGGATCGTCGCTATCGCAATACAGCTTCAATACAGTCATGAGCTGCATTTACTGAAGCAGCGATACCAATAAACATTACTTGGCGGGCGTTCTGTTACGTTTGAAATACTAATAAATAACTAGGAAAAAATGCAGTTAAGTTATTTATTTATCTCCTCTTAATTTTAGCTTTACACGATAGTAAACCTAATTTGCTAGAGTAGCCTAATAAATTCAAATTCAAATTCAAAATAATCTTTGTTCAAATAGTCCTTAAAAAGGCACTTTTGACGCGTCAATAATTTACATAGTAGTTATTTCATGGTGATAACTACATTCGTAAACTTAAAACTAAAGCAATGAGGGTTCCAAACACGCCCCGGTCTAAGAAGCCCACAACAAACTTAGCCGGGGATAAAGTAATATATACGTATAAGTTTATATATATATAATAAAAATTGCCTAAATTTACACAATCCGGTAACATAATCCATGATGTCACTCAGATTAAAACTGAATAGGTCCAGCCTCTGTGCGACAGCGTTCAGAGTGATAAGTGCGCGCCTCAGAGGAGCCTGGTTGAGCAGTTCATTTTTATATTATATTACTTTATTATTTAATGTACTTATGTATTTCCTGAATAATATTATTTAATTACGTTGATGGTGCCCTGTCATGTCCTCACTGCGCGCGTTTATTCCGTGCAAAAATAGGGTACATCAGCCACATCAGGGCACACGAACGACGCCCTTATTAAACAAAATTAACAGACACCCAGTCGCTGTTGCCGAATCGGTAGTGATATGATATATAATGATATTATTTATATTGCGAACGTTAAGGTTGAGCATATCCCCTTTTATTCCTAACAAAACTAGCGTAAATGGAAACCCAATTCATTGGTGAATTATTATTTTTCACGGACATTTTTTTCACGACTGACAGCACGTCTAACATATGAATAATCGAAGAAGCGCCGTTAGCTGTTACTTAATTCTTAACTTAATTTTATATAATATACTCGTAAAAGAGAAAACTACGGTACCGTTTATTTCAAGTGTTTCACTTGAGGACAGTTACAAAGGGCATTGACTAAAAGGTCTTATTTAAACATAGCACAACTTTTATAGCTATCATTTTTTTTTTATAAGCAACAAGTTATCCCTTGTCGGTAATCTCACCTGATGGGAAATAATGATCGTCATGGTAGCGGGCTAATCTGTTAGGAGTATAGTAAACTCATACTCTTAATTATCCTCCTCTAACTCCCACCAGATTAAACTCGAGCCGAGAATCGAACCTAGGACTTCCAACTTTATAATGCGAGAGCGCAACCGCTGCGTCACGGAGGTCATCAAATAAATAATATATAAACAACCCAAGTTGGATGGAGATCAGTTATAATTATTAGTCATATGTTATTGATAATAACCGAGACCCAAGGCTTAAAGAGCTCTGCGAGTTTAGGGATTAGATTCCACGGTTTTATAACTCCAGGCTGTACAAATGAACACTCTGCATTAGAGTACCATGGTGGGTCAATCCCTGTCTCTTCATCATGATCAACCTATTACCGGCTCACTACAAAGCACGGGTCTCCTCTCAATATGAGAAGGGTTTGGCTCATAGTCCACCACGCTAGCCATGTGCGGATTGGCAGACTTCACACGCCTTTAAGAACATTACGGAGAACTCTCAGGCGTGCAGGTTTCCTCACGATGTTTTCCTTCACCGTTGAAGCAAGTGATATTTTAATTGTTTAAAGATGCATATAACTCTGAAAAGTTAGAGGTGCGTGCCGGGATTCGAATCCCCGACCTCTGATTAGGAGGCTGACGCCCTAACCACTAGGCTATCACCGCTTCACCCTGTCTCTTTTTATAGCTTTTCTGCACTTAGACTTCAAAATTATGACAATAATGAAGATGGTTGGTCAAATTAATCTACATTGAAGCAGTTTTGTGGAACAATATTCAATAACCTTGCCTTACCTTACCTTTCTGCCCTATGAGAGAGTTGGCCTATAGCCTTCATATTTCTTAGATGTTAGTGATTTTTGTTTACGCAGGCACAGAAAGAATTGCGAATGGTTTCTAGAGAAACATATCCGAAGTCGGAGTGTGTTAAATGAATGTTTTATGCCACTCGGCCGATATAAGAGTGTGGTCGGTAAAGTGAAACTATTCAAATAAGTTCCAACCTATAAGTTGAGAGTCAAGTCTCGTACTAGATAACAGTGTTTTTAAAGAAACCTCTTCGGTATTCCGGGAAAAAGGAGCCGAATGGGTTACAACGGAGACATGAAATGGGGTCGTTTGAAATCCCATTTCAGGCTAAGTACCCTTTGACAGGAAATGCTCTTAACGCTTGCAATACATTAGATAGCTCCATGTTGAAAGAATGTTTTACAGATTGTGTGACTCGTATTGTTAAGATATCTACGAGTAGCTTAGATGGTGTAGCTTGTTTGTAACTTTACTAAAGGACTGGTACGGTATGTAGAACGATTGAGCTTAGGTAATTCTATTTTAAAAATAGAAATGACTCCGTTCAAACTTATCCCAGTTAGTTTAGTCTCATCTTTGGCTTCCTAGATTGAACAATTTTTTTACTTAGAAGTAGCCTCCGCTATGCATCAACTTACTCGCACATAGTTTAACTCCATAAGAAAGATTGAGATAGCATATCCCTTATTTCATAAGCAACTATGCCTGCTCCAGGCCTTATTAAGATAAGAGAGTAACCTCATGAAAGAGTTTTTACTTTTGAACTTTCTACTGGAAAACAAGAAACCAATCCTTAGAGTATTAGGGACTTTAAAATTCTTCGCCAACTATGGGACAATCGTGATCGAACACCACTTAGTAAGTTCGTTTTATCATAATAATTAAAATCTAATACTACGAGAGTTACAATTAGCAAAATTAGAAAAATGCCAAGAATATTACTTTAAAAACTATTCGTTTTATTCCTTTTAAAATAATTTTAATAAATCAACAATCAACTAATGTACAGTGTCCTAAAACTAATGTGACATTAACACAATTTGTAAGCAATTAATTAAAATGCTTATGTTTAATTTTGGTAATCAATTGATTGGCTAAAACTTTGCATATGTTATTCGAGGCTTTGTTCATATATATTCTAATACAAGTGAGCAATTGATTGGAATCTGGGCTAAACTGTTATGAATTATGCTAAACATGAGTTTAAATACATATATATTTAAACGGAAACGTTTGTTTAAAGTGAAGGCAAACTTGAAGGCATTAACTACAAAATCGCTTGCTAGCCTCTACCAGGCCCGGCCAAATAATAAATATCTAAATTGCCACAGCCTGAGATCAAACTCCGGATAAGACCACGTTGCTCACAAATCTGCAAGGATCGTCAATAAAGAAACATGCAGAAGCAATTTTTTGAAGCAAATTACAATACCTAAATTACAATTAAAATTGCTTCCATTCATAATGAAGAGCCAGTTTCGTTTTACGGTTTTACCATAATCGAACCCTGGAACCCAATCAAAGCGTTGTAAAACATTTATAATCCCTTAAAAGCTGGGGTTGCTAACGTATTATTTGTCGCTCTGTTATTATAAATGTTCATATAAGGTCGGCCGGGATAAGTAACGGTGGCACTTAACTTCAGGCGAATAAAAATATGAGTGGTCTTTAAAAAACAGTATATTAAAGAGAGTTTTTTTTTATACACTACAAGTCAGCCCTTGACGGCTATCTCACCTGGTGGTAAGTGATGATGCTGTCTAGGATGGTAGCGGGCTAACCTGTTAGAAGTATGGTAAACTCACGCTCCTAGTTGGTTTCTACGCGACATCGTGCCGGAACGCTAAATCGCTTGGCGACACGTCTTTGTCGGTAGGGTGGTAACTAGCCACGGCCGAAGCCTCCCACCAGACCAGACTCGAGCCGGGAATCGAACCCAGGACCTCCAACTTTTTAAAAATGCGACAGCGCACGCACTGCGCCACGGAGGTCGTCAAATTACCTAGATGAAATGAGAAATGAGGTAAGAATTACCTAGGTATATTATAGAGAGTAAGAATTACCTAGGTATAAAATTGTCATAAAGCCACACGCAAAAACAAGTAGTTAAATAACTTATAAATTGGGCTTCGGTCGACTACGTCATTCGCAACTGGTCGTGGTGATAAATTGCTTGTAATCATGGCTGGTGTACACGAAAAGATATTTATTGCTTTTTGAATTACTTCATTTTATATATTTATAATAACTTGCGCTGTGTTGCAACTTCTATATTATATTTTCCGATCATGCGAATTTTATGCGTTATTGCCAATGAAAACGGTCTCTTTTAAGTTAGTATAGTTTCTTCAGCTAAAGTAATCTAGCTTGTCTTAAGCATTGTTACATTATTCCATGGGCTTTCCAAACTCATAAGTACTTCATATTAACAAAAATACGCAAATTATCAATAAATTGCTAATCTTGTAAAAGTTGGTAGTTCAGTATTTACTATAAATATATTAAATTATAAAATTCATGTAAAGTCATAAGGCTGCATTTGCACACTAGCACCTACTATACTTGTTATCTTGCATTGTTTTTCTTTGTGTTTTATTACAATGAAATGAATTAGGTTTGAAAATCTTTATTTAAACAAAAGAAAATCATTAAGTGTTTATATGTGTGTATATAAACACTTAATACCAAATCAATAAACGAAAAGTTATGTTATTATAAATACTATCCTTTATGTTAACAAAAGCGGTGATAGCCTAGTGGTTAGGGCGTCAGCCTCCTAATCAGAGGTCGGCGGTTCGAATCCGGGCACGCACCTCTAACTTTTCAGCGTTATGTGCGTTTAAAAAAAAAAATTAAATATCACTTGCTTCTACGGTGAAGGAAAACATCGTGAGGAAACCTGCACGCCTGAGATTTCTCCATAATGTTCTCAAAGGCGTGTGAAGTCTGCCAATCTGCACATGGCCAGCGTGTCGTTTTATTACAGTGGACTATGGCCAAACCCTTCTCATATTGAGAGGAGACCCGTGATCTGTAGTGAGCCAGTAATGGGTTGTTCATGATGATGATGATGTAAACAAAATAGTCTAATAAATAAATGTCTAATAAATAATCTCAATAAGTTAGTGGATACACCTAGATTAATGACTAGAATCTATGAAAGATCGATAAGCCTTACAAAATTTGCCCATTATAGGTATTTTTTTATTCCATTACAAGTTAGCCTTTTACTGAATTTTAAACTGGTGGTAAGTGATGTAGTCGAAGATGGAAGCTGGCTAACGTGCTAGCGAAATGGCAGTTATAAAGAACTCATAAACTTTGAATACAAGGCATCGTACTGGAACTCTGAATCCCTTGACTTTACATCTTTATCGGTAGCGCGATATCAAGCCAGATCAAACTCGTGAAAATGAAGAAATTATAAATTCCCACTACAGTAACTTAAAGTATTCTAGGTTTTAATCAAAGTTTATCAAACTGACTGTAGCAGTTGATGAACGTTAGTCAAAAATGATTATTCTCTGACACCTTCTTCTTGTGAACTTCCTTAAACCAATTGATAAAAGTTTTCCTAATTACCCCGTGCCGTCGTTAGTCAAATTAAGTTGATTATTATTACGTTAAAAGGGACACAATGTTTAATATTTTCACACAATTAACGACGTGTGCGTAAATTAACAGAACCGTCATTTATTTTGGGTGACAGAATACGGGCGTCCCCCTTTCTTAATAACGTCAGAGTATACTTGGATAACAGACGGTGAATGAAATGTTTGCAGATGAATAAAATATAGCATTAATAATATATGAGATATTAGATGTCTTATGGTTCAAAATGATTTTAGAGGACCGTATATACATAACTAGAGAATGTCAGTGAAATTTCTATAAATTATCGTTATATTTGGAGCTAATCTCGATTCAATTACTCTAAACCTTTGTACTTTATAAATTTAACATTTAAAAATGCCTTAACGTAAAATTAAAGTATATCAAATCGTTTAGTGTAAAAGATACGGGGCCACAAACAGAAACAAAATATAGTGATCGAACATATTTGCGTCGAGGGTAAAAAAATTAAGACCAGAAACGAGTTTTTCATTAAGTAAGTATTTTACGAATCGCCGACCGAGAGGAGACCCGTGCTCTGTAGTGAGCCGGTAATGGTTGATCATGATGATGATGATGACTATTTTATTTACATATCTACTATAAACTATAAAATAAATTACACAGAAGAAAAGGTTCTACTCAATTTTACGGCTATAAAATTATGAAAAAATACAAGCTTCAATGGAATAATGGTTATTATACAAGAAGAACAAGACAATGCGGGCGTGTAAATTGCCTTCTCCTTTTGGAGACATTGCTCGCGAATCAAACAAGAAATATGTATTAAATATGCATGTTTTATAAGTGTAGTACACTTACCAAATGCGGTCTGATTAACATGAGTATACTCAATGATAATCACGTAAAAGGGACACGTTGATTAATATTTCAACACAGTAAATGACATGACGTGGAAATTAACTTGTGCGTAATTTATTTTGCGTGACAGAATGGGGACAATCTACCACTTCTTAATAAGCCGGTTACAGTTTACACTGTAAACACAGTTCAATGTATGAATGCTAATAGAAATCTACGAGAATATTGAAATGATGTACTCACAAATTCATGAACCAAAATTCGTGATTTATATTGACGTTCCCGCAATGAAAGTATTCCCTTTGTTACATCTTGCTCGCTATGCTAAAAGGGCTATTATTGCCTAAAACATAAGTACGGGTACTTATAATAAACAAAGGGATTCAGCCGCCGTTGCATAACGAGAAGCACTTGAACGATTTCAATTTTCAATAAAGTCGGCCATTTTTTTCATCTTCAAATGGTTTTCATTACGGTGCGCCGTGATTCCCCAGAGCTCTCCGCGCCAATGAACGGTGATGTCGCAAACACATCTCTTGTTGAAGTGTCGTCGGCGTTTAAAAACATACGGGATTAAATACTGTACGCTTACATTTTATGGTATTGTTACCTGCTTATACCTCACTATATTACAAATGGGACAGTGAATTTGTGTTTCAGTCACCAGAGAAATGATAAAAAGTGTTTTTTTTTTACATAACAATAGTTTACGGAGAGTATATATGACTTTTTATACACTTTAATGCACGGTTTAACGGAATGGACCTAAAGTACCTATTATGTATTTTGCATGTCTTTACATCATCATGATGAACTCAATGCCTGATCTGGTCGCATTGCTCGGGTCTCCTCTCAATATGAGAAGGGGTTGGCCATAGTCAACTACGCTAGCCATGTGCGGAATGGCAGACTTCACACGCCTTTGAGAACATTATGGAGAACTCTCATGTGTGCAGGTTTCCTCACGGTGATTTCCTTCACCGTTGAACCAAGTGATATTTTAATTGCTTAGAAACGCACATAACTCCGAAAAATTACAGATGCGTGCCCGTGATATAAACCCCGAACACGGACTAAGAGGCGGACGTCTGGACCAATAAGCTATCACACATTAATACTTTATAATACGTTTAAGTCCATTAAGTTAGAGATGTGTGTCTGGGTTCGAACCCCCGAGCTCTGTTTGGGAGTGGACGTCCTAACCTAACCACTAGGCTGTCACAGCTAGTTTTCACATACAAACATTGCGTTTCAATTGCAAAAGTATTTTTTTAGGGTTATGATATAATACACATTACGTCTTTACAAACTTTTACTTCTTAGAATAATCTATCATTACTTATATCCAGTCGTATTCTTCAACCACGTTTACAAAGAATAAAATTCACTTATATTAATCACACTTTCGTACAACAGTTTGAAGTGATGTAAGCGCAAAGTAACGAGTTACAAGCTCGTAATGAAAACGCTGTTTTCATTCACTTTTCGAAAGCTGATTAGACATAGTGAGCTTGTAATTTCCGGACCAAGACGTTTGCCGTTAGAAATAGGGCTCGAGCCCTGGTTGGCTAGGCAGCTGAAATATAGGGCATATCTTTTATGTGTAATGTGACAAAGGGGTGATTTCCTTTCAAGATGAGATTACTGTGCATTTCGGAAATAGCTGATTTATTATACGGACGCTGTCTGTCAGAAATGTTATCTGTTTGACCCCTTTAGTAAACTAACTTTCAGGTACGTTTGATGTTGAGTTGAAGTGCCAGTTTTAAATAGTAAATAGCTTACTTTTGTTTGTATATGTACTTACTCGTAACGACAAGTAGTATCACACAAACAACGCTATGGCATGAAAGCGCAAATAAAAATTAATAATTTATGTTACAGCTATCATTAAAATGTGTGGTCCTCTTAAATTTTGACAAAATATTAAAATTAATAGGCCAGTTAAAATCAACCATAAACAAAATAAAATTGAACCCGATATTCTATTCTTATCAGCGATGTCAGAATAATTTACAGTATTCGATCCGATTTTATATCGCAGCCTAACACCACATTTCTATGAACATTAAATGTGTCGGTAACCTATATGTCGCAGCCGGAAATGAGTACGGACACTAAATGAAACGCAAGCGCGCCAGCTAGCGGCTAGCAAGCATCAACAGTTTTGGCGCGTTTCGACAGAGTCGAGACGTGGTCACGACTTGATTTCGATCATTAATTTGTTAGGACGCAACGCAGAGAGACGTCACGGAACTGTCCTACGTTTCTCTTAGTGGTTATTATCTTAAAAGTTACATATATATAAAACATAAATAAGATCGCTCTTAATATAATTTTAAGTGGCATGTGAGATGGTGATAACAAAAAGAAAATTTACCTGGCTAAGTTTGTTGCGGCTTTCATAGCTTTAGTTTTAAGTTTACGAATGTATGTATTACTAGTTTATTACTGTAGCACTATTGTAGTAAATTATTGACGCGTCAAAAGCGCCTTTTAAAGGACTATTTGTATAAAGATTATTTGAATTTAAATTTGAACTGCGAAATTTCCATTAGGTTTAATGGAATTCGAGTGATATTTTGTGATATTTTGTTTCCAAATATGTCAGCACTGGATAATGGACAATAAAGTCACGATCTCACGTTACGTACGTTACGTACGTAAGTATGTGAATTTTAACTGGTAGCTTTGTTTGTAAAATGGTGTGATGATATCAGATCCCGGTGTTTTTGTATTCGTAACGAATCGATCGTTGGTACACTATTTTTACTTCCTTTTTTTTTCTACTAAGTCCAGTGAGTTTTTTCGTGTTATCCTAGAAAGCAGCATGTACATGACATAAAATTTTTGATGCAAATATATAAACAAAACAAACTGGTTTCGTATCGTAACGTTTAAAGCTCTAACCCCGTACAGCGTTACTGGACGTGATTACAATCTATGTGTCCCGGATGCGAGCCATTCGTTCGACGGACGTTATCTCGCACGTCGCGCCTGCACGCTTGTCACATGAAACGTAGGAGGGATCATTTGTACCCGTACCGCGCGACGGAGGGTTAATTTTGAATTAAAATTTTCTACCTTCGTGTATTATAAGGTAAGGCTTACTCGTCCTGTGGACTTCACTTAAATCAGTGTTATTTTAAAATGGTAATTTTACGTAACGTACGTTAATAGGGAGAATAGTTCTGAAACAAGAGCGTCAGCAATTTAATGATAAACTAAATCAAATAAATTCAAAATAGCTTTATTTATGTAACCCTATTACAGGCATATATTAAGCGTTCATACCTATATAATATATTTTTCATCATTTTAATTTATAAGGTGACGGTGATAACTACACTCACCAACTTAAAACTAATGCTAAGAGGGTTCCAATCGCGCCCAAGTGCCGGCACTGCCCACCAGCCTACTTGAGGACCGTATTGTGAGTGATGGACGATCCTGCTTCTATCGCCTAGAAGTCCTCCGAAGGCACAGGAGCAAGAGAGGTAGACGAAAAACACTCTCTCGGACCCGGCCTTCCATCGCCGATGGCAAGCGCAGCGAACGCTCGCAGTCCACCCCGTCCCACCAGTCCCATACCTGGACGGGCCACAAACTTTCACTAACCAAAACTAAATACCTACATTCTATACTATAGTAGTTATATGTAATAACTACTAAAAGAAAATGTTATCACAAAATAGATGCCATTTAAGCTCGAATAAACCTGTATTAAGAGGTATCGCTCTTTCCACCTAAAAATATAGTTTAAACTAATAAATATTATGTAAAGTGACGTTATAAAACTGAGCAAGATACTTACTAAAGTACTACTAGTAAATGCTCAAGTGACTCTTTGTAACTGAGGTGCTAAAGTACTTGTAGTCCATTCCACTTCAAAGGAATGAACGCCAGTAAATGGCGAGGAAGCCGTATCATTTTATAAGCTGAAGCCTAACTGCACGCTATCTAATCTATCGCATGCGTTAAAAGTGTTTCCTGTCAAAGAGTACGTAGCCCGGAATGGGATCTCAAACGACCCCATTTCATGTCTTCACGCTGACCCATTCGCTTTATTTCTTCCGAGGAATATCAAAGCGGTTTCTTTTCAAAACACTCTCATCCAGTTGGGGGTCTCGACTTTCAATAGAGTGGTATGAATTTATTTACACAGTCGCCTACCCCCGTCGCGTATCTCGTTAGCTTATTATTGCGATTGTCACTTCTATTACTGTGTCTTTTGTTTACTTGCCATCTTTTTGAATGATTTTAGGTTACTTAACGCGGCATGTACGGAATTAATTAAAAGCAATGATCAAATTTTTAGATATGAATATGAAGAAAATCTCAGGCATACCAGTTTTCTCACGATGTTTCCTTCACCCCATATTAAAAAAAGTTTAGACCTTAGAGACTGTAAAAAAGAGGTTAGTTAGTAACCTTTAGGTTAGAGGTGTGTTCTGGGTATCGAGCTCGGTCCAACCGAAAGGGAGACGAAATATCTTAACCAATATACTATATTCAGTCATCATCATCATCATGATCAACCCATTATCGGCTCACTACAGAGCACGGGTCTCCTCTCAATATGAAAAGGGTTTGGCCATAGTCCACCGCGCTGGCCATGTGCGGATTGCCACACTTCACACGCCGTTGAGAACATTATGCAGAACTCTCAGGCGTGCAGGTTTCCTCACGATGTTTTCCTTCACCGTCGAAGCAAGTGATATTTTAGTTTTTAAAAACGCACATAGCTCCGAAAAATTAGAGTTGCGTGCCTGGATTCTAAGGAGGCAGGAGGCTGACGCCCTAACCACTAGGCTATCACCGCTTAATATCGCTTCATATCTATATTCAGTATTATTTGATATGATAAAGTGATTAAAAGGTAGACTATAGAGTCTAATATCAACTCGTTTTGTGTCTCGCTCTGACCCTCTCTACTTTCCTTTCCGGGGCATATCAAAGAAAGCACTCTGATTCAGTACGGGTTCCCGACTCTCAATAGATTGGTAGGAATTTATTTACACAGCCCTGTACCCTTGTCGCGGCCAAAGGGATAAATCTTTTATTTCACACACTCAGACCTCGTTAAGTTTTTACTGAAACGGTCCGCATTTATTCCTATTTAAATAAAAGCGTAACTATCTAGGGTTCAGATCTGTTACATATAACAAAGAATGCTGAATTTGGCGTCTTTATGGATTTACGTGTAATTTGGATTTATACTTAGGATACTTTTTTATTCGGACACTGAAGTCTGACGATGTCAAATAACTTGTTATGAACTTCTGTTGAAAAAAAGGTAAAATTGGAAGGTTTTATAGTATTTAATAGTTCCATCTTTATCATCATCATCATGATCAACCCATTGCCGGCTCACTACAAGCACGGGTCTTCTCTCAATATGAGAAGGGTTTGGCCAACTCTCAGCCATGCAGGTTTCCTCACGATGTTTTCCTTCACCGTTGAAGCAAGTGATATTTTAATTGATTAAAATACGCACATAACAAAAGTTAGAGGTGCGTGCCTGGGTTCGAACCCCCGATCCCTGATTAGAAGGCGGACATCCTAACCACTAGGCTATCACAGCTTTTTATCATAATTATCATCCTTAGTATATCAATGATAGACCCAGGCAAATTTTATAATTGAAAAGTAGAATTCAAATCAACTTTTACCTATGTATCAAGCAATATTTATGTTTTTTTGTCCTATAGATTTTAGGAATTCGTTGACCGGCCCAACATGAGTAAACGATGTACCTAGTATCATAAAAAACAACCGCGTTTATTAAACGCTTTGATCTACACTTTGAAAACGAGGCGAACTAAAAAAGGTTGATTGGAAAAGTTTTTTTTCTTTCGAAAGTGTAATTAAACTTGTTAGAGGCAATTTCCTGTGTGTTCTTTCACTTACGTGTAGACAAGGCTGGAAACAAGCCTGAGTTTAGCTACTAAGCAGGGTTTTATGCTAGCGGGTTTTTATTATAACACTTACATTCTTGACATTATTTTAGAAAATTATGACATTAATAATAGAATTTTTTACGCAACTAAAAATACCAAAGAAACGTTATAAAATCCTTTATTTCATAAACTATTGATAAAATATAAGATAATAAACTTTTCTATACATTTTTTGATTAATACAAATTTATAATATTAATTAATATTATTCAAATTGTTTAAACATTAATAAGTAATAATTGAACCAAATTTACACTGAAAAATAAAAAGTGGTATACTAATAAGATTATTCTGACCATACTTTTATCATATTGAGTAAATCGCTAGTAACATTTGTGATTTGTCGGCACTTATCAACATCGCGTGGTTTTGAATTATCTATTACCAAAAAAAAAACACTTGATAAAGAATCTTTTTTTTTTTTCAGTGTATGCGCGTTTTGGTCAGTTTAGTATAGGACTATTAGAATATTTTCAAATCAACACCTTGATTCTTGCTATGAGCTCACGGGTCTTTGATAAGCCGCAATTTATAAAATATAATACATATTTATCTTTAGATTATCATACGCCATAAACCAAAACGCACATATGTGTAATCGAATTTTTTTGTAAATATAACATAACTTCTAACTTACATTCACAAAATAAAACATTATCCTTACAACTCTTCGAATTCATATTCATCTGTTTCATTTAACAGGCTTTCCTTGAATTTAGTATTAAAATAACTACTTATCATAGACCATACGTTCATAGAATACCAAACTATAACACCCATGGAGAATATCAATCTAACTACAATACTTAACATGGTTAAAAAGCCTTGATGTTCTTAAAGCTAGTACGAATTATTTTTTAATTATAAAACATCGTAGTTATTACAGAAATATTTCTAACATTATATTCTATGTTTTCTTTTACGTAATTATATTAACAAATAAATGTTTAATTAAGCGGTAAATATAAACTCCTATTCGGGTAATATTAAATTATATTTATTCAATAGAAGCATTTTTCTAACGTAATTATATTGTTTGTTCTTAGTTCTCAGAAAAATTGTCCAAATAACATCTCGAAGTCATGTCTTATATATTAAACGCTGAGTCAGCACAATTAACAATTTCAGACAATACGAATGGGTGTACGTGGCTCTCGGCCGGACCTTACAACAGGGTTCGGAGAAGAATTGTTTCCCTTCTGAAAATACAAAAGTAACATAAAAATATTTAATTAGCTATTCCATTTAGAGCCCCAGTACAAGACGGGTTTATTAAGCGCAGTTGTAAACACGTTAGGATAAACAGACATAGGTAACTTACGCCGTGTAATGCGTTATGTAAAAATAGCTTATTATAGCTGCAACCTCCGAAAATATTCTGCATTTATATCACGTCATTTATAAAATACCAGCCAGTATGCATTCTACTGCTTGCTTGTAGCATTGATAATCTAGTGGTTAGGGCGTCAGCCTAATAGTCAGAGGTCGGCGGTTCGAATCCGAGCGCACCTCTATCTTTTCGGAGTTATGTGCGTTTTTAAAAATTTAAAATATCACTTGCTTCTACGGTGAAGGAAAACATGGTGAGGAAACCTGCACGCCTGAGAGTTCTCCATAATGTTCTCAAAGGTGTGTGAAGTCTGCCAATCCGCACATGGCCAGTGTGGTGAACTATGGCCAAACCCTTCTCATATTGAGAGGAGACCCGTGCTCTATAGTGAGCCGTTAATGGGTTGATCATGATGATGATACATTCTAAACTGGTGCTAGGAATAGGAATCCATTAGAAATCATAGCTTTAATTAATGCATTACAAAGGCAAAAAAAGCGACGCAAGATGGACAAGCAATCGTCTCTAATTTCTTAAATTATTAATGCAGCTTAATTTAGGAAAACGTCAAATATATTGTAGCTTTATATATTTCAGCTATTGGGTTACGTACGAGTACGTATACGTATTGTCAAAAAGGACTATTATTAATAATAATAATGTATCCGAACGAAATACATTATTATTATTAATAATAGTCCTTTTTAATAATGTAATAATAATAATGAAGACGAAATAAAAATAAACATTATCACAATCATATTGGTAAAACTGAGAATACGCGTTCGTATACATTGTAGAAAGACACTTAATTGTATAATATTTAATATCCTATAAATATAGATAAAGGGTATCCTTTATTACCAAACATTATACCTTTAGCCAAAACTTTTAAATAAAAATATACATACCCATTGTCAATATTAGTAATTTCAACCAGCCATTTTATCTGTTTCATTGCCACGAAGTTCATATTCATCAAGTTATTTATTTCTATTTACAGTAAGTATTGCTGATATATAAAACATATAAGTCTTTATATTCTTGTATTTATTAAAAGATAGCGTCCGGGCCGTAAAAAGCCTCTGATATAATTTCAATCATAAGTTGCAGATGAGGGTAAGCGAGGGTCGTTAGCAGAACAATGGTGTTGGCTATAACGAAGAGTTTCATATTCTCCACGCCTTCGGCCGATCTAAAAATAAGAGATGTTTTTTGTCAAAAATACAAGTTATATATGGATATAACTTGTATAAGATAAGATATAACTCAGGTATAAGATAGAATATAAGAAGGAGAATATAAGATCTTATACCTGATAGAAGTGGAGCACAAGGGTAGAAAAATTAACTGGTGTCTATGACAGAGAGTGAATAAGATCTGGTGGCTACCACTACTACCGACTACTCCAATGTGAGTTGATTAATTTATTTGTGTTAATGAAACCGGATCAACACAAAGATCACCATCCTACACTTGAAATTAAATTGTGCATGGACATATTTAATCTATCTTCATTAATATTTCAGACATATTGGTTCTATAGCTACGGCGTAAATTAGTAACAAATGTGTGTTTCCATCTCTCTTATTTCTTATACATCACGGGCAAAGGAACAGCTTGTTCACCTCAGATTATGTGATTACCGCCACCCGTGAAAATCTGCTGGACCAGAGGAACTCCTAATCTTTTTTTTTTTTTGGACTGTTTATTAGCTGTGCTAACCCCATTAATTGTCCCAGCGTAACCGGGCTGTTTGGCGAGCTTCGGAAAGAAGCTCTGCCAGAAGAAATGGTGCTAATCTGTTGCTCCCTTGCGCCATACCGAAACGCCAAATCGCATGGCAGTACGTCTTTGTCAGCGGGATGGTAAGTACGAAATCCAGACCAGACTGCAGCCGGGAATCGAACCTAGGACTTTCGCGAACATTTGTGCTGCGCCACGCAAAATTGAAACTTATAACATAATTATGTTATACTTAAAATCCTTCTTCACTTTCACGATCTTGTTCTGATGATAAAGACAATTTGGCTTTTTCACTGAATTCCCATTTTCCATTACAATTATTGTCATTGATAGCACATCCAATATTATTATTTACTAGCTGACGCCCGCGACTTTGTCTGCGTTGAGTTAGTGTGTTTGTTTGTCTTTCAATCAAGAAGCAATAGATTACTAACCCGTATTTCTTGAAATAATTACTAAACTAAAACAATTGGTGGGAGAAGTGGGAGGCGCCCGAGACGTGATGGCACAGGCGGTAGCATGCGCGTGAGCTGCGCGCGGTACTGGACAGTACTTGGACATTGCAACATTACTTTATTTTTCTAAAATAAAAGACTTTCTAAAATAAAAGTTACTCCTTATAACATCAGCTACCTGCCAATAAAAATCCCGTAAAAATCGGTCCAGCCATTTCAGAGATTAGCCGGAACAAAAAGACAAACAGACAAAAATTGTAAAAAATGTAATTTTGGTGTATATACCGTATACATATTGATATGCATGCAGTAAAAAACGGTTATTTCAATATTACTAACAGACACTCCAATTTTATTTATTTGTATAGATAAAAGGCTTCGCTAAAATAAACATCTAGAAAAACGACTAGTCTAGAAAATGTCTTAATTAGCGTTGGAGACTTTATAGCATTAGATAGGTACGGGTCTGGAAGCCATTTCTTGTCAATTCTAACTTGATCCTATAAAGTTGTTATTGGACGACAGCCAAGCAACTTCCGGTTTCTTGTAAAGTGGCGAAAATAGTTTTATCCTATTACTAAGGCTAAGAATGCCTTTGTGAAATCACTGCAACTTTAAAGTTTTATATTAGAAAGAGGTTGAGGACATTAGATGATTCACAAATACATTAGCCCTTCAGATGTAATACAAATATCTATAATAGCTTCAGATGTAATTACGAAGACATCCGTGGTGCAGCGCAAGTTACAGGCCCTGGGTTCAATTCCCGTCTCGTGTCTGGGCTGGTGGGAGGCTTCGGCCGTGACTAGTTACTAGACTATCGACAAAGACGTACCGCCAAGCGATTTAGCGTTCCGACATGATGTCGCGTAGAAACCAATTAGGAGTTTGAGCTTACCATACTCTTAATAGGTTAGTCCGCTACCATCCTAGACAGCATCATCACTTACCACCAGGTGAGATTGGCGTCATGGGCTAACTTGTAGTTAATAAAAAACTAGATATGAGGCCGTAAAAACGGCAACGGCAATCAGCAAACGTTGGAATAACTTAATTTTTTATAACCTAGATAAGAAAAAAATACGGAATTCTGAAACTACTTTAAACCAAAAAATTGAAACACAGGAGTATAGAAATCAAGGTCTTGCCAGTACTTTGTTTGGCAACTATTTCTTTTGAATTTCTCTATAATCTTTTCTTGTTTATATACTTGTAATATATACACACATACATATCTAATAATAAATACGTACTAATAAATAAAAAATGTGCAAACAATCATTTTCTTAATAACGTATAAAAAAATGCTCAAACAAAAATATCACATTACAGTAAAAAATTGGCCCTCGTATAATTGAGATAAAATGTGATATTTACAATTTTTTTTTTTTAAGATATTTGTAGATTTTGATTGTCTAATTTCTTAAAGGAAAGATATTCCAAAGCTTAACTTAGTGAAGGACTTGTGAAAGAAAGGTTTAGGTCTTTACAGTAAGGAGAACTCTTGTGTTTGTTGGGGGGAACAATAAAAAAAACTAACCTGAGCCAACCTCCGAACCCTTGGTCATCTTCATCTATTGAATCGAGTTTCGGAGGGGCGCTTTCCGTTTTCGGGGCAGTATTGGATTTCACTGATCGTTTTGCTGAGCCATTATTGTGTTTTAACTTCCTCATGCCGGGGTATCTGAAATAAGGGACGGCATTAATTGATTTTGTTTGTGTTGAAAATTTTTCGCTCGAATGTTGGCAGCTTGGTTTTTAAAGTTCCTTTTTATATTTCATATTCTGTTGCCGTGATAACAACAAATAATGAAAATTAACCTTTCATTGCTGCCATAAAAGCAAGCAACAAAAAAATTAAATGGGGTTGCCATCCATAAATTAGGCAACTATAATGTCTCCCCGTGGAGGGTCTGCCTCGGCGGACGCCGCTGTCTGGGTTGCGGTCGAGTGCACAAGTGTTCCCGGGACCCAGCCACCAGGCGACGCGAAGGAACATCGCTGGGTTTTAGTGGGTATTCTGGTCGCCAGTCTGGCCACCAGGGAGTCCCACATACCCCGTCGGAAGCGGCCCAGTCTTGCCTGCATCGCTTCCGGAGGGGATGCGTAAACGCATTTCCCAGCGGAAAAAAAAAAAAAAAAAAAAAAAAGCAACTATAATGTCTCCCCAAGTATGATCTTTTCATAATAAATAAATAAAACTAGATTTTTGGTGTTTTTGCTACACCTTAACTCAAATTCTAATTCATAATGATATTTTTCAAAATTGGCTTCTAATAGGTAGTTTTAAAACGTACATATATATTATTTTTTCTATTATACTGAGAAGACGAAGATAACTACATTTGTTAACTTAAAAGTTAAGCTATGAGGGATCCAAACACGCCCAGGTTTAAGCAGAAGTCCGAAACAAACTAACTGGATATTGTTTTTGTTATCACCATCAACTGTTTAAGAACAGCTTAGTCACAGTAACGATTCATACCCAAAACTAGTTTATCAATAAGAGCAATCATATATATACTGTATCTTACAATCTTCTCATTATGCGGTAAAGAAATATGACGGTAAGGAACACTTGGTGGTAGTGGTAAGAAATTTCATCAATTTAATACATTAAAGAAGTCTTTGTGTGAAAATAGAATCCAACTTTATTCATTTCGAACAAAATGGTGTCCAACTCACACTACGGTTTTATTTTGCTCCACCTTTCATTTATCCTGGACAACAAAATGTTGTGAACATCACGCTAAAAAGTAGCAATCGAATAGAAAGCTCGGTGTACACTAGAAGCAAACCGCCGCGCGTCCTAATAAAATATCGGTGGATCCAATATAACTTCACTGGCGTTTGGAACGTTAACGAACCGTATTCATCGGAACCCCTCAAGCGCTGATATCAATGCACCCGTTTTAATTTCATTAGTAACGAAGCTATCGCAATTTCATCTGTAACACATTTAATATTGAATCTCATGTGATCCAATTGTAGTCTTTTTGAGTTGGATCTGAGCAGTATGCGATTGGAAAGAAGGTATTTTTTTTTACTTTTCTTTAATACATGAGTATGTATATAAAAAATGTCGTATTAGTTACACTATTTATAAGTCAAGTTTGGCTGAACCGATTTGGCTGAAAATTGATGCGGAGGTAGCTCAGAACCCGGAGACGGACATAGGATAATTTTATCCCGTTTCCGTGGGTCGTAATTTCATGAGTAACGTGATAACATTATGATTTTTTGTTTATTAACAACAGGTTTGTTAATAAACAAAAAATTGGATTTTCTAGAAATGCACTAGATACCTGAGGGAAAAAAATCCAACTCTTGTGTAGCTAATTAATTTCTGGTGTTAATCTTGCGTGCATAAATTGTACGCCAAAGATTTAAAAGTTTATAACTAGTGTAAATTAAAAAAAAAACTTACTAAATTGTAGAATTACCGGATAAAAATTCAAAGGTGTAGTATACACAAACGAAAAAAACGTCACACGTATTAGATTTATATTTTCAGGAACTGATCATATCATGCTGCAAGCTTTCAGAGGACACTCTTTCAACTGAATATAATTTAAAGTACATACAGAAACTATGAATCTACAATATTATTGCCAGAACGCGAGCTGCAAACTGAACGAAATGCCACCATCTTTCCTAAGGCAATAACGCCTGATCTAATAAAACTATACTCTGAGAGCTATCAACTTTTTCGTTCAAAGTCAAGAATTACCATTTAAATTAAAATATAATATAAGAAATTACATAATGCCAGTGTTTCTTTCGTGTTTTTTTTTTCTTCAAAAAATATAATATATTGGAATATATTCTCATAGATTTAGGCCGGCTTAGATTTTATTCTCATTATGTAATTCAAAAATATAACAAAAACAAATCTAATCTTTGTCTGCTACAAAAAGGGTGGTGTGATGTGACAATAAATTTTCTGTAACTTTTTTTTGTTTCTATAATTCCCAAAAATATCTACAAACTGTTGAACTACAGATGCGCTGTACACTTCTTGTAACAATAGTTGATGATAACAATTAAAATTCACTCACTTTGAAATGCTAATGTGTAAAACTGTATTCACTGAAGTCTTACAAGCGCCACTACAAAATTGATTCAAATACGTTATGATATTGCATTGCGAGTACTAATACTTCTAGTAACGAGTTCAATAAAAAAAACCTATATTATGTAATAAAAACTAGCTGGTGACTGCGACTTCGTCTGCGCAGGATTAGTATTTCGAGTAGCTTATGTTAAATGATTAATTCCGTATTTTGTGTTTTTATT
Source organism: Lasiommata megera (assembly GCA_928268935.1). Classification (NCBI taxonomy): domain Eukaryota; kingdom Metazoa; phylum Arthropoda; class Insecta; order Lepidoptera; family Nymphalidae; genus Lasiommata; species Lasiommata megera. The sequence continues at coordinate 14,177,369 of OV743315.1, read as the reverse complement.
AATAACAACACTAACATAGTTAATGTTAAATTGTTACTAACATACTAACGTCTATAGATTGTTAGTATGTTAGTAACATTCCATTCGGACATCCAAATGGAACGGTTTAATTTAAAATAGCGTGCGTAGAAAAGAACTAACATAATGACATTGAATTTTCGGTACGGCAGATTTTTACTTACCTAGATGACACTTATCGTCATATATATTTTGGACAATTCACACATTACCTCTAAAAATTGTCGATATATCATAAAAATCCATTCAGTAGTTTTTACGTGAAAGAGTAACAAACATCCATCCATCCATTCATACTTACAAACTTTCGCGTTTATAATATTAGCTTATTTACGTTTATAAAAAAAAAATTTGGAGGTTTGCTCTTACACTATTACTGGCGTTCTGAACGCTTGTAAACCGCTCTCATTGAAGCCGCACAAGCGCTAATCAATATTGTCTCTAGTGAGTTAACAGACTTATCATGCATAGCTTCATTAACGAGCACATATTCTTTGTTAGGTTTCTTACAAAGAACAATGGCCCGATTGAATGATATTCTATAACATTAAGAATGTTTTTTATTATTTTTAAATCACGATATTCAAAGCAGTTTTTTATGTTACTTTGTGTTATTTTTTATTGTTTCTTTACTTTTGTGTTTTTGGAACAGAAATGCGTTCATTTATTCGTTTAAATTCTCAGTATAAACCCGGAGTTTGGAAATTGGTGTTGTCGCGGATATTATCAATACGAATACCATGTCAAAATGTAATGGATGGATGGAAGACAGTGAAAGCAAAAACATATTCATTCTCCTAGGTTTGCTACGCTTTTGAAAACTTCGTAACTTTAGTTTTAAGTAAACGAATGAACAGTTATCACCATTACCAATAATAGAATAAATACACTTCATAGGGTTCTTAGATGAGCCAATATGAAAAAAAAATGGTGGTCTGGAAGAGATCGCTTTTAGTGATAAGGTGGCCTTTTGCTTTTATATTATATTTTTTCCTTTCCACTTTTAATTTGTTTCAATGTACCATAAAGTTATATAAATAAATAAATAAAAGTTAATGTCCATCAACCCACATTGTAGCAGCGTGGTGGTTCTATGCTCTTAAATTCTCTCACCTTGTTTGCTTGGATAGCATAACAACGATAATAAACTAATGAGGATGATGATGTCGAAGGTTGTTATGTTATGGTATCTAGACAGCAGCGTAAAGCAATCGATTACCCTGTATACCCATTTTTATATCTGAATTAACTTTGAGGATCCATATTTAGCTCCAAATTTGGTCCAATACCTTATTACCTTGGAGAACGCGTGAATTCCCATCGGTTATTATGGCTAATACCCGATAAAATAACCTAGCTAGTGACTCTAAAAGCAGAGCAAAATAATATAGGGCACAAATTTTGTATTCCTTGTTCTGTGACAGGGAAAACCCGTGCCATTATCATACAATATTATATACATTGGATAATATAATTGTATTCATTATTGATATTGGATAAGTTTTATTGACTATTTTATACACATCGACCAATTACAATCAAGGAATATCTTGTTGTAGAAAAATAAATATATAATTAACAGTTTCCACATGATTTTCAATAAAGTGATAAAAAGACAAAGGATGTCGAAACAACAACTAATATAACACATGTTGTTGTGACATCGTCAGCCAATCTGATGTCACAACAATAAACAGGATACGGGCCAATTGAATAGGTGAGTATAAAACAAAAATCTGTAGTTTTAACGAGTAATTAACACACCTTAGTGATAACACAACATGCAAATGCAAGATCCAATTCATAGTTCACGCACGCACACGCACACACACACACACACACACACACACAGACACAATTGTGTTTTCTATAACTATTTGTTGTTTGGAGGTGGACAATTATGGTTGCGTCATACTTAACACTACTGCAGCCGTTATTTCTACACCGTGCTTAGTATTCTTTATAATATATAATGAATGTCCCTGTCTTCATTCTAATGAATAGTTTTTATGTATGAAGTTTAAGTAACGCGCAATAATATCTCATAAGTGTTTACAAAATGGCAAGATAATATTTTAATATTTCACGAATGCAAAATGGAAAATGTTAAATAATATTGCTGCGGAACTTTCGTAGCACTGCACTGCATATTTAATAAACCTTAATCGCCGCATCCGCAGCGCATCTTGAAAAAACAACTGGAACTAGAAATAAGACCGGTTCTATCTTAATCCATTTGGTCATTTATATTTAAACAGCATCTTCATAAAACGTCGCCGTAAAACTCCACGAAGTATAAACATTAAATATGTTAACAAGCTTCAAAGGTAGCTAGATTTTTTACTGCCCAAAAAAGGAGTTTCATGGATTCATGTATGCTGTGTTAGTTTTTCTATGGAATTTAACTATTAAATGCCTAACCAGATTTAGATTTATAGCGTACATTTAGAACCCTTACGTCCCCCCAAATGGCACAGATTACACTGACTAATAGAAACAAAATCAGGCCCTGAAGGAGAACTTAAGTTAAATCATTTTACTTAAAGGAAAACACTCTGTTAGTTGTTTGAAGCAACAAAAATGCATCTAAGGATTTTTAAACTTCGCTTATCTCGGTACAATATAACCAGGCAATTACATACACAATTTTTTTTTATTCACGCTGAGAAATGCTTTTACGCATCCCCTTCGGAGGCGACGCAGGCCAGACTGCGCCGCTTCCGACGGGGTATGTGGGACTCCCCAGTGGCCAGACTGGCGACCAGAATATCCACTATAACCCAGCGATGCTCCTTCGGGTCGCCTGGTGTCTGGGCCACGGGAACACTTGTGCACTCCCCCGCGGACATACACAAATCTGTGACCAACATTACTTAGAACTTATTAACGTAAAATTAACGAATATCCATCCAAGATATTTCCATTTAATATTTTTAAAATAGAAGATCGAATATATAGAATGTAGCATATATTTACACGACGGGATTACGTCTTTTCCAAGGCACAAGGGTGCTCAATGTCAATTATTGACCCGTCCCGGGTACCCAAGACCTTAGTCTAGTACCTTGTCAAACTAGGCGAGATCTAAACTACCACAGCGGTGCAGTGGCAACCAATTATGACGATAATTGTTAGTATAAAATTATCTTTCTAATTATTATTTTTATATTTTAATCTTCAAACCCTCAAAATAACGTGCCTCCGCACCGCAGTGCCAGCATTGTTTTATTATTTAGTGGGAAGCCCTGGGTTCGATTTCCTTGAGTTTGTTCCACTAGAACCTTCGGCTTCGATCACGACATGTCGACCCGCCTGTCATGATGCTAAGTTGAAAGCGATAAGGAGAATGGGTCCAGCCTCTTCTAGTGCCGCGATGTTAATGACTATGTAATCAGTTGAAATCAGGTGACATCTGCTTGTTTGTCAAACCTGTAAATAGAAATAGTCGGTGTTTCTTTATCGTGGGCGATAATTATGTCAACACAAGGGTCGTGTTTGTTGGATGCTTGCAAAAATCAACTTTTGTTTACCTAATCCTGACACGTATTCTTCAACGAGTAATTCGAATGTTTACAGTGTCCTACCTATCGACAGAAATAGCTGCTTTAGATGTTAGCAAAACCGAAGGGCAAAGCAAGTGAAATTAATACGACACCGAGAAAGGGATTTTGTTGCAGTACTCCTGAGAACTGCACATAGCATCATGTTTTCAAAAATTCACGCGATTAAAATTATTCATTTCAAAAATTAAAATTTGGTAAATAGGAAAAGTCTAGAATTTTACTTGTTTTTAGTCTTTTATCCCGAAAGAATTGTGGTTTCCGTCAATCATCACACATACAAATCAAAATTTCCATGGAAACAGGACAAAATATAATCTCGCGAATAGGTTTCTCGGATAGCAGCATTACCGTGATGAAAGTTTTTTTATACACTACAAGTTGGCCCTTGACGGCTATCTCACCTGTTGGTAAGTGATGATGCAGTCAAGGATGGTAGCGAGCTAACCTGTTAGGAGTATGGTAAACCCACACTCCTAATTGGTTTCTACGCGACATCGTGCCGGAACGCTTAATCGCTTGGTGACAAGTCTTTGTCGGTAGGGTAGTAACTATCCTCGGCCGAAGCCTCGCACCAGCCCAGACTCGAGCTGGGAATCGAACCCACGACCTCCAACTTTACAACGCGACCACGCGACCTGCGCCAAAAAGTAATAAAATTATTTGAGAAACCTTGAAATAAAATGTCATGTTTAAATTCCATCGGGTTTTACAGCTCCGTTAAAATGTTTGCCAATGAAACTCCGTTAGTAATCAAAAGAGCCGCAGATTACTAATCTAGTACCATTTGATTGGATGACGAGTGCTTCATACAAACGTGTGGTTAATTAAACCGTAATGTGCCTTTTCATCCCACGGCTGTACCTGAGATAAACTGTGTTACTAATTAAGTCACGATTTCTTTCTAGATACCTTGATACTGAAAACCTACACTGTTACCCAAAATAACATGATAAAACGTTTAATTTTGTATGTATAATATGTGTACTCGTAAGTGATACTGGATGATTCTTGTACATTGTGTATGAATATTTTGAATATTTTCATCAGGAGAAAACTGCTATAAATCTGTTATTTTAACCCGAACTGATTATAATTTAATGTTTGTCGATCTGACTGTCTGTTACATTGACATTGACACATATTGTCAATGTAAGGGATTCATCCTGTTATAGCTAGGTTGCTATAGATATCATTACAAGAATGAGTGGTTCAAGCGTATTTAAAAGTAGGTAATTAAATTTAGATAATGAATAGAAGCAGGCGTTACTTTGCGGAAGTCCATGATAAACAATAAACAGCAAGTATAATTTGCTATATTCCGCCGACAACCGGGAGATTTGAATAATATAACGCCACACAAAATCTTCCACTAGAACCTCTACGCACGTTTCGACCCGACACCGGATCATCCGACACCGACACATTCCAGGAGATGTTGACTTCACAAGCGCGAAAAGTAAAGTTATTATATACATATATTTAGATTAGGTATATAGTTTTTCTCTTTCACCTAAACTACTTAATACCCGACACTACCAAAATATAATTACTTATTGCATAATTGTGTTTTGGGTATGTGTTAAAAAACATACCAAAACGTGGCTATAAAATAAGTAATACGGGCATATTACTAATACCTATTTTAATTTAACAAATGACAGTTCAGAGAGTATGACTGTTACACACACTGACACTCTAGTAGCACAGTGCTGATTGGCTTTTAGAGTTTACTTAATGTTTATACACGTAAGTTTGTAGATGGAAACCTCAATCTGGCCCTCTGCCAGTGTGATCCAGTCTGTCAGTATTGATTATAATAATGTTATGAATGTTATATGGAGCAGTTCTCGCGAAAATGAATATTGAATTAGTTTTGGATAGTTTGACAGGTTATTAGCATTTTGCATATCGAATGACTACTTCATACGATATTCAAATAGAATCAAGATTGAATACGGTTATTTTTTCTTGAAGCGGTGATAGCCTAGTGGTTAGGGCGTCAGCCTCCTAATCGCAGGTCGGCGGTTCGAATCCGGACACGCACCTCTAACTATTCGGAGTTATGTGCGTTTTAAAAAAAAAAAAAATATCACTTGCTTCAACGGTGAAGGATAACATCGTGAGGAAACCTGCACGCCTGAGAGTTCTCCATAATGTTCTCAAAGGCGTGTGAAGTCTGCCAATCCGCACATGGCCAGCGTGGTGGACTATGGCCGAACCCTTCTCATATCGAGAGGAGACCTGTGCTCTGTAGTGAGCCTGTAATGGGTTGTTCATGATGATGATGATGATGATGATGATGATTTTTTCTTAATTTTGTGTTCTATCACCAAGTCCTATTTATATCGTACGTATGACGAATCTTAATACGTAAAAGAGTTGAAATTTTCACTGAATGTGTAGGTATTTCTTTATCGCTATAACAAATAACAAAAAATAAAATACTTTGGAAAACTAAAGAGTCCATACAAGAAATCTATTTTGCGCTACTATTAACTTAGTGTATCAAAGTTTGACACTCATTCGCTTCCATTTGCCACGGCGCCTCTGACCCGTTAATGGGGCAAACAGAAAAAAGTTGCTGATGGCCCCGGTAGCTATGGCGTGGTAGTTTATCTGGGCCACTTCTTCATCACTATGTAGCCCTATTAAATAAGTCTTGAAATACATAGTTAAGAATGCAACTCGCACTTAGCCGGTTTTGTTATTTTATTTTTATTGATAAAGTTTAAGAACCTCTTGCGGCCCAAGACCGTGAGCATTGGAACTCCCTACAAAAGACCTATGTCCAGCAGTGGACGTCAATCGGTTGTTAATGATGATGATGATGATGATGAAGAACCTCTTTAGCAACACACAAGCACATCAAGTACAAATATGTATTATTCGTTTATATTAATATATTTATGTTAGTATATATTTTTGCATCACCTTCCTCTTTCCGTATCTCTGTCTTTTGCATCTTTGGTTGCCTGCAAGAGATCGCTATGTAGTGATAAGGCCGCCAAATTGTATAACTACAGTTATTGTGTTGTTTTCTGTTTTATTTTTATCCTTTCTTATGGTGTACAATAAAAGTATATCCATTCATTCATTCCCATCCGTACATTGCGTGTTACGATATCCGATAGTTTAGTTTCAGTTTTCATGTATAATAACGACTCATAGGCGTAATCGTTAAATCTGTAATTTTATATCAAAGTCCATAAAAATGTATAAATTTGGTTTAAAACAGTTGCAAAAAAATAGTAGTATATCGATCAATAAATGACTTGCTTCTTTTGGTGGTTTCTATTTATGCACAGTACGGACAAGTTTTAGATAACATTTTTTATCTGGGGAATTAATCTAATACTTTTTATTAGTAGCAACCGATGTGGCGCGTGTACTAGTATTATCGAATTGGCGGTCTTAACAAAACAGTGTTACAATTCAATAAAATATCCTTCATCTCACACCACCAGGGCTTATAATAATCATCATGATCAACCCATTCTCGGCTCACTACAGAGCAAGGGTCTCCTCTCAATATGAGAAGGTTTTGGCCATAGACCATCACGCTGGCCATTGGCAGACTTCACACGCCTTTGAGAACATTATGAAGAACTCTCAGGCGCGCAGGTTTCCTCACGATGTTTTCCTCCATCCCCGAAAAGTAAGAGGTGCGTGCCCGGATTAGATCCCCCGACCTCTGATTAGGAGGCTGACGCCGTAACCACTAGGCTATCGAAGTTTAAATTATTTATTAGTTTATAATATTATTAAACATTAATTCTCATGACACTTGTTTACTAGATAATTCGAAGTACTACTTACTAGATAATTGGTCGAAGTTAGTAGTGCACTAAATGATATCGTTTACCGGAATGGACAAAATACTTAACAGCTATTAGTGTTTTAATAAATTTCAATGAGTCCCCAAATTTGTGCATTTGGATAAAAGCCAGAAAGGAAGGCATCTTTTGGTATCGATTTGGAAGACTTTACGTTAAGCAACTTATGGAGTTGTCTACAAACTCACATAAGTTCTTTAAATTTGTCTTCATAAAAGCGAGTATGATTGAGTACCAAAATAATCACGTAGTTTATCTGTCGATTCATTAAATCTCTTAAGATTCAAGTTTCAGAGAGTCATTATAAAGTTATGATACTAATAGTTTACAGTCTTGAAGAAACGATATCCGTGGCGCAGCGCGTGTGCTGTCGCATTATAAAGTTGGAGGTCCTGGGTTCGATTCCCGGCTCGAGTCTGGTCTAGTGGGAGGCTTCGGCCGCGGCTAGTTATTGACAAAGACGTGTCTCCAAGCGATTTAGCGTTCTGCCACGATGTCTCGTAGCTACCATCTCAGACTGCGTCATAATGATGACGCAATCTCACCTGATGGTAAGTGTACCATCTGGTGAGATTGCCGTCAAGGGATAAATTTTAATAAAAATAAACAAAAACAAATCCAATAACCTTCGAATGCAGTGTTTACACAGTTTGGGTAACATAGCTCGGTATTCTATAGTATGACCAAAACAGTATTTCAAATTGTCTACGAGTATAATTTGCAAGAACCGATACACTTACGAATTAAACTTATTAGGTCACTCTCATCTATTTACTTATTAATAATATTATAGATAACTTTTAACATTAGTATATTTAGACTCTCTCTAAGTCTCTTGTTACGAGTTAATGTTTGAGATATTATAAACGACCCAACAAATCTGCCCACAAATTAGTGGTATGATTTGATTTTTCCTGATCGAGTACTCATCGATTTATTTTTGAAGTCATACGTAAGTAGCAAACCGTAAGTTTTACCCGGAAACGTTTTACGAGATAAGAAGTATCCAATATCTATCTCGATAATGCAGGCTATATTATATGTGCCAGCTATTTATTTATTTATTATTATTAATACACTTACGATATACATAAAAAAATACATTTCAGCATACAAAAGTGTACACAAAATTGACTGCAAAAGGTACATGTAAACGGCCACAAAAGAACAATTAGGAAAAATTAAACACAATTACAAATTTAAAATAAATAAATAAATTAAATATCAGTCGACATTTTGAATATATTAAAATTAATAAATCGATGGGAGACTCACCGATCATGTCATAGATGATCGATGAGTTACTTTCTATACACAGAAAATCATCCTAAGCCGAACATAGATAACAAACAAGAAAGCAGATTAACTATAGCATCCATAATATTACTGTTGATATACAAACGCACATGCTGTTAATGACGCCAATCCCGAAGCTTTAGGGGTTAAAAGATGGTCTCCAGTTGGCAGCAATGAGGCCTAATTACTAACATGCAGTACGGGAAATGGGACGTTTACTGGAATTAGTGAAATAAATCGCTTACATTTAGCTTGCAATAAATCGCGACGAGTCAAGAAGTTTGTGCGGAATGCATTTGGATTAAAGCCAGATAAGAAGATAACTTTGCTAATCGATTTTGTAAATATTCTACAGCTGAGGTTATTGCACAAGATTTCATGCCTTCCTTTCATGATTCATTCATGACCTTTTTGTCGAACCAAGGCTGGTCTACGCCTGTTTATAGAATTTTCTCACTTTTAAATGCTCTCAGACAGACACCTGCGACATTTCATGCATGCATGTTCTGTGACCTCATTAAAAAAATAATTAAGACAATAACACGTGGGAGTTGTAGTCAGTAGGAGTCTGATATAACTTTTGTGCCTCCCTGTGGCGCAGAAGTATCCATGAGGAATTAGCCACGATAAAAAAGAGGTATTAATGATATGCCTACTTTAAATTATTTGTGAGGCAAATTTTATTAATTTCTTTTTTTTTTTGGCATTTATTTTTGATTGTCACCAGTTAAATGATCCAATAAAATAAAAATATTTCGTTACGCATGGAGATTATTAAGTGGAAAAATTGTATAAATGTTTTTTTTCGGACGGTAGGTACTCGTAAGCACGTGCATATTTTACGTTAAAAATTTCTTGTTTTATTCAAACGCTGTACCGTAAACAAACCTATAAGATACCATGAATAAAGGATGTATCTTTGCGAACAACAGTACTTAACAAGCACTTTATTTCTTGAGAATTTCCAGTTAAAAAAGCAGGCATGGAAAAGTTTTCACTAGAAAAATTCCAATTTAACTTCTTATAAACAATTTATAGGTATAAAATTATGTTTTCTCTTGAACAGTTCAACTCAAACATAATTTCTCATTATTACTACGATAAATTGAAAGCGTTAAATACACGCTTTTAAATATTAGGCCGGGTACTCATGAGCGAGCTCTAAAGGTAACTAGACCGATACAGTAACTAGTTCTAATGTGTATGCGTGAAATAATATTCGATCCCAACGTTCTGCAAACGTTTGTTAATATTAATTAGTACTCATTTATGAGTAGTTATTGTAATCAAAACTATGAAGTCTCTGGTGTGATGTGTACACCAGTTGACAACGATTATTGTTACAGTGACAACCATGTTTTTGGAACGAAGTTCCTTACGGCAGGCTTGGAGATAAGGATTTTGCTGCGCGACCGAACTGAAAAAAATGTGATAGTAAAACCGTAAGAAAAAGTCCGTGGAATAAAACCGTTAAATGAGACGTGCGCAGGCGCGACAGTCGTATACACAAGCGAGTAGTGTATAATATCTTTCTCTTTCTCCCTCTTTCTTTTCGTTCTCGCATCCCGTTCTTCGTTCGTTTTTACTCCGTTCCTGCCTAGTATCCCACGACACCACATCTTTTTTTTTTGTTACACGGTACAAGTACGCCCTTGACCGCAATTTCACCTGGTGATTATACTGTCTAAGATGGTAGCGGGCTAACCTGTTAGGGGTATGGTAGACCTATACTCCTAGTTAGTTTCTACGCGACATCGTGCCGGAACGCTAAATCACTTGGTAGCCACGGCCGAAGCCTGCCACCAGGCCAGGCTCGAGCTAGGAATCGAACCCAGGATTTCCAACTTTATAACTAGACAGCTACGCGCTGCGCCACGGCGGTTATGAAATGAGTATGGTGGTTTTGATTAGCAGCTAAGCCCATTGCGTTCACAATAGGCCAGCGAACTACGTACGCACAAAGATTAAAGAACTAGCACCCGCTTTTTTCCAAGAAGCAGCACCAAATAGTAGACGAAAAAGTAAATCTTGAACCTTTAATTTTACGAAGTATTAACTGCATTCAATACTCAAGGTAGAAAAGTTAGACTAAGTAAACGGAACTTTGGCGAAGGAATCTTATCTTCGAAAGCTCTCTCTCCCTTGAGAGAGAGAGGTCGAGTCAACGGAGGTTCTTACAAAGAGAACAAGTTATAAAACTAAAATCGATTAGTTTCGAGATTCAACGAGTTCTAAGTTTGAAGATAATTTATATTTATGAAGTGCCAACTTTGGAATACCTCTAGTCTTACCTTTGTTGTTAGTATGTTTGACAGATCATAAGGTCTCGGGTGGAATCGAGGGGCTCCCGAGCGTCGAAGATAATATTAAAAATAACTATTTATAAAATATATATATATTTTTATATTTAATATTTTATTTTCGACAGTTATATATGTTTATTTTTAATATTGTACATATATAGCCGTCGATTCTGGTCGTTTGTTATAACATAGTGTCAATTCATAATGGATAATAACACAGACCTTTGCTTTTTTTTAAACGCGGGAAATGCTTTTACGCATCCCGTCCGGAAGCGCCGCAGTTTTGCCTGCGACTCTTCCGGGGTGGGCTTGACGGGGTATGTGGGACAGACAGATTGGCGACCCGAATACCCACTAATACCCGGCGATACTCCACTGCTGGCTGGGTCACGAGAACACTCGTACATTCGCAACCCAGACAATAACACAGTCCTCGAGAGCAATGAAAGATATTAAAAGAGTCAAAACTATTAAAAGAGTCTCTTTTAAGATTGACCATCTGTAATGAAATGATTTTAAAATTAACACTGCAGAGTTTATGCGACACTAAAATAAGGACAGACACGTCACACATACGCTTGAGACCATCTTACTTGCTTACCGCAACATATTTGCACTACACGGATTTTTAGATAGCCACCGCTTGCTTTGGCAGTGTTGGTATATTTGAATATATTTATTTTACTCGATAGACACTTTGCCATTCCTTCTGTAATTTGCGCGAATGGAGATGGTAGCGTGGGGTTTTAATTTACCATCACACAATAAAAAACGCAATGAAATAATGAAAAAATATGGTTGGGGAATATATTTTTACATTATTTAGTAACAAAAAAGTACTTATGAGTTTCTTGAAAAGATTAATAGAAGGTATGGACTATTTGTTGTTTATCTTCTTTTCTAATCTTGTATTAGAGTTTGAACCAACTCGAGATGTTTCCATTGGATAAAAACTATATTGAAATGTCGATAGTTACAACTACGAGTAAAACTAGTGCCAAGTATTTTAAATCTTAGCCTGATGTGACATTTTGTGGTCAAATCTTTCTTAGACCTCCTAAGTCTCTCCCTAAATTAATTATATTAACGCGGAATTTCACTAAGATTTATACCCACGACCCTTACAATATTATAAAAATATTCCTAGATTGTCTCAACCATAACTTTCAATTATTTATTAAGAGGTGAGTTTATCTTCGCATCTCGAGCGTTCGAGTCGGGCCGCTCACTCAATTTTATGAATCGCGGTTTTGCGTGCTTAATGTTAAACGTAACGGGCCATCCGAAACTCGACCCCGAGATAAGTGCGCGTAAAAATGAATACCTATTTGGATAAAATAATATGGAAATGCTTACTTAGCGTTTATTCAGTACTAAAAAGTTATTTTTAGGCATACTTAACCAAAATGGTTTCTGTAAAGTAGCGAACTAATGCTTGATTAATTGAGGAGCATATCAAATTAAACATTAAAGAGTTCTGTCCTCCATCTACGAAGATCTGCATTATGTCCTCACAAAATTTAATAGTAGTGTTATAGTTTTTTTTTTTTAATATTTAAAGAAACATGAATTTGACATATTTTATGATAATTTATTTAGCTATAAGAAAAAATTGTACTTGGTTGCGTGATTAATTTATGTAAATATTTTTTAATTTTTAATTTAATTTACCCAATTTTAATTCAATTTATTTTGAAACCTTTTTTCGCCTGACATTTTAAATATTTAATAACAATCCAATCTAATTATTAATTTGTAATTTGCTATAAACAATTAATTAAATATTATTCGGAGAAGGTTGGCAATGCTGAGTGTGCCTATAATGGATAAGTTGTAACAGCACCAGCACCAGCACTAGCTTATTTTTGATTTATAATGTAACTTAAAACTTGTCGCTGGCATGCCTTATGTATAAATAAATAAATGAATAAACTAACTCAAAAATTCACTACATATCGATAGTTTTCGAAACGAACAAATTATGGTAAATAATAACGAAACCTTCCGTCCTATTTAATACAAAATACCAATCAGTGTGATCACGCAACATCGGCGTATAACTGATTGAGGCAGATTAAAATGTCCATAAAAAAGGTTCACCTGACGGATATGTCCGACGCATTCAATTTGTGGAATTACAACCAAATGGATAAACCGATTGAGTATTAAGTAAATGCCTTTAAATAGGTCGAAAATAACCCAACGTAAGCACCGATTTCCGAGGACCAAACGATGCCTCGTTGGTGTAGTGGTTAGATTGTTCAGCTTGCTTTGTTTGAATCCTGAATCGGGTTGAGTATTAAGGGTATAACGTAGGGAGATTTAACTTTGTCTGGGAAGAATACAATGGGTTCCCCGGGTGTTCAGCAAATCCAGCGAGTGGGACATGCTGTGGTGGTTTCTAGTTCGGGTATACCCCAACGATAAGGGGGGGAGTCCCACATAACCTCCGTCCAGCCCAACGGACGGAAGTAGCCTTAAAGCTTTCCATCACGACAACAAAAAAGGAGGGGTATAACGTAGGGGTTTTTAGGTTTTGTAGATTTAATCTGTTTTAATTTATTAGCACCAGCTCGCAGTAAGAAAAAAGACAGTCCACTCGATCTTTGAGGAGCTAACATGCTCTTCAAAGATCGAGCCATTCAGTATCACTAACTTGTTATGATAATAAAGCCCACATTGCATTACTCTTGAGTTGTTTCTCTTTTTATTTTTCATGCATCGCGTGCAAACGAGCAGATGGTTCACCTGATGTTAAGTAATTACCGCCGCCCATTAACATATGCAGCACCAGAGGAGCTTAAAATGAGGTGCCGGCTGAAATTAAAAAAGAAAGAAAGAAAAAAAAGTTTTTTATTTAGCCATGCAGTCTTGCATGCATAAGTACATCATTTGACATAGTTACTATATATATACTATACATACATGCACAAATGATGACCAAATAAAGGCGACCCACTCAGAATCCGTCGCGGCAAGCCGCAGCGCCGGTTTTCATTGGGAGACTGAATTTGGTACAATCACGGACGCGATCACTTATAAACACATAATCTACCTTCATAACCAAGGGATCAGAAAAAAAGAAGAAAAAGGAAACGCGATATTACAAATTATTAAATATTAATGGCAATACTAATACTAAAACTAATACTAATACTAATACTTATACCAATAAAGTTAAGTGTAGTAAACTATCATTATCATCATCATCATCATGAACAACCCATTACCGGCTCACTACAGAGCACGGGTCTCCTCTCAATATAAGAAGGGTTTGGCCATAGTCCACCACACTGGCCGTGTGCAGATTGGCAGACATCACACGCCTTTGAGAACATTATGGAGAACTCTCAGGCGTGCAGGTTTCCTCACGATGTTTTGACTTGCACAGTAGTATTACAAAGTGGGACTGTTTTCTACTTAGTCTGGTGCGGGGCTTCGGTCGCGTCTAGTTACCACACAACTGCCTAATACATACCGCCAAGCGATTTATCGTTTCTGATTAAAAAAAATATATATCACTTGCCCCAACGGTGAAGGACAACTTCGTGAGGGAACCGCCTTGCTTGAGCGTATTTCATAATGTTCTCAAAGGCGTCTGAAGTCTGCAAATCTGCCCATGACCAGCGTTGTGGACTATGCCCAAACCTTTCTCATGTTGAGAGGAGAACCGTGCTTTGTAGTCCTTCCGTGAGCCGACATGATCATGGTAAGAGAATTTGTGTCTTGTTATTATTTATAATTGTCAAAGAATTACATGACATCATAATCAATCAATGAGTTAACTAGGGTCTATATTACGCAAATTAAAAATGTATTACTCTCATCTTAGAAAAATCTACATATTATAAAACTAATTATATAGTCAACTAAAAATAGAACAGTATCCCTATTTGGTATTTAACTTCAAACTTAATGCTCCTTCCATTTACGCTATCATAATATCCTCCTGAACTATAGCAGGCGTAAGATTACTTTCATCAATAGTTTCCTTTAGACCTAGGTCAGGCCAAAGTAACTATTACTTAGCAAACACAACGACCCTTATTTGCATATTAATACTCTCGCATGTGACAGTATGTGCAATATTGCGGTGAGACGTTATTCAAGCCGTGATATATGTAACAAAAACGACAGTATACGTCTAAGGGTTAATTGAGTGAAGCAATTACATTTTGTCAGCCGCCCTTGGCGTAAGTGGGTTGTTCATCATTATTAAACTATTACCGGCCTTCTACGTGACGGCTCCTGAAGAAGTAAATAAGAAAGAAATAACATTTGTTCTTGTTTAGTAGTGTTACATCTTATCCTTATACATATTAGAGTGTAAAGTTTAAGATATGCCGTGTACTATGAATATAGACACACAGATTCGAAAAGTTAAAGATGCGTGCCGAAGATTCAACTCGGTCAACCGAAAAAGAAAGCCAAAAATTTGTTCAGTAATAAATATATATAATACCCATAATAGGTCATACCCATAAGTATTCTTCACTGGATAAAACCTTTACAACTTATCGACATAATTGATATAATCATATGTTTGTTATTATTGATTCATATTCTTGTAATTGCGTCGTTAATCTAGTTAGTGTTTAAATAAGAATAATCAAATCTTGGATTCCCTTCTGAGTACAGGCTTTAGTAACGAACTTCGCGATGTAATAACCTAGTAGTAAGACTACCTCTGCGGCTTGAAGACTGTCTGTACTGCTTGGAACTGGTTGGAAGCTGTCAATCTTACTACAAACATAAAGAAGAGGATTTAAATAATTCAGCTTTTTAAGGATCAAGACATATCCACCAATAATTTTATAAAATAAGCTCTGACCAAACAATCTCAAATGATGAAAAGTGCATTATAATGAGAACCAAGATGAGATGTGTTTGCGCGAAGATGCCTTTTCTTTTTAAAATATATAATAATTAAATTTTTATAATACTTTGAATTCCTAATAAAGTCACATTCATTTGCCATTAAAGTGCATTTACCTACACTTAGATGCTGTTTTGTTATATGCTTGTTGTAAAACTAAAATAATTATATAACTTTTAAGTAAAAAAAAAACGATGTAATTCGAGAAACACTTAGGATTTTTTTATTCATTTAGCGATTCTAGCTTCAATTTCTTAGTTTACAAAATGCCATTTAGAATTATTTTATCAACACGAAATCAATATTAAACCTATATTAATTTTTGAAGGCTAGTAATACTTTTTAGAAGTCACAAAATACCGGGAATAAAAACTAGCAAATGGATAGCTATTTGCTACTTTTTATTCCCATTTTATTAAACATAGGTTAACAACAAATACATATATGGTAACACGACCAAACTAAAAACTACAATGACCATGCATATGAATGATGTAAAACCTTGCCCTATTTAAAATCCATCGCAATTCCTTCCACAAATTAAGTTGAATACACAATTCGATGATACCCACACTAGGTCATCCTGTCTCGAGGTTACCTCATTCGCATTAACAGTTGAAACGATACAATAATGACGCTCGATGGACTAAACCATCATCATGATCAACCCATTATCGGCTCACTACACAGCACGGGTCTCCTCTCAATATGAGAAGGGTTTTACCATAGTCCACCACGCTGCCCATGTGCGAATTGGCAGACTTCACACGCCTTTGAGAACATTATGGAGAACTCTCAGGCGTGCAGGTTTCCTCGCGATGTTTTCCTTCATCGTTGGAGCCAGTTATATTTTAATTGCCTAAAAAACCCACATAACTCCGAAAAGTTAGGCGTGCCCGGGTACGAATCCCCGACTTAGGAGGCGGACGTCCTAACCACTAGGCTATCACAGCTGCGGCCATATCTACTAAAATTTCTAATTTTGTAAAATAAGGTCACTTTGTTACTGAGCACTCTCAAAAATAATGTTTTCTGCAAAATACCGACAAATTAAATAACAAATGGAGTTAATATTTCAATTCTAAGCTGGGTTATAAAACGCGGGACGTACTAGAGCACGCTGTCCCGCGCAGTGATTCAAACATCTGCATTTGACGCCGACTGTGCCCATTTCACTGACACATTGAAGTATTTTGTGCTCATGAAACCATTAAACGGAGCCCTCTGGTTCCAGACATATTTGCGTATCAGCATAAACGTAATAGTTCATAACTATGCGTAGGTATTTGATGAGCCATTCAAAAATTTCGCCACTAACAATGAACAAAACATTAAACAACAATAAATTTTTAAAAATAACTGTTAGCCCTTCGGTCTTATATGACAGAAATGACAATATTTTGTATTAACACGGAAGCCAGCTTCCGAACATACAGGATATTTACTTAGTTTAAGATAAAAATATATTCTAAAAAACTATTTACGTTTTTCGTACGTAGTTGGTACTTTAAAATTACCTAACCGAACTATTTATACGTACGCTACGCTTCCTCCAAATAAACACAAAAATGTATTTTTAAATGTGACTACTATTTTAACACTTTCTAGAACTAAAAATGTAAACAGTTTATCTTTATATATAAGCTTTATACTTATTAATAAAAAGTTTGTTTGTGTAAACGTTTGATTATGAATTTTGCTAAATTATATTATGGACTAAAATTTGAAATAATATGCTATATAAGCATATCTAACATGAATAGGGAATTATGGAGACAGTATATGCCTATAAACCGTGGGCTTTGCTGGTCAGAATAACTACACTCGTGACCAAATCTGAATACAATTTTCAAATTTTTATAAGTTTAATAATCCGAAAACATAGGTAGATAAGTTTATAGACACATAAATAATTAAATATTATTTTACTCCTTTTCAAAAAATCTTAACGCCATTTTTATTAACCGTTCACCGGGCCACTATAGGGCACGAGTCTCCATTTAGAACGAAAAGGGTTTGGGGAGCAGTCCCCCTGTCTTGACTGATAGACGTTACAAGCTATTAAGAGAATTATGTACAACGCATGCAGGTTTCCTCGCGATGTTTTCTTTTACCATTAAATTCAGATTCAAATTCAAAATAATCTTTATTCAAATAACCCTTTAAAAGGCGCATTTGACGCGTCAATAATTTACATAGTAGTGATTTGATGGTGATAACTAGAGTCGTAAACTTAAAACTAAAGCTATGAGGGTTCCAAACGCGCCCCGGTCTAAGAAGAAAAGCAAATGATCTATGGTATAAAATTGTTTCGAACTCAGTCGAATACGGTTTTAAATCTTGAGCAATTTGAGGTATTATTTTCAAATTCTTTTACATCTGCAATCAAATTATTTTTCATTATTTAAGCCTAATTAAACACCACGCAATTTATTCGCTGTCGCAGATCCTGACTTGCAAATATACATCAGCGAAGCAAATTTTAAAGTGTCTCGCCCTTTTAAGGCTCTAAGGAAGGCCTATCTAATTGAATTGCAAGGAGAGTGAGGTCTTTCATCTCTTGAGTGAATTTGGTGAATTATTAACATAAGTTCGGAACCCAATTGCTTCTTGTATCAATATTATTGATGAATCGTTCGAATAGGATTTTGTAACGCTCGAGCAAATTTCAGCAGCTCAAGGTTGGGCAAGAATGGGCTTTAAATTATAAAATAAGTTTTTTTCATCAATTTCTCATTGGTCTAATGATCAGCATGCTTTGCGAATAATGAAGTTATTTTTTTGATTCTCTGGTCGGTTTATTTTTCTTAATACTTGTAGCAATTGATCTCACCTCTAAAATATTAATCAAAAAATTATAAATTTATTTCATTTCTCGTTAGTGTGTAAGAACTGACAGCTTGATCTAAGAATCTATGCTATGTAAACATTTTTCGGGATAAAAAGAAGCCTTTGTGCTATACCAAGGTTTATTCGATTCCTGTGCTGAATTTGACCCAGATCCTTTCAGCTGTTCTGATGTGTTTGTATAAGAATTCCATACATACATTCGCATTACAAATTTAAGTAAGATTTGAATAAAAGCTTGGGAACTTTCTGGTATATCAATATCATGTTACATACAATAGGTAACACTTAGCTCATAATAATATAAAATAGGTACGTCATCTTACTTTCAAAGTAGCCCCCAGTTTAGTATCTTCAAGCACCTACGTAAACGGAATACCTTATTTGTTTCCAACTTTATTTTGTTTATAAGGAAAACTTTGTAGGTGGGCAAAGAGAATAAGAGGTAAACTACCTGTAAATGTGTCATTAGGGAGTACTTACGGGGATTAACTACGTCGGTTATTGCGCGACGACAGGCTCTTTTATACTTTTCTTTCGGGTCAAAAGCGTTTCAGGTTTCCTGGCTATTGGAGTTGGACGATCGAGTAGCTTAATTATATCTTTGTTGAACGAAAGCGTTTAAACTTATATTTAAAGGATATTTCAATGTTCTAATAGTTATTATTACCTTACTTAAAATCATGACAGCCTCCGTGGCGCACTGCGTGAACAGAAGATTATCCTATTAATATTATAAACGCGAAAGTTTGTAGGTATGGATGGATGGATGTTTGTTACTCTTTCACTTAAAAGGTAATGAATGGATTTTTATGAAACTTTACAATAATATAGCTTATTTATCAGAATAACACATAGGCTACAATTTATGAATATATTGTGTAAATTGTCCAAAATATGACGATAATTATCAAGTAAGCAGGCAATAATCTACCATCTGCATGATAAATTTTATGTCATAATGTTAGTTCTTTTCTACGTCATTCTAATATAAGCTACTCGAAATACTAACTTTACGCAGACGAAGTCGCGGGCACCACCTAGAATTATTTATACTCGTATATATTAAGAGAGCTCTTAAATAATTTTGAGTGGCATGTAAGATGGTGATAACAAAAAGAAAATTTACCTGGCTAAGTTTGTTGTGGGCATCTTCTTTGACCAGGGCACGTTTGGAACACTCATAGCTTTAGTTTTGAGTTTACGAATGTAATTATCACCACCAAGTAACTACTATGTAAATTATTGACGCGTCAAAAGTGCCTTTTAAAGGATTATTTAAATAAAGGTTATGATTTATTGATATATGTATATATTTTTTTTGGATGTAAAATAGGTAGCCCTGGGTTCGATTCCCGTTTGAATCTGATCTGATCTTAGCCGTGACTAATTACCAACCTACTGGCAAGGACATACCGCCAAGTAATTAAGCGTTCCAGTATTATACCGCGTCGAAACTGATTAAAACGATGGGTTCAACCGGTTCATGGGCGATGGTAATCACTTAACATCAGGTGAAACGTCTATTTGTTTGAAAAAGAGATTCGGATTTTGCTTTCAATCCCACGGGCACCATTACTTTCTCCGGGCTTAAAAGTCTTTAATATGCACGTCAGCTTTATGAAAGATTTAGTTTTGCCATTGAATAGACATAGGTGATTTCATACCTTTGCTAGGATAAAATAGTTTATTGGGCAAAATATGAACATTTTCCATTTTAAATTTTACTCTTTCCAGTGTACAAATATTGGGAAATATAATTTGAACATAATATTTACAATTGAATAGTTTCAATAAATTACAATTGAAACTAAAACGGTTATAACGCTTCATCAATAATTAGACTTTAAATCATTATATAATTCGTAATATTTCAAATAGTTAAAAAAAATCATATCATGTCGAAAAAAATTTTTCATCCAGTCATTTAGACTGTTTTATTAAAAGTTTGCTTGTAAAGGGATCAAAATATACAGTTTGTATTGGGTATAACATTGACTACTTTATTAAACATTTTAATGGTTATGCAGTAACAACTTTGACTTGATACCTTAAGCATTAATTTTGATAAACAAACAAAGAGAGCTTATATAGGATACCAGATCTCCGAAAAAAAATCGATTTTCGATTCAGCAGTTTAGCTGAATAAAGACGACGAACCAAAAACTATGATAGAATAACTTTTTTTTTATAAATACTACAAGTTAGCCCTTGACGGCTATCTCACCTGGTGGTAAGTGATGAAGTTGTCTAGGATAGTAGCGGGCTAACCTGTTAGGGTATGGTAAAACCACGCTTCTAGTTGGTTTCTACGCGACATCGTGCCGGAACGCTAAATCGCTTGGTGACTCGCCCTTGTAGGTAGGGTGGTAACTAGCCAAGGCCGAAGCCTCCTACCTGACTCGACCCGGAAATCGTACACAAGACGTCCAAGTTTATAATGCGACTGCACCACGGAGGTCGTCAGAATAAAAATGAAATGAATTCGCATTCATAATTACTACGACTGTAAATATTAACAAAATTTAACTGCTATAAATATTGTTAACAATTATCCATAACTTTAGACACTGCCAAACATTCTAAACTAATAAGTTATTCATGTTCTCAGTAACCCCTTCATATAATATTCAAAACATTAAGCAATCAAAGTTGACAGACGGTCTATTATTGGTAAATGTCCTTAGTAGACTTTGTTTTAGATTTGCAAAATCGTTACTATCTGATAGCTTCACTATCCATACCTTTTACATGGATATCATCTGCCACACAATCCGTCCATCTCTTTTTTGTTTAAGCATATGAATAGAAGCAGGCGTTACTTTGCGGAAGTCCATGATAAACAATAAACAGCAAGTATAATTTGCTATATTCCGCCGACAACCGGGAGATTTGTATAATAAACAACACCACACAAAATCTTCCACTAGAACCTCTACACTTGTTTACTTTGCGCGCTTGTGAAGTCAACATATCCTGAGGATTATCCGGTGTAGGGTCGAAACGTGCGTAGAGGTTCTAGTGGAAGATTTTGTGTGGTGTTATATATATTATACAAATCTCCCGGTTGTCGGCGGAATATATTATCTAACCCACAGGAAACGTTGTTGTGTTGGGAGGTGTCGGAAGGTGAAAGAAGTCATGGCTCAGAAACATACGGGAGTGGACTGGCATCAAGTCGGTCGAACAACTATTCCGTTTAGCCTTGGACTCATATTGAGAGGAGACCTGTGCTCTGTAGTGAGCCGATAATGGGTTGATCGTGATGATGAGGATGAACTTAAAATAGGCTACTAAAGATGATGATGTCTTCACCGATGCAAATTTTAAATGAAGAGACATTAAATAATTTTTTTATTACAACAGAGCGTATGATTCCCATCGTTTAGTTTTATGCACATGTGTAATTTACTTTTTTTTGCGTGCGCGGGTGCCAAAAATAATAGGCAATATTTATTTTGTCTCAATTTATTAATAGTCAAGTTTCTGATCAAGCTACTCCAGGAGTAGTTAATTTACTTATTTCACATAACTTACGATCTCGCTCTTCACCTTTATTCTATTAAAACTTAGTCATGTAGCGAGGTACGAAGGCAGGATATTTCATATTTGAGTCTTAAGAAATTCAATTGCTTTTATCTTATTTAAACAGTAAATTCAAATTCAAATAATCTTTATTCAAATAGTCCTTTATAAGGCGCTTTTGACGCGTCAATAATTTACATATTAGTGATTTGATGGTGATAACTACATTCGTAAACTTAAAACTAAAGCTATGAGGGTTCCAAAACGCGCCCCGTTCTAAGAAGAAGCCCACAACAAACTTAGCCAGGTACAAATGCAACACAAACAAACAGTACAAATTTGACACACATATATATATATATATATATATATATATATATATATATATATATATATATATATATATATATAAATATAGTAGGCGGTGTTTTGTGGGAGTCCGTAATAAACAATGAATTCCAAGCTCAATTTTCTATAATCTGCGACAGCGAGACAAATCTAGCACGGCGTCATTTTAAATGAAATAATACAGATTAGTCTCTTTGAAGCGGATTACTGCAAATAAATATGAGCTTAGTAATGATTGTCTGCAACAATACGTATTTTGAAAACGTACAAGCGTCCTTGCCATTGTTTATTATGCCCTAGGACTTTAAAAATATCTGTTAAAAAAAGTGAATTGCACTTATGCATATAACTGAACGATGGGAATCATACGCTCTGTTGTAATAAACATTTTATTTAATGTCCCATAAATTAAAATTTGTATCGGCAAAGATATCATACCGATGGAAACAAATAATCCGCACGAGGTTGCAAGGACACCAGGATCACGATCTTCAGTTAAGAAAGAACGACTGAAGAGAGAGAATCTTAATTGAGTAAAATAAAAATTAAATATGAAGTTAACAATTATTCCTATTTTATATGAAGTCAAGTTCCAAGGCGCAGTATTAAAAGCAGTTGTGTTTATTTATCATTTATTCATGGTGTCACTATCCTTATTCCAGCACAGTGTAATAATGAGCGTATCAAATTTAATATGAACGAAGTCTGTGATGAATAGGGGAGCTTTGTTAAAATGAAACGTGAAGTTTTAAACAAAGGAGCCTCGCAATATTAAAGTAATGGTTTTGTGTGTTTGTTTTGTGCTTCAACGGTGCGCGTTATTAATGAAAATGTGACAGTTTCGTCTATCTTTCTATTAGGGAGAGGTATTTGTAACAGAAAATCCGTTTACCTTATAAATAATGACAATATCAAAGATCTTTGATGATAATGCAAAATCGTAATAATTGACGGCAGTCGGAGAACAGCGCCATCTAGTTTTAGAGTCATGTACGACAGACAAGAGAGTAGAATCGCCCCCACTCTTTACGCTATACGCTTTTTTAAGTGGGTTATGCAGGTTCTTAAAAGACGCACCGGCGCGGGATGGCGTATTGTATTAATTGCATTCGGTCGGTTCGGATCGGTTTTCGAGTCGCGGTAGTGCATAGTCGTACTTGGTGAAGCGTATAGTCTGCTCCTTATAAATTACCATACTTATAATTGTAATTCTGTTCTACCAAGAGTATCTGGTCTCTTTGCCCGAAATTACCGACGAAGACACGCCCGTAGTCGTCCTACATATAAATCCTATACTAAACGAATATCATAACAAATACTGCCATTTACTATATTCATTACAAAGAGGAGTCAAAGTTTAAATTTATTTCCTTGTATGTATAATTCCGTTGCTTATTAAAACAGTTAAGATAAGGTCATGGAGAACAATTCTGATAAAAGACAAGTTGTTATTATAAAAGCAAAACAGATGAATAACAAATTAGGTCCATGACAGTTATAATAAGTGGAGAAATAAATCAAGATTTTAACTAACTCCCTGTTGAGAGCTGCGGCCCTATAAGCGGGAGGTCCAGGATTTGATCCCCGGCAGGGTCAATTTTTGAATTTATAATTTCTGCTTGATCAACTTCAAATGCCTTTGAGAACATTGTGGAGAAACTATAACAGGCAGGTTTTCGTTGAAGGAAGTAATATTTAGTTTGAAAATGCTTATATTCAATTACTAACGCATTTAACTCCGAAAATTTACACGTTAAACTGCTTATCGCAAGTAACCTTCGTTTTGACGACCTCCATGTCGCATTATAATGTAGGAGGTCCTGGATTCGATTCCCGGCTCGTGTCTGGTATGGTGGGAGGCTTCTGTCGCGGCTAGTAACCTTCCTACCGACATGGCGTGATGTGTCGCCAAGCGATTTAGCGTTTCGGCACGATGTCGCGTAGAAACCAATTAGGAGGGTGCTTACCATACCCCTAACAGGTTAGCCCGCTACCATCCTAGACTGCATCATCATTTACCACCAGGTGAGATAGCATATAAAAAAACCTTTATAAACGCTTTATTGCAATAAACGAATATTAAGTTCTACCATTTACGCTGTTATGTGGAAAATCAAAGCTCTGTCGAACCAACTAATCTTCGATTAAAGGCACCGCAAAATTTTAACTTGGCATTGCAGCTTTGCTGCCACGGTGGTAAGTAGCTAGGGGCTACAGTAAATCTACCAGATTAGCGGTTTTCAAACTTATTGTACCAGGGTACATATATTATAACAGTATTAAATATGGCATGAACGTGAGTACCGAACGCGAACGCCAACTGTTGGGTACGAATAATTGATATTCAGGGAGCGTGGTGCCGCAAACGCAACCACGTGTGAAACTGTACGGAAAACAAACAATTGTTTGTACCAATAGACGCCTTCTTCTTCGTTATTGGTAATTAATCGCTTTGGAAAGCAATCTAAGACTTGATCTGTATACGGCCTCAGTTTTCTAGTAAGTAAACAAACGAGGTATTTGGGATTGAGTGTGAGTCTAACATATTTTATTTAGTACTAGCTGACGCCCGCGACTTCGTCTGCGTTGAATTAGTGTGTGTGAAAGTTTGTTTGTTTGTCTTCTAATCACGAAGCAATGGATTACTAAGCCGACGACCTTGAAATAATTACAGGATAATCTGTAAAGTATCTCCTTTCTAACAAAAGAAAAATGAATGAAATCGGAGAAGACGTTAATGAATTACAAATAAATACACATTTTGACTTTCATCTCCTCTTCCAAGGGGATTAAAACTATTCTATATTTTGAACCAGAGTATCAACGACTGTTATAGAACATTTCATTTAAATCCATTCAGTAGCTTCGGCGTTATGAGAGGCCAAGATACAGACAGACAGACATACATAAAAAAAAAATGTTTTGGGCTCAGTATCGATAGTAAAACATCCTCCAATTAAAATTTTTCAAAATATATTTTATGTACAGAAATCGTTCTGGTACAGTATTATGATATTTTAGATGAAAAACCAATCATTGATTTGGTATTAATGGTTGACTTTTCATACTGTAACTATTTTATATTTGGAAGATAAAATAAATACATTAATTAAATAGCTATATAATTCACAGATATATCGGATATTGAATCCTGGTTTAGGGTATAGATACACTTTAATACCGGAAAAGACCTCTCACGTAATTATCAACATGTCAACATCTATTCCAATCGGGCAAAGTCGTAACCAACTAATTCCGCATAGAAGTTGGATGCATAAATAAGATGCTTTTCAATTTGCTTTTACCTAAAGAAAACTAAGCAAACGTATTGCTAATTGCTCTGAGTGTGTTTACGTGATATAAATAACAGCGAATATCTTCTCGTAAAGGTCATTTACGGAAAGCCCAATGAGTTGCAAAGTTAAAGTGGCAATGAGGAAGTTAAATGGTTGATGGAGTTATACAAAAATAGTTAGTCATACAAAAAAAAAGAACAGAAATAAACGCACACAGAAAATAAATAGGTGCAATAGGCGGCCTTATCGCTAATGAGCGATCTCTACCAGGCAACCTAGCACAAATCAGAAATAAAATACAAAGTTGGGTTGGGGTGCACAATTATAATTAAAAAATATATGGTTAAATATATGAACAACTAAAAATATAAATAAGATATATTCCTAAAGGGACTCCTTTGAATAATATATTTTAGTTATGATATTAAATATTTATTTATTTTTTAAGATTTTTAGTTTTAGGTTAATCTAAGTTTTATTTTAAGTTATATAATATGTATTCCTAAAAACTAATTGTCTAATAAGATAATATTTAATACATTATTGGATCATTAAACTAGTTACAATCAAAATATAAACAACAAAAACATAAACAGAAGAATAAACATGAGATAGTGAAATAGAAATGATCACAGCATCCTTAAAATTAACCTTACATCTAAATAATTTAATTAGTACCTATAATGCAGTGATGGAAAGATTTTATGATGCAGTAATGGAGATTGCTCGCAAAAGAGGCAAGCCAGACGAAGCGAAGCTAGAAGATATCCAATTGTGGACACACATTGGTTAAGATGATTATGGAGGCAAAAGCGATTATTGCAAGAATGCGAACCAAGTCAAAATTGCACAAAGTAATCGATTAAGTCCCGCTTTACGGAACCATGACTTTCACAATCTATTTTTGCATCAGTGGAAACGAAATATTTATAAGAATACGCACGCATAATAACGCACATTCAGCCAATAACTGCGATTGGGTCATCGGAATATAATAATCCCGAGTAACCCAATACAACCGCAGGCTCTTGAAGGTAAAACGGGTTCGTTTGTTTTCACATAGAAGACTGAACAAAGAGACCGGTTTGCTTCTCCGGTAGGCTGGCCGCAGACTGAAAGGCCAATTTCAGTTTGGGTTTCTGTGATCCAATCAACTTTTATTTAAGGCTAGATTACGCATTTACGCAGCACTTCCGGGGACCACACATAAGTGCAATATCTCCAATCGGGTATATATAGGACTCAATGATGACCAAAAAATAGAAGAGTCACATTTCTAAAAATCATAGGCGCATATACTTTGACACCCTGATGAGAGACTGAGAGAAAGAAACGGTAAAATTGTAATAAAACGGAAATATCCAATAAGAAAGATCCAATTCATCCTTTTTTTAAATATTGACGTCTTCCTCAACAGTTCGACAGAGCCTTATAAGTACTAACTCAAATCCCTTAACAAATAAATACGTTAATTAAAACGATTATGTCAACTATCACATCGTTTTAATTTTTCTAGTAGCATCTAGTAGGTTAAATTTAGTTATTCTTGGTTAATTAGTAGTTTAATGATTGAAATAAATAGCATTTTTATCACAAGCTTTAGTTATCTAGACGTATCCGGCTTGCTCACGCAGGGCGTTTAATAAATGCTGAACCGCATTCATATCTAAAAAATTACCCAATCAACTAGATTAGTTGCTGGAGTCACGTTTAAATGAACGCTATTGCGGGCAATCTAGTCGCTATATCAGTTTCACAATGAACATTATACTTAATTTGCTATAATCTTTCATAACCAAATTGCATGGTTGCACATTTAAATTTTTTTTTTGCTCCGACAACCGAGCATCCTCTGAAGATGTTGACTTGATAACTTACAATTGTTTAGAAACGAATTCGTTAAAAAAGTTGTTTTTTTCATGCCCACTTCATATGAGCCCAACACTGCCCACTTCAATAACGCAACTGAATAAATATCTAATTAGTTGCCATATATAATTTGCTCTTTCCTCATTGATTAACTCTTTAGACAACTAAATGTTCATTAGCTATATTTTTACTTATAAAAAATTATAAGTAAAAATATAGCTAATGAACATTTAGTTAAAATAGCCTTAAAAATGATAAGATTCTTAATGATTTATCTCTGTAAAATAAACTAAATATATTTAAATTAATATATATTATTTAATAAATAATTAATTGAAAATAGTCTAAAAATTTTGCTCCAGCACCAAAATTCAAGAGCCAGCTATTCTGTTCATCTCAGATATTCGTCAGTTCAGTGTACAGTTAAATGTCGACAACACATGCTCTGTGTCTAGCCGGGACTTCATTGCTTTGTGTTTTTTGGATTGTTCGACTATTTTTCTTGCTGTCACCAGTATTGCCACGCATAGGTTGGATTGCGTTTATGTAGCTACGCTCGATAATATAGCATCCAAAGAGTCGATTGGACCATAGCTTGCCATTTTACTTTTGACTGTTTACTGTTTGAACGGACGGTAATCGCAACGTAGTCTCAAGACTTTTTATATTTTTTGTAGGAGTAATTTTGGTATATTAGTGAATTGGGTAGTATCATCATAGTCTTCATCTGAATGTATGAATTCTGAAGCGGTGATAGCCTAGTGGTTAGGGCGTCAGCCTCCTAATCAGAGGTTGGCGGTTCGAATCCGGGCACGCAGCTCTAACTTTTCGGAGTTAAGTGCGTTTTTAAACAATTAAAATATCACAAAGGTGAAGGAAAACACCGTGAGGAAACCTGCACCCCTGAGAGTTCTCCATAATGTTCTCAAAGGCATGTGAAGTCTGCCAATCCACACATGGCCAACGTGGTGGACTACGGCCAAACCCTTCTCATATCGAGAGGAGACCCGTGCTCTGTAGTGAGCCGGTAATGGGTTGATCATGATGATGATGATCATACTCTAATTGAATTGTCACTTAAATTGAATTTTTCCCTCCCCAACTCCAATTTTCATTCCATGGAGATTTTTCATTCCGGGCAAACTATAAAGCACTCATGATATAAGACAATATTTCCTCCTATTTCCAATTCAATAATCTAGTGGGTAGGCAATTGTATGGTCGTCTTAGATGCTAAAAATCAATAAGTGATTGTTGGTTCCACGATCAACTGCCATCTCAAGCATACTCGTAGCTCGTAGTAGCATTGACGACCTCCGTGGCGCAACGCACGCGCTGTCGCAATATAAAGTTGGAGGTCCTGGGTTCGGCCGTGGCTAGTTACCACCCTACCGACAAAGACGTGCCGCGATTAAGCATTTCGGTACGATGTCGCGTAGAAACCAACAAGGAGCGTGGGCTTACCACACTCCTAACAGGTTAGCCCGCTACCATTCTAGTCAGCATCATCACTTACCACCAGGTGAGATTGCCGTCAAGGGCTAACTTGTAGTGTATAAAAAAAGGTATCTAAAGTGTCTCAAGCAACAGCTGCTTGCGATCAGCCTAAAGCTTTAATTTTCTTTAAAAAAAAAAAAACTTTCGATTTGTATTAGAGTACGGATAACAAAAACTTGTCCTTTTAGAATAACATGCCAAAAGATTGGTCAGTATAAAGAGGTTAAGCATTACGAAGATAATCATTATCTTTGTCTAAAGCCCTTCGGGTCTATAAAGCCCTTACTTCGGTTCTTTATAATAGAAAGAAAAAAGATTTCAGAGTAACGAGAGGCCAAACCGTCCGTAAAGACCCGTTCGATCCGATCATTGGACCATGATTTTTAAGTTGCTTTTACACCAGAACTATTTTATAATAGTTTTATACGAAAGCACTTCTGAAAAAGCTTTAGTCCAAACTAAAACTTTATCTAAAGTGGCCGTACAAAGAATCTCATAACTACTTTAAGCTTTAACGCATACGTTTTCACATCCAATGAATAATGTTGGCGTAGAGAATGATGGCGATAACCTTAATCACTTATTTGTTAAAGTATAAAGTATATTATATATATTTTTTTTTTTTTGCAACTTCCGTATCTCTTTTGACTCATCAGCTCCAAATAAATGGTTGCCTGGAAGAGATCACTATTAGTGATAAAATCGCCTGTTTGCTGTTTGATTTGTAATTGTCATGCATGTTCTGTCCTATATATAGCAAAAAAGTTGTATAAATAAATAAATATAAAGGGTAGTTGTGTCGGTATATAAAAACAACGGCGTGATAATCGCTCGTTTAAAGTTTTGAATTGAATGCTGTAATATTATTTTATGAACAAACAGAATGAGAAGTACAGGACGAAACCACAAGGGTTTCTAGTTACCCTGTGAAACCTCTTCAAAAGTTGAAAACATAAAATTGCCTCGGTGCAAACTCCTAGTGATCCATTCCAACACAATAGTGTAAAAGGGCTCTAAGAACTCCACTGACCTTATTAATCTTTATCGCCCACGTTTTTGCTCCACCAAAAAATGTTGGTCTCGAAAACGATCGCCAAAGTCTTAAGCACTCAACAGTCAAACTATTAGGGGCAGTTTTGTCGGCAATCAAAAAGTTTGTGCAACTGTATTTTATACGATAATAGAGTGCCAAGTCTGTTTGTTAAAAGTTTTGAATTGAATGCTGCTATACGTTAATAAGAAGTTGTGATAGCCTAGTGGTCAGGGCGTCCGCATCCTAATCAGAGGTCGGGGTTCGAATCCGGGCACGCACCTCTAACTTTTCAAAGTTATGTGCGTTTATAAGCTTCAACGGTGAAGGAAAACATCGTGAGGAAACCTGCACGCCTGAAAGTTCTCCATAGTATTCTCAAAGGCGTGTGAAGTCTGATAATCCGCACATGGCCAGCGTGGTGGACTATGGCCCAACCCTTCTCATATTGAGAGGAGACCCGTGCTCTTTAGTGAGCCCGCACTGGGTTGATCATGATGATGTTGATGATACGTTAAATCATACATCATATTATTATCAATTTGTAATAATCATTATGATGTCTGAATTAGTTTAGTGTTGAATAATTATAATAAACATTATTTTTTATTACAAGTTATATTACGAATAATCTCCCATTAGGCAGATTTATGCTTTGGTATATATTTGGATGGTAATTTTCATCAGGTAAAAAAATTCAATATTGTAAAATGGACATTATAACAACCCATATGACCTTTCTAGAAGTAGCACCACTGATGCAGTGACAAGAATGACGATACGTCACGATATCAATATTGCAGTTTGTACCTAAAGCTCTGTTTTTAAAAAGGCGTCATGGCTCGATGATAGAAGTTCATTCACCATCGAGATTAAGCTTCATATAAATCCACATGTGTCTAGAAAGTACAATTCCTATTTACCTATTTAAATATACTTTCACTATTTGGTTCTAGCGCCTTATTCATCTGGCGTCTTATACTATCTGCTGAGAGAAACTATTTGAACTTTATGACACAATCTTAACACGCGTTTGCTGTAATTACATTTTAGCTCATATACTGATTCCCGTACAATGCTATATATTTTATAGAATACAATTTAATTACACCACCAGGTTAACACTTGAAAATGTAATTGAGTATATAGCTGGGTTTAATTGAAGTAGAAATGTATCATGGGTGCAGATAGAACCAGCGGTGCAAATTTACGCAGGCGCGTTTCGTACTAACCTCACAGTATCGGACCTCCTATCACTAGAGACGCCCGCTCTTATCACGGCAAACTCGATGTTTCCGAACGCATTTCGGAAAAGTGACACTTCGTAATAAAAATAAACACTGGTACTCGCGATAAAAAATAAACACAAAAGATACCATAAACAGTGAAGTGAGCTCGCCATTCTTTTGCTTACGGGTTTTTGTGCTAAGTGTATTGTTTTTGAGTGTTGAAAAGTGTACGAGAAATTAAATGGGACACCAAGTGATTAATTTGCCGAGTTGCAAAGTTGAAAACAGTTTTTGCGGTGCGGAATGCTTTTATAAAGGACTTGAGTTGGAGAATTTCGTTGAGGGATTATCCGGTAAGTCTATTTTCTTTCTGATTTTTAATTTTTTTTTCACAATAAAAC
Source organism: Lasiommata megera (assembly GCA_928268935.1). NCBI lineage: Eukaryota > Metazoa > Arthropoda > Insecta > Lepidoptera > Nymphalidae > Lasiommata > Lasiommata megera. Next base: position 14,145,438 of record OV743315.1, on the reverse strand, counting down.
TATATTTAAAAAAAATCATGTGACGAGTTTTATTTTTGAATGTCTCTAATACAATTAATGAGTGTAATTTATTTATTAATGAAACCCAATAAATTAATATAATTATTTATTAATTAAACACTTATTAATTGCTTTAGATTGGTAACTGGAGTGGATGTGAAATACGCACTGGCAAATCAAGGCAGATTTTTATTATTATTTATTTATTTCGTTGAAAATTGTTTAAACATACCCAGTTTGGGTGTTGCAACTTGGTCCGTAGTACAGAATATTATTATAATTTATTATATTTTTCGTTCCTCTATAATAGAGGAAGATTGAGCAGACAAATACTTTTGTCCACATGGGAGATAATAATTATACTGATAATGACCGGTAAATTGCCCACTTTTATTATTAAGTACAGTAAATGCTACTTTAATAAAGGAATTTTTACTTATACCGAATAGCAGTTGAGGTATACTGGGAAAACTTTTATGAATGGTTTTCTTCAGTGTTTCCTAAAACTTTGAATTTTCTTTGTTCGAAAATGGGATATTAAAAATATTGTCAAGAGAAAGCAAAGTTTTGAATTATTTACCAAGAATAAGAAAGAATAAAGTTAATGCTATTGTACAACATTAAAACACGTAATATTTTATGAAATAAACAACTTCGTTCTCCGTACAAATCGGATTATATTTTGTTCTCATACAAAATTCCTTTAGCGACAGCGTTCCTACAGCGTGCATTGTAGTATGAAATTGACTTTTGTGTCTTTGTTATGACATGCTGAAAATAGCATGCATTGAAAAGAATCGCATATTATGTCGTTCACGAACACATTCAGTGAACAATTGTTTAATGAATTCGATGCATGCGTGATGCCAGTGATATCGTATGGCACTGAAATATGGACGCTCAGTGACGCCACTTGACAAAGCTCGGAGACGTTTAGTGGGAGATCGAGCTCGCTATGCACTGTTTTCTTTTGATCAAATTAAAAATTAGGAGTACCGAAAAATAAGAGTAACTGGTATAGGTCAACGAGTTGCTAAGCCAAACTGGTATTAGGCACAGGACCAATAGAAACTGTAATGGAACTCAAGCCGCTGAAATAGCCGCTGGTAAACGTTGGTTGGTAGAACCACGCGAGATTGACGACGGAAACAAATCATAGGGAGGATATATCATAGGCTCCAAGCGGCATAAGACTGTGGAATCTTTAACTGCCGTAACATACCTTTGTCCACGAATAAACGTCCATCGGGAAAATGATGTATCCCAGTATGAACTGACAAGTTAAGACATACTCGTATTTCATTGTTGGCAGATGTCGACTCGACTTGAAAAGATTAATTATGTTAATGTACTCGTATTACATCAGATGCTGTCTTCTACATAGTAACTTCAGTCTCTCGGTGAAGTCAAACGGCGATTGGAATAGTTGTGTTTGTTATACATGTATTTATTTAAATAATAATATACATTTATTGTTATACATATCTATGGATTTAAATAATAACATACATTACAAAGACTCTCGTCGTTAGTACAGAGTAGGATTTTAAAAATGTTTGGTCACGTCTCCCGGCATGAGGGTGACTCCATTGAGCGTCTTGTCGTGCAGGGTAAGGTGGAGGTGAACACCAGAGTGCGAGGAAGGTCACCCATTCGATGGACCGATCAGATAAAGTCTGCTGTGGGTGGTCCTTTGCATGAGTGCACCAGACTTTCGGCCAGCAGAGGGAAGTGGCGAATGCTTGTGAGGCGCATAACATCTGGCCTCAAAGAAATTGATTCGTGATTCCACGACCGCTCTGCAAAGAGTGTAACGACGAAGAAGATACATTTATTGGCTAGAAGGTATCTGGGGCGAGACGTTGATTAGATTGCTGGTAACGTAACTAATGTTTACATATTAACACTCATATGTACTCGTACTCATGCTCTACGTACACAACATACTTTTTAATACTTTTTGTGATTTATTTTCTTGTATTGTTTCTTTGTGTTTTGTTACAATGAAATTATTCTCTTGTTTGTATAAACTTGAAACGTTAATAAATTTGAAGAATAATTTGACCTTTTTTTGGTTGGTTTTGAACGGGTCGTTATTTTAATATGTGTCATGTAATAGCGTCAAAAATATTCTATTTTTAGACTCGTGTAACATTCATGATGGATAAAGCCTATATTGGATCGTTTAGAGCTTGTCGGTAGGCCAGTGATTTGCATAATTGGATTGGCTCGATTTGGGATTTTTAATGTATTAAATTGCAGCAGGTTTGTTGTGACAAGAAGACACAACAACCGACTCCAATTGTCAATTATGAAACAGTCCATATTCCTTTCACAACTACCATTGTCATCAGGTTAAATCATAGTTAACTGATTCTATTCATTTGAGTTGTCCAAATCATCAAATGAACAACTCAAATAGTTGTCCATTTGAGTTGCATTGGCCCACGATTGGATAAGTAAGGCCCGTCTACAGATCACCTCTTTAATATTTTATTTTTTTGAAGGGTTTAAAAAGTACAAAATTTTTAGTTGTGCAGAGATAGCAAAACAGGATTTTCCCAATTGTGAGTTTTTAAATCAAAATGTTTTTTATAACTCACACCAACTTCTTACAGCCAAATTGAATTTGCAGGAATCCCAAAAAAAGTAGTAGGAATATATATGTACATAGTCGTATATAATTTTTCTAGCACAATCTGTGAAAATTCTCGGTTTTTTTATGTCAAGCTCTAAGTGACATGAAACATGGCCGCAAGGTATAAATAGACAAAACTTAGCCTTACTTTACATCAAAAGTATGATGTCTTTGATCAGCCATTGAGATACAATTGCAATAGCAGAATTGGGCTTCAGTTATTTTTTTGTTTGAAGATGGTGCAGAATTCTTTGATTTCTCATCCCCGCAACAAACTTCCAACTTTCTATTATCTTTGTAAAAACCAATAGTTTTTTTTTCGTATAACAATTTTTATATTTATAATAAAGATCTTTTGAAAGGATTTTTTTTTATCAGCTAAGTATAAAACTGCAGTGAGCTGTAAACCACCCAACTCTTCAATACGTACGCTTCAGTTAACCCGCTCCAACGATATCTTACTCGAATAGTAACATAAATAAACTGGAGAGTGACATATTGCATCGCCGGGCGTCTGCGAAATAAAATTCACATTTTAAAAGTACATTTTCACTTTTGAATTTTTCACATGTATCCTTACTTTTTCACTAAAAACGTAACAATTTTCACTGAAAAGTTTAGTGATTATGTACCACCAGATTAAATTTTTCCCACAAACAATTAATTTTTATGATGAAATTTTGTGTCGTATATATTTTTTTGTCATATAGGTTCTCGTATTTATTTTTTTAATTTATAAACGATAATCATCCTCAGATTAATAATCTCCCAATATTTTTACGAATAAACTAAATAATAAGTAAGCCCTTCAATCCCGCCTGGTAGTAGCAGACCTACTACTGCCTAATGCAGAACAAGATTTAGAACCATATATCGATAGCTTCGCGATATCGTACCGGAACGCTTGATCACTTAGCAATACTTACCTGCTGACAAAGCAGGTTATTAAAACACAGCCATAGCCTCCAACCAAACCAGATCAGATCATTATTCTTTTTGTATCTAACTTACGTTAGCAATGACTGCTAAGTAAATCCTTGACTTAGGTATTTTACGGATTGCGAGTCATTTTCTGCGGTCCATCTATCTACAAGTAAGAACTGTTTATAAGAAAAGGTGCTTTTACTTCGTAATACTCTTTAAATTTAAGAAAACTTAGCATAAAAGTTGGTAAAACGTTTGAATTCTTCGTAGATACAACAAAGTTGTTTATTTTTATTAAACGACTCACTAAAGGAGTTATAAAGTTGATGCAATCATAATGATCCACACCCAACAGTATAAAATACATAGCTACTTAGAGTTAAATGGATTCAAGTTAAGCTAGAAAGGAAATTAAATTGATTGTAATATGATGTGAGACAATTGATAAATATAATTGAGAATTTCACAGTAACGTGACGATTAAAACAAAATTTAAAAACCCATTCCATATCTCAAGATTCCTCAGCTCTTCTCCGTCGTATTTAGACGAAGAAAATCAATTCATCGTCGTCAAGACCTCGGGCATTGCTAAACATGGTGTCTAGTAAGAAATTTCCAACGTCACTGCCATTTTTCTCCACAAGTTAACCTTTGATTGATCTCACTTGCTACAGTTGTATTGATAATGACGATGCGTGAACGGCAGTTATATAAAACTCATACCAACCATGCTTGCATGCACGTTATTATGGGGAAATCCTCATTTCTGAATCGAGTTACTCCTAAGTATAGCTGTAACCATCAGCCACTGAGAACAAATAACAAAACAACCTAACATGCGAAGTAGGTTTTACTAAATTGAATGAGATGTTGTATTTAATTGCGTGTGTCATACTGTGTATTACGTGTATTTATCACCATTTAATTAAAAATAATACTTACCCGATGTCTGGCGCTCCAGGTCCAGTATGTTGAAAATTTTGATGGTGTTTAACTGAATGATTTAGATCCAAAATCATCAACATAGTTTTAATTTAACTAAGTGATTGGTAAATGCAATTTTTAACCTCTATTATTTTGTTAAAGTATCAGAATATTCTAGTTCACTTTGCTTAAATTATTAATTATATTATGCAAGGAACAGAAGTACTCGCGTTTCGAATTTCCGAGACGAAATTAGCGGGATACTTAGAATATAATGCATAAACGTTAGATTATAAATAATACTACAGTTTCATAACATAAAACAAAGGTTTCTTAGAGATTTCTTGTGTTATGTGAGCAGCATTATGGATAAATCAATTGTTATTTTTTATAGGTTTTAGAGAATGCCAAGTTTCAAAACTGAAAATTCATTACCTTCAAGTAGTCTTAATTTATAAACACTTTTAAACGTGTGTCTGTATGTCCGAGTGTCCGACTGTGTGTGACAGACAGTGATAGTGACTTCATCACCAATTTGAAAGTTACGCCTTAAAGTATGCCGACAAGAAATAGTTGTTATTCAACAGCAATGTTTTACAATTTAGCACTCATTGTATCATTTGAAATTGAAAGTTCCCTGTTACTGTAAAGTAAATTCACTATAATAAATGAGTTTACACACAAGGTTTAAAAAAATGCGTCGGTAGGTCTAATACTACTTTAGAATTTAATTATAAAAGTTTGTACTCGCAAATTTATTTATTTATTCGAAGTATTTATTTACTGGTGGCGACCAACAGAATTATATTGGTCTCCACAGTTACCGGAGAAAAAATTCCTCCGAGACAATGTTTAAACCGGTTAGAATAGACGTAAAGGCCTAAATGAGTTGCTAGCTACTCATATAATTCAAATAATTCTTAGAGGTAGCTACAGCATGCATAATTACTCTAGTCGACGCTAATATGACACTAATAATATAATACAATAAATTGAAACTATTATTTAAACTACCTTACAACACAAAACAAAACTGATTCAACAGTAACTAAAGTAAAGTAGCATTTGCTTCGTAACAATAACAAATGATTTCCTATTTATGATGTCTATGAGAGACAAAAAGCATAATTTATTTAGGGCATTTCTACATTATACATCTTCTCTAATATACATAGACTAATGTCTTGTATCATAAATAGTTTATTATTTTTGAATATATTCTGATACCTACCTACCTGCTTTTTTTTTAATTTTTAATAAAGGGATTCGGTCGATTTACGTTTGTAATTTGTACGTATATATATTGCTCGTAAACTTTTTATTTCTAAAATTAAATATTTATATTATATATTAGCAAGGTCGCTCCAAAACAAGTTTCCGTTTACTATGATATGTTATTAGGTTAAATAAATAAGCATTGTTTTTTAACGTCGGTAAGCTGTTTTTTTTTTCTGTCTACGTGAGCTATCTATGTCTATGTATATTTCAATGTCGTACTCATTATCACCACCGAGAGAAAGACTCTTCTCAGAATGAGATGGGTTGTGGGCGTAGTTACACAGCCTTCAAACGTAAGGCGGTAGACTTCGCACGCCTTTGTGAATATCTCTTTTAAGTTTCCTCATGATGTTATATGTATCACCGTTAAATTTAAAATTAATTAAATTAAAACTGTCACTCCGAAAATTGAGAGTGCCAAGAATCAAACTCAATCCCGATAAAAAGAGGCTAGAGTTTTTCTATATCATTCATCATCATCATCATGATCAACCTATTGCCGGCTCACTATAGAGCAAGGGTCTCCTCTCAATATGAGAAGGATTTTGCCATAGTCCACCACTCTGGCCATGTGCGGATTGGCAGACGTGTGAAGTCTTTGAGAACATTATGGAGAACTCTCAGGCATACAGGTTTCTTCACGATGTTTTCCTTAACCATTGAAGAAATTGATATATTGATTGCTTAAAAACGCACATAACTCCGAAAAGTTAGAAGTGCGTGCCCGGGTTCGAACCACCGACTTCTGATTAGGAGGCGGACGTCCTAACTACTAGGCTATCACAGCTTAACATATCTATATATTATTATATGTTAAGCTGTGATAGCCTAGTAGTTAGGATGTCCGCCGTATTATCTATTTTCCTTACATTTAGTGATATACTCGAACATACCACACGGTTCGTTTAGCGTTTAAGTATTGCAAAATGAACAAAACATCCAAAAATAAACCAAGAAATACATACAAAACTTTAAACTAAAACAAATTGTCAACCGTTTCTACATAAAGACTTTGTAATGGACGATCTAGGCCAAGAAAGGACTCAGATTCAGCCAATATTTGCTTTGTTCAGGTTTTGGCATCCATCTCGGCGAAATGTCCATGCCAATAAAGAATTTCTAAAGAAAAGGGTGTAGCTATCGAGTTAGATAAGACACGCTTCGCTTGCATACAGTGTGGATGGAAACCGGGGGAACGCGAAGAAAAATTTCATATTTAGATCTGCGGTGTTTCAGAAGCGTCGATAAATTCACGAACACCTTGGGGACTTAATATTTATTATTATGTGTATTTATATCATCATCATCATGATCAACCCATTGCTGGCTCACTACAGAGCACGGGTCTCCTCTCAATATGAGAAGGGTTTGGCCATAGTCCACCACGCTGGCCATGTGCGGATTGGCAGACTTTACACGCCTTTGAGAACATTATGGAGAACTCTCAGGCGTGTAGGTTTCCTAGCGATGTTTTCCTTCACCGTTGAAGCAAGTGATATTTTTTTTTTTTTTAAACGCACATAACTCCGAAAAGTTATGGGGGGCGTGCCCGGATTCGAACCGCCGACCTCTGATTAGGAGGCTATCACCGATTTATATATTATTACATTAATACAGGTTTTTAAGAATGAAAAAAAAAATATTTTTAATTATAGGCCTGTGAGATTTAAAACCATCAATACTAGATGTGCATTTAAGTTTGTCGGTACCGATATGGGTTTTTGTTGTTTTAAACTTTTCTTGCTTTTATCGCAAAAACTTCGTAATATTTTTTTTAATTAAGCACTCAAATTTGAGTAACTTTGTTCGCAGCTTTCCATTTTCACTCCGTTCTCATGTTTGAAAAGTTTACGGAAACTCGGGTGGATTAGAAACGTGGGAATTTTTAATTTAATTAAATTTCGCAGGAAACGTGTGAACATTTCGGACTTTTACGAAAATTTCACTTAGTTATAGATATATTTTGTTTTACTTATTATTATTATTTGTAAACTGAGCTGACTTAACAATTAATAATTTTAAAATCGGAAATGGATGTCCACTAACAAAATAAGTAGGTACCTAAGTAATGTAACTATTTATGTTGTGAAGTTACAAATTCTCTGCAATTTCAGTTTTTCACATAAAAATAGATGGTGCTGTATCGATATTGATGAAATTTTTATTAAGCTTTTAAAGTATTTCTTAGAATCGGTCACTAGCGCGTTTTGATATAACTCCAACAAGCCAAATCAACGTACCCTAGTCAAGGTCCAAGAGTTACATTCCTCCGGTGTCGTCGAGCTCTGGTACTCCGCTCTCAGGTGAGAGAAAAGCACCAGCTGAGCTTCATAATCGCCAGAGCTCCCGGTGACGTTGCAATAACTAATACGTATACGTTTTGGCAAGTTATGGAAGCGGTGATAGCCTAGTGGTAAGGGCGTTAGCCTCCTAATCAGATGTCGGCGGTTCGAATCCGGGCACGCACCTCTAACTTTTCGGAGTTATGTGCGTTTTTAAAAATTAAAATATCATTTGCTTCAATGGTGAAGGAAAACATCGTGAGGAAACCTGCACGCCTGAGAGTTCTCCATAATGTTCTCAAAGGCGTGTGAAGTCTGCCAATCCGCACATGGCCAGCGTGGTGGACTATGGCCAAACCCTTCTCATATTGAGAGGAGACCCGTTCTCTGTAGTGAGCCGAGAATGGGTTGATCACGATACGTTTTGGCTGGCAATAATAGGTCCCCATTTTCTTACATCGAAACACGTGGGCGAAATCCATGACCTTGTACGTACCAGCCTTTCAACGTCCAATTCTCCCATCATTCAACCTGCATTGCAACCGTCGTCCAAGGTTCGCCATCTCATGAACCTTCTCAAAAGTTCGCTTTTTCGAGCCCCGGGGCTCAAAGCTAAGATAATTAAGGTATCAGCTCCACGGCGTACAGGATATTCGCTCAATACATAATTATTTACCTGAATAATTCAATCCCCTTTTATTGAAGCTATAAAAGTTCAATAGCTTTTTAAAGGGTCTTTAGAAGCTATTAGTCCACCAGAGCAACTTTTTGTTTACACAGGAGGTGTATAATCTATTTATTATATTTGGGGTTCTAGTTAATCTAAGAGGTGTTACTAAATTTTACCAAATTTTATGTTAAATAGATCATCATCATCATGAACAACCCATTTCCGGCTCACTACAGAGCACGGGTCTCCTCTCAATATGAGAAGGGTTTGGCCATAGTCCACCACGCTGGCCATGTGCGGATTGGCAGACTTCACACGCCTTTGAGAACATTATGGAGAACTCTCAGGCGTGCAGGTTTCCTCACGATGTTTTCCTTCACCGTTGAAGCAAGTGATATATTTGTTTTTTTAAACGCACATAACTCCGAAATGTTAGAGGTGAGGTTAAATAGATATTGAGTAATTAAGTGGCCAAAAGTGACTAATTGATATGTGTAATACAAACACACGTTTTCTAGGTCGTCAGTGCCTTTCTCTTAGCTTGCACCGCTACGTCTACGTCTCTTGATCTGCATACATACGAAGAAAAGGTTTGATACATGACTGACCTTACAACGCTCAAATCACTGGACGTATCGGGCTAGCTAGTGTTAGCTAAGAAATAATTTGCCCCTAACCTTTTTAGAGACAGAATAGGGCATTTCATAAATAGATGAAAGTCCATCAATATTAAAATTTTAAACACGTTTACCGTGTACCGTGTACCGTGTGTGTACCGTCTTTAGACGAGTGTAACGCTAGTGAAGTCGCTGGAAAAAGCTTGTTATATATAGACTTTATTATACAGAACCGCAATAACTAGACCGTATAAATCCCGCGGACCGGTGTATATTTTATAGGGATGAATATAGAGTCGTCGCTGAACACTTTTGTATTCAATGGTTCGGGAACAATTCGGGAAAGAATGCGGCTTGCTCGTTTTCGCGATGGTTACACACGGTATAAAATTCAGGTTTGAATTGATAAAGCAAATTCTGTTGGAGTTTACCTATTATTTTGGGAGAATATAAGAAACACTAAAAAATTTAAAGCCCTGCTCATATTGAGAGGAGACCCGTGCTCTGTAGTGAGCCGGTAATCGGTTGATGATGATGATGATGATAAGAAACAAACTTTGTCTTTTATTTGAGCCATAGGTGGTTAGATTCAGTAAATTTAGCAAGATTATAGTACTTACAGCCAAATTGTTATCGCGTGTGTGTTATGTTAGTTGATGAACCCTGGAAACTTGACTATTTCGCTCTAAGCCTATTCTGACATTTTAACTTCCTCTGTGACTTCAAAATAATTTAATGATCCTAAAATAACAATTATGTATCAACTATCATATCAGACAAGACAAGTATTGAATAATAATATTATTAGTGTCTTCAGTATCTATTCAAGATGATTATATAAAATTTCCAATTCTTCAAACTTAAGGAGAGCATTGATCATGACTACTTTTTTTAGATTTCAGATTTGGGTTGTAGCTTTTTTGAAAAACAAAACTAGAAAACATGCCCCTAACAATTAATTCACTTAATTGTAATCCAGTAACACACACACACACACACACTCACACACGCACACACACACGCACACACACACACACACATACACACACACACATACACGCAAACATACGCCCCCTCACGCACACACACTCGCACAAAAAAAAACACACACACACTCCTGGTTATTGATGTTATATATAACAATATATACATATATAATACATACTATATATATTTTACGGAAGGCGGGACATCCTGGCACAAGTACAATAATTACTTATAAGAATGTCCCATCAACGGATAAATGTTATGTAAAACGTATTTTTTGAATAAAAAATTTTTTTCATTTTTTTTTTTTCATTTAAAAATAATTTTATTTTTAATGAATATAAAAAAAAAGAAAAAAACAAAATACACTAAACAGTTGCCAGTAGGTACGTCTCAAGAGAAATCGTTACAAATATAGATAGATACCACTGAAGTGGTTCTCGAGGTCTATCCTGAGATGATTGATCGCCATCGAAGCGACGCCGCTTTATGCGATGAGTGGGTTGTTACAAGGCTTTTCGCGCTGTAGTACTAATAAGATGTTTGGAAAATCCATTATGATAAGCACACTGGAATTGAATAAGGTAGAGGATTTTAATCTTCATAGAGAGACTCAATTCGATACGTATTTTATGTATACCTCTTTACCGGCCAACAATGGCGACCCAATTGCTGTTCTATTTATTTTGCTCCTTTGTTAAAAAAACAAAGGATAAGGGGTATTTCGCAAAGAAGAGGACAGATTTCTGAGCAGCATCGGAAAGCTTAATCATTTGGTGACTCGATAGGAATCCAAGACTACCCATTAATAATACCACTACTCCAAGGAAGTACTAAGTCAAATTCAAATAATCTTTATTCAAATAGTACTTTAAAAGGCACTTTTGACGCGTCAATAATTTACATAGTACTGATTTGAGGGAGATAACTAAATTTGTAAACTTAAAACTAAAGCTATGAGGGTCAAACTATAGTACTATATAGAACTTATATTATTTGTTGATTTGATTTGTTATAGTTATATTCCAAAAGAGTTGCCCACAGAAACTTCATCATGATAAAAGTTCTAAGTAAGAAAGAAGGCAGTTGCTATAAAATCGGTTTTATAAGCCGTTTTGTATCCGTTTACTTTACGAGCTATCTGTTGTGTACAGGGTGTTACCGCTATCTCATTGTTTATGACGATGTCGTCTGCTTGGTATTTTGGTCACGAAATTGAGTACAATAGATTTCTTTTTATACACTACAAGTTAGCCCTTAACAAGCATCCCACCAGACCAGACTAGAGCCGGAAATCGAACCCAGGACCTCCAACTTTATAATGCGCTGCCTCCGTAGTAGTAATGTACCGAATAAGTGTTTGGTAGATCCCATCAAATTTATTTCTACTTATTGAGTTATTTTTCCTTCCGTAAAAACTTTTATTTTTAATTTTCAGGTGACTAATATATTAATCTGGGGTAAGCTACCTATATTTAGGAATAAACTTGCTTCACTAAGCGGTTCCACCCTTGTTAATATTGTTATGTAGAATTGTATAAGACGCTTACTCGTAAACTCCCCTCACGTACGTTATTTAATTTTTAATTATCTGCTAAAATATTAGTCTGAATAATGTGCTATAAAAGCAATGTTTATGTTTTTAAAATTGCTTTGACAATGAAATGTATTTTTTATAAGGCTATTTAATACCTAACTTTGAGGCCTACATATAATAGTCATGAAAAATATACGATTATAAAACGACGGCAACCATAGAAATTTATAAGAAGTTTATTAGTTTAAGTTATTAGTTTAAGTTTATATTATTTAATGCAAACAGCAGTGTTTTGACTTTCTTTTGTAATGTAAGGTTTCAGACAGTCATAATTTGAATATAATATTGCAACTACATATATTAAGGGCAGTAGATTTCTGAATGGCATATGTAATACATATGGCAGCCATTTGTAATTGAGGGCAGTTTTCAGATTGTCATATTATGTACTTAATATAACCCTATGGTTACTTATCTTTGCAGGAAGTTAAAGTAATGGGAGGTTTCAGACAGTCATAATGTGAACATCCTATTGCAACTACATATATAAAGTAGTTATTCACGGTAGTAGTTTTCTGACTGGCATATGTAATAAATATGGCAGCCAATTAGACTGATGGCAGGTTTCAACTGTCATATTAGGTACTAAATATAGCAGCTTCTCTTGTTACCGTTGTTGGTAGGTTTCAAGTTACTGAGTGTCATGTGTAACGTAGTATATGTGTGATACGGCCTTTGGCAAGCAGGCCGCGCCACCTTCAGCGTGAAATAAGATAAACAGCCGCCATTAAAGTCGTCATAAAATTAAGATAAACGCCAAAATGGCTATATTTCCGCCTGAAATGTTCAACGACCACGTAAGCTGCATACTTGAATGTGTAGTGGTAACATCGCTATGTTGTTGGGGCAATTTAGAGTTTAGGCCTACCATATGTAAATTGGTAGGCAAGTCTTTTTTATCACATGCAAATAGATGATAATAATCGGATTATCCGGAAACGGATCCGCTAGCTTTACGAACCTCCAAGGTCCATTGGACACTGGACATTTTCCGTACTAAGATTAATTAATTAAACATTATTTTTTTTTATTTTCTATATTTATTTATTTATTCATCATCATCATCATGATCAACCCATTGCCGGCTCACTACAGAGCGGGTCTCCTCTCAATATGAGAAGGGTTTGGCCATAGTCCACCACGCTGGCCATGTAAGGATTGGCAGACTTCGCATGCCTTTGAGAACATTATGGAGAACTCTCAGGCGTGCCGGTTTCCTCACGATGTTTTCCTTCACCGTTGAAGCAAGTGATATTTTAATTCTTTAAAAACGCACATAACTCCGAAAAGCCATAAGTGCGTATACGGCTGCTGATTAGGAGGCTGACGTCTCTCCACTAAGCTATCACAGCTTTTATTTATAAGCTTGTGTTAAATATGTAGATGCACTTATCTAGGTAGACAAGTGGATGTTTAATAACACTTCCCTCTTTAGCACAGCACAGGGGACATAATATTTCATTTGTATTTCAGTTGTCATTCAATGACAACAAAGAACTGATGAAAAAAATTCTGTCTTCTTTGCTTGAACTAGAGCGCGTTTGGAACTTTTAGTATTATGTTAACGAATAAAGTTTCGAAATTAAAAATATGTATGTACGCTTCATAAATGCTTGTAGTAGTTTTAAATGAAAAAAAAACAATTTTGAATTTGAATTTTATCTGCACTAGCTGTTGGAAGTTAGGTGTTGATATATAATAAAATCAACTTGGTCACAGACTACCAAAAAGTGATTGAAATATGTATCAGCCATATTACATTGATTTCCAAGGAAGGTCATACGTTACGTCTAGGAGACCCAGCATAGTTTGAGTACTATTAAAGAAAGATGGCGCTGTTCAATTACTTTCATACAATATGTATTTCAAATCAAACTTTTTTTTTATTCACCACAAGTTAGCCCTTGACTGCATCTCACCTGATGGCAAGTGATGATGCAGTCTAAGATGGTAGCGGGCTAACCTGTTAGGGGTATGGTAAACTCATACTCCTAATTGGTTACACGACATCGTGCCGGTACGCTAAATCGCTTGGCGACACGTCTTTGTCGGTAGGGTGGTAACTAGCCACGGCCGAAGCCTCCCTTCAGACCAGACTCGAGCCGGGAATCGATCTCAGGACCTCCAACTTTAAAACTTAACTATTAAATGCATTTATAAAATAATATTTATATGAAATATGCCAACAGCTTGACATCTATAAAAAGGAGACGAATACTAATCTTAAAGAGATGCGCATTTAATAGAGTCAATCAGCACTTACTTGATTAACACCATAGCTAGGCATCGCTGCTGCAAGTATGATTTTATAACACATTTTTTTTTTCGGACTGTCTATTAGCTGTGCCCTATTGGTTGCCACAGCGTAACCGGGCTGTTTGGCGAGCTTCAGAAAGAAGCTCTGCCAGTAGAAATTTTGGGCTCGAAAAAACTAAGGGAACGTCTGCCTAAGGGCGCCTCCTGTGAGGCCGAACCTCGGCTTAGGCGATGTTTGGGATAACGGTGGGGGGGTCGAACGATGAGTGGTCCAACTTGGATGAAGCCCACGTCCGGATGACGTAAGAAAGCGGGGACCTCGTCTTCGCCGGCGAAGACGGTGTGAAGCGTATTATTGTGTGGTAGGTGGTACGAGTATGTTGTGAATAGTCATCTGATCGTCAGGGTCATGAAGGATATGTTTAGGTCTCCTCTTTCAGAGAGGAGCGCTTAGGTCGGGGGAGATTTATAACACAAGTGCGGAATGGAATAACCTATCTTTGGCTACTTAGCTTATATTATTTCCCACACTAACTTAAGTATATCACGGCACTTGGCTGTAACAGTAATGATAATACTCAAAGAAAATTACCTTGTGCCTTAATTTTCTGAGTGAAATATTTTCTCTGTGCAATCATAACAACAAAGTTCATTTAGCTCAAGCTTCTACGACACTCCGTGATTTTGTAAACTTCGACGAAACTTTAGTGCAAGAATTTCCATAATAAAGCAAAGGAACCCTCAATGAGGACAATTAACCACTCACCAACCGTAAAAATACGGTTGGGTTCCATTAACGCCAATTTAAATTTCATTCGGAGGTACATTATTCACCTTTTTAGGTAACTGTGTTGTATTTCATCATCATCATCACTTCAACCGATAGACGTCCACTGCTGGACATAGGTCTTTTGTAGGGAGTTCCAATGGCCACGGTCTTGGGCCGCTTGTATCCAGCGGCTCCCTGCGACTCGTTTGATGTCGTCTGTCCACCTTGTTGGGGGTCGACCAACGCTACGTTTACCGGTGCGAGGTCGCCATTCCAGCACCTTGGGACCCCAACGTCCATCGGTTCTCCGAGCTATGTGCCCCGCCCATTGCCACTTCAACTTCGCAATTCGCTGAGCTATGTCGGTAACTCTGGTTCTTCTACGGTTGTATTGTATTTATTGTAATTATAAAAAAAAAAGTTCTATACAAGTGTTGTCATTGATATTTGGATATCAGCAATAATCCTAAGATTATCTATATTAGTTGATTTTCTTAATTAGTTGACGCTTTAGAAAACTAAAGAAATTAATAGGAAATTATGCTGTCTCAATTAGCTACGAATTGTGTGAGTGATAGCTTTGTCGAAGTTGTCACTTTACAACTGTTGCATTAAATTCCTTGTGCGTGGCTTTGATTTTAAATGGCACAATACGGCTTTACTTGATTCACATATTACAGTTAAATCAACTTACGAAGTTGAGTATACCCGGAATTGAATATTTAGAAAGTAGACCAATATTTTTTTTATGGGCATTTAATATCTTATGGACAATACCTCATTTAAAAGCTCGTATAGTATGAATTGCTGATTTTTCGAAACGAGATAATCTGCCTTTATTAATAAATTAGCCAGATTTCATGTAAATACAATTAAGGTCAAAAGTTAATTTATGCTTTCAGTTTCCCCTTATATTGAAAACTGGAAGGAGTATGATGTAACTATGTAGGTGACGGCACATGTGGACGTTATGCCATATGCCGTGACGGCAAACGGTTCATAGATTTTTCCATTAAAAATAATGCAAACACTTTATAAAGTTATCATAACATCATAACGGTATTAATTAATATCTCACAGAAACTAAGCTATGCAGGTAGGTTATAATAATATTATGATATATCGTTAAAGAACCCATCGGTCTTGTTTACGTTCAGACAAATTGGTTCATCCGCGCTCTACGCTACGTAATGGCAACCATATTTTATGCAAGTCTGCTGAAACGCCAGGTAGCTGGAATATGAATTAATGTTATTGCACTTCTTGAATAAAATTCTTGTCATAATATTACATTCGTACTGACTTTAGCTGTTAAAGCAAAAAGATTCTTACTTTCAAAGTAAAACGGAAGAATGTTGCCAATTGACAGTAACCTTCTCCTAAACTAACTAGATTAATCATCTCCACAATCATTACCAACCTATTACCACTAAGAAGATAACGCTATAGGCCGATATCCACCATGCCGTCCATGTGTCGATTTGTAGACTTCACACGCCTTTTAAATCATTATGGTTAGCTCACAGTGTTGAGGGTTACATCAAATTGTTTGAACTTCATATTCCTAACGGTGAACCGTTAGGAATACGAAGTTTACCTTAAAAAATCATAATATACCGTACAGATTTGTCGCGGAATATGGCAAGTAAAGTACGCTACGCAAATCTGCCCTGCTTGTTGTACGTGTTTAATTAAAGACCTTTTTCTCGTTTAGCCTCAGGTCTTGCAGAGTGAGCTATGTTTGATGATTGAAACCATGATTATAAAAAAGATGTGCTGTCGTGGGACACCAGGTAGGAACGAAGTTCCTTCGGCCAATGTAGAATCGACACAATTTGCAAAAAAATATCGTGCTCAATTATATGTAGGTTTTTTGATTTTTCTCTTAAATTTTGCTGATTAGTTTTTATTTAAGTACAGGAAAGTATTTAGGAAAATCAGTATTTTAGGAAATAATTAATTACGTAAAATAAAAATAAATCTGAATTCAAATTATCAACTAAAATAACAAAATATGTTATTTTAGTTGATTATTTGAATTAAGATTTTATTTTTGTTTGACAACATAAATTTATATTACATGGAAATAGAAATAATTACAGAAGAGAAAGAGAAAGGTATTATACACAACTCGCTTGTGTATACGACTGTCGCGCCTGCGCACGTCTCATTTAACGGTTATATTCCACGGACTTTTTCTTACGGTTTACTATCACTTTTTTCAGTTTTCTCCTCCAAGCCTGCCGCAAGGAACTTCGTTCCAAAAACGTTAGTCAAATTTAATTTTTTATCAATCTCACTCAAAAGATCAAAAATTCAGCGGTTTTTAGAAATATTAGATTTTTTGCAATAGATATGGTTAGTGAAATTACAATAATTAACGAGCTGAAGGTTGCAGGGACGGTTTAAGCGCCGCAAGTATGATGGATCATTAGGGAAACGATCAGTCTTGCGCGCGTTCCGACAAATTTTAACATCCCCGTTCTACGGGCTGATTGCGGCCTTGTTTATGCAAGTTTGCTTAATATATTCCATTCAATTTTTATAAATAACAATCTTTTATACTATACTATGCATGGATTTTTTTACTTAAAAAGTCAGATTAGCAGAACTAATTTGGATGAAATTTGGCACAAAAATAGAATACAGTCTGGAATATCATTAAGGCTACTTTTGATGTATACAATGGATAATAAATGATGGGTTACCTAATGGATAGGGTTCTAACACTCTGCCAAAAGATGGCGTTTTGCAGTGCGCATTAATTATTTTTATTTGCTTATCACACGAAATGCCAAAATGTGTATATGTTAGTATTTTCAGTAACAAATATGGCTGATATTCCGAATGGAGATAGACAATAGCCTGCGTTAAATAAACTAATTTTATTCGGGGAAAATCCACGGTTTCTGCGGGCTTGTGAAAAATTTTATCACATTCATATCACATCGCACATTCCTCTTTTGAAAAAATATATAGGTTTTTTATTAAGTAGCTATTGTGGAAAAACTGAGTATAAAGTTAACAAAGTTGCCCCTAGGTAACTGTAAATCATTTTTGCGAGCTAAAGGTGTCAAAATAAAATCTTAAACACTAGCAATATTGGTTTAACCCTAGAGAATTTATTTTTCAAATCTACCGGATATTTGATACTGAAATTTTATTAATAGTTAGCTAACATAGATTGTAGATATAAGTGTTTCAAACAATAATAAACAATATATGAACATTAAACTGTTTTATTTTATATGTACCGTTAACTATGCACAAATGGGTTTATTATTTGTTATATTTAACTCCTTTCTGTTTTAATTCGCCACGATGTCGTATTTGAGATCAAGCGGTCTGTGGCTATATCCCCGCATTGAGAATTTCAAGAAGCTTTAGTTCTTTCTGGTCATTCGTAAACTAAATTTACTATTTCAATATCATCATCATTAAAACTGATTTACGACTATTAGCGACTGTATTTTTAATGCGATATGTATTTTTTATGTAGTTACAAACTCAATGGTCTCAGATCGCTAATTTCCACGCGCTCCCTGCTACTCGGTTGATTTCGTCTATCCACCTGAATCGACCAACGCTGCGTGTACCGGTGTAGGGTCGTCATTCCAACACATTCAGCTACCCAAACATCCGTTGGTTCTCCAAACGATGTGCCTCGCTTAACACTCCTTTAGTTTTAACTAGTAACTGGTTGAGCTATGTCTATAACTTTGTTTTAATACGGATCTCCTTATATCTGATTTTATATAGAGATACCGTGCATTGCTCTCTCCACAGTGTTACTTGGAGCCTTTTTATAAGTTTTATGGTAAGAGAACGTTTCAGAACCACAAATCCGATCAGTAGACCTTCTTATGAGGAAGCTAAAGTTTCTAGACTGTTAGTTGTTACTGACAATTTTCCTGTCCTCTTATATAATACTTTTATCTTCATGCACTGAGGGAGTTCAAGGAAAAGATGATTTGTAGAAGAAATTTAACCATGAACAATACTTGAAACTTACAAGGACTAGATGCACAGACCAAAGTTCCATAACGACGGGTACCTTCTTCGCCTCTCCATGTTTTAGACCATGACCCTGTGCGCGAATTGGTATTTTCCGTTTTAGCTGGTGTCGGTACACATGTCCGACACATAATTTATTCCATGAAATTCAAATTGAGGTCCATTTTATTATTATATTACCGAATTTTACTGAATATTCTAATGTATCACAATATTACTATACTAGCTGTTGCCGCGACTTCCTCTGCGTAGAATTGCTGATTTCCCTTGAGATAGACGTTACCCGTGCGGCCAATGCCCTGCTTCAGAAAGTAAGCTGTTCCTAAATTAAAAAACATAGGACTTTCATACAAACTTCGAACCCCTATTTTACCCCCTTCGGGGTGGATTAGGGTGAAAACCAATTCTAACCTTCTACTTAAGCCGGTTTTAAGGTGGAATTTCCAAATATCCTTTCTTAGCTGACATATCTTAACTATCAACTACCTACTTGCTAAATTATAGCTTTATACGTACAATAGTTTTTGAGATCTCGTGTTTAATCAGTATGTATGTAAGTATGTAAGTATATAAGTGACCTTTCGCTTTTATATATATAGATGAAAATATCTTATGGTATTCCATTACATTGAAATTGTTATACCGAATTCAAATTTATAACAAATACCTATCTTAAGGGTCATTACAAACAGTGTTATCAAATTGGAATATTTCAAAAACAATTTTCTGAGAAGATCCTCCAACTTTACTACTTGGTACTGGCTCATGATAAATCTACATAGTTTACGACTCTCGAAGATAAATTTTACGCAAAACAAAATTAAAGAGCGATTACGCTAAACAACTGCTAAACTATGTTAAACTCTAAGTTAATCGGTTGATCCTGATAACTGGGGCAAAAAGATCTTTGCACTTTCTTTAAGGCACGATTGAAGTCCTTATTCTTTTTTTATACACTACAAGTATGCCCTCAATCAATCTCACCTGGTGATGATGTCATCTAAGATGGTAGCGAGCTAACCTATTATACCTATAGTGAAACCGTACTCCTAATTGGTTTCTACGCGACTTCATGCTGGAACGTTAAATTGCTTGACACGTCTTTGTCGGTAGGGTTGTAACTAGCCACGGCCGAAGCCTCCCACCAGACCAGACTCGAGCCGGCAATCGAACCCAGAATCTCCAACTTTATGAAGCGACAGTGCACGCGCTGCGCAACGGAGTTGTTTACAAATAATATTTTTGTCTTTACTTTACTTTACTTTCATAGCTCAACTGGTTTTGCTCAATTCATGTAGACAGGACTGGCGTGGGCAAAATATCGCCCGTAGTTCTTGCACGTTATAGTTAATGATAACAATTTTTTCAGTTCTTTCGTAATAATAAAAATCAAAAAGTTACGCACACGCTGAGCTTACAAGCTATTCGTTGGGGTTTAAAAAAACTTTGAGTAAATACCTTAAATCAACGACATGAATAATTCAAGTCTCGCACAATGACATTGAATTAAGGTGCAATAACACTGACCTGCTGCATACTTTTTTTAAAGTATCCTATGATACTGTTTTATACTAATATAATATGAAATATTTCATCATCATCATCATGATCATCCCATTACCGGCTCACTACAGAGCACGGGTCTCCTCTCAATATGAGAAGGGTTTCGCCATAGTCCACCACGCTGGCCATGTGCTGATTGGCAGACTTCACACGCCTTTGACAACATTTAATGCCGCGTGCAGGTTTCCTGACGATGTTTTCCTTCACCGTTGAAGCGAGTGATATTTTTATTTCTTAAAAACGCACATCACTAAACGCACGCTCACAAAAATTAGAGGAGCATGCCCGGATTCGAACCGCCGACCTCTGATTAGGAGGCTGACGCCCTAACCACTAGGCTATCACCGCTTATGTATAAAACTCATAAAAAATCTACCTATATATCGTCCATTGCACTCGTAAAGCCATGGTGATGGTGGTGGCGAAACTTTGGTAAAGTGTTCTAAGGTCAAATTCAGAAATCTATAAAGGGTGTAAGGGCTGGGCGGGGAAGAAAACGACCATTTTTACATGATTCTGAATAGCTTTTGATTGCATTGGTAGAATTTTGTTTTATTTCTTATAACTTAAAACTTTCGTTAGCTTCAAGTTTATACGTTACCAACATCTTCTCACAAAAACATTAAAAGTTGTTTATATGCAACAAATCAAAATAGTAGTTAATAATTTTGAACTTTTGAAATTGGCATTCAAAAAAATGCCACGATAACAAATTGAAATATTTTAACGAATACAAAAACCTTACAAATACAAAATGTACTACGATGTTACAAAACATCGTCAGACAATAACTCAAACCGAATAAATCGCTTACAAAGTTTAAACGCTCTGGTTAAAGCGGGAGAATTCTATAGCGATTCCTATAGAATTCTAACTTTGCTGTGTAGACTGTACAATGTAGACACGTTTTAGAGCAGAGAACTTTTTTATTAACAAGTTTGCAGCTACATCGTAACGCTAAACGACTTTTGTGACCGACTAGGCGTTGGAAATTTTAAGTAACAGAGTTGCCATGGATCTCAGATATTACAAAACAAATTATAGTGATATTTAAATGTTTCTTCATGTTATTACTTTCAAGTTAGCCCTTGACTGCATCTCACCTAATGGTAAGTGATGATGCGGGCTAACCTGTTAGGGGTATGGTAAACTCATCCCCTAATTGGTTTCTACACGACATCGCCGGAACGCTAAATCGCTTGGCGACACGTCTATGTCGGTAGGGTGGTAACCAGCCACGGCCGAAGCCTCTCACCAGACCAGACTCGAGCCGGGATACGAACCCAGGACCTCCGACTTTAAAATGCGACAGCGCACGCGCTGCGCCACGGAGGTCTTCAATTGCATGTTTCAATTTAGGATTAACTTTCACAACAGAGAAATAACATCAAAGACACCTCTTTTATAACTATAAATTTACATTTACCAGATTGAAGAGGGTCGATTTAAGCCTCTTAATTCTCTACGCTGCTCGCTAAGGCAAAGTGTGTGTTTACACACTTTTATAATCCTGATTGAGTTTTAAAAGTTTAATTAAGCAAATTAAACTGGCTTGTCATAAACGCTAAGAAAAAGGTAGTACGCTTTTTTTTTTGAGCACAGATATCCTTAAAGTCTTTGGGGGTGTGGTTAACCTATACTCCTCATTGGATTCAACGCGATATCGTGCTGGAACGCTGAATCGCTTGGCACTCGTCTTTGTTGGTAGGCTGATTACTAGCCTCAACCGAAGCCTAGCACCAGAGAAAATAAAGTAGACAGCGAGGGGATGCCACACGTGTTGTTAAGATATTTCACAAGCGAGAAAAAAACGAAGACCTTTCGTACGTTTGTAATAGTTTCAGTTTTAAGCTGTCTCATTAATTTTAATGAAATAAATACATATTTTTTCACTGTATTTCAAATATATTTAAGTGACACATTATTATTCTGAATAGAATTAACTCCCGTATGACATACGGGAGCACACATTGAATAAATAAGCTAGCATTATGTAGGAAGCTATCATGTTTGTGTTGTGTAACTTATGTTAAAGTAGCACACTTTTGCGTTTAAAATATTGTAGCGAGATTCCCAGGTGAGAAAAGTTTCACACCTAAAATATTTTCCTTAAAAGTAACAACAAAAAACTCTTGCTCCTTAAATGGGAGGGCATTTACCGTGAACTGGGTGTTAAGGGTAAAAGTTCTAGACATTTCCTTTTACTTCGTTACACGCGTAACTTTACGGTCTTTATGTGTTGTCGTATCTTATTCCACCAAAATATTTATCATTCGAACCCTTTTCAACTTCTCTAAGATTATTATTAAGATAATTCTAATACTACATAACTCCGCGACATCTTTACCTCCAAATTCCTCAGTGCCTGAAGACTAAAGTCTTCGAACAGCGTGTGTTGCCAGTGATGACTTACGGCTTAGAACCGTGGTCGCTTACTATGGGCCTCATAATCAGGCTCAGAGTCATGACTCAGAAATGAGGAGATCCGTAGAAGAACCAGAGTTACCGACATAGTTCAGCGAGTTGCGAATCTGAAGTGGCAATGGGCGTGATACATATCTCAGACGTTGGGGTCCCAAAGTGCTGGAATGACGGCGTTAGTTGACCTCCAACTAGGTGGAAAGACGACATTAGACGAGTCGCAAGGAATCGCTGAAAACAAGCGGTCCAATACCCACTTTCGACCTCCCCACAAAAGACTTATGTCCAGCAGTTGACGTATTGACGGTTGATTAATACTAAATAATGAAGGAACGAAATTAAATTCATTTGTTTTTCTTTGGTATAATTCGTCATACCACTACAGTGTTCAATTCATGGACTTCACACGCATTTTAGAAAATTAAAAAGAATCTAGACATTGTGACTAAACTTGCACACCCCAGGGGTGGAAGTGGAGGGGTGTGCAAGTTTAGTGACGATGTTCTTACCTTTAATGTTGAAGCCAGTTTTATTTTTATTAAAACTAGACGTCCTCCTTTTTTGGTTTTCTCAAATCCTGCGGGAACCATACATTTTTCCGGGATATAAATTAGCATATTAGTTAATCCAGGGTATAATCTATCCCCATTTCAAATTTCTATCAAAGCCTCCCACCACACCAGACTCGAGCCGGGAATCGAACCCAGGACCTCCAACATTATAATGCGAAAGCGCGCGCTACGCCACGGAGGTCGTCAATCTTTGCGTTTATAAAATAAGTAATTATTGCTTAATTATATGCGTGCATGACGTGTGCCCGAGTCTTACCACTTCGTTACCGTCGCTAAAGGTAATAACTAACTTATTAACAACCCTTTGTTAAACTTTTGGTCCGTATGTAGCTCGCTGTTTCAGGATTTAAACTTCAACAGGGACTTAGTACTTTTGCAATTTGATCGTATCTATGTAACTTCAGTGAATATACAATACAATGCACGCTTGCTATGCTCTTTGTTTGACCATTTTAAAGCTTATCTGTGGAACACACGACTAAAAGTTTAACTCCTTTCAGTTATAAATATATACAGGATGGCCAGTCATTATCGAGTATATTATATACTTTGAGATGAAACTTTATTTGTTCACATATTACAGTGTCCCAAATATAGCCTCTATGTAGCCGCTTTTTTATAAAATTGGATTTTTTAAGGAAATTCGACATGACTATCTTACAATTAATATTTTACCATCCACTTTGTAACTAGCCACGTTTGGAGCCTCCCACCAGATAAATTAAAAAAAAAAAGTTTATTTTTGAAACTGAATTGACATGAGTTGTACTTTTATGCAAATGTTGCTCTAAATTTAAGAGTTAACTTTCCTTGCATTTATGACTTTGTAACGCCCTTAGTAAGACACTAGCAAGACCCTAGTAACTCACTAGTAACACAGTAGTAGACACTAGAACGTCGTTAGTAAGACATTAGAAAGATACCACCAGCCAACGAGTATGTATGTAAAAAGTCTTTACGCGAATATTTTCCTTGTCAAGCGTATTGCGCCCACGTAGAAGTGTGATATATGGCTTAGGTAGAAGTGAAGTCAAATGGAGTAAAAGTTGATAGAAGAAGGAGGGAATTGCTAAACGCAGAATTAAAGTAACATAAATTGCACTTAGCTATTTCTTAATCTGTATATTAAAATATATCTATATATTTTCTTATTAAGTTTTACGATCTTCAGCATGGCTCAATTTATATTCAATTATGTAGTGTACGGTTCATATAAACTAAATTTTAATAATAAGAACTAAATTGGTCGCTACTTAATATTTAAAAATTATGTTTTGGGAGGGATTTTTGAAGTGAAACTTCTTTATCGGCGTTGGAAAAAATTTACCGTCACATTTTTCGGTTACGCGTCACATTTTTCCGTTACGCGCCATCTTTTTTTCTTGCACCCTTATTTATTTCTGAAACACAATAGCGACGTGATAAATAATATATCAATACTAAAGTGATCAACAAAATCAAAGGCTTTATTTTAATTCTAATTCCAGTGGATTTTTAACAAAAAAAGTAGGTAATTATATCTCTTTTTCTAATACTTGGGTGGGATTGTGGTATTTATTTTTTCTAAATTTAAGATATTTAAGGTTAACCTCAGGCAAATGGTGCTGTTGGGAAGTTAGTTCATGCAGAAACCGATATCGATGGAGTAGTTAAAATAGCATGGCTTGAATTTCCAGCATTACCTCGAATTGGTGAAAAATTGAGAAGTAAAGCAGCGGGTCACGCAGCAGAAAATAATATCAGTCGAATGGCTGTACCAATTGTACAAAGATCTTCTACAATTCCGCTCAATAATAACAAAACTATACTTGTTAAACGTACTCATATTCCGTTGGTTTGTGCTTGTGCTACTACCATTCATAAATCACAAGGCAGCACATTTCCGGAAATTGTTTATGAATATGAGAAACATCACAGCCAATCGTTGTTATATGTTGCTTTATCCCGTGTTACGAGTATTGAAGGATTGTATATAACGACTCTAAATAATGACAAAACATTTTATCATGGTCGAAGAACGTCAACGTCCACCATCGATTTACAAGCGGAATTTAAACGATTGTCTCTGAATAAAGTAGAAACTATAAATGAACATTTGATTAAGTTCATGAACAAAAGAAGAGGTTTGTCACTTTTTATTTTCAATTGTCAAAGTCTTAGAGCTCATATAGATGACCTGGATGATTCAATTGTGAAAAATTCAAATGTTTTAGTTCTATCTGAAACATGGCTGAACAATGACAGTCAAGTAAACATCACTAATTTCAAATGCATTGCAAAATTTAAACGGCTGAGCACGAGAGCAGGAGGTGTAGGAATATATCATAATTCTAATGATGTTGTTAATGTTGTGACTCCATCGATAGATTTTTCTGTTTTTTCTCCTGACTTTCATGGGTCACTAGCATCAGCAGTTGGTGATTTATGTATGGCTCAATGCCAACTGGAAAATGGGACGAAAATTTTGATTGTTGCACTGTATATATCTCCTAATCAGAAGTTGGACGATATTATTAATTTTCTTCACCATTCATTGTTGCCGTACACAAGTGAAGGTGCCTCTTTACTCGGTAACAATAATTATAAAATACCGATGATTTTAAGTGGAGATTTTAATGTCAATTTTGCATCGGAAAAATCTTTGAAGCTAGTTGAATTTCTGAAAGATAAATTGAATTTATCCATGAAAAACAGTCCTCAAACGTCAACAACAAGATCTGGCACTACAATTGATGGAGTTTTTACTCGGTCACTAAATTTCGTGGAATGTAAACTATATATTTCATATTTCAGTTACCATAAGCCATTAATTACAAAAATATATAATGACGATGACAATGATAGTAATAATTCTATTACAATTAATGAAATGCTGTAATAATCTTAGTAGCAAAAAGGTAAAGTGAAATAATTGTATTATTTGTATTCATGTCTATGATAATAAAATCCTTTTGTTTAAACTTTATCTAATTTAACTTTATTTAACCAATTTCTAGAAAGTTGCATGTAGATCATTTTTCGAAAAATAAGGCCATAAAGAAGTTTCACTTCTTACGTGTGTACACTAGTACACGCACACATTTTTTTATTTATTCAATGGACGTTGGGGTTCCAAGGTGCTGGAATGACGACCTCGCACCGGTAAACGTAGCTTTGGTCGACCCCCAACAAGGTGGACAGACGACATCAAACGAGTCGCAGGGAGCCGCTGGATGTAAGCGGCCCAAGACCGTGGCCATTGGAACTCCCTACAAAAGACCTATGTGTAGCAATGGACGTCTTTCGGTTGAAATGATGATGATGATTTATTCAAACCTTGAAAAAAATATTGCAATACGTTTGAATTTCGATTAAACACGATCACTAGTAAAACATGGTTGTGCAACTTGCAACAATACCTTGAATGCGCTTCAGTTTTAGAGTCTACTTTATTTACTTCGGACAAAAGGCCAGATGGTCGCTTTGAGAAGTTATTAACGCAAGCTTTGTTCCAGAGACGATGAACCCTTGCCCTGAGGGTTTGTGAGCGTTGGCGCGTAAGAAGCCCTCTTTACGGTCCATTTTTTTGCTTAAAAAAATAGTGCGACTCAGAACTTTTTCATGTGCATGTGTTTGATGTTTTCTAAATGTCCTTATTCTACAACTAAAACATTTAAGCGTTCACATAACATATTTTCCATTAGTATAAATTCGTGACAAACAACCTCTATAACATAATCAAACTATAACAGAACGAGTTCTGTACATTAAATATATTTTGAAATTTTTTATTGGAGCCCAAAACATTTTTTTTTTTAATAATAAATAATAATAATAATAAATTCATTTATGTGCTATAAAACACAGGTACAGGATAACAGATGTAGTTGTAAGATACATATATGGAACCGAACATGTTTTGCCTATAAAGGCGTGCAAAATATTAGTCAATTGTAACTGTTACATAGATGTATTATCTATGTAACAGTTATAATTGGGAAAAGGAAAGGAAAAAAATAATGAATAAAAAACATAATAATTGAATTGAAACTAATTTAAATCTAATCTCTTTTGTCTGTCTGTCTGTCTGTCTGTACCTTGGCCGCGCATCATTCCGAAACTACTGGATGGATTTGAATGAAATTTGGTATAGGAGTAACTGATACCCCGGTTCATCATACGGGATAGTTTTTATTCCGGTATTCAGCACGGTTTCCTTGTGAGAGGGGATGAAATTCAAAATGTGTATTTAGTTGTAATTCATTAACGCGTACTCCGATTTCACTCATTGTTTTTTTTATTAGAACGAAAGATACTTTAATATTTACCCTGTAATTATTTCAAGGTCGTTGGTTTAGTAATCTATTGCTTGCAAACACACTTTCACACAGACTAACTCAAAGCAGACGAAGTCGCAGGCATCAGCTAGTTAAAAATAAATCTAGTTGCAGATACAGTAATTGACATCTTTTTTATTGTTCATTTAATATTATTTTTCTAGAAGCTTACGTTTTATAAGTGTGTTTTATTTTTGTGTGTTTGTGTTTAAAAGAGTCGGTAATATGTCATAAAATAAGATACAATTTCAATTGAATGAGTAGCACTTTTTTGCAGCCGACTAAACGGTACGACAAGTTTATTTTCCTCTCCCCCCCGGACCTTGTTTACAAGCAGTCGTGTCTAAAACTACGTCAATTTTATAAATTAAATCATTTAAAATAAAATAAATAAGAAAAAGTCTCTAAAATACAAGTAAAATAATAGGAGTGCATAAATAGTGAAGTGTAGGACGTATCAGAAAAGCAGCCATCTTAGTTGAAGGTGTGTGAATACACGAGCTCCGTCCATCAGCGAAGCCATCTTTGCTGGAGGCGTATTCACGGCTACGGCTACGTGCAAGCGCCGCCCCCGCAGCGAAGACACAATTGTAGGAGCTGTGTATGCGTCATCCGCTACGTCGCGCCGGTCAGTAGCATACTTCCTAAAGACTTCTGCGGCCCTGTTACTGAACGGTATTGTACGGTTTCAAAATGCAACGACCCGAGCTTCCTACAATAAAAGTAACGCAATCCAAAGCGGAAGCAAAGCGGAAAACTGATCGTGGGTTGAGCCTGAACGATATGTTTACTGCCTTCAAAGAAGAATTGACCGTAATATTTAATGGTAAATTCACTCAATTGCATTCTGAACTTGAACAACTGAAAAACCAAAACCTTGAAATTAGTAAGATCAATGCAGAGATGGCGAAGTCTATGGAATTCATTTCCTCAAAATATGAGGAATTAAAAGAAAAATTTGATCTGGTCTTGAAGGAGAAAGAGGATAGCAAATTGTATATTTGCAGCTTAGAAGAGAAGATTGAGGGTTTGGAAAAAAATATTCGAGCATCTTCTATCGAAATAAAAAACGTACCAAAAAGGCATGGGGAAACCAAGGCTGAACTTATAAAGGTAACTACTAGCATTGGCTCCGCTCTTAATCTAAACATTCAGGCGAATGAAATCCAAGATGTTTATCGAATTCCCATAAAAAAGAAGGAAACCCACCAATATTGGTAAAGTTCTCTTCCGTTGTCCGTAAAGAGGAGGTATTGGAAATGGTAAAAAAATTCAATAAGGCCAATAAGGGTAAATTGAGTACACAGCACCTCGGACTTGACTCTCCGGTTGCTACAATTTACATTACGGAGCATCTGACAGCGAAGGCAAGTAAACTGTTTTTTCAGTGCAGAGATTTTGCAAGGTCGTACGACTACAGATTCTGCTGGTGTTCACACAGTAAAATCTTCCTACGTAAGCGAGAAGGAGACCGTTTCATCATGGTTACTAACCAGAAACAGCTTGATGATCTCAAACGCAAGACATAATGGATATATGTTGGCTACTCTAAGTGTAGTGGTGCGGCTTAATACAGCTACAAATATTTTAAAAACTGCATATAAACTACAGTGTAATTTAAACATCTTATCTCATACTGCATGCGTATGGGCTACGCTCTACGATATTGCGATCACTCCAGCAAACTTATTGTGTATTAGTAACAGTAGTGACTTAAAGTTAACAATTAATATAGAATATACAAATCAAACTCATAACCCACACACCATGTTCGCGCTTACCCAAACAAGCCACAATAACACATTATTCACCTACAGACACCTACACTTACACTTAGGAAAACTTCAATGTACGCGTATCAATTTTCCCCGTAATTCAGTAAAGCATTTTATGTTATTTAAAATAAAAGTATGTCTCTTTTTAACTATTTACATCGTTGTAAAGAGTTCAAAGTATGAACTCTATTACATCAGCCAACATGTGAGCGAGAACATTTTATACAAATTTAATTTTAACATTCAATAGTCAAATATTGCATGATGACATAGAGGACACGTGTAAAATCCCATGTCTAGTGATAGATGAGCCAAATGCATTATCATTAGATGATACGAAAAATTTCAATATAATATCGTTCAATATTCGAAGTATTAATAAAAATCTAGATAACTTTCTCATATTTATCTCACAACTAAGAGTCCATCCAGATATCATGATTTTCACGGAATGCTGGTGCAGTGAATCCACTATCCCTCCACTCATAGATGGCTATAACGTATATTTCACAAAACGAAGCTTTAATCAAAACGATGGGGTGATGATGTACATAAAAACTGATATTCATTCTCACGTCTGTGAGGTTAATTTAAAAGATGCAAATTGCCTTTCCGCTAAGATAGGAAATCTGACTATTCTGGGCATATACAGGCCATATTGTTTTAAGGAAATCCAGCCCTTCATCGAATCACTGGATATAGTCCTGACTTCAACAAGATCTCGTAATATTGTCTTAACTGGTGATATAAATATTGATACCCTAAACCTAAATAGCAAAATCACTTCCGACTACTTAGATTTAATAGGGTCCCATGGCCTTCTCGCTGCAGTTGAAGTTCCTACACATGGGAAAACATGTCTTGACCACTTTATGGCCAAACTGGTAGGGAAATCTAAATGTTTTGTTTTACAGACGGACACGACAGATCACTTACCGCTATTATTATCTATCCAAGGATCTCCAGCACAGCGAAAACCAGGCCTAGGCAATTACACTAGAACCATAACAGACTATGACGGAATTAAAAAATGCTTAGAGGAATATAATTGGACAGATTATCTATCCATTACGGATACAAATGAAGCAGCCCAAGTACTTACAAAAATATTGCAGGAAATTATTCTCACGAATACCGATACCCTTATACTATCAAAAAGGAAGAGGCCTCTGAAACCTTGGATAACTTATGGTATAATTAAATGTTTTAAAAAAAGGGACCGACTTCATATGATCGCAAAAAATAATCCTGAAAGTGCAGAAGACAAGTTAAAATATATTAAATATAGAAATATGTGCAAGGTAATAACTAAAAAACTCAAACTTAATTATTATCAAAATAAACTAAGACAGCATAAAGGGAATTATAAAAATACTTGGGATATTCTAAAAGAAATATGTAACTATCTGCGCAAAAAAACCCTAGTACAGAATTATTAAATCTGGTTCCGAATCCGATGAAATCCCTGGAAATTGTAAACAGTTTTTTTACTAATGTTGGCAGTTCACTGGCTGAAAATATTTTAAATAAGACTTATAAATCAGAAGAACATATAATATCGCTACAGAAAACCCATACAAATAACTCTAATTCGATGATGTTTAAACCGACAGATCCAAATGAAATTAAAGCTATTCTTGGCAATCTGAAAATGTATTGTGCCTCTGGCGATGACGGTATATCTCCAGGATTTTTAAGACAATTCCGCAATTTCCTATGTTTTCCCATTGATCACCTTTGTAACCTCAGTATGATGACAGGTACTTTCCCAACAATTTTCAAACAAGCGACTATTGTCCCAATTTATAAAAGTGGAGATAAACTAACTGTATCTAATTACAGACCCATATCGCTACTTAGAGCACTAAGTAAGGTATTGGAAAAGGTGGTCAATTCGAGATTAATAAGTTACTTGGAACACTTCAACTTGATATCAAGAAATCAATACGGTTTCAGGCCAAAAAAATCCACGGAGGATGCTGTTATATGTTTTGCGAATAATACAACGAAGCTCATGGATCAGAAAAATAAATGTCTAGGGGTATTCCTTGACCTCAAAAAGGCGTTCGACACTGTGTCGATACCTCTACTTCTTCGAAAAATGGATGGTCTTGGTATACGAGGTACGCCACTTGCCTGGTTTAAGGACTACCTCGGAGAAAGGGGTCAAAGGGTAAAAATCCTGGACCAAACCTGCAACAGTCAGAAGGTCACATACGGTGTACCTCAAGGAAGCACTCTTGGCCCAACACTTTTTCTGGTGTACGCCAATGAAATTTGTAATCTAGAGTTAGATAATGCCCAATTAATTGCTTTTGCTGATGACACTGCCATAATATTTCACGGTAAAACGTGGGATGAGACCCATAGAACAGCTGAAAGAGAACTTGCTAGGGTTACAGAAACGCTAGAAAATAATTTACTGACTATAAATACTCAAAAAACTAAGTATATCTGTTTTAGTATCTCGTCAGCCACCCAACCACCCCCCAATTTTACACTAAAATTACACACTTTTCCATGCAACACATTAGCTGATACACCTAACAAATGCTCTTGTGAAGTCCTTGAGAAGGTTTCTACGATGAAATATCTAGGCGTAGTCATCGACGAATACTTAAATTGGCACCCCCACATTACAGCGCTGGCCAATAAAGTTAGAAGACTAATCCCAATTTTTAGAAACATCCGTGACATAACTGATAGCAAATTGGCAATTCAGGTGTACAAAGCGCTATGTGAGTCCCTTCTGATATATTGCATTCCAGCATGGGGTGGAGCAGCCACCTCAAATATGATCGAGGTTGAAAGAGCACAAAGAGCTCTTATAAAGGTTTTGTATCGCAAACCACGTACGTTTCCTACGGAGGAACTATACAGAACTGCAAAATTACTTACAGTTAGGCAACTGTATATTGAAAGATGCGTTCTTCGGTATCACCGCACTCCTCAAATACCCCTAATGGACACTTCTCCTAAACGCCGTCCTACAATACATCTTCCGCGAACAACAAGTGCGTTTGCACAGAAGCAGTACTTCTATATGGGACCATTTCTATATAAGATATTAAATAAAAAATTTAAATTTACGCTTTACAAAAGGCATTCCCTCAAGGTTAAGCTTAGAGACATGCTGAGTGACCTAAATTATAGAGATACTGAAAAATTGATTCGCTGCATACACTAAATCTCTTTATACATATATAAACACACCTATAAAATGTGTTCATATTACTCACCCACTCACACACACATACACATCCACACTCATATGCACTCACTCACACACCCATCCAATCACTCATTTCTCACTCATGTTCAAATGTTATTAAGTAAACTTTAAGGCACAACAGTTTATTTTTATTGCACATCTGGAAGAGACTGACCCCCAAGATACGGGCTATCCTAGTTTGGGGGTCAGGGTAGTTTAAGAAAGTTTGTATTTTGTTTAAATAAATGAATATTATTATTATTTTCGGTATATATTAACTCTCACGCCCGTGTGCAAAATAAATATATATAAAAAACCAAAAGAGATATAATAAACTTAAATAGATAAAAATAAATAAACCTACATATACATTACATAGATACATATTTGCACCGGGCGGAGGATTACACCCCGGCAGGGGAGACCAAACGGCCGGGGGTCAGGGCGACAGGTTGAGAAACCGGCGGACTATCCTAGCCGAGTCCAGCAAGACCGCTTTTTGCATCCTGGCTGCGAGCGAACTGCCACGAAACCCCAGCCGCCTCAGATGGTGAGCGAGGCTAACTGGGATCAACCCATTCGCAGATATTACGATTGGGATGGTTTCAGCAGACTGCACATGCCACATGTCGGAAACCTCGTGAGCCAGATCGAGATACTTGCGCTTTTTCTCCGTCTCAGCTCTCACGAGGTTTTCGTCATATGGAATGGTGATGTCCACCAAAAACACCCTCGACTGTGCCCGGTCCACCAACACGATGTCAGGCTTATTCGCGAGAATAGTCCTGTCCGTGATAATGGACCGGTCCCAATAGAGCCGGACTCCATCGCGCTCGAGTACCGGCACCGGTGTGTACTGGTAATAGGGCAACCTCTCATCCAGGAGACCGTACTTCAGAGCAAGCTCTTGGTGAAGGATTTTGGCTGCTTGGTTGTGTCTGTGCAAATACTCAGTGTTGGCAAGCGCAGAACATCCCGAAAGCACATGTCTGAGTGACTCGCCGGGATGGCGACAGGCTCGACAGATGTCGTGAGTGCCATCCTTCAGAATATACTTTCGGTAGTTCCGCGTCTTAACCACCTGATCTTGTATCGCACAGACAAAACCTTCGGTTTCCCCAAAGAGGTCACCGAAGCGCAGTTATTATTATTATTATTATTATTTTAACTTCCAATGTTAAGAGCGTAACAATCTATTTCTTTCTTAAGTTTTATATTTTAATGGACATACATTATATTTTCATTTATGCACTGTCATTATTCTTTAAATTGATTTCTTGGTTGACTCTCTTGGGTCCAATTTGTATATAATATGCACGGACCGCCTTCTTCCGCACTCTGCAGTGGTGCTCCAGCGAAAATTTCCAAGCAGTTGAAAACTTGTACAGTGTTCTACAGTAGTGTTTTATAGTAAATACACTTGTTTTAATATATAACCAACTTCCAAAAGAAGGAAGTCTAAATGTAACTCCTGAGAATGTGTTTCTTTTTTTTTAATATTACATCACAGGCAAAAAAGCAGACTGGTCACCCGATGTTAAGTGTTTACCGTCACCCATGAACATCTGCAGCACCAGAGAAACCACCGTTGCGTTACTGGCTGGACTTTTGACGACCTCTGTGGCGCAGTGCTTGCGCTGTCGCATTATAAAGTTGGAGGTCCTGGGTTCGATTCCCGGCTCGAGTCTGGTCTGGTGGGAGGCTGCGGCCGTGGCTAGTTACCACCCTACCGACAAAGACGTGTCGCCAAGCGATTTAGCGTTCCGGCACGATGCCGCGTAGAAAGCATTTAGGAGTGTGGGTTTACCATACCCCTAACAGGTTAGCCCGCTACCATGATAGACTGTATCATCACTTACAGGTGAGATAGCCGTCAAGGGCTAACTTGTAGTGTATAAAAAATAATGCATCCTCCTAGTCAGGTTCCACTCGGTATCATGCTGGAATGCTAAATGCTTGGCGGTATGTCTTTACCATCAGAGTGGTAACTGCACCACAGAGGTAAAATTCGTAATATATTTCTCAATCAGGCTATCCTATACCTTGAGTGGTATA
Organism: Lasiommata megera; assembly: GCA_928268935.1. Lineage (NCBI taxonomy): Eukaryota > Metazoa > Arthropoda > Insecta > Lepidoptera > Nymphalidae > Lasiommata > Lasiommata megera. The sequence goes on along the minus strand of OV743315.1, from coordinate 14,110,569 downwards.
GGATAGCCTGACTGAGAGGTCTGGGGTTTGAACCCCGGGTTCACGCACCTCTAACTTTTCGGAGTTATGTGCGTTTTTAAATAATCGCTTGCTTCAACGGTGAAGGAAAACATCGTGAGGAAACCTGCACGCCTGATAGTTCTCCATAATGTTCTCAAAAGCGTGTGAAGTCTGTCAATCCGCACATGGCCAGCATGGTGGACTATGGCCAAACCCTTCTCAAATTGAGAGGAGACCCGTGCTCTATAGTGAACCGGCAATGGTTGATGCTGATGATACCTTGAGTTTGTCGAAAAAGATAACATACACGAGTTCGACCTACATAGTGCAGTTGGCAGTCTTGTTTATTTAGTCGAAACAAAAGACCAAAAGGTGTCTTGTAGGAGTTATTAACGTAGTCTTTGTTTCAGGAACGATGAACCCTTCCCCCGAGGGCCTGTGAACGATGGCGCGTGCTACAGCCGCCTGCCTCTTTACGGTCCATTTTCTCTCGTGCATTATTGGTGAGTTATACGCACTTTACCCTCGTTTCCTAGAAACGCCGCGAGCAATTTTGTAGCCTATGTACTCTTAATGCAACGCTGTATACGTAGAACGTGAAGCTTTAGTATAAGTGTTAATTTTTGGCGATCGTGCCCTTTGCACGTTTTCAGAGATTACTTCGGTCCATGTGTGATATACCTCAATAACGTGCCATAAGCTGACCACTTTTATATAAAAATCGAGTGGCTTGGTTCAATTGAATCACTGAATTTATTGTTATACAAGTTTCTTGTTTTTTAGTTCACTACCTACTTTGCTCTCGACCTCCCTCCATTAAATCTATATGTGGTCTTAATATGTATGTCACGGATTATTACTAATAACCTCAATGTCCTTTACATCATTATGTTCTCAAAAAGATTTACGCAAAGTAACGGTTTTAAATTCGGATTTTAGTTTATTTGATTATTTGTTGCTCGTTAGCGCTTTAACAACTCAATCAAATATGAAATCTCACCTGGTGGTATGCCAACTTATGTGGTAGCAGGCTTACCTGGCAGTTAAAATATTACACCCTCTCTCTCTGCTTCGTATTCCTTATTACTGACGGTCGTGACCCCTTCCACTGCGACTTTCTTGAGGTTGGTTGGTTGATTGTTTGAAGTTGGAAGCGACGCCACCAATATATTACACCCATACTCCTGCTTAAACGCTAAATCGCTTAGCCTCAGTTCTATATCGGTAAAGATGTAACTAGTTTTTTTGTTAATTTACCAAATTCCACTTCATTTTTATTAAAACCACACTCATCACTGTAAAAGGGCTTGTATCTTGACAATTATAATTTTTAATCCTGGGAAAAGTTACAGCTCCCGCGATATATAAAAAAAAGACGATAAAAACACGAATGAAGTAGCCCGCAGGAACGTTATATTATGATTCAGTCCGTAAAATGTTTTTTTTCCCTTAGTTTAATTTTGCCAAGGTATAACGTTTACGGTCCCGAAACGCCACGGATTGTCCAAGTCGTAAAACGTCACTATACAACGTCTACGCTGAGGGGTCATAAATTAAAATTTTACACTCAATCAAGCTTGTGACTATCCAGGGATTTACGCTCCCCCAAGAATTATTTATCTTCCGTGTCTCATTTCACAATGCTTAGTGCTATTTTCATTTGGAAACTTGGTGGTGCTCATGACGACAGACCACTTGGTCTGTCGTCATGAGCTTTTCGAGAAGATAAAGAAATATTTTTAAGGTTCGCTTAATCTGTACTTTCAAATAGAATACAGGCTACATGCTAAAATGCGGAAAACACCTTTTTAGGATGAAAACAAAAATTAAAAATATGGAAAAAAAAAATATTCAAAAAATACGTTTTTCATAACATCTATCCGTTGTTGGAACATCCTTTTAAGTAATTATTTTACTTGTGCCAGGATGTCCCGCCTTTCGTAAAATGTATATAATATGTATTATATATGTATATATCCTTATATATATAAAATCAAATCAATAACCAGGAGTGTGTGTTTGTGTGTGTGTGTGTGCGTACGATCCGAATTTTAGTTGTTTACTTCGAGTAATGCCTCGGGATCAATGGCGTTAATGTACAACCAATAGTTTTTGGTTACCAAACGCTTAAACGTTAAGACACAAACTTTTGTTGTTATAAAAATTTATATTTTTAGTTGCTTATATATTTAACCTTTTATTTTTCTATTTATAACTTTCCACCCCAAGCTCGCCTTACTTTATATTTTATTCCTGGTTTGTGCTAGTTTTCCTGGTAGAGATCGCTCATTAGCGATAAAGCCGCCTATTGCACCTATTTCTTTTCTGTGTGTGTGTTTATTTATTTATTTTTTCTTTTTTGTATGGTGAGCAATAAAGTATATTTTCATTTTCATTTCATTTCATTTCAAACGTCTAATAATAACCTTGGACATGTTATGTCAGATCTATAATTAAGAAATCTGTAACAGGACGGAACATCTGTACATTAAATTTATTTTGAAAATTTTATTTATTTTTGTCTGTCTGTATCCTGGCCGCGCATCACGCCGAAACTTCTGGATTGATTTGAATGAAATAGGAGTAGCTGAAACTCCGGTTCAATATAATGGATAGTTTTTATCCCGGAATTCAGCACGGTTCCCTTGGGAGAAGGGATAAAAGTCAAAATGTGTATTTAGTTGTTTACATTACACTACACTTTCACACACACTAACTCAGACGAAATCGCGGGCATCAGCTAGTCATCAATATCTGTGTTAACGTAGTGTTGACATCCATTTGACACTCGCGAAATCCTCTGATGTCACTGCGAAGTGTCATCACGCTCAGGGATTATGATTCAAAATTTAACGCTTAATCAAACTGGTGACAATCTCCGGATTTACGGTTCTCGGAGGTCCGTCTATTTTCCGCGCCATCTCTTTCCATGTCTCCAGTAAAATATGATTAATATATCTTTAAACGGTAACCATATTTTTTTTTTATTTATTTCATCACTACCGTCTGGTTTCGTTATATATGTATAAATGCCTAGGAAACTGTGATAGCCTAGTGGTTAGGACGTCCGCCCCCTTATCAGGGTCGAGGGTTCGAACCCAAGTAAACACCTCTAATTTTTTGGAGTTATGTGTGGTTTAAAGAAATTAAAATATCACTTGCTTCAACGGTGAAACAAAGCATGCCTGAGAGTTCTCCATAATGTTCTCAAATGCATGTGAAGTCTGCCAATCCGCACATAGCCAGCGTGGTGGAGTATGGCCATCCCTTCTCATATTGAGAGGAGACCCGTGCTTTGTAGTGAGCCGGCAATGGGTTGATCATGATAATGATAAAATATAAAGCAACCAGGTTTACCATCATTAAAATTACGTGATTAAATCATTTGCATATTCTGAATAAACATTGACTGCTATTTGTAACTCCATAGTAAAAATATGAATCAAGAGTTGTTAGGTATACAGTACGAGGAAAAGCAACAATTTGTCTAATTAGCAACTCAACTCAACAAGCGCATTTAGTAACATTTTAAGCTATCTAAGAAATACTTAACCAGTATGTACTTTTCAATGTACTGAAACCTCGGTCCATGTTTCTGTTTTGCATTTGGTATTTTTTTTTTAACGTAGAATTAGACTAGAAGTATTTTGTTTTAATATACAAACGTAACATATTTGTTAAGCTCTCTTTTGCAATTATCTGTTCAGCAAGAGTAAGGTCCGGTGTACACCAAAGCGTATAGAAAGGTTGAAGAATACCTAGGAGGGCTGTCTTTAAGTCATAGTTTTTTGAGTCTTCACAGGTGCCTCACTCACATGCTGTAAGCTAAATATCGTCCTTGTTCACACGCTTGGACTAGTTTTTGTACGTGCCGCATGCATGGGTAACAAACGAATCAACCCGCGCTATGAAACGATGCCCGTACTAGCACCGAAACCAGCCTTAAGCTACGCGGTAAGGAGATGTAGATATACCGATATCTGATTGGTTGTTTAATACTACTTACTTTATTACGTACGTATACAACGTATTTTATTCTGCTCTCCACTTTGGTGAAAACAGGACCTAAAGCTTTAAAAATGGCACAAACGCCAGCGGATTACAATTAATATTTTAACTCTCAATAAAGTTGCAATCAAGCGTTAATAAGCGTCGGATTTATGTCTCCCTGGTGATATATTTTGTTCACAATATTTATAATCAATAAATTCTGGATTTTAAGAGCATATCCGTTCATGGTAGTCATTATTATCACAGTTATAATGACTTTTCAGGATTGGTAGAATACTTCAAGGGGCAAAAAGGTTCTTTGTAGTATTAAAGAAAACATGAAGTACTCGACGATTTTACATTTATTTTCCTATGACATTTTCAAGCTTTAATAAGCCACTTATTAACATTTCTCTTATATCCTGTACCTAATTACCTATCAGTGCTTGGCATACGTACGAGTATCTAGAAAAGAAATATATAAAGGAAAGAAAGATTGTAAAAGTTAGTCTCTCTATTATGTTCATAGGCAAGTTCATGGCCTTTAACATAAGAAAGGCAACGTGAGCCTAGCATTTGTACACTAATGAGGCAAATGAAATAAAAACATTTATGTTATAGTATCTACATATAGTCTTATTTAGTATAATTTTGTCCCGATATTTGTAGGGGTACTTTAAACACTCTTGTTGCCATTAAATAAAGACCCAGTAGCTTATAAACTAAAATATGATTTCCCCTTTCTCCGATAAAATTGAACACTGAAAATTATTAGAATGTTATTGAGTTTCATGAAAATGATATGACGAAATCAGGTGACGTGTTATTATCAGTGTTTAAAAAGGCTTAAATAAACAAACAACGCAAAGCATAGATTTTATTTCGGAAAGTAAACAATAAGTCTTATTAATAAAATTTAGCGGTGATAGTCTAGTGGTTAGGGCGTCAGTCTCCTAATCAGAGGTCGGCGGTTCGAATCCACGCACCTCAAACTTTTCGGAGTTATGTGCGTTTTTAAAACATTGAAATATCACTTGCTTCAACGGTGAAGGAAAACATCGTGAGGAAACCTGCACGCCTGAGAGTTCTGCATAATGTTCTCAGACGTGTAAAGTCTGCCAATCCGCACATGGCCAGCGTGGTGGACTATGGCCAAACCCTTCTCATATTGAGAGGATACCCGTGCTCTGTAGTGAGCAGGTAATGGGTTGATCATGATGATGATGATGAATAAAATTAATTTCGCTCAGTATTGCCTAGGGCAAACTGGGCTTGCACAATTACATAATTAGCAGTACAGCTGATAAATTGTAAGGGTAAAGTCGCGCCCACTTTGTACAAACGACATGCTTCCATTTCTTCAAAGGCAACGTCGTTTAAGCGTAAGACGTTCTTGCAGCATCGTCGTACGTCTGAAAATATAAACGATAGCAAGCAAAAAAAGGTCGAGGAAGGTCACCCATGCGATGGACCGATCAGGTAAAGTCTGGTGTAGGTGGTCCTTTGCACGATTGCACCAGGCTTTCGGCCAGCCGAGAAAAGTGGCGGATGGACTTGAAGCGTATAAGATCTGTCCTCAAAGACACTGCTTCATGATGACCACGACCACTCTGTCAAAAGTGTAACGACAAAGAAGAGAAGCAAGCAAGGAAGCTGTGATAGCCTAGTGGTTAGGACGTTCGCCTCCTAATCAGAGGTCGTGGGCTCAATCCCAAGCACACACCTCTTACTTTTCGCTTACGTCGTTACGTGCGCTTTTAAGCAATTAAGATTTTAGAAATTAAGATTTTATTGTTTACAACGATTAGGATTTACAAATTAATCCATTTTGTCCCTACCCTCTGCCTCAGGAAAACCTGTATTGCAGAGGGTAGTTCCTTCCAGAGATATAGTACATTCATTCCTAGAGAAAAATTCGTATACTAACTAAAGCTAACATGATTTAAGCGTGTATGAGCGTGTGCGTGTAATTAAAATATCACTTGCTTCAACGGTGAAGGAAAACATCGTGAGGAAACCTGTGAATTCTAGAAGTTGTTTGAAGTCTGCCAACAGCACATGGCCAGCGTGCTGGACTATGACCAAACCCGTCTCTTATTCAGAGTAGACCTGTGCTCTGTAGTGAGCGGGCAATGGGTTGATCATGATGAAGCAATGTAACGTTAAATACAAGAACACAAATTAAAGCGTAAGCGAACGTTAGCAAATACTTGTGGGAAATCGCGGGAGTTTTTTTTTAATTGCGCACCTTGATATGTTGGTGGAAGGTGAAAGAAGAGGTGCGAACAAAATTGTGAATAATTTGATAAAATTGAATATTTATAATCCAGGAGGTAAAATTTATTCTATAAACTGTGCGAAGCGGTGATAGCCCAGTGGTTAGGGCGTCAGCCTTCTAATTAGAGGTCGGCGGTTCGAATCCTGGCACGCACCTCTAACTTTTCGGAGTTATGTGCGTTTTTAAGCAATTAAAATATCACTTGCTTCAACGGTGAAGGAAAACATCGTGAGGAAACCTGCACGCCTGAGAGTTCTCAAAGGCGTGTGAAGTTCGCCAATCCGCACATGGCCAGCGTGGTGGACTATGGCCAAACCCTTCTCATATTGAGAGGAGACCCGTGCTCTGTAGTGAGCCGATAATGGGTTGAACATGATGAAACTGTGGACTATTTCATGTCGCTCTTTGCTGGTGTTAAAAAAACTGTTTCACCTCGGTTAAATTATAAATTATTAGTTTACATGAATATCAGTACCATTGCAGTAACCAGACGAGTGCGTTAATGCTATGTTCTAAAACCCACCTCTTTTTTTTTGTCCATGACCATGTCTTAGATTATAAAACCAAAAGGCGGTGCTTTAAGACCCACGTAAAGTGAAAGTTTGATAAATATTAAATTATGCAATAATTGATAAACTCACCCGTGTCTTTGTTGCTATTAAGCTCGTTTATGCAAATTGTTCGTACTTTTTCCATTGCGTTATAAAATGATTGACTTGTAAAACTAAGCAAGCATTCTAGTATGAAATCTTTCATCGTCCAAATGAATATCGATATGTTGTGAAAATTTGAGTGTATCTAAAAAATAAAATTACTTATTTTACTGATTTGACCATCGGCAAAACCTATAGCACTGAACCACCAAGCATTTCTACCTTCACATTCCCTGAAATACTAGGAAAGTAAAACATCAACATACATGTAATCCTTTATTCGTGTTTGCTCAACACTACTTCAGCAGCCTTATAAATTTGAAAAAAAAAACTTCATACCGTTTGAAACGTTCATTAATATTTATTTCATTAATGTGAGGTGGGTTACAACTGAATAATAGTAAACTCAAAAGCAAAAGCAAGGATGCTTTCAAACACACTTTGGCTTAAAACGACCACAATAAACATTACCTGGCTATAATATACTAGTATATTTTTTAGGTATCTCTTGGTTAAAGACTGTCACTATGTCAGCCTCTTGAATTTTTTCTTCAATGCCCCTCAAATTCATTTCATAAAGTGCAGTTCGCTTGTCCAGTACGAAAATAATATTAATATCATACGCTTACCCCAAAATAATTTACCATAATGACATAATGCTATGAAAGTAACAAAATAGACTAGCCTATGCCAATTTTTGTGTCATAGGACTTATCTTTTCACTGCATAGACACAACCAATAGTAAATAAGATCTCTTAGACCGATCTCGATAAGTCTGGTTGGAGTCTTCGGCCACAGCTAGTAACCACCCTACTGGGAAAAACATACCGCAAAGTTATTTAGCGTTACGGTATATTGGCGAGTAGAAACCAGTGAGGGGGATGGGTACAGCAACGCATCGGTACTGTAGCTGACGACGATAATGATTTAAAGTGAGAAGAAGAGAATAGACGCTCTCGAGATGTGGTGCTGGAGAAGAATGTTGAGAGTGTCCTGGAATGGATTCTTTGGTCTTTGGTCACGTGTTAAGACGTAATGATATCTCGAACGTCTAGTGGTCCAGGGAAGAGTAGAGGGCACAAGAGCGCGTGGCAGATCACCTATGAGATAGACAGACCAGGTGAAGGCTGCGGTGGATGTCCCATTACATAAGTGCACAAGGAAGGCAGCTGTAAGGGAGGAGTGGAGGCGTATAGTGAAGCGTGCCACAACACCCAAGTGACGACCATGACCGCTCTGTCAAGAGCGTATCGACTAAGAAGAAGAATGACTTAACATCATGAGACCTCTTCTCGTTTGACCGCGATGTGAATATATTAAAAAGAAAGATTTCTATAAATACTTACCACAAATTCTCCTTTCCTTAATTCGTTCAGTGCTCGAATAGGCATGTGTACAAAAAACTGGGTATACAGAAAAGTCCTCAATGCGTGGTACAAAATCTGAATGAATTTAAATGGGTGAAATATAAGCCAACATACCTATTTCGTTCGTAAAAACAGTTTTATTGCTAGGATTTGATTAATTGATTGAAGGAAAACATCGTGAGGAAACCTGCACGCCTGAGAATTCTCCATAATGATGTCGAAGGCGTGTGAAGTCTGCCAATCCGCACATGGCCAGCGTGGTGGACTATGGCCAAACCCTTCACATATTGAGAGGAGACTCGTGCTCTGTAGTGAGCCAGTAATGGGTTGTTCATGATGATGATCATTATTAATTGATATCATTGCATCAGAACTAGTATTTATATTAATAGGTGTAAAGAATTAGTTGCATTGCTCGAATCAGGCTGCCTATTACAAATCCCTCTAACTTAAGAATTAATATAACTTTTAATCATAGTACCTACTTCATTAAAAAGACGGTTTCATAATAAAATACGTTTTCGGGAACCATAGTTAACTTATTTGAACCACATTTTTTAACCGAGCTAGGTGGCTGACTCATTTGTGTCTTTAGATTTAAAGGTTATATGCTTACATTTTAGAATGAGAAGGACCAACCGTCTTATTCTAAAATATAATCGTACATTTGCCGACAGGCGTCGAGAACAAAATTCTGCGGTTTTCTCAAAATAGGTTTCACCATCATCATATGACGACCTCCGTGGCGTTGGGTTTGCGCAGTAGTATTATGAAGTGGGAAGTCCTAGGTTCGATTCAGTTCTGGTGGGAGCATTCATGGTGGGTAATAAAAAGTTAAAATCAGATCAAGCTTTTACTTGTGGCAAGTTCATGATAGTCTATGAATATCAAGCTTAATTTGGAAAATCAGACATATTTGTACGCCTTAACCAGTTATTTCTTCGGTCTTTATTGCTACACCACACAACAAAGATCTTTTAAAATATCCTCCATGCACGTTCTTCGTTGACTTTTGACTATTTCCTTCAAGAAGGCATTTTTTGATCTGTTTTAGGAGACGTATCTGTACAAAATATCAAAATAAAACTTACCAGAGTTTGAAACAACGTTTTGTATATTTTATAGGTTTCTATAATTTTCTTGTACGCTTGTAATAATGCTTTCCACTCATGTTTAGTGTCCATAGAATTCCATCTGGTTCTTTCTGTGCAAATAAGTTATTTTATACGTCATAAAATTAGATAGTGTAAAAACACCAATATTATAAAGTAAGTGTGATACATTGGCGAAGGTTTATTGACGCCAGAATTACTGTACCGATTTCGCTGAAAGATTTATATTTAGATAAATTATACCCCGGATCAAACCATAGCTCATACTTCATCGGGACAAAATCCATTGGTACCGCGGGATTCTTGAGAAATTAAATATTGATAAGGTACAGCTATAGTTTGCCACAGTAAACATCCTGAAAATTAGAATTATTTGCGGATCGAGATCCAGGAATGCATCATGGAATCTAGGAGTGAATCAGTCCAGACTGGCTGGCAGAGCTGGGAATCCAACTCAGAACCACCAACTATTTAATCAATAGAAGGAATTTTATGGACATAACAACAAATTTTTCCAAATTATTAATTTATATTGTTATAACTTAAATCATTTTAACCGTCGAGATAAATTTTGCGTGTAATAAAATGTTTCATAAAGTTATACAAATTATTTAAATCTTTGTGATATCAGTTTAAGGTTTTCGGAAGAGTAAAACTAAAGAATAATCTCTTAAAACATTAACCCGTTTGTTTCCTACCTTCCTCATCGTGCTGTGGATGATTGTTTGATAAACAATCACAATCTATCACTTTTGCACTCTTCCTAACTCTTTTCAAGGAACTTAGTTCAAAAGTCCATATGACTGTGAGCGTCTTTAAGAGTCTTACAACACCGCACGCGTAAATGATATGAATGTCATAATAAATAGTAAAAAGTGATAGGATAAAATCCGCAATGCTTTTTGTAAGATATACGCAATTTAAAAGACCATGCCCAACGAATATTAATGTAACTGAAGCTAATGAACACCACGATACAACATTAAACATGCTGAAATGTTTGCAAAATTGGTTCGAAACCAACATTCCGTATATCCTTTGTACATTTAAAACCAGTTCCACGTTAAGTTTTCTATAGTAAATATTTGAAACACAAGCGACAATAGAACCCCAACCAAATAAACATAAATCAGTAACAAAGAAAAGGTAGGTATGCAATGAGGAATCGACAAAATTAAAATGTAATACACAACGTCGCACAATAAGTACAATTAATAGTAAAACCCAAAAGCATGTCATGACATTCACTCTGTGGCTGTTAAACACAAGGAAATTCTCATAAATCCTGTATTTGGGCAACAAACACAACCACTGCGTCGTTATGAATGGCAGAAATATGGATTTGATGTCTTTATTCAAGTGATTGTCAAATAAAAATTCATTAGAATGATAGTATTTTGCCATTTTATAGAAATTCTATTTTTGTAAATCAGTACTCATACGAGTGGACACAACAAATGCTATACAAGATTCAAGTCGACAAAACCATGTTATACCTAGTATAAATTTAGTTGACATAATACATAATAGCCTGAGTTAATAATTCAATACTGTAAGTGCTTCATTATTTATTAATTGGACTATACATTAGTTTCTAAATAAATGACTTTTGTAATAATACAATACATAAAATGAAAACAACGATGCGACATCAAGCGGCAGTGACTTTGCTCGTAATAGGCAGTTATATTTTTGCTATTGAAACAAAAACATAAAATGTATTGTTGTTTATTCATAGAAGACACGTATATATATATATATATATATATATATTTTTCGGTATATATTTTTGCCTTAGATACGTAGTATTTATTGATTAGTATGACGGCAATCAGAGAGCAGCGCCATCTAGTTTTGGAGTCATGTACGACAGACAAGAGAGTGGCATCGCCCCCTCTCTTTACGCAACACTAACATACAGGTTAGGACATATGCAGGTTCTTATAAGACTCACCGGCACGAGACGACACATTGCATTCATTGCATTCGGTCGGTTCGGATCGGTGTTCGAGTCGTGGTAGTGCATAGTCGTACTTGGTGGAGCGTATAGTCTGCTGCTTATAAATTACCATACTTATAATTATTATTATGTTCTACCAAGAGTATCTGGTCTCTTTGCCCGAACCTACCCACGTCTACCCAAATTACCGACGAAGACACGCACCCGCCCCGTAGTCATCCTATAAGTACCTATATTTTGGTCAGCTTACGCGGATAAAGCCGTTGTACCAGCACTTCTGGCTAATATATTGAATTCTCTGTCTCTGTCTCTCGAGTTATATAACAAACACTAATTGTTATAATTACTAGACAAGACACTTTTTCAATACTGAACTAATGATAAAGTTATTATTGTGTATGTATATTCTCTATTAGCTCATTAGCTTCACTCATTTGCCTGGAAGAGATCAGTATTAGCGATAACGTCGCCTATTGCTTATTATTTTGTTACTTTGATGTTATCATGCTTTTTTCTAAGTTTTAATGAACTTGTTAAAATAAATGAATTATTATTTACAATTTCTTATTTTTTAATCACCATGAGTAGTAACTTAGGCCGAGGTCTGTAAGCGAGTTAGGGATTAGCTATACATAATGATTTAATAAACATAAACATAACTTTTTCTCGCTTTGTTGTTTGTCCGACTTTTATTTTTATACACTACAGCTTGGGCTATATGATATGAGAAGGGTTTGGCCATAGTCCACCACGCTGGCCACGTGCGGATTGGCAGACTTCACACGCATTATGGAGAACTCTTAGGCATGCAGGTTTCCTAACGACGTTTTCCTTCACCGTTGAAGCGAGTGATATTTCAATTGCTTAAAAACGCACGTAACTCCGAAAAGTTAGAAGTGCGTACCCGGGTTCGAATCCCCCACCTCTGTTTAGGAGGCGGACGTCCTAACCACTACCACCATTGCGCGCTCAAAATTCCGGAATTTCATGCGTAATGCTGAAGGCACTATTATAAAGTTATTCACAAAGTTTTCACTAGCTTGTCCCTTCAGTCCTGTATACTAGCCTTCATTATATTTCAATCCACATTAGGTTTACTTGTCCTGCATAATGACAGGATAAAGTTTTGATGAGGGTGACCTATTCCTTTGGGTGTGAGAAAGTTTTGATAGCTTTCTAATTGGAAGTGTTTGCGGGCAGGCCGTTAATGACACAATATGAATAAATTTAACTAGAAAAATGAAGAAGTGCAATTAACTTCAGTATTATTTATTATTATTAATTTTGTATTGATTTTTTATTCATATTTCTTCATCATGATCAACCCATTACCGACTCGCTACAGAGCACGGGTCTCCTCTCAATATGAGAAGGATTTGGCCATAGTCCACCACACTGGCCATGTGCGGATTGGCAGACTTCACACGCCTTTGAGAACATTATGGAGAACTCTCAGGCGTGCAGGTTTCCTCACGATGTTTTCCTTCACCGTTGAAGCAAATAATATTTTAATTTTTAAAAACGCACATAACTTAAAGTTAGAAGTGCGTGCCCGGGTTCGAACCGCCGACCTCTGATTAGGAGGCTGACACCCTAACCACTAGGCTATCACCGCTTCCTCATATTTCTTAGTATTACATATTTATTATTATTTTTGTCTAAATGCATATGGGTTATGCGTCAAATAAATGCTGCAATATAATTATTATAGATTTTTTTTTGCGGTAGTTCACAGTATAACTTACTCAGATAATTTAACTGAAAATAAATAGGAAAAAATTTGTAGATTTCTAGTATCAAAGTGAAATGATATATTTTGTTTCAGTATGTCGGCAAGATGGCGGTAGCAATCGGCCGCGGGACCAGAGCACGGTATCGGAGTCTTCCCGTCGGTTCCGCACAGAGTTCTTGGAAGACTGGCCGCAAACCCCTGGAGCACCGTACTTCGACCCTAGCACTCCTGACAACGTAACCGGCTTAGTTGGGCATCCCGTAATTTTGCTATGCAAAGTGAAAAACCTCCAGAATCGAACAGTAAGTAAAATCTATTATTTTCCTTCGCTTAATAATGTATAAGTGAAAGTAAGTCGTCAAAAAGTATATTTATTAATTAAGATATATAATTTGACAACTTGTTTGTGCCCTAGGGTTAAAATGTTATTAGTCTGTATACGCATAAAAGAGTATAAAATTAGAATAGAATACTGTTATTAATGTATTAAGTTATGTCGTGCCACGCTATTGGTTCCCGCCAAAACGGTGGCGAGTGATTGGTCCACTTAAAATAGCAATAACAATGGACGCCACGAGGCCATTGCGATAAGTTTAGTGATATTTTTGGAAGAAAGGTTTCAATTTAACTGGCGTATTTATCTAAGCTTACATAATTACAATTATAAATTCAAGCTTTAATTTTAAATCAAGCCTCATATCAAATATTCTTAAGAACAATTTTAAAACAGAAATTTAACATAATTGTGAAAAAAGCGTGTATAGACATCGAGATCGTGCTAAACGGTAGTTAGACTTCAATGATTTTGATGTCCCCGGTAGAAACATCTTCATGAGAAAAACCATACTGCAAGTTTGCTATGACTATGCCCCTATGTACGAGTATCTGACAAATGGGGAAGAATTAGACTTTAGGTTTATGTTTTCCTAATTTCGATAACGTTGTTCCTCTAATTGAAAGTCGGGATGTTACACTGCCGGTCCCTTTTAAGTCCCTTCTGTTCTTATTTCAATTATATCAATAATTGTAAAATTATTATTATAATTGAATTAAAATCGATAAAAAAAGGAAGCACGTAAAATAAAATCTAAAAATTAAAATTATTTTGAACAATAAAGCAATTTAAAACATTAAAAAAAAGACGGGTTGCACTCCGGGAGTGCCGGCAGAAGTGAAAACTTGATTATTAACGTTGAGCATGTTTGATATTTTGGAATGGTTAGGGAATAATTTTGCACCAATTGCTTTATCAGTATAAAAGTACTATCATTTATGTGGTAGAATACAATATTCATTTATTGCGCTATCGTACACAAACATGACAATTTATATTACATTAAAAATTTAACACTTTAAAACTATTACAATTATTTTACATTAAAAAGTTTATCTATATCAATTTCCATATTTTAAGCACTTTACATTCACGAATTTTACGAATACACAACAATGTGATCACTACACAGACGGTCGAGCCATCAGCTGTCACCATCCATGGATGCGCGTGGCACGCTGTAACATACACGAACATTCGCGCAAGCGCCCTGCGCTGCCTAAACGAAACAGTAGGCCCAGGCATACATTTTCGCCGCGCCGTCGAGAGGGGATAGCTGTCTACTCTCCATCCGTCTTACGCTTTTTCGATCAGGTCACGTGTCCTGACGCGAGTTTAAGATTTTATACCCATTACAGAAAAAGTGCTCAACGCCGCTAAAGAAGTTTTCACTTCAAATACCTTGCATACATTTGCACATTGCAACAAATTTAAATATTCTTAAATTGTTTGGCTTTTAAAAAGTAATGGTGGAATAAAGGTACTTATAAAAAATATAATCGACTTGTAAAACCGACTTCATAAGTAAGTAACTCATTCCTACCTACTTTTTAATTGTATATGGCAGGAAAAGGTAGGTATGACCTCTGTTTAACATATACTTAATATTGAATAACTACGCTGTAATAGCCTAGTGGTAAGGACGTCTGCCACTAGGCTATTATATAGTCCTAATCAGAAGTCGGGGTTCGAATTCGGGCACGCACCTTTAACTTTTCGGAGTTATGTGCGTTTTAAGCAATTAAAATATCACTTGCTTTAACGGTGAAGGAAAACATCGTGATTAAACCTGCATGCCGGAGAGTTAATAATGTTGTCAAAGGCGTGTGAAGTCTGCCTACCCACACATGGCCAGCGTAGTGGACTATGGCCAAACCCTCCACATATTGAGAAGAACACGCGCTCTGTAGTGAGACGAGAATGGGTTGATCATGACGAGCAGGTTATATTAGAGCTATGCCGTTTGCGATTATAATAAATGTTCCAAAGCATATGAAAATGGTAGATCCAAAATATTCTATTATGTATTTCCAGTGGAAATTTGGCAGCTGCTCCCTTCGCCTTATCGTATGCAGCATACAGAACATTTTAATGCATACGTGATGAACATAAATATAACATTTTAAAATATCAAATGCATATATAAAAATGGTCAAAGATTTATTCTTGAAATATTTTAACGTTTATTTTTTAACAAAAATTAGATATATAATTATTTAATATATATGTTTATGAATGCAAAAAAAAAAAGGTCTAAAACATTTATTTTTCCTACCGGATATATTTGCGAAAAAGTGTTATTTTTTTGTCTTTCACTAGGAATAACTATAATTTTTCAAATATTAAAGTTTCTCACACAATCTGAATAAGTAAATCTAGTGAGATATTCATACAACACATCGATAATACGTTAATGTAAAAAAAACTTATAAATTGGCACGTACATTTGCAAATTAAATTATTTTGTTTATAAACTTTACAGAATAATCAGCGATGTATACATTTCTTAAATATTATAAATATGAACCTCAGAACTGTTCGGCAGACAGTAGCGGATCAATCGTAATTGTATGTTTATAATTTTCAACCATTTGTTTATAATACAACACAATAGCATATTAAAATCGGTTTTGTATTTATTTAACTCCTATCACCTACGTTAAACATCCGAACAAGTTCATAAACTTTTCTATTTATAATATAAGCAAGCGATTCCAGTTTCCAATCCCAATCTTCAGATAACAAGCACCGATCCCTTTGTTGTGAAGTGAAACATTAAATAGGCTTTGCGTTGCGTACATAGACGCTTGAAGGCTTCGCATGATATCCCGCTGTCGACTCCGCACGAGCTTTGTGCGGCCCTCAGAAATACCAGAGGCTTTAGTTTAATTCCTTATCTCGACTTAGTGCTGCAATCTGTGGCAGTGATAAGGTATCATCAACGAAGGATGGCAGACCAGCGAGATATCATTAGAAGCCTTCGAGCGTTTTACACAACTTTCATTACACAACCCACCAAGCAGCTCTGTACTTGAATAGCAAACTCGGACGTCGGGAATTTACGGTTGTTTTTTTTTTTTGTTTTTTTTTTATCCACTACAAGTTAGCCCTTGACGGCAATTTCACCTGATGGTAAGTGATGATGCAGTCAAGATGGTAGCGGGCTAACCTGTTAGGGGTATGGAAAACCCATACTCCTAATTGGTTTCTACACGACATCGTGCTGTAACGCTAAATCGGAGGTGAATACACAACCTTGGACGACCTCCGTGGCGCAGTGCGCGTGCTGCCTCTTTATATAGTTGGAGGTCCTGGGTTCGATTCCCGGCTCGAGTCTGGTCTGGTGGGAGGCTTCGGCCGTAGCTAGTTACAAACCTACCGACAAAGACGTGTCGCCACGCGACTTAGTTTCGCAGCACGGTGTCTCGTAGAAACCAATTAGGAGCGTGGGCTTACCGTACTCCTAACAGGTTAGCCCGCTGCAGTCCGAGACAGCATCATCACTTACCATTGGGTGAGATTGCCGCCAAAGGCTAACTTGTAGTGTATAAAAAAGAAAAATTTGACTAGCCGCCATTTTGTTTGTGCAGGTTTCATGGGTGAGGCACCGTGACATCCACCTATTAACAGTAGGCCGGTACACGTACACTTCAGACCAGCGCTTCGAAGCGCAGCATAAGCCACGCTCAGAAGAGTGGGCGTTGAAAATCCGAAGTCCACAGAAGAGAGACTCGGGGCAGTACGAGTGCCAGATATCAACCACGCCGCCGATCGGTCACGCGGTGTACCTTAATATAGTAGGTAAGTAAACTATTGTTTTTATAATTCTGCTATGGATTTTAATTTTATAAATTAAATTAATTATATTGTTTTCATCCAATGTATATTTTTTCCAACAATTCACCTGTTAATACTTCTGTAAATTACGTCAGATATGTGTAAATGGGTATAATTTGTAGAATTGCATTAAAAAATATGAAACCCAGTTAATTCGATTTAAAAATTAAATTAATGATATCGTTTTCATCCAATTTATATATTTTTTTAAATATGGAACACTAAAAAAACTTTTAAGTTCTTTATTTCATAAGACTTAAAAATGAAATTAATTAGATTGTTTTCATTAATATCGTGTTAGCACTAGCTATATAATATAATAATAATAAAATATACGAATAGCTAAAAAATATAATTAATATCAATCGATTATATCTTATGATTGTTTTTTTTATTTTCTATAAGTTATCCCTTGGTAGCAATGGTAGGCGATAATGTAGTCGAAGATGGTTGCAGACACCTGTTAGGCATATGACAGTTTTGAAGCCGTTAAATTAATCGCTATGCAACGTGCCAGACCGCTAAATCGCTAGATAAAACTAGAGAAAATTTAGAAAAATAAATTTCCAAATGTCCCTGCCGGAGATCGAACCCGGTACCTCAACCGAACAAATCTTTAAGTAATCTATTTGCCTCAACCTCCGAAATGCATACTCCACGACACAAAAACAAACAAAATGAAACTGAAGCAGAAAATTATTTGTTTTCCTCTCTTGTCGTCCCAAAACATTCTCTATTTACCATCGAAAGATGTCAAAGAGCTAATCTCACAAGGAATATTTGCTTCTACTTACCCCAATAGAAAATCTTTATTGACTCCTCGAGCAAAAGGCCTTTATTATTAGGTTATGTTATGTAATTTATGAAGGATGGCTGACGGATTTCATTGAATCTCATAATATGTGTATCTTATTTTTAGTCTAAACAAGACAGCCGTGTAAAAGCTATGCCTTTTTTCTACAATCTATTATTGTACAGCGTTATTATATATACATAAAATATATAATATTACTTTATAGGTAAATAAAAAAATAGTGATGAGAAACATATGATATTCTTTATTCATACTTTTACTATTTAAGATGTCTGCTTTGAAATCTGGTAGGTTTATTTCATGTTGCTTGAAAGGCTTTAATAGCACTAATATAGGAAAAAATTCAAAAAACTGTAGTTGAAATGATCTACCGTACAGGTATAGGTTATCGTCTCTGAACGGAAAAGATATAAAATTACGTTTCTCTTAACTAATCTAAGTATAACTAAAATGGCGTTAAATCCACTTACAGGTTTATACAACATAGGGTTTATGTTTATTATTATTTTTAAACACAAAATATTAATAATATAAATGTTCTTTTTTTTTAAATTAAATGTTTATATACATTAAAAAATTGCCAAATAATTGAATTCAAAATTTGATCCATGTTATGTTGATAATTTTTTACAGATAATTACAGCTTAATATACCAACTAATCAAAAAACCTTGGTATGAAATCAACAAATCTTGAATTTTTTATTCAATCTTAACGTTTAAATAATACATTTAGAAACTATTATTAAAAAAACGACACACTATTTAGTATGACTAAACTGTTATGAAAGTAGAATTTATGTAACTTCGATAATAAGGACATTATTTGACAAAACCCTAACTCGCGCTATCGAAGTTTTTACAATCTCGTGGTATATATACGGCCGCGTCGCATGAACACACGGGAGTCCGTTTCTACACAGTCGAGCAGTGTTGACGGAGCGCTGCGCTAAACTCCGTTACGAGGTTTTCGCTGCATGCGAATTCTTTAGAGGCGTAAAGGTCTCCTTGAATTACCGATAATTATTGGTGACTGGATGACCCTATTCCCACACCCTGTGGGAAAGTTGTGTTGTTGGTCTATTGACCCTCGAGGCTCATGTTGAGCAAGGCCTAGTAAGCCGACCTATGTGGTTAACGCCCAGTAGCGGGCGGGCTTCTTGTAATTGCAGGAATAATTCCTCGCCCCCACTGTTGTAGAAAATTTGACTCCCTTTTTTGACTATTTTAAATTTTATTAATATTGAAAATTTAGTATACAAAGCAAAAATATGTTACATAAAATATTCACAATTTAGTAGTATTTATTGAAGGTAGTAACAGTAAGTTAGTTAAAATATTACCTGCTTTAGATATTATGGTGATATGCAGTATTTATTCTAATCATCTGATGGTACATGACAATGCATTTAAAAATGAAAACACGCTTATCTTAAAGAGCAATCTCGAGTCGGCAATTGGTTCATCATTACGGTGATGATGAACTAATTAAAAAAAAATTAAATATATAATACTCATTTTAAAAACAGTCAAATTGATGATTATCTTCTTAACTAGTTTTTAGACTCTGTTTCAATAGCCAGCCTTCGTCAAGTTACCGGTGACACAAAATAGCAAATACTATTAGATTTCGACAAAAATTTGTTTAGCTATATAGCTATATTTGCATGCTACTAATTGAGTCTAATATAAATAATTTAAAACACTTGCATCATAATATTAGGTACATTATTAACGATAAAAATTAGCGTTCTTTCTTGATTCCACAATACATCCGTTTCTATGGTTCCGTACCTGAAGTACGCTCGCCGTCATTCCGTCGGTCTGTCTATCAGCAAGCTATTTGTCTTTTAGCGGTATCGGAAAAGGGTTAAAATTTTAACAGAACATGTACATCTATTGCCTACTAACAACACTTAATAACATGTGACTTTGTTTTTCGTTCATTATCATATTTCGGCACCATTCTTGCAGTCACACAGTCGGTTTTTAAAGTACAAATATGTTATGGCAGATGAGTTGTTAATTTTTTATTTTTATTTTATCCAACAGAACCAGAAACTGAAATAATGGGCGGTCCGGATCTATTCATCTACGCGGGGTCCACTATTAATCTGACGTGTATAGTGAGGCATACACCAGAACCGCCCAGCACGATAAACTGGACGCATAGAGGAAAGGTATGTACATTTTAATAAACATACTTACAGTGCATAAATACTAGTGGCTCGCTAAAAATACGCCAAATAAAATTTTTATAAGGCAAAAACTTAATAAAAAATTTAATTTTTGTGAAATTTAGATGGAACATCACTTTCCTTAGCATGCGCTAATTATTTTATGAGATGCGATTTCATTAAGCTTAAGCATGTATCTCACATGAATAACAAAAAAAAATGGCGAGTTCTAGTCCAGAAAAAAAGTAGGCTAACTTTGTGTAAGGAAGTACGCGACAACGTGTAAGAAATATATTTCATACTAGCTGATGCCCGCGACTTCGTCTGCGTTGAGTTAATGTGTGAAAGGGTGTTTGTTTGTCTTCCAATCACGAAGCAATGGTTTACTAAACCGACGACCTTGAAATAATTACAGTACTTGGACATTGCAACATTACTTTATTTTTCTAAACTAAAAAACTTTTCTAAAATAAAAGTAAAACCTAAGTTACTCCTTATTACATCAGGCAATAAAAGTCCCGTAAAAATCGGTCCAGCCATTTCAGAGATTAGTCGGAACAAACAGACAGACAGACAGACAGACAGACAGACAAACAAAAATTGTAAAAAATGTTATTTTGCTGTATGTACCGTATACACATTCATATGCATATAGTAAAAAACGGTTATTTCAATTTTACAAACAGACACTCCAATTTTATTTATTTGTACAGATAACCTGCTATTATTTCGATAAAATACCTTAATGAAAATGTGGTGAAAGTAATAATGTCTGCCATAAATAAAATTGTTGTTTGTATCTCATTTAAATGAAATGTTACCTCATGATGTGAATTTTTTTGTACTTACGTTACATTTTTAAGACATAAAGGAAAAATGTAAGAATGGGCCTCCCATTTCACATTGCTCTCTGAAATATTATGGTTTATTGTCATAAATATGTCGAGCGATGCCGGGTCTGAATTTCCCGAATTTGCAAATGCATTCAGCAAAGTATTGTTAAGAGATGATATATATGAAGAGATATCTACTATTACATCAACAAGGCTGGACCTATTCAGTTGCAATATAATATATTATTTTAAATAGTTAATATTTAAGTATTTAAATTTAGGCAATTTTTATATACATTATATACTTTTATATTAGGCTACTCTAGCAAATTAGGTTTTTATCCTGTCAAGCTAGAATAAGAGGGAATTAATAAATAAATAAATTGGAAATTGCCGTGCAAATGTCCGACACAACTCGGAAATGGCTCATATTAAATATTATATACCTTTTTGATCGTCTTAAAGCAAATATATATGTTTCTCTGAAAATCTGAATTAGTAAAATTGTAATAGATTTCATGATCTACCCATTGCCATAAACTACCACGCTGGCCATGTGCGGATTGGCAGACTTCATAAACCTTTAAGAACATTGTGGAGAACTCTCAGGTTTCCAAACGATGTTTTCTGTTGTAGCAAGTGATATTTCAATTGCTTAAAAACGCACATAACTCCGAAAAGTTAGAGATCGGAGCCCCGAGCTCTGATTAGGAGGTGATCGTGCTAACCACTAGACTATCACAGCTTAATATAATTGCGACATATCAGGTGGAGGTGAATATAATTAATTTACTAATTTAAGTCGTTTATTGAAATGCTCATCTAGTATAAAAATATTTAATGTTTAGTTTTATTCTAAATACAAATCTATGTGTAAAGCAACAAAGTTTGTTTTATTGCTGTTTGAATTTTTCATTAGATTACTCTTTTCTGCATTGCTGTTACTTGTACCTTTTTGTATCTACTCAAAGTTAGCTTATATCATATGTACATTACATTGATGTTTGGGCATCGGAAGCGTTCTGACAGCGACTGAAAGAAAATTGGAACACAGTTTGTATGCACTCGTTCTGTATTAGACGAATATAGGCCTTCAGTTTCCAGTACATTTCTGACGTATTTCAGTTTTGCTACGTACTTTCTTGTATGCTATTTTCAATGTTGACTAAATAATTCCGTTTAAATGGTAGGAAATCGACCTTTTTTTAGTCTTATTGATAAGATATACTTAATTAAACCATAAACCGATTACTTGAATTTGTTGATCCTAGAGTGAAAGTGCTATAGCTTTTTTTTTAATATCCACTAAAAATTAGCCCTTGATGAGAATCGCACCTGGTGTAAGTGATGATGCAGTCTAAGATGGTAGCGGGCTAACCTGTTAAGGGTATGGTAGAACCATACTCCTAATTGGTTTCTATGCGACATAGCGCCGGAACGCTAAATCGCTTGACGACGTCTTTGTCGGTAGGGTGGTAACTAGCCACGGCCGAAGCCTCCCACCAGACCAGACTTGAGCGACTTTATAATACGACAGCGCGCACGCTGTGCCACGGAGGTCGTCAATAAAAAACGTAACATTGGATTTGCTGTACATTATTCAGTTATTTAAACATCTAAACTTTTCTTTTAACGCTGGGTTACGTTTACGCATCCCCTCCGACTAGTACTGGGTAGTCCCACGTACCCCACGTGGGACTTTCCGGCGGCCATACTGGCGACTAGAATACCCACTAAAACCCAGCGACGTTGCTTCACGTCGCCTGCTGGCTGGGTCACGGGAACGCTCGTGCACTCGACCGTTAACCACCCACCGGAGGCAGACCCTCCACGGGGGGCCTGTTATGGAGGCGTCTCTCTCTCCGTTCGAGGCACGCCATTAGTGTTCCTGTATTTTTGTTTATCCTAAACTAACCAAACAACAAAGACTAATCAATTTATCAATCATTAAACAAAGTAAAATGTTAGCTGAATGTAAAATCTGTGGCCGAAGCAATCAATTTGATATCGTTGTAAAAAACGGCAGGACAATTAAAAATAATTGATTTTCTTTATGTGACGCTTTCCTTGGAATATTCAGTTGATGTTGTTATAAAAACAAATTAATTTATTAGAAGCTTTCCCATTTCCCGTTACTTAGTTATAAACTCATAAGTTAGCATCCGTGGCCGATAAGAAATTATTTACTCAACATATAATCCCACATTCATTTATAGGTAATTGTTTACAATTTTATAACAAATCACCAAATTAAATTTCTGGGATGTCTCTAAATAAGTTCAAAGTTATATAAAACGTAAGCTAAACGTTTTAGACATGATAGAGTAAAGGATGATGTTAAATGATAAACAAGCTTTGTAGTCAGTTTTGTGAAAAAAAAAGCTTGGGTATGAAATATTACTCTAAAAGATAAAGCTCTTAAATAATTTTAAGTGGCATGTGAGATCGTGATAACAAACAGAAAAGTTATTTGGCTAAGTTTTTTGTCGGCTTCTTCTGAGATCAGGGCGCGTTTGGAACCCTCATAGCTTTAGTTTTAAGTTTATGAATTTAGTTATCACCATTAACTTACTGCTATGTAATTGACGTATCAAATGAGCCCTTTAAATGATTATTTTAATGAAGTTTATGATGGATTAATTGATTGATCACTGATAAATCCTACAAGTATGATAAAAATCTTTAAACTTATGTTGTTTGTTATAACTCAAGTAAGGGTTATTGACTAAGAATGTTTATTGCTTTAAAGTTTAGTAGATGAAGTCATATAGTGATATTTGAACCCGGAAGTTTGTCACTCGATTGTGTTTGTGGCAAATGGACTCTAAGTCAGACGCTTTCACAATGCACTTCGGGACTGCTATTAGGTATTCCATTTTCCTCGATACGTCACAACAAGTTATTTGGCCAAAAGGTCGTGCATGTGAGCTATTTGTTCCTAGTTTTAATCTATATTTCTATACAAATATTGTAGATGATACAGTGTGAACGTTTAATTAATACTGATGATTTCGATTAAGTTTTCTTAATGAGTTTTAGATGTGAGAGACATATATATTGAATTTAATGGAGATTTATAAAGATCACTATAGTTTAGAATCATCATGATCCACCCATTACCGGTTCACTACAGAGTACGGGTCTCAATATGAGAATGGTTTGGCCATAGTCCACCACGCTGGCCATGTGCGGATTGGCAGACTTCACACGCCTTTGAGAACATTTTGGAGAACTTTCAGGCGTGCAGGTTTCCTTACGATGTTTTCCTTCACCGTTGAATTGAGTTGATATTTTTTTTTTTTTTAAAACGCACAAAACTCCGAAAAGTTAGAGGTGCGTGCCCTGATTCGAACCGCCGACCTCTGATTAGGAGGCTGACGACCTTACCACTAGGCTATCACCGCTTCACCAGGCTATCACCGCTTCAATGTAATGGAGATTTATAAAGATCACTTTAGTTTAGTATACCCGTGTATAATAGTACACGGGTATAGCAACTGAGAACTATGAATATGCAGAGCAGTTCGTAACTCTGTCTCCTGTCGGAACAGGAAATGTATACCCTAACGCGTGACAGCATCCAAACTTTCAACTGTACAAACTTTGTTGTTACACACAACTTGTCTCGTGTTATGTGGTACATAAGAAGATTTGATTAATAATGTTCTAGACGTGCAGATGTGTTATTTTTACCAAATTTGTAAGTTATTTTTTTTTTATCCACTACAAGTTAGCCCTTGATTGCAATCCCACCTGATGGTAAGTGATGATGCAGTCTAAGATGGTAGGGGTATGGAAAACCCACACTCCTAATTGGTTTCTACGCGACATCGTGCCGGAACGCTAAATCGCTTGGCGACACGTCTTTTATCGGTAGGGTGGTAACTAGCCACGGCCAAAGCCTCCCACCAGACCAGACTCGAGCCGGGAATCGAACCCAGGACCTCCAAGTTTATAATCCGAATGCGCGCGCGCTGCGCCACGGAGGTCGTCAGAAATATTTAAGGTTCTTACTTAATAAAAAGATATTCCTTAGCTTTATTCCTTTTTTATTCAATGGCCTAGTGGCTAGGACGTCCGTCCCCTAATCGAAGTTCGGGAGTTCGATCCCGGGCACGCACTTCTAACCTTTCGTAGTTATGTGAGATTTTAAGCAATTATATCACTTGTGTCAACGGTGAAGGAAAACCTGCATGCCTGAGAGGTCTTTATAATGTTCTCGAAGGCGTGTGAAGTCTGCCAATCTGCTCATAGCCAGCGTGGTGGACAATGGCCAAACCCTTCTCATATTGAAAGGATACCCGTGCTCTGTAGTGGGCCGGCAATGGGTTGTTCATGATGATTGCTTTTTCGGATGTTCTTTTGTTTTTGTGTCTAGTCTCTAGCAAAATAAGGAAAAATCTAATGTATTTATTTGTAACATGAACATTAGGTATCTAATTTGTGTGTAGTATTTGTTATTTCATTTTAGTATCTTTTCATTGTGCTATTTTTTAAAACATAATTTCAGTTTTCTATCAAAAATCAACAGGTGATGAATAATGTCATGCTGCCTCATTTATAAAAGTAAAATGAATTACCTACATTTTTACCTACACCTACCTACCTACCTACCTAAGCGTATTCACAATTTGATACCCAAGTATATAACACAAAACTATTAATATGGTGAGCTATTCATAACGAATCTAATCTCGCGAACTTTCATATTGTTCAACTTATCACATAATTCTACACGTGTTGACTACATGCTACATAATAGTCCTAACATGTAGTTCCTATGTATTGTATAAGTCTTATAACACACTACGAACATGGCTCACGGGTTTCGTTTGCGGCAGTTGTTATTACAGGCGAAGTTAACAAGCATTACCTTTTAACTACAACTTTATTACAAAAAAAAATCTTATAGTTGAACTAAATTGATCCCTTCGTCACTTCTTCACTTAGACTGTCTCGACAGTCCAGTGAACTACGGAATATGAGATTCTTATCACTTTGAGGCTGCTGACAGTGTAATAATTGTTCCTATTAGTGTAAAGGAATATGTAAATGAGAAACAAGCATGGGTATGAAATATTGCTCTAATAAGATAGTTCTTAATATAATTTTAAGTGGCATGTGAGATGGTGATAATAAAAAGAAAATTTACCGGGCTAAGTTGTTGTGGGCTTCTTCTTAGACCGGGGCGCGTTTACGAACCCTCATAGCTTTAGTTTCAAGTTTACGAATGTAGTTATCACCATTAAATCACCATGTAAATTATTGACGCGTCAAAAGTGCCTTTTAAAGGACTATTTGAATAAAGATTATTTGAATTTGAATTAAATAAATATTTTAACTTCTTGTATTATAAGACGTTAAAATATTATTTAATACAATATGAGGTACAAAAATAACGTTTGTTTCATGAACACTTTGTTCATTTATATATATTTGTAATTATAACAATTAAGTTGAATCTAACAATACCTCATTTATGAAAATATAATCTTGGGGGCCACAGGTAATATCTCATATACCTGTATTTATACCTACAGTAAGTTCCAAATATTGATAAAATATAGCACCAACTGAGTATGCAAAATCCCAAACCATGAATATGTAGAGCTATTCATAACTCCGTCTCCTTCCGTGACAATGCATGACAGAGTGCGAACTTTATACGGAGCCAACTTTGTTATTATACAACTTATCATATAATTCGACGCGTGTTGTCGACACGGTTTGTAAAACTTTTACATAATATTTGCTTGTTTGACATATCTGATTTACACACGTTGAACAACCGTTTGCGTACGGGAAGGAAATGTAAAGGAAATTAAAATCAAACTGTTACTAATAAATTGATTTACAAAAAAAAAAAATTTTTCGTTAGCCAACCTTTTATTTGTAGTCAAGCATGCCAATTCAGTTGAGACACATGTTGATAGTAACACTATAAATAAATTATTATAATAGCCGATTCATAAGGCATTTATAATATTATTACTTTTAATACCCAATTTTATAATGCAAACGTTGCACAATAACATTAATTATGAGCGACGAAAGCATCGTACGAGTAAAAATCATCGACCAGTAATTGCCACGTTCCAAAAAAAAAAATGTTATACTTTTGAACGTCACATGTGTCATACCTTGGTTAGGCTGTTAGGTTACTATCAGATCAAGCGGTCGTATGCGATTAGTTTTGAAGGTCACATGTGTCATACCTTGGTTAGGCTGTTAGGTTACTATCAGATCAAGCGGTCGTATGCCATTAGTTTTGAAGGTCACATGTGTCATACCTTGGTTAGGCTGTTAGGTTACTATCAGATCAAGCGGTCGTATGCCATTAGTTTTGAAGGTCACATGTGTCATACCTTGGTTAGGCTGTTAGGTTACTATCAGATCAAGCGGTCGTATGCCATTAGTTTTGAAGGTCACATGTGTCATACCTTGGTTAGGCTGTTAGGTTACTATCAGATCAAGCGGTCGTATGCCATTAGTTTTGAAGGTCACATGTGTCATACCTTGGTTAGGCTGTTAGGTTACTATCAGATCAAGCGATCGTATGCGATTAGTTTTGAAGGTCACATGTGTTATACCTTGGTTAGGCTGTTAGGTTTCTATCAGATCTAGCGGTCGTATGCGATTAGTTTTCTATAATAGTAAGTCTGTCTCAAGGCTGGTAATGCACTTTAACTGATGTGGATACATTTGAAATTTTAATAATTCCCAATGAAATGAAATGAAATGAAAATACACGTTATTGTACACCACACAAACAGAAGAAATACAAGACAGTAAAGAAAAAACACAAAGAATAGTATGTACAATAGGCGGCCTTATCGCTAAAGAGCTATCTCTGCCAGGCATACATATACAGCAGGCTTAGGGTATACAGTTACGTAAATATAATATAATACATACAATATATTACAAATACAAATAAATAAAAATTAATAAAAAAAAATATAACATATTTCAAAAATTACCAATACCAAAAAACTATCTTTCTCTTGTTTATCAATGAGCTAAACTTTATCGGTCGTTCTGAAGCTACGACGAAAACAACGTTTATTTTTACCAATGCAGTACGTAGTCTCGTATAAAGTTTTCGCTTCAAGGTTACTTGTGTACATTCTACAAGGAATATGTTCGGTGCACACTGCTCATGAACTATTCTGTTTCTTCGCCTTTACCTTTTGACTAACGAACCTCAACGTCTGCACTGTTTCGAAGTCGATAGATAGCAAAACGGTCAAGTATACAATGCCTAGAATAAGTATTTTTTATACACTGTAGTGTATGTTGTATGTTATTTCTTGACAGCAATCTCACCTGATGGTAAATAATGATGCGGTCAAAGATGGTAACCTAACCTAACCCATTAGGGGTATGGTAAGCCCATACTTATTGGTTTCTACGCGACATCATACTGGATTACTAAATCGCTTGGAGACACCTACTTGTCATTGTCTTCGTAGTAACTAGCGACGACCAAACCGAAGCCTCTTAACAGACCAGACTCGAGCCGGAAATCGAACCTAGGACCTTGGCACGAATAAAATATGAGCAGTATAATCTACTAAACGAATGATCTCGTTACGTTTTGTGCGCAACCTATTCTGCGCACTTTACACTTTTCAGGCATGAGTGTTCTGAGTGTACATGAAAATATGTTAAATCTATTTTTGAAAAATGTTTGATTTTTAATACTTAACCGAAAATTACCTAATAATAAATGTATATAGAATAAAAATATAAACATTATTCAGCTATTTTAGTTGATTCGTTTATTTACTATTTATTCTTCTTTAGGTGTCTCATCAACTAGCGAATTTTGGCCGTCAGAATGGGATTTACTATTTGATATGGTATTAATATTTTCTTTAGACTCGTAAGCCTTTCTTATGCCTATTACAGTTGATCTGAAGCTAAACACCATTCGTGCTGACACACATTTTTTTTTTTGTTTTAATATCCTAAAAACTATACAATTTCCTATTTTGTACTCAGACGATAAATTTCGACTCAACTCGCGGTGGCATATCGCTGGTCACCGAGAAGGGCATACACAGTAGCAGTAGACTCCTCGTGCAAGCTGCGCGGACGTCAGACGCTGGCGCCTACCAGTGCGTGCCTGACAATGCACAGTCAGCGACAGCGCGCGTGCACGTGCTCACTGGTAAGTTTCCGTCGTTACTAGATCGTTGCCTGATTTCTATCAGTATCTGCATTTTATATTATTTTATTTCTTCTATATTCTTCTAGTCACATTTGAGAAACATTTACATTTTGCATAATACAAAATAATGAGGTGACGCATTACATTTTTATTTTATTAAATATGTCGGCGCGAAGGAGTTATTAAATACATTCAGCGGCGCCAAGAATTTCAAGAATTCGATAATTACCCATATTTGAACTCTTTAAATCACTAATAACACAATTTTGACGGTAGCAATCAATTTTGTACAAGCATACTTTGCTATAAATACAGGCGGTCGATGCCTTTCGTGGCGTTCTCGCTCGAAACGTCGGACCGTTCGGATTTCTTAGTTATAGTCGCAATAAAAGTGTAATCCGCCTTAACTCGACATATATATTTTTTGCTTTTATATGATGTATTTCTTTTCTTTTCATTTCTTTTGTTCTATATGCAATATGCAAAAGTTGTATAAACAATAAATAAATGCAATCAACGCATCGCAAAATAACGTTGCTGTAATATGTGTTTACATTACACTTCGCAAATAGATATTTTGTATAAGAATATTTGAATACTTAAAATTAAGGTGGTCTTATCGCTAAATCTATCTATATCTCTTCTAGACATCGTCAAGGAAAGTCGGAAGTTAATTAAAAATGGTTTTTTGAGTTAGAGTAGAACTTAGAACTAAATAAACAAACTGAACTCTTACATCATGACTAAGCTTATATCGAAATATATATTACTAATGAAAATTAATAAACACATCATACATATAAAATAAAATATTTCAATACTGCAATTTTAATGAGAAATCCAATTTAAATAAGATGTCCCGAGAACATACCCAGAGGTCAAGTTAATTACTGCAGTACAAAATGTATGCACACAAACGAGATTGCGAATGCTTCGAAACATTGAAGCTGGATTGAAATCCATTTTTTATCATACGTTTCAATAAATTTAAGTTTGATCGGCTGAGTTTGACTTCTCTTCCTATAAATAAAGAAAGAAGGAAGATTTTTTATATTTTTGACACATACCGTAAATTCATTACCTGATAATATGTCATTAGATCTGTTTTTTCAGTAAAACGTGTGTGTCATTTGTTACACATTTCTAATACAACACACTAGTATCCAATATAACACTAATTAAATTATTAAATAGTAATATATGATATTATATCTATATCGTATAGTAAACATCTTCGTTAACACCATTTCGTGTACGGTATACGAGACCTGGCGTTTGGTTCGCGTAGTAGGTGATTCCAGATTAAACACGCATATACCTTACACTCTGCAAAATACATATAAATTCTCACGTATACTGTAAAATAATAATCTTATGTGAAATTACTACGAACGTATTGAAAAATAAATAAATATTTTATTTGCTATATACCTACCTACTACTTAGGTTACTTACCCTAGGTAGACTTATATATACTTTGAAATGGAATTTGTATAATATTTTTCTTTTAAAGAAGACAACACTAAAGTAGTCAGAAAAGGTAAAAGTGAGCGATGGAAGAGATAAAATTTGTAGATGAATATAACCGTTAATGGGTTGATCATGATGTTAGCTGATTATATAAGTTAAAAAAGTTGAATGCATGCTAAAAAGTTTTCGACGTACATTTACTTCAAAATGTTATGCTTCCGTGAGTCCTCTACTCACTTGATTCAATTTCTTCAAAAGATCAGCTCTGTAACATAAAGTGAACTGGATTATAAAACTCGTGACTGAATTTCATAAAGCTGGAATTAATTTCAACGCAGCGTGTTATTACACCTTAACGAAACTGTGTTTCATATTTCATTTATACGTTGGCCCGCATTTTTGTTTGTTGAAAAGTGGTTTATTATTAGCTTTTATGTGGTTGTGCTTTTGAAAGCTTTGTTTACTTTGCGGCGAGGTAATTACATTATCTTTATTGCTTTTTCAATTTGAATAATTTTAGTTATTATTAAATAACGATAACATTATATTTATATGAATATTAAGCAAAGATCTACTAATAAAAGTCCAACGCTAAAAATGAAATATCCTTATCGGAGTATAAAACAATGTAGGAAAAAAATTAAAGATTCTTGCATTTGGTCTACATACTGCGTTTATATACATCATCAATAAAATATATAATAATATTAAAGATGAAACTCCAAGTAATGGACTACCTACGTATTATATAAAAAATATCCCAAGCCTTCCACTTTTCTTACTTAGCCTATTAACGTCCACAGCTGTGTGTAAAGGCCTCCTGTCTCTTAGGAGAGAGGACGCAGATTTAACACTAAATAGTTGGCGGGTTTTAACGTTCATTAGCACAATACGTAAATGCCGAGAAAAAACACATAATTTTCCAAAAGCCGTCCTACTTCTAGGATTTACTAACAATTCTTGCTCCAGGAATCGAATCCAGGACCTGATTATTGAACACGGTCAAAACTAGACTCTCAAGGCAGTTGATCAATCAATCAATTATAATACATAAGCTGATTTATAGTTTGTATGTATTTTCTTAAATATTAGAATTATATAATAAAAATAACGATAAATAATTCTAATAATATCAATAAACACAAAAAGCAATTAAACAACTTCAAGAGTTGTCATAGGAATTTAGTCTTTCATCACTATATAGAGGGAAGGACGCTGATGCCTAGGTATACCACAGGGTAATCTTCATTGTTGCGGACGAGTGCACGAGCGTTCCCGTCTACCAGGCGACGCGAAGGAGCATCGCTATGTTGTAGTGGGTATTCTGATGGCCTATCTGGCTGCCTGCGTGTCCCAAATACCCCGTCGGAAGCGGCGCAGTTATGCCTGCTTCGAAAGAATAGGGGTAATCTAAACTCCCCCGACCTAATCGCTCCTCTCCGAAAGAGGGGACCTAAAAATATCCTGCATGACCCTGACGATCAGATGACTACTGACAACATACTCGTACCACCTACTACACAATCATACGCTACACATGGGGAGGTCCCCGCTATCTTACGTCATCCGGACGTGGGCTCCATCCGCGGCCTCGGAGACGTACGGACCACTCACCGTCCGACCCCCCCGTTATCCCAAACGTCGCCTAAGCCGAGGATCGGCCTCAAAGGTGGCGCCCTTAGGCAGTCGTTCCCTTAGTTTCTTCGAGCCCTAGGGCTAAAAATTTCTTCTGGCAGAGCTTCTTTCCGAAGCTCGCCAAACAGCCCGGTTACGCTGTGGGTTGGTTTGTAGGGTTTGTACAGCTAATAGACAGTCCGAAAAAAAAAGGTAATCTAAATTAGGCAGCAGAGACCATCCACACTTGTTATTATGTTATGCATATGTTTGTGAATTGTTTTTTTTTTCTCACTAATCACAATTTATTGTTGCAGGTGAAACGCCAGCTGCGATGCAAGGCAACGCACATTGTGCAAGAAGTTTAACACTCCCCTCTCTGTTATGTTTTGCCAGCGTCATATTATATTTAGCTGTTTTTGTGATATAAAAAAAGAGGGTAACGTAATTAAGTTCGCCGGCATATTACATAAAGCCATCTCTCTCCGTGTAACTCACTTTGGAATGAATACTCGAACCGGGTTTTCAATAATACTATTATAATTATTGAGGTCACTCGTATATTTGTATTAACGACAGTAATGGACATTTTTTAATACTACTTGTGTGTTCATCCATATAATATTCACCCACTCCCGTGAAATATCATTGACGTTATTATTTATATAGTCTCATAATAATGGATTATGATTCGTCATTAATATTGAAATAATACTGCGTTAAGCGATCAAAGCAACATTGTTGTTTGACTGAGACTCTTTGGTCATATAATAATATTGCTTCGGATTCGAATCAACAGACTTTTATTATGGCTTATTTTAATGACATGTATTTCTAGGCGACGGTCTTTGTGCACCGTCTGAGCTAACAATCAGTAAAGCTTCACTGTATTGATGGCATTGTAAAGATCTCGTCGATTATAAAATAAATGTGGGTACATTATAAAAAGATACAGTTGAAGTTTTCGTAAAATAAAGTGAGTACATAGATATTTTGTTTGATTTGGGTTATATCTGGCAAAAATAATTCTAATATTACGTGCTTTGTCTACGTCATACGTTATTTGGTAAAATTGAGAATAATATTGTAAATATGTATGTTACGATAAGGTATTATAAATCTGAAACTGTTTGTTTACGGTGTTACATTGAGAGTTTATTTCTGAAAATATATATTGTAAATACTGAGATGCAATAATGTATGTAGACCTATTTAACTGGAAATCCTTTCTAGTAAAAAACAAAAGTCATTGTTGACGCTATACTGGTTTAAATATTGCAGCTAAATTGTATGCGCAATATTATTATGTACTGTTTGTATGGTGTACCTATATTAAAGAAGGAGCAATTTAGTTTCACTTAATCTTTAATCCGCCAATCTTATAGGGACGCTCGTCTATAGGGACCGGACTCCTCCTTAATGTATAGACGAATTTTAATTAATCTTCAGTAAATTTGCTTAGGTCTATAGATGTTTTGAAGCTGTGATAGCTTATTGGGTAGCACATCGACCCCCGGTACGCACCTCTTCGGAGTTATATTGTGTGTGTATTTTTACACTATTAAAATAACTCCTGCTTCATCGTTAAAGGAATACGACGTGAGGAAACCTGCATGTCTAGGAATTCTCCATAATGTTCTCAAAGGCGTGTGAAGTAAGCCAATCCGCTCATGGCACGTAGTGGATTTTGGCTAAACCCTTGTCATATTGAGAGGAGTCCCGTGCTCGGTAGTTAGCCGGCAATGGGTTCATTATGATGATGATGATGATAGATGGTTTAAATTCACTAGTCCACTTCAATCAGATTCTAGAATAATTATATTTTATTTTCAGGTATGGTAACGTCTACCGAGCCCGTTAATAGTTTTTTTTTATATAAATTCTAATGTATTAACATCTGGGACTTGTTATATTTATAAATTAATAATCGATTCAAATCCTATTAATTTAATTAACAATGAAATTAGTATTTAATCTATTTTCGTGAACTACGTACAGTAAAGTGACTGTATGCATTCGTCTTACACAATATTGTTTTTTTTTTTATTTTTGAAATTCCAAACGGCGCATCTCTGTCCGTTTACATAGATATCCAGTTAAATTGGTTTTCAATATATTTCATAGAATTGCAACAAATTTTGTTATTGAAATGCCGTACTGTTTTAAAGGTCTCGTTAATCAAAGATGTAAGACATCGAATTAAATATTATATTGTAATGACTAGAATTATAAAGGCATCTGTGCCAAGTGTCGTCTAGGATAAACCATTACATCCTAAGTGCCAGGGTAAAAGTGGATAAAATGTAAAGGTGGAAACATACTTTTTAAATGCGAGGCTTACCAAAGAAACGCTAAGGGTGTTGGGTCAAACAAGTTATAGTATTTATAAAAGCATTCAACGTGGTGTCTGCGGCTTTTAGTGAGTTATTTAAATAAGAAATCAGCTACGATAAAAGACACATATATTCCTAAGAAGTCTTGAAAATATCTATATATATCTATAATCGGTCCAGTATGTTTAAAAGCTATAAAAGCGCCACTTAAACGCCTCAGACAGACAGATCAGAGAAGTGATGAACGTAATACTAAAATCTTTTTGTAACCCCTGTGGCGCATTTGACGGCCTCGGTGGTTAGAGGTCCTGGGTTCGATTCCCGGCTCGAGTCTGGTCTAGAGGGAGGCTTCAGCCGTTGCTAGTTACCACCCTACTGACAAAGACGTGTCGCGTAGAAACCAATTAGGAGCGTGGATTTACCATACTCCTAACAGGTTAGCCCGCTACCATCCTAGACAGCGTCATCACTTACCACCAGGTGAGATAGCCGTCAAGGGCTAACTTGTAGTGTGTATAAAAAAAAACCGTTCCATTTCAATCCAGCCCACGCATCCAAATGTTGAATATCCGTCTTTTACGAAAACTTTTACAAACTATAATTTGATTTGACACTTCCGCCCCGATTAATTATTATAGATATAATAATAGACATTAGAATATTTCTAATGTTCAACTCAATTTCATTGTTGTATTATATAATTAAAATAGTATACGTAGTAAGATTTAAGGGATATAACATAGAAACATTGTTTTTTAAAACTTGAAATCGTTTTAATTAAATGACCATTTTTAATAACCCCGTTTTATTAATGAATATCCGAAGTTTCGTATTTTTTAATACACAACTTGATCGTTTGATTATCGTGCGTGCGCCGTCGTATTGTAAATGTTATAGGTCCTGGGTTCGATTCCCGGCTCGAGTTACCACTTTACCGACAAAGACGTGTCGCCAATCAATTTAGCGTTCCGGCACGATGTCGCGTAGAAAACAATAAGGAGTATGGGTCTACCATACTCCTAACAGGTTAGACCACTACCATATCAGAATGCATCATCACTTACCATCAGGTGAGATTGCCGTCAAGGGCTAACTTGTAGTGTATAAAATATATATTTTAAGCATCTTCAGCCTAATTGGAGTCCCACAATTGGGCACATGGTTAGACTTACGACGTTGCTTTTGCAATCCAGCGGAATTATCAACTCTTTCCTAAGAATCATCAGACAAAAATTAAATGGATGTAAAAATCCGGAGACAGGATAAAGTGACGCTGCTTCGAAGAGGCCTATGTGAATGAATTATGACGATTTTCATACGTATTTCCACTCCATCATTCTACGGGTATTCAGGTCTTCCTCGACCCTTGCGACCTTCAAGTTTACTCTTCATCAATTTCTGGGGGGTTCTCGTGCCATCCATGAAGGGTAAGTTTACCGCTTATAAAGTATTATGTAATATATACATAATAATATATACTTCGACTCTAAATTAAAAATCAGTTTTCGTTATTACCATTGACACTTAATACAAAGTCATAAGGTAATCAAAGCATTCATAGTGTAATACGAGACTCGGGTAAAAGAAAAAACATTTTTTCCACCACTTTTTACGGCGGTTAATATTTCTAGAGTACCAACCGTTGTTATAGAAATACGCAATTATAATATCAGAATCCTTATGTTCAAAATGCGTGTCGTATCACTATAGCAACAGAAAGAGTTCATGTTGCTCGATAATATTTAAAAAATAATAACACACACGTTCTCACATACGTGCGTAAATATGATGCCTCTTTAGAAGCGGTGATAGCTAAGTGATAAAGACTCGGGCCTGCCTTTCGAAGTTTGATTCCCTGGATTTGATTTTAACGATGAAGGAGAACATCGTCAGGAAAACTTGTATGCGTAAGATTTTTCCATAATGTTTTAAGAGTTGCTTGGAGACTACCTATCTGAACTTCACCAGCATGGTGGACTACGGTCAAAACCTTTACCACGCTAGAAGGAGTAATGGGTTGATAATGATGGTGATGATAAGGTAGTATTCTATTATCTGGAAAATGCGTTTACGCAACACCAGGTTTTTTTTTAATCCACTACAAGTTAGCCCTTGACGGCAATCTCCCCAGATGGTAAGTCATGATGCAGTCTAAGATGGTAGTGGGCTAACCTGTGGGTATGGTAAACCTATACTCCTAATTGGTTTCTACACATGTCACTGTCTTTATCGGTAGGGTGGTAACTAGTCACGGCCGAAACCTCCCACCAGACCAGACTCGAGCTGGGAATCGAACCTAGGTCCTCCAACTTTATTATGCGACAGCGTGCGCTGCGCCACGGAGGTCGTCAAAATTTGCTTGTTGTTCAATATGTGTACCTCTGTCTGTCCAAAAGTTAAATACTGATTTTGTATAATACAAAAGTGAAAACTTTAAAAGCTCTCGATTTTAGTATTGGACAATGTAACAACTATTATAATTAGAAAAGAGTACATTAAGCTAATGCTTGAGGTAATTAATACCGGCGTTTTAGAGTGGATAACCACAAATACGCATCAATTCGATCGTGCGGTGTCGAACATTCGAGCTAATATAATTATGGTATATGCAACGGGAGAATTATAGGTACTTAAATTATAAACATTTGGAACAACGGAATTTATATTGCGTTTTCGGTATAATTGTAATGGTACTTAAAATTATATTTCAGTAATACTTTATGAAGCGGTGATATCCTAGTCATGAAGCGGTGATAGCCTAGTGAGTAGGGTGTCAACCTCCTAATCAGAGGTCGGCGGTTCGAATCCAGGCACGCACCTCTAACTTTTCGGTGTTATTTGCGTTTAAAAAAAAATCAATATCACTTGCTTCAACGGTGAACAAAAACATCGTGAGGAAACCTGTACGCCTGAGAGTTCTCCATAATGTTCTCAAAGGCGTGTGAAGTCTGCCAATCCGCACATGGCCAGCGTGGTGGACTATGGCCAAACCCTTCTCATAATGAGAGGAGACCCGTGCTCTGTAGTGAGCCGGTAATGGGTTGGTCATGATGAATACTTTATGTGTTTGAATTAATGAAATAAAATAAATTTATTTATTTCATTATAATACATACAAAGACCATGGTAAATATGAAAATGATGATGCTATTGAAAGCTAATATATACATAACAAAGCCGGTACATAAAATCGGTCCAATTACATACTTTGTAATCCACGATTTATTGAAAGCATTGACAAAGGTTCGGAAGACCTTGCACAGGGCAAGTCGCCGATGAAAAGGACTAATTGAAGGTCAGTCAACGGAAAAACGCTTGAAGATCACTGATCAACAGTTTTACTTTCTATGGTTGTAAACGTGCTTTTTGTATTCCTAGAAAACTCCTTTTACATAAAGACGAGATTGAATGTATTGAAATGTTACGTAAGGGATCTTAAGGGTCACGCCAGACGTATAATTAAAGATGGAGGCGCGTGTAAGAAATGCCTACCTATTTATTTGGAAGCTATTTTTTTGGAGGCAATTAACATACGTTTTTTTTTTTAAACATTTGACTCGAATTTGTGTTTGTGTGTTCTAAAATTGTACATCTGCCAAGGTTCAACAACTCTTCTCAAGGTTTTGACGACCTCCGTGGCGCAGCGCGCGAGCTGTTGCATTATAAAATTGCAGGTCCTGGGTTCGATTCCCGGCTCGAGTCTGGTTTATTGGAAGGCTGCGGCCGTGGCTAGTTACCATCCTACCGACACAGGGGTGTCGCAAAGCGATTTAGCATTGCGGCACAATGTCGCGTAGAAACCAATTAGAAGTATGGGTATACCATACCCCTAACAGGTTAGCCCGCTACCATCATAGATTGCATCATCACTTACCATCAGGTGAGATTGCCGTCAAGGGCTAACCTGTAGTGTATTAAAAAAACTCAAACGTAAACTATAACATTAACCAAGTTAATTTAAATTGACAAACAAAGTGTCTCCTTTGTAAAGAGACAGTTTGTTCTACCAGAAGGTAATGTTTTCTAGGTCTTGGTACGTTTTACTATGTGGCGTTGGAGAAGCCAAACGCGTATATTGATTTTGATGATCATCAAGTCAATCTATTTATGAAAACCTTGCGAGTGTCACTATAGACATCTACGGTATCATTGAATAGGTATTGAAAAACAATGTTCAGGTTTTTCCTAAGTATTGCACGCACGAGCTTAATAGTCATACGTTGAATATGTACCTAGTATTCCACCCACCGTCCAATCGTCCCCTGTTATCCTAAGCCGAGATTCAGCCTCAATGGAGGCGCCCTTAGGCAGACGTTCCCTTAGTTTCTTCGAGTCCTTGGGCTCAAAATTTTTTCTGGCAGAGCTTCTTTCCGAAGCTCGCAAAACAGTCCGGTTACGCTACAAGCAATAGGGTTAGCACAGCTACTAGACGGTCCGAAAAAAAATAGTATTCCATCTAGCCAACGAACGTGTTAATTACTAAAACCAGGAAGTCACCTGTTCCAACGAGGCAAATATATATAGATATTAAAATAATAGTTTAAAAAACTAAAAAAACACGCTACTGCACGCATGCGTAGTTCGCGCACTAGCTCTGTCTCTCTTACTCGCATGCAAAGGATGCGGAAAGAAATTAATTAATCCTGGCGAATCTAATTAGGATAATCGGATATTTTGATCGGATTATTGCATTGTCATCGACCTTTGACAGGTGTGCAAAGTTTGAATCAAATCTGATCGTTCAAAGTAGGGCAAAATCGAGCTCAAAGGAGTCGGTTACAAACAAACATACATACATACAGGTGAAGCTAATAAAAGCGTGTTAAAAACCCCTTATTAGGTATTAATTTTCCATTTCTAGCAACGGACCGCCATTTTA
The DNA here is from genome assembly GCA_928268935.1 of Lasiommata megera. NCBI lineage: Eukaryota > Metazoa > Arthropoda > Insecta > Lepidoptera > Nymphalidae > Lasiommata > Lasiommata megera. The sequence goes on along the minus strand of OV743315.1, from coordinate 14,071,014 downwards.
TTTGTGTTGATTGGCAAGTTATATGTCGGCGTAATATATATCGCGGAGTTTTATTTTTAGTTAACCTGACCATCGGCTTTGCGTGCTACACCTAGCTGTAATATTTTACATTAACAATGACGTCGAAGCAGCGAGCTTGCGGAGCACCTTTGTATCATTTTATGTTGTCAAGTCAGCCACAAGAAAGAATACAACAATAGGTATACAATAGGTACCTTTTGTTGCCAAGGTGTCTATTGTACTGGGAAGTATTTAAGGTAAGTATATTTTTAAAGGAACCGCTTTTGTGTTAACTGCTTGAAACTACTTATTTACTATTCTTTTATTGTTGTAGGTGCATTCAAAAACAGATTTGCGGTCAGTTTAACTTCAATACATGCCCTATACTTTAAAATGTATATATATGTAGTAAACACTCCTTAAACTGCTAAACTGTCGTAATGCAACGCGTTCGAGCATTTTAATTTAAAAGTATCTGTGTATTTGCCAACCCTAAAACTTTAATCCTGTGAGGTTCTGGTCCTTTTATTCCCGGCTCGAATCTAATCTGGTGCGAGGCTAGTTACCACCCGGCCGACAAAGATGTGTCGCTAACCGATTTAGCAATTCGGCACGACCTAGTAGTATAGTAGCACATATTGGGCGAGTAATATGGCAATTTCAGAGAATGAGTAACAAACCTATATACTCCAATTGCCCAATACACAAAGGTTCATCAAACATTGAGTTAAAAATAACTTTCGATAACTATAGCCACAGTACACTAGAGCGTTTCGAAGCAGATAAAATGAATTTAAGCAAAATAAAAAATAAAATATGATATGTGGTTAGGACTCCGCCTAATCAGAGATCGGGGGTTCGTTCCCGGGTACGCGCCTCTAACTTTACGTAGTTATGTGCGATTTTAAGAAATAAAAATATCACTCGCTTCAACGGTGAAGGAAAACATGGTGAGAAAATTTGCGTGCCCGACAGCTCTGTATAAATTGCATTTAATTTTTTGTGTTAAACTTGATGTTAACTAGCCCGGGGTTCTAGACAAATTGTAAGGCTAAATAAAAAAAGTGGAAGGTGAAGGTTCTGCTTAACATGTCTGAAAAGTTTTATTTTATAGCACACTAAATTATGTAGTTTTAATAAAAGGATTAAGCCAGCTAAGCAGAGTTAAAATGAAAATAAGCTGAAAATAATAATGACCTAATCCTTCAAACCACTCAGAGTAACCCGAACCGCAGTACTTAAGTATTGATAATTTAATCTTGCAGGCCTCAATCCATTCAACCCGACATTGGGCACGTAGCTTGGGAATAATTCTAGGATAAAATCGATGATACAACAAGTTTAAGACAAAAATAAGCTTTCATTTCAGATGGTATTAAAGTAAGTATGGTCTAGTTTAGCCTTGGATTTTTTGCTGACTTATCTTGATATACCAGACCTAATATTGTTTAATTGCACTAAACCCCGAATATAATATTTAAAATATTGTTCTACCAAAAGTTTTAAACTTCTGAAAATAATTGCATTTCACAGAGATTAATCATCATCATGAACAACCCATTACCGGCTCACTACAGAGCACGGGTCTCCTCTCAATATGAGAAGGGTTTGGTCATAGTCCACCACGCTGGCCATGTGCGGATTGGCAGACTTCACACGCCTTTGAGAATTATGGAGAACTTTCTGGTGTGCAGGTTTCCTCACGATGTTTTCCTTCACCGTTAAAGCAAGTGATATTTTAATTTTATTTATAATATTTTTTAAGATTATTTAAAGATTAATGTCAATGCTATAAAAAAAGCAAATTGACCGTACTTTATTATTTTTAACTGGAGCAGGTTTTTCAAACTTAAAAATGGATATTATATCTACACGATTTGATTATCACTTCATCTGCGTATTCAATCATATATATTTTTTTCAATCACTCGGCATCGCGACTTCAGAACTAGCTACTGCTGAATAAGGAAGCTAAGTATAGAAGAAGGAAAAATCAACAAAGAAATAACATATATTTTCATACTCGTAATAATGGTGAGAAAGTAAGAAGTTCATTTGATCTAGCTAAATTAATTTTCAGAGCATTAATGAGGTAAGTTGTTACATACTGATACCACTCTATAAACTTTCAGCTATCATTTATTATCAGGGGTAATTAATAATGATGTTTCAGAGCGGGTAACCGCAAATACGCCTCGATGATGTCATATACACCAATAAGCAGATGAATTGATTGATTGATGGGTAAATTATTTCGCGCTATCAATGAAAAATAATGTATTGCGGAAACCTTTAACGATAATGTCTTTTTGTCAAATTATATCGGGGAAAAGCATTAATTTATATCGCTACGTGGGACTAAATATTATCAGATCTAATTATGTACAGATCCTATGTCTAAGAGAAGTTTCATCCAAAACGCCAGTTCCCAAAATGAGGTGTAAGCCAAATTTTATATAATAAGTTCAGTTTAATCGTGAAAAGATAAGAAGCAGATAGACACACAGTTTAACTTTGGGCTACTTGATATTGTCTAATATATACATTTCACGTGTCACAGTGTATATAAAAAAAATCCTTCAAAACGGCTTGACCGATTTTTATGAAATTTGTTATGAATTTAATATGTGCAAGCTATTTTTCATAAAAAATTTCATTTCATCAAATTTCCCCTATAGGGGAAATATCCCCTAATAGGGGCTACTCTTACCACTATTAGGGGAATATTGTGGATTTTTTTTTAATTATTTTTCTATGATTTGGCATTAAAATCGATACTACCCTAAATTTTTAACCTTCTACCATAAACCCCCATTTTAATCGCTATTTTAGTATTATGTGTGAACAATACCGGCAGAACAACGTTTATCGGGTCGGCGAGTTATATCTACTTATATATAACTTTGATTTATTGTAATTATAGGTAAAATTTTTACGAGAGAAGGTACAAAGAAATTGCCTTGTTTCGTTTTCCTCCAAGCTTTCATAGATTCGAGTGTGGTTACAAAAGGTCCTGAAGGCCTCGCCGGGGGCAAAGCCGCGGATGAATAGAGCTAATCGAGACCCAGTCAATGGAAAAGTGCTTCGGGGTGCTGCCAATAGCTTGACTTTCAATAGTGTTACCTCTTGAACGCTTAAGAGAAATCGTTGGGATGTTGAAGGTGTTGTTTATTTACTCTCTGTGTATATGATGTATGCCCAACTAGCGTGTGCAGTGAATACAAGATTTTAAAATTTTATATCGGAGTTGGTATGTATGTTGAAGCCATTTTTTTTGCTCCTCACCGCACGCCGGTCTCAGCTGAAAATCCACTTTTTATTAGTTAATGCACGCCACTTAGCAATCATATATATATTTACCTATACACCCATGTATTATGTTACAGACTGACATTCTGTATTTCCAGAAGATATACTGTTTGTATCACTAAAGATGAATAAATATTTTTTTTTCATTTTCTTTCTTTCTTTATTATAAATACAGAAAATATGAAAAGTAGGCGCTGATAATATTCGTTCCTGTTGCGAAAAATCTGCGAGTGGTTTTTTTGGGTTGCAATTTCCCGATGACATCCTATGATAGTCATGATAATGATTTTTAAAAAATAAATCCTATGTGCACTTGTTAATGACTCGCAAATATGTGTATATATATTGTGTGTGTGTGTGTGTGTGAATATTAACTATGTGTCACCTAAAACATGTAATTAGTAAGTGCTCTGAATAAATAATAAAATAATTAAGCGAGAAATAAACTGAATTAGTTTGAAATGCCTATTTACCTATCTATTCAAGATATAAAAAATTAATCTTTAAGAAAAAGATAGATTACATATTGTTTTATTTTATTTATCAAGCTTTATTTACAAATTCTGTTAATAACTTATTTATATTATTGCAATGATAAAAATGTTATTTAAACCTATTATCTATTGTTATAGAATATTTTTATATGTGTCAAGTAGGTACTTAGTTATCGATGTAGCAAGCGGAGTAAGGAGTGTATAGCTTAACAAACTCATTAAATGTTCTGGTCTTAGTTTTCCTTTTATCAAGCTGATATGGTAAGCTAATTAATTGGTCATTGATTTCAAGCTTTCTTTAATGCTGTTAAAGTATATTAATAAAAAAAATATGTTAACTAAATTATCGTCTTCATTACGCACCAAAGGCAGACAATCGCAAGGTGCCGCTCGCATAAGGAAAACCGAAAAATATTATCTCCGATAAATAACACGCGACATCTTCCAGAAAATTCAAAATATAATGTCACGTTCCCGGAAATCAAGATTAGCTTGTCGTCCTAGATTCGTTATCTTGCGCTAAGCTGTCTGAAATAACTGGATGGCAATCGCGCAACTTAGAGCCAATCAAACTACTCAAGAAACCGCATGATGGAAAACGTAAATAAAAATAATTTCACCCAAACAGTTTTTTTTAAGCTGTGATAGCAAAGTGGTTAGGTAGTCCGCCTCCTTAGAGGTCGGGGGTTCGAACCCGGGCACGCACATCTAACTTCTCGAAGTTATGTGCGTTTTTAAGCAATCATAATATCACGTGCTTCAACGGTGAAGGAAACCTGCACGCCTGAGTTCTCCGTAATGTTCTTAAGGGCGTGTGAAGTCTGCCAATCCGCACATGGCCAGCGTGGTGGACTATGGCCAAACCCTTCTCATATTGAGAGGAGACCCGTGCTCTGTAGTAAGCAGATAATGGGTTGATCATGATGAAACAGTTTTAATAAACTAATAACAAGTTTCTAATTAACTAAAGAACGTCAATTTAAAGTCTTTATGGCAGCGTACAACTTGAAATTTCAAGTACCTAGTTAAGAACTTGATATAAGTCGAGTATAGGCTTAACTCCTTCGTTTACTATCACTCGAACCTAACAAAAGCTTCCTAACAGACTTAAGACATGAGACGAGACTTCATGCTAACGAAGAACTGAAATCTTTGATACCTAGTCAATTTAATTAGTTTAATAAGTAGCGAACCTGGTTCAAAGAGTTTTAGCGAGTGAGTTAGCAACAAAGCTAGCTAGCTATGTCACAGGATTCAAAGCGTTTCTATTTGCGGTGACCTAATTTATTTGCTTTGATATTATACGGTATGAGCGTAATTCCACAGCGTAGCAATACTGTTGTCTAAAATACGAATTAAATTGTTTTGAAAAATTGTGCACGTAAACACTTTTATCGGAATACTTAAGAGTATTATAGAAAAATCATATTACAGTATTAATTATTAAATTTGGATGTGAATTACTCTATCTCCATAGGCAGGTACTATATTTTATTATTTATTATGTGAGATGATGATAACAAAAAAAAAACCGGTTAAGTTTGTTTTGGACTTCTTCTTAGACCAGGGCGCGTTTGAAACCTTCATAGCTTTAGTTTTAAGTTTACGAATGTAGTTATCACCATCAAATCACTAGTATGTAAATTATTGACGCGTCAAAAGTGCCTTTTAAAGGACTATTTGAATAAAGATTATTTGAATTTGAACTTGAGTATTTTTGATTTTAGCTAGCAACAAAATCTCTCGCATACTATGTATTACAATATTATTATTCTTTAATTAGCTAAATTCTTTGTTAAAAGGGACAATGCCAGTTGATGCATACCTATTTATTATTCCACTGTATGATTGCTAAACTGCGGTATCACTTAACTCTGTTTGTACTTCCATTTCTATATAATTAAGGTACACAGAAGTATGAATATATTTCAACATTTTTTTTTATACGCTACAAGTGCCCTTGACGGCAATCTCACCTGATGGTAAGTGATTATGCGGTATAAGATGGTAGCGGGCTAACCTGTTAGGGGAATGGTGAACCAATACTACCAATTGTTTTCTACGCGACATCGTGTCGGAACGCTAAATCGCTTGGCGACACGTCTTTGTCGGTAGGGTGGTAACTAGCCACAGCCGGATCGCACCAGACCAGACTCGAGCCGGGAATCGAACCCAGATCCTCCAACTTTATAATGCGACAACGCGCGCGCTGTGCCACGTAGATCGTCAGACTCGTATTAACCTATACACTTACGTGGCAATTGTAATGAAAATATAATTAAGTTATTCTTGTAAAGCCATAATTATTATCTTACAAATATATTTCCGACTTAATCGCAATAATTTATTATAATTACACCTTGGCACGCTATCTGAAAGATATAGAATTTGGTTTACTATTCCCGCATGCAATAATTAAATTAGCGATTATTATTGTATTTTATGGACAAACTCTGGTGAAGGATACTGTATATTTCTCTTTACCAATTATAGTTAGGAAGTCCTGAGTTTGATATGCAGTTTAAGAAATTTGTTAAAATCTAGATTGATTTACCGTTTCGTGAAATACGTTTATCACCTACTAGCTAACGCCCGCGACTTCGTCTGCGTTGAGTTAGTGTGTGTGAAAGTGTATTTGTTTGTCTAGTCGTGTCCAATCACGAAGCAATGGATTACTAAACCGACGACCTTGAAATAATTTTAGGATAAACATTAAAGTATCTCCTTTCTAACAAAAAAAGAATGAGTGAAATTGGAGTACGCGTTAATGAATTACAACTTGAAACACATTTTGACTTTCACCCCCTCTCCCAAGGTAACCGTGCTGAATTCCGGGATAAAAACTATCCTATTTGTTGAACCGGAGTATCGGCTACTCCTATACCAAATTTAATTCAAATCCATGCAGTAGTTTCGGCGTGATGCACGGCCAAGATACAGACATACAGACAGACAGACAAAAAAATAAAATAAAAAATGTTTTGGACTCAGTATCCATAGTAAAGCATCCTCCAATTAAAATTTTCAAAATTCATTTAATGTACAGAATTCTTCCTTTTACTGTTTTATTTTATTATAGATTCACTGGAAAGTAAATGACGAGTTAAGGGCGTCCGAGTTATTTTTAAGTAAGAATTGCTGACGTCACGCTTTTGTTTACTTTCGCTCATAGTAATTTAAACCACAACTTGCGGGATTACACTTTTATTGCAACCATAATTAAGAGGTCCGAACGGTCCGACGTCTCGAGCGAGAATGCCACGAAAGGCAACAAAACAACAAAAGGTATTCATAACAAAGCTTGCTTGTACAAAATTGATTGCTACCATCTAAATACACTGATTAGCAAAGAAATGATTAATTAGTGATTTAAAGAGTTTAAATGTGAGCAATTATTGGATTCTTGATTTTCTTGGCGCCGCTGAATGAAGTTAATAACTCCTTCGCGACGACATATACTTTAGCAACGCTAGGCTATTAACCGGGACCGACAGGTAATTGGGCTTTACGACGCATGTCAAAGTTACAGCTAGTTACAATACCACAGGCTGCATGGATTTATTGACAGAAAAGCCGATATCTAATAATTTTTTGGCCTAGTCAGAATAAAACACGTCATGATCTAGCGATCCGTATGCGAACATGTCATCGAGGCGACCAATAAATGCTCTTATACAAAGATTAAATGAGAACAAAAATTTTATAAAGATTATTTGGAGTTTAAGTTAGTACATTCTGTTGAATGACCCAATATGACAATGGCAAACTTTGAAACATTTTTAGTGAATTTAGACTTTATCTTAATGTAAATAAAACACAATCTCCATGAAGAGGTGTCCAAAACGGTCCATATACGATGTGCTAATACAGAAGGTTATTATTCTACTAAATAATGAGTGCTAAGGGACTAATTCTCAACCATATTGCAGGGGCTTGTTACGGTTTAAGAGCCAGTGGGATATGGTAAGATACTGCTTTATATCGAGTATTACCTCCTCAAATAAAGCATTACTGATACCGTACACTGGAAGAGTTTATAAAAGAGTGCCTAATTAAAGACATAGCTATACTGTCCCCAGCAGTAAGATATTAATAGGCTAAAGGCTTTACTATTTTATTATATAATATATGTTTATTGTAAAAATATTATCTCATTTAAATGTGCTTGTATTAATTGTCTGTTTCGATGTTTGACGGTCTGCGTTAATAGTGAGTTTAACGGTTATTCTTATTTCATTGGTATCACTTATATACAATAGGAAACGCATAATATACATTCAAGATCTTATTGTTTGTTTCGCAAAAATGTTACTTAAAGGAAATTAAATCATATTATACGTCCACTTTTGTGTGTATATTTTTATAAATTCTTTCAAACGCTTAAAATTTGATCTATAAATAGCAAGTTAAAAGCTACTTACGTTTGAGTCTTATATAGCACCTGGTTGATATTTCCCATTAGCTCCCTGGCTATTATTTGCTGGCCCTATAAGCAAGTGTTCTGTTTTAATATAATGAGAGCAGTACCCGCAGGGGGAGCCTAATTAATGTACATTTAGAGAAGATGATTAACAAAAAAAAACTATTTAGAAACCTGCCTTTAAATGCCAAAACAAAGTTTTTTATAAAAAAAAATTTAGTCTTAAAAAAGACATACGAATTTACGATTGCCTACTTCAACATAAGTATTAGTAGATATATAAGTTACAAGCCGATGTCCCTAACTTCGCCCGCGTCGGTTGAGGGAAATAAAATACCTGCTATAATCAACATTAATTCAAGTAAATGGATGGGTGAACAACCTTACAGCACTGTATTAATTATAAAAAGTATAAAAATTTCCAAATTCCCATTGTTTTGTTTGAAGAAGATTTACCAAGAAACTTCCAATAATTTCTACTCAGGTGGCTTTCGTTCATTATAGGTGTATTAATGACGGTCAGCATCCACTATAGAGTTCAGTATCTGGTTATATTCACCAGATGAAACTAAGCAATTGATCAAACCTTGAAAAAAAAATTTAGAGGTTGATATTTGTTTTGAGCGTCTTCTTAAAATAGGGTTTAGCACTCATGACTTTATTTTTCATTACAAACGTAGCTATCATCCATCTACGATTTAATAGTGTTATGAAGTAAAATCGACAATAGGTATAAGCCTATTGTGGATTTTACTTGTATATTATGAGTCTAAAAATAGAGTGAGGTCACCCTAAATCCAATATGGGGCTTGTTTACAAAATCCGACAAAGAATTCTGGTTAATATTATCCGGTGGAGACGTTGTTCACGTCATTAAACCCAAGACTGCGATTTCCAGCAAAACATTGTTAGTGTAAAACGAAGAATTCTGACAATTATATCATTTTAGGCTTGCACAGTACGAGATACCAGAGCCTCTGTTTTATACTGATGGTGGCCACCGAGGGAGGGGGGGGGGGAGGCTTGCACAGTACACAAAATGCAGGGTAGTACCATCGACCATGCCGATGTATACTTAGCCTCGGGGTTGATCAAGCATACATGGCCTTATTGGGTAAAATCTTAAGCAAGTCCCTTCTTGAAGAGCTAGACTGTGCAACAAATTATCCTTGCAAAAATTGAAATAGTTGTAGACTGAAAAATGTGACAGAGACTGTCAAGCTACAATTAAAAAGTAAAATATAAATTAAAAGTGCGATTTTTTACTTAAAATTTATGCTTTATTATCTAAAATAACTTTTTTAGAAAACAAGCTTTATTTAAAGATGAAAAATAGACTTTTATTTTAACTGCTAATTTTTCATTTAATGTCGAGCGACTAAACGATTTTCTTAACGTTCCATTGTTTTTTTATATAGAAAAATAAAGTTCGTAGTCGTAGTTCGTAGTCACGTACAAAGTCCAAATAACTCCACGTTTGCGAATAAAATGGACTTTTGCGCAATATTTTCCAACAATACCTACCGAGAGGTTTTAGAGCTGGTATGATGAATATATGTACGAGGCGTTAATGATCATTACGAGTCAAGACTTAACTATCGATAAGATTTCTATTTATTATATACATAACAAGATGACCGGCTATCTCACATGTCAATCATGCAGTCTAAGATGGTAGCGGGCTAACCTGTTAGGGGCATGGTGAAGCCACACTATCAATTGGTTTCTACGCGACATCGTGCCGGAACGCTAAATTGCTTGATGCAACATCTTTGTCGGTAGGGTGGTAACTAGCCACGTCCGAAGCCTCCCACCAAACAAAAATTTTATAGAAAGCATACAATGTCTAGGTTAGACGTGACTTACTAAAATCTGTCTTAAATACGTAAATAATATACAAATACTATAGAACCATGGCAATATAACAATCGTCTTTATTACCGCCCGGACTGTAATCGACGATTTATGTGCCGGGTGTGAACATTTAGCACCCCATTCGCAGCTACTTCCTTTCAAAGGAAATAAGATGTACTAGATTAATCCACTCAATTGGTTAATAGGTCAATTCCAATTTCATTCACTCCGTGATCGAATGACTTTTGAATTGAGGGAAGTTACAGTACAATTCGTAATAGTAACGGTATAGTTCTTTTACATAAATGGTCACACAAAAAAACATTATCATCATCCTTATTCATTATCAAGATATAAACATATAGCGAAAGCAAGACATGTTTATTTTTTTGCATAATATATTATAAGCGACCTATTAGCGTCGACTTGAGTTATTATGCATGCTGTAGTTACCTTTAAATTGATTTATATGTATATCCTAGCACTTAAGGTTATAAAAATGTTTATTTTTTACATATAATTCTGTTGGTGGCGATTTGAGTAATTAAATAAAACATAATATATGTCTCTTAAGCTAATAATGTATGTCTCCGTTTAGTGTTATCTTTCAACTTACGAGTATAGTCCATTCACGTTAAGAAAATTGTAAATCATCACACATACTCCACTACATAAGTGGAGTAAAAATGATTAGTAAATAAATGAACATAATAATAACAATTTGAGAAAAAATTTAATAATACTAAAATATTTTATTTTGCAACGCTACACCATTGGAAATCGATGACTCACTATTTTCTTAACGCGATGAACTGTAATGAGAGTACTAAAAGTATAAATTCTTATGCAAGGATTATAATATTCAAGCATCTTGGGACTCCAACGCTTTTCTAAACATGCCTGCGCTTGTACAAGCTGCTATTTAAACTATGTCAGTAACTTTTGCATTTAGGGCAGAAATTGTGTTACATAAATAATCAATATAAACGGCGTGTTGCGTATTTTAGCTATTGCAGATATATTTTCAGCAAACATTGCTTCATACACAGACACTAAAATAATAAATTATTAAGAATGAACCAACAACAATAACAGTCAACCAACAACAACATCAATGTTCTAAAACAAACAAAGCTGGCACAAACAATTGTTTGGAGCAATTCCTCTGTTTGTCGTCAAACCTCACGCAAGTTCCTGCAGTTGAAGACGACAATAAAGGACTGCCGCTAACTGGAGTAACTTGGCATGCAATTCCGCCGTTATCCTTGACAACTTCTACTAAAGTTTAGATTAGTAAGCAATTTGCTAATCTAATATGCAAATTAGTTATTTTGAATTATAGTTAAACTATATATAAAACACCAAGTCAGTTATTATAATCAATTTACAGAAATAATTGTTGTAGTTTTAATAAATTGTTACAGTGAAGTTTATAAATGAGATACAATAAAATACAAAGAGCAGATGCCAGTGACTTTAAATGGATGACGCGGAAATCTTTAATTATTAGGGATAAAAACTATAGCCCGTCTTCAGGACAAGTTAACAAGTAAGCCAAGTTGTATTCAAATCTGTTTTGTGAAAATGTAATAGAGTCCTTTGGGCTACAAAATTGTTAGTTCTACACAGTTCCTGTTTTGTGACTAACTGAACTAAAACTGCAATGATGATTAACGTAATATTTTCGAAAATATTATTTTTCTTTCGCAACTAATCTAGAAAAGTTAATCCGTCTATCCCATTGCTGCTCAGGGGCAAGGGTCAAGGTCAGCTTCGTTACTTAAATTACTTAAGTTACCTTATTAAAACAACGACATCTATCTGTATTTCTGTTCGTCCATCAAAATTTTATACTATTATTTTATAATAGACTGTATACCTTTTTGTTTTAGTTAATATTTTTGCATTACAAATATATCGTCTTAGTTCATATAATATCTGTAAAGCAATGCTAAGATCTGAAAGTTTAAAGTCACCTGAAAACGTTGAGAAAGGAATTTAAAGACTTTATTTAGACAAGAATTCCTTTTCTATTATTATTATAGTGGTTCACAAATATTTCTGTATAATATTTTGTCTCCAGTAGACGGTCTCTTTAAAGAAAACTTTCTAGCGATAAAATATTTATAACGCAGGATTAATAAACATTTTACCGAAAGGATAACTAAAGTCCTGATAACCGAATGTTACCAATGTAGCGAATATTGCCGTCATCCCGTCGGGCCACATTATCCCAGTGTTAAATTGTTTGAGTACTGAAAGCCGAAATTGGGATCACGTCGTTAAATTTAATCTATATTCTAAACCATTTACGATAGCCAGCTTTCCAGGGATCATCCCAGATTAAACCAAAGTGGCGCTAATTTTGATGAAGGCTCTAAATCAGTAATAGTTCCAGTACGTTAGATGGTTTTTACGCAATTAAGGATTGTTCCACATTCATGATAAAAACATTATATCTTATATCATAACTGGCTTTTATATTAAGTTAAAAAATTCCAGTCTTTAACCTGTCTAAAGCCGATAGCCATTATTCAGATAATGGTATCCCAAAAAGTTTAGAGGTTATACTATTAATATACTTTTCTTATAATTTTTTTTCAGTAAAATCAGGATTATTAACGAAAAATTGCTTATGTTATGCTTTTCTTTCTCTCGATCTTAAGTTTTTAAATACAAAATTAGAATCATAAAAACCCACCATTCCTAAAACCCACGAAATAATTATTTATATTTTAGGCTCTCGGTAATTTTTTACCATAATCCACTACCAAAGTAAAGAAAAAGAAAACTCTTTTTCTCCACGGGTAGATTAGTAGTTTTCTTTCCAGCTGTTGTTTCGGGTTTCATTTCGAGCTCTAGCGAAACCTATGCATGGCAATCGATTTATATATATAAATATACATACAAGCTTATTTACTTCAATAAAAGCTACATTATTATAAAATGATAAATCCACTGTTAATTTTCATTTAAAGCGCGGCTGAAATCACGGATGTCGATCCGGCCCACCATATTATTCGAGTATTAAATTGTTCGAATACTCAAATCCGAAATTGGGACCAGGTTGTTAAATGTAATCTATATTCAGAGCCCTTTGGGATAGCGAGCTTTTCAAGGATTGTCCAGTACAAGTGCAAAGTGGTGCTAATTAAACTTAATGTCATAATACGACTGGAAATTACGAGTGGGAGTTTCAATTTGGTCACAATGTACAGTTATGGCTAGGCCTAGATTTGTTAACGTTCTATCTTTTCTATTGTTATTGATCACAAACAAAATGCCGCATTTCTCTGTTTGTGGACTTTTTATCTTATAATTGTTTTATTGTCGCGAGCAAAGTAGTTCCTCTAAAACTTAGCTATTTTTATCTGAACTCATTATTCATTGGAGGTCCATGTCAGTATCAAGATAACTCAAATTAAAATTCATATAATCTTTATTCAAATAGTCCTTTAAAAGGCACTTTTGACGCGTCAATAATTTACATAGTAGCGATTTGATGGTGATAACTACATTCGTAAACTTAAAACTAAAGCTATGAGGGTTCCAATCACGCCCCGGTCTAAGAAGAAGCCCACAACAAACTTAGCTAGGTAAATTTTCTTTTTGTTATCACCATCTCACATGCCACTTAAAACTATGTTAAGAGCTATCTTAGCTAAATGGCTGTTTTAACCGATACGGCGGTGTACCTTTCGTTCTAAATGCTTCCGTTGCACCTTTTTTGTTCTACGTGATATAATCATAAGACTTGTTAAACGGGGGTATCTTGAGATGGCGCGGAACTCAAACATGGTGTTCGCTAATGACGGAAATTAAGCAACTTGAAGTTATTTTATTATAAGTGGTACCATCATTATTGTTAGTGTTAATATGCCACTGTTTTCGCAATGCTAAATTTTGTTTAGTTTAGTTGAGTTTGGATTTAAAATCCATAACTACACGTTTTAATGCTAATGACCGCAACTTAATCGTACTAATCTTATTTATTATTAAAAAGAGTTTGTTGAGAGTGAGTTTGTTTGTTACGCTTTTATAACTAAACCACCAAAACTCTTTTAATAATATAAAGTTACGTTATCATCGTAACATGGCTATATTTTATCAACCCATTCCTACGGAACCAGGAACTCTGCGGGTGAAACGGTAGGGCGTAGTTAGATAGTAACAATCCCTATCATTATTACCTAACCCTGGTTAACTAACGCGTGTTTTGCTCATCTAAGCACTTAGATCGGTCACTATTGCTTCTCGCAGAAAAACTTCTTCGTAATTATAGATAGCCTATTAGGATTAGCCTTTTTTAAGAGTAGTTTTTTAGATTGGTTAAGTTCTTAATAATGCAAGTTCAAGTGCAAAGAAGAAGATTTAGAAAGAGTTTAGAGATAACAACTATTACGCAAACGGCAGAGTTTGAGTGCAATGATACTATAAGGAAGCGGTGATAGCCTAGTGGTTAGGGCGTCAGCCTCCTAATCAGAGGTTGGCGGTTCGAATCCGGGCACGCACCTCTAACTTTTCGGAGTTATGTGCGTTTTTAAGCAATTAAAATATCACTTGCTTCAACGGTGAAGGAAAACATCGTGAGGAAACCTGCACGCCTGAGAGTTCTCCATAATGTTCTCAAAGGCGTGTGAAGTCTGCCAATCCGCACATGGCCAGCGTGGTGGACTATGGCCAAACCCTTCTCATATTGAGCGGAGACCCGTGCTCTGTAGTGAGCCGGTAATGGGTTGTTCATGAGGATGATGATACTATAAGTGCAGAAACAGGGCACAAAAGGCAACCATATAAAATAAGTAAAGCAACTTATGTCAAAGTCTTCAGAAATGTTATTAATAAAAAGGTACAACCTGTTAGAAACCCTCATAGTGCCTAAGAAAACAACAAAGAGACTAGGAAGGCAAAAGGCATCATGCCTGTACAATATACGGAAATGGACTGGAATTAAACCAACAAGCTGTATAATTATTAACGTCTGATCATCAGTAATGGTAAGGAATTATAAGTAAGGTATGGTAAGACAAGTTATACCCATTAGAGCACTAAATCAAATATAACATCGAGCTTAGTTAGTAGTTAGTGTAAGTAACGGTACACAGGAAACTAAGGTCCTAGGTTCGATTCCGATTGACAAATACCAGTATAACCAGAAGGGTACCAAGTCTAAAAATACATATTACAGCTTTAGAAAAAAATCTCGTTCAATTAAGTAAGTTGTAACGAGATTTACGTGCACGCAGCATCTTTTAAAGAGGTCGCCAACTAAATTAAAACTTTTTCGATTTATTCATGGAAACAAAAACGAGCCACCTTTCATTGGATCAAGTAGGCGCTTGAAGTAAACAAGAGATTATCCACACTTGGTACCTGCTTAATCGCCTGCAAATTTGTTATACTTTTGGTGACATAAATCATATATATTTTTAAGCCGATAAACTTGCCGTTGCGACTTCGTTAGCGTGGATTATACTTTAACTTTTGTTAATTTTCTGGAATAAAAAGTATCCCACGTCCAACTCCAGGGCAATCTATATAGAAGAAAGTCTATCTAAGAATCTATATCCTCACCAAAGCTTATATATATATATTGATTAAGTGGTTTTGGGCGAATATGTAACAGAAAAAAATGTTTACTCCTATATTTATAATCATCATTATAAACTTATTACGCTCTCACTTCTCTTTTTAGAGAAGAGTTTATGGTCTTAGTCCACCACGTTGGCCAAGTACGGCTTGGTGGACTTTAAACGCATTTGAGAACGTAATGAAGAAATGGCATGTATGAAGGTCTGTTCAATATTATGTTGTTTAATTACAACAGTATGATGTTTAATTTAAATAAAGATATCCCCAGTATGTCAAACGGGTGGCCGAAGTTTTAAAGCCTATTGGTTAAGACCTAAGTCATCTAACGCAGCTTATGTTTTAAATATTTATAATATTAGTATCGGTATATGTAATAAGAGAACTCAAACCACCACCCCTAGAATCAACAGCTAGGAAGAGAGATGGAGATTGGAGATGTCTATCAATAAGGAGGATACTTATTGATAGACATCTCCAATGGATTCTTGGAGATGTCTATCAATAAGTTCAAAGTTTTTATAAAACGAAAGCTTGTAGAAAAATCATATTACGATATTAAGGATTATATAAACGATAAAAAAGCTTGGGTGTGAATTGCTCTATCTCCATAGGTACTATAGTTTGTTATTCATTATGTGAGATGGTGATAACGAAAAAAAGAAAAAACCTAACTAATATATGATGATAACGAAAATAAGTTTGTTGTGGGCTTCTTCTTAGACCGGGGCGCGTTTGGAACCCTCATAGCTTTAGTTTTAAGTTTACGAATATAGTTATCACCATGAAATAACTACTATGTAAATTATTGACGCGTCAAAAGTGCCTTTTTAAGGACTATTTGAATAAAGATTATTTTGAATTTGAATTTGGAACAGTTGCATGGGATAAGAACCATTGCAGATTATTTTGTCTGGTGGGAGGCTTCGGCCGTGACTAGTCAACACCCTACCGACAAAGACGTGTCCTTTTTTATAGCGAATTCACTCTACCGTTTTTTCGTCGAGTAACGTTACAAAATTGGTCCTAACAAAAAACCTTTTTTGTTTTAACAGGACAATATACGGCCTATGTCCACCCAGAAAGTATATGAATTGGGGCAAACAGCTCATGACATGAGATGAATAGTTTCGGAGATTAGGTACCTCCTAGGCACAAACTTACAAACTTTTTCTCTTTATAATATTAGTTTAGTCTTATCCTTCGTTATTTTATTCTTCTTTATTTCATAAAATATAGCTGTTTTTTCTTGCTATAACTTCGGTTATCACTGGCCATGATTTACATAGGCACGGGTATATCTAGTACCTTCGTTTATGTATCTAATAGTAAGTTTATTTTTTCTTAGTGTGCTAATAAATAAATATAACTAATATGTCTCAGAAATTGATGCCAATACCTACCAAATATGAGAGTACGCACTTTTTTTTTAATTTTTTTTTAAACTTGTTTTTATCCACTACACGTTAGCCCTTGTCGGCAATCTCACCTGATGGTAAGTGATGATACAGCCTAAGATGGTAGCGGACTAACCTGTTAAGGATATGGCAAATCCATACTCCTAAATGATTTCTAGGCGAAATCGTGCCGGAACGCTAAATTGCTTGGCGACATATCTGTCGGTAGGGTGTTAAATAGCCACGGCCGCAGTCTCCCGCCAGACCAGAATCGAACCGGGAATCGAACCCAGGACCCTCCAACTTTATAATGCGACAAAAATTTGCATAAAGATTAATAATAATAAATAAAAAACATGTGCATCTTTTTTTTTTTTTAAATTATACCTGTTAAGGGTGGTAAAATAGGGGATGAAATTTTTTGCTTATTTTTTTATGATAAAGTAACAAGCTTGAAATTTTGAAAATAGGTTTCTTTTAGGGCGTTAGTATAACGTTTTTTTTTCATCCAAATCTATCCCCGAAGGGAGTAAAATAGGGGATTGAAGTTTTTATGAAAGTCCTATGTTTTTTTAATTTAGAAACATGAAAATCGGCAATTTGACATTTGCCTGTAGCTTACGTTCTGAAGCAGGGCATGTGCCGCACGGGTAACTTCAATCTCAAGGGAAATCAGCAATTCTACGCAGGCGAAGTCGCGGGCAACAGCTAGTTAAATATATTTTGTTCTTGGTATACCATAGTACCAGCCTTCTGTTTCGTTATGGCTTTGCTATCGGGTTTATGCAGTTGATTACGATAAAATATGTAAAGCATCCATATATTATCGTGCCCAGGTGTTAACAGGATGAGAGTAGCAACATTTGAAAGCTAATATAAAATATTTTGTTACAAATTTGGCGAAACTTGTCAATCTAGAAGCTGACCTGGGTGATTATGTAAACTGAGGTATTGATTACCTACACTTTAACAACTATTTGTGACTATACGTAACCTACCTAAAGCGGTGATAGCCTAGTGGTTAGGGTGTCAGCCTCCTAATCAGAGGTCAGCGGTCCGAATCCGGGCACGCACCTCTAACTTTTCGGAGTTATGTGCGTTTTTAAAATATCATTTGGTTCAACGGTGAAGGTAAACATCGTGTGGAAACCTGCACGCCTGAGAGTTCTCCATAATATTCTCGAAGGCGTGTGAAGTCTGCAAATCTGCACATGGCCAGCGTGGTGGGCTATGGCCTAATCCTTCTCATAATGAGAGGAGACCCGTGCTCTGTAGTGAGCCGGTAATGGGTTGATCACGTAACCTACCTGCTAAGCATTTATCTCACTTAACACTCGTAGATGTAGAAACTAAATTATGTTGAAAAAATCTGTTGTAGTATAGTATCAGCCGGTTTCTTCGAGCCCTTGGAATATTTGAAAAATTAAGAAGTGGTAAACTAAGGAAATTAAGAAATAATTAATCATCCTTTAAAAGAAACGCTTCGCTATGTTTAAAACCATTTTTAGCAATGTTTTCACTATCGGTGTATTAATCTTTGCATATATGATTATATATACTATATATATATATTAAAATTTAATACTTAGACCTTCTTAAGTGGAATAGTTCCGTAATAGGTACATTGCTTTCTTAAAACTATTGGTTTTCTAAGCGTACGCCATCCGGCACGATCTTTTTCGACATCTGGATCAATCATTGTCATATTTCAACCAATCTACGGAAAACGTCATGTATCACACTAAACCTCCCTCATGAATATATTGGTGAAAACTTGTATGAAAATCCACGTATGAAATTCCATATATATATTTTTTGCTTAAGTATATCTAAATCTAAACCTTAATAGATTTAGATTCATTATTTCTTATTTTAAAGTATTTCTGGAATCTAGGGTAGATTGCAAAGTGAGTCAGTTTTTTTATTTGATAATGGAAAATATAAATAATTTTCTAAACAAATTGAATATACTTATATTCCCACTTATTATTAACTTCAGGCCTAAATTTATCAGTCTCCTTTGGAACAACTCTCAACAATTAATAAACTATTTTAGTACCTAGTCGAGTTCTACGTTACAGTGTTATGTAATTATTTAAGTATTTACTAAATTTACTGTGAATGGGTTATGCAAATACATACTTGTACAAACGTGTAAATTTTCAGTAAAACAATATTAATGTTGGAACAATGTACGGTTAATAGCAGAGCTAACTTAACTCAATTCACGACTTGTTTAATACGTTAATACCTTGTTTATTATCGCTCTAATTAATCTATTTGTGGTAGTAAAACAAATTATTAATATTATCTTGCTAAATAGAATGTATTATTTTAACTAAGAAGGTTTTCATAAGGTTTTCTCAACGTTTTCTACGCGTTCGCGTTGACATACGGCTTGCATAAAAACCTTGACAAAAATTTTGACGGCCTTCGTGTCACAGCGAGTTCATGATACATAAAAAGCGAGGTCCCGGGTTCGATTCCCGGCTCGAGTCTGTTTTGGTGGGAGGTTTCGGCCGCGGATTACTACCATCGTTTAACGACAAATTAGCGTTCAGACTCGACGTTGCGTAAAAACCAAAAATTAGTATAGGTTCACCAAGAAGTTAGCCCGCTACCATCTTAGACTGAATCATCACTTACCACCAGGTGAGACTGCCGTCAAGCGCTATAAATTGTAGGGAATAAAAAAATATTTTTCACGACAATTCTACTGATGTGTTGATACGATAGAGCAATATGCTTTCTAAAAGAAAGGAGTTGGCTTTAGTATGATTAGTGGTAAGAAAATTGAGTTTAATAAAATACTCGTACAAAAATATATTTGTTACATTGTCAAAGTTACCAGGAATGAATGAAGGATCTTTCCTCGTATCCTTATCGCTCTTAGCTTTGCCATATATGTCAGGTAAACATTAAATCACCGCTAATAGCTACCGAAATAATTTCGAATCATTCGTGATGCTCATGTGTCTGTTTCCACTGACCTAAATTCAGGATCGGATATGAAGAAATAATACTTCACGCCGCTCACAGTCCTCGAGATGACAAGAAAAGAATAGTTATTATTAATGGGCGTCAAGAAATTAATGCGACTTCATTTCTTTTGTTACAGTACTGAGCCATTGTGAGGCGAATCCTGATTAAATCATTATTTTCAGAAAATAATAGAAATTTTACGTTGAGACGAAAAATATCTGCTATACATACTTTTATGCATTTTTCAGTAAGGAAAACACAAAAATACTACATTAATTTAAAGTAAAGTTGTGAAGAAAAAAAAATAATTAGTTTTTAGTTTAAAAAAATAATAGTTAATCTTTTTTTTTTTTTTGAAATCTTTTTTTTTTGGGACTTTGGCCAAAAATAATCTTTAGTTGTGAGCAAAAAAACTAAACGCGTTAAAGGTTAAAGGATTTTTCCTCTTCTTAACTCAGTAACGAGTTCTAAAGATCTAGATACTAGAGGTATTAGCGCACCTAGTCTTTCGCGAGATTGAAGTTTTTCACTAATGAACCCCTATTTATACGCAAAAACGACCCCACACAATTCATTTATTAAATTATATATATTATTCTTGTAAATTATAGAGTACATCAAATAAAAATTACAACGAAACCAACAAAAAAGGTCAAGTGATTTTTGTATTAACATACGAGTTTAAGAACTGTTTCTTAAAACTATATCGATACTAAAATCATTTCAAATAAAAATAATCAATTCAAATGATATTTATTACTAATTTGTATACACTTTATGACTGTATATCTACTTTTGAATGGGTCTTTGTTCATGAGCTTGTTCGCGTAATGTTTCCTGTTTATCGGTTAAAAAAGGAAATCAATTTTTATATTAAAACCAAGAAGCGCCTATTATATTAGAGATTTTTAAAAGTATCACAATCCTCATGATCAACCCATTGCCGGCTCACTACAGAGCATTGGTCTCCTCCCAATATGAGAAGCGTTAGGCCATAGTCCACCACGCTGGCCATGTGCGGATTGCCAGACTTCACACGCCTTTGAGAACTTTATGTAGAACTCTCAGGCATGCAGGTTTCCTTACAATGTTTTCCTTCACCGTTGGAGCAAGTGATACCTATTTTAATGGCTTAAAAACGCACATAACTCCGAAAAGTTTAAGGTGCGTGCCCGGGATCTAACCACCGACCTCTGATTAGGAGGCGGGTCTAACCATTAGCTATCACAGCTTCTATACATGAAAAATAATCCTATGAACAGAGTACGAGTTATATAATTGTTTGGTGCTAGCGGACCCGGCATTGCTGACGTCACGGTTTTGTTTACTTTTGCTCATAGTACCACAAGAGGCATCGACCGTCGGTATTTATAGCAAAGCACGCCTGTACAAAATTGATTGCTACCGTCTAAAAACGAAACCTAACGAATCAATCAAATCATATTAACACTGATTAACAAATAAATGATTAATTAGTTATTTCAAGAGTTCAAATATGCGTAATTATTGAATTCTTGATGTTCTTGGTGCCGCTGAATAAAGTTAATAACTCCTTCACGCCGACATATATTATTTATTAATAAATAAAAATAAGAAGTTTTTGTTCGTTTTATAAATAACTCAAAATAGCTAGCTATTGTTAATTAATTATTTTTAATTCATGTGATATTGCATGTGGAAACTGAAATACTTTTCAATATTTTCAAAATTTAATTGTATGGTTCGTTATTTATTGAGGTGTAAAAACAAAACATTTTGCCTTATTTCTTTCGCGAAGAAACCTCCTTTTTCATGTTAAAGTACTTAAGTTTGTGCTTAAATGGTAGGTATGCCGCAATTTTCTTTGAAAAGTAGCAATTAGTTTCTTCGTTGCACAGTTTTGATTCGCTTTTGTTTAGATAAAGTTTATTTTTGTTCCAGTACAAGTTACCCTGCAATTTCACCTGCCCGTACTCATAGTCTTGTAAAGTTCTGCCACACCAAATCTCTCAGTGGCACGTATTTGTCGGTAGAGCGGTAACTAGCCAAAGCCGAAGTATCCCACTAGACAACACCCGCTAAATTGTCCTAGCACTTTAAAAAACTCTCGAAAATCTATTTCGAGAAATCAATCCGACACCCCAACCCTCTCGTAGTTGCGGCTTCTTTTTACTCCCCCGACCTAAGCGCTCCTCTCCGAAAGAGGAGACCTAAACATATCCTTCATGACCCTGACGATCAGATGACTACTGACAACACACTCGTACCACCTACCACACAATCATACGCTACACACCGCCTTCGCCGGCGAAGACGAGGTCCCCGCTATCTTACGGCATCCGGACGTGGGCTCCATCCACGGCCTCGGAGACGTACGGACCACTCACCGTCCGACCCCCCCGTTATCCCAAACGTCGCCTAAGCCGAGGTTCGGCCTCAAAGGAGGCACCCTTAGGCAGTCGTTCCCTTAGTTTCTTCGAGCCCTAGGGCTCAAAATTTCTTCTGGCAGAGCTTCCAAAGCTCGCCAAACAGCCCGGTTACGCTGTGGCAACCAATAGGGTTTGTACAGCTAATAGACAGTCAGAAAAAAAAAAAAATTGTCCATTACGGAGCATTTATGAAACCATCGCGCTGAAAACTGCGGCAGTAAGGTCGTCAAAGAGCGAATCGTTTCGTTTCATGCCTCACAAGATAGAAAATAAATTTTTAAATAAAGAATGGTGTCGAAAAAGAGCATTTATTGCTGAGTGTATTGCCTAGCGTCACAATAAAACTGCCTTAAAATACAAAAAACTAAGATAAATTGCAATATTTATTTTAATTTCATATTAAACAAACTAAACGACATCCCACATAAACAAGGTTTATAACATAAAAACTGAGAGTTCTTGTGTAAAGAGGGGTTAAAAACTTACCTCATGAAACGTATTTCGTGTGTAGCTAAAGTGTACCTCATAGAATCAAAACCCATGACATATTGTACCGCAAACTTATGCGGTTCCGAGTTCAGCATCACTTTTATCGCATACAGATTGACAGCCAATTCATATTTCCACACCAAAGGGCGTCAATTGGTTCCAATTTTCGTGGTTAGTTGTATGCATAGTAATATTGCAATACATATGAAAATAATTGACAAAAGATTCTGCTTTTACAGCCTATATTGGCATGAGTTTTACGTATCAATATAGTCCAAAGTTCCAAACTAAATAATCATGAAACATTACAAAATAGATTGGTAGTAACCTTGAAACTGACAAAAGTAAATATCTAGTTACAAAAGAATAAAAAAAATGTGTCTAACTGTTAATTATAACTAAAGTCATTTTGTATTAATTATTCCATGTGATGTTAAGTTAGTTTAGATCAGGAAAGGATACCTACTCAACGTTTTTTTTTATTTTCGTGGCATCCCATCTAATTCGGTCCATAGATGACCATATATAATCCTGGCCATGCAAAATGGTAATGATGCTAGGGTATTGGGCATGTTCCCTCCTTTCAATTTCTTAGGACGATGTTTTAGATAAAGATCTTTTTTTTTATTTTGACTTAAATTTTAATTCAATATTCTATTTTACATTGTCTTGCTTCAAAACTTTTGCTTATAATAATATTCTGAGAAGATTCCAGATAGCCCCTTGGGGTTCTGTAAAGCAATATTGAGTATACTTCAATGTTTACTCTCTAAATATTATAATTTATAAGGTTTCGAAGAATATCAAATTATTTAAGATATTATTTTCTCTATCGTTTGGTCTTTTTATTTAAGTATTTTTTCTTTATTGATTACTTTAAGTTTTCTTACCCTAATATCGAGCATTACTTTATAATATCTGTATTTTATATAATCATCTCAATTACCTACTCAGTGGTGTAGGCGTCACCAAGTATAAAATCGTTGTATACAAGTCATAATATATGACTTAATTACTTTGACTTGCAAAGTATTGTAATCTTGAATTTCAGGACAACTAATAAATTAATAAAATAAAAGGTAAATATTTTTTGTAATACTTGGTAGATTAAACAAAACTTAGATTTAAAATAAACTAGCAGCCTCTGTCATCAGGAAAGACCTACCCTCTAGTCCACCAGGTTTTCCTTCCATAGATGAAAGAACATCTATTTCAATTATATTATTATTTTATTTTAATTTATTTATCGTTGTAAATGAAGTATGTTTCAATAATTAATTAGTGTTATAAAAATAATTAACTATGAAATGTCTTATAAAAGTTTAATGTTTGTCTGTCAGTATGTGTGTCACGCACCGTACTGAATCCAGATAACTTAGCTCTCTACGGTTACAAGTTTAAACTTGTTTGCGAGATTTGTATAGGGTGGTAAACTTGAGCGAAGGCGTATTCAAATTGATGTTTGAATAGGACACATAGGCTAGATTAGATATTGTTGTGGTCACCCCTGTAGTGCTAATATCCACGCCGTGAGATATTTGTCTCTAAATAAGTGGAATGTAAGATGGTGATAACAAAAGTAAATTTACCTGGCTAAGTTTGTTGTGGGCTTCTTCTTAGACCGCTCATAGCTTTCGTTTTAAGTTTACGAATATAGTTATCACCATCAATAACTATTATAGAAATTATTGACGCGTCAAAAGCGTGTTTTAAAGGATTATTTGCATTAGGATTATAATTGATTGATTGAAATCCATTACGACTTATTAGCGATAACACGCGAAAATAGTAAACATTAATCCTGGTGCGCATGTCAGTATGGATAGGTTGTGATTCGAAGATACAATTAGTAGTTATAAAATCATACGATTAAAAGAGTCTATTACTTTTTAAGTTAAGAGAGATTAAGAGAACGAAGAATTTAATGTTTTATTTTACCCTACAAGTTACTTGATGGTTATCTGAATGAAGGCTAACCTGTTAGGGTTATGGTAAACCCACACTCCTAATTAGTTTCTACGCTACATCGTGCCGGAACGCTAAATCGCTTTGCAATTTCTTTGTTAGGGTGGTAACTAGCCACGGCCGAAGCCTTCCACGAGACCAGATTCGAGCCGGGAATCAATCCCAGGACCTCCAACTTTATAATGCGACAGCGCACGCACTACGCCACGGAGGTCGTCAAATGTGAAAGAAGTCGCAGTCAACAGATTATAAAACATAATTAGCAACATGTCTTTGTTAGGATGGTAACTAGCCACGGTCGAAGCCTCCCACGAGACCAGACTCGAGCCGGGAATCAAACCCAGGACCTCCAACTTTATAATGCAACAGCGCACGCACTACGCCACGTCGTCAAATGTTTAAAAAGGCGCAGTCAACATAAAATATTTGTTTCAGCCAACTGAATTTATAATTCAAAAACAAATAAGCTGTAAATAATAAAACAACTATAGATAAGGAGATAGAAAAGGAGGTCTAAATTCATATTTTTGTTTAATTAGCTTATTAAGGCCGGCGTTAACCCGGCGCGCTGCGTATACCAGACAGCAAATGGAAACGAAACATCTGTTTATGGCGCCGACCCTCAAATAAACAAACTCCTGTAATAAGAACGTAAACGGGTCCCGTACAACACGTTACTTAGATATTTAATAATCTGTATTTGCTTTGAAAATGGAAATTATACTTAACTTAAAAGAATACGTATTATACAAATTATGATGATGCTATCACCGTCATTTCAAACGATAGACTTCGACTGCTGGTCGAGAGGAGAAGAAGAAAAAATAAGTTTAAAACTAATTTTGAAACTTATTTGTCTTCTACTGCATAAACTAATGCTAGTTTTGTTTGTGCTTTTAGAAGATAAGACTTCATAAAATTCGCTGAAAGAAAATCAGATGCCATTTAATAATAAACAATCGGATGTTAAATTTGAGATGTTCTGTCAAACCTTCAAAGTTTATATTAAACGTAAGCTTTTAGAAAAAAGTCTTACGGATAACTTGTTGCTATAAAAGCATGGTTATGAATTGCTCTTCTAACTTAGGTTGCTCTTAAAGTATTTTGAGTGACAAAGTGAGATGGTGATAACTATAATACGCAAATTTTGATCATGCGACTTTTAAAAACCAAAATTTTTGTCAGGTATACAAGTATATAGAAAGACATTAAATATCTAAATACTTTACTACTTTATAATTGAAATGGTATACGAAAATCGTGATGTTATTATGTTGATAGTTGAGAATTTTTACTTACAAACTTGTGAACTTAATGTGTGTTTGTACCAATTTTAACCGTCCGACCCCCCCGTTATCCCAAACGTCGCCTAAGCCGAGGTTCGGCCTCAAAGAAGGCGCCCTTAGGCAGTCGTTCCCTTAGTATCTTCGAGCCCTAGGGCTAAAAATTTCTTCTGGCAGAGCTTCTTTCCAAAGCTCGCCAAATAGCCCGGTTACGCTGTGGCAACTAATAGGGTTAGTACAGCTAATAGACAGAACGAAAAAAAAAAAATACTAATCTTAAGCTAAATTCCAGGATAACTAGAGCTTTTTCGTCTTAGAGCTTGTTAAGATATTTATCTTTAAACGAAACGAGACATCTGCTTTACAATTCTTTTAATCCTACATAATCTTGTTTTAATATTTTGTTAATTTAAGACCAGTTTTGTTTGGGACTTTTTGTTATAAAGTTTCGACGATTAATTTAACGCAGCTGTCAGCGTTTTCACTACTCAAGTGAAGTCTGCGCACGAAATTCACAAGAAATTATCAGTAGCATTTGGTAATGTCATTAAAAAAATTACTCATATTTATCGTAGGGTGTGGAAATATACGCAATAATATTAATAAAACTATATTTTTACTTTGGTTTAGATTTCCTTTTATCACGCAGTAAGGGATTCAGCATATCTAAGTACAGTCTAATTAAATTGATCATTAACTAGGCAACAAATTTAAGCCAAGCAACAAGCATCTTCTAGGCGAATAGCTTCCTACCAACAGACGCGACTATGAAAAAAAACCCAACGATATGGCCCGCATGTTTTCATTTAACACCGGAGACATCCTTGAAAAATAAATTACGCCATAATTAAATTGCGACACCGACTGAAATTCCGTTTTAAATTAATATTTTCAGCAAATCCAATTACGCTGGTGATTATGTGCCCAACAGGGGCTCATGATATTTTTTTTATATATTTTTTTGTAGTAAATTAAAACAACGGTACAGAAGACACAATGGTTCGCAAACAATGAATGGGCATAATCATCTCGCTACAAATGAAGATCACGCGGCGCCCTGCGGCTTCAGCAGTAGTTCTGTGGACGGAATAATACCTCTACTGCTCCCATTTCCCACCGTATGTATGGAGGAGTACTGTATAGTTACATTAGTTCAGACATGTTATGGTTCGAAAGTTCGAAACGATATAGGGTGTACGTTGTAAAAGAAAACGTAATTAGATATGTAGGTAATTATGTCGTTATATAATATGTTATTAGGAAGATAGATACGCGTATTGATTTGCTCTCATAAATACTTTTTCTTTTTAACCAAAATAATTAGTTCAAAGATTTGTATTTATTAGATTATACAGAACGTATGACATACACATTATTATTACTAGTAAATTAAAACAAGAGCATTACCATTTCCTATCATGTTTCGGAGAATACAGTGACTTGATCATGATGATGATGATTAAGATAGTAACAACATTTATACTATATATTGAAAAGTTCATTTGTCTGACAGTTTGTTGTTAGTTATTCGTATAATCGTAATCGTATCACATACTTTGTTTTGTTAGACCACAGTTGTGAGTTATGGTCTTTAAAGTGGAAGTTTCCTTTTTTTTTTAAAGTCAGTAACGTCACTGACAAAAAATGCCGCTCAGAGTTCGCGTTGAAATCGATTAGGGATAAATTCAAATAACCCCGAACAGGTTAGCCGGCTTATTTGATTGCATAACCTAAAATAAAGTGTGATTACAGCGAGGCACTAACATCAACTTACTGACTCAGTCAAAACGTGTTTTAAAGGCCCAAGTATAAAAACCTTAGTGAACAAAGTAAATAAGATCCTTAGATTCTTATGTTATTCTATTATTCAGCTATATATAATAATAAATATTTTTTTGTCAGACATAATCTTACACAAAAATATTTATTATTATGTAGGTAGTAGTGATGTAACGGATATTCGCATTCGCATTCGCAAAAATAATGCTAATATTTAGCGAATGTTTTTCAATATTAAAATATCCGTTAAATTTGATAAATAACATAAAACTAACCTCAAAACAAAACAAAACTTTTAGAATGAACTTTCTGTGACTAAATTCATTCAATTAACCAATATCGGCTCGACTATGTTCAATTTAAACATGGCCGACACGAAACTTCAAACCTGTCAAACATTCTACGCGCGCTTTTTTTGAAATTTTAAAATATTCTCATTCGCATTCGCATTCGCGAATGTTCAAGATAAATATTCGCAATCGCATTCACATTCGCGAATGTGAAAAATCCAACATTCGCTACATCACTAGTAGGTAGGTACGTAACGTGATGTAGTAAATAAGCCATAACATTCAACTTAATAAATAGTGTGCCAAACGAAATGTAAATTTTAGTAATAAACAAAATTCTAATATTACAAAACGTTATATTTATTATGTCAAAGCATTTTAAAAGTTATAATCAAAAATATTTATTTTTTGACATATGCCATTAATTTTATTCTCAACGATATACGTAGTCACATTTCAATAAAACAATAATCAAAAACCTTAGTCCCAGCAGAATTATCCAGAGACTCGATAAAATAAGACCAAGGAATAAAAAATCATCTCTGATTTCGTATTCAGGCATTGTTGCCGGTCTGTCTGCGATTACTATCCCTAGGGACGCCCCCGCTGAAATTTTGAGAAGGATGTTATTAGATAGGTAGGATTTTCAGATGGGTAGCATTTCTTTCTACAGTTAACTGGAAATAGGCTAAACCTACGAAGAAATTGGCATACAATAATGACATCGAAATATCATCTTTGGTTAAGTGTTTTTTTACTTACTTCTACACTATATTTTCTATACTAATTTGGGTCATGTTTTGAATATAATGGAATAGAGATAATATTCTCTCCCAGTAAGTTTTAAATCATAAAGATGCTTAAGAAATTGATGCTCAGTTCTTACGGAATGGATCAAAAATGAAATTTTCTAGGAGGTATCACAAAATGTTTGCACGAAGATTTTTGATCACTCTTTATATTGGAAAAGTTAATTATAAAGACAAGAGAAATCGTTTTTCTTAAACGAAGGAAGGAGTAACAATTATAGTTTACGCATATTATTGAATTAATAGGGTACTGAAGGAGTACACTATAGGAATTACTTATACACATAAACAAGTTAAATTCTCAGTATTAGTAGTATTTTTTGGAGCGTTAATTAAATCTGCTATCTTTATGTTTACATTGATTTTTACTTCGAGTATGTTCCCCACAAAAATTTATACTTTAAGGATTAAAGAGCTGAGCCTTTATTTTTGTCAAACTAGGTACGATATTCGTTTCTACCACATACATAGTCAATTCTCGTACCCGAAAAACTTTTTTCAAAAAGTAATTTGACTCACCCGACACCTTTACGGTTCAGCCAATATCAGTGATTGCATGATGGTAATTTATCAATCAAACGCTTCGTCGGGCTAGTTAGGTATCTAAAATAAGTCTGGAGTGAAAGTGATGACGCAAACTAAGATGAATGCTGCCTAGAAAGTGTCTATTCATTCTTATTTGTAGAAGGGTCAAACGCTATTAAGGGGTCTACACACCAAATCCAGCCCAGCGATTTGGTGTCAGCGGATTCATACCGAAAGAATCTAGTTGGCAAGCTCCCGCGCTGGTCGGTGATGGATAATCGCTCAGCTGCTAAGCGACTTTGGCGTTGATCATGTACAGCTGATGAAGTTTTCGAATTAAAAGAAAAAGTGTAAGCCTGACGAACTCGACTATATAAAAGCCGCCGAGGCATCAACGGTTTTGATGTGGACAGTCATTTAGATTTTTTTTATACCCTACAAGTTAGCCAACCCAGGAACTCCTTTTTTATAATGCGATATTGCGCGCGCTGCGCCACGGAGGTTGTCAAGATTATAAGAATGGAAATCTTAAAGTAAATTCTAGTCTAAAAATTGCTTTAGCTGAACAAAACAAATAAAGTTATAATATGTTATTTTTCTGATAATTGGTAATAACGGTCTTTTAGTGATTTACTATTACAGTAACAACTTATACTATACATTAAAAAAAAATTTGTCTGACCGTTTATTCAGTTATTCGTAGCTTTGAATAGATTTGAACGTGACTTTACAGATATAAAGATAATTATAAAAGGATTAACATAGCCATTTTATGTCAGAGTTTAGGATGATTGTATTTTATCGGTTATTTTTTTTAATATTTTAAATTAGGCTTTATAATTATTAAGAATTAATATTTTTAAATACAATACCTCGATTAGCTTATCTACATTAATCTACTAAAGTGCAAATTTCACACAATGGCGAGACTAGCCCCGATAGAAGCCGGTGGAAACAAATAATCTACAAGAGGTTGCAAGGACACCACCAGGACCACGATCTTCAGTAATGAAGAAACGACTGGAGAGAGACACCTCCATTGGCATAGAACAGGCTCAACATATGCAGCGATGATTTGTTAAAAAAATCTTAACAAAAGCAAACGATGTCCACTATAAGCAAAATTACTGGCAATATTTAGTACGTCATAAGTTAAAAACATAGATCTGAAATAATTCGTGTAAAATTTCATCACACACAGCCGAGGTGTGAAAATGTTGGTAATAATTAATAATGTATAACATAATTTGTTATGCTAATGGATTGAGCGTCAAATTGAAGGCATTTCATTAACATGCGATCGTATTGCAAGCAAATGTATCTCGCGTTACATTTTCCTGACAGTATTAATTTACAAGCAAAGTTATTTAGTTAATATAATTTACTTGCATTATTGTTTCGTACATGATGTTAAATAATTAGCATTAATGTTTCCTCTTTCACCGAGGCTAAATAAATTATTCTGACATGTACGAACTCAAATTACCTAAAATGACAGACGTCACTTGATAAAATAAATTCCCTTTCATTGCGGAAGAGATCTGAATCAGATCAGATAAGATTAAAGTTGTGATAGCCTAGTGGTTAGGACGTCAGCCTCCTAATCAGAGGTCGGGGTTCGAATCCGGGCACGCACCTCTAACTTCTCGGAGTTATGTGCGATTTAAGCAATTAAAATATCACTTGCTTCAACGGTGAAGAAAAACAACGTGAGAAAACCTGCATGCCTGAGAGTTCTCCATAATGTTCTTAAAGGCATTGGAAGTCTGCCAATCCGCATATGGCCAGCGTGGTGGACTAAGGCCAAACCCTTCTCATATTGAGAAGAGACCCATGCTCTCTAGTGAGCCGTGAATGGGTTGATCATGATGATGATGATAATGATGAATAACTAAAACGACTAAGAATTATCATTAACATGTAATAATTTTGAATAAGATTGAGATGATGAAGAATGATGCAATATTATTAGAACCTTATTACAACTATTCTTACGACAAATACCAGATACCTTCACGCCGTCTGGGCCTGCAAATGTATCGCTACTACCCGTATTTATGTCAAAAACCCATCGGCACAATATATCATGAGTATTCGCAGTCAAATATAATTATTTCTTGTAAACTCTTCAATAAATTTAACAAGAATTATAATGCAAAACAAAAAAGGCTCCATGACACGCTTAAATATCTCGTAGTTATTTACGTAATCTGAGGGGAAAGTTTTCAAAAGTACACAGCAATTCACGCTTTAATAAGCCATCCGAGATTGTGCAATAATAATCAGTTACGAGTATATAATTCATGAACATAGATTTTATATGTGAAGACGTGGCGACATAAATTTTGGGCTCCTTTGGTGCGTACTGCAATAATTTCCTTGACTTCTTATATATAACTTAGGTAGCAAAACACTAAAGAGACGCAAGCCCGAGTGTCATACTATGATTCTCTCTTTCTGCGTCGTATTCCTCATTACTGAGGGTCGTGACCCCTTCCACTGACGACTTTCTTGAGGACGATGTCGCGCCAAGTTGCTCTGTGGGTTGCGATGTGTGACTTTCGTGTCGAGTGCGGTGCGGATATGATACGACTAACGCATCGGACTCTGTCCCCGAGGCCTCTTTCCTTCTCCACTTCACAACTTCTCCAGGTTGCCACCTTCCCTTCGAGCAATCGAGCAATGTGACCGAAGTACTCAAGAATCCTCTGTAGGCAGATGGTGGATAGCCTTTACGTTATTCTGAGATGTCTCAACATACCATGATTATCCCGTGGCAATTGTTACTGAGAAACTACGAGTATCATAAAAAAATAAAAAAGAATAAAATGAAATAATCTAAAAATCTAATTTTGAGAAATCCAATTTTAGAGCACGATCCGGTGACCTACATAAAATGAATTTAAAACTTATTTAAGACCCGAATTGGTCGAATTGTATCAGCGCTAAGTTTACTTATTAATGTTTGAAGTTTCGACTCTCCATCCATCCGTTAGTGTCAAAGCCCAAAAATGGTTGTCCGGTCCTTACATACCCATTGATACATGTCAATGCTCATGAATATTTAAAAGGATTGTTTTAAAATTTATATTGATTTTCATCAGAAATACAAATGTTTTCAATTCCCGACATTGAAAATAACCTGATTCATTAGTAAACAGTGTTTGCTAAATATTCAAGCGATTAAAAATACGAAATGCCAATTTTTTTTTCACTATTTAATTGTTCACAGGCAGTTTATCTCTTTTTTCATTATAATAGGAAAAATATACTCCTGTACAGAATGTTATACAATATTTTATATTTAATATTCATTCAGTTTTAATTCACATCTGCCACGTCAATTAAAATGGATGTGAAGTGTTAGCCTAGTAATTAAGACTCAGCGTCCTTTTCAAGGGGACCGAGTCCGATAGAAGAATAAAATATATATACACCTTCAAGCGATAACTGACGTCATACAAGGTTTTTCTTTTTATATTTACATCGCAGGCAAAGGAGCATACGGGTGATCTTATTTTAAGTGATTAAGAAGCCACCGACGCTTTAAAATCACCCTAATCGGTTCCTACTTGGCATATACCGGGACCCTATATAGCTAGGCGGTATGCCCTTGACTTTTGACGACCTCGGTGGCGCAGCGCGTGTGCTGTCGCATTATAAAGTCGGAGGTCCTAGGTTCGATTCCCGGCTCGAGTCTGGTCTGGTGGGAGGCTTTTAACGTGGCTAGTTACCACCCTACTGACAAAGACGTGTCGCCCAGCGGCACGATGCCGCGTAGAAACCATTTAGGAGTATGAGTTTACCATATTCTCCTAAATTCTCCTAGCCCGCTACCATCCTAAAATGCATCATCAACTCCAAGTGAGATTGCCGTCAAGGGCTAATTTGTGGTGTATAAATTAAAGTGGTAGCTAGCCATGGCACAATCCTCCCACCAGACCAGAATCGAACCGGTAATCGCATTGGACTTTATATCATGACAACGCAAGCGCTGCGTTGCGGAGGTCGGCAAAATGTTTTAATCAAAAATGACACACAATGACACCTCCGCTCCCACGAGGGCCATTTAAAGAAAAAGCATAAAGAAAAAACTGCTATTCATTTATTATTTTTTTTCACCCTTTCCTCCCACGCTGTTCCCAACGATCGCCTAAATATTCACTTACTACGTGTCATTACATAACTCGGTATCACTCCACTATAAATACTTCTGAGCGCAGGTTCGTACCATTAGCAGGTTGGTTTCAACTATGTGGAAGATACGTAGGGGCTCTTGGAACAGAGACAGATCTGAAGCGCTAGAACATCGTTTCACAACGACGCAGAATGCTTCCTACGGACATGCGTTGGATGGAGCATCTACTCGTATGTACGTACTACTAAACTGAACTGAGTTTTGAATCAATCTTAGAAATTTTTTGTTCCAAGCCCTTTTTTTTAATGCACAATGGGACAATATTCATGCGAACATAATGCTCAGCATTATCTACCAGGTACATTTTTAGCATTGCTATATACTTTAAGTAATACTTAGTCATCCATTACACTTGAAAACATTTAAACTCTTATATAAATAGATACTGTAAAGGGCTTTCAGTTTTATACTCGGAGAGGAGTTTTAGAAAGAAATAATAATAATTATATTCGATTAGTCAAAACATTATAATACCTAATCACATTTTTTTTATAAAACTTATTTACAATTTGGCTTGTGCAAATTGAATGTAAAATTCAGTTAGAAATATGCGTCATCTGTAACATCGTCTCAAAATTTGGAGAAGATTCCTTTTCCAAAGAACCCTGTCCCAAAAGTAAAGTCTATCTTCTTTATATTAAAATAAAAAACGTTTTTCTTTAGCCGTGTGTTGATATTCAAAATATAAAAGCGTGTATATGAGAGATTTAATTTATGAGTAATTTAATTTACTTATATTTACAGAATAAAACTGTTGTGCGTTAAAAATCTTGTTACGTAGAAAAATTTATTTCCTAGATGCCTCAAATCTCTTCTGAGAACAGCTTTTTTATTGTGGCGAAAAATATATTATCCTAAAAAAAAAGTATATTTCGGAACGCTAAAAATAAATGAGTTACCAAAGTGGAAAAACTTCAATGCTCTTATTTATTCCCAACGATTATGTATTTCAAATTTCTAAGAATAGGTAAAACCCTTCTTGAAAAATGGAAGAGATTACTATCTTGTGGTCTCTTTTAATTTTATTGTCTTAAGTCGTTACTCCGTGGCGCAGTATAAAGTTGGAGCTTCTGGGTTCGATTCCCGGCTCAATTCTGGTCTGGTGGAAGGGTTCAGGCGTGGCTAGTTACCACCCTACCGACAAAGTCGTGTCGCCAAGCTTTTAAGCCTTCCGGCACGATGTCGCGTAGAAACCAATTAGGAGAGTGGGTTTACCATATTTCTAACACCGCTATCTTACGTCATCCGGACGTGGGCTCCATCCACGGCCTCGGAGACGTACGGACCACTCACCGTCCGACCCCCCCGTTATCCCAAACGTCGCCTAAGCCGAGGTTCGGCCTCAAAGGAGGCGCCCTTAGGCAGTCGTTCCCATAGTTTCTTCGAGCCCTAGGGCTCAAAATTTCTTCTGGCAGAGCTTCTTTCCAAAGCTCGCCAAACAGCCCGGTTACGCTGTGGCAACCAATAGGGTTTGTACAGCTAATAGACAGTCCGAAAAAAAAAAAAAAAAAAATTCTAACAGAGTAGCCCGCTACCCTTAGACTGCATCATCACTTACCATCAGGTGAGATAGCCGTCAAGGGCTAACTTGTCGTGTCAAAAAAAATGATTTTACGTCTGCCATACTACTATAAAAGTTAATATAGTAATATCAGCTTTTCTCTTATTTGAGGCATTCTTACTCGTTGTTCCGTTACAGACGGTCTCACAGTCTAATATTGACGTAAATTCTCGATAAGTTGTATGTAGAATGGTGATTAAACTTTTGATCACCGACGATACGACCTCCTTTTGCAATACCGCAACATAGCTACCAACTCGAATTTTCATGTAGGTAGCACGATAGACACTACCTTAAAAAGTTTTAGTGTTTATCAAGCACTTCCTACAAACTTTGCACTAGCTCTCGGAATATACGAGCTCAGTGGAATTGCGCAATTACTGTACTTGACATGTTTCATGCTGCTGTTGCCTTAATACGTGAATGACAAGTTAATCGCGAAATCGGTACGAAGTTTTAAAAATAAACCGGCAAAATAGTTCAAGCCTTTCGTAGGACTCCGCAGTCAATAGTTTTTAGACGTCCTTTCCTGGCACAGTGAATTGCGCTGTAATTGAACTCTTTTTTTATTTCTAGTCGTTCACTATACGTTTCTTTGCTTACAATTTTTTTCAGGTTTCAGCTATACCCCAATTTTTACGTTAGGTAATAACAGACAGGCCGCCGCTGCTGGCAGTGCCGAGGGGACGCACCAACCTGCTCAACCAGGCGCCCCTGACGCGCGCACTTATCACTCTGAACGATGTCGCAGAGAGGCTGGACCTATTCAGTTGTAATCTGAGTGACCTCACAAGAGCGATATTGTAACCGGATTTAAATTTAGGCAACTTTTATATATATATACTTTTATATTAGGCTACTCTATCAAATTAGGTTTTCATCCTGTTAAGGTAAAATAAGAAGAGATAAATAAATAAATAACACAAAATAAAGAGATACGTTATTAAGTTGGCTATACAGAATAGGAACGTGGGTTCAATGAACGTGCATTGCAACTTTCCGTCAAATTAAACTGACAGCTACAAATTTTCTTCTTGCGTCTGAAAACCAATCACAAAAGTATTGCCAGAACAAAAAACGGAAATAAACAAAATATCTTTATTAATAAATCATGCCATACATTATACATGTCTGATTATTAAGGCAAAGGCTTTTTAAAAATTAAAAAAACTAAATAGAACCTGCTTCAACGGTGAAGGAAAACATCGTGATGAAACCTGCACGCCTGACAGTTCTCCATAATGTTCTCATAGATCCTTCTCATATTGAGAGGAGACCCGTGCTCTGTAGTGAGCCCGTAATGGGTTAATCATGATGATTATAAAGGCCGGTGCTTTGTGATTGGTCACAATATGTTGGATACAAATGTGAATGCCGCTACGGAAGCGAATTGGACACCGCAGTTTGGCTTTGACACATTGGCCTTACTTAAGATCAATTGAAAAAAAAATGGTTATTAGTTACAGATGGTTTACCCATGGGTCACTTAAACTGCCAATATTTCAAGCTTCAAAAACACTAAATATTTACTCCTGTAGAAAGAACTAGTTGGTGTTGTTACCTATTTTAACAATTATTTAAAATATCCTTAAGATAACGATTGTAACTGTGAAATAAGAACTTTAACAAATTTTTTTTTAATTACTACATTTAGCCCTTGCCGGCAATCTCACGTGATGGTAAGTGATGATGCAGTCTAAGATGGCAGCGGGCTAACCTGTTAGGGGTATGGTAAGCCCATACTCCTAATTGGTTTTTACACGACATCGTGCCGAAACTCTAAATCGCTTGGCGACACGCCTTTGTCGGTAGGGTGGTAACTAGCCACGGCCGCAGCCTCCCCAGCAGCCAGCATAATTATATTCATAATTATTTCAACCTTGTTATAATAAACCTTTGTTCATATAAAATGCGTTTATTATTTTCCTAATTCCATTTTCTCGGTATGACAAAAAATAAATTTCAAAATTTCTGAAACCCAAACCCGTATGAGGCTGTTTAGTATGCGTTACTTTCACCAAATCTGCGTACGGTCCTCCTCATTCTAATTTCGACTCGCACCTGTGCTTTTCCTCAAAGCGTGACTTTACATTAACTATTTAGCATTCCCCACATCTAGAATTTTCAATTGTAACCCTTAATCCCATTGAATTAAGGTGTGCTTTTCCCCGAAACAGCGCGCATGTGTGGTATTCTGAAGGCTTTTTGGCATACCACCAAATTGAGGCTCGCCTATAATTAAATGCTTACTGCCAGTACTCATCGGAATGAGATTTTGAAAGCACTGCACTAACTCAAAGTAGCTAAGAATAAATGGGTGAAACGATAAACCTCTTTTGTTTTACGTACTGGCTCTGATTATTTCTGATTTTATATGTCACATTTAGAGTTGAGAGGCTGCTGATGATGAATTTTAAAATCATTAGATGGACAACATAATATGGAGCATTAAATTTTGTTTGGACAATTTTCTAGTCAAGTATCAAAACTAAGCGGAAACAGTGATAGTCTAGTGGTTAGGGTGTCAGTCTCCTAATCAGAGGTCGGCGGTTCGAATCCGGGCACGTACCCCTAACTTTTCGGAGTTATGTGCGTTTTTAAAAATTAAAATATTATTTGCTTCAACGGTGAAGGAAAACATCGTGAGGAAACCTGCACGCCTGAGAGTTCTTCAAAATGTTCTCAAAAGCGTGTGAAGACTGCTAATCCGCACATGGCCAGCGTGGTGAACTATGGCCAAACCCTTCTCATATTGAGAGGAGACCCGTGCTCTGTAGTGTGTCGTTAATGGGTTGATCATGATAATGATGATGATCAAAACTAACCTACTAATTTGTACATATTGTGTACTTGTATCGGGTGGTAATTACTTTTTGTAAATACTTTTAGAGGTGAAAAGATTCAATAGGAGGTTAAATTTAGCTTTCTTGGGATCTAAAATCTAAAAATGAATATATAAAGATCTAATTTAAAAATGAATATATAAAGATTAGGTGTGAGCGGGCACGTTGGGCGGCCATCTTTTTTTTTGTCAAAGAAGGTACTCGCAAAGAAATATTGCGGTGGCGGATAAGCAGCTGACACTACAAAAACATTTGTGCGTAGTCACGACTTCAATGCAGGTAGGAAAGATTTGCATGTTAGCAGTCCAGTATAGACCATTTGTAGCATATAAAAAAAGCAAAAACATCAGGTGTGATAGCCGTCAAGGGCTAACTTGTAGTTTATTGTAGTAAGATACAAAAATGAAAAGACAAAACTGGTAAATAAAATGTTATTATTGTTTTCATAAAAATGGCGGGCGTTGGCTAGCTTGACGTACCAAACCATAATGGCGGCATTTTTAGGCATGGCGGTAGTACGACAATATGGCGGCTAGGCATAGACAAGTTGGCGCACTCGTCACATTATAAAGAAAAAACACAAACATCAGGTGTGATTGCCGTCAAGGGCTAACTTGTAGTTTATTGTAGTAAGATACAAAAATGAAAAGACAAACTGGTAAATAAAATATTGTTATTGTTTTCATAAAAATGGCGGGCGTTGGCTAGCTTGACGTACCAAACCATAATGGCGGCATTTTTAGGCATGGCGGTAGTACGACAATATGGCAGCTAGGCATAGACAAGTTGGCGCACTTGTCACATTGTAAAGAAAAAACAAAAACATCAGGTGTGATTGCCGTCAAGGGCTAACTTGTAGTTTATTGTAGTAAGATACAAAAATAAAAAGACAAAACAGGTAAATAAAATATTATTGCTGTTTTCATAAAAATGGCGGCCGTTGGCTAGCTTGACGTACCAAACCATAATGGTGGCGTGGCGGAGGCATGGCGGTAGTGCGAAAATATGGCGGCTAGGCGTTGGTTAACCAACCGCCATATTGTCGTACATATTATCGTTAAATTATAAAGAAGAAACACAAACATCAGGTGTGATTGCCGCCATGGGCTAACTTGTTAAAAAAAACTATAACGCCGAGCTACTGTTGCTAGTAGAACGTCGTATTGACCGGGCCTAGATGGAAATTGTCCGGGCTGGACAGTCGCGGACAGCTTAATTACAAGTGATAGCATTCACGCCCGAGTACCGCCAAGGTTCCATTTCTATGCTAATGTGGCACACTGGACTGCACACGGCCGGATTAACGGTTAACTTCAAAATGTTACGCAGTATTAACTTACTTTGAATACATAGGAACCGTGGTCGGGAATTTTCAACTACAGAACGTTTGCCAGTTTCTGCACACGAACTTGTGGGTATGCCCAACTAGCGGGAAGAGCTAACAATACGAGTTGAAACTCCATTGGAGCTGGAAAGCGCCTGTAGTAATTTTACAGTGTACAAAATCACTTTACTACTGGTTATAAAACAGTATCATTTTCTGTCTGTCTCGCCTTAGTTAACTAACTAACCTTTTTACGTTAAGGGTGAGGCCAAACGAATGATTTTTTGCGTTGAAAAAAATCTGTTGCTCTGCCAGACAGGCGCATTATATCCAACATTTATAAAAAAAAAAAAAACACAAACATCCGCTATGTTGGTGTTTTTTTTTTATAATATGCTACAAGTTAGTCCTTGTTGGCAATCTCACCTGATGTTAAGTGATGATGCAGTCTTAGATGGTAGCGGGCTAACCTGTTAGGGACATGGTAAACCCACACTCCTAATTGGTTTCTACGCGACATCGTGCCGGAACGATAAACCAATTGGCGACAAGTCTTTGTCGGTAAGATGCTAACTAGCTACGGCCGAAGCGTCCCACCACACCAGACTCGAGCTGGGAATCAAACTCAGGACCTCCAACTTAATAATGCGACAGCGCACTCGCTGCGCCACCGAGGTCAAAAACGGACTTTATGTCGGGCAATGGAACTGTTGCAAATTGTCTATTTTTACGAACCATATCTAGAAAACACGGAAGATAACGCCAGAATAAGAAGCTGGGTAAATCACTTAATAGTGAAAGGCTAGACGCTTTCCTCGGTGCCCTCGCCCCCCCCGCGGTCTTATTTCTAAATAAAACTACTTAATTAAGATTTTGCGTAATCGTCCAATATTTGGTAGATATATGCATTTTTTTTTTCATAAAACCTAACACACCTAAGATAATAATATATTCCACCCAATGCAATGCATTATAATACATTGTAATTATTGTGCAAATAAATCGTTTTAATATGAAAGCAATGAGGTTAAGTGGTTAGGTAAAGATTTTTTTATACAAGCATAATAATACCGATTTTCTTAAAGTTTGAGACCAGTTGTTAAAGTTCAAAGACCCGAAGTTTTTTCGCTAAACACCCGTTTACGTTACAAGAATACTTCATGTCAACATTCTAAAGCATT
This sequence comes from Lasiommata megera, assembly GCA_928268935.1. Lineage (NCBI taxonomy): Eukaryota > Metazoa > Arthropoda > Insecta > Lepidoptera > Nymphalidae > Lasiommata > Lasiommata megera. The sequence continues at coordinate 14,030,314 of OV743315.1, read as the reverse complement.
CCGCTCTCAGAAAATTTTCTTCTAAGTGCCTTCAGAAATTTTGTTTTCCTTTTGATGACAAAACAAACTTAGTACTTATTTGTTCTAAAGTTGTACCCGAATTTCAAGAAGAACTTTGGTCCCATAACATTTAAAATTTGCACTCGTTACTTATCTAATTTTTTATTTTTTTTATTTAAATGTAATAAACAAATTTACAGCAACGGCGACTGGTTTCTTGTTTTTTCTTAAAGCGGTGATTGCTATAGTTTTTCAATTTAAAGAATTTAAACATGTTTGCAAAATCTTTTGAAATGAGTTAATGATAGCTTATTAAACAACCAGTGATAGAAATCACCACCAACCACCACAAAGCTTTGCTCGCATTTGCTGTAAGATATTTTATTTACACCGAACTCATAACTTTTTTTTTACATGAAATTTATTTTTTATTACTGCATAAGTAACATTGCCTATTGTATTTTTCTTAATATAGACCGTAAATCTGAAATTGACGCAGCCTAAAATTAAAACACACTTAAGAAAACTAGACTAAAAGATGCCTATTCACTCTAACTTTTGTGGTTCTCATAGTCGAAAAGGCATAAAAGAAAGACAGGAAAGACTGTTAGGGTTGAGTCCATAGGATATTGAATCTAAGTAGGGGTGCAGATCCTAACAATGATGAGCAATTCAGTAGTAAAAGGGCGAGTGGAGAACTGCATATATTACCTAAAATATATTAAATGAAATACTGAAAACGTGGAATGTCCGAGCAAACATTGCTGAAAATATGAGGTGACAAGTTCTCTCCGTTAATTCGTTAATTTTGTATTTGTGTGTCGCACAAGTCATTTTCAACGGAGTCAGGTAAATAAGGTTTGTCTTAATCGTTGGCGTAGAAAAAATACACTTCATATACTATTGTATAGTTTTCTATTGTACATATATATACATTACAATCACTTGAAACGTTACGTACGTTTCTTGATAGGATATTTAACAATAGGATTACAATCCTAAAAAAGAGCATCAACAATATTAGAATAATATTGCTATACGTGTTGATAGTAAGCCCACTGAAAACAATTCTTACGCCAGGCAAAGGAATCCTGGTTACACACTGGTTGGAGAAAACACATAGACCACGGCCTCTAAAAGGAACAATCCATCAACGATAATTTGGAATGGTATTCTAAACAGAGAGAAAAGAACTCTCTGTTAAGCACAAGTGAATTTTTTTAAGCGAATGATAATAACGACGTACTCGCAGCTCAGAAAAACAAAACAGAATTAATAAACGTTATAAATATCCACCTTTTGCTTGGTAATATAAACGGGAAAATATCCTGAATGTTTTATTTGCTTTAGTCAAAGGTATGTTAAGTACACATTTTTGCACACGGTGGGTGGCTTCTAGTTAATTAATGAACCGAAGCGTTCTTCCAATTATATAGAGTAATTTGCCGTGTTCTTTGTTGATACACAAAATACATTTACGAGTACAATAAATACCGACTAAATACATGTTGGATTTACATAAGGAAGGCGTCCTGTCACGATACAATATGAAAACTACATTATTTTATTAATAAGATCGAGCATTTAACACGAGTTCTTGACGTTTGGACCTGCTTTAATTTTCAACTTAAAAGCCATTTATTCAACTACCAAGTCAATAAAAAATAATAATTATGTCAAAGTTTTTTTTTACAAGTTTCGGTCCAATTTTATATTTTATATTACGTGTTTGGTAGAAGTCGCCTCTCTGGCGTAGGCCTCCCCCAGCTCTTTCCAAGTCTTCCTTTCCTTAGCTTCTCTGGTCCATAGCGGGCAACTGACGTGAAAGAACAAATCGGCCCACCGTCTTCTTGGCCATCTCTTTTTCTTTTGTTACTACGCGGAGTCCGTTTTGTATGTCAACCTGCAGATGTGACCAGCCCATTTAAATTTAAGCAATCTTATTTGATTAAGATTGCTTAAATTTAAATGGGAATAAGATTTTCAATTTAATTATGTGTTATTATAGTAGCACTAGAAATCCGAAATCTGAGAAAATTTCTTTTCCCAGATTTGGGAATACACTCGATTGTTACTATGCGCCAACAACACCTCGGGTATATAACCCTATAAAGGACACCAAGTGGCGCTTGTTATGTCTTAGTAATAGCTTAAGGCTCATTCATTTCTGTATATTTTGCACTGATTGCATTAATTGCTGTCTATTTAGGATTACAGTCCTTTATCTTCAAAAATAAATATATGTATACATTTATTAGATTACACAGGTATAACTTTAGCGTTTTCATTTGTTTAGATTTTGATGGTCTTCCCGGCGCAAAGGTGAGCGCGAGGTGGGAATTCCCACGTTCGTTCCCCGGCAAGTTAAATTTGAGAATATTTTATTTCTGAATTTTCTCTGGTCTGTGATGGTAGGAGCTTTGGTCGGCTTTTCCTTAATAAAACTGCAATAATTAGGTACCCATAACAGGTACACTACCATCTTAAGCTGCATCATCACTTACCCCCAGGTCGAATTCAACAAGTTGAAAAACAGTCAAGGGGTAAGTTGTAATGAGAAATTAAACTATTTATCTATATATAAAAATAATATAGATAGAATATACTTATGAGTCTCATGTTTAAATGTTTACATTGCATTTTCTGTATTCCTTTCAGAGTTTTTTTTTTTTTTTGAAATCTCGTAAATTTCTAATGAAATCAATTAAGTATCGCCTTTTGTCACGATTATGGATCTATATACAAAATGCATAGTACCTATGTCCCACAGGGATGTTCTAAGTACTAGGAACTCGGAATTTTTCCACCATCATTACTTTCATATTTATTTTGTAATAGTGTGATAAAAAAATGTAGTTTTGGGTTATGTACTAGTCCTAACATAGGAACAAGGTCACATGCCTATTATCTAACATTATGTAAACAAGTATAGCGCCCAATATTTGATGACAGTAACCGTTTGCAAGGGGTATTATAGTTTTTGTTACACAACGAGTTCTACCAGTTCTCTCTTACCCCGAGTTTAATCAAAGAGATGCATTAAAAAAAAACAACGGAGACATTTTAAGTATTTACTAATGGTCGTCAGGCAATGGACATTTTGCCAATAAGTACGCCTAGTTTAGAAAGTGGCACGATTCCAAACCAGGCTCAAAGGAAGGTAATTCGAGCTCGAATTATGCAAAATTCTCACGTTCCCGGCTCCTAGTAAATTCACACGACACAAAATTTGAGCTTTTTCCGAATTGTTTTTACTCTATTTGTCGTCGCAATTTTTGCCCGGTGTTTCTACGGATGCTGATATATTTTGGTCACATTCAACTTACACTTTGTTTGCGTCTCGCCGAATAGTTATGTCCACGGGTTGGCGTTTGCTCACAGTTTAATGTTATGTTTTGTTGGTTTGGATATTCATGCCCAAACTGCAACCTGTTAATTTTTAGTGGATAAGCAGTCATAGATAGATAGATTGTCATAGATAGAAGCTGTGATGGCCTAGTGGTTAGGACGACCACCTCCTAATCAGAGGTCGGGGTTTCGAACCCGGGCACGCACCTCTAACTTCTCGGAGTTATGTGCGTTCTTAAGCAATTAAAATATCACTTGCTTCAACGAAAGAAAACATCATGAGGAAACCTGCACACCTGAGAGTTCACCATAATATTCTCAATGGCGTGTAAATTCTGCCAATCCGCACATGGCCAGCGTGTTGGACTGTGACCAAACCCTTCTCATAGTGAGAGAAGACCCGTGCTCTTTAGTGAGCCGATAATGGGTTGATCATCAATCATACCTGATGAGATATATGAGAATACATGTTTAACGTCCATCGGTTTTCCGAGTGGGGACCTTTTTGTGTGGGGCTAAAATATCATCCAAGTATATTTATTATAATGTTGCCAAGATTAATTTAGCTGCTAAACCACGTGCAGTCGTGGTCAATGTTGGCACTTTTACTATATACCCATATAAAGAGTATTTCATATCTGACCAGAGAATATGACCTATTTCATTGTTAAATTAGCTTTTTTTATATACTACAAGTTAGCCCATGACGGCTATTTCACCTGCTGGTAAGTGATGATGCTGTATATAATGGTCTATAATGGTAGCGGGCTAATCTGTTATGGTAAACCTACGCTCAAATTGGTTTCTACGCGACATCGTGCCGGAACGCTAAATCTCTTAGCGACACGTCTTTGTCGGTAGGGTGGTAACTAGCCACGGCCGAAGCCTCCCACCAGACCAGACTCGAGCCGGGAATCGAACGCAGGACCTCAAACCTTATAATGCGACAGCGCACGCACTGCGCCACGGAGGCCGTCAAATAACAAATAATAAATTGTAAAAGCTAATAATAAATAGTACTTTCTATAATAAGTTAATAATTTGACTTATCAGCAAATTGCAAATTTTTATGCAAGACTGTATATTATTACTAATTAGGATATCTCTATGTACCAGATATCCTAATTCACCAATATAACTTAAACCTAAAATAAAAATGGCTATAAAGGCCCATATATTTTTCTTAGTTAACAAAACAACAACAAACATTACTTAGTTTCTATTCAGTAAATTACTTAAGTACCTTCTCGTTAATGTTTAAATAGCTAGTGTAAATTACAGTGTAGTCTTTGCACCGTGTCTACATCAATTATAAATGGAAACTAGATTTGTATTGTGGGTACATAATTTCCACTGATATTTGTGTTCATTAATTTTGTATGGCTTATTACTGTATACTATTTAGTGCTCAGTTCTGTGCAAGCTTTGTAGCCTTTGTTTGGTTTAAACTAAAATCTATGAGCACTAAAATCTAAAATCAAACACAGGTACATAAAATAGCTTAAGGATTATTTTTTAGATAAGAAAACATTGATTACCAATAGCCGTAGATCAATCATTAACGCTCAAAAAATGGGACGGAAAAGAAGTGCACAAATAGCGACGCGTGCACTCCTTTCCCCCAGTGTGTGACAAGGCTAGACGAAAGTCACGAATTCTAACACTCGAGCCGTATAATCCGAATGAATTACAAAAAACTAAACTACCGCTATAGATAATATAACGGCCAGATGTCTAGTGTATTAGACGGGTTGTAATACATCGATATACCGATATATAGGAATGTATAGTCAGTTGGTGACAAATTATCGACTTGTTTCTGTATGACGCGCTCTATCTACGGCTAGTGGTAAATCAATGTGAGAAAAACAATCATCTAAAAACTACCTTAATCGTTATACTATTTATGAGATGTTTGGATATTGGATATTTTCCCAACCATGGCCAGCTTACAAAATTTTCTGTAGAATTAGGTAAAGAATAATAATTCATATTCTATATTTTTATTAATATTCCAACAAAGGAATAATATGTATATTAAAGTAAAAGATGTTTCCCATAAAATGCTTCTTAAGATGAAGAGATATAAAAACAGTAGATACTAATCTAACTTCAAAAACATAATTTCAGTAATTTGCAACCCTCATTTCAGAATTAAAAAAGGAATGTAAAAAAATCTTGTTAACTAACTGTTGAACGTTAAAGTGGCATCTATACTATACCAAAGTTCTATTTTATGTAACAAAATATTAAGAACAAATATTTACGATACTATCGTTCGTTGCTATTTATCAAAAGGCTACGAGTAAAAAACCGATCAAGTAAGTACTTACCAAGAAATCTCACAAATCTAGACGGGATTTAGTCCTATAAATTTAGTTCCAACAAAACAAAATCCAACGCAAGTACGAGTTATCCGAGCTTTTACAATGTATTGGTTGAAGATCCTAAACTAAGCTAAATAAAGAAATAATTTTGAAACTAATAAAACTAAAAAAAGCTAATCAACTCACTCACACAAAAGCTAGTCACTGAAATCTACTTTGATGGCAATCTCACCTGGATTGTAAGCAGATGATGATGATGCAGTCTATGATGGTAGCGGAATACACCATACTCATAATTGGTTTCTACGCGACCTCGTGCAGGAATGCTAAATCGCTTGGCGACGGCTTTGTGGTAACTAGCCACGGCCAAAATCTACGACCAGAACAGACTCGAGCTAGGAATGGAAGGACCTCCAACTTTATAATGCGACAGAATACGCGCTGCGCCTCGAAGGTCGTCAAATGTCCTGCCTAACCTTCGGCTGAGGTGATATAGGTTCATTGTAACATAAAAAGACACGCCACTTTGAGTCTTGCATTATTCGCCCTTTTTACAACGTTTTTATACCTTTTGTATCACTTAACTTCAACACAGCTGACCAAAACAGTATCCCAAAAAATGATACTTTTTAGTATTAGAATGCAGTCTTCTCTGCATGTGTTTGGTTATCGATTTCCTACAATGATATAGAGACTGCATAGTCCATCCATCACTTCTTTATGTTCTAAACTGCATCAGTTGCGAGATTGCTGTAGTCGTTAGCTCCGTATACTCTTTGCATGCAAATGTGAATGATTATCTTTCAATAAGCGGTGGCATATTACTTCCGTAGCTCCGCTATTATGGTGGATCTCATAATATATCAATGTCACGTTATAAAGTCATAATGGAGTTTCATTATCATAAGCCATAGCTATATTTATTTGTATATTTTGCTGTGCTAACCTGCCATACTCTTTTTGTCTTCTGTTACAAGTCAGCCCTAGACAGATATATCAATTAGTAAGTGATGATGTAGTCTACGATGTTAGTGTACTAACATGTAAGGGGCATTTTAAACCCTTACTCGTAAATGTCTTTAACGGTAAGTTAGTAACTAGCCACGGCTGAGCTCTCCTACCAGACCAGACTCGAACGAAGATGTAGCAGGGCTTCTCACTTTATAATACGACAAAGTCTTCAAATCATGATTCTGTGGCCATAATATCGGATGACAAAACATCCTGTTTACGTAATGGGAAATCAGGATGAATACAATAGGTATTTTACATTGTTAGATTTGAATGGGCTCTCACCAGATCAGACTCGAGGTGGCAGGTCACGTGTCACGAAGGTCGTCAAATGATGATACTAAAAGCCGGGATGGTCACCTTGAAACATGAATTCCTAAATTGATCTGTATATAATAAGTCCGGCTGCCAATTCAATAAAATTACATCAAAATTTTTCGCCCGTTCGTTCTTCAAACGTGGGCGATAATTTTTGACGTAATTTTCTTGAAGCTCAACGCTTCAAGATTTGTAGCGTACGCCAGAGAATTTGTACCGGCTGATGAAATCTTTGAGATTGCAGAATGGTGTATAATATTAAGTGAGAAGATGGGTAGATGGAGTTAACTTAACGTCATAGAGCAATCAATGGGATGACTTAGGGTGATGCATTGCTTTGGAAACCGAATGAATTTTTATGTCCAAGGTGCTGAAGGGTCACAACCAATCATGGCGGATAATAAATTGGTCTTGGTGGATAGTAAATAAACGCAACGTCTGCCCACCAATAGATGGCCGGTGGTTAGTTTAATTACAAATCGTTAGCTAGATTCTGTATTAACTACGTGTTTCACAAATTTCTCTCTCTCTCTTGTGGGCTGGTACAAGTATTTGTTTTATAAGTGTAGTATCTTATTAAGACCGGTATTATCCCGGCTTGCGGCTATTGTAGCAGAAACAGACCGGAAACAACACATCTGCTCAAAGCCATACCGGAAATAAGCAAGTATTAATCGCTTTGCAAAATAGCGATGATAGCCTAGTGGTTAGGGCGTCAGCCTCCTAATCAGAGGTCGGCGGTTCGAATCCGGGCACGCACCTCTTACTTTTCGGAGTTATGTGCGTTTTTAAAAACTTAAAATATCACTTGCTTCAACGGTTAAGGAAAACATCGTGAGGAAACCTGCACGCCTGAGAGTTCTCCATAACGTTCTCAAAGGCGTGTGAAGTCTGCCAATCCGCACACGGCCAGCGTGGTGGACTATGGCCGAACCCTTCTCATATTGAGTGAGAGGAGACCCGCGCTCTGTAGTGAGCCGGTAATGGGTTGATCATGATGATGAATCCCTTTGCTACAATTTACCCCGATTATGTAAAGATCATAATATATAAGAGATCCCTTAAATAACATGTAAGAGCCTGCGTTCAAATATGTTTGGAGGTATGATATTATACCAACTATAACCTCTCGTATATACTGAAAGACTTAGCTTTCTTAGCACATGTAGATTCTCAGGTGAATCTAGCAAACATTAAATTGGAGATAAACCTATAATTGCAGACAATGTGATCCCAAATTACATTGCGCCATTAGCGGAGTTACCAACTAGAATTACATTCTGTAATTACAAAAAAATACACCCTTGCATTCTTTTGATTTGTCAAATGATCAAAATTAGTCATACTCATACTTGCGTAGTTTTCACATTGCTGTAAGTTTGAAAGATACTTTCGTAAAACTCAAAATGGTGTCCGCTCATAAATAAATAATCTTCGAACCTCTTTATTATGTAGCTACGGATTCTTATTTTGCATTTAAAATAAGAATGTGATTTTATTTCGAAGTAATGATCATAAACTACGGCAGATGAACAAAATGTTCATTTTAAAATGTTTATTTTTAAATGAACACTATATAATATTAACTAATAAATATAAAGTGAATTACACTCATATACACACACACACAGCTGGTCACACAGCTGGTATTGAAATATCATCTGTATTTTATTTACATACGTAGCGTAGTTTATCCAGAGTTATGAGAAACTAACGACTCCAGCAATCTTGCAACAGAATGCGGGCCATAGTGATTTGACAGATCGACATTGGATACATTCGCTTGTGTACTTTACGAGTATTACACGGATTTATTTAGAGTAGTTTATTTCTTGAGGGGGGTAAATAACTATTTAAAAAGGCAATTATCTTTTATCAATTATATTGATTCAATACAACTATGTGGCGGAAACGTCAGCGATAACTTTTCCTTAGAATTAATCATCATCATCATGATCAACCCATCGCCGGCTCACTACAGAGCACAGGTCTCCTCTCAATATGAGAAGGGTTCAGCCATAATCCACCACGCAGCCCATGTGCGGATTGGCAGACTTCACACGCCTTTGAGAATTTTACGGAGAACTCTCAGGCGTGCAGGTTTCCTCATGATGTTTTCTTTTACCGTTGAAGCAAGTGATATTTTAATGGCTTAAAAAATAAATTATAAAATAGAATGATATAGAAAATGCGCCATATTTAATAACGATTAGGCAGTATCACTGACGCGTTGGATATTGTTAGTTTTTGCAGTAGCAAATTTAATGGTCGCTCACGAATTGGTTTGCACCGAAGATATAACATATATGCGAACGTAACGATGATTCTTGATGATCGGCAAAGTACTCAATCAAATCAAAATCACATCGAAAATAGCTTTATGTATGTAAACCTATTACAGGTATCTATGATTCGTTCAAATGTTATTTATTTTTATTTATGAGGTGGTGGTGATAACTACACTCGCCAACTTAAAACTAAAGCTATTAGGGTTCCAATTGCGCCCAGGTCTAAGAAGCACCCACAACAAATTTAGCCGCGGTCAATAATAAATTATAATTAAGCTTGTAGAAAAGTCCTACTATAGTGTAAAGGATTACGTCAATGCTAAACAAGCATGGGTGTGAAATATTGCTCTAATAAGATAGCTCTTAATATAACACAATAACAAAAGAAAATTTACCTGGCTAAGTTTGTTGTGGGTTTCTTCTTAGACCGGGGCGCGTTTGGAACCCTTATAGCTTTAGTTTTAAGTATACGAATGTAGTTATCACCATCAAATCACTACTATGTAAATTATTGACGCGTCAAAAGCGCCTTTTAAAGGACTATTTGAATAAAGATTATTTGAATTTGAATTTGAATTATCTATGAAGTTAAAGCAATTCACGTTTTTATGATCCTTAATATTGCAATATGATTGATTTTTCATAAGCTTACGTTTTATGAAAACTGAACTTATTGATAGACATCTCAAAGATTTCAATAGGTAATTTATTATAAAATATAGTATAAATACAATTTCCTTTCCTTTACTTAACGCTTAAAAGTGTTACTAACAAACTCGCATTCGCATTAATAATATTAGTTAGGATTTGCATTTACTAAAGTTTATGACTGCAATTTGCTTCCTATACTAGAACGCTGTCAGCAAAGCAATGGAACTTATCTACGAGCTTGCGAGGAAATGTTTCGCATACAGCGCATTCGGAAGCATTTGCTGACGGAGTGTAATTTATAGATAATCTGATATCCCGATTCCATAAACTTGCAACTTCATATGTAGCTGGAATCTCGCCAACTGACAAACTAGTGCCGACATACGACGAAATGATTATAGCTCTGAGATGCTAGGTGCAAGTTTGTGAGGATCTTGATTATACACTGTGTTGATAGTGGAGCGCGCAGTGCAAGGCAGGTATTAACAAGCAATCATAATTAGCCAGGCGAGTCTGTCTATTTGAACACGCTGATATCGAATGTGGGCCAGTGGCTTTTGTGAACTTTTTAGCAAACTAACGCCACACAATCTTAAATGTGTTATTCTATGTCAGATGAAAGCGGAGTTTTATGTAAAGTTTGCTAACCGTAGTGTAAACTATCAAAGGTAAATGAAATGAAAGAAATGAAAATACACTTTATTGTACACCACACAAAAGAAGAAATACAGTCATTAAAGAAAAACACAGAAAAGAAAACAGGTACAATAGGCGGCCTTATCGCTAAAGAGCGATCTCTGCCAGGCAACCCAGAGCAGGATATAAAATATAGATAAGCAGATTTAGGGTGCACAATTAGATATAAAACATATAAACACTTAAAATGTAAATAATTTATATAATATAATTCCATTCAATATATATATATATAAACAAAAAAAACAAACAAGGTACTGGTTTTATTTAGGTTTTTATCTGTTGGTGAAACAAACCTTATTTGCAGACCGTGTATAAATATTTCGGTGCTACCATAGAAGATGAGAACGGCTTGCGTTACAATATTATATATAACAATAACTATATGTTTTATATTTAATCAGTTAATACTAATTAAAAAATTCAGTGTACCACTTCCTTAATTTTGCTACGTTACAAATGCTACGTTGCATAAATGCACCTCTCTTGCTCCTGTGCCTTCGGAGGACTTGTTGGCGATGGAAGCGGGGTCGTCCATCAATCCCAGTACGGTCCTCAAGTTCGCTGGTGTGTTGATGTTCCGGCACACCTCTTTTTTTCCCCTTGGGTAGGAAAAATCCCTACGGACTTCTGCCTCGCAGCAGGGTGTGTCCGACTTGCACGGACTAAAACAACCTCCCCCAATTCTGCCGAGTCAACACGGAACCGCTTTGCATTACTTCATGCTTACCCTCCTTAGTATGTGTCTGTCTCACTTTTTTTCTTTACTGCTTTTTCTTTTCCTCTCTCCTTATCATTATTGCCTTAAGCATTTGGGCATATCGATTTCACTCATCTTGGCTGGATAACATGAGGCCGGCACACCTCTAACCGGCGAAACCGAGCACGTTGTACTGTGCTCGAGGAGTGTCTAATGCAGCGGACTACCGCTGGTGGAGTCGCGGTTGTATGCGAAAGCGTTCCCGTGGCTCCGCCATACAGCGGCGAGTAGGAACACGTGGGGGTTTTAGTCAGTAGGAGTCTGACATAACCTCTGTGCTTCCCCGTGGCGCAGAGGTATCCATGAGGATTTACCCACGATAAAAAACATTGCAGCTAATATAATTACAATAGATGCTGTGTATCAGAACCTACAAAAAGACAACGGTATCAAATCAAATCACGGTATCAGATCAAAGATCTGAATACATGCATTTTTAATTTATCTATATTTGATATTTCCTCCATGTCTACATAAAAACACCTCGTTCAAAGTATCGAAAGTTGAAAAGTTCAAATAGACATACAGTAGACTGTAACTAAAATGTTTCCTACTAGATGGCGCTAACAGTCGCTACTGGTTGCTAAAAAAGCATACAATGATTTTGGCATTAGTACTTTTTTATCCTTTTGGGGAAGAAAAAATCCCTACGGACTTCTGCCACGCAGCAGGGTGTCTCCGACTTGCACGGACTAAAATAACCTCCCCCAGTTTTTCCGAGTCAACACGGAACCGCTTTGCATCTTCGTGCTGTATGTGTTTGCATTTGTACTATAAGGACCGTTTATTATAAAGCAAAGCTATATAACCATGGGTTTTTAATAAAATTTAATATTTATATACATATGTGTATTCGATTTACTACAAGCATTTGTTACTTGTAAATTATTTTAAACATTAAACATTTTGCAAATGTGTCTATACCTATTGGAACTCTATAAATTACCTTTGAACATAAATTGCAGTGAGCGTTTGATGAATTGCTTTCAACTTGTAACTAGGCGTTTGAAACGCATTAATTGCGATCCCGTGTAGTTTATTCGCGACTCTGGCGTATTAGTTTATGCACACTTCATACATGTTTTTATTTAGTATGAAATTATTTATTAGTTGCTCGGGCTTTTCGAACTTGTGCCTAAACTAAATATGGCAAAACAATTTACAATTTTATTTAGAATTACCGGTATTATAGGTATGGCTATAAATAAAATAATAAGACCGCCTTTGCACACAACTATCTATTATTTTTGTATTTTATATTATTTCCACGTATTGCACATATCTATAGAGTATTCTAAATTAAAAAAAATGTTTTTACAACGGTAAAAAGAATTTTAAAATAAATTCCATAGTATTTCAGTTTATGGTGACAAACACGCGAATAAATCTTTTCTCTTTATAGTAGCAGAATATTTGAAATATTCCAAACACATATTTTTGGTTTGTTTTTATGCTATCATACCCTAATTCCGTGAGCTCGATTTTATTTTTTCCGTTAAATTACTCGTCTTAAGAAGTTTTTATAAATTCTAATATAATTGTTTATAAAGATACTTATTGTACAAACCAATGGCTTTTAATTGTTAACATCTCACATTCATGCAGTTCAGTTCGCCGTACATAGAACTAAAGAACTTTATTTAGTTGTAAAAATAATTACAAAAAATACAAAACCGAGATGTAATTAACCTCGATCCGCCAGCCCTGGATAAATAGAAAACGAGTTTTATTCCCAAATTCCGGGTTAGTATTTACTTATTTCGAATACGAAAAATATGTACGCCTTTATGCATTTGAACCTGTGCCAATTCGCAAGAACCCCGAGCATAATATGGTTGGATGAAAAAAAAAACTTTTCAAAAGCTGACTTCAAAAGCCATCACAGAATTGAATAATATTAATTTCTTATATACGTACCTAAAGGCCAGCGCATCAGGAATGCAGGGTATAGAATTTTATCTTTATACAAAGTAAAATCATACTTAACTATGGGTAGCAAGGTGCAGATTCCAATGTTTAGCGATCGACCTGCACCGAAGGGCATTTCCCTTCGTGTCATTGAAGATTACGTGTATTGGCGAAGTCTAACAAGGGTGCCTGGGGCCCATTGCAAGCATGAAACCGTTAAGGAAGGTTTCATTGTAGAACTATGACTTGCCCGGAATATACATATTTCTATCCAGGCATTTCATTAACTTTCACAGCGTTATCAAACTACATCTTTCATTTAACTCTTTCCCCAAGGGGTCCCCTGGACGAGATTGCTTAAGCATCGATATCGTGTAGAAACCAATTAGGAGTATGAGTTTACCATACCCTAACAGGTTAGTCCGCTACCATCTCAGACCGCATCATCACTTACCATCAGGTGAGATGCCGTCAAGGGCTAACTTGTGGTGTATAAAAAAAAAAAAGAGTCCATATTTCATTTGGTTGCCTTTGTTAGTTTGTGTTGTATTTGTGTCCAATGTATTAAAAATATTTTTGATATCGGACGATATTAATAATCAAACTAAAATAAAATTCTCATATAGCAGATTGAATAGTACTATTTTGTGTCAAATATTCAGATAGCAGAATGAATTTAGCAGTTTTGTATTTCATACTACGTGTCGATAAGGCGTTAATAAAATACATCCGCTATCGAAAGATTTTGGATTAGACTGTTTATTAATATCGGCTGTATAACAACAAAAAACAAATAAGTAGTGAAAATGTCACATCCACATTTTTTAACGGTGAACTAATTTTAAGACAGAACTTACAAAGGTCTTTACTGGTAAAACCCTAAGGCTAAATATTGTGTACTACAAGGTACTGTACCTTGTAGTAACCTACAAACGTTTTCATAAATAAAATAAAAAAAAAACATACGTATATAGTCACGATCAACAGCTGTTGCGTCGCCAAGCAATTAGTGGCTTCAAAGGTTCATAATGTATGAAGCTAAAATAGGCAGGTAACGTTTTAGAATTGTTTACCTGATGAGGCTAGCTCACTATACGCGTTAGGCGCTAGCAAAACATTTCGTGTGGAACAATCTAAATTTAATGAACATACGAATACTGCCATTTATTGCTGTTAATAAGGCATTCTATTTCGTTAAATGTTTTCAACTACTGTGTTTGAAATTTAATACTAGGTTGGAAATCAATACCCTCTGGTCACATTTTGTTAAATTAATGAAAATTTATAAAAAGTCATTTCAGTGAACGCCATCATCATGATCAACCTATTACCGGCTCACTACAGAGCACGGGTCTCCTTGGTTTGGCCATAGTCCACCACGCTGGCCATGTGCGGATTGGCAGACTTAATACGCCTTTGAGAACACTATGGAGAACTCTCAGGCATGCAGGTTTCCTCACGATGGTTTCAGCAAGTGATTTTATTTTAAACGCACATAATTCCGAAAAGTTAGAGGTGCGTGCCCGGATTCGAACCGCCGACCTCTGATTAGGAGGCTGATGCTCTAACCACTAGGCTATCACCGCTTCTCTAGGCTATCACCGCTTCAGTGAACGCCAAGGATTTTTTAATTACTAAGGCTCATGTTATTTGATGATAGAGTGTCTCATATGTTCACGTTTTTTTAATCCCAAACAAGTAAGCCTTTGATGGCAATCTCATTACACCTAGATGTAAGTCATGATGCAGTCGAAGAAGTTAGCGTGCTTACTTGTTAGGGTATGGTAAAACCCATACTAATTTGGTCCTATCAAAAATCGTTTGATGACACGTCTTGTAACTTCCCACCAGACCAGACTCAAAAACTCAAACTCAAGCCTAAATAATTATTTAAAGCTTTATTACTATTTAACTTCATTTTATTTATTGATTTTATAACTGTTATTTTAATTTTAAATTGACATTATTGTTTTTTTGTTGTAAGATTTTTGTTGCACGCCTTTTAGGCAGAATGTGTTAGGCTACCCTTTAATCTTAAGATCTTTATAAGAATGTACCACTTTCATGCAATAAACGAATTTGAATTTGATTTTGAATTTAAATTCAAAAACTTTAGCAAATGTTAAACTTTTGCAAACACTTGATAGGTAATAACAATTTTTTTAAGTAACAATTTGTACGATTTAAACATAAAGTTCACCGGCGAAGTTGTCACCGAGTAAGCTATCTAGTTCAAGAGTTAGATACTTGTCGCGACGAAAAATGGGCGCTCCTTTAAATACGAAGTTGGAGAGACGCCATTTTTGGAACCGCTTACAAAGCTTGAATATTTCATACATTTGTGCATTTTTTGCAAACAAATGCAGCTTGTAAATTAAACGACGAAGCTGTTAGTAGTTTGTTTTCGATATCTCTTCTTGTTCTATAACTTATCGTTATATTTACTCGAACTTCAATTTTTCTGTCTAACACAAGTTTTCCTAAACGAATCTAATTTACTAAGCTTACACTTGTTGAAAACGAATTTAATTTATAAGATCACATCATGCTAAGCGATTATACAAAGTCTAAGATAATAACGTGGGACTTTTAGGGGAATATCAGTTTTATTAAACCTGTCTTCGCTGAACACTTAATCCGGTTGGTAAAACGATTTGACGACCTCCGTGGCGCAGCGCGCGCTCTGTCGCATTATAAAGTTGGGGGTCCTGGGTTCGATTCCCGGCGCGAGTATGGTCTGGTGGGAGGCTTCGGCTGTGGCTAGTTACCACCCTACCGACAAAGATGTGTCGCCAAGCTATTTAGCGATGCGGCATAATGTCGCGTAGAAACCGATTAGGAGTATGGGTTTACTATACCCCTAACAGGTTAGCCCGCTACCATCTTAGACCGCATCATCACTTACCATCAGGTGAGATTGCCGTCAAGGGCTAACTTGTAGTGTATAAAAAAAAGGTAATTCACCAAAAAATTTATCTGGATAGTAAACTCTATGAAAGAACTGTAAAGTTGTATAATAGCATTTTTACCATCTTGGTTTTCTTCGGCATACAACACAATGCTATTGCATTACAAAGTGTACGTTATTAAACCAAAGTCTGTTTGTTCCACAAGTACTAACTCTAAGCCATATTGGCGTTCGGGCACCAGGTTACGGGCATTAATTCCGAATTTGCGGATAACCTTTAGTATTGGTACGCGAGAGCTATGCAAATTTTTATATACTTGCAGCTGTGCCAAAAGTCTTGCTTCTGAAAACATAGAAGAAAATTTCTGTTGGTACATACGAAAAACTATTACTGTATTCTTTTTTATATTCGTTCTCTAGTTGCGCATATTATGAGATTAGTCTTCAATATAACACTTAAGTTTTACTCAATTTGAACATGAGCCGAAATTTTTGAATTTGTAAAACCTGTAGTCGATATCATGTGAACAATTTTAGAGTTTTGTAAATTGACATTTTTGAAAAACGAAAATGCAATTTCATGTTCTTACAGCTTAATTATTTTACTGTTTTTTATTTTATTTATTTATTATTAATATAACAGGAATATAATTAATTATACCATAAAGGCACCGAAAAAACTAAAGAGGTTTGTCCTCGGTGCTAATCAATCAGTGTTATCTCCCTGTTTATGATTAAAGTTAATAAAAGCCACCATCTATACAATGAGCGATTAAATCCTTTATTCATTACCGCTGCAAGTAGGCCCTTGTCTGCAATTCCAACTGATAGTGAGTGATGATGAATCTAAGATGTAAGGGTTCCATACTCGAACGCTTACCTATTATTAAGACACCGCTACCCATCTTTCCGTCCATCAGTGGACATAATAGGTAGAAAGTTAAAATCCTCACTGAATGTACATTTGTGTTGCCGCTATAATAAAAATTTGAAA
The DNA here is from genome assembly GCA_928268935.1 of Lasiommata megera. Lineage (NCBI taxonomy): Eukaryota > Metazoa > Arthropoda > Insecta > Lepidoptera > Nymphalidae > Lasiommata > Lasiommata megera. The sequence goes on along the minus strand of OV743315.1, from coordinate 14,013,105 downwards.
GTAAGAAAAGAAAAAGTTTATTTATTCCAGCAAATCATACATATAGGTTTACAACGGATGTAGTATAACTTAAATTGTCTAATATATTACACTACCATTATGCACCTGTTTCCGAACTAGTTAAGACTGTATCTCGGAAAAAAAACAATGCCAACATTCGTGAGCTCTGACGTCTGTCTCAGCGTAAGACAAACTATTTCATCTTGGGTTCAGCATTGCCGCTATGTAAGTAAAGTAAATAGAAGTGCAGCTTACAACTTATCAAGCTCCGTACACATTGTTTTAGTTAGCAACCATACATCGAAAGTTTCTGATACGTATCCAATTAAAATAAATTACTTTGCTAAGCGCAATCCGATAAATTAATTGAGCGAATTTAGATTTTACAAAGCTTCGAACTCTGGGTAAGCTGCTCGTAAATCAGCTGATCTCGCGGTAAACAAGCATAGTGCAGCGTTTTACGTACCTATTAAAGTAAAATTACAACTACAGTTGTACAATGTATTGCATATTTCTATTAAATATTTAAGGCCGCCAAATATCTCGAAGTATTAATTAATATCAAGAGTTAAACGCCAGTTTGTATTACACTTGCATTGGAGTCCTAGAACATAATATAGGTTTAATAAAGAGTGCCTCCGAGACCGTTTTACTAACCTCTCTAAAAATTTAGTTAAATCATCATCATCATCATCATGATCAACCCATTCTCGGCTCACTACGGGGTATGGGTCTCATTTCAATATGAGAAGGGTTTGGCCATAGTCCACGTACGGATTGGCAGACTTCACACGCCTTTAAGAACATGGAGAACTCTCTTTCCGCATGATGTTTTCCTTCACCGTTGAAGCAAGTAATATTTTAATTGCTTAAAAACACACATAGCTCCGAAAAGTTAGAGTGGCTGAAAACCTAACCACTAGGCTATCACAGTAAACGCAATGCAATACTTAAGTGAAAATAGTATTAACTTATTCCCCTATCCCGAGTAAACCTTGCTAGATATTTAAATCTTGCTAGATAAAAAATTGCCTATGCCTGACCCAGACTCAGAGTATCAAAAGATAAAAAAACTGCTTTAGTATAAAATGTAAAATATATTCCATGTTGAGAAATCGTCCAGTTTTACTATTAATAATGGATGAAGAAATCGATTAAAGTATTCATGAGATGTTAACTCATGTAAACGCCAGGTGAAAATTGCAAAGACAAATAGAGTTAAAAAAAAAGTAGAACTCCACGTGCGAATGTACAACGGGCAGGGACGTGAGAATTTTGCATAATTCGGACTCACATTACCCTGACTTTGAGAGCTTGGTTTTAAATCGTGCTTGGAATAGTGCAACTTTTTGACCCAGAAATACTTAGTACAATTTTTTTTTTTGTTTTTTTTTTGTTTAATTTATTGTTCAAAAATATTTAAAACACATTACAATTGTAAAGCTAACCGTCCTCCAGAAACTTTACGTTTATGGGGAGGACGTCGAGTTCACATTAAGAATATGCTAAACTTATGCACTATAAATAATTAAATAAAAGAACTTAAAACTAATAATAATTAATAATTAAATATGTCATAAAAATGGTTTTTACATTTTTTTATAAATATATGCTTCCCAACCTCAGGAAATTGTAAGGAGGTCGGAAGATCCTGAAGAATTTTAGGTAGCATATATTTATAATGTCTTTTACCATACATATTTTTGGTTTTCGGTATAATAAATTGTTTGAAAGTAGGCAATTTCCGCAAATTATTGCGCCGCTCTTTAATTTTTTTTTTTTCTGTATTGGCAAAGTCTTCCTTAAGTATGGCCAGCTTAACTTTCTTCTGCACCGGCAGCACTTTACAATATTTAAAAAGATCGTTATGTTCATTACAATATTTTAGTTTGATTTTACCAGGTACAATTATTGCTAGTTATGGTTTGATTTCACTAGGTACAATTCTGATTAACTTTCGCGTTAGACTAGTGGTGAGTGTCTTCAGCTGCAGATTCGATTGTCTATAATTGTAAGGTGAAGTGTTTTTCTTGTCAAATAGTGTTTAGTCACAGCCTGGAGTAGGCCCTGTCAACCCCCTTGCTTCGAGAGCACGTTTATTTCACTTTTCTCACACTAATTTTATGTCTAATTTCTAACAATAATCGTTAAAGCTCGCATAGCTTACAGTGAATGCTGTAATTTGCTTCAATAAGCAGCATGACAGATCGTACCTCTAATCTCTCCTTTTCATGAGGAATCCTATGTCCAGATGTGGGACATCGACGATGAAGATAAAGTTTTTTGTCATCTATGACAATAGCCAGTCAGCCAGGAAAAGATAATCTTACTATCTGACTGATCATATAATGCAGTACACAAAGTTTGGTAAATAAGCTACTATTATAACGTAGGCTCATAGTCCAAGGAAATAGAGAAAAGAGAGTATACGAAAGGATTTTTGACGGTATCATCTATGAAAACAAAAATAGTGGTTTGATATTTTTATAAAAGTTAACCAGTTTAAGTGAGAAATAACGAGAGCGAAGTTATAGATAAAAGACAGTTATTAAAATACAAAAACGTATTATAAACTAGCTGCTTAGGAATCTGGTAAAATAAAGAAATGGATTCTATGGTTTTCTACCTGTTTTTTTTTTTAGGTTGTTGTTAGGGGTATGGTAAACTCATACTCCTAATTGGTTTCTACACGACATCTTGCCGGAACGCTAAATCGCTTGGCGACACGTCTTTGTCGGTAGGGTGGTAACCAGCCACGGCCGAAACCTCCCACCAGACCAGACTCGAGCCGGGAATCGAACCCAGGGCCTCCGACTTTAAAATGCAACTACGCACGCGCTGCGCCACGGAGGTCGTCAAAATTCCTTTCGGAAAATTATTTATATATTATTAATATATTACATATTATATGGACCACACCGTACTCCTTGGTGGGATAAACTGATAATTTGCTTAAACTGGAACTTTATTAAGAACGCCGCATCCGTAATTAACTGCCACCCGTCGGCGACGACCTTGTTTGGGAAGTTGTGGACAGTAAACACAAAGCTGGAATTAGGCACTGCTATATTATGCCGGGTCAAAACGCTGGCTGCCTTATTTAGATTTCATTGATTTAATATTCTACCTATGGAATACATGTAGTCTCTCATTTCTACTAATACAGCAAATATAATGGACGCTCGGAATCCTTCATTGATTTTATAAGTCAAGTTGTTAATATATAGAAATTAATGAGTATACTATTTGTACTTTTTGTTAGTCATTACTCTCATCATCATCATTATTATCAACCCATTACTGGCTCACTAAAGAGCGTGGCTCCGCTCTCAATATGAGAAGGGTTTGGCCATAGTCCACCACGCTGGCCATATGCGGATTGACAGACTTCACACGCCTTTAAGAACATTATGGAGAACTCTCAGGCATGCAGGTTTCCTCTCGATGTTGCCCTTCACCATTGAAGCAAGTGATATTTTAATTAACTACCTAAAAGTTAGAGGTGCGTGCCCGGATTCAACCCCCGTCCTCTGATTAGGAGGCGGAAGTCCTAACCACTAGGCTATCATAGCTCCTGTTGTATTAATATATAAAAAATAATGAATATAGTACTATTTGTAGTTTTTGTTATTAATTACTCTGCTACCCTTCAATTGCACTCTCTAGAAGAGATCTTTAGGGAATAAGACCGCTTATACATACTTATACTTGTAAAATGAATATATTACTTTCCGTGTTCTTATAATGAATTAGTTTGGAATAAAGTTTATCTATCTACACTGGTAAAACTTTTATTGTATTATCCATTGAAGTTTTGTTTATTTTTCGCTCACTATTTAATTTATTGCGCGAATTATTTTGTACGAGACTCGACAGTTTCGAAGATTAAGCAATCACGTTCATTGGTTGCTGCTTGAAAGATGAGTAGATGAACGAACACGAAAATACATTTTTGATAGAAATTTTCACAAATTCAAATCCCTCCAAACTAGTCAGGCATTATGTCACCAAATTTAAAAGCAACGGTCAAAACTTAAAGTAGTGAACGACAGGGAATGGTCGCTTTTAAAAGCGACTAGAATTAAAAAAAGGCAAAAAAATAATATTTAAATAAATACTAAAATCGCACATAAGAAATACATTTCAAATTTTCCCTACACGAATATTTTTCCGGAGCAAGTTTAAAAGAGCTTTCAAATTGCCGCGTCAGAGAGATATATTTATAGTCATCATTTCATCCTGTATTTCTTAAGCAGAGCCAACTTATTTAAAAGTTGCTTCCCAGTTGCTAAGTTAGAACTGAAAGGGATCAAAAGTTTTTCCAACGGAATCGACACTGTAATTACGTCTTTGATATCCTTTAACAAGATCCTTAAACTAAGGAAACCTATTGAGAACTTACTTAGTTATTTTAGTTGAAAGTTTTCTGCAATAATCATACAGTAAATAGGATGGGATTGAACAATACCTTGTTAAATCCTTTCCTAATAATGTTGTGAACATAAAAATTGTAAAAGTAAAACTTTGACCTATTAAGAATAAATAAGATTTTAACAATTTTATTGTTTACTAGCTGACGCCCGCGACTTCGTCTGCGTTGTGTTAGTGTGTTTGTTTGTCTTTTAATCACAAAGCAATAGATTACTAACCCGTATTACTTGTAATAATTACTAAACTAAAACAATCGGTGGGAGAAGTGGGAGGCGCCCGAGACGTGATGGCACAGGCGGTAGCATGCGCGTGAGCTGCGCGCGGTACTGGACAGTACTTGGACATTGCAACATTACTTTATTTTTCTAAAATAAAAGTAGCCTAAGTTACTCCTTATTACATCAGCTACCTGCCAATAAAAGTCTCGTAAAAATCGGTCCAGCCATTCCAGAGATTAGCCGGAACAAACAGTCAGTCAGACAGACAGAAAAATTGTAAAAAATGTTATTTTGGTGTATGTATGTACCGTACACATATTCATATGCATGTAGTAAAAAACGGTTATTTCAATATTACAAACAGACACTCCAATTTTATTTATTTGTATAGATTTGTTAAATTAACGCTTAAGTCCACAAGGTCAGTATTTTTATTTTCAATTCTAATTGTAAGTTTTTGAAAGAATAATCTAAATAAAATAAAATTAGGGATGCAATGCACGTTGCCTTGGACGTAAATATGGTATCAGTTATTAAAAGCAACGTTTCATAACGTTAATGCTCAGATTGGTGCACCGCGCTGGATTTCTGGTTTAAACCCTCTCTCTCATGAGAAAGGAGGCCTGTGCTCAGCGGTGGGCAGCATGTTAATAGGCTAATTATGATATCCTAATCAAAGTATGAAAGGCTGTAATTATTTTAGAAGTAGTCATATATTTGTTCATGTTCGCTTTGAAGTTTCTTATCAGAAATTCAGGGCTTTTTAACCAGAAAATGTTGTTTAAATTTTCGCAATACATATTATGTAATTTTAATGCCTTATTGAGAAATAGTGCTCTTTCATACTAACTTTATAAGTGTAAATAATAGCTTTCTCTATAGGCCTTAAGAAATAATTTTTGGATAAAAAGATAACTTTGATTGGGAAAACAGATTCATTATAGATTTTTGCTTGTTTGTAGTGTTAAGTATAAGGTTCAAGTAAGATTCAAAAATTGTTTCATAAAATCTAAATTTCAATATCACCAAAAGGTGTTGAAGTTGCTTGAAACATTTAAAACCAACTAAAACACAATTGACAGGCAGACAATCACGAAAATCGAGTGTGCGGTGCTCTGGGGATTATCCACTTCTCGCTGCGAATAGCCGCATGACGTGACTACCACCAAGTGGTTTGACTAGTCACACGATACACTGTTACGTGTCTATGGAATGGCGTGCACTTTGTGGTTTACAATTTCGGAGTCTGTTCGTTGCTCAAAGAGATCGAGAGCTCGCTTCCCACGCAGATAGACGGTCAATAAGCAAGCTCGTTGCACGTTCCTTCTGTTTGTGACTTTGCCCCATACTATTGGCGGGGTACGTTTTTATTATGTAATTACAATAGGTTACCAGGAAATATTAAAAAAAAATCTATTTATCCAGTGCCATTGCTCATTCGTCAAAGAGACGAAAGATATAAATCTACGTTGTCGATCTCCGTGATGCAGCGCGTGCGCAATCACGTTATAAAGTTGGAGGCCCTGGGTTCGATTCCCGCCTCGAGTCTGGTCTGGTGAGAGGTTTCCGCCTTGCCAGCGGGTTAGTTACCCTACTGACAAAGACGTGTCGCGAAGCGATTTAGCTTCCCGGCGCGATGTCGTTAGAAACCAATTAGGAGTATAAATTTACCATACCTCTGACCGCCCGCTCCCATCTTAGACTGCATCATCACTTACCATCAGAGATTGCCGTCAAGGGCTATCTTGTGGTGTATAAAATAAAAAATAAACGACGAGCAGACTAGCTATTTCGGACACATCATGCGACGTGGGAGTGATTGTCTAGAAAAACTTATTGTGCCAGGCAATACAGTCGGCAAAAGATCGCAAGGCCACTCACCAACCAGATGGGCAGACCAGCTGAGGGACTCTAAGTGCAAATTTCACACAATTGCAAGACTAGCCTCTGATAGAAGCCGGTGGAAACAATTAATCCGCACCAGGACACGATTTTCAGTAGAGAGAGAGAGACTAGCTGGCTGACTGACAAATTGGATACGACTACCGCGGGCTCAATACAATTCCACTCATACTACAACTAAAAAAAAGTCGTGTGGCACTCGGTGACTGCCGCGGTAAAGCTATTGCATAGCATTTTTTATCAACTAAATTATTAATATTTCAAAAACAACAATGAAAATAAAAATATTAAAAACATTGAGGTTATTTTTGATAAAATTAATTTAAAAAAAAGCAAAAGGGAAATGAGTAAAATTTAACTCTAGATTTGATTACAGAGAGACAACGGGACAGGTGAAACTAAATAAAAATGCTTGTCATAATAATAAAAATTAAAAAAACGTGATAAAAAAAATAAAGACGTACCCCAGGCTCGAACCTACGACTTTCTGCACAAAATAGCATAGGTGATAACCGCTATTCCTCGGCAACTGTACTGGCCGTGGCGAAATATCTATATGGTAAAAAGTATCACCGCTGTGCCCGTCGGAGTGGGGTGCGTCAGGTTTTTTTTCGTTACGGAATTTCTGAATTCGGTCCCCGCGCTCAAGGCCCTCGATAGAAGCTATGCAATAGCTTAAAAACACTGTTGTATTTATAATATGGGTTAAGTATCTTGTGTTTTATTCGAAGACCTGAAATAACAGGTAAACGACAAAAGCAATTGTGACGCAGTTATACGCTACAGGAAAATATAAAGTATTTGGTGTCTGTGTTAGTGTAACTACCCTGTCACGTTAATCATTCCGCGTCGAGAAGCGACGAAGTGCGGACTTGTTTTTAAGGGGACGTGACGAGACGCTGTGTTATGAATATAAGAGACGCAACTCCTAATTTATTACGCTTTAAATTTTTGATATTATCTTCTTTTTTACGGTAAACTTCAAGAATTTACCATCTTATCTATATATTATATGCATATATAGATACACTGGTACGCGTATATATAGATATCTGTTTTGTCATCGTGTGCCAAAGTTTTTGAAGCGCTCATACAGAAAAAAATTGTTTACTGAACTGAAAATGTTAAGGTTCATTTAAACTATGCATGCTGTGGTCATTTCCAGAATGACCAATCTCATGTTTGTTCTTCTATCTTCTGTTTTTGGCATTTTTTTTTAATTGTCACCTAATTTAATGATCCAATAAAGCAAAAATAAAAAACTTTTTAATTAGATGAGATTATTTTATATCTGGAATTCAATTCCTATTTATAGCAGAGATAACTGTCAGCTTTACAACAATATAAATATTCTGCATCAATTAGACATTAATATGTTCAGTTTTTCTATCTGTTCGAAGTACGACTACGAACTCCGTGGCGCAGCGCGTGCGCTGTTGTATTTTAAAGTTGGAGGTCCTGGGTTTCATGCCCGGCTCGAGTCTGATCTGATGGGAGGCTTCGGCCGTGGCTAGTCACCGCCTACCGACAAAGACGTGTCAGCAAGCGATATAGCGTTCCGGCAAGATGTCGTTAAGAAACCAATTAGGAGTATATGTTTACCATACCATACAGGTAAGCCCGCTACCATCTTAGACCGCATCATCACTTACCAGGTATTTTTTTCCGGAAACAGTGCTTGATATAAACTTGAATCGAAATCACTGCTTTTGTCGCTCGCGGACGACTATAAAATGAGATAAGTATTTGAAGTTGTTTTGGTAGCATTGTGTCACTTTCTGAAGCTCGGCTAAGGCAACGAGTTTACATTGAATTTTGTAAAAATCCGTCATAATAAAAAAGAATTGCGCTTTAGAATTACGATCTACTTTCCTTCTACTCCACTGCCCCGTCCCCAATACCGGGGCCAAAAGAAATAATATGTTCCAACAGCCTGGTCTTGTTTTTTTTCAAACAGATAAGAATATTTTTTACATGGATGAAGAACAAGGTTCTACTATGTGACTTAATTTAATTATATCTCCCAGAGGACTACTGGTACTTATGAATGACTCAAAAGCTTACATCTATTCCATAAAGACCAAACATTTCTTCAGAATTAACAGTAACCATATTCATATGCATGCATCACTATCCGACCCAAAATATATAGCTACTAATCAGAAGCGATGATAGCCTAGTGGTTAGGGCGTCAGCCTCCTAATCAGAGGTCGGCGGTTCGAACCCGTTTTAAAAAAATATCGCTTGCTTCAACGGTGAAGGAAAACATCGTGAGGAAACCTGCACGCCTAAGAGTTCTCCATAATGTTCTCAAAGGCGTGTGTAGTCTGCCAATCCGCACATGGCCAGCGTGGTGGACTATGGCCAAACCCTTCTCATATTGAGAAGAGACCCGTGCTCTGTAGTGGCCGGCAATGGGTTGATCATGATGATGATGAATCAATTGGACAGATATTAAATAAGTACTGTATTAGTATGAATTCTAAAAGTTATACACTAATTAACAGTTCCGTATTCTAGCCACTTAGCATTGTGCCTTGTAGCAAGTAACATCTTATTTCAACATAAACAGTAAAACAAAAAATGAAGCCATATCTAGCTACCAAGAGATTTCTGGATGTCTAGAGATTATATTGGGCACTTAAATGTAGTCAGGGAGTCACTTAAGTGAGTTAGATAGCTTTAATTGAATATTTGTCACCTGAGAATTCAGAACTATATTTCGTCTCAAGATTGCCCAGTGGTTAAGACTTCGGCCACACTTCGGACTTGTAGGCATGTACCTTGTTTCAAGGCGTGTGAAGTCTACCTTTCCGTGGCAGCGTGGTGGACTACGCCTTAAACTCTTTCTTATTCTTGCGTCTAAGAGATTACCCTAGTACTTTTAAAAGTAACAATTGAGAATTAAATATTATAGTATAGAGCCAGATAGCTTATGACATCTAAATTAATAGCGGATATGTCTTCAGAAATTCATTGTCATACTATGTAAACCAATTGACTCATTATCACCGTTCTAAGATTTTAAAAATATGGGAAAAATAAAGAAGCTATCCTTTTGTCATGAGATTAATGTTTGCTTGGATCTTATGTCCGGTATTTGATGTATTCGACGATTGTTTACTTGAGATAGCTTTAATTGAACGAGATAACTTATTTGTAACATGAAAATCCAAATTAATATCTCGTTAGAAAAGGTTATGCTAGAGTTAAATTGTAGTAAATATGAAACTAAGTCCTAGATATTGGGAATGATTTAAGGTAGCCACTGTTACTAAAGACTTTTTTTTTTATACACTACAAATTAGCCCTTGACGGCTATCTCACCTGGTGGTAGGTGATGATGCAGTCTAGGATGGTAGCGGGCTAACCGGTTAGGAGTATGGTAAACACACTCCTAAATGGTTTCTACGCGACATCGTGCCGGAACGCTAAATCGCTTTGCGACACGTCTTTGTCGGTAGGGTGGTAACTAGCCACGGCCAAATCCTCCCACCAGACCAGACTCGAGCCGGGAATCGAACCCAGGACCTCCAACATTTTAATGCGACAGCGCACGCACTGCGCCACGGAGGTCGTCAAACGACTACGGATTTTGAGTTTGATTCATCGTCAGACCGTTGCCATAATATAATTTAGTGTGGAGTTTATTTATTAGGAAGCCAACGTGTATACAACTATCTTAATTTAAGGACACATTCTACAGTTCTCTTGTAATATTGTGCATTCCACTTTTAGGTTAACTCAGCAGGCGTAATAAGAGACAAGACATTATTTGTTAAAAAAAAACTTATCTAAATAGAGAGTTCATAAATATAACCACTTTTGAGCCATCAAACCATCTTCATAACTTCCATTGACAGAAGTTTACACCATGTAAACAAATGTCGATGTTAAATATAAATATTTTGTATTTAGGTTCTGACGTAGATGATATGAATAGAAATACAATTTAAAATAAATATCTTATAAAAAACTAAACTGTAATGCGAATAAATTTTAAAAAGTTACCGAACAAGTTTGATGGGTACTGTTATGACAAGAGAAAATCCAAGAAACAGCGACGTTGAAACCAAAAAACCTTTTTGTATGAATCTAGCAAAATTAACGGCACAAAATTCATTTATGTATAGAAAAGTATCCCGCTTCTTTCTCAACCTGTACTGAAATATAAAGAATAATAAAATGCTTTAGCTTTCACAGTGATAAGTGTCCGGTACGTAATATTTTTACGCTGCATCCAGTTCATAATATCGGGGGTAGTTGAAAATTACGTGCACTTTAACAATTTAAAGTTAACCGCTAAGCCAGCCGTGTGCGGCGCAGGTTACATTAGCATAGAAATGGAGCCGCGGTCTGGCTCCAGCTTGAATGGTATCGCTTGTAATTAAGCTATGCACGCCTGTCTAGCCCGGGGTAATTTCCAGTTAGCTCTGGATGAAACGGGAGCCTCATTAAATACTAAGCGCGGGTGACGTTAAAATGTTACTCGAAGTCAGTTGAAAATTCTACATAAATAAATTAAAACACTCAACGAAAGACCGTACCTCTAAAACCATGATCAAAACACTCCCTCCGTCCCTCAAAAACCATGATCTCAATTCGGTGCCCGTCTATGTAAGTACAGTCCTGCAGATCTTAATCGATTTGCAAGAGTAAGGGGATGCTCCTGATAAGATCCCTTAACATGTTGTCCAGTATTCTTATTATGTGTTGCTGTGAACAATAGCTCTGAGTATGTTTAATGGTTATCAGATATATATAGTAAGTTTGTTTTTATGCACCACAAGTTAGCCCTTGACTGCATCTCACCTGATGGCAAGTGATGATGCGGTCTAAGATGGTAGCGGGCTAACCTGTAAGGGGTATGGTAAACTCATACTCCTAATTGGTTTCTACACAACATCGTGCCGGAACGCTAAATCGTTTGGCGACACGTCTTTGTCGGTAGGGTGGTAACTAGCCACGGCCTAAGCCTCCCTCCAAACCAGACTCGAGCGGGGAATCGAACCCACGACCTCCAGCTTTAAAATGCAACAGCGCACGCGCTGCGCCACGGAGGTCGTCGAAGTTAGACATAAGATATTGTTTTAAATTTCACAAATGAGCTTAAAATAACATCTGCAAAATATGGTATAAAGCTAGAATTAAAATGATGATCTTATATCAAAAAATATATATTTCATTGGTAACTATTTATAAAATGAGCTTTCACCCCCGCTACACTCTCTTATATGTGTAATATCGTTGTAGTTTTTGTAAATCCTTATATATTGTAATATACACATTTAGGTGAGGCCGAAATTATTCATTCATAAGATGATAAAATTTCAACAAAGTTAGCTTCTCTGAGACTTCTACGATCTATAAACAAGCCGTCGCGTTGAATTAAGGCCATCGATTTACTCCTCTAAATGTCGCAAATATAAATATAATTTATTCCTGAAAGCTGTCAATAGCACTTTTTTTTTTTTTTTTCAAAAAATTTCTTTAACTGAATATTTTGTCAGAATATTGTGATGAAAAAAATACTTTGTTTCATCCAATAACAACAATATTTTCTATTAATAATATTAGCTATAGTCGTAAAAATGTAATAGGCCCGTTTGGACATATGTCATAGTGACGGAACTAGTTATGTAACCATACGACTCAGTACTCGATATTTATGATAAATCGATTCAAGTTTGAATATTTCTCATTTGATTATATACTTATTGTTAAGTACAGTGGATTAAAATTTTGTTTAGAAAATTTAACTTTAAATTTAATACTGCAGATATTTTGAAATGGTAGAATTTGTTTTTAGTTTAATATTTTTAGTTGCTCTTTATTCATTTTCTTCGGATTATGAGCCAAAATCGTCACCTGTAAATATAATCATTTCATTTTCAAGGATGTAATCAATATAGACGTTTCGGTCGTAATCTTCTTTTATTATTTTTCGAGTTCTTTCTACCACTTTTATCCTTCTTTCTTTCTTTTTTCTTTTTTATATAGTCTTCTACTGTAATTGTGGCACAAGCTTCTTTCATGGCATCCTTTGACTTGAGCCCAAATCAACTCAATTGCACTGTACTGACAATGGTACGGCGGCGTTCTTATAACTTTGAGTCCATGCTGGACTGCCAATTCATCAATTTAATTATCTGGTAAAAGAAAATAAACCTGCGAAACTAAATACATTTTAATTTATTTCTTTTACCAGTTTCATCAATGACAAGAAATGTTGAAAGCTGATTTCAATATTTTCATGTCAGCTTCAATGACTTGTCTTAGTAGCCATGCCACTAAATCCGCCTTTTGTTTGCTTACAAACTTACGAAATTATACTATATTAAAAGAATAATATGTTATATTACAACCACAATGTGGTTATTAATTTAGAGTTCAACATTCCATCACAAGTAATCATTGAATCAATTATACTTTTTGTCTGATTAATATCGTTTTTTTTGGTAACATCCCTAGTAATTAAAAAGAAAAAGAGTCCACCGACGTAACCTTGTAACCCATGTCCAGTATTATGGGCCAAAAATGTTTATGTTTAAATAAAATGGTTTATTAGGCAAAATAAATAGTAAAATTGCCTTCTTTAGTAATTATTACAATAATTATGTATTTTTAACTGAAAAAAGATATGTAATCGTGATGTTATAACTTTTTAGAAATAAATAATATTGTGTGTGTCCATAACAAGGTTATGCTGTAGATTTTTTATGTCATTTCTGACATATGTCCAAACGGGCCTATTACGTTTTTACATCTATAACAAGACAACAATTGATCAAAAACATTTAGCCTTGTGAATAAATCGTAAAAAAACGTATATAAGTTGTTTTTAAGGTCAATTTATATCATTTGACCTTAAAAACATCTAACCGATTATCTAAGCTTACTTTAAAAAGATATTTATGATTTCTCAACACTTGCCCATCACTTTAGTACATATTAGGTATTCTGTGAAAAATGTAAATGCTATCATCTATCATTTAGTTGAACTTAGAATGTTTCTTATGAGAATAAAGTCTACAAACCTAATCTCAAATCTATGATATTCGCTTTGCAAACTTTGAAGCTTAGGAGAGATACCTAAGTCAAAAACAGTTTACACTCAAATAAATCCTATTGAACAAAGTGGTTGGATAATCTATATTCAAACGTGTGCAAGTGAAATAAATTATACAAAAACTGTACCTCACGCAGGTGTGACTTGAAATTAGAAAGAGAACCACCCGCAGATTCGGTTTTAGCGATGCATACCAAATAAGATAGCTGGATTTTCGTAACCTTATGGGCTTGCAGGGATTTATCTTCTATCTTCTAGTGATTCGGACGAAATTAAATTGACAGTTAATATACCTCATTACTTGTCTGTCTGTGATATTTTTTGTAATAAGGAGTTGCTACCAATCGCAGTCCTCGATTACACAGACGAATTCACCTCGATATACTTTCATTTTGAACTAATAAAACCATACAAAAATAAGCAACAGAAATAGTGCGTTTAACCACGCGGATTTCAAGAGCTGGATGATGGCAATCTTCGAGCAAGACTTCAGGGCGGCATCTAGAGGAAGGTACTGCACCCGTAGTAGGAAAATATTAATTATAATGGTCTTACCAGCTCTTTCGCTTTGATTGGGATTGTGGTCCACCTTATAAAATATATTGATAAATAAAATAAATATCGTATTGAATATAAAGCTTTGACTTACGCAAACTATCATAGATTATATTTACAAGTTTATTTATTATTATAGGATTGTGGTTTCAAGAAAAGCGAATGGCTTGACCTGACTGAGAAATAAGGACACGAAGCGGCCTATCCGCCACCACTTCGAGTCCTTTGCTCTTTATATAGGATGTTTTTTATTTCATTATTCTCATTTTCTTTCATAGTGTTTGCTGAAATTATGTTTGTGACTTGGTTTTGTACACCGTATGTAATTGTATTGCCACAGGCAACATTTTATTTATTATTTGCTAGCAGCAATACCTGACTACGCATTTCTATGGTTTAGTTGATCAAAAAATAATTGCGTGTAATGCTTTCACATCTAACAGATGGTATATTTCAACAAGTTCTCTGAAAACGTTTTCTTTTGGGAAAGCGAGCAAAAAAGGAAACAAGCAATTAAGAATTTCGGAGATTTTATTATTTAAACACTGAACTTTACGTAACAAGCAGGTGTAATCTCGCTAAGTTCATATCAAATAATTAACATTAGAGAGACATTATTAATTACACGCGTCTGTTTTTCAGTAGGGTAGCTTATCGTCAAGTCTTTCAATGGTGTAAGTCTTATAGACAAACCGGTTAAAAAATCACCTAAATTATAGAAATACATTTTTTTTTAAATTTCAATGTTTGAACGAACGCACAACAGATGTTGTGAGGACCTTCGTGGCGCAGTGCGTGCGCTGTCGCATTATAAAGTTGGAGGTCCTGGGTTTGATTCCCGGCTCGAGTCTGGTCTGGCGGGAGGCTTCGACCGTTACTTGTTACCACACTACCGACAAAAAAATGTCGCCAAGCGATTTAGCGTTCCGGCTCGATGTCGCGTACAAACCAATTCGGAGCGTGGGCGTACCATACTCCTCATCACTTACCACCAGCTGATATGCCGTCAAGGGCTAACGTGTAGTGTATAAAAGAAAATGTGAAATTTAGTAATTTCCTATTCCTTTTAAAATATTTCGAAAGCTAAGTTGCATATGCGTGCATCTGCATCACAAACATTTCGTCTGCTTTCACCTGCATATTCCTCTCCACGGAGTTGCGAGAACTACGTTGAATATTCAAGTTTTTAGGTCAACGAGACTCGCTAAAAAGATAAACATGAAATTATGGTAAACATGCAATTAAAAAAAACCCACTTAGTCGTACATACCTACTGAGTATTCAGATTATTTCTGCAGATAATAATAGAACTGTATCGTTTCAATTGCGTTTACCGAGAGTCGTAATGCAGAGGTATTTCTTAATACAAACCGCGCCGTGATCAGACGTGAACTCCATTTTATATTACGTAGTATATGTACATACTACGATCGGACGCACGTGGACATTGCTACCGAACTGGTAGCAATTTCAGGCTGAAATTTCTGAAATATAGCCTATGTTAGGAACTTATGGAAAACATAAACATAGCTATCGAAATGGGGAAAAAATTATTAAAACCACTTCATTCAAAGTTTATGGATAACAATTGTACACAAAAACGAATATTAATTGTTATTTAAATATCTAAAATCGACATCAGTGTCAATGGATTGTGAGTTTTCCAAACCTTTCTCTTATTGGCAGCCTGTAATATAGGTTCATAGGTTAGGGGACTTCCTACCATCGCTAAAAATAGTATTATATTAATACTAGATGTTGAACGACGTCATTCCGTTTTTTATTTCGTATCAAAGAATAACTCGTTTATTTTCCTGGGCTTGAAGTTGCCTATGTCTTTCTATAGGAGATAATTTTTTGGTCAAAAATTTTAACTCGATCTAATTTGCTGTATTTCCTTTAACTATTATACGTAACAAAGAGAGTTCATAGCATCGATTAACTTCATGCGAGAATATACATGAGTTTAGCAATTTCGAGCTATCTATACAGTTGAGTGTTACCTACCAGTTTTTATTTGTATTGACTTATTTTAAAATAATTTCGCGTTGCCAGACTATCCCTGAGTTAATTTTTATTTATGAGAAACAAATATCTAAGAATTCGAACTTTTCATTTATATTAGAAGTGAGACCAGAAAAGGAGAAAATAGAAATTATTCTGATGATAATATTCATTAAGCAAGTAATTTTAAGAAGTATGTTGCTTGTAATGTCTTTTTGACTTTGCTAGCTATCTTTATTGAAGGTATTGCATATTTACTAGCTACGCCCCGAAATTTCTTCCAACTAGTTCCCATCCCCGTGGGAATACGGGGATAAAAATTAATAAGCAAGATATCTAGGATATACCCTGCTACTATTCTTACAGATAATGTGACTTTTGTTATTTAAAATCGGTTTAATGGGTTATGCGTGAAAACGCAACAAACAAAATCACTTTCAAATTAATAAGATAAGTCAGAATTTTTATTAAACTTCAACCCGTCTGAAATACCCGGATATTTGTAAATTTACGTTGAAGAATACCCATACCATAAATTTACGTAAAGTTATGCATAGACGCATTGATCATGAATCCAAACCGAGGAACTTTTAATATAGCTGTGTAAAATCCGATATGTTCCGGAAGGCTTTCCTGGCACGCTACCAAAATAAAGCAAGAACATCATTAAATGTGTTCACGGCCACTACTCATCGAAATGCGAATTTAAAAGCATTACATTAAAATTAAGTTAGTGGAACCGTTCGAGATTAAAATAAATCCCTGTACTCGTACATGCAACAATTAAATTAACGTTAAACTAATAACGAACCAGTTATTTATTCAAAACAATCAGAATGCTTTCGACTAATAAAATATATTATTGGAACACGAATATTGAATGCCTTCAAAATATTATGTTTAACAACCCGCTCTTGAGATGCCTGTGGAATGTTAATCCGCAACAAAATCAACTCAGGCATTGTATATCAGAGGCATTATATAATGTTTTATAAACTTTGAAAATCCATTAAACTCCCGACGCAAAAATAGGGGTTTATGCGCTTACGCATGATTCTCTGGCATCGTAGCTCCCAAAAGAATGAATAGTTTTAGATGTAGTTATTGTCTGTTGATATGCTCTGGTCACGTTGACCGATGGTTCTTCTGTATTAACTATAAAGTTCAATATTTGAATGATCATCAGTTTATTAGAACAATTACATAGATCGAGCACACTACTTAGATGCGAGTTGGTGGACTTTATGGGTCAAAATGTTGGGTCATCTTATTTACTACATGTCGAAGAAGAATAGTCCCACGTTTTGTATGAACCGTTGCTAAAGTAAGTTTATTTATTTAATTTATTTATGAATAAACATCTACATAGTTTTTATAATAATCACGTGTATTCAAACCTTTGACAATAAGTAGTTACACGTATTAGAAACTGGGTGAAATTAATAACCACTTCGTATTTATATGCAACTATCTTTAATGTTTTGACTTTAAACAATTACTTTTAGAGTTAAGATAACTAATTATTCTCAATTTATCTAAATCAACCGCGCTTGTATGACGTTCTCCAAAACCGCGGCAGCCTTGTTCGCGCTCTTTTTTCAATCTTCCCGCCATCCAAGTTCTTTTTCTTCATTTTTCACATTACGTTCGAAAACCGAAGTTGGTATCTTCTTTGTAGCGAGCACTGATGTGGCTTGATTGAGAGTTTATGTGCATAATATAAATATTAAATTAAGTGAACTATAATATAATCTTTAACACACGGGACACGCTAATCTATATAATACTTACTAAATAACTACTACTTATAAACTGACGTCATAATAACGACGAAACCTATGTTATCAAATTTCGTTCAATATTGGATTATAGTACAATCTTATGAAGACATGTGTTAGTATCCGTATTTACTTATGAAAGTA
This sequence comes from Lasiommata megera, assembly GCA_928268935.1. NCBI lineage: Eukaryota > Metazoa > Arthropoda > Insecta > Lepidoptera > Nymphalidae > Lasiommata > Lasiommata megera. The sequence goes on along the minus strand of OV743315.1, from coordinate 13,995,004 downwards.
CCTCTAACAAACAAAGTAATAATTAAATTGGACAAGTTCTTTGTGAAGTTGTTCGAACTACCAACTAGGAGTTGGGGGAGACTGTAAAATGTATCCGAAACAGTTCGCCGTTGTTAAATTTAATTTGTCAAGTTACCGGCTTTTCTCTTTGCTTGAGTAGGAGTTTACGCTGCTATTCAGTTAAATCTAGAATAAAAACTAAGAAAACTTTTTTGTTTCTTTTTTTGCTGTAAGGAATCACTTGTGATAAAGCACGCCTTCATACCCCTGGGACTTGCTATGCCTTCAGTTAGGCATTTTATTATAATTGCAGCACTCTTTCTATTTGTATAAATTATTGATAAGAAAACGATTATGAATCAATTATAGTCTATCCAAAATTTTGACCAACTCACGTTGCCAAAGTCAAACGTGTATATCCATCTTTCTGTATGTCCATAGCATCATCATCATCATCAAGATTTAAAGATCATTTGAGAACATTACCGAGAACTCTCAGGTGTGCAGGTTTTCTAAGGTATTGTATTCGTTCGACGTTGAAACAAGTGATATTTAAAATTTTTAAAAACGCACATAGCTCCGAAAAATTGGAGGAAATTGCGTGCCCTGATTCGAACCACCGACCTCTGATTAGTAGACTGACGCCCTAACCACTAGGCTATCACCGCTTCAGTATAGTTGCTAGACAATAATGACTTACATTCTGTCTCATTTTGTGAAAATTAGGAAGGTCTCTCCAAATAGTTATAACATAAATACGTCATACAATATACAGTACAATATACCGAAAAAATTATGGATACTTACATAGTTCAAAACATTCTATGAGTTTCAAAGTGATAGACGGCACTCACATACACACACACACGCACACACACACACACGTTCACGCACACACACACACACACACACACACACACACACTCACACACACACACACACATAATTTAGACACAAGATATATTCAGCATGCAATATTTTCATAATTCTTCTTGTTTTTTTTTAACTAATTGTTAAACTTATCTTTAACTTTAAATTAATCTAAACTCAACACATACTGAAATATTTTATATGTTAAAGTGCTCTTGATATGTAACTTTTAATTTATTCAATGTTTGGGAAGGCACTGGCCCCTAAGATACGGGTTTTCCTAGTTTAGGGGTCAGGATTCCATTGTATTGTGCTGTACTGAGTTTTATAAATAAAGATTATTATGCAGTCTGCATGTTACTAATACGTTACTCATAGTTATACATATCGCTACTACTACTACTTCGGGTGCTTTGATTAAAAGAGCAAGCAATATTTTGAATTACGACGGAAACACAACCTTTGGTACCAGCCCGCATTGAGGTTTCTTGTGGTATTTCCAAGTATCGCAAAGTCTGAACGTGGCAAGTTTCCAAACCAGGTACCTTCACAAAGGAAAATGTTTCGAGCCGCAATTATGCAATATTTTCACGTCCGCTTTTCAAAGTAAATTTCATACGGCGAGTTATAGTGAAAGTTTTCTCTTTAAGTGATACAATTATCAATAATTGGTTTCGGCTATTGTACTAGATTAACTATCTCAGAATATTTAAATAGTCCGCTCTATTTAAACAGCCTACATCATAGTACTAATGATGCCCGTGGCTCAGCGCGTGCTTTGCCTTATTATTGTGGGAGGTTTATCGACGACCTCCGTTCCGCATTGCGTGCGCTGTTGCTTTATACACTTGGAGGTCTTGGGTTCGATTCCCGGCTCGAGTCTGGTGTGGCTTCGGCTAGTTACCATCCTACCGACAAACAGAGTCGCCAAGCTATTTAGCGTTTTGGCAGGATGTCGTGTAGAAACCAATTCGGAGTATGGCCTTATCATAGCCGTTAGGTTAGCCCGCTACCATCTTAGACCGCATAACCACTTTCCATCAGGTGAGATGTCATCAAAGGCTAACTTGTGCCACCCCACTGGCAAGGACTTACCACCTAGAAATTCGGGGATGGTGCCGCGTAGAAACCGATCAGGAAGGTTGGGTTCAGCGGGCATTGCATCAGTGTCTCTGGTGCAGATTTTCATGGACGACGGTAACTCGGTATGATTTTTTTTTTTTTATCCACTACAAGTTAGCCCTTGACGGCAATCTCACCTGATGGTAAGTGATGATGCAGTCTAAGATGGTAGCGGGCTAACCTGTTAGGGGTATGGTATACTCATACTCCTAATTGGTTTCTACACGACATCGTGCCGGAACGCTAAATCGCTTGGCGACACGCCTTTGTCGGTAGGGTGGTAACTAGCCACGGCCGCAGCCTCCCACAAGACCAGACTCGAGCCGGGAATCGAACCCAGGACCTCCAACTTTATAATGCAACAGCGCGCGCGCTGCGCCACGGAGGTCGTCAATGATCGGGTCAATCTACTCGTTTACCCGCAATAGCCGTAGAAAGGCTGCCATTTCCAAAATAAAAGAGTTTTTAATTATTAATTAAATATTAATTACATTTGTAAATTTGTACCGAATGAGTTTCGATTGGTTTTGGGTCAATCACATACCAATACCACGATTCGAGTATTGATTTTAACATTTGTCACCTGATTAAAATAAAATATAATATTATAACTTTAGAACTTTGGGTTGGGATAATTAAATGAGGTCGCTTATATAATATATATCTAGAACAGTTTGTATAGCGTACCTACCCGTATATACCAGCTCAACTGGATCAGGTATGCAAGTGAAGCAAGGGCATTATATTATAACAAGTTTATTAAACCAAAGTTTCACTCGGTTAGTCTAGTTAGTAAGTTAAAGGAGCTAAAATATCAGCCAACTCTCCCATACTTTACCTGACTTTGTAACACGTTTTCTTTTGTGCAAGGATCTTTTCAAAGCAGTGTTTTATCATAACCAACCATCGTATATTACTATACTCATAAATGGGTAATATTTTGCGAAATTTTCTTTCCGGAGTAGCAGTGGAATTTAATGATAGGATTTGATTATTATAAATAGATTACAATGCTTCCCGTGGTACTATATCTGGGTTAATTATTGCATTACTCGATATGCCTTTTATTCTTGTGGCAACCTCATGAATAACCCTACGCAAGCGGAGGTAAAAAAAAATATTATTCCATTACATGTTAGCCCTTGATGAAAATCTCACCTGGTCTAAAGTGCCGTCTAAGTGGCTAACGACGCTGTCTTAGATAGTAGCGGGCTAACCTGTTGGTCCATATACCCATATTTCTTATTGGTTTCTACGCGACATTGTGCCGGAACGCTACATTTATGACACGTTTTCGTCATTAAGGTGGTAACTACCACAACCACTACCAGAATCGAGACGGGAATCGAACCCAAAACCTCCAACTTTATATTGCAATAACGCCCGCGCTGTGACACGGATGTCGTCATATTTTCGGAAATTTTAAATTAAGTTAAATCAAACTCTTACTGATTAAAGCTCCGCGGTTTTCCTACTCACCGCTGTATGGCGGAACCATGGGAGTGCTCTCCCACACAATGGTGACTCCACCAGAAGGTGTTCGCCGCAGACCCACTCCGGGCACCACGTGCGCAGTTCTACAGTTGTATTCGAGGTGGTGCCGGAACATCATACCAGCCTTTCGCACCAAACTGTGAGTATATAGACAACCCCCCTTACTCGTAACGTTATCTGTTTAGTTTTTATCCGTTCTTATGTTTTTGCAAATGCTTACCATTTGACCAGCGAAACACTAAATTTATTCAGTGTCCAACAATGATCACAACAAATATTTTAATGCTAGAAGCGTCAATAAATTTTGCGCGCAATACTAATTCGTTTTTGTACTACAATGCATCATAACTCGATAATAATAGATGTTGGACAATTGAAAATGGGTTAGTTTCATAAATCAGAGGAATTTATCGAAATAAATCGAACTACCAAAATGTACAACAGAGGCATGTCGGGTTAACGGTTGCAAATTCATACAGAGATGGCAGCACTAAAAGCATGGTGGAAAAAGCTTGCTATTTTGTCTCACGGGCTCACGTATGTGGCTCATTAAAGCGTAATTATTATCATTCACTAAGTCGCTATGAAGCGGTGATAGCCTCGTGGTTAGGGCGTCAGCCTTCTAATCAGAGGTCGGCGGTTCGAATCCCGGCACGCACCTCTAACTTTTCTGAGTTATATGCGTTTTAAAAAAAATTAAAATATCACTTGCTTGAACGGTGAAGAAAAACATCGTGAGGAAACCTGCACGCCTGAGAGTTCTCCATGATGTTCTCAAAGGCGTGTGAAGTCTGCCAATCCTCACGTGGCCAGCGTGGTGGACTATGGCCAAACCCTTCTCATATTGAGAGGAGACCCGTGCTCAGTAGTGAGCCGGTAATGGGTTGATCATGATGAAGTCGCTACACTATTGCTGACATTATTTTGCAACCTCACAGTAGGCGCCCTTAGGCAGCCTAACTGTCTTGGGGGAGGATCAAGCTGTCCTGATCCTTCCCCTTGTAGCGCGGTAGGCCCGGCGCTAGGCCGGAGCGGCTGGTAGGGCGTCCGGGACGTATACAACAGGTCCCCCGGGTGTCCACTAAAACCTGCGAGAGGGACATGCCGTGGTGGTTTTTAGTTCGGGTATTCCCCCTTCGGGTATGGGAGTCCCACATAACCTCCTTCCCGCCCAAGGGTACGGAGGTAGCCATAAAGCTTTTCCACCACGACAAAAAAAAGGCGCGTCCCAGACGTTCCCTTAGTTTCTTCGAGCTCTAGGGCTCAAAATTTCTTCTGGCAGAGCTTCTTTCCGAAGTTCGCCAAACAGCCCGGTTACGCTGCCGCAAACAAAAGGGTTAGTACAGCTAATAGTCAGTCCAAAAAAAAAAAAAATTTTTTTGTTTTACCTTACGTTTGCGTAAAAAGTTAGATTTGTTCTGTAGTAGCGGCTGTGTGTAGGTGTGTGCGTGCATACGAGCGCGTGCGTGTGTTTGTCCAATTTCCTATTTATAAAAAAATGTGTGACTTAAAACTAGAAACGTATATTGATGGATAATGCGTTACCAATACCACACCTACGATGTATAACAAATATTTCATGCAGCAAGGGAACAACTAGGAACTATTTATTTTATTCAACAAAGCTACACGTCGGAAGTCGTTGGTAGATAGAAGGATACAGATACGGAACGTTTAATTAATACTTGAAAATTCGATTAATTTCCTATAATTACAGAATTAATTTGTACATTGTAAATTGTCTCCCGAACATAATTATGATCTCCTAGTGGGGCCTTCCGATGTATAATTAAAGCGGCTTACGTTCAGTAATTGGAATCGGAAACTTTTGTTGTTAATGGAATTAATAAGATTAATAAAATTATAACAATTAAACTTTAATTGGAGGTGAGCATATCATTTATAATTTTACTTGTTGTGTTACTTACACCTTCAAAATAAGCTTTCAATGTAGATTTCGGTCGGTTACTGCGGAGTATCTTAAGGAGTTAATGTTGACTTTAAAATGTACAACTTGAAATTACAACATTTACCCTCAGTGAACACTTTGCATTTATTTCGAGTTTATTATAGTATACAATACAATTGCATCATTTTATTATTTTATATAGTTAACATATTTTTTATATAATACTTATAGCCTTAACTGTATGAAAATAATATCGCTATTATATATATATTATTATATAGCTATAATTCTAAGAATACTAGAAGAAGAACACCTTGTTCTGTTGGATGACACATAAAATTATGATATTATATTAATAAAAATAGAAACTAAGGTTAACAGGTTAGGCAAGGAATGTATTAATTTTCCAGTTCTCCTTTATATTTATTTATTTCACTGGCGGGAAGTTAAATTTGTACCGACAAATAATTTTATTTATAATCCAGGGAAAGTTAAACATAAATAATAAATATTTCTTAGACTCAACACTTCAGATTAACAAACTTGCAAGAACTGGTATAGTACCCGGGTTTTGTTTTCAAGGTATCTTCGATTTTGAGATTTTTTTATCTTTTTTATTTATGAAAGCTTTTTTCAGTTCTAAATATCGTCAGAGTTAGGGCTACTGGAAGCTTAAATTAAGTCATCATGACGTCAATTATTGACATCATAATCTATTAAATAATTTAAACCAATGAAACATTGAAGTGGCGTTAATCATTTTTGATTGAAATTTCACCTATCATTCCAAACAAATAAGTTGAATACAGAATGTAAACGTAAACAAAGAACAAAATGAACTGTAAATATAAATTATTTGAGTATTCTACGTATATTTTAAATTTGAACAAAAGGAATAAAGCTGGGGCAATGGAAAATGTTTGCAGTTGTTCGTTGGACGAGCTAGTCAAATGAAATATAAAATGATTTTTCAACGTTCTTTGACATCCCTTTCAGAATGATACTGTTCTTAAAAAGTAAAAAGAAAGTTTAGTGTTCACTCAGATGAAGTCGTAGAAGTACTTATTCAATATTCGAAATAGAAAAAATACAGAATTGAGAAAGTTGTTCGTCCAGTCAGTACAGGTTTTCAATTTTAGATGAGAAGGCTTCAGAGCATCCATGCTCATATATAGAGTAACTCTGTTTATCCTTTGCTGCTGAAAACGCTGAACAGATTTCAATAAAATGCAAGGAATATAACTACATCTATTATATTATACTAGCTTTTCTCTTTTACTCGCATTGAATCCATGAAATAAGTATCAGAGATCATTACAATGAATCAATAAGATAAATATATTTTAACAATCCGTCTTTTTATCTTTCATGGTGGAGTTTCCGTGTGAAAACGTCACAAACAAACTTACAGTCACATTTATAATGTTAGTATGACTATATTATATTATTTTTTTTATGTGCCTATCACGTTTATTCTGTGTGATCCAAGGTTGACAGGTAGGTTTAATTTCGCCTTTTATACATTGTTTTATTGTGCAATAAAGTTTATAGAAAATAGTTTGCATCATAAAAGAGTGCCCGTGCGATTTAAAACCTATAGCCACGTGGAAAAAGTTCCTAATATCACTTGTTAATTTGTATAGTCACCCTCTTCTTTCAATGAGAAGCTATATGGCCGTAGTCCACTACGTTGGCCAACTAGAGGCTATCGCTGGTATCGTCGCGCTGGTTGCTTCGCCATATTTTTTGTCACCGTTATAGATAATAAAAATTAAATTGCTTAAATTAAAAGAAAAGCATACATACGCATAGCATAACGAAGCTATGATACCCTAGTGGTAAGGAAGTCCGCCACCTAATCACAGGTTAAAGCAATTGAATTTAAGCAATTAAAATATCACTTGATTAAACGGTGAAAGAAAACATCGTGAGAAAACCTGCATGCCTGTATCCAAAATGTTCTCAAAGGCGTGTGAAGTCTGCCGATCCCCATATGGCCAGCGTAGTGGACTTCCCCCCGAAAAGAAGGTCTTAACCACTGGGCTATCGCCGCTAAATATATGGTGAAAACAAAAATAAGCGGCTAAGTTTGTTGTGGGCTTCTTCTTAAACCGTGTTTGGAACCCTCATAGCTTTAGTTGTCAGTATTATCACCATCAAATCACTACTATGTAAATTATTGACGCGTCAAAAGCTTTTTAAAGGACTATTTGAATAAAAAATATTTGAATTTGAATTTAAATCTATCACCACTCTAACAAAAACTTTTTTGAAGATAGTTTAAATATATTTAAATGTAGACGTGTACCTACCTTGTAAAATGAATTATAAAAAGCAAATATTGATGCAGTCTTTGTGTCCTATTTTGTAGTATATTATTGTACAGTATGTTGTAAGTAACAATTTCGCAGAGTGAATAACGGTGAAATAAGAGGCACTTTACGAGTAAATTTATAGAAAAATCCATTATACAGTTTATCTATAGCACATTTACTCTGTATTTATAATACTAAAGGCTTTTAGAATAAACGTCTTTTACGATGATGAAACCTACATTAAAATCTCGTAAAAATAAAAGTGGATTTCAATTTACGGACGGCCATAAGACAATCGGATGTTCTATTTTTAAACTAAGTAAAAAGATAACTTGTTAAAATCATTATCAGATTTTCAACGTCCCACTGCTGGGTGCGGGCCACTATCTGAACATCGTTCCACCACGCTACTCCAATGCATATAGGTGGGTTCCAACGATGATAAGCACATCTTAGTGATGACTACCGACAGCTTGAAATCCTCTCCTAATCACGGGGTTGAAAATGGCCGATTAAACTAACCTAACTCCTACTGATAACAGAAAATTAAATAGCTAACAATACTTTTTTTTTATCGTGAGTAAATCCTCATGGATACCTCTGCGCCACGGGGAGGCACAGAGGTTATGTCAGACTCCTACTGACTATAATCCCCACGTGTTCCTCCTCACCGCTGTATAGTGCAGCCACGGGAAAGCTTTCGCATACAACCGCTACCAGCGGTGTCCGCCGCAGCAGACCTTCGTTGGGCACAACGTGCCCAGTTTTGCCTATTAGAGGTGTGCCGGAACAACAGCACACCAATCAACTTGAGGACCGTACTGTGAGTGATGGATGGCTCCAATTCCATCGCCCACAAGTCCTCCGAAGACACAGGAGCAAGAGAGGTGGAAGAAGAACACTCTCTCGCACCCGACCTTCCATCGCCGACGGCAAGCACAGCGAACGCTCGCCGTCCACCCCGGCCCACCTCCAGCCCGAGCCTCGAACCCAGATAACTCTTGATCTGTAGCTGGAAATCCTAACCACTAGACTATCAAGACTAGTTTACCAGACTACTTTAAGTTATCTTGTTAAATAAGCTTCTTATAAAGGAACATATTTGAATAAGCTGTTCCAAATATTTTTCTAAAGTTTACCTCAACCTTTAAACGACAAATACTCGTAAGCTTTTTCAATTGGGTTGAAGCTACAACTAGGTACTCCTTCCTTTATACTTTTACTGATTTTGACACTCTTTTTTACTCACTGCTTTTGTTATCAGAAAATATTGAGAATTTAGTTTATACTAGTTAGTTACGGTTGGCCACAGGTGGGAAACAAAGAAACTTAAGATTTACTTATAATTAAATTTAATAATTAAATTATCATTAAAATCTTACTAACTAGCGGACCATTACGATGTAAGGAAAATTCTCGGGATTAAAATCTAATTACTAATCTAACCTACATTCTAAGTTCCTATCACTAACACAAGTGGACTCTTCCGATGCTAGGAAAGAAGTCGTGGGAACACTCTTTTCCTGCGTTCACGAGCTCGGTAATATATCGACGATGCTAACACAGCGTTATCGTGGCGTAGGGCTGGGATTCCAGGGCTGTGGTATAACTAGTATTCAATATTATGAATATAATAAATTTAAATAATCAATAGATTGTATTTCTTCTAGCTTCTTAATAAATATTATATAGTTTACTGTATAATGACACGTTATTGTACCGTTCTGGAACAATTCGTGTGGGACTCCAACTCACATAAGCCACTTTTTTTAAATTTAAAATTACGTCATTCACAGTTGACAACTGACTTACGTCATCGATGAAATGTATTTATGAAATAATGGATAACTGAAGAAGCGAAGGTGTGAAATTTTACGCTTTAATTAATTTATTGCGTAAAATTATACGCTTAACGCGTTCGAGCGCTTTTATTTAATATGATGTGATGAGTTAACACAGACACAATTAATTTGTAAGAAAATTATGTAAGGTGTAACATCTAATCAATAAATATACTATTAACAGTTAACATTAGTTGTCTAATGTTGTTCTCAAGTATTATTTTGTAGTCGGTATATATCGTAGTCAGTATACTATTTACAATAAGTAAACTTTTTTTTATATGCTACAAGTTATCACTGGACGGCAACACACCTGATGGTATGTGATGTTATCTAAGATGGTAGCGGGCTAACCGGGTTAAGGCGGCTAAGCGGGTTAGGGGTGTGGTAAACCTACACTCCTGAATAGTTTCTATGTCGTGGTCTATAATTCGTGCCGATTCATGAAATCGCTGGCGAGACGTCTTTGTCAGTAGGGTGGTAACTAGCTACGGCCAAAGCCACCCCCTAGATCAGACTCGAGCCAAGAATTTAACCCAAGCCCTCCAATTTTGTAATGTGACAGCGCACGTGCTGTACCACGAAGGTCGTCATTTTCGGTCGGGATTTGGAGAAGATAAGCAGTGCAAAGAATCAGAATATTATTTAATTATTTGTTTATTACGGAAAACCAACAGCTAATACATTTTTCATGACCATTTTGTACCGTAGTGAGCTAATATGAATGTTTAACTTTGTACAAGTTTTCACAACGTTCACAAATACCTCACATAAAAAAAACTACTACTAATACAATCAACGACAAAAGCGAGAATCAAAAACTAGTCACATGATATAATAAAGTTAAAACAAATGTCAATAATTAGTACTATTATAAGAGATGTCAATAATTTTACATCTAAAATCAATATATTTGTTATGAAATAAATCAATTTCCTTTTGTTTTTTTACACAGTTTATATATATGTCAGATATTTGCAATCTATTGTTACTTTTCTAATCTTTTTCTAATTGTCATTGTGTGTAAATATGTATTTTCTATCAAACCCGTATCCCGGTCAAACTGAATAAACGATGTTACGTCGATGATCACACAAAAACTTCTGTCGCAGTGCGCTTTATTTATATCAAGTGGACCCAGAACGCGTAGACAATTTGAAAAGGGTGTTTATATGATATAAATTTAAGATTCAAAGGTAAATAAAATACGGGATGCTACATAGTGCGAAATAAAGTTCTTAGCAACAGTTTTAAAAATGCTATTGAAGTTCGCCAAACAAAGAAAAATCAGCTCGCTGTAATAGACAGAAGATACGATCATCATGATCAACCCATTACCAGCTCACTACAGAGCACGGGTCTCCTCTCAATATGAGAAGGGTTTGGCCATAGTCTACCACGCTGGCCATGTGCGGATTGGCAGACATCACACCTTTGAGGACATTATTGAGAAGTCACAGGCGTGCACGTTTCCTAATGATGTTTTCCTTCACCGTTGAAGCTAGTGATAATTTAATTTATTTTTAAAACGCCTATAACTACAAAAAGTTAGAGGACCGGATTCGAACCGCCGACCTCTGATTAGGAGGCTGATGCTCTAACCACTAGACTATCAATGCTTCGAAGATACGATGCTTTGTCTCAATTTTCACACATAATCCATATATACACTTCTCACTTCCACATTTCTCACGGTTCCATAAGTCATCACTGTTAGAAAATGAAGCTTTTTACGTAAGTCCATGTTCTGTCTGGCAATTCCATTTTGAGTAACTGACTTTTTAGCACAAAGTCATAAATATGAGTGAGTAAAAACGCATTCGGTCACCCTGATTCGATATAGATTCTTACATTGAAAATGCAGTATATCTTCTAATACTTTACATAATAATATTTCAATGTTTCTATAATATAAGTGTATCTAATAAGGTTCTAATTAAATCGGGTACAGAAGCATTTCGTATCCTGGACAACTGACATAGGATAAATATTTTTTCTCAAAACACTCCCGCAAACTTCATGGTACATAAAAAAACACTGTCAAATATAAACAAGTTTAGTCCCAAAGCGTAAATAGGATTCAAATTTTAGAGCACGATGTAGGCACTTGATAGGGTCATAAAAGATAAGGGCTACTAACTACCTTTATTCAAATATCGAAAAGCAGATAATGAAAATCACTAGCTGTATTTTGCATTAAATATTTAATGTACCTATGTAAATGGTTTTATGTATAGATCGTGTTGTAAATCGAATCGATCCAAATCTAAAATGAGTAAAAAACACGAAAAACCTCAACCTCCATAGTAATATTTCATCATCATCATGATCAACCCATTACCGGCTCACTACAGAGCACGGGTCTCCTCTCAATATGAGAAGGATTTGGCCATAGTCCACCACGCTGGGCATGTGCGGATTGGCAGAATTCACACGCCTTTGAGGACATTATGGAGAACTCTCCGGCGTGCAGGTTTCCTCACGATGTTTTCCTTCACTGTTGAAGCAAGTGATATTTTAATTTTTTATAGTAATATTTACCAGGAAGTATATCGGTGGTCTCTTAATGGCCTTTATCATGAGACACTGAACAGATTTTAACAAAATTGGACTAGGAGGTAGATTACAGTCTTGAAGATCCTTCGAGGATGTAATCTAGCGCCAGGATCCTGTCAATTTTTATCCCGGAAAAATAAAAAGTCCTCTGGGCTCATTAAAACCGCAGTCGCACGTAGTAAAACAACTTTTTAAGCCCATTTTCACCGGTTAACTGAACGCGATTATAACGTATAGAAAATAAGTGGTTTTATTAAACTAGTTTTCTATCCTATATATAGTATGGATTTAACAAAGATTTTTTTATGTGTATGCAATTTACCTGGGAGGTAGATTACAGTCTTGAGGATCCATCAAGGATGTAATCTAGCGCCAGGATCCTTTTCACTTTTTATCCCGGAAAAATAAGAGGTCCTCCGGGGTCATTAAAACCGCAGTCGCACGTAGGAAAATAACTTTATAAGCCCGTTTTCACCGTTTAACTGAACGCGATTAAACAAGCAACTCAATTTACGTGTTCAGGTTTAAAAGTTTTTATTTGTATATTCACTAGCAGACCCGGCAAACATTGTTTCGCCATATAAATTATTTCTAGGTAACTTCTATTGTAGAAAAAAAAAATACTAACTTATTGTGTGTAAAGATGTGGTATATGAGTGAAAGAGGCATGGAGCGCTGTGAACGATGGGGGAATATAAAAATAACATAAATATTCTTTATGTTCAAAATTTTAGCTTTACAATAAGCTCAGGGAATAATATTAGAATTAGAATAATATTAGTATAATTAGAGTGAAAACATTCACAATAAAGACGATAATTGTTCAGTTATCACCTGGACAACACGACACGTGGACAGCCCTTATAACTTAAGGGTTTGAAAAATAGATAGTAGCCGATTCTCAGAATCGACACGAGAATATTATATATAAGAGATATTGTGTATTATTGTTTTTTATATACAAAGTATAATAAATGGTAATCTTATTTCCTGTTATTATATTTTTGTTATTTCAAAAATGGTGTTTTTTTTTAATAATAGATGTCTACACATTTAGAGATAGAAGCATCTCTGAACTAATTGGAAGTTGTGAGCTTTAAGGTTGTGAACCTATATTGTAGGTGTCTTCAATTGAGATGTCACAAATCTAAGCTCAGAACGTTTATTCGTACCCTATAGTTTAGAGTACATATTGGTATTGCTGATGTTGGATTCAATTGAACAAAACCACCAATTGTTCAACAACCACATCACTTTTGTTTACATATCCCTCATAACCAACGCTGAATAATATTCCTGGAAACGTTTGCACAAACTGTTCTTGTTTACCTCAGCTCCTGGCTAATTTATGTTCGAATTGTGCGATTTATTCCGAGTTCTGAACTCATTCGCTTATAAAATCCCATTCGGAATGGAGATCGTTCGTTTCATTAACTCGATTGAAATTTAGTAGCAGCGAGCTCTTTTGTTCTAATAGCAATTGCTTTTACATATAAAACGGCTACAATGTTAACTTAGCTGTGCGTTCGGAGAGAAACAGCTTGAATGAAACAATTACGTTTTATTTATTGTTCCGTACGATTATCCGCATAATATGTACATAGATGTACTGTATGTGTAAATGTACTTACTGTACATAGATGGAAAGACAATGCTATATAAATCTTTAATCACTTATTGCTGCTTATTTTCCTGTCCTGTTTAGTAAGTTCCGAATTCGAAATTACCTGATCGATCGAATACAGAATTTCTTCGCTAGGTTCTAGGCATATATCATACGGTATAATGAATGATAAGAGGCAATAGGGATTTTTGTGAAAACCGCAGTACGATTTAATACATTGTTTAATACTTCTAACTAATAGAAAGATATGCGAAACCATTCTTGATTTTGATGACCTCCGAGTGCGTGAGCTGTCGCATTACAATATTAGAGGCCCTAGGTTCGATTCCCGGCTCGAGAATGGTCTGGTGGGTGGTTACGCCGTGCCTAGTTACCACGTTACAGTTACGGACAAAGACGTGTCGCTAAGCAATTTAGCGTTCCGGCACGATTTCACGTAGAAAACAATAAGAAGTGTGGGTTTCTCATACCCTAAACAGGTTAGCCCGCTATCATCTTGGACTGGACATCACTAGGTGAAATAACCGGCAAGGGCTAACTTGTAGTGTATATAAAAATGTTTCCAACTATTTGTTCCTTTGCGTCCTAGTGATTTCACTAGGGTTTCGATTTGTCCAATCATCCAACGACATGTTATATAGAAACTAGAGATTTTCCACGCTCAGGGCTAAACTGAAAATTACCAGAGACGTGACGTTAGTAATTTCGGGGCAATTGGCATGGACGTTCGACGTTGTTGGACAGTTCGTGCATACTTGTACATACATGTATTAGCTTTGTTTATGTATCGCTAAATCGTATTGTGCTGACGAAACGTGCGTGCGTCTAAACTTCTGCATTGTACGCTTTAAATAATATGGATAATTGTGAACGGTTTCATACAGATCGTTAGTTTCTATAAGTTATTCTTGACCACACATGTATGAGCATAGGACTTTGAGTCGTCAAAGCGTTTGTAATTAAAATATATAATTACAAACAAATTATAGTATATATATATGTGTGGCTCACTCCAGGTATGTTCCAACGAAAATTATGTACGCTCGTTCAAGACAAGAAGTGGAGTAAATTTCCTGCAAGTTGTGATTGCGATGCATTGTTTGTAGTGATTGGAATTGTTTTAGCTCTAACGTAGTAGAAAGCGGTCCTGTTCTCTCAGAAGTTTGTTTTTGTCCTAATTACGTGTATGACAAATACATTGTCCAAGCAATGTGGTCCGAGGTTTACTAATATATACATAAATTGTGTTCTTATGCGAATTGTCATCTAACATTAGGTCTGTTATTTCATTAATATGAGCCGCGTACCTTACCTACATATGAATAAAATTAGATTGTGTAAATATTAATAATTAGTCTATCTGATTATCTTTTTTAATATACATTAGTTCTTTTTTTTATATTTATTAAAATATTTTATTGTGGCTTATTAATCGTAGATGGGCATAATACAGATAGTTTTAGCCAAAAGACCAATATTTTTGTGATCAATGCTGTTTCTAGGAAAACGGGTTCTTAATAACAATATAAGCATAGAATCCAGTAAAAAATAAAATGAACAATGTCTCACTACTAAACAGCGATTCCTTCCGGACTTTAAGGTGAGAGAAATAATATTGTAAGCATATGAGATTTTGGAAAAGTATGGATTAACTGCATTATTGTATTTTGTACGGGGACCTGTATTCAGAATCGGGCCTTACTGATGCGTACCTGCTCACTGGAACGACCGGACTGAAATGCAGGCTTTGAAAAAATAATTAAAAAATATTTCCCCGGGAAAAGATGGCAAAATTGAGGTTCGAAATTTCAGTAGAAAAGACGAACTTAACGCGAATAAAACCGCGGCAAAAATCCTTTAGAATTTAATGTTATATATAATTTAATATGCCTTTAGGTACCTATATAATCACTACCGTACATACTCGTAGGTACACAAACGCATAATATCACTTCTGTATATATGGATGCTCTTATTCGTGCTTTTCATAATTAATACGGATTACTTTCCTTGCGCTCCGATAATGAGAATTGGAAACATTCGCGTACCTCATCAGGCAAATTAAAATTTTCATTAAATCCACTTTATTATTGAAAAATTCATTCATCATCAACGAATTACAGAACAATATTTGAGCTATAAAATTCCAATTAAGTTATGAATTACTTAATTTATCTGTTTTGTTTGTGGTTATTCTTAATTGAAATAAATGCTCTTCTTTTCACTGACGATTGTATTGCTTGGCGAATTTGTGTTTTGGGATGATATGGCTAAAAAATCAGTTTTCAGGTTTCAGGTATTAATATATTTAAATGGCCTCTGGTACACATGTCTAATAATGTTTATACGTCAAAAACATTTATGTATTCATCGTGTATGTCATAATCATTATGCTCAGCCCCACTGTCAGTCAGCGGGACACTATCACACTGTGTCCTACTGAACCACTAAGCTACTCCTACGTAGGCAAAGCGCTTATATAATTTGTTAGTATTAACCGAGGCGGATGCGAATGATGACTGATTCAAATTCAATTCAAAATAATCTTTATTCAAATAGTCCTTTAAAAGGCACTTTTGACGATTCAATAATTTACATAGTAGTTATTTCTATTTTTAAAATAAATTTTAAGATTTAGTCTAGAAAATTTACCGCTTTTTTTTGATAAACCATAAAAGATACGATACGAAGATGGATTTATTCGATCAAAATTAGTTTTGGTATTCAAGGATTATAGATAGATAAACTCTTTATTGTACATAATAATATAACAATTCGAAAACGTCTTATCGCTGAAAGTCTTGCTTTGTCTGAAGGAGGTCGCTTCAGACAATGCAAGGATTATGAAAGATTCTGCCCAAATCTCGCAACTTTTATATATTTATCGTAAGATAGCGACTATAGATTTAAAATATACTAGCAGTTTGACGCGGGTAGCCTCGTTTCACTGAGTATAAAATATAGCCTATGTCACTGATAATGCAGCTTTCTTTCAGTAAAAGAATTTTTAAAATAGATTCAGTGGAATAACAAACAAACTTACATTAACATTTTTAATGTTAAAAAGTTTAGGATGCTCGTAGGACAGGTAAGGAATTGCTTCTACCTGAAGAACTCGAAAGTTCTTTAAAATGGCATATATAATGAACGGTCCTTTACCGGAGCAAGCGGAACGTCAAAAACGCTTTCCAAATCTAATATTCTATTCAGTTGATGGCAGGAAAAGAATTGGATTGGCTTCCATTGGAGTAGATGTGCCAGAGTTCCGCTTAAAAGAGCTCTGAAAATGTTAACCTTGCTCTGCAGTGGGATGATATTAAAATTCGATTAACTGCCCACTCCTTTTCCGTTCATATAAGCGAAGCGTTAAGTTTAGTTGCCGCCAGGAAATACTCGGGTAAGCAAAGACGGCTTCCTAGAGAATTAGAAGGCTTCTTTCGGACATAATTATGTGCGTATGGTAATTTTCAATTAAATATCACTTGCTTTGAAGGTGAAGGAAACAAGGAAATCTATTTGTGTGGGAGTTTCCTCTAAAATGATCTCAAAGGCGTGTCCAGTTTATTAATTTGCATTTGGCCAGCGTAGTAGACGGACAACCAAACCCTTCTTGTTTACAACACGGTCCGTCAGTCGAGGAGCCCCGTGTGCTTTAGTGGGCCGGTAATGGGTTGAAAATTATGTGAAAAATTATACCAGGCTGAGTTATACAATATTTTATAGTCTATCCATCCATCCAAAGAAGAAGGCTTGTGCTAAGCAGTGGGACATTAATGAGCTGGGGGTTAATTTACATTGTTTATTTATTTCGCTTCTTATAATTATTGTTAATCATCGTTATATAGGTAAATCTAGAACAGATTTTTACCAAATTGTTTCAAATTGCTTCTTGGTTATTTAAATATAATAATACACTGATTTTATAACCACAAGAAATATAAACCTATAAAAATATAAATAAAGCGAAACTATCGTTGATTAGATCTAATACGATTCAGTTCACCGATTGGTGATTTAAATGTAGTTTTTAAATTTAAAAGCTGATGTTGACGAAATTCAATTATTTTGCTATTAACAGACTAATAGATTATGAGAAAAAGATAGATTAACAACTGTGCTACATGTTGCCATCTTGCTCAATCTACTTGTGGTCCTGTATAAACCCACTGTGATTTTTAAAGTTTAGAGCCCAGAGGGTTTTATATAGCTTCTTAGAACCCCGGCGATAACGTAAGGCAAATCTAAACTCTAATTTAATTAAAATTGGGATGTATTTATTAATTAAGACATATATTTTACAAGTTGTTTGTAAGAATTAAAATTTTATTAATCCGTATACATACAAAAGAGTATAAAACTTGACTAAATTACTATTATGAATGTTTTAAGTTGGTTGTCATCATGTCGTGCCGCCACGCTATTGGTTGCCCCCAAAATGGTGACCAGTGATAGGTCCTCAAAAATCAAGCAATCAAGAGGACATTGCAATAAGTTTAGTGATATTTTTGGAAGAAAGATTTCAATTTAACTGCCGTATTTATCTAAGTGTTTGCACTTACCGTATGTACCGTATATACTGCCCGCTAATTTCATAGCCTTCGAAACGCGAACTGGCGCACGCGTCTTGCGGTTTTTCTAAGTGATAACAAACGCTGATGCCACTTTTCGAGAGAAGCTCAGCCATTTATTTAAATAAAAGAACGAGTACATAAGAAGACCTCGCTTAGAAGAAGCTTAGTGGGATGAAATAGCTCGATGCATTCTTGCTTTTAGCGCATTGTCGAATATTTTATTTCGCTTTTCAAATTATAACGTGACTTAGGTTACAGTATCCTTACTAATCTATATATATAAAAGCGAAAGGTCACTTAATTACATACTTACATACTGATTAAAAACGAGATCTCAAAAACTATTGTACGTATAAAGCTATAATTTAGCAAGTAGGTAGTTGATAGTTAAGAGATGTCAGCTAAGAAAGGATTCTACCCCTAAGGGGGTAAAATAGGAGTTGGAAATTTGTATGAAAGTCCTATGTTTTTTTTAATTTAGAGACACAAGAATTTGCATTAAGATTAATAATAATAAATAAAAAACATGTACATCAATTTTTTTTCTAAATATTACCTGAAATACCTGAATTATGAATGTCCTATGTTTTTTAATTAAGAAACACGAAAATAAGCAATTTGACATTTGCCTGTAGCTTACTTTCTGAAGCCTGCTTCATTGGCTGCACGGGAAACCTCACTCTCACGGGAAATCAGCAATTCTACGCAGACGAAGACGAAGTCGCGGGCAACAGCTAGTATATTATAAATGTAGGGTTATTTGTTACGCTTTCACGCAAAAACTACTCAACCGATTTCCATGAAACTTTGTATAAGTATATGTACTTATACAAAGTATTCTATACATATTCTTTTAGGCATTAGGATACCTTTTATTTAAAAAAAAATCTATGGATAAAAAAATGGTTTTTCCAATTATAGTCTTATGATATTGATTCATTTCCATTTTAGTGATCTCTGATACTTGTTTAATGGCTTCATTGCGAGCAAAATCTGGGTTAAAGCTAGTATGTCATAAAGCAATAATATTTTATAAAAAGGTGTTATTATTCCTCTCAACTTAGACAGTGACAGACATGACCCTCGCGACCTTTTTTGCCGGACTAACGTAGGTTGGGTACTAGTATGTTATATAATATAGTATTTTGTGTGTATATTGTGACCTGATAGTATGTCATGGCAGCAAAACATTGCAATTAAATTGTTTCGTACACTTTATTAATCCAACTTTTACGATGCTGTGAGTCACTATACGAATAATTACACTACAATTAAGAATAGTGGATTCTCGTCACACATCTATTTCCTTCTTTCAATTATCACCAAAAACACCCGATCAACGAACGTTGCAAAACATGCACCTGTTTTCCCGTGTGAAAAACAAGATGGCGCCCGACCCCGCTCGAGACCTCCTCTCTGATTGGACGTAGCTAGTCATTCAATATAGTGACTTTAAATTTTAACGGCAATATTAAAGATTAAGATATCACATAGTATTCTAAGTTGAAAATCAATATCTTGCGTATTATAATACGCGAGATATGGATTTTCCAATAGTCAAATAAGAGTTAAGCTATAGCCAAACTCTTATTTGACTACTTCGTCCGTCGTCCGTAGTTTTGACTATATATATATATATATATATATATATATATATATATATATATATATATATATATATATATATATATATATATATATATATATATATATATATATATGTGTATATATATATATATAGATATAAGTAATACATATAATAATATATAATAAACAAATACCAACAATTAATAAAAAATGCAACACAAAAGTTATAGATAAATAGAAAATGTAAATAAGTATGAAATAATAAAAAAATACCCACTAAGCAATATTTGTTAACTCCAATTTTAAAACAATAAACACTTTTCAACACTCTAATGTTTTCGGTAAGTGAATTCTAAAGTAGAATAGCTTGAAAAATAAACGAATTAACAAGACAAGTTGAGGAAGGTGCACAAATGCTTAGTTTAGAATTGCAAGAAGAGCGAAGTGCCAGCTGGCTAAGAGAAGGAAGGTAATGAAAGTGAGTATCTAAGTAAGAAGGAGATTATGAATGTTAAAATGCCAATTTAACCATTTTAAGTAGGATATTGCCAGTTTATAGATTCACTCATAATTGAGAGTAGAGAGTGTTAATATTTCTGAAGAAAAATATATCACATGTCAGCTAACGCATGCTGTCATATTAGAAATTTGGAGGTCCTGGGTTCGATTCCCGGCTCGAGCCTGGTCTGGGAGGTTTTAGCTGTGACTAGTAACCTTATCGACAAAAACGTGTCGCCAAGGGCATTGCGGTATGGTGTTATCGTACCCCTAAGAGGTTAGCCCGCTGTCATCTTAGACTACACCATCACATTCACAAGGTGAGATTGCCGGCAAAAGCTAACTTGTACTGGATATAATATATTTCTGTGTACATCATGGTCAACCCTTTGCTCGCTCATTACAGAGCACGAGTCTCCTCTCAATATGAGAAGGGTTTGGCCATAGTCCACCACGCTGGCCATGTGCAGATTGGCAGACTTCACACGCCTTCGAGAACATTATGGAGAACTCTCAGGCATACAGGTTTCCTCACGATGTTTTCCTTCACCGTTGAAGCAAGTGATGTTTCATTTGCTTAAAAACGCACATAACTCCGAAAAGTTAGAGGTGTACTGATTAGGAGGCGGACGTCCTAACCACTAGGCTATCACAGCTTCAACATTCTGCTTACTTATTATGCGAATTGTATTATTTGCGAGTACAACGAGATACAACGCGTTACGCGAGTCGTCGCCATGGTAATTTTAACATCAATCATTGTTAGTCTCCCCACCCCGGTACGACCTTCGCGAGTTCGCACCTCGAGAGGTCTTTAAATATAAACTGCGCATAATATTTCAAAGTAATGTTCGCATGGTTAGAGTAGATTAACTTTAAAAGATAATGCAAAAGTACGTGTGCGAGGGATTGTTGTTGTTTTCTGGAAGTGATAAATATAAATAATTAGCTTATAGGATGACTACGGGGCAGGGTGGTGGTTTTGTCGGTAATTTGGGTAGACGTGGGTAGTTTCGGGCAAAGAGATCAGATACTCTTGGTAGAACAGAATTACAATTATAAGTATGGTAATTTATAAGGAACAGACTATACGCTACACCAAGTACGACTATGCACTACCGCGACTCGACCACCGATCCGAACCGACCGAATGTAATGAATGCAATGCGCTGTCCCGCGGCTGTAAGTCTTATAAGAATACTCGTACGCCGGAAGAGGGATATATAGATATTAGGCGATGCCACTCTCTTGTGTGTCGTACATGATTCTAAAACTAGTTACTTAAATAAGTAATAAACAGACTAGAACAGACTCAATATGATAACTATATTTTAACCTACCATTCTTTTACCTACCATTACCAATCTTAATCTCATAGCAGAAAAGTGATATTTTTGTTGTTCTTTGAGCGAGTTTACAAGGATGTAAGATAATTATAAGTCTTTAGATCATTATAACTTCACTATCGAATTGGAAGTTCTGTAATGTTAGTTTAAGGTGGTGTAAAATAAATAAATAAATAAAATCTGTCTAGTTTTTTCTTTCTGAAATAAAAAGTATCCTATATTACTTCTATTCCCTCCAAGAATATGTTTACTAAGTTTCATGACGATCGGTCAAGTAGTTTTAGCGTGAAAGCGTAACAAACAAACTTAAATTCACATTTATAATATTATTAGATATGATTATACGAATAAATCCTGCTTTAGACTTAGTTTTTAATTTGCTGGGAACAAGGCTCTTCTTGCAGGATACAAGGTTGTAAAACAAAAAGTCGACGCGCTGCTTCGGTACGAGTTGGTGGGCTATTATTATCGCAATAACTGTTACCCGCGAACTCGTCTAAGGGATTTGTAAAATTCCTATGAATTAAACAACTTCTTCTTTTTGAATTATCCCTCGTCTCATTCATGCTCCCGTTCACGTTACCGCACCCTTTCCCAATATATAAATATAATTTCGACGAAGTTTCCTATAGCTATAGTTGTAGCTTATCGATGTGAAGTTCAGTTTTTCGGGAATCCCGCGGGAACCATGAATTTGCCCGATAAGTCTGTGTTAATCCAGGAAATAATCCTATATTCAATATGTTTAGCTAATTTGTTTTTATAGTAACAGGTTTTAAGCTGAACGAGTAACAAACATACACACACATTTTTACATACAAACTTTGTTATTTATAATATTAGTGTGACGTTAGTAGGCAATAACTAAGACTGAGAAATTTTAACAGAGAAATCAAATATATGACATGGGAATCAAAACCAGGCCCTCGTGGTTCTCAGTTCAACATGTTTACCAATTAGGCAATTTGCGTTCCTAGCGTACGTAAATTTCCGTATCCATTTCCGTGCTTTAAACAAGCAAACGGGGTCATCAAATATGTTTGCATAGAACTTCTTCTGCTTTCGTATTCCCTGTAAGCTTTCTAAGCGAATAAAAACGGCTGTCAAATTGATATATGTACACACGTTGCGAGAAAATGCTTTGTGGTAGCTCCGAATGTTTGTCTTTTAAATATCTGACTTTGGAAATTTAGAAAATATTGTTTCCTTCCGGTAACTGAAAAGATCACACTTGCCAGTAGGCGGGGGGGTCATCTACCTAATATGTACCCGATGCGAAAACACGCGGTGATATCAGTGTAAGAAATTTTTTTCTCTCATAATATCTGTAATGGAGACGCTGTGTATTTTTTATACGCTACAAGTTAGCCCTTGACGGCAATCACACCTAATGGAAAGTAATGATGCAGTCTAAGATGGTAGCAGGCTAACCTGTTTGGGGTATGGTAAACCCACACACCTAGTTGGATTCTACTCGATATTGGCTGAAATGTGAAATTGCTTCGCTACACGTCTTTGTCGGTAGGTTGGTAACTAGCCACGGCCGAAGCCTCCCACCACCCCAGACTCAAGTCAGGAATCAAACCGTCAAAATTTGTAATGTGACAGCGCACGCGCTGCGCCTCGGAGGTCAAATTTTATCAAATTACGCTTGTGCTTATGCTTGTGTACCGGATACAAATGTAATTTTTTTTTTTTCAGAAATATAAGCACTCTAACTTTCTCTCAATTATCAGTGAATCTATCTACAGACAATATCCTACCAAGCAAAGCAAGAAGGACAAAGTTTTTCGTAACTATATACAACTAAACTTATCTATAGAACTTAAATTATAACTGATCTGAATAGATCTCATTAGGAAACCCAGAACCCAGGGCATCCAACTTTGTACTACGACAGCGCACGCTCCGCGCCACTGAGGTCGTCATCATTGTTTCAATAGGTATTTTTTATACACTCCAAACAATACATTGATGATACATTGTATTTTTGACAATCGAAGTCCCCTTTCGCATACATTTGATAGATACGAATTGATGATAGGATATTGATTATAGGAATACATGAATCGACATAATTTTCTTTGGAAACGCTTTTATATTTACGCATGTAGAAAGTAATGAATTTATATATAGGTAAAACTCTGTGTGGATTTCCACACTTGAATTTTGGACAGGGTAAGCCCACGTAATTGTGTCGCTAGTAGTATGCCGCTTGGACCGTAAACATAGATACCTATTGATAGCTGGCCTCGTCCACATATGTAAAGTTGCTTAACGCGGGTTCGTGAGTCTCTCTAAGGGACAAAGTTCCTAATGTACCAAAGTCACGGACGTAGCTCAAAGAATTGCTAAGTTGGCGGGCCATGTTTTCGTAGGACCGAGCCGTTTGGGCAGACGTGTTTTATAGGGGAGTCCGCGTATACAGGTCCTTTTTTTATACAGTACAAGTAACCCTTGATGGCAACCTTACCTGATGGTAAGTGATGATGCAGTCTAAGATGGTAGAGTGCTAACCTGTTATGGTAAACCCATACTCCTAATTGGTTTATATGCGATAACTTCCGGTCTTAACACGTCTTTGTCGTTAGGGTGGTAACTAGACCGAGGACGAGGCCTAAGAATTTTTAAACAGACATAAAGCAGAACATAAGCATGGACTTTGGTCCAGGTGAAGCGCAACCTCATAGATTGCCGGACTATTATGTAATGAAAATGAAAAATATTTATTTAAAAAAAAAAAATAACTTTACAAAGTACATCAGTTGGGGGTCACTAGGTAATCGTGGGGCCCAATTCACCACTATTAACAATTTATGTTTACAGTTAATACTTAATCAGTCATTTGTTTTGTTTACTGAGTTTTTCTACATTGTCTATGGCATTAATGGATATAGACCGGAAATTAACGAGAACCTTTAACTAAGAGAATCTGCCCAATCGGGATTCCGTTGTATTGATAAATGAAATGAGACCGGCCATCATATGTAATACTTCAATCTTAAAAGCGCACGATAAATAATAGTGGTACTGTTAAATTATAACTACAATGTAACGTAATATCAGTACCTATAGTAATAAATAGGAGGAGACACAAAGAACATTTTATGAAAAAATTGAAAAAAAAAAACGTTTTAAGATCAGTAAAATTTGATGCATAATAAAGATATAAAAATATCAATATGGCCTTCTACATAAAAAGTCTGCTATCAAAATATTTTTAAGCACGTAGCGAAATAACGCGTATCACACGGCCGTTTCACCCTAAAATTCCACCCCAAGTGACCATAGACTAGAGGAAAAAGATGGACGATAGTTTCAAAAACACTACAAAATTACATAAAAAAGGGAAAGTAATATAAAGTAGATATTTATAGCAAACTGCAATAAAATAATTAATCGGCAATGTATTTTTTGAGTGATGGATATTTATTTATATACCACATTTTTCATTGTAATCCTGTCAAATCATCGAAAATGCAATTAAAGCATAATAATTATAATTATTCAGCGGAATATTCTATCAATAATTAATTGTTAGGCCATAGCCTATTAAATAAAGGAAATATTTATTTAAAGATAATAACAATAGCATTATAATGAAAAAGCAAATAGCGTAAAAACTTCGATTTTATTAAAAATAAAACCAGTTTCCAAATCAAATAGCTTCCTAAATTAAAATAGCAATTCCAAGTTTTCCAATACTTTTACAAGTTGGTATCTACTCGCCCGAAATGCGGTCAATTGTCAAATGCAATTTCTGAGAATTTATCATAAAGCTTTAAGAATGTAATAATTATTTTTTACGCATGAATTGTGTCACGTGGCTGGATCACGGGAACGTTCGCCCACACATCCGCAAATGACGGTAACCCTGCCGTGTATTTTAACTATCCATTATCTCCTACACATAGTTCAAAGTTTTTATAAAACGAAAGCTTATAGAAAAATCATATTACGATATTAAGTATTATATAAACGATAAAAAAGCTTGGGTGTCAATTGCTCTATCTCCATAGGTACTATAATTTATTATTGTTTATGTGAGATAGCAAAAAAATGCCGGCTAAGTTTGTTGTGGGTTTCTTCTTAGACCTTTGCGCGATTCGAACCCCCTTAGCTTTAGTTTTAAGTTATCGAGTGTAGTTATCACCATCACTTCACGAATATAAATAATGAAATGAACGATTCATAAATGGCTGTAATAGGTTTATGTGAATAAAGCTATTTTTGATTTTGATTTGATTCATACACATACTCCTTACACTATAAGTTCAAATAACATTCTGAAAAGGCCTAAATTTATTAACACTATACTGCCTTCATAATGAAATAACTTTTATTGAAAGTATTAATACCTTAACTCCAATAGTAATTTATGATTCTTTTTCGACATAAACTGCTTTATTGCAGCTAATCTTTAAGAGATGGGCATATATATGCTTTCGCAGACTTTTGTTATGCCAGTTTTTTTGTAATACTCATGGTTTATATTTACGTATAACATTTCATGAAGTTCCGGACGAAAAAGCTTGTTGGACTATAAATATAGTTAGTTGCTTGGACATCTCTGTCGTCCCACTCCACTGTGTCGGTTGCAGTTTTCGTTCTCATTACAATATCCTTGCCCTTTTTGAACTGCAAAAATTTGAGTATTCGTATTTTCCAATTACTATAGTCAGTAACCGTCGAAAATTGGAATATCTATTTCTATTTTTAGTCGCCATTTTTTTTCTTCTTTTTTTTTTGTTCGTTTTTAAGCCGGGTATTTTTCTAAGCTTATCAACCACGCTCTGCTTCCATGTTAAAATAATTAATTTACACATTCTTGTTTTAGTTTTACTTATTTATTTGATGTAAAAAGAAACAGTTAAATCAAACGAGTAATACTTCGCTTACGCCATATTAAAGAGAAAGAGCACAGAGAAATAAAAAGTGTTGCCAATATAAATGTACACAATTACCAACAAAAATTACTTCCTACTGATGGAAGATTTTGATGATAAAATCGTTGCAGTAGTTCTAACAAATTACACTCTCTTTAATATCGGAAAATAAATATATGAAGCATTTCGTTCATTCTATTTCGTTTATTCTGTGCCAGTATCGCAATCTGGTTTTATGCCGACACTCAACTGGCTGGCCAGTGCTACAGATTAAACGGTTCACACGTGACACCACATTATTGCCGCGTTTTATGTTTTCATAAATCCCCGGTAAACGCTGAAGGATGGACTAAATCCAATGACTGCATACTAACTAACTTCAGTCGTATTTATCTTGTACTATTTTATTTCACTACGATCAATATACAACTGTAAAAGGAGGAATATTTTATTTTTCCCACATACAGTGAAGTAAACTTAAAACCTAAGCTTTAAGTTGAGTAAATGTTTAAAATTTTCGACCCGTGTTCTAAATACGTGTTCTAAATCTCGGCTCACTACAGAGCACGGGTCTCTTCCTAATGAGAAAGGTTTGGCCATAGTCCATCACGCTGGCCATGTGCGGATTGGCAGATTTCAAACGCCTTTGAAAACATTATGGAGAACTCTTAGGCATGCAGGTTTTCACGATGTTTTCCTTCACCGTTGAAGCAAGTGATATTTTAATTGCTTAAAAACTTTATAGGTGAAAGTTATAGGTGCGTGCCCGGGTTCGAACCCCCGACTTCTGATTCTCAGGCTGACGTCCTAACCACTAGGCTATCACAGCTTTTCGACCCGCCTGGTCAATTAAAGGCTTAGTATAAAATAATAAGACATCATTATAAGCAAATATTTTTGCTCGAAGCTTACCTTATATATTCTATAGCAGGGTTGTTATTACTGTTTTACGGAAATAAAACAAGGATATTATACGATTACCTTTCAATTTAAATCATATGTAAATAGGTTTTGACGATGATGTTCACGCATAAAGTTTTATAGGGTTAGTTTAAATACTTCTTTTTATCGCATTTATACGTATGTCGTTCTATAGTGTTAATTGATTTGAATGTTACCTACCAGCATATATAACTTATTTTTACTCCAATGAAATCGCACTTGGCCCGGATTCAAGCCCTGAATAGATCCCAAGACCTTTTTTTTTGTACACCACAAGTTAGCCGTTGACGACATCTCACCTGATGATAAGTGATGTTGTCTAAAATGGTTGGCAGTTTAACTTGTTATGGGATAGGGGTATGGTAAACCTTTTATACTAATTGGTGCCTAAGCGACATGTTGCCGGAAAGCTAAACCACTTAGCACTTCTTGGTCGGTAGAATTGTAACTCCCATGATACCAGATCTCATAGACCAGAGAAAATTCTGAAATGATAATTTTCAAATTCAAATTGTCCTTGGAGAAAAAAAGATGGATGTACCATTGCACCCGCGAGGTAATCAAAATTAACTCGTATTGAATCAGAGTGATGGGCTCTAAATCTCTCTCTCTCTCTCTCTTTTTAGGGAGACCGATGCCCACCTGGAGGGTGTTATGATAATGAAAGTCCACAGAGTGGGAAATGTCGAGCCAGGGCTGGCCAAAGTTGTACCGAGCAAAAAGAAAACTTTACGTTTATATAAAAGAAAGTCCTTTTAAAATTTTGTACAAGAGTTCAAAGTGTACGTTTTTCCATAGTGCACATTTGCATAACAAGTAGCTAGTATTAGAAGAGATTTTCAGCTAGTACGCTCTCAAAATTAACTAGGAGTGAAATAATGCCATGCATAATTTAATGTTATCAAGATATTTTATATAATACTAAGTACTGAACATTAACTGTTTCGCCACGTAAGTATTTATGAGGAAGATTACACTACACTTTTATATGAGCAAAAATTTAATGAATACCTAATAGATAAAACTTATCATAAAGTGCAAGAGTTTGCTAAAAATCCTGTACTTCTGTACAGGATATAAAATTTAATCTTTTTATGTTTCATATAGAGAATTACTAGCTGACCCGGCATACGTTTTGCCATATAAATTATTTCTGGGGAATTTCAAAAAATATAAATATAATAATAGGATGACGAATGATTAAATTAATAAAATGACTATTAAAAAATAGGGGTTGGCGATAGAAGGGGGAAAATTCAGGGTTGTATTTTTAAATGCCAGATAATACAAAAAATAAATTTAAAAAAATATTTTTCAATAAAATATTTTTTTTTGGTGGACACCCCTTATCACTTAGGGGTTTGAAAAATAAATAGTAGCCGATTCTCAGACTTACTGAATATGCATAAAAAATTTCATAAGAATCGGTCGAGCCGTTTCAGAGGAGTATGAGAACAAACATTGTGACACGAGAATTTTATATATATGATAATCCTGTATATTATTCTAACCGTATTATTTTAAACTAGATTTATTGTTATTATTCACGCTGTGTTTATGCGTCAAATGTGATAGAACTTTTGTCTCTTTCACACGTATGGCATTTTAATTTCGTAATAGTAAAATTGAAAGGTTATCATCATGTTCTCTCCAAACGTTAGCCTACCTTATTGAACAGAGACCTTCTATTATTTCATTGGCATTCACTTAACTTAATACCTACTGCGATTGCTGTTAGATTATCGAATCTCTTTGTACCATCATGAAAATCAGCCTTACCGCCAGTAGAAATACTACCTGCAACGGTATTTAACATTTTTTTATACACTACAAATTAGCCCTTGACGGCTGCCTCACCTGATGCTCAGATGTTAGTAAGGTATGGTAAACCCACACCCTAATTGGTTTCTACGCGACATCGTGCCGGACACATTTTTGGCGGTAGGGTTGTAACTAGACACGGCCGAAGCCTGCCACCAAATCAGACTCAAGCCGGGAATCGAACCCAGGACCTCCAACTTTATAATGCGACAGTGCACGCACTGCACCACGGAGGTCGTCAAAATGAGTGTGAAAATGTGTAACGTTTAAAAAATGGAAACATTCTGTTTAAGGTATAAATTTAAAGCCTATGCTCTGATGAAATTCTTCCTTTTATAACGGGTGAGTTATCGCCCTTTGCGCTGTCGCTAATGTGTTTCATCTATCATCCGAATATCCTCGATATTGGATTTTTTTCTTTGAAATGCTATTCCGTGACGTTTTTACAGTTCATTTCGCTCTAGCAGTACCTTTTTGTATTACTTCGGAATATAAAGTAACGTTTCTATTAATAGTTGTAAGGGGAAGTGTGCAATGTTTAGTTTATTGGGAGGTTTCGTGTCGGCTTCCGGGAGTTGACAGACTTACTTACCACTAAGCTGATTTGAGATGATGCCTTGAAGCTTGTTCGAGATTGAACTCGATAGGTAGTTTTGAAGTCCTAATTGCGCTTAATGAAATTTGAATTTTGAAGAAGACAATATCACTAGCATTTTAGGTATAGCTTATAATAATATTTTTTAACATATAATATATATCTTTATTTAAATGGTTCTTTTCCATTGATTTACCACTAGCCGTAGATAGAGCGTGTCATACAAAAACAAGGTGAGAATTTGTCACCAACTAACTATACATTCCTACATATCGGTATATCGATGTATTACAACCTGTCTAATACACTAGACATCTGGCCGTTATATTATCTGTAGCGGCGCGTAGTGCTTTGTAATTCATTCGGATTATACGGCCCGAGTATTAGAATCAGTGACTTTCATTTAGCCTTGTCACACACTGGGGGAAAGGAGTGCACGCGTCGCTATTTGTGCACTACTTTTCCGTCCCATTTTTTGAGCGTTAATGATCGATCTACGGCTAGTGTTAAATCAATGTTCCTTTCACAAAAGGTTGTCTGTAGGAGATCGCTTTAAGCGATAACGCCGCCGTTCTGTATTATCATTGTTATTTATTTTTGTTTTTATTTACTTTGGAATCCAAATTTTATAATTTGCAATAAATAATTTATCTATCTATTTTTATACTATTCACAGCAAATCAAGCTTTCTATACATTGTAAATACTGTTATTTTTGTGTTTTTAAGATAGGTAAAAGTTTAAATAAAATAAAGCACTCAAAAATATGTTCATGGCAACTTTAAAGAAAATATTATGCTATTAGATTTGTGTTATTCTGAATTTGTAGCAGCTACTTATCTACTATAAGACTACATTTCACACCACACGCTCGATAATGCCTTATCTAAAAGTGTAAGGTACGTCACAAAATTCTAAAGGCTTAGTGGGGTGGTAATGCTGTGCCGGAACCCATTACATCTCATACAGGTTTTAATGTTATTTGAATTAATTACACAACGGCAATTATACGGCATTTTTTATTCTTAGCGCAGCATGGCGATGTCGCATTATAAAGTTGGAGGTGCTGGGTTCGATTCTCGGCTCGAGTCTGGTCTGGTGGGAGGCTTCGGCCTCAGGTTGCCAGGGCTAATTTGTAGAGGATATAATGTAAATATTTTATACCATTACTTGGTATATATTATTTCAAAGTAGAACCTATAGCTCAACAAAAACATCATTTATTTATTTATTATTTATTTGTACACCACATATTAATAGAAATAATAAGGAAAACAAGAAGAAACAGGATACAAAAGGCGGCCTTATCGCTTAGTAGCGATCTCTGCCAGGCAACCTTAGGATTAGGAAAAAGGAAAGTAGAAGAAAGTAAATTACTACATTTACTCTCCAGAATATATAAAGTATTGCAAATTGTAAAGAAAATAAATAGGATAGCAAATAAATTTTATATTATTAAAGCAAATAAATATTATACTAACACCCACACACCTTTTTATCTTAAAAAAACCGGATTCATCTCGTACCATCACAGAATGTTTGTACTCAGTCCGCAAGTGAGGCCGGAAAATCACTCAGAAAACCTTTTCATGCATTCAAATAATCTGCTTTGCAAAGACTGTAAGCCCCTTGAGAGATTAAGGGTCTGGCTCCTTATATCTTGGTTAGATATGTATTTAATTAATAATTTTTTGTGGTAAGAAAAGTATGATACCGCAAAGTTATTCTCATGATTAATGCCATTATAAGAATACAAGAAATGCTTAAAATAATTATTAGTTGACCGCGAATATTCATGACGAATGGTGTCGATGTGTCCAAAAAATGTAAAATGACATGCAATACTTTTAAGATTTGACCAGAAACATCTGTGAACTGTGGAAAAACAGAAATGCATACACTGCGCTAAAAATAGCTCAAAGTTTGAATTCTGCGAATTGCTGTTTTTGACAACGTCTGTGGATAGCGCGTGCGCTTCGCATTAAAAAATCGAAGGTCCTGGGTTTGATTACCGACTCGAGTCTGCTCAGGTGGCTAGTTACCACCCTACCGGAATAGACGTGATTAAAGATACTAAGTTTTCCTGACATCATAGATTTCTCAGCACCAGTTTAGAGTTAAAAATTGGGCATCATCCAACCCAATGTTATCATGATTCATATTTTTTTTTTAAATCTAATATTCGTAAAAGCTGCGAGCTTGCTATTAAAATTGCTCTGAAAGGCTTTCTCTTATAAGTGGGAAGGAATGTCCGCCGAACTTACTGACTGTTCCTGGGATATTAATAATAAGCGTTACATTCTGATTTAGATTCTGACGACCTTCGTGGCGCAGTGCGTGCGCTGTCGCATAATAAAGTTGGAGGTCCCGGGTTCGATTCACGGCTCGAGTCTGGTCTGGTGGGAGGCTTCGGGCGTGGCTTGTTACCCTACCGACAAAGACGTGTCGCCAAGCGATTTGCCCGCTTACCCGCTACCATCCTATACAGCATCATTACTTACCACCAGGTGTGACTGCCGTCAAGAGCTAACTTGCATGAAAAAAAAGATATAGACTAACGTGTTCTTATTATAAGTTAATACTGTGACGGAAAACCTATATGTTCTTTTTGCCAGGTACTAGTTTGTACCTACCCGAAAATAGAAATACAGCTGATGACGTAATCTACTGTTTTATTAAAAACGATCCGACGCTGCTACCCTGGTACTAATGGCTATAAATTTCGTTGCAACCACGAGTTATAGTGGAAGTACGTGCGGCCGAAAGCGAAATATCATGATAAATGGTATATTACGTGCACACTAACTTAATTAAGGTGGTAACATACTTATAAAACGCGACAGACAAGCAGTTATTCCAAAACTTTTTGCTTGAGAGCATGCCAAGTCAACTTACCGTGGGCTTGTTGTTGTTGCAAGCTGTTATAGCTGGTCTCTTTTTCCGGGAGATTCCTCGAGTCGAGTTATAACGGAAATTAATAATAGTAAAAATTGTTTGCTAAGATAGCAAGTAGGTAAAAAAGAAAAATTAAATTAAAATTAATTGCATTTTTAATTAAAATTTTGTTGAAAAAAATTTGTGTAAAAAAGATCTTAAAAGGCGATTCTTTGCAGAGATCTACGAAATATAATGAACATTAAAAGCAGGCAGGCTTCGAGTTGGCTGGTGTGCTGTTGTTCTGCCACGCCTCTAACTGTCCAAACTGGGCAGAAGGTAACCGCTGGTGGAATTGTGTTGTGTGCAAGAGCGTTCCCGTGGCTTCACCACACAGCGGTGAGTAGGAACACGTGGGGGTTTTAGTCAGTGGTAGTCTGACATAAACGCTGTGCCTCCTCGCGGTGCAGATGTATCCATGAGGTTTAACAAATGAAAAAAACAGCCTAAATTTGTAGTGTGATTTATTATTAATTTGATTGCGTCACCCCACATAAAACTTCCATTAACGTTGTCCGATGTATCGCTATACCAGCGGACTGGACACCGGAGCATCCTCGGGAATTGTTGAATTCATAACTAGTAATTGCTTAAGCATTTGTAAGTTATGAATAACTGTTTAAAGAGCAAAAAAATTATAAATTCCACCGTGCAATGCTGGCCTAGTTTTCGCGAGTTATACAAATTAAATTAAATATACACTGCATACTGTATATTTTGAAAAAACTCTACATTAGGTAAGTAAATAACAATCGTCACGATTGCCAAAACCTAAAATTTGGAAGTCAATATTTGAAAAAGCTAGTTCTTTCCCCAGTGACGAACATCCATTTGCCTATTGCATTCATTTTTCAGTGTTCAGTTCCAACTTGGAATGTTTTTACTCCGGCTTTTGCAATGTTCTTCGTTTATCGAATACATTCCTCATTTATGGTATTGAAAACGGACGAACATCATCAGCGGGATTAAAATCTGAATGCTGGACATATACCTTGTCTCCTATTTGAATGCTGGACATATACCTTGTCTCCTACGGCAGTTTAGCTTAAAAGCTCAGACCTATAATAAAACTTTTAGGTAACGATTTGTCTGGTAAACCCGGTCATGTGTTGCTTTACAATATTTTTCCTAGTTATATTTTGCACAAAGGGATAAAAATAATGCAATCTGTTCGCATAACCTAACCTAACCTAACCTAACCTTCCAGTTGTGAATCTTATACGTTCAGGGACTTATTCAAATAAACCATAAATTATATAAATCAGAACAGCCTCTCAGGAGGTGTCATCTTTATTAGTACTTGGATAATGATTTTGTATACTCTCCCACCTAAATATTCTAATATTGGAGATTAAAGTAGAAGCTAGACCCAGCATCAATTCATCGAATCGTCTCAAAACTTTATTACCTTAAGAGTTGTTGTAAAACTACTTGCAGAATCCCGAAGGATGAAGTTGCCTGAGAGATATTGTATTTTGCGGCCAGACCTGGTAATACTTACTTCGAAACTACGTGAAGCTATACTGTGCAGTTGTTTTAACTCTTCGCTATCAGTTCTTGTGCTATTCAGTTCTTGAATAGACTATAAATCCAGCAGCTTTGGTTCATGCATGTATTATGTCTGAATACTTTGTCTAGTTGATTTCATTTGAAATTATATTCATCCACTGTTTCTTTCCAAGCCTCTTTAACCTGACCATAATTCAAAATTCATTTATTTCAAGTAAGCTTACTTCATTAGAATTTTTGGAACGTCTAGTCTATCTGTACTAACTCCACTACTAGTCAATAAGATATGGGTGTGCTACCGAAAAACCCGGCGCAAAATACAGTGTGATATACCTACCGAGTATAGAACGACAAAATCTAAATTAAATAAAATCAAAATAGATTTTTTCATATAACAGGTATATATGAATCGTTCATAAATTATATCACATTTTTAATTACTTCTATTCGTTGTTCCATCGACCATGTTGTTCCAGTATTTAAACATGTTTGTAAACCAAAAGCTTAAAATGCTCTTCAAGGCACGGGGTAGGACAGCCACAATTCGGAACTCCGGGTGGGTCCTGAACAACCCATTATCGACTCACTACAGAGCACGGATGTCCTTTCAATATGAGAAGGGTTTGGCCATAGTCCACCACGCTGGCCATGTGCGGTTTGGCAGACTTCACACGCCTTTGAGAACATTATTGAGAACTCTCAAGCGTGTAAGTTTCCTCACGATGTTTTCCTTCACCGTTAAAGCAAGTGATATACTTATTAATTGCGTAAAAAAACGCACATAACTCTGAAAAGTTAGAGGTGCGTGCCCGGATTCGAACCGCCGACCGCTGATTAGGAGGCTGACGCCCTAACCACTAGGCTATCACCGCTCACTTGTTCCACTAATATGAAATAGAACAACAATTCACTATAACATTTTAATAAGTATTTGTAAAGCGTACTGTTACGAAAATACGGCTTAAAATTAAACCGCGAACATTGGTTTAACACCCACTACGTTTATTTGCTTTTCACATTAATTTTCTTAACGTAAATATTAACTCTACTAACACTTGCTTCGTCATTCATCCTCTGAGTGGTATAATACAGTTTATCTTATTAATCCTTGAGTTAGCATAATATTTCTATAAGGTAAATCTTGTTTTTCGAATAATATCTCAGTGGTTATCACTTCGGCTTACCTCTCGTTTTCTAAAACTCACCTCTAACTTTCCATTCAATATCACTGGCTTAAACGGTGAAAGGGCTTCTAGCCAAGGTATACAGGCAGATGATATTCCATAGACCTTATCCCTATGCACTGTATTGAAGCATATACTCGTAGGTCAGAATATGCTTTGTACTTAATTGTGAGGTAGTATACGTACGTTTTCCAACAAAATTTCTTACGAATTTGTTTTCATTTCTCCGAAGACGCCAGGGATTTTGTACGCAGTGCTTTTATGCTTGTATGAATTGCAAGCCACTCATCGTGAGCCCTGTGGGTACACCAAACTATTCTGTTTTTTCCTGTAGCATTTTCAAAGGCATGTGAATTTAGTATCGGAAAATTCAGACGACTAGGTAATATTTAATATTTCAAATTTCCGTTGTTACATCATTGTAATTAATATTATTTAATTAAAATAAGAGTCTAAATTATTAATAATGATATTGTAGCTATTCCTTTTTCTTTACGAAGCTTCTTAGTTAATTATATGATGTGCATATCCACAACAAAAGAAAAGTTATTTATTTTAAATAAAGTTGCTTTTCTAGGGATAAAATATGTTGATATTTCTTTGCGGTATTTGGCACAGTCCAAATTCGTGCGCGGTAAATACAAACAAAGGTAACAAACAAGAATACACAAGGATTTTTGCATTTATAATACCTATACGGAAGTAATGGGATGTATTGGGTTTTTCAGTCATGAAGTTTCAATACTAGACAGAAAATTGGCGTTGTCGTTGGTGTTAAGAAGAGTTAATTTATTGCACTTATCTCAGTTGCTAAAATTATTTTCGTAATTCGAAGAACAAAGTCTTAAAAATCTTATGTCCTTTAAGACAGGAAGCTTATGTCCATAACGAGTTTGATATTAAAAGTTATATCCGTTGGATTTTCAGCAACCTTTCCTTAGAAATGGGTTAATGACCTTTTCCCTATATTGAAATGGGTATGTGCAAAGAGCTTTGCCCGTCTTGATCTCAGCAATTAGTTCCAGTAACTACCGTTTAACACTACGCGCCAATTAAACTTCAATCCCTTTGAACTGTTTCTCGATATTACGCTTGCTTTGTCAAATTGTTCCTGCACTGACATGGATAGCTTAGTATTAAATCGGACCTTTCAATATGCCTACTTTCTGATTTCGAAATTTAATACTATAATATACTATAATATATTGGATTTTTTTATTTTATTCTAACTATAACAAAGAGAAAGAGTATTTCAGTTTAATAAACTAAATATTAAATTTGCCTTGTTTATTTCTTCTGGAGGAAATACAAAGGAATCGGATCGATCTAAAAAGGAGGATGGCGAAGTGGGAACTAACTAATTTGGAAACCATTCAGATTTGGCGATCATTTCATTTTAGATTATAATTATATATATATATACATTTTAGATTTTTTTTTGGGTCACCATATTTCTAAAAGGTCTGGGTCTGACTATAGAGCACGGGTATCCTCTCAATATGAGAAGGGTTTGGCCATAGTCCACCACGCTGGCCATGTGCGGATTGGCAGACTTCACACGCCTTTGAGAACATTATGGAGAACTCTCAGGCGTGCAGGTTTCCTCACGATGTTTTCCTTCACCGTTGAAGCACTAATTTTAAAATATCACTATATTTTAATTACTTAAAAACGCACATAACTCCGAAAAGTTAGAGGTGCGTGCCCGGATTCGTACCGCCGACCCCTGATTAGGAGGCTGACGCCCTAACCACTAGGCTATCACCGCTTCGATCGAAAATAAGATTATTTATTTACAATTTTCAAATGAATAGCGCCCACAAAAACTATACTAGCAATTGCGAAATTTTGCGTACAAATATAACGGGCGCATTTTGGTACTACATTCATATGTATCCAAAAGTGTTTTATTTCTTCTAAATACCTTATTTATTGGTCTGGTTTGTAGTACCATTATTAGAAGTCTTATTTTTGGGAAAGTTGGGGATGTGATGATCGTAAGTAAGTCTGTGGCTGGCCCTATACGAGAGTTTGCCATCGTTATTTGGGCGTTATCTAAAGGTGCAACAACCTATATAAATAATTTTTCTACCATGAACTACTACTTTAGAACTACTTTAAAAGCATCCTCTGTTAGACTTATTACTTTACCTTAATGTTGCCTTAGATTTGCTATCTTATACGAGAAAGATTTAGCTTCCTGTTCCAGTCGCAGCTATCATGTTATGAATTCCTAGTACACAATTAGCAAAAGTCTACTCTGTTCTTATCATTTCATCATCATCATTATCATCATCACTTAGCCCGTGTACCCGCATTTGAGCAGCAGGTAAAGCAGGAGGTTTGACGACCTCCGTGGCGCAGTGCGCGCGCTGTCACATTATAAAGTTGGAGGTCCCGGGTTCGATTCCCGGCTCGAGTCTGGTCTGGTGGGCGGCGTTGGCCGCGGCTAGTTATCACCCTACCGACAAAGAAGTGTCGCCAAGCGATTTAGCGTTCCGGCACGATGTCGCGTAGAAACCAATTAGGAGCGTGGGTTTACCATACTCCTGACAGGTTAGCCCGATACCATCCTGGACAGCATCATCGCTTACCACTAGGTGAGATAGCTGTCAAGGGCTAACTCGTAGTGTATAAAAAAAAAAAAAAGGTGGATTGAGAAACCTGAGGATGGATTGATCATCATCGCTTTGACCGAGAGACGACCATTACATAGGTTTTTTTGTAGTTCCTAAATCCACAGTTTGTTCCGCCTTTCAGCAGCTACGTCCTGCGATCTTTTTATGACAAACGGTTTCATTCATAAATACTATAAACCAGATATTCATCTCAATACTTAGGCCGATATCTATAAAGCGCGCTTAGTCTAAAAAATATTTAAAACCAGACAAAGTACACCAAAAATCTGTCTCGTTTTAACACTAACTTTGGCTGATCAAAGTCAAAGTACGCTCAATAGATCTCAGCCGTCAATAATAAAATTATGTATGATGGTTTGTCAACACAAACTTTATTGTCGTGACTTAATCGTGAAACAACACAAATGTCAAATCATTTCCCGAATTCAAAACGCTTACACCGGTGTTGCCGGTGCACTGTCGTTACAGGGCGAAGTTTAATGCCAAAATTGCTAAAACTGCATACTCGCGAACCCCTGGTACGAAATTTTATAGTTTTTGGAAACGTTATTTGAAAGCGATTTTATTTTATTATTAATCGACAAGACAATAAGTAGGGAAAACTTTGTAAAAAATATAATCGATGGTGGAGAATTTTAACATACAGAGAAACATTTAATACTAAAATTTTGTATCTCTTTCAAGCTTTTACCCGCGGCTTCGCTAGCATTGCATAAGTATAAGAGATTGGCAATAACTTTATTTTTTTACAAATAAAAAGTACTCTATGTCCCTTCTTATACCTCCAAGAATTTGTGTGCGAAGTTGAATGATAGTAGAAGTAGTTTTCGCTCGAGTGTAACAAATAAACATATATTCCAGAAGTAAGTTGTGTCTATTACATTTTTAGTAGTCATACTTTTATTTTGTTATTTTTTTTTTATAATTTTGTTTGAGTTATAAGTTTGTTTGTTTATTTAGGAGATAATGGGGCTAGCATGTTCGTTTAGGACAAAAGACCCAAAAAAAAAGAAGATAAAAAAAAATTACATTAACATTTACAATATTAGTATCATGCGTGATTCTTTAGTATAGTTAATAGATCATGAGGACTTTTAGATTTTGGACAATGATGACAGAATTGAGAACAGATTGATCCGTCAGACCTGGCTATTATGACGAGCATGAAATAATAAAATCGATAAGACCTGCAAACTCCTTAAAGGACGATAAGATGACAGGTATCGTAACAGTGGGACATTAACAAGCTGGAGATGATGCATATGGCTGTGATAGCCTAGTGGTTAGGACGTCCGCCTCCTAATCAGAGGTCGGGGGTTCGTTCCCGGACCTCTAACTTTTCGGAGTTATGTGCGATTTTAAGAAATTAAAATATCACTTACTTCAACGGTGAAGGAAACATCGTGAGAAAACCTGCAAGCCTGAGAGTTCCCCATAATGTTCTCAAAGGCGTGTGAAGTCTGCCAATCCGCACATGGCCAGCGTGGTGTACTATGGCCAAACCCTTCCCATATTGAGAGGAGACCCGTGTTCTGTAGTGAGCCGGTAATGGGTTGATCATGATGATGAATATGGAATGACTGACTATAAAATCGCCATGACTTCACTTGCAGTATTTCGACAGGCAAAACCAACGACGCTTCTCCGACGTGCAATCTCGCACTAGGAGCACTGATATGAGAGAATTTCGCTGAGAAAACAATATTCAAAATAAGGTCTTTTGTCATGAATAACAATTCGAAAACTGCGCGCTTATTTAACGAGTTATTAATGTAGCCGGTGGCGCGTTTAAGACAAACTTAGCATTTCCACAACTCGGCACTCTCGTACAATTTGAATTGCCACATCGTTATCACGACTTTAGAGGTGCTATGGAACTAAAGTTTCGTGCATTGTATTTCGACTTGACTATTATGATAGAAGCAGGCGTCACTTCAAGGAAATCGATCATTTAGAAAGCGCATTTTGCTTCATCTGCTTTAATCGGTACCTGTTAGTCATAATATTTACTGCTTACTACTATATTGAAGCGGTGATAGCCTAGTTGTTAGGGCGTCAGCCTCCTAATCAGAGGTCAGCGATTCGAATCTGGGCACGCACCTCTAACTTTTCGGAGTTATGTGCGTTTTTAAGCAATTAAATTATCACTTGCTTCAACGGTGAAGAAAAACATCGTGAGGAAACCTGCACCTGCCTCAGAGTTCTCCATAATGTTCTCAAAGGCGTGTGAAGTCTGCCAATCCGCACATAGCCAGCGTGGTGGACTATGGCCAAACCCTTCTCATATTGAGAATAGGTCCGTGCTCTGTAGTGAGCC
This sequence comes from Lasiommata megera, assembly GCA_928268935.1. NCBI lineage: Eukaryota > Metazoa > Arthropoda > Insecta > Lepidoptera > Nymphalidae > Lasiommata > Lasiommata megera. The sequence continues at coordinate 13,954,445 of OV743315.1, read as the reverse complement.
GGTAATGGGTTTTTTGTTATGTTTATTATTTATTTTCTATACGCAATATCACAGATGTCCTCAATAATACAGAGAACATCTAGACACGTTTCAAAATGATTAAAGATATCCACAAAAATTTGTTGACTTTTCCTTCACGGCATCGTATCGATACTTAAGAAAGGAACAAACAAAATAAGTGTTTGTTTGTTAAGAAACGCGGAATTGTCTCTTTTTGGGGTCCTTTTTAAAATGCAATTATACAGTACGTACCAAGTGGCGCACCCAAGACAAACTTCACCGCAATAGGCGATAATTTCCACGACTTTCCTCGTGAAATTTAAATTACTGCTTCGTTAACTAGATTTCTGTTATTATTTATATTGAATTTATGTTTTCACTATTCAGTTTAGTTTAGAGAAAACATCAAGTGGTAAAATGCGCCAGGTTCGGTGAAAGAGATAAAATTAATGGGCGCTGCTTTTGAAGGACATCATTTATCGTCTCTTCTATGTTTGCTGTATTCGTTATCTCAGCCCATTAATGTCCCAAAGCTGGACATAGGCCTTATCTCTGATAGGGAAAAGGTTTGTATCTCCACGCTACTCCAATGTGGTTTTAGCTTCTTTCTAGCTTAGTGGTAGTAATAGAGATTAAAATTCTCGGGGCTACAGGAGTGGATAGCAATAATTCCGTAATTCCAAGCTACGTACTTGAAATTGCTTTTTTCCCCCCTTTTATTTTTATTCTACTACTAGTTAGCCTTTTACGGCAATCTTACCTAGTAGTAAGTGATAATGCGTTTAAGATGTTAGGCGGGCTAACCCGTTCCAGGTATGGTAAACCTATACTCCCAATTGGTTAATACGTAAAATCGTGCTGAAACGCTAAATCGCTTGGCAGCAAGTCTCTGTCATCCCACCAATTAAAACAAATTGTTGTTGAAAATAAAAATAGCTGATAATTTCTCGCGACCAGGGATAACGGGGACCTCAGGGCCTCGTGATCTGTTATCGCACATGCTAGCAACTAGATCAGCGAGGCAGTGATAGGATTTTCGAACGTAGATCAACTTAGTTAAGTTGCATATGTACTCCGTTTATAATTTTATATTTTCATTGATGTATCCACACTTAAAGGTTTTTTTTTCTACTTATTTAATTCTAATTAAGTACGACGTAATTATGCAATGCAGTAATTAAGTTGTGTTTAATAAAGTGATCCGCGATACTTTCGGTCAGCATAAAGATCATACAGATATAAAATATATATTAGTTAGGTCTCCAAAAACCCCTAACGTTACGTCACAATCCTGGCTGAATATTTCTAAGCTTGTTATAATATGTGGGTAGGACCTTTTTTGCATAACTACGTCCAATTATGATAAAGAGTTCACTTTTTTCGCTCACTGTGCTGCTGATTGTCACCACACTTCACAGTAAAAATATTTTATTTAAGTAAATATTTAATTTTAAAAATCTTTAATAATTTCAGAACTGACGGGAATCCTAAATTTCTTTGTTGGATCTGGGCTTTGGTGGCCAAGATCTTGGCCAGTGGATTTTAGCTATGTTCTTTCTTTATATATGTCGGCGCGAAGGAGTTATTAAGTTCATTTAGCGGTGCCAAGAACAACAGGAATTCAATAATTACCCACATTTGAACTCTTGATGATTTTGTTAACACAATTTTGACGGTAGCAATTAATTTTGTACACCCATGCTTTGCTATAAATACGGGCGGTCGATGCCTTCCGCGGCATTCTCGCTCGGGACGTCGGACCGTCCGGACCTCTTAGTTAATGTCGCAATAAAACTGTAATCCCGCAAGTTATGGTTTTAATTACTATGAGTGAAATTTTCAAAAGCGTGACGTCAGCAATGCTGACGTCACCCTTTCTAAAACAACTCGGTCGGCCTTAATTCGACATATACGTTTTTAAATAAATACTTACTGTTCCGTTGCTGAAAGAATGCAATCCTGCTGTTTCTCTGTTGGTTATATAAAAATACAATTTGAAGTTCACATCCTTACAACACCATATATTCTATCACTTTTTTGTTATTTTATTGAGTTTTTAATGATAATAATCATTTGTCATTACGTAATTATATAAAAGAAATAGTTAAATCGCAAATTCAACGACACTTAAGTAACAACGTCAACTCGATAACAAAGTGTCAAAAAAACATAATTAGAACGGCCGAATTATTTACTCAGTAAGTTTATCCTTAAGTTTTTACTATGAAACAATAGAAAATAATATAAAAAGTACATAAAATTGTTTAATACAATTAACGTGCACCGTGTCCCAGCTAATTGAGCCAAACGGATTCCATGTTGTTCACCTATAACCCAATTCCGTTTGAAGCTACATTCATATTTATTTCATTTATTTTGGGAGCTTTGCATCGAAAGAATATTAGCACATGCGATGACAATTTTATTTCTGACGTTGAATTCCATTTAGTTTCACTTTCAAAATGTATACACCAGCACCATCGCGTTGAGAGTGCAGAACTGTGCTGTTCCTAGACGTCTCTCGTGAAATTTATTGCCAAAGAAAATCATTGCAAAATTAGCAAAGGAAAGTTCAGGTAGCAGCAGAACACCAAACACATAATAATAGCACATCTTTCCATTTTCATGTTGAAAGTAGCTGTTGCCCAAGACTTTGGCTGCGTAGATTAAGGGTTCTCCAACATTCCTTTGAAAAGGGCAACGTTTGTAATTAAGTAGTATCACATATCTCATTCCTATTCCCGTTTCCGCTCCCTGGAAAAATTATTTCAGCCATACACACACAAGAAGCAGCAATTGCTATTTTATTTATTTGCCATTTTAGTTAGCCCTTGACGGCAAACTCATCTGATGGTAAGTGATGATGCAGTTTAACATGGTAGCGGGCCTACCTGTTTAGGGGTATTAGGAGTATGGTACACCGATGCTACTAATTGGATTCTATGCGACATCTTGCTGGAACGCTAAATCGCTTGGCGACACGTCTTTGTCGGTAACTAGCCACGGACGAAGCCTCCCAGACCAGACTCGAACCGGGAATCGAACCCAGGACCTCCAATTTTATAATGCGTCAGATTTTGTTAATTTAGGTTACACTCGGTACAGGAACGGCCCTTCAGTTGAAGTTAAGAAAAACCGACTTTATTATGGTTTTATTTTATTTTTAATTTTCGATTTTCCTAATTCTGATTTTCGTAAGGTCTAGTATGAAAATTGAATGTGAAAATTTCCCGTTCACGCATTTACATGTGTTGTGTTATACCAGCAATTAAAATACAGTGCCTTAATAATAGGATCCGAGTGGTACCCAAATAAACTTTCATAAGAAAAAAGAAATTTTATTAAATGATATTGTACTGCAATGAAAATGATAACAAACATTTTAATTAAATTCTCTTTGAACTTACTGAGGGCACAAAATGCGCATTTCTTTTAACCCTTTAACTGTTACGATTAAATAACATGTTTGCGAAAACGCTATGGTAAATAATAAAATCCCTTGCATAGTCTAATAAGACATCGAGTCTTTAATTTGAATTCTTAACTCGTATTGTTTCTCTTTACCTTTTATTACTTTTTATGCAAGAATATATTACCATTGTTTTCAATAATTGTAATAAAATATTTAGTGGACGAATTCTTTAAATTAAATGTCAGACATTTCAATAAGATAAAGTATTTTTTTACTACAAATGTATTTCGACTGTTTTTTTTATATTGAGTTTTGTCGGTTCTCTGATTCTAGTATAGCACAACGCTCATAATGAAACTAGTGGTAAGGACGTCAGCCTCCTAATCAGAGGTTGGGGGTTCGAACCCGCACCTTAACTTTTCGGAGTTATGTGCGTTTTTAAGCACTTAAAATATCACTTGCTTCGAAGGTGAAGGAAATATCCTAAGGTTAGCCCGGTACTATCCCAAACAGCATCATAACTTACCACCGGGTGAGATAGCCGCCAAGGGCGAATTTATAGTGTATAAAAAAAACTTTATATAATTAAGCAGAAAGGGAGCGGCAACGGATACGGAAACATGAACGGGAACAGAATTGAGGCATGGAATAATCTTCTATTACAAGCGTTCACTATTCCACGGAAATTTTTAAAAACCCTTTATCTACGCAGACAAAGTCCGCATCAGCTAATAATAATGTGTAAGCGATATGGTTTAGCGTGTTTCCATAGCTAGTTTCTCATAAAATACGAGTAAATACTCGATAGACAATGGTAGTGAGAAACATACAGTATGGGATACATACTACTTCTATATAAAGGCTTCGTCATTAAAATGAAACTGTATTTACTTTGTGGAATCATAACCCTTAACATCATCTTAGCATACACAGAGTAAGACGTTGGATTGGGTTAAGCTTAAATGTTAAAATTTTAATAAGTTATTTTCAAACATGGGCGACGAATATTACTTGTAAATATTGCATTTCCTTAGAGATTTGTGTTTTTTAGAATTTTCCTTCAACTTTCTTGATAATAAAAGTGGAAGTGTCCCCTTGGGACTTAGAGTTATTAAACTTACTCTAAGATTAAACGCACATATTCGTTTTTTTTTGGTTTTTGTCTGTTTTTGCCTGAACTCTTTGGAACAGTTGAACAGATTTTGAAAGAACTTTACCAGCTTGGTTTAGAGATTAGTTTTTGGTTTACAGATTACTTTAATGTAATCTTCTCACGTAAAAAATATAGAAACATTAAAACATGGTAACTATGTTCTAATTGAATTTAATCTACCCTAATGGGTAGATAATTATTCATCTTAATAGACGAATAATAGGAATGCGGGGAAGCGTCTAGATAATGACAAAATCCTAAACTTTTCTTTTACAGACAGGACCCACGACGCCAAAAATTCTATCACTTGTTAAGTTTTTTGATGAGTTATGCGAGCATCGGCGATCGAAGACTCATGGGTTTCGATAGACCTTCAAAATTATCATTTATTAATAGTAAAATTATGTTATATTTTGGTCCGACGTGCGTGGTCTCTCAACTTATCTACATTTATGTGAATTACAGCGACCTAAATTTCGATATATTGGGAATTATTTTCTCCATCTTTCCAGCTACATGTTTGGCTAATGTAAGTTATAAAAAATAATATACGGGTGCTTAGACCCAGTGCCTAAAGAATGTATTTGTGACATGTCTTAATAGTTGACAAAACCTTGCAAGAGCACATTTCGTTGTTAATAAATATTTCTGCACGATTTTTTAATGGAGATTTAATTTAGTTGTATATGTTTTATAATATTATATTATTGTTTAATTATTTCAGGTAAACATTATGTCATCCCGACTAAAGAGCTATAAACGACTTATCAGTACACTGTTCACAGACATTCATTTATATACTGTATATAAAGATAATAAGGATGACTTCGTAAAACGGGTAAGTATTAGTCCTAAACCCACTGCAATTTAAAAAACGTCACCTTAATGACTAAATAAATAAGTTAGTTTATCCATTTAACCGTCAAATCTGGTTGATGTTTTTCTTTTTCATACTCACGTGCAAACGAGATACTTGAACGAACATAAAATTAATAGAAAAATTTCAATGTTTTTCATTATCATTGGAAGCAAAAATAAACTTGTAGTACACACTGAGGGTACATTAAAAAAGTAATTCCTTTAATAAACTATTAAAGGAATTTTTGGCATTAAAGCTTAACCCAAACCAACTTCTCACTCTGCGTATGGCTAGGTTTCGATGTTGTTAAGGGTTATGATTCCACAAAGTAAATACAGTTTTATTCTAATGATAAAGCCTTAATTTGTATGTGTCCCATACTGTATGTTTCTCACTACCATTGTCTATCGAGTATTTACTCGTATTTTAATAAACTATTAAAGGAATTACTTTTTTAATGTACCCTCAGTGTGTACTACAAGTTTATTTTTAATAGTTTATTTACCCGTGCCGAGCAGGACTAGAGGCGCTAATATGAAAACCGTGATATTTTTGTGCCTTCTGGGGCGGCAATGGGGGGGCCGTGGGCCCTGAGGCTCGAGCTCTTTTTAAAGAAAATTCAAAAAGGGTTAACGAGTCTACAGGGGAACCTAGAGCTGGCAGTTATCACGGCCAAAGAATTAATTGGGCCGTTCAAAGGAGCAATGCTGACAGCATCTTGGGAAATATGCCTTATTACAGTGGTATTAACGATGATTCAGATTTAATCTTGTTTTATTTTGAAACTGGGTTAAATTTAATTTAAAAAATTTATTATGTAGCTTTTTAACATCAAAGCAATTATTAGACGTAAGCTTAAAAGTTATGGAGACTTCTCTAGACCAAAGTCTGACTTTAATATACAAAGCATTACATCCATACTAATTTAAATTAAATATAAATGCAAAGGTATGTAGGTAAGCTGTAGGTAGGTATTGCTAGCTATACTTTTTGGTCATCATGTGTCACCATCTTCTCATGTTCATCAAGAGGCTTACCGCTGCACCAATCTAGTTGCCGAAGTTCATTTTCGGCAGATAGCTCACACTCTGGAGACTGGACATAAAATTAAAACTTGCAAGCCTGAGAATTTTGACGACCTCCGTGGCGCAGCGTGCGCGCTGCCGCCTTACAAAGTTGGAGGTCCTGGGCTAGATTCCCGGCTCGAGTCTGATCTGGTGGGAGGCTTTGGCCGTGGCTAGTTACCACGTGTCGCCAAGCGATTAAGCGTTCCGGCACGATGTCGTGTAGAAACCAATTAGGAGTGTGGGTTTACCATTCCCCATAACAGGGGAAACCCTCCCCTAACACTTAACATCACGTGAGATTGCCGTCAAGGGCTATGTGGTGGATAAAATAAAACTCCATAATGTTCTCAAAGGCGTGTGAAGTCTGCCAGTCCGCACATGGCCAGCGTGGTGGACTATGGCTAAACCTTTCTCATATTGAGAGGTGACCCGTGTTCTCTAGAGAGCCGGCAAGGGGTTAATTATGATGATGATTGTAATGATATAAAAGTAAAACTAACCGCTAATAATTAAATGCTTCTTTTCCAGAGACTACTTAAGACAGAGCGTTATACGCGTTGGACAACTTACTATTTGTTATTTTTCTTCGTCATCAATTGGCTAGGATGGATTTGTATAACATCAGTCAACAACTTTAATAACAGAGAACTCATACGGAACCACACGGCCAGGCTGCAAACTTGTGTTTTCTTATGGCTACCTCTGGACTATAGTTACGATTATCAATACTGGTTCGTCATACATACCATCAATTTTCATATCGTCGGGTGTGGCGTTACTGCGATGGCGGGGTTTCAATCTATCAACAACGTTTTTATTTATAACCTCATTGGACATATTCATATTATGAAGAATATATTGAGAACAGCTTTCGAAGGTGATTTGGATGAGAAAGAAGTGCACGAGAAACTAATTAAAATTATTAAGTATCACGCTTTCATTATAAAGTAAGTACATAATACGTTTCTTCATTTCAGTCAGCCCAACTATTTCAGTTTTGTTTTATACACTACAAGTTAGCCCTTGACGGCATCTCACCTGATGGTAAATGATGATGCGGTCTAAGACGGTAGCGGGCTAACCTGCTAGGGTTATTGTAAACCCGTACTCCTATTGGTTTATACGAAACATCGTGCCGGAACGCTAAATTGCTTGACACGTCTTTGTCGGGTGGTAACTAGCCACGGTCGAAGCCAAGAGAGACAAACGTGACTCCATCATGCAGTGGTGAGTGGGGGTTTTAGTCAGTAAAAGTCTGACATAACCTCTGTGCCTCCCCGCGGCGCAGAGGTATCCATGAGAATTTTACCCACTATAAAAAAAGTAATTAAAAGCTAATTAAAAATTTTATAATTTATAATATAGCAAATTATATAATATTTTATAAATAAATTGCTCATTAAGTAAAACTTTATTATTTTAGGGCATTCAAGGAAGTGGAATATGCATTTGGATTCAACGTTATGGCAAATTATACGCAGAATCTCCTCGGAAACAGTTTTGTACTCTATCAACTGATGTATGGGGTAATATTCAACGAATTTCAAACAAATTTAAACTGCTTAATCGTTATAATTCAAAGTCATTAAACTGTTAGATAGTTTAATGCTTCTAAACTAACGAACTAAATGAGTACTAGAAATGCGGTTCCGATGAGAGATCTAGGTTGAAAAGTATCCAGGATGTACGAACCAGACCTTTTTTTCCGCTGGGAAATGTGTTTATGCATTCAATCCGGAAGCGACGCAGGTAAGACTGCGCCGCTTTCGATGGGGTATGTGGGACTCCCCGGCGGCCAGACTGGCGACCAAAATACCCACTAAAACCCAGCGATGCTCCTTCGCGTCGCCTGGTGGCTGGGTCACCGGAACACTCGTGCTCTTGACCGCAACCCAGCCAGCATACGAACCAGACCTTAACAAAACTAAACGAAACTATACAAGTTTCAACTCAATCCAATAATTGTCATGGGAATGGAATAGGTGCTTAAAAAAAACATATTTTTTATTCATACACAACTAGTTAGTCCCATCGATTTCGTCCACATTTTTGTTAGTTGTCCTTGGAGAGTTGTTTTCGCGGTCTAAATCGTAGCCAAATTTTGTAATTTCTTTTTCAATTAAAATAAATATTCCTTCAGCTATAAACATGGACGGCAAGTACGTGTGGGAAATGGGAATACATAAAGATTGTGTGAGCTAATTTCGCAAGTTTACGAAAAACACTTTTTCAAAAATATAAAAATAACTATCGTTCTAAAGTATTAAAGTAATAATTAATGTCTTGCTTTACGACTGCTATCGACGGTCGTAAAACAGAAACACATTAAATATATAAACTAGCTAAGTGTGACTTGGATTTGAAAACAAAGGGTTCCGTAGCAAGGTGCAAAATAAAATACATAAATATATTATTAACATTACTAAAATCGAGCAAAAACACCGAAAATAAACTTTAATTTCTTACAATTTTTATATCATCTATCGTCATATATCACTAGCAATTGTTCAGTAAAAACTTCAAGCTAACTTACCAAAATACCTATAATGGTTCATGGGATCCGTTATTAGACAAGGAGATGGATGGATGGACAGACCGAGCTATAGCGGCAGAAAAGTTTGCAGAGGTCCGTTGGCACCCTATGTTTACGAAACCCAAAAAGTCAAGTATTTAATGTGGCGTTTGAAACGCGAACATCTGCGAAATACCCTTTCAGAATCAGAAGACGGGAAGATAGATTCTGTCCATAATATCTTAGTTGACGTCCCGCTCCTAAGAAGTCACGTCACGTCGTGATCACGACCCATATAATCGTTGAGAAATACAATAACGTTTTTGAACAGTTACTTAATCCGGTTAATGTTAAGAAAATAACGATAGATCTATAAGTCGAATCATCATAATCATATCAGCCGATTGAGGCCCATTGCTGGACATGGGTCTTTTGTAGGGAGTTCCAAAGTCCACTGTCTTGGGCCGCTTGTTTCAAGCTTTTGTGATTCAGTTGTTTGGATATGTTGAACTAACAAATGCTAACGAAATCAATGACTAATACCTACCTATCATCATTATCATCATGATCAACCCATTATCGGCTCACTACGGAGCACGGGTCTCCTCTCAATATGAGAAGGGTTTGGCCATAGTCCACCACGCTGGCCATGTGCGGATTGGCAGTCTTCACACGCCTTCGAGAACATTATGGAGAACTCTCAGGCGTGCAGGTTTCCTCACGATGTTTTCCTTCACCGTTGAAGCAAGTGATATTTTAATCAATTAGAAACGCACATAACTCCGAAAAGTTAAAGGTGCGTTCCCGGATTCGAACCGCCGACCTCTGATTAGGAGGCTGACGCCCTAACCACTAGGCTATCACCTCTTCAATACCTACCTAGTGATTAATTAATTGGTTTCGTTTGCAATCATTCCAGGGCAGAGAAAATATGATGTTATACGTCACGATGATTATGGCATACACTGGAGGACCTATTTTAATGTCATTTGTGTTGGAAGAAATTAGAAAGCAGGTAAAGCTTGTCTTCAAATAAATAGTGTTATATTATTGCTATCGTTTGTATACAAGGGATCGTTATGTAGCGATAAGGCCGCCAAGTTGAATAAGATGTGCTGTGTCTTTTTATCTATTTTACATCTATGCTTTTGTGTGGTATAAAGTGTGTTATTCCACTAATTAACTAATTTATTCTATTAATCATTCGTTTTTCGTTTGTTCCTTCGTACTTTGATTTACACATTCATTTATTCATTCCATACATTCACTCCTCCATCTAATTTGGAGATTCCTCTCGAAAGATAACATTGATACATAAAATTGCTTACTTTTTAAACACACCATTAACATAGAATTGTTATGTTTATAAAACTCTAGTTTTTTTTTTATACACTACGAGCTAGCCCTTGATGGCTATCTCACGTGGTAAGTGATGAGGATTAGGGGTATGATATACTCATACTCCTAATTGGTTTCTACGCGACATCGTGCCGGAACGCTTAATAGCTTAGCGACACGTCTTTGTCGGTAGGGTAGTAACTAGCCACGGCCGAAGCCTCCCACCAGACCTTACTCGAGCCGGGAATCGAACCCAGGACCTCCCACTTTATATTGCGACAGCGCACGTACTGAGCCACGGAGGTCGTCGAAACCACTGCGCTAAGGCTTTCCTCAGCGCAATGGGTCAATACCTTGTCCCTTACGACAAGGCAGCGGTTAACACACCAGTGTCCCAGTGATTTTTGGGTGTTTTTGTTTTGGACGTAGCCGTCACAAGGACCGCCTGTTATTTCATTCCAGACGTTTTCGTTATACATGATTGTTGCAGTTTATGATCCTATCTTTATCCGAAGGAGGAGTTAAATTCAAAAGGTCTAGGATTAATAAGGACGAGTCTGCACCCGTCCTTAGAAATTCCTTAGAACTTGGAAGGAATATTAAAACCACATCCTCCTAATCGGTTTCTGCTCGATATCATGCTGGAATGCTTAATAAACGGTTGGATTTTGCGGATTGTGTGCAAATGCGGTCTATACTTCCATAACAGTCGATCGAAGTAAGCAATTAAGCGTCTGAAGAAAGTCTATTAAATATAGTGGAAACTATAATTATAATTTATGATCATAATCAACCCATTACCGGCTCACTACAGAGCACGGATCTCCTCACAATATGAGAAGGGTTTGGCCATAGTCCACCACGCTGTCCATGTGCGGATTGGCAGACTTCACACGCCTTTGAGAACATTATGGAGAACTCTCAGGCGTTTCGTCACGATGTTTAGGAGGCTGACGCCCTAACCACAAGGCTATCACCGCTTCACTAGGCTATCACCGCTTCAATTATAATTTAAATTAAAAGTTAATTTTCTAATTATAATATTGTTCAATTGAATTTTTATATGTAACCGAATTCAGTTACATATAAAAATTCAATTGAACACAACATACAACCGACAGTGAGCAGGGTAGCAATAATATAATAATACTTTGTGAAAGTAGATCCTTAGATAAATCCCTCGCATTAACAAAATAGAAATACTGAATAGCTTAACAAATACTAAATAACTTGTGACCGAGTTATGTGTTACATTAAAAAAAAATTTTTTTGTTAAACCGAATACGATGTTATGATCGAAAATAAGCGAACTCAAAAATTTTCTCGTCTGATCCCTCACTAAAGAATCTTAAACTTTTCAGTCCAACGATCTACCAGAAGTAGTATACAGTATACCGTGGGAAAAAATGTCAATATCCAATCAGAAGACCGTGCTCTTTATATTACAGCGTGTACAGATTGTTTTGGAATTTGAGGTACTTGGCATATTGATTGCTGGAGTAAAACCAATGTTATCTGTTAGTATGCCTCTTTTTTTTTAATTCTTCAAGCCTTTGAACAGCTGCTCTTATAAAAACTTGTTCAAAACAAACTTGTTTATATATTCTTTACAGATATTGAAAAGAACATTTTCGTATTACGTGATGTTGGAAACAACTATGTCAGTCAAATCTTAAAAATAATTTCATTTAACCAGCAACACATTTTATCTAGTCACAAGGTTTGAGAAATTTATGCAAATTTTGAACACTTGCACAATTTTTCATAGTAATTTTTACCACGACACTAATACAAAATACATTTATAAATAAATCTCTTCTCGATAGCTCCGTTTAGAACTACCATAGAAAGAAAGATTGTATTTTTAAATAAACAACTATAGGAAAAGGGTTAATAGGGTTAAATTCCCGAAGTTTCTCAAAAAAAGAAGATACTAATTGATAAAAAGTACCTAGGAGAAAGTATGAAATGAACATTGCACCGCCAGTGTCAGTAAAATGTCCACGGGGTCTATTCTCGATCTGTACTGCAATTCTATGTAACTAAAGAGGTACCTAAGAAGGATAATGCTGAGACCAAGTACGAGGGATATGCTAAGAGCTGCAACTTTTGCTTATATTTATGTTAAGTAGAGATAACCAATAAAACATTAAATTTAATAACATTGTAATCTTTTTTATCATACCTCATAATTATAACACAATATTTAAGGGTTATGTAATACATACTCGTATGTAACAATTCTTTAAATTAACCTCCACGCGGTAAAAACCCAAGAACGTTAGGATGAAGGTTACCAGTTACCAAACTCTTACCAAATTGTCAACTTGCAACGTTATAATTTTATAACCAAATTTATTTTATGATAAAGTAACTATATGCAATGTAGGAAGCATAAACAACTAAAGTGTGAGAATAGACAAGGTCTGTTCAACTTAACGTAATCTCAGGAATGGTCTGAAATCAACGGAATAACCGTCGCCGAAACATAAAGTTAATAATTATAAAGTGAAATAATACGAAACCAGAGATTTAATGTGGGAAAAGAAGGAAGCTCTGTGGCAACGCAACAAATATGAAAACTCCTAACTCTCCAAACGATATAAGATTGTTATGGAGGGTCTTTTGGCAACTGTAACACCATCGTCTTAGATTAGGTCTGTACGCAACGCGATATCCTATCCATACTCCAACGCATACAAATTCTGAAATAAAATAATATCCATGGGAGATAAGTTGGTAAACTTTTTCGCATATTATGTAACACACGTACATCCGCAGCAGTCTTGATGCACGTGACAACTCAAATTTACAAATACTTTTACTAAATTCGCAAGCTGTTTTAGAAGTAGCAAAAATATGAGGACGTTTTACCATTTTAGAGAGTGACGTTCAGTCTGATTTTATGATATGATTTCGATAAATATTTGGAGGAAATTTTTAAAACTGTGTAGATTCGAACCTGTACATAATTTAACAAACGCACCCGGAACACAAATCTCCTATGCCGTAATTTACTTTACTAACAGTACGGTCCTCAAGTTGGCTGGTGTGCTGTTGTTCTGGCACACCTCTAACAGGCGAAACTGGGCACGTTGTGCGCAAGGAGGGTCTGCTGCGGCGGACACCCGCTGGTGGAGTTGCGGTTGTATGCAAAAGCCTTCCCGTGGCTCCACCATACAGCGGTGAGTAGGAACACGTGGGGGTTTTAGTCAGTAGGAGTCTGACATAACCTCTGTGCCTCCCCGTGGCGCAGAGGTAAACATGAGGATTTACCCACGATAAAAAAAAAAAAAGCCTGTAGCAACTGTTAGTAGCATTTTAAATGTTTATATTAATATAAAATATAAAAAATATAAAAATTACCTTTTAAACTCGTAGATATATATGATTACCAAACTGCGCAAATATTTTTTTTACATAAATTCTTATATTTTTATTACTGGCCGCTTTGCCCCGCAGTTCCACACGCGCGAGCTACGCGTCGTAGCATAATGCTGAATTGTCAATACGCAATGCATGAGCCAAATAATGCAAATAATATATTTTATAACGAACCATTCATCCAAGGCATACAAATAAATAGTAAGGCTTTGCGATATAAGATTAATAATTAAGAAAATTATTCAACACATTCCAATAATCAACTAAGGTGTGCTGGAACAAAATACCTGTGGGAGCTTCAATTACCCATCATTAGAAACTAATGAAATTCACATTGGGGACGGCAAGTAACTTCCCGGGGACATGCCGCTATTTTACGTGACTTATTATACGTTTCGTTCCCAATCAAAAATACTGCAAATATTTTAGGAAATAAACTGTGTTGTAGCTCATTTTAAGGAAAAAAACAAGGGTTATAGAGTCCACTCGGGCATCCTTGAGCAGGCAGTTAAGGTTTAAAACAGACCAACCAACGAGAATTCGTATGGCCATTCAAAAGGGGGTCAGGTCGTGTAACCTCCACGTGTGCCCGAGTGCTGTGGGTCCCTCTTGATTCGTCCGGGGGGAAGAGCAGCATTCGGGCCGGTGCACCCTGGTAACATCGGTTAACAATATTTTTTGTGCGATATTGTTAGCCGATGGCTAATGACCCGACGCGGTGCGGGTCTCCGCGCATCCCTCTGAACAAGCTGAGGGCGCAGTGGTTGACCTAGGGGGGCATTAACCCCGTGTAGTGGAAGGCCTGTCCAGGTATGGGACTGGCAGGCGGGGGTGGCCGGCGAGCGTTTGCTGCGCTTGCCGTCGGCGATGGAAAGCCGGGTGCGAGAGAGTGTTCCTCTTCCACCTCTCTTGCTCCTGTGCCTTCGGAGGACTTGTGGGCGATGGAAGCGGGGTCATCCATCAATCCCAGTATGGTCCTCAAGTTGGTTGGTGTGCTGTTGTTCCGGCACACCTCTAACAGGTGAAACTGGGCACGTTGTGCCGTGCCCAAGGAATGTTTGCTCCGGCGGACTACCGCTGGTGGAGTCGCGGTTGTATGCGAGAGCGTTTCCGTTGCTCCGCCATACAGCGGCGAGTAGGAACACGTGGGGATTTTAGTCAGTAGGAGTCTGACATAACCTCTGTGCTTCCCCGTGGCGCAGAGGTATCCATGAGGATTTACCCACGAAAAAAAAAACATTTAGTACTACGGAAACAATAAAAAAAGAATTGTGGTCCACATTATTGTCTTCAAATTAAAAGTATATTCCGCTGAAGCTGTTTGTCTTTGGAACTGTTTTTCTCTATAATAGATATTTTGCTTATCCATTAGTGCATTAATTTATCCTTATAAGACCAAGTTTCTTCCTCACGAACACTCGTAACTTGGCGATTGCAAGTGTTGAACTAAAGATTAATAAAATTATTTACTTGCACTTACTACAAGACTATCCTATTTTTACTAAATGTATCATACGGGAATATAGCTCAGTGGTAGAGCAATCGACTGCAGATCGATAGGTCTCCGGTTCAAGTCCGGGTGTTTCCTTGTTTAATTTTTGAAAAAAAATAAAAAGTGACCGAGTAATGAATTCCACACATTTTATCTTCAGTTCCTGAACTTTATTTTGTAATATTAAACAATATGAAAATTAAATAGATTTATGCCTCGACAGGTTTTCCTAGTTTGGCATGAAAAGCTTATTACTACATGTTTTTGAATGATTGATTGATCAATGTACGCCTAATACCCAACAGGATCTTAAGTTAGGACACATAATCAGTATTCTCTGACAATTTTTTTGTGGTTTGTTTTAAAATTACTGCTACGTGCTATAAGAAGACGGAAGAACTGGTTACTATGTATGTACTACCTGGAATGTATTTGGTGATTTTGTCCTGCGTGACATTTCATTCGGCTGTCCCACTATATTAATTGTCGTAGTGGAATTCGATTACTTACTCGCGGTACATGCTCGATTCACAAACGCTGTACTCTAGGTAGCGCACTTATGTCGACCGCAGACTAATTGAATGCTTTGCTAACATTCGGTCGATCTACTCGGTACCCGCTTCCATTGACTAATTGCAAAGGACTGTTCCAATTTAACGTCGGAACTTGAATAAATCGGTCATGTTTAAGTGGATTCCAATTGAAGTACACGGACGGTGTGTTATACTGACTCGTGCGGATTTAATTTTAGGAAAAACCATAACGTCTACACCATTGGCGTTAAGATAATTGTGAGTCACCAATTACCAACGCTTATCAACGTAACATTGATATATTAATTATTTCATTTTGATGTGATAAAAGTATGTTGATTATTTTCTACTAAAACAAATCTATTACTTTTAATTCTTTAATTTTATATGTTAAAATTTTTATTCTCCTTAGCAAGACTATTTTCTTAACGCGAACTTAAGACTTAACTAAAGACTCGCACTGCAATACTTTAATTTACTAAAATCTATTCTAACGTTTCATTGTTGTATAGGGGTACTGTTTTTTTACATTGTTGTATATACTGTCACGTTTCCTAATTTCAATGATGTTATTGTAGCTTTCACATTTATAACTTTCATCGACATCATAATTCTCAACTTTGCTGGGTGCTGGGCTCCTCTCTGACAGGAAAATGGTTTCTCGAGCTAAGAACCCATCCTCCATTGAGTGGCTCCATTAGCATGCTTGCCGGCTGTCTGTATATACAAAGTGCTGAACGGTTTTAAATAAAATAACGTAAAACAATGCATTTGGTGACGCAGTAAAAAGAATCATAACAATTGAGTTTTCATCCCACCATTAAGGATATTTATTATTGAATAATAAAATATAACAGTCTATAATATCATGAATAGTGAGCAGTCAACAAATCTCCTTAACTATCCGCATAACTAACTTCGTCTATCAAAGTTTATTGCTGATATCTAAAAAAGTGCTAGTCAGAGGTCAGGGGGCAGTAGTAAATCAATTTAGGACAAGTTTGACGGCCGTATTATAATTCATGATTTCCTAGGTTCCCAGCTTAAGTCTGGTATGGTGGGAGGCTACGGCCGCGGATGGTTACTAGCAAAGACTTAGCGAAACGGTAAATAACTTAGGCAAGTTATTTACCGTTTCGGTACAATGCCGAGTAGAAACCGATTTGGAAAGTAGATTCAGCCCGCAATCAAGATGTAGGATGACTACGGGCGGGTGCGTGTCTTTGTCGGTAATTTAGGTAGACGTGGGTAGTTTCGGGCAAAGAGACCAAAGACTCTTGGTAGAACAGAACTACAATTATAAGTATGGTAATTTATAAGGAGCAGACTATACGCTCCACCAAGTACGAATGCACCACCGCAGCTCAACCACCGGTCCGTCCCGACCGAGTGCAATCAATGCAATGCGCCGTCCCGCGCCGGTGAGTCTTATAAGAACCTGCATACGTCACTTAGTGTTGCGTAAAGAGAGGGGGCGATGCCACTCTCTTGTCTGTCGTACATGACTCCAAAACTAGATGACGCTGCTCTCTGATTGCCATCAAAGATAAAGATAAAAGATAAAAGATTTTTATTTGGAAACAAACAATACAGGAAGCTTAAACACATGAAAACGATGATCCTGCCGAAGTATAAACTGTGTGGCAGTAATCATCGCCCTCCAACAAATAAATACAGTGTTCCACAAAGACAAAAGGATACACAAAACAAAATACATAGGCCATTTGACAATTTAAACAAAATCAATTTAGAAAAATTATAGCATTAGATAATGATAACATGAAAATTTGTGAATGTGTGTAATTGAATGCGGAGAATGTTTGTGTATATGTAAGTGTTAGCCAAAGTGTATGTAATATAATATGTGTGTGTGTGTGTGTGTGGGTATGAATGTATACATATGTGTGTTTATGCAATGTTATGTGTGTTCATTTTATTTATAAGACTTTAAAAGTTCTTCTGTTTCATCATATGTAAGAGTTAAGAGCCATCGGATTGGTATCGCATCGGTAGATCCTCTGTTGCTAAGGATGTTCATACGTGATGGTATTCACTTATCATTAGTTGATCCGTCTGCTCGTGTGTCCTCGATGTAATATAAAAGAAAACAAGCTTAAAGACATTTAATTTTTTTACCCTTTTGGTACGGAAGGTTCCATGCATCGAAAATATAATATTATTTGTATATTATTGAATTTTAGATGAAGCTATCACATACCAGAGCGGGTAAATACGTCGTGTTTACCCAATCCTCGCGTAATAAGATTATTCTGAATACGCTTTCATGCGACATCGACATACGTGATCTGTGGATGTCAACGACGTACATTCTGTTTACGAACGTTGTTATTTTTAGGATTCGTTTTTTTATCCTTTAGTAAGTTTTTTTTCATACTAATTAAATTAATGTCAAATTGACGACATCCGTAGCGCAACGCGCGCGCTGTCGAATTATGAATTTGCAGGTCCTGGGTTCGATTCCTGGCTCGAGTCTGGTCTAGTAGGACGCTTCGGCCGTGGCTAGTTACAATCCTACCGACAAAGACGTGTCGGTAGACGTGTCGACGTGTCGGTCAAGCGATTTAGCGTTCCGGCACGATGTCGCGTGAAAACCAATTAGGAGTATGGGTTTACCATATCCCTAACAGGTTAGCCTGATTCCATCTTAGACTGCATCATCACTTATCATCAGGTTAGATTGCCGTGCCGTCAAGGGCTTACTTGTAGTGAATAAAAAATATTGCTAGGCACTGACATGTATGTTCATTTATAGAGGCTGTGGCTAGTTATCATCTTACAGATAAAAACATGGAGACAACAACTTTTGAAAACCTACCACGCGCAGTGTTGAGCGCTGTGGTGTTATGTGGGAGGTCTCAAGTTAATCTCCGGCATGGACAAATCATCAATTTATCTGGTAGGCTTCTGCCGTGGCTATTTATCACCGTAACGACAAAAATTTAGCGCCTAGCGATATATAGTATGCATGTTTATAACAAATATCCATCCATCCATCCTTCCAAACTTTCGCGTTTATAATAAGGTAATACCTTATTTCTTTATTTATCTCCTCTTATTCTAGCTTTATAGTCATGTCACTGAGAAACGGATGTGGTATGGATTTATTGAATACCTTCCAGGGCTTACTTTTAATGGTATAAAACACTTAATAAGTCAAATTATATAACTTAAAATCATTGGAGATACTGGACTGGATTTTAAGTGCTTAATACTTGTTACTAAAACATACACGCTTACCTTGAGTAATTGACTTTTGTGGAGATGTCCATCCTTAGCTGGAGTCTAAGAACCTTCGTTAATACATAAACTTCCTTCCATATTTTCATTATTATTCATAAGGTATTATATTGAGTTAGGGAAAAACACATATGACTCCCTCGCGTGTAATTTTCTTTACACACAATATTTACTAGGTCTCCGGTCACGTAAGCCTCTTTTCATATACAAGGTTTTCGTTTAAGGTGCATGCGTAGGTATACATTAGTCACATCTCAGTAACGTTGCCAATTTGTCAACATTCATAATGTGACCCTAGCACTTTATAACCTGACGAACGTGTGTCATCATGGATATATCATATAACTAGCTGTTGCCCGCGACTTCGTCTGCGTAGAATTGCTGATTTCCCGCGAGATCGAGGTTTCCCGTGCGGCCAATGCCTTGCTTCAGAAAGTGAGCAACAGGCCAATGTCAAATTGTCGATTTTCGTGTCTCTAAATTAAAAAACATAGGACTTTCATAAAAACCTCAAACCCCTATTTTATGCCCTTCAGGATAGATTTCGATGAAAAACTAATTCTAACCTGATACTTACGCCCTAAAAGATACCTATTTTTAAAATTTCAAGCTTTGTGGCATGTCTGAGATTCGATTAATATGTTTAAACCTGTTAGAGACCGACTTCTATATTTTTTACGCAGTGCATTAACGGAATCAATCACATTTCGTCAAATCATCGAAACAGATCAAAAGTTTTACTTTATTATTTCATAACTCAATAATTTTAAAAAATCAAACTTAAAAGACGCAGAATTTCTCCTCTTAAAATGAGAAAGGATTAGGCTGTACGCTAGACTAAGCTGGTAATGGTTTATTATTAACTAGCTGCTGCCCGCGACTTCATCTGTGCACGATTAATATTTCGAGTAGCTTATATTAGCGTGGCGTAGAAAAGAACTAACATTATGACATTAAAATTATCACGCAGATGGTAGATTCTTTCCTACTTACTTGACATTTATCGTCATATTTTGGACAGTTCAATATCAACAATATCTTCATAAATTGTAGCCTATGTGTTATTCTGATAAATAAGCTATATTATTGTAAAGTTTCATAAAAATCCATTCAGCAGTTTTTACGTGAAAGAGTAACAAACATCCATCCATCCATACTTACAAACTTTCGTTTATAATATTAAATACAGGTCAAACTTGTAAGTAGAGGTACGAAGGTGCAAGTATTCTAAAGTAAAAAGAAAAAAATACACAGAGAGATCCATTACACCTGTCGATGATAATCTTATTTGCCGTCGATCGAATCTAACGCCACGTCTTATTAACTCGTTCGTCTATGAAATCGATTCTCCTACATCCGGGATTTGTTCTCTTATTTACTTTACTTACTACCTTACTACGCGTTTGTAAGTAATGGCAGACACATGTTTATAATATTTCGTTATCTCCAGATCGAAATAAAAGGCATTTGCGATTTGTCTTTAATTATGACAACTAATACAAACAAAGCGACAACGACTTTATAAACGAAATATAATTCTAAAATACCGTATTAATATTAATTAATTTGTTATTATAATTGTTTTTTATTTGTACACCGTAACATTAAGGAAAATAACAAGAAAAACAGAAACAAGAAGAAGCAGGATATAAAAGGCGGCCTAATCGCTTAGTTGCGATCTCTTCCAATCAACGTTAGGATTAGGAAATAGAAAAATAAATTATACGGCGTAATATAAACATAAAACTACACACAAATAAATAAACCAGATTGCGCAACTAATGCAATATGTTAAATAAATATGTATGTAAAAATATGTAGATATTAGATATACCATATAATATGAGTTAAATAAGCCTTAGAAAATTTCTGTGTTTGGTTTGTTAAAAAAAAAATATGCTACGTTCTGTTTTATGAATCACCAAATAGAATATGACATAAAGAAAACATAAGCAAAACCTCGGTACGTGAACTTTCCCCTAAGCTTAACATAAGTTAGCCAAACAGTTTAATAATAGCCTAGAAATATATTTAAGATGATTGTAGATAGCCGTAAATTAGTGGTTATGGTAAACCAACCAGAGCTAAATAAAAGATAGAAACACGCATTTACCATGGAGCCATTACATAATATGTCGAGGGCGTCAGAAGACGCTTACAATAATCCCATTTCGCTACGATCGTAGCGAACACGGCTTATTTACTCGTTCGACTATGAAATCGATTCGTCACGAATTCTAAAGTCGGGATTCTGTGTCGTATTGCCAGATTTGGAATGCAATTTATGTGTTCACCAACATTACAAAGATGTTATGTACTGAAATCTGCGAGCTTATGAAAAGTATGCTTGCGTAACGCAGCGTGTGGACCCGTAGCACAGTCTGAAGAAGCTTATGAATCTGCATCGATTCAAAAATCCACTGCTCCTATAACGGCTTTTAACAATCGTGTGATTTTTCCAGAAACAGGACTTTACTTTAAGATAGTTAACTTTATTTTAAAACATATATTAAACCAATGCAAGCCCATAATTACCTCAGCAATCATATTATAGCAGCTTTTACCCGCGGAGATCATTACAATAGAAATTAATCAATATGATAACTATTTGACGACCTCCGTGGCGCAGCGCGCGCGCTGTTGCATTATAAAGTAGGAGGTCCTGGGTTCGATTCCCGGCTCGAGTCTGGTCTTGTGGGAGGCTGCGGCCGTGGCTAGTTACCACCCTACCGACAAAGGCGTGTCGCCAAGCGATTTAGCGTTCCGGCACGATGTCGTGTAGAAACCAATTAGGAGTATGGTAAAGCCATACTCCTAACAGGTTAGCCCGCTACCATCTTAGACTGCATCATCACTTACCATCAGGTGAGATTGCCGTCAAGGGCTAACTTGTAGTGGATAAAAAAAAAAAAATTTTAACAAACCCTTTTTCTTTTATCTATCGTAATTTTTTATCCAATTAAAAAAATCCTATGTTACTTCTTATACCTCCAATAATATGTGTACAAAGTTTCATAATGATCGGTCAAGTACAGAGTTTTTTGCGTTAAAGCGTAACAAACAAACTTAAATTCACATTTAAAATATTAGTATGATTATTTAATATTTACATTACATTAACAACAATTAAGATAATTACTTACAGCCTAATTCAAACTGTTAAATCTAATCTAAATTTAATAATATAGAAGCAAGGATTTCGATATTTGACATTGACAATACGTTTACGAACGTTCAAATCTCACACTAGGTGTATACAAGCGTGATAACTGTAACCACGCCTGACGTATTGTAATAGCTAATACGGCGTTTAATTGCAAACGCCGGCCAGCGAGTTACGATATTAGTTCCGGTGCCTATGACAGCCATTTAGACTGCTTGCGGGTAATATATTAATGGTCAAGTTTCCCCTACGACTGTACTAACAGTTTACATGTACCAAGTGGTATCTAGAGGTAGTTTTGCTTGCTAATATAACGAAAACATCATGATGAAACCAGCATGCCTGAGAGTTCTTCATAATGTTCTCAAAGGCGTGTGAAGTTTGCCGATCCGCACTTGTTTTTTTTTTTTCGGACTGACCATTAGCTGTACTAACTAACCCGATTGGTTGCAACAACGTAACTTTGGCGAGCTTCGGAAAGAAGCTCTGCCAAAAGAAATTTTGAGCCCTAGGGCTCGAGGAAACTAAGGGAACGTCTGCCTAAAGGCGCCTCCTGTGACGCCGAACCTCGGCTTAGGCGACGTTTGGGATAACGGGGGGGTCGGACGGTGAGTGAGTACGTCTTTGAGGCCGTGGATGGAGCCCACGTCCGGATGACGTAAGATAGCGGGGACCTCGGTGTGCGCACATGCCAACTCGGTGGACTAAGACCTAACCATTCTCATATTGGGAGGAGACCCGTGCTCTGTAGTGAGCCGGCAATGGGTTGATCATGATGACTGTGATGAATAAAATATCACCTAAGATCGACATGCATAGTAACTGCTTTTAACATTGCATGCGAATGAGTGTGATTTTATTAGAAAACTAGCCGGCGCCCGCGACTTCGTCTGCGTTGAGTTAGTGTGTGTGAAAGTGTGTCTTCCAATCACGAAGCAATGGATTACTAAACCGACGATCTTGAAATAATTACAGGTCAATCTGTAAAGTATCTCCTTTCTAACAGAAAAAGAATGAATGAAATCGGAGTACGCATTCATGAAATAAATACACATTTTGACTTTCATCCCCTCTATCAAGGGAACCGTGTTGAACTCCGAGATAAAAACTGTCCTACATGTTGACCCGGAGTATCAGCTACTATTATACCAAATGCATTCAAATCCTGTAGTTTCGGCGTGATGCACGGCCAATATACAGACAGACAGATGGTCAAAAAAATAGAATTAAATGTTTTGGGCTCAGTATCGATAGTAAAACATCCTCCAATTAAAATTCTCTAAATATATTTTTAGGTACAGATTTCATCCTGTTACAGTTTTATTATATTTTAGATGATGTCTTTTTGGGTAACACATATTAAAGCAAATTAATAAGCAAATTAATATTATTATAGATATGTCATCTAAAAGTGGCGTCCCTTTTACCAACCAACCCAAAGAGAAGCTCATTATTATCTTACTCAAGCAAAAACTTAGTTCATGATAGACTACCAAGAGTACCCACTTCGACCGTTCCGCGACCTATTCCCGTCCAATTTGACCTTTACCCTTTTCTCAACCTGCTCCATGAAACTGACCCTTAATCTTCCCCTGTCAAATTAGCTTCCATTTTTCTTTGTATTATAATACTATCTTTCGTCATCATTTGTGTTTTTAATATTGTTGTCCAGGCAGTTTGTATAGTAGAACGATTCATCTCACAAATATAAGTAAAAATACAGTTGAAAGATGTGGGTTCAAATCCCGCCGGTTCCGAATTTTTTTGTATGGATTTAAAATTATAAACTATGAGTACTTAGATGTTTTTAATAGTAAGAAGCAAGTTTTTAACATCTCAAAATAAGTAAAAATACAGTTGAAACCCAATGCTATGCTCAACAATTCGATAGATGAATGTAGCTACACACATACAATAGATTTGCTTGCGACCGATTGGATATACTAGGTACTACTTCTCTTTATAATAACATACACCTATGAAGAGAGCCTGAGATGATTGTGATTACTGTCAATTCATTAAATTGGAAATAAAGCCATGAGGGTTCCAAAAGAAGCCCTCGACCAAATATGGTGATGTCAAACTCACTAAATATTTAATCAGCTATGAGTTTGGAGAAATTCATGCCATGTTTTTTATCATAAATGATATCCTTTGTAATAACTATTATATAAAGGTTATATCTATAAACATATGTTTTTACAAATTGAACTTATATGGAGATATGTCGAAGATTACATTCCTTAATTTATTATGTATATTTAATTATTCATATCCATCTAGAAAACGCCGGTTATTCACTAATTTAGTAAAGTAAATAGAGGAACGACTAGGATAGATACGTCGGACCCTCAATTACGATTCTAATATGCCCGATGGGTATTTCAGCTTCTTCATCAGAACTGATGCCAAACACAATGTATAGGGTTAATTAGGAAATTAAATTAAATTTTAAAAATTTTAATTATAAAAAGCGCTTCTTTTTTTTAAATGCTGGAAAATGCCTTACGTACTTATGAAACGGTCAAATCATTATCTGATTTTTTTAATTATTATTGCGAATGCAATGCGAAAGCAAGGTGTGATTATAAAATTTCATTCGTGAATTCAAAACAGAAGCTAGTAGGGTTCGAAACGCGCCCAGGACTAAGAAGAATGCCACAGCAAATTTTGTTGGGTAATATAAATATATACCTATACTATATTAAATGCCGATGTTGTCCATATTATCCATAATATAATAGGGTTGGAACTAGAAGCGCACCTGTACCTACCGCAAACTAATTGGCTGCTTTGCTAACATATTATGACATTGTGACCATTTCTATGGCACAGTTTAATTAATTCCCCGAAATCAAATATAACCTTCTTCTTTTTCTTGCCCTTATCCCACATTATGTGGGATCGGCATAACACGTTTTCTTCTTCCACTCACTTCTATCAGCCGTCACCTCCCTACCCATTTACCCGCATATCCTCTTTTACACAATCCATCCATCTTTTCTTTGGTCTTCCTCTACTCTTTTGCCCTTCCACGTTCATATATAACATTATTTTGGTGACATCACTTTATTTCCTCCGCATTATATGACCGTACCATTCTAGCCTGTTACTCCTCATCTCTTCTGTCACTGGCACTACTTTTAGACTTCCCCTTATATATTCATTTCTTATCTTATCCATTCATCACACCACAAATCTCAACATTCGCATTTCTGTCGCATGAACTCTTCTTTCATCCGTTCTTTTTGCCGCCCAACATTCTGATCCATACAACACGACAGTTCTTACGACTGTTTTTCTCTTTCTTTTTTTTTTGAAATTTTCTCAGATATAACTACTGGAGAAAAATAAATAATTATGTTTCAATTATTTTAAAAAACGCCGCAGAACTAAAAAGGACAATAAAAATTAGATACAGAATAAACTATTTTAATAAACTAAACTATTATACTAATAATATATAATTTCTTATATAATTTTAAGTCGACGCCTTCCATACGTAGGAATATAATTTTAGTAGTAGGTATATCAGGAGGCACCGACTTCATGGGTATCACTAAAAAGTAGATGTACTAAATTAGGCTATAATATGGCAACAAAAATTTGATCCTTTTTTTTGTCAAAGCCAATTTCATATATATTTAAAAAACTGTTATTCAATAAGCTAAGATAATTAACATATTGCCTAGTGGTTTTCTTGAAACGAAGTATTAAACATTTATTTTTTATTACGCTTCGCTATATTATGCGCGTCATTGGGCTTTATAATCTTTTTTCGGACGAGTGCGCGAGCGTTCCCGTGTCTCAGCCACGAGGTGACGCGAAGGAGCATCGCTGGATTTTAGTGGGTATTCTGGTCGCCAGTCTGACCGCCGGGGAGTCCCACATACCCCGCCGGAAGTGGCCCAGTTATGTCTGTTCCGCTTCCGGAGGGGATGCGTAAACGCATTTCTCAGCGTTAGAGGAAAGGCTTAACATTAATTATAGG
Organism: Lasiommata megera; assembly: GCA_928268935.1. Lineage (NCBI taxonomy): Eukaryota > Metazoa > Arthropoda > Insecta > Lepidoptera > Nymphalidae > Lasiommata > Lasiommata megera. Next base: position 13,928,283 of record OV743315.1, on the reverse strand, counting down.
AATTAATTGTAATAATTCTGAATAGGAAGTCGATTAGTAGGTCGATTGCTTTAGCTGCGATTGCCACATTGGGATTAAGCACTGGTATTGATAGGTATGCACTGGTCCACTGTACTGGTATGCACACCCATTAGTACCCTCGCTCTTAATAGTGTAAACTAATCATATCTTCTAGCATTGGAGTAATAAATTGCAAAAAAATATATTGCAATATTTTGTTGTTGACATACTTCGACAATACCCCTTGAACTCGGTTACCACCCCCGTTATCTCAAACGTCGCCTAAGCTGAGGCTCGGCCTCAAAGGAGTCGCCCTTAGGTAGACGTTCCCTTAGTTTTTCAAGCCCCATGGCTCAAAAATTTCTTCTGGCAGAGCTTCTTTCCGAAGCACACCAAGCAGCCCGGATACACTGTGGCAATAGGGTTAGTACAGCTAATAGACAGTCCGAAAAAAAAAATGAACTCGGTCGCTATATTCTTCCTTCAGTTACAACTTATAATTAAGACCTACGATATCTAATAATATACATAACTTACACGTTATGCCTGAACAATATGTTTACCGGATACAATATATTGGCAACCCAGTTCATTAGTTCACGGAAAATTTAGCCGTGCTGCAAACTACTGCCTAATGCTGGTAACTTAATTTAACAGTTTGTATTGAGCGCAAAGGACTGGATGCGTTAATGAGCGCTCCGATTAAATGCAGCCAAAATTCAGCTTGTAAACTCGTCTATTAAACGAATTGAGCGAACCAGTAAATTGCTTCTTACTATCCAAAACAATATTAGTAGTTTATAATTACAAATCCATAAAAAAAAATCGGATCCGGCGGAATTTGAACCCAAATCAACGATCCACATACCACCGACACCGAAATTAATGTACGCCTTTCACGAGTTTCATAGTGACTGTAGCATAACCGAGTATGAGACATATACGTAATACGTTAGATTTAAAAAAAAATACTAGTTGTTCGCATAAAACTTAGACCCCCTTTAAAAAGGAAGACCTCAAGCCCTTTAATATTATAAACAATAAACCTAATACTATCTATCGAGTTTCCATAAGTAATACGAAAAGATAACTTTACTAGAACAAACCAAAATTTGTTGCTTCGTGAAGGATGTGACTCAAATTAAACAAACGTAGAGAACACCCCGAAACATAACTCCTCTAAAAAACACTACCAAATAGTTTATAACAAAATCCCGACGGACATGATGCAATTTAACCGGGTAAACTTTGCTGAACATTGTGTTACATTCACTCAGTAAAGGTTATATAAATAGGTGTAAAATAAAAGTATAAAAAGTGCTCATTGCGGTTTTTTATGTAATCGGCATATAAAAGTGAGCTAGTGTTGCGAGTTAAATGTTTTTCATCAATTTTCATAATGTTTTTCATCAATCTATATATATAAAAGCGAAAGGTCACTTACATACTCACTTACATACATACTTACTGATTAAACACGAGATCTCAAAAACTATTGTACGTATAAAGCTATAATTTAGCAAGTAGGCAGTTGATAGTTAAGAGATGTCAGCTAAGAAAGGATATTTGGTAATTCCACCCCTAAGGGGGTAAAATAGGGGTTGGAAGTTAGTATGAAAATCCTTTGTTTTTAGAGTTAGAGACACATAAATTTGTATGTACATCAATTTTTTTTAAATATTACCTGTTAAGGGTGGTAAAATAGGGGAGTTTTTGCTTATTTTGAAGTCTACAAGCTTGAAATTTTGAAAATAGATTTCTTTTAAGGCGTAAGTATAAGGTTAGATTTTCCAAATCTACCCCGAAGGGGGTAAAATAGGGGTTTGAAGTTTGTATGAAAGTCCTATGTTTTTTAATTTAGAGAAACGAAAATCGGCAATTTGACATTTGCCTGTAGCTTACTTTCTGAAGCAGGGCATTGGTCGCACGGGTAACCTCAATCTCAAGGGAAATCAGCAATTCTACGCAGACGAAGTCGCGGGCAACAACTAGTTTGATAATAAAACCACAAAAAGCTCAATGAGTGGATACCTGCGGCCGAGGCCATCCCATTACGATGATAACGCGGCACCTGAACACTGACTGAAATGGTTTTTGCATGTACACTTTAACGAGGAGCCATGAAGTTTCAATAACCATTATTGAATCCGGTAATCGAGCGTACTACCCCCCGAATATTAAATAAATTGTTGTAATGCAGTATTGATCGAATGTCCATTTATCAAATTGTGTATAATTAACCTTTTAATATATTAAATAAAGTATGTTAATAAAATATATGTTATCGATTTCCCATTAACTGAATCGGAGTTCGCTTAGGTGTGGAACGCACTTCCAGCATCTTTATTTCCGGCTACGTATAACCTCAGTACCTTCAAGACAAGAGTGAGTAGGCATATTTTAGGCATGTGCGCTCCAACCTAGACCTCATCAGTCGTAGGTAGTATCTCCATATCTCGGAATAAAAAAATAAAAAAGTCATTTTGGCTTAGTTGTTCTGCATGGAAATGACACCATTCCTCTTATCTATAAGATTGGAGTGTCTGTTTGTAATATTGAAATAACCGTTTTTTACTATATGCATATTATGAATATGTATACGGTACATACACCAAAATAACATTTTTTCAATTTTTGTATGTCTGTCTGTTTGTTCCGGCTAATCTCTGTAATGGCTGAACTGTTTTTACGGAACTTTTATTGGCAGGTACGCTGATGTAATAAGGAGTAACTTAGGCTATTTTTTTTTAGAAAAATCTTTTATTTTAGAAAAATAAAGTAATGTTGCAATGTCCAAGTACTGTCCACTTCCGCGCGCTCACGCGCACGCCACCGCCATCACGTCTTGGGCGCCTCCCATTTCTCCCACCAATTGTTTTAGTTTAGTAATTATTTCAAATAATAATTAATTAGTAATCTATTGCTTCGTGATTGAAAGACAAACACACTAACTCAACGCAGACGAAGTCGTGGGCGTCAGCTCGTATTTTATATAATTACATTAGGTCCTAATTTATTCTAAAAGGTTTTTTGGAGTTTTCTCCTTAAGAATCCATTTTCATATAAGGCCCCCGTATGAAAAAAATATGACCAGTAAAATCTACTGAACCAATGACCTCGTTACGTTTTCGTATTTTACCTATTTTTCCTATCACTTTTCAAACGTGAATATTGTTTACATGTAGGTATGATATGTCAAATCTAATTTTGTTTAATATTTGGTGTATAATAATTACCGAATAATCATAATAAATGTAAATAGAATAAATACATATACTTGTTTCGTTTATTTACCATTTGATAACCTAACAAGCGGTGATAGCCTAATGGTTAGGACATCCGCTACCTAATCAGAGGTCGGGGGTGAACCTCTAACTTTTCGAAGTTATGTGCGTTTTTAAGGAATTAAAATATCACTCGCTTCGGTGAAGGATAACATCGTGAGGAACGGCACTCTGATTAAGAGGTGGACGTCCTAACCACTAGGCTATCACAGCTTTTAAACTTATATAAATAATTAACTTAGACAATCAAGGGTAGTAATTGTAACCGGCGCATTAAGATTTCATAACCATGCACACTAAAATATAATTGGGTTCCATGCATTACTACGTAATAACGTATGCACTTTATAATCGCATTTTGCTTGGGGCCGTAACATTGAATAGTTTATAATGTGTGAATGTACTTACGGGGTAATTGCGCATTATTAGGCACATTAGCACACACGCAGGCGTTTGACCATTAATTAGCATTAATAATGTTCGGTATGAAACAATTTGCTACCTGTTTTATTTTATCGTAGGTCTAATAATCCTCTTGGACACCTCTGCGCCACGGAGAGGCACAGACGTTATGTTCTGACATAACCTGTGTGCCTCTCCGTGGAAAGGAACTCCGTAGTCTGCTCCTACTGACTAAAACCCCTACGTGTTCCTACTCACCGCTGTATGGTGGAGCCACGGGAAAGTTTTCGAATACGACCGCAACTCCACTAGTAATAACATCTCACTGCTAGCTACAGTTCCGATTGTTTAAAGATGCAAATGGTACTCACCGTTTTAAAGGACCCTACAACACAAATGTTACATACAAATAAAAGTAAACCATTTTATGATCCCACATTCTGGGTATGCTATAAGGTTACCGCTCAGTAATCATGTAGCTATCCATAAACATTCTGAATATATCTATTACAAACTTTCACGCATACGTAATAAAATGCAAGCGTGCATTCGTAAATTATTTCTAACACAGTTCTCAAGTGATCCCGAAAATAAAGGATTATACTTGCTAACGAAACTGATCAGGAGGATGACTCCAGCCGGCAACGCACATCCGGTCCTGTAGATGTTCATTGGCGTAGTAGTGGCGTAGTAGTAACTTCACACCAGGTGACCCGTCTGCTCGTGATGAAAAAAATTATATCGAAATAATTATATAAGAAATTAGCAAATTGTAAAAGTGACACACACACGCACACATACACACACACACATACACACATGCACACACACACACACACATATACACTCAATCATGGTGTTTCAATAATTTTAGGAGAGTACTGCCGCCTGAAATAGAGGCATATACCTAAATCAGGGGCAGTAGATTATATTGCGCAATTACATACACACATAAATACATCCCACATATTCACCATACTCACCATAAAAGTGCGTTTATAAGTTACTTTACAAGTTGTTATATGTACTTATTTATTTTACATTATTTTATTAATTGAATGTAAAAAAAAATATTCAACTAATACAATACCTGTAAGGTTGCGGTTGATGTTATAACTGGCACTACAATATAGTCTTTTGAGGTCGATAGATAGATACGTATCTGTATCCGTCGAATCCATACACGTGTGAACGCTAGAGCGTTTTGAAATCGACGGCGGGTATTTAGTAATGCAGTGGCCAACCACCTTTGAGCTCGAAACCCAACGTAGTCTCACATACAGAAGCGGACCGTGTGTGCATGTTTCAATTTAAACGCCGCTTTTTTATTCACTTTGGAAGCGTAAAGGGAATTTAGAAACAAAAGCCGTTCTATGTACTAGTTATTACATGTTTCATGGGTCATTTGCCGCTTAAAAAACGGTTAAGCTTTTGCACTCTTTTGCTAGTTTTTTTCGGTTCAATTTTTACCAGTAGTTATATTTTAGTTACTTTTCATAGTGCAAAAAGGATTCTTAATTCTTTTTTAATTCTTACGCTTTTGCACTATGAAAAGTAACGAAAGGTTTTTAGTTTTAATTTATCTATCTGCCTATTTATCGGACTGTCTGGTAATTTGTTTATAATATGTTACGGCAATTTTATTAATTATGTTTGTATAAAAGGAAAAAATGTCTGCTTGACTTAATGATTGATCTATGAACGACTATGAGTGATATTGTTAACCAATTTAAATTACAATACTTTAACATCATTATAGTCAATCTACGGGCACTGTTACCTGTAAAGACTTACCTAGTGAGACCACCTAGTGAAACTATTAGAAAAGGTTTCCAGAATTTTTCTTCATCATCTTCATCCACCATATAAATGCAGCCAACATCGTTGCGTCTGACTCGTGTCGTATGACGTAGGTATTCTAGGTAAATTGTTACGTCATTATTAAATCTAAAAAATACATCGGGGACGTTACATTAATATAACAAACATTAAGGATGTCAAATCCTCACGTTTTCAACATAAAAATAAATATTGTTTTTAAGTTCAATATCAAAGTGTATCACAAAAAGTGGATTTGCAAAGCGCTCAGTAGTTATTTTTTATTTATGTATATTATTTTTAATATTTTTTATTATTTTATTAATAAATAATTTTTATTAATCGATCATAAGCGGTGATAGCCTAGTGGTTAGGGTGTCAGCCTCCTAATCAGCGGTTGGCAGTTCGAATCCGGGCACGCACCTCTAACTTTTCGGAGTTATGTGCGTTTTTAAAACAATTAAAATGTCACTTGCTTCAACGGTGAAGGAAAATATCGTGAGGAAACCTGCAAGCTTGAGAGTTCTCCATAATGTTCTCAAAGGCGTGTGAAGTCTGCCAATCCGCATATGGCCAGCGTGGTGGACTATGAGCAAACCCTTCTTATATTGAGAGGAGACCCGTGCTCGGTAGTGAGCCGGTAATGGGTTGTTCATGATGAATCGAACATATTTTCGGCAATGGCGGCAATTTTTCAAATTCAAATTTTTTCAAATTCAAAACTACTATTTGAATAAAGATTATTATTCAAATAGTCCTTAAAAAGGCACTTTTGACGCGTCAATAATTTACATAGTAGTTATTTCATGGTGATAAACTATATTCGTAAACTTAAAACTAAAGCTATGAGGGTTCCAAACGCGCCCCGGTCTAAGAAGAAGCCCACAACAAACTTAGCCGGGGATTTTATATGCGATATTTGTTTTTCTACCAGTTCATGAGACACAGACCGCTGTCAGTCAGTTGGACAGATAGCGGAGGGTTACAATAATATGATCCCGTTCCCAACAGTCGGGTACGGAACCCTAAAAAGACCAATATCGAATAGAATCGAATGAAATATGAAACACATTAGCGACAGCGCAAAGAGCGATAATTCACTCGATATAAAAGAGAGAATTTCATCAGAGGATAGGCTTTTAAATTCACACATCGTTGCATGTTTCACCAGGGTGACTTTAAAACATATATGTCGCGTCAAGGTCGTCCGAGTTGTTTTTTTTTTTGTAAGGGTGACGTCACGATTTTGTTTACTTTCGCTCATAGTAATTAAAACCACAACTTGCGGGTTTACACTTTTATTGTGACAATAACTAAGAGGTCCAAACAGTCCGACGTATCGAGCGAAAAAAGCCACGAAAGGCATCGAACGCCCATATTTATAGCACAAAGCATGCTTGTACAAAATTGATTGTTACTGTCCAAATTGTGTTAGCAAAATCATCAATAATTAAAATGTGGGTAATTATTGAATTCTTGAGGTTCTTGGCGCCGCTGAATAAAGTTAATAACTTCCTCGCGCCGACATATTATATGAAAATTTAACTTAATTTCGTAAAAATCTCTATAGAAGGTTTTTGAGACGTATATAGTTGATAAGATAATAAAAATTAACATACTTACGAGAAAAATAACATTAGAAACCGGCGTGGCTATTATGAAATAAAATTACGACTGTTAGTTAACGAGGGTGAAACCCCGCATAACAATTAAAAACAGAATTTTAAAAATGAGATTAATTTTAAAATTGAAATGAAACTCTAAAGTGAAACATAAAATTTTTTTAGAATATAGATACACTTACAACTAGTTCCGTCCATAATCTCATTATTTTGTATCGGGACTCATCATTTTTTTACCACCAAGTTAACTGAAAAAGTCTCTTTATAAATTTTACCGCTGGATAAACGACGGGCGCGCTCTGCCTTTTTCCGTACCGGTATCTTCCGTGCTGGTTGTACATTAAAAATCACCACTTTTGCCAGGCGACGCTGACTCCACGTCAGAACGTGGATCATAAAGTCAGCGTCGCTACACTTCACTCTCGAATCCGTTGTGAGGTTAAATATTTAAATTTATCTAAAGTATTAGTGGGTGTTGATCCAATGTAGACATTTTCGGATAATATATTTCTACAGAAGGGACATTTTAGATATTCAGTTTTACACCTGCTAGCTCTCAGTCCGTGCTTTTACAGATGCATGTCCACCTGTTTCTGCAGATCTGTTGAACCGCAAGGCCATTTTTATCACTGTGACGAATTATCACCTAGGTTGAACTAAGCGGGGCTAATAACAGATCCCTGACAGACACCTACTGACCTCTTGCTTACGCCTTCTAAACAACGAACTGTGATACTGGCATGATTTTAATTATCTCTAATGAGTTCAATATAGTATTTCGGTATGTTTCGATTACGAAGAGCCTCCCATATTAGCTTGAGTGGCAATCTAACAAAAGCTTTTTTGTGATCCATAAATAACAGGTGGAGGGGTTTATTGTTGATTTTATAGTCTGGATGGCATCGGTTATTCCTCTAAAACATTTCGGTATAAATTTTTTTAGTTAAAAAATCTAGTAATTGGTAAGTTTAACAAAGTAAGGATCCATCTTGTTAGGACCCAATTGCTTTAATAGAGTAGGGACCCAAATATTGTAATCTATATTTGAACGGCTTATGATGCTGGGAGGCCATACCATCGCGCAGTGTCTGCCTACAATACTAAAGTAAGTAGTGATACACCCAGTTAAACTAATCACCCTCATATTGCACGCCAGAATTATCGGAAATTTAATTGTTTACTTGCACAATCACTTTTACAAAACATTTTTGAAGTGAAAACTTCTTTAGCGGCGTTGAGCACTTTTTCTGTAATGGGTATAAAATCTTAAACTCGCGTCAGGACACGTGACCTGATCGAAAAAGCGTAAGACGGATGGAGAGTAGACAGCTATCCCCTCTCTACGGCGCGGCGAAAATGTATGCCTGGGCCTACTGTTTCGTTTAGGCAGCGCAGGGCGCTTGCGCGAATGTTCGTGTATGTTTATTTCCATGGCAACGAACGTCAACCTACACGCTACTAACGCGCTACGCTTTATAATTCAAAAAGTATCGTTTTTACCTGCAGTACTGTTACAGAGTCATAGTTTTTGTATTATTAAGTGATAGGAGAATCGTGTAATGTGATATTTCAAGAGATCATTATGGTTTTCTTCTATTAAAACTTGTTTAACTTGAGCATCGGAGTGGTGTCAAAACGAAAAAGTCAAAACGGTTGTCATAAATATCCACATAATATAAATATGAATTGCGGTGCCTGTAACTCCAGCATTTCTGTCACTCAAAAACGCGTGAAGTGCTCAAGCATCGATTGTTTACTCGTATATCATTCAGATTGTGTTAATTATGGTGAGACTTCAACCCATCGGTCTAAGTGGATATGCCCAACGTGTATTGCCAAGCGTCCTAAGGCAGATAATATTAATACTCCAATATCCAATAAAAGGAAAAATGTGCAGCGTGCGGACGTTAATAGCTCACCTACATCAGTAGACATGTCCCTTGATTGTCTTTTGAGCGAAATACGTAGTTTTCGAACGGAGATAAATCAAAAGCTTGAAAACCAGCAATCTACCTTGGGTAATTTTAACATAGCCATAATGAAATTACAACAAGAAGTTACCGGAGTTATAAAAAAATTTACTACTATACAGGATGAGCTAAATGAGGCTATCAAAACTCTTAAATTTTTGTCTGACTGTCACGACGAACAGAATACTTTAAATAAGGACTTGTCTGCCAGAATATCTAAACTGGAAATTGAGAACTTGGAACTACGATCTCGGTCGACTGAATTTGAATTTAAAATATCTCAGATGGAGCAACAGTCTCGTGACAGCAACTTAGAAATTCAATGTGTTCCCGAGCATCGATCAGAAAATCTGCTAACATTGATTTCTCAATTGGCCAAGGTGGTTAATTTTCAGCTTGGACCCACTGATATAGTAAACTTTCATAGAGTTGCAAAAATGAATACCGAATCCAAACGCCCACGCAGTATCATTTTTAAACTGTCTAGCCCACTTAAGCGAGATAACTTTTTAGCGGCTGTGAGAATCTTTAATAAAAAACATGCAGCTGACAAACTCAACACTTCTCACCTAGGGATTGCCGGTACTAAGCAGCAGGTTTATGTCGCAGAGCACTTGTCCCCAACTAACAAACGTCTGCATGCATCAACTAGGCTTGCCGCACAGGAAAAACACTATAGATACGTATGGGTTCGAGGAGGCCGTATTTTTGTGCGCAAGAACGATGAGTCACCGTCAGTTCAGATTAAGTGACTTGGTCTCGTATGATTCTCGGTTACTATCCTATAATCTTATGTCACTAAAGAACAGACGTAAAATGTTAGACATGGTTTTTTTCTACAAAATCATTAATGGATACACTGATTCACCGGAAATCCTGGAGCGTCTGAGGTTTAGTGTGCCGCGTAAGGGTAGTCGCCTCCGGAATCGAAAACCGTTTCATTTACCGTTTTGTCGAACCAAGGCAGGTCAGCATGCGCCTATCTATAGAATATGCTCAATGCTGAATGATCACAGGAATATCTGCGACATCTCCTGCAGTTCTGTAGCCTCTTTTACAGCAGCATTTTAATGCTGTAATAGTCTTACTTGCTTTAGGTATAAATTGAATTATTTAGTTGTAAGGTTAATTTTAAGGTTGTGCATGCTGTGGTCATTTCTAGAAGGCCACTATCTGGTGTCTGTTCTTCTGAAATGTTTTTTGTTGTTTTTAGATAGTGACTAGTTTAATGATCCAATAAAAATAAAAATAAAATAAAAATAAAATAAATGTTACAGCGTGCCACGCGCATCCATGGATGGTGACAGCTGATGGCTCGACCGTCTGTGTAGTGATCACATTGTTGTGTATTCGTAAAATTCGTGAATGTAAAGTGCTTAAAATATGGAAATTGAACAAAGTGCATCTATTAATGATAAAAGTGATGAAGAAATAGCGAAAGAAAATGAGTGAGTACTTTATAAATATACTAGATGAAAATTTAATAAGTTTTAATTTTTAATTAATATAATTTTATAATTAAGGTTAGGTTTCGATCGAGTCTATCGTACTGCTTAACGGGTGTAAACAGACCCTTCACGAAGCCGTCAACCAAGCATTCTGTACATGAAACTAAGTAACACTGCGCAAAAATAATTGCTGGGAAACGGAATTTTTTTTTGGACTTTAAAAATAATCAGATTTTTGTAGCGGGTAATGGTTTGCGCGCAACCGGCTGTTCGAATGTGTGCGTTGTGCCTACACGAGTACACGGACACGGCACACTGCACACACACACCCGACCGGCTCGAGCCGCGCCGCGCGTTGTGTTAACGCTTAGAATTCGATTTTGCAAAAAAGTTGAAAAAAAAATGGACACTTTGACCTTCAATATCTCCAGAACCTGTGGTTTCCCAGGTATTGTCTAGAAGAAAAAAATGATCCCAATGATGGGCAGAATATGTGGTTTTCGTTTTCGTTAAGGGTCTTTTTACACCCTTTAGATACATATGAACTTACATAGTATAAATGTAATATGTTTATACTTTATAGCATTAACCTATATTTTTATAACATCACAATAAGCACATGTGCGGTGTAGGTTTACCAAACAAATAATTTCGAATGAAAATAAATGAAATAAAATGGTAATAAATAATCTCCGTTTTTCAGAGAAAGAAAAGAAAAAAAAAAGAACGGAATCGAGAATACCAAAAGGCATGGCGTCAGCGTAAAAAAGATTTGAAGAAAAAAGATTCGAAGGAGGAAATAGAAGAAAAAAAAGAAAAAGACATTGTGAGAATCAAAGAGCATATTATCAACGTACAAAAGGTTTAAAGGAAAATGACAAAAATGTAGAAGAATTGTTCCAAAAGCAATTAGATGATTTGCAAATGTAATTTGATTTAATTTGTAATAGTTTTAAAGTGTTAAATTTTTAAATTAATATAAATTGTCATGTTTGTGTACGATAGCGCAATAAATGAATATTGTATTCTACCACATAAATGATAGTACTTTTATACTGATAAAGCAATTGGTGCAAAATTATTCCCTAACCATTCCAAAATATCAAACATGCTCAACGTTAATAATCAAGTTTTCACTTCTGCCGGCACTCCCGGAGTGCAACCCGTCTTTTTTTTTTTTATTCACTACAAGTTAACCCTTGATGGCAATCTCACCTGATGGTAAGTGATGATGTAGTCTAAGAGGGTAGCGGGCTAACCTGTTAGGGGTATGGTAAACCCATACTTCTAATCGGTTTCTACGCGGCATCGTGCCGGAACGCTAAATCGCTTGGCGACACGTCTTTGTCGGTAGGGTGGTAACTAGTCACGGCCGAAGCCTTCCACCAGACCAAACTCGAACCCAGGACCTCTAACTTTATAATGCGACAGCCCGCGCGCCGTGCCACGGAGGTCGTCAACGAACCGGAGCACCTGTATAAAAATGTAAAATCAATGATAATTTAATATAGAAATCATCAGCTGAATGAAAACTACTCTAATTGTTAATTACTGAAAGCAAATGATTGGGATTATACCTAAGCTTAAGCAAATCCTTTTAATTAACTAAGCCGTTATGAACGTAATTATACTATTATTTAGTTTAATTAAAATTATTGTATTTAAATTAGATACGTTCACAAATTTTACATCAACAATATTGATTAATGGGATCTAATAAAAAATATCAACATGCTGTTAAAGATGTATAGATCTTATATATTATAAATAGTACACACTCCCGCGCGTCAGCCGTATCTGCCTTAATAGCGAACATTCTCTTATTTATAATATATCGTATCTCCTTTAAACTCAAAACAGTCCCCTCCTATTCTAATCAATCAACCAATAGCTTTAAAGTATCTTACAAGAAGTAGTATTATCGGTCATAATACAAATAATGTCATGATCACCAGTCAGTAATACATCGACACTTAACGTGTGAAACTTACAACTTATACAAAATACATGGATAGTGCTAATGCCAAATGTAATAATAGGTAAGGTAAACCATTTGCACCCATTTGGAACAAAATGCCACTTGTTTCGATAACAGTAAAAACATCTTTGTATAAATTACATCCTAGAGTTGAATGAATCACAGAAGTTATGGGAGCCATTTCAAATAATAAATTTTACCCTTTATTCAACGTCAAATGGACAAAATGTCCCGATCGAGACCAGAGGGTCCAATAAATCACGAATTTCACCAAAACTTTACGCCTTCACAAACTTATAGTGTAACTTCTGGTGGAAAACCAAAGAAGTTATCCAGTTTTGCCGATACGACATTGACATCTTACGTTAAATATACTTCTGAAAACAGAGATTATGTTTTTATATTCGTTATAATATCTTCATTTTTTCTTTACTATTTTTATTATACTTACTCTTAATTGTAGATTTGACGACCTCCGTGGCGCAGTGCGTGCGCTGTCGCATTATAAAGTTGGAGGTCCCAGGTTCGATTCCCAGTTCGAGTCTGATCTGGTGGGAGGCTTCGACCGTGACTAGTTATCACCCTACCGACAAAGTCGTGTCGCAAAGCGATGTAGCGTTCCGGCACGATGGCGCGTAGAAACCAATTAGAAGTGTGGATTTATCATACCTAGGGGTATGATAAATCCACACTCCTAGATTTCACGTAGAACCAATTAGGAGTATGGGTATACCATATACAGGTTAGCCCGCTTCCATCCTAGACTGCATCATCACTTACAACCAGGTGAAATAGCCGTCAAGGGTTAACTTGTAGTGTATAAAAAAAAAAGATTTATTATTGAAGATCAAAAAGGATAAAAACAGGTTAAATTAAACATAATTTAACCTGTTTTTATCCTTTTTGATTAATATTTTTACCCAAATATTTTCATAAGTATTTCCTATATTACTTAAAGTATGGGTTTGTATTACTGCCAATCTGTAAAAGGTATATCGCTACCTATGTATATTAAACTATACTTTTGATTTAATTCACTACAAGTTAGCCCTTGACGGCTATCTCACCTGGTGATAAGTGATGATGCAGTCTAAGATGGTAGCGGGAGTATAGGTTTACCATGACCCTAACATAACCTGTTAGGGGCATGGTAAACCTATACTCCTAATTGGTTTCTACGCGATATCGTGCCAGAACACTTATCACTTGGCGACACGTCTTTCACCCACCCTGGCTGGTAACTAGCTACGGCCGAAGCCTGCCACGCGAAAAAAGGACTTACAAGGCGAGATTGCAGTTGAGGACTAATGTAATAAAAAATAATTCTCATATTTGACATACTGGAGAAGTCATCTTTATCATCCTATCGGGGTATCATATGTCGTATCGGATAATGTAAGCAACAATAGACTTTCTAAATATATTGTATTCCGCAGACCAGAACTACCAAGACTTAAAGCACTAAAGCTTTGAAACTTCGATACACCGTAAAGCGATGTAATAGTTACATTTATCTTTAAATACCTTACCTCGTAATCCAGAGTTTAGATTTCCACTTGAGTTTACTCGGATAATGTTTTCCTTGATCGACTCGTCTGTTTATTCCGGTAAACCCGCAATCTCCTACCGGTACAGCCGTACTGCCAAACGCTAATCGATTTAGAGTTCTGAATTCTAATATAGATAAAAATAAAGGTAACGTACAAACCTCTATATGTGTAATAAACGATTTTTACAATTGCACGCGAATGAGTGACTATAACTAAATAATCTTCATGATAATCAACCTATTACCGGCTCACTACAGAGCACAGGTCTCCTCCCAATATGAAAAGGGTTTGGCCATAGTCCACCACGCTGGCCATTTGCGGACTGGCAGGCTTTACCTGCCTTTGAGAACATTATGGAGAACTCTCAGGCGTGCAGGTTTCCTCACGATGTTTTCGTTCAGCGTTGAAGCGAGTGATATTTTAAAGTTAAGAGGTGCGTGCCCGGGTTCGAACCCCCGACCGTCGTAACCCTTGATTAGGAGGCCGTCCACCTCCTAATCAAAGGTTACATAATCTAACCTAATCACTAAGCTATCACAGCATCAATTAATGAGTGTAACGATTATAATAATTCTAGATTATCACCGGAACGTCACTTTTTATTTTTGGAGAAATGTGCTATTTTTTCTGAAATAGTTATAACAAATTAAATATTATAGCTTTAAGGGCAATGGAAAAGATCGTTAGGAAAGCTAAAGTGAAAAACGATTGAGAGTTTTCCATATTGTCCTTAAGGTGTGTGAATTCTACTTATCTAGGCCAACGTAGTTAACTATGGGCAAAACCGTTCATACTGATTCTTGAGTGGGACGTCAATGGGTGATGATTATAATAAAATAATACCCTGAAAAAATTATGTAGTTTGTATTACAATTGGCACGCTCACTGAGCAGTGGGATTTTCAGAGATTTAATTACGTGACATGACTATAGGCGACGCCGCGGCAGAAGTTCTGCGGTCGACCAATCACCAGACACTAGACCAAACGAGCGTGTTTATTTATTTCATTATATAAAATTAGTGGTATTAGTATTATTTCTAGATTACTAGTGGTCGCCTGCGTATCAATTTTCGCAAAATTTTTATGTGCTTAACAAACATCCGACTATTAAAGTTATTTAACTTTAAGCATTTATAACAGCTGGTCCTCTTCCACCACCCGCTATTCCAGGACATTTCTGCCACGTACCTGCAAATTGTGGAACCAGCTTCCATCTTCTGTGTTCCCTAGTATTTATAAAATGGGGATCTTCAAAGGGCGGATAAACAAATTACTCAAAAGCCAGCAACGCATTGGCGGTTCCACTGGTGCTGCAAATGTTCATGGGCGGCGGTAATCACTTCCCACCAGGTGACCCGCCTGCTCGTTTGCTTGCTATATATATATATATATATATATATATATATATATAAAAAACTGCACTGCAAGCATAACTAGCTAGACAGCCTGTGCTATTATTCAGTTTAAACAGTTAGTAGGCATAATTTTATGTTTGGCT
Source organism: Lasiommata megera (assembly GCA_928268935.1). NCBI lineage: Eukaryota > Metazoa > Arthropoda > Insecta > Lepidoptera > Nymphalidae > Lasiommata > Lasiommata megera. The sequence continues at coordinate 13,912,712 of OV743315.1, read as the reverse complement.
ACCTAGCTATTAACACGTGTTTCACGTCTCATCTCACCGTAAATTATACGAGATCGTATAAAAGCGCAAATGAAATTTTTATACGCGACACAGATAGCACCTGCTTTTATGTGACTATAAAATCATCACTAATTGAGTACATGCTCAATTAATAATCTCTCTACTCATGATTTTAAAATAATTTTATTTTTAAGAAACTAGCTTGGCTGATCTGACAAGAGGTTTGGTGTACGCACGTCCTTTTTCATGCAGCAACGAAGATACTTAATTTTGCACTAGGAGATACCACCCCCAAAAAACTGAAATCAACTCATTATAATTTTTGAGGTTATCTCAATTATGATAATCGTTTGTCAAAAATACAGGGCTTCATTCACATATATTTTGATTAGAATTAATTAATTTTATAGGTACTCTGAAGTGGAATAAAAAAGATTGTTTGGATAAAACAAATTCTTGTTCAAGTATTACAGGGTAAAGCAGCTCGTTAATCCAATGGAGGTATCTCATTAAGTTTCTACGTAGATTCTAGTTTAATCTTAGAGAAGTTATTCTCGTAATTTTCTAGATCTTGTAGAGCATTATTATCATAAAACACCTCTTCCAGGTGATCGTTATTTTTGACTATAAACTCAGTTGTTCCAGTTAATGTCGTGATTGTTTATACTATACTTGTATTAGAATCTCGTGCACCAAATAAAAAGATTTAAGATTTTGGACTCATTGTACGATATCTATAAATGCAAAAGTGTGTTTGGTTTACCTTCCTAAACGTAGCAATAGTGCAACAATTTACCAAATTTTTTGCTTATTTATAAGCAAGTTTTAGGAGCAAATGTGTGACTCAGAAAGCATTTTAAAAGGTATCAAAGGGTCAATTTATTATATACCGTCTCAATTCTAAAATTTCATAACGGATTTTGATGAAATTTAATTGGTAGGTTTCTTATGTAATATAATTTTTATCCTGAAATTATTGCCATCTTCAAATATAGTTTATCAGGTAGTTTTTTACCCAGCAAATTTTTCAAGAAGTAGGTAGACCGTGAATATAACCATTAATGGGGTGATGCAACTGAAAAATCTGTTTTATTTATTTTAATTATCCTTAATCCTCTAGTTTTCTTTTAATTTGAATTGTTTATAGATATATAATGAACAATTTCGACGACTTCCGTGGCGCAGCGCGTGCGCTGTCGAATTTTACATTTGGAGTTCCTGAGTGTGGTGGGAGGCTTCGGCCGTGGCTAGTTACAACCCTAACGACAAAGAAGTGTCGTCAAGCGATTTAGCGTTCCATCACGATGTCGCGGAAGTATGGGTTAACCATACCTTTACCAGATTAGCTCACTACAATCTTAGACTGCATCATCACTTACCACCAGGTGAGACAGCCGATAAGGGCTAACTTGTAGTCTATAACAATATAATACTCTCGATTAGGATAGTAATAGCTGTAGCTACAAAGTTTAAGTAGATATATTTTTTTTGGTAACTTGAACCTCACATCATTATAATATATATGTCATAAATTCACAACGTAGAGTAAATGTGAAGTTAACAGAATAATTATTAAAAACGTGAAATTTACTAAGAGATATTTCAGGAAAAACAACGTTTTCAGTGCGCTCCTCTTTACCTACATTTGACATTTTTCTAGGAATTCATTGCTAATAAATTGGATACTGAATGTATATCACTGCAGTAACATTTTATGTCTGGGTTGCAGATTCTGAGAACTTTTTGACATTTGCAATATTAAAACGTAGCAATTAGTTCATTACGCCTCATTAGATTATGCACTTTTCATGATTTTTCATATGCAATAAAGTAAGGAAAAATGAAATATAAAATTTTGTATACTCTAATCTAATGAGTTATTTTTTTTATTGATATTGACTGTGAATTAGAAAACTCGTAACACTCCTGAACGAGCTACTACGACGAATATATCATTCAGTTTATGCAGGCATGACGATATTCACCTTACCTCATATACAATTGGGTTTTGTTCGATGGCTGAAGCCGGCCGATATATAGATACTGGGCTTTCATACCAAGGCCTGCCTTCATGGGCTTCCTAGTCTTAAGGAATATTTGTTTAAAGGAGGCTAGGGCCGCCTCAGTCTGGCACCGGCCTTGGAATCAATGTACTGGCGGAGTTCATCAATCCTATGGTAGTCTCAAACGGTGGTTCGGATCTGCCTAGAGGCATCAATTATTATGGAAAGTAGTGGCATAACATACCTTTCCAGTGTCTTCGCTTGATAAGAGGTTTCACCATAGAGGTGTGCGTCTGAAATGGATTCGCGCGCGTTAATAATGCAGAATAGTTGGCGAATAAACGCACCTCCGATTGGGTTTTGATATCCTTTAAATTTCTATTATTATGGTAAGTCGCTTAATAAAAGGTTTCGCCATAGAGGTTTGTGTATGCATTGGATTCGCCCGAGGTAATAATGCAGAATAGTTGGTGGACAAATTATAGGCCAATGGAAGCAGCAGAAAAATGTGTCGTATTTTATTCCTTAATACTTATATAGTACTATGAAAACTAAAACTATACTTAGTCTTACAGTTCTATTGTTAATAGAATGAAAACGTTGAAATAATCATAAACTCAATTGCGGTATAGCACTTAGATTCCTACAGATATGAGAGTACTTAGAGAGCGTTATTACCCAAATGTTACACTCAAATAAAACCGGAATTGCTCCCGAGCTTACAGTGCAAAGTCAAAAGTAATAAGTGAACAAACAACGGCGGAGTCGTCTGAAAACTTGGTAAGTTTACAGAGTCAATACTAAGTTTCGTTCTTTTAGTCATTGTTTTTTTAACGAGCACTTACCTATACCGGAAACGTAATGATCACTATTTTCTATTTCTTGAATACTTAGTTATAATTAAACACTAATAAATATATAAAAATTAAGAAGAAGATAGAATATTTTACAAACTTTTATTTTTCCATAACATTATTTTTATTTATAACGCGTATTTAGGACACACACATACAGAGAACTCCTGAAGGGATGAATAAGTAACTTACGTAAATCTGAAGGTAATTTAAAGTATTTTTTTTCGAACAGGTGCATAGCTACTATTGAGGTAGAAACCAGAGTTGGGTGTATGTCTTAAAACATCTATTACAGTGTATGGAATTATTCATCATCTTAATATAACCCACGTTTCAAAAATATGTTAATATCGCTAGATAAGTACTGATTTAAAACATATAAATGCAAGCTACTGGAAGAGTGCGCTACGTTTGAATTGCTAGCACGTGCTTTTTTAAATAATATAACCCACCGCGTCTTGTTATTATTATTTCTTGCTTGTTATTTGTTCACTAAACTCCTGAGAGTCGTAGTGTGGTGATAAAAGCCACCTGAAGATCTATGGCAACAGTGATTTTTCAAATCCGATTTATGCTACCAGTAAACAAATAAAAACACAAAATATACTAATACTTGACGACCTCCGTGGCTCAGTGCGTGTGCTGTCGTATTATAAAGTCGGAGGTCCTGGATTCGATTCCCGGCTCGAGTCTGGTCTGTGAGAAGCTTCGGCCGTGGCAAGTTACCACCCTACCGAAAAAGACGTGTCGCTAAGCGATTTAGGGTTCCGGCACGATGTTGCGTAGAAACCAATTAGAAGGGTGGGTTTACCATACCCCTAACAGGTTAGCCCGCTACCATCGTAGACTGCATCATCACTGTAACATCACCACCAGGTGAGATAGCTGTCAAGGGCCAACTTGTACAACTCCTAACTCGAGGCTAGAACAAATCTTGAGTTGGTAAAGCCAGTATATTTTAAGGGAAACCCTGTTACCGAAAAATTATAAATACCGTATTAGTTCAGCCATTGGTACATAATGGTATCTATATAAAGGATATAAAACATCAAAGATATCGTATCAACTTGAGAAGTAACATAATGTTTTACGAGCCCGTGAACATAACCTTTAAGGGTATGTTTGTTCAATTTTACGACTTCTTAAGCATCGATGTCAGTGGAAGTACGTTATTCTAGTGTACTGTATACCCCAATTACCTTACTTATAAATATCAAAGTGTGCTTGTTACTTCGTCCTTCTATCGCGCATTGATGATATCAAGAATACCTTGAGACTCTTCAAATGTCTTATATCCACTTAGTGAGGTGTTGGTTGAATTGCGTCCCTCCCCATTTTTGATTTCTTCATGAAGAAATTCCGAGCCTCGTTATCACCCTCTGCGTGACGCAAGTAACTTCTGCATAGCAACAATTAGCTAGTTGTTTATTTATTAATTTATTTATTCATAAGGCATGCCAACGATAAGTTGTAAGTTACATTTATATCAATCTAAATAAGCTAGTGCTGGTGCTGTTATAACTTATCAATTAGAGGCACACTCAGCATTGCCAACATTCTCCGAACAATATTTATTAAATAGTTCATAAAAATTTACAAATTAATAGTTAGATTAGATAGTTATTAAATATTTAAAATGTCAGGCGAAAAAATGGCTACAAATATATAGAATTAAAATTAGGTAAATTAAACTAAAATTAAAAAATAGTATCCCACATCGTCACTGTCATCATAATACGATAAGATATGAAGCCGAAATAAAAGGTAACCTTCGAAAGGGTCCTGTAGGTCATTGTAAAAATAATAATGAATTCGAAATGCATTTCACGTTGCAATGCTGCATGCAAAGTGAATTGAATGAAATTCACATTTATTCATTTTTATCGAGCGCTAGATGTTAAGAGATGTGTGTGAGAAGATTTTTTATTCTGAACATAAATATTGTTCAGAATAAAAAAAAAATGTATTCTCATAAGTTCGTCATTGTTAGATGGATGGTACATAACATGTTCATTAAATTTCGTGAAAAAGGCCAAAAAAGATCCATACCAGACTGAGTTTGATTATGTTTCGTAACGTTCAGCTCTTGGACCTGGTTCCAACAAGAGATCTTTGCAAGTTTATGCTCAAAATTATTTTCTATGAGCCTTTTCATTCAGTGAAGCAATCCACTTCCTTAGTGTAAGTCCTAGGAGGATATTAACATTTTATACTCGTACAAAAGTGGTCCTCAACGATCATGAAATCAGCCGATATACATCTATCATGATCAACCCATTCCCGGCTCACTACAGAGCACGGGTTTCCGCTCAATATGAGAAGGGTTTGGCCATAGTCCACCACGCTGGCCATGTGCGGGTTGATAGACTTCACATGCCTTTGAGATTACTCATTAATGATATTTAAATTAATCTACATTACACATAAAAAAAGAGCTAAAAAATAAAATCTTGTTATAAAAAAACAAAGTTAAAAATTGTGTTCTTTCAACAAAAATATTGTATTGACACCCAGAATCTAACCTTGCAACAGAAATCCAAAATGTTTGAGCCAGTTAAATTGTGTCACGCATGAGCCGTTTAATCTCTACAGATTTGGCTGACCGCTATTTTGAGTGTCGGAATAAAATCAGATTACCGATATGGGGTTGAATTTCGGACGTAAAATAAGGAGCCTACCACACTCGATGCTGTAGCATCAGCGATTGCCGATTTAATCGCTTCTCGGAGCTCGATGCAGTGACTGAACACTTAAATCCATTTTCATATTTACACTACCGAGATTGCCGTAAAGTATTGTGATTTTTTTTTTTATACACTACAAGTTAGCTCTTGACGGCAATCTCACCTGGTGGGAAGTGATGATGCTGTCTAGGATGGTAGCGGGCTAACTTGTAAGGAGTATGGTAAACCCACGCTCCTAATTGGTTTTTACGCGACATCGTGCCGGAATGTTAAATCGTTTGGCGACACGTCTTTGTCGGTAGGGTAACTAGCAACTAGGTACAAATTAAGTTTTGACGACCTCCATGGCGCAGTTCGCGCTGTCGCATTATAAAGTTAGAGGTCCTGGGTTCGATTGCCGGCTCGAGTCTTGTCAGGTGGGACACTTTGGCGGTGGCTAGTTACCACCTTACCTACAAAGACGTGTAGCCAAGAGATTTAGTTTTACGGCACGATATGGCGTAGAAACCAATGAATGTGAAACGTGTACGAAAAAGTGTTAGAATTTTTTTATTGAATGCCTTGAAATATTAAGTCTCTAGTGCGTCTCCGATGAGCGGTATTTAATAAATATTCAAAACATCTTTCCTCTTCAGCTGCCTCGATCTAGTTCAGTTCAGTTGCATTTACAATTATGGATCACAAGGTCCTAAGTTCATATCCCGAATCGAGAAAAGAATTCTAAAGTATAGAGATTATCAATATTTTTTGCTTAATTTTATTTTATTATTATCCTAAAAAATTTTGGATAATATTTGATATTGGAAAAGATTTGACTACAGTCGAATTAATGAGCACCACTTGAAAAAGTTGGTCGAAAAATACGAAGACGAAGATATTATAACGACTGAATCTTTAAGTTCGTAATAACTTAAAGTAAAAGTTTACCAAGAATTTCCGTGGAAAGCACAAGTACTAAGCTAAAAGTCTCACGTAAATTCCCACATAATGTGTACATATTTCAATCTAAATGCTGCCTTTTATTCGCTTAGAAAGCGTAGATGGAGTCGGGGAACAAAAGGCGGGTAATACAGGAGCATATTTCGCGGGGTTAAATCGCTAAAACTGCTGTATGCATGAAATTGATATATTATATTTATTTGTTTACAGCGTTCACCCATTTACATATATTATTTTGTTGTAATTAAGTATGTACATATAACTTATCAAAATCATCTAATTCACAAGCCTCGTCAAAGCCAAAGGAAAAACGGTTTATACCAAGACTTTAACGTGCTATCCGAGCATACCGGTAAATATTTCTTGACTCTAACATGTTACTTGAACGGATAATTTTAACTATAAATATACAATGCCTAACAATTCTTGGCCCGACCCGGGACTCGAATCGAGGACTTCGTGAACCACAGCTGAATATGTTAACTATAAGACTAACGAGTAATTCTTTGTATTTTGAATATAAAATATATGATTTCCTTGTTTTAGATTCAAAATAAAATGAAGAGAAAAAACAATGACTTGTTAAAAATATCTAAAATTTAGAGAACGTTTAATTCTATCCAAAGCTAAATAAAACTGTAACTCCAACTTTTTAAATAAAATTTACACTTTCAGCTTCAACTTCGGAATTTGGGCTATTTTATTAAACCCAAAATCACATCTTTTATACCGGGCAATCTTTTCTCTTCGTGACATTTGCAACCTAATTTACGGCCACACTAAAATGGGTCTGAACAATGGTCTGCACTAAAAAATAAAGAAAAATATTTCATTTTATTTTTCAGAAACGACCAACGAACTCGAAATGGTCTTTTCGAGTTCATTGTAACCGTTTATAGCATATTTTTTTCTTCATTATTTGACAACGACGTTATCTTCGTCTACAGTCAAATAATTCATTTTTTGCTTTGTTTATTGCCAGCCAATTATAAAAATTATGGATTTGGAACCCTCATAAAGTTTTAAGTTCGCGAATGTAGTTATCACCATCAAATCACTACTATGTAAATTATTGAAGCATCAAAAGTGCCTTTTTAAGGATTATTTGAATAAAGATTATATGAATTTGAATTAAGGATCTCTTGTCAGCATGAAGAGTTGTGGAAGTCCACCATGCTGGCCAATTGCGGTTTGGTAGGCTGGCTATCACCGCTATAATATTAGTATATTTATTTCTTCGTCATTTTGTACCTATTTGTTCTCAGTCGCGACTTCTTTGATTGTTGGTAACTTTAGTTTTTCGAGCGACTACAATTATTGTAGACACATACAAAAACGTTTCTTTCTTATTTTTTCATCTTCTAAGTGGTAAAGTTGTATAGAATCTTAAGAGTGCCTTGGATGCAGGTGAGAAAGCACTTTAGTAAATGGATATGAGTAAAACACGACGAAATTGGAACACGGAAACTTACGAGGCTTCGAAATTTCAACAACCATAACGATGCCTCTCATTGAATAAACTTCCGAATGTCTACAATGTAGGTATAATTGTATTTAAATGTATGTTTATGTTCGTTTTACTGTAAAATATGCTATTAAAACTTTTAGATTTTCTATATATCTTTGTTTTTTTAATAATTAAGGTTTCCATAAATAAATCACTGTAACAAGAAATATCGGTCTAGTTTGATCGAACAACCTTAAATACTATTTTTTCTTTCCAAATCAATTTGGATGCCTTGAAAAACCATTTCATGTTCAAGATTTTAACATTATTAAATTTATGATATCTGAAGCGGTGATAGCCTAGTGGTTAGGGCGTCAGCCTCCTAATCAGAGGTCGGCGGTTTCGAATCCGGGCATGCACCTGTAACTTTTCAGAGTAATGTGCTTTTTTTTTAATTTAAATATCATTTGCTTCAACGGAAAACATCGTGAGGAAACCTGCACGCCTGATTTCTCCATAAAGTTCTCAAAGACGTGTGAAGTCTGCCAATCCGCACATGGTCAGCGTGGTGGACTATGGCCAAACCCTTCTCATATTGAGAGGAGACCCGTGCTGTAGTGCGCCGGTGATCATGATCATGATGATGATGTTGAAATTGATGACATTTGTCAGTTTGAAAAACAAAAATTATCCCTTAACTTATCAACGATCAATTATAAAAAAAAATACTAATTTTGTAATACGATAAAATTCGATCCTTATCAGATAGTTTAGTTGCCTATCCGCTGATTTTATTACCCTTTTTGAACAGGAGTGAGTAAAAAAAATATTTCTAACTTTCATATTCTCTAAATGAACGTGTTTGCCTTTTGGTTCAATTTTGATAAAGGTTAAATTGAGCAAGTCATATATTGTTTTCTAAAAAACTTAACCAATCATCATGAAATTTTTACACATATTCTCGGAGAAGTAAAATTTCAAAAAAAAATTAGTAAAGATAAAATATAGTTTGTTAAAATATAGTTATCATATTGATTCATTTCTATTGTACTGATCTCTGATACTTATTTAATGCGTGTCATAACAAATTGTAAATAAGAAAATGAAATAAAATTCACTGAGTTTTAAACCATCTGAATGAAACCTTATACGCAGTTTATACCTTCAGGATTTCCATTACTTCGGTTAATTCCTTTTCAATTTCAACGGTACGCAATTATTTGTCCGGTTAATGAACACGTAATGAAAAATATACTATTAAATATTTACGATTTAACGATTATCCTCCGCGAAAATTGGTGATAATGTTTTTATTTTACTTGATCAGCTTTTATCGATGACGATATTCTATTAATGTAATTATTTTCTTTTTCTTTAAATCTTTTAAATGTATTATCATCATTGCAATAATGTTGATTTGATTGAGCATTATCAACTAGCCGAACTTTTTGTTTTCTGCCACACAATATAAGAGATCCTGTTGTTGTATACAACTTACTTTTAACTTATTCTCTCATACAAATCTTAAGTTATGGGCCCATATAGTTGACGGCAATCAGAGAGCAGCACCATGTAGTTTTAGAATCATGTACGACAGACATTAGAGTGGCATCGCCCTCTCTCTTTACGCAAGACTAAGTGACGTATGTTCTTATAAGACTCACCGGCGCGGGACGGCGCAATGCATTTATTGCATTCGGTCGGTTCGGACCGGTGGTCGAGTCGCGGTAGTGCATAGTCGTACTTGGTGGAGCGTTTAGTCTGCTCCTTACAAATTACCATACTTAAAATTGTAATTCTGTTCTACCAAGAATATCTGGTCTCTTTGCCCGAAACTACCCACGTCTACCCAAATTACCGACGCAGACACGCTCCCGCCCCGTAGTCATCCTATATACTAATACAAGCAAAAAGTTGCCCAGGAGTACAAACAATAAATATGATGCAGTTTAAATTATCAATATTCTATATGGACATTCCAGTAGCAGATTAATAGACCATTGACACGGTATGTTTTGATTCTTATTTAAAACACAAAACATCGCTCCAAAATATCTTTGAAATTCTTAGTCGTTAAAATACTTTATAAATATTAGTTCTAACAAGAATTGCAATAAAGAATATAAAAACAAAAGAGAAACATTAAAAACAATTACGTTGAAATACGATGCTTTCTAACAGAACTTCTTAATTAAAACAGTGACAAACTGTAACTGGTATAACCAGCGAAAGTTATGATATTCAAAATAAAGAAAAGAAAAATCTTTTGTAACGGATGAGACAAGGTTCTTTACTTTGAAGATCCAATATGTCAAAAGCAACAAAGATTCTATGATTTTGGAGCGATGACAAAAACAAAATAACTGAGAAATACTACATACAGATAACAAGAACAATTTATTTATGTAGAAAATATAATTACTTAATTTCCAATATGTCAATAATTTAACAAATATGCTAATCGGAAAACAATCGTTGAATATAATATCATAACTGCTTTTTTGTAGAAGCGTCTTGATTAGTAAAATTGTATTAATTTTATCCCAAATTGTTTCATTCCAGTATTATATAATAATAATAATAGATATAGAACGCAAAAATACCCAGTCTGTGATTAAATACAAATAGATAAAGCCAGCGTGTGACCGCATATGAAACAGCGATACAAAACTTGATTCTACAACAAAAATCAAATTTTTATTAACAGTGGGAACAGTGCCAATTTGGCTAACTTTTAAAGTTAGCAAAAACAACTAATAAAGAATAACCGGCATGTTGTATGCTCTGTCTCAGTTTTCTTACAAAATCCGACTTATAAGCTTCCTCACTGTTTCATGGCTTCTGGCTCATCAGTCCTTAGTTTTAATGACATTTACCGCTGACAAATTTTGAGTGGTTTGTAGGTTTTTTTCCATTCTTATAAACAAAAGTGTTTTTCTGTTTCTTATAGATAAAAACATCATCAATTTAAAAAACTTTTGCAATATCATTATAGGATAGTGTATATAACACTTTATTGTTTTAATTAAAGTATCTACCTTCTTTTATATATCTATATACTGTATCTATCTATACAAGCTTTTATTGTTTGGCGAGAGGTTATCGCACTAGCATTTTCTCCTAGGCAATTTGCGTAATTGGCATTCAGCATTGAAACTTTTATTGAAACTAGTCTAGAAAAAGGTAATTGAAAAGAATTGCACAAAGCGACTGTACAAGCAAAACTTAAATTCACAATAAGATGTGTTTAAAGAAAATTATGACTTTTGTATTCTTTTATTTAAATATCTCGAAATTATTTTTCCTGTGAACGGAGACCGCTAGTTTTTTTTTCGGACTGACTATTAGTTATGCTACCCTAATGGTTGCGACAGCATAACCGGGCTGCTTGGCGAGCTTCGGAAAGAAGCTCTGCCAGAAGAATTTTGAGCCCTAGGGCTCGAAGAAACTAAGGGAACGTCTGCCTAAGGGCGCGTCCTGTGAGGCCAAACCTCGGCCTAGGCGACGTTTGGGATAACAGGGGGGTCGGACGGTGAGTCCCCAAGGCCCTGGATGGAGCCCACGTCCGGATGACGTAAGAACAAAACTATTATAATATATACAAACTATATACTGAATGATTTGTTGCTTGCTATTTGTTTTGGCAAATTCGTTTTAATAATATATCCAAAATTTGAATTACGCCAAGAAACAGTTGTTAAATTAACGCAAAAAAGTGATTTCAATCCTACTGATGAGCTATTGATGCTTTAGGTATCTATATCCCAACATGTTATATCCCATTGCTGGACCCTGGTCTTTCATTTGTACAGAGAATTCGGAGTTTAGACCCTCCACATTGGTCCAAAGCGGTTTGGCAAGCTTTTACGATCACTATAGAATATGAGTTATAACAACCTATAAATAATATAATCAACCATACATTAGCGAACGATCGGTAACGTACTAAGCAATTAATTATACCGATACAAGTAATCTATCATATTTTGTGCTATTATATCTAATAGCTAGTTTGGTTGTTTCTGATCTCTTCCGTTATCCTAATGGCTACATTTATAGGTTTATTTTTGCTATTACGTACCACATATTATATTTATGTTTTGGAATACAGCAACGTTTCTAAGAGTCCACCCACTACTTGCTTATGTTGACGGGTTTAAACAACTATCATTATGATATTGATTTTTTTTATGGATATACCCGAAGTTTAAATTATATGTGTAATAAATATATATAAATAAGAAGCATAACTTGTGTAACGTTGTTGTAATACAGGCAATTTGTAGCAATTTTTGTGCATGTCTCCAAGATGAATCAAATATGCCTTGTGAAGAAGCTGTTGATACGCCTAGGAAATAAATAAATACAAACAACGATTTTTGACGACCTCCGTGGCGCAGTGCGTGCGCTATCGCATTGTAAAGTTGTAGGTCCTGGGTTCGATTCCCGGCTCGAGTCTGGTCTGGTAGGAGGCTTCGGCCGTGGCTAGTTACCACCCTACCGACAAAGATGCGTCGCCAAGCAATTTAGCGTTCCTGCACGATGTCGCGAAGATACCAATTAGGAGCGTGGGTTTACCATATCCCTAACAGGTTAGCCCGCTATCATTTTAGACTGCATCATCACTTACCATCAGGTGAGATTGCCGTCAAGTTGTAGTGTACAAAAAAATATATATAGAATAATAAATAAGAATTAAATAAATAAATAAATCCAACTAAATTACTATATTCACACTATGTTTAATTATCCTATCAACAGAACAGAACTTTTTCAGAAATCCGGATTTATAAATTGAAAAATCTTTTTTAATACTAATATAACATACGCATATACATAGCTAACTCTAATAAAATATTTGTAAGGTGCCTAAAATCCATACAGCAATCATCATTCTTCTTCAACACAAAGATGCACTGTAATTTAGGATAACACAAGATTCTAATCCGAACTGATACACAACACAACAAAATTTCCAAGCGAACGAAATCACGGGCTACAGCTAGTCTTTATTAATTAATTATTCCTTTATCCAATACTACTCGTAAAGTACCTCGTTAAATGTATAGGAGCTTTTATTGAAATGAATAAAATAGAATTTGTATTATTCAGCGACCTGAAAGAAAATGCACTTTACCACTTCTATATACTCGTAATGTTGAATTCTTACTTGCTTTCAAGTGAACTAGATTCTGTTATAATTAAACGAAGTGCCGCGTACGCTATATTCTGACAATAATTTATTGTTTTTCAACATAATTGAGTCTACAGATGGATGGAACATGCATATTTATAAACGACAACAAGTGGCGTGCACTTTATACGTGCATAAAAGCAGTGCATGCCAATCATGATCAACCCATTACCGGCTCACTACAGAACACGGGTCTCCTCTCAGTATGAGAAGGGTACGGCCATAGTCCACCACGCTGGCCGTGTGCGGATTGGCAGACTTCACACGCCTTAATATGGAGAACATTATAGAGAACTCTCAGGTGTGCAGGTTTCCTCACGATGTTTTCCTTCAACGTTGAAGCATATGATATTATTTTTTTTTAAACGCACGTAACTACGAAAATTTAAAGGTGCGTGCCCGGATTCGAAGCGCCGACCTCTGATTAGGAGTCTGACGCCCTAACTACTAGGCTATCACAGCTTCTTCAGCATCCCCATATTAACGTGCATTTCATACATGCTCAAAAGCACTGTCTACCCTAAAGACCCATATTGATGTTGACTGATCGATTTCTTTTATGTTATATTGATTTTTTCAATATTATATCAAATGTCTGCAACCCAGAAATCTGTGACGTGCACAGGGTTTATACACGTCACAGATTTCTGAAATCTTTAACATGATAAATAACATAATATTATTTAACATATGTATCATTTGTTACGTATAAAAAGGTATTGTATAATCTCCCAAAATTAGGTACGAAATGAGGGTTAAACAAAGGCACGGATTTTGTGGGTAAAAATCCCATATAACCCGAACTTTCCCTCAAGATAATGGATACGTTTTCAGAAGATTTAACTAAGACTAAATAAAGGTGACTTCACTTTCTTATGAGGCACAGTTAACCATGTTTCACAACCGTAAGTAATAACAAAATGGATCACGTTACATACATTATTAGCTTACAAAAACAACAGCTATTGTTCAAACAGGAAGTGGTATACAAGCGGAAGTGGATATTAAACAGGATGCGAATTTCCAATCACATTTTGCCACGGAAAGAACCGACAATAACATGCGGAGATTATTCTTTCAGCAGAGTGCACTACAGTAATATTAAAAGCAAAAGCAAATGAAAATGAATGAAAAGTGAATGATGGTGAAAAATCCAAATTTCTTTCAATGTTCGCTATTTTATTTTAATTAGATGAACAGATACTTTTGATGACCTTTTGTGCGATCTTCTGAGAAAATTGGAATCACACACACACACACCCATCCAATTACTTACTGAATTGAATCGGCTCGATCGAAGTAACCATTTGTTTGATACGTAATAGATTTTCACTGCACGACCACACATCCGTTACATATAAACATATTATTATATCCATTTAAGATATAATTTAAGAATTGGCTCATGGATAAATATTTTTAAAATATAAATGAATATACTCCAATTAAAAACATTTTATTATGAAATAACATTATCGTGTTTTTTTGTTTACCTTTAAAATTTTGCATTTAATTTTAATTCCTTGGTTTAATTTTGGGTTTAATGTTTTAAAAAGCAAATTCAATCTAATATAAATGAAATTGTAATAGTATATGTCGTTGGTGATTGGCGCAGTAAATTGAATAAAATATAATACAATAATATATAATACAATAATATATATTACAATTTTATTTTGAATAAAATAAAATAAAATTTCGTCCTTTTAATTTTTTTAAACGCAAAAGATTAAAAATAAAATAAGACTAAAATATGTACCACATTGATGCAAATAAAGTTATTCTTTTCTATTTTATTCTATACCCACAGCAAAGCACAGTACCTACGTGGCATACCAATGATTTTGATGCGGATTTTCTGTTTTGAAGCTGACAAAATCGAGATGGTTCTCAGCGATAATTTATGAAAATCTTTCCAAATATTTGAACATCTCATATGTGTTGAGAGCTTGAACTCGCTGCTACAGTATTTTCATTATTGGTTGTGTGCATAGCCTAAACTAGTTGTATTAATAATTCCCATGAGAGGCGTTTTGCAATCAATAATGAATCAATTAATTCTGCTTTTACCTGTACGAAGTAATCCATCATTAGTGGTACGGGATTGATTTGATAGTTTTGTTTGCTTCCAACGGATACATCTGTATGCGCTAATTGCGGTTCACTTTATATTGCGGTTCCGCACCGACAGATAGTTACGTGCATTTTGAAACTCCATGATTTCATATTTGCAATTTATTTCCTAAATGGCGCTGGTTTACAATTTGGTAGATATTTATTCGCATTTTGGTATTTATTTTTATTCGGTAGGGAATTATTTCGGTGGGAACAGATATCAATGAAATTCGTAAGCTTTAGTAAAGTAGTTATTGAAATAGGGAATACAGCCTGTTCAACGATTCGAATTTTTGTAAGTGTAGATGTGTAGGATATCATCTATATTATTTCCAAATATTTTTTTTTTGTCAAATTCGTTCATAGCGTAGCGTGCAATTAGTGTTACTCATTTATAAGCAAGCTAGCTGTGATAGCCTAATGGTTAGGACGTCAGCCTCCTAATTAGAGATCGGGGGTTCATGCGTTTTATAGCAATTAAAACATCACTTGCTTCAACGGTGAAGGAAAACATCGTGAGGAAACCTGCACGCCTGAGAGTTCTCCATAATGTTCTCAAAGGCGTGTGAAGTCTGCCAATCCGCACATGGTGGACTATGGCCAAACCCTTCTCATATTGAGAGGAGACCCGTGCTCTGTAGTGAGCCGGCAATGGGTTCATAATGATGATTTATAAGCATAAGGTTGGTCATTAGCAACCTTAAATTTAAAATTTAAAAACTCTTACTATATACTCTTATGTTTATCTGTGAACGGTGGTGAGGGTCTTGCACCAGTTCTATTTTCTAATAATAAAATATTAGATAGCATTACTAAATAATAACCAAGTTTGTATATTAAAGACGTTTCTCTTCTACTGACTTTGTAACATCCTCGTAATTTGCCAATGCGTCCCTTATGAACAAAAAGTTTGGCTATGACCATACCTCTACGGAAAATGTTCTACCTGAATTATAAATGACGTCAGGATCTTTGCTTTAGTACGAAAGTTTTTCAATATTATGTTAGTATACCTACGAGCAAACATAATATTCCAGATAGGACTGTACGGTATTAAAATAAACATAAGGTGAGTGATTCTTATAAAGGAATAATATTTTATTGAGTCTATAGGTAATCAATTGACACTAAAGTTTTTTGTTTCAGTGTCAAAATGAAAGCCTTTTTCCATCAAGGTATAATTCTATTATTAAAAGTGTCTTGTAAAATATGGTTTATCGCACTTTTAGTCGCTAAAGTTCCTTCGGTGGATGAAAATATATTTAATCTGACGACCTCACCGGCGCAGTGGTAAGTGCTAGGTTTTAATAAGTAGGTAGTTGCGGGTTCGATCCCCGTTATGGGCAATTAAAAAAAAATTGAATTTTCTGTGCTTTGCTAGGAGACTTCAGTGGTTCTTCTATCACCCTTTCGACATAGATGTTACAATCAGTCATATAGCATTGCGATTTTGCAAAGAAAGTAATTAGTATAAACTGCCCACCCCTAAAAGGTTAGCGTACTACCGCACAAACATGTATCGTCATTAACCACTAGGTAAGACTACATACTACATATGGGATTACTTGTGATGAAATAATAAACAATACAAAACCACAAACCACTTTCACTCAAATCCTGCTTTTATTCTAATAGCCAATATTTTTATGTCTGAAAGAAAATAACCGTTTCCAGGATAACCCACCTCCATAGAATTGCAACAAATATTGAAAATCAACACTTAAACTACGCAAGGGAATATATAATAAAGTTTGCTATTAAACTTCAACTTGTTATGTAATGAAATGAAAAGGAAAATGTAAATTCAGCTCCGCGAGTTTTAACCGTGATATCTAAAGGTACCGGTAGAAATGAAAGTGCATATCGCAATTACCAACAGGTATTTCCAATGTTCTCTTCCAAGTTGAAAACAATTTAAAAACATTCTTTCAACAAAGCGTGAAAGCAATCAAAAAAGCTTCACAAAGCAAAACTCAAGCGGGTTGCTAACAAAGTTATCTCACCAATTACCCTCATCGGCTGCGCTATGAAAATAAAGCAAAGCCATTATACATACCTCTTTAGAAAGCATTTTTCAGAGTTCCGTATCAAAATGGCATACATTCCCTTTTCTGAAGGTATGCCGTTATACATTGAATTCTTATTTCATTTTTTTGTCAAATTTTCTCAAGTTAATAAGTCAAGTGGGAAATTTGACGACCTCCGTGGCGCAGTGCGTGCGCTGTCGCATTGTAAAAGTTGGAGGTTCGATTCCCGGCTCTAGTCTAGTCTGGTGGGAGACTTCGGCCGTGGCTAGGTAGGGTAGTACCCTACCGACAAAAATGTGTCGCCAAGCGATTTAGCATTCCGGCACGATGTCGCGTAGAAACCAATAAGGAGTGTGGGTTTACCATACCCCTAAAATATTAGCCCACTACCATCTTAGACTGCATCATCACTTACCATCAAGTGTAACTTGGAGTGTATAAAAAAATCTCCATCTTCTGTATCTGCTAAGAGAATATATTTGTATATACCATTTATTTATTTAGACGTTATAAATAATCGTAAAATGAAACAATGATTATATTACCAAGAAAAGCACCCGTATCTGTAATCCATGCATACCATTTGCTTTTTCTTTTCACGCCTTAACCGTTTTGCTAGTTAAATTTATCATTCTGTACGGACACTAAATTACGTTTTATTTTGTAAAATAATCGCTCACTTAAAAAAAGCATAAATGCACGGCGATGGAGTCATTAAAAATGTTACTCCCAAATATAAGAAAACCTCGATACAAAAGTCTCCCTAGCATTTCGCTGAATTTATTAATTAACTTGCCACTGGTATAGATATTTTTAGCTCGAAATTGCACGTTCACTCTGGAATTTCGTAAACACTTGCCCCGTCTGAGTACAGTTAAAATATTTAACCATTTAACTGTACCAGTGCAATCATCATTACCATGATCGACCCATTGCCGGCTCACTACGGAGCACGGGTCTCCTCTCAATATGAGAAGGGTTGGGCCATAGTCCACCACGTTTGCCATACGGATTGGCAGACTTCACATGCCTTTGAGAACATTATGGAGAACTCTCAGGCGTGCAGGTTTCCTCACGATGTTTTCCTTCACCGTTGAAGCAAGTGATATTTTAAGTGCTCTGTAGTGAGCCGGTAATGGGTTGATCACGATACGCGATTTGAATTATAAAATGATTATTGATGTTACTGTCAGAAATGTTACTGAATATAGGAAAGGGGTTTAGCTGATATAACTTTTAGTGGCCAACATTAAAACAACCAAAGCAATAAAATTGTTAGTTTAATTGAGCGCCGAAATTCTACCGTTAGAATTTTATGACAAGTGAAGCAGAACTGATTTTGACTTTGAGATTGTAGCTTTAGTGATTCCGCTTTGTAACTAAGACTTTGTGGTAAGTGATACCGGCTTAAAGGAGAGTCCTTTATATTTCAGTATAAAGTTAAAAGCTTTCATTCACTCTGTTTGATGGGACTATAAAATAACAAACGAATTATAATTACATTTTAGAGTAATAATTATTAACTTTATAGAAGAGTTTCGTAGCAAATTGCCTGTTAATAATAAATCAGCAACAGCTTACTTGACGTCCTGAACGTAGAACTCACTTACCTCATAAGATAGGCTACCCAATGCTAAGCAAAAGTTAATATAGTTTTTTGAAATATTTTTAATAATGCTTTTATATCTAACCTACCTTTTTTTTTTTAAACGTGGGTAATCCTCATGGATACCACGCGTCCGAGAAGACGCAGTGGTTAGGTCGGACTCTTACCGACTAAACCCCCACGGTGCATTCCTTTCCCGCCGCCTGGGGGCCGGGTCACGGGTAACGCTCGCGCACACGTCCGCAACCAGGCCGGCAGAGTCCGTACGTAGGACGGTGCCAACTCTGGGGCAACATCAGATGCCCCCCAATACCTAACCTACCTGACCTAACCCAACCTACACTTTGCGATTATAATATATTTATAAATTTAAAATGCACTCTAAAATTCCCGTAAAAAGTACAAAACAAAACTGTAAATTTAATGAAATATTTATTTTGATCGCTAGGTTTTGGTAGCCGCTGGCGACTCCCACATACAGCACTGAAGCAGTTTTGCCTACGTCGCTTCCAGAGGGGTATGTGGCTCACATTTCCCAGCGTTAAAAAAAATTGTTGGTTCTGGTTTCAATCCCCCGCACATTATCTACATTTACATCGAAAATTATAAAATTACACTTGAAGGTAACAACATCGTGTGTATGTGTTAAAATTAATTCAAATTTGATCTCAGTCTAATATTCCTCTGTAATATTTATTTTTCTAACGCTGGGAAATGCGAGTTTGCGTCGCTCCCGCAAATGCATTTTACAACATTAAAAAAAAGTTACAGGACCAAGTTGGAATTTCTGAATTTTCTCAGGTCTGGTCTGCTGTGAGGAATTAGCCGTCGCTTGTAATAGGTAAATGTTTAAAGGCAAATTACGATAATGGTTATGAGATCTAACATTGACGAAAAGAAATCCCGATACCAAATTTAGAAATATCCAAGCCATTCATTCTGGAAGTTTCATCGTGAGATGTTGTCAAAAATAGATTTAAACGGACTTTACTTCATTCATGCTTAGAAACCAGATTAAAACTGCATAGGGTAACGTTGCAAGCGTGTACTAGTACAAAATAAAAGTAGTGCATCAAATGCAACATAAATACTTGGCAACGAAACGAAAAATAACAAGCGTGATTTTTCATAACACTATACCATTCGGTAAGGAGTTGTCTGCATAGACGAAAGTGTCGCAGCGTATCAATCTTGCTATCGCTAAGTGAAATTCATGATGCTAGAGTGGATAATGTGTCTGCTATCATGACATCGCAACTTACAAAATGAGGGCTGCATTTCTGGGTCATTCAACAGCGACGTGGCTTACAATGAATCACCGATAGTTGGGAGAGATTACAGTTTAGTTTTCTGTACAAGTCAATTATACTATATTAGAGTTTAAACTGTCGTGAATGAAATACAATTTCATTCACGCGCGGTATTTGTTTTATGTCTAGGCTCGTGAGCAAGCTTATGGTTAAACGCACCGAATGGGTTTGAAACTGGTTGGGTAATCTCCAACAAAATATCCCGTGCGTTTTAAAGTTTTAATTAAATTATTGCCTTTTAAAATTGTATTTTGTTTTATTTTAATTATTATTATGTTATTTTCTTAAGATTATTTAATATATATATATATATATATATATTAATTGTTTGGGCAATTTACTATCGTTAAGTGGAGTTCACGATGTGTGGATAATGTGCACTTACGAATAGTGGTGTGGCTCAAAATGCATCACCGATACTAGGGTAAGCACTTTAGAAACTCTACCAAACTTTATATATTAACATGTAAAACCCTGTTGGGATCACCAAACGCATCAGTTTTCTCGCTCGTGCATCTAAAACTTAACACATACGGAAAGCAAAGTTGAGACAGAAAATGCTCTAGTACACAATGGGACGGACATAAATAAACTACGGTGCAAAACGAAAGCGACAGAACTTGACTTTTATATCTAAAGAATATTTTCTTATAGCTCCATTGAATTCCACAAGCGGACTAGAATATTTTATATTGTAGAGTACATCTTTAAATGCTCACCAGTCAGGTATAAATAGAAACGGTTTGTATTGCATGCAGTTTTATGAAACCGGTCGGATTAAAATTTTATTCCATTTGTGTCATTCCATTTCCATATATTTTTATAATAAAATTTCGCTTGTTTTCAGTAGAAATTTCTAAAGTGACATATAAATAAAATTTAATTTGAATTAAATGTCTATCTGAGATAAAGAAATAAATACATTTTATTTAAGCGCAACGTATGATTATCCGAAATTCCAGCAAATGTTATTGAATATTGCATCTGATTCTGTTTATCCGTTTGTACAGGTTATACTACGATCAGCTTTACCGACTTTGACGAGGATTGTACAATTAAGTTGAATTCTTTTTACCACAGAAAAAAATTAACCCAAACGTTGCATATTCTGTAGTAAGATCGAATTAAGTATTTGCAGGTAATATTCTAGGATGGTTTTGAAATAAGGCCCTCTAAGGAAGGTTAAGGAAAGTTGGAGGTCCTGGTTTCGATTCTTGGCTCGAGTCAGGTCTGGTGGGAGGCTTTACCGTGGCTTGTTACCACCCCACCGACAAACACGTGTAGCCAAGTGATTTAGCGTTCCGGCACGATGTCGCGTAGAAACCAGTTACGAGTTAACAGGATAGCCCGCTACCATCTTAGACTGCAACATCACTTACCATCAGGTGTTATTGCCATCAATGGCTAACTTGTAGTAGATTTAAAAAAATACGATGTATGCTAGGTTTAAAACTAAACTAAACTAATTGTTCGCTTCTCGCGCTTATATAAACCATGGCTTATTCCTTTGAGAGGACTATGTAACGTACTGAAAAATAACTACAAACGTGTATTAGCAGGAGAGAGTTTTTCTTGCATTTTCGATAATAAAAAAAAAACATCTTTCCCGTCTCTTTCTATAGCATTTTGTAAATAGAACCGTGGAAATGGAAAATACACCTTCGCTGAAGCCAGTGACAAAAATGAATAGGGCGCAGTAGTGAGTGGGACTAAAGCACTCCACTAAATGAGTATGAACTGGGTACGGGGAAATTGGGTCGCGGTCGCTTTAAATCGTTATGAATAATAATTTCTCGCATACTTACGAGTATAATAAAGAATAGCTGCCCCGTTGGTCTAGTGGTTAGCGACTACGGATCTCGAGGTCCAGGATTCAATGCTATTCTGATAGTAAATTAAAATTCAAAAATGTTTTATTCAGGTGTCATTCAGATACTTCTCCTATGTTAAAATTAATAAAAATAATGATGTATATATTTATATATTATATTTATTGATATTTTTTATTATGTTTTGAAAATTGCACCATTACCCTCATATTTTAATTAATTCTTTCCCCAAGGGTTGTCTGGAAGAGATTGCTGAAGCAACAAGACCGCCTTTGCATACTTATGTGTTAAGTGTTTCGTTTTGTTATTGTTGTTTTTTTTTTTTTAATTTGTGTGCAATAAAGAGTATTTATCTTATCTTATCCTTACAAATATTTTAAACGCTAAAGTGTGTATATATGTTGAGAAGTCGCACTTTCACGCAAAAATAACTGAACCATTCCAAGAGATAGATTAAACTCTTGATTAATACATAAGCTCCTTTTTATTTTCAAATAAATGTGAGTGAAGTAGAGAATTCTTGTAAAAACACAAAAAAATGCAAATGAAAATATGGGCAACAGCTAGTATATAATACGAAAGCTTATAATATAATAATTTATTATGACAAATTTCTCATAATTTCAGTTCATAAAGTGATGGCGACCATTACATTAGTTTGCTTAAAACTTAAGCTAGGAGTTTTAAACGCGCCCGGGTCTAAGACCAAAGCCACGAATAACTACTCGTCACTATATTTTGTTGTCACCATCTCACATTTTCAATAAATAATTATAATGTTAAATTTTTGTTTATTCAATTATAATTAACAACTAAAACAATGTAACTTTAAACACTTAAAATAAACCTTAAATTGAACCTAAAACTAAAACTATAACTAAAATATATTATTAAAAGGAGTCCCTTTAGGCTATAATTGGCTAGAGTAATTCACATCCCACTTTTATACAAGCTTACGTTTTACAAAATCTCTCAACTTATTGAGAGACGTCTGCGAGATTTCCGTCGGCAATTTGTTCTCGTATAGCGTTTTGCTCCCGTGTCTCAAAGAAGACGTAAGTCCCGTAGGACTTACAAGCCGGTACCCAGATAAGGATTTGACGCCGATATCGGTCGGCTCAGGGTACCTAAATCTATGAACCTGAAATACAAGATTTAAAATAAAGAGCTTTATAAAAACCTGTCTGAATAATCATTTGCAAGCCTTTTTATTTTCTATGTTATTCTCGTAGTATAATTTGTAAATATTTCTTTATGCCCACTACAAGCTTTCCCTTGTAGGAAATCTTTTATTAAATATTGTTAATTATTTTTTGTATTCATTTAGACGCAAGTACGAGCTTTATTTTTATTTTTTCTCGCAATTTTGATTATTTTCATGAACGAGAGTTACTATGAGTAGGTACTCTGTATGTATGAAAGGAAACACTTGAGATTCACAAGTGCAGATGGGATGTTAGGGTTCTTATGTGAATTGGAAGCCACTTGAGTTTCAAATATCAAGGCAGAGTATCTTGTTTTCGTAATAATTATCATGATCAACGAAGCTTAATTTATCAGACTCCGGTTATTGTCAGATGTGGCTTAAAAGGTGTAGTGGCGTAGAAGGGGGTGCGGCTTTGTAAGAGGTGTGGTTTTGTAGGTGGTGTTGAGCAACGTTTCGAAATCAAGCGAGCGTAGCAATCTGAGTCAATACGAGTATAGAATCGACCCGTGTAAGATAATAGAAATCCAAATCGAAACAAATCATCAAAATAATAAGTAAATGTATGTACCAATAGCGGTCTTACCGCCAACTAAAAATATTATTATATATTATAAAATATTTTATATTCAAATTCAAATTCAAATTCAAATAATCTTTATTCAAATAGTCCTTTAAAAGGCCCTTTTGACACGTCAATAATTTACAAAGTAGTGATTTGATGGTGATAACTACATTCGTAAACTTCAAACTAAAGCTATGAGGGTTCCAAACGAGCCGAGCTATAGCCTCTATGATATATACATATATACATAGTACAGTATATGTTAATTAAAGAAAGAAAAAAAGTTTTTTTATTTAGCCATACAGTTTTGCATGCATAAGTACATAATTTGACATAGTTACTATTTATACTTCACATACATACATACACAAATGATGACCAAATAAAGGCAACCCACTCAGCATCAGCCGCGGCAAGCCGCGCTGGTTTTAAGTGGGAGCCTGAATATTGGTACAATCACTTATATACACATACTACC
Source organism: Lasiommata megera (assembly GCA_928268935.1). NCBI lineage: Eukaryota > Metazoa > Arthropoda > Insecta > Lepidoptera > Nymphalidae > Lasiommata > Lasiommata megera. The sequence continues at coordinate 13,888,457 of OV743315.1, read as the reverse complement.
TTCATTATCAAGAGATCAGAAAAAAAAGCTATATTACAACTTATTAAATATTAATGGCAATACTAAAACTTAAACTAAATCAATGTTTGTTTGTCTGTTTATTTTCTATAGTTAAAATGTGGGACATTTCGAAATTTGACAGTGTTTGAGACCGACATAGGATACTTTTTAACATGGTAAAACTTATTACTAATATTCACTGTTTAGTGCGCCGCCTAGAAATAAAATTAACTTATATTTTTAAACATCACAAGGTAAAAACATAATTTTTCATCGTTCGCTATAAGCAAAATTTTAGTGCAAGGTAAACGTGAAGTACGCTCGTTACTACAGTTTTGCTAAATAATTTATTAACATTATAAGGCATATTAAAAAAGCACTTTTAAATTTGCTTTTCTTAAATTGCACACTAGGTTATTCACAGTCAAAATTATTTTCGCAAAACAGCGACTGAAAGCCTCTATTTGAGTCAGTGACTAATATGAGTGTACTTATTTTTAATATGAGTGTACTTATTTTATCTGTACACTTATTTTCTAATCAGTTGGGTTAGTCGAAATTAGAAAGTATGCATGTAAAATTCGATTCGAGAAATTGAAGTTGACTGACTATCAAAATTAATGACTAACTGACTAATACTTCTTGCTAGAGTAGAAATATATTTTTTTTAAATATCATGGCAAAACAAAGTTTTATCAGATATCTTGGTAGCTAAAAATATCAAACAAAATCGAAATGCACGTTTCTTAGTTAAGGAAGATGCAGAAAATAGAACATAGGTCACTAACTTACTATTAATCATTCAAGTTTAAATTAATCTAACATTTAACCATCTTAAGTTATTTAGTTAAGTGAATCAAAAACTCTAGAAGGATAAACTCCCAAAGCGGTGTTCTAAAACGTTTGCGTATATATGTGTTGACAACTTTATTACGAAGTTACTTGGCTAGAGGAAGTGAGCTGACTGAATTTAGGTTACGAGAATCGCTAAGCTGTGGCTTTGTGGGCAACAGCCTTTAACAGTTAAATTTGCTATAGTTATGGAACTATTAATGTTTGTGACGCAGATTATTTGCATCGAAAAATAATATCACCATAAATTTGACAGTCAAATAATGTAAATGCATCCTGAACAATATGGGAAGGGTTTGGCCATAGTCCACCACGCTGGCCGGATTGGCAGACTTCACACGCCTTTTAGAACATTATGGAGAACTCAGGCATGCAGGTTTCCTCACGATGTTTTCCTTCACCGTTGAAGCAAGTGATATTTTGATTGCTTAAAACCGCACATAACTCCGAAAGTTAGAGGTGCGTGCCCAGGTTCGAACCCCCGACCTCTGATTATGAGGCTGACGTCCTAACTAGGCTATCACAGCTTTTTTTTATTTTTTTTAACCATAGGGAAACTGTTCTAGGAATAAAAAGCTTTTTTTATATATATAATATTTCGGCATAGTTAATTTCTAATTAGTTTACACAATTTCATTACTTCATGGTTTTTAAATTAAAAAATACTGGGACAACAGATGTTGCTCAATCTTCGTATAGTGTGTTTAAAATACAGAATTGAGTTATGTACTAGGAATTTGACTCATGCAAAAACATTAAAAAAGTGTTCCCAAAATAAATAGATTTCTTGCTAACCGAAACTAAAACTTAGAACACTTTAAAGTAAAGTTTTGGAGATCATCGATATCAAATAAAAGAAAATACGAATAAATATTTCTCACTTATATAAACTGTATGCAAAACAGAGCATCTCTTAAAATATTCGTAAACTACGACGGGCCAAAACTTAACTATGTTGTTTTATTGCCGTTTAATAAATATGGCATAGTTTTCGGGCATAAGAAGGTACTGTCTACGAGTAACTAACAGGTGTTTTTAAATACCCCATTACTCAAATATTCAAAGTAATTTGAATATATTCATTAACGTTACGCAAAATTCATGAAAAAAAAACTTGATATACGTATCTAATATTTAGCTTCAAGTCCTCTTTCTATTCATAACATTAGCACATTTGCGTGGGAGATATGAGAATCATTCAGTCATACGTAAATGCTGAACTGTTCCTAACTGGAACACCAAACATGAGATCGTTAAAACACATAGAGATTTAAAGGGTAGATGAGTTAATGATTTATTTAATATATATTTCTTAAGTTTAGCGTTAGTTGTGATGCATTCAATGATGATGCTACGCGGCATCGTACCGGAACGCTTAATCGTTTGGTGATTCTCGATTTCAATTCTCGATAGAGTGGCAATCTGCCACGACCGAAACTACTCCGCAGATCAAACGTCGAACCCGGGGCCTGATACTTATGAGACAGCTCTCACCACTGCTCCGAAAAGGTCGCCATACATTAAGAACAACGCTAAAAATTAGGATATTGGGCTGTTTGCGTAATTATTTATTTATTTATTATTAATATAAAAAGAATATAATTAATTATACAATAACGGCACCGAAAAAACAAAGAGGTTTGTTTTCGGTGCTAATCTGTAACTTAACTGCTTAAAACTAGAGGAACTGAGTAAGCAAATTAGGCATGAAAAGAACATTTCCTAATTATAACTGTGACTCAAAAGATATCATAAAATTTCAAATGAGTAGTAGGTCTTCTATGCGCTCCTTCTACCACTACGCTTAACAATAATAAATCATATTGAATTCAATAACTTTAAACACATATCGTATATTTACGCTAAAGGTATCCAATGACAAAAGCTATTCAAAAATCAAGCGCCATTACCAATAAAACGTTTCCAGACTCACAATTTTATAATGGGTTATTTCGACGTGCAAACTGAAAAGAAACAAGCAAACAAAATAGCTAGTATTCTGAAGACCTTTATGACGAAAGACGTGTTTGTATGTAAATATAATTTGTACGTTTGATTAAGTACGTTAACTAACTAAATATGACAATTTATGTCTATATGAAGACTTAAGCTTCTTTTCACCTCTCCACTAGTTCATAGAGCCTTTGTCCCATCTATTATTAATTGAACGTTTGTATGCCTTCGGTAAAATAGCTTATGAATAATTCAGATATGAAATTGCAATTTGTTGCCTACGCTGCGGTCTTCAGACGATAATGGATGACTTGTATTGTAACATATCAATGAGTTGCCGATATATCTGCAATTACAGTTTGATGGGCGATTTTTTCTAATAGATTACTAAATAAACTTTCTATTGGAATTATTCCTGTTGGTTGGCGATTCTTTAGGATCAAATCTCGATCACGAGGTCTTAGATTCGACTCGTCACGTCACTCTGGGTGAAAAACTGTTAGGTTTGAAAAACAAAATTTGCAGTCCTAGAAGCTAGGAAAAAACACAGAGGGGAAAATATTGGCACTATAAACCCCCAAGAGAGAACTTTAAGTATTCATAATCATGGTTTATGCTGTAATATAATGGTTTGACGAACTCCGTGGCGCAGTGCGTGCGCTGTAGCATTATAAAGATGGAAGTCCTGGGTTCAATGCCCAGCTCAATTCTGGTCTGGTGGGAGGCTACTGCTGTGTCTAGTTACCACCCTACGGACAAAGACGTTTCGCAAAACGATACAGCGTTCCGGCACGATGTCACTTAGAAACCAATTAGGAGTCTGGGTTTACCATACCTCTAACAGGTTAGCCCGCTACCATCCTAGACTGCATCATCACTTACCACCAGGTGAGATAGCCGTCAAGTGTTAACTTAAAAAAATGGTTAAAAATGCGCTAACGCTGCTTGGTGGGCTAAAACTGTAACTCCAATGATGATGATGACGATGTTTATTATAAGTTGGCAAACAGCGTGAAAGTTAAACAGAAAAACTTAAAGCCGTAAACAAAAATTTTCAATCCATTTCCATACCAAACGTTCAATGAGCTAAATAAATCAACCCATAAAAGTTTATTGTTCGAATAATTGCTGTTCTGTTAACATAATTTATAAGCAATAATATAATTTCGTGCCGTTTTGAATTTCAATTCAAAGCACTATTATGTTTCAAATGTATTAAAAAGGTTTATGGAACTTCTATCGCAATCTATGATTATAACAATTTATTGTTATATTTTAAACTAGTGGTTACCTTCGTCGTCGTTCATGGAATTTCGGTTTTTACAGGTCTTTTTATTAATAATTATAAATTTATTCAAAATCTATTTGGATTGAATGGAGCTATGGAATTAATACTCTACAAGTTAGCTCTTGACGGCAATCTAACCTAGTAAATGATGATTGTTTCCCGATCCCGGCTAAGTTTGTTGTGGGCTTCTTCTTAGACCGGGGCGCGTTTGGAACCCACGCATTGGGTCATAGCTTTAGTTTTAAGTTTACGAATATAGTTATCACCATGAAATAACTACTATGTAAATTATTGACGCGTCAAAAGTGCCTTTTTAAGGACTATTTGAATAAAGATTATTTTGAATTTGAATTTTGAATTTGAATTGGTAAATGATGATGCAGATCAAGATGTAGTTCGGATTAACCTGTTAGGGATAAGGTATGGATATCTTGCCGAAACTCTTAATCGCTTGGCGACACGTCGGAAGGGTGGTAATCAGACAAGGCCGAAACCTCTCACCCGAACAGACTCCAGCTGGGAATCAAACCCAACCAACCGACAAAAACCGACCTCCAACTTTATAATGCGGCAGCGCACGCGCTGAACTACGGATGTCGTTAAAACCCATAAAAATCCTTTTTTTTTTGGGTATACAAAATAGCCTAACGCCTGATCCAGAGTATCAGCTATAAACGTACGCATTTGAATCCATTCAGTAGTTTTTGCGTGAACAAACAGTGATACAGTCGGAACAGACTGAAATAAAATCTATGTTGGGTTCTATATCGATATTACGTGTTACAAAATTAACATTTTCAAAACATATTCAATGTTCAGGAATCGTCTAGTTACAGTTTTACTACATTTAACTAAATCGATAAAGATATTAAAGTTATTACTGTTCTCTATATAAATTTGTCGGTTCTAGCACATGCCACTGATTAGGTGACGTTCTTGACACAACTTTGAACAGAATAGCCAGCTATTCTGTTCAAAGCCGACCATCATGCCGACGTATTACCTTTAAGGTACGGTTTAAATTTTTAAAAATCGTAATAATGTAAATAATAATCAATGAATGATAGAAACTGAATCCCACTTATGATGACGTCACAGCTGAATGACCGAATGAAAAGATTTAATATTATTTTCGTTTCGAATTTCTCATCACTGAGCCGGACTTTGGAATTGGAACACACCGTGTCTCGGATCCCGTGATCCTCTTAATGCATCTCACCAAAGACAGTGGTGGCCTTTCCCCATGGAACATAAATAGGCAAACGACGAAAGTACTAAAAAAATTGTTTTATGACTATCGGTATTATCATGGACTTCTCTGCCTCACTCTCTGATGATAACTTCGTTCTTGAAATCAAAAGCTTTCCCCCCTTTAAGTACACAATTGCATTTTATTTGAGACCGCAAACCGAATACCGAATTTTGCGGCCTGCCACTAGATGATAACGATACGACGTCATAACACCAATGCTGAAGAATCGAGTTTAAGGCGTACCCTAAACAGGTAGCGGTAGCAGTTGCTGCTTGTCCGCGCGCTCACATTGCTTGATAGTGTCAAATAGTGTAATGCAGTGGCAAGTAGGCCAATTGCTGATATACGTTTGCATGATCTATAATTTTGCCAGGTTAGGGGAGGCTTCGGTCGTGGCTAGTTACCACCCTACCGACGAAGACGTGTCGCCAAGCGATTTAGCGTTCCGGCACGATGTCGCGTAGAAACCAACTAGGAATATGGGTTACCATACCCCTAGCAGGTTAGCCCGCTACCATCTTAGACTGCATTGTCACTTACCATCACGTGAGATGGTCGTCAAGGGATAACTTGTAGTGGATAAAAAAAAATCATGACGTCTGACTTACCGATGTAGATGAAGTAGGCCAAGGCATACAATCCTACTTAGCATACAGTGCAGATTTCGGGAAATGGTTGGCTATTGCGAACGCCCGCGTGTAAATAGCGGTGCAGATCTGTCCTGCGATATCGTGTTGCGATCCCGCGCCAGTTTTGAGTACGCTCAACGTCGTCGTAGAAATGATCCGGGTAATTCTAAATCGGATAACGTAATCATTAGGTTTTACGAAGACACGCAATCTTAATATTATTATATAATTTTCAAGGAACGTTCCCTAATATTTCTGTGAAAGGAGATTTTTTGAATGGAAATGAATAATCTCATTTCATTACGTATTATTAGCATTCCTTGCCGATAGCGGTTAGCAACTAAAGAAAAATATAGTCCGAAAACGAGTCGCAATAAAATTAACGCGTCGAGAGAACATTGTTTGTATAATATGTATTTAGATTTTGGCCTTGATTCGGTAATTTCTTATGCCTACCCGGTAAAGAATACAAAATCATTGTTTTCTATTTTATAAATTTTTAATAAATTTGCAACGAAGTGAACCTTTAAAGGAAGCGGTGATAGCCTAGTGGTTAGGACGTCTGCCTCCTAATCAGGTCTGGGGTTCGATCCCGGGCACGCACCTCTAACTTTTCGGGGTTATGTGCGTTTTTATGCAATTAAAATATTACGGTGAATGAAAACATCGTGGGGAAATCTGCATGTCTGAGAGTTCTCCATAATGTTCTCAAAGGCGTGTGAAGTCTGCCATGGCCAGCGTGCTAGACCATGGCCAAACCCTTCTCATATTGAGCGGAGATCCGTTCTCTGTAGTCAGCCGGCAATGGGTCGATCATCGCTGCGGTGGTTGCCTGTCATAATTATTTCTTAGACTCAGCAACGGATAGCCAATGTCGTCATGTTCGCAAGCATGTATGGAGCATATGTAACCAGGAGTAGGGCTTCCTAAGGAACTGCTGTACTAAAAGTACGATATAGTATTACCGCAAGGATGATGATCGTTTCAAAATTTGTCATATTATTAAATTAATATCCAACCAAAAAAAAATAGTTATAGTAGTAAAAAATCTTCTGGTATATTATATTAAGTAATCACAATAACTCGACTAAACGGCGATATCTGTATGGTTCAAGAGATATCGTAATATCTCCCGAAATGCCATTTCAAACCGTTGTCATTATCAGCGGTAACTATCGTACGGTAGTTGTAACACGAAACTAGTGCAAATTAGGGAGCCGATAACAGAAAACGTTAGAAATGGGTCATACACATTAGTTTAATGGAACAGATGTTTCGGCTACAGGCAAACACAATTTGACACCGCACAACAATTATTATAGATTGATAAATGGATGAAGCGGTGATAGCCTAGTGCTTAGGGCGTCAACCTCCTAATCAGAGGTCGGCGGTTAGAATCCAGGAAAGCACCTCTAACTTTTCGAAGTTATGTGCGTTTAAAAAAATTAAAATATCACTTGCTTCAACGGTGAAGGAAAATATTGTGAAGAAACCTGCACGCCTGAGAGTTCTCCATAATGTTCTCAAAGGCGTGTGAAGTCCGCCAATCCGCACTTGGTGGGCTATGGCCAAACCCTTCTCATATCGAGCGGAAACCCATGGTCTGTAGTGAGCCGGTAATGGGTTGATCATGATGATAAATGGATGGCATCATAAATGACTTAATAGTATTTCGGTTACTGTGGTGGTTTGATGCCTCAAGGGGCAAATCCGGGGCAAAACTATGGCACCGGCATTCGGTTATATTAATTACGCGAAGTGGACTGCAAATTTGTAGGTTTCTACCCTTCAATTCCACTCTATATCATGCACAGTAGGAAAATCACAGCTGTTTCTTTATCCACTAAAAATTAGTCTTGACAGCAATCTCCCTGATGGTAAGTGATGATGCAGTCTAAGATGGTAGCGGGTTAACCTGTTAGAGGTATGGTAATACCACACTCCTAATTGGTTTCTACTCGACATCGTGCCGGAACGCTTAATCGCTTGGCGACACGTCTTTGTCGGTGGGGTGGTAACTAGCTACGGCCGAAGCCTCCCACCAGACCAGAGTCGAGCCGGAAATCAAATCCAGGACCTCCAACTTTACAATGCAACAGCGCGTGCGCTGCGCCACGTAAGTCATTAAAATCGCTGTCACAGCAGAGGAAAATAAAATAAAAAATTATACAACTGCAAATAGGATCGGAAACATGAATAAATAATAGGAAACCTGAAATTTAGCATCCATTATCAGAGAATCCATATTGCAAGTAGTCACAATCACTGCTACTGCACAAATTTCAAGCGTATTTACGATTAGATTGGAATATTCCCATCACAAGCCTATTTCACTGCCTAGGTTGCATTCACAAACTTTCATAAGAGGTCCCCATTCTCTCTAAACACTATCCGAAAAGACATGGTGGAACAAAGCGTGGATAAAGGAACCATGCGTTGCAATCTATAGATTAAAAATAAATATTATTATCAAAAAATATTTAAATATTTGCTAGAATTATAGTATCGGGGGAAACAGAGTTTAAATTTAAATAATTAATTACTTTTTATTATATTAAAGCGGTGATAGCCTAGTGGTTAGGGCGTCAGCCTCCTAATCAGAGGTCGGCGGTTCGAATCCGGGCACGCACCTGTAACTTTTCGGAGTTATGTGCGTTTAAAAAAAATTAAAATATCACTTGCTTCAATGGTGAAGAAAACATCGTGAGGGAACCTGCACGCCTTTGAGTTTTCCATAATGTTCTCAAAAGGCGTGGGAAGTCTGCCAATCCGCACATGGCCAGCGTGGTGGACTATGGCCAAACCCTTCTCATATTGAGAGGAGACCCATGCTCTGTAGTGAGCCGGTAATGGGTTGACGAATTACTTTTTGTTGGGGCAAATTGAAAATTTATATAGCAACATGCACCGGCTCTTATACTTTAATGTTTTACAAATTTTATGGCGATTTCATAATAGCCTCTTCAACGCTCGTTAAGGGCATAAAACGTATTTTGGCTTTGTTCGGTAAGCTTTATCGCTACATTGTTTTAAAACAAAGCTTTATCAAACTCGAACATCTAAATCTGCATTTAAAGCTCGAAACTTGGAAATTTATTGTAATATTCGTTGTTTGTCTATTCAAATTAAACGGAATCAAAAATAGTGTAGCTTTGAAGTTATCCCCGATTCTTCATTTCAGTTTCAACTTGATTGTTTTTCGTTTTCTATTTTTATAACATTTGTTCTTTCAGTCTGGTTTTAAAAGTAATTTTAACAATTGAGATACAATGAAGTACATTTGTTCAACAAATTTACGAACACTAAATAAATAATAAAATGGAATAAAGATCTTTATTCTCAGAAGAAACTATTTCACTTAATGAGAAATTAATAAAATAAAACAGTTTACAAAAAAGAAATAGTAGGCCAAAAGTGGCGTGTTTATAAATTTACACAATGCTTTTTAAGTTTCATTTTGAACGATGCAAATGACTTTTCGCATAAAATATCTTTGGGTAAGCTATTATACATTTGTGCTCCCTCAACTTGTTTTGTTTTGCTGCCATAATTTGTTCTAGTTTTGTATCTTTTACACCTTTTATTGATAGCTGAATAATAAACACGAAATTATACCTGGCAACAGTCATCAGTTAGTCAAATAAATGTTTATAATATATGTATAATATGTAACTCGTAGGTAGCAGTTTAAATATCGACATATCCATACATGTATGTGATCATTAAGTGACTATCACTTACCATGACCAACTACATAATACTAAGATAGTGATAATATTCACATCACTATCTCAGAATGTAGCTGTTCTGTGAAGAATCGCAGTATAGTGAAACTATTTTTCTTTGTTATTCTCTTTTTGGAACTGACTTCAAGCTAAATTCAGGCCCCTTCAGTCAGGCTGTTTAACGCCATTTGGACTCTTCCAGATCCTGTCATCACTTAGTACCACCACCATAATTACTATTCACTTATTCAAGTTCAAATGTCTGACTCAAAAATAATGAACTAATGTTCAAAGTTGTTTACGCAAAGTCATCTACTTCGCAAAGTTCTTAATACATTTCAAAATAGGAAAGGGTTGGGAAACATTTAGGCCAAGGAACAAACAAATCCCAGTTAATCGGGCTAATTACTTTCTAACGGCTTTTAATCTTTCTAATTTCAGTGCAAAGTAGATTCGAAGAGGGTCCGAAATATCTCGCCTACAAACGCTTTCAGCCCTCGATACTTTAAATCCGAACGTCGTAAAATTTTGGAATCTCTTGAATTTTTTCAGGTTTAGTGATTTTTTACAAGATGATGAAGATCTGTTTCAAATGTTTATTGTATTTGTACGGTCGCTGTTTATGATAAATCTGTATTAGAGAAATACTGTTTCTGATGCTTTTTGCGACTACAGAGTACCGGTTATAATCACTATGATGTTATGACCCGCTTTGGAGCAGCCTTGAAGGTCTAAGCTCCATTATTGCTCTCTATTATTACTCTCTAGTACAAAAGAGATCTGTACTCTGTAATGAGATTGAATAAGGTTGATAATTTATCACAAAATCTGCTCTGCCCTACGATGTGTGGAACTATTTCAGGTTGGTCTCAGCATATACCTCTACTCAAGACTTACCTTTAATGTTGTTAAATGTTTTCAAGTGTGAAACAAAGAAACTTCTACTCGCTTAACCTTTGCTTTTCTCGTCGTCGTCGGGAAGTATTTCCAAATCCCTAAAAATATTTCATTAAAATGATCATTACTGTATCTTGAAAGTACTGACACTGAATGGGGTGGTTATTACTGACCTTCGTTTTATCTTTAGCGATAAACGGCTCAACCACGTGACACATCATAATTCTCCGAGATTTTATGATTTTTATTAAATTGAAATATTATCTCTTCTAAGATAAAGCACGCAATGTTGAAGCAAATGTACTGAAAATAAACAAATGGGTAATACAATCTGAGGTCGGATTAACGTTTGAGATCAAGTTCTAAAGGACTTCACACACTGAGTCACCACGACCATTCGCAGCGGTGGTTGCCTGTCATAATCATTTCTTAGTCTTTGGGCAACGGCTATGCTGGACTTATGTCCATCATGTTCGCAAGCATGTATGGACCATATGTAACCAAGAGTAGGGCTTCCTCAGGAACTGCTATGCCAAAAGTAACTATGCACTATCGCAACCATTATTTATATAGAACGTTATTAACAAACTCACGCTTCGGTAACATACTGTAGTAATAACCAACAACCAATCAATTAACCAAACACCCGCGATTAAGCGATACGATAATAGCGTAGATCTTGAACGAAGCAGGTAGATAAGGTTAATAACAGAATAGATGATCTAATTTACGCTATGCACTCAAATCGTACCACTTTCTATTAAAAGCACGGTATGGTATTTTGCAAAATGACGACTTTGCTCGTGACTTCGTCTCGCTCTCCAGTAATCTGATTCTTGGATTAGCACAAGCGCAATGATCTCATTATTGCATCGTATCGGACAATCACGATTAAATATCATAGCCTCGGAACAACCAATAAATCCATCCGGTGTCGAGACCCTTGGTCCGTGGGGTCTTAGCGCTATAAGGCTTTTTAAGGAAATAGCAAAAAGTTTAGTCCATATCATAGGAGACCGAAGAGCTGCCAGCTTAGTCTGACAAATCATTAGTCTAGGTATTCTAAGGGGGAACGATGCCAGTATCTTCGGAACCATGCCTAAAGGGACTCCTTTTAATAATATATTTTAGTTATATAATATTTTTTAAGGTTTTTACTTTTAGCTTCATTGTTCGCAGCTATATATATTAAAATTTATATCTATAAATAAATAAATTCTTATAATATATATAAAATATAACCAATAAATCCAAATAAACATCGATATTCTCATGTTTGCAAAACGATTATGAATTATTAAGCTGGCTTCGTTCGAACATGGACGAACATGAGTAATCACATTGTGGGGAGATCTTCATCCATCACGGTGGGAGATGTGTCATACTCGGACACTCCACGCCCGTGATTGGGCGGAGGAAGCAATGATTAATTGTCGAACGACGATCTAGTATACGACGTGGTATTGACTGATCACTTTATTGAAATATAGACAACTCGTCATTCTGCGTATTGCTATATCTGCGAAACCTCGTTGGTCAAGTGGTTGGATTGTTCCACGAGCAAAGGTCGAGTGGCCAACTACTAGTCATGTGGTCTACTTCTTCTTCTAAGTCGTTACACTCTTATCAGAGTAGTCAACATCATCATCATCATGATCAACCCATTCTCGGCTCACTAGAGAGCACGGGTCTCCTCTCAATATGAGAAGGGTTTGGCCATAGTCCACCACGCTGGCCATGTGCGGATTGGCAGACTTTACACGCCTTTGAGAACATTATGGAGAACTCTCAGGCGTGCAGGTTTCCTCACGATGTTTTCCTTCACCGTTGAAGCAAGTGATATTTTAATTTTTAAAAACATATTGATGGTAAGTGATGATGCAGTCTAAGATGGAAGCGGGCTAACCTGTTAGAGGTATGTAAAACCCATACTCCAAATTGGTTTCTACACGGCATCGTGCCGAAACGCTAAATCACTTGGGGACACGCCTTTGTCGGTAGGGTGGTAACTAACCACGGCCGCAGCCTCCAACCAGACCAAACTCGAGCCGATAATCGAACCCAGGACCTCCAACTTTATAATACGACAGCGCGACAGACGCAACGGAGGTCGTCATTACGCTTCTCCAATGCGGGTAGCATGTTTCGATCCATTGGTCGAAGGTAATAAGCTGTAATCCCCAATGATGTCCACCTCCTAATCAGAGGTCAGGGGTTAATCCCGGGCACGCAACTATTACATTTCGGAGTGCATTACTCCGAAAAGTTATAAGCAATTATTGCGTTTTTAAGCAATTTAAACTTACTTCAACGGTGAAGGAAAACATCGTTTGGAAACCTACACGCCTGCAAACCAGATAAAAAAATGGTTTGCTAAAATATCGTAATCATATTGATGCATTTCAAATGATACAAACAGCATTACAAACTACCAAATTCTTGAAATAAATATACTCACGAGCATGAAAACATGATAACATAATATAATATTAACTTTTACGTGAGGTACCAACTGACATTTTAAAAACTTTATAGTATATGTCGGCGCGAAGGAGTTATTAACTTCATTCAGCGGCGCCAAGAACCTCATGAATTCAATAATTACCCACATTTGAACTCTTGATGATTTGGTTAACGCAATTTAGACGGTAGCAATAAATTTTGTACAAGCATGCTTTGCTATAAATACGGGTGGTGCCTTTCGTGGCATTCTCGCTCGTGACATCGGACCGTTCGGACCTCTAGGTTATTGTCGCAATAAAAGTGTAATCTCACTCAAGTTGTGATTTTAATTACTATGAGCGAAAGTAATGAGGAAACTCTTACTAAAAACAACTCTGAAGGCATATATATTTAATCCGTCATATAATTTGATTATAATATATATGCGGGTGCAATACAGTAACTCCATGTTAAGTGTATAATATAATGTGCAGTTTATGCAAACACACTTTCGCATTCATCAAGTTTGTCTCTAACTTTGTCGCAGTGTTCCGAAATTTCCCATTGAGGACAGTTCTGAAAAAAACAGCGTTTTGAATACAAAATAACTTATCGCTTAACTTATCTGTCTCCAGCTTTGCTCCAGATTAAACAAATTTGTAGTTGACCTCCTTTGATCGTTGTGCGCATATGCATTATAAAGTTGGAGGTCCTGAGTTCGGTTTCCGGCTCGAGTCTGTTCTGATAGGAGGCTTCAGCCGTGACTAGTTAGTAGTAGTAGCGACACAAATGTGTTGCCAAGCGATTAAGCGTTCCGTCACCATCTTAGACTGCATCATCACTTATCATGACGTGAGACAACCGTCATGGGCCAGCTTATAGTGGTATAAAAAAAATGTTAAATGTTTCTGTCATTTGACCAATTATTTTGCTCTGGAGTTATTTATTGAATTTTTTTATTATGGTCTCCGACCGTCATCCTCTTTATTAATAGATCTTCCATAGGGCGTTTAAGAGGTCGTGGAGGGTCTGTCTCGGCGGACGCCGCTGGCTGGGCCGCGGTCGTGTGCACAAGTGTTCCCGTGACCCAGCCACCAGGTGACACGAAGGAGCATCGCTGGGTTTATTGGGTATTCTGGTCGCCAGCCTGGCGGGGAGTCCCACATACCCCGCCGGAAGCGGCGCAGTCTTACCTGCGTCGCCTCTGGAGAGGATGAATAAAAGCATTTCCCAGCGTGAAAAAAAGGGCTTTTAAGAGGTTTTAAAACCTATTAAATTGTATGTTTACAAATAAGTATAAAACTAACTTACCACTACAGTATGAATATGTATACAATTGACGATTTTCCTCATAAGGCACATATGCGGTGGGCCGTAGTCAGCAATGTTGTCTATTAAACACTTTTCCTTGACTATCTCCATTACGTCAGTGTAGTTTTCAAAGTTTTTCTCTATGTTTGCTTCCAACAAGGATTTAACGATTGTTCCATTGGGCAGCAAGAATCCGGTTTTTTTTGCTAGACAATTCTCAAAATCGCACTGGAAATCCAAAAAAAAAAATATTAATCATCATCATCATCATCATCACCATATTATCAATCGATTGACGTCCACTGGCTATGGGTCTTTTTCCCATTCGCAAGTCTAGTTCCCCTCATTTCTAAATTCATCATATCACATCACGTAATTTGATGAGATACTCCAAGGCCTCTATACGAAGCCGCGATTTTGTAAGCGACAAATGTAAGAAAAATATTACCATAAAAGTCTTACCGACCGAGTTATCGATCGAGCTGACAACCGAGTTATTGACCAAGTAGTAGACGAAAATATTTACTTTATTTTTAATAAAACATGGCTTGGTTTCGTTTGCAGATTCCGAAAGCTTTTGTAAAAACTGCCAGTGAAAACATCAACTGCAATTGTTAATCGATTTATTCGCATAACTTAAACAATACTTACGGATTGAGGACTAGGAACTATAGTTTCAGCACATTCCTTGATTAGTGCAGCATTTTCGTCAGTCATGTTGAGCTGGCAACAGCCTAAATTAGACTGGAAGGAGACCAATCACTAATTATATACACATACAAACATACAATTATATTCATTCATTATAAACACTGGCTTAAGGTACACCAGACCCCTAACGTAAAATGACTGTGAAATTATTTTTAAATTATTATATTATTATTATGTTTTAAATCTATTTAGGTAATTTCTTTCAATTGTACTTAATTTTTCTTTTCATATTGTTTTTAAATTTTATTAGTTTTTATATGGGTCCCTGACCTGAAATAAAAGGATATTATTTTATTTAATATTTATTTATATACCAATCATTAGTTATTTAAATTTTGCCTTTGTCAGTCATACTCGTAATTGTCAAAATGTTATTGGAACTATTAGATTGTAGTTTTACGAAGTTCTAAAAGTACAGATATTTGATATTCAAATTACCTAACGTTATCGCAACGTAAGACGTTCATAAAATTCACGTTCAAACTTATTTTCCATATAACTTGATACGTGTATGCGTAGTTATAATTATATTAAAATCTCAGCGCAATGACTTTGTTCGCCCTTTTATGTCATACGCAAGTAATATCTTAACGGCTTAACTTCGAAACAGCTTGCTTCAAAATGCACAAGAGGGTGTGGTGATCCAATCGTACATTATCGAGTGGAATTTATATAAAAATGAAAACGATTGTTTTTTATTGCTCAATTTGTTGAGTTATTCTTATACTAACTGATGCCCGTGACATAAAAACGCTGAAGAATAAGTAACGGTTATTAATTAAGATTATCTAAGTTTTAAAACTGATCCCATTCCCGTTTTCGCTCCCTTTCGCAACATACATAACAAATTTTGGGGAAATTTCCCATGCTGAACTATACTAGCCCATTGAGGTGAAATTCAGTTTTTCAGAAATGCCGCGGGAATTATGAATTTTCTCGGAATTAAATCTAGCCAATGTGTTAATCGATGCACATAACTAATATCTAATGAAAAATTCAGGCAAATTCGTTCGCTATTTCCGATGCGAAAGAGTAACAAACATATACACTTCCATACAAATTTTCGCATTTATAATATTATATTGTGATACTAACCACAGCCGTTTCAAAGCATTCTCTGAAATCAACGTCTGCTTTGACCTGAAAAAATAACAATATAATATACGTGTTAAATGATGATAAAGCTGTTTACTCTTGAAGTCATCGATGATGATGGGTAAACGGATGTTCGAGATCATTGAGGTGCGTCATAGTAACGAAGAAGTGGAATGGCGGTATCATATAAGATTCTGTATACAGCCCGATGTTTGGGAATTGGCATGATGCACTCCCTTGCTTCGGACAGCACATAAAGCCATGGGCTTTTATCACTGCCATCTAATAAAACATTGTATAACTTTATTGAGGAAGCCCGTTCCAAATACTACAAGTTAGCCCTTGACGGCTATCTCACCTGGTGGTATGTGATGATGCAGTCTAGGACGGTAGCAGACTAACCTGTTAGGGGTATGGTAAACCCACACTCCTAATTCTACGCGACATCGCGCCGGAATGCTAAATCGGTTGACACGTCTTTGTCGGTAGTGTAGTAACTAGCCACGGCCATAGCCTCTCACGAGACCACCAGACTCGAGCAGGGAATCGAACCCAGGACGCAACAGCGCAAGCACTGCGCCACGGAGGTCGTCAAAATAAAAATTAACGGATATATAAAGACAAGTATCTAACACAGCCCAACCACAGCATTAGAAAAAAGTTGTGATAGCATGATCTCTGTAGTACCCAAAGAAGATGCATTCCTTTAGCTATGGATTCTACAGAGATCATGATAGAATAGGAAGGATGCAAAAGGCTGCTTGAGGCTGTGATAGCCTAGTGGTTAGGGCGTCAGCCTCCTAATCAGAGGTCGGCGGTTCGAATCCGGGCACGCACCTCTAACTTTTCGGAGTTATGTGCGTTTAAAAAAAAAAATATCACATGCTTCAACGGTGAAGGAAAACATCGTGAGGAAACCTGCACGCCTGAGAGTTCTCCATAATGTTCTCAAAGGCGTGTGAAGTCTGCCAATCCGCAAACGGCCAGCGTGGTGGACTATGGCCGAACCCTTCTCATACTGAGAGGAGACCCGTGCTCTGTAGTGAGCCGGTAATGGGTTGATCATGAAAAGGTTGCTTACCGATCCCAGGGCACCGACTAACAACAACACGAAGCGATGCATCGTGACCGTCACGCAAATAAAAACTTCATTACAAAAAATGCGAACCCGTTTTTATACAAAACATTACAAATTAGAGCCTCCATCACCGCGGGCGTTAGGCGGAAAATTGTCGCATTTAATAATAAATGGATGTTATCGCTTAAAATGTGATAAATCATTGATTTAGAATACGTTATTTGCATTCAAAAGTGTTCTTGTTTCCGGGGCAGTTACGTCACAATCATCATCAGCAAATTAATAGGAAAACATAATTATAAATTTACACATTGAAAGTGCCTTACCTGTAGGTATTTGAATAAAGAAACTTTCAAATTGGAATTGACTGCTAGACACAGAGCTCTTATTTCATTGATATTTTAAATCATAGACTAGCCACGCTGTTCTATTAGTGCCGTTTCATCATCATCATCATGATCAACCCATTACCGGCTCACTACAGAGCAGGGGTCTCCTCTCAATATTAGAAGGGTTTGGCCATAGTCCACCACGCTAGCCATGTGCGGATTGGCAGACTTCATACGCCTTTGAGAACATTATGGAGAACTCTCAGGCGTGCAGGTTTCCTCACGATGTTTACCTTCACCGTTGAAGCAAGTCATATTTTATTTTTAAAACGCACATAACTCCGAAAAGTTAGAGGTGCGTGCCCGGATTCGAACCGCCGACCTCTGATTAGGAGGCTGACGCTCTAATAACCACTAGGCTGTCATAGTGCCGTTTATTGGGTTGTTTTTTTCCAAATTTCTATCCAGTATCATATGAGAATATAAGGAAATCAGATAATCCTGGTAACAAATTATCTAACCACACGTTTTAATCCTGCGCGAAACTAATCCCAGATGAGTTTAGTTTAAGGGCTCGTTTTACGACTCTCAATGTTATCTTGGACACTTGTAATTCTTAGTAAGTGTTCACGGTTAATAGAACTTGGGTTAATTATTGTAGGGAATTAGTGCCAGTCCATTAAGCAAAGAAGGATGTTTCGCATTGTAATGATGCAGCCTGTCCTTTGGCTGAAGCAGTTCTTTTCTTTCAGGGTATGGCTCACCTATGTATTTAAGAACCAGCTGGGGCATGTTTGTCATAATTAGTGGTGTAGTAAAATTATAACATAAGTTTCCTTACACTATTAATGATTATAATTATTTTTGACATAAAATACGTTTTTATATTGTTTAAGTCTTTTATCTACATTTGGAAAACATATAAAATTTAAAAATTAAAATGCATGCAAATTCTCAGGCCGCAATTACCGGATATATTTGTTTGTATTTTGTGTAAATTGCAACTTGCAAACCATTTATTTTATAGTACATAGTATTTATATAGCCTTTTATCGGCGTACTGTTTAAGTGCAGTATACCCTTTTAACATCGTGAGGAAACCTGTACGCCTGAGAGTTCTCCATAATGTTCTCAAAGCCGTGTGAAGTCTGCCCATCCGCATATGGCTCACGTGGTGGACTATATGCCTATTCACTCTTGCCTTGAAGGTACTAATGTATACGTGGCTGGAAACACAGATGCTGGAAGTGCGTTCCACACATTCGATTCGATTCGGTTCCCACACATACGGTTCGATTTAGAAAAGTTGATCCAAATCGTTTCGTCCGAGTAGGGTTCCAGCGCTCACGATTTCTTGAAGTTCTGTGGTAAAACAGTGAGGGGGACACGAGGTTGTAAAGTTCACTTGTAGTTGAGTAACAATAAAAAAGGAAAATGTGGTCGCAGTCTAGACTTAAAATAGAAGACCCATACGTCGTAAATACTGAAAAGAACGCAACTATATTAATAAATTCTGTCCAAAGAGAACTATTTCACTATAAAAGCAAAGTTTACAACATTGCAGCTTAACTCAATGAAGCGTTTATAAACAGCTTGCAGAAAACACACAGTTACTGCAAACGAGATTCTACTCCAGTTCTCTAATGGCACATAAAACAAGGAGCTATGGCCTGTGTGTTACTTGAAACTACTTAAAACTAAAAAGAAATTGACTGCAGTGTCCATGACTGGGATTCTATATGCCAAAGAATGAAACGAAAAGAGGTTTTATAACTTTTAACATATCTATATCTCTTTGACTGTGTCATATAAATAGAGTGCTTAACTCGCCCTTAGACATCCACGATAATCATTTTTTTCGTTTGGAAATCCTTATGGATACCTCATGGCTACGGGAGGCTTAGGTATTTCATATTTAGACGACCTCCGTAGCGCAGCGGGCACGCTGTTGCAATATAAAGTTGGTTCGATTCCCGGCGCGAGTCGGGTTTGGTGGAAGGCTTCGGCCGTGACTTGTTACCACCCTACCGACAAAGACGTGTCGCAAAGCCATTTAGCGTTCGGCTACGATGTCGCCTAGAAAGCGATTAGGAGTATAAATTGACCATACCTTAAAAGTTTTTTTAAGCAGTATATACCATTGTGTTAATTATCAGCTTCTCAAAATCATAATTTCTGCAATAAATGCTAAATATCATAAAGTTAAAAAATAAAATGGAGCGATCCTACACATACATTACTTAATCTCACAAGCTCTATTTGACTTAGGTACAAATAGTGAAGCTTAAGTAAAGTCGTATTATAATAAAACCCGTAACGGATTAGAGCAAAATTAATAAACCCCTCGTGTCTCCAATCACCCGAGTGATTTTCAAAGTAGTTCCCCATTAAACCTGGTCAGCGGAAAGCTGTTCAATGTAGTGTGAAATAAGGGACACTTTTTATTATAATTTTGTATCACAGTTCCCTCGATATATTTCGGAGTCCCGAGCATATTTTACTGATGTTTCATAACCGAAATATATTCTTCAAATAATAATATACACTATATATCTAGTCGATGCTCGTGACTTCGTAGGCGAAAACTAAGGTCTGAAAAAATTCTATGTAAATTAAGTAATGTTGACTCATGTTAATAATTGGATGGGTGTCCGTTTTTCAAATGCCATTTTTTTTTTATTCACCACAATTTAGCCCTTGACGGCAATCTCTACTGATGGTAAGTGATCATGCAGTGTAAGATGGTAGCGGGCTAACCTGTTAGGGGTATGGTAAACCCATACTCCTAGTAGGGTGGTCACTAGCCACGGCCGAAGCCAAGCGATTTAGCGTTTCGGCACGACGTCGCATCGAAACCAATTAGAAGTGTGGGTTTACCATAGCCCTAACAGGTTAGCCTACTACCATCCTAGACTGCATCATCACTTACCACCAGGTGAGACAGCCGTCAAGGGCTAACTTGTAGCGTATAAAAACACACAATCGTATGATAAACTTTAAAAGATTGATCAGACATCTTCACGTATTTTCAATAATAAAGCTATTAAATCGTCAATCGTTATAATGTTCACTTTTCTTACAGAATCAACTTCATTCATTCATTCATCCTTTATCTTGAAGAAACAAAGAACTTTTTTTTTGTCCACTATAAGTTAGACCTTGACGGCAATCTCACCTGATGGTAAGTGATGATGCGGTCTAAGATGGTAGCGGGCTAACCTAATCGTCAATTGTATCCAATAGAGAGTGTTTCATCATCATCATCATTTCAACCGATAGACGTCCAATGCTGGACATAGGTCTTTTGTAGGGAGTTCCAATGGCCACGGTCTTGGGCCGCTTGTATCCAGCGGCTCCCTGCGACTCGTTTGATGTCGTCTGTCCACCTTGTTGGGGGTCGATCAATGTTACGTTTACCGGTGCGGGGTCGCCATTCCAGCACCTTGGGACCATCACGTCCATCGGTTCTCCGAGCTATATGCCCCGCCCATTGCCACTTCAACTTCGCAACTCGCTGAGCTATGTCGAAAACTCTGATCCTTCTACGGATCTCTTCAGAGAGTGTTTGTGAGACGTTATCTATTTTGATTGAAAGAATTGTAGAATAAAAAACGTAGTTAAATGTGATTTAACAGAAAAATACACAGTTGAGTTGTAAAGGTCTGTTAGTTTACAACTGTCAGTTGCAGTGGCGAACGATCATTAATTCAACGACTTGTTGAGTGGCGAGTGTTCTTTGCGCGCCAATTAGTATGAACCGCGGTGTGCTGAAAACCTAACTTAAAATGGTTTTAGAGCCTTTTAGCTTTCGTTTTTTGTGCAAAATAATTAAAGTTACCATTGAACTTTTTTATGCAAAGTTACCATTAAATTTTTAAACTGTATTCATGATCAACCCATTACCGGCTCACTACAGAGCACGGGTCTCCTCTTAATATGAGAAGGGTTTGGCCATAGTCCACCACGCTGGCCATGTGCGGATTGGCAGACTTCACACGTCTTTGAGAACATTATGGAGAACTCTCAGGCGTTCAGGTTTCCTCACGATGTTTTCCTTCACCATTAAAGCAAGTGATATTTTTTTAATTTTTAAAAACGCACATAACTCCGAAAAGTTAGAGTTAACTGTATTATTGCTCCATTATAGTATTTTGGCGAACTCCGTGGCGCAGCGCGTGCGCTGATGCATTATAAAGTTGGAGGCCCTGGGTTCGATTCCCGGCTCTAGTCTGGTCTTTCGTGGTCGTGGCTAGCTGGTAGCAACAAATACATGTCGTCAAGCGATTTAGCGTTCCGGCAGGACGTCGTGTAGAAACCAATTAGGAGTATAGGGTTAGTCCGCTACCATCTTAAACTGCATCATCACTTACCATCAAATGAGATTGCCTTCAAGGGCTAACTTATAGTATATAAATAGTATGGACTGGTTGACTCGTAATAGCGGTGATAGCCTGGTGGTTAGGGCGTCAGCCTCCTAATCAGAGTCGGCAGTTCGAATCCGAGCACGCACCTCTAACTTTTCGGAGATAACGCCGAAACAATTAAAATATAACTTGCTTCAACGGTGAAGGAAAACATCATGAGGAAACCTGCACGCCTGAGAGTTCTCCACAATGTTCTCAAATGTATGTGAAGTCTGCCAATGAACATGGCCAGCGTGGTGGATTATGACTCTCATATTCAGATCTCATATGATTCTCATATTCAGAGGAGACCCGTGCTCTGTAGTGAGCCGAGAATGGGTTGATCATGATGATGATGATGATCCCTGCAAATTATCTCGAAAATGGACACTAAAGACCCAGAATACCCAGAACTCCAATACTCAGAGGAAGTGTAATTGTAATGCCTTAGAACAAAACCTAATTTGCTTTGCTGTGATATGTCGATTATGCCCAACAGTAGAACATTGAAAATCCCTAAAATGATGATAAGCGAATTGCTGATAGTTACAAAGATATTTTACCAACAGGCTGTGGTTTTATATGCTTGAATGCTAGACTCATATTCGGTCCACAATTAACAATTCAACGACCCCTACGGTTCTAAACAGCTCCAAATTTAAATAGATAACTTAAAATAGGGTACATAATATAACCTATCTAAGCCAGCGAATGTTGGCTCCACGATTTGCATAAGGTAAGTAAATCCAGCCGCTTAATTGTGCACATTTTATTTGCATAATACCCCGCACGGCGTAGAAACAGTTTGCATTCGCGCTTATATCCGTCTAAATTATTTTGGAGGGCACAAACTATATGCAATAATAATATGGAAAATACAGCTTACGAGACCGAACATATAATATTAATTCAGTACAGTTCATATCTGCGATCAAATAATGTAATAGTTTTCCAGTCCCATACATAATCTAGTAAAAAAGTTTGCGGTTATTTTGATATCGGTTTCGTGTTTAAAATTGAAAATTAAGACAGATATTTTTCGTATATATTCTGACTCGTTTATTGTTTTTTTCGAAAATTAAGCCCTTATATAGCCCTTGTATCTTCACTTTATAGAGAGAAAACTAACGTCATTTTGTAGGTGAAATCTTATTTTTTACGTCCACTTTTTGATAACTGCCGGAACATTTATACTTACTATTTTATTCAAACTTAAATACCACACTTCAGGCATCTATGAAGCGTAATATTCCTAATATATTTGTCATTATTTTAGTTCGTTCGTGATAACAAACGATAAATTAAAACTACCGCTAAGAGGGTATCAAATGCGTCAAGGTCTATAAGAAGCCCATAATAAATATAGCTGTAAGGGCGGTTTTTGTTTTTTTTTATCGCCACCTCATAAAAATATCAATAATATATAATGAGTAGCTATGAATTTATAGCAATTCACGCCCAAGCTTTTTTATCGTTTATGTAATCCTTTATATTATAAAAAGGTTCTTCTATAAGCTTCTTATTTACCGCTACATTTCTGATCTTGATGAAATTTAGTACAAAGCATCCTACGTAAGTACGCTTGATTCGCTTGATAATTTGACAATAAGTTTTTTTGACGACCTCCGTGGCGCAGCGCGTGCGCTGTTGCATTTTAAAGTTGGAGGTCCTGGGTTCGATTCCCGGCTCGAGTCTGGTCTGGTGGGAGGCTTCGGCCGTGGCTAGTTACCACCCTACTGACAAAGACGTGTCGCCAAGCGATTTAGCGTTCCGGCACGATGTCATGTAGAAACCAATTAGGAGTATGAGTTTACATACCCCTAACAGGTTAGCCCGCTACCATCTTAGACCGCATTATCACTTACCATCAGGTGAGATGCAGTCAAGGTAACTGTGGTGTGGTGTGGTGGTGGTAAGTGTGGTGAATAAAAAAAATTTACTAATTTTTATCCCGAAAACATCCGGTCTAGTTTCCGCAGTTTTAGAAACTAACGTTTGTTATCTATTCAAGGCATGACAGCTTGTCGAAATTTTGTATAGTGAGCTTACAGCTTAGTGATGTACAGGGATATTTTGTATCTCGGGATAAAATTAATCCGCGGGAAATTTAAATAACAAAATAAATGTGGACGGATAACCCCTAATCAAGTATGTTATTGATCGAACATTTCAGAATAATTTTATGCCAATTGCAATTTTGGCCAGAGCCAGGATTTGCCCGAAAGCACTCGTACTATTCACGAGTATTGTAACAAAAAAGTGATTATTAGAAATTAGTAGAATAAGTTCTACCGTATTCTACTAATTTTACTTTCCTACCAATGCATTATGCCGTTACATGTAACTTTTACTGCCAATGTCGTGTACACTTATAACCGATATGCATACTGGTGAATATGCCACTTTTGTTTCCTGCAATGTATTTTTTTAATGTATATTGTAAGTGTATAAATAATAATAAATAAATTAATTAATTATTTGTTGCGTAAAAAAAGAAAAAACTGATAAACTCCGTGATATTTGTAGGTTTCTTTGTGTGATAATAAGTGCCCATTTCGTAATTTAAGGGCCTAAAATATCTTAATGCAATATATATCAGGTACTTCTACGTTTGTGATTAGAATATTCAACTACAGAACTCCTAGGTTTGAGTCCTGGGTCGAGTTTAAAAATGATTGGATATTGGATTTTTATTTCCAGTGTTTGGGAGAGTGCCTTAATTCGTCATTCCTAATCATTTTAAATCATAAATAGTAATTTATAGTAAAATCCCGCTAATCCATGCCGAAGCAATGTGATGGGTCCATGCTCATAGATCCTCTTTCCTAGGAGAGACCAGACATGTCCAGTAGGTTATGATTAGGCCGAAGATTATAACCCTCACAAAATTGCTGTGAAATACAATCATGTTTGTAATGTTAATACATAATATATAAATGTATCTAATTGTATTTCTCAGTCTTTTAAATCCACTTGAGACCATATCTACTAGCTAATCTATAATTATAAACTTGGTTAAAGCTTTTCCAAATGCGTTAAGTACGGCTAAGTACAGTAATAAGAACCTACTTAGCATGTCTTAAATATGAGCTCGTTTGGAGCTACGCCAAAATACCTGGCTACATTTTTGCTAATTATAAATAAAGTTAAGTAAAATTTTCCTACCTAAGTCTAGCGTTGAAAGTATTGAAATCGAATTAGCGTCTAGCGTCTAGTATTGAAATAAAATTAGCGAAAATTTAATCCAACCAGTGCATTAATGCTGCAGTAGATAGCAGTTATTGCTTAGTCACTTCTTCTTCTGTATCGTCATCCTCATTACTGAGGGTCGCGATCCTTAGCATGGATCACCTTCTTTCGTACGGTTTTTCTCCAAATGGTTCTGTTTCCGGCATTATGTCACTAAAGTGCACCAATATATTATATTATAATAGAAATAAATATTCCTTAACAATAATAATTATATGCTTTTTAAAAAATGTAGAATAGCAAAAAAAACGAAAGCAGACGACTTAACGAAGTTACGAAGTAACGGAAACGTTAATAATAATATTTAAAAACGTAAAGAATATAATAGCTTCTCTCAATACATTAATGAAACCACATTATTTCCCTTTCATATGTAGAATTATTGGCATTTTTTCCCCGAATAGCGCCTATTCTCAAATTTTCTTCGCTGATTTTATGGTTTCACACCATTATCATCTTCAGGCAGCCGAGAACGCGGTAATATAACCTTTTCGTGACTGCCTGTCTTTTTTAATACACTACAAGTTAGCCCATGACCGCAATCTCACCTGATGGTAAGTGATGATGTAGTCTAACATGGTAGCGGGCTGTTAGGCGTATGGTAAACCTACACTCCTAATTGGTTTCTACGCGACATCCTGCGTAACGCTTAATGGCTTGGCGCCACGTCTTTGTCGGTATCGGGTTCGAATCCCCACTCAAGTCTGGTCTGGTGAGAGGGAGGCTTCGGCATTGGGTAGTTACCACCCGAATACTTGGTTTTTATTCACCACAAGTTAGCCCTTGCCAGTGACTAGCTAACCAGCTAGTTACTGGCAAACATACCGCGAAGTGATTTAGCGTAAGATTTCCATTTTGCTTCTTCCTGTCATGGTTATATCACCACTCGCAGATGTTTAAACACAGGATGTTTTTTTTAGGACCAATTACTTGGAAACAGTTTGTTCCGCTGTAATTTCTCACCAGATAGAAAAAGATAGCTTATGTTAAAAGATAGCTTATGTTAAAAGATAGCTTATGTTAAAAAGATAGCTTATGTTAAAAGATAGCTTATGTTAAAAGATAGCTTATGTTAAAAGATAGCTTATGTTAAAAGATAGCTATGTTAAATTGCAAACCAATTATACTATCCAGTATAATTGGTTTGCATACAACTGCCGAGTTTCTTGCCGGTTTTTTCTCAGTATAATCTGCCATCGGAATTGTTTGTAGAATCGCTACAAACAGACCGACTTGACGTTTCCAAAGTGCACATCAAGTAAACATACTTCTAATAAATGAATTTCAATTCAAATTTGAATTCTCCAGCACCTTGGGACCCCGACGTCCATTGCTCCTCCGAAAAAAGCTTACCAACGAAAATACATTTGATGTATACAAAAACAAAATTTTCAAATTATATTTGAAGCATAGTTTTAATTTCAACTTTAATGGTGAAATATAATATTCTAGATAGGAGTGTTATAAAGAAGAGTATGCAAAATCAGGCCAAGTTGTTAAAACACCGTGACCTCATTCCGCAGGAAATCACGTTAACACACGAAATAAGTATACAACATTATAATTTCATAGCGAGGCACCTCTTTATAGCAATTTTTTAAAACTCATAAAAATAATATATTCTATATTATCCTTTTTAAACGACTTCAAAAAAGAGCTGCAGAACTGACTCCTTCGATTGTGCTTATTTAAATTAAATATAATATAATATAATTGCAATAAGTCAAATTAAAACCTTACCTTACTAAAATTTAATAAATAATTAAATTTTGCATGGTGAGGCAATGGAAATTGATTAAACACTATTATGTTAATGCAAATGGACCAAAGTTATACTTAAAATAGTTAATAATTAATCTTTTATTTGGTAAATGAACTACAATTAATTACCTTTTACGTAATGAACTGAAATAAATACCCATAAAACAAAAATACAAGAAAAATACCTAAAGTGAAAATGATGTGTTAATACTGCTGTAGATCAATCTCTTAATAAAAAAATCAAAAATGGCGGTAACAAAAATTATGTTTTCCTTTTTTACTCAAATTGCTTTGGAGGAGAAAAGAAAATATTATATATCTACATAAAGAACAAATATTAAGATATTTGTTTTGTTTAGAGAAATATTTTAAACATTCTGTGTAGCACAAGTTTTGACTGTTTATAAAAATATCCGAAGTATTCTAAAAACAATTTCCCTTATAAAAAGTGTTGCATTATGTAATTATAAATGTTATGATATATATGTTGCAGCTATTATTCTAATATATATGTTTTGTATATAATTACATAAATAACAAGTTTGAGATTAAAATGTTCTTATCATATTTTTTTGTACAATATTTGTGATAACAAACACAATAAAAATTATATAAAGGAAAGCTTATCTCTATAAGACATTTCTTCCAGCTACCCTCAGTTCTTATTCACAAACAGAACGTAAAGTTGTTATAGAAGGGCTTACTTGTCAACGCTGATTTTAAGGCTTTCGATATACCGGATCAGAATTATTCATTCTGTTCGCCTGTGTTATAGTTACCGAGCCAATTATTGAGTTTGTACCTACATATGTAGTTATTCGATTAATTTCCACACTGGTCAAGAAAACATTTTGCATTGAGACCGATTGCAAGATGGAGAGAGTCATAGCTAGTTTAATGGATATAATCGATGGAATCCCACCAGTTGATAACGGTAGCTTAAAATAAATAGTTTTAATTAAATTAAAATAAATTCCCAGATTTCAGATGATCCATGCAAATCCATGTTGCCGTGATGTTCGTCTAATAATACACGAGATAGATGTGTAATATATGTTTATTCACGTCCAAAAAATTACAAGTAAAAAACTCTTAAGCATTTTAACTCCTAATTCTTTATTCTTGCATGGATGTCCAAAAAAGTGAAAAACAATATAATCTTTACAAAACCAAAAAAAAAAATTTAAAAAAAAAGGTGACGAATTTCTACCCTCCTTTTGATATCTTTTAAATAACACTTTTCTGACCCATCTCAAAATCACACCCTGTTCAACACAAAAGAAAATTACACACAAAATCTTTATTCGAAGGACTCTCCCTTCGTCCCTGAATCAAGTTTTCGCTGACTCTGGACACATAATATAATTCCCATCGGGTGGAGATGTCGACATTGTTCGCCAATTATATTATATTTACGCACCATCAGGTTTCTTTTGTTTACACCTAAAACTACTCGCATACTTTATCAAAATATTAGATATTATTAATAAGTTTACCCACTACTTAGGATATAGGCCTCTTTGAAGCAGCGCTACTTCTTTTTTTATACATTACTGGTTAGCCCTTGACGGCTATCTCACCTGGTGGTAAATGATGATGCATTCTAGAATGGTAACGGGATAACATGTTAGGGTAAACCCACCTAATTGGTTTCAATACGACATCGTGCCGGAACGCTAAATCGCTTTGGAACAAGTCTTTGACGGTAAATAGCCATGAGCGAGCCGGGAATCGAACCCAGAACCTCTAACATTATAATGCGACAGCGTACGCACTGTGCCAGGTCGTCAAAAACTCGTGCAAATTTCGGCCCTTCGCTTCCAGGTGATAACTTTTCAGAGGTTCCACCTAACTGGAGGCAGTTCCACACTACGTTTTAATCATAATCAATAAATCTCATATATTCAATGCATACTTATAATAAAAAGTTCCAGCCGTTTCATTATAATTATGAACATTAATGTTTGAATTCACGATTGGGTAATTCTTTTGTCTATACTTATAATAAAACTGTTACTGAACGCTTTATGAATATTAAATATATATTGAAAATATTGATTACAGTTGTCTAATCCAAAACAGATTTTTGTATTAATAAAAAATACTGAACTGATGAACTTCTAGTTAATACCCAGAGTATAAACTAAAACTTCATCCCGCTTTAGGCTACTTCTTGGCTAAAAAAATATCAGGGTTTCTTCGGAAAAAGGCATAAATATTTTAGTCCATTTTACTCCACAACTCCATGAAATAACAACCCATTATGTCATTTTTTAAATAATAAAAAAGGTTGTTTCTTTCTTCATCGAGTTGCCTAATTGTAGTGCGAAAAACTTCATAAAAATTATAGGAAGTTTCTTGGTTAATCTTCTATATACAAGTTAACTAAGAATGCGATTTAGACCCTTAGATTAACAACTAACTATTACTATTCGTAAATAGTGATGGAAACTACGAAAAACAGAGGACTATTTTTCCTTCAGACCGTCAAAGTAGATCACCCATCACGTTTTTTAAAAAGCTTAGATAAAAGGGATAAGGACTCGGCAAAGCACTAGTCAAAATGACTAAGAATGTGATACGTATTATACTTTTGCGTACTGAACTTGCTTATTAACGAACTTAGATTTAGAACAATTTTTTTTTCAGTTTTCATACTAAAATAAGACCTTTTTTTCATGCTGGGAATTGCGTTTACGCATCCCCCCTCCGGAAGAGACGCAGGCTAGAATCCCCGCTTCCGACGAGGTATGTATGACTCCCCAGCGGCCAGACTGGCGACCAGAATACCCACTAAAACCCAGCGATGCTCCGTCGCGTCGCCTGGTGGCTGGGTCACAGGAACACCCGCGCACTCGACCGCAACCCGATCAGCAAATACTAAAACTACTAATTACTAGAGCAGCCGTAAGGTTGATGTGCTATAATTCCCGCGGGATATAGAACGAGAACGTTCCTATAAAATTTGTTATTAACACATATCTGGAGGAGCCACACAAGGAACTTTGTGAAAAGGCATTATGGGCTGAATCTTCTTAAGCCACTGGATGTCAAAAGGCAATGAAATATAATGTGAAATTGCGTATACGCCCTCATGTTGGAGTCTCAAGCTATCTGATTAGCATAACGTTACTAAATCCTACGGTCTCGCATGTGCACATTTTATTTGCATAATACCTTTGCACGATGCCACCGTTAAGGTATCATTCAGTGTGGCATATCGTCTAATCACAAACTACTCTTTCCCATAAGTGTAGTGATTTAAAACTATTTTTTTAGAATTCATCTCGTACTTTGTTAATAAATGGTCATTGCAGTAACATTATTCCGCTCATTTTAAATTCAATAGAATGGCAGAAAAGTTTCGAACTATTATTAAATAGGAAGACACACAAGCTAAGTAAGTTAATAACAAGGTTGCTTGGAAACTTCAATCCTCTATTATCTCCCACGAGATGTCGAGTTTGTTAGCAAGGAGCAATTGCTTTTTCCTTACAATAACTTATTTCTAAATCATAGCCAAGTGTCTGAATTCTCATCTGTAGAATCTGCATTTGAACCAGTTCAACCAGTAGAGAGACACTAAGACACCAAGGACAATACTTATTATAAAACAAGGCCTACTTAATTGATTTATTAATTCAAGTACACTTTATTTTACTTTAACATATTACTTCGTGTTTATTCGTACACCAGTATACATCGTCCAGTGCTCGGAGTAGTTAGTCTTATTTATCAAGGTACACACGAAATCCACGCGTAGGCATAGTGGTACAAGTACATGTTCAAATTATATTTGTTGTACTTGTGCATTTCGTTGCACTGGTTTTGCATAGTGATAAGGGATGTTCAAATCGATATGGTAAACATACTCCTAAGTTGTTTCTACGCGACATCGTGCAATCACTTGTCTTTGTCCATAAGGTGCAAACAATCCACAGCCGAGGCCTCCCACAAGACCAGATTCGAGCATGGAATCGAACCCACAACCTCCAACTTTATAAATCGATAGCGCCACGCACTGCGTCACGAAGATCGTCAAAATGCGTAATAAATAATTAATTAATTTGCTATACAATAATTTGCGGTCAGTCATGTAGGGTAAGGGTCATCACTGTCAGCAAAATCACCATCACCACCTAGAATCTCCCTACCAAAAAGTTGTAACTTATAGTAATTATTAGTTTAGTATTTGAAAACTTTTATCGGCTATTGTTAATACATTTTAAGTTAATCTGTATTTATAAATAAATAATAAAGTGTAAAATATATTTACCGTACTGTTGGATAGCTAAACTGCGGACAGTATGAAACAGTTCGCATCCGCGTTAATATCCCTCTAACTTATTGAGAGGGACTTTGTACGTTCATTTCAACTAGAGGGTCTTTACTTGGCTCGGGGAGATAGGGAGATTGAATTTTCTCATGCTTATAAATAAAGTTCTTCAGAACTAATCTTGTTCTTGTGGGTCTGCCTTTTGTAAACGGCTTCGAGCGTTTATGTTTTTATGAGCTTTTATTTAACTTGCTATGACTGCATAACTTTACTGTTCAAAATTCGTTACCCATTTTTCGAACTTTTTGGCTTCCGATTAAGCTACAATTTGGCTTTTCAATGTATATGTTAACTTGTTCCTACTTGTCTTGTTGTTCTTTGTACGATTTGTTTAATAAAATGAATGTGAAAAATATTTACATAAAATTACATACATTGTTACAATTTATGTTCAATAACATTCAAATTCAAAATTCAAATAATCTTTATTCAAATAGTCCGTTAAAAGGCACTTTTGACGCGTCAATAATTTACTTAGTGATTTGATGGTGATAACTAAGTTCGTAAACTTAAAACTAAAGTTATGAGGGTTCCAAACGCGCCCTGGTCTAAGAAGAAGCCCACAACAAACTTAGCCGGGTTTTTTGTTATCACCATCTCACATAATCAATAATAAATTATAGCACCTATGGAGATAGAGCAATTCACACCCAAGCTTTTTTATCGTTTATATAATCCTTAATATCGTAATATGCCTTTTATATATAGCTTTGATAGCCCGGTAGTTAGGACATCCACTTCCTAATCAGAAGTCGCGGGTTCGAACCCTGGCACGCACCTCTTACTTTTTGGAAATATATGCGTTTTAAAGCAATTAAAATATCACTCGCTTCAAACGGTAAAGGAAAACATCGTAATGAAACCAGACTGCCTGTGAGTTCTCCATAATTCGTAAAGGCATGTGAAATCTGCCAATCCCCACATGGCCAGCTAGCTCATGGCTATTCTTATATTGAAAGAAGACCCGAGGTCTTTATTGAGCCTGTAATGAGTTGATCATGATGCTCATGATGAACATTTTATATTTTTTATACACTACAAATAAGCCCTTGACGGCTATCTCACCTGGTGGTAGGTGATGATGCAGTCTAGGATGGTAGCGGGCTAACCTGTTAGGGGTATGGTAAACACACTCCTAATTGGTTTCTACGCGACATCGTGCCGGAACGCTAAATCGCTTTGCGACACGTCTTTGTCGGTAGGGTGGTAACTAGCCACGGCTGAAGCCTCCCATCAGATCCGAGCCGGGAAAGGAACCCAGGACCTCCAACAGTATAATGCGACAGCGCACGCACTGCGCCACGGAGGTCGTCATCTGTGTGGTAAAAGCTTCATATAACTCTGCCCTTGTCACTTTG
Source organism: Lasiommata megera (assembly GCA_928268935.1). Classification (NCBI taxonomy): domain Eukaryota; kingdom Metazoa; phylum Arthropoda; class Insecta; order Lepidoptera; family Nymphalidae; genus Lasiommata; species Lasiommata megera. The sequence goes on along the minus strand of OV743315.1, from coordinate 13,855,788 downwards.
GAACAGTAGCCTCAAATTCTGTGTAGTTTACGTAACTAAAGTCATCGCTCACCAAATTTCCAGTCAACGTTTAACATATTAGATGGAGTTTTGCCTCGTCGCCTAAACCGAGGGCCGTCCATCAGAGATAATTCAGCTTCGCATATGTCACACTTTGTATTGTCTACCACAGACATTGCTCTGCTCTCAGCGTCGTGACATGCACGAAAGACATACGAATGGCATGGCAAAATAAACAGGGCGTCCATTGCAGGAGATTTTACGAAGCATTTCACGTCGGCTAAGGTTGAAATCTCACGAAAGGAATGTTCTAAAATTTAGATTTATAATATTTTGAAAACCGTCACAGAATTGTTATATTGCGCTTACATTAAATTTAATATTCTGTTACATAACTTTATAATGCACTATTTAAATTTACATCGTTTACCAAATATTAAACGTTATTTACACATAATCAATCATCATGATCAACCCATTACCGGCTCACTACAGAGCACGGGTCTCCTCTGAATATGAGAAGGGTTGGGCCATAGTCCACCACGCTGGCCATGTGCAGACTTCACACGCCTTTGAGAACATTATGGAGAACTCTCAGGTTTGCAGGTTGCCTCGCGATGTTTTCCTTCACCATTGAAGCAAGTGATATTTTGATTACTTAAAAAACGCACACAACTCCGCAAAGTTAGAGGTGAGTGCCCGGGATATAATCCCCGACCTCTGATTGGGAAGCGGACGTCCTAACCACTAGACTATCACAGCTCCCATAGTCAATATTTCCATACTAATGTATTGAATGTGAAAATATGTTTGTTTATCTGTTTGCACTTTTGGTTGGCTCTAACAGCACACCAATCTTCCCGAAATTTTGCATAGGTGTAGCATGCATCCAAAGCAATGGAGAATAACAATTTAAAAAAATGTATTGCTCATCACCAAAATTGATGGGTATATAACTTTACGGTTTAGCTCGCTACAATCTTAGAGCACCAGCACCATCACTTAAGCAATATAGTTACATTAGAAATTTATAATAGGATGAGTTATACTAGTTTCCAGTAAACGCAACTTATTCAAATAAATATAATTATGTCAATATTTCCATACTAATGTATTGAATGTGAAAATATGTTTGTTTATCTGTTTGCACTTTTGGTTGGCTCTAACAGCACACCAATCTTCCCGAAATTTTGCATAGGTGTAGCATGCATCCAAAGCAATGGAGAATAACAATTTAAAAAAATGTATTGCTCATCACCAAAATTGATGGGTATATAACTTTACGGTTTAGCTCGCTACAATCTTAGAGCACCAGCACCATCACTTAAGCAATATAGTTACATTAGAAATTTATAATAGGATGAGTTATACTAGTTTCCAGTAAACGCAACTTATTCAAATAAATATAATTATGGTACCTTGTTAATATTATAAGTTAGCCATTGCCTGCAACTTCGTTCGAACAACTTGTTTCGGTTTTCTAACAAACGTGGGAACTTTTTGTTTTCACTTTCCAATAAACAAGATGGCAAGTTACTAATAAGTTACTGGGCAAAATAACGTCACGGTAAACATAGTTATTAGTATTTTAAAGCCATCTGAAATGGTTTCCGTTTGATTTTCCGGGATAAAACTAATCCTACCCGTCAACAAAATTTTATCTATCTGTAAAAAAATCCATCATTGTGCCTACCTTCCTTTCTTTTGTATTCGACGTAATATATCTGCCTAGTTATAACACTAAAATTGGCTAAGCAATATGGAAGTAACGTCTATAGATCATAGATTTAGAATCTACGCCCAGATTCTTTGAGATATCGGATAACTGTGTAACACTCTATTTGAATTGGTAGTTTAAAGGTGTTAGCAGTAGTGTTCACAAGTTTTTCAATAAAAATATAATGTATGCCCACGAAAATTGATATGTCCAAGAGAGGGTTCAGAGGAAGAACGTACAATTTTACCTTAAACACACAAAACCACGTATATGCATGGAAATCATCGAGCCGTATCTACCGCGGAGATATTCCGAATTGGGACGTGGCTTGGATTCGTTCAAATAGGTTATGAATAATTCAGATATGAAATTACAATTTGTTATTGTTACAGCTTGCGGTCCGTTGATGGCACTGAGATATTTAAACGTTATATTGTAAGCAACAGATGGAATAAAGGGCGAATGTGAAGAAAATATCATTATCATTTATTTTTCAAATGACACTCTATTTTTGTTTTAATGTCAATATTATTTAATAATAATGATTGTTTGACATGGCAAGTTGCGGCATTAGGTCATAAAAAAATTAACCGAATGAGTGCTACGCTGGCAGTGCGGCGCCGCAGTGGTAATCTTTTTCTTTTACTGCAGCAACAAATGATGACAGGGCGGCACAGGATTACTCCGCATTGGAACGCGACACGTAGACTCCGACCAAGTCTCGAAGGTTACGAAAGCATTTTTTTTTAACAATTACGAGTATAATAATTGTTTATTTCAATTAAGTACAATTTTTCTTAAACTACCCTGCCCCTCGAACTAGGATACCCCGTATCAAAACCCCGTATCTTGGAGGTATCTCTTCCAATTCTGCAGTAAAAAATAGTTTGACTACAATTTTATGCCTTATAGTTAGGACTCATAGGTAGGTATGTCATATTCATACTAATGTATGATTATAACCTACCTACCCACTCACCCTTTCAGTCTAATGACTGAGAGGATGAGTGGGTAGGTGCGTGGGTGTGTAAATTTGAGTGCGGGTGGGTGTTTTTCATTCAATTAAATTTTGTAAGTGTATTTGTATGTAGCAGCGTATTTGTACGAAGCAGTGATAGCCTAGTGGTTAGGGCGTCAGCCTCCTAATCAGAGGTCGGAGGTTCGAATCCGGGCACGAACCTCTAACTTTTCGGAGTTATGTGCATTTTTAAGCAATTAAAATATCACTTGCTTCAACGGTTAAGGAAAACATCGCGAGGAAACCTGCATGCCTTACAGTTCTTCATAATGTTCTTAAAGACGTGTGAGGTCTGCCAATCCGCACATCGCCAGCGTGGTGGACTATGGCCAAACCCTTCTCATATTGAGAGAACACCCGTGCTGTGTAGTGAGCCGATAGTGGGTTGATCATGATGATATCCGCTTTACACTACAAGTAATTGTCTTCAAAAGTAAATGATTATTATCACTGAAGATAATTTATTTGGTTACAAAAACATGGTATGTCGAAATATTTTCATACGCGCTCATAATAACACAATTTGTATTTACAAAATGTAGCTTAAAATCAGATCAGAATAAAATCTCTTTATTCTATTCGGAAGTAGATTATGCTATGTTTTTATGTCAAAAAAAGATGTGGTGTCGTGGGAAACCAGGTAGGAATGAAGTTCCTTCGGCTAATGTAGAATCGACACAATTTGCAAAAAAAATTCGTGCTCAATTTTATGAGGTTTTCTTGATTTTTCTCCTAAATTTTGCTGATTAGTTTTTATTTAAGTACAGGAAAGTATTTAGGAAATTCAGTATTTTAGGAAATAATAAATTACGTAAAATAAAAAAAATCGTAATTCAAATTATCAACTAAAATAACAAAGTCTTTATTTTTGTTTGACAACATAAAATTACATAAAAATAGAAATAATTAAAGAGGCAGAAAGAAAAAGGTATTATACACTACTGGCTTGTGTATACGACTGTCGCGCCTGCGCACGTCTCATTTAACGGTTTTATTCCACGGACTTTTTCTTACGGTTTTACTATCACATTTTTTTCAGTTCGGTCGCGCAGCAAAATCCCTATCTCCTTAAAGCCTGCCGTAAGGAACTTCGTTCCAAAAAAATGATATTTTTTTTAATAATGCATCGATTCGTTGAACAACATCTATCATATATAATAATATTATCCATAACATTTACATATTAATTTACATCTAAATATTATGTCATTATAATTTCAAGTTAAATAAAGATATTTTATCAAGCAGGTGTTTCTTGTCATTGGTCGCACGCGTGACCTTGAAGGCCGCTGAGGACGCCAGTTGGACGCGTCCGTTTGGCCAAACCCTATAAGGTATGCAAGATATATTATTTTTTACATTATTCCAACCTCATTCATATTGGTACTAATCAAAAAGTTATATGAAATTATGAAATGTCCAGATAGACACAACAAATTGTAAAAATAAGTGCATCAATAACAGGTTACAAGATTTGAACGTTATTGAGCCATTTTACTTTTTTTATACACTTCAAGTTAGTCCTTGACGGCTATCTCGTCTGGTGGCACTTACCACTAGGTGAGATGCAGCCTAGTGTGTTGGCGGGTTAACCTGTTAGGAGTAAGGTCCACACTCCTAATTGGTTTCTATGCGACATCGTGTTCCGACACGACGTGTCGCAAAGCGATTTAGTGTTCCGACACTAAATCGCTTTGCGACACGTCTGTCGGTAGGGTGGTAACTAGCCACGGCCGAAGCCTCCCACCAGACCAGCCTCGAGCCGGGTATCTAACCCAGGACTTTCTACTTTAAATTGCGACAGCGCACGCACTGCGCCACGGAGGTCGTCAATAGTAATAAAAAGTCAAATTCATAAGTCATAAAAGTACGAAATGGAACCATTTCAGTTAATAACGTCAGAAAAATAGATTAAAATGAAACACGCTTCAATGAATGGATACTGAAAATGATGAATGTAATCAATAATCTTTGGGTCTTTTGTTGGCTTGACGCGCAAAAGCACGACCCAAACCCAACTATAGTTACTGTGAATAAAACTTCAGTGGCCTATTTCTTCATGATCAACCCAATACAGGCTCACTACAGGCCATAGTCCCCCACGCTGGCCATGTGCGGATTAGCAGACTTCACACGCCTTTGAGAACATTATGGAGAACTCTCAGGCGTGCAGGTTTCCCCACGATGTTTTCCTTCACTGTCGAAGCAAATGATATTTTAATTGTTTAAAAAACGCACATAACTCCGAAAAGTTAGAGGTGCGTGCCCGGATTCGAACCGCCGACCTCTGATTAGGAGGCTGACGGCCTACCCGCTAGGCTATCACCGCTTTACTTTTCACCACCTATTTCTTAGAAGCCCTTAAGTATGTAAAGCTTTTCCGTGAGCTGGCTAACAATAATTTAGCTTTACATGCAGATATTCAATCCGTCATTTCCATTCGCTAATTAAAAATGAATAACCCATGAAAAACCGGAAGGGACGTATTTAATGTTGAATATTTATATCATATTTGGGATTATGTCAATTCCTGCGGGTATTTTAATTCACGCTTTGATCCAGATTAAATTTTAACGAATGAATTTAATTAATATAATTCAAAATTAAAGCTGATGGCCTATTATGATAGCCTAGTGGTTAGGACGTTCGCCTCCTACGTGGTACATGGCAAACGTGGTGGACTATGGCCAAATCCTTCTCATATTGAGACCCGTGAGACCCGTGCTCTGTAGTGAGCCGACAATGGGTTGATCATGATGAATTTAACTTTTAGTATCCACTTCATAGAAGGTGTCGGATATTTGCAAGGATAAATCGCAGTACTAATCAGTAACAACTTTTATCCGATGACAGGAACAATTTCTATATGATCTAGTAGTAAAGGATTTTTTTTACTATAGCTAATGAGAATCATAATGGGTATCATGAAGTTAATTTCTCATTTATTTTTCTATACACTACAAGTTAACCCTTGACGGCGATTTCACCTAGTGATGATACCGTCTAAGATGGTAGCGGGCTAACTTGTTAGGGGTATTTTAAACTCACAGTCCTAATTGGTTTCTACGCGACATCGTGCCGGAACACTAAATAGTTTCGCGACACGTCTTTGTTGATAGGGTGGTAACTAGCCACGACCGAAGCCTTCCACCAGACCGGACTCGAGCCGGGAATAGAACCCAAGACCTCCGACGTTATAATTTAAAAAGGTCTCTTTTGGATTAAATTTGTGTGTAAATCAAATTTTAGAGTTCAAGACGTGACATGGCATAGGTGAAAGAGCATTAGAGCGAATCTGCGAACTATATATTATAATGGCAGTAAAACGTCGCTTCTTCAAGTGACACGTTAAACATAAAGATAAGTTTAATGTAAGAGTTTGAAGCTTGAGCGGCGGTGTAACGGCCCTTTTGTGTATTCTGCTTGAATTATTTGAGGTAACGTTAAGTTAGTAAAACTTTTTACTCAATGCAGTACGTACTATTGTAGGCAGTACGTAAACTTGCTTAGACTAGCCAGCGTTTAGTTGGAAAGCCCCACTGTCTACTGACAGGGTTTTGATATTCCAGTAAGTTATCGATCTCAGCTTCACTTTATATCAAAATAATAAGAATCTTTCTCAAAGCCCATATTTTATACATAAATCGAAAAAATAACAATTCAACCGAGTAACAATAAATATTAATTTAAAAAAACAAAGGCATCATGAAAATGGCAAATGAAAGATATAAAAATAAAAACTTAGATAAAAACATCATGAATTTCCTAAAATTATCCGTATCCTAATCTATGGTTAGCATTTAATTCCTCATCGTCATCATTATTCTCTCTCTTGAAGATAACGCTAGAGAACAGGCCTCCTTTTTTATAGGAGAGAGAGATTGAGAGCACACAACGCTGCTATAATAGCGAGCTTATATAACCCTACATAGAAACCCTTTAAACACTCGTGTTCGTGAATTCACCCAGTCAAGAGAATATTGGGTACAGCTGTTCCTAAAATACAAAAGTTTTCTAACCTTTTAACCACGTGATGACTTCCATCGTCAAGTTTAACCTAAATTTCAAGCGAACTTTGCTTGACTCTTTCTAAAAGTTTTAAGTGTATATAATGAGTTAAAGCCTTTGTTTGGTGACCATCTTTTTAGCCTTTTTTAATTCTCGACTTCGGCGAAGAAAAATTTTCTTATCCCATCTATGCTTGTCTATGGTCTAAACATCGGGTGACTAACTGATAGATGGGGGCACTCACCAATAATTAGAGAGTTTTTTTTTTTTTATTAAAAAAAAAACAAGTTCGCTTGAAACTTAGAATTAACAAAGTAAATAAAAACTAATTTATATCGTTCGTTATTTGTGTGTCAATATAAAACTATACGCAGGGTATGTATAATGTGTGTATTCTAATAATAAGGCTAAAGTTAAGAGTTTGGCTAGGATATCATATCTTGACGATCCAGTCAATACGCATTAATATAAATGTCAATGATGTGTTTAAAGAAAATATACTAACGATTGTGTTAGCTTAGTAAGAAAACGGAAACTGTGCACGCGTGTGACGTCACAGGTCACCACAAGTCACGAATTGGCGCTGCTTAAAAGAGGCCTATGTCAAGCATATTGGCTGATGATGATGACGTCACAGGTAGCTAGTTGTTATCATAAATAATATTTTCATTCCGCCGATATCAAATTGGGTTACACGAAAATCCAGCAGGTAGCTAGGTACCTATTAAGGTAAATGAAGATAAGATTGTTCGACAGAGACAAAGGGAAGTTGCTCAACAGCCTATATCTGCACATAATAACGGGCGAATAGGGAGGGCATAATCTGTTGGACTAATAAACGCACCTTTCCTTTATAAACAAACTTCACCCCACATTATCGCTGGGAAGTTGGAAAATTATTTCATATTTCAGGTTCACAGGTCGCGCGCTTAGGGAGCAATTGTTAAGGTACTTTTATTTTCATGATTTTTTTGTTGGGTTTCTCTTGGAATGACACAACATTATATACACCGCTTGTAAAGGTGACCTACAGTTATATTTTTTGTTCAATTGCCTTGCATATTGTTGGTCATATAATGCGGAGGAAAGAAAGTGATGTCACCAAAAGAATGTTATATTAGGGGTTAAAGTATGAAATTGCCGATTTGTACTGAAAAACAAAAATTTTAATTTAACATATTTATTTAATCAAAATAATTACCATTATTATGTATATATTGCTGCCATCTAATAGGAAGGTCATTTATGCCTTTGCGATAGAACTCTGGTGATCTAGATTCGACAAACTGTGTGAAAGCATTTTGCACTGCCTCCTGAGAAGAAAACTTTTTATCACGCAGAAAATTGTCCAAATCACGAAAAAAATGGTAGTCCGTTGGAGCAAGGTCTGGCGAATATGGAGGGTGATGAATGGTTTCTAATTGCAGTTCAGTTTATTATGTGAACGTGGAAGGGCAAAAGAGTAGAGGAAGTCTAAAGAAAAGATGGATGGATTATGTAAAAGAGGATATGCGTGTAAATGGTGTGGGTAGTGAGGTGACGGCTGATAGAAGTGAGTGGAAGAAGAAGACTTGTTGTGCCGACCCCACATAATGTGCGATGAGGGTAAGAAAAAAGAAAAGCCATATTCTCGGTATTGTTATGTCACACTACCATTTGAAAGGTTTTATTAATTACAGTGAGACAAGAGTGGGTGAGTAAGCATACTGTCAAATTTTACTACAGTTTTGACGACGTCCGATACGCAGGAGGTGGAGGTGCTGGGTTCGATTCCCGGCTTGAGTCTGGTCTGGTGGGAAGCTTCGACTGTGGCTAGTTACCACGACAAAGACGTGTCGCCAAGCGATTTAGCGTTCCGATATGACATTACATTTGGTGTGTTTCATTTCACGTTCGTATGAGTTTGATGTACCTACCTATGCGCAATTATTATTACTCTAATAAGAGTCAAGAGCCTTAAATTCTCTCTTCTTTTGCGTAAATAATTTGACATAAAAAAGAGTGATGTTAGGTGACAAAATACCTAATTGTAGATAAGTGTATCTTGCTACTCGTATTTTATGAAATTGTTTAAATTCCAAGAAGTAAGAATTTTGGCTTAATTCAGGCGCACTGACTTATAACTAAATTTTTCTGCAGCCGAGAGGACGATGTTAGATTAAATAGAAAAATAAAGTGGTGTTTTTGGTTTTATAATCCTAAAACATTTTTTGCATCAAAAATGAACAGCCGTAGCCAGTGCCAAGAGACTCGTACTGTTAGTTTGTTTAACAAATTTTATCACCGAAGCTTCGACTATCTGCATCCCGTTGCAAATTGAGAATAGTGGGGCGCCAACATAAATAGAGGTGAGTGGTGACATGGCAGAGTTACCGCTTCCTTTATAACTAGGTATTCCCAGTCGATTCTCATTTCACGTTGTTTTATGCAAATTTTTATAGCATAGCGCCCAGGGGAAATTTGTAATAAAGTGTCGTACAAGGAGAGCATGAACGCGAAGATTTACCTCCAAATAAAGTGAATGCGATCTTAGTGATACAATGCAGTGTAAATTATTCAGAGTATGCGCAATTGCTTCTCAAAATTCTTTCTTAAATAAGCTTAAAAATTAAAAATTCTTTTTAAATATTTTAAAATACATAAGAACCGTCATAAACTGTGAAGAAGCTTATAAATTACGTAGAGATTTTAAGTTTCTCATTAAAAGTTATTTTGAGTGACTTAGAATTGGATTTATTCATATAAGACTTCTCCATTTAAATTAAAAGATTAAAATCTTATAAAATAAATATAATTTGCGTATACACTTAGTGCATTAAGAATAACTCAATAACATCGGAAAATATATGAATATTAATTAAATAAAAAAAAAAGAATAGTTAAAGTTGTATGAAGTTTAAAAATCGAAACATATAACGTTATTTTGTTTCAAGTTGACCTAACTTCACAATACTAAAGACAAATTCTTTGTATTTATGTATTTTGTTTCCTGAAAATATCGTATCGTTCCATGTTAAAAACTTCAGATCAATAAAATAGTTCACAAGCCTCCCAAAAGGGCCTTCTTACCTAATAACTACCAACACTAGATTTATAAGTTTACTACCGGCCTTGATATTAAGTCCATACTCCATGGAATATGAAATTACTTACCGAGGCACCTCCTGATAATTATCAAGTTTATTTAGAGGGTACTATTTAAGACCAACTTTATCCTATTATTCACGGCTTCTCTTAATAAAACCACGAATTGGCTTTGTTTTAGGATGCCATTTTATCGAATACCGTTAAAGACAACGCATAACTGTCTTTGTTCTCTATATAGAACATAATTATCGATTCTCATGGACCTATTATAATGTGCCGAAACGTGATTTCAAAATTTAGAAGAAATATTTTTTGTTGTTAACCGTTTTCCGAAAGCAGGATCTATTTTTTTAAATAATTATTCCTTTAAAGGATTTCATTAGTAGTTGGGTATGGAAAGATTAATTTTTCCATACCCAACTACTAATGAATCCGTGCAAATTACTTGTTCACTTCAGCAAACTGACACACAAATATACAACTGTCGTTTACTATATTGTAAATCCCGAAGAGTATTCCGGGAATGTCAATTAAAGTCGCTCACAAGAAATAAAAAGCTCCTCAACTGAGCTTTCAGCAATAAATGCAAGAGCCGTCAGGAAAAGAATAAATCTATCTACGAAGTAAGCCCCGACCTACCAACAATTTCATTTGTAATTTTGTGAAGACGTTTTTTGTTTCATATAAACAATTACTTCTTATCTGCATTTTATTTCGGTTTATTAATTATCTCGCCTTTACGTTTTATTAAAATAAAAATAAACCTTTAGACATTATATTACATTTACTAAAAAAATACTGTGAAAAAAATCTGCGGTATTAGCTAGCATACAAGTACGTAACTAGCTAATAAAGTGCAGCGTTTTTTTTTTTATTATTTATTGAAATACAAACTGGTAACGCACGGACAAAATCACGGACCATCAGTGCTAGTTTCTGCACTGTTAAGGCATAGATAGCCACAAAGAGAGGTTTTACAAATATTTAATTTATCATTGTACCGCACTGGTGAAAATCTCACTCTGTTTTTGGTTCTAATCATCATCATCATCATCATGATCAACCCATTACCGGCTCACTACAGAGCACGGGTCTCCTCTCAATATGAGAAGGGTTTGGCCATGGTCCACCACGCTGGCCATGTGCGGATTGGCAGACTTCACACGCCTTTGAGAACATTATGGAGAACTCTCAGACGTGCAGGTTTCCTCACGATGTTTTCCTTCACCGTTAAAGCAAGTGATATTTTATTTTTGGTTCTAATAAAGAAATATAATTAAAAAGAGAGGATGCTAACGAGATGCGAAACATATATTGACAGATTATTATACGTAGAGGGGATATGACGGCGCACTAGCGAGTATGCCGCTTGTAGTGACGGCGTGCAGTTTGGCTTAATGCCAATAAATGTTTCACAACAAAAATCGTTCTTCCGCTGTAGCTTTATCATAGGGCTGAAATGAACTTTAAGTTTCTACGTAGTTTATGAAAGTCTAGTTTATGAGTTTAGTTTAAAATAAATAACCTGTAGAATTTATAGCAAAAACTTTTAGTATTAGTATTATCTCTGATTCTTTCAGAGGCTATTTCTAACTTATTCTCAATACAACTGAAGGTAGTTTCGACCCGACGTATTGCGCCGTAATAAAACGCTTTGTTTACGCGCGACATCTGGTTACTATCGAGGCGATTGCGAGGAATATATCGCTGGAATTGACGCCGAGAACTTTGCAAAACAATAGGAATACAGAAAGGCACCGAGATTATAGTTCCCGCTTGAGGATTGGTTTTGTATGATACAAAGGTAGACGTTTAGAAAGATATTGATGGAAGAATCATATTACGAGTAAATTCAGTGTACAAAACATAAAACCCTGAAACAAAGAAAGAAGTTTAAATTTACTGGCTATCGAATTCAATGTAAACATAAGAGTACTCTGTAACCCAAATTTTAAAATATCCCTTCGGATGCGGGTAGCGCGGTGCTATGTTTTCTCCGTGCTGTTGTATGGGGTGGAGGCCTGGACACTAACGCAAGCGATGAGTAATAAGCTGGAAGCGTTCGAGATGTGGGTGTACAGGCGGATGCTGCGAATATCATGGAGAGAGCATGCTCGCAATACCACTGTGTTGCAAGGAATGGGAAAGTATACTGAGATACTCAAAAGTGTAAAAAGGAGAAAACTTGAATATCTGGGCCACATAATGCGAAACTCAAAATATCAGTTACTCCAACTCATAATGCAAGGCAAAATAAATGGCAAACGAAGACCTGGCCGAAGACGAATATCCTGGCTTAAGAACCTTCGCCAGTGGTTATAATGACCTCAAGATCATTGTTTAGGGCAGTAGTGAACAAGATCCAATTAGCCTTAATGATTGCCAACCTCCGGTAGGAGATGGCACTTACAGAAGAAGAAGAAGATAAGATTGTACGTAACTTTAAGAAAACTCTGCTGTAATAAAGTTATGCCTCAATACTGTACCATTACTTTCTGACTCAGAGAAGGTGCAATAAAATTATTTGTTTACTCACGCAATATCCGAGCAAGAAATTGCAAGACAATCGTAGGTAAGATCTTGATTAGAAAATACATCGATTTATAACGAAACCACCGCAATAACAACCTGGAATACCTGCTAATATCATTCATCATGTTGTACATTTAAGTCAAATTTAATTAGATGAGATTTGAAATTCAGTTAAATGTTTACACTAAAGAATATTAATTGTATTACAGTATATTGTTATACCATTAGAAACAATTTTATGAACTTGCGAAATCTTGTTTTAAATATTTCAGCGATATATAGTTTGGTTGCTGAAAAACTGCGGTATATTTCAGCAATATAATTTTCGGTTTCCGAACAACTGCTTTTTTTTTTAATAAACAGCTGAATTGATGAAGCAGACCTTTGCATAAATATGTTTGATTTTTGCGTATAAAAAAAACAATAGGTTCATGTAAGAAATATCATGCCGTAAGAATAGACCGATCATTCAGTATTATTATCAGTTCTTTTCTCTGATTTATATTGTTATTGTTATGCAGTGATCGCCCAGTGGTTAGGGCGTCAGCCTCCTAATCAGAGGTCAGCAGTTCGAATCCGGGCACGCACCTCTAACTTTTCGGAGTTATGTTCGTTATTAAACAATTAAAAAATATCACTTGCTTCGACTGTGAAGGAAAACATCGTGAGGAAACCTGCACGCCTGAAAGTTCTCCATAATGTTCTCAAAGGCGTGTGAAGTCTGCCAATCCGTACATGGCCAGCGTGGTGGACTATGGCCAAACCCTTCCCATATTGAGAGGAGACCCGTGCTCTGTAGTGAGCCGGTAATGGGTTAATCATGACTGTGAAATTTATGGTAATATTATTTTTCACAATTTATCGATGCAAATAATCTGCGTCACAAACATTAATAGTTCCATAACTATAGCAAATTTAACTGTTAAAGGCTGTTGCTCACAAAGCCACAGCTTAGCGATTCTCGTAACCTAAATTCAGTCAGCTCACTTCCTCTACCCAAGTAACTTCGTAATAAAGTTGTCAACACATATATACGCAAACGTTTTAGAACACCGCTTTGGGAGTTTATCCTTCTAGAGTTTTTGATTCACTTAGCTGAATTACTTAAGATGGTAAAATGTTAGATTAATATAAATTTGAATGGTTAATAGTAAGTTAGTGAACTATGTTCTATTTTCTACATCCTCAGTAACTAACTCACGTGTATTTCGATTTTGTTTGGTATATTTAGCTACCAAGATATCAAATTTATAAAACCTTGTTTTGCCATGATATTTAAAAAAAAATCTCTATCTGCTCTAGCAAGAAGTATGAGTCAGTTAGTCATTCATTTTGATAGTCAGTCAACTTCAATTTCTCCAATCGAATATTACATCCATACTTTCTAATTTCGATTAACTCACCTGATTAGAAAATAAGTGTACTTGTTATTAGTAATTAAATAGTGTATTAGTTATTGGCCTTTAATGGCCGTTTTGCGAAAATAATTTTGGTTATGAGTGAAATTTTCGAAAATCAAATTTAAAAATGTTTTTTTTTATGATGCCTTATAATGTTGAAGCTGTGATAGCCTGGTGAAGCTGTTATAGCCTAGTGAAGCTGTGATAGCCTAGTTAGCGCGTCAGCCTCCTAATCAAAGGTCGGCAGTTCGAATCCGGGCACGCACCTCTAACTTTTCGGAGTTATGTGCGTTTTTAAAAAACAATTAAAATATCACTTGCTTCAACGGTGAAGGAAAACATCGTGAGGAAACCTGCACGCCTGAGAGTTCTCCATAATGTTCTCAAAGGCGTGTGAACAATCCGCACATGGCCAGCGTGGTGGACTATGGCCAAACCCTTCTCATATTGGGAGGAGACCCGTGCTCTGTAGTGAGCCGGTAATGGGTTGATCATGATGATAACGATTATTGAGATTTTACCGGGGGGACATTTCAGCACACAGGGATCCAGAAATTTAACATGGGCATTTTTACTCATACATACGTGCATGTGTCTAGTTCACTATCATACTAGCTTGCTCATCTCGACCTAAAACATGTTCCAGATAAACAGCAGCTAGACCATCGAAATAGCCCGCGCGTTTGCTGGCCAAAGTGCTTCAGATAACGGGTCCAAACTCGGCACCAAGCGACGTAAATAAAAGATCTTATCACTTCCCACTTTACGGCAAACTAGTTTTTGGCAACGCTATAGAAACTTAAAATATTATAGATTTTTTTTCAGTTTAATGGATTTCCATTAAATTTCGAAAATCGAAAATAGTATAATAATATGTTTATGTTGTTTTAAATGTTCTACGGAAGTGAGTTTTTCAAATAAATGAAATAATGAAAATGCAGGAAAGATGTGATTTTATAATCACTTTTACTGTGAAATCGTGCTGACATTATCTACGAGTATGTGTTAAAATTACAGACTGTTTATTGTCTACTTTGCCTTATGTAAGATAATATGTATTTCTATATATAAAAGTGGGTCTAATAATAATAATGTTTTGAAAAAAAAATCTTATTAAAAATACCCAATAATGTTCATGCTACTGGTTAGACGCTATAATGCGATTCGATTGAAACAAGCGGCTTAAAAGCACTGAATTTTAGAATATTGATATAGACCTTTGTCCAGCTATGGATGTACATCGCTTTTAATGAAGATGATGATTAAGAATACTCCGCGGCATCAAAGTTTGCGTCCTGCATGCGAAGAATTACCCACTGGATTAGGGCTGTTTTTCAAAAGGATAAATACCTACAAAATTACAAACAATATCACCGGGCTATTCAATACCTGTGCTTATCACCAATGTATCAAGGTTTTCGTTCAATAACAAAAATCATGATTAGGTTATTTACGAAAAAACTGAGTTCCTTACTTTTAGTTTGTTATTTAGCCATGCTTTTTAGTTTGCATAATTTTACTTGAATTTTAAATCTCAGTAGTTGCCAAAATGTCTGCTAGCTGTTATATCAATTAATAAACACTATTACCGCTGTGCTCAAAATTTGCATTTACCGTCAAGATATAGCGGTCTCTTTGTGTTTTTTAACTAAAATATCAGCTATCATTATTTTGAGGTTAAACTGATTGAAAATGCTGCAAATTTCACTTCGTTCACGTGTGTCTTCAACAGTCTTTACGGAGATACAAACAGACTTTTGGTACCCACCCGTATCGGTCAACGTCTATTAGCAACAATTTTTAAACCAAAGGAAATTTAATTGACAGCATAATTAAATTATTCTGTTCAAAAAACCAGTAAACGGCCACCCGTATGTGAACGGTTCGTCGAGCATTACATTCAAACACACCGCATACAATGTGAGGCGGTTGTTAAAGTTTAAAAATTAATTAAATAAGGTTGCCAGAGCATTAATACTGGTATTAAAATCTCAATAATCTGCTTATTGCATTATATGACGTACATTTTGATCGTTCTTCTTACTAGAGGGATTTCTGACATCGATGCTATATTAAAATATCAGTTTCATATTATGACAAACCTTGATGACACGAACGTCAAGAATATTAAAATAATACTTTTTTTGAGTGACGCTAATGAACCCGTTGCTATAATTTTTTACATTGCTGATTGCGATTAATTGTGAGTTCCGATCACTATGAAATATACATTTAATGTATTAGGAATTACAAATTTAGCACATATATAATCTATGCAAATTCTTCATAAATAATAATGCGAAATTTTGTCTTTTTCTTTGTTTGATTCTTTTGTTCGG
The DNA here is from genome assembly GCA_928268935.1 of Lasiommata megera. NCBI lineage: Eukaryota > Metazoa > Arthropoda > Insecta > Lepidoptera > Nymphalidae > Lasiommata > Lasiommata megera. The sequence continues at coordinate 13,839,687 of OV743315.1, read as the reverse complement.
CGCAGCGACTGTACCGATATCAATAAAAAGAACCTTAAACAGTTTGCATCCTGCAGATGAACATAAATCCGAGAGTCGAAAGTAATTAGTCTTTTTTTAAATTAATTAAAACTCGTTATCTAGTGAGTTAATCATAAGATTTAAAACAAACAGTTTCTTTTATCCTTAGTCAATAAAGTTTATAGTTATATATTCTTTACATTTGACGCAAAGTAAACTTTGGGAAAGCTACACTTTGCAACATTTAAAATGCAAAAGAGTTTGTTAGGTTATCTTTCAATTACGATGCAGCAGCAACAAATGCATAGCGTTTGAAACCCTCATTGCTTTAGTTTTAAGTTTAAGATAACTTTTTTACATTAATGTAGGTAGCAACATCTTCTCAGTAAAATTTTAAAAATTATATCTACGCATCAAAAGTACCATTTAAAAGCCAATTTGATCGCAGTACCTAATTCAGCCTGCCATCGGATGATAATGGTTTTGTTGGACTATTAACTTCGAGTGATATGATAATATGATACGCATAGGTCAATAGTATATATATATATATATATATATTATATATACATATATGTGTGTGTGTGTGTGTGTGTGTTTATATGTAAAGCCCAATTATGTTAATAAAAATTTTTAGATGCCATTTCGATGATCTCGAGAAACCTGCAAATTATTTTTCAGTTGGTTTAGTGTGGTTAACACACTCACACATACACAAAACAAAAATAATATACAAAGGGCAGATCTAGTAGCTTATAAACGGTAAAGATTCAATTTTGTTATAAAATTGGCGCCAAACGGCACATATAAAAAGCACTTTGTCGTAAAGTCGCTAGGTGATAACATCTTTTATTTACGCCGGGGTCTTGGGAACTGGTGTCTAGAGCACTTTGGTCAGTGGCCGCAGCTATCTCCGCGGCTTCCTTATTGCAAATAGAATAAACCTGTTAAACTTACTACCCTTATCCTTGCGCAGTTCACATTTATTCACTTCAAAATAGCTGGAGTGTGTGATTTAGCCTATGGCGTTAAATGTTAGATGCGTCTGTGCTGTATACGTGTGTGTGTGTGTGTGTGTGTGTGTGTGTTGTTTGTTATTCCAAATCAAATAAAAAAAATGCTTTATTATTTTATTTATTGTGTTTACTCCAATAGCTTTTTTTAAAAATATTCATAACTATTACTCAGATATTTAGGCGTCCATAGCTTGAGGCATAGACTTCTAGACTTGTTTTGATGTCTTCGGTCCACTTGGAACGAAAATGCATATTTATTTATACCAGGGTCTAGCGCACTGGTGTCTTGTGCACTTTGATGATTTGTGCAGCCTAGTTACTGCTGCTTAACCACGAAGGTTGTCTATTCTTTTTTTTTTCATACCTATATTCACATAAAATCTACATTAAAACTATGACAAGGTAAGCTTGTTAAAAACGTAACAGAGCAGCAAAAAATCTCCAGAAAAACTCATTTGAAAAAGCTTCACGTATAAGGAAAAGTTGTCTAAAGGACACTTTGGGACGTAAAGAAATCAAAATGACTGCGAATTCGGCAACTTAGCAAGTATTTTATTTCATTGAGATAGTGTACTCAACGCTAAGTTTATTTGAGTAGCTGTTTCACGTGTTTTTGAACAAGATACGCTACGACGAGAATATTTTCTTGGTACCTACTTATAATATGTGGTTCATTATGTGTGTTTGTTATGTCATGGAAACATCGTAATTATCGTGATCAACCCATTGCCGGCTCACTACAGAGCACGGGTCTCCTCCCAATATGAAAGGGTTTGGCCATAGTCAACCACGCTGGCCATATGCACATTTCCAGATTTCACATGCCTTTGGGAATATTAACTCTCAAGCGTGCAGGTTTCCACACGATGTTTTCCTTCAATGTTGAAGCAAGTGATATTTTAATTGCTTAAAAACGAACATAACTTTGAAATGTTAGAGGTGCGTGCCCAAATTGGAACCTCCGACCTCTCATGGAAACATACTCACAACGAATCCGAACTTAATATTATTATACTTTATATGTCGGCGCGAAGGAGTTATTAACTTCATTCAGCGGCACCAAGAACCTCAAGAATTCAATAATTACCCACATTTGAATTCTTGATGATTTTGTTAACACAATTTAGACGGTGGCAATCAATTTTGTACAAGCATGCTTTGCTATTAATAAGGGCGGTCGATGCCTTTCGTGGCATTCTCGCTCGTGACGTCGGACTGTTCGGACCTCTTAGTTCTTGTCGCAATAAAAGTGTAATCCCGCAAGTTGTGGTTTTAATTACTATGAGCGAAAGTTAACAATAGCGTGACGTCAGCAACGCTGACATCAGTCTTACTAAAAATAACTCCGACGGCCTTAACTCGTCATATATAATTTGTGAATTCGAATGTGTCTGTTTTTTGGTTTTTACCTTTTCACAAACAGAAAACTAAATTATCGGTATATTTTAAACAGGCTATATTTTATTCTAGTATTTTCACTGGAACGAGAACTAAGCGGATGACATCGCGGGGCGTAGCATGTACAAAATATAAGATCTAACGTTTTACTATAGTCGTTCATTCCATCGAACGTGGCCAAATGTCGCTAGTACGTAACATAAACACGAAATTTTATTAGCACCCAGACGGGTTAAACTTGAAACTAACATCGGAGAACCCTTAAGACTCATCTCAGTCCTATTCAAGGTTATTAAATTTTACAGTGGACTATAAATATGACAAAACATACCTGTATTAAATATAGGGTTGCCATATGCTAATATGCAAAAACAGGACAAAAAATATATAATATTATTAGAGAATTATTTTATGCATTGCAGCTTTGTGAATATGTTGTGCTCTGAGCTATTATAGCAGGAGTGAAGCACTTTTATTATCAAGATCGTAAGATACACTTTAAAAGATTGGATAGATGCAGGCATTCTTATCTCGATTATTATGGAATTTAATCTGATACACTCCGGAAAACTATATACCTCTATCTATTTGGTGTAAATTGTACTTTCTTAAATTAAATAAATATCCTCATTCTTCAACTTTATAATACATACAAAGTTCAATGTAAAATTTTCTCAAACATTTAAAATCAGGTTCCTGGTTATGACCGAAACTTTAAATTGAAAAGATAATTAATCTCACGATTTTATTAGCAACAATGATGTCAACCGTTATCGTTGTCTATTTCAGACATAAAGAACAACAATATTGCATTGTTTTTATACGTTTCTTTTTCTGTTCTCTGTCAAAGAACTATCGCTAAATAACGTAGCTTTTGTATACTGCTTAGTTTCTAGATGAACAAAATAAACAGAAATGGCGAGATAACCGACAAAGCATTAACAAATATATTGTCATTTAATGATGATTTACTGTTAGTTCCCTTAAGAAAAGTGGCAATAATTTAGTAATCAACATTAGTATTGCTTCATCATATAGTTTTTTATTTTACTTTTTTTAATACAAAAATTAGGCCTTGACGGCATCTCACCTAATGGTAAGTGCGGTCTAAGATGGTAGCGGGCTAACCTATTAGGGGTATGGTAAACTTATACTCCTAATTGGTTTGTACACGATATCGTGCCAGAACGCTAAATTGCTTGACGACACATCTTTGACAGTAAGGTGGTAACTAGCCACGGCCGAAGCCTCTCACCAACCAGACTTGACCCGGGAATCGAACCCAGGACCTCCAACTTTGTTGCAACTATATAATGCAACAGCGCGCCACGGAGGTTGTCGAACTCTTACTTATTGAGTTTTATCAAAAATAGTTTTGAGTTTAGTTTAGTGTTTCAATTTGCTAAGGAAATACGTAACACCAATATATTACCAGCTCTGTAATTACAGCAGCTGATGCCAAAAAGGTTACCGTTATATAGTCAGAAGAAATGTCACATTTCAAGATAAACACCAAGATGATCTATGATTGAAAGTAAAATATTTCTAGTTTCTTTAGCGCGCCTCGGTGAACATGTTACATTGTTAGGTTGTAACCCAGCCAGACAATATTTTGAAAGCCACTTTGAATAGCTTGACGAACTTCCGTGGCGCAGCGCGTGCGCTGTTGCATTGTAAAGTTGGAGGTCCTGGATTCGATTCCCGGCTCGAGTCTGGTCTGGTGGGAGGCTTCGGCCGTGGCTAGTTACCACCCTACCGACAAAGACGTGTCGCCAAGCGATTTAGCGTTCCGGCACGATGTCGCGTAGAAACCAATTAGGAGTGTGGGTTTACCGTGCTCCTAACAGGTTAGCCCGCTACCATCCTAGACTGCATCATCACTAACCACCAGGTGAGATTGCCGTCAAGAGCTAACATGTAGTGGATAAAAAAAAAAGCTTCTCGGAAGAACTGGGACTCTGATAGATTGAAGGTGATCAAATAAAGTCATTCAAGGACATGTCTCTAAAAATCATTGAAATTGGCTACTTTAATGAAATACAGAATGGACTGTAAGTAACAGGGCACCTAATTGAAGCGAGTTAATTTCAAAGCTCCTTGTAAATGCCCTCTCAAAGTGCTAACAATTTGAATCAGTGTGAGAGATAGCGTTTAATCTATGAAATATTCAGATTGTCCAAAAGATTTACAACGAGATTGTCTTAATGAAAATGGATATCTAAATCTATTTATACTTCATACTGCATGCTAATTTGATTGCGAAACAGTTTTATTTTGGATGATTAAAATAATCTTGTCTTCTACCCACCGCAGTAAGTTTTTGATCAGCCGTAACATATTTAACTGCTATATATCTTACATGGTAGCTGTGATAGCCTAGTGGTTAGGATGTCCGCCTCCTAATCGGAGGTCGGAGGTTCGAACCCGCACCGCACGCACCGCTAACTGTTATGTGCGTTTTTAAGCAATTAAAATATAACTTGCTTCAAAGGTAAAAGAAAACATCGTGAGGATACCTGCACGCCTGAGAGTTCTCCGTAATGTTCTCAAAGGCGTGTGAAGTCTGCCAATCCGCACGTGGCCAGCGTGGTGGTCTATAGCAGAACCCGTCTCATATTGAGAGGAGACCCGTGCTCTGTGAGTGAGCCGGCAATGAGTTGATCATGATGATACTAGACATCGAAGTTATTAAAATTAGATACTATAGTAAAAATAGTAGTAAAGTCTAAAACTAGTACTAAACTAACTAATCCATCTAAAACAGGAAATTGTTCTGTCTTTCTTTTATCTCTTGTTTCTTTTATCTGTCTTTGTTTTAGTTCAGTGATCGTTTACTTATCCAACATAAATTTTAGTAACAATAGGTATATTTATATCGAGTTGAAGCGCGACTGTATTTTAATCCTAATTGACCAGTCGTTAGTTTTTGATAAATCTAAAAGCCGACGTTTATTCCGACAAACGACAAGTCTGTCGGAACTGAAACGCAGTTTAGGACGTGAATGACATTTACTCGTGAAATATTACCCTAAATTGGTCGCAAGCTGCATAAATCCTAGATTTAGATAGGTGGCAAATAGACAATAAATATAACAAAATAAAAATAGCGGATTCCTGGTCGCTCAAGTCAGGAATTATCTTTTATAAAAATTATAAAGATAAAAGATTAAATAGATTAGGTGTGAATTGCTCTATCTCTATAGGTACTAAAGTGTAATATTGATTATGTTAGATGGTGATAGCAAAAAAAACCGGCTAAGTTTCTTCTTAGACCTGGGCGAGATTTGAACCCTCTTATCTTTAGTTTTAAGTTGTCGAGTGCAGTTATCACCGTCGTTAATAAAATTAACGATTCATAGATGCCTGTAATAGGTTTATGTGAATATTTCTTTATTCTATTTCTAATATTTTTATTTTAAAACAGAATATATCTTATCCTAATTTAGAAAGATTATGTCTGCATGTACTGTCCAGCAGAAACATGCAGGGTAAAATGCAGGACACGTGCATTTTTAACGCTATTTCTAATTTCATCTAACAACCCGATTGACGTCACAGCATCTCGAACATTCTGGATTTATGTGCGTCATACTCGTAACTCGTAGCAATTTTATATTGCATATTGCATGCTTCAACAGGGGTGGGAAACATCGTAAGCAAACCTACATGCCTGAAAATTCTCCCTAATGTTGTGTGCTTCGTAAAAGCGTGTGAAGTCTACCAATCCCGTCTACAGCCAAACCCATCTTAGGGCCTGGCCTGTTGTGAGTCGGTTAGAGCATTAAAAAGTACCTACCTATAATGTTATCAACTTCAATCCCAGCTATAGTCGGCATCATCATCATCACACTCACACTGCTGAATGGCCACTCCTCTCTCTTTTTTTATACACAACAAGTTAGCCCTTAACGGCAATCTCACCTGATGGTAACTGATGATGCAGTCGAAGATGGAAGCGGGCTAACCGGTTAGGGGTGTGGTAAACCCATTCTCCTAATTGATTTCTTTGACATCGTGCCGGAATACTAAATTGCTTGGCGACACGTCTTTGTTGGTAGGGTGGTAACTAGCCACGGCCGAAGCCTCCCACCAGTCCAGACTCGAGCCGTGAATCGAACTCAGGACCTCAAACTTTATAATGCGACAGCGCGCGTTGCGCCACGGAGGTCGTCTCTCAGATCATGCCACTACACTGCTCATCAAGCTTCTTCCAGACCAGGTGGCTTTATGTAATATGACCGATTCAATTCTAGAATCTAAATAATTGAACTAAACTTCATATATGACGAGATATTATAATATATAATTTATCTGCTTTATCGAGAAATATCCATCCTGTCCAATCATAGTCACTCATAAGAAATTTAAATAGTTAGGGGAATTATTTACTATAGCTTTTATATGAAACATTTTTGTTTATCCACCAATCACTGGCCTCCATGTTAACCACGAAAAACTTAGAAGAATATTTTGAAGCAGCCCTTATAAATTTTATACCCCCATTAAATTTTTTAAGTTTAAATGGAAAAAGGGCGCAGAAAGCTTAAAGTATATAAGTATTCAACTTCTAAGCAAGTTTTTGTATTAATTATTAAAACGTGACCCTGACTAAAATTGATGAAAATTATCACGCTTAAAATTTTTCATACTTTGTTACGCATTTATTTATTCCGCAACCAGTTTCATCAAGACATTTCGACTTGCAAGATCTTAAATTTTGATAGCAAGATGTTCTGATTTTGACACCTGTGATCATTTTACAAACTATTTGCGCTGACCTTAATTTTTTTACCGATGTCTCGTTGTCAATTCAGTTACATATAATTTTACTTCAACTAATTACTGTACAATTCTTGCCCGAGAATGCTGGAGCTATTCGGCGCTAAAAACCCAATCCTTTGCGTAAGAAATTAGACAGCCCTTCATTAAGAAAGACTTGAGGCAATCAACCGCGGTGGTACATCAATTCTGATCTTGTGTTGAAAATTGGCTTGATTTTAATTTTACTTTGTTTTAGCTTCTTGTTAAGAAAGGACTGGAAGGGCCGGGGCAAAAACTTATTTTTAAACAATTAAAAGTTATCTCTTGGATTTATTCCATAAATAATCAATTAAGCAATTTGAAAGTGAGCAAACATGCTAAAGCCGGGCAATTCCATTCGAGCAGTGTAGATCCAAGCTCTAAAACTCTTTGGTATCTGTAATAAAGAAAGAAGAAAGAAAGATCCAGAAGAAGATGGAGACCTATCACCAGCAGCTCATTAATAAGTTGAGAATGACACAAACAATAGCTTATCTGTTAATTGAATCCAATTTTCTATGGATGCTATCACCGTATATTGTTAGATGATACCATGCTCTCCGGGAAACGGCGTTAAACAATGCTGATTTCGTACCTCCAGCATGACACCGAGAAGATTAATTTATGAACCCAGGACCCCGTAAAGCGTAACTGATTGAACTAGATACAATAGTTTACAGCTGCCTGTTTTCTTTAATGCATAGATTTGGGAGTAATGAGCACACTGTCTTGTCTCTTTTAAGCACTTATTTCAAACTTATTTATACGGTAAAGGAAAACATAAATCAAACCCCGAAAATATTCGTGAGAATTTTTTTTTTGGAGCCCAACGTTATAACCGTATCACAAAAGGTACATAATTCATCTAGAATTTTAATTTAGTAGAAGAAAATTTAATGCCTTTCGGTAAGAAAAGGGCCGGAAAGAAGCACCTGACATCTTATTACCACGAACATAATTCTCACGTTAACACGCTGTGTAAATTTTCCCTTATTTCCTTATTTCCTGCTTAGGGGCCAGCCACCCTTACGCATATTGTCTTGTAAATGACTTGTTCTGTTAAACAAAAACCAGTGTATCAAATTATTTTGTACTTAACGTTAAATGTTTTCTGTAATATTTTTTTTTTAATCAATCTTCATGTTGGACCAATAATAATACGACTCAGCACATAGTCTAAGCATGTTTTACTACAGCTGACGCATCTGACTCCCGATAGCGAACCTCGCCCCAAGGACCTACGAAGTTCATAATATTGGCAAGGGTCATCTAGGAGAAGATAATATTTAACGACGTGCTAATTAACTCTAATTCTTGCATGCACCAAAGGCAGAGTCTCACGGAGCATATACTTCAAGAGTGTACCATTTTCGGTAAACTTACTCCTATCACGATTCTGTTTTCTATCTAGTGAACGCCTTCCATAAGGTCAGGATGGCTGTCTTGATTTTCTAGCTCAATCACCCTGTCTAAGTTTAAGTAAGCGAGCTAAATTAGTAACTAAGCTAGTCTTATTTATTAAAATATTAGACAGTATTTATTTCAGGAGGTACAAGTAACTTGACGTGCTTCTCGAGGCACGGGGTTGAGCAATACACCTGCCTACTGTTACTGAAGTTTTCTAGGCAAACATACCCAGTACTTAACGATTAGGCCCTACCTGAGATTCAAACTCCTGGGTTCAGGGTATGACGTACCTAGTTTAGACGAATCAGTAAACGCTATCTTATGATCATCGAATTTAAAAAATAACCTAGCCATAAAAAAATATAACATTTTAATCATGCCATTAGGTAACTTCACGATTGCAATAGAACGTCACAACTCTAAAGTTGTCGAGTTCATGTCGACTCTTTTAAACATTTAACTGCTATTATGAATCTAAGTTCGGAAGTTTTGGAAGTTAAAAGTTATTGCTGTGAAAACAAATTATGGCCTCATAACGTTTGTCGTGAACTAGTTGAAATGCTAGTTCTTGAAATTTGGTTTCATGTTTTAATAAAATAAGAATTAGCATAAGCTTCTAACAACGAAAACGAAATAAACAGGAAATGTCTTTAATGCTATTATTTATTTTCAGTTACGCTACTCGTAACAGTAGTATGACATTGAAATTAAAGATAGATGCGACATCGAATCCTGCCCATAAATTTATATAATATAATCATGAATGTGTCAGAAACAAAGAAATAATTCTAATGCGGAGTCACTACAAATGTGTTTTAAAAATATATATGGCTTTACACTTACTGTATTATTTGTTTCGGAACCAATTCCCCTTAACAATTGGATAGACATACAGTTTTAATTATACCTTAATATAATGTATTACTCGATTTCTGAGCAAATGCTAATAAACTATGTACTTTTAAAAATAAGTATTTTTAGCTGACATCTCTTAACTATCAACTACCTACTTGCTAAATTATAGATTTATACGTACAATAGTTTTTGAGATCTCGTCGATTTCTGAGCAAATGCTATAGAATAAACTATGTACTTTTAAAAATACTTAGTCTGCGTTAACATCAGTAACGTAAGCATAATTATAACATAATCTTGGAGGTATTATAAATTAAAAATAAATTTAAATTAAATCGAAAAATAAAAAAATGGTTTCTTAAAATATAGTTATCACATTAGTGGGGAAAACCTAGTTACATAATCAATAAAGATTTGCAGTGCTTGTGTTGTGTGTTTTTTTATCTAACAGTACAGGAGGGTACGAACTTACGAACCCTCATTAATTCAGGTGAACAAATGTTAAAAAGAGGGTACCATAGACATTTTAAAGTTCATTAATATTGGCGTACAAGCCGTTTATTTTAAAACATCGTAAGGTTCATGACTCCGATACAAAACGCTTGCCTAGTTTTTCAATGAATCCTCGCGACAGTTTTTCTTTCAAAGAGCTCGTGCAGATAAGCTTTCTTGAAGTTTTTCGCTGCTGTGTTTTTGTTTTCAGAATAGCTTTATTTGCCCTAGTTTCGCACGCGACGTTCTTTGACCTAGAATTTTCTTGTAGCATTTTTTCTCGCTCTGAACAAATACTCTCTCTACATTTACATTATTTTTAATTCGCAACCAAACGTCGTGACAGATATTTCAAAAGATTGTACAAAAATATACGCCTGCATCAACTACCTATTAAAATACAGGTATGAACAAGCGCCTATAACAGATAAGTAATTCATGTTTGAAGCGGTGATAGCCTAGTGGTCAGAGCGTCAGCCTCCTGATCAGAGGTCAGCGGTTCGAATCCTGGCACGCACCTCTAACATTTCGGAGTTATGTGCGTAAAAAAAAAAATATCACTTGCTTCAACGGTGAAGGGAAACATCGTGAGGAAACCTGCACACCTGAGAGTTCTTCATAATGTTCTCAAAGGCGTGTGAAGTCTGCCAATCCGCATATGGCCAGCGTGGTGGACTATGGCCAAAACCTTTCTCATATTGAGAGGAGACCCGGCCTCTGTAGTGAGATGGTAATGGGTTGTTCGTGATGAATTCATGTTTAGCGTTATTTACGTAATCTACTTCAAATAATTAAATCAGACTTAAAATCTATTACTTAAAATTTCAGAAATATATTTACACAAATCTGCGTTAATTCGAAAAATCCTCATAAATCTTAATTCTTGACTCTGTATTACGAAAACGACGTCGTTAATAAGAATTTAATTCAGTAATTCCGTTGGAAAATTCTCACTTGTGGCAAAACAGCTTGCCGCTTCCCACCCTTTACTAATTTTAATACCGGCGCTTCTCTAATTAAAATATAAGAGCCGAACGACCCTTTGTCTTAAAAAGTCCCGGTTCTGTCCTTCGTGGAAGAGAAGGCGTGGAAACCAGACCACTGGGGCAAAATGGAAGCTGCAAAATGGAGCAAAAATATTTCAATTATTCACACTTAAAAATAGGTATGTACCAAACTGAACAAATCGAAAGTGACTAATTGTTTAAAAACGCACATAACTCCGAAAAGTTATAGGTGCGTGGCCGCGTGCGAACCTCCGACCTCTGATTAGGAGGCTGACGTCCTAACCACTAGGCTATCACAGCTTCTACATATTATCATACATATAATATTGCTATTTATAATAGATATCAGAAAGTGGGCTTATTAGATAAAGTTGTTGTTCAACCAAATATACCCTGAAATATCTAGTATACGATCTATCTAATATACGACACAAATACTGACCTAAATTATAAGTCTAATCCCCGATAAGCGCTACTTTACACTTTGTCTTTTCTAAGGCCGTCTTAAATTCTTGAAGCAAGATTTTCTGGCTTTGGCACCTGCGATCAGTTGAGAGAAATTAATTGACGGATATCTCGAATATTTTGGTCCTAACTTTGGAGTCTTGTCTTCACTTAAAATAAGAGGGTTTGTAAACTTGGCATATTAATTAGCATTTTATCTTTTGATATTTAAGACATCTTGATTACAAATCGACCAGGCGAACATATAGTATTTTATACAGTATTTTAAATCCTCAACATGAGACTAATTTACAATAATGAATAATATATACATTTACTAATCTAAATAACCAAGCTATAAAGTAAAACCATTTAATAAATCTAAACTACTAAAATATACTGAGTTAGAAACAAGGCAAAAGTTTAAGTATTTTCGAAGGCAACCCCTTCACTCATATATTAGGAAAGTTAAGTAGTAGTTTGTAAACAGAATGGATAATTTAATTTGCAATGCTTGAGTTTGTTTCGTTCATACAACTTTGGCGAACATAATATATTAGAAATAACTTCAAACACTAATTTTGTGAATTAAGATCTACTAAACTTTATAGAGAAGCGGTGATAGCCTAGTGGTTAGGGCGTCAGCCTCCTAATTAGAGGTCAGCGGTTCGAATCCGGGCAAGCACCTCGTAACTTTTGGTGTTATGTGCGTTTTTAAAATTAAAATATCACTTGCTTCAACGGTGAAGAAAAACATCGTGAAGAAACCGGCACGCCTGAGAGTTCTCCATAATGCTCTTAAAGATGTGTGAAGTCTGCCAATCCGCACATGGCCAGCGTAGTGGACTATGCCAAACTCTTCTCATATTGAGAGGAGACCCGGGCTCTGTAGTGAGCCGGTAATGGGTTGATCATGATGATGATGAAACTTTATTATTTTGTTTTATTTCAATTCTTTTCCTTCACCATTTGTTTTATTTTGGTTTTCATACGCACGTAAAAAGTGTAAAAAGTCTTCTACAGATCTGGAAATACTGCGCGAAAAAAGTTAGGTATTAGATTTTTAATCCGATTTCAGCATAAAGTGGGTATATGCTTTAAGACCTCTCTATAACGAGAGTGCAGGTTCAGTTCTCTTCGCTACGCTTGTCATATTAAATACCTGCTGAAACCTAATTTCTTTGGGTACGCTGACAACTGCAATACCTGGTCCCCGCGGCTGAGCGAAAAGGTAGAACGCATCAGTATTTCCTTCAATGAGGTATCTGAATGAGGAAATGCAAATTCAGTCCAATTCAATGCTTATTAAACACGTGTTGGTTGCTTGGTAGCTTTAAATTTGACTGCCAAACGTAATCCATTTCATTTCACATCGACTTTTGAAGTTGGCTCTTCTGGTCTTGCAGATGTTTATTGGCGATCACTTAACATCCGATGACCTGTCTGCTCGTACGCCCGCGATATGAATATAAAAAAAAACAACTTACATTTATTTAACTAGACAAAAAAGCCACTGCAATATTATACGCAAAGTAATAACCGAGAGAAGTTGGTACCACCCACTGATATGTACGCATACATACTGATTTATTTCCCAAGAGGCGCACTCGTATGTCATTTACATAGTAAATTCATGTCGTATTGTAAGAAATAAAACTGAATTTTATCACCGTTTCTCTTGAGTATGTTACGAGGGAACGGTTTCTGTTGCAATAAATGGTGAGTTGAATGTGAACTTTATACATGAGTGTCTTCCGAAATTACCAGTTTTATAATAATCCTCGGTCTTATAATGTTACAATGCTGGAACCAGTCCAAGTCCAACCTTTCTAGGGTTTTAGAGCTTTCAAAGACCTATAATACCCCAATCATATGCTGATTAGTGCAGTATGATTATCATCATTTACCGGTTGACGTTCACAGCTGGACTTTTTAGTAAAGAATTCCAAATTAAAAACTCTGTGGAGTGGAGTCCACGATCTTGGGCCGCTTACACCATGTGATGACGTCGGTAAACCTACTTGGGAGTCCATCAAAGCTACTTTAACCGACTCTGAAACATGGTCGCTTGCTATAGGCCTCAGATCTCAGAGTCACTCAACGAGTGATGGAGAGATTTGTGCTCGGAATAGTGCTCTAATACAGATTGCCAATTACTTTTTTTTTAATACACTTCAAGTTAACTCACCTGATGGTAAGTGATGATGCAGCCTAAGATGGCACCGGGCTAATCTGTAAGGTATTTGGTAAACCCACCCCAACCCTCCTAATTGGAAACCAATTAAAATTACGTGATTAAATTACGGAAATTACGTGACATCGTGCCAGAACGCTAAATCGCATGGCGACACTGCTTTGTCGGGTGGTAACTAGCCACGGCCTAAACCTCCCCACCTGACTAGACTCAAGCTGGGAATCGAACCCAGGACCTTCATCTTTATAATGCTGCAGCGCATGCGCTGAACTACACATGTCGTTACGTTCAGTTGGAGGACCCTCGTTAGGAACAAAGTTATGTAAGACCATCGGACAGAACATCGAGAAAAAGTCACATTTTAACAACACGTGCTGTATATAACCCGATAATTTTCGAATCACGATTAGCTTAACCAAACGAAATGCATCGGCATAACGCTTCTTAATTACGTCACAGTCAGCCAACAGTTAGCTCCTACAGCAAACCACATCAAGCTACCATCGGGCATGCTGAACTGAGAAACTTGATCATTCTTGAAAAATTATTTTTACGTTTTCATCAATGATTACCGCGGATTGTAACGGATTTAGAAAATGTTCATAGGCTTCTACAAACTTCTTCCTTTATTCAATATAATGTAAAAATCCTTATCTGCACGATAACTCCTTCACTGGCATTGGCCATTGTGCAAAAATCCAAATGCACGTTCACGCAAAATAAAATGTTCGTAAAAACAAAGTTAATACAGATTTATTTCCCGAGAGATCATATACGCATTCCCGCGTGTCATTTATATACATAGCGAGTCCCGCATTGTATCATAGGTAGGTACGGACTTTTATGACTGTACCTCGGCAGTATCTTGTGAAGTTTACAAGCTTTTTATCGCAATAAAATGAATTCTTAAATTTGACGCATTATTCTTTTTTACTCCACTACAAGTGAGCCTTCGACTACAATCCTGCCAGCCAAAGATGACTTTACCATCTTTTATCTGTTTGGGGTATTGCATCGTACTAGAACTCTTCACGTCTATTTCAGTAGGGTATGGTGACAAGCCACAGCCTTAACCGCCAAACAAAACAAAAAAACCCAAGAAGACCCTGCCAGCGATCGAACCCGTTACCTTCCACAAACAGGACCACTGCTCTCGCCATTGAACCAGGGAGGTGTTTAGCAAGCTTTTATTATTTCATCCTGTATGTACTTGTATGTATAAAAGTTATAGAATCTTTAAATTTGATTCCCGCAAATCCGAATGATATACACAATAGTTGGATAAAAAATAAAACCCAACGATATTGGTTCTTTATTATAGCTAAAAGTATCCTGTCTATTACCAGGATGTAAGCAATTTTTTACCCGGAGATAACGAAAGTCTTACGGACTGCTTTTTCTGGATACAAAGCATAAAGTCCCTCTTCAGTATGGTAGCTATCTATATCGCAAATCATAATAAAACCGAGGTCACGATAAACAATAAGTTAAGACCCCAATTATTACGTCACAGGAATATTTCATGATCGCTATCTATTCAACTATAATGTTTTTAGTATGCAATAAAGTTGTTAAAATAGACGTGGTGGGTTTGATCGGCGCCAAGACGATTTATAACCCTCAGATAGAACCCGCGTGTCCTTTATATTGCGGGGCTAATATCACCCTCGATGACACTATAAAACACGAGACTTTACGACCAACCCTCCGAAATTATTCAGGAAAAAAAAAATACGTCGTTAGATCGAATTCTGAAGCTGGTTGTTCATGGAAAACAAATGCCTTAAAAAAACTAACAAACGTTAACATCTCTTAAATTATCTCACTTAACGTTTATATTAAAAATAGTTAAGATAGTTGTACAATTAAATCAATAAATTTAATTATTTTGATTCCATACCTCTTTTTGTGTTAGTAACAATATTTCAGTTAGCTTTCATTACTAGATTTACTGATTACTAGCTGTTGCCCGCGACTTCGTCTGCATACAATTGCTGATTTCCCGTGAGATTGAGGTTTTAAGCTACAGGCAAATGTCAAATTGCCTATTTTCGTGTTTCTAAATTAAAAAAACATAGGACTTTCATACAAACTTCAAACCCCCATTTTACCCCCTTCGGGGTAGATTTGGATGAAAAAATATTCTAATGTTATACTTACGCCCTAAAAGAAACCTATTTTCAAAATTTCAAGCTTGTAGACTTCACAATAAAAAATAAGCAAAAACTATCATCCCCTATTTTACCACCCTTAAAATTCAATCTTAATGCAAATTTTTGTGTCTCTAACTCTAAAAACAAAGAAATTTCATACAAACTTCCAACCCCTATTTTACCCCTTTAGGGGTGGAATTTCCAAATATCCTTTCTTAGCTGACATTTCTTAACTATCAACTACCTACTTGCTAAATTATAGCTTTATACGTACAACAGTTTTTGAGATCTCGTGTTTAATCAGTATGCAAGTATGTAAGTAAGTAAGTGACCTTTCGCTTTTATATATATAGATAGATTTTAGGTAGATCGATCCTAATAACGCCAATATTATTTTGAGTTGTATACTGCACCTTAGAATGGAATTTCTCGGGTTTAATAAAATTCAAAATTCAAAATAATCTTTATTCAAATAGTCCTTTAAAAGGCGCTTTTGACACGTCAATAATTTACAAAGTAGTGATTTGATGGTGATAACTACATTCGTAAACTTAAAACTAAAGCTATGAGGGTTCCAAACGCGTCCCGGTCTAAGAAGAAGCCCACAACAAACTTAGCCAGGTAAATTTTCTTTTTGTTATCACCACCTCACATGCCACTTAAAATTATATTAAGAGCTATCTTATTAGAGCAATATTTCACACCCATGCTTGTTTATCATTTACGTAATCCTTTACACTATAGTAGGACTTTTCTACAAGCTTACGTTTTATATAAACTTTGAACTTATTGAGAGACATCCCAGAAATTTCATTAGGCAATTTGTTATAAAATTGTATACAATTACCTTTAAATGAATTTCTAATTTTTTGTAGTCTAGTAGCGTGCAACACTAGTTTATTTTTACTTCTGATGTTAAGATTGTTGCAATCGCATTTTTTATTGAATTTTGTTATATTTCTGTGGACATACATTAAATTTTCAAATATGTATTGGCAATGCAATGTCATTATTTTTACTTCCTTAATTTTTTTTCTTAATGACTCTCTTGGAGCCATATTATAAATTGCACGAACAGCCCTCTTCTGCAGCACGAATATAGTTTCAATATCGGCAGCATTACCCCATAATAAAATACCATATGACATAATACTATGAAAGTAACTAAAATATACAAGCCTAGCCGTTTCTATGTTTGTCATATGGCGTATCTTTTTAACCGCGTATGCAGCAGAACTAAGTCTGTTCGATAAATGATCTATATGAGGGCCCCATTGAAGCTTTGCATCTAAAGTTATTCCAAGAAAAACTGTAGTATTTACCAGACTGAATTAATAAAAAATCTGATTCTGCTTAATTTAAAAAGATCTCCCATAACACTATATCAACATTTGAATTTGATATGCCATTTTGAATTTTACTTTCCCTTCTAATGATGTGAAATAAATAAATTTACGAAAGTAATTTTTTTTAATTCTTTTTAATAATATCATTTATTATACATACTCAAAGTATTTTAATCTCAGCCTTTCCATTATGATTGCCAATGAAATAAACACAACAAAACCTCTTTCAATTAAATTTTAATTATGGATTGACGAATCGCATTCGCAGTTCGCACTTCGTTAAAATTTACTTTAGCCTCGTAATGAATTTCATTATGGACGAACGATTGAAATGAATTATTTTCACAGATGCAACGAAAATAATTACTTCATAAAAAGAGTTATATATCCTTCTCTAGTAGGTATGAGAGAAGAGATCTGTTCTTCGAAATTTAGATTTAAAAAATTATATCGTTCTTGCCTTCTTTGTATTCAAAAAACCGAATGTGGCAATTGTTAAATTTTAGTTTTTCATGAATGTTCTTTTTATTACAAATTTAATTTTTAGCGAAGTTTTTATTTTTGCTCGTTTTTTTTTTTATTATTATTCTACTTCTCCGTAAAACATTCAATAAGTTTAATGATAATGAAACAGATTCCTGCATAGATCAAAAACAAAAAGTCAAGCCCAGTCATGTTAGCTTGTCTTATTTATGATAAAACTCTTTTTAAAGCTGTTTGCGTGGAACTGGCGTAATAAAAGTTTTTTCAATCCTGTTACACATAACAAAAAGTAGACTCTAATGGCGCTTAGGTAATTTTTTTTTCGGACTGTCTGTTAGTTGTACTAACCCTATTGGTTGCCACAGCGTAACCGGGCTGTTTGGCGAGCTTTGGAAAGAAGCTCTGCCAGAAGAAATTTTGGGCCCTAGGGCTCGAAGAAACTAAGGGAATGTCTGCCTAAAGGCTGCCTTTGAGGTCGAACCTTGTCTTAGGCGACGTTTGGAATAACGGGGGGGTCAGACGGTGAGTGGTCCGTACGTCTCCGAGGCTGTGGATGGAGCCCACGTCCGGATGACGTATAATAGAGGGGACCTCGTCTTCGCCGGCGAAGATAGTGTGTAGCGTATGATTGTGTGGTAGGTGGTACGAGGATGTTGTCAGTAGTCATTTGATCGTCAAGGTCATGAAGGATATGTTTAGGTCTCCTCTTTCGGAGAGGAGCGCTTAGGTCGGGGGAAGTCGCTTAGGTAAGCTTATACGCCTAACTGGGCTAGCATGAGCGCCTCGATATAATTATGTCTACCCGTTTCTCTTCTTATGTTGTAAATTAAATAAAAAGGAAGATATATACTAGGTACAGACACGGAGATAGAATTTGTCATACATAAATAAAAAGATATCATTTAGATGAGTAAAAAATATTTTTTATGCCGGAAATGGGATCTTAATCAACAGAAACAACCGTGGACTAAGACGCTGTACGTATGGTTTTAGCAGATTTATATCAAGACGTATATTAATCATATTTTCCATTAATACCAACTGGTATTTCATTATAACCGTTATTACCTAGTTCTTGTAAGTAATGACGTTCGCGAAATTAGTCTGCCAGTGAATTAATTAAGCCATTTACGGTGGGAATAAATAACTTAGCTCGGTCTAGACATGCGTGATTTTATTAACATGTTATGCGAATTTGTGTTTTAATGAGTGGTCCCTATTTATAATCGAATCAAGATAAGTCTTATTTACTTCCTCGTTGATCCAGTGGTTATTATGCTCCACTACAATATTAGGTATATTGTTTGAGTTATTGGGTTTTTGTTGTAAATGGTTGTCCATCCGTTATAATAATGACGATGATAATGACACCGATTTCGCAAAACAAGTTTTTTAGAAGATTTTAATTAAAAATATTTAGTTTTTCTTAAACTAAAATCTTATAGCTTATTTGACCTTGCTTCTCAATTAAATTTTCACATAATAGTTACCTATAGAAAACCATGAGTTACGTCATATTGATTGCAGTAAATAATAGATCTTGACGACCTCCGTGTCGCTGTGCGCGCGCTGACGCATTATAAAGTTGGAGGTCCTGGGTTCGATTCCCGGCTCGAGTCTGGTCTGGTGCTCCCACCTGGTGCTTCGGCTGTGGCTTGTTATTACCCTACCGACAGAGACGAGTCGCAAAGCGATTTAGCGTTCCGGCACGATGTCCTGTAGAAACTAATTAGGAGAACGAGTTCACCATACCCCTAACAGGTTAGCCCGCTACCAGCCTAGGCTGCATAATCACTTATTATCAGGTGACACATATTGACGATTACCTTGCTTTTACATCGTCAATACGTTGAGAGACTTATCATGAATCTACGTCACGACAAGAAGTTTGGCATTATTCTGTACGAGTTTCACCATTCGTTTATATAAAATTTGCGCGTCGTGATTTGTTTGCGACGTACTTTTGCGAAATTCTATATGCCTTATGTTCTTTTGCATTTTTGTTTAAAGAAGTTATAACGGCTTTGCCTACCACCGGAGGCTTTTTGCCCACACCTAGAACCCGAATGTGCTTGTTGCTAACAATATAAGCTCTCGGATGCTTTCGATTGTGGAAGTGGCTGATTCAATGTTTCTACCATACAAAGAAATGCCAATAATCACCACGCTTGGCATGCTGGCATCACCAATAACGCTGCTGCCCGTTATTGTCAGTCAATTTTGAACCAGCTGTGCTTAAGAGATATACACGATGCACGAACCATATAGCTGCTACTGTGCAGAGAAATAAAACCACTTCATTTTATGTATTTAAAAAGCATAAACTACGTTATTTCGTTTAATTCTTTTCGAATTACATCACTACGATCCAACGCGCAGGTTGTTTAGATTGTGTCTTGTGTAAGACTAAATTAGAGATAACGTTAAATGTACTTGCCCGAGCGTGCACGTGCTGATTAATGGCTAGGGACAGGGCACATTACTGCAACGCATTGCAAAACTCCTGACATTACTTCAGTAGGTACGTTTTGTATAGACTAACGCACCTTGCAGTGCAAAACTTGCTATAGACGAATGGAATCATCACTTACCACCAGGTGAGATAGCCGTCAAGGGTCAACTTGTAGTGTATAAAAAAAGTTGTCTTCAGAGCACACACGGTTTGCATCGATGCTGCAACTATGTGGAATTTATTATTGGAAAATAGATTGTATTATCATAGTCACATGGGCAGCGAACGGCGAATTACGTGACATATTTTTGCATCAAAACATGTCTGGAAATGCATATTTCGCTGTCGCATAATAAGGTTTGAGGTCCTGGGTTCGATTTCCGGCTCGAGTCTTATCTGGTGGGAGGATTCGGCCGAGGTTCGTTACTACCCTACCGACAAAGACATGTCGCTAAGCGATTAAGCGTTCCTAAGCGTTCCTATTTAGCGTCTGGAAATTTCAGACATGTTTTGATGCAAAAGTCATGGAATAGTGCGTGCTGCCAAGATAACTTACGGTTCTGTTAGTATATAGAGAAGGCTCAGAAGTATTCTGCTGTATATAGATGAAGTTGTGCTCCGAGTATCTATGAGAGATCAATAATGAGGAAATGCATATTTCGCTGTCGCATTATAAGGTTAGAGGTCCTGGGTTCGATTCCCGGCACGAGTCTGGTCTGGTGGGAGGCTTCGGCCGTGGCTAGTTACTACCCTACCGACAAAGCCGTGCCGCCAAGCGAATTAGAGTTCCGCGCACGATGTCGCGTTGAAACCAATTAGGAGTGTGGATTTACCATAACCCTGAAGGGTTAGCCCGCTACCCAATTCTAGACTGCGTCATCACTTCCCACCAGGTGAGATAGCCGTCAAGGGCTAACTTGTAGTGTATAAAAAAAGGACCAGAGTTATGAACTAAGCTCAATGAGACCCGAAACTGATGTGGCAATTGGCTGAACATAGATCGGAGAAATTACGGACGTCTGATTGGCAATGTGTTAGAATAGGTAATAATCTCACAACGGTCAACTTAGCCTTGGTCGACCCTCAACTAGTTGGACAGACGACATCAAAATGGAGGCTACCGCTGAAAACAAGCAGCTCAAGACCGTAGGCTTTATAACTCTGCAAAAGACCCATGCCCAGTAGTGGACGTCAATCGGTCAATATAGAAATATGAATATTTAAAATACTGACTAAATATTTACGCCAGTCGGTTAATCTATACAAATAAATAAAATTGTGTCTGTTTGTAATATTGAAATAACCGTTTTTTACTACATGAATATGTATACGGTACATACACCAAAATAACATTTTTACAATTTTTGTCTGTCTGTTTGTTCCGGCTAATCTCTGAAATGGTTGGACCAATTTTTGCGGGACTTTTACTGGCAGGTAGCTGATGTAATAAGGAGTAACTTAGGCTACTTTTATTTTAGAAAAATAATGTTGCACAGTCCAAGTACTGTCCAGTCACGCGCATACCACCGCCTCTGCCATCACGTCTCGGGCGCCTCCCACTTCTCTCACCAATTGTTTTAATTTAGTAATTATTTCAAGTAATTCGGGTTAGTAATCTATTGCTTCGTGATTGAAAGACAAACAAACACACTAACTCAACGCAGACGAAGTCGCGGGCGTCAGCTAGTATAGAAATATGAATATTTACAATACTGAATAAAAATTTTATGCAATATATAAAAACGCCGTTTTACTTATTTGCCATTGCTATTCTAGTAGGAGCACAGCGCAGATCAATCTGCAACATATGCACTGTTCTTCAATATAAAAATGCAATAATATTGGCCTATAACCCATCTATTTATACATAATACAGAGGATCGCTAGCGAACGAACAAAGTCCGCGTATTTATATTCAAACACGAAATGTATTTTCTCCCCTTCACTGATTTGATAATTTATGATGTTTGCCGTCTGTTACAGCAGTAAATCAAGCAGTTCACGTGAAAATTTATTTTTCCACAGCCCTCTACGGCAAAACGCATTAGTCCACATAAAATAACTGATAAAGTTCGTACCAGAACAAACCGGGTCCCGCATTCACATGCCTCGACTTCAGAGTGACGACGGCGTAGCGCTTGCGCAGTCACATTGTAAAAGGCTGAAGGTCCTGGGCCCGATTCCCGGCTCGAGTCTGGTCAGGTGGGAGGGTTCGGCCGTGGCTAGTTACCAGGGTGGTAAAACAAAGACGTGTTGCCAAGCGATTAAGCGTTCCGGCATGATGTCCTGTAGAAACCAATTAAGAGTATGGGTTTACCACACCCCTAACAGGTTAGCCCGCTACCATCGTGTGGTATATGAAAAAAAAATGCTTAGATTAATTCTTTCTTTCATTATTAATTAGGTGTTCATAATTTCTCTAGTAGCTTCACCTTTTCTAGTAAAGGCTCGGTAGCTATAGCGGAAGCGTCAACTGAACGTGATAGTTAGGTATATATTACTCGATTACAACTTAGTGGTGAAGTTAATTGTGTGACAGCTTGTCTTCCATATAATAGTAGGTAATACTGTGTAAACTAGCCAATTACCGAAGCGTAACCTACGGGTGACCGCGACGATATAGCGAAGCAGTAATTAAGTTGGTAGCCACTTCAGATCTAATAACTGGATGCAGTTAGTAACGCTTATCGTAGACTGTTACAATTGTAAGAAATATATATATATATATATATATATATATATATATATATATATATATAATCATTTCTTATATGTCGCGTCAAGGGAGTCCGAGTTGTTTTTTGTAAGGGTGACATCAGCATTGCTGACGTCACGATTTTGTTCTCTTTCGCTCATAGTAATTAAAACCACAACTTGCCAGTTTACACTTTTATTGCGATAATAAGAGGTCCGAACAGTCCGACGTCTCGAGCGAGAGAATTTTTGAAAGGCATCGACCACCCGTATTAATAGCGAAAGGCATGCTTGTACGAAATTGATTGTTACTGTCTAAATTGTGTTAGCAAAATCATCAATAATTGAAATGTGGGTAATTATTGAATTCTTGAGGTTTTTGGCGCCGCTGAATAAAGTAAATAACTTCTTCGCGCCGACATACATATATAGGATCTATGAAACTTAAAGCCTAAGTATATAAGTATTTGTAATTCTTTGTAGTGCGTTGACTCAGTCTAAAACTCAGTCTACATCTTATGATACGGTGTTCGACACTACGGAAACGATCCTTAAGAGCGCATTTATTCGGATTATATTTATTACGGATAACCTATAGCTAATACATTTTCTAAACATTTTTAACGTTGTAAGCTAATGTGAATGTTTAGCTTTTTACAGGTTTTCACAACGTTCACAAATAGTTTCAAAGTAAGAAACATCTTAAGTCAATGCTCGAGTTAATATACAATGTATAATCATAATTAAAAAAAGACTACAATATAAAGGATAGGTCGAAAATTAATCAGAAACTAGAAATAAATTTAAAACATTCAAGTCCAAGATTGGCATATTGCAAATGTCAATTAGTACTATTATATGCGATGTCAATAATTATACGACTTAAATCAAGTATTTTTGTTATAAATTGGATCTATTGCTTTTTGTTTTTTTACATTATTTTATATATCAGATATTCTTGGTAAGGTAAAATATTTACATAGTTTAGTTCTACAGGAAACTAAGTTTCTTTAGAAAGATCTGCTCGTTGAGATAAATAGAGATATAAAGAATTATAAATAACACCGCGCAGAATGACTTTTTTCAAATTCAGCCTAAAATTTTCTATCAAAAGTCATTCTGCGCGGCAAATCATGGACGTCGTACCAACTTATGTTTGTAAAAGTAGATACTCGTAAACATAAATAATGCAACAAATAAAATGCATTATATTTCGGTTCAGTTATAATTAGTTAATACGTCTATCTTTCTAAACGTATGTAGATTCTCGCGCAATGATGAATCTCGCATGTTTTTATGCGTACTATGCAAATGATGCCGTCTCACATCCTGTTACCAACTAGCCTCATATTAGAATAGCAAAAACACACCTCTCAGTTCTCCCTTGCGGGTTCATCGATCGTGAATCAATTAAAATACCTTTCATTACTTAAGTTACGGGGTGATCCAACTTTATTTTATATATTTACTAGCTGTTGCCCGCGACTTCGTCTGAGTAGAATTGCTGATTTTACTTGAGATTGAGGTTACCGTGCGGCAAATGCCCTGCTTGAGAAAGTAAGGGAGAGGCAAATGTCAATTTGCCGATTTTCGTATCTCTAAATTAAAAAACATAGGACTTTCATACAAACTTCAAATCCCTATTTTACCCCCTTCGGGGTAGATTTGAATGAAAAGAATTTTTAACCTTATACTTACATCCTAAAATAAACCTATTTTCAAAATTTCAAGCTTGTAGACTTCATAATAAAAAATAAGCAAAAACTGTCATCCGCTTTTTTACCACCCTTAACAGGTAATATTAAAAAAAAAATTTGATGTACATGTTTTTTATTTATTATTATTAATCTTAATGCAAATGTTTGTGTCTCTAACTCTAAAAACAAAGAAATTTCATACAAACTTCCAACCCCCCTTTTACCCTCTTAGGGGTGGAATTTCCAAATATCCTTTCTTAGCTGACATCTCTTAACTATCAACTACCTACTTGCTAAATAATAGCTTTATACGTACAATAGTTTTTCAGATATCGTGTTTAATCAGTATGTAAGTAAGTCAGTATGTAAGTATGTAAGTATGTTAGTGACCTTTCGCTTTTATATATATAGATAGATAAGATGAACACGAGGCGTCTCCGTCGGTAATTTGGGTAGACGTGGGTTGCCGTCATATTCTTTATTTTTACACCAAAAATCTAGAAAAATGATAAGAAAACATAAACAAGAAGAAGCAAGATACAAAAGGCGGCCTTATCGCTTAGTGGCGATCTCTACCAGGCAATCTTTTAGAACTTTCTGGGTAGAAAGCTCGGTAAGAATTCTTACCCAAAAAACTTCTCAGTAACCACCTTAAGTACTTAGACTAAAAATAATGACTTGGAAACTATAAAACAAAACATAACAAATAAAATGTATTCAGTGCAGCCAACCGAGAGTCGACCTGCCAAGCGTATTCGTTGCGTGACGAGATCTATCGTTCGCAACAATCAACTAAAATTGTCGCTGAAAACGCTAAACAAGTGTGGAGGTGACTACTGTCTAACGAGGATTCCGTGACCTCACTTTTACTTCTACCTATTTACCATTGACTGCGAACTATTTTTTTTTATACACTACAAGTTAGCCCTTGAAGGCTATCTCACAGACGATACAGTCAGTCTCCGATGGTAGCGGTTTAATCTGTTAGGGGTATGGTAAACCCATGCTCCTAAATGGTTTCTACGCGACATCGTGCCGGAACTCTAAATCGCTTAGCTACAAGTCTTTGTAGGTAGGGTAGTAACTAGCCACGGCCTAAAACCTCTTACCAGACCAGACTTGAGCCGGGAATCGAACCCTGTACCGCCAACTTTATAATGCGATAGCGCATGCACTGCGCCACGGAGGTCATCAATTTTCAAGGGACTATGTCTGTTATTGCATTTACGTGTGACGTCTAGGACATGACATGGTTTATTTTGCTCATGTTTATAAAAAAATTGCTCTTAAATAAATAACTTTAATTGGCATGCGAAATGGTTATCACCATTTTAAATAGAATAGTTACCCGGCTGAGTTTATTGTGGGCTACTTCTTAGCCGAGTGTGCGTTTGGAACCCCCATAGTTTTAGTTTACGTTTTCCGTTTTTCGGAGTCTTGTGTCTTTTATTTAAACGTTATTAAATAAAATAACACTTGCCTTAACGATGAAGTACAAATATAACACATTATCATCATCATCATCATGATCAACCCATTGCGGGCTCACTAAAGAGCAAGAGTCTCCTCTCAATATGAGAACAGTTTGGCCATAGTCCACCACACTAGCCATGTGCGGATTGGCAGACTTCACACGCCTTTGAGAACATTATGGAGAACTCTCAGGCGTGCAGGTTTCCTCACGATGTTTTTCTTCACCGTTGAAGCAAGTGATAAGTTAGAGGTGCGTGCCCGTATTCGAACCGCTGACCTCTGATTCGGAGGCCGAAGCCTTAACCACTAGGCTATCACCGCTTCTAATATAACACAGATGCCATTAAAACCCTTAAGCTGAGAGGATACCCGTACACTGTAATGGATCGATAATTCGTAGATAATAATTACGCCAAAAATAATTATTATCTACGAATTATTATTGTAAATACCATCTGATTTCTTTTTACTCAGCCATTTTTCAGTTCATTACATACATATAACTGAATAATATAAACTAATAAAAGTGCGATGTAATGCGACCCATTTCAAAAGGTTTTCTGTGGAAAAGAACAGAACTACTTTTTACCTGTCTATTTAGTTAATGGAGATTTGGGTGCAACAGGATTAGCACTATCACGACGTTTAAAATAACGATCTCTAAAAACAGTAGATAAGCGACGACAATAGAACTAATTGAAAATAGTGCAAACTGTGAACAAAACCCAAGTCTATTGACAGACCGTTTCAACGACAGAATACGCAATCGATGGGTCGGAAACACAATACGCTAAAAATGTTGCGGATGATTGGACTCCCGAAAGTTGTGTAACGAAAGAACGTTTTCTATGTTAAAGTTTTTGGCAAATAATGGGATTTAAAAAGAAAAAAATAACTTTCATAAAATACAAAAGATGGTTGAAGAGTGAATTATTTTCATTCCATTCGATGAATCACCATTTGGTTATTTAATC
Source organism: Lasiommata megera (assembly GCA_928268935.1). Classification (NCBI taxonomy): domain Eukaryota; kingdom Metazoa; phylum Arthropoda; class Insecta; order Lepidoptera; family Nymphalidae; genus Lasiommata; species Lasiommata megera. Next base: position 13,812,802 of record OV743315.1, on the reverse strand, counting down.
TTTTGCGAAGTTTTACCTGAATTTCCAACGATCTCGGCATTTCAACGAATAGGAAAATAATAAACTTGACTTTGATATAACCATTGTAAAACCTATAACATATGAACACAAGAATAAGTTTTAATGAAATTATAAAAAACGGCTATTATCTATTGCAATTGCCGCAAAATACTGACAGCCTATATCGATAGAAAACTAACTTTCTTCTTCGAAAAATTTCGTCACACCTTCACTCCAATCCATTAATATTCCTTAATAATACTAACCTGTCTATATATATTGAAAAATATCTTTCAATAACTAATTCTCTTTCTTCGTTTATATTTAAAAATCAAGTCAATAATCTAATGTGCTGATATTAATAGAACTTTGAGGTAGTACCTAATTAATTTATTCATATAAAACACTCCTTAGCAAAAATAATCGAGATTAAATCCAGTATTGGTAACACGAACCTATTTTATTAAATTGCTCTTGAATATAATCGTAAAAGCTGAAACTTAAAAGATCAATGTTCTAGTCGAAGGTAGTTTTGTTCTTATTGTGAAGAAAAATACACGACTTGTGCGATTTTTTTTTTAATTAAATAATTTTTAAACAAATCAATGAATAGAAACATTTGAGTTTATTATTTGTAGTATAGTAGTAAAGATATACTTACAAATGAATCAGTTTTGATTGACCAAAATTAGAAAAAAATATTGTGAATTATATACTCGTTTCGCGGTCGAACCCGATGTGATGGCGGGTTAGTAAGCCGGTGCCGTTAACGTAGAATGCGCGTGTCGAAAGTCGCATGCGCAGCTATGCGTAATCGCGTTTGACATCGAATATATTGTAGTTCAATTACTAACCAAAGTTATTCTGCGCATCTATTAAAATAAATTGATCGGACTTTTATTGAAAAGAACAACAACAAGAGATATAATAAAATTGTGATATGTGATAAAAGAAATATTAAATAACGTTAGATAAAATTAAAATGTCGAATGTTCCGCTGGTACGCCGTGCGATCGTGGGAGCATCGTTGGCCCACAGTTCTGTATCCAACGACGTGTGTTCTGTACCTTTGGACGCAAGTCCGGATGAAGGGAGCCAATGGACCCCCGCAGCTTTGGAAAGAGCCGGCTCAACTTTGAAAGCTTTGAATCGCATGGCAAAGAGGCCACCCGTGCATATTCTTTTTGAAGATGTTGGGTTTACCGTCAGTTCTGGAAAAGGTATGCAATAAAATTTATTACATTTTAAATTTAGATTTATGTTTAAATCGTTAAAATATTATCCAGATATAAAAGCTAAGACGGACGAAAAGTGAAACCTGTTTTTCAAATAATCTTAATTATATTTATATATGATGTTCTACGTTCGGCTAGATTTTCTTTAAATGTATATTTATCGATTTCTCTGCTAATCGATCTGTGGAGCGATTTACAAAAATGTAATTGTATTAAAATTTAAATTGTACACTCTATCATCAAGTCAGAGTTCCATGTAAATCTAGGGAAAGCTTTATATTTCACAGCGAAGTACTGTGTTATTATAAAAATATTTTAAATCAAATAAAATCTTAAAATGATTGAGGTTTTTCGAGTCTAAGTATTTTTTTTTATGTTTCTAAGACTAAGCCTTTGCTAATGAAGCCCTAAGCGGTTATAAGATAACAAAATAATTCCTAACATTTAAAGGGTTTTAATATAAGCATTTTAAAAAAATATATACATCGCGATGAAACCTGTATATCTAAAAGTTCTCCATAACGTTCTCAAAGGCATGAAAACTACCACCACCTACCACAGGCCTAAACCCTCTCTGTGATGAAACGAGATAGATTTGTGTCACAAATAATTATGTCTTGTTCTAACTGTTACTAGAATGTGAGGTAAAAATAAACGAGCTAATATCAGGACGTAAGTTAGCTGTGACTTGTTGGGTTAAGCCTCTCACCGGCTAAGATACGAATGATAAATTCCTAAGTTGACCCAAACTAGTAATTGAACTTTGCGCCTTCCAATTAAAAGCGACAACGTACACTTGAGTTCGTCTAACCCCATGTCAGAAATAATACCTCAAATATATAATTATGAACAAAGCTAGTGATATTCTTCTTATTTCAAATCTATTATAATATTTGGATCTTTTTATTTAGGCTCACTCATTCGCAAATACATTTTTGGCTCTACTCCCCCTGAATAATATAATTTATATCTTTTAAACGCTTTGTCCTAGGCGTCTATAATAATAACACTTCCTTATACATTCCTATAATTCGTATGCGCCGCCTTTACAATGACCTTATCGCTAAGTAATAGTAATAATAATCATTTTTAAGAAAGAGATATAAAATTAAAAAAACCAAAACAAAACTCACTAAGTCACTTTTTTTTAACTGCATTCCCCTTCCCTTTTTATTTAATTTAATTGATTTTTTAGTTATCTTTACAAACTTTTTTATTTTTACTGATTTTTATAATTTCAAGTTTTGTATACATACTTTAGATTTTATCTTGGGTCAAAACTTGTTATTATTTATACTTCGACAACAATATAGTTATAACCTGTTTGTGTACCTAATTAGTGCGTAAGTGTTACGAGTAAATATATTTATACTCTAACAAAGCACATAAATTAGACACACGAAGATAGTACAATTAGTATCTAATCACTTGGCTGCATGTGATAATGTGTAGGTGTAGTACTTTGTTTTTTTTTGTCTCAATTTCTTTTCTTAGACTACTGTCATAACTTTTTAGGTCTAGGAATTAATTTACACATAATACTCAAAATAAGGTACAAGTACAATATGAAAAAGTACCTTTAAATAATTAAGGAACAACTACTTCCCTTTATTGTCAGCTGCGGTACACAGTGCAAAATTCTGATTTACCAAATACCTAATCTAAACTCAACTTTCAAGTCTAAAAGATACTGTGCTATTCTGTGAGCTGTGTAAAAGGTTAACGCAAAATTTAGAGCTACCACTTTAGTTTAGTTTACAGATTTGCTTACAACAACATTGGCACCAACGAATCTCTGAATTAAAATTACATTTCAAAAATTACTGCTATCATTTCTACGAAGGAAAAGTAAAGCACGTACTATTTTAAGACCTATACTCTAGTATATGGAAGCGGTGATAGCCTAGTGGTTAGGGCGTTAGCCTCCAAATCAGAGGTCGGCGGTTCGAATCCGGGCACGCACCTCTAACTTTTCGGAGTTAAGTGCGTTTAAAAAAAAATATCACTTGCTTCAACGGTGAAGGAAAACATCGCGAGGAAACCTGCACGCCTGAGAGTTCTCAGTAATGTTCTCAAAGGCGTGTGAAGTCTGCCAATCCGCACATGGCCAGCGTGGTGGACTATGGCCAAACCCTTCTCATATTGAGAGGAGACCCGTGCTCTGTAGTGAGCCGGTAATGGGCTGATCATGATGATGACTCTAGTATTATTTGAAGACCTCTTTATTAATAAACTAATTTAACTAACTAGTTAAACTGCTTTCTCTCTCTACCTTCGATAATTTAACGTGACAGTACCTAGGTGTGAAAATAAACATTGTATAACTAAACAATCGTTACACAAAGTTTATTAATAAAGGGAATGTGTTTAGACATTTAAGCACAACTAAATTGGCAGCAATTTCCAGAAGCTTAAGTTACTGAGTAACACATCCTTCCCCTGCGGTTTGGCACTAAAGTTAGCCATCAACGACTTCACGTTCTCGTTCAGATGATTCTAGCAGCTAATATGCAAGTGTCTTCTGCATCTCTACCCAAATAAACCCAAGCATAATTAAGTAATTAATTAACCCAAAAAATATTAATAGACGCGTTCTTGATTTGAAGGTGACGTGTCGCCAAGCGATTTGGCGTTACGGCACGATGTCGTATAGAAACCAATTAGGAGTATCGGCTTACCATAACTTTAACACGTTAACCCGCTATCATCTTAAACCGCATTATCACTTACCATCAGGTGAGATGCCGTCAAGGGCTAACTTGTGGAGTATAAAACAGTTCATAAATATATAGACGTCCATTTAACTACATACTAAATTATAGTATTTTTTATTTTTTTTGAGATTTATTAATTTTTATTGGCTATAATTTATTATACATTAAACATTTTACATAAAACTTAAAACAAAACTTAGATTAACCTAAAACTAAAAACCTTAAAAAAATAAATAAATATATAACATCATAAACAACATAAAAACTAATACATATACATAGATCATGGGTGATATCTTCGAATAAGTGTCTACCGTACAAGTTCAGATGAACTTTTTTGGTTTTTGCACCCTTACACCTAAAACAAAGACCTACCTACTGCTCTTATGGTCTTGAAATATTTAGTTGTTTTTTTTCAATAAATTCCATCATCAATAGGGGCGTTATAATTGATACGTGGAAAAGATTCGGAATTGTTATGCAGTGTTTTTTTTGTCACTGTCGCAGTCTGACATTTTAAATGTGTTGTCAGTTGAAAGTGACAAAACACTGCATAATTATGACCAAGTTATATGACAATTCAATTGAATTCATTTATTTATTTATTTCACTACAAGTTAGACCTTGACTGCAATCTCACCTGGTGGTGAATGATGATACAGAGTAAGCTGACAGCGGGCTAACATGTTGGAAGAATGCAATAAATCCTCCCTGATAGGTTCCCACGCGGCATCGCACCTTGCCACATCTTCGCCGGTCGTAACTAACCTCAATCATAGCCTGTTAGACAAAACCAAGAAACATATAAAACCATTGCAACAGATCCAATCGAACCCAGGAACTCCTTACAAAGCGGTTACCACTGCGCCGAAAAGGTCAACAAGAGTTGTTTGTTTGCAATAAAAAACCGAAAATATGTATTTTTATACTTGAAGGCTATTGAAGTTGATATATTTAATCGTCTATCCTTACTTACATAATAATTTAAATATGCAAGAATATTTGTCGGTATGTTCACTATATTCGCATTCGTATAAAATAATACTTTCTTTTCAATGCCACAAGTTTAACATGTGGACCAAAAAGCACTAACTATTTAAATAGTTATTTACATTACAGCCGCAAAAAAACTTAATAGCACCTTTTTTTTAAACTTCAAAGACAAACGAGCAGACGGGTCATTTGATGGTAAGTGGTCATCACAACATCTGTAGAATTAGAGTAGCCACCAATGCGTCGCCGGCTGAACCGATATTCCTATAGTTGGTTCCTACTCTGCAACATACCGAAACGCTTTATCGCTATGCCAATAGATTGGTAGCTAGCTGCGAACGCAGCCAGACCAGATTCGAGCCGGGATTACAACCTGGGAAAATCCATTGCATAATTCGACAGCGTACGCCCGGGGCCACGCAGGGCGTCAAAAACATACATACATACAAGTATTAAATATATAGTGTTAAATAAAGAAATGAAAAATCCTTCAATTATGCATCAAGCCAACAACACCTTGGTAATGTGTCCTATCAATATAAAAAAAAAACATCTGTTCAATACCCTAAAAAGCAATAAATATGTCGGAGTCACCCACATTGTAGCCTAATTAAAACTTAATAACACCTCGTTTGCATATAATATTTATAAATAATAAACCACAAAATTCTTCATCGACGTGCTTTTTTGTGATACAGTTTATAGAATAAATGCACAGTTTCTGTAGGATAATCATAACCCGCCACTCGGTTATGACCTCTTTATACTTATGTGCTCTTTATTTATAACATTTGTGAGGATATGTGGATACATAAATGGTACAACATTAAACTTGTATAATAAATGCGACTGTCTTCACATTTGCTTTTTACGCTTTCAAACCCCGAACGAGTTTGAATTTTAGTATATTTTTATCAAAGTGGTTTACACACACTATGGCGATAATATGAAATTTATATATTTCAAATGCATTTAAATATTACGGTACCCCAAATAAAGATCGTATTATAGATTTTTTTTTTATGCATTTCGAATGTATAAATTCTATTATAAGATTTTTTGCATATCCCAATAAACCTCACTTTCCGGTGCAGAACAAAGGACTACTTTTTGTACCGAATTGAATAAAATGCGGACTAAGTAACGGGCAAAAACTAGTGGCGTTTAATATCAAGTGCGGCGTTGTAAAGATTACTGGGCTGAACGTAAGCATTAGATACTTAATGAGGTATAATCGGTTTAATTCCTAGTCCCACACGTTAAAAAATTCCACCAAGGCCGCACAGCATTGTATTAAGATCTCAGGGTCTCTGCCGTAAAGACATCTTGATAACTGCATAATATATCCGCTGTTACATAAGTAATACCCTTTACCTTGATCGAGGTAACATTTATTTAATTATTGAATTAAATCGTGAAATCGTGTCTTAAAATTTTAACCGCGAGACTGTAGACTCGAGAGTTGGCGCTGATTAACCCAACGTAAAAATGGAGTAATGGGCAAATAGACAATATTAACTACCATATTTTAATATGCTATCGCTATGCCGCTTATCTGAATAGTGATCGTTTGGACTCCATTTTTTTTTGAAATACCATTCATTGTAGGTACCTTTTTTATTCACCACAAGTTAGCCCTTGACTGCTTCTCATGGCAAGTGATGATGCGGTCTAAGATGGTAGCGGGCTAACCTATTAGGGGTATGGTAAACTCATACTCCTAATTGGTTTCTAAACAACATCGTGCCGGAACGCTAAATCGCTTGGCGACACGTCTTTGTCAGTAGGGTGGTAACTAGCCACGGCCGAAGCCTCCCACCAGACCAGACTCGAGCCGGGAATCGAACCCAGGACCTCCAACTTTAAAATGCAACAGCGCACGCACTGCGCCACGGAGGTCGTCAAAAACCTCAAAGCAAACTGATAGCCTAGTAAGCAAGTGATAGCCTAGTGGTCAGGGCGTCAGCCTCCTAATCAGAGGTCGGCGTTTCGAATCCGGGCACGCGCCACTAACTTTTTGGAGTTATGTATGTTTTAATAAAAATTAAAATATCACTTGCTTCAACGGTGAAGGAAAACATCAGTAATGTTCTCAAAGGCGTGTGAAGTCTGCCAATCCGCACATGGCCAGCGTGGTGGACTATGGCCATATCCTTCTCATATTGAGAGGAGACCCGTACTCTGTAGTGAGCCGGTAATGGGTTCATGATGTAGGTACCTCAGTTATATTGGTTTGTAAATATTTGTATGTAACCTTAGTACTTAATCTGTTTATGGAATAATGTTTAGTGTTCGTAGCTATGAATAATAAATCTTTGGAAAACAAGATATCAATTTTATTCATATTAAAAAGAGCACCTTTCGAGTGTAAAAAGAAAGAAACAATAAAAGATGAGTGATATGTTTCTACTATAAATCAAATTGAAGAAGTGATTGATCTTAATAGTTCACTGATGGCAGGCTAATGGTGTTATTATTGTATTTCGACGATAACCTTGATTTACCTTGAGACGGCTATTCGCTGCGAAAGGTCACCCACGGACTTAATAAGTCGGATCCGATTATTATCAAGAACATAATATAAACCAGTTGTTCTTCTCGAACTAGATCCTCGCGTTTTTAATAAAAACACCTAAAGGAATTTAAAATTTCAACTTTTACCAGAAAGCAAAAAAATATATATACATAGGATAAACACAAAAAAAAATACACAGTTTAATTGGCTGGACAGGTTTACTTACCGGAAGTACATGCTAAATAATAAACTTAAAAAAAAGAACTTAATATTAAACTTAATGCTATAATATAAATGGAATAACGATTTGTTTGTTTGTGTGTATTTCAATCGAGCCGAATATGATGACAAAAAATAAAGTTACCTACTTTTTTTTTTTCTTGCTGGTCGATGCTTTTGCATCTTCCATGAACGAAGTCCGAAGAGTTGGTTCTTGTCGGTTTTGACGACCTCCTTGGCGCAGTGCGCGCGCTGTTTCATTATAAAGTTGGAGGTTCGATCCCTAGCTCGAGTCTGGTCTGGTAGGAGCCTTCGGCCGTGGCTAGTTACCACCCTACCGACAAAGACGTGTCGCCAAGCGATTAAGCGTTCCGGCAAGATGTAGGATAGAAACCGATTAGGAGTATGGGTTTACCATTCCCCTAACAGATAAGCTCGCTACCATATTAGACTGCATCATCACTTACCATCAGGTGAGATTGCCGTTAAGGGCTAACTTGTAATGGATAAAAAAAATATTGTTGCAAATCGCCGGCTTACTTCATGTTAAATGTTTATTACTGCCACGAATTGTGGCTCTGGTGAGTTGGCGTTGCAACTACCTATTGAACCCCATCCCGAATGATAGTACGAAACTAGTTTATCAATGTTTTTATATATTAAAATGAAATAAACCAGATGAAAGTAAAATTTAAGACCGCGATCTGCTCCGCGTTTAAATTCGCAACGACCTTAAAGCTTGAGACGGAAGAAGGTAATCTTTTGTGGAATAATCAATCACGTTAAGGATAATAAAAAATAAAAACATTTAATCATAAGATAACCAAAAAAACTTCCGCTTGGCCAAACAGCGACCTAACAATTTGGAACAAATCTAACAAACAATTCAATGACATAAGGCAAAACGTATCTAATTTGCTGTTAGATAGTCCGTAGAATGCCCTATTTGGATTCAAATGGGGCACCCATTTACAAAGAAATAAACACTTTATTTCAAACATAAAGTAATAAGTTAAATAGTAGTAGTAGGAAAGTATCCAGAACATTGTAGGCTTTTGCTGCAAGGTTCAGATGAACATACAGAAAATTTTGAAACGCAAACGCGGCCTTATGTGTTATTGCTTTGGTCGAGATAGTCTTGTCTACGATTCACGTCCTATTTCTAAGAGACGTAAAAGACGTTATGACGTGATACTGCGATAGAAAATTATCTTTTGGCACACATGTTAACCCTAGTAACAGATTCAAGATGAGAAATTCTAGTTGAGAAAATCTCATCGCCTCTTAGTCTCACTGTTTATCGTCCTTAGCAATAGCACCGCTTTTTACTCCTATATCCTATTCATGTGTGTGCGAATAAAGATAATAGATAAAAGAAAAAAGCCCCTGTATATATTATGATGTATACTTATTTAGTTATTTAATTCGTCTTTAAATCATCATTTCAATTTCTTAAAATAATGTGAAAAGTAGTGTTTGGATTATTATTTTTATTGTGCCACGCCGTTTCACCCGCGTTTTTCTCATTCTCAATTCTATTGGCAATACAGCGATACAGCCTATTTTACACGCTGATCATGTAACTTTTCATTGATGGCAGAGTTTCTAAAATCGGTTCCCTAGTAGCTAAGGCGTGTAAGCGTATGAAACAAACTAACTTACACACGCTATATAATATTAGGTGAGATTTATACATGAGAAGCTGTGATAGCCTAGTGGTTAGAGCGTCAAGCTACTAATCAGAGGTCGGCGGTTCGAACCCGGGTACGCACCCCTAACTATTCGGAGTTATGTGCGTTTTTAAAACCATTAAAATATGACTTGCTTCAATGGTTAAGGAAAACATCGTGAGAAAACCTGCACGCCTGAGAGTTCTCCATAATGTTCTCAAAGGCGTGTGATGTCTGCCAATCCGCACATGGCTAGCGTGGTGGACTATGATGACCAAACCCTTCTCATATTGAGAGGAGACCCGTGCTCTATAGTGAGCCGGTAATCGGTTGATCTTGAATGAATACGGTAGTTGTTTAAACTAAGTACAATTGCAGTTCTTATGCCTACATTTTGCAGCATAAATTACGTAATAATCTTTCAAACGATCTATAGTTTATTAATTTAAATACACGTAGGTATGTAATTAATTCTTAGTTACAACTTATGGCTTACAATAGCGATGTATACCATCGCTTTAAGCAGTATTATTTTAATATTGTTCACGCTCTTATTTAAGTTACATAATCCACCAACTACCATTTAAAAAATACTATTTTTAAACGCTTTTAATACGAAATGAAATTAATTAATGTATGATTAAATGAAGACGTGGCTTCAAGCAATTCAGCGTGCCGGTACTATGTCGCGGGGAAACCAATTAGGTATATGGGTTTAATTTAACCGCCAAAGGTGAGATTTGAGTCAAGGGCTAACTTGTATTTAAAAAAATAACATGCACGCTGCTACAATATCTACTTCTTTTATTTATTATGTTTATTTATTCTTTATTCTTCATTTGTCACCACAACAAATAAAAATAGAAAAAATAAGAAAAACAGAAACAAGAAGAAGCAGGATACAAAAGGCGACCTTACCCCTTAGTAGCGATCTCTGTCAGGCAACCTTAGGATTAGGAAAAGAAAAAGAAATTAGGTGGCATAATATATAAACAAAAACCTGCATACGAATAACTACATACTAATTACACTACAGTAATAAACTGACAATACAATACAGTAATAAATATTAAATTAAAATAATAATATACGCCTACCTTATAATATAAAAAAAAGATATAATATAAAAATAGAAGTCGTAATTTTTGTTTAAGATAATGAAATTAGACAGCACTTTGAAAGACAGTGAGTGACTGACTGTCTTATGCTCAATGGGAGCGCGTTTTACTTTGTACTTTTTTTTGTTTTATTTTTCATCTGCGTCATGTCTCTGATTGACCACAGTCACAATTATTGCTCTTATATAATACTTTATATCTACAATTAATGAATTCTACCAATTAATTTAAATGCATGCAAATGCTAATTTTAATCAAACTACAAGTTAATTATTATGCGTTTAATAAATCAAACGCTAACTAAACAAGAGGTTATGATTAAGTTAGCAACCTATTTATTATAGTGATATTAGTTTTATATTATTGCTATACTCCTGACAAGATAGTCCGCTACTGTCATAGCATCATCACTTACCACCTGGCGGGATTGCAGTCAAGGGCTTACTTGTATTTAAAAAAACTACATTTCTGTCATACCTAGATTACTTCTATGGATCTAACACATACATTGTATTGACCTGTAAACATAAATGGCGTTGGCAATTGAGAGGCTGAACCATTGACATATATTAATGGACCAGCCAGACATTAAAATGGTGCCTCACAAATGGAAACGAATTCATATCCATGCTTGTTTATCATTTACATAAACCTTTACACTAGTAGGACTTTTCTACAAGCTTACGTTTTATATAAACTTTGAACCTATTGAGAGACATCCCAGAAATTTCATTTGTTAATATGTTATAAAATTGTATGCAATTACCTTTAAACGAATTTCTCATTTTTTGTAGTCTAGTAGCGTGTAACACAAGTTTATTTTTACTTCTGATGTTAAGATTGTTGCAATAGCATGTTTTATTGAATTTTTTTATATTTCTATGGACATACATTAAATTTTCAAATATGTATTGGCCATGCAATGTCATTATTTTGACTTCGTTAAATTTTTTTCTTAATGACTATCTTGGAGCCATATTATAAATTGCACGAACAGCCCTCTTCTGCAGCACCAATATAGTGTTAATATCGGCAGCATTACCCCATCATAAAATACCATATGACATAATACTATGAAAATAACTAAAATATACAAGCCTAGCCGTTTCTATGTATGTCATATGGCGTATCATTTTAACCGCGTATACAACAGAACTAAGTTTGTTCGATAAATTATCTATATGAGGGCCCCATTGAAGCTTTGCATCTAAAGCTTTTCCAAGAAAAAAATGTAGTATTTACCAGATCTAATTCCTCATTTTTAAGCAGTACAGTGGGTGATATTTACATGTTCGTTAAACGTTCGGTGATGTAAATTTAATGCACTTAGTTATTTTCATTTAGTGCCAAATTATTGACTTCAAACCATACTACTACTTTAGCGAGATAGTTGTTTACATCGTCAAAAGCTGTTTCATGACGCTTTCTTTTAAACGTGAGTGATGTATCATCAGCAAACAATACTGTACCATGACTGTCCTTAGCAAGGTAAGGAAGGTCATTGGTGTAAATGAGGAAAAAGAGAGGAGAGAAGACCCATGCTCTATAGTAAGCCGGTAATGTGTTTACCATGTCATATTAATTGAAGTTGACAGTAACACGACCACAAGTCACAATGTAGTTTAGAAGAAATGGTGCTAGCAGCGACGTCATATCTTAGTATATATATCTATGACCCTGACTTAAGGTAATTGGACACAAGCTCTGTAACCTACTATGTAAATGTACCTATTTGTATGTTAAGTATAAGATTCATTACCCATGAAGGAGTATTTAGCAGTCAGTATTAATTTTTGATACTGTAAATCATCATCATCATCATGATCAACCCATTGCCGGCTCACTACAGAGCACGGCTCTCCTCTCAATATGAGAAGGGTTTGGACATAGCTATAAAGCATCGGTGCACTTCTGTAACGGTCTAGGCGGGGGAAAGGAATGCACCGTGGGGGTTTAGTCAGTAAGAGTCCGACATAACCACTGCGTCTCCTCGGACGCAATGGTATCCATGAGGATTACCCACGTTAACCCAAAAAAAAGGTTAACTAACTAGGGCCTATTTTCAGCCTAGTCCTGGAATCAAACCGTGATCCATATGCAAGCAAGTCATCTAGACCATCGAGGAAATTGATAACTTTATTCCATACAAGGTATATAATACCTTCATTGCTTAAGAATACTGTTATGCTTTCAATAACGTCAGGATCATACAAAAACGACGTAAAAACAAAGCCAAGGTTGGACATATTCTGTTGACCATGACCTACGTTGTCAGCCGACAGGATGATGAGTAGGTACCAAATTATATGCATCATAATGAACCCATCTCAGCGTGACAAGGGTCGCAGCCAATCAGGCTGGCTAAACTCGTTTTAACGGTAAAGGAAAACGTTATGATGAAAGCGTGTAATGTGAGATCTATACAGAACGCAATCTTATCTCTGACGGTAAGGTTTTAACTCTGACTTAGGATATAGTTAAAACCAGATAGTCACAATCAATGACAGCAATCTCACGTGGTGTATGTGATGACGCAGTCTAAGATGGTAGCGGGCTAACCTGTTGGGGTATAGTAAACCCGCACTCCTAATTGGTTTGTACACTAAATCGCTTGGTGACACGTCTTTATCGGTGGGGGAGTTACTAGCCACAGCCCAAGCTCTCATCAGACCAGACTCAAGCCGGGAATCGAACCCGGGACCTCAAATTTTATAAATGTGACAGCGCACGCACTGCGCCATGGAGGTCGTCAAACTTAAGAATATTTACAGTAGGTATATGTATTTTTTATATTTTCGCAGGTTCATAAAAACTATAACAGTAAAAAACCGGCCTGGTACCATAAAGAGGCCCACATTGAGGATTCCGTACCATAGAAGGATAGATTTAATATTTTTTTATTTCACTTCTTACACGGTAATATTATATAAACAGTATTCCAACTTCATACAAACGGACGAAACGCGAGGGATGCCTACGCGCCTCGGTCTCGACGTGCACTCAGCTCACAGACAGTCGCGACTGTGCCGCAGTAACGAACGGACCGTGTTTTGTTTTTTTCAACAAAAACCGCGCGATTGTTTTGAATAAAAATAAGTTTTAGTACATATTTAATATGACTTTGTTTTTTTGTTATTAATAATAGTTGTTTATTGTACTGTGTGTATGAATAATACTAGAAAAATAAATTTGACCGTCTATCTGTCACTAGATACATTAAATTTTATCAGAAGTAATTTTCCTACTGCTATAACAAATATATACCACAAAAAAAAAGGTTTTTTCTCGGTATTAATAACTACAACAATAGCTAGACTCATGAAATATTCACAGAATGTTTAGATATTTGAGAGGGCTGTGATTTCACCTAATTTATAGAGACGTTAATAAGCTAAGATAAAAAGTTAACATAAAAAATTATTAAAATAACTCTTCAGCTGTTTCTTGCATTTTAGTTGAGTAACTCAGAGTGTCGGTATTTAAGGTACCAGGACTATAATAAGCTTAATACGCAAATTAATTTAATTGTACCAAAGTGTGGAGAAAATATTCGATCAGTCGATCGATCAGTCGATGGATCAGTCGACCGATCAGTCGATCGACCAGTTGACAGATCAGTCGATCGACCAGTCGACCGATCAGGCGATCGATCAGACGTCCGATCAGATATATATATATTATTATGTCATTATGTTAATTAAGAAAACACTTAAAATTATACGTATACGTGTAGGTAACACAATAACAATTTAATATACTATAAACTAATTAATTTAAATCGCTCAAACAATTGGTTTACTTAAATTAGAGGAAAATTTCATATTAAATGTTGTTGCTGAGATCATGTTGTTTTACTTGTTATACTTGATGCACAACTTATTTTTAGATAGGTATAGGTAATAAATTCTTAGATGGAATAAAACAGATAATATCAGAGCCACTTTCTGAGTGCTGGCTTAAAACGTTTATTAGGCATCGGTTGGATATGAAGTAGGCAACGAAAAAATATTTTGATTCACATTATTAAATATTATAATAAATATTCTTTTAAATGAGAGCAGTTCTAGGAAATTGGTTCAAAACCAACCTTAACTGTACGTAAATATGCATGATATTTTATTTGGTGTGGTATACAAAATATTTTTCATACACTACAAGTTAGCCCTTGACGGCTATCTCAAGTGAGATATGAGCTGATCGCTAAATTGCATGGCGACACGTCTTTGTCGGTATGGCTAGCAATGGCCGCAGTCTCTTCGAAATTAGGATTTATCTTAAAAAAGGTAGTGAAAATGGGAACGGGAATAGGATTGATACATAAGATAATCTTCAGTTATTATTATCAGATATTTCTGAATCGAACCGCTAAGGTGTGGAACTCACTTCCAGCATCAGTGTTTCCAGCCACGTATAACCTTAGTTCCTTCAAGGGAAGAGTGAATAGGCAAGCGCGCTCCAACCTAGACCTCATCAGTGCCTTGTGGTACTGATTGGCGTCAAGCACAAACCTATCTCATAATAAATAAAAATTCTTAGTCCATAGAAATTTAACAAAAAAAAATTTTAATAAAATCGCGGGCGTATTGTATTGTGTGTGTGTGTGTAATATTGTGTTATGTGTGGCCTGGGAGAAATATCAGCATAATACAAAAAAAAAAAAATTAAACAAAACAAACACATTGTTGCACAATTTATTTTGTTTGTAAATAAGTAAATGAAAATGAAATAAAAAAATACATTCTATCCTACAAAGTAAGGAAACACAAACAGCGATGAGACACATAAAAAAAGAAATAAGAGGTACGCTGGGCAGCCTTATCGCTAAAAAGCTATAAAATAAATGTTCAGCATAACAACTGCTCAGACATTGATGTAATTTCTCATAATAACAGCATCCTGTAGAAGGAAATAAAAGCCCGGAATTATTCCGCAAAAGAACTTGGAGACCCGCCCAGGTCCGTTCCCGTAAAATTTAAAGATAAACTTATTTTGTTAAAAAAAAAAAACAGTAGATCGTATCTCAAGACAATCAATCTGGCTGGCAATGTCGCTGGGCAGCGGTCGAGTACACGAGTGTTCCCGTGACCCAGCCACCAGGCGACGCGAAGGAGCATCGCTTGGTTTTTGTGGGTATTATATTCAGGTCGCCAGTCTGGCTGCCAGGAAGTCCCACATACCCCGTCGGAAGCGGCGCAGTCTTGCCTGCATGCATAAACGCATTTCCCAGCGTGAAAAAAAAATCTCAAGACAGACAAAGGATATATTCGTAGATAAGATCCCAGCTCGAGATAAGTCGCCGGCAGCTGCTGCTTTTAGATGTAATATTTAAAAATAAAAACTAACCTATAAAAAATTGACAACAATGATTGATCTATGAGGAATTGTATGACTGGTTTCGCAAGTAGTAATAGTGCTAAAATGCGCTTATGTTAACAGATACAGAATTCAGTGTTTCCGACAAGACTATAATAAAACTTACAACGCTTTCGGGTTGATTTGAATATGTAACAAATTGGACTTTGGACTTACCGATGAAAACTCAGTTTTGTTCATAATTATTTTTAATTTAACAAACTTATCATATTGAGTAAGCACTACTAGTAACAGCTTGATAATGATGATTGTAATAAAAAAGCGTAATAATCAACTTATTAGTAAAAATGTGTGAAAAATATAATTTGGTTCACAAATTGTCTGTTTACGTTATTTTGTTAGTGAAAAATCCAATCCAATTTTATTTATTTTCATATCCAATTATATTTTATTAATATTAATCAACAAATAATCGTCAGAAATACTTGGACACTTTCTCTATTAGATTTTGTGTGGGACTACGTATCCTATACATTTTTGATCGAAAATGATTACATTCGTTGACACTGTAGTTGATTCTATTGAACCTTTTATTCCTTACTATAAAAGTGGATACAAAGATAAGTAAAGTGAATACAATTTCGAATTAATTCATCGCCTCCTTTTTGTGAATTGTACATAGATACGGAAGCCGAATTAATTCATTTTTATAAGTAATAATTACTAGACCTGACAGCTAAAGTTGACAGTTGGCAAGGAAGCGGACAACGCAATTACTAACTCCAGGCTATAGATTGCAAGGCCAAACATTGAATTAAATACCGTTACAATCTTGGGACCGAAATGGATACTACCACGTCTTGGAGCAATACCTATGATATAGTAGTTTCAACGTTCCGGCTCAATATCGCATAAAAACCAAATTAGGAGTATGGGTTTACCCTAACAAGTTTGACCGCTATCATCTTAGACTGCACCATTAGTTACCACCACGAGATATTCTCTGGGTTTTCCTCTCTCAATGACTGTTTGCCAAAATATCCTAGGGTAACTTTTGCTGTGAAACATTTAATGGGACGGGTCAGACCGGTTTTTGGCGTGGCGTCGCCACAGTAACTAATCCCAAATCAGAAATGATTCTTTACATCAGCTGTTTTTTAGTTTTAATGCAGGTTTTAGGTCATTAAGTATTTGTTAATATACTGCACAGTATTTTTTTGTACAGATTACGGGTTGCCTCTCAATATGAAAAGGGTTTGGCCATAGTCCACCACGCTGGCCATGAGCGGAATGGCAGACTTCACAAGCCTTTGAGAACATTATGGAGAACTCCCAGGCATGCAGGCTTCCTCACTATGTTTTCCTTCACCGTTAAAGCAAGTGATTTGCATTTTTTTTTTAAAACGCACATAACTCCGAAAAGTTAGAGGTGCGTGCCAGGATTCGAAACGCCGACCTCTGATTAGGAGGCTGACGCCCTAACCACTAGGCTATCACCGCTTAAGGTATCACCGCTATCACCGCTTAAGGTTATATAGTGATAATTCTCTTGAGTTTAAAATATACTTAAAAGGCGTTAACACCGTAAACATTAGTTTATTAATAAGTTTTGGTCAGTATCTCTTGTTGCTTATTATATTATATGTTCCAAATTCAGGCAAATAATCTAACTCGAAGATGCATTGTATTTAAGATAAACCACTTGAAAGCTGTCCGTTGAAGCCTTTGACTGTCAAAGCGAGAAGCAGATCCTTTGTAACAAAGACTTTCACAATAACGCATAAACTGCACCGGATCTGACGAACTGACGAAATCTACATGTCCGTAAATTTATAATTTATAAATTGTAATACAGTACACTTAAGTTACTGAGTATGCGGTGCGGTGCGGAAGCGGTGATAGCCTAGTGGTTAGGGCGTCAGCCTCCTAATCAGAGGTCGGCGGTTCGCATCCGGGCACGCACCTCTAACTTTTGGGAGTTATGTGCGTTTTTAAAAAATGAAAATATCACTTGCTTCAACGGTGAAGGAAAACATCGTGAGGAATCCTGCATGCCTGAGAGTTCTCCATAATGTTCTCAAAGGCGTGTGAAGTCTGCCAATCCGCATATGGCCAGCGTGGTGGACTATGGCTAAAACCTTCTCATATTGAGAGGAGACCCGTGCTCTGTAGTGAGCCGGTAATGGGTTGTTCATGATGATGATGATGAAGTTACTGCGTATGGACAGACCCGCCTTTTTTACGGTTGGTGCGAAAATATTATAGGAGCACAATAGTTAGCAGTTAGTTAGCAGATGTCTTCATAAAGGCGTTCTAACGAGGTATATTCCGTATTAAATGATTGACATTACACGACACGACAGTATAGTTGATTAGTATGTCGTTCATGAGTATTCTCTAATGCTTAAAAATCCGGCTAAGTTCGTTCTTCTTCTTAGACTTGTGCGGTGCGTTTGGAACCCTCTTAGCATTGTGTAGTCAACACCTTCAAGTCGCGACTGAAAATTTTGAATCATCATCATCATGATCAACCCATTACTGGCTCACTACAGAGCACGGGTCTCCTCCCAATAAGAGAAGGGTTTTGGCCATAGTCCACCACGCTGGCCATATGTGCGGATTGGCAGACTTCACACGCCTTTGAGAACAGTATGGAGAACTCTCAGGCGTGCAGGTTTCTTCACGATGTTTTCCTTCACCGTTGAAACAAGTGATATTTTAATTGTTTAAAAACGCACATAACTCCGAAAAGTTAGAGGTGCGTGCCCAGATTCGAACCGCCGACCTCACCGAACCACTAAATTTTGAATAATACATTATATATGGACGATTCGCGCCTATAAAAGATTTACATTTGAATATTAAGCTATTATGAATTTTGATTGTTTTATAATGTTGTTGCTCATCAGGTGAATTTAGTTTTTCACAAACCCCGAGGTAACCATGAATACCATGGATTAAATATATATTCAATCCAGCGTATAATCTATTTCCATTTCAAATATCAGCCAAATTGGTTCAGTAGCTCCGGTGTGAACGGGTTGCAAACATACACACATACAGTACATACATTCACACAAAACAATCGTCTTTTTAATATTAGTGTGATCACATCTTTTTATATATATGATGGATGACTCCAGTTAATATGTGTACTATGCAAGAACACAATAATACCCAATTGTAGGTAACAAATCTATTAGATGCATGAAGCATGCTCTAAAATTCAAAACTCAGTCGAAATCATACTAATATGACCTTGAAATCTAGGGTATATAAATAAAAAATATTCCTAAAATATTGTATTATATACTCTTCGGCGCGGAGGGTCATCCTCTCCTCTGTCACCATTTCCTCGCAGAAGAAAGCTACAGCGTTCGTAGCTCACCACGGCGATCAATTCACCTAACTCTTTCTATGTTACCCAAAGAAAAGTACTTGGGTAATGTAAGTTCTCGTTCGTGTTTTTGTTTGTTATGCGTAATACAGTGTAAAACCCAAAGTCAAAGTCATAATCGTAATTTTAGTCTAAGCATTTAATTGACGCTGTTGCTTCGTTCTGACTGTATTCTTACGTCACTCCAGTTTTTTATCGTGCGAATTACGTACACAATATCCAATTTTGGTAATAAATTATAGATTTATATAAAACCCAAAGCTGGTTTGATACTCGTGGCTAAATTAATTTTTTAATGAAAAAAACAGGACAAGGTTATGATCGACGCTAACTGTTTTTTTATCCTTCTATATTTTATATCTCTCAAACCTAAGCTGTTTTTTTTGGAAAAGTGTACCAATTATCCAGTCGATACATTTTGCGAGGATCCAATTATAATCCTTACGTTGCTCTATGCTTTTCTCTATTTTCTACTAATGTTAACGTATAGATATTATTCGGTGCTAGGATTTTTTATTATCACAATACAAATTTTAGTAATAAATTTAATCGAGTTAAATAAAGGCAAGGTATTTTTAATTACCTATTAAGGGTTTAGAGATGATGTTACCGCTTCAACTGATGCGTTCTTTAATTGGTCGCACGACGCAAAGTAGTACGCAATCGCGGACGTAAGTCACATTAGGTTGGCCTTCGCTATGAATTATCTATAATACACAACGTTGTTTAGCAAACTCTCCTTAAAGTCTTTATATGTGGAGATTTACATAAAGTAAAAACTATGTTCCTTGAACACATTTTCCGCCTATGTTTATTTACATCCACATATACTGGGCTACTTAAGTTATTTGTACTTCCCGAGCAGCCCATTAGAAATGGGGGCACCTTTCCACGTAACTAATGAATAAAGTTTCTCCATTCAACCACCTCTTTCAAGCCATATTGTTAAACTTTGTAGGTCTAGAGCGGCTCATGGTTAAACATACTGCGTTATTAATATTACCTACAATACAAATATTTATTTTTTTAATTAAATTGTTATGGACTCTATCTGCCCACAATTTCACTCGCGTAAAAAGCTTTCTTCTATAGTGACGAATAGTATATTACTAGCTTTATGAGTATAAATAAAATACCATTCATCATCATCATCATCATCATGATCAACCCATTACAGGCTCACTACAGAGCACGGGTCTCCTCTCAATATGAGAAGGGTTTGGCCATAGTCCACCACGCTGGCCATGTGCGGATTGGCAGACTTCACACGCCTTTGAGAACATTATGGAGAACTCTCAGGCATGCAGGTTTCCTCACGATGTTTTTCCTTCACCGTCGAAGCAAGTGATATTTTAATTGCTTAAAAACGCACATAACTCCGAAAAATTAGAGGTGCGTGCCCGGATTCGAACCGCCGACCTCTGATTAGGAGGCTGACGCCCTACCCACTAGGCTATCACCGCTTTACACCGAAATACCATTCAAAAACAATCATTTTCCGATCATTTGACGTCACTTTGAACGTTCAAAGAGTTCTAAATCTTTCAGGTCCGTTATGATTGGTACAAAAGATTACCTACATTACCTATTACGGTCGGCTGCCACCTAATAACCAACCTAAATCGTGACCTCAGTGCTCCTATTGATCATTATTGCTTGTCGGAGAAGTCCATGACTACTTGCCAGAACCTCGTTAGTTATTTCGGTGCAACACTAACAGAAAAAATTGTCCTGGGTCCTATAGTTATGTTTTTTGTCCCTTAGTTAAATTAATTTGGAGGAGATTATTTTAATTTTAAATAATTAATTAATTATTATTCTATACGCAATTATTCTCTGTATTTTGATTTATTTTCTGTACTTTAATAACATTGGCCATTAACAGCACAATAACCTGGCAAACTGGTAAGAGGCAAGATGGAAGTTAAAAAAACATGTGATGGAGCTTCTGAGAATAGCATGGAAGGCTTTAGACAAAAACTCAACTATAACATTAGGTTCCGAACACAACATACAGTAATTAAGTTAAGAGAGAAAGCGAGAAAAAGTCAATGGCTATATGCTTCGTACTGGACTCTACTCTTAGAAAACCCGTGTGTTAAAATATATCAAGGTCAGGTTACGCACTTATGAAGATCCCATCTTCAAGATGTTAACGTAGATGATACTATAAAGCAGTCAAATTTGTATTACAGTTTATATCATAAAATTAAAATAAAGCATCCATTCGGTGCAACATTTTTCACTTGGCGAACTTTAGAAGTTCGCCAAACAAAGTACTGGCACTGCTACCATTGTAACTGCTAACTTCTTCTCGATTTCTATTAATATTTCTGTGTTTTTATCGTTTTAGCAGTCTCAGCATTCCGTTTTGTTTTTATGTTTTCTAGTCACATTTGGGATGAAGTTTGTATAACAGCAACGTTGAATTGTATTTTACTCTTACATTTGCGGCTTTACGGTGACTTTATCTTTTTTATATTAAATGTAAAGGCCTAAAGTAAAGAAATAACCCGCCAGGCAGTCTGCGAAAGCTTCTATCGGATTTTCAATAAATTTACAGTAAAAGACAACGTTTCTTTTGGAAACTAAAAATATACTGCTACACTACATGTATTGCTACACCATGCTTTGTATTGTTCATATGTATTGTATTGTTTATTAGATTTAACAATAAAGATTTAATTTAATTTAATATATATACATTATATACATATAATAAATTAAGAAAAATATATAGAGCTAAATATATACAAGTTAAACTTAAGACCACCCATGCGGAAATTCTATTATAAAAGTAATACGTCTATTACTGTATAATCGTAACCAGTCCGTTAATGCGTCAGTGACTTTTATGCAACTCGCAATTTTCACAAGTTATCTTCATTATTTATTAATAAATGTTATATTCGTTGAAAACGTGCAACAGTGCCACTAGAAATTTTATGATATGAAAGGAACTTTTTTAAATCTAATGATAAAAGTGAAGACCTGATGTTAAATCATTACCCTCGCCCATGAACAACTGCAGCATCAGAGCTGCACGTGAGGCCATATCACCTGATGTTAAATGATTACCGTCGCCTATGAACATCTGCAGCATCAGAACAGCTACCTATGCGATGTCGGCTGTACCATGGCATGCATATTCCTAGTAGGTTTCCCGGCATTATACCAGAATACTAAATCGCTGGGCGCTATGTCTTGGACAGTAGGGTGGGTAACTAGCCGATCCAGAAACTCTTACTTTATAATACGACGGCGTACGCCATACTTTCGTTTCTTGCTTTATTTACAGGAAATCTATATCATGCAACCCTCAAATGACAAAAATCAAAAAATACAGTATCTTCGAAAAAACCTTAATTTTGTTAGCACCGACGATTGACAACCTCAGTGGCACAGTGCGTGAGCTGTAGCATTATAAAGTTGTAAGTCCTGGGTTAAATTCCCGGCTCGAGTCTGGTCTTTTGGCAGGCTTCGGCCGTGGCTAGTTACCACTCTACCGACAAAGACGTGTCGCTAAGCGATTTAGCGTTCCGGCTCGATGTCGCGTAGAAACCAGTTAGGAGTGTGGGTTTACCATGCCCCCTAACAGGTTACCCCACTACCATACTAGACTGCATCATCACTTACCATCAGGTGAGACAGCCATCAAGGGCTAACTTGTAGTGTATAAAACCACCATGAGAACGTTATTTGTGTTCATACAAAAAAATCTTCATTCTACTTAGATACTAGTCTAAATCTTAACAAATTGGCGAAATCACTTCTATACCCTGTTAAGATTATTCTATTTTGTAACTTATCTTGTTAACTAATAACTTATTTTTTTAAATTATTTTTTTCAATGTTTGTAAAACATACTTTACAACAAAAATTAGCAAAAATAATGTTCACGTTTTAAGACAAGTAAGAAAAATAGACAATAAGTCGAATTGTCTTCAGTAAGAAGTACTTATGAAAAATGATTGGTCACGATCGAAACTCATTGCACCATTATGGAAACGTCTTTACATTCGATTTGTTATTTTCCATAGCACTTTTTTCGGAGTCGTTGACATTGGGTTTATGTAGTTACATACGTCATCACTCGGAGTTGGAGTCACGTGTCGGTGTCAAAGGGCAAGGGGTACAAGGTTAAATTAACGTTAAATTACGCCGAAACAAAGTAGCATTAACAGAACAATTACATACATTATTCGGAATAGTGCGCTTAACTATTTTAAGTAAAAACCTTTTAGGCAATGTATGGTTGTAGTTTAGTAAACGGAAATATGTTTGAGTTCGGTGAAACATTAAAAGTATTTTAAACACGTTTCACACAGTAAACCCTGACACTCTGGGTGATAACCCAAGTAATTCGTGATCATTTTTTTTTATCCACTACAAGTTAGCCCTTGACGGCAATCTCACCTGATGGTAAGTGATGATGCAGTCTAAGATGGTAGCGGGCTAACCTGTTTGGGGTATGGAAAACCCATACTCCTAATTGGTTTCTACACGACATCGTGCCTTTGTCAGTAGGGTGGTATAGTTACCACCCTACTGACAAAGGCAGTGCGGCAGTGGCTAGTGCCACGGCCGCAGCCTCCCACCAGACCAGGCTCGAGCCGGTAATCGAACCCAGGACTTCCAACTTTATAAAGCGACAGCGCGCGCTGCGCCACGGAGGTCGTCGTAAATCGTAATCAATCAATTAATCATAACCTTTATTCAAATAGTCCTTTAAAAGGCACTTTTGACGCGTTAATAATTTACATAGTAGCGATTTTATGGTGATAATTACATTAACAACTTAAAACTAAAGCCATGAAAGGTCTAATAATAAGCCTACAAAAAAAAAATTAGCCATGTCTTTTTGTTATCGCCATCTCATATGCCACTTAAAGTTATTTAAGAGCTATCTCGTACCCGATCTGTTTCTCGACTGGAATTCAAACCGGACCCAAAATGTTTGTCTATGAAAAAAAATAAAAAAAAAGTAGTTTTAATTAATTCGCGTCTACAACCGTTTACATATTTATCGATAAACCAGAAAGGTATTTTTAATTATCTAATGAGATCACTCACGTAAATTGTTGCTATTGAACCCGTCTTTCTCAGAATTTATAAAACGCAAAAAATATTTTATACTTGATATTTCGCGCTTTTCGTCCGCGTTTTTTTAAATATATTTTAAGAACCAACTGTTTATTATAGTATTACATTTTTTATAGATGCACTCCTCGCGAAAAGGTTACAGGCGAATATGATCCATCCTAATAACATTGTAACCGGAAAAATCCAGAACATTACAAGCTATAATATCGATGTAGAACCCCAAAACAATTTTTTTATTTAAAGCATTTTTGGAAAACAGATGTCCAATTTTAATTTGATGCACCAAAGTTGATCAAATTTATTATTTAAGTCTATTTTTAATAAAGGCATATAAGCAGTTATTTATGATATTAGAATATATAATACAAAATCATTTTTATTAAACAGTTTGCCTAATTATGTCATATTGCTGGTTGTACAGGTAAGTACAGGCTTCCTAAATAGGCACCGGTCTGCTCCAACGCGGATTGAATTTGCACTAGAGATTATTACCACAAGGTTACTATTATCACATATTATCAAATAACGATAGCGACTGGGACTAACATACCCTCCAAAGCATAATGATTGTCTATCCATTAACAAAGCCCAATTAACAAAGAAAAAGCACATTTTTTTACACACTACAAGTTAGCCCTTGACGGCAATCTCACCTGATGGTAAGTGATGATGCAGTCTAAGATGGTAGCAGGCTAACCTGTTATGGTAAACTTACACTCCTAATTGGTTTCTACACGACATCGTGCCGTAACGCTAAATGGCTTAGCGACACGTCTTTGTCGGTAGGGTGGTAACTAGTCACGGCCGAAGCCTCCCACCAGACCAGTCTCAAGCCGGGGAAGGAACCCAGGACCTCCAACTTTATAATGCGACAGCGCAAGCACTGCGCCACGGAGTTCGTCAAATTTTTTAGCCCAACCCGAGTATCGAAACCGGACCTGGAATTCTGTACTACTATTCATATACCTACGAGCCAGGACACATTTAAATGAACTACACATACGAGTACTTTAAGCTCTCTAGAATTCTCTCGTATTATAAAGAAACCATCCAAGAAAATTAAAAAATTAAATAAAAAAAATAAACGACCTTCATTGATCTCTGCGAGCAAAATAAAAATACTAAATTGTTTGATTGACCGCAACCTTATCCGGCAGATAGTTGAATAAATAAATAAAATACATAAATTATAACTACGTTGATGTTTAATAATAAAACTGATACAAATGTCTCATCGTCTTAATAGAGCATGGTCTCTCTATATGAAAAAAATATCATAGAATACAAGAATATATTATTTATTATATTTATAAAAGAGACGGTCCAAAATTCTGTGAAGCGTAGGTGTGGTCTTGTAACAGCGGTTAGATAAAATATTATATAATCAAACAATAAACAGCCAGTATAATTTGCTATATTCCGCCGACAACCGGGAGATTTGTATAATATAACACCATTGTTATATTATACAAATCTCCCGGTTCGCGGCGGAATATAGCAAATTATACTTGCTATTTATTGTTTATCAGGGACTTCCGCAAAGTAACGCCTGCTTCTATTCATTATAATACCAATGTTGAGGTTTTAAGTCCAGGAATTCATTTCAGTGGTAAAAATATTTTAGTCAAAACATTTATGGCGAATTTATCTATTATTGACGGTTCTCGCAATAGTCAACGGGTCATTGATCCATTACCATTTAAAAATACGACACCACGAACAGAAATTTGTGTTAGTGAAATCCGATAGCAAACATGTATACCCACAATAATTATTGGATCAAAAATTGCATTTGACAATATTTTTTTAGAAATAACTGTTTTTTTATCTCAAGCAT
The DNA here is from genome assembly GCA_928268935.1 of Lasiommata megera. Taxonomy (NCBI): domain Eukaryota; kingdom Metazoa; phylum Arthropoda; class Insecta; order Lepidoptera; family Nymphalidae; genus Lasiommata; species Lasiommata megera. The sequence goes on along the minus strand of OV743315.1, from coordinate 13,786,688 downwards.
TTTAGCAAGGTATGGTTTTTAGGTAGGTAATATTATATAAATGGTAGCGTTTGATTTTGCGGAACGGTACGGTGAAGGAAAACATCGTGAGGAAACCTGCACGCCTGAGAGTTCTCCATAATGTTCTCAAAGGCGTGTGAAGTCTGCCAATCCGCACATGGCCAGCGTGGTGGACTATGGCCAAACCCTTCTCATATTGAGAGGAGACCCGTGCTCTGTAGTGAGCCGATAATGGGTTGATAATGATGATGATGATGATGTTTGATTTTCAAACTAATTTATTTTGATTTAAACTGATGTTTTTGTTACGCTATTTATGGTAAAGAGTACAACAAGTGACCCAAAATGGACGGTCTCATTTGAAATGTCTGTTTAAATTTTCGAAAATGCGGACGGGATTTGAACCTGCATCTACGGCAATTGCAGCCTAATTAAGCAACTAGCAAAGTACTTTGTTAATTAAACAACGATCTCTATAGCGGCCATTATAATTTATAAATACTCACCCCAAGTGTATATAATAACACTAAAATTAAAACATCTTATGAATGATCTTTGATACTTATTTAGTGGCTTCAATGCGAGCGAAGCCGCGGGTAAAAGCTAGTAACTTATGACACAAGAAAACAAAAAAAATTACGACATCCGTGGCGCAGCGCGTACGCTGTCGCATTATAAATTTAGATGTCCTGGGTCCGATTCCCGGATCGAGTATGGTCTGGGCTTCGGCCGTGGCTAGTTACCACCCTACCGACAAAGACATGTCGCCAAGCGATTATGCGTTCCGTCACGATGTCGCATAAAAACCAATTAGGAGTACAGGTTTACCATACCCCTAACAGCTTTGCCCGCTACCATCTTAGAATGCATTATCACTTACCATCATGTATGATTGCCGTCAAGAGCTAACTTGTAGTGTATAAAAAAGCCAAATGAAACCCAAGTATACAAACACTCTTAAGTCCTTATTTAGCACGAAAAGGAGACAAAATAATAGTTTGGAATAAATCTAGTCAGCGACTTTAATGGTCGAACGTCAATACGGAGGGCCTTTTAGAGCCTTAGCTTGAACGGTTAATGAATGCTTGTTAAACTTATGTTTAATGGAACTACATACTCAAAAGTCAGCGTAAGAGTTTTAGGTTTATATATTTTTTTAAAGTTCTTAGGTTTAGGTTCATATACCCAGCTAAGTTTGTTGTGGGCTTCTTCTTAGAGCAGGGCGCGTTTGAAACCCTCATAGCTTTAGTTTTAAGATTACGAATGTAGTTATCACCATCAAATCACTACTATGTAAATTATTGACGCGTCAAAAGTGCCTTTTGTAGTTATCACCATCAAATCACTCCTATGTATATTATTGATGCGTCAAAAGTGCCTTTTAAAGGACTATTTGAATAAAGATCATTTGTTTGAATTTGATATAACATTGAGAATAGGTCATGAATGTCAATTTGCAGATTAAATACAATTCTAAATTAATACATACATTGTTGTCGGCAATTAAAATATTTATTGTAATATTATGCCCAAGGTAGGAATGACCAACGTGGCATAACTAGATGGACGTCACAAGTCTCGTGGCGGAGGAATTCGCCATTGTTATTCCCCTAGGCTATTATTATATATTATGTATTTAAGATTATTATATTTAATTATTGTCATGCTATTAATAATAATTTCAGCATTATTACGATTGTCATCATTGCAATTTTAAATCTATTGACATCACGCTTCTGAGCAATGGCCGACTCCCTTGCAGGAGAGGAATTGCTAGAACACGCTGGTCCAAGATAATATTATAAAACTATCTGTTTCATATCGTCCACGTTATTAATTCATATCGTCCACGTTATGTTTATATTATTGTTTTTTTCAGCATCATCATGATCAACCCATTGCGGGCTTGCAGATTTGCAGACTTCTCACGCCTTTGAGAACATTATGGAGAACTCTCAGGCATGCAGGTTTCCTCGCGTATCCCGGTCTAAGAGTATCAGTTTCATGAGGATTCAATGTTTTAGAAGTTAGAGACAGGAAAATCGGCATTTAGTTTATTTCTTTTAAATAATAAAAACCTCTATTTGACGACCTCAATGCAGCACGCGCTGTCGCATTATAAAGTTGGAGGTCCTGGGTTGAATTCCCGGCTCGAGTCTGGTTCGGCGGGAGGCTTAGGTCGTTACCACCCCAACGACAATGACACTGCCAAGCGATTTAGCGTTCCGATATGATGATGAGTAGAACCCGATTAGGAGAATGTGTTCAGCCGGCAGCACATCGGTGGCTCCTCTAGTGCTGCAGATGTGCATGACACTTACCTTCAGGTGACCCGTCTACTGTTTGCCCGCGATAGCAGTCAAATGCTGACTACTACATCCACGACATATTAACGAGTAAAACCCACAAACACCTTCCACGAATACATTATTATAACGACTCGAAACTAGTTGTAGCTGGTATAAATTATAACAAATTTTTCTTTGAATCCATTTTCATAAAGTGAAGGTCACACTAAAAAGAGTTAATCTTGCGTCCGCGGTGACAATCTTAATTGCGTCCGCTGTGAAGATCAAGCCTGCGTCTCGCTTGCGACCAAGCATAAAACTTGCTTCTAAGGCTACTACTTTAGATATTTCGCACGCAAACTCGACGCATGGGGCTAGTCTTAAAATTCAAATTCAAGTTCAAAATAATTTTATTCAAATAGGCCTTTATAAAGGGCATTTGATGATTATGCACAATTGTTTGGATTGTAGCGAAATTATCATGATCTACAATTATAAAGTTAAAACTAAAGCCTGATAGCTTTAGGTAATAAGGTTAGGCGTAGGTTCCATAAACACTCTGCTCTTGATTTATTTCACTTGTAATGATGTTTGCTACTATCACTGGATAGTGCAAACTATCAAAAAAACTTAAAAGTTGCATACAAACTGACAGTCAAACAAACAGAAAATAAAATCAAATAGTTCCAATGATTTCAAAATAAATCAATAATTCTAGTAGATAAATTTAAAAAGATTTCGTGTATCTTGGAAATGGCGGTAAAGATTTTTATCATTTGTTTGGTTGGTTTGTAATTACAAGTTTTTCTTCTTATTTTTATTTAATAAAAACTACATTTTGTGCAAAAAAAACTATTAATAAATAACACGCTACGTAAATATATGAGTTTCTTGCTATGGAATGTATCTATGCGGTGCCAGTATGCTAAACACAGGTAATTGAAGTGTAGATACTTGCATTATAATGATATTATATGTAGGTCTTCACGTTATGACATTATGTTAATACGTTAGACTTAAAAGATCTATAACGTATTCTTTTGAAATAATAGGATATGAGATATTAAAAAAAAAACAATTAAAATATCACTTGCTTCAACGGTGAAGGAAAACATCGTGAGGAAACCTGTACGCCTGAGAGTTTTACATAATGTTCTCAAAGGCGTGTGAAGTCTACCAATCCGCACATGGCCAGCGTGGTGGACTATGGCCAAACCCTTCTTATATTGAGAGGAGACCGGTGCTCTGTAGTAAGCCGGCAATGGGTTGATCTCGATGATGATGAGATATTAAGTCATAATCACCTAAAAATTACTCGACTTTTATATATTTTTAATTGAACATTGTTACACAATAATCTTGTTATATTATTATGGAAATAACTAAAAATGTTTGACAAATAATAGCTTATGCTCATGTTTATACTATTTATACACTTATCATATTTCGCAATCTGCTACTAAAATACATTCATTGAATTCCGCCAAACACTATCGCTTGCCGATCTAACAATGTATTTTCCAGTTGTTGATCATTGGATGTTCATTCTCTTCGATATTATCTCATATACAACCGGCAGTAGAGTTTACAAAAGGTTTCTTGTATTTATATTTTGCTAAGTTCTATTTTGATTTGAAATTTAGCAATAACTGTTGAAAGTTTAACATTCAAATCGAGATATAGCACGACGTACATACGTGTTAAAATATCACTTGGTATTTTAGTTAGCGAACTATAAATATCGTTATCCTTAATTATAAGGTGTCATTTGAGGGCCAGAGAGTAAAACTTTGTAAGTCAAGGCCACTTTTCGTTGTTTTGTTAAACATGCGCTGTTGCGGTTAAAGTGCAAATCTGATATTACCTATTCGCACTCATACGCCCGCGCGTTTAAAATGTTGTCGGCTAATAGGGATACAGTCAATTAGAATAGGAAGCCTAGTAGTTAGGGCGTCCGCCTCCTAATCAGAGGTTTGGGATTCGGACCCGGCCACGCATCTCTAACTTTTCGGAGTTTTGTGTGTTTTCTAATCAATTAAAACACTTACTTCAACGGTGAAGGAAAAACTCGTGAGGAAACCTACATGCCTGAGAGTTTTTCATAATATTCTCAATGGCCAGCGTGGTGGACTATGGCCAAACCCTCATATTGAGAGGAGACCCGTGCTCTGTAGTGAGCCTGCAGTGGATTGATCACGAAATTAGAATAGTAACAAAATCAGTAAAAAATGGGACACTTTTAATTAGTCTATAAACCTGTTCGTTCAATCTGTAATTCTAAAACAACGGAAGTAATATAGCTACAATTATATTTAGTAATAATGATTTGCTCTATTTGCTTTAAGAAAAACAGAAAAGGTAAAGGCCCAATCATAACACTCAGAATTTGTTCCATAAGCCATCGACCCACACTACATGAAATATTTATTTATTTATTTACTAGGAAGCCAACGTGTATACAACTATATTAATTTAAGGACACATTCTACATTTCTCTGGTAATGTTGTACACTTCATTTATAGGCTAACTCAGCATGCGTAATATGAGACAAGACATTATTTCTTAAAAAAAAAAAACTTTTCTAAAAATGATAAAAAAATAGGTACAATATAAACACAAAAAATACAAAACAAAACAGAAATTGACTAACTATCTTGCAATACTCTTAAATGTTTTTTTTAAGCTCTTTTTTGAAAGATGCGCCGGAGTTCCGAAAGATATCTATGCCAGTACTCTTTATTAAATTATTATAGATCACAACAACTCTGCACTAGGTTAGTTTTTGTGGATATATACTCTATAGTAGTGGAGTTAACGTTGATGATGACGTCATGATTGCCAGATTCCATGTACCAATCAATATGGGAGTGGAATTTCTTAATGCGGTAAAAGTTAACTGGTATAAATAAATAATCACTAAAGTCACTTTTAAGATTACTTTAACATGTTTCCGATTCTAGTGTTAGTTGTATTCCGAGTCTGGTCAACATGTCGACGATTTAACGTCATTTACGTAGTAGTAGGTATATAAATAAGTAATGTTTCAAACGCAACCATAGAGATAGGTACTGAGATAAGTTGTGTGGCTGCTGATTATGATCAGACAGCGTCACATAAGTCAAGTATAAAGCTTATTGTTTACGGTATCGTGACAAGTTAATAGCTACGTGCTTAAGTTCAAATCATACAGGTATACAATGAGTAGATATACTTTTTGTATGAAAATTATGAAGTATCTATCTTTCGTCTATGGCGTTTCCTCTCATTTTGAAATAAGAGATACGACCCTACACTTTGCTCTAATTACGTTTTCAATTAAAAGGATTATATAAACGATAGAAAAGCTTGGGTGTGAATTGCTCTATCTCCATAGGTACTATAGTTTATTATTCATTTTATTCATTATGTGAGATGGTGATAACAAACAAAAAGAAAAACCCCGACTAAGTTTGTTGTGGGCTTCTTCTTAGACCGGGACGCGTTTGGAACCCTCATAGCTTTAGTTTTAAGTTTACGAATATAGTTATCACCATAAAATTAATACTATGTAAATTATTGAAGCGTTTAAAGTGCATTTTAAAGGACTATTTGAATAAAGATTTGAATTTGAATCAAATGTTAGTGATAAGAACCACGATAGCTTTAAGTGCTCTCTTTATTCCAAGGTACCATTTTTATATTCTATTCTAAACAATACGACAAACGAAAATTACATGCGACGAAAAAGTAATAAATTCGCCCGTCACTGTAGAACTATCATGATTAAAAACTAAAAACACTCCACCCTACTCCACACAGTAAAAATGGCATTCCATTCGGTTCTACTTTATTGACAGGGATGACATTATTTTCAATTTTGTATTCGTCGAGGTACGAAATCGCTTGTTTGGTTTTTTTTAAAATACCCTCGACTAATTAATTATTATATTTGGTATGAAGTTCCTAAACGCAGCTTCCGGTAAGGGTTAGTTAAAAGCTTCGAGAGATAAAAAAGCGACCAGATGGCAAATTCTGATGCAACCACAGTCTTTTTATTGGAAAATACGATTAATAAGCGGTGATAGTCTAAGCGGTGATAGCCTAGTGGTTAGGGCGTCAGCCTCCTAACCAGAGGGCGGCGGTTCGAATCCGGGCATGCACCTCTAACTTTTCGGTGTTATGTGCGTTTAAAAAAAATTAAAATATCACTTGTTTCAACGGTGAAGGAAAACATCGTGAGGAAACCTGCACGCCGGAGAGTTCTCCATAATGTTCTCAAAGGCGTGTGAAGTCTGCCAATCCGCACATGGCCAGCGTGGTGGACCATGGCCAAACCCTTCTCATATTGAGAGGAGACCCGTGCTCTGTAGTGAGCCGGTAATGGGTTGATAATGATGATGATGATGACGACATTCTTTTTTTGTAAGGAATTGAATAAACAGTTCCCATATGCTCAAAGGAGCTTGTAGCCCGTTAATTATTCGTTATTATTTCTCCATTGTTAACCTTTAACAGTTAAGTTGAGAATGAAACAACAGCATTTACATGTCAATGCACCATAAGTTTCAAGGAAATAAATATTATCTGATGATTCCTTTCTTCGCCCTTCCTGTAAAACCAGTCTAAAAGGTACTTACTTTTGAAACGTTAAACTAGTTAAGATATGCTGTAAATGGTTGACATAATTGGTTTCTTCACAAAGCTGTTCAATCAGTGAGAAAAATCCCTTCCTTTTGGGCTAGCATGCGCACATTAAGATATTTATATTAACTCGTTTTTCGTTATTTTTCTAGAGATAAATGAGATAATAATAGACACTTATAGATAATTCACTCTGTCGTGGTGCGCATGCAAAACGTATGTACTGGAAACTAAATTTTCTTTTATCATATCAAATCATTTATATGCAAAGATTGAATTGGTGTTACATTTAATTAGAGGCGCTTAAAAACTGCCGGGTAGGAAAAAATATAATATTTAATAAAAAAATACAGTTTATTGCAAATCCAGAGCTTTCAGAGCAACATTATTCAAAAAAGTGTATCAGTATACTATTAGCGTCTTTTTATTCATTCGTTGGTGTTTTTATTATGTAACTTAACCAATTTTTATTGATTTCTACCAGACTTTGAAAGCGTTATTATTTTACGAGTTTTATATTGGTATACTTGTTTGTATATAACGTTCCTGAAGTATTTCTTTCATGCTATCGTTGAAGATTCAAGGCCACTCAAGGTACTCTCTCAACAAGTTATCATGATCAGTGAGTTTTACATACTTTACTACAAATACTTTTAGGTTTACATACTTTTTATAGTTATGAGGCTATAGTGCCCTTACATATATTATACAAATACATATACATGCAATGCTGTTTTCGTTGACTTGTTGGTTGATCCATCAACCACGCTGCTAGAAATGAATGAATTGACATGGTTTGAGATAGTCGGCTTGAAAGAGAGAGGTTAGGGCTACACTCTGTCATAGAATTTCTCTTACTACTCTTCCTATGCCGGAATAGAGCACAGTTTTAATGTAGGTATATAAAAACTGTCTAAACGCTTATTTATTTATTTCAAATCCAGACTATATTAAGCGGTGATAGCCTAGTGGTTAGGGCGTCAGATCAATCAGAGGTCGGCGGTTCGACTCCGGGCACGCACCTCTAACTTTTCGGATTTATGTGCGTTTTTAAAAATCAAAATATCATTTACTTCAACGGTGAAGGAAAATATCGTGAGGAAACCTGAACGCCTGAGAGTTCTTTAATGTTCTCCAAGGCGTGTGAAGTCTGCCAATCCGCACATGGCCAGCGTGGTGGACTATGGCCAAACCCTTCTCATATTGAGAGGAGACCCGTGCTCTGTAGTGAGCCAGTAATAGGTTGATCATGATGATGATGACTATATTATATCAAATCCAAGGTACATCAATAATCTAAATCTTATGATTATAAAGAGTAAAATTACTTTGACTTTTAAACAAACTTTCAACCCCTATGTCACCCTCTTGGGAGTGTATTTTCAATGATAATCATTTCATGTTGCGTGTTTATGTCATAAAGAAATCTAATGTCTATATTTCATGATTCCTATCCCCCTTGTTTAGGGTATGCGCTAATATATATAACAACAAACTCCCACAGTTCTACATCGTCAGATGTTACTATAATATCTTATAGAAGATCGTTATGACTGCCAGTTCACATATTTTTTTATGCACTACAAGTTAGCCCTTGACGGCAATCTCACCTGATGGTAAGTGATGATGCACTCTAAGATGGTAGCGGGCTAACCTGTTAGGGGTATGGTAAACCCACACTCCTAATTGGTTTCTACGCGACATCGTGCCGGAACGCTAAATCGCTTGGCGAGACACGTCTTTATCGTGGTAACTGTCCACGGCCTAAGCCTCCCACAAGACCAGACTCGAGCCGGGAATCGAACCCAGGACCTCCGACTTTATAATGCGACAGCGCACGCACTGCTTCACGGAGGTCGTCAAAATGATAATGATCTATTTTGCGTAAACACACATCAATGCGGTTTTTATTGTAAAAACAATCCATTTGCAAACAGGAATCTACGTTCTACTAATACGTCTTCTTTGTGTGTACGCATTAAATAGCTGGTCTCATTATTGGGCTGTTCTCTGCGGTTCGACCGGCGGATTGCTAATATGTTATTTCATAACAAAAGCCGCGCGGCGTACGGGTGCTTAGACTATTACATTACTAAACTCATCTCTCGTACGATTCATATATATATATCCTAAATACGTCCAAATAACATGCCGTGAAGAACAAAGGTTATTTTTATTAAGTGTTCAGAGTGAAATAAACCTTTTAGAAATAATTAATATGATATGCCTTTATGGAGGTAGAATTTTTAAATTAACCAAAAATTTTACATTCGGGACGATATTAATTGTGATTAATAATTACATAGATACCGAAGAATACATACTGAGATAATAAGGATAAAAGGATCCTAGATGTAGTTTTTATACTCGATATCGAACATTATAATCGATATTTCGAACTGTTTGAAACTGGTTCCCAATTGTGCGTGTGTGGTTGGAAGAACGTTTAAAATGATGTCACGCACTTAGTCGAACGGTCTAGTCGAGTAAGATACAGGGATCGATCTGTTCTTAAAATTAGACCTACCTAACTGGATCCGTGAATGGTATTTGATGTGGTGATGATTCGCATAGTCGACCGTGGATCAAGAGGGTCTCGTGTTGTTTCTGATGTATTCACAAAACTTCATAATATTGCGCATTGACAAACGTCGGAAACAATCGTATCACATCAACAAAATGAGTTGACGTAATTCGGCTCTTAACAATCGTAAATACGACTTGACCACAAACAAATCAATTTAAATCAATTACCAATAATTAGGTAACGTAAATTTAGCCGATATTTGTTCTGAATTACCAGGCATAGTAATCGTTCGGAGTAAGGAAATAATCCTATCCACAGGTTTTGAGTACGCTAAGCTGACGATCGCGGTTATAATTAGGTGTGATTCTAATTTTTAAAGCCGGTTTACCCGCATTTTAGCACATGGAGGATCATAACTTAGCAATAAAAATCTCAACATGCAACCTCAACAAGTTTTTTTTTTCTTATTATCTTTATTATCAAGGACTTTTATATTATAATATATATGGCAGTCCTATCTTACCTTACAATATACTACGACAGTTATTTTCTTCTACCAGTGTATTGAATCTAACTATATATATATGAAGCTGTGATAGCCTAGCGGTTAGGGCGTCAGCCTCTTAATCAGAGGTCGGCGGTTCGAATCCGGGCACGTACCTCTAACCTACCTTACCTTACCTTTACCTAGGGGTACCGTACCTTTTTGAAGTTATGTGCGTTTTGTTTAAACAATTAAAATATCACTTGCTTCAACGGTGAAGGAAAACATCGTGAGGAAACCTGCACGCTTGAGAGTTCTCCATAATGTTCTCAAAGGCGTGTGAAGTCTGCCAATCCGCACATGGCCAGCGTGGTGGACTATGGCCAAAACTCTTCTCATATTGGGAGAAGACCCGTGCTCTGTAGTGAGACTGTAATAGGTTGATCATGATATATATATAAATCGACTGTATCTTATATAATATGCTTATCTATTTTTTACACTTTGACTTAAAAATTAAATGAATTTGGTTCGGCTAAAATACTATTTAAAAAGTCAAATTCGTTTCGTTTAAAATTAATTACCGACAAAACATGTACCCCCAAAATTTGTTTCTGGAACCTCAACCAGTTGCATGAGAAGAAGAATCTACTTGATCGAATATAGGAAAAGTAAATATCTTTCATCGATAGAGTACATTTTGCGTAACTCAAAAGACTTTTAAATACTTGTGAATAGCTTCTGAATAAAGTTCCATCGACAAGCCTCTATTACCTTAAAAGGAAGGTAATGGCGTTTGATCTTTTAAAAGTCTAATCCGCTACCTCTGCGAGCGAATGTTTCGCGGTTATACTAGTAAAATAACGGTAAAATTACTCACTTAACTAAATTCACCGCTAAATATAAAAAAGCAGTCCGTTAAAACAGTTATTTTGTACGCATAATAATGTTGGTTATGTTAATATAGTTTTACGAGTCATTTTTTATACATTATTTAACGAATATATTATCTAATCTTCTCTTGCAAACTTATTCAGTTAATTATTAAACATGTATTGATTATTCATGAACAACCCATTCTCGGCTCACTACAGAGCACGGGTCTCGTCTCAATAGGAGAAGGATTTGGCCAGTGTCCACCACGCGGGCCATGTGCGGATTGGCAGACTTCACACGCCTTTCAGAATATTATGGAGAACTCTCAGGCATGTAGGTTTTCTCACGATGTTTTCCTACACCGTTGAAGCAAGTGATATTTTAAATGCTTAAAAACGCATATAACTCCGAAAAGTTGTAGGTGCGTGCCCGGGTTCGAATCCTCGACCTCTGATTAGGAGGCTGACGTCCTAACCACTAGGCTATATATATTGATTATTACCTAGTATTTATTTAAGTAAAACTCGAATCACAAATTTAAATGATTGCTTGATATTTTATTTTTTAACTTAAAATACTGGTATTTAAAAAAAAAAACAATATTAAGCGAAGCGAAGTGGTTATAAAATGTTTTTATAAAGATGATAAAAACCGGTCTCACATATATAATTACAGCGATCGCCATATCAACAAATTCAATAGAACCGAGTCCATTTCATTAATCGATGGCCTTAATCATTATTTAATAATTTTTAATTACAGTAAATATAGTTTTTATCATTAAACAAATTACTAATCAATATAACTAGTAAAGAGAATAGCAAAGGAAATAAAAATATTTACTTATAACTAAAAAATGTACCGTGCTATTCATTTAGATAACTTTTCCATCTTGCATGTAGCATTTAAAACCACGTGGCTATTCATCATGACTTTGTTACACCTATGCGATACCGGAACCACTGAAAAATAAGGTTAAAATATTTTATGGGCGATCTTCCAAATATGAGTAACATAATTATCTCATTGATTTTATTATAAAGCCTGACCTATTCTGTGGCCTTTTTGTTTTTTAATGTCGACTAAACATAAAACTTCCATTGCACAATTACTGTATTATCATAGTAACATCATAATTACCGACAAAAGCGTGTTGCCAAGCGATTTAGCGTTCCGGCACGACGTCACGTAGAAACCAATTAGAAGCGTGGGTTTACCATACTCCTTACAGGTTAGCCCGCTACCATCCTAGACAGCATCATCACTACCAGGTGACATAACCGTCAAGGACTAACTTGTAGTGTATAAAAATATATATTAAAATGTTATGATGCGTATGAGACAAAGTATGCTCAAGACAGCACTGGTGGCGTCGTCAGTGAAGTGTTGCTAAATTCAAATTAAAAAATCATGATTGCCATTGACAGCGTGTCAAAAAATATTACCATGTACCGACTTACCTATACTCATAAAACCATATTTTTTTTTCCATACCGCTTCTTGACCTTGATGGTCGATAAAAAACTTCGATGATCCTATAGCGATATTATGGATACAATTTGGACGTTTAATCATTTTATTTTCAAATCTGTTCACTGATCACCGGTACAACTTTGATATCGTATATTTCGGTAACGTGACGCTTTATGAGTGTATGTCCTTACAGTTTTTTGTTACACCATTCTAGCTGTTTTCAATTCATTATAGTTTGACTTAACTTGACTCAACATAATGAAGTTGAATGTGAGTTTGTTTATCGTTCTTTGTAGGTCTAACTACTGAACCGATTATAATAAAATTAAAAATATATAAAGTTTGCATCTTAGAGTTGGATATGGGTTACTTTTTTTTCTGATATACCGAGGGATCTTAAATAAACTATTTAATAATTTACCTGCGGACGGTATGTAGGATAATATCCAAAACCTTTGTAGATCGCAGGTTCGAAATTGTAGCGATAAATAAGCTTGCAGATATTGTGCCTAAGAGATACATTGCGGTCAATGACACCGGCGTGGATAATATTTATGTGGGTAGATTGAGGTATAAATACCTGGATAAAGAATGTTTACTAATATTATAAATTAGAAAGTAACTCGGATGTCAGATTTAGATAAAATTCGAAAAGGATGTAAATTGAATTACAGCAAAGGACCACTGATAGTTTAATAAAAGGAAAAATAGGGAAAATTACTCATAAAGTCATAAAGAAGCATAGAGTCATATAGGCAACCTTTAATGAGTCGTTGTTATAGGAATTTTCAATAGCTGGTAGTCCTATTAGTTTTACAGAGTTGGGCGAGAACAAAGCTCAACCTTAGATATGACTTTGAGATGACCTTAGATATAACGAGCTTCAGGACTGGACGACGTGAGGAGAACGTCATTCTAAGACCGAATCTTATAAGGGTTGGACTTGGCTAAATGTCCAAAAATACTTTTATGGCAAATTTAACGTGAGACAAACCGCCAGGCTACAGCTAGTTTGAGTATATTATCCATATGCCCTGTACACGAGCAAATTAGCTTGATCTTTGCTTTGAAAATTTTTAGCTAAAAACGGAGAGTTTGATGGACAAATTTGTTCATTGTTCGTTGTTCGTTCATTGTTCACAGGGCACTTTTCACGATGTTGAATAGATGGGCATTCTTTAACCTTATTAATCTTTGATTATGTAAAATAAAACTAACGTCAATAAAAACTCAAAGGTTAAACAAAAAAATTACAATCAAGGTTCAATATACTTAACACAATTTTGATGTCGTCGATTCAAAAAATAATTCGTATCATTCATTGACTTATCATATTAACATAGGCATAAAATGATTCCGTGCGTAAGAAATTCAATTGAATTTCCATAAATACCGCAAACCTTATTAGCGGCAAGCCGTAAAATAAATATTATGTTCATTCGATTTCCGCCAAGATGATTAATGAGTGATGTCGTTAAACATTCTTGGGTTCATTCAATTTTTGTTTAATAATTCAATTTGCCTTATTTGCGTCGTATTATTTATGGAAATTAATGAAAACGTACTACAAACATAACAACAAAAGGCTGCCTCTGACGATATTGTTAACCTCTGAAATTCCGCAATATACATTTTTACGTTATATAAGGCCAAAAATATGTATATATTATTTATTTATTTAAACTTTCATTAACTTTAAAACGTAGGCTCATGGATGTGTGCATTCTCCCCATCCTCACATATGGTGCTCAAACTTGGACATGCCATCAGAAGTCCGCACTCAGAGTTTGCCAGTGAGCAATGGAGCGCAGCATCCTGGGAGTAAAACTGACAGATCATATTAAAAACAACATACTACGGTCCAAGACTCAAATAACGGATGTGGGAGATAAAGCTGCCAAACAGAATGGGACTGGGCTGGGCATGTTATGCGCATGTCCGACGAACTGTGGGCAAAGGCCGCTACACATTAGGTGCCACAAAAAATCGTCTCTGTGGAAATTTTCACTACTCCAGGTGATATAAATACTGGCACTGGATGTGACGCCATAAAATCATCGAGAACTGGTGCAGTTTCCACTTCCAGCCATAAAAAGTTTTATGTGTACAGCTCAGTCGTCGGTTTTTTTTGGCATCGTATACGGATCAATCAAATATCCAAGGTCGGGTCAAGAAATGTTTGAATGTGTCATAGGTTTTTCTTCAATTGTTATATCTTTATTTAGACTTGATTTATTTTTCCTTGATCCACACAAACGAAATCGTGAACAAAAACAAACTCAAACATAAAATATTTTTTGTTTTATTTTAATCTAATGAATGTAACTTCATAATATTGAGAAATAAGTCTTAATATTAGCAACAAATTATTTCACAAATAGTTTCTCCCAATGAATATATTCTCATTTATTAAAAACTTCTACCACCTTCTACCAAGTTATATTACGTTTTAGAAAGAAAGCAAAATGAACAGACATTCAGTTGAAAAATAAAATTAACTATAGAGATGTTTACTCACGATGAAACTAATAACGGAATTAGCTTGATGAAAGTTTTCTCCCGTCTCTGAAAAACGTGTTAGCACCTTATGCGAAGTTCGCCTTTATTTTTTGTTCCCGTGGAGTTCTGAAGTTGCGGATAGGAATTTTAATAACTGCAGAATTTAAGGTAGCTGTACATAAATGCACTAGAGCTGAAAAACATTTAAATTATGATAATTAGTAATTGGATTATGGGGCAAGATTCTTCCTCAGATCGTTTCATAACGTTCTTAAAGTAAGAGGAGAAGGTAATTAAGAGCCTACCAAACCGCATTTGGCCACCGTGGTGGACTATAGCCAGTACCCTTTTCATGCTGGAAGGCGACCCGTTCCTTGTACTGAATGTCACTTGGGTCAATTCACGATCACAATATCTGCAGTGAAAAAGAATAGCGCTCTTTTAACACCTGTCAATTTAACTTTGTTCAGAGATGTGTTTTTTTATAACATTAGAAGTTAGCCTTTAACGGCTATCTCACCTGGTGTAAGTGATGATGCAGTCTAGGATGGTAGCGGGCTAACCTGTTAGGCGTATGGTACACCCACACTCCTAATTGGTTTCTACGCGACATCATGCCTGAACGCTAAATCGCTTGGCAAGACGACTTTGTCGATAATTATGATGTTACTATGATGATGATCAATCAAATATCCAAGGTCGGGTCAAGAAATGTTTGAATGTGTCATAGGTTTTTCTTCAATTGTTATATCTTTATTTAGACTTGATTTATTTTTCCTTGATCCACACAAACGAAATCGTGAACAAAAACAAACTCAAACATAAAATATTTTTTGTTTTATTTTAATCTAATGAATGTAACTTCATAATATTGAGAAATAAGTCTTAATATTAGCAACAAATTATTTCACAAATAGTTTCTCCCAATGAATATATTCTCATTTATTAAAAACTTCTACCACCTTCTACCAAGTTATATTACGTTTTAGAAAGAAAGCAAAATGAACAGACATTCAGTTGAAAAATAAAATTAACTATAGAGATGTTTACTCACGATGAAACTAATAACGGAATTAGCTTGATGAAAGTTTTCTCCCGTCTCTGAAAAACGTGTTAGCACCTTATGCGAAGTTCGCCTTTATTTTTTGTTCCCGTGGAGTTCTGAAGTTGCGGATAGGAATTTTAATAACTGCAGAATTTAAGGTAGCTGTACATAAATGCACTAGAGCTGAAAAACATTTAAATTATGATAATTAGTAATTGGATTATGGGGCAAGATTCTTCCTCAGATCGTTTCATAACGTTCTTAAAGTAAGAGGAGAAGGTAATTAAGAGCCTACCAAACCGCATTTGGCCACCGTGGTGGACTATAGCCAGTACCCTTTTCATGCTGGAAGGCGACCCGTTCCTTGTACTGAATGTCACTTGGGTCAATTCACGATCACAATATCTGCAGTGAAAAAGAATAGCGCTCTTTTAACACCTGTCAATTTAACTTTGTTCAGAGATGTGTTTTTTTATAACATTAGAAGTTAGCCTTTAACGGCTATCTCACCTGGTGTAAGTGATGATGCAGTCTAGGATGGTAGCGGGCTAACCTGTTAGGCGTATGGTACACCCACACTCCTAATTGGTTTCTACGCGACATCATGCCTGAACGCTAAATCGCTTGGCAAGACGACTTTGTCGATAATTATGATGTTACTATGATGATGATGATGATGATGATGACAGTAATTGAGCAATGGAAGTTTTATGTTTAGTCGACATTATAAAAAAAAATGCCAGAGAATCAGGCGTTATAATAAAATCAAAATCGCTAAATCGCTTGGCTAACCACGGCCGAAACCTCTCACTGGAACAGACTCAAGCCTGGAATCGAACCCAGGACGCACGCACGCACTGCGCCACGGAGGCCGTCGATATGGAGTATGGAGTAACACCAATATTCTATTTAAAACACAAACATAACAATGTTTTAACTCATGACTTTTTATGTTGGTGCATTCCTTTGGCAAAAGCTTTGTATACAAAATTGGCTGTGAAAAAACCATTACAAACTAGCACCTCGTTTTGTATGGTAAAATTAATAAAAGCCCGCACGTGTATCCGCGAGTTAAAAAATACGGATTGTGAGGTAGAACCTGGATAATTTCTCTTTGTTGTCAGAAAATAGTAACCGATTTTTTCCCTTTCGTATGAACAGTTATTTGCAAAATTACAAATATTATTTATTTATCTCTAGTATTTATTAGTCACATCAATCGATAAAAAATATAATATCAATATATATCTAGTGCGTTTTTAAAAAATTAAATTATCACTTGCTTCAATAGTGAAGGAAAACATCGTGAGGAAACCTGCACGCCTTAGAGTTCTCCATAATATTCTCAAAAGGCGTGTGAAGTCTGCCAATCCCTATATGGCCAGCGTGGTGGACTATACCAGGCTATATAGGCCAAACCCTTCTCATATTGAGAGGAGACCCGTGCTCTGTAGTGAGCCGCTAATGGGTTGTTCATGATGATGATGATCAATCGATAAACGACCACTGCTGGACAAAGGTATTCATTAATGATTAGAAAATTCTACCGCGTTGCCGAGTGGATCCGTGCAACGATTTTATTTAATTTTTTATTAAAATATTTTAATTTATTTCAGTTTATTTTTTTTTCGCTTTCTCTGAACTTTTGCTTTTGCTGAGCCGGAACGTTTTAGGTCTAAATATAGCTAATACTGTTGTACTGTTGCCAAATCTGTGATTTTATTATTTTATAATTTTAGCACAAGCAATTGAAATGCTGAGATTACAACACTTCATAATTAAGACTTTATGATGCTTATTTTTATTTTTGAAAATAAGCATGAATATATATAACGTAGACTTTTCCGAGTGGGGAAAAGGTTCAACCATTTCAAGAACTATGCCATTAAATTCCCGCTCGCCTTTAATTACAGAGTGCAAGGTTTTCTTCTTATTAAAGAGTGCCATCTTACATAAAATGGCGATCTTTAACAGATTTTTCATTTTGAAGGGAGAGAAATTTCACTATGAGATATTCGACTAACTGGGACACAAAACGTTTATGATGTTCCAGTCTTCTTCCTATGTGCAATCAATCAAACATTGTAAGAAAACCGGCATGGCTGAGAAATCACCAGAATGTTCATAAAGACATGTGAAGTCAACCAATGGCATTTGGCTGCATGGTAGACTGTCGAAATCCCATCTGTTATCTTTTGATTGCGTTAACCTAGAACCACTACGTCTATCTAACAATTTTTTTTTGATAATAATATAAATAATAAGCGATAAAAGTTTTGAAGTACGGAACCCAGAGTACCTATGAACTACAAATAAAATAGAACAATCTGAATAAATTTAAAGCAAAATTATTTTTAAATATTTGCTTTAGTCATTAATATTTAAGCGTCAATAATATCGGCCTTCTATTGTATTTAAAGGTAAATATTGAATTAAAACACAGCCAAATCCATAACAACTATGTTATCCAAAGTTCAAAGGTAGGATCCATTCGAGGTTACTTATTTTACAGTTATTTATTTACCAAAAAAACTTTGTGTTAGAAGATTTTAAGTTTATGTAGTAAACATAAAAGTTTCATTATTCATGCTGTTTAAAAAAATCAATGAAATATAATTTAGTATATCTACAGATAGATAATAATTTAATCATTTAATCAGTTCACGTAATCATCATCAAAATGAAGTGGTGATAGCCCAGTGGTTAGGGCGTCAGCCTCCTAATCAGAGGTCGGCGGTTCGAATCCGGGCACGCACCTCTAACTTTTCGGAGTTATGTGCGTTTTTTTTAAACAATTAAAATATCACTTGCTTCAACGGTGAAGGAAAACATCGTGAGGAAACCTGCACGCCTATTTAGAACATTATGGAGAACTCTCAGAGGTGCATGCCCGGATTCGAACCGCCAACCTCTGATTAGGAGGTTGACGCCCTAACCACTAGGCACGTAAATAAAGTAGCAATTACTCAAACATTCGGCTGCATAAATGGGAAAAAAATTACATGTATAATAAGATTTATTATGATCATACTCGTAAGGTAAAGTTTAGTGGGATAAAAACTACTTCATTAAAAATACCCAGTAATGTATTTTAGCGTGACTTAGCATTAGAAATAGACGCCTCGCTGTTTCCTTAACGCGAATGAATAACTGTATAAGATCGCAACTGCATGTTTTTACCGCTACTAAAAGAGAGACTAAAACCGCTAAAGTTTACGTTTACCGATTCATATTTCGTGCCTATTCAAAATTTATTCTGACTGTTACTAACGGACCGACACGAACGTTGGACACGGACAATTATGTTCCCACAAATTTTGCGTATATGAAGTACAACCGGTGCTTGCAAATTATTATTTTTGTATGACTATCGATCGGTCAAAAAAGTTACTAAATATCTACATAGAATAAAAGTATAACATAGTCAAATAGTTTGAGATTGTACTATGGGTTTCTAAGAACGTAGAATGAGTATGGGGTCTTTGAATAACTGTCATTAGCTGACTTGTTAAGTGGATAGAATGTTCGACTACGAGGACTCGAGTTCGACTCCCGGATCACCTTGAACCACAAATAGCAAGTAATTGGGTATTTCTGTCAAGAAATTCTCAGATAAAACCTTAGTGTAAGTTTTCATGTTAAATTATAATATGTTAATATGAAATTTAAAGTCGAACGTATCGATGATACAGATTTACTTTACTCCAAGGTTAAGTTTGCTATATCAAGTTATCAAACTTTATACTTAGTTACACTGTTGGTTCTAGTTGGAGTTAAGATAAAGACGATAACCATATTTTTATCTCGGAGGGCATGTTAAGCTGTTTAATCGGAGCAGCATATAGAGTCATAAATCTATTCCTCCCTCCCAAGTGCGAGCCTCTGCCCAGTTATGGTTAATTAATGGACTGACACTAATTAAAATCAAATCAAATCGAAATAGCTTTATTCATGTAAACCTATTTATTACACGCAACTATGAATGATATATAACACATTTTCCATTATGTTTATTCGTGAAGTGATGGTGCTAACTACACTCGCTTAGAACTGAAGCTAAGAGGGATCCAATCGCGTCCAGGTCTAAGAAGTCCGCAACAAACTTAGCAGGGTTTTTTTTGTTATCCTTGAACTTATTGATAGACATTTCCAAGATATCTATAGGTAGCTAGATATTAGTAATAATTTAAATGTTCATTTGCTTCTCTTTCCTTTTCTTTGAAGACCTTTCTCAATTGTGGCGCAATTGTGGTGATGTGACATTGGGAGGTCTTGGGTTCGATTACCTGGCACAGGCAATTTTGGAATTTTCATTTATTGATTTTTCTTGGATGGGATTTTTAACCGTTACTAAAATTGTGTTACCTAATCTGCCGACAAAGAAGTACCGTACCACCAAACGAGAGATTGCGGTACGATTCTAAGCACAGGCTATCTTGTAGTTGATAAAAAAAACCCTTTTTTTTTTCCGCTGGGAAATGCGTTTACGCATCCCCTCCGGAAGCGATGCAGGCAAGACTGCGCCGCTTCCGACGGGGTATGTGGGACTCCCTGGTGGCCAGACTGGCGACCAGAATACCCACTAAAACCCAGCGATGTTCCTTCGCGTCGCCTGGTGGCTGGGTCACGGCAACACTTGTGCACTCGACCGCAACCCAGACAGCGGCGTCCGCCGAGGCAGACCCTCCACGGGGGGCCTATGATAGAGGCCCCCCAATGACAAAAAAAAAAAAAAACAAAAAAAAAAAAACCCTGCTTTTTGTTCTTATTTTCTTTAATTATTGTTAGATATATGTTACTGGTTTTATAGTTATAGTTGTTATTTGTATTTTTGTTTAATACTTCATAGTAAATATCAAAATATAATTCATTTGTTTTACATATTAAAAATTAGTGTAAGTAAAAAAGGTAACAAAACCCTGCATAAGTGACCCGGCAGTAGGTTTGTTTACGTCTGGTATCTGCTTTCGTTAGACGCACTTTACAAACGAGTACTTTTTGATGACCTCCGTGGCGCAGCGCGTGCGCTGTTGCATTTTAAAGTTGGAGGTCCTGGGTTCGATTCCCGGCTCGAGGCTGGTCTGGTGGGAGGCTTCGGCCGTGGCTGGTTACCGACCTACCGACAAAGACGTGTCGCCAAGCGATTTAGCGTTCCGGCACGATGTCGTGTAGAAACCAATTAGGAGTATGAGTTCACCATACCCCTAACAGGTTAGCCCGCTACCATCTTAGACCGCATCATCACTTACCATCAGGTGAGATGCAGTTAAGGGCTAACTTGTGGTGAATAAAAAAAAGACTATGGGTAGTTAAACTGACTTCATCACGAATCTTCTGGAAGAAAATGATTTGCACACACGTCGCAATAAAATTTGCATTTCTATGTGTATTGAAACTGGTAGCGTGAATGAATGGTATAATATCGACCATTAGTATAATTAACGTAATTAAAGGACAGGTTAAATCTATTAAGTCGTG
Source organism: Lasiommata megera (assembly GCA_928268935.1). Classification (NCBI taxonomy): domain Eukaryota; kingdom Metazoa; phylum Arthropoda; class Insecta; order Lepidoptera; family Nymphalidae; genus Lasiommata; species Lasiommata megera. The sequence continues at coordinate 13,765,397 of OV743315.1, read as the reverse complement.
GAATATTGTAACCTAAGGACAAGGTTTCTATGTTTAGGATATTAACAGGCAAACTATATTTACTTAGACACGCGATGCAAATAAGTTGACGGTAAGCTGGATTTACGCAAATGTAAGTACTTTGAGATAATCCTAATTATACTACCTAGTAGCTGTTACGCGTAATTATTTTTAACTCCCAATGGTAATGTTAGTTTTCCTGGGTAAAAAAGTGATTTATATGATATGCGAGTTTCTTCGAGGTAGAGAAGGAATGGTTATTTTTATTTTAATTAAGCTCAGACACACAAATTTACGCACATTTTTTTTTAATATAAAGTACAAGTTAGCCCTTGACGGCATCTCACATAGATGGTAGCGGGTTAACCTGTTAGGGGTATGGTAAACCCATACTCCTAATTAGTTTCATCGTGCCGGAACGCTAAATAATTTGGCGACACGTCTTTGACCGTAGAATAGTAACTAGCCACGGCTGAAGCCCCCCACCAGACTAGACTCGGGCCGGGATTCGAACCTAGGACCTCCAATTTTATAATGCAACAGCGCACGCAAACCCATACTCCTAATTGGTTTCATCGTGCCGGAACGCTAAATAATTTGGCGACACGTCTTTGACAGTAGAATAGTAACTAGCCACGGCTGAAGCCCCCACCTGGCTAGACTCGAACCTAAGACCTCCAACTTTATAATCCAACAGCGCACGCGCTGCACCTCGTAGGTCGTCAATTTTGGCTTCCAACCTGCGTAGTTAATTTTCAACGAATAAAACAAAACGCATCGATTTGAGCAAGAGTGATTGGTTGCGAGTAGAGCACAAATTTGCACGTCACCGCGGAAACTACTTGGACTGATACGATGACACGCATCCATCATGGTCATGACATGACCAAGCGACCAAGGTTGCGGCCTACCATGTAGCGAGGTCGAAATAAATCTTTCGCCATTTACAGCAAATTTGGGTGAAATTGTACTTTGTCTTTTTTTTTTGTATATATATATATATATCTACTAATATATAAAATATTAAAGAGTTTTTTGATTGCGTGTTTCTTTATTCGTATCGAATTAACTCCAAAGCTACAGGAATGATTTTACCTACTTTTTTACCAATAGAAAGCTAAATTATCAGGCATCAAGGCTAAAATTTGTTTTCATAAAAATCTTAGACCTCTAAGAAAAGTAAAGTGACAAAGTAAGTGATGGTGCAGTCTAGGATGGTAGCGGGCTAATCTGTTAGGGGTATGGTAAACCCACACTCCTAATTGGTTTCCACGCAACATCGTGCCGGAACGCTAAATCGCTTGGCGATACGTGTTTGTACGCAAACTTACGGATAGTGTCTTGTAGTGACTTGATTACGATACTTTACCTTACTTTTTATTGGGTATGAATTGGTCAAGTTCATAGCTATTTATAATTAAGTTTATATAAAGTCCTATTATAGTGTAAAGGATTATGTAAATTATAAACAAGCTTGGGTGTAAAATGTTGCTCTGATAAGATATCTCTTGAATAATTTTAATGTGAGTAGGTGATTAAAAAAAAGGATAGTTACCCGGCTAAGTTAGTTGTTGGCTTCTTCTTAGACCTGGATGCGGCTGGAATCCTCTTAGCTTGAGTTTTAGGTGGCGAGTGCAGTTTTCACCATCACCTCACGAATAAGAATAATGAAAAATATATTATATATGAACACTTCATAGATTAATGTTTGAGGTTTACATGAATAAAGCTATTTTGAATTTCAATTGATATTGCCTTCAATCAGACTCGCATATTGCGCAATTCTATCTTCCCTATTTTGTTTGAAATGGTATAATAAAGGATTCTTAATGATTAAAAATATCTAACTTAAAATAAGAAAAATACGTATATAATCAGTTGACACTAATTGACGAAAATGGTCGAATAATTATGACCTCAATTAAATCATTAATTTAATCTGAGTCGTTTATATTGCATTAGATAAGAGAGCACTGGAATGTGCCAGAACACAATATCATTTATAAATTATTAACATATTGTTGGATTTTAAATTATTTATATTATTAAAGTTATATAATGTTTCAGATTAATATTTAATATTAATAATAAGCATTTTATCAAATGATCTTAAATGAACATATGTTATTAAAATGTTTGCACTTTTTTATAAATATTTATATCCATCAATCAATCAATCAATCATAAACTTTATAAATCGAATCGAATAATCCTTTAAAAGACACTTTTGATTCGTCAATAACTTAAATAGTAGTAATAGTAGTTAGTTAATGGTGATAACTACATTCCCACACAAACTTAGCCGGGTTAATATTCTTTTTTACCACCATCTCATATTAAAATTATCTCTGATAATGAGCTATCCTTTTAAAGCAATATTTCACGGCCAAGTTTGTACACCCGCTATTATAGGACGTATATATAACTTTGAACTTATTGAGAAAAATCTTAGAAATGTCATTTTTACAATTTGTTTCATACCTTAAAATGAATGAATGAATTTTTTAATTTATGCAGTCTAGTAGCACAATTTTATTTTTAGTTCTTATGGTAAGATTGTTACAATCGCATTTATTGTTGAATTTTATAACATTAAATTTTCAAATACGCATCCACTTAACTTATACATATAATTAAAATAAAAGTGGTAAGAGAGATGTCTATCAATAAGTTCAAAGTTTTTATAAAACGAAAGCTTGTAGAAAAATCATATTACGATATTAAGGATTATATAAACGATAAAAAAACTTGGGTGTGAATTTCTCTATCTCCATAGGTACTATAGTTTATTATTCATTATGTGAGATGGTGATAACGAAAAAAAGAAAAACCCCGGCTAAGTTTGTTGTGGGCTTCTTCTTAGACCGGGGCGCGTTTGGAACCCTCATAGCTTTAGTTTTAAGTTTACGAATATAGTTATCACCATGAAATAACTACTATATAAATTATTGACGCATCAAAAGTGCCTTTTTAAGGACTATTTGAATAAAGATTATTTTGAATTTGAATTAAGTTCTTACATCAGAAACCTTCTACTTATTCGATCGAAAGAAAACCTATTATATAATAGGTGGCGTTAGCTCGATTTTATACAAATTTAATTTAATTTTCACGCGATAGAATAAGTATGCAATCTTGCATAGTGTCTGGCACACAGAATGGACAAATATTTTCGCGTTATATTGCCTTTTTATTGAAGTTTGTCACATTAATATAACGTTGGTAAATTTCGCGGTCATAATATATCAGTAATGTTAACGAAGGTATAAAAACTGGGTACGTAAATTTACAAAGTGATAATATTCCAAAATAATTATTTTTAATATGCATATATTGAATATTATGACTTCATCGCTATTATTTCGTACCGATACTATAGTTTTATTTATATGTGTGTGTGAGCTTTGAAGCATTTGACCACACCCTCGATTAGTTGTTAAGTTAGTGATAGTGATTTTAATTGTTTTTAATTAATTATAGACCTTTTTAGAAATAATTATTGTTAGTTTTAAATTATTTTAATTGTTTATTATTGTGCTTAAAAATTTAAATGTACTGATTTAATTTATAATAAAGAAAAACAAGGTCTCTTTTTATGTAAGAGGACACCCTGCCGACAACGCCCTGTGATGACGGGTGCGTAAAAAAAATCCCTTCTCATATAGAGAGGAGGCCCGTGCTCTGGAGTGAGCCGGCAATGGGTTGATCATGACGATACCAAATTAGTATTTCACCTTGGCCCAAAAGTGTTTGAGCTTTTGTGTCCTTTTAAAATCTGTTATTATGCTATAAATTTAAAATCTATATTCCGGTCATTTCGGACCTACTACAGACATGGTCTGAGCCGTTTGGTCGTAGTTCACCAAGCTGACCATGATTTTATGTATTCCACTAGAAATATAACGAAATTCAATAAAAAATGCGATTGCAACAATCTTAACATCAGAAGTAAAAATAAACTTGTGTTGCACGCTACTAGACTACAAAAAATTAGAAATTCATTTAAAGGTAATTGTATACAATTTTATAATAAATTGCCTAATGAAATTTCTGGGATGTCTCTCAATAAGTTCAAAGTTTATATAAAACATAAGCTTGTAGAAAAGTCCTACTATAATGTAAAGGATTACGTAAATGATAAACAAGCATGGGTGTGAAATATTGCTCTAATAAGATAGCTCTTAATATAATTTTAAGTGGCATGTGAGATGGTGATAACAAAAAGAAAATTTACCTGGCTAAGTTTGTTGTGGGCTTCTTCTTAGACCGGGGCGCGTTTGGAACCCTCATAGCTTTAGTTTTAAGTTTACGAATGTAGTTATCACCATCAAATCACTACTTTGTAAATTATTGACGCGTCAAAAGCGCCTTTTAAGGGACTATTTGAATAAAGAATTTGAATTTGAATTCGAATAAGCCCTTGATGGCAATCTCATCTGGTGGTAAGTAATGATGCAGTCTTAGATGGTGGCGGGATAACCTGTTAGGGGCGTATGGTAAACCGATATACCTAATCGATATCTACGCATTATGCCAGCGGCTTAGAAGCCTCGGCCGTAGCTAGTCCGGTTACCTCGCTCGGCGGCACGGCTGAAGGCGTACCTAGACATGCCACCGACACACCTACATAGTAACTAGCCACGGCCGAAGCTTCCCTCCAGACCAGACCAGAGAAAATTGAAAAATGATAAATCGATGAGGCTCCAACCCGAGATCTCCCATGATAATAAGACCACATTGCTCGAACACTACTACACCAGTGAGATCGTCAAATGTGCGGATTGGTAGACTTCACATGCCTTTGAAAACATTATAGAGAACTCTCAGGCGTAGTGGTCCTTGAAGATGTTTTCCTTCACCGTTAAAACAGGTATTTACGCACGTATCTCCTAAAAGCTAGAGGTCAAGGCCGGGGATGAAACTAGGTCCCCACGAAACAGAGGCCGAGTCTTTACTACTAGGATATCACCGCTTATCTTTTTAATTATAGACACAATGCTATAAAATTATAATGTTATATAATTGATAGTTGTTAAGCAAGAAACAATCATTAATATCTTGTCGGTTCAACATCAACTATTATAAATGTTGTTACGAGTGTTTAGGCTGTAAATAAAATAAACTAACGAGTTCTTTATTAATTTATAACTTTATATATTTTTCGAGTAGAGAATTTTATATATTTTTCACTCTCGAAGCGATATAAGAAAGATGTGCAATTTTACTAGAAATATTTTTTGCAATACCAATTTAAAAAACTAATAATAATCCCTTAAAAGGCTTTTTTGATGCGCCAATAACTTACATTGTAGTGATTCGATGACGACATGTACATTCATAAATTTGAAACTAAAGCAACGAGTATTCCAAACGCGACAAACGTGGAAATTATGGTTCATAAGAAGCACACAACGAACTTAGCCTGGTTCAAAATTAATACATACAAGCTGTATAAAATGTTTTCCTAAGGGCAAGAATTATGTCTTGTGAAAAAATAATAATAATTTGTTAATCGCATTGAATATTTAGTTTATAAATTTAATTTAACAATAAATTGGCGAAATTACTATCCTATGTTGTTAATAGAACTTTACCAAAAGCGACGACCTTTCTTTAATTATACATTGTAGTGAAGAATGATGTTTTAAAAGTATTAAATTAATTATTGAATGTGTAGTAAAATGGGTACATTAAAAACTAAAAATCTTTCCAATATAGTAAATAAGACAACTACTTTTAAAATTTTACTATACTTTTGGTCTGGTGGGAGGCTTCGGCCGTGGCTACTTACCGACAAGGCCGTGTCGCCAAGCGATTTAACGTTCCGACACGATGTCGCGTGGAAATCAATTAGGAGTATGGGTGTACCATACCCTAAACAGGTTAGCCAGTTTCCATCTTAGACTGCATCATCACTTACCATCAGTTGAGATGCCGCCAAGGGCTAACTTGTGGTGTATCTGGATATTATAATATGTCAGTTATTAATTGACTAGGATTGTTTCAAACCATTTTTAAATAATTATTTGAATAGCAAGAAAAAGTTGGTCATGTTTAACTCGCCGCAATTTTTTATGAGTTTGTGACATAATAGTGTTTTATCGGTATTATGATATAAATATCAAATACGGATTACACTTTAGGCTTGTTGAGAGATGCGAGAAAATACACGCGCGTCTTAATTCTTCGTTACATAACAAGTTACAACTTTAAGTTCTCGAATACAAGATATATTACGTATCATTCTAAGTAGGTATGTAGATTGTGGGATGAAGTTATAAATGTTGAATAATGAAAATAAAGCTGTGTCATCTAATAATAGTTTTGTAGGATATTTAATTTCAAGAATACATATATAGAGTAAACCTTAGGTTAACGTAAAACTAAAAATCTTAAAAAAAATATATAACATCATAACTAAAATATATTATTAAAAGGAGTTCCTTTAGGCAAGGTTCCGATACTGGCAGCGTTCCCCCTTTGAATGGCTAGACTAATTCTTTATCCGAGGTAGCTGGCAGCTCTTCGGTCTCCTATGATGTCGACTAAACTTTTTGCTATTTCCTTAAAAAGCCTTATAGCGCTAGGACCCGGACACGGACCAAGGGTCTCGAAACCGAATGGGACAAAATCATATTCGGAGCCTGGACCCCTGTATTTGCATGCTTTAGCCAAAGATATATAATGTAAATTAAATCTTGTGTTTCATTGCGGCATTTTTTATTATTCCAAAGCGAAGTAAGAGATGATGCTGTCTAAGATGGTTACCATAACCAGTTGTGTGTGTATTGTTAATATATTCCATCATGAATATTATTATTCCATCGCGGTTTATCACCGACCATAGGTCATGTTCAACCCATTGCCGGCTCACTACAGAGCACGGGTCTCCTCTCAATATGACAAGGGTTTGGCCGTAGTCCACCACGCTGGCCATGTGCTGATTAGCAGACTTCACTCGCCTTTGAGAACATTATGGAGAATTCCTCACGAGATTTTCCTTCACCATAGAAGCAAGTGATATTTAATTGCTTAAAAACGCACATAACTCCGACAAGTTAGCGTGCCTGGGTCCGAACCCCCGACCTCTGCTTAGGAGGCGGACGTTCTAACCACTAGGCTATCACAGCTTTATCAACGTAAAGCTTTTAGAGGTAAAAAATTAAAAATCTCGCCATTTTCATGAATCTGCCCATCCTTGCCATCACTGGAATTATCAAAACGGATCACAGACATAAAGTTTCAATTTTCCGCGAACCTTTTTATTTTGTCTCTATTTGGCACTTAAAAACAATTGGAAACGCGTAAAACTAATTATCTAAAGGAGATTTCCAAATACACTTCCATAGACTGTAAAAAACATGGTAAGAAAAATAACAAGTTATTTATAATTCATCTAGCTAGGTTTAAGCTTTTTGTTCTGTTTTAAAATTCGGTAGGTAATCTTAGATAAGTTCTTTAATATGGTATTTAAAACGGGAAACATTATAATTTTGTGTCCATTAACGATGCGGTTGTGTAGGATATTTGACTTGATTAAATTAAATTACTGAAAATTAAATTACCGAAAAATGCAAGGATATATTAAATTTGGGTAATAGCAGATATAAAGATATAATCTTCCGATAATTCTTCGATGAGATTTCCTTGATTTTGAAGCATCGAATCTAGAATGGCACAAATCCCAACTTCTAGATCATCATCATGATCAACCCATTACCGGCTCACTACAGAGCACGGGTCTCCTCTCAATATGAGAAGGGTTTGGCCATAGTCCACCACGCTGGCCAGTGCGGCTTGGCAGACTGTACACGCCTTTGAGAACATTATGGAGAACTCTCAGGCGTGCAGGTTTCCTCACGATGTTTTCCTTCACCGTTGAAGCAAATGATATTTTAATTTTTAAAAACGCACATAACTCCGAAAAGTTAGAGATGCATGCCCGGATTCGAACCGCCGACCTCTGAGTAGGAGGCTGATGCCCTAACCACTAGGCTATCACCGCTTCTAGCGGTGCTAAATTTTCAGATTTATATTTTTCAGTCAGTTCAGTTCAGACGAAGGAATATACTGCATGCATAACCGAACGAGTCGCCCGGAAGACAAATAGCACACTGCCTATGTGCATTCCGTTTTTCTCCTAGCAAGCAATCTCGTTTGGAAAATGACAAAAAAAACTCAAAATGAATTCGTCCGTGTCATTACACAGAATCTAACAAATAATATTTACTACCATTACCAACAGAAAAATAGTTTTCAGCTGATTTTCTGCTATTGGTCTGGAAGCTACAAACTGGAAATGACTGACCGCTGACTGCTTCGATCAATAATACATTAGATATGCCGTTAACTACATAGAAATGTCAGTAAGGGTTTTGTATCCATTTTCCGTATCTTTACGGAATATCTATTTTTAAATAAAGACATAAATACTATAAATTATAATCAATTTAAAATTTAAGATACTAACATTTTTTGACAAACAAAGAAGGGAAAAAACACAAAAAAACAGGCGGTTTTTCTGCTGAATGGGACTGCATATGTAGTACATTATTAGTAAAGGACTGGCTTGACCAAATTGCGAGCGTACTTTTACTACAATTGTTTGAATGACGGCCGCTGACAGAATGAGGAATGAAGCAGTACGCAGAAAACTGTTTTTTGTTGCCACAGCGTAACAGAGGACACCCGTAAAAAAAAAGCATATTCACACAACAAACAACGAATAGTCTTCTAGATATAGATGTAGCTACAATAACTATATTTTACAGCACAGGCTGGGCACAGTTGTTACAAATTGTTCTTTTAAATTACTGTCGCCTAACTCTAAACTTTGTTCAACATTGCGATTATAAATTACGCATAAACCTCTAGTAGAATCCGAAATTCTTTTTGTAAAATAAACCAAAGTTGTGACAAACTAAAAGCTACTGTGTTAATTATTAAAGAGACGAGTAGCTAAAACACCTTAAATTTAGATCTACTATATTTTAATTTGAAAACAAAGAGGTTTAAAATAAAAAAAATTAAAAAATTAAAATAAAAAAATTCCACACGCATTTTTGCGTATGTATTGTTAGATAATGTTAATGTTAGATCCTAAATAGATCTTCAAAGCGAGCCTATGCTTACTTTAAACTTAAGAAAGACATAAAACGTGACTAATTACGTATCCGGTATAAACCTCTATAGATCTCAGCCTGAAATTTTCTTTACTATCTCTTTTTAATGACTTTTTAGTTTTAGTAAAAGGGTCAAAAGCAGTAACCCCTTTTACTATATGAATATATATATATATATATATATATATATGTCCATATTATATAGTCGGAGGAAGTAGTCAAATAAGAGTTGATTGTTGACTATGATACGCGAGATATTAGTTTTCAACTTAGAATACTTTGTTTAATGTTAACCTTATTTAATTTGATTATAACCTTTTTATATTGCCGTTAAACTCATTATTTAAAATAATGTCACTATTTCGAATAACGTCTAATCAGAATGGAGGTTAGCCCTCGAGCGGAGTCGAGGCGCCATCTTGTTTTCACACAGGAAGCTGGGTGCATGTTTTTGCAATGTTTGTTGATCGAGTTGGATCATTTTGAGAATGTTTTTGGTGATAATTGAAAGAAGGACATAGATGTGTATCGCGAATCCGCTATTCTGATTGGACTGTTTGATTTAAGTACTTAATTATTAATTAAGGTATAATTATTCGTATAGTGAGTCACAGCATTGTAAAAGTTGGGTTAATAAAGTGTACGAAACTGTTAATATTTTGTTAGTGCTTGCATTTAACCCTGTTGACGCCCACTGGAAACGTGTACGATAATAATTATCATCATAAAGATCGTCATTCTCCGACATATATATATATATGTGTGTGTATCTTTTTTACATATATGTATTTATACATAAAAATATTCATTTATATATCGTCTCCCTCATCTTTTATTTACTTCTTTCTCCAAGGGTTGTTGGGAGAAATTGCTTAAGCAATAAGGCTGCCTTTGCATACTTATGTGTTCAGTAGGCCATGTTATTGTTTCTCAATTATTTGTGTGCAGAGTATCTATCTATCTAATAATGAATAGAAGCAGGCGTTACTTTGCGGAAGTCCATGATAAACAATAAACAGCAAGTATAATTTCCTATATCCCGCCGACAGCCGGGAGATTTGTATAATATAACACCACACAAAATCTTCCACTAGAACCTCTACGCACGTAAGTAAAGTCAACTTTACTTTTCTCGCTTGTGAAGTCAACATCTCCTAAGGATGATCCGGTGTCGGGTCGAAACGTGCGTAGAGGTTCTAGTGGAAGGTTTTGTGTGGTGTTATATTATACAAATCTCCCAGTTGTCGGCGGAATATAGGAAATTATACTTGCTGTTTATTGTTTATCTATCTATCTGTATATTAAAATGGAGTGGCATACTATGCAGTGTTTTATATCGCACTTTGTGACGCAACCGTTCATGTGCCAGTCTAACTTGCACATTAATATTGCGTGCAGGAATGGTTGGACGTAGAAGGGCACATTTATACTAACTCTGTAGCTATGTGTACCAAAGGAAGTAGCTGAAATACTTCGGGTAGGTTTTCAGCCGACCCCATTTAACATAGGATAAACCAATCCAAAGAAAGCCTATAAGGCTTGGATACTGATTGGTTGCTATGTCAATGATTTTGAAGTTAGTTTCAAGGTATATATTTTATTTATTTATTTAGATATAAATAAATAAATAATAATTAATATAATTAAGCGGTGATAGCCTAGTGGTAAGGGCGTCAGCCTTCTAATCAAAGGTCGGCGGTTCAAATCCGGGCACGCTCCGCTAACTTTTCGGAGATCGTCATTCTCCGACATATATATATATATGTGTGTGTATCTTTTTTACATATATGTATTTATACATAAAAATATTCATTTATATATCGTCTCCCTCATCTTTTATTTACTTCTTTCTCCAAGGGTTGTTGGGAGAAATTGCTTAAGCAATAAGGCTGCCTTTGCATACTTATGTGTTCAGTGGGCCATGTTATTGTTTCTCAATCATTTGTGTGCAGAGTATCTATCTATCTAATAATGAATAGAAGCAGGCGTTACTTTGCGGAAGTCCATGATAAACAATAAACAGCAAGTATAATTTCCTATATCCCGCCGACAGCCGGGAGATTTGTATAATATAACACCACACAAAATCTTCCACTAGAACCTCTACGCACGTAAGTAAAGTCAACTTTACTTTTCTCGCTTGTGAAGTCAACATCTCCTAAGGATGATCCGGTGTCGGGTCGAAACGTGCGTAGAGGTTCTAGTGGAAGGTTTTGTGTGGTGTTATATTATACAAATCTCCCAGTTGTCGGCGGAATATAGGAAATTATACTTGCTGTTTATTGTTTATCTATCTATCTGTATATTAAGCGGTAATATAATTAAGCGGTGATAGCCTAGTGGTAAGGGCGTCAGCCTTATAATCAAAGGTCGGCGGTTCAAATCCGGGCACGCTCCTCTAACTTTTCGGAGTTATGTGCGTTTCTAAAACATTAAAATATCACTTGCTTCAACGGTGAAGGAAAACAACGTGAGGAAACCTGCACGCCTGAGAGTTCTCCATAATGTTCTCAAAGGCTTCAAAATGTTTTCCGGTTGCTATTCCAAGATTAAAGTAACCTCTATATTATAAATAAAAATTTTGTTCTCGAGTTCTCCATAATGTTCTCAAAGGCGTGTGAAGTCTGCCAATCCGCATGGCCAGCGTGGTGGATTATGACCGAACCTTTCTCATATTGAGAGACCCGTGCTCTGTAGTGAGCCGGTAATGGGTTGATCATGATGATGATGATGATGAAATAAATAATCAGCAGATGAGCTATATTATGTTAAGTTACACAAAACATTAAAGCTTATTCACGTGAAGCGTATTAATTGGTATAAGCAGCCAGCCATTGCAGACTCGTATTGCGAAAGGATCAGTGTCTACAAATTTCCAACCTCACGTCCGCGACCCGGTCATCTAATACATTTCCTACCCTTTTAGTGTTGGAGCCTTTTAGGTTTTCCAGCCTTATCTTCTCGTACGAGGGTATTTTCTCTCCTTTATAACATTCCTTTTCGGCGTTCAAACAAATTTCGCTGGAGATAAGAAAGATGTACTTATTTGAACATAATGTAAGGGCATGGCATGTTTGTACCTGGAAATTTAATAAGGGAATATTTTATGTGGAATATAAGTATACCAAGTATTTTCTTAGATATTTTTTATTCGTAACTTCGAAGTAATATTTTAGGAAATAATTATATGAAAGTAAACGATCTTATTAATAAATGTATGACTTCAATGATAATATACTAGGTATCTACAGTTAAAATTTACGTTATCAATAGCCTAGTACCCCATAGCTGAGCAAAGATCTCCTCTCTCATAATGGAGAGGGTTTCAAAGCCAGGATCTTCCACCTCGCTGCAATGCGGATTTATGCACTATTTACAATTATTATTATGACATTTGTGACAATAATTTTACCTTATACCTAGTAATTCTTAGCCCAACCCCGGGTTCATCCCAGGGCCTTGCGATTCGAAGGTAAACATATCAATCAATAGACCAAGAAGGCAGTAAAAATTATACTGGTAACTAAACTTTTGGTTTATTAATATCTAAGTTCAGAAATCTGCAATTCCAACAAAGTATACTTATTTGTATTGGTTAACTTTATAATAATGTATGCGTAATCATATATAAAGATATGATATGCCGCTTTATAATCTATATGTATACTTTCGCTGAAAAATAAGATATCTAACAAGTCACAATTTCAATCGTTTAAGTATTTTATGTTTGATCCAAATAAGAAAATTATAGTACCAATGTATTTTTAGTTTACACATTACTATCGATAAAGTCGTCACGTTTAAAAGATACTTAGCAAAAATTATCATTTTGGAATATATCTATATATATTTTATATACTCTACGAGTTGACCCTTGACAGCTATCTCACCTGGTGGCAAGTGATGATGCAGTCTAAGATTGTAGCGGGCTAACCGATTGTAAGGGGTATGGTAAACCCACACTACTAATTGGTTTCTACGCGACATTGTGCCGGAACGCTAAATCGCTTAGCGACACGTCTTTTTCAGTAAGGTGGTAACTAGCTACGGTCGAAGCCTCCCTCCAGACCCGACTAAAGCCGAGAATAGAACTCAAGACCTCCAATTTTATAATACGACAGCGCACGCACTGCGCCACGGAGGTCATCAAAATATACCTTTGTAATTTTCATAAAGTATCATGGTGAGGCTGACATCGCGTTGCATTGGCACAAGTGATAACTTGTTTAATTTTTATATTTTTAACGGTGACATCAAACAAAGTATTTTGACAAAGTCATCTTTATTGGTAGTAGTATAAAGAGCGTACTAACCAAATTTGTTAGCAGCATTTAATGCAAAACATTAAGGAGACGTAATTATTGTGATGTAAATTATTAATTATTATTCTAAAGATAATTCGATTGATATTTTTAACGACAAACTACACAATTTTAAAAATAAAATAATAAAAACCCTAGTCTAGTTACATCTTGCATAGTGCATATATACCTGTATATATATTCCTTATTTCGTTATTATAAACACAAGGTTTACTTTTCTGTTCTTTTGTAATAAGTTCCTTTTTGTGTTTTTTGTTATTTGCTGTTTGTTAATTTCCATATTATATTATTAGCGACATATTAGCGTCGACTTAAGTTATTATATTAGGCATGCTGTAGTTACCTCTAAATTGATTTATATGTATATCCTAGCACTTAAGGTTTTTAAATGTTTATTTTTTTTACATATAAATCTGTTGGTGGCGCTTTGAATAAATAAATAAAACGCGAACGTGAACTAAGTCGATCTAAGGCAGTTTATTAATAGGCCCGACGTTGCACGAAACTTTTAGTTGATTACGGATAAAGTAAAGACCCTCCACAGCATCAACATCATCCTCAAATCAACAACGGTAACCTCTATGCGGACAATCAATGAAAGATGTGCGCCCTGGGATCTTTTATCGAAGTCTTCACCAGACCCGACCCAATCAAGTGCTAACCCTTGTTATGTCGAATTTCTTTTCCAAACAACGATGCTATTGTTTGCCCTACTTTATTAAGGTTCAGTATTCAAAATAGATTTTTTAATGTTACTACTAATAGTTTACAGACATATTATTATGAAGCCTGAATATATAATCAATTTTTTCATTATTTACTTCGTGAGTTTGTGGTGATAACTACACTCGCAAATTTAAAACTAAAACCAAGAGGGTTCCAAAAAAAAGTTATTCTCACCGAAACTTTTTTATAACTATTATTACCGGCCCAATGCAGGACGCGGGTTTCGAGAGCCGGGTATGAAAAGTGTAGTAATCCCCACGCTGGTGAAGTGCGGATTGGTTGGCTTGAGGGACTTTTCATACCTTAAGAACATTATGGTGAACTCTCAGGCAGAAGTTCCCTGACAAAGATTTCTTTCGCCACAACCTAGTCTTGTAGATCACACTAAGAAATCTGTTATGACCAAATGGATCGTGCATTTTTGAGGGTAAAAACAGTAAATGACCTTAGTAAAACTGCAATAAGAATATTCAAAATTTATTTATTAAAATTCGCTTTTAAATGTAAAATTGTTTTCTTGCAGCGATCCAAAACATATGGAAACAGATATGAAGTAAAATCAATATTTGCTTGGGTTTTCTATAGTTTATGACATTATTCAGGTTATTTTATTTATTTTTATTTTAATTTTTATTTAATTTTTAATTAGAACGGACAATATCCAATAACACTAATTAAATAAATCGTTGCGGTCGAGTGCACAAGTGTTCCCGTGACCCAGCCACCAGGCGACGCGAAGGAACATCGCTGGGTTTTAGTGGGTATTCTGGTCGCCAGTCTGGCCACCAGGGAGTCCCACATACCCCGTCGGAAGCGGCGCAGTCTTGCCTGCATCGCTTCCGGAGGGGATGCGTAAACGCATTTCCCAGCGGAAAAAAAAAAAAAAAAAAAATTTAATAAATTAAATGATTACACATAATAACATTATAACAAAAACAAAGTCTAAACAAAACAAATATACACTAAAAACAAAATAAAACCAGACAAGAGAGACAAAAACAAATATTTAAGACAGAGTCATAGTGGTATTATTATACTTTTCGGAAAACTGCAAGCATTGGCTTACGATTGTATTTCATTGGCCTGCAAATATGTCACAGTTATAATTTATATAAGCTTGGATGTCATAAAAACGATTAACTCATTTATCTTGTCATAATCCTTTCAAAGCACTAAGACCGCGATTGACGGAGAGATGTAGATTACGTCTGTACATTAAATTTATGTATGCATTTTAAATGATCTAGCAGACTAGGAAAGGAAAGCCAGCTTCTAGGGAGGAGAAGCCGGCGAGAAATTATTGTCGAAAAATGAAAACGGACGACCAGCTTTCGTTAATAACTCATCACCAATAGGAGTCTTTCTCATTTTATTTATTTGAAAAAACTTGCAAATTATTTATATAATGATCAATTATTTTTATCATAATTATCCAGTAACAAAAACTTGATTTACATACTAGTTTTCAGTCAAAATATTATTATACTTAATTTCAATTAACTTTACTTCTTTAAATGTACACAGCTTTAGTTGGTCATAATTACCTACGCCGGAGCAAAAAGTTAATTTGCGTATATGTTCTGGCCTAAACATCAATAAAACAAGTTGGGGTTTTCCACTCTTAAAATAATGTGAAATGTAATGGCATTAATTTTTTTTGGGTACGCACATGCACGACTATAATACCTATATCCTTCTTTTAACTCAAGGCCACTTCTATACTTAAAAGTTCATTTAATAACGATTAAATAATTAAACGTAGAGTTATTTTTTTATGTGCTAAACTGAGTCACATGTACGTATGGAATGAAACTTTTTGATGAAAAGTAGTTACTATGCCGTGACGACGGCGCGCCCAAAGTTCCTGGCGCCCAAATGGAGTTAGGGAGCCTCGATCATACGGCCCTGGTGGAGTATCTGTCTCGGCGGACGCCGCTGGTTGGGTTGCGGTCGAGTGCGCGGGTGTTCCCGTGAACCAGCCACCAGGCGACCCGTAGGAGCATCGCTGGGTTTTAGTGGGTATTCTGGTCGCCAGTACGGCCGCCGGCGAGTCGCACATACCCCGTCGACGCAGTCAAGAATGTGTCGCTTCCGGAGGGGATGCGTAAACGCATTTCCCAGCGGAAAAAAAAATGCCCTGACGACAAACGGCATAACGCTCGCTTGTGCCGTCATGTTCCCTCTACATTTGCTGTAAACTTTGATGTCGTAACTGAATGTATTTCCTTGTCTTGACCGAAGTTGTCAAGGGTATGTCAAAGTGCATGCTATCGCAATCCTTTGGCCAACTATCAGGGACGCAGGAGAATGCGCTGGGTTTTAGTGGGTAGTGTAGTTCGCCGATTCGGCGGGCAGCCTTGAGACCCACATACCCGCCTGGAGAAAAAAAAGGGTCAAGGGTCAAAATCTCTCTCTTGTCTCTGCTAACTACCACGTAGTGACAGTTAACGAAACCCGAGAGATCGTTAAAGGTAAATTTCTAAAATTCATTGAAATTTTAACAAAAATAGAGGCAGTTTATTATAATTTATTCTACGCAGTGAACGTACAATATACCTACGGAATAACAATTTCCAACCCCTAACTGACGTAACATTTTAATCACTTTAGTGTTACCATTTGTTTGACACAGTAAATAAAAATGCTCAAACTACACACAATTATTTATTGGAAAACGTTTTCAGTAAAACGTAACTTATTTCAGTTAGAACAATAGCTATTAAAATTGTAATTTTTTAAATTCTGTCTGTCGTAGTGTCATCTAAGAAACCTAGTTTAGGTTGCCGAGAATATTTTTTGACACTTTTCTTATTTGACGGCAATCTCACCTGATGACAAGTGATGATGCAGTCTAAAAAACGTAATTTATTTCAGTATAACAATAGCTATTAAAATTGTAATTTTTTAAATTCTGTCTGTCGTAGTGTCATCTAAGAAACCGAGGTTAGGTTGCCGAGAATGTTTTTTGACACTTTTCTTTTTTGACAGCAATCTCACCTGATGATAAGTGATGATGCAGCTTAGGCTGGTAACGGGCTAACCTGTTAGGGATATGGTAAACCCACACTCCTAATTGGTTTCTACGCGACATCGAGCCGAACGCTAAATCTCTTGGCGACACGTCTTTGTCGGTAGGGTGGTAACTAACCAAAGCCGAAGCCTACCATCAGACCAGACTCAAAAATCGAACCCAGGACCAGACCAGACCAGACCAGACGCACGCGTTGCGCCACGGAGGTCGTTAAACCACAAGAGAGGCTACCAGTTAGCAATTATCGGAAAAGTTACTGAGAACGTTGGCTGATCTTGTTCAGTACTCCGGAGAGTTACGAATACTACCACAGATGGCGCAGTTAAACAATGCTATACGATTTTACTCTAGTTTTGTTCTGCGTAGCAAGAATTATTCCACAACTAGCTATAATTAACCGCATAAGAACTCAAATTACGTCATTTAACCAAACACAAAATGCAGATTGATGTAAAGGCCAGCGTCTTACCATGACTTAAAATAGTGATACTATTTTAAAATGATAGCCTTGGATGATATAATATAACCTTGATATCATTAAAAAAAAAAATATTATCACTGCAACAAGCGTCAAATGGTTGAAGCGTTTTTTTTAACGCTGGGAAATTCATTTACGTATCCCCTGCTACGCAGGCAAGGCTGCGCCGCTTCCGATGGGACGTATGACGTATTGATCATGACGATGATGAATGGCACTGAAAAAAATAATATTTTAATATAAATTAAAATATCCTGCAAGACTACAGTCAACAACTCGACGCAAAATTAAGAATTACGAATGTTTGACCTTTGCCAATATGCATGATGTGATCTTAAAAAAAAACGGTTCACAGAGTTATTCCCGCCATTGTAAAATTGTCGTAATTTTTAGTTTTCCCACGGAATTGCTTGTGTCGTAATTTTTTTTATTCAAAATTTTTCCCACCAAATATTTTAATTTAACTAAGTAAAAAAAGGTTTTTATCTCGATTGCCAACAAATCCAAGTTCCTCGTGCACCTTCTTACAAAAAAAACAATATTCTACACAAAGACAATTTTGGGCACATAATTGGGTTGTAAATAGGCATAATTTATCAATGTCCTTTAGGTACATTTGTGATAATAATTTGAAGAATTGTGAAGTGATTACCATTACCCATTAAC
Source organism: Lasiommata megera (assembly GCA_928268935.1). NCBI lineage: Eukaryota > Metazoa > Arthropoda > Insecta > Lepidoptera > Nymphalidae > Lasiommata > Lasiommata megera. Next base: position 13,747,052 of record OV743315.1, on the reverse strand, counting down.
ATCTGTAGCATAGCAACCGATGAGTTGCTGCTGAACACACCTTCTTAATCGGTTTCTAGGCGGCATTATACCGGAACGTTAAATCGCTTGACAGTGTATCTGCCAGTTGCCAACTAGCCGAGCCGTCAGCCGACGACCTCCTTGACGCATTATAGAGTTGGAAGTTCTGGGTTCGATTTCCGGCTCGAGTCTCCTCTGGTAAGACGCTTCGGTCGTGGCTAGTTACCACCTTACCGACAAAGGCGTGGCCAAGCGATTTAGCGTTCCGACACGATGTCGCTTAAAAACCAATTAGGAATGTGGGTTTAATTAGCCCCCTACCATCTTTTTTCTTTCTTTCAAAAAAGCTTTCACCAAAATCGGGTCCTTTGAGTAGGTACGGGTACTTTGCGCCTTTCAGGTTCGGCCACATGCACGCCCACTTGAAAAATTCACCTGTATATATAAGATTTGTTTATAATATAATATATAAATAATATGTTTATAATATAATATATAATATAATATAATGAACCCAACATCCCTACTAATATTATAATTGTGAATAACCGTCAAGGGCTAACTTGTAGTGTACAATAAAAAAAAATGTTAATATGTTAATTACACTTACACGTGAAAACTACTTAGGTATATATATATTGGAGATATTTAGAAATAACATAGTATACTTTTATAAAAAAAAAAGTTAAAGAAAATGGTTCTAAAAAAACATAATTATTATAATATCTAGCTATTCGTTTATATTGTGATGATCTCTGTTACTTATTTAATGACTTCAATGCGAGCGAGACTGCCGGTAAAAATTAGTGTAAATATATTTATACATATCGGGAATATATTAGAACAATAACCGAAAGAAGAACGAAGAAAGTGTTTAAAACTCCAAAATTAGAAGACACTTGTTTGAAAACTCGTCTCCGAAGGGAATGTCAGAATAAAACCACATTGTGAGCGTGTCAGCATAAGCTTTACCAACTTTTTAACTAGTAGGTCCGTACCTTTAAAGTAAAAGGGTTAATAGACTTGTCGTTAACGTCCCTTGTGGGGTCATAAAAGTTTCTTGAGAACAATACTACAGAACTACCAAGTTCCAGTGTAATTCTTGGTTAGCTGCGAAACAACCTTCAGCTCTTGGGAACAATTTGCCAGATAACACCCGCGCAACTGTGGACTAGTCCGCGAGATGGCCGCCTCAAAACACGGATTTATTTTACATAATATACGTTATTTTAAAAAATAATACTAGGAGCACGATACGAGTTTAACCCAGGTTTAACCGAGGTACGAGGTTAACCTTTGAAAATATTTCATTATTCCAACAAAAAACCTGTCACTCGGGATTTTGTAAGGATTTAAACGTAAAGAGTATCGTTTGATTCAAAGTTACTTAAGAAATATATTAACTTTGAATTTAAGGATTATTTTTAATATTAATGTAAGGACCTTTATATATTTAAAAGGTTAATAATTTAAGTACAAATCTTATGTCAGTCAAAAATAAAGAAACGTATAGCGAAATTCCATCGATACATGTTTAACCTCTCTCTCTCTCAATAATATAATAATTATATAATAGGTATAGTTTAGATAATCCTGCATGCTAGATTATGAGGTGTATTCTTAGTTAAAATATAACCTATGTTTCAAGGACCTTTGTGCAAAATTATATCACGATCGGAACATCAGTGAACCTCGGATCGGATCATATGGGTAACAAAAAAACAAATCATACATAATATATTATATACATTGATAAGTAAAAATTCTCAACATTCGTATTGAATTATCATGTATAAAAGATTTTATATATTTTTAAGATGATCATTTAAGACCGATGTTTCAATCGCAAAATAAACTGAGGAATAAACTTTACGTTTTTACAGTTCTCGTAAAGGAATAAGAACCTTTAAGCGAGTAAATATATTACTGGTATTTATTGTTCTGAGAAGTGGTAAATTTCGATAGCCTTCTGAGCTAATAGCGTTTGTGCAGTGTTAAAAGTAAGAATACATGGAAAAGGTGTAACTGTTCACGAAACACGATGATTATAAATAATATGTATTGGTTCTTTTTTTATGCACTACAAGTTAGCCCTTGACGGCTATCTCACCTGGTGACGATGCAGTCTAAGATGGTAGCGGGATAATCTGCAAGGGGTAAGGGAAACCCACACTCCTAAATGGTTTCTACGCGACATCGTGCCGGAACACTACTATAAATCTCTTAGCGACACGTTCTTGTCGGTAAGTAGCCGCGGCCAAAGCCTCCCAACACACCAGATTCGAGCCGGAAATTGAACCCAAGCCTTCCAACTTTATAATGCGACAGCGCACACACTGTTTAGTAACTTATTCTGTGTAGATCCGTCTCTTGTACTATGAATAGTGTCGTAAGCGAAATCGACACGTATAGCCGAAGAGCATGGTAGGTCGCGCTTAAAATTCACATATCTTTATTCGTGATAGCACAGTGGTTAAGACGTCACGACTGTAATTTCGAGAGATAAGCTGGCAACCCTGATCAAAATATTGTTACCTCATAATAGTGACCGAGGCTTTCATAGGCCTCCAACATACATTTCGTTGAGGTATTATTTATTAAAGTAGGAAAACAACATACTCGTACCATTTCTTCCAATTTGGCTATTAAATTGTTGTTTCTTTTTAAACACTGCAAGTTAGACCTTAACAACAATTTCACCTGATGGTAAGTGATGATACAGTCTAAGATGGTAGCGGGCTAACCTGTTAGAGGTAGGGTACACCAATACTCATCGCCATCGTGCCGTAACGCTAAATCGCGACACGTCTTTGTCTGTAGGGTGGTACCTAGCCATTGCCGAAGCCCCCCACCAGACTACACTCGAGCTGGAAAACGAACCCAGGACCTCCAACTTTATAATGCGACAGCGCACGCACTGCGCCACGGAGAACGTCAAAATGTAATCATAAAAATGGAAAAGAACGTCTACATTTTCGCAACTTTTGGCATGTTTTTCAAATTTTGACACGACGCACGGTAAATTGGCAAGCTGAACCCACGCTGAGCCGATATTACAAATAGCCGAGACAGGAAATTGTCGTTCCGCGGACTGGGCTCAACAAATTACAGGGATTTCCATTCTTTGACGTTTCCACCAGTTTCGTTTCACCCCTATGATTACCATATCGACTCTGGTTTCCGGAGCGTGACAGCGTTATATATACGAAATGCTTATTAAGTATTTATATACTTTGACGAATGTAGTTATCACCATCAATTCACGAATACAAATAATGGAAAATGTGTTATATATGAACGATTCATAGATGCCTGTTAGCTATTTTGCTTGGATTAAAATCTTTTAATTTTTATAGTTATTTTAAACGGTCCAAACAGTTTGCATTGAAACAGTGTGATGGGTCTAATGGATAACGGATAGCGGGATTTTAACTAATTGAAAACATTGTTAAAAACCCCCTAATCTACATAGAAACTACGTGGTAACTTTAATCTGAACAATAATCCTCTGTCTTATGCCACTGCATGATAATTAAATAATAAGAAATCCTTGTTCCTAATCATAAACTACCCATGTCAAAAATATATATCTACAATAATAATTTGCATCCGGAAGTGTTTATTTCATCCCCTACGAGTACGAGCATGTTCGGTTGAGCCACTCGTAATGATATTTTTCTAGAAGTGATTGCATACATCCTTAAAAAAAAAGAAATCACATGGGAAGTCAATTCTTATTTCCATTATTCTCAGGAATTTATCCTTAAACTAAAAACTAACGCTATCAAAAAAATCTACAGCTTAATCAACAAACCATTTGTAAAAACACAAAATGGTTCTTACAAAATCAATTCCACGACGTACGGCATGTAAGAAAAACCTCCTTATTTTTAGTACCCTAAAATATTCCCTTAGTCGAAAGTCAGTTGAAAGTCAAAGGATTTGTATAAAAGGAGCTAAAAGGAGATAGATGGAGTTCGTATAGGCCGGCAATGTGTCTTCCGAGACACGGCCGGTAATGCAAGCAGTATATTTCCTCGGATCGCAAGTATATTGCCGTTGCCATTGCTGGGAATATACCGGCACGTATTGGCACAGATTTGAGGTAATAGCTTAAATGCCTAGCTGGCTAGATTCAGAATTTACACCTGACTACCTCGTGAGTCTAGTGGTTAGTATGTCGACAAAGACGTGCCGCCAAGCGATTTTAAACTTAAGACTATAGAAGCGGTGATAGCCTAGTGTTTAGAGCGTCAGCCTCCTAATAAGAGGTCAGCGGTTCGAATCCGGGCACGCACCTCTAACTTTTCGGAGTTATGTGCGTTTTAAAAAATTAAAATATCACTTGCTTCAACGGTGAAGGAAAACATCGTGAGGAAACCTGGAGGCCTGAGAGTTCTCCATAATGTTATCAAAGGCGTGTGAAGTCTGCCAATCCGCACATGGCCAGCGTGGTGGACTATGGCCGAACCCCTTGAGAGGAGATCTGTGCTCTGTAGCGAGCCAGTAATGGGTTGATCATGATGATGATGATGAAGACTGTAGAGACTTCAAGAGATAAAATCGTTTGGTAGCGACCCTTCATCTCATACAAACCCGTCATGCTGACAGCATATTTGTAAATTGACGTGTATTTTGTGTTTTTCGTGAAATTACTCGCATTACTTAATTCTTAAAAATTATTATTCTTGTAGAAAATTCATACACAAACACAATAAGGCTGCTAGAATTTTGTTCCATTACTTCCTTCCTCATTTCAAGATTTTTAATGTTCAAGATTTTCTTTTAGAAAATTTACCACGCAAAACCACTTGACTGTTATTTGCGAAATCCAAACTGACATTACAATATAAAACATTTAAATATTAACAATACAGAAAATAAATGAGAAAAAAAATTACTTAGATAAGATTAATTACAAACATTAATGCCTAATTTAATAATCTTTATCTTTATCACTTTTAATTTAATTAAAGTTATTCAGTCATTATCATATGGCCACAAACTGATAGACAAGTGCCAAGAGACAAGGAAAAATATGCCATTCTGACTGCCAACCTTCACTAATTGGAGAGGCACCTAAAGAAGAAGTTTTGTTTTGACGACCTCCGTGGCGCAGCGCGTGCGCCACGGAGCCACGCCACGTGCGGATGACGGACGTCAGATTATAAACTTGGAGGTTCTAGGTTCGATTCCCGGCTCGAGTCTGGTCTGGTGGGAGGCTTCGGCCGTGGCCACCCTACCGACAAAGACGTGTCGCCAAGCGATTTAGCGTTCCGGCACGATGTCGCGTAGAAACCAATTAGGAGTGTAGGTTTTCCATACCCCTAACAGGTTAGCCCGCTACCATCTTAGACTGCATCATCACACTCATCAGGTGGGATTGCAGTCAAGGGCTAACTTGTAGTGGATAAAAAAAAAAAAAGTCATTATCAGTCTACAATTAATGTGTACTTTATTTGCAATTGAAAATTTAATTTAGCTACAGATCTTCCTTAATGTAAGTTGTATATATGACACCTAAATAATGTACCTGACGAGTTATGGCCGTCGGAGATGTTTTTAGTAAGAGTGACAGCGTTGCTGACACCACGTTCGTAGTAATTAAAACCACTACTTGAGGGATAACACTTTTATTGCGACAATAACTAAGAGGTCCGAACGGTCCGACGTCTCGAAGTTAACAACTCCTTCGCGCCGACATACCTTAGTACATTGCAGTATTTATATCTTTTTGAGACCTGGAAGGATTAAACCTTTGGATTAACAGTTAAGTAACATCTAACAATGATATTTTCATGTTGTTTTTTTTTCTGTTTCCATGACAATTGTATTTATTTCAATTTCATTATAAGGTCATCGGTTTTCATTCAATGTAATTCCTCGTGTATCACAATAACAATGCATACCATAATCATTGCGTGTTATTTAAGTACGTGTAATTTATATACATTTATGCGAACTATTATTTATGATCTCAGTGTTTATAACGAATTGGTTGCTATTGTTATCAATGTTTGTTGAATAATTATTAATTAAGGAATTATTATCAACTGTCAGATTGTGTATTATTATTATTAATCCTGAATCTTATTATGGGTGACCATGTGACCACAATTACGTATATAAGACAAATTTATAGAAATTTGTTAAGCTTTTTATAACATACTCGTAGTATTGTTTTAATTATATTTCGTATTCCTGTTTCTGATACCTATTTTTGACGACCTCCGTGGCGTAGTGCGCGCGCTGTCGCATTTAAAAGTTGGAGGTCCTGGGTTCGATTCCTGGCTCGAGTCTGGTCTGGTGGGAGGCTTCGGCCGTGGCTAGTTACAGCCCTACCGACAAAGACGTGTCGCCAAGCGATTAAGCGTTCCGGCACGATGTCGCGTAGAAACCAATTAAGAGTGTGGGTTTACCATACCCCTAACAGGTTAGCTGGTTTCCATCCTAGACTGCATCATCACTTACCACCAGGTGAGATAGCCGTCAAGGGCTAACTTGTAAAGTGTAAAAAAAAAAATATTATTGTTTGTCATAATTCTGATCAACAGAAGGAAGTTTTTATTTTAATCTTATATTTTGAAGAAATTCTTTATAATTCTTTAATAGATACCTATTTTTTTTTACACGGCATTTTTCTGCATCTTGAGAGTTGTTTCAATAAAATCACCTCAATTAAATTTTCATGGTTATTTATAAAATAATATTATTATTAAATAATTATAATATTTACATTTCAATGAAAGGAAATGTAAATTACAGTATTATTGTTCTTCATAAAACAAGGAATACATAAACAGTAAAAAATATATATTAATTATACCTTCAAGTACCGCTTGTATTAAGAGATAATTTATTTTACAAAACGCTTACTATACGCATACTAAATATTTGAATTAATATACAAATATAAATATATAATTTAGTCAGTTATTAAGTTATATTTAGATGCAGTACATTTTAATTCTTACAATAAAACTTATTTTCTAGTTTGTAATCTTTATAAATTCATAGACTATGAATAATATTAGTGTAACTAAATTTATTATGATAGATAGATGCTCACTTATTGTAAATCGGGGGTAGTTTTAAGATTGATAGTAGAGAATTGTCATGCGACAAGGCAACGAACATATTGTGATCTGAGATTAACCTGGTAGAGTTGGGTTCCCATAGAACATTTTCTTTATACACTACAAGTTAGCTCTCGACGGCAATCTCACCTGATGGGAAGTGATGCAGTGTAAAATAGTAGCGGACTAACGTGTTACGGCCATTGTAAATCCATACTCCTATTTGGTTTTTACGCAAAATCGAGCCTGAATCGACGCAGGCGTATCATCGACCACTCCCGCCAAACCAGAGTTTAGCCGGGAATCGAACCTAGGACCTCCAAGTTTATAATGCGATACAGCACGCGCTGCGCCGCAGAGGTCTTCAGACTCTGGTTTTGCAGCCTAAATCACAGAAGGAAACCACCTACCAAATTGTACTTATACTTTCTGATATTTCTTAACTAGTCAATCGGTTAATAACTTAGTCGTAAAAGTGAGTAGAATTCCACTTTTCTTTATGCTTGACCTAAATATAATGGAGATTAAAAGAAAACTTAAAAATCCTACTGTTTAAAAAATATATTTCATGTCTACCACACCTACACAAAAATAGATTATCTATATAAAAAGAGGATGCCGTATAAAATCAATACTGCCCCAGTCATCAAACAAAAAGCCTATAAAAATAAAATTTAATGCCTCAATTTGTTCTAAATTGATACTGACCAAGGCTACTCGGGACAGAATGGATCGTAAACATTTTACTCTTTTGTATAAATAAACACTTATTTTGATGTATTTGAATAAAACTCTGTACACTGTACGTACCTATATTGCGCGAAAGATTAAATTCCAAACATTTTAGTGCCACTCCTCTTAATTAAAGATGTAAAAGCTAAACGTAATGGCATTTTTATGTAATTGTAATGGAGAAATTGCTACTTTTGTTACGGTCTTAAACTGAATGGCCTAGCTGTTAGTATACTAATGTTACGGCGCGTGTTCACTAGAGAGCTGTTAATTACAAGTGTCACAAGATTTACAAGACCCAAGGTTGTGAACTCCGTCGATTTGAGCGGAATTTTCAATGAAAAGAAGATAAGAAGGTGGTGGTTATGCCACCAGTTAATTAAATCGTAGATAGTGTTTTGAACTGTATCATTATCATCATCATCATTATGTCAATTCATTGCCGGCCCACTACAGACCACGGGTCTCTTCTCAATATTAGAAGGGTTTGGCCATAGTTCACCACGCTGGCCATGTGCGGATTGGCAGACTTCACACGCCTTAGAGAACATTACGGAGAAATCTCAGGCGCGCAGGTTTCCTCACGATGTTTTCCTTCACCTTTGAAGCAAGTGATATTATAATTGTTTAAAAACGCACATAACTCCGAAAAGTTAGAGGTGCGCGCCTGGATTCGAACCGCCGACGCCGATTAGCCTAACCACTAGGCAGTCACATCTTATTTATGATCTATTCTATATGTTTTTACAATTTATTTGAAACTCTGGAAAATATAAACTACAAATGACACCGGATTGTCACGAATAATTGCAAATTAAGATCGGTATTCATTTAATAAACGTCAGTATTAAAGAGTGATGATAAAAATTATATCTTAACAACATTTGATAATTACAATTACGATAATAATAGGTGAATAAATAACCAACTTATAACTACCAATCGAATGAAGGCTATAGATATACCTCTTAGTTGAAAACAATCCATTTTTATATCAATACCTTTTCTAATTAAGCTACAATTAATGTGTTGACAAGATAAGGATTGCTTGTAATGATTATGATAAAAAAAAAATAATAACAATAATTTACTTCATAGATCCTTTACCTCGAGAATGTTAATGATCAACGCAATATTTTTAATTATTATGATTAAAGCAAGAACTTTCCTTTGCCATTAATTATTTCGAGAACCTTGCGATATTACCATGCATATTATGTCCATCAGATTTTTTTTTTCCTTTATTTGCAAGGCAAACTATTTTATGATGTATATTTTTTAAACAGTTATCATTTCATATAAAAAACGTTTGCGGTCTTACCACTACAAGTTAGCCCTTGACGACAATCTCACCTGATTGTAACTGATGATGCAGTCTAAGATGGTAGCGGGCTAACCTGTTAGGGTTAGGAGTATGGTACACCCATACTCCTAATTGGTTTCTACTCGACATCGTGTCAGAACGCTAAATCGCTTGACCACACGTCTTTGTCGGTAGGGTGGTAACTAGCCACGGCGGAAGCCTCCCACCAGACCAGACTCAAGCTGGGAATCGAACCTCCAACTTTATAATGTCACAGCGCGCGCGCTGCGTCATGGAGGTCGTCAAAATATATTTATCAAAAACATAATGTAAATAAGTAAGGCGGCCACTACTTGACGATAATATTTGAACCGGAGGGAACATAACGCTGGAAGTGGCATAACGTTGTTTCCATATGTGACGATTTCTACCTTTAAAATTCAACCGAAAGCTGTATTAATAAGACTTCGTTTAAATAATTTTGTTATTTAACCACGGCTTCAAGGGTCGGATCTGCACTCTAGCGAGAAATGTCGATACACTTTTTACGGAAATAGTAGACTAACTTACTAACTAACTAACTAACTAACACCTTACTGACTTACTGACTATAGAACCTTTTCGCGACAGATATATACAATACCATTATGCAGCAAAACTGCAAAGTACGTGCAACATATTTTCCGGGTTTTAACAAAATTTCATTTTTGAATATATTTTCAATACTAGAATCCGTATTTCAAAATTTTTATCCATTACAAAATGGATATAAATTCCCTGGCCGTAAAATAGAACTAGCCATTTTATACTGTTTTATGAAAAGTTTGGTGGCGTCTGAAACGCTTAAAATTTTATTGCTGAATTTATATGCTATTTTTTAAAGTTGTTCTTATTTTTGCACTTGATGAAAATGAATTGATATTATAACAAAGAACAGAGTAATATAGAAGAGTAAAATGAAAATTTAACCGGTTCTCAATTCGGTTGTATTCTTTAAGTTTTAAATGTCGTTTATAGCCTCATTGAACTGAGTGAGATTCAAAATTATTTAAATGCGTACTAGGATTTATTTAAACCGTTGAAGCTATTAACGATCTCGGTGGCGCAATGCGTGCGCTGTGGCATGATAAAGTTGGATCTTGGGTTCGATTCCCGGCTCGAGTCTTGTCTGGTGGTCGGCTTCGGCCGTGGCTAGTTACCACCCTACCAACAGAGACATGTCGTCAAGCCATCTAGCCTTCGGGCACGAGGTTGCCTACAAACAAATTAGGATACTCCTAATTCCCCTTACAGGTTAGCCCACTACCATCTTAGACTGCATCATCACTTACCATCATGAGAGATTGCAGTCAAGGGCTAATTTTTAGTGTATAAAAAAACAGATAAAATAAAAACTGTCAATTGATAGACACCGTATGTCCTCAGCCACCTATCAATTGACAGTAAGTTGTATTTTAGTAATTAGTAAGTACTAGTTGCAAAACTGGAACGCATACTACTTCCATACGTAATAATTCTTAATATCGCGCCTCATGAAATAAAAATACTCTTGTTTAGTATAAGGAAAATTACCGTTCAAAGTAGATAAGTAATATTAATGTATGACTTCTTTACAGGAGAACGCCGTATACTTCACAACGTGTCAGGAGAGTTTCGATCCGGAGAGTTGACATGCATCCTAGGACCCTCCGGCGCCGGGAAATCGACCCTTTTGAACATACTGGCTGGATACACGTATATCATCATATTTATCATTTTATTAGTGTAAATAAAACCCCTTAAGGATACCTACGATTACTATACTCCTAACAGTTTAGCCTGCTATCATCCTAAAATTCATGAATTTGGAAAGATTTTACTTGGTGAGATTTTACTAAAAGGGTCAACTTGTGTTAAGCAAGAGAAAAATACCAAAATCGATTATAAACTATTTAACTTTTTTTTATCTCGTAACGTACATAGTGTTAAGTTCGTTTGATGATCTCTGTAGCGCATTGCGTACGCTATTTTGGGAGATCATGGGTTCGTTTGGGCTCGAGTCTGGTTTAATGGGAGGCTTCGGCCAAATATTACCCTACTGGCTAAATCGTACCACGAAAGAAGAACGGAACGCTTACGGGCGACGGTAATCACTTAACCAAGTGACCCCAGGTCTCAAACCCAGGACCTCCCACTGCAGTACTGCAGCGCACGCATTTCACCGCGGTGATCATCAACATATGAAAATAAATATTCTTTCCGTAGTTCAATCGGCGTGAACGGTCGCATCACAGTCAACGGTCATGCACGTGACATGCGAGTGTTCAAGAAACTGAGCAGTTACATCATGCAGGATGATCTGCTGCAGCCGAGGCTCACCGTCAAGGAGTCGATGATGATCGCCGCTGACCTCAAATTAGGGAAGGAGCTGGGCATGGCGGAAAAGGAACTCATAGTGAGTATTCCCCATTTTACTGCTCGACGTGGGTCTTTTGAAGGAGTTTCAAATCGTGTGTCTACTTAGCTGGGGGTGACTAACGCAGCGTGTGGGTGCAGGGTCGAGTACACGAGTGTACCCGTGACCCAGCCACCAGGCGACGCGTAGTAACATCGCTGGGTTTTGGTGGGTATTCTGGTCGTCAGTCTGGCCGCCAGCGAGTCCCACATACCCCGTCGGAAGCGACGCAGTCTTGTCTGCGCCGCTTCCGGAGGGGATGCGTAAACGCATTTCCCAGCGGAAAAAAATAAAAAATAAAATGGGTCGCCAACCCAACATATTGCAACCCAAAGGTGCATCAATTCTCCTAGCTAGGTCATAATTAATATTTCATACAACCACTTTTCCAAAAGAACATAGGAAGTGTCATCATAATATATGTTATAGCCTTATAATATTTTTTTTTTGAAAAAATTGTGACATTGTATTAGATAGATCATACGAGATTTATTATTAATTGTGTTCGCGAATTTAAAGACGCGAGTTTATATGTACTAGGGAATTAAAGTAAACATTACTGAAAACTTACATTAGATACAAATAGATAAAGCCACCGCGTGGTCGCACATGAAACTTCAATAAACACATTATTTTTTGGTTATTAATTATCATGCAAATTGTTTCCATAATGTGAGAAAAAAAAATACGAAATGATGAGACTGCTAAAACAAAAATATAGAAATACAGATAATAATCGGGCCCTTAGTATCAGTCCTTCTAGTAAGTAGGAACACTGCCAAGAATTTGTTTGGCTAACTTTTAAAGTGAGCCAAACAAAGAAAAAAGGCGTGCTGTATGAGACAGAAGATGTTATGCTTTTCCCTAATATACTTATAAAATCAATATATACAGTTTTCACTTCCTCACTGTTCATGGCCTCATCTTTTTAATGTGAGAGTAAGAACACTGGTTGCTTCAACATAAAACCAGTGTACTATGGCTCTGATAAAATCTTAATGTAATAGAGAACTAACCTTCTACGCAGAATCTTTTCTAAAATAGTTAACTAATTTAGTAGCTTTGTTAATATTATTGTTTAATGCAAAATAATGTATTATTATTACCAAGTAAATGTTTGGCATTATCGTTTCACAATCAACAATTCTAAAACAATCATTACGAGATACGTTTGATCGAGCACCGCACCATACATTATACTGTTCTCCAGATAGAAGTATGGCCAAACTGCCATAAATCAAGGAACATCGATGGAAATCTAAACAATACTATATAAATAATACATTTCAACTCAAGTGATATATGACTTGAATACACTTTGCAGTAGTATTATATTACTTTTGAAGTTTTACGTGAATTGGTATTGTATTAGGCATTGTTACAAAATCCTATTGCTTAATTTAATTGCTTTGTCATAATATACTAATGTTAGGGGGGGTTTAGGCTTTTATTCAATAATTCTTTTAGCAATCGTGTTTGAATGATAATTAATGAATGAAACAATGATGCTTTCATTGTTTTGAATTTTTTTTTTTCAAAGCTTACAGGCTAAACCTAGCTACTTGATTTACAAGTCTTTGGTTTCAAAAAGAGAAATGTAATATGCCTGTATCCAGAGCCCACAAAAAGTTTTGTTTACTTATGATTATTTTCATACTAGCTGAAGCGCGTGACTTCGTACGCGTAGATTACTTAAGAGTTTTCAAAACTACGTTTGGGATTTTGAAGCAGTTTTTATTTTGTTTTACATAAAGATACCCGGCTAAGTTTGTTGTAGGTTTATTCTTAGACCTGGGCGCGATTTGAACCCTCTTAGCTTTAGTTTTAAGTTGTCGATTGTAGTTATCATCATCATACGAATAGAAATAATGAAATGAACGATTCATAGATGCCTGTAATAGGTTTATGTGAATAAAGCTATTTTGGATTTGATTTCTTAAGATTTTTACTATGAACAATATTACAAGGATGTAACATTAATACATAAAAACAATGATCCTGTAAGTATAGACTGTTTTGCAATAGTCATCGCCTACCAAAAATTAAATACAGTGTTCCAGAAAATAAAAGGAGAAACAAAAACATAGACAATACGTCACTAAAGATAGATTGAAGATAGAATTGAAGGATTATCCTATATTTCGTTCCTATTCCCGTTACCGTTCCTTTTCCCGAAATATAAATCTAGTTTAGACGATGGCAAACTATAGCCTTATATAATATAATTTTATGCTATAAAACTTGCATTGTAAATAGAGCATCCAATTTAAATGAATTGATTGCTCAGGGTTTTGGCTATAACTGCTTAAAAAATAGATATATATTATTAACTTTTTAAAACTTTTAACAGTAATTACACCATACATTATTTTCATTTAACTCTACTTTAACGATTTATGCAGGCCACACCAGATAGCTCTCAGATGACAGAGTATATTCCAACTTATTTACATATATATCATTATGAATATATATTTCTAAATAGGGCTATATGTTAGTCTGATATTACTGTTAAGTTTTATCAAAATCCGTTAAGAATTAATTGCATGAAACACTAACAAACATCCACACATCCATCCATTTATATATCTAAACAAATTTACGCATTTTTATATAAGTAGGATAAGGTAACAAATGTACAATAAACATCATTACATAATAAGATATAGCTTTTATTAATCCTGGAGAAAATATCAAAATGGGTTAAAACATATACATATAGATATATTATACGTATATATAAATATATTTAATGTAATTGCAAATATATAATCTTAAAAAAAACCCATTCGTGTAGGTAAATGGATGTTTTTTTTTTTTATAGTCTTATATTATATAATATAAACTTGGACTTATTATATATTTTCATTTATTTGAGGTCGACGATGTTATTAATTTAGTCTCGTATTTAGATATTGTGACCTTTGCTAATTTGTTTTTGCTTGCAAAGGCATTAATTAAATAGCAATAATGGAGAAAAAACTTTATCAATTATTGTGAAAAATCTACGCTAACCGAGGGAGAAGTACGTTAAAACAAATTGAATTAGCACGTAATTTAAAGGCTTGCCTAAAGTCCCAATGCCTAAAGTCCTAAATATATTATATTAATACCTAAACGTTTTACGGAAAGTCACAATTTTTTCACAATTCTTTGAGGTATAGTCGATAGGTAGTACGAAAACCGAGTGAAATGAGGTCCAATTTAATTTAACGTTTACGATACTCGATTTCGAGCGTACAGTTCTTATACGAAATTATTTGTAAACTGACATCGAGCTAATATCAGGTGTCAAGGCCTCATACATTTTTGCTGGAGAAGAATCGTGAGAACCTGTTCTTTGCTTGATATAATTACGTTTATAAATACAGGCCTAAGGATACTGTTGTCGCGATTGCTAACGTCGTTTCTGACTTAAATAATACATAATGATAATAATAAATGTATTTTATTTAACTAAGATTTACAATATTTGGAAGGAATTATTTTTACAAAGAAATACATATTTCAATTAATAAATAAAATGTTATGGCAATGACATGTTTATAAAGTATACATATTCCATTACAAAAAAGAAAATAACATATATTTACATAAGAGTTCCTCAAATAATATTATATAATTCCCGTAAAAATTTTATACAAATTCTTTTTTATTTTTTTATTTTTATAAAAACATTTACCAGTGGACCCTACACTAGGTGATTACCTGTATCGAGGGTCCCACTTGCCTCAGTGCTCAAACAATCAGGCGTAAGCACTGTTTCTACAGAACTTAAAGCCAACCTTGTTAGTTGCCGAATTAAATTCGTCCCAAGTACAGACTACGTACGTCAAGTGAGCAGCAAGCGTCTTGTATTCGATCATCGATCTATCGGTCGACGAAAAAAACATTGATAGGCTGAGAAATATTACTAAGCTTGTGAAAGCTTCTGATAAAATATTTATCTTCAGTTAAGTTCTGTTCCGTTCATAATATTGAAATTTAATAACGGAGCGGATATGACTTCATCAATAATCTCCCACGGGGCTTCCTGTATCCATATCCAAACAATACTGAATTAAAGTTATTTCAATTTTCTTCGGAAATCCTCTCAAGGTATACCTATCCAATAATGCTTTTGAAATTAATTAGTAAATATCCGTTTATTTATTTCATTCTTAATATTTGGCTAATATTTAAAAAAAGCGATCACCATAATAAATGGACGCCTCTTTATATTTTAAGACATATTTTTTGACGACCTCCGTGTCACAATGCTGAGCATTGTGGTCTTATAGGTGCGAAGTCAGACTTTGATGACTTCGGTCGTAGCTCGTGACCACCCAGCAAAAGCATGCTGGCAAGCTTTGAAGACCCCGGAACGATGCCGCGTAGAAACCAATTAAATAAAAAAATGCCGTTTCTATGAACCATATTTATTTCACATTTTTTCAAAAATAAATATAGTAGGTACGAGTGCAAAATGACTCGCTTAACTTCGTACAAGCTAAAATTTATTTGACGATCGCCAAAATCCGAAGTTCCCATACAAAGTTCCGAATTTCGATTCTTTCCAATTTTCAGCTAGTCCTTTCGATTTTTCTTATTTATCTTTTTTCCTAAACCTCCCCAGTATTGAGGCGAGCAAACAAAAAATATATTCGGTTAAGCCTTTTTCGAGTTTAAGCGAGACACATGCACGGCAATTGATTTTTTATATGGATGTACCAGCTGTTCCCCTTTCCTGTGACGGTTTCAGCCATCAACTCTTTCGGGTGTCGCTTGGATCATTTATTGTCGATCATACAGGCAGTTGTTATTGAGAAATTTGCAAAGCCCATCTATTATGTAGTCACTATTGCATGCAATTTTGGATCCACTGTTACATCGGGGATTTTAGCTTAAATTCCAAATAATGAATAGAAGCAGGCGTTACTTTGCGGAAGTCCATGAAAAACAATAAACAGCAAGTATAATTTGCTATATTCCGCCGACAACCGGGAGATTTGTATAATATAACACCACACAAAATCTTCCACTAGAACCTCTAGAGGTTTTATTATACAAATACAAATTATTTAGGTGTTATTGTTTAAAATCCAAATGCCAAATTTCCTGAATATGGTTGCTAAAGTAAACTCTTTTACTCAGTGAAGTAAAAACTCGAGAACTATAGGTAATTTAGTTCCTTATTTATACTACCCTTTTTTTATTGTAGTGAAAAAGCTTTATGGGTACCTTCCCCCTGTCCCTTGGGCAGGACGGAGATTGTGTTAGACTCCCAAACTAAAAACCGTCCCTCACGCTGGGTTTGCTAGACGCCAGGGGTGTTCCCCGGGCGTCTAGCTAACATAGTAGTATGGGGGTTGTGTTGTCCGGTAAGAGTACAGTGGTGTTCCATTGTACTCTTTACCGGACAACTACCAGCCAAGCCAGCCAAGTGCTCTTGCCTTGGTCAAGGTCTCGGGTCAAAATCTTACCCCAGACAGTAAGGAGGCTTGTGAAATGACTGATATCTAGCTCAAAAGCTACCCGCTGCCTCCCAAGGGAAGCTGAAGAGAGGCAAATTTCAGCCATCTTCTTCTTCCCCGTCTGCACCTGAGCGGCTGTGCATCGGAGGCTTGCATTACCCTTTTTTTTTTAACGTGGGTAATCCTCATGGATACCCCGCGTCCGAGGAGACGCAGTGGTTATGTCAAACTCTTACTGACTAAACCCCCACGGTGCATATCCTTTCCCGCCGCCTGGGGGCCGGGTCACGGGTTACGCTCGAGCACACAACCGCAACCAGGCCGGCAGAGTCCGTCCTTAGAACGGTGCCAACTCAGGGGCAATATCAGATGCCCCCCAATTGAACCATAAGAGCCATAAGACGCACCAGGAGCACAGGGTGCGTGTTCCAGCTCGAGGACCTAACTCCTGGGTGTTGGACAGATCCTCGTAAGGCTTGCATTACCCAACCCAATCTACACTAACCTAACGTAAGAAGCAACCAAATATCATTTATATAATCATTGCCAGGTGGAGGAGATACTTCAAACTCTGGGACTCTGGAACCATCACGAGACCATGTCCCAAAACCTATCTGGAGGTCAATCGAAACGTCTCTCAGTGGCGCTGGAGCTGGTCAACAACCCGCCAATCATATTCCTTGACGAACCTACCACGTAAGAAATTTTTAATTGTACACTTTATCTTCAAGTTTCTGGATTACCTTATTTCTTATGCATCCATATATAATTAAAAGCAGTTTCCCGATTATTTATCTATTATATGGTAAATTAATGGATGTGTGTGGGACCTTACTCAAGGTGCTGATGCACATCGTCGTCGAAATCCCCGCATCAGTAAACGTTGAGTTTGCTGACCCTTAACTAAGTAGTCTTACTCGAACGACTATCGAGTGACCAAAGCGAATCGATAAATGGTCAAAAAAAGTTCATAAAAGTCAGATCATTGACCCCTTAATAGTTTTCAATCAATGAGTGTCAACCTTAGCCTACTAATATCCCACTACCTACTGGGCGTAAACGAGTCGTTTTAATACTCGAGTTAAAATCAAACATCAGAAGGACAACTTCATATGCTCTCCGATACACCACGTGGAACCAATTTCATTACTCTAGGCTGAGAATTGCTTGAATGAATATCTCAAATTTTAAACAATACTTGGAAATTACATTGCCATAACCATTTGACGACCCCGTGGCGCAGTGCGTGCGCTGTCGCATTATAAAGTTGGAGATCCTGGGTTCGATTCCCGGTTTGAGTCTGGTCTGGCGGGAGGCTTCAGCCGTGGCTAGTTACTACCCTACCGACAAAGACAAACGATTTAGCGTTCCGGCAAGTTGTCGCTTAGAAACCAATTAGGAGTGTGGGTGGGACTGTTAGGAGTATGGTAACATACTCCTAACAGGTTAGCCCGTAACCATCCTAGACAGCATCATTACTTATCACCAGGTGTAGTGTATATAAAAAATATTGCACACTAAGCTGATTTTTGTTACTTACGCCATTTTCTTAAGCCTGTTATATCCCAGTTAGGCACAGGATTCTCTCACGAAATAAAAAGGCATTTAGAGCTTTGACCCTTCACGCTGCTACAATCCTAATTAGCGGGCTTAAACTGTTATATAAGAATGGATGAAGATGCAAAAATGATTTTAACTAATAATCCCTGGCTTACATTTTTAACCGACCCGGGAGTCTCAGGACTTCAAGATTCACTGGAGTTGCATATCGCCATTTTCGTAACTTTTTTTTTTCCCCCGTGGTAGTAAAGCTTTATGGCTACCTCCGTCCGTTGGGCAAGACGGAGGTTATGTGGGACTCCCCCTCCCTTATCGTTGAGGTATACCGGAACTAAAAACCACCACAGCATGTCCCACTCGCTGGATTTGCTAAACACCTGGGGTACCCATTGTATTTCAAATTCAAATTCAAATAATCTTTATTCAAATAGTCCTTTAAAAGGCGCTTTTGACGCGTCAATAATTTACAAAGTAGTGACTTGATGGTGATAACTACATTCGTAAACTTAAAACTAAAGCTATGAGGGTTCCAAACTCGCCCCAGTCTAAGAAGAAGCCCACAACAAACTTAGCCAGGTAAATTTTCTTTTTGTTATCACCATCTCACATGCCACTTAAAATTATATTAAGAGCTATCTTATTAGAGCAATATTTCACGCCCATGCTTGTTTATCAATTATTCTTCCCAGACATCCACCAGCCGCCACAGCCTTAGCAACAGGGCTCCCGCGCTAAAAGAACCATTATCGAACTAGGCCAAATTCTTCTGCACAATACAAAGTAGTACTCTTACCCAGTTAATCACACCAACAGTAACGTTTTATTGCACATAAACCCGAGTCGTGTTTGGAAAATTGAAACATGCGCAGTGAAAAGGACCCGTTCCGAAAATGCGGAGCAATTCATTAGATTAAATACTTTTAGCCGTTTTAGATACGTGGGTATTTACGGAAACCTTGTTGATCATGGAACACAGAGATATAGGTGAAGCGCGTACCTGAAACACTTGAGTTTGATGAAAAACTTAAGCTATTATAAATAAATATTTGCTATATTGTCATTCGGTTACACTTATATACAAAATGTACATAGCTTTCACACTACAAAACTTGATATTGTGCAAAATGCAATTATACAGATACCCCTTTAGACAGGTGTATAACATTTAACGAGATGAACCGGTGGTTAGGGCGTCAGCCTCCTAATTAGAGGTCGACGGTTCGAATCCGGGCACGCACCTCGATTCGAACCGCTGACCTCTGATTAGGAGGCTGACGCCCTAACCACTAGGCTATCACAGCTTATGTAAATATACAATATATAAGAATAATAATATTGCAATATAAAAGATAAGTCGATGATTAATCAGATACTAGTCACATAATATGATAAATCTCCAAAATAAATTGGCAAGTCCAAAAATAGTATTATCCAATAGTGAAAAGCACGGCAATGCAATTCAACCTGTTATTTTATTGGCGCCATTTGCTTCGCAAAGCAACGCGTTGGTTATTCCAATATTCTGTCCAAAATTGAAAAATAATTGTATCAATTCTCTTTCAGAGGCCTGGATATAGTTTCCATCCGTCATCTGGTGGTACTTCTTCGTCTGCTGTCTCGTCAGGGACGAACTATCGTGTGCACGATTCACCAACCCTCTGCTTCATTATTCTCACTCTTTGACCGGGTCTACGTATTATCAAGAGGACTATGCTGTTATCAGGTAAAGGAACCCAACCATTAGGTACTGAGGACTTACAAATGACGTCATTTTTACGACGTTTAGCACGTTTGTTTGAGGATACACTTGAACCCTGGCTTGTTAAAGTATAGTTCAAATGCTTTAAATAAAAAAATAAAAAACAAACACTTAAAGTATCTGTCAAGAGCTTCTTGACTGCTACTTCATTTAGTGGTAAATGATGATGCAGTTTAAAAAAAAAACATATTTTTTTTTGTTGTTCAATAAAAAAGCCTAGGTTGGGACACTAAACGCTTAATTCTATCCCAGCCACGTAGCTCTAACTTTTCAGAATTATGTGCATTTTTAAGCAATTACAATATCACTTGTACCAACGGTGAAGGAAAACATCGTGAAAATACCTGCATGTCTGTGAGTTCTCCATAGTGTTCTCAAAGGTGTGTGAAATCTGCCAATCCGTGGTGGTGGTGAACTATGGCCAAACCCTTCTCATATTGAGAGGAGACCCGTGCTCTGTAGTGAGCCGGTAATGGGTTGATAATGATGATGACGACAATAAAAGAGTGTTCTTCCATGATGATTCTTCTAATTTATACCAATAACCCCAAAGCTTAGCGTGTGTTTCGATGATCGCAGTACTAGCAGGGTATTAAATAAGAAAATGAAATTAAATAATTCTTAGTTATGTGTACCAATTGATAAATAGGTGTGAGTGGAGTAATCACTGCCATATTTGTATCCCAAAGTGATGAGTGGTAATTTTCGCACTCTAGCTATAGTGTTTCGACTAAGGAGAAGATAATACTAGGAAATTATAGATTTCTAGTTGCGTGCAGGACAAGCAAATCTAACCATGAATGCAATCACAAAGCCATTGTGACTTAAGTGGTACAAATATACAGTGCAATGCCACTTAGCAATAGTTTATGTTTATTACATTAAAACCAATGCGATGATAGCCTAGTGGTTAGGGCGTCAGTCTCCTAATCAGAGGTCGGCGGTTCGAGTCCGGGCACGCACCTCTAAATTTTCGGAGTTATGTGCGTTTTTAAACAATTAAAATATCACTTGCTTCAACGGTGAAGGAAAATATCATAAGGAAACCTGCAGGCCTGAGAGTTCTCATTAACGTTCTCAAAGGCGTGTGAAGTCTGCCAATCCGCACATGGCCAGCGTGGTGGACCATGGCCAAACACTTCTCATATTGAGAGGAGATCCGTGCTCTGTATTGAGCCGGTAATGGACTGATCATGATGATGACGACGATGACATTAAAACCTATTTAATTGGTAATTAGCACCAAAAAAAACGCTAACAGTTTTTTTAAGTAGGATTACTAAATATACTGAGCAGAAATATTTGACCAATCACAATATAATCTGTAACCTGAACAACTGGATGCGTATTTCTAGCAGATTGATTTTTTATCTGTTACACTAAAAATGCAACGTACGTCACATCGTAATTCCGCTACACAGACAATTTCTTGTAATTTCGAATTCAAACAACACCGGACTATAGTCTGCAATAAACTCAACAGTAACTCCTTACTAACTATTTAAATAAATTTTTTTGTACCCAGTAAGCATCGCACGTAAAAATTGAAGAACATTTCTATTATTCAAACAAACCTTCAATTAAGAAACAACAGTACTCATTTCGCTTGAATTTTCCAACACAATTTATTAGATATTTGTTTTCTCCATCTTTCCTTCAAAAGTGAGCAATACGAGGAAACAGATACTTTCTATATTAGAAGTTTCCATTTCCATTAATTAAGAATGAGTACAGTATTTTGTACTATTTGAATATCTTGTGTTCCACGCTTTATAATATTTAATAGTTTTTCGCTACAATAAAATGTTCTCATTATACATTGTAGTACTGTTTGCAATAACAGATGAACTGAGCGAATATTTCGTTCTGAATTCAGAACAACTACTTCGTTGGTCTGGTTCCACTCGATAATATTCGACTACGGATCACGAGTTCGACCCGACAATAGGACCCAAGTCGGGTACCACCGATTGTTAGGTGTTGCGTTTCCTAAGTGTTTGTCGTTGGTCCCGGCTACCATCATTAACATATAGCTATGAATCGCCCGTTAAACCTACATAGGAGTAGCGTGTGGGTTAATGCTCCATTATATAATTTCTTTCTTCCCGTGAGGCCTGTTTGGGGCATTAACAGGCTGAGTTTGATGATACAAACAGGAAAATAAATGAATAAAAATAATTATATTTAATCCACTGAAGTTCAAGACCAACTCCCTTCGTTCATTTGTCATAAAATTAAAGAAGTTTGCTATGGCAAACTATAGCTATAGTAGTAGCTCATAGAAGTGAAATTCGAATTGAAATTTTACGCAGATCGTAAACGGTTGTTTAAAGAAGACTTCAATTTCAAAAGGCACGGACAGTCACGAACCTTTGTGGTGGGTAACGAAACGGAGCTAAACTACTAGCGCAAATTAGACGATCCTTTGTGCCATCATTAATTGTACTGACGAGGACAAAGAGAATATACCCATAGGCCGTGAACGGTTCGAATGAACTCAACCGTTAGTATAAGATTTGTTGCTTACAATCGTAGTCATTTTCGAATATCGAGCCCGCCAACGTCATAGTATATTTAAAACTATCTACCTAGTTGTAAAACTCCACTTTGCCCACAGTTCCACAGCCAGCACAAGATTTCAATATAATAACAAGGATTACGGAAATTGTGTCTGTAACAATATAACATAAAGTATATTTTACTCTGCTTTTCTAGTGTTTCGATACTCGAAAGCGACTCCACGATTGCAAGTTTGCAAATCATATACTAAGGCTACTGAATTAGGAATGATAACTATGGCTTTTGTATGGCAATATCTTGAAAAGAGAAATGTTACATCTTTATCATTCTCTTTTAGAAGTCTAATGCGAAAAGCTTTGGTAAACAATCAAACTTTTGTCTTAGATTTAGTATCTCATACGATCTAGTAAATTCCTTTGGTCCACACTTTAATGTTATCATCAACAACCCATTACTGGCTCACTACAAAGCACGGG
This sequence comes from Lasiommata megera, assembly GCA_928268935.1. Taxonomy (NCBI): domain Eukaryota; kingdom Metazoa; phylum Arthropoda; class Insecta; order Lepidoptera; family Nymphalidae; genus Lasiommata; species Lasiommata megera. The sequence goes on along the minus strand of OV743315.1, from coordinate 13,723,739 downwards.
TCTCCTCTCAATATGAGAAGGCCATGTGCAGATTGGCAGACTTCACACGCCTTTGAGAACATTATGAAGAACTCTCAAGCGTGCAGGTTTCCTCACGATGTTTTCCTTCACCGTTGAAGCAAGTGATATTTAATTTTTTTTTTTAAACGCACATAACTCCGAAAAGTTAGAGGTGCGTGCCCGGATTCGACCCGCCGACCTCTGATTAGGAGGCTGACGCCCTAACCACTAGGCTATCACCGCTTTATATATTTCCAATATTAACTACATGCACCTACTAAGCTTAGAGAGTGATATAAGAACCTAAAACACCGATATAGGATATTGATTTGCGAAGAGGCAATCTGTGGGGCACATAACTTGCTGGACCTATGGACGTCGGAGTTGGAGAATGCTTTGAACAGTTAGGAAGTAAGCGAACTCACACCGCAGTGCTCTGCAATTACACAGAGAGATAATATCAAGCGAATCGGTGGAAACAAGTGGGATTAGATTGTAGTGAGTGGAAATATCTACCAAAGACATACGCAACAGTTCATTTAACATAACGTCTTTCGATTGGAATGATGATCATGACCTACACATGTGACGTTAATCCTAATTTACTAATATTATAAATGTGAATATCAGTTTGTTTGATTGTGACGCTTTCACGCCTAAACCACTAAGCGAATTCTGAAAATCTTGCACCAATGGGAAACCAAACTAACTATCAACGAGTAAAATAGTAACGTAGGTTATAAATAAAATTAAAAAGTACGTAATAAAACTCCACGGGAGAACTTTAAAATCGACGTTTACGAGTATTTTCTACAATTTTTCATATCAGTACGATTGTTAAACGTTTGTTTACTAATCCAAAATCTTCAGATGTCAGATTGAATTTAGTAGTGCTGTCCTTCTCCCATTCTTCCCTGTGGATAAGGAGGGCGCTACTAAATTCAGTCGACCATTTAAAGTTTTGAGTAAGATTGGTTATTAATATCGGGTGAAAGTAATTTTCGGACGTTTCATCGTCAATGAAATAAACTATCGTTACGCAAACCGTTCCTCTGAACTTCCTGCAATTTTCATATTTCTTTGGGCGACACTATATCTTGTTTGTGACTTTTATTATTGGGTCCGCTATCCCCGGGGAGTATAAAGCTTTCAGAACTTCGCTGAAATAGTACTCACTTTCGATGAATTCTACTGTTTTCCCACATTACTATTAAAGTTTTTTAAATATAACTTACCTGATAGCTCGCTGTGCAGCCTTAGTTTATTATGACGACCTCCGTGGCGAAGCGTGCGCGCTGTCGCATAATAAAGTTGGAGGTCTTGGGTTCGATCACCTGCTCGAGTCTGGTCTGGTGGGAGGCTTTGGCCGTGGCTAGTTACCACCCTACTGACAAAGACGTGTCGCCAAGCGATTAACCGTTCCGGCACGATGTTGCGTAGAAACCGATTAGGAGTATGAGTTTCGATGAATTCTACTGTTTTCCCACATTACTATTAAAGTTTTTTAAATATAACTTACCTGATAGCTCGCTGTGCAGCCTTAGTTTATTATGACGACCTCCGTGGCGAAGCGTGCGCGCTGTCGCATAATAAAGTTGGAGGTCTTGGGTTCGATCACCTGCTCGAGTCTGGTCTGGTGGGAGGCTTTGGCCGTGGCTAGTTACCACCCTACTGACAAAGACGTGTCGGCACGATGTCGCGTAGAAAACAATTAAGAGTATGGGTTTACCAATACCCTAACAAGTTAGCCCGCTACCATATTAGACTGCATCATCACTTACCATCAGGTGAGATTGCCGTCAAGGGCTAACTTGTAGTGGATTAAAAAAATGTCATATTCACTAACGTCACAGCTACGTTAGCGGAAATATTTAACTTTTAATGAGGGACCAAAAGTAATAATTTGTTAACTCCATACAAATTACACATATATAAGCTAACAGAGTTAAATAGTTACACTAGTGGCTCCGTATAGCTAGACTACATTATATTCAACGTTTATTAAGGCATAGCACATAGAAAAAGCTATTTTTATACCTAAAATTGTCCAATTTTCTGTAATGTTTCAATTTGACCTCACAAGCCCGCGGTAGCAATTACGATATTACTTGGTGCTGCATTCATTCAATCTATTATTTTAACTAACTAAACATAGGAAATAGTTCGAAACAAAGAATTAATTGTATCACCTACGTAGCAAAAAACAGAAACCTAAAATTTGACTGTAAAAACTAAAATCAGAATTAATAAAATTTTAACATGACTTATTATTTTAATATAATTCAGATGCCAGTACCTTCGGAACCTTGCCTAAAGGGACTCCTTTTAATAATATATTTTAGTTATGATGTTATATAATTTTTTGTAAGTTTTTTAGTTAATCTAAGGTTTATTTTAAGTTATATATATTAAAATAAATATTATTTACATGCATGTTAAATGTAATTAAAAATAATTGATAGCGGAAAAAAAATCAGATTTAAGAACCAGAGAATTTTTGACTTATTGATTAAAAACTAAATTACAAAAATACTATAATGCGGTAAAAGTACTTAAAAATTAAAAAAAATCGAATTGCCTTTACTGGAATTTAGTTGAAAATGCCATAAAGTAGCGTTTCCGACCCAGACATTTCAAGCATTTCGCGCTTAAAAGCTTTCTCCATCCTGTATTTACGATTAGTCGTATATTTCTCAAGGAAACGATAAAATTGAAATTACTATATATTGAAACAGTAGGTACGGTGTCGGAGTTTCGCCCCTTTATGTCCTTCTTCGGGTAAACATAGGTGTGTTTTCTGAAAGCGCAATTCGATTTACGTCGCACGTTAAATTTACAGCTTCCTAGTCTATTCAAGAGTTGAATTTAGAACTACTTAAAACAAAGGGCATTGAAAAAATTGGTCCTATAATAGCGCAAAGTAACATTATATAGCGATTTATATGAACTTCATAATATCATGCGAGAGGTTTACTAAAAAACTGGTTGCAATGTGAAACGGAGGTTGTAGTCCTAAAGCTATATAAATCGACAAACTCACCTCCACTGGCTAATCCACATTGGCCCAAAATTCACCGTCCCCCCCGTTATCCCAAACGTCGCCTAAGCCGAGGTTCGGCCTCAAAGGAGGCGCCCTTAGGCAGTCGTTCCCTTAGTTTCTTCGAGCCTAGGGCTCAAAATTTCTTCTGGCAGAGCTTCTTTCCGAAGCTCGCCAAACAGCCCAGTTACGCTGTGGCAACCAATAGGGTTTATACAGCTAATAGACAGTCCGAAAAAAAAAATCGCAATCAATAAAACTTTATTGTTATAACTTACATTTACTACTTACAGAATTAGGCGGCTTTATCTTTATCGATCTATTCGAGGAGCCCTAGGGCTCAAAATTTCTTCTGGTAGAGCTACTTTCCAAAGCTCGCCAAACAGCCCGGTTACGCTGTGGCAACCATAGGGTTTGTACAGCTAATAGACAGTCCGAAAAAAAAACTATTCGAGGCAATTAATCACAATAAAAGCACAGTTCAAGGAAAGAGGTAGGTAGACATCATTATTATCATCGTATTGAATACTGGTTATACTCGTATGTCCAATAGCTATGATTGTCACTTTCAACGTCATCATCATCATCATGATCAACCCATTACCGGCTCACTACAGAGCACGGGTCTCTTCTCAGTATGAGAAGGGGTTGGCCATAGTCCACCACGCTGGCCATGTGCGGATTGGCAGACTTCACACGCCTTTGCGAACATTATGGAGAACTCTCAGGCGTGCAGGTTTCCTCACGATGTTTTCCTTCACCGTTGAAGCAAGTGATATTTTCTACGTTTTTAAAAATGCACATAACTCCGAAAAGTTAGAGGTGCGTGCCCGGATTCGAACCGCCAACCTCTGATTAGGAGGCTGACGCCCTAACCACTAGGCTATCACAGCTTCGTTTCACTTTCAACGTAGCTTACATCAAGCATTGATAGGGCTCTTCATGCTTAATAATTAATGGCTTTGAATCGACTACGACCACAAACACTAGAATCATTATCGGCCTATTAGCATTCCACTGTAGGACTAATATCTTCCCTGTAATAGGAGAGAGAGGGTTTTAGAGCATACACACGGATTATGGACCTATCGACCAAATAGCACACAGATATCAGGCTTATTGCCGACTTACTTGACATTTATCGTTGTACATGTTATTCCGATTAAAACCAATTGTCATCAAATAGTTTTTTACGTGACCGAGTGACCAACTTTCACATTCATTATCATCATCATCATGATCAACCCATTATCGGCTCACTACAGAGCACGGATTTTCCTCTTAAAATGAGAAGGGTTTGGTCATAGTCCATACGCTGGCCAAGTGCGGATTGCCAGACTTCACACGCCTTTGAGAACATTATTGAGATATCATTTAAATTATATTCACTCACAATTCTTGGCCCGATCCAGGAATCGAATAAACATGGCAAAGTAATAAGCAATCAAATAGACCTTGTGAGCCAACGTCAGACATGGCAACGTAGTAAACTGAAAATGGTAAATATATAATATATATATATACATACACACATTATATATATATATATATATATATATATAGTGTATATATATACTAGACCAAGATATAATTAAAATTGGCTTATTTACAGGGCGCAGCGCCTCTCCTAGTTCCATTCTTATCAGAAATAGGGCATGTGTGTCCCAAAACGCACAATCCAGCTGATTTCGTGTTGGAGACACTGCTAGCAGACATGGAATCATCAGCACAGATGTCGGAACTGTGTCATAACGGAAAGCTCTGCAGAAGGCTCGACAGAATGACGGTCAGAGGAGGAAGGTAAGTGTATTGGTCTATCAATATTTATATTGTTTTAAAAACGAAAAAGTCATACTTCGGTACACCTATAGTACTATTTAAATGCATTATGTCTTTATTATTCTAAGAGAAACAGTTAATTTGTGAGACAAGCACGCATTGGATTACAATGAACTGAACTGCTCAGTAATTCTCAAGCTCATTCGAGCAAAATGCGATGTGATGTGAAATTCCTAGAGCATGTATATCCCCCCTTTGTAATGTGTAAGCATATATAAGTATGTATTTATATACATATTCATTTATTTAAATATCTTTATTGCACATAAACGTCATAAATAGTCAGGATAGAAGAAAATTACAAAACATAAAGGCAAACGGCGACCTCCGGGATGCAGCGCGTGACTGGTTCGAATACCGATTTGTGTCTCGTCTGGTGGGAGCTTAGGCTTTGGCTAGTTACCACCATGTGATAAAGACATGCCAAGCGATTTAGATTTTAGGTATGATGGAGATGGAAACCTATAAGGATGCGTTCAGCCGGTGGCATTGGTGGCTCTTCTGGTAAAGCAGAAGTTGATGGGCGACGATAATTGCATATCATTAGATGACCCATCCGCTTGTTGGTCGCGACGTAAAAATGAAATTAAAAAAACAATGGCAACAAAAATGGACGAACTTGATCTGTTACCTTTTAAATATTTGTTAGTTGTAAAGGCCGAATTGGAACCTCTATGACGTCTCTATTCCAGAAATCTAACTATATATACGTCGGCTTAGCAAGCAAACTTCGCCATAGAAACTAAGCCACAACACCCTATCAATACTTTAAATATAATCATTTACTTGCACACAGGAAACCAGTATTACATTCGGACGAGTCTATCCAGAGGATATTCGTGGAGCACGTCGCCAAAGAACAAATGCAAAAGATGGAGTTTCCAACCACTTTTATGACACAATTCACGATCCTAATAAAACGGATGTTTACGCAGAATATTAGAAATACGGTGAGTTATTTATTTAATTATTTATTTATTTAATTAAGCGCAACCAACAGGCTACAGATAAATATAAATAACAATTCTGCAACACTTAGAGGTTGCCACAACATGCTTAAAAACTACTTAAAGAAAAGGAACCCATACAAAAACATACTATAAATATAAAAAAAACAAAAACTATAAAAAAAACTTAAATTAAAAAGAATGAGAATCTAATTGAATTAGCCATATGACGACAAGAAGTGCTTTTTTAATTTTTTTTTAAATTTCGGTAAATTATCACCGTTATATCTAAATCTACAATCTTACTAATATTATTCTAGGTTGTCAACATCCTCTTAACAGGTCCAGAAATACCTTAATTAGTTTTATTATATTTACCTTCATCCTATTAATGTGCCACTCAAAACTGCCATCGCCTAAAGCTATGCTATTTTTATATTGTTTCAGAATTATAATCCTTATTTTAGGGACGTCAAGGCATGTTATATAAAACTACTAAAAGTTGTAATCGAGATGTTATTTAACAGTCAGTTAGGTAGTCAGTGTTATGTAGTAGACTTTTCTGACATATTGAACGTTCCCCTAGTAAAATTATTATATAAAATCAAGCTTTTGTACGTTATTTATTAGTTATTAATTTATCATATTGCAACTGCACTAAGTGTCTAACAATAAAATTTTGAATATAATTCCAAATAAAAGTTATTTTGGTTTGCATTATTGTATTGAAATATTGAATTATAAGGATAGTTGGGGTAGCTACGTACAACAAAATCCTATCACCCGTAACGTTATCAACATTCCAACTAAAATATATTAAAACTCATTTAAACTTTATCGAATTTGAGGTGCAATTTTATACTACTTTGAAACTTGTTACGTGCTACCATGATACAAACTTCAGAGGTGGGAACGTTCTCATCATTATTAACACAAAGAAACTTTAAAATACTAAAGGAATTATTTTTTTAAGATACATGCTTAAAATACAGTTCATTGACGAAGAATCTTTATACATTGGTGTAGACTTTTTATACCTTTAAGCAGGAACTTTAAACTTAATTGCCTTTAACATAGTATTTACTGATTTCCTGTTTAGTTTTTTTATTTATTTTTTTATAATCTTTATTGCACAATAAAACAATGCACAAAAGGCGAACTTAATGCTAAGCATTCTCTACCAGTCAACCTTGGGATAACACAGAAATTAACATGGTAGGCGCAGTAAAAAAAAATATATATAAATAATATTTATTGGTATATATCTAAATTTTTACATTTGATATATAAGATATTGGATTATACAACTCTATAAAATCAAATCTTTTTTTTAAATATTACAAATTGCGCAATGCTTTTGCTCTTTTTGCTATCTATATCTCTTCACGCTATATTCTAATTCTATTAAGACCAATGTTTTGATAAAATTTGGGTTTATATTTTTCGATTTGAATAGGTTTTTACCTATATGCTACGAAATGAATGTTCTTTGTTACATAAACAAGCTAATTGATTAAATAAAAGTAGGATTACATACTATTTATTAAATAGGCCCTTTGTGGTTTATGCCTATCTTAGAAGATATCAAAAGGAAATACTTTGAGAGCTTTCGAATATAAATACAATAATAAATTCTTAGAATGTCAAATTAAACATCTTAAGGAAAGCGGTATTTTCTCGAGTCACGATTTATTTTTTATTTGCTCATATTTTTTCTCAAGTCATACAATTCTTATAGAATTCATTTAGTATTTATTCTAATATTCTGGTCGTTTGTCACTTATATATGCTTGTAAAGAACCAATCTGCTTATTATGCATTTTTATTAGCTTTGTAAGGCATGTGTATATATATTTTTTACCCAACCTGACTAACCTAGATGTCTATTTTTTTAAACATCTAAATACAACAGTTTTTCATATTCGCTTTAAAAAAACGTGATACAATAATGTAATAAGGTACAATATTACAACTATGTTAAGTGTACTGTGTGTAACCCAGTAATATATAACCAGTGTAAAATATTTAAGTAGTATATTTTAGCCCGGCTACGATACCTTAGTATTTTTGGATATCATTACCATATTAAGTCCAATTATCAATGCATAATTTCTCCTAGGCCACAACACAGGAATCTATTACGGTTTTTTATACACACGTAATGAACTCTAGAATCCTAAATCTAGACGCCAGTTAACTGTGCAAGGTTCGTGCTTATCGTGGTATCAAGGCTCTTACAAATAAAGATGGCATAGCGTCGAAATAGGTTTTTACAGTGTTCCTTCTCGCTCTGTCATTTGAAAGGCACTGTTAGAGTTGAAGTGTGACAAAACACTGCGACGTAGCGGCACATTGGTGAGGCACATTCTGACGACCTCCGTGGCGCAGCGCACGCGCTGTCGCATAATAAAGTTGGAGGTCCTGGGTTCGATTCCAGGTTCGAGTCTGGTCTGGTGGGAGGCTTCGGCCGTAGCTAGTTACCACCCTACCGACAAAGACGTGTCGCCAAACGATTTAGCGTTCCGGTACGACGTCGTGTAGAAGCCAATTAGGAGTATGGGTTTTCCATACCCCAGATTTATAGCAGATTAGTCCGCTACCATCTTAGACCGCATCATCACTTACCATCAGGTGAGATGCCGTCAAGGGCTAACTTGTAGTGGATAAAATAAAAATAAAAATAGTGCGACTTTTCTCCGATTTCAAAGAAATTTATAAAATCTCTTCTTCCGACCGCTCACGTTTTTTATATGAAATGATGACAGTTTAAAAAATATTAGCTAACTTGTGGTGAATAAAAATAAAAAAACATTGGTGAGTGCTGATTGTTTTAAATAACGTTCTGAATTATCTGTTTTAGCTCAGTTTATGGATCCAATTCTTGCACCACGTGAGCGCGGCAGTTCTGTTGGGTGGTATATTCTTCCTCATCGGCAACGATGGCAACGCGCCGATAGCAAACTTCAAGTTCTGTCTCAGCTGCGTTGTCTTCTTCATGTACACCCACATCATGATACCTGTGTTGCTGTGTACGTATATTACATATTTCACTTATATCATATATGTGATTCACACTGGTTATACCAGCCGCATAGCAAAAGTATAACCCCTGTAACCTTATTTTTATTTTATTTATTTTTATTATTTATGTAACAAATTTGTTATAACAATAACTTACAAAAGAAGTATACAAAGGAAAGCTTATCCCTATAAGAGATCTCTTCCAGCATCTACAAATAACACATTTATATATATGATATAATATATATAAATAATCAATAAATAAACATACTTAAAATATAATATTAAATATATATATATATATATATATATATATATATATATATATATATATAGTAAATTATATATATATATATATATATATATATATATGAAGAAAACTAATAATAATAAATAAATGTTAAATATAATATTAACAAATAGATAGATAGTGCTCTTTTAATCTAACCTTATTAAGCATACAAGACTAGTTCAGTTAGAACGTGAGAACTAAGCCTTTGGGTTATTATAGTATTCGTGATAATGTCTTTAAACTTTTGTCTGGGATCAATACTTGTAAAGAAAATATACAGTATATATAGTACAAAGTTTTTAATAAAAATATATGCCGTGAAAACCATAATATAAACACTGTTTACATTTGAGGACAAATGAGGTTAAAGATTATCTACTAGGGCAACAGAAAAAATAAAAACTACACCCATATGTCCACACACACCATGAGTGTGTGGACATATGTGTAAATGTATTGTCTTCTTCTCTTATTATGGCTTTACACAGATTAGCCAATGTCAAGTTTATAGCAATGTAGAATTGAAGTGAGTGAAAAATGACGGGAAACTTCGCTCTGGGCGGACGCGGCTCCCTCAAACCTATCCCAAATTAATACCTGTTAACCATTCAGAAAACTAGCCACTACACAAACGACACCAAAACTGTCAACGACACAACCAAGACCAATCCTTTTCAAAATTAGCCTTAATAACAAACATTAATACAAGAAAAGCGTGAAAAAACCGCGCCCGCCATATACGAAGTCTCCCGCCAAAATGTAATGTCATGTCATTACAATTAATTAGTGTTGGCAACAGATTTTTAATGGTATTTCTATATGAAAACAGAAATTAAAATGATTTTTCGGGATCAAGAACATGTGATACCTTCTTTTAATAATATCTATTATGAATAACCGTTGTGAATTCGATAAACCGACTATGTATAATAGAATAGTCATGTAGATCAACCCCTAAATATATATATTATTATAATCATTAATAATAAAACCCAACGCTGTAAATACGAACAAAACTGGCATAACATAATATTATTAGTATGCCACGGTCTAAGAAAAACGTATTTTAGCAACGCGGGAAATCACCATAACAAAATATACATGACAAAAAAGTTTTTTCCTTATACATCCTCCCCGTCATAATAACCTTAAGAGGGCTTTAGGGATATTTTACATAAGGGGTCAATAAGGAGGACCTTTTTGTACCGCGTTCTACAACTCATGTTATCCTAATGGACTACAGTTTGAAGTCTAAATAACTCTGCGTATCAAACATGCGGTACACAGTTAATTTTGCCAATTAGTGCTGAGAAAAGTTTATTTTTATTCAATAAACGTTTGGGAATTAAATCCAACTAAATTAGCAGGGATATGGAAACTTTTGAACCCATACCCCTGGGTACGACTCAGAAACACTTGTAATGAGATTTTATAAATTTGCCGAGCGGACATTATAGATTCTAAATATTGAACATGTTACAACCATAAATTAATATGTGAAGACAACGTCTACTGAAAATGGACTACGTCGCAACGAAACAGGCGCAAATGCGTACTTTGAAAGTCATTATGCGTCGTATAATGAGATGAGTATAATTAAAATCCTACAGCAAATTCTGAATAACATACAGTGTCAAATTCAAATTCAGATAATCTTTATTGAAATAGCCCTTTAAAAGGCACTTTTGACGCGTTAATAATTTACATAGTAGTGATTTGATGGTGATAACTACATTCGTAAACTTAAAACTAAAGCTATGAGGGTTCCAAACGCGCCCCGGTCTAAGAAGAAGCCCACAACAAACTTAGTCAGGTAAATTGTCTTTTTGTTATCACCATCTCACATGCCACTTAAAATTATGTTAAGAGCTATCTTAACTGTTAACAACATAATGAACTTTGGGAATAAGTTCAGGAGTCACACGTGACTCATTTCTTGATACAATTTTGTCATTTATTTTTGTTATGAGCTTTGCGTAATATAAGTAAAAATTATGTGAAGGTATCGCAAAAGATGTTATGAAATTTTAATAAAAATTTTAATTGTGACAATGTGAATATTATTTAATCTAACAGATAAGAAAAAAGGATGGACTTGTAAAGTTACGTAATCTATGCAGAGGTAAAACCATGCGATCGATAATGACCTAGTCTTCGTTCCTTTTCAGTTCCAATGGAGTTGCGGATGCTGCGTCGGGAGTACTTCAATCGGTGGTACAGCTTGAAGGCGTACTACGTAGCGCTGACGATTTCAACTTTGCCCTTTATGGTACGACCTACATGCTTTAACACTTTACTAGCTAGCTACAGATTCATTTATTTATGTATATATGTATATATATATATATATATATATATATATGTATATATGTATATATATATATATATATATATATATATTTATTTAGTAATTTATATCTGTATGTAAGTATGTGTAATTTCTATTATATTCTAACTATTGCACCATCCCCCTTCTCCTTTAACTCTTTCCTTTCACAAAAGGTTGTCTGGAGGAGATCGCTTTTAACGATAAGACCGCCTTTGCGCATTATGTTTGTTTTTTTATATTTTATTTTTGTTCTATTTTCAACTCAAGTTTATAGTGTGCAATAAAGTGTTTATCTATCTATCTATCTATCTAGAGACTTAGTCCAGGTGGAAATTTTTGTGTACGTGTGAGAACATACGCAATCGCGATACATATGACTTGTTCACATAAAGAAGTCTAGCTTTAGAAATACTCGTAGCTGGTGGTTATGAGAATACTCACGGTTATATGCGGAAATGACACGTTTTCCGGAAATAAAGGATCCGGTGGGACGCGTGCTTCGGAAGAGCAGCGTGTGTCCAAAAACCCCTTATGCGGGAAATATTTCTGACTATATTGGCAGAGCATTTAATTTGTTTGAAGTGTGCTACATTTCAGTCGAGTTAATGCTCTTGATTTCTTTTTGTATGCAACTATTGATTCATCCGCTTCAAATATTACATAATAAGCTATAGTTATACTTAGCCTGTAAGATTTTTTTTTCAATTCATACTTTATGTAACAGGTAATAATAACATTAATGGTAATAAAACTCTTTTTTACACACACAATTAAAAAATAATACAAACAGAAACAGTCTGTCAAACTTAGGTAAGTACTGAGCATCGCAAATTAATACCAACACGGACCTACAACACGAGTATCTAGTAAGAGTACAAAGTAACATGCAATTATTTCTATGTCCAATTTTAAGTTGGCAAGTGCTTCCTGGATACAGAGTTGGAGCATATTAAGCCAAATAACCGAAACAGTTGCAAATCGTGTGGTTAGAACGGACTGTGGTCGCCTAGGACGGCACTGGCAGTCTCAAATGGAGGTAATTTAGCTTGACAAGCGTTGCACGGGATTATATCAAACGGTTCGTTCTTGAGATACGAATTAGACTAATCAGAATATAGCATGAAGAAGTGATATAAATCATTTATCAATATATATACTTGTGTTGGGACGTAACCGGCCAAAATACGAACTTGCAGTTAAGTATCTATTTTTAGAAAATGAATAATACATAGTTGTTTGGCAAGATAAATATTCGGCCTACGGCTTATAAAAAGCCACATAAATAACATGACTTTTAAAGAATTCAAGTGATTAATAATAATAAAAAAACAACCATTATCACACAATAATTTATAATCAAGAAGTAAGATAATTACAAATTGTCATTAAACATCTTGACATTATTCTTGCGTTTGCAAAGATAGGTAGATAGAAATAAAAAAAAACAACCATTAGCAGACAAAAAATACCATTGAACATCTTGAAAAACTGTATTCTTGTATTTACGAGCGTTTAACCAACATACCATTGTCAGACAAGAAGTTGGAGCCAGTGATACCTTTGGCTTTATCGCTGGCTACAAACAGGACCAAGTCAGCGATTTCCTCTGGCTCCGTAATTCTATTAAGCACATTTTTTGTCTTAATAACTTCATAATCAGCGTCCAATTTGGCGTTAGTAATGAAATCAGTCTTGACTGGTCCAGGACTGATTGTGTTAACTCTAATACCATGAGGTGCCAATTCAGCAGCAGCGCACATACCAAAATGGTTGACAGCCGCCTTAGAAACGTAGTAATTGGTGGTCCCTGTAAAAGTTGGAGTGATGATGGCAGCAACACTAGATATGTTCACGACGTTACCTTTCGTTTTCTTCAAGTATGGAGCAACTACGCTTGTCATGTGAACAAGGCCTCGGACGTTCGTGTTCATGACGATATCATGTGATTTCATCATATTCTCACTCTCCATAAGAGGTCCAGGTGATGACAGACCTGCGTTGTTTATCAAGATGTCCAGTTGACCGAACTTCTTGATGGTTTGGTCCATGATTCTTTTAACGTCATCATCGTTACTCATATCCGCGATCACCACAAGCGGGTTCTTGCATCGAGCTGCGACTGCCTTCAGCTTGGTTTCATTGCGTCCTACCATAACCACTTTAGCGCCTGCTGCACTGAAAGCTATAGCCACTGACGCTCCGATACCAGAGCTGGCTCCAGTCACAAGAACCACTTTATTATTAAAATCCATTACGCTACTATTGACAATGCAATACTGAAATATAATGATGCGTGGTTTTATCTTGCAATGCTAGATGGTATTGTTGCATGGAACACTCGACGGATTTATATTGGCAAATCTTCCAGATTTATAATCTCGCAATATAAAAGCTTATTATCAGAAACATAAGGCATAAAAGCGTTCAGCGCATATTTTATCTAACCTAGCCATCATCACAGCAATCAAGTGGTTTGTTTATTGTAAGTAAACACTTGGACCTATGTAATTATAGTTAAATCAGGAAGTAATTATGACAGTAAATAGATGTCTGCAGGTCTGTCTTTATTTTAAACTAATAATATTGTTAATAATAGTGAATCAATAGAACGACCGATGGAATACTTGGATAGTCCTTTATTTTGGGGAGCGGAACATGATTCTAGCGCACAACTAAATATTCTGATATTATAAATGCAAAAATCTCGATGGATGGATATTTGTTAGTTATCTGATCGACAGAACGGCAGATCGGGGATTACAGTCAGAAAGGCTAGGTACTTTTTTGGGAAATTGTACGGTTTCCGTGGAATAGATTTTTTCTCAGGCCGTCTGTTCTCACACATACCTATATTTCAGTATTGACGCATGCAGATACGCTAAACTTATTTATCCAAGATGATCGCTTGAAATTGTCCATACATTTTATTCGTTAGTATACCTACTTACTAAAATATTGTCGATTTCTTTTGCTATGATACGATAGCTACTTTAATCCAATGATCCAACGTTTTTAATAAGCTTTCCTTAATATCTAATGCTCGATCCACTCGCGAAATTACTTCCTGACTGCGATCTTGGAGAGGAATAACTTTAACGGAATTCCACGTGGATCAACTATTACTACACTTATCCAGAGCCCGCCGATTTGGCAATGATGCCAAATGCAAATGAAGCTGAATTATAGCCGGCTACATTTTATCCCGAAGGATTCCAAAGTTTCCGCCGCAATAACGTACCTAGATAATTAGTTTCAGCTATATCATTAGAAAAACTATGGGCCTCATAAGAAGGCTCAGAGTCACTCAACGGGCGATGGAGAGAGCTATGCTAGGAGTACCTCTACGTGATCAAATCAGAAATAAGGAGATCCGTAAAAGAACCAGAGTTACCGACATAGCTCAGCGAATTGCGAAGTTGAAGTGGCAATGGGCGGGGCACATATCTCGGAGAACCGATGGACGTTGGGGTCCCAAGGTGCTGGAATGGCGACCCCGCACCGGTAAACGTAGCGTTGGTCGACCCCCAACTAGGTGGACAGACGACATCAGACGAGTCGCAGGGAGCCGCTGGAAGCAAGCGGCCCAAGACCGTGAGCATTGGAACTCCTTACAAAAGACCTATGTCCAGCAGTGGACGTCGATCCTGGGTTGTTAATGATGATGATGATGATCATTAAAATAGGAAGGTAATGCAAGCATCAAAAAGCTATTAGGTTGAAGATTTGTATCATACTCCCCAGGCAAGATATTTTTCATTTTTGAAGAGTTCATTTTTGTTTGATTTGGCAATGATGCCAAATGCAAATGAAGCTGAATTATAGCCGGCTACATTTTATCCCGAAGGATTCCAAAGTTTCCGCCGCAATAACGTACCTAGATAATTAGTTTCAGCTATATCATTAGAAAAACTATGGGCCTCATAAGAAGGCTCAGAGTCACTCAACGGGCGATGGAGAGAGCTATGCTAGGAGTACCTCTACGTGATCAAATCAGAAATAAGGAGATCCGTAAAAGAACCAGAGTTACCGACATAGCTCAGCGAATTGCGAAGTTGAAGTGGCAATGGGCGGGGCACATATCTCGGAGAACCGATGGACGTTGGGGTCCCAAGGTGCTGGAATGGCGACCCCGCACCGGTAAACGTAGCGTTGGTCGACCCCCAACTAGGTGGACAGACGACATCAGACGAGTCGCAGGGAGCCGCTGGAAGCAAGCGGCCCAAGATCGTGAGCATTGGAACTCCTTACAAAAGACCTATGTCCAGCAGTGGACGTCGATCCTGGGTTGTTAATGATGATGATGATGATCATTAAAATAGGAAGGTAATGCAAGCATCAAAAAGCTATTAGGTTGAAGATTTGTATCATACTCCCCAGGCAAGATATTTTTCATTTTTGAAGAGTTCATTTTTGTTTGATTTTGCAGTTCGTTTTGGGATCGCTGTTTATTGTCATCGGCTACCTGATGTCGGGGCAGCTGATGGAGTGGGATCGCTTCATACTGTTCACGATTAGCGGCATAATGACAGCGATCTGCTCAGAAGGACTTGGTCTACTCGTCGGGTCCACTTTCAGCGTTACTGTGAGTTACACAACCCTAATTAGGAAAACCATTATGCTATGCTTTAAGCTGTGATAGCCTAGTGATTAAGACGTCAGCCTCCTAATCAGAGTTCGCACCTATAACTTTTCGGAGTTATGTGCGTTTTTAAACAATTAAAATATCACTTGCTTCAATGGTGAAGGAAAACATCGTAAGGTAACCTGCAAGCCTGCGAGTGCTCCATAATGTTCTTAAAGGCGTGTGAGGTCTGCCAATCCGCACATGGCCAGCGTGGTGGACTATGGCCAAACCTTTTTCATATTGGGAGGAGACCCGTGCTCTGTAGTACTGTAGCCGAGAATGGGTTGATCATGACGATGCTCTTCAAAAAAGCAGAAACTCCTAAGGGAAATTTAAAAAAACGACCATAAACTTCATTTATTTGAAGAACGCCAACTTTGTAAACACTTTCGAAACGTCAAGTTTTAGTACAGACACAAAAACTAGACGTTTCAAAGTGCTTGTAGCGCACCATCGGTTCAGAAGCCAGATTATACCGTGAAGCAAGGGAAAAGAAACTCAGCAGTTGATCTCTCCCAACATCAACACAATTTTAACGAACATTATCTCACAGCGAATCCATCAATTGTATGGAATCCTCGACGATAAAACAATTTTTAACACAATTTGTTTAAATTATATTTACGTTTAAGTTTTAAAATATCTACCCGTATGGGCTTTTCAGAATATTGCGCAATGGAGTAAATACAAAACAGTTTTAATATTCTAACTTATTTTAAAGTTAAAGTTCTTCCACAACTTTAAAACAAAACTACTTTAAAGAAAGCTTGATAAATCCATATAGAAAAGTAACAATCTGGTATAATGAAACCCAAAATATCAAATCAAATCAAATCAAATCGTCAAATCATCGTCAATCAACCAAAAGAGTAAGCAGCTCGTTACGTGAAGGGTCCTCCTTATACCAGACTGTTTTCTGATCTCCAGTTGTTAATAAACCTCACAATAATCCAAAAAAAACGTAGGTAGATACGATTCACGAGAGCCTCCCATATTATTCACAATTTTTATTTTTTCCAGAATGGCTCAATCGTCGGTCCAGCGACGGCGGCACCTCTTCTGGCACTGTGTTGTTACGGCATGGGCTTCGGACCATACATCGAGTGGATAATGAGGATATTTATGTCCCTATCGTACCTACGTTACGGCTTGACCGGCTTCTGCCTCGCGTTGTACCAAAAGCGACCCCTGATGGATTGCAACAACGATTTTTGTTTGTACGCTGACACAAATATCCTTCTTCGAGATCTGGGTATGGCGAATGAAAACTATGGATTCCAAATAGCTGGACTATTTGCGTTCACTGTAATGTACAGAATAGTCGCTTATTTTATGCTCAGATACCGTCTAACGACAGAATATAAGAGCAAATTTATGACCTACGTTAGTAAATTTTTAAAGCACAGATAATACTATACTTATGTATGATTTTGGTATTAGAGGTTTTATATTCTCTAGAGTTACAAATTCTACACATCTTTAACCTAAACATAAGTATTGGAGTCATAAGCGTTATTATGGCACTTTTTTGTATCAAATCATCGAAAACTTGACACAGATTAAAGTAAATACAGTAACATTTGTTAATATAAAAAGTAACGATTATCATTGATCTTAAAAATTTGGTCATGTAGTAAGTACCTAATCAATCGTGCTAAGTCGCGAGAAACTCAAACTAAGCAATTGTGCCGCAAATGAAAAATAGATCAAAGAGTGACCGAACTCTGAGACGCTTATTTCATCAATACATGTCACACAGATAAAAAACCTACATAAAATACCTTTCCAAAAATACATTATTGAAATCCTCGTGATTGTCAGTAACCGTATAGATTTCGTTGAACACATTCATAAAATATATTCATCCTATTAAAATCCTTCACTAAACTAAAAATCGGTGCTCAATGTTCCCTATTCAAAAAGATGGCAATAAGTAAAGACTTGACAAGTCCGTTTGTTTGAGTTTCGGCTGGATACGTAGGTACAAAACTAAATTTAAACAAACTGAGTTAATATGTATTAAATAAGTTCAACGGTTGTTTGAACAGCGAACTCTATTGATAATAACACCTCACTGTTGCAAATAGATGATTGAAAATTATTTAGGTAACCATCATAATAATTATTGATAAAAAAAAATTTAACTTGTTTCACCCGAATGGCGGATAGGTTGTTAACAGAAAACTTACGAATACATAAAGATATAATAAGTTTCAAGATTGACTTTTAGCTGAAACTTTTTTATGTATGTAATATTGTGTATGGAATTTCAATGTTACCACCTTATTTAATTAATATTTAAATAGGTTTTAGTTATGCATAGACTTAATTGGGTAGGTTAAGGAATAATTGTTGGAATACCTAACTATCTGTGATTTTTTTTAATAAGCTTAATAAATTAAGAAAAAGATTTGAAATATTTTGTGCTTTTTTTGGACATATTGTATTAATTTGGACAAAAAAATACACAAATAACGTAATTTCATATATCTATAGTTAATCTCCGTTCTTGTCGTGTATTTATAAATATTGTATGACAGAGATATAGAGACCAATAGCTTGACCAACAAATTAAATATAGTAAGTGAGAATATAATACTTAATTTCAAAGACTTCAATAGAAAATATAGATATGTACTTAATTAAGAATAAAACTTTTGGTGTGAGAAATTAAATTGTATTATTTGAATATTCCTTACCAGTAAAGCCAGTATCTAGATTTTGACACGCATTACAAAGTCGTAGGTTCTGGGTTCGATTCCCGTCTCGAGCCAGGTCTGGTGGGAGGCTCCAGCCATGGCTAATTACCACCCTAACGACAAAGACGTGTTGCAAAGCGATCTAGCGTTCCTTACCAGTAAAGCCAGTATCAGCCGATTTTAACATGCATTATAAAGTCGGAAGTTCTGGGTTCGATTCCCGTCTCGAGTCAGGTCTGGTCGGAGGCTCCGGCCGTGGCTAGTTACCACCCTAACGACAAATACGTCACTCTACCGACAAATATGTGCCGCCAAGCGATTTAGCGTTCCGGCACGATGCCGGGTAGAAACTAATTAGGAGCATGGGTTTACCATACTCCTAACAGGTTAGCTCGCTACCAGACCAGACTCGAGCCGGGAATTGAACCTAGGACCTCCATCTTTATACTGCGACAGCGCACGCACTGCGCCACGGAGGTCGTCAAACAGACTTAGCATGTTCATATCTTCAGACGATAATTCCAGAACTACTTTTGTAATTTTGTAATTTTATTACTCATGCAGATGGCTTATGAAAATATTAAATCGATAATATCATCGTGAACCAAAGCAGAGCGATATCTGATAAGATTTTGTCGTCCAATAAATATAAATAGTGATAAAGCGCGGTAACTGATAAGTTTATTACATTAACATTCTATCAGTTCTTATCATCACCAATATTAAACGATTCTTAAGGGGTCTTATGTAAGCGGTCGATTTTGTATAATCTTTCCGATTGCTAACGTTCCGGTATTCTGTCATATAGAAACATTGATTTACCACTAGCCGTAGATCGATCATTGACGCTCAAAAAAATTGGACGGAAAAGAAGTGCACAAATAGCGACGCGTGCACTCCTTTCCCCCAGTGTGTGACAAGGCTAGACGAAAATCCCCGATTCTAACACTCGAGCCACATAATCCGAATGAATTACAAAGCACTACGCGCCGCTATAGATAATACAACGGCCAGATGTCTAGTGTATTAGACGGGTTGTAATACATCTATATACCGATATGTAGGAATATATATGTAATGTTAGTTGGTGACAAATTCTCGCCGTTTTTGTATGACGCGCTAAATCTACGGCTAGTGGTAAATGTGTGGAAAACTATTAGTATTAATAGGTAAAATAACCATAAATAAAGATGTTGGTCCGCTACCATCTTAGACTGCATCATTACTTGCCATCGGTTAAGATTGTTAAGGCATAAAAATGTCGGTAACTGATCGACGATCAAGTTTGAAAATTTGGATTTTACCTTTCTTCGACAGCACTTTGAGGCTTAATCATCTTAGTCTTGATTATCTATAGATATAAAACAAAAACCATATTATAACCATCCAACAAATGAGCCAACAGACTAGTTTAATTATAAAGCGAAATAATGCGAAATGGAATAGAGACCAAAGGATCCATTTACTAAGACAACTTTTCTTACTCCCAACATTTTTTAAAATTATTAGGACTATGTGTAAGCAAGCTATCTAGTTATAATATAGATATTGACAATCTGTTGATAATAATTTTCAAGAGTTGAACCAGTAGCTGCATGGTTCTGTAAGCTCTATATTCTCCTTCCGATAAGAATATTGCAACATTGTGATAGAAAAAGAAAAATTATAAAATATTTATTATGAAATAAAAATCATAAATTATATTAACTGATTACATTTCTAAAAACCTCCTTTTATATCTCTAAAATATAATCTGGTTGACGAAAAAAATTCAGATAACAAAAACATAATTATTGCCCATAATATCATTGTGACGTGCAGTGGGTATCTATACAGTAATTCACATTATACAAAATTACTCTTAAAATGTGATCAATCCTTGCAGACATCTAAAGCATCTTGTTTCTCTTCAACTAACTCCTTGCCTGTTAAGTCAAGTTTCTCACGAGCAAAGTCTGAAATAGTCAGACCCTCAACAATCTTCCACTTTCCATTACTAGTAGTAACAGGGAATGAGAATACAATATCTCTGGGTGTTCCATATGATCCATCAGAAACAACACCCATGCTCACCCATCGATCACCAGAACCAAGGAACCAATCCCTCATGTGGTCTGAGGCAGCTTTGGCTGCAGATAATGCAGATGACATTTTTCTAGCTGCTATAACGGCAGCACCACGCTTCTGTACAGTTGAAACAAAAGTGGTCTTCAAGTAGTTATCATCATTTACTGCGGCGGGTACTGGCTTTTCTGCACCCCCAATCTTAACTACAGAGTTTGACGCATCAGGGAATTGTGTAGAGGAGTGGTTTCCCCAGATAACAACATTCTTGACATTTTGTACAGGTACACCAATTTTTGCAGCAAGTTGAGATTGAGCACGGTTCTGATCTAGACGAGTCATTGCTGAAAAGTTCTCTTTAGGAATAGATGGAGCATATTTGGAGCAGATAAAAGCATTTGTGTTGGCAGGATTACCAACAACAAGGACTTTCACATCTTTTCTGGCAACTTTATCTAAAGCCTGCCCTTGCTCTTTAAAAATGCGAACATTAGCAGAAAGGAGATCCTTCCTCTCCATACCTTCCCTTCTTGGCATGGCACCAACAAGGAAAGCTGCAGCAACATCTTTGAATGCTTCTTCAGGATTGGCAGTAGGTAAGACACCAGCAAGAAGAGGCAGAGCACAGTCCGCAAGTTCCATTACAACACCTTCTAAAACTCCCATCATTGGAGCAATATCAAGTAGGTGAAGGAATACAGGTTGCTCTGGGCCGAATACAGCCCCAGATGCTACCTGATACAGGAGAGAGTATGCAATTTGGCCTGCGGCACCTGTTACTACAACTTTAATTGGAGCAGCCTGTAACGAAAAAAGATATTGATGTGAGATTATTGATTCAAAATAAATAAAAATAGTTAAAATACTAACTGTTATTGTTTTGAATAACTTCGGTTTAAGCAGCATCTATATTTCAGACTGTCAAAACCATAACTTTGAAAACATGCTAACTTAAAAACATATACAATTTAAATATATCATCAAAAGCCAATAATTACATTTTAAATCTTTTGTTTAAATAACACCAAGCTAGGTCACTAATCTCACTAAGATATCTTTAGACAATATTAATATGTGTACAATAGACAATATGTTTTAAGTTGTATAAAATCAATCCTAATTCAAAATGCATGTCCGGAATGCAAGCATACTTCATTATGAAAATGAGTTAAAAATGTAGTTAACACATTAGTATTAAAATTTTAAAAATAATTTTATATGTACCATTTTTAAACTTGTGCTTTCTACAGTTTTCAGTGATCTCGTCACGTTAACAGGAGTTATATCTAAATCCTTAGAATCAGAGGACCCACAACATAAAAAAGACATTTTCAACTCAACGATAAATCTACCTTCACTAAATAAATGATTACGCTACTACAATTATTATTTATTCTTAATCATTCATCATAATAGATAATAATCCCCACCGTTGATTTCAATTTTGATAGTAACAATCAAATCAGTTGTATGGAACATTCCTCAAAATTATTAAATACGTAACTCCAACACTAGTTTTTTTATTAAAGGTCAAACCAATGTCACTGTAAATAAAAATTTTACTTACCATTATAAAACAATAGTTGCTTAATGAATTATTTTAGATTTAAGAATATTCTATTATTGCCGGTTCACTAAACGTGATATTTTCCGGCCTTCTGAGTTAATAAGAACACCACGTTGCGAATTTCAACTGGTTTGTTTCCTTCGCGTAACTTCCTTGCCTCCTTCCTGCTGGAGTTTTCAAACTTCACCT
Organism: Lasiommata megera; assembly: GCA_928268935.1. Classification (NCBI taxonomy): domain Eukaryota; kingdom Metazoa; phylum Arthropoda; class Insecta; order Lepidoptera; family Nymphalidae; genus Lasiommata; species Lasiommata megera. The sequence goes on along the minus strand of OV743315.1, from coordinate 13,701,131 downwards.
TCACGAGTTTACAAGAATGTAGTTAATATATTAACCAACAATGTACAAATTGCAGTGAATTTTAGAATATGTAAAACAAGTGGCCAAAGTAAAATGCATCTAAATACTCGGTAATAAAATTACAAATGAATTTGTTTTTCCCATTTGACTAGCGATTTCCTTGAGGAATTCAAATTTGCATGGTAGCGATCACAGATTACTATAGATATGGCGATATCACGTCAAATTCTAAGTCTGTGGTTTAAAATATTAAGACTAATATACACGATATTATAATATTGCCATATTATCGAACATTATATTGCAATCCAGCCAATGTAAAAACTGAGGATTTACCTAAATCAAGTTTGTTGTCTTTTACGTTGAATATAAACGTTACTTATAAATAACTCTTAAATATAAATGTTACAAAGTGAAGAATATAATACTTTTTGTGTTTAGCTAATCACGTTTGAATTTTCCTTTGTACGGTACAGTGAGTACCCGCTTTATTGAAATGCGAAATGACATAACAGGATAACCTAAAAAATCTTTTTCTAGTAAGCACCGCAGAATATTATGTTTATCGCTTAAAATACTTAAGCGGTTAATTGTGAATTGTAAAACATTAATGTGATAATTCAGAATCCTTAAGTATATATTACAATGTCGTCTCTCCTACGATCAACAAAACTAGTGCGATATTTTACTGGTGCGGCAAGGACTTTGATATTAAACTCTGCTAAGACTGCAGATGCAAATTTGTTAATCAATCCAAAGGCTTTAAGCGCTTCCAACAAGTAAGTTTAAACCATTAAAACACGACTGTAATTATTACCTGTGAGGTCCATAAAGTAAAGCAAATAACCTTAGATTCCTAGCAATAATGGAAGATAAACTAAAATGTTGTGTAACTTTATAACACACAAATAATCTAATCTTAATGAAATAAGTTATAATATTTAATTTTGGTTAATAGTGTAATTAAGTTGTACATAAATCTCAGAAATTGTATGCAAAAGAGGTTAGGTTAAGAGATATTAAGCCGACTGGTCTTATAAAATATGACAAAACCAAAATAATAATACATCTTATAGTTGAAAAAGAATAGCGATGATTTATTATGCCCCACATAAAATAGAGTTACACCAAGAAGATAAATTTAAGCTAAGCTAATTGAAATGGCTCAAAACAGAGCAAACATCCTTTTAAATGAGAAACAAGAGGATACCACTGTAACTGCAGGTTAGAATCTGTCAATTAAGATTATTTCTTATTGACCTCACTTCATATTGTCCAGTGGTGAGCAAATTAACTAGTATAAGCGGTGATAGCCTAGTGGTTAGGGCGTCAGCCTCCTAATCAGAGGTCACCGGTTCGAATCCGGGCAGGCACCTCTAACTTTTCGGAGTTATATGCGTTTTTAAACAATTTAGATATCACATGCTTCAATGGTGAAGGAAAACATCGTGAGGAAACCTGCACGCCTGAGAGTTCTCCATAATGTTCTTAAAGGCGTGTGAAGTCTGCCAATCCGCACTTGGCCAGCGTGGTGGACTATGGCCAAACCCTTCTCATATTGAGAGGAGACCCATGCTCTGTAGTGAGCCGGTAATGGGTTGATCATGATGATGATGAGCAAATTAACATGCTGCCAGGTATTGATCACTCTGGTACCATGATTACAAACTGTAAAACAAATCGGTTTAATATAGGCCTAATTTTGAGTTATTTTACCTTAATATAATTATTCAGATGGCCTTAAAAGGCTTGAAAATAAATACAATTCTTATCAATTATTAAAAAAAAACCCATGTACAATTTCAAATATTTTGCAAAAAGTACACTGCATATCTAAGAGAAGGAAGCAAATAGTAATTAATTACTCCCTTATTAAATATTTAATGCTCTGATTTACTTTTTTAGTGTCCTCATGCGAGATTATACCACAAAGAAAACTGAAAGCCTTGACCCCTTACTACAGAAATTGGACACAGAGGTCAGGAAATTTGGAAGAATAACAAAGAAAGATATTGATGAAGTATTTGATGAGCTTAGCTCTAACCATGACATTACAAGCTCACAGTCTTTGTTGGTTATTAGATGTTGTGGTAAGAAAGCATTTCATAATGGTTTTTAAACTAATTTGTTTTGTGTTCAATACAGTGAAAAATCTGATTTGAAGAAGATAGCATAAGAATAATGAAATACATAAATAATCACATATGATTAATGTTAAACCCTGCCCACATGTTGATCCACCTCCTTTCTTGAGGACATTTATGGAAAACAAAAGTTCTTTTAAACTTAAAACTATGAGTGTTATGTTAATTGTATGATGTTGCTGTACTAATAATAAATTATTTTATCCCTAAGGCATATCAACAGCTTTTTCACAATACTATTTGGCTAATAATAAGTAAGATAGTCGGCAGGGCATACTTTAAATTCCTATAATTATTACATATCAATAACTTTTAGATTGACATGAATCAATTGAATACTCTTACTGAAAAAGTTGCAGGTATAATGTATCATTAATTAAATGAAATTATTTTAGGGGATCTTGTACCTGAAGAGTTACCTGAACAAAGGACCCTGCTTGTTCAGAAAATTTGGAATGTTTTGACTGAAAGAGGCATACCAATGGATGTCTCCCATTATAATGCTCTACTCAGGGTTTATATTGAAAATGAACATCCATTCTCACCGGCAAAGTTCCTTGAAGAAATGGAGAAAAAAGGATTACAGCCAAATAGGTATTATAACTGTTTTACTTATTACGCAATCCTATTAATTCCCAACTCTAAAATGAGGTTTTATAGTGTGTCAACTTGACTTGATGGTCTGCCTCAATACATTTGTAAGCTGCTGTAATTAGGAGTGATAGCACTAATAGATATTTGAATTTATTTATTTCATTTGATGGAGTGTTTAATATATTTAAATGCTTAATTGCTATATACACATTTAACACATATACCATGCACAATGGTATAAAACACAAATACCATTTGTCTCTGTTTGGTACTTTATATGAAAGTTCGGTCTACACTTATGCATCTAGTTCACACTCTGTACAATGACTAAGCTTCAGAATGCTAGCACTTTTTTAATATAAATAATAATTGATTATACTTGTTGTGTAATGGCAAAGTCAACAACAACAGTCTGACCGTTAACTTTGGAATTGGTAAAAACTCATCGATTGATGTCCGTTGCTGGATCTATGTCGGCAATCAGCTGAATAGCTGATGATGATTTAATGCTCATCAAATAATAGTGATTTTCCTTTAATTTGTAACAAGTATCAGCTGCCATTTATAGAACACAATAGAATATATAATATTTCAGGATTTATTAGATATAGTAGCAGAAATGTAATACTTGGTCTTAGGAAGAGATGTGTCCACATTTACACTCCTTGGTATAAGAACATCTAAGAATACGACAGAATTTTGTCAGTGTATAATGTTTAAGGTGCAAATAAAACTTTTGTGTAGAATTTCTTTTTTTCAAATAATTCATTTAATTATTTTGAATACAGGGTTACATACCAAAGACTGATGTGGCGTTATTGCCAAGAAGGTGACGTAGATGGAGCCACTAAAGTTCTAGAAAAAATGAGGGAACTAAACATGCCAGTATCCGAGCCCGTTCTGAATGCTCTTATCATGGGCCATGCATTCCATGGTGATACGGACGGTGCGAAGGCAGTGTTAGATACAATGGCTGGAGCTGGTCTCAAACCATCTAATCGCACATATGCCTTGCTTGCATGTGGTTATGCAAAACAAGGCGACATTGTTAATGTTGAAAAAATAATTACAAGTGCAAAGGAACAAGACAATATTTTATCTGATAAGGTGAGTAAAACGGATCTATGCCGGCCTAGCAAATTATTAATTAGTATCAAACAAACTGTCACTCTCAACACAGTTTCATTGAATGACTGAACACATGTTTACTGAACACCATACAGAAATAAGGAAATAAAAAGCAGATAATACACAACCATGGCTACTTACTATTCTACTGATAAAGAGGTGTTGCTAAGTAATTTAGCATTCTGTTTTAAAGTCAAGTAGAAACCGATCAAAAGAATGGGTTTAATATACTGCCATACTACTAACGGGTTAGCCCATTACCATCTTGGCACTATCAGGAACCAACTTATCTTAAATATGGAGAGCTTGAATGGATGAATGTTTGAAGCTTAATCACAGCATAACAGCAGAACAGCACTGTTATAATAAATATTAGAACATTTCTAGAACATTTATTTAACACTATCTGGGGGTCATAACTAGGACCAACAGCTTTATCTGTTTTTTAATTATTATTTCATTAAAAGTTAGTAAATTAGAAAACACTTCAATATTTATTTTTCATGTGTGTGTCCAAAAGTATTTGGGTTATAATAATGTGTAATTGAACCAATTATTTCAGGATTTATTAGATATAGTAGAACAACTGGCCCTTGGTGGCCACGGAGATAAAGTTGAACAGATATTCCCACACTTTCACAAATCAGTAGGCTACAATCAAGAAGTATGCAATCTTATACTCAAACTACTCAACAAAGGTCATGAAAATATTGCCAGGAAAATAATGAAAACAATGCCCAAAACTACAAATGTGGAAGACACTATGTTCAAAGGAGCATTCTATGTAAAACATCTGTTAAAAATGAAGAACTCTCCAGATGAAATTATTCAATCTTGCAGAGAGCTGCAGAACGAAGACCTCGTACCATCTGCTTTATACATTGCGACAGAAGCGTCATTAAACCAAGGACGAATTGATTTATCCCTAAAGCTTTTCAAAGAACTTCAAAAAGATGGTATGGAAATAAGGCAACACTACTATTGGCCCCTCTTGGTACAAAAAGGCAAAGAAAAAGACGAAGAAGGTCTCTTGCAAATTGTTCGCAACATTACTAATGAAGGTTCAACAATAACAGGGGAAACTCTCAGAGATTATGTTATTCCATATATGATTGAAGTTAATACACCTCAAAATATAATAACGAAATTGGAATTGGCAAATGTACCTACTTTTCACAGTGCGAGAAATGTCATGATTGAACTTTTACATGCAGGGGAAATACAAAAAGCTGCAAATATTGCATACAATTATCGGCCAAGAGGTAATTACGCGTTAATAAGACGCCCACTTCTAAATGCATTCAATAAAACTAAGGATATAAACTCGTTTGTAAACATTCTTCATGTAACAAGCAGTGGTGCCTCCACACCACAAGAGGATGTCACAAGTGAGGATGTACAATCTGATGATAATGCTATTACAAATGAAATAGGTCGCACACTAAAAAGTGGTATCAAAATTGTGGCTAGAGATAATATGGCAGAGGAACTGTTAAGTAAAGCGTTGTCAAAAGGACTGCGAATAAGCGTTTTGGCCGCTGAAGAAATACAGCAATATCTCGCTAACAATATGACAACTCGTATATCTGAACTTCTTGCTCAGCTCACATCGCCAGATCTAGAAATAGCACCTCTTGGGAATTCGCGACGAGTTCAAACCCCAAAATCAGCGGCACAGTTAGAAAAAATGTTAGAACAAGCTCAAGGCAAGGATAGCAATAATCTGAACAAGTTACGAAAGCAATTGATTCAAGGTTATATCAAAGAAAACAATGTTGACAAAGTGAACAGCTTCATTGAAGACCTGAAAACGCAGCCAGACTTTGAACTAACACTATCAACACTTGCACAACTGTTTGAATTATACTGTAACAATGATTTAATTGATAAAGCAATGGAAATGAAAACGCTTATAACTGCCAAATATCCCGACTTTGTATTGAACAAGTTCAAAACAGTTCTGATGGCGTATGCCCTCGTACGCGCTAATAGATTCGACGAAGCTATGCAATTTCTGAAGGACAACAAAACGGAAAGTGAAGGTGAAAATATAAATTTCATACTCAACTCGAAGTCATGGCAGATGTTGAATAGCTTGGCTGAAACAAAGGATGAGGCTAAAGTAAGATATTTATTTTAATTTTATTAATATTAAAACATAGACAGTTGCGAAGTCTTCCGAATACACTTGTTTGGGCATCTATCTGAAAAATTCGGAGATATTCAAAAATTTTTAATCTCTGTATAATTTCCGTCGTTTGATTATAATGGTTCTATATTAATAAAAATCAATGTGTTATCCATAATGCGTTAAATCCATAAACCATTAGGTCAGATTGTGCAGAAACTTTGGTAGTATTTCTAGGGTTATCCGCGAGGGTTCCTGGCCCAAAAATCTTTCATCATCATCACGATCAACCCATTACCGGCTTACTACAGAGCACGGGTCTCCTCCCAATATGATAGGGTTTGGCCATAGTCCAACACGCTGGATAGCGTCATATGGGGATTGGCAGACTTCACACGCCTTTGAGAATATTATAAACTCTCAGGCTTGCAGGTTTCCTCACGATGTTTTCCTTCACCGTTGAAGCAAGTGATATTTTAATTGCTTAAAAACGCACATAATTTGAAAAATCTTTCCGTAGATGTTTTTTTACGTGTCATTGCAACACATTATATGATACAGCTGGTCAAAATAAAAATGAATGTTATCTCATGATAGCAATTCGAGCTTCAATTCGTATTCTTTATTGATTCTTTAATTACAGGTAAAAGAAATGACCGCAATCCTGATCGATAACGGCTATGTAGAACCTTCTAATGTGATTCTGGGGCCATGTATTAAGGTTCACTTACTAAAGGACGATATAGACAGTGCCCTGAAGGAGTTTGAACACTGCTGCCAGCAGTATAGAAGCACGCCGTGGAAGGGAGAGTTGATGAAAGCTCTCATATTGAAAGAGGATGCATCAAAGCTACAGTGGCTGGCTGACTTGAGTACACAGGTACGAAACACTAACGTCATAGTAAATTGAAACGTATCATGATCAACCCATTACCGGCTCACTACAGAGCACGGGTCTCCTCTCAATATGAGAAGGGTTTGGCCATAGTCCACCACGCTGGCCATGTGCGGATTGGCAGACTTCACACGCCTTTGAGAACATTATGGAGAACTCTCAAGCGTGCCGGTTTCCTCACGATGTTTTCCTTCGCCGTTGAAGCAAGTGATATGTTAATTTTTTTAAAACGCACATAACTCTGAAAAGTTAGAGGTGCGTGCCCGGATTCGAACCGCCGACCTCTGATTAGGAGGCTGATGCCCTAACTACTAGGCTATCACCGCTTATTGAAACGTATATACCTAGTAAAAAAGGTGATTATTTGTTGATTTTAGATCCACGGTGAAGTGAACATTCTCCACGACCTCGTATTGGCTTTCGTGGAATGCGGAAGGTTGCGTCAAGCTCGTCGGATTCTGGAGACTCCGGGGCTGCAAACGAGACACAAACGCCTGACCGATGCCTGCGAACGATATGTTGAGGTATGCCGCTATAGACTTTTGACTATTTATTTGACTAGAAGCAATATTATTTATCTATTATCAGCCCGTACTGTCCCAATGATGGGCTGTTTGGATAGACTTTTGACTATTTATTTGACTAGAAGCAATATTATTTATTATCAGCCCGTACTGTCCCAATGTTGGGCAAAGGCCTCCCTTTCTTCCTTCCATTTGTCTATGTCTATGGATATATGGGGCCAAGTCGACAGATAGGCATCGAATTCGTTACGCCAACGACGCCTCGGTCTGCCTCGACGTCTTTTAGTTTTTTGCGGCACCCAATGTGTAGCGGCCTTTGCCCACAGTTCGTCGGCAATAAATAATAGAAGTAATTGTGAAATAATTTGTACTGTTGTTAATTATTGTTCTGAACTCTAGTTGTTCTAATAACGCCACCAGTAGAAGTAATTATCTCACATTTTGTAACGGCTGGAATATCTGTGAGATTTGTATGCGGCCATTATGAATTGTTGTTCTGAATTGATTTCAACAGTTATAATTAATTAAAAACTATATTTTTAAACATAAACTTATATAGCGTTCGAGTGTGCAGGCTTTTATTATTATTAGTGCAGGATATTTCATGATCAACCCATTCTCAGCTCACTACAGAGCACGGGTCTCCTCTCAATATGAGAAGGGCTTTGGCAATAGCCCTCCACTAGCCATGTGCGGATTGGCAGACTTTACACGCCTTTAAGAACTTTATGGACAACTCTCAGGCGTGCAGGTTTCCTCACGATGTTTTCCGTCACCATTGAAGCAAGTGATATTTTAATTTTTTTAAAACGCACATAACTCTGAAAATTTGGAGGTGCGTGCCCGGGTTCGAAACCCCGACCTCTGATTAGGAGGCTGACGTCCTAACCATTAGGCTATCACAGCTTTTTTTTTCTCTAAAATTTTTAATGCAGTTTATTTATCAATGTTAACTTTCAGGAAGGCAAATCAGAATATCTTGAAGGCCTACTAGAAGCGACCAAGGAGCTCTCACACATCGACCGTTCTAAAATCTTCTACCATTTACTCGTATCGTATTGCAAAGCCAACGAAACAGACAAAGCCCTAGGTCTCTGGACAGTTTTACAAGAAGAGAGTGAAGTACCGAGTGACGAGTTCTTGATACATCTCGGCAACCACTTGAAATCAAAAAATAGACCTATCCCATTCATATTACCGGAAGTGGTAGTTGAACAAAAAACAGCGAACAGCAAACCGCCAACAATCCCTAAACAGAAAGCCGAAAAACCGCAACCTTTGAAAAGAAATGTGTCTACGGAAATAGAGCAACTCACTCAAGATGGCAACGCTGCGTATGCTATGGATGTTGCTTTGAAGTCAATCAGAGAAGGTGTATTCCCTAAAGCGAATGTCCTCAAATTTTTACTTAGAAATTTAGCTGAACAGGGCAACGTGGAAAAGGTTGAAGCTTTAGGTACATACATTTTTATTTATACACTACAATTTAGCCCTTGACGGCTATCTCAACTGGTGGTAAATGATGATGCTATCTAGGATGGTAGCTGACTAACCTGTTAGGAGTATGGTAAATCCAAGCTCCTAATTGGTTTCTACGCGACATCGTGCCGGAACGCTAAGTCGCCTGGCGACACGTCGTTGTCGGTAGGGTGGTAACTAGCCACGGCCGTAGCCTCCCACTAGACCAGACTCGAGCCGGGAATCGAACCCAGGACCTCCAGCTTTATAATGCGACAGCGCACGTACTGCGCCACGGAGGTCGTAAAAACATTCTTTTATTTTATTACTTAATATATAGGATATCTAGTATCAAGCTCATATATGGCCACAAAATAATTTTAAGGAGCATATTAGACCATGCTGATTTAATCTGGGTTAGAGGGCTTTGACAAACCTGATTCTCATATTATTGAAAATAAACAAGGCTGACAATTTAAACGCAAGCTATTTGAGTCACGGGTGTACAGTGCTACAGTCCTAACTAAGCATGTACCTTACTTAAATATTTTACAAAAACCCAACACCTAGGAGGTCCTCGGCTCGGTTCCTGGATTATTTTTCATTTAAAAATGCTGCAAGGAACATAACAGTGGTTTTATACTCTAAAAATGCTCCTATGAGATTGGTTTGTGCCCGACAGTGTGGCATTCTTAGGCTGATGATGATGATGATTTTCGCATTTTTCGTTTTTCAGGTGAATATCTGGACGAGGTTAAGCGTCGTAACGTTACTTATGATGATAAGCTGTCACTCGCTCACTTCATGAGTGGGAACGGTGCCCAACACGTTGACAATGTGCTGAAAGCAGTAGAATCAGCTCAAACTAATGAGGAGATCGAAGCCGCCTTAAGAAAGTTTCCAAGAAGCAATGCATTAGCTAGGGCAGTCCAAGAGGAAGAGTTGGCTACAAAATGTAAGTCTGATAAAAACAAATGACAGCAAGATCTTAGTTTGAACACTTCGATTTGTCTGTCTGTTTGGAGCTTATTTTAATAAATTCCAAACATGTACTTAAAATTCACTGTAGCCTAAAAGTTAAAAATGTTACAATAATACTTCATTCTAAATGTAATATTCTCTCTTGAAAATAAAATACCCATTATATAAGGTAAACCCCCCATACTTATGCTCATTAACAGACCCAGATCCAAATGTTAACCCAGCGATTTTATGCTATACTATATTCTTTTTCCTATTATATAATTATATTTAAATTCCAGGTCAAAAAGTTGCAGAATTGGCCTCAGCAAAAGGTCATGTTCTACCAGCAAACTTGCTTTGGATGGAATACTTATTAGCTGGCAAAGATAATGAAGCTGACTATATATGGAAGAAATGCTTGCAAGACGCCAGTGTGGTTGTATTTAGACGGCTGCTTCAAGAAAGTCACGTGAGAAGGGAACCACAGCATATAGAAAAACTTATTCAGATTCTGAAAACTAACAAAGCTATATCCCCCGCATCTGTTGGAAATGCATATTCCAGATTGATAAATTTGTACTTGGTCGATAATAAAGTAGATGAGGCCAAGGAGGTATTGGATCGCGCGTTTGAGAGTGGCGTCACAAGTGAAAATCTTAACATGTCTAGTTTAAAAAGGTTGAAAGAAAGCTGTGAAGCGAATGGAAAGAAGTTTGAATACACCTTGTAAATTACAAATATTTGGCCTTAGCATAAGTTCTGAGTCCCATAATGTAACTTATTAAGTTGATGAAATATCTTCATGTTGCTTTACTTATATTAGAGCCACTGATTTAAACTTACGTCACACATATATGTGATATATTTTTTTTATGTATAGACCAAACATCGTAATTTCACAAGTCCATACAAATATGTCAGACTGACGTTATGTGACGCTTTTTCACTTGATAAGTGACGCTTGAAGCTCTTGTTGCATTTTAGAGGAATAAATAATAAGGTTTTAAAACAATCGTCTGGAAGCGACGAACCTGTGTGTGTTCAACTTCGTTCAACATGCATCCTGTAGTATTTTGAAAATTAACGTACCTACGAAAACTGTCCAAACTGTCAAAGTTTGACAGTTCTTCAACAAGTTGTTGAAATCAAATATTTCAAAGATGACAACTATTGGTTTTTTGTTTAAAAAAATAAACTTTATTTCGTTCATATATAAAGACAACTGGTACCGAATTAAATTAAGAAGAAAAAAATGGGCACAATCACCCCCAAAAAATAAGTTATTTTCAACAATTTAATAATTAGCATGAAAACAATGATTGAGATTGGATGATATGATTGTATGAGTATTTAGTAACTAGTCTTAATAAATTAATAGGTAATTAAAATGATTTTGTCGTTTTATTGACTACACTCTAGAGTTCCAAGAACTGTCTTTATGTCATATTGGCGCGGTGTCGGTCTACAATACGGCAGGCTCGTGTAATTTTTACATAACTATGATCATTAATTACACTAACAGCAGGTCTTAGATACTTTTAAATATATATTTTTTTTTTATTTAAAAATTTAATATAAAAATTCTCGTCTAATCCCTTATAAGTACATATAAATGGAAGTGAAAAAATTCTAAACATAGTTCGCATCTCGACTCTACTAGTAGATAAAGTCGAGCTCACGATTCTATTAGCATTGGTTTATGTTATTTTTCATTATAATCAGCATAACTTTCAATTTTTTTCTATAAGCAAGCCGTTAAATAGAAAATAGTAACTGTTTATCACAGAGAAACTTAAATTTTTTGAATAGGAAGTTACGTTTGTTCGATATCCTAAAATGATATTTAAAATAATGATTCATCGATCATCCTTATTAGCACAACAAAGCGCTGGTGTCTCAGCATGAAAGGAGATAAGTGTTGTGGTGACGCGTGTCATTTCAAAACTCGGCGTGCAGGTTTTTTTAATAATATTTTCCTTGACAAAAAACGCGAAAAATTACGGGCTGGGGATAAAAGTTAACCGCAAAGGCAGCTAGGTCTACACTAGTGAGAGTAACTGATCAAATCTATGTAGATTTCTTTGAAAGTAAAATAATTCCATTCTGATTCCAATTTTATAACTTTAATTTTGCACTCGAATACACAAACAGTACTAAGGGCTTAAACACTTCGTTGAACATACATTGAAGAAATTACTCTTATAATCAATCATTTAAGTGTCTTTAAAACCACCAACTTATGTAATGATCAAAAATGCTAGAGCCTATGAGGAGGCGTACTGCTTGGTATAGTAGGTAATTTAAAAAATCACGACGGAAGTGACGTAGCCCTGATGCCGATTGACATACGAAATAAGCGGGAAAATTTATAAATTGGTTGCCGTTTTCAATTACTTTCTTTAGGATTAAATCGAAAACCTTTATACCTCAATATCTTTTCGCACTTTTTGAAGATAACATACTGAAAATGTTCTATCCTGTGGATTCACTGAAACGAGGTGGTAGATTTTATTTGTGTTGGATAGCAGATTCATGGCCCTTACGATTCCAAAAGTTAACCCACAGAAACCAGCGAGTCTGGTCCCAAGATATCCGTGAAATATGGTAGGTACTCAATTACCTTTATTTAAACGCTTTTTAGTATGCCTATATCAGACTGCATTTATGATTATAATGATGTATGAGAGTGCCACTGAAACAATATGAAATAAATTGTGCCTGATACTGTATTGATACTGCCTTTAAAATCGTAACTACAAGCATATTGTCATATTGCAAGTTACATATATGCGAAGGCCAGGTGCATTTATTAATTTTCAAAGTGAATGTTAATTGGATGTAAAATGAACTAAATTTCTTGTATGGGGACCTATTATAGTTCATGAGATATAGCCAGCTGACTTACACAAAGGTAGATGCCAGATAGCGGAGTTTCAAGAGTTGTAGGGTTCCATGGGCAATTTTTGTGTGGGTATGGAACTCCAAAAACTACAAACTTATAACTGGTTATACATTAATCTAGAGATAGGAGAAGATTCTAGCGCTATAGATACGTAATAGTAGTATTAAATTTTAATTTTTTTCAAATTACATTAATTAAGATAATTTAAATATTATTGTTATTTGAGGTTTTGTGTTCATCATTTCTTTTATTTTGTGTTCCTTTCTTATTGTTTGTTTGTCTGTTATTGTTTAGTTAAAGACACTAGTGCTGCTACATTTAGTGTTCAGCTATTTTGTCACATTTAATATACCTAATGTATAAATCTTTTCAGATATGTCACAATAGAGATGATTTTTCTTTTCTTTGTTTCTTTACATTCAACTTTTTTAATTGATGCCTTATATTATTTTACACTCTGTTGTAGATGTTTTTGACCCAAGTATAAAACTAAAAATTAATAAAAATTATAACAATCATTGAGTGATTTAGGTAATTTTGTTTTTTATTCAACACAGGTGAAATGGAGTGAGGCTCCATATAAATGAAATCAATACAATACTTTTACTTTCAGTGATGCTTTGCGGGAATTGATGACCAGTGAGTCAGGTCGTCCAACACATAGGTTTTCTCTCCGCCTTAGCTCCCAACTGATGAGAGGTCTGGCACGAGTGTATCAGAAAAAAGTTGAACTTTTTGTCCGTAAGTCGTTTATTTAAGTGAAGCTCATTAGGTGAATGTTTGAATAATTAACCACATGCAGCCTTACTATATTTCATCATCATGATCAACCCATTACCGGCTCACTACAGAGCGCAGGTCTCCTCTCAATATGAGAAGGGTTTGGCATAGTCCACCACGCTGGCCATATGCGGATTGGCAGACTTTACACGCCTTTGAGAACATTATGGAGAACTCTCAGGCGTGCAGGTTTCCTCACGATGTTTTCCTTCACCGTTGAAGCAAGTAATATTTTAATTGTTTAAAACCACACATAACTCCGAAAAGTTAGAGGTGCTTGCCTGGATTCGAACCGCCGACCTGATTAGGAGGCTGACGCCCTAACCACTGGGCTATCACCGCTTCTACTCTATTTAAATAAACTTCTTACTATATTAAAATAAACTAAATTATTATTGTTACAATGGAGGTATCTTTGTTTCTCTAACATAGACAATTCACTACCAGTCATAAGCCAAATGCAATACTATATAAGTTGAATTGAAATTATTTTCCAAATGATCAAATAAGTAGAAAGTCTATTGTTTATAGGTTAAATTATATTTATTTATTTATTAATATACAAGGAATATAATTAGTTATACAATAAAGGCACCGAAAAAACCTAAGAGGTTTGTCCTCGGTGCTAATAATATGGTAATAATATAATATGGTCCTTACAAAAACCTAACCTGCCTTATGTAGTGATGTTAGTTTATAGGTTCTTGAAGAGTTTTATCATTGTTCCTGTGATTAATATAGCTCTTATTATTATTAGTGATAGAGTTCCAGTTGGATCACAATTTTTTTTTAATTTTTTTTAGGTGATGTGTACAAGATTAACACTAATGTCATAAGATACAGGTGAGAACTTTTTAGATTATTTACACATTTCTCAGATAAAAATTATAAAGTATCAAGGTATATTTATAAATTAGGGAAAAAGTATCATATGGTAGCTATGTATAAACTTTAAATAAATTTTCTTTGAATTTACTACTTGTTTGGCTGGATTTGATGAGTTTAAAAATTAAAATGAAAAAATAAAAAAGCAATTTAGTAAAGTGTTATTTTACGTTATTTTTCATGTATTTTTCTTAAAGTTCTGTCTTCATTACATTCAGAATTTCAGATAGGTACATTTTACCATACTACTTGTTGGTGGTATTGGTTTCTGTAACGTAGAAAGCATGCCAGAACGCTGAATCGTTTGGCAGCACGTCTTTATCGGTGAGCTGGTCAAATCAGACCAGAAATTTGAATAACAATTTATTTTTTTATACAATATATATTTAATCCACTAGTTAGTCTAGTCCTTCACGACAATCTCACTTGGTCTCACTGTAGTGTTAAAAGTTAGACCTTGACGGCTATCTCACCTAGTGGTAAGTGATGATGCTGTCTAGGATGTTAGCAGGCTAACCTGTTAGGAGTATGGTAAACCCACGCTCCTAATTGGCTTGTACGCGACATCGTGCCAGAACGCTAAATCGCGTTGCGACACGTCTAGCCACGGCCGAAGCCTCCCACCAGACCAGACTCGAGCCGGGAATCGAACCCAGGACTTCCAACTTTATAATGCGACAGCGCACGCACTGCGCCACAGAGGATGACAAAAATTTTAATTTAATATATTTTTAAGATCACATCACGAACCAAGTGAACGTGTAAGTGTACCTAGAAGACGGCCCGTAGTCCACGGCGTACAGAGATTATTTATAGAGGAAATACCCGACGAAGAGAACATGGAAAAACTCATTGAGGTACATATCAATTATAATATTAGTTATGTTCAATATATAGTATCGAGATTCCACATACAATTTCTAATAAGTATATTTGTCACATAATACATTTTATCCGCTACTCTGCCCAATGACAAAGGATTCATTTGTATCCTTAAACCTAATGTATCCCGACCTATCGCATCTCATCTCCCATCCGCCCTACGAACTTAACAAGTTATGCTTTAGCTATAATCACAAACTTAACGCAAACTCAACAACGACCTGACTAATAAAGAAAACTGTTTATATCCTCTTTGTCTCAAGAATGAGGCAAAGAGGATATAAACAGTTTTCAGAAACTTTCAGGATAAGTATTTCGAGTCCAATACCAAATTCGTATACTCTCTGGACACGAGACTGCTCATTGTAGACTAAGAGCAGACTAAGGAATATTCTTAACTTAAGTTGAATTTCTCTGTTCTCCACAGAATTCTGATAACCTGGTCGCCAGAGTCGAAGACATCACACTGAGAGAACCAACTCTGCCTTCAATGCGGTTGATAGAAGTAATTATGAAATTTGTATTATTGTTAAACCGTATTTATCTGCACAAAAATTGATTGCATTTATTGCTTAAAAATGTTTTCCGGTTGCTATTCCAAGATTAACGTAAACTCTATATTATAAAAAAAAAACTTTTTACATTTTAATTTCAATTTTCAAGAAATGTGTCTTGACGTAAGACACATTTCGTTACACGAGAGAGAAAATACGACGTAGAGAGAGCTGTATATAATATCTAATATAAATCGTGATTCATTTCCAATAACATGTCCGCGTTTAATTATCTATTACACGCTTTGTTTAGTTAATATTTCTTTTGCCATGACAGTATACATTCTTTGAACTAATGTATTATCATCAATAATGCTCTTTATTATTTCTTAACTAGCTGACGCCCGCGACTTCGTCTGCGCTGAGTTAGTGTGTTCTTCAATGTGTGTCTTTCAATCACGAAGCAATAGATTACTAACCCGAATTACTTGAAATAATTACAGGATAAACATTAAAGTATCTCCTTTCTAAAAAAAAGAATGAGTGAAAGTGGATATTGATCCGTTGGTGGGAGAAGTTGTGGGAGGCGCCTGAGACATGATAGCACAGGCGGTGGCATGCGATTGATCTGCGCGCGGTACTGGACAGTACTTGGACATTGCAACATTACTTTATTTTTCTAAAATAAAAGTAGCCTAAATTACTCCTTATTACATCAGCTACCTGCCAATAAAAGTCCCGTAAAAATCGGTCCAGCCATTTTAAAGATTATGCGGAACAAACAGACAAACAAAAATTTAAAAAAATGTTATTTTGGTGTATGTACCGTATACATATTCATATGCATGTAGTAATAAACGGTTATTTCAATATTACAAACAGACACTCCAATTTTATTTATTTGTATAGATAAGCTCATGAATATAGATAAAATAAGAAGTGCTTCATTTCTGCAGGATGGTTTCGGAGAGCTCAACCAAGACCCCGTTGAGATGATGTTGGCTCATGAGGTGTCTGTGATGCAGCAGAGCGCTCTCGACCTTCCACTGGACTTCTCTACAGACAAGTCGCACGACAAGTCCAGGCTGCTCCCACACGATGCTGCGCAAATGGAGAGGATATCCGAACACGATATTTCCGTTTTCAGGAAATGTAAGTGTCACGTAGGTAATACTTAAAGAACATCCCAGAAGCGCTAATGTTTTGACATCTATATATATATAGATAATATATATATATTTAATCCACAAGTTAGTCAAGTCCTTGACGACAATCTTACCTGGTCGCACTAAATGATGATGCAGTATAAAATGGTAGCGGTCAAAATTGTTAATCGTATGGTAGAACCATAATCCTAATTGGTTTCGCGCGACATCGTGCCAGAACGCTAAATCGCTTAATCTATTTTCGGTAATATAAAACATCTCGAAAAAAAAGTAGATAGAGAGAACGTCCGAGAAGTATACCATGGGTTTCCCGGGCGTTCAACAAATCCAGCAAAGCAAATCCAGGGGGAGTCCCACTATTCCCTCGAGTCTATCTAATCGCAACGGTTTTTATTTATATTACCCACTGACAAAACTTGCGCATGCGCAGTAAGTAAATTCTTTATCTTGTTTTGTTACAGCTGCAGGTGAAGCGCCAACGCTTGTAGATTTTGAAAAAGGTACGTAAAACTTTAAAAAATAATTTTCAGTATTAAGACGCTTAATTACAGCGTTAATTAGTTTGTTTAATTACACTTAATAATTTTGCCCCTCACTTATTAAAGTAGATTAAAAAAGATAAGATTGTACTTCTGGTGATGCTATTAGTCTGAGGAGTATGCTCTAACGTTAAGTGCTGATACTTTTCTTTTCGTTATTCATAAACATCAAGTTTTATTTTTACTCACACTTTACAAGTACTTTGCAAGTCTAAAATAATATCTGGGAGTATATCAGCTACGTTAAACAATATATAATTAATCTCTTACTACACCATGTACCTACGTGACATCGTACCTGAACTCTAAATCGCTTGGCGTTACGTCTTTGATTTTGGTAGGATTGTAACGGACTTTCTACCCACCACCTTCAACTAGACAAGACCGGAGAAAATTCTGAAATTATAAATACCCAAATTATCTGTATCGATCGAACCTGGGACTTTCCACTTATGAGGTCACCAATTCGCCAGGGAGATTGTTAATACATACTCTAAATTGTAGTAGCTCCTAAGCACGCTCAACTAGCCGTATAAAGGATAAATTGACACAGAGTCACTTATTTGAGATGTTGCTGACACCATTGGACGAACTGAACTGTGCGTTACATACATATACAATTTTTACCATTGCATATGAATACCCCGCACCGGTAAACGTAGCGTTGGTCGACCCCCAACTAGTTGGATAGGCGACATCAGACGAGTCGCAGTCAGCCGCTGGATACAGCCGCGGACATTGGAACTCCCTGCAAAAGACCTATGTCCAGCAGTGGATATCAATCGGTTGAAATGATGATGATGATTATGACGAATACCTAAGTGTGATTTTATTAAACAATGATAAATAATAGAAAATTAAACTTACGTATTATCGCAATGAGATCGTCATAGCAATGTTTCCTACATGATGATATATCAGTCGCAGTTAGTCTATTCATCATCATCATCATGATCAGCCCATTACTGGCTCACTACAGAGCAGGGGCCTCCTCTCAATATGAGAAGGGTTTGGCCGTAGTCCACCACGCTGGCCATGTGCGTATTGGCAGACTTCACACGCCTTTGAGAACATTATGGAGAACTCTCAGGCGTGCAGGTTTCCTCACGATGTTTTCCTTCACCGTTGAAGCAAGTGATATTTTTTTTAAACGCACATAACTCCGAAAATTTAGAAGTGCGTGCTCGGATTCGAACCGCCGACCTCTGATTAGGAGGCTGACGCCCTAACCACTAGGCTATCACCTGTTAGTAAGTAAGTAATAAAATAAAAATTATATTCTTGTGTTTATTCCACCATTTCTAATCCACATTTTCCTGCAGAGATCCCTGACATATCCGAAATCCTGCCATCCGAATTGCCCGCTCCTGAACCACAAAAGTTAGTTATCCTCTGTGAAGCTGTTAGTAATGATGAAATTGTAACCCAACGCAAGAAGAGTTGAAACTCTGTAAGCGCTGTTGTTTACCGACAGCGCCAAGCTGTATAAGACAGCTCTAATAGTAGAGTAAAAGCTTTGAGTCAGCGTTTAGCCTTTTTATAACTCATATTACGTTTTAAAGTCCGCACGCAAACGCAGAAGTGACTGCAAACTCAAAAATTTACAATGGAAGACATGCCGTCCAACTAATTCTATGTACATTACTTTGATGCTTTACGTTCTGCTTGAGTAAACACTGAAATTTGGTAGAAATGGAAAAAAAAACAACTTTCTAGAAGTGTTATAGTTTTTGAGAAGTGTGTTGAGAATGGCCGCTCCGAGCGTGCTATGGCCATCTTTCCCTTATTTTACTCAGCCTATACAGGTCTTACAATAATGATTAATATAAAAAATCTCAGTATCCATATCAGCAATAATGATTTGGAAGAGTTACTTAGGCTAGTTATTTCTTTTATCTCAACTAAGTTTTACGAAAATAACGAATATTTTTATAATAGATAATTTGCCGTAGTAAGTAGTCGAAATTAAAGAAAATAGCTAACTAACTAGCGGCGCAACCTAAACGAGACTGCCTAAATAAACGCCGATTACCGCGAACCTCCAAATAAACCCAATTTCTTTTCCTTTATGTTCCTTTTACTTGTGCCTTTCTTTTATGCTAATCTATTTGACGATGAGTGCCAATCTTCTAAACTAAAATAACGTGCCTCACTCTCCTATATGATTTCATAAGCTATATAGTTTACTAAATATAGACTTTGATCCTTAGTTTTAACTAAAAGCATTACGGCAAGCCTATACAAGTTCATCTAATCGACAGTAATGGAATGAATGACAATGATATAGTAATTTCTCGATATTAATTAAACGCTCTTCCATATTTATCGCGTGATCGATCCACTGCCAATCAAAAGTCAATCTAACAATAACTGACGAGAGATTGATTGTCTACTTCATTGCTTGATATTAACGAGTCCTATTAAGCGCCTACGATAGACGATTGATCGTTACGCAATCATTCTAACTATCATCTATCTATCTACTAATGCTAGCTCGATCACTCGATATTTATCTATCGAGTCTTCGCGACGATTGGCCATCGATCGAAAATCGATTGTTTTATCGATGGAAATCAAATTTTGCAGATTTTAAATAGAGGAATGAGTCAGTATCCAATTTTATTTCTCATATTAGTAGGATTGAGTGAGGAACGTAATTTTATTTCTAATATTTTTTTTAACATGCAAAATGTTTTCGTAATAACAGCAAAGTTATAGAGCAACCTTTGGAAGAAGCCCAAGTCAAAGAACCTATTAGGGAGCAACATATCACAGAAATGGCGAAACAAACTGAATGTCAAGATATTGTGCTAGAGGTAAAAAATTGTTTACTTGAACTAAAACCAAATTTAAATACTATATATTAAAAATTTAGGAAGGAATCATTTCTGACTCGACGTTAGTCGATTCCGAACGACGAAATCGACACAAGGTTTTAAGGTGGCATGTTGGTTGCATACCAAACTTGTATCGAAATTAGAAAGGTTCACAGCTATATTATTGTATAAACCCAATTAAATACAAGAATAAAAAAAAACACATTTCTAATGGGTACCTAAATACGTACTGACTGTAAATATTTAAGAATAGTATAGAGTTTAGATTATAATGTGACGTCTTTGAACCAAAATCATAACTAAGGGACCTGACGTAAAAAAAAACCAAAACAACATATTTCCAAGTCTTAATGCAATGTGTGAAAACATGTTGTGCCGACCGCACATAGCGCGGAATTATAGCAAGAAGACCAAAGAGATTATTAGGTCAAACTAAAATTTGTGAGGGTATTTACGGTTAAAATGAGAACATCTAAACTAATTGAAGTCTTTTGCGGGTAGTATAAAAATTAATTAATCACGCTAAATAAAAAAAAAACTATAAACAGTACGGATCGAGTAAACGGTCGTTTAATATTCAAATTTTCTCGTTGAATCAAAATGGCAATAATAGAGTTTTCACATTTTATTTTTCGCGGGTACACGTTGATTTAATAGCGGAAGTTAAAAATTATATATATTTATGTATCGTGTGAGCGTGATATAACGTGGAAACAAAGTATTATATTGCGGCGATGTTCGCATTAATCAAAAGGACACTTGACGACTTTGAGGAAGGAATCCAGAACGCCTTTCCTTCAGTTACACTTGCTAAGGGGTTCAAAGACTTCCTGAGGAAGGAGTTGTTGTTGATCAATGCGAGATTGCGCTTCGGATTCGAAAATTGCTGCTCACATAACGGTGCCGTGTGGATAATAGCCGAGGGATCGCTATTTAAAGTTGTATCCGAGTCGGATCTTGACAAGGTCCTAATTAAAATTTCGACAACATCCGCTCAAGATGACGTAACTTGCTCAATAAGTCCGAACCCTGAGGTAATCACAATGAATATATTTCTTTATCTAGTAGTAGTAGTTCTTTACCTATCTATCAGTTACTTAATATAATATTCATCACGAATGTATTATTAATATCTTCTTGTTTGCTTTCATTATTATGTAGATACCTTTTTTTTGTCATAGACCAAAATAATGGAATAGTCCACTTTATAAAATCACCTTAATCACATCTGAGGGTAACTGAAAGAGATCTATTATAGAGATAAGCTTTTCTTTGTATATGTACTTTGTATATGTCTTATATCAGTTTTTATCACGGATTTGGTACAAAAATAATAACTGAAAAAAAAAACCACAAAAATGGCTTTCTACATAGTTCACCAGCTTTGGAACAGCGTCGAGGTCTGATTTCTTAATTCCTCTGTTAAAAGAGGATTATCTAACGAATACTTATTATTATTCTACACAAATGGGCGTGTCATAATGCAGGTTAAAAATTTACGTCAAGCCTGCTATGAATACTACAAACTCTGGTAGTCTTTTTATATAAATAAAATATCGTTTAATAAGGCATGACTCTATATCATATACCCTGTGTTTTGTACATTGTCTGACGAAAACCAAGGCCCATTTTGGCGACTGGCTTTTTCTGTGATGGATAATCCCAAAGAATTTGTCCAAATGGTCTCGCGTGTTCTATCCCACATAAATTATCCCTTATTCCCTGCTAATGTTTATAAATACAAGCGTGAAGGTGTTATACCGATAAGTGTGTTATGGGTTTCTTAGATCCAGACGCGTTTTGATTCCTCGGAGCTTTAGTTCTGGTTCTAGTTCTCGCCATCTGTTTAGTCCCGCGGGAATATGTATGCCAGACTTAGGGATTTATTAAGAAAGACGTTGGCTTGCTTCATTCTAAACCTATATTATCCACATTACTGCTGCCATTACAAAACAAAAGATATATAAAATATATAGAACCTACATACGTCACACCCTCCTCGCTACAACGTTAAAAATGAATGTATGCATCAAAAGCAATTTTTAGAAGGCCAATTTGAATAAAGCTAGTTTTGAACGTTAAAAATTTCATTTTCACTGTGCCTATTGTCAGGGTAAAGAGTAGTTATGTTAGTATGTCAGTTACCTTGATTCGGGGCACCCGTTTCGCAAACTAAATTGATTTGTTTTTAATGACATAATATGGCCCATATTTTTTGTTTTGTTTCTCCTTTTATTGTGTGGTATACTGTTTTTATTTCTTGGTGGGCGATGATCACTGTGACTCAAATCATCGTTTTCATGTGTTTAAGTGAGACTTGTAAGTATTATTGTTCCAAATACAAATCTTTTATCTTTACACTCAGTTTGGCCGCCGCAATAAATGACATAGGTCGGAGTACATAACTATGTAAAGTCCCATACATCCTCAATGTATTTTGTTGTTACAGGACTTGGAAGGCGAACCACAGCCTAAAAGGAGGAAGATGAAGAATAAACTAATAATAGACAAAAGTACTCAATTGAGTAGCAACTACCTTCGCGCTCGAATCGGCAACAATAACTTGGAGTTGCGCTGTCAGGTATAGCCATTAGTAGCCAGACCAGCGGATGTCTTGAAAACACGTTAAACCTTCGGTCCCGTTTATCATCACGAGAGATCATCATTAGTCATAACCCATTGTCTGCGATTTCGCAGGAAACGTTGAATTTCTTGAGCTAGTCTCATTACACATAAGCACAAGTTATTATAACTTGTGCAACTCACCCTGATAACATGTAGTTCTAGCCACGATTAGTTTTACAATGTGCTTTCCTTTTGTCGTATCCTGAAGAAATACCCGTTTTATACCCGTCCAGTAATTTTGGCAGAGTTTCATATTACTAAAATACTCTCCGCGTTTAAGAATTAGTTAAGTTAGGATAGGCTTCTATGTAGTAAGTAGTTCGTAGTTCGTAGGTAGGTAGTTCGTAAGTTTTCAATGCATTAAATCATAGCAACGCGTGGTTTAAATTTACCAGAAACCCGTTACACAGGATATGTCCGTGTCGTTTAGGCTAAGATGTTTTTTTTAATACACTACAAGTTAGCCCTTGACGGCTATCTCACCTGGTGGTCAGTGATGAATGCTGTCTAGCGGGCTAAACTGTTAGGAGTATGGTAAATCCACGCTCCTAATTGGTCTCTACGTGACATCGTGACGCAACGCTAACTCGCTTGGCTTTCTTTGTCGGTAGGGTGGTAACTAGCCACGGCCAAAGCCTCCCACCAGACCAGACTCGAGCCGGGGAATCGAACCGAGGACCTCTGACTTTATAATGCGAGAGCGCACGCACTGCGTCACGGAGGTCGTCAAAAACAAAGAGTGTGCACAAAGAGAGTAGAAATACTTAACTCGTGACGCGCAAACGAGTTGCTTTACAGGATACAAGCATCATCAAGATCGGATTACTTGTCCGTCGGATCGCTTAACCGTGTTACGTATCAAATGTTTTTACAACAGCGATCGCTACCCGGTTGAACCCGACAAGTTTGTAATTACAAGCTTATTTATGTACAGGATATGAGCGAGGATGTCATTGCTATACACACACCAGCTTCCATGTTGCTGAACCGGCCGACTCGCAGTGGTCCAGCGCCAACGTCCAGATTCAGTCACACGTTGGGCGCCATGTTTTCATGGCGCTTGGCTAACGCGGGAAAGATACCGGCTGCCGACAGGGACGTTGAGGTGACTATATTACTACTTGTTATATAACGCTATATAGAATTTAATCATCACTGGATAGGCAGTGATGGTTAAATTCTCTAAAACCCTCACTTAAAGGAGAAAAGTTTTGGAATGTTTATATGCTGAGGATGATAAAAAATGCACCACTTGCGTCATTTTTCCAGTTTATCAAAATTTTCAGAGTATTCTTTGGCTGTTGGGAAATAACTTCCAAAAGTTTGCTCCTCCGTTGTCTTTTAGCCGAGACTTGTAACCTGTGGTATCGTTATGTGCTTTATATCAAATGATTTTTTACAAAAACATTGTAATCGAACGGTTCTAGACAAAAACCTCTGTCTTTCGCACTCGCAGATTGAAGCAGCGTGAAGGATCTTAGTTCTAAATCCCTGTTTTATGTGAGAGACAGTTTGCGCCAGCGCAGCATTGTCTTTTGACTTTAATGACGCTGATGACAATGAAACTCCTACAGTAGGCTCATCCTAGGTTTTGGATAAACATATAGTTTAAGCGGTGATAGCCTAGTAAGCGGTGATAGCCTAGTGGTTAGGGCGTCAGCCTCCTAATCAGAGGTCGGCGGTTCGAATCCGGGCACCTCTAACTTTTCGGGAGTTATGTGCGTTTTAAAAAAAATTATAATATCACTTGCTTCAACGGTGAAGGAAAACATCGTGAGGAAACCTGCACGCCTGAGAGTTCTCCATAATGTTCTCAAAGGCGTGTGAAGTCTGCCAATCCGCACATGGCCAGCGTGGTGGACTACGGCCAAACCCTTCTTATATTGAGAGGAGACCCGTGCTCTGAAGTGAGCCGGTAATGGGTTGATCATGATGATGATGATATAGTTTAAAGGCATTCTGGTGGCTTCCAAACAAAGTGTTGTATGACTATAGTTTTCTTTCATATGTGTTATATGTATTTTATATACAATTATTTTTTCGTTTCTTCTACACAACAATGTCCCAATGGACTTTAATATTCTAGGAAGCTCGAATACGAAGATCGACCATACACTTAGATCCAGTCGAAGGGGAAATACAGGCAGACACATCCGCTAACAAAACTGTACAAGCGCCGGAAGTACAGGATCCAGTAATACAAGACATATCCAACATAGCAACAGATATAAGCATGCGTAATATACCAGAAGGCGAAGTATCCATGCTGCCAGCTCAGGACGCCATAGCTATGGCTGACTTGCCCACACAGAAGTTGTTGACTGTATCTCAAGAAAACCAGGCCAGCGAAAATGATAAAGCGGTGAGATGCTATCTAACTTTTCTAGCAACGAAATCGTAGTTTAGGCGCATTTCCACTTTGTTGAATTTGACAATAGAAAAACATCGTGTTCTCGCGAAAACCCTAGGATAATTTTTTGTTTCGGCAATGTTTTGTGTATTCTTAAGGTTATTTTTTGTATCCATATGTAAATTAGTTTTTAAGCAATGACGTTTTTGCCATAAAAAAGAGAAAAAAAAAATAATAATAATTGCAAAGGAACAAAAAAAGTTTACCAAACCGTAATCATCCTAAATGAATGGTATATAATAACTATCCATGGCCACATGATTATTTATGTTGGTACGGATGCGTTAGTCTCCATAAGGATATCATCCTGACACCTATACGTTATAATAACTTGTATATATGTATAAATAGGTTTACTGAAAAGATATGTTACCGGCTAAGTTTGTTGTGGGCTTCTTCTTAGACCGGGGCGCGTTTGGAAACCTTATAGCTTTAGTTTTAAGTTTACGAATATAGTTAACACCATGAAATAACTACTGTGTAAATTATTGACGCGTTTTGAGATTAATTTGAATTTGAATTTGTTAGATTTTTGCTTACGGACGGGTTACTTAATCAAAATAGCACCCACTTATTGGTGCTAAAACGTAAGAAAGAGCACCAGGCGGTCGTACTAGATATCCTTCTTGCTGACTTGACAGTGCAGTTTAAATGATAAGAACAAGTTATCCTTTAACAAATAGTGACGGAAGGTCGCAGGTGGAGAACACTACTAAAGTCCGTATACAAATGTTTAATTAATTAATTAAAATTAAAACTAAAATCTTATTAAAAAACGCGAGCGGACTATTCTGGTGTTCGAAATGTAATCGTTCTGAGGGAACATTATTTGTTCATAGGTAATTTTTATTTTCGCTTACGCAAAATTTATTATGGATAACATCTCCAAAAATATTTTTGTAAACATATTCTAACAATGGTCCGAAAGAAGTGTATGAGTATTTTAAAAGATGGCGCTTGCATATTCGAGGCACGATTTTGTTTAAAATATGCTACATCTATGTATTTATTTCGATGGTTTATAGTTAAATAGGTGTCAAACTTTGTCCACAGCCGAAAAAAAGACGTCTTTCACAGCGGTCGCGACGGTCTTTGGATATTTCAGCTATATCAGGTATGCAAAAATTTATTACTACAAACTGCGATCAATAATATACTAGATAAGCTATCAGTTTAAAAGTGTCCTACGAATCGGTGATCTATTATTGTTTGACTTCTTCTACTGAGATACCCGACTTTCTGGCGAAGATCTCGGGTTATGTGGGATTAGTACCCGCTAAAATCCCCTTGGTGGCCACCATCAGCATAAAACAGTGAGAGGCTCCGGGATCTCTTAAGCGCATAACGTCTGAACAAGCAACAAAACTGTTGGAATATTTTGTTTAAAAAAAACGAAGCGAAACGATTAAAAAATTAAAATGCAAAACAAAATATTCTATAATATAAGACCGATCAAAATAATAACAAGATAAGACTAGACGAAAAAGATAGAATCATGAAACCAATCACAAAGACGTCAAGTGAAGTTGTAGAACAATCCGTTCAACTAATCAAATAAACAAATCGTCCTGGAGCTTCCTTCAGGACGTTGGTATCGTATTATCAAATACATGCTATGGTGATAAAGAGGGACTGATACTGGCAAGTTCTTGACCAAAAACGCCAAAAAAAAAAGGTCTTTCCGGGAATCTTACCTTGAAACCTTGCGAGCCTTTTTCCTAACACTTTATCTAACAAGTTAATATTTCTTCCAGAAGCGAACAAAGAAAATATTCCCGTGGCCGTCAATATTCCGCCTGCTGAAATTATACCCGGTACGGAACATTCCTTCATAAGATTACTCTCCACGATAGTTATAGCGAATAAGCGGGCCACCTGATGTTAAGTGATCACCGCTGCCTATTAATATCTTCAGTAACAAATCTTTACATTGAATCCGTAATCATAAGGAAAGTTCCAAAATAGATTAGAATAAAGGAACTTATCATAAGGAAAGTTCCAGAATAGATAAAGGAATTCCGAGGACCGATAAAGTACCTACACTTTGACACGTAATCTACTTAGAAGTTTCCTTCCAACCTTACTAAGTGTACCGAGTGTTTTTGATCCTTTTTTTAAATCTATTTTTTTGAGACTTTTGTCCGAAACGGACATGCCAGCACCACCATTATCTCCTAATTAAACACAAACTTATAACTAAAACAAAATCAAAAAAAAAGTATGACTATTAAAAATGTAGCAGACACAACCTTACTTCTACTTCTGTAGAAATATTTCAACAACAGATTTGAAACCTGTTGTCGGTAGACAGAGAAGCTTCGAAAGAGCGCCTACGTCAAATTTTTGATCCTTAAAGTGATAGTAATCATCATGATCAACCCATTACCGGCTCACTACAGAGCACGGGTCTCCTCTCAATATGAGAAGGGTTTGGCCATAGACCACTGCGCTGGCCATGTGCAGATTGGCAGACTTCACACGCCATTGAGAACATTATGGACAACTCTCAGGCGTGCAGGTTTCTTCACTATGTTTTCCTTTACCGTTGAAGCAAGTGATATTTTAATTTTTTTTTAAAACGCACATAGCTCCGAAAAGTTAGAGGTGCGTGCCTGGATTCGAACCGCCGACCTCTGATTAGGAGGCTGATGCCCTAACCACTAGGCTATCACCGCTTACTGAGTGTACCGAGCGTTTTTGATCCTTTATTTTTGAATCTTTTTTTTTGAGACTTTTGTCTGAAACGGACATGCCAGCACCATTATCTTCTAATTAAACACAAACTTATAAAAAAAAAGTATGACTATTAAAAATGTAGCAGACACAACCTACTTCTGCAGAAATATTTCAACGACAGATTTGAAACCTATTGTCGGTAGACAGAGAAGCTTCGGAAGAGCGCCTACGTCAAATTTTTGATCCTTAAAGTGATAGTAATCATCATGATCAACCCATTACCGGCTCACTACAGAGCACGGGTCTCATCTCAATTTGATAAGGGTTTGGCCATAGTCCACCACGCTGGCCATGTGCGGATTGGCAGACTTCACACGTCTTTGAGAACATTATGGAGAACTCTCAGGCGTGCAGGTTTCTTCACGATGTTTTCCTTCACCGTTGAAGCAAGTGATATTGTGATTTTTTTTTAAACGCACACCGAAAAGTTAGAGGTGCGTGCCCGGATTCGAACCGCCGACCTCTGATTAGGAGGCTGACGCCCTAACCACTAGGCTATCACCGCTTCAAGTGATAGTAATACGGTACGTTAACTGGATATATTCCCATTACAGCGAACGTACCCCATTTAGTTCTATCAATGGATGACACAGAACGGCCGTCAAACGTCCAAACTCTCGCTTCGATGCTCCAAGAGGCTGGGTTAGCGGATGCACAAGAAAAGCCCGCGGCTTTTGATGCAAATCTTACGCAGAGGGAACGCAGGATAAACGGCAGCGAAAGCACGGATACGCCGCTCGGTAGCTTGGACAGAACTAAAGTGTCTCTGGGCGAATCGGAAAAAATATCGGATACCAAGAAGTTTATTAAGTTAGTATCACAAAATTCTCTCATTTCTAGTAGCTAACCGGTTTATCGCCTCATCTGGGGACTAAAAGAATAAATATCTAGAAATGCACCTAACATTTTTGGCACCAAGACACCATGGCACATGACTTTCATTGTAATTAGTTTGTTACTATATTATATTGTATAGGTATATATATATTTTTTTTAAGATTTTTAGTTTTAGGTTCAATTTAAGGTTTATTTTAAGTGTTTATATATATATATATATATATATATATATATATATATATATATATATATATATATATAATAATGTGTGTTTATGTTTATATATATATTTAATACAGTTACATTGTTTTCGTTGTTAATTATAATTGTCTAAAGTTTAATAAGTTTGTTACTTATAAGTTTTAACGGTAGTTGTTCCAAATATTCTTGAGAATAATAAAAAAAAACTTCAAAGCCCTATTATTATAAAATCCATTTATTCTATTACTAATTGTGTTATAATTGTCAAAGTTCAAGGTACCTAATATATTATTACCCAATACCCGTATATGTGAGTCTATTACAAATTGTATGATAAATTAATCACGCAGAAGATAAAAAATATCCATAAAAATATATTTTTATATATTATATTTATTGATAATTTATATTATATTTTAAAATTGCACCGTTATCCTCGATTATTGAATTATTTCCCCACGGGTTGTCTGGAAGAGATTGCTTAAGCAATAAGACCGCCTTTGCATACCCATGTGTTAAGTGTTCCGTGTTGTTTCTTTGTATGCAATAAAGAGTATCGATCTACCTATCTAAAATCATCGCAAGGCTTAATCGCATAATTAACGAAATACTCGGAAAGTCATTGTTGTGAATATTTTGATAGTGTTCTTACAATTTTATTTCATATTAAAAAAATCACATGTAAGAGTTTGTTATCAAAGTTCTGGTAAAAAATAAGATAAATATATAAGAAAATAAAAAATGTAATGATGCCGATGACTGATCTTGAAATATGTATTACAGTGAAGAGTGGGGTACCCAAGGGACGATGTTCAAAATATTCCGCTGTGTCGTGCAAGAGGTCCCCACGATAACGGTCGACAGTCTGGTACGCAGAGGGCCGGTCATAGAGGGCCGTCGGCGCATCATAGCGGCGCGATGCTTCAGCTCCATACTGAGTGAGACATTGTTCTAGTTATCTATAGTATCTCTTAATACCAAGCCAAACTCTATATGGAATTTTTACCAACAAAACGTTTCTAATTTTTTTTCGGACTCTATTAGCTGTACAACCCCTATTGGTTGTCACAGCGTAACCAGGCTGTTTGGCGAGCTTCGGAAAGTAGCTCTGCCAGAAGAAATTTTTAGCCCTAGGGCTCGAAGAAACTAAGGGAACGACTGCCTAAGGGCACCTCCTTTGAGGCCGAACCTCGGCTTAGGCGACGATTGGGATAACGGGGGGGTCGGACGGTGAGTGGTCCGTACGTCTCTGAGGCCGTGGATCGATCCCCCGTCCGGATGACGTATGATTGTGTGGTAGGTGGTACGAGTATGTTGTCAGTAGTCATCTGATCGTCAGGGTCATGAAGGATATGTTTAGGTCTCCTCTTTCGGAGAGGAGCGCTTAGGTCGGGGGAGACGTTTCTAAACAACCAGTGACCATTATAATAATTAAATGATTAAGATGAGTATTTATTACTTTAGTTTTTATTTACACCCCAGTTGAGATAATAAATATAAGTCCAAGGGCGAGTTAAATCAAGTAAAATTTGCTTGTTTTGTTATGTAATGTTTACTTTAAATTGTGTGAAATATTTCCATTAAATTTATAAAATAGATTTCATTAGAACTAAATTATCGTGTGATTGGATCGTTATTACTAAATAAAATCTGATAGATTTAATCGAAACCAAATTATTAGGTGATTGGATTAGTAATAGTAATTAAGAACTGTTATTTGCAGCTAAAAACTAATTTTCTTACGTATTATACTTAGAAGGATTAGCAATGTTATTTAGCCCGAAAACTCTATACACGATTATTCAAGTATTAAACAATACACAGCAAGTATAATTTGCTATATTCCGCCGACAACCGGGAGATTTGTAAATAAAGTCAACTTTACTTTTCTCGCTTGTGAAGTCAGCATCTCCTGAGGATGATCCGGTGTCGGATCGAAACGTGCGTAGAGGTTCTAGTGGAAGATTTTGTGTGGTGTAATATTATGCAAATCTCCCAGTTGTCGGCGGAATATAGCAAATTATACTTGCTGTTTATTGTTTATCATGGACTTCCGCAAAGTAACGCCTGCTTCTATTCATTATTCAAGTATTATTTAGGAAGCTTCCATATCGAGTTAAGAAATAAGAATAAACAACTATTACCTTCTTTTCCAGATCTGAAAAGCCATAATTTCATCAAAGTTATTAAAAATGAAGAAACAAACGAAATTAAACACATCGAGCTTGGACCAAGAATTACAATAGAACGTGAGAGATATGTGAATTAACTTTTACCGTAGAAGATCTGTCTCACGAAGACCACACTTCTAATGCTATTGTATTAACTTATGCTCTTTGACTTAGTATATGTAAGCTTAATTTAAATTCTTTTAACTTTAAATGGTTAAGAATAGTACTACTGGATAGTTATGTAAATTATATTTTATTATAGGTTTATATCTCACGAAGACCATAAGGGTAATATTGCAAGTTGAGATTTGAAAACACGTTTTGATACATTGAAATAATTTTTTGATTCTTTATATAGTATTTTTATTAACATCTTAATCCACTTGAAACATAACTTAGGTGGATCACGACAATTTTATGTGGTTACTTTCTTTATTAAGCTCAAGATAAGTGGCTATTGGATATTCACTTACCGATTTTGCATATGATGTTTGTTACTGTCTTTTTTATTAAATGTTTTTAAACTAAGATTTGTTGTGATTTTTACTAAATTAAATTTCAAATTATTATATATATTATTATTATATACAATAATCTACAAAGATTACGTGGTCGCTCACTATGGGCCTCATAAGAAAGCTCAGAGTCACTCAACGGGCGATGGAGAGAGCTATGCTAGGAGTATATCTACGTGATCAAATCAGAAATGAGGAGATCCGTAGAAGAACCAGAGTTACCGACATAGCTCGGAGAACCGATGGACGTTGGGGTCCCAAGGTGCTGGGATGGCGACCCCGCACCAATAAACGTAGCGTTGGTCGACCCTCAACAAGGTGGACAGACGACATCAGACGACTCGCAGGGAGCCGCTGGAAGCAAGCGGCCCAAGACCGTGAGCATTGGAACTCCCTACAAAAGACCTATGTCCAGCAGTGGACGTCAATCGGTTGTTAATGATGATGAAGATGACAATAATTTAGATATATAAGGTACACAAACGTTGCTGTTTCCCGTAGCATAGTCTGCCTTTATATCTACTTAAATTCCGCGAGAGTTATTAGTGTTCCCCGTGATAAAATCTCCAGGATGCAAGCCTCAATGTGCAAAATTTTTTTTTACGTATGCAAACTAGTTTGTCAGTAAAAAAGTTCTCGCACGGTTTAAAATAAAATTTTGTATTGATTATAAATATCGGCAGATAGAAAAAAGCTGTGATAGCCTAGTGGTTCGGACGTCAGCTTCCTAATCAGAGGTCGCGGGTACGCACTTCTAACTTTTCGGAGTTATGTGCGTTTTTAAGGAATCAAAATATCACTTGCTTCAACGGTGAACGAAAAACAACGTAAGAATCCTGCATGTCTGAGAGTTCTCCATAATGTTTTCAAAGGCGTGCGAAATCTTCCAATCCGCACATGGCCAGCGTGGTGGACTATGGCCAAACAATTATCATATTGAGGGGAGACTCGCGCTCTGTAGTGAGCCGAGAATGGGTTTATCATGATGATCGCTAGATAGACTGCATAGACAACACAATCCGCGTAAAGTTACTTGTAATAAGAAAAACGGGTAATTTAACGTTACAAGCTCTAACCGAAGTAACGCAACCCGGTTCCATGAAAAGGCACAGGTCTAGTTCCAGCAAAAAGGCAAATAAATCGTCTTGTAAATTGCTTTCATCAGTTTGGGTGGTCAGTCTCATCAGGTGGGTTGGAAAAAAAACCATAAATTAGATATGAACAATTTATTTGAGTAATTTGTATAATATATAATGATATGATTTCTGTACATCTTTACACAAGTCATCAACTAGATCCACGTCAACTACTTAGACATTAACACAATTTTATGAGTATCTTAAAATCAATTAGGTTGTAACTTAATAATTTACATTTACAAATTCTATAGCAGCGTGAAGGAGGCTGTACATTAAACAGTTGACTTACTTGGTACATTTCTACAGTACTTAATTTACAATAAAATACAGTCATACATAATAGAATTGGAATATTCCTAAATAATGGTGGCCCATTTCATTAGTAACAGGCAAACAAATCACCTATCTTTTATGATAACAATATTTATTCATCAGCTACATATTTAACAATGCTCTATAATTTATAAATTATATAGGCAATATTCAATCGAAACATCATTCATTTGCCTTTTGGCGTTTCTAATGAAACAGACCGTTTTAGGCCTAATTCTCTGCGGCATTAAAATCTTACTGGGCACGAAATACTTTATGTGACGTGAATAACAATTTTTTTCATGCAATACTAAATTTTTATTCCACAAATTATGATTACGATGTGTTATGATAATAATGTAACAGAGAATGGGGCCTATCGCTCAAGAATTCTCAGCAGGCAATAACATTTTCTAAATACATAACTATTCTAAATGCATAACTAAGTGTGGGTTACTTTTAAAAATACTAGCATCCTCTATATAGCTTACCAAATGTTTACAACATTCGTATTCATGAAATAAGTATTATTTTTTACAAGAAGTTTTACGTAGGATTTGTCAAACTTTAACAACAAGGCTCTGGCACAAATACTACTTCAATTCAGCTTTATCACTGATATCGAGAATGGCGGTATTTTTAAAACTAACTGCAAAATAATAGAAAGAAGTATTAATTTATAAAGGCTTTCCCTACCTGGTAAACATATCACTATGTCTTTATACAAAATCAGTCTCCTACTATATATTTGTAACCCAGCATCGCAAAAATATCAGCGCGCATTAAAACTCTGACTACTCCAGTTCGGTTTTATCATAATCGCTCGAGTTATATTGTTTCATAAGCCGCAAAAAGAGTAAACCTTAGTCTGTTTTAGCCACTTCTATGAACGACCGCCATACCACAATGTTTTAGCGTTTCGTCTCTATTTGGACGTACTTATTAAAATGGCAGGGCTTTCATAGGTAAGTATCTATTTACTGAACTATAATCGTAGTCCTATCAAGTTTTTAAACACGAATTCCACTTCCATACTATCAAAAATAAAGGGTACTGCGACGAGGATAAGACCCATTTTACTTTAACGTTATAGCTGGTTATGGTTTCGATAATTCGCTAGTCCACCTTTGCGAGTGTTCAAATCTTAGACTAAGGCTACTCGAACATTATAGATTAAATGGGAAAAAAATTTGCTTGCTTTTCCTATAAATATGCCACAGAATAATAAGTATCAAGTCGGCGCGATCGATACCTCGTAGCTTTAGTTTTGAGTTTACGAATGTAATTATCATTGTAACATTATAATGTAAAAAATTTTATGTACGCATAAAGTTTATTTTGAATTTCAATTTAATTACATATATCTAGAGATATACAACCGGAGCAAGGTATTCAGAGCTTTAGTAAAACATTATCAAATGAAACTTCAGGAAGTTCCACATTGGACATTTGGACAAAGTATGACCCTTAAATCTTATTTTTAATAACTTTTAATGCAAAACATATTTTCTTTAATAAGTGCTGCTAAAACAATAGAAGAATTTCGCGGTAACCTTTTAAGACTTTTTTTGTTGCTCGACTTTGCTTGAATATTAGGCTCAATTTATATTGCCCCGAGACGGAATGAAGTCGAATTATTGTAACGAAATTGGACATAGAAAACTGAAGTAGCCACGGGAATTCATCGCAAAAAATCCGTGGAAATATAATTTATGCCAATAATAAACATTGGGTCTGTATAAGAGATGCTTAGCATACTTTGTTCATAGTTTTGCATTAGAAGCTTATATGTTGAGACAAACCTACTAATGGATGGAACGCCGGTTAACGCCACGTTTCACAGCCTTACTAACAAATCGTTCATGCTCTCACTCAATTTAGTTACAGTCTAGCCATCGGCTTAGGAATGACAGTTTATAAAGTAAATAGCTGTACCACTTTCACACAATTCATTCAACGACACATAATATTATTATTACATTCCTTATACAATAATTACATCTATAGACAATTAGGACTGTAAGTTCTGGTTATGATATATTAAAAATAACATACCACAGTCAAGGTGGGTAACATAACAGGTAAGAAATGTTAAAAAAGCATTTAAAAATCAGCCATACGTGCAAGTGATAATAATTTTAGCTCGAGACAAGTAAAGTATGTAAATAAAAGTTGTAAAAGTTTGGCGTGCGAAGGTAAGCAATAAGTAGCGATGATTAACCAATGTTTAATAGCTTCGTAAATAAGAGCTTCTCGCAAGTAATTCAATTAAATTTATACGCGACAAATATGTTTTTATAATTACATCAAAAAGTAGTAATACCATTTATCTGACTTTATTTATTCATTCAATATTAACTTTGAAATTAAATGTTACCCACATTGGCTCCATTAGAAAACATTATGGAATACCTAAGTTTTTGTTAAACGATTAAATAAAACCGCCATAACTATTTGTGGAGGATAAATTAATAAATTTCATATAGAGATTATTTTTAATAATTCGTATTAAATTTCATTCTTAATTTTTAAATAGTAACTAGAACAATAGACTGTACAATAGGAATTCGTTCACTAAACTAATTATAATTAATTTATAAATGAGGGTAGTTTTGGAATATTTGAAGTCGATCAAACTTCGAATGCGAAAATAAACATGAAATTATCACAGTTGCTCTGAAGAAAAGTTTTTACAAAAGCCATTTTTGGTACAAAATGCGGAAGAACATATTAGGCTATTACTAAGATCATATAATTTTTTTAATAATTCTCATTTTTTTCATTTTCGCAATCGATTCGCTTTTTATGCGAAATTGAATAACTCTCACGAATAGGCTGAATTCATATTGAATAATTATATATAATAATAAAGTGTAACTTTGACAGTTAATAAAAAACAAGTAATAAAATATACAATGACTATTGAGCTCAATTCATTATACTCGCGAAAACCAGACATATTAAGCGCCATTTATACCCAACTACCAAATTATCCCAGGCTATAGATCTATAAAAGCGGACTGAACCTTAACCACGGAATAAATGAACAGTTAAAACGAGCCAAAACTAGGCAGACATATCTGTCTCATTTTAACACTTTGGTTAAGAAAAACTTAAAGAAAGCTATAAAGCTGTTTTTTGTATATGATTGTAAAATTTAATATTCTTACGTTGAGGTAAATTGAATCTGTTCTAAGAACTGCCTATTGGATTCGAAGTGAGCTATGCCAGTATACTGTTGTGTCCAATTGATTTATTATAATAGTTTCCGTCATCTGTCAAAGTTACACTTCAGACATCTGTCAGTAGTTATCATTTTGAGGACGCAAACCTGCAGGAAATGTTCACGCTAAAGAATCATCTTCAAAATCCTTGACATCAACACAATCGCCATCGCGAGCGTTCAAACTCTCGAAGTATTGCTGAGGTTTACCGTTCCACAGCGAATCTTCGTGAGAGTTCAGTGATTTCAACGTTTCGATGTCTATGGAGTCTGCGTTTTCATATAGGATGGATTTGGAGAGTTCCAGAGCGAGGTTTATTGGTGTTTCGTAGGCGAGATGGCACTCGTTCAGCAGTTCCTGCGGCAGAGGCCTCGCCCTCACTGCGTGGAGCTTCGGGAACAGGGGCGCGAGTCTTTCCGCGCGGACGACGTACTCGGCTACCAGTGAAGCGCATCGAGCTTTGTCTTCGGTGTCAATTTGCTCGTCGGCATTCGTTTGAGGTTTCTATGAAAATATTCGTTAAGTTAGATGATTTTTAATTTTTATTCATACTTAAGTGTCATGAGTTAACATACATTGATTACGTCATATTTTTAATTGGTGGGAGTCATATATGCAGGAAAGATTCATAATATATGTTTATTTTTATCTATCCTAAACACATGACCATTTGGGGGTTTTCTAGAAATGGTCGAAAATGGTTGAAAGAAAACCTAAATACGATACGCGTCGCTATATAAAAATAGTGGATCTGGTTTCTTCGACCCGGATTGAGCAGGGCGTGATATCAGTGCCCGAATGGACTTGTTACTAGCTGATTATAGAGTTTAATATAAAATACAAGCATACAAGCTTAGGGAAATAAAACGAAGAAGACAAACTTCTTTTATGTACCAAATGTGTAGTGGTATCAAGAAAAGGTTTGTGTGAAGTTTATAACGTAATCAATGGATGTTCTTTTTAGGTATACACCCACGCAGGCACACACACACGCACACACACAAGTTCAAAATAATTAGTTCACCAACTCCAATAATAGCTCCAACACAGATAGCCTACATATACATATAGATGCCCAATTTTATATGATACATAAATAATTGATTCTTACACCATTACAGAATATACATTCAAATTCTGCAATGTATATGATACATAAATATAACCAAAACGGTCGTTTGTATGTCGATATTTATAGGACAATGTATGTAATCATATGGGCTGTTCCATGCATTGATTGTGCAATTTCTGAAATTCATTAGAGTATTATCGCTAAGCAAATCTCATTCTTGATATGACCCCGAGACCTGGGAATTCATTAATATCGCCCAAACAATATTAAGATGTTGATTTGAGAGGACTAAAGCTGCCTTACCATTATTTTCTTAAGATATTAAATACTTATATCAGATGAAACATCGCTCCTTCCGCAGGAAACCTTCCATCTCCCAACCGATGTGATACTTCTTTTTACTGGTATTCTATAAATTAGATTACGATACAATGCAAGGATATATGGAAATATTATAAAAAAAAATCCTTACAGAATCATTATCGTGAGTACTTTTATATGTAAATTGACAGTCCGTCAGTCTGTGTGTACGGTAGGGGGTGAAACTCTGGATATTAGGCACCTACAGGTCTGCTATTATAAATTGCATCATAGTTACTAAAAAAAATGTAAAAACGTTAATTTTATAAGCAATAAAACATACACACCGCTGGTCTAGTGCGAGTACCAACGGAAACCATATTTATTGTAAACATTTTCAATGTATTTACATTTTTCAATTTTTACAGTCCATTTAAATGCGATTTAACGACAATCTAGCTCATGACTGAATAACGAAACTTTATCATATACTAGCTTTGCCGGTTTTGCAATGCCACTAAAAATAAATCTTTAGATTTTTTTAGCAAAGGAACCCTTAAACCAGCGTCCCAGAACACCAAGCAGAAGTTTCTGGTGGCTTCGGAACACATAGAAGACAAAAATTTATTAAAAATAAATCATTTTATTTATATAGATAAAACAACTGATTCCGAAGTTTTTTATAATTGGTTTGTTCCAAGGCGGTATGGTGGCATAGGTAGCTAGGTCGAATATTGGCAAAGAATCTAAAGGTCTTTTATATTTGTTATCTTATCTTATCTACGTAGTATTTAATAATCTCATCGC
The DNA here is from genome assembly GCA_928268935.1 of Lasiommata megera. Taxonomy (NCBI): domain Eukaryota; kingdom Metazoa; phylum Arthropoda; class Insecta; order Lepidoptera; family Nymphalidae; genus Lasiommata; species Lasiommata megera. The sequence continues at coordinate 13,662,463 of OV743315.1, read as the reverse complement.
TAGTGTACGGTAAGTGATGGAAAGGCGCCTGACTTATAAACAGTGCTTTGACTTGTTATACTAGTTCCGTGTAGTAACTTTAGCTGTGCATATTCATTCAAGTGGGAGCGATTTTGTTAGACGGCGAACCGGCCGGTCGCCTGTATGCCACTATGTCAATAATTACTCAAAATGATAATTAAAAAAAAAATTAAAAAAAACTCAAAAACAAATCAAAATAAAATAGTTGAAAAATAATATTCTACTACAGAAACTAAAGTTTAATTTATTTACTACAGTGTTCAGTGGCATAGCTGTGAAGTATATTTTTCTGTGATAAGTGACAAAATTGTATTGTGATATTTTCAGTGATATTGTGTAGGTATTTTTTTGTTTATAATACGTGCGCTCAAATAGTTTGTTTAGCCGACAGAAAGAAGGCGGTGACGTTTAAATCAAAGTATTATTATATATACGTATTATTTAGGTACACCGGCAGTGTATATTCGCTAAACTGATAGTCTTCTTTATAATAAACTCACAGAAGCTAATTCTGAGGATTTATATGACAGGATTTTAATTTTCCATTAATGTAACTCAATATTATCTGTAATGCAACTAACTTAACATCATAGTTTCATCACCCTGTGGGTGTACTGCAAATCATTTGAGCGTACGATCTATAAATGGTAAAGTCGTAAAGATTTTATCACTTACCTACTAGTAATATTATTTTAATTGGCAATATATAAAAGTTATATTAAATATAACCGCTTGTCAAATATTTATATATTGTACGGCCTATGAAAATCAAATCCCTGTCTAAATTTGGCGACCATTCTCTTTATATGCATAAAACATCAAAATATCTTGAAATATTTAATATTTCTTTTAAAATTTCGGTTAAAATAAAAATAAATGACAGGAAAAACTGATTTTTTACCGTTAGCCTAGTCGTTTAACTTAGGTGTTATTCATCGTATGAATTTTAAAAAACCAGCAATGTTTGGCGGTCACATGTACCGTTTCTTGTACATGCTTTTTGGATTACTTTGATTTAACTTAGGTCACATTATTTTTAATAAAATCAATCAAATCAAAAAATCTTAAAGTCTAAAACATTGAAGGATTAATAATTTATAATTAATAATCTAGGCAAACCCATCCCTCAAATATTTGTCATGCTCGAAAGTCAGCGTGAAGAAATGTATGTAAAATGAAAACTGTGTATAAAATCACACTGTGTTAAAACAAATAAATTAAATAATCATACAAAACTAAATACAATACAAAATACTTGTTCACTAATAGGCCCTTATACACTGAACGATTTGTCTGCAATGATTCAGTGTTGACGAATCGTGCCGTGTATAAGATCCTAAGGGACAACGCAGAGTAGGCGAGAACCCGCTCGAAAATATCTTATACATGCTGACAGTTAAAATATGGTCTTTATTTGTTGAAAATGGCTGTCTACCAGAAAAAGGTCTGTTTCATATAAATATGTTCAATAGTTTTTTTTTAAACTAGCTCAATTTGTTGTTACAAAATTTAAAATTTGTGTGGCACAAAATTTAAAATTTGACCATTGTTTTTAAAAATTATCAGTAACAAGAACTCTGCGTTAGGAACTTTGTCTCTTCCCGAGCCCCAGAGAGCACTGAGACCACCTTTTTCCTTTATTATTATTATAAACATTTGTTTATTATTATAAACATTTGATCTTCAAAAGTTGCTATTGGAGCAAGAGTAAGGCTATGACCCCTCTGCTCTGAAAACAGCAGTGAACCATTACAAGAGTAAAAAATAACCACGATTATTAAAAATTTAAAAGACGTCATTGATGTAGATAAGGACCATAATTGATTGTGCATGCGAGATATTCTCGGGCAGCGTTGCGCCCGGTCTGCGTTCACCCTTAAGCTACAAGGGTGAAAAAAAAATGATAAGAACCCATACCACATAAAGTTGTTGCACGGGGGACGCGGCTGAAAACAAAAGTTATACCACGATGTTAGTATGATCGCCCCCAGACATCAACTTTCACCTCGATCGCTCATGACATCATCCAGATGAACTTTATCAAAAATGATACTTAAATAACCCATACTTTTACATAATATGTTACCAACAATGTGTATTAAGTAAATATAAATTCTATAAAAAAAATACATAATTTTTACTTGGTGATTTAAATTTTGGTGTCGCTTTTGGCAGATTTGATAGTTTTCATTCTAAAGTTCAAGTTAATAAATAATTTTTAAAAAAGTATTTTAGTTTAGTTATCATCGAAAGAGAGTTGGTGATTACCAGATGTTTGCGATAATTAACGCAAGAATCTTAAAGTACAAGGCCCTTAGCGCATAGTTCGAACTTCCAAAGGCATACCTCCAAGCAGTAAACTATTTAGTACATTGATTAAACTGGGCAATACAAGCGATTTGCGCTGTAGCAACAATGTCATATGGCTATTCACAAATAACATCATAAATAATAAATGTATACGAGCCATGGAATATTTCTTAAAACAGTCAATATTAATTTTCCATTCGATTCCATTTAATAAAATATTATCTTGGTTCAAATATATCGTTCAAAGACGTGTTTTATGTATTTTAACACGTTCGTAACTATTAAATCTGCCAAAAACTACTTCGTTATTGAAAATGATAATCCAATAGATTGCAATGGGTTAAAAATTATGAAACACTTATATTATATACACATTACAACTGGTAGCATAATACAAAAAAAAAATCTAAAAGTATTAAAAGAAATGTTTATTAATTAAATGAAAAGAAATAAAATAAGTTCATTACAACAACATGATTCACAAATTCCATTTTGTTTTTATCGATGACAATAACCAGTTAATAAAGTTATGATTTAATGAATATATTTCAAGTTATTTTAAAACCGGGTTCACATTACGCTGGCGCGCTGTGTGGAGACGCATCATAAGGCCCTATACGTAAATTTAGTGTTCGGTTCATATAAAGTAATAAAATAAAAAAATACGTGATTGATATTATTTTAAAACAGTTTAGGATTTGACCGAGATACAGAAATAATCGGCTAGAAAAATACGCCTAAAATTGTTTCACTTGATGTATTCTTAACTTGTTTTTGTTATCTATAATTCGGTTGGTTTTTTCATCAGACTAAAGTACGTTTGGCAAAGTTATAGCTTTAGTTTTGAGTAGTACAGTCTATAAAAGACTATAGTGAGTGAACGTGTTAAAATTATTATAAATATGCCTATGTAATGAATAGAGTTTAACGTAATGTGTCGAAAGAGTGAACCGCAGCATCTAATTTTGTTTTTTTTACTGAGTATTAGCTGTGCTAACCCTATTGGTTGCGACAGCGTAAACGGACTGTTTGGCTAGCTTCGGAAAGAAGCTCTTTTGCCCTAGTGCTCGAAGAAACTCGGTCCCTCGGGGAACGTCTGCCTAAGGGCGCCTCCTGTGAGGCCGAACCTCGGCTTAGGCGACGTTTGGGATAACGGGGGGTCGGACGGTGAGTGGTTCGTACGTCTCCGAGGCCGTGGATTGAGACCACGTCCGGATGATGTAAGGTAAGCGGGGACCTTGTCTTCGCCGGCGAAGACGGTGTGTAGCGTATGATTGTGTGGTAGGTGGTCCGAGTATGTTGTCAGTAGTCATCTGATCGTCAGGGTCATGAAGGATGTGTTTAGGTCTCCTCTTTCGGAGAGGAGCGCTTAGGTCGGGGGAGACAGCGTCCAAGCTGCGTTTTCAGTCGCGTAAATCGCCGCGTTTGAGTGCCACTGTGATTGGTCGCAATCAGAAATCAAAGTTGCACGATGTCGCAAATTGGTTTTGATTGGATTAATCTATTTACGGCCGCGGTCTCGGCCGATGCTTCACTGCACATGACGTCAGTATAACGTGAAACCGACTTAAAAAAGGATTGCCGCAGTGTTGTTAGTGGGATAGTTTAGTGGCATGCCGTCTACACTACCATTCTGTCCGTCACAATAACGAATAGGAATTACTAAAATTACTAAATCAAGAAATTCAATAATAACAACTAATTAATAAATAAATTAAGAAAAATAAGAGAAACTCAGCTGATCACATATGACTGAACGCGTCGCAGGCAACGCATTTTTGTTTTGTTTTTACTGAAAATTCCAATGTCACCATAGCACTAGAGAAACGAGGACAGCGTTATCAACGCACCGTATTTATTGGATTATTATCGTGGCGTGAACTGTATCAATGTATGTAGAAGTTTTCCAATCTCAATGACTTTCGTGAGTTTCAATACTTTGAGATAAGGGAGAAAAGAAACCTGTTTTTTTTTTTGTTGGGCTGCAGGTATATTGAGTTACTAAGAACACTAAAGGCAAGGGGTAAAAGTCCATTTGTGTCTGACATTAAAGTATCGAAAATCAGGAAACCTTCAACGTTGTCGAGACGTCCAAGTATTTGTATACTCGGGGAATAGTATATACAGTACTCAAAGCTCCAGTCCAACAAATACGGCGCTCGCTGAATACGTCATCGGCATTTCTTAGCGCTGACTGAAGAATGTGTCATAATTCACCAAAACCATCCAAACCACGTTGTTGACGTGTGCAAGCTAGTGCATATGAGACAGACGATGTCATTTGCATTTTCAGTACCGAAAAAATACGTCGCATGCAGCGCGTGCTGTAACATCCGAAGAGCGTCAACGTAACGTAACGAAATGAAAGAATGGAACGCAAAGAACTTACGATCGACATAATGGCATGTATAGCGCCGCTCCTCGAGACCGATCACAGAACTGTTAACGGGTAAGAAACGGGTGAGTCACTGAGGTGCACTGTCACACGGTGGGGTTTATTAGCACTAAACAGGATACACGGTTAGTCGCCACTACGACGAGTCCTTGAACGTGGTGAACCAGGAGTTCCAGAAGGAGCGGGAGCGCACCTTGTCTGCGGACGGCGAGCGCCGCACCGGCACGGCGGACTTGTCCTTGCGCGACGCCCCCGTCGAGGCGGCCGAGGCCTCGCGGGACGTGCGGCTGCGTGCGGACGCCACGGAGCGGGTGGACCGCACCGAGTGCGCGGACGGGGGCCGCGGCGGGGCCGACGGGGCCGGGGACCGAGCGGGGGGCCTCGGCGCGGCCCCCTTGTGCGCGGTGTGCCGCGGTATGCGGCTGGGCTTGACGCGCGGGGTCTCGGATATGCGCGGCTCGTCGTCCCCCTCGTCGGGAATGTGCAGCGGCTCCATGTCCCGCATGCTGCTGTGGTCTCGGCTGCGCTCGATGCTGTCGCTACCCTTTTGGTTCTTCTCGATCTGTCGCAGCCGCGCTTTGGCACCCTCCACTTCTATGCTCTTCTCTTCTAACTGTAATTCGTTAATTGTTTTCGGTATAAAATGTGTTAGTCAATAATTTACCATGTTTGGGTTCTGCCTCCGTTTCGGGGAGACAGAGATCGATCCCTGGCACGGCACTAGCAGATAAATTAAATTTTCATACAAATTGGTGACTAGATTAAACATTAAGACGCCATACCCTGAACTTGAGGTCATCGTTCTGGTCACGCGCCCGCTCCAGCTTCTCCAGTAGCAGGGTGCGCTGCGCCGCCGCGCGCCTCAGCTGCGAGCTGAGCACCTGTAATTTATTATAAACTCTATTTTAAACAGGATAAAGTTTAGAAACGAAAAACCAAACTACTACACAAAATTATAAATACGAAAGCGTATGTATGCCGACAAACAATTATTCATCCTTGCTAACTTTTTACATGTTCAATTATGTGGCTTAAATTGGTCAAGCCAGCAATGGATACTTTTATCCCGCAAAGCATTCGGGTAACCCACACGGAAAATTTGAAAACATCACCTTTATAAATACATTTTTTAAACTCGAACGATGTCACAGGTCGTACCTAGTCGCATTGAGTTTAAGCGTCATCATTATCGGACTCGTAGCGGAACGCTAAATCGCTTTGTGGCACAATATTGTCGGCAGGGAGGTAACTAGCCATCGCCGAAGCCAGACCAGCCCAGGAGAATTTATAAAACTATAAATTTTCAAATTGTCCCTGCCTTGGATAAAACAGGCTACAATAGGCTTCCCTAGTCCTTATAAAGTTAAATGATAACTAATAAAGTCGGACAAACGTTGCTTCTGAGTCAAAACGGTCACTGAATCTCGATTAATCTGTCTTAGTGACGTTTAAACACATCGCTGCACCAATGAGGTCGCCGGTTTAGTCTTTATTATTAACGATACGTGTTTTGTAATCAATTTCGAATCTCAAGGCTTCCTGTCAATGCCCTTTCAATGAATATACGTGTTTTGCATAATACCTACATGTATCTTCATCGGGAGGTCACTCGGATCAATATTTGAATTAATATACGTAGTCTTTAACTTACGCTTCATCTATAGATAAACATAATAAACGATAGTAATAAACATCGTAGCGACATTAAAAAAACATACAGAAAAGTAATCAATTTATATAGTTTTAGTATTTATGTAAAGTTCGTAGGACAAGCCCTCAGTTCTTCATATTGTGAGTTTGTCTGTGCTCAAACATACTGTTCCGGGTGGATTAAGGCAGAGATAAATAAAGCGAGCTTAGCTTTACTCAAGAAACAGTTGAAATGAGACGTTTTGTGTCCGTCTCGTTTTAGCACACACTTTGCTCGAGCAAAAATATAAACCGCTCTATAAATCTCAGTTTAAGAAACACTACATCGAGGAAAAAACACTCACAAAACCACTTAGTAATCTGTGATAAGGAAGCTGTGATAGCCTAGTGGTTAGGGCGTCCGCCTCCTAATCAGAGGTCGGGGGTTCGAATCCGGGTACGCACCTCTAACTTTTCAAAGTTATGTGCGTTTTAAGCAATTAAAATATCACTTGCTTCAACGGTGAAGGAAAACATCGTGAGGAAACCTGCAAGCCTGAGTGTTCATAATATTTTCAAAGGCGTGTGAAGTCTGTCAATCCGCATATGGCCAGCGTGGTGGACTATGGCCAAACCCTTCCATATTGGGAGGAGACCCGTGCTCTGTAGTGAGCCAGCAATGGGTTGATCATGATGAAACACCCTCCTAGTTCGAAACCCTAGAAACGTTATTTAGTTTTCAGTTTAGATTCGGAATATTCAGACCTTTTACTCCTTTAGCTTACTAAAGTTTTACGAGTATTAACAAAAAAATATGTTGCTTTGTAGGTATTAATTATCATTTATTATTTGGTGCTTGTTTACATTTTCTGTAACTCTCGTATTGCATTTTTTTTTAACCATCTGTTGGTATTTATTAATTATTATTTATATTATTATTAATTATTTTATTGTTATATTATTGTATGTATTACTTTTTTTTGTGCACCTACCATTGCTTTTCTCAATGTTCCAAGGTTGACTGGTGGAGAATGCTTTGTCCTTATGAGTTTTTTGTGCAATAAAGTTTATAAATAAAATTAATTAAAAAAAAATATTGACCTGAGCGTATCAGGCCAGGATTCTCGTCCCACTACGAGGTAGGCCATAAGTCGACAGAAAAAAAAAGTTTAATGTGGCAAACAAATAAGTTTTCGGTTTAACAATGGTGTTCCGGTTACACAACATTAGTTTAATCGCCGGATAATTTAGCCGAAATCTGCATTACGTCACCTTAGCCATCGTTAGTGGACAAAACAGCTTTGTCGGCGACAATAATTGCACGCAGTGTTACTTCACTTGTTCCGCAATTAAACTAACTCACAAAGGTAGTTAGCGCAGATATACCATTCGCTAGTTTAATATGGGTACATTACACTTAAATAATAATTATATGGTTATGATTGCATAAGTTGACAGATGACTTGTTATACGTTTCATATTGCTTATTAAAAAACTTTATGTGAAATACAGAGCTTTCCACCTAATGACAAGACAAGAGAACCAATGGTAAAAAAATTACAAAAAGGGTGTTAAGAATTATTTCATCATCATCATGATCAACCCATTGCCGGCTCACTACAAAGCACGGGTGGACTATGGCCAAACCCTTCTCAATATGAGAAGGGTTTGGCCATAGTCCACGATGCTGGCCATTTGCGGGTTGGCAGACTTCACACGCCTTTGAGAATATTATAAACTCTCAGGCGTGCAGGTTTCCTCACGATGTTTTCCTTCACCGTTGAAGCATGTAATATTTTAATTGCTTAAAAATGTACATAACTTTGAAAAGTTAGAGGTGCGTGCCCGAATTCGAACCCCCGACCTCTGATTACGAGGCGGACGCCCTGATCGCCTGTCACAGCTTATACGAATTATTTCATAATTGTTTATAAGGTTTTTAAAATATCGATAATACCGGTATAAAAAGCAAAAATTCGAAACTAAACAAAAATAAACGATGTCATGTTTCGCTTTATATAGTATTTTTAGATAACTAGACGTAGAATGAACAGTTTGCGGATCCACCGCAGGCTAAACGGAGAAAGTCGATAAACGATCAAATTGTGCAATTCCTTTTCACGTATCGTCAGTGACTAGTCATTACTATATACCAGACAGCTTTTAAGACTTGGAATAAATTTTCATGACGGCAATAAACGGTGACTTGCGAAACAACCAAAATTATCGTAAGTACTTATTGCATAATGACAACTTAACTAAGCAGGTAATAAACAGTAAATAAGTAGTAGGTATAGATACCGACAAACCAAAGACTTTTGAAATGTTTCATAAGATACAACATTAGCAATCAACTTATAGGTTTAATCTTATTAAAATAAGGAATAAGGGCAGTATGCACATTATTTAGAAAACTAAACACAGAAGTTTTGCTTATGAAAAATAAAATAAAATATTATTTTATTAAATAATATTTCATTTATTCAACAAAGATAATCGCTAAAATAAATCACTATTATGTAAATTATTGACGCGTCAAAAGTGCCTTTTAAAGATGAGTTGAATTTCAATTTAATTGCTTCTTTTCCAATTACGAACGTATTCCTATTATTAAGTGCAACCCGCAAGCGATTGATTACCAACCAAAATAAAATAAACTACACAAACCTGATTCTGAACGGTGGAGATAAGTAATTGTCGTTGAAGCTCGACGGGATTGCTCTCGAGGAGAATCGCAGCGAACTTCTTGGAGTCGGGAGTGGAGACCCGCGGCGGTCGCGTTGGCGTGTCCAATGCAGTGTCCAGCCTTCCCAGGGGGGTCGAGGGCGGGGGAGGCGGCGTGGCCGCAGCCGCAGCCTCCAATTGAGCAGCACGGGCGAGCAAAGCATCCCGCTCGTTACGTAATCGCACGAGGTCCGTGCAGTCCCCGCATCCGGTAGATAGTGCTCTTGCGAAAGATTCCTCCGCAGTTTCGGACTGCCTCTCGTCGAGCTCTCCCCGCAATAGCTCCGCATCGTCTCGTAAACGCACACCTTTTCGTTGTATGACGTCGAGAAGCGCCCATAATTCATCCTCGAGGGGTCGAGATCGAGTAGCAGAAGTCGATGCAGAGGCAGATGAGTGGGCATCTTTGCCGCAAGATGTTTCGGTACTAAAACCTGAGTCTTGGACTGAAGGTTGGGGTTTGGTTCTTGCGGCGTCTCCACTTCCTCCTGCAAGTTTTCGTCGCACGCGCACGCCTGGCTCCCAATCACGGCGCGTCTCGTTAACCGGCGTGGACGGTGCCATCTTGGAGCGTAGGTTCGGGAATGTCTCGATGACGAGATCGCGGAACTCGAGCAATGCCCCCACTTCATTCTGGAGTTCCTGAAAAACAAATATTGAAAATTATAAACGTAAATTCTGAAAGCCAGAAATATGAATAACGATCATCAACATAATCATTATCAACAGGTGACACGATTTCAAGCGCATATCTGACATTCAAAATCCTGGTAACTCTAGTATTATTTGCCTTCTATATAAGCAAGGTTATAAGATTTATATAAAACATAATAAAGACTCCTCTGAAAGTCTACTGTACGGTTCAGTAGTTACCCACTAGCTTATTGACCCCGATCGTATTCATGCCATGTTTGAACGCGGGTCGGTGACGAAACCTCAATAGAATTCTCGCATAAATACATTTTTTGCTCAATATGATTGTATTGTTAAAGTATGACCTTACAACAAAATGGGTGAAAAGTGTCATGTTTATTGCCTCAACGAGTCTGTAAGCCAGAAATTATGATACATGATACAAGTCGCGATAAATCTAAACAAGCTAAATAATAATTAATTCCACTGATTAGCAACACGAAATATATGCCTTGAGATATTTCATTAAAGTTTTTTTAATTTCATTACACAACAAGTAAGCCCTTGACAGTTCATCTGGTGAAAAGTGACGATACAGTCTAAGATGGTAGCAAGCCATCAGTTTTCTGTAGTTAACCTGTTAGGGGAAGGTTTTTTTTTTGCACAACAAGTCAGCCCTTGACGGCATCTCACCTGATGGTAAGTAATGATACGGTTTTAGATAGTAGCGGGCTAACCTGTTAGGGGTATGGTAAACCCATACTCCTAATGGTTTCTACACGACATCGTGTCGGAACACTAAATCGCTTAGCGACACGTCTTTATCGGTAGGGTGGTAACTAGCCACGGCCGAAGCCTCCCACCAGACCAGACTCGAGCCGGGAATCGAACCCAGGGCCTCCGACTCTTAAAATGCAACAGTGCACGCGCTGCGCCACGGAGGTCGTCAAAAAACCCATACTAAAATACTAAAAAACCCATACTCGTGCCGGAACGCCAAATCGCTTGGCAACAGACAAACAGTTTCATGAAAAACTCAAAAGACCAACATACTACGTACAATGAAGCGGAACATAACGGAGCGTGCCGAGCAACAAGCAGGGAATTTTCTATACCTCATGAAAATTTGACTAGTAGTAGTGTGCGAATGAAGGAACATGAAAATTTACATAGATTAAGGCAAAGATTTAATACCCACAGGTAGTTTAAGAGATAGATTTACGCCCTTGTCTTCATTTGAAATGTCATGTCACGCAATTACTGCTAAGGTCACCTTTGTCATAAATGGGTGTCCGGTGTAAATAGTGGCCGATATCATAAACACGAGGTCTATGATATCGGCCATATATAGGACATATATCTAGTAAAGCATACTAATTGACGTGAAAACAGAACTGCCGCGTTGGTCTAGTGTTTGTGAATGTGTGAAAGAGGACCTGGATACGTAATCGAGCATGGTCTTTGATCAATCTTAGTAACTTCAGAGCTATCTATTTCAATTCATGTGGAGGTACGTAACGGCACATGGGAGCGTTATGCCGTTTTCCGTGGCGGTATAGGTATCTTTGGTTAACATAAAAAATGTATCCGTCACGCAGAGCCTGCCATATTGTGAAATATCTAAACATTTCTTTAAAGAAAACATGTATGAAAGAATTTATAAAAATAGATAAATATGTAGTCATCCAATTTAATTTTTTTTTTCGCTTGTTTTTTAAAGCTATGAAACTGCATCTTGATTTTACGATCCTGTCCGTCGCCAGTCTGACCAGCCGCATCACATGTTTCACGTCAAAAATGGCATATATGACGATTAAATAAATAAATAAAAAATAAAAATCTTTATTGAGAACACTTAAGTCATACAGACAGATGGCAAGGACGGCCCTGAATTAGAAATTTTACTGTAATGTTTGCGTTTTGTTGGACATACCTGTAGCGCGACGAGAGACTTAGCCTGCTCCGAGATGAGGTAGTGGAAGGGTCCCGGGGGTGAGCGCAGCTGCAGGCACTCCATGCCAGAGCCACCGGAACCGCCGCTCGCGCTGTCCGCACCGCCCGTCTGGAACAACAATACACACATTTATTAACCACGCATTTTGTGAATCTTTTGTAGTTCTTTTGGATGGTGAATTTTTACCTTTGGGAAAAACAACACACTACAACTATAGCTATAGCTTGCCAAAACTACCTCGTAATAACATTTATGTGATGTGAAAAGGGGCAGTACTGAAAATGAGGACAAACAAAAAAAATAAAATGAAGAAAGATACGAAACCTGAGAATTAATTTAAAAGAATATCTATAGAATGAAAAACATTTTTTTTTATCTAGAATACTGACAATATTTTAATGAACTCAGTACTAATACGTAGTTCTTACCTAAGGATCTGGCCATGATGTCAGTAAAATTGGCATATCTAAGATAACAAATCTTCCCACCTTTATGTAAAAATAAGGAGATGGTTACTTAGATATTCCGCTAATTGATTAGGTTTTGTAATTTGTTATCATAACCGCTATAGTTACAGTTAAGACTCTATTTTAGCTAACTACTTTCGCATTTATAACATTAGTTTTAAGGTAACATTAGATTTTGGGTATGAAATATTGCTCTAATAAGATAGCTCTTAATATAATTTTAAGTGGCATGTGAGATGGTGATAACATCAAGAAAATTTACCTGGCTAAGTTTGTTGTGAGCTTCTTCTTAGACCGCGGCCCATTTGGAACCCTCATAGCTTTAGTTTTAAGTTTACGAATTTAGTTATCACCATTAAATCACTAAATTATTGACGCGTCAAAAGTGCCTTTAAAGGACTATATAAAGATTATATTAATTTGAATTTGAAATTTGAAGGAAGAAAATAGAGACAAACTAAACGTGACCAAACCACTGGCATATCTCTAGTATAATGTACTTTAATATCTTGACCACACCTTGAAATGTCAAGATTGCGTAACTAATTCAGTAGTTGAAACAACAGGGATAGAATTAGGTTAGCACAGCAGTTATTACAGCAACACTATCACGCATTCAGAGGCAACTGTCTTCAATAATCCGAACGCGTGCCTCGTCGAAGTGGTAGTTCACGATTGTCCATTAGCCAGGCGTGGCTCGTGATTACCAATCAGCGGTTACGTTAGTTTTGTTTAACACAAATTAAGGGCTCTTACATTACGCGTTTTAGCATTCCATGAATTAAACAACGAGCTTGACAATCTCAAGGCTTTGAGTGTGGAATTTAAATGGATTTTGTGAACTTTGTGTCGTGTTTCCCATTGGAAAGGAACAACGTGTACGTAACGATTAATTAACTGAATACATGAGAGTAAAGTAGATGATGGTGAGGAATTTACCAAACCGGAATATTATTAAACTAATTTATTTTACACTATATGTACTTCGCTTTTTTATTCGTTTTGGTTGTCATTATTTCGTGATTGTACATATAGGCTTTAGCTTATTCAAACATACCAACAAACAAACCCTTTAGCTTTAAAATATTACTGTAAATAAATATACAACCCATTTCGGAATGTCATACAATCTGAACAATTTGAAACTTAAAGATAAGCGCCGTTGAAGATGAAATTTATCGGGAAAACCCACAGGTTTTCAAGATAAATTTCCTTACACAGATAGTTTTCCAAATTAAAATTATAAGCAGTTTTACACCATCTAATTGTTTATCAAATTTCAAATATTCTAAATTTTATATCCTCTTGACGGATTATATTTGGTTGGGAACACGGAAGCTGGGAGGGCGTTCCACGCTTAAGCAGTTCGTATCAGGAACGTGGAAGAAAAACGTTTCGTTGGAGTACGCTGGATATCAACCACATAAGGATGCCACTTTTCTTTGCTCACTTTTGTGCCTTGCGGTTCTGTGATAGCGAGGTGAAGGAAGCACAAGATTGTGGAGTGCCCGAGCAAATTCTCCAAAGTATATCCTGTAAAAAACCGCTAAATAGACAACATTGCGTCCGTGCTGTAAACTGAGCAATTTGCTCATGTTAGCGATTATTTCACGAACTTAATTTATGTTAGTAACTTAAATAAAAAAAAAAGTTAACACAAGGTCTTTGGTATCAATAAATTTGTTCACAACAGCTGTCAATCATTTTTGACATCACCACATTGGGTACATCATTGACTTGTGTGTATACTAACTCTTACAAGACGTAGGTATCCAAACAATGAACATCTCAATTGTTATGATTACGTGGTCTTTGTTACTGATACGCCTGTTGTTTGTTCGTCACCTGATGCCTTTTGTGGCTGTAAACTAAGATTGTTTTTATCAGACTCTCGGATTTCTTAAGACAATGGCGATCGATTTGCTCATCAGTCACCACTATTGACTGCCTAGTTTGCCCAGTGTTTAATAATAAGTACGTTCGGCTATGGGTCAAGAGTTCGAGTAGGACGTACTCTATACAAAGGTAATATATATAAAAGTTGAATATTAAATATTTGCACTCTATTTGTTCATCAAATGAAGATTGTTTTATAGAGACACCACAAGCCTCTGCGGCTTCATTTCATCGTCTCACGGAAAATCAAAATTTTAACGTAGATATCAGTGGGTAGGAACCCAAGAGATCTTCATTATCAACCCATTACTTGCCCACAACAAGACACGTATCATCTCTCAGAGTGATAAAGGTTTATGTATTTCTACCAAGCTGGCCAAGCGCTGACTTTCCTCACAAGAGTACTATCAGGCAAGCAGATTGCTTCACGCTTCAGATAGCTTAGACGACCTCCGTGGCGCAGTGCGTGCGAGCGTGCTGTCGCATTATAAAGTCGGAGGTCTTGGGTTCAATTCCCGGCTAGAGACTAGAGTCTGGACTGGTCGGCCGCGACTTGTGGCCACCCTACCGAAATAGTCGTGTCGCCAAGCGCTTTAGCGTTCCAGCATTATGTCGCGTAGAAAACAATTAGTAGTATGGGTTTACCATACCCCTAACAGGTTAGCCCACTACCATCTTAGACTGCATTCATCACTTACCATTAGGTGATATGGCCGTCAATGGCTAACTTGTAGGATATATAAAAAAACAAGAGATACGTGCCGGGATCGAACTCGGCCGCATCGCAAGATATCTATCACCGCAGTAGAGATATCAATAATCAAACATAAATAGCTAAATATAGCCCAAGAAGCGATATCTTTGATAGGATGGCTCACAAATGTTGATGTCACTTAAGTGCTGATAACATTTGCGCCGTCACTTTTTATGATAAACACTCTTGTTTGTATCTTAGCTGATATTTACTTACTTTATTTTTGTTGTTTCGTAGCGCATGATCGACTTATCATGTGATACGTGGTTTAGGTATATTATTTTATTTGCGATGAGTAATTTGAGTTAGGAGATTTACTTTAGGAGAACGAGCTAAGAGGAGTAACTTGATATTTAAGTTATATGCTAACTCCGACTTTTTAAGTCCATATCAACGCTCGACTACAAGTAGGCACCTTATAGATAATATGGAGAAGTGCACCTATTTATAGAAAATCTAAAACTTGAATTTTGTTGCTTGATATAGAAAGCGTTATTCACTATAAGATTACAAATGTATGAAAAGGAGTATCTTTCCACAGAGCATTATAAAATTAGAATTTAAAAAAGCTGCATTTAGAAGTTCGCGCAAACTTTAATTATGATATTTTACGTAAACGTCACCAGACTTCAAGGATCCATCCCATTAGGCTGTACAAACCAAATCAGTTTGGGAAGTTCGTCCTATATAAAAGTTTGTTGTGAAATTATAGCGTGCCTACATCTTAAAACTTTACGTCACATATGTGACTATTTTGCCACTATTATAAACAATTTTATCGCATTTGTCTACAATGAAATAACCTTTTTTTTTTATTGGGTTGCTAAAATAATTTTTAATGAAAGCAGCTTTTCGAGAGCATATTTTACCAAATAAACTAAATCATAAACCTATAATGTATTTGCAATGGTGTGACAATGTTTCAAGTGTCATTTTTAATGTCAACGAACCAAAGCAGCCCGGCGACACTCGTTCGGTTGTTGTCTGTGACAGCGCTCAAGTAGTTTCACTTTCGTTGCGCCACACAGCCAGTGTGGAGTGCGTTATTATAATAATTCACGAATGCGATCCAACGCGGAGCCAAGCATCATTCATTCGTACAAAACGGAACTAGAAATCCAGACAATTGTTTATTTTCGCACGGCCAGACGTAACTGCATGCAAAGTTGCGTTTTTTTAATCGCCGCTGTCGTAATCTATAGATGGGTACCTATGTTGACAATAATAAAAAACGAAAGCACCGTACGCGTCCTCATCGGTATCTGTAAGACGTAGCGTACTAATAAAAGTATCAAAATAGAAGTCTTTTATCAATCAAAAATACCCATATCCCCACTGCCCTATCAATAATAGTGCTAGTAAATCAAAACCCATGCTTCGTGAGTCATTCTAATACGAAGCAACGGACTTGTGCATAAATTAGAAGCAGACGAGTGACATTGGATACATGTCATCCCAAAAAATGCTAGAAAAATTATTTAAATCGCTGAATTGATTGAGGCCGGTAAATAGAACTCAGTGATAACACTACAATAAGGTAAAGGAAGCAATATCATCTACGCTTTGCTTAATAACAAATCCAAATAGTAGGCAGCACATGGAAATACAGAATTATCTTAGATAATGGGCTATTTACTGATCAATGTCCGTTTTACCTCGATAGCGTACTTCCTTCCGTGAAGCTTATTAATAAGGTGGCATTTAGTTATGCTAATATTTTTTTCTTGATAAGGAAATGTTGCACATTGCTAGAAGTTAAGGTTGAATTAACCAGTTTTATGCAGATCACACGCTGAATACGTATTCACATAAAACTGTTTTTTGACCAAACCATAACGATCAAGAAACAGTTTATAGAACATAACCAACTAAATCTAAACTTAATATCAGATAAAGTCAGTCAGCCCAACAAGCAAAATTCCCAATGTAAGGAGAGATCCAAGCCTCACAAAAGGCGTCATCAAAGGGACGTTCTTCCGATATCGTCAAGCCCTAGTGATCTTCTCTCGACGGGTGACCCTGTACAAACTTAAAGTTATCTGCTACTGTCAATTTGAAACAATAAACCTTCTTTGTTAGCATAACTCAGAAAAGTTCTAAAGGCTGTGTTTACGCTGTGTGTACGCTTAAGCACCCCGATAGGCCTTCGATGATTTCAGACATGTGGAGAAGAAGACGCATAGACCTCAAAATAAACGAGGTTCAGTGCCTGCAAGGGTAGTTATTGAAAGCGTTGCAATGTATCAAATTACGTGCTCCGCTTGAATCTGGACACTTCCAGTAATGATTATATCATCTAATTTTATTTTCTAAAAATAAAGGTCTGTTAAAGTCTGGAAAGTATTGAGGTTCTCGAATACAATGTGGCGCGATTACGGAAAAGTCTTATATGACCTAGCATATTTGGATAAATAGAGTATTTGCGAAAAACTGAAAAGGATTTCAAGCCAGCGGTGTAAGTTAAATGAGGCAAATCTGAATCTATTTAACAAACAAAGACTGACTGTTATATGATTATCGGGTAGACAGTTATATCTGTAGATAACCGTGTTTGCCTCAAGCTGGGTGAAAAAGGAAATATCCGAAGTATTGTGTTATTGGGAACAAGGTTTGCAATCGCACGATACATGGCTTCTAATGGCTTCAGGTATATCTACCTGATACCTATTTATACAGAAAACTAAACTGCATTCAAAGCTTTGAACTCCGTCCAATTTTACATAGATAATCCCATGTGGTTCTTAGAGATTCACCCTTTTCCAGTTGCCACTTCTTGGCAGCAATTTTTTTTTCTCGGTATATAGTACCTACCGACGTTGTTTCAAACCGTTTTACTGCTCTAGTTAAGCGTTGTCGGTACAAGTCTACAGCCGGATGAGTGTTATAACTGTTCCTTTACTGTATATACTTGTACATACCACGGTTATTACACTAAAATTATAATTTTACGACGGCACCACGGTAATCAGTGAGTTCCGGCTATCATCGACGCATGACCATTAACTTAAAAGCATTTCAAATAATCTCGGACTATATGAGCCAACAGTGAAAATATTAATTCACTGGTGATGATGATGATGACGAAAAACAAACAACGACAAAAAACATTCTAACTGCAAGTTTAAATCGCATTTGAAGGATTTCGTACCGATGGTGCAATATGAATCAATATTCATATAGAGGAGGCCATCGTCAAAATATTGACCAGTATCATATATGTCGTACACCTGTAATTTCTTATATTTTTGGAAATAATCGATAATGATTACCTTTAACGGTTCATAAGCTTCTGTCTGTTTGTCCGTGTCTTTGGCACCCTCAGAATACGTAACTTTAAAAAGTAATTGAAATTATATAGTTTTAAAAATCAGCTTCCTCTATAATATGCCAGTGTCTCCAAAACTCAATAAGTTATGTATGAAACGCCATTATATTTTTTTAAACAATGGGCATATATGGGAGGGTTTTTATATATTATTTATAGATAAGTACCCACGCGGACTGGTATACAATACTTTTGTTTTGTCTGATAGTAATTCCAACTAGTTTAATTTTTAGACTATGTACGAACGAATATCTAAGAACTAATTCTTGGTTACATTTTTCCACAGTCGATGGCGTTCGCTTCGCGCAATAACTATGTCACTGATACTGTTTTGAAATTCAAATTGTTTTTTAATTATGTGGGTAACGGGGTCACATCTCAATATTAAGATGGTAGGGTATAAAACTGTGTATTGTAATAAGCAAAGGGGGTCACACATAATAAAAACTTGCACAAGACTAGACTAAAGTGTTACAAGATGCAGGCAATAATTGATGACCTAGCTGTCTCGATAGTCTATATGTTCACATTTCAGACATGCTAACAGAATTAACTTATTGCTATAGAGAATGACAAATTGCTAGATTTTGGGGTATTCTCACAGCAAAACTTAGTGATCTACCCTCTGTTAACACCGCTGTTTGATCTCAGAGTATGGGTAACATGGATGCAATTTGCATTCCAACATATTTCAGAGTAACTTGAATTAAACGGTGACAAAGTTACATCTTATTCACTAATAATTTAGCAAAGCAAAAATGATATTAGAAGTTTAAAGAAACAAAACTATTTACAAGCAAGCATACGGTAATTTTTTTTTAAGCCTATTTATTATTTATATGACATTGAAATTCAACTTATTACATAATAAATGCCTAAATCTGGATTTGAATTACATCTTTCGATTTTAGGGCCATCAAGGATATTAATTCTTTAGTATATTCTCTCTGGGTACATTAAAAAAAAGAAGATAAATATCGTCGTTTCTTCGTTTTAAACCATACAAGACCAGTCGATAGATGATAGCGTTATTCATAAAAGGTTCGTTATTTTCCTTGCAGCAAACGATTTTAGTTCGAGGCAATCCACTAGTGTAATGCAATAAATGCATTATTCTCTAAGCAGTAGTTAGTTTGATTAAATTAATCGCAACTCATTCCTGATGATTAGAAAAAATACATCGACTCGAGCTCTAAGTCTGTGTTTAGCTAAATTGACAGTTGGCTTTAATTACACGGTGCTTTGGGATCAACGAGTGTAATTTCACCATGATAATAATCAGTCATTTGCATGATTTACCATGACGATCAGTCATTTGATGTGGGTCATGGAATCTTATCTTGCAGTTTACGATCGTTATCTAACACACAGTTAAAATGTTTCTGTTGCGTTGTTTTTGTTGATTTCGTTCTCCATTAACCATATTCATTTTGTGAATGTTATTTCTCAGTTTGTTTCTCTCTCTCAGCTACTGAGAATTGACGGACTTTGGATTTTGGGTTCGGAGGATTACATAGTCTGCTATTTAACTGTTCGAAACTTCAGATTGACAATTATTTATATGACGAGCAGACGGGTAACTTGCTGTTAAGTAATTATCACCGCCGAAGAACATCTGCAGCTCCAGAGAAGGTACCGATGCGTTGCCAGCTACATTCATCCTCCTAATAGATTTCTACGTGATGCACTCCATTAAAGGTGGATAGTAGTAATCTTAAGGACGACTTGAATTAAGGAATTCATATATATTATTAAATTCCATAGGACGATAGCCTTGAAGGTCAAATAATTACCGAACAACTTCGCTTTGCAAAATGGAAGTACAAGATGGTTATGATAGCGAGATTGGAAGATCGGTAAATTATGTAGTCAAAAGCTAAAACTGTTATACCATAAATCACATTCTCATCCTAATCTTATAGAAAATGTGTAAACATAATTAAATTAGTCCTAGATTAATTGTTACCTACATTCGTCAAGCTTTTACGTATTTTAACATTAATAAACCTGGTATGTTATGAATAGTTCAACCGCAGGATTGTTGACGTCTGTTTTATTATGACGCGTCTATAGACAATTTTCATGATCGCAAACTTCGTCATTTTCGACTGTCAGATATAGTGACAAAAACCAGCATAGCTTTACGAGCTCTCCGAGAAAAGGCGAGTAGCAACACGTTTCTTACAAGTTACTACTGCTGGTACTGTTCACTTATTATCAGATAAACCATTATTAGCACTATAAGCGAAGACCTCTGGACATGCAGGCAAACATTAAAACCGCTATAGACTAGCAAGGTGGGTATACTAATATTTTTTTACATATCGATGGCTTTAAAGTCACAGTAACCGTGAGCGAAGTTGAACGCAGAAACGAGTCGCTGAAGATAAAAAATATTCTCATAACACTGGTAGTATATTGTTTAAGAGTCGTAAAACGTAACAAAGAAAGTACAATAAAAACGATATTACTTCGTTCCGAAAGTTTGATTGAAACGTTAATTGTTGTGAAAGAGACATTATAATCCGGATTGTTGTTTTCAGTGCAGTTATGTTGTATCGTGATCATGTCGACCGGAGCAATAGGTGTATATATTTTTTACCCTCGACTCGACTCGACTCGACGACTCGAGCTGGGAAGACGTTAAGAAAATCTCAGGTGGCCGAGGTAAGAAAAAGCTTGGGCATGATTTACCTCTAAAGCTAGATGGGTAAGGTAAGTTAGTTTATCTTATGGCTTCTTCTTAGAATAGAGCGCGTTGAAAACCTTCGACTTTAAGGTATAAGCGAACGAAAGTAATAGTTATCAATCACCATCAATAATGCAATAATTTATATAATGTGTAAACACTTCAAAGTGAATCTGACATGCCTGCATGAATAATTTTTGAATTGATTTGATTTGTATGCCGCATAATTAATTCGCAGAAAGAGGAAAAGAGAAAGAAAGTGTTAGATAGTATTCTGGTTGGTTTATATGAAAGTGAGCGTATTAAGGGTACAAGTTACAACGTGTTTTAAAATGGGGAACTTATAACAAAACACAAAATATTCTTTTGACCATGGTTACTAACTTCATATTTTGATTAAGGAACGGAAGAATGAGAAAGCTTCTAATAAACTAATTGGTATTCTTTACAACTAAATATTACAAAGAAGGTAATGTATAAAGACCAATCATTTTCCTCATTTTATACATTTCCATCCAATATACAATATATAATACAACTGTCGATGCTGTTTCAATATAAAATCTGTGATCGTTCATATATAACACATTTTTTCATTATTTATATTCGTTACGTGATGGTGATAACTACACTCGCCAACGTTCAGGTTTTTTACGACCCATACAAACTAATGCTGATTATAAAATGTAACTACAGTGAAAGGTAACAATGAGTATACCACAGACCGATGACCACAGATCATATATAAAAGTCAGGCACTTTTGTTTATGATCTGTGGTCATCGTTCATTTTTGACAGATGACATTAGGCCGGTTCGGGTTCAAGCACTTGACGGAAAATATTGTTAATGTGATATTTAAAGAAAGTATTTTAACAACACGAAGTCTTTGTGCTTTGGTTCTAGTTCTCTACTAGCCAAGTTATATTCAAAGTAGCTAGTATCGAAGATTCCATAGTGGATAAGATCGTGTTTTACATATGCGAATGGATAGTGGCAGAGTCAGTAATTCATAGGACAAAGCAAATTTCTGGAAGCGAATAATAAAAATTCTGTTTAGCATTAGCCTTTTAAAATCGAGTCGCATGAAGTCATGCATATTATATTTTCAGCTTACGCGTACAGTTAGGGTATTGTTCTTTCAAAGGCTTCTAATCTAAACAAATGTCAGACGTCTATGGCAATGACGTAAAAATCCAAACTCTTGAGTTAAGTATTTTCATATTTACGTTATATATGTAATATTTAAATGTCAAGTTCAGCCAAGGGATCGATCGTTTTGAATTGATCGTCGTAACTTTTCGCAGCATTTTATTTTCGTACGACAATTTTCTCCGTGCCTAAGAATTAATATTCGATGAAGTCCCATTAGAGAGAGTCCAATGTTATTTATTTATATAATTGCCATTCATGTGATAAAATGTGTTTTTTTTTAATAAATGATGAGACCCGTGCTCTGTAGAGAGCCAGAAATGGGTTGATCATGATGATGCTGATGAATATACCAGCTCAAGGTTGGTACAATAATTCTTGCGAACGACGAGTTGGTTGAAAAATATTTAAGTCTTCTCAAATAACTGCATTGTTGTTACAGATATTATTTAAAGATGCGACAAAAAATGGTAATTCAATAGATCGTTCGATATGCTCTATTAGTCGACCTGAATTTATTGTATCAATATCACTGAGGCTATTATACCTCGCCAATATACATACCAACCTAATTCAGTTGGAGTTTACTTCATCATTCTTATGAGCTACCCAACCAAATCAATATCTCAAGATTCCGTCTAGTATATATACCTATTTATATACCTACTATTTATTTATGTACCTACTTAGATTTTTTTTTATACCCTCCAAAATAGTCCTTGAAGGCAATCTCACCTGATGTTAAGTGATAATGCAGTCTGAGATGGAGTTGCTAGCGAACCTATTAGGGGTTAAGTCAACTCATAACTCCTAAAGGGTTTCTACGCTTAAATAACTTGGCGACACGTCTATATCGAAGCCTACCACCAGACCAGACTCAAGCCGGGAATTGAACCCAGAACCTCCAACTTAATAATGCAGTGAATGCGCTGCGCCATGGATGTCGTCAAAACCATACATATAAGACATTAGCATTTAAAATTATGATAATAAACAACACATAAAAATAATTATCGAACATTTATCTCTATAAGAGAAAAAAAAATATTGTATGAAAACCGAACTAAAACGTGATAGAAGCAGCGGGCAACAGCTAGTCCATTTAAATTTAATTTACACCTCTGATAAATGGCGGAGGCGTGAACCTGGGTGTTGTAATGTATGAATACTTTTTGGGGCACGCCAATCAAATGTGTATCATATTATGTTCATATATCTTTCACCCAATCAGTCATGACCGTTAGATTATGCACCATTTGCTATAGTAAGTGTATGAGTTCTGACAACCTCCGTGGCGCAGTGCGTGCGCTGTCGCATAATAAAGTAGGAGGTCCTGGGTTGGATTCCCGTCTCAAGTCTGGTCTGGTGGGAGGCTTCGGCCGTGGCTAGTTACCACCATACCGACAAAGGCGTGTCGCCAAGCGATTTAACGTTCCGGCACGATGTCGCGTAGAAACCAATTAGGAGTGTGGGTTTAACATGCCCCTAACAGGTTAGCCCGCTACCATCTAAGACTACATCATCACTTACCATCAGGTGAGATTGCCGTCAAGGGCTTACTTGTAGTGGATAAAAAAAAGGATTGTTTGACCTGCTCGATCAGTACTGTTAATTTCGCTAAAAACTCTTAACTAAAGCGATGTTAAAGCTTAGTGACAATCACATCGGTTAGACACCGGTTTATGAAAAAAAAAATCCTTATATCCCTCTGAACGCAAACGTTGAACCCATCCCTCCTACAGTGACCCATTTCTTTTATGAGTTACTCTTCATAATGCGACAAGCTAGTCCTTTACGCTCGCTACGCTAACAGGAACGTGCCTCTGACAACG
Source organism: Lasiommata megera (assembly GCA_928268935.1). Taxonomy (NCBI): domain Eukaryota; kingdom Metazoa; phylum Arthropoda; class Insecta; order Lepidoptera; family Nymphalidae; genus Lasiommata; species Lasiommata megera. The sequence continues at coordinate 13,638,684 of OV743315.1, read as the reverse complement.
GTAACATCTACAATGAGTTTCATCCATTGTAAGTTGTCATCTCGAATACTTTGATGGTATTCGATGGTCTCGATTTTCTAATGTTGGAGTTAAATTAACGTTCAGGGGCTGGCTGAAAACCATTGTTTTACTTTTTAGTATTAAATTTAACTGCCACATTTTACTCATTAAGTGTAACTCTTAATAATAAATATAAATCACAGACTTGCCGCGTATATAATTTAATTGTTCAACATTCGTTTTGCAACAGAATATGTTCAATGATTTGAATTCTTAATAGATTCAAATCATTGAACATATTCTGTTACAATCTATAAAGACTTAATGTTTAAAATGAAAATATATCCAAACACATAGTAACACACAACACATCCAAGACATAGTAAATGATGACATAGATAAGTTGGATGTTTAAAAAATGTTGTTGGATGTTTTTTTTAACAATTAAAATATCACTTGCTTTAACGGTGAAGGAAAAGATCGCGAGGAAACCTGCACGCCTGAGAGTTCTCCATAATGTTCTCAAAGGCTTGTGAAGTCTGCCAATCCGCACATGGCCAACGTGGTGGACTATGGCCAAAACCCTTCTCATATTGGGAGGAGACCCGTGCTCTGTAGTGAGCCGGTAATGGGTTGATCATGATGATGATGTTGATAAGTTGGATAGACTATACGCCCTTATTGTAATACCTTAATTACCAGACCACCTTTTTTTCACAATGTTTTTTTGCTTTGCTTGTAAAACAAATACAGTGAAGAACTCCTCATCGAAAACTATATTAATTTGTACTGGTGGTGCGGAACAATTGCGTGGAAACGTTTATTCGCACAGAAGGCTTTGATAACGATCTTGCCAACTTGGCTTTCCGGAAACGTAATCGTGTTGAAACTTCAGAGTAATTATTTTCATATTCTTTTCTTTGTTTTCTTTTCCTGACACCAAGATGAAGGTACCTACTTGTATCTTATGAAAGAGATGTTCTAAAGTTAATTGATCTATGATAAATGAGTGTGACAAACTGTGATAGTCTAGTGGTTATGTCGTCCGCCGTAGTAAAATATCACTCGCTTCAATGGTGTAGATAAACGTCGTGAGGAAACCTGCATGCCTGAGAGTTCTCCATAATGTTCTCAAAGGCGTGTGAACTCTGCCAATCCCCACATTGCCAGCGTGGTGGACTATGACCAAACCCTTCTCATATTGAGAGGAGACTCGTGCTCTTTAGTGAGCCGGTAATGGGTTGATCATGATAATGATGATGATAGGTAAATGAGTGGAATAGTCCTTAGAAACCACGCATTTTAATTAAATATGAATGATGACACGGTTGCAAATACAGGTATCACCAGCAAACAACCCCCAACTTGCATTGAAGGAGCGGTGTCCTCTTCCCCCTTCAGGTAGTAAGGAGCTCTAACAAACGCATAAAGGTATGTAAAGCCGTATAAAAATTCGTGTGCTCAACAATCAGAAATCAATCAGCCTGATCAAATTTCAATCTCTTTTCATTCACAAAAAGGTTATCTAAATTGTTCCAAGCATATAGTAAACAAGTAACGGAATTACTAACACAATCGCGTACAAAATGTATAAGTACGTTCCTTGACGTAGTTTAGTCACTTTTCGTACAAGTAGGTTTTACGTCACAAATGGTGGTTACGACTTGGTTAAGACGTTTCCGGGCCATTAGTAAAATGTTGTGCGTAATTTCCAACCTTCCATTTCTAAGCCCCCTTTAATGCCAAACAAAGACGACACCCACTTAGATTACAATAAGCTGTTTAACAGGCCAGAGGGCGGCAGCCTGTCAAATACACTACAACGTGTCCCCATTTGTTCCGATCATCGCCGACAAAGCGACTGGAAACTTCTAAAGCGTAAACACACAGTGGAGACTTATTATTGGTTTATATATTATCCCAGCTTTCGTCACACGTGCCACACTCATTTGTACCACGAGCTGACTGCGCAAGACTACTGGTACTAGTAGAAAAGGAAACAGATAACAACTAGCTGACCCGGCAAACGTTGTTTTGCCAAATAAAATATTTCTAGGGAATTTCTATTGTAGAAAAAAATAACTAACTTATTGTGTTGTGGTTTATGAGTGAAAGAGGCATGGAGCGCTGTGAGCTATGAATGAATAAAAAAATAACATAAATATTGTTTATGTTCAAAAAGTTTAGCTTTTTTGAATAAGCTCAGGGTAATTTTTGTCGAATTAGAGTGAAAAACATTCACAATAAAGACTAAAATTGCACGGGTCTCCTCTCAATATGAAAAGGGTTTGGCCCTCGTCCACCACGCTGGCCAAGTGGGGATTGTCAGACTTCACACGCCTTTGAGAATATTATGGAGAACTCTCAGGTTTCCTCACGATGTTTACCTTCACCGGGATGAAAATTATTAATTACTAAAATTACTATGAAAAAATTGGGGTTGGAGATCGAAGGATGAAAATTTAGGATTGTGTATGTATTTTTCAATGCTACATATACAAAAAAAAAATTTGGGATGGACACCCCTTATCATTTAGGGGTTTGAAAAATAGCCTATTCTCAGACTTATTGAATATGTATAAAATAATTCATAAGAATCGGTCGAGCCGTTTCGGAGGAGTATGGGAACAAACATTGTGACACGAGAATTTTATATATAAGATATTATTCTTTAGAAATTGATCGCGCAGTTGCCAATTTCCTTATCTGCTTTTACTGGTACTATTGGCAGCCTTCTCAATGCTCAACGAAGTCTTCACTCATTAAAGTATACAAAAAACTGTTGCAGGCCAGGCCAGGTTAGATAAACACTAAACTTCAGTGCTTTCATATTTACCACAAGTCAGCCCTTGACGGCATCTCACCTGATGGTAAGTGATGATACGGTCTTAGATGGTAGCGGGCTAACCTGTTAGGGGTATGATAAACCCATAATCCTAATTGGTTACTACACGACATCGTGTCGGAAAACTAAATCGCTTGGCAACACTTCTTTGTCGGTAACTAGCCACGGCCGAAGCCTCCCACCAGACCAGAATCGAACCTAACCTCCAACCCTTCAAATGCAACAGCGCACGCGCTCAGCTACGGAGGTCGTCAAAATTTAAATTTAATGCATATTTTCAGAGCATCATCAATAAAGCGACTGGAAACATCTGAGCGTAAACAGATAGTACCATAGACATAGAATTTTTTCGCTACGCTCAATTATTACAAAAAAATTATTATTCTTATTATTACAAATAAAAAATTATTAAATATCTCTAAAAATAACGAGCACTCAGCTTAATATGATATATTTATAGAAACATATATTTTCAATTTATTAAAGTAGTAGTTGAAATAAACAAAAATAAATTCTGATGAATAAATTTTAGTCACACTCATAAAAATCACAAGCAGGTTTTAATGATAACTTTTCACTACGGGAGTACAGAAACAAACGGTTCCCGCGGTATATTTAAAAAACCGAAACATACACGGAGTGCTTCGGTTATTGTGCTATAGCCGAGTGTTGCCTTTGATGGGGCACAAATAATTTTATACACCGACAAATCGTGTCGGTGATTTAAACTTAGTATCCTATTCATTGAACCAGAAATATGAGTCATTGGCTTATCTCATGAACTAATAACAACACGTCAACATCAAATCGAGAGAAAAAAAAATTGCAAAACAAGGCTATTACAATTGACTGTATGTTTAGTACAACCAAAAAAAAATAACTGACCAATTTCAGACACGCGCACTGACCATGGAAGGCAACGTATAATTATTTTTTTGGTCAAATTATTATTTGACCGCCTTAAAACAACCAATAGAAAAAAAACATAGAAAAAAAGATTTCTTTTCCACTGCGCAATAACTACATAATGAATCGGTGCTGCAACTTTAATACATATGGGATATAATATCCAAACACTTCAAAATCCTTATGGATACCAAATTCACGGTACAGATACCAAAACAAGTAAACAGTCTTACAGCTGTATCGCTTCCCATTTCTTCGCTTCTAGAGAGTTTCTTGTTACAGGTAAGAAAAGATGTTTCTAACCTGTTTTCGTATAGTAAACCAAAAAAAAAAAATAGAGTCATAAAATATTTTTAACCATTACAAAATGGCATACATTTTAGTTCGTTCGAGTTCTTAGTAACTTTTTGGCCGGCTAACATATCCGGCCGAAAACATTTATATAGTTGTTCCACGACATTAATCAAAGCTAATATAGGCTAAAAGCTAATCTCATCCCACGAAAGTCTCGACTAAAATGACCTCATGCACATCTTAGACTGTAATTAAATTAAAGTCAACATAATAATGTGCTTCGTATGGCCAATTTTACCTTATAAATAAAGTAATACATATTAAAATACGATTATAAACGTTTCTAGAATACACCTACGAGTGCGTTGCCACTGGTTCGGTGTTTCTAACGCAGCATTTGGTCATCACTTCTTTGTAATTGTTATTGTTTCAAAGTTAAATTAATTCTACGAAGGAATCACTGCCTACTAAGCAGGATTTCCGTTATATCACAAGTACATTATTTGTGACGTCTTTGATTATTCTTATTCTGAGAAAAATAAATAAGAGCTGGGTTCAATCCAAATAGCAATACCGGAAGAGTTATCAATAATACTACTATATAGTAGGTAACTCTAATATTACGACTATAAAACTATGTCCAAACGAAAACCAAAACATTATGTCTCAACATTTTACGAGGATTTGCTGTTTTTAAAGTTAGAGTTGCAGAGTTATATACGCCTTTTTTATAGTTGGTAAAACCCATGGGGTCAATAAACGGCAAACCTTATAAAATAAGATGGAGTCCAAAGAAAAAAAATTAAAAACAAAAAAGGTTTTTAAAAAAGCTTTAAAAGCAATAATAGCCGTCTAATACTCGATCCTATACAAATTAAGTTCGTAAAGCTGTCCGAAGGTGCGAAGAGTCTGAAAGTTAACATTTCTAAGTATTGTTTTATGTAGATATCCGTACAACACATTCGAGTATTGTATCTACACAAATAGAGAAAACTCGCCGGACAAGACTACCTACACCTAAGTGAAAGCCTTTTGAGGCTTGCGTTTCTGTTCCGCAGTTTCCAAAAACGATAGCTCTCGAGTAATTAGCAAATGCAGTTTGATGACTCAAGATGTTAAAACGTTTTGACGCGAATCAAGACCGTAATGGAGGCGTGTGTGCACACAGGATGTCTACTCGCGCGAGAAAATTAATCCACACTTTACTTTCACTGGTGATTGATCAATACAGTTTATATATTTGCACTTGTTCAAAGATCGGGAGAATATAATGTTATTTTTTTTTTGTATTTCTGATATAGATATATGAACTAGGTATAGGAATCTTTGAATGTAAATAAAATGTTCCGTGCTTAGATGGTGTTAATATCTTACACTGATAATGAAATATGTTTATTGCTAATGCAAATAAAGCCGTTTTAGCCATACATTCGGGTTTCAAATCCCACGGGTTCTACAATTCCTGTATGTAAAAACTTTTGTGAAATCTTTTCTAACGAGTAATTGAAATTACAAGTTAGTTAACAAGATATTTGATGACCGCCCTGGCACAGTGTTAATCTTATAAGCTGGAATTCCCAGGTTCGATCCCCGGCAGGGAGATCTCTGGTCGTGGATAGTAATTACCCTACCGACAAAAACCGCCAAGTGATTTAGCGTTCCGGCCCGATGTCGCGTAGAAACCAATTAGGAGTATGGGCTTACTATACCCATAACAAGTAAGACTGCTCTCATCCTAGACAGCATCATCACTTACCACCAGGTAGACTGACGTCAAGGGCTTACTTGTAGTAAAATAAACAAAATAAAAAATTGGTTTACAGCACCACCGACGGACTGACATGGTCAAATATCTGTCAGTCTTCTTGCGTCAGATGTTAAAATAACACTAATTCCCTTATGATTTCATCAACCCCACAAACATCTATTGTAATTTTTAGATAACATAGCGTTCAACAAGCACAATTAAAATAGACGAAACACTTAATGCTCTGGTAATTTCATCACAAAAAGAGGAGCAAAGTTTCCACATTTCGGGTCAAACTTGAAAAACCTATTATGCGTCAACTCGGATATTGCTATCATGCCGGATTTAAATTGTATCTTAGCAAATAAAGTTGCTTGACTAGGTTCTGGTAAATAACATTAAATTATGTACAGGCAGACGTAGAATTTATTATCTGTTATAGTGTTTAGGTACAATCGTCGACTCAGTGTAGTCTTTTTTGTAGCGAATTTAAATCCGCTATAAGGTCAAGAGGCCTAAATTAAAATAATTCAAGGCAAGAAGGTTTTAATTTGAAGGCTGGCAATACCGTTAGATAAATGATTTGACCCGCATAAGAGTCCTCGGAATTAATTCATTTATAGGGTGTGTTTTGTGGATAAGACCGTTTAATTTTACCATTGTAGTTACTATAAGGAAAAAAACACTATAACATAAATCTCAAAAAATATATAAAAAAAAATATATACATAAAACTATTATACACTTTACCACAAATATTAATAAATCCGGTAAAAACATAATAAAATTATTTGCTTGTAAGCAGTTTATTAATGAGTACTTACCCAAACGGACGAAGAAATAACTTGACTCACGACGTAAAAATATTGGGTATGAGACTGGCAAATTGCTTTGACATTCAAAAAGATTAACAAGCTGAAACGATTATGACAATATTGTTGATGGAAAGCAGTTGATTAATAACAAGTAAAATAACGAATACATGTTTGAAATATAAAAAGATTCTGTTGGCAGACGTAAAAATATTGGACCAAATTCCGGTAGTGTTTTTTGACAAGAGAAAAAATTTACAAGCTGCGATGCAAATATCGTTGTTAAACAGTTGATTAACAAGTTAAAAAAGACGAAGACGACGGTCAAGTCACCCGACCGTTTAGTGCTTTCACTTTTGCCTCCTCGCATTTTGGATCACCTTTGCGAAATTGCATGACCTAATACCAATGGCCTCCTTATCAATGCTGTTTTTATTTACGATTCCACAGTTTAGATTGTTTAGGCAGGTCAAGACACGGTAGCTAGTAGTTGCCAGTAACAAATTATGTAAAGTTCATTTTATCAACGGAAATAAAAACCTATCTACTAGTTAAAAACCATTCGTATTTAATTCTACGATACCATTGCTGGATATTTCCACATAGAGATTATCGTGCTGATCTACTACTAAATCAAATTGCAGTGAAATCATTTCTCTTTCACTGTACGAAACTAGAGTATTATTTATTTCTTATTTATCCACTACAAGTTAGCCCAATGCTTAATGGATGTTTTGTCCTAAGTTGGTATCAAGGAACACTGTTAGTTTAGGTTAGTTAGAATGGCAATTATATTTAACTTTTACCCCCATCGGTTTCTACGGGACATCAGTCAGTAAAATACATGTGAGAATAAAGAATGATTTCCGAAAATCAACCATTTGGCAGCCTTATTTGTATGTATTTGCGGTTGTTCTTCCACTTCCATGTTTTCAATAGTACAAAAGTTTTAATATTCCGCGCGTTGTTGTGTTAAAAGGCAAGATACATAAACTGCAATCAGTGAAACTCTGCCGAGAATAATTGTACGCTTGCAACATAATAAGTGTTACATTTTACATTCATTACTTTAATAATAGCGAGCCAATATCACGTATACATAATTCTCAGGAAATGATATTGCAATAAATTTTCAATCGGTATCGAGCAATACCTGTTTCGAGTAAATAACGATTGATGGCTTTTATCTTTGTGGTGAGATACAGCTGTCATTAGCCACTTTAACCTCCGTGGCGCTGTCGCATTATAACGTTAAAGGTCCAGGGTTCGATTCCCGGCTCGAGTCTGGTCCGGTGGAAGGCTACGTCCGTGGCTATCTGATTTTGTGTTCCGGCACGTTGTCGCGTAGAAACCAATTAAGATTATGGGTTTACCATACCCCCTAAAGTTTAGTCCGCTGCCATCTTAAAATACATTGTCACTTACCATTAGGTAAGATTGCCGTCAAGCGCTAACTTGTAGCTTATAAAAAATAACCGTTACGAAGTCACCTAGTCTGAGAAGGATTTAGGGCCAAATACAATTTTTTTTCAATTAAAGGGAGGAGGTCTGTAGCGAGGAGCAGGATGTTTATAAGCAGAAGATGATTATAATCTATACTAATATTATAACGAAAAAAAAAACGAAGAAGAAACAACTGGATAGAAATCATTATCAGAAATTCATCCTGCAGTAACATCCGAAACACTGAAATCAAGTATGGCCCATTTTATGTGAGTGACAAAAATATTAAAGCCTGCATTAATATTGTTTCTATAGCAAAGCCAGCCACCGAGAGCGTCAAATAAATCAACTTTGATGCTGCTTATCCGTTTGTATAATAGTGTATACATGTATGCTACTTTAAAAAAAAACAAATGGACGATAGTGGTATCAAGTCTATATTAAGTTTGATATTACAACAATGCAAGCTATCAAGCATTAGCACTTAGCGGATTTTCAGTGTCCACGTGACTGGAGAGCGATTAGTCACGTTCGTGATCACAAAAACACGAGTACAAGACATTTATCTATTTATCAATTTCGTACACAACGGTCTATTAGCGATAGTTGGCACGTAAATCAATAATAATTAATTCAATTTGTAATTGAATACACAACGAAGTAAGTTCGCATTGGTGCTATGGACAAACTTAATAATTAACAGTAAATAATTTGCACCGTAAAATCACAATGTCCAATTGATTATGAGCGTTACTATTGCTATTCATATTTTTGAATCAAAATGTAATATGTTGAGTTGGATAGTTGACTCATTTGTGTCAACCATCTAATTCAGTTAAAAAATGTACTCTTTTCATGTCGCTTACTTGATTTCTCTTGTTTTCACCCACAGCTTAATCGTAAGATGCAGACTGGCATCGAGGACGAACCTCTGCGGTTTTTCGGTATATTTATAGTTTGTATTAATGGTATTATTAAATAAAAGAATAAAAATGTGATAAAAATGAAGCGGCCTCTCTTTCGGGGGATCGAGTTCGATCCCCGGTACGCCACCCAGGCCAACATTGTGAGGAAACCTGCACGCAAAAAGATCCGCGTCCTGTAGTTGATCGGTAATGGGTTGATATGTACTATAGCTTAATTTGAACATTTTAATGTATTAGTTCTCTGGATTAGGATGTACTATTCCAACGAATCCTAGATCTTATCGGCGGCCAACTTCAAAGGAAACTGTTCTACACCGGCAAATTGAACCTGCCATAATTAACTTCACTTCTAATTATTCTACAATTGTATTATAATGATTATAAGTTAAAAGAAAATGATATTTAGACATCATGAACTAGTAGCATAACTCGGGTTTAAGCGATACTGCCTATGTGCACTTTCCAACAATTTGTGTTGAATACACGACTTGAAAGGTACATTGTTATTGATGTCGGAAAATACTTCAGTTTACTGACAAAAGGTTGCCAACAAATAATTTTACAGCTGTCCTAAATTATACACGTGGCTTAGCAGCAGTGGATTAATACTAATAGCATGTATTGCAAAGAGGCGACAAATCACCGGTTAGCAATGGTCATACTCTGGAACTTTTGACAAAAGTTACAAAATATAAGCATTGCGCAAAGAACCCTGCCTGACTGTTCATCGTGGAAATACAGCCATTTGCATCATTGCAGTTCTTGGCACTATTCCATGTTGGCATGATTTTTAATAAACTAAAACTAGGCGAGATGAAAAACTTTCTTTTAATCAATATTTCTAATAACTTTTGACAAATCTATGATCTAAAATTTTTGGATCTCAAATTAAATTTGGATCCAATCTTTTTTCGTTGATAGCAATATTTAAATTTAAGTCAACTTTATGATATCTTTAGCTGGACTACTTACACATATAAAATTACTGGTAAATTTATTTCTACATTTTAAGTAGGTTGCCAACATGTTCACTAAATATCTGCGGAGTGAATTATGTCATTATTTATTATTCATTTTTCCATTTTTATTTGTCTTATTTGTAGAGCCTTAAGTCATGACAGCTGCATAGCGGAGTCGAATGCGTGTTCAGAATAAACTGCTTTATGAATCAAGCCAAATTCAACTTTATGGTAAAAACATAAAATTCGATTTTTTTAAAAAGCTACCCTAGGAAACTGTATTCAACGTTTTGCAATCTGCATCCTTTTGATGACATTTGTAAAGGTTGCACATTTACCAGTTCCCGGTGACGGTAGTTAGTTAGTTTATTTCTGGATAATAATCACTTCTTACTTTACTAACTTACCGTATGCTGTAGAAACGTTTCAATAGGTTATGCCGGTACATAGATTATAAATAGAAATGGTCCTAAAAACTTCCCTGTGACACGTTTTAATTTGAGATTTCTTCGACTGCATCCATGTGACTAAATGAAAACTCACTTTCTGAGTAGAGTGCAGCGTACACCGTCACGCAAGAGGACATGGTCAATGGGCAATTTCCGACATCCATTGAGGGGTTAAACCTTGCTCAAACAGATATTTTCATTATATTGCGTATGAAATGTGTTTGATGACGTAAATTTAAACATAAGCCTAGTGAATTTTTACAGTCACAAATTGTGTAAATAATCATTTACATATTACATTTCTTCTATGAGAATGTACGCATGTGTGGGTGATGATGATGATGATGATGATGAATGACATAATACAAACATCTGTAACATCGTTGCGAATTGAGTGTTGACTCTTAGTGTCGTTGCCTATACTTATGCTTGTATGTACACAAGTGAGTCTCAAAAAGTTAAAGAAGTTTGAAGTATGTTTGCATGAGTGGAAATTTCTATTCGACTAAAGTGTACCGTGTGTTTGACCCATTGTTTAAATGTTGCAGCTGGGCGGTTTTTACATTCGACTCTTTATAGAGTCCACCACCTGTCCCTTTAAATTGGAGTTCGATCTAAGTTATGGTTTTTGTACTCACTAATATGAAACTGGTATTGGATAACTGTAATAAACTTTATACGAGGCCAACTGATGGTTTAAGTTATTTGTAGATATCAGAATTATAGTGGAAGTTAACATTTACAACGGTAATTTAATGTAGTTTCGTATAGACTTTAATTGTCACTGATGATACGACTTTCGCTTCTAAGGTATCTGTTGACCTATGTAACGAAAAACATAAATTCTAAGCACAAAAAAAAATCATGAAACAGAAGGAATCAAGAAATTTCCTGTAATAACTTATAGAAAAAATAAAAGATCATTTAAAAATTGATTTATGTGGACAAATGTTAAACGAATCCAACCACATATCCTCTGTGTTTTTAATGGGACGATATTTTCAATAGTGGTAGAAATTGTAAGCAATATTTTTAAAAATATTTACTCAGCTGTAGCATCTCTTTTTCCATCTAAAAATCAGATTAACTGCCACATCAAATCGACTTTATGTGATTGTGTGTGCTATACGTTTTTCACACTTACGTGTATCTGGGTTATTTTCATTTGTATGTATATATCGTGTCTTCTAACAATTTTTTATACCATTATAACATTATAAAGAATAACTATTATTCCTGTCTCAGTAATTGTACCAACAATTACCGCTAGCCGCTAAATAGAAGTGATTGTTGCACCCACAAGTCTCGCTGATTAATTGCACCGAGACAAGTAGGTATATTTGAAACACAATTAAACTCACTCGACTACAATTGATCCGATTCTAAGAAGTTTTTACGTTTTAGATACGGTTTTGTATTTGTTTTGTATTCCTATTTGTTTAAGGTTCTACTTGTGGATATCTACTGTAAGGCATTTTACCCTAACATTTATTTTCTACTATAGGTGAAATTTTAATAAATCTTATACGTGATTAAAATACAGGCCTGTAACACATCCTCAACGCTATATTGATATATTGATTATGGTCTTAACTTAAATATCTCTTCCTTCTAATATAGAGACAAGACTGTCCAAATAGTGTGGCATTATTAAACCTCAACATGTGCCAAAATAGGAATCTTAATTACGAAATGCGAATGCACGCCATTTTACTCGTTCTCCCTGGTGCGGTGTTGAACGCTGTAGTCTCAATGATGTGGTAGGTACTATTCCTGATTTTCTCCGAACTCCGTCTAATGGGAGGTTTTAGCTCTGGCTAGTTACCACCCTACCGACAAATAGGTAAATAGGCCACCAAGCGATTAAGCGTTCCTGTACGATGTCGCGTATGAGAATAAGTCGCGATATCAGAAGTATGGATTTAGTATAACTGCAAACTGCCATAGGTCATAGGTTAGTCCACTACCAACTTTTTTTTTTATACGCCACAACTTAGCCCTTGACGGCATCTCACCTGATGGTAAGTGATGATGCGGTCTAAGATAGTAGCGGGCTTACCTGTTAGGGGTACGGTAAACACACACTCTTAATTGGTTTCTACACGACATCGTGCCGAAACGCTAAATCGCTTAGCGACACGTCTTTGTCGGTAGGGTGGTAACTAGTCACGGCAGAAGCCTCCCACCAGGCCAGACTCGAGCCCGGAATCGAACTCAGGACCTCCAACTTTAAAATGCAAAAGCGCACGCGCTGCGCCACGGAGGTTAACTCAACCATCGCCTGAGATTAAAATCAAGAACTAACAGTATAGGGGGATAAAAAAAAGTACAGGTACCCGTGAGCAAACGATTGCATGCATACAAATCATTCTGAGTAAGTTCTCACTGAATTCTCAATGGGCTTCGATTTTGTGTCATCAAAATATTACTTCGTAGTTACATCTCGTCGAGATCGTTTATCCCATTGCCGGCTATTGTTCCACTGCGACGTAGGCGTGATTGTTTCACCCACAAGTTGATCAACTGTATCTAAGCGAGGCTGAATTAGTCACAATAACAACATCATGTGGCCTAACTGTAAGTTATCATGTATGCTAACGACACGGTGTTAGCGATATTGTCCCAACTTCATACAAATTACAGACAGATTTACTTTAATACAATGTTTAAGTTATGCTGCCAAACGATTTTGTGTTCCAGTGTGATGCTAAGTAGAAACCGACTAGGAGTATAGGTCCAACCGGTAGCGTATCGGTAGATCCTCTGGTTCCGCAGTTGTTCATATGCGTTGGTTATTACTTAACACCAAGTACCCCTTCTACTTATTTTGAAGCGGTGATAGCCTAGTGGTTAGGGCGTCAGCCTCCTAATGAGAGGTCGAGGGTTCGAATCCGGGCACGCACCTCTAACTTTTCGAAGTTATGTGCTTTTTTAAAACATTAAAATATCAGTTGCTTCAACGGTCAAGGAAAACATCGTGAGGAAACCTGCACGCCTGAGAGTTCATAATGTTCTCAAAGGCGTTTGAAGTTAGCCAATCCGCACATGGCCAGCGTGGTGGACTATGGCCAAACCCTTCTCATATTGAGAGGGGACCCGTGCTCTCTAGTGAGCCGGTAATGGGTTGATCATGATTATGATGACCCCTTCTACTCGATTTATTTTTTATAATAAAAAATACAAGAGCACCGAACCGCTATCACCTATCTAACTTAACCTGAGAACATGGTCCATAAGTTATATGTAGCACAATTCCAGCTCCAGTATAAATACGCGATAAGAAGGGATTAAAATTGTCTATTGCGCTGTTGTTTATTTATAGCAACCACTTATATAATAAGTATTTACGTTTGTTTTTACTCGTTACGCAATATTATTATGACTGCATTTGCATACCGGGTTGATTTTTTTTTCTTCTGGCCAGTCTTACCGGTTTCTATGCCGTACTCACCTCAATAAAGCTTGACAAGATTAAAATCATGGTCTATTGTTTAACACACATTTGTAAGGCACTGGTTAACATATTATATAATTTACCAAAGGTAGTTCGATAATTAGTAACTAGATCATGTCAGTGGCCAAACAAATAGAGATATCACATCATCATCATACTTAGTCTATTAATGTTTAACATGTTGGGTATTGTATAAACCCTTTCACTATACTCACAAACAAACCTTTGATAAGCATACTGGAATGAAGAATTTTTATCAACTCATGACAGGTTTTCCTATTCCCCCTATCCATTATAGTGGTCGTTGTCCACCACGTTGTCTGAGAGCGTAGACTTCACCAGTGTTTGAGAATATTAGAGAACTTAGGTATGCAGGTTTCCTCACGATGTTATCCTAGGGTAATGGAGACATTTATACGTTTCAGACAGTTAACAGCGTCTGACACAAAAGTGTAATTATGACTATGAATTTATTTATTTATTTGAGAATCAACAGCGTTACATCTCATTGGTATACAATTAAGAAAGATATAAAATAAGGCCAAAGATTACACAATATATACAAAATATGTTCATATTTATATTAGTAGAAAAATTAAAATGTAACTAAGTGAAATTGACGCGGTAAACAACAAATAAACATTAACAATAATATGAGTAAGTGGGTAAACTGTTATGAGTCGAAAGACGTACTAAAATTAATGTGTTATGTGTAACATTAAAAGTTTATTTAAAAAGTTGCAACTTCTATAACGAGTACAGTTCTGCACACGTATTTTGTTTATATCGCGTATTATACTCGGTAGAAGGCAAGACAACGATTTCATGAAAACTGACACCGAGCACGAACTAGATAAAGCAGAAGTGACAAAACATTAAAGTCGGTAATATTGTTTCGCAAACAATACCACGTAATGTTTCGTAGCACAGAATCAGTGTAATAAATCCGAGTATAGTTTGAATTGATCATTATTCTGCAAAACGCTGCCAGTCTGAATTGGTCCAATTTCTTTATTCCTCACTTCTATCAGCGGGGTGACATGTGCCCAGTAGTGAGACTAGTTAAGCTTCTGATGATAATGATGATTCTGCATAAGATAAGACAGTCTCGGTTATTATAACTAACATTGTTTAAGTATTTGACAGTACTGTGAAAGACATTTAAGTATAGGTTGATGAAGATGAAGCAATGGACTTTAATGTTTTCAAACGTAACCCTTTACACGACATTTAAGCCGATAAACGTGTTCATTGAGTCGGCCTGGATATGGATACTAACCTTCTAATTGGTTGTAATTTAAATGATTTTCTTTTGCGTGTCTAATGCTTCTGGAATCGGCCGTTCCGCGTTGCAGAAAAACAAACGTTTCATTGTAGGAAACCCTCGAATGTTAGACTATAGCCGAAAACAAACAAAATAAATATGCTTTTAATAACGAGTTACAAATTCGTTTACTTAATAGCGCCAACGTAAAACATCATCATGAATAACCCAATCTCGGCTCACAACAGAGCACGGGTCTCCTCTCAATATGAGAACGGTTTGGCCATAGTCCACCACGCTGGCCATGTGCGGATTGGCAGACTTCACACGCCTTTGAGAACATTATGGAGAACTCCCAGGCGTGCAGGTTTCCTCACAATGTTTTCCTTCACCGTTGAAGCAAGTTATATTGGAATTTTTTTTTAAACGCACATATCTCCGAAAAGTTAGAGGTGTGCGTGCCCGGATGCGATCCGCCAACCTCCGATTAGGAGGCTGACGTCCTAACTACTAGGCTTTCACCGCTTCCTATGAAAAATATACCGAGAATTAAATAGCTGTTGAGGTAATTTAGGTACGTTTAATATTGCTACCTCTTGTAGTGTTCTTTTTTCGTGTGGTGTACGATAAAACACCTTAAAAAATAAACTTGGATGTTTTTAGTCCCCAGATATTAAGAGACGTAGATTAGCGTTTATTTGCAATATATCATATTTATAACGATTTGGCTTATAAACATTGATTAATTAGTACAAGGTCCACTGTGATAAATTATAAAATAGTTAGGACAGGGTTCAGAACATTATGATTTACCAACCAGCTACCTATAAACAACACAAGGCCACACCTCTACACTGTCTGTTCGAATTCAATAATTTTGTTTATTACCTTTTCAATATAATACTATTAATATAGCACGAACGATTGAGTATCAATAAAACGGAATAGGGATGGTGCAACCATGAAACAGATATAGAGTTACCAGAATTTGTATCAAATAAATGCACCTATACTTTGAACGTGACTATATAAGTGAGAAAATGTGGAGTAATTACTTCGTTTCAACAAAAACATTAAATGAAAGGATGAACTTAACACGCTATAAATTAAAACAAAAATATCGATAAAGCGAACACAGAGTTTAATTATATATTTAAATGTAGGTATATGCATAATTACTAGTAACAACTAGATATAAATTAATGAAACCGTTTTATCTACTTACTGCGCAGAGTTCAGATTTATTTTAAACGATAAATAAGGATGTTATAACGGTCGTTCGTCGCGCCGAGAAGAACATACCTAGTACAATTTAGTGCATGAACAGTCTGCACGCAAGCACTAAATAGTAAGCATAATATAGCATTAAGGAAGATACTCGACCCTACATTATTACAGTATAGGGTTAAGGCAGCGCCAGTAAACCAAAATATAGGAACACTAAATGCTAGTGACATCTTCAGATAAGTAAATTTGTCCTATACTACGATCCATTAAAAGGATGCAAATTACATGAACAACATCAAAAAAAAATTATTCAACTTAACCGGTAAGTAGGGCCAGCGTTCAAACAAAAAAAGAACGAACTTAAGGTTTAAAAAAGTCCTACGTGAGAACATTTTAAAAATGGAACTTTTTTTTTTTTAAATATTAAATGGTAAACAATTTTTTGCGGCCTATAAAACAAAAAGAAACTACGGGCCTATGCTGACCGAAAATATTATGTGAATGTCTTTAACGATACGTAGGTTACGTGGGTTGGTATATAATCTAAAGGGCCACAACGTTTGAATCAGACATACGGCAGATAAAGCGTTCAATAACAGCACCTCATCACATTCATAGCAGTCCAAGACACCATATTGTCAAAGTAAAATAAACCTAATTCACTTGTATAAGAATCGTAAATTCTGTAGTACTGACACAGATTTTTTCAAATGAAGTGAAGATGAAATCTTTTAAGCAAGGCATATAAGTTCCAATGCACTCTGACATCATTTTTTTTAGTTCCTCAAAAACTACTCTAGGATTGCGAGAAAACAAATCATATGCTTAACGTAACCTACGTACGAGCAAATCACTGAAATGGTTAAACAAGGAACTAGTTCCATAATTTATCTTGATGCGTGCAATACAATAAATCTTGAAACATACTAGATAATACAGTCAGACAACGTAATAAAAGAAGGAAATGCGTATGATGCAACGGCGGCGTTATTCAACGTTCAGATTACACCCAGGCATTTTTTCGTTTAAAATGGGTATAATAAGCCAATAACATTGATAGCAATACAAAAAATTATTTGTAATTCAAATAATCACAAAAAAAAATTTGATTACTGAGTTTTTTCAAGTAAGTCCTTGACGGCAATCTAACCTGGTAAGTGATGATGCAGTCTAAGATGATGGCGGGCTAACCTGTTAGGGGTAAGGTTAACCCATACTCTTAATTAGTTTCTACGCAGTTCAAGTATGTTTCAAGATTTATTGTATTGCACGCATCAAGATAAATTATGGAACTAGTTCCTTGTTTAACCGATTCAGTGATATGCTCGTACGTAGGTTTTTTTTTATACATTACAAGTCAGCCCTAGACGGCTATCTCAACTCGTGGTAAGTGATGATACTGTCTAGGATGGTATCGGGCTAACCGTTTCGGAGTATGGTAAACCCACGCTCCTAATTGGTTTCTACGCGGCATCGTGCCGGAATGCTCAATCGCTTGGCGACACGTGTTTGTCGGTAGAGTAGTAATTAACTATGGCCGAACCCACCGGCCACCCATTAGACTAGACTCAGAGTTATTACATGAACCCATATCCCCCATATCGCCAACATTATAATGCGACAGCTTACGTTCTGCGCCACGGAGGTCGTCAAAAGAGTGGCGTTGTTATGCAATAGTTCAGTCAAACGCGTTACCATAAGCGTCGTGTTAGTGGTTGACATCCAATTAATTGGCACAAAAAGTTTTGAACAAAGCTTTTGATACGAACTGTTACTTGTGGAATGCCCGGTATCTGTGTAACCGGAAACATATATATGGAGAACCTTCAAAGGCGAGAGTGACTAGACATTCTCTCCCTAGGGAAGCGCAGACCCACCTAGCTAACACATCATTGGCTGCCATGAAGTATGATTGACGCCAATAGAACCGCAAGTCTATTATAAGAATAAATCTAATTAGTTATTGACCTCTCAACTTATTGGTACTCAAATAGGCTTACAACAGAAGTATAGAACATTAAAAAAAAGACTACATATTGTGTTATTACTTAAAAATAAAATGATTGAAATCAATGAAAATGTTCGGAGGCAAAGAGTAATTCTTTACCTATCCAATAAATAATTGTTTAAGTTTTATTTATTTTAAAATTTGAAGTAGAAAGACTGCCGACCTAGTTTTTGGAAATACAACTTGTAATGCTTGTATGGCAAAAGTTTTCAAAGAGAAGTTTAGTAGTAGTTCTATTGGAAACTAGATAACTGCACCCGAAACTCCAACAGTTCCAATAAAGTTTTAACTTCCAAAAGGTATGTCATGTAAGGATTGATTTATAGCATAGGAATACCCTCAACCAATGCCATTTTAACATATTGAAAATAAATTTTAAAATATGAGGTATTGTTAGACTTAATAAATATTAAAATGTGTGAAAACTAGAAAGTGATTGTGCCGAATGCCGATTAGTAGCAGACTTCCAAAATAAATTATTGCAATAATTTAACCTCAATTTCGAAATGCATATCCCGCTGAAATGTTGTAAAATTAAACAAATTATTACTAATTTTAAAGACTAAGTCATAAATTAATGTCTTCTTCACTTTCTAAACTTCATAAAATAAAACCAACGAGTGAGCAGATTAAAATTAGCGGTAACATAGTTTTTCTTTATAACGTTTAATATAAGTAATATTTTCGATACTTTCTTAATTTAAATGGCGTCAACAGCTGCACTCAGCTGAGATAAGACCAATTGAATTATTAGATTATACAAGAGTGTTTTATGATTTAGCAGAGCCAGTATTCATATTTTCAACACAAAAGCTGAAGTTTTACCTGTTTATTTCATCAATTTAGCAGTAATTTTAATTACTATTTCTCATTCGAATTACCAAGTGAATCAGGGTATCAGTATTACATATGCTGCAAGAATATTGAAGGTTCTTGAATTGCCCCTTGAGGAACACCACTTACGCAAGCTATTGACACGGTTGGATTTTTACACAAATAGGATACTAATATACTTTTAGAATAGTCTTTCAGTTTGTGGCTTAATGAATAAAATAGTTCTTTGTCAATCAAAGCTGTCTAATTACGTTAGATAAATCACATAAGACATGTATGAAAGATCTTATAAGATCGCATTGACAAAGCGCAAAATACCTATAACCAATGAATGAAAAAACTAAACGTTCTAGGCCTATTATAATATAAATCATTTAAACCAAACTCGTTTCGCTGTGGAAATCATTTGTATGGCATTTGTTGTTACACGAGATGTCAATAAGTAGACACTAAAGAATACGACACGTGACGTGTGTGAATCATGCTGTTACCAAGTCAAGTACATGCAGCCTTAATGGCGGAGGCGTCTGGACTACGAACGGAGGTCTGAGTTATTCAAACAACTCATTTGTGATTCGATAACACGTTCAACTAACACTCTTATTAGCGTTTTAAACTATCCAATGAATTCTCCTAAAATTGCTGACTCTTAAAATTTTAATTTTAAATATTTTTGTTCATTATTGACTCCTTACAGTTATATTATTTTATAAAGTAATTATTTTAAAAGCAGAGAACTAATTTCTGTTTAATTAAAACAAAGGTATGCGTGAAGACTTTGGAAAGTTCCCCGCGGCCTTAAATACCGCGGTCAAGTGTTACAGCAACGGTTTTATTTAAAACAACAAAGGCCACACCTAAGACAATTTAAATCACTCAAACGGCAAACCAGCTCCCTCTAAATACAATAAATACAGTTCACTGGGAAAACATTTTAAAAAGGATAAAATTTTAATAGATTTAAGTACATACATTTAATTATTATGGACCGGTTGAGTTGTACTTTCACGAGCCTATTAACCTAGGTTAAGAAAATATTTGCTCTTTTGTAGGAGAGAGGGACTCAGGGTCATAAAACCACCACGATGCTCGGGTTGGCGGACTTTATTTTTACTATATTTATCTACTTTTTGAAATATAAGTTGTTGTCTAAAGAACTACATTAATACTGAAACTAATTAACTACCTTATAGCAGTGTCTCTTAATGTGTAGTAAGTAATACTAATAATCATTTATTTGCCAGAATGTATGTACAATAGTCAAATTAAGCGATGTCAATTGGTTAAGACGTCATTACATTCCACTAAATTAATAGTGTGCAATTTTTTATATAAATTATTAACATTATGAAAAATATTGAATGTCCAAACTAATTAAAATAAACACAATAAATTAGATGTCAGCAAAAATAATTAAATAATTAATTAGATTTAAGTTTTATCCATTAAATATTGTTTAACATCATAATATGATTTTTCCAGAAGCATATTTAATTTTTTTTAAACATATTTAAATTTAAATTTTCAAAGTTCGTTGGTAGCTTATTATATATTCTCACTGCCAAGTCTCTCAGTGGAACTAAAGGGAGGCCCCCTTTAGCTACAATATACGGACTGATGATTATTTAAGTCATTTGACTAATGCTAACAGTATTTATTCTAAGGTGAAAACAGATACAACTTTAACTATACATAAAAAGAAAACACATGTTCGACAAATAACAGCAGATTTGTGATGTTATTGTTTATGTAATGTTAATAAGTAAAATTAATATAGGTATAGATAAGAAGATAATGAAGACGAAAAATACACCACAGCTATGAGACCGTATCATAACACTATGATTCTCCGTTTGGCTGATGTTTTTTATCCGTTCTTTATACTATTTTAATAATCAATTTTTAAAATTGTTTTTTTTTTATACACCGTAAGTAAGCCTTTGACGGCAATCTCACCTGATAGTCAAAGATGATACAGTCTTAAGATTGTAGCGGGCTAACCTGGGTAACCCATACTCCTAATTGGTTTCTACTCAACATCGCGCCGGAACGCTAAATCGCTTGGCGACACGCCTTTGTCGGTAGGGTGCTACTAGCCCCGGCGAAAGCCTCCCACCAGACAAAATAAACCATACATAACCTGACTGAAATAGGCAGTTTTAATTATAATCCGAGACGCTAGTCCGCGTTTACTTAACACATTGGTTACGCATACGTTTAAATAGACACTCTATAAGCTTTCTTTTCGAGTTGACTTGTAGACAGCGTCATTATTTATGCACTTTTTATTCACAATTATCTTATAAACAAGGAGGTGTCGGTCGCCTTTGGAAATCTGGGTCGACATTAAACATTTTAACATAATTCTTTCACCTCCTACATAGCCGCGCCAGTAGTAACTTCCTCAAATAGGAATTAATTCGAGTCCGTTTACGGTAAACATGAATGGTATATTTAGAGCCGGTTGAGGATTTAAAATAACTTACAGGAGAAACTATTCTAAACAAGTTTATATCTAGATTTGTACAAAGAAGGCTAACTTTTTAAGCCCACCAGATAGCGCGAGGTAACTATCTTAGGTTTTGTTACGCGCAGAATATTATTATTTATTTCGTACACATATAAGAGTCTAATGAGGAACAAATTAGATTTTTAGTTGTTATTTGAAATTAAAGCCACTCGATAATGCTTCAATTTGCACAATACTATGTATTTCGAAAACCAGATTAGAAGATATATACTCGAAAAATGTTTCACTCTACGCGGGTGCCAGAGAATAAAAGAGCATGGTTGAAAGAGCTTACAAACTTAGCAAACCCTTATAAAGTCGATTTGTTGTAGCACATTTCCAAAAATTGTAATCGTCCAAACAGTACTATAGTACGTGTCACGTCTGATTTTTATCCTCAGGCATTAAATGCAGACATTATGAAACGTTGTCTCAGAGATAAATGTATCATATGTCACAGAACAGTTTAAAGAGTTGCCAACCGATTGTTCTCAGAGTGGGACACTTTCACTGTCTTATACAAAACCCTCTGATCCAGTTCCTTATCGGCCGGTGGGATTAATATCGGGCTGCGGTATAATTTCGTGCGCATTCACGCCACGTCACATAAATGCTTGTATAGTTTATAGACACCTCGGTGCATTGTTAGGCAACACTTTCTATTCTACGCTACGGGTAACGGGGTAATGTGTCATATACTCTGATTTAACTAGAGGTTCGAAAATGGGCAAATATAAAACTTCATTATAAGTTTTACGTATTTAAATCACATATGTTACATTAACAGGCTTATAGAGATCAACTGTAGAAATTAACTAGTCTTTTGTGTATTTACGGCATTTTCTGATATATTAACTTGTTTGTAATATTTAGTCAAATTTTTAAAATACCTTGTGATCAACAATTAAGGCGTAAGAAACTACCTGAAATTTCCTAAGGTAGAAAAAAAGTTGTAAACAACTTTGAGGTCACCTACAACGAGAACTGTTCATGCACAAGCGTCTTTGGCTGAACATAGATTCTCTTGGAGGGATTTCATTACTAAACAGTCTTGAGAAGTTTTATTCAGCGTCTCTTGACTACCAAACATGAGTTTTTTTTTTTTTTATTCACTACGTTAGCCCTTGACTGCATCTCATCTGATGGTAAGTGATGATGCGGTCTAAGATGGTAGCGGGCTGACATGTTAGGGGTATGGTAAACTCATACTCCTAATTGGTTTATATACGACATCGTGCCGGAACGCTAAATCGCTTGACGACACGTCTTTATCGGTAGGATGGTAACCAGCCACGGCCGAAGCCTCCCACCAGACCAGACTCGAGCCGGGAATGGAACCCAGGACCTCCGTCTTTAAAATGCAACACCGAACGCGCCAGTACTAATCTTGTTCTAATTGTTGCTCTTGTTAACATGAATCCGATTGCTATGACAGTAGATCGGATTACTGTTATTCATTGATCGAGATAATCAATAAAAGAGGTAAGTTTGAATTAAACAAGTTAGTTAAATGCGTGTAACCTGCCTAATTACAACTGTAAGTAGGCTGTTGACATAATCAACTAACTGACTGATATCTGGTCAAGATCCAACAAGATGGAAGTATGAAATATCAAATTAGGCATTCAATTAGCACCGTAATAACCACACCGCACCATAATAATTTCCATGCGCTTGTTTATTAAATAAAGTATTCGACTATACGTTATTCAAATAAGGCATAAAGATTTCAATAATTTTGCATTTTAAAAGTCACAATAACAAAAAAAAACGTTGAATTATATCAAATGTCACTTTCACTGTGAACAAGATAACAAATTAGGTCACGGAGCTGGTCTTGAAATAGTATTGATACTCGTCAAATTTCTAGTCGTAAACTTTAATGAATTTGCACAGAAAGTGGAAATTCATAAATTCAAAATATTATAAGATAAAATACACTATTTACTAATCATAGGTCAATCGGAGCCACTAGCGGAGGACACAAGCGGAAAATTCCGTGAAGTGATGGAAGCATTCATAAAAACCAGCACATTTACTGATGCCCAGCATTGGACAGCAAATGATATAAGAATCTTTTTGTTTCCATTTCATTAAAAATGGGCCCATGGCTGCAATTTCACCAAATGATAATTTCTTTTATTCACTCACAAGTGAGCCCATGACGGCGATCTCAGCTGGTGGTATAATTGATGATGCAGGCTAATATGTCAGCCGGCTAACCTATTAGGGGTATGGTAAACCCAATCTCCTAATTGGTTTCTACGGGCCATCGTGCTGGAACGCTAAATGAATTGGCGGCACGTCTCTGTCGCTGGGGTGACAACTGGTCTAACCAGACCAGATCAGAGAAGAGTGCAGTTTATGATGGTAGCGGGGTAACATATTGGAGATTTGGCAGTTATATAAGGCACATAAGACCAAGAGATTTAGCGTTCCAAGGCTAAATCTCTTGGCGGGCCAAGGGTTTAAACTAGCAGCGATCATAGATACACCAGAGATATATGTGTACTTTTGTATACACGTCATCATCATCATCATGATCAATCCATTACCGGCTCACTACAGAGCACGGGTCTCGTCTCAATATGAGATGGGTAAGGTCCACAACACTCGCCATGTGCGGATTGGCAGAATTCACACGCCTTTACGAACATTATGGAGAACTCTCAGGCGTGCAGGTTTCCTCGTGATGTTTTCCTTCACCTTTGAAGCAAGTTAATAAAAGAAGATATTTTAATTGTTTTTTAAAAAACGCACATAACTCCGAAAAGTTAGAGGTGCGTGCCCGGATTCGAACCGCCGGCCTCTGATTAGGAGGCTGACGCCCTAACCTAGGCTATCACAGCTATAATGTATACACGTACGTT
The DNA here is from genome assembly GCA_928268935.1 of Lasiommata megera. Lineage (NCBI taxonomy): Eukaryota > Metazoa > Arthropoda > Insecta > Lepidoptera > Nymphalidae > Lasiommata > Lasiommata megera. Next base: position 13,614,137 of record OV743315.1, on the reverse strand, counting down.
ACACTATATATGTAATAGCTTTGTATCATATAGCAATATGTCATATGACACGAGGAGAGACGAAGCGTAGCACAGCACATACGGAGCTCCGGTTTCCTGTGGCACCGCATTATCGACGTTTTACGATATTTCTTGTGAAACTAAATTATCATGATGGGTATAAATAATCTCGAATGGAATTGATATCGCACGCACGCAATAAATCTCAACTTTTATTTCGAGACACGCCCACACTCATAACAGTTCTTGTACCCGCATTAACGAATTGAATTCGCAAACAGTTGCATCTTCGAATAATGTTAATTTGTAGAATCATTTCCGATATTTCTACCTACTGATAAATGAAGTGAACTCAAAGAGTTTGTTCTTCTAGATGTTAAAGAGTTAAAAAGAATTAATTTTTCTTTTATACATTATAACCTTGAAAGGTACTTTTATATTTCATATAACATCTGGATTATGTATTTATATTGTATATATATTTTTGTAACTAAGTTTCTATGTGCCCCTTCATATGTATGACTCAAATTAGAAAAATTAATTTCATTTGTCCGTTTTGTAGTTGCTTGTTAATTTTTCACTTCAATCGGACGTTATATTTGTAATAAGGTTGGAAATATTTGTGCCCATCTTTTGAATACAGGTTATAAACTCGACAATCCTAAGGGCAACATAATATGATCATCATCATCATCATCATCACCACGATCATCCCATTACGGGCTCACTACAGAGCACGGGTCTCCTCTCAATATGAGAAGGGTTTGGCCATGTGCGTGTGGATTGGCAGACTTCACACGCCTTTGAGAACATTATGGAGAACTCTCAGGCGTGCAGGTTTCCTCACGATGTTTTCCTTCACCGTTGAAGCAAGTGATATTTATGATGAGTAACAAAGCAATCCAATATAACTTCCACTGTGTGGTTCAACCTTTAACTTTTCGCCTAACAACATCAAATTTATCTAAGTTAATGTCTTATCTGACAAACGAAATGCAAAAAGTACGCAATTAAATAATTTAGAAAACACTACACTTATGAAAACTTGCGACATTAAGTCACCATATTGATATCTTTTAGATTTAAAGAGCCTGGTATGATATACGGATTCTAACAATTCTCCATACATCCAACTCTGTTCAGGCCTTAAAAAAGTTATGATGGAATAAAAAAACTCTGAATACATTACACTCCTTTTATGGAAAGTTTTGTAATAGAGGAGTTGGTTTAAGTACATTAAAAAACCTTAAGTACCCTAACCCCAAGGTTTCGGTCGAGTGCGCCGCTGTTGCCGTGACCCAGCCACCAGGCGACGAGAACGAGCATCGCTTGGTTTTAGTGGGTATGCTGGTCGCCAGTCTGGCCGCCGGGGAGTCCCGCATACCCCGTCGGAAGCGGCGCAGTCTTGCCAGCGTCGCTTCGAAAGGGGATGCGTAAACGCATTTCCCAGCGTGAAAAAAGGAAACCCTTCCCCCGCATTATTGAAGACTGACTGTGAAATATATTAGCCCTTCAATTTCACCGTCATAGTCGGGTGAAAACAAAACAACGGCTAATAACTGGTCCAGTCAATTACAGTGAACGAGAAAGCAGAGTAAAGCTGCGAGCGATTATTTAGGGTCGAGTAAACTGAATGGCACTCAACTATGCAGCGCACACCCGTATCGTATCAATTTGGTTTGCAATGACACTAAAGCCTGGATCGCACAGCGGAATTTCACCGCACGGTTATTTATCCGAGACCTTTTAACCTAACACGCCCTTATCGATCTTTACCGGGACAGCTGAAATAGTCGTTTAGTAGCCTGACTAATAATAATATAATTTCTTTATTATGGCAACTAGGCCCAATTAAATAAAATGCGAAACAAAAATTAAAAATAAATTAAACATTAAAATTATCAAAATTACAATTTTAAAAACTGTTTGTAGATTGGAGAGTTGTATCGGTCTATTAAAGTTCTCAGAATGCTGTTAATGTCTATGTTGGTAATAATTTACTAGCTAACTTTTCGGAGTTGACGTGTCTTTTATAATATTGTCAGGAAACCGACATGCCTTAAAGTTATGCATATTCATAAAGTATATACTCTACTAATCCAACGCGGTAGACTAACGCTACTAAGGAGATCCAGGCCCTTTGGTCAATCTATTCACCCTACTTTTGTTTTTTATAGAAGAAAGGTTATTTGTCACTTATTAATCTACATGAAATATGTACTTAACGGAGTGACACAGTTAAGAGGTCATATTCACTATTAAAGTTTTAATAACGCAAGTAAAGTATATAGTTAATAAAATCAATATAAAAAAAAAAGAAATAATCTTTCGCAGCGCCTATTGATTGACCAAAACGTTGTATGAAAATGTGTTCTAAATTTATTCTTGGGTAATACGAAATTCCGCATCTAATTGACCCATATGCTACCAGAAAAAGGGCATGTTATAGTAAAACCTTAAAATATATTTTTTTTGACAGGCCTTTAAAAGGTGCTTTTGATGCGTGCTTTCTTTTTTTTTTCATTGAAAATAACTAACACGTATTAAGTTTTCTAAACCCCCGACATGAGTTGGAAGAGAAGAAGAGAGATGAACACGTACGAGTATTTCAAAACAAAAACGCCTTATAAATTTGCAGTGCGTGCTCACCCTAAGAGACAACGCTGTTGGCCTAATCTCGAGAAACTAGAAGGTATTGTCCAATAGTTTATTGTTAGGGCCTATAGTAGATTACGGATTCGGTTTAACAGTCGAGATGATTCGTGGTGGGAGACGGAAATGGCGACGGAAGCGGCGTCACGGTCGGCGGCGCGCGCCGTTGTGACGTCACAGTGCGCCGGGTCCCCATTATAAACAGGTTTAGATATTTTCTGTTATGTTTTATAATTAAAGCATTACTTATGGAAACTGTTGCAATTGTGACACACAGATTTCTATAATACCAGGTCGGCCTGTAGTTTTTCGCAGAGACATAGATACAAATACAATTTCACCATTGAATTCCTTATAACAAAATATGCGCAGTCACTCGTGAATATATCAGATCAATCAACGGGGCTAATGGTAAACATGACGCATCTAAAGATCGTTGCATATTTCCGGAAGATTTATATAGTAGTTTATTGAACCGAATCAATCGGTTTTACTATTTACTACCGATGGAATAGGATCAGCTGGAGTCGAGACTCGGTCAACTCCGGATACAGTAGTCAAGTTAGTTACGTGCAATCTTTTTTACCCGCATAATGAGCCATATTTTGCATGCCTAGCCTGATATAGCATTCTGGGCTTAAATGATATTTAATAAAACGAAAATACACTTTATTGTACACAACAGAAGAAACACAAAGAAAAGAAGGTACAATAGGTGGCCTTATCGCAGGCAACCTAGAGACCAGGGATATAATATATATAAGCAGGCTTAGGGTGTACAATTACAAATAAAACATGATATATTTATAACATAATAAATAAAGGCCAAACCCTTTTCATATTGAGAGGAGACCCGTGCTCTGATCATGATAATGATGATGATATAATAAATTATTAATTCTTTTCCGATATTATAAAAAAAAATACTATGCAATATTACTGCAACCAATACATTGCCTGCAAAGGCCTTCACGTCTAGACGAGAGAAACTGGCTTGTGCCGTGAATCGAACCGAGGAACTCCCACCCAAAGGTTACATATCACTGCAAAGGGAGGTCGTCGTAAACGTAAAAGTAGAAAGCCGTGTCATTTGTAACTGAAGGCACATAAAACGCACGTGGTTTCGTTTTCATATCGCAGTTATGGCCCCCTCGGAATGGCTGCGATCACGCCAATCCACAAATTGGATCGCAGATGCTTTCCCAATTAATCGACACGTAATAGACAAATTGCGAACATATCGTGCGCATTACACAACAACCCAGTGAAGATCCAACTTTCGTCTTCCACCCGGAGATGATATAGGGCCATAACATTTTACGACTCGAAATTCGATGTTTCTTGTTATGCTATATCTTACATAGATGAGATGAGGGTTATAATTTACATTATTTAATAAATTATAACGGATTATAAGGATGGGCACCGATTTAATACGGTTTTCATCTGATTCGTTGTTCGGTTGCAGATTCTTCTGGCATTTCTTCTGGCAGAGCTTCTTTCCGAAGCTCGACAAACAGCCCGGTTACGCTGTGGCAACCAATAGGGTTTGTACAGCTAATAGACAGTCCGAAAAAAAAAGAAAAAAAAAATAAATGTTCTCATATTTTTCAAAAACCACATGGTTGATTTTGATGCATTTTTTCCTGCCTGCTTTGTTACTTCGTTTTGTTTTTCACATATATTTTAACTATAGACTAGTGTATAACTTGATTCTAAGACGCAGTTAAAATATTGTTTACTAAAATCTTTGTTTAAATACCGTCGCGCAGTTCTCTGATTGTTATCAAAATTCTTTCGGATAAGAACTTTGATAAAATAATATATGTTGTGAAAAACAGGTAGCTTTGTGACGATTCTGAAGATATGAGAGATGAAACGAAAATCACAAGAAATAAAATAAAAAGAGATAAGAAAATGATCATTTTATAAAGTAAAGAAATTAACAAAGACATTGTTTAGGTCATATTTTAAAAGCCTGAGGCGTTATTGTGTTATAAAACTAAACTGCAAAACAGGGTAATTGTTAATATTCTTACAATAAGGAGTGAAGTAAACTCTTTACTTCGCTCCTAATTGTCCGTATGTGTTTCGCGTCGGTCACTATGTATTAAAAATAAGAGCAGAGTCTCAGACAAGACTCAGAGACTACAGACAAATTGTCTCAACATGACAAACGCGGATAGAAGTAGCCCGTGGTGCTTTTCAACGTATGAAAAAAGTGCTCACTAGCCGTAACCTGTCCATCGTGCTACGTAAACGCCTTTTACATTGTTATGTATGGCCCATACTTCTCTACGGATGCGAATCAAGTCAGAGGATCAAAGAAAACGTCTAGAGGCATTTGAGATGTGGGCTTATCGACGGATGTTAAAGATCAGCTGGACCCAAACGGTGACCAATGAGGAGGTCTTGCGACGTGTTGTACACCTTTGAAAAAAGAGAGAGAGAAAAAAGTTGCTTATCTGGGGTATGTGCTTAAGCATGACAGATACAAGCTCCTGCAACTCATAATGATGGGCAAAGTAGCGGGAAGGAGGCGCGTCGTTCGCAAGAGGAAGTCTTGGTTGCGAAACATCAGGGAGTGGACAGGGATCGCAAGTGCCGCCCAGCTTTTCAGCCTCGCGAGAGACAAGGCAAAATATGCCATTCTGACTGCCAACCTTCACTAGTTGGAGAGGCACCTAAAGAAGAAGAAAATTATCTTCTAACTAGATTCTGCACGCGACTTCAGAATTGAGTATAAATTTTCGCACTCGTTAGCAATTTTTAATCTTCCCACAGGAACTATTTGAGAGATCGGTATAGAAAATACATGTCCTTTTCCATAGCATAGGTGAAATGCATACCAAATTTCAAAGCTGTTCCCTGTTTCCCTCGGGAAATCGGGATAAAGGACCGCCTATGACCTTTTCATTGTCAAAATCGACATCCCGAAGTCCGCATGTATTCGAGGATGTCGCGAACGTTGAAAATTGTCGTTTGATTGGATTTTACATAAATTTATATAAGAAGTTTGTGTAATGATTATTCATAATTTGTCGTAAGTCGTTGTTTTGATTGAAAGATTCCTTATAAATAATACGGTCCGTCGCCTTGTCAGGGAAGGATCATTCTTGTTAGAGTTGCCGGACTCTACGGACCACTCCCCCGACCAAAGCGCTCCTCTCCGAAAGAGGAGACCTAAACATATCCTTCATGACCCTGACGATCGGATGACTACTGACAACACACTCATACCACCTACCACACAATCATACGCTACACACCGTCTTCGCCGGCGAAGACGAGGTCCCCGCTATCTTACGTCATCCGGACGTGGGCTCCATCCACAGCCTCGGAGACGTACGGACCACTCACCCGTTATCCCAAACGTCGCCTAAGCCGAGGTTCGGCCTCAAAGGAGGCGCCCTTAGGCAGTTCCCATAGTTTCTTCGAGCCCTAGGGCTCAAAATTTCTTCTGGGAGAGCTTCTTTCCAAAGCTCGCCAAACAGCCCGGTTACGCTGTGGCAACCAATAGGGTTTGTACAGCTAATAGACAGTCCGAAAAAAAAAAATCTACGGACCTTACAAAGGCTGTTACGGTGGGCACCGTTGAACAATAAATTATTGCTAATTGTAAGAACTGAGTTTTGTTTCTTTTTATTCAAATTACGAAGAGAACAGTGACGTGCAATGCTGACGACACTGCCACACTTCATGCGACATGTTACTTTTTGTGGCGCGACACGTCGGTCGCTAGTTTGATCACCCGTAAGGAGCCACTTTACGAATGAGTTGTCCGTGGCGTCAGAGGGGCGTAATTCAATTACCGCGTACAGCTCATAAATGGGTTATAGACCCGGCTTCCCCAGTAGCTTTATATCTGTTAGTTTTAGCCTCTATTGGCTGATGATAAGGTTCAGGTTAATTTATTGTTGGATTCAATGCTCTACAATACGTAACATCGTATCTGCTACGTTATCGTTCTCACATCTCGTGTCATAAATGTGACTAGAATATTTTTTTGTATTATATACTACATGTTCTTGTTCATAAACTCTACAACTGTGAAATTATTTGATCAAGTTCTACTACATATATATAGCGTGGTGGACTATGGTCAAACCCTTCTCATATCAAGAGTAGACCCGTGCTCTGTAGTGAGCCGGTAATGGGTTCATCATGATGATGAAGACACACACATAATATATGTATATATATACGTAGTAGAACTTTATCAAATAATTACGTATATATATACCTGCTTGCTTTTGAGCAAGTGAACTTAAGCCGTATTTTTTTTTTACATTAATATAAATTGTAAACCGATACTTGCCGATGTTAAAACGATGTTTTTTCCAAATATGAACTCTTATGTGGTAGCTATCTTTACACAAGGCCGTACCGTCCATTGGTTTTAACTGTGCGTCTGTGTATCTATCAGTCACAACCTTTCCCTTTTATATATATAGATTACCTACTCACGTTTTCTATAACTATGTATAACTTACTCATAGGACTAGACTGGGAGATAAGGATTTAAAATAAACAGGACATTTATGATTATCAAACACAGTATCAATATGTTTAGGGAAGCAAAATTGCGAAGTTATTCTTAGTTCCTTAAAGGCTGAAATCACCACTAAGCGATAAGTCCGCCACTTGTTTTCTGTTTCATCAATTTGTTTTATACATATAAAAAGTACAAAGTAAAGTAAAGGAAACTTTGTGAGAATACGCGTACGAGTAATCATGGATGTAAGCTCTAAAATACTTGAGAGAGCGATTACTTCATTTTTTTGGAAAAATAATACGATATGACAAATTTCATTTAAATCAAGCCACGAAAAAACAAACATGCTAAAAAACTTACGCATCTATAAGTTGTTAGAGTGCCTGTGTCGTAAAGGCCTTTGGACTTGTATACGACAAACATGATATTCGAATCAATTGAAATTATTCTAAGTAAAATGCACCGCTCACATTCTAGAACTTATAGAACCGTAAACGATAAAATGGTGTGTTGAGCACTTAATTTTCGCTCCGCTCTGTGCGTAAATTTAATCAAATCAAAAATAGCTTTATTCACATAAACCTATTACAGGCATCTATGAATCTTTCATTTCATTATTTCTATTCGTGAGGTGTTGGTGATAACTACACTCGACAACTTAAAACTAAAGCTAAGAGGGTTCAAAGCGTGCCCAGGTCTAAGAGGAAACCCAAAACAAACTTAGCCGGTTTTTTTTGCTATCACCATCTCACATAATCAATAAATTATATTACCTATGGAGATAGAGCAATTCACACCCAAGCTTTTCTCTCGTTTATATAATCCTTAATGTCGTAATATGATTTTTCTATAAGCTTTCGTTTCATAAAAACTTTGAACTTATTGATATATCAATAGATAATGTATTAGATAAAGGAAAGGGGTACTCGGGAGGGCGGAGCCGCGGTCTAGGACTAGTCTAAAAATGCCCGAGTGTACTATTGCACCATAAATGGCGAATGCACGGCGATTTATTACCGGTTAATATTTATTAACTAAAAGTTTAACTTGTTTCACTTGACCTGAAAAAAAAAACAAGGAATTCGGACTAAACTGGCTATTGGCACTCAGTAATGAGGGGCGCACATTAGACACGAATTGCTGGAGATCTATAAGTCTGACTTTTATTAGTAAACTGACAAGATAAGATGGTTTTGACTCGGTGTCATTTTAAATAAATATAAACGATTTTTTGTGTCGGAATTTGGCGTGCTGTGTTATTTTTGTTTTAACCCCAAGAAAACAAGCAAACCCCAAATAGTATAATTCTTTGTTTCGTATTGTAAAGACCATCCTCTATTTTTTTTATACACTGCATTAGAACTGATGGTAAGTGATCACACAGTCTAAGATGGTAGCGGGCGAACCGGGTAGGGTATGGGAAGCCCATAAGTCCCAATGGGTTTCCTCGCGACATCGTGCCGGAACGTTAAATCGCTTGGCGACACGTCTTTGTCGGTGGGTTGGATTCAAGATTCTTCATAAAAGTAACGACGCAAATAAGACACAGAGAAACACATTGGAAAGATTTTTGCAAAGATACGTGGAGTAGCGAAAAATAAACGAGTCCATCTCTGCTCCCCTCAAGCATGACGACAAATACATGGAAGTGCATTTAGTTTTTAAATTTTTTCATTCTATTGTATAGCTTACCGACCAGTTTTATGTAGCAAAACGGAATGACCGCGAACACGGCTGTTTTGCTTTAGTTGCTTACCTGAAAGAGAGAAAAAAAGAATAATCAACGATTAGATTACGCAGTCCGATTGCAAAAGTCACCGGGCGCAAAAAATAAAAGAAATAGCTGGTTGTAGGTTAGTTTTTAGCACAAAATCCAGTGCAAGTTTATACCTACTTACATTCAACTTTGTAGGCTATGACAATGACACTAATTTATGTCTCTAGTATTATACCCGTAAAACATCAAGAGTGATATTTTCAGAATTAATTAAACAAAACAAATCTTGTGCAAAAGTTAGAGATTTATCAATAGTCAAAAAGGTCTGAATAGATTGAATGAATTAGTTCGCCTGAACTTTTAGATTCGCCCTGCATGGTTCATATTTCGTGAATTCATTCATTAAATATTGAAATAAAAAACACACACAATAATAGATATGCCTTTTATTTCATTAATTAATTTTATCGTTAAATTTCGGTCCGAAAATGCAAGGTTCCTATGAAATATTTCTAATTACGAATTATATTAGGCGAGCTGGATCTAGAAAGGCTAGTATGATATATTCGTATACATAATATAAACTGCAAATATATGTAATAATTGTTGCTATATTAAAACACCCAATGAACGCCTTTAAAGGTAGATTTTTGTTTTAAGCTGGTTATTCCAGTTTCTTGGCTGACCAGACTTGTAAAGTATGATTTGGAACAAAACAGATCAGCGGTTTTCAAGCCAACACCTGACACACAGAAACGACCAACTTAATGAGATGAACGTGATTTTTTGCTACTATCACAGATGACGTAAGTTGGAGAATAATTACCGGTGTTTTCTAAAAGACATGACTAGTCTCATAAATTTCACTGCATCGATATGATTGTTTTCAAGTATCAAAACACTGAAACTTCAGTATAGAATGGAGCTTGTTTGAAAGCTTAAATTCGTCTACACCTCTCCAGTAAGCCCTCTAGGCGAAATGTTAGTATTATAAAAGTCAGAAGTTTTTTTTTTTTATACACTACAAGTTAGCCCTTGACGGCTATCTCACCTGATGGTAAGTGATGATGCTGTCTAGGATGGTAGCGGGCTAACCTGTTAGGAGTATGTTAACCCACGCTCCTAGTTGGTTTCTACACGACATCGTGCCAGAACGCTAAATCGCTTGGCGACACGTCTTTGTCGGTAGGGTGGTAGACTCGAGCCGGGAATTGAACCCAGGACCTCCAACTATATAATGTGACAGCGCGCGCACTGCGCCACGGAGGTCGTCAGAAAAAGTTCTTATATTGCGGTTTAAAAGTGATGTTTTAGGTCTATTCACGTCATAGTTTTTCGATGCTCGAGAAAGAATGACAGATATCAAGCAAGATTCGATTTCGAGCGAATAAATCCCGAGTGCATGTATCAATAGCTCCGCTTCATAACACTGACGATTATTTTCGTTGTTCGAAAAGGTGCCTAGATTAATGGCTTTTGTATAAAAAGTAATTAACTTTCGATTGGTCACTTTTTACACCGACAGCCTTTCCTTGACGAACACGACTACCGGTATCAACTAATAGCACCAGTAAATCACAATATTCTACGGTTGCGTAAACCAACAGCTCAGTTCTAAGTAGTAAACAGTACACACAATTGTGATACTTACGTAATCATATTGCTCCACTATGTTAATATAATCGAAGTGTATTTCAAACATATAATTTTAATAATTAAGGAAGTTGGTCCTGGTTTCGTAATGCAAGAAGTAATCAAAAGTATTTGTATTCAATGTGTAGTAATGTAAGAGATATTCGACTTAAACCCTCACCAATAAGAATTAAGAAATGACACTTAATTATACTACTGGCTCAAAAGCATAGTTCGAGTATGAATTCAATAATCAATGAATGTTCGACATACACAGTTACGTAATTAATATATGGACTCCTCGTTTCAAATGCGCAACGCAAATATCTGGAATGGCGTTTTGGCGCTAGTTTCCCTACCACTATTAGAATAAAATAGAATATAGAAAAATATTTATCGAAACAACACATACAGAGATAGAGACAAAGTAACTTATTATCTAATACTTATTGTAAGCATTTTAAATTAAACTATTATATAGTGTGTGTACCAAGAAAAAGGTACTGACTCGGCTTAATACTAAAGTACCCACAACGCTGGTATTCTGTCGGTACCATACTGAGGAATGTATTGTACTTAAAAGTTCAATACCATCATAGGGAAAAAAAGTTTTAAAAATACGTTATATAAAAATAAAATAAAAAAAGAGAAACTTTCAAACATACACACACAGTTTAGACAGCATACAGGAGAGTGTAATAATAAAACTAAAAACTAACATATCTTCAAATAGGCATCTTCTACTAGGCAAGCATCCACCACCTTAGACCTTAGGCTGCATCATAACTTAACATCAAGTTTAATGGCAGCCATGCGTAAAGCCTTAGGCCTAAATATTAAAAAAAAAACTTACATTCGATTTTTCTCTTTTGGTAACTGACACGTATTGTAAAGTTACATTCATCGACAATACAATGTCAATCGGTCCGGTGAATCGCAACGTACAGAACGTTCACATGCAAACATCCAATCCGCTTTGCGGTTGAAGGCCATTAAAAGCAATAAACGACAAATGAAGATCAAGCGAAGCCAGGTCACGTACGCTTTTAAATGTAATTAATATGTTTAATGTGTATTAAAAAACTATTTATAAATACAAAAGAAAATATAATCAAAAGCAATATTACGTGCTTAAACTGATATATAATTGCCAAGGGGTATGTTTAGAAACATGATAATGAAGACAGTATTTTTGAAATTCCTAGATTATAATACAATATAAAAGAAGGCATACACTACATTCCATTACTTAAACCTATTCACGCCGTGTGTCTGATAGTCAGTTTGTCTGGTAGGTATAAGGCTTTATAGCCTTACCGACAAAGAGTCCCACCATTTCAAATTACTTAAAATTTGTAAATAAAAACATATTTATATATTATTACCAATATAAGGTACCTTAACAATATACTGATGGATGGAAAATATTGAAAACACAAAATTGCTTTAGCGACTGGAGGTCAGATGCCAATACGTGATTGAATAATGTGTTATCATAATATTATACTAATCTGAGATTTTATATTTTAATAATTTACCTAACCTTTGTGCAAGGTCTCAACATACATCACAAATAAATATTTATAAAGTAATCTTATTTTATTTTTACTAGGTATAACAATTGTAACTGCTTCAGTCATCAGGAGCCAATTGCGTTTTAATAGTTAAAATGTTTAACAATTAAAAAATAAAATCTTAAATCTATCTTACACATATCAAGAGTTTTATAATTCACCCTCTTTACAAAAATTACACTAACTTAATATCGTTTATTTTATGAAATGGATTCTTAGGCGTAGAGATTCTTAGAATATGTTACGTATGTAAGTGAAGTACAGAATCCGAAATACTTACAACTTTAAATCTTTTAGATTTATAACACAACTATTTATACGTTGGTGGATAGATATACTTTTGAGTGAGAGTTTGCGTCACAATACGTTTTTCATAAGATTATTACTATGACTAATAATGGAGATCTGCTTCCTTTATCTTAAACTGATTGTACTGAACGAAGTCTTGAATAAAACTCAGCGTTTCTGTATGGATAAGAACGAACGAACCGACAAATCTAGATAACAACTATTACTAATATGACAAACAAATTGAAGCACTGTGAAGTATGAAATAACAAAGTCACACCGAACGAAGGTATAGTAGCAAACGCCTCAAGGTGACACATTATAAAATTGTTTACTAAAAATTAGTTTACTGACAGCAGAAATGTAAACAAAGTAATTAGAGAAAGTAAACAACTATACACACATGATTCATAATTCCCCAATAGGAACTATGAACCACACTGAGATTATAATGGAATTTTTACTAACAAAAATTTAATACCTACATAGTATTTCAAACATTAATAAACTGAAGTGAAAATAAATTGTTCGTAAACAAAAATAAGAAAAAATACCTTAAAATGAAATCTAATCCATCTATATATATAAAATTGCTCCTGCCCATGTCCGTTACAGACTTTGAAATAATTACTAAGTTATAAAGAGAAAATGTTTTAAAGAACATTCAAATGCATTGTTAGTTTCCAACCTATTTATAATAAGAAGAAGGTTAACACAGTACAGACTTAGTAGCTAATAGCAAACTATTTTAACAAACCAAAAAAGAATCCTAGCTACTTATGCGGTCGAAGTAGGGGACCATTTATCAAGAGGCATTGTCTTTAGTCAAGTATTCAGTACGGTACGCCAAGCGTTTAACACTTTCTATTTTTGTCTTGGTGTCAACTGGCCGTGCTTTATTGAGTGATCTTATTACTGTTACTAAGCGATAATTGGTGAGATCAAACGAGCATAATTTCAAATGAGGAACGAGAAAACAATTTCATGAGCTACATATTATGTGATTATCGTCGCATATTTTGTTCGTGAAATTCTTTTAAAGACATTTTTTCTAATATTTCTTTCACTGATGGTAGATTTTTGATTTCTAAAATCGAATTTGTAACTAAATTTATACCTTTAAGTTCATAGGATGATAAAAACTAATGTTGAATAGGTACTTATGATTACAAGAGGTCAACATTCGTTCAAGTCAGTGCCTCGTAACTGGCCAAGCGACCACAGGCTTTCAAATGCGTTTGCGGTTGATACCAATACATGAATTTCTATAGGCAACTTTAATATAAGACAGATATCAATTTTTTATTGCTCGAAATTGTCCTCAAGGAGTAAAATTATTTAATATGTATAAGGAATATTTATTAAGCTCCACAAAGTAAAAAAATAAAATGACATATATGTCAATTTGTGGTATTCATCTTGGTGAAAGAGATAGACTACTAAAAGTTAGACAAAAAGATCCACGAATACGTGTTAACCGTTAAATGCTGGTAATATTTTTTTAAAAATAATAATTTATTTATTTATGAAAAGCATAATTACATTTTATAAGTGTGAAGCCCTGTCTCCTGTGATAGTTTAAACTGTGTTACAGGAGACAGTGTCTTCCCTAAATCTATTGGTACAATAATATGCGATTGACAAAAATAACAAAATTTACACAGCCAAAATTAAACAAAGCAAAATAATAATAATATAGATTATATACTCGTAGATAGTTAGCAGAACAAGTCCTTAATAGTATTTGTATCGGGTGCCGAGACGAAAGCGTCTGACGATAACAAGATAACAGTTAGAAAGCGCGGACGAAACAACACCCACCGCGTTACGCGTTCTAAGCAAACTTGAAACAGAACCTGCACCCGTACAAATAAGGTACTAATAATGCGATCCAGTTGAAACTGTTAACCGCCTAAGCAATTTGAAGATCAATTTAAATTAAATTAAATATCTAATACTTTTACATAAGGCAAGACGATCAAGCCTGCTAGATCATATGGAACTAACGCACCTTTGTAATCTTATATCCACACAATTCGTTTTCTAGTCGTCTGGCCAAGCGATTTAGCGTTCCGGCACGATGTCGCGTAGAAACCAACTAGCAGCATAGGTTTACCATACTTCTAACAGGTTAGCCCGCTACCATCCTAGACAGCATCATCACTTGGTGAGATTGCCGTCAAGGGCTAACTTGTAGTGAATAAAAAAAAGTATCATAATTTTCGCTTGTTTGAAATAATTTGGTATTGAGAGTACTAGAATATAGATTTAGTAAAAATACTCTCGGTTATAAAGTAGATGGAACTCATGGCTGTCGACGTTTCTAATGTTCTATAGGTGGAAGGTGTAAACACTGAACAGTACATTTAAAGCAATTTAAAAAGTTAAATATGAGAAAATGTTACCCTTTGGATATTATATAATTGCTAATACAGCGGAAAATTTAAAGCCAATCGTAAAGTGTAGACAAAAATAACTGAAACGTAAACGTTTCAAGTTACGTGTCAAAGACAGAGACTCTTCAAGTAGCTCGCTCTGTTAACTAATGAGAACAGAGAAAGATTTAGAAAGAAAAAAAACGCAACATGCATATTTTTTTAGTCTGTGTTCTGTATTCAATCTAATTGGAGAAATATATTTGGA
Source organism: Lasiommata megera (assembly GCA_928268935.1). Lineage (NCBI taxonomy): Eukaryota > Metazoa > Arthropoda > Insecta > Lepidoptera > Nymphalidae > Lasiommata > Lasiommata megera. Next base: position 13,599,136 of record OV743315.1, on the reverse strand, counting down.
GAAAAAAACGTTTTCCGTACGTCAACGTACTAATGTCTGTAGAAATGTCACCAATAACTCTGACGTATCCTGTCTGATTTCGCATACTTTTTTTAGATAAGCCAAGAATTTTTTAATTTGAGAAAATTGTAAAGATAATTATCTCGTATTGTCCAACAGGTTGTCGTTATTGTCCAACTGTTGCAACGTAAAAGTCAAATAACAAATTGAACACCAGAAATAATACAAAATAAATTTGAGAAACAAAATAATTTTTAACTATATATGAATATTTTTATTGTAAACGTAAACTGTGTTTGTTATGTAAGTTTGATATTTACTTAGTTTAAAATCAGTAAGTAAAGATTTAATAACTTCCGTATTGAACATAAATTTAGTAGAAACATCGTAATGGGCACGGTGCATTGTGGTCGGTGCGCGGGCGCAAAGGTCATAACTCATAATATCGTTGTGGTTTTAAAAGCAAACGAAACGCTATACGAAATCTCTGCGTCCAATGTCAGACATCGCAAGGTCGCCGCTCACGATGAACACCTTCGCGATTCTACTTGCACGAAACAAAAGTCTGCAGTAAGAATCAACATACACCCCAGAATTAATTCACATCATTTACTATTATTGACTATTAGAATATTTAGTACTATTAATTTAGATTATATTTTATACTTAGCAGAAGTGTACAATCACATTGGCTTTTCTACGTGAAAACTAACAAATGGGCTCCAAATGCGTCGACTTGTCACTGGTGAAACTGTGTCTTTAAAAAATTGGAAATCATTTGTCACACTAATTGGGAGCTGGTAGTTTGCAAGTGGACAAGCCAATGTGATTGTGCTTAACGTCTGAATGAGTAACAAAAGTGACGGGATATCTGACGAAGAAATGTACATATTATAAGTTGTATTCAATATTAAACACATTGAATACTCAACGGAGGCCTATCTATACAAAGTATAAACTGGGCACATTTATTACTAAGTCTTATACAATATGATTAGATTTATTATAAATTTTGGACAGTAATTACTGTAAAAAATAAGCTCATAAAATGAAGTTAGGAGAGCCAATTTCATCAAAAAAGGATTGTACTTCTGAATGTAATATTCTATTAAGAGATTTCAGTATGATTATTAAAGTCGTGCGTTAATTTTGGTTTAAGGAATCAATCAATACTGAGTTCTAAAAAAAATACAAAAAATTTTGGAATGCAATTTAATGCCAAAATATAATGATGGTTATGAGATGAGCTTGCACTATAAATGAACTCTAACTGCTAAGGTACCTAAAGTCATATTTCTTATCTTGAACAAAAGACACGTGATTACTTACACGTGCCGATAATAATTACACATGTTTAAAAACTTGCATAATGACTTGAGTTGTAGGTGATTATTTTAGTTTACAACGACGAAATAAATACCTATTGAAAATTTCCCAGCATATTTCATGTCTTCTTATAATGGCGACCGTTCAGTGGCATATCTGGTAAAGTAAAGCACATTTTATGAAACTTGTTTCTGCAATCTGTGATAGTGAACCACCCATTCGAAAACAAAAATAGTGATATCAATTTGAGATATTTAAAATTAGAAGCTGAAAGTCATTTACGGTTTACTCTGATGACATAACGAGACTTTATGAAAAACCAATTCGAAATACACAAAGTGGTTTAAGGACGTAAATTAGGATTCCAACCATAAATATTTTAGACAACTTCACTCAATTGGACACTTTTTAATACAGACAAGATATATGATTTATTTAAGACATTTAACAGAATCAACAGGTGTATACTGGGCGCCATGAGAAAACAAACTGCATCCGGTACCTGCAGTTAAAATAAAACGCAAATGGGTCGACCAACATATGGTGGAGAAGATAAAGGATATTGAACACAGACTATAATTTGATTTGATCAACAACAACCCAATACTTAAATAAGAAATGCTTCACATTTTATACACTCCTTTAAAACAAGTCGTTTAGCCAGTTGGCTTCAGAAGTTTTATCTGTAATGTTATCATCCCTGATACATAGTACGTTATGCGATTCTTCTGTGATCAACGATACTTTAACTGCTTCTAAAAAGGTGCAGTTAATTCACGAAAAGAATTGTCATAAAAAAAGGAAAGCATAAATTGTAAGGATCGGATAAATAATTGAAATTTAACAGCAAATAAGAGCCCGAGTTACTAAGAGTAATCGCCAATATTAAGATGTAGAATGTAACACTGAAGTGGAAACTGGTTTTTTTATAACACCCAAGAATTTTGAACGCGTTAACGACAACAATCAAAATTACCTTAAAAAGAATCTTTGAGGAAATCCAAACGAACTTTTTATACATTTACGAAATGGACAATGAAGTAGTTTTACTCTAGCAAAATATTTTTTACATTTATAACTTTTTATTCAATTCTACTAGAACGAGGCATACCCAACTGAGCATTGACGGAGCAACTCTTTAAGATCGATGAACAATAAAATAAATCCGTTACCAGTCGTCAATGTAAATTGGAGCAATATTTCTACAATGGCTGCCCGTAAACAATACTATGCAACTGTAGAATTACACATTTCACAGCAACATATTAACCTTCAACTGGTTGAGCTGTTATTCGCAAACTTTGCACCGAAGGCGCCTGCACTGCAAACTCGTCTGCGCCCACACCTTGACATAGGCCATTACAAAGATATTAATCGTCATCGGATACAAGTTTTAATACATCTGCTCATGATTTGCATTTTCATGCCATTTATTTATCGTTTTAAGTAAACTCTTATTATCCATCCTGTTCTAGCATTAGATCTTGGTGATATTTATTTTACAGTCACATTATGTACAATGGCTTAAACATTACTTCGGATTCCTGTTTATTATCGATGTAAACAAGAATAGTTGATAATATAAACATCGTTGTTAAATTTAATACTTCGTATACGTCATTCTTGAAGTAACAGTAGTTTACAGTAATACCTTTAACGTTAACGTAATGTTACCTTTCCTAATTTAGCAATACTTATAATTCTAATTAAAAAATTAGCTTCTACAACGTCCGCCCAGAAATACCAAGTTTTCGGAAAAAAGACTACACATATTGTGCGGAAATATTTTCACTTGCATACTTCAATGTTGAGTTATAATTTACAAATATAATACAATAGAATTTATATGAAAACACATTTCACATTTATTTGTTTAGTGTCATTTTTTTATATTTTAGGTCTTCTGATTTTAAAAAGCGCGACAAATTGTTTTTTCTGTCCTCTCTTGATGTTAAAAACATACAATAAATACTGAATTGACCGAAACATGTTGAAATCTAAACGCACATGGCGGATACAATAACACTTCCCAGCCAAACTCTTAATTTTTATGTCATGAGACAATGCATATCTCTAGCCACTCACTATATCCTTTCCTAAGCTGCAGTCTATCTCTGAAGCAAATTTCGGTTCAGTTATTTAGGCTCAAAACATAACAAACACACAGTTACTTTCGTATTTATTATATAGCATATAATAGGGAAGTAGGCATACTAGGGATTGAAAAAACTAAAAAATAATTATTACAATTTGTTCAACATTGTTATCATCAAATGTAAGAAAGTTTGATTTCGATCATTAGAATTTTATGGATATTAATACAATGATAGATAAATTAAATATTTATGAGATAACGACTAACTCAGGTAACAGGTCCTACGTGACTTCCAAGCAATATGCTGTTTTGCGAACAAAATTACGAAATCAAAACTGTTATTACACACAGGTTTAACGAAATACGAGGAGGTTTATGACGTACGCAATGCAATTATCTACCCGCATTATATTGGAATTATTAACACTAGGTTTTATGAAATCAATATGACAATAACAAGTAGAAAGTCGAAACACGCACAATGGGCATCACCGTTCCGACCCACTAAAAATGCGGGTGTTTAAATAAATACAACTACTATACCCTTCGTTATTACTAGTACACTGAGGTGAATTATTGTAATCTGTAATATCACAGAACAGAGAAGAAATATTTTCCAATTTAAAAGATGGTATTTGGATTGAATACGTAATATTGCCTATTGTTATACTTTTAATCTACTGGCAAGATGGTTTTTGTCGATGCCGGCATTTTAAATAAAGGACGTCAGAGTAGTCAGTTTTAAAGTTTCAGCGGCAAAAACAAAGTAGTCATAGCATAGCCAACCTGTGGTGCAAGAGCCGTTGGTGTTACTGAGCCCGCCGTTTTGCTGGTATCCACGATCACTAATCGTAACTACGATGGGCTGCATGACGCCCTGCTTGACACACCCCGACCACAAATTTTCCCATCAGTCACTGGGCTAGAACATGCAGCTGACAATTCAACACTGGGCGACACTGACGACCGAACCACTGAGCCGAGACCGTAACACGCACTCACAAGCGATTGTTACCGTTCCCTACTCTGCATACAGATTGATTTCCGACACTGTTTCCTCGGGTGACATTATACAAACTTCCAATGTTTGGGAAACAATACCCTTATATTCAGGTTAAAACTGAATTCGATTTTAATCGGAAACCTATACCCGTTTCGTAAATCACCGCACTTATAAAATCACTGTCAATATTGGATGGAGATACAAGCAAGCAAAATCACAAATAATTTGTATCTTGTAACAGTTCGATATTTTCGGCAGCGAATATAGCGCGTTTATTCCACACAATCGTCCTTAACACTTGAACGCCTCGAACGTACTGACCGGAGGCAGCTGTGCGAGACAGACAAAAAGAGAAAGAACTATATTCTGACGTATACGAGGCTTGCAAGCATTTGCTTCCCCAGTAAGTGCATCGGGAAATCTAACTTGAATCATTGTGAATAAGGCTCGTTTTGGCTTTATTGATATTTCTACAACAGCACAGCTGAGTCAGTTTCCTCGAACATAGCGTGTGGAAATTCGAGATGTTTTGAAAGGTAGCCATTGAGTGCGAAAGAGATGGCTACAAAGAGCGAATGCAGCCGATTCAGACCACGATCACAAGCCGAACACCAAGGCCGGCTAACGTCACGTTTCTGCGAAGACTAGACAAGCCCTTATGTACTACGTTAGAGTATATATGATTAGTAGGTATGAACTATGTTTAAGTTTATTGCCCTTAAAGTTAATTCAAAATATACTTTGGCTTAAACGATGGATGGAGTTTTTGTAGCAATGTTCTTTTGTTTAATTTATCAGATCTTCTCAGGATGATTAGTTAAATTTATTGTAAGTGAGAATTTTACACATTTGGTTGCATTATTGATGCAATCTTCCTTTCTTTATTTACGCTACAACTTTTGAACTATATATATATATATATATACCTAAGTCAGTTATTATTATAGGATTCTACAGAAGTTACAATAATTTGCTTACTTCGACAAAGTTTCATCGTAAAAAACAAATATTCGTAACATTATACTAGTATATTGACAATAAGGTCCGATTGCGTTTTCGTTCCAGTTTCGAAACACAAAAATAGTTATATCAGATAGTAATCTTAAAAAATAAAACATATCCTTCCTTAACCAGCATTAACAACTATTATCAGGTAACATCGTTCAAGTGGCAACCTGTCATTGATAAAATAAAGGTGTCAAGTGCTTCAAAATTTTCACTTTAGATTAAAATGCCCTTTTATGGGATGTCTTTTATCATACATATCTGAGAGTGATTATCATAACTCGCTCGCAACCGTACGATGCATTGTTGACTTAGCTCAGATCTGGTCGACAATTATTCATGTTTTCTCTCTCGGCATCCGTTACCCAGTCGAGCGTGTTTCTGCAGATAATCACGCGCGGTATCCATTTAGCCGAAAAAGGTATATTTATTAAGCGAGGTCCATTGGATAATCCACAGGCATCACTTGTACTTTTGTAAACGTTATTTTACAATGATTATTTGTAAATAAAAACAATCTAACAACTAACCACACGAATGCAGGTTGAAGGTTGATAGAGATAGATCATTCTAAATACACGTAAGGTAATAGGACGACATAAAGCTCAATCTTGAATGGTGATTTTTCGTTGATTACCTCGCGTGTCATAGTGACAAAGAATAATATCTTCAATCCGCAAATGGAAAGTGGATACTGGCGAAATTTAATATATATATTTACTTGAGCACCGCTTTATGACTAAAGATATGTAGCTCTTCATTTTGTTGGATATTTTCCTTGTTGTAAAGTTTTAAACACTCTTTTTAGAGTATGGGAATTGGTCCATATAAAAATAATATTTAATTCATCGCGACATTGTCATCTATTCGAACTATCAAGTTAAACTTCGCAAATCACAGTTGTGACTCGTACGAGTGTGATACCGTAACGTAACACTGATTTCAGTGTTGTAAAGAATATCATTGGATATTTTAGCTCTTTTCCGAGATTTTCAACTTCACATTCCCCGGTTATTAATCTTCATAGGAACAACGTAGGTCTCTTATGGACATGACTAGTCAGGAATTTTATTTTCGTTTAAATAATCCTTATTTTTGTTAAAGGAATATATCCCCCGATAAGATGCTAGTAAGAAAAAACTATAACTTATTTTACAACGCCGTTTAGATGGTAACCACAATGTTAATTCGGCTGCATTAAAATTAATAAATAATAATCTAATTACACAACTTGCGGAATACACAAACTCGTAATCATTTAAATCCGAAATCGGAATAATTGCTTCATTGCGATTGCGTTACTTAAGGAGAAAATGTTTAATGTTAAAACACAATATTATTTCTTTTCATAAAATTAATGCAAAGGTAGACATGCGCGCTAAAGAAAGTTGTCCAAGTGCTTGGAAAGTCTCAGTTGAGTCGTTAGGATTCTGGACATTGTGACAGTTTGCAAGATGCATTTCAGATAAGCGGAGATGGCAGTGTTGAATTGATTTACATTTGCATACAAAACTACGTGCACGAGGTATTGTAGTCTCTCGACATAAAATAAGAACACGAAATCAATACCCACATGTTCACAAAGGAAGATGAAGGAAACCATATTCGAAATGAAAATCTTTTCAAACAGAATTCTAAAAATAATCAAGAATTGTATATGTAATGTAGTAGTTTACATGTTATAATGTTTGTATATTAACTAATAGTACTTTAATTCATAATTATACCTATAAATACGGAGGAACAAGTTCGGTGGTGTGTTTTTGGAAAGATCTATGTTCAACAGCGGACGCTAGTAGGCTGTTGATCATGATGATGATGATGACAATGATAATGATGATGATGATGATGATGATGACATCCATACCTTAATATAAATAAAATCCACATGTCTGTCTGAGGTTCGATTAGTGATAAACTGCAAATACTATACAATTTTAAAATTATAAAAATTATGTATTAAAATAATTTTATTATTAAAATTGGACGTAGCTATACAATACGGATCCAATCCACAAAAACATCTAAATTGAATACTTGTCATCTAAATGAAGAGACGTATCACAGAGATATGATGGATGTATATCTGGAATTGTCTAAAATTTGTTAAGTATTCAGCCCAACGTCACAATTCTATCTATTTAAACTAAAATAAACTTGCTCAATGTGGGTTGGATAATTTTTACATGATTACGTCCAATGAAGGCAAACATATGTTAAGATTTCCTTAAAATAAGTATTCGTTAACACAGGGGGAGGTATAAGGTTGGCGTACCTTCTAATGTGTACCGCTCCATAAACCTCCATGCCTCAGTACCTTGGGGCCAGAATGGTTTGCTTCTTCATTATTAACGATAAACATCTCAGATCACTTGATATAATACGGATCTGATTGCTTAACGTGATCTCAGAGGCTTTTGGGTAAGGTAATTCGTGTTGCCACCAACAGAAAACCTTACTACATCGAGATTGCGTTGAAACCCTGTTGCATCTCGATTCACCACGTTAAATAGCGACATATTATACTAGTTTATATAAATAACTTTGAATAAATTAATATATAAAAAGGAAATAATTTTCTACTCAGATTCTAACAAACTTTACACTAAAACTTTACAAAAAATTTATTTACACCTTTAGCCAAGTAAGAAAAATTTTAGTTAGTGTTCATAACACGAAAACTTTTTCCATCTAATTAATGTGGAATTGGTATTGAAATAGTGCAGACTACGTCAATAAAATAGTTAGTTATCGCACTATTCGAATGCGCTTCATGAAGTTCAGTGTTTGAATCCCGTTTCGTACCAAATATAGTTTTTCTGCTTTAGATACCAAGTGTACCCAATGCCAGCCCAAAATTAATTATCAAAACGTCAGTACAAGCGCGAAATATCTCTCTCCTTTGATGAAAGAGACCAATTCTAGTATTCTTTTGCTGCTATACGTAAATTGTTTATTAAAGTGTAAGTTACGTTACGGTGTTGCGTAGAAACCGAAGGGTTATGGGTTAAATATAACTACAGCCATACCCTTAACTGGTTACCCCATACCATCTTATACTGCATCATCACGTAAGACCAGGTGGGATTGCAGACAAGGGCTAAAATAGTACAGTAAAAAAAAATTAAATGAGATTATTTTCAATCTGTTAACAATTTTTTATTGATCTAAAGTCATGAATCACTAGTTCAGTGTAACTCTATCTTACACCACGCTGAAAGATTGAATGACGCACGAATGACGAAACCATAAAAAGGACCAAGTACTTCAGACAAGGGTTGGGACTTGGGTTGTAATAAAAAATCGATTATGCGTTGGCGTCTAATACTAATGACCGTTTTGTTTTAACTTTTACCTGCGTTCGGTGGATTAAGATAAAAGTATCTCACTTAATAAGATAAAAAGAAAGTTACTGAATTTGTCTCCTATAACGCTCTAAGATAAGTGTTGCGGGGATGTGCATTATTTAAGTAATTCGATATAAAAGAAAATTGTAGTGACGTCACAACTTGCTTACTTAATAGATAAAACCAGTATAATTTGATGACATATCACAGTTAACAAAACATAATGATTTTTATATTTACTAACAACACATTTAAATATGCAAATTTATCAACTATTAGTTGATGTCTACGATACTATCATCATCATCATCATGATCAACCTATTCCGGCTTACTACAGAGCACGGGTCTCCTCTCAATATGAGAAGGGTTTGGCCATAGTCCACCACGCTGGCCATGTGCGGATTGGCAGACTTCACACGCCTTTGAGAACATTATGGAGCACTCTCAGGCGTGCAGGTTTCCTCACGATGTTTTCCTTCACCGTTGAAGCAAGTGATATTTTAATTAAAAAACGATACTATACGTCTGCGTATATAAGGTTTTAATTAAACTACTATGAGAATAAGCAACGTTGACTCCAGTCAATAAATGGAAGGATGACCAACTATGGGTCTGAAACCATATTTGCATTCTTGCCTTTCTAACGAAACCAGTTTGGGGCACATCTGTTGAATGATTTCAAAGTCTATAACGGACATGGGTAGAAATAGATTAGCTATAACCGGCATGCGTTGTAATGTTCCGTTAAAAATATGAATATATTGATTTGTGGCGCGAGGAACCCTGGCGAGCGCTCTCAGAAAGCTACCAAAGTTTCACGACAATCTTTGATGGTTTCCGAAAGCATTGACACATTCAAACATACATATTTATTTGTGTAGATACCACGCGTTTACGTATAGGGGACACGTCACATATCAATCGCTAATTAGTTCAAGGAAGTGTTAGGTAGTAAAAATATATTATTGACTTAATTTATACTGTAAGGTTTCGCCTGTATAAAGACGTCGTGTTTTCAAAATAAAATACTTTTAATAATTTTTTACTGTAATTTATCACTATAACAATATTTCACCTTCCCATCGAGTTCTTGACCCCCAACCGCCATTATGTCATCTGTCAAACAGAGACGCCGATTTTTTTGACCACTGATCATATACAAAAGTCTGACAACATTCATTGCTATCTTGATAAAGTAATAATAATCGACAAACTACTCCTTACCTCAAGTAAGCCTTGTAAAAGAATGTTTGGACTTGACTTGGAAATGCTAACGTCGTTACAATAAAAACTTGGTATACAATTAACTAACAAAGGTAATTAATTTTTAGACATTACTAAATTGTCTCCTAGAACAGTCTTAGGTAAGTTCAACAAAGTAATATTAATTAGTACCTTATCACGAGTAATAAAATAATATTAATATTGATAAATAATGATTATCGATTACACAATTTATATTTCATGTAATATAATGAAAATGATCTCTTTACTTTGTCGGGAGGTAAGTTAAGGCTTATTACATACGTGAGTACAGGTCGGCCGTTTTATCATTTCATATATACTTCCGACTTCAAAATACGTTCATAATATTATTTCTTTTTTGCTTTTAATGCCAACATTTACTTTGCTCTGTTATTTGACATCCGCCTTCCAAGAATTGTGCAAAGAAATCAACATTATTCCGTTTGTCAAAGGCTACATGGGAAAAAAATATTATTGTTCCCAATTGTATTAATAAAATTTTGTCTAACGAGAAGTTGATTAAAATTTGTTTGATAAATTGCAACAAAGGTCATTCCAGTTCAAGCATTTTACCTTTGGCATTATTTTATTTCATTAAGTCTGAAGTAGGTTGCGAATTTTAATGAAAAGAAAAAGATGAAACAAAGCGTTTAACTTTCTTTTAATATTTCTTAGCAAGGAGCCGGGTCCAATTCGTTCAATATAATGCAAATGTCAACGAGTGCCGTTGAACCGGTTTCGATGAAAAGCATTTTTAACTACCTATCGGCGGATACCGTCGCTGTTGTTTTGAAAGCAGCAAAATATTTTTGCACACGATACGACACCTATTTGAGAGAACAAATACTATGCTATGGCGAAATTTAAATTAGAAATTACGCTTTAAATTCGATTTAAACGGCGTTTTGACTGTCTTTTTGCGATAGCACAACTCGTTCGTGTTTGTACAGCGCATCATCGCGTTTCTTTCAGAATAAATAAAATACCGCACTAATGGTTCCTTATTGCTATATCCGGATCAAAATATATTTCATCACCAGAATCCCAAGTATCTTTGTGGCAAATTTCATCACAAAAATTTACGCGGGCAAATAAAAACTATCAATACAATAAAACCACACACTGTTAATTTTTTTTAAATATAAAACTATATAAAGTAAGTTTATAAACATTTATATCGTAAACTCATAGACAACTTTGTGATAATATGACGGCAGTCAGAGAACAGCGCCATCTAGTTTTAGAATCATTTACGACAGACAAGAGGATATGGGATCGCCCCCTCTCTTTACGCAATACTAAGTGGTTCTTAAATTATGTGAGCAGGTATTTTCCATTTCAAAATCTAAAACATCAATTCGATATGATAATAGTTTATGTATCTATTAAATGCTGCACAATATAGATTCATATTAACGGAAACAATTTCAAAAGCATTTCATTGCTGAGTCGTGTAACTGCACATGATTCTAACTTAGAAAGGAACGTTGCATGACTAAAACAAGCATAATTTTATAAAAGCAGTCAGCCGAATGAATTAGAACATAGTACAAGCATTCTGTAATCTGTATTCCATCAAACTGCAAACTATCACAAATAATAAGCATATGACTGCAGAATATCATTGTATAGTAAGTGTTAGTGAGAGCCACTGAGTGGAATTGTCATACAATTGAAGAGTTACGACCCAAGAACGAACAGAAAAATATATTCAATTCAATAAACCTTGTGCGTTACAACATATTGGTGAAAACTAAAAGCATCAACGAACAGTGGCTGCACGATTCAACGTGCACGACATTTATTTGTGATGCAAAACTGCATACATCCTTTCGTTACGCAGAATAATTAATTGTATCGCGAATATATTGTAAATCATTACGTATAAGATGACTTAAATCCTTAAGATAGAAAAATAAGAATGTTAAAATATCTTCAGTTCAGTTAGAACATTAAAGACTTTGAATATCGCTAAGCCATAAACCACAAAACTTAACTCAAATTAACGAACAAAATCTCCAGATAATTGAATGAGGAAGTATATCTAAGTACCAACAGCACATGATTCGATGTAGACCTTGACAGTAATTTGATGAATTCGAATCGATTTTTTATTTAGTAAGGACAAGGTTCCGACAACCTATCATGTTTTAGCTGTAGCGCAGCATTGAACAGTTAAACGTTCCTAAGAATCGCTCCTTTGATGCACGGCAATGTTTATTAATGAGTAACTGAACCTCGCCCCTTTGAACACTGACATGGCAAGCAGGCGAACACTTGCAGAGGATACGAGGTAATAAAACGTGCACAAGTTCTAAGATGTCCATATTCATACAATGTTATTGCTAAATGACCTCTTCTTATTTTATCATGAATGAATTAATGAATACTTTAATACAATTAAAGCACAAAAGAACAGAGAAAAAAAAGACTCAATTTAAAAATAAATAACATTTAAAAAGTAACAGAATCGTATTCTTGTATAACTTTAGATTTAGATAAGTTAAATGAATTAAGATCAATTGAAATGATGGATGTCTCTATCACTGCACAATGAAAATCAAAAATTGATAGCTATCATTACATTAATAATTATAGGTGTAATAACAAAAGGTAAAGATTATACAAGAAAATGGAGATTGTATAATTTGTAAGGGAAGTGTAATGATATCATGAGTACAAACCGTAGAATGGAAGTAGAACACCTTTTGTACTATAAGGCGTCTCGTCATGTTACACTTTACATTTATGTAATGATGAGAATTACAGTTTTTTGCCAAAGTTCTATTTCTAATAGCGTCTGTTACAGCATTTCGATTTATTTCAACACTTGGTGAGTACAGAGTTACGTTACGGTAAGTGGAGATCATTCTTAAAACCGAATTCTTATTCGAAATTATAAGACTACAGTCTTAAGAGAATTTGTAAATTTTTGTAGTATTGCTCATAAAATTGTTTGATCAACATAAATTAGCAAATTAAAATCCATGCTACTTGTCTTTAATTCTGATAAGTTAGATGTCGAAACTAGGCAACTGCTGAACATGGCAGGTTATTGAGTAAGAACTAAATATCTTCCGGCCTCTTTATGTTAAATTACTCAAATTTTTGCTGTATGAGACGTAAATTGAGTTTCTCAATTCTGCGAAACCAATTCTGCCTAAGAAATAATGTAATAAAAATAATTTTATAATCTCATATGTTTAGATTTACAAAAATAATCATAAAAAATATTATTTTTTTCGGCCTGCTTGATCTCAATTCAGTTTAAAAAATCTTAATGAATGATGGATGTAGCCTGGGATAAGATAATGTTGCTTGATATAGGTGTATGTTTCAAAAATAAATCGTTTTTGCGATGGATAGGCGAGCCGTTAGTACTTAGTAACGAACCAAAAAAACTAAGTTAATTCTGCAAAAGGAAAACCATTATCAAGAAATATATATTTGTAAATTATTGCAGAGTTTAAAACAAAAGGTCGTTGTTGATACAAAAAATACCGATAGGGCAATTTTAACGCTATTGACAAAGCTGGCTATTATTCCGCCAGGTTCAGGTAATCTACAAAAGTCGACGTGAAGCGGACGACATTAACACAAGTAATGGCCCATCGTGTTCTTGAAATATACAACAATGCCCAGTATTTACTTTAAAATCTTCGCTAACAGCATCTTTGTTATAATCTTACTAGGTGATCCTGCAAACGTTGTTCTACTGGTATTGGTCGTACAAAAATAATCAAGCAAGTATAATTTGCTATATTCCACCGACCGGGAGATTTGTATAAGATAACAACACACAAAATCTTCCACTAGAACCTCTACGCACGTTTCGACCCGACACCATCCTCAGGAGATGTTGACTTCACAAGCGCGAAAAGTATTTTAAGTTGTCGGCGGAATATAGCCAATTATACTTGCTGTTTATTGTTTATCATGGACTTCCGCAAAGTAACGCCTGCTTCTATTCATTATTTAAAAATAATCAAATCACAATCATAAAAAATAATAGGAAAGGTGAAGTTAAAAAAAAACAAAAATAACGTGTTCAAAATATTATTATATATAACAACTTTCTTTGGGCCTTATCATTAAGGAGTGTAAAAACTAGTTAACGACCTATTCTCAGAGCTATTAAATACACAAAAAATTGGCATGGCATTTTAACAAAAACAGATTCAGTACTTTCAAAATTATTTCCAACCATCCAACTAACAAATTTCACTTCTCTTTTAATAGTACAAACGTAAAGTACTAAATTGAGTTGTATAGCGTGTAAATAACCTAATGTAAATAATATTGTGTAAAACTGCAAGCGTTATTACCACACCTATGTTAAATAGCCTTTGTTATATGTAAATGTATAAATGTTTCTTTGTGTTAAATGATATTTTCTCTGTACACGATATTTAAAATCGTCTGAATACATGAAACATTTTGTGTGACGCATTAAATTTGTTGGATAGAAATTTTGTTGAAAAAGAAAGTTAAAACTGGCGCATCTAATTGTGAAGCGCGTTTAGTCAAGCCTAATGGATTACAAAAATTACCAATTTTACGTAACACAGTATCTATAAGGATAATTGAGTTTGAGGAATTTACGTGTACCATTTCATAAATAGCTGTTGATTTCTTGATTAGGTTCATTTATTTCAGTGCAATAGTCGATGCCGGTTTGTAATCAATTTGCTTATCTATTGTTACACACACTAAATTGTCATGATTTAGTACTCTTGAAAAACAACAACATGGGTGAAATACGTTGCGTTTGAAAAATCCGTCCAAGTGCGATTATGACACGCACGCGAAGGGTTCCGTATGACGGTGCAATATGAAACACTACACAGTATCATGGCATTATAATAATCGAGCAATAAGCTCGAAAAAAAGAACTTTCTTAATATGGGAATTTTATTTCATGTTATAGCGGCATTAGAAAATAAAGAAGACTTTGAAAATTTCACAGTCTTGTTTACCAAATTACGGTGTAAGACAACCCGCTGACAGAAGGACGAAGATAACGGATTTAATGATTCCCTTCAGGCTATCGTTCGAAACCCTTAAAACTATTTGAATACATGCTAATTGATATTGGAGCGTTAGTCTAGATGTTAGCATGTTCAAACTACGGATTGGTTATCCATAGACCGTAGCTGAACAAGCTAACGTTAGTTCAGGTTGGTGGCTTATAATAGTAATAATTCTTTATTACCAACGTTTGCCCATATCGTGTTGGTAATACACTGTAGTTAATCTATAGTACTTAAAAGCTTAAAAAACATTGTTATACTTCTACCTGTCTCTTGGACAACATGAGGTTATGTGTGGCCCCCATCCCCGCCGTAAATAGTTACCCAAAAACTAAGCAATCTAGCTGTCTAATACGAAGCCAAGTAGAAACGATTATGGGTATGGTTTTAATATATTATCCAACATAGCTTGGAACAATTTTGTATAGCATCATCATACTTATGAGATTGCAGTCAAGGCATTACTTGTACTGATTTAAAAATCATTAACACAGGCACAGGAGAGAAGCTCCAGGCACAGCTAGTTCTCCTCATCCTCTCTTACTCATAGTGTCTTCGGAGGATTGGCGGGTAATGGAAACGGCTCGAGTTGGCTACTACTCGTATGCTATTGCTTCGGCAATGTCACCAAAACTGGGCATAGACCGGGATCTATTAATAGCGCTTAGTCTTCCCACTGACGTAAAACAACGGTTAAAACAAAATTATGCGTCCGAAATAGATGTCCGTCTCGTTTTAGCACTAGCTTTGGATAAACAACGTCAAACGTCAAAGTGCGCTCTATAGATCTTAGCCGTGGTATCAGAGTTGGGTCTGCATCAGCGGACATCCGCTGGCGGAGTTGCGGTTGTGTGTGTAGCCGTTCCCTTGGCTCTGCTGTGCAGCGGTGGTTAGAGGCTCTGTGGGGTTCAAAGCGGAGACCACATCCGGCGTCCAACTTGCGTAAATGTTTGAGTCCTTCGGTCGACCAATTACATCTACTGGGCGTTTATTACGATTGGTCTTATGTTGTAAGTCGCCCATGGCTTTCGTCAGTAAAAGCCTTGCTCATCAGAAAGAAAGCAATGTATATCTTCTCTCAAAAATAATATATATGCTATTAAAAAAGGTAAGGTGTAGTAGGTGAAAATTTATATTCATGTGACGTTTTAATGCCAAATTATAAACATTAAAAATAAAATTGTTGACTATAATTTTTTTGGTTGGGGTATGAAAAATAAATACAAAAAATCTCATTAAAATTGGTCAAGCCAAAAGATAGGATCTACATATCAAAATTTTATATGTAACCCGCATTGTTGCAGGGCAGTGGGTCAGTGCTCCTATTCCCTCTCTTCTGTTAGAGGGTAGGCCAGTGCCCGATATCCCACAGACATTATTAGGCTGAGGATGACGTAGATGGTAAATCTAGTTTACATATAGGTCAGTCATTTTATAAAGAATGTGTCAGAATGTAGCAACTATATCAGTGTATCGCATATTAAATGATATTTGTTGGGCGGGTTCGTCGTACGCTATTCGACGGCGCCGTGAACCTTTGCCGTGTTTGCCACGTCGTCACGCTATCATGAATAGTTATAGCTAGTGACAATTCAATATGATTAAATGCTAACTTTATCATAAAACTAATGATTTATGATAAAGTTAGCATTTAATCGGAAGAAAATTCCCGTTGTCCTCTACTTAAGAAAACGATACAGGCAACGTCTAATTTTCCCCAAGATTAGTTCTGTAATTCATACGTAATGATCACATAGACGCAGTTAACATTGAACACAAAGTTTCGAATAAAAAATATAACAGAGGATTTATGTAACCGAAGATTTAAAGAATGACGTTGAAATAATTTCCTTAAACTTAATACATATTTTAATTTCGAGTATTTAGTTGTTATCTTTAAATTTTACTTTCGAATGCGAACTGTAAGACCCCGAGGCGAGCATGTAAATTTAAAATATATATATTATTTGGCTAACTACTTTTTGAGATTTCATGATTAGTTAATCAGTGTTCGCTTATACGTAGATTATATGTATTAAAGAATATTAAAAGAATAAATTAATCACAAAAACGCGACGGTGAGATTATCATATTCGACGTTTCGCCATTGCACTTGTTTATTTATGAACGCAAACTGCAGAGTAACTTGATTAGCCAGGACTTGAAAACTTTCGCCCAAGGTAAATAATTACTTATAGTTGCAAACTTATATCCTTCGTAATTTACAACAGATATTACTTCTTTGAGATCATTCGAATGGGCTAGAGGAGCAGGTGTTAGATAGACGATGGTCGAAGCTTAACGGTGAAAAATAAAAAATATAGCTCATGTCAGAGGTTATTTACTCGTAAACTTAGTAGTACGCGTAGAAACGTGCACACCAGATTTACGTGATGCGCGCTGATTGCAGCTTGCTCTGTTGTACCTGTACAAGCGTCACTGTACGTACCATACGTAACGCTGATGAGAATCTGGTTCAAATAACTATTTACGTATTGAAGAGAGGCAGGCTTTACTATGCGGAAGTCCATGATACATTATCCGCGAAAACTAAAGCACGCTATATACCCTTTTTTTTTTTTTTTTTGTCGTGGTGGAAAAGCTTTATAGCTACCTCCGTACCCTTGGGCGGGAAAGAGGTTATGTTGGACTCCCACCCCCGAAGGGGGGTATACCCGAACTAAAAACCACCACGGCATGTCCCTCTCGCAGGTTTTACTGGACACCCGGGGGACCCGTTGTATACTTCCCGGATACGCTATATACCCTACGGATTATAAGAAATAAAGCTTAACATTGAATGAACTATCTTTTATTGTACAAGAAACAAAAGTATAGATATAAAATATAAAATAGTAACAACACTTTTACAATTTGGCGGCCTCATCACTAATTATCGTGATCTTCCAGGCAACTGATAGCGTGAAAAACAGCACTAAGGGAAAGACGAAGCCGGTGCATATAAACACATACCAATATAAATATATCTGAACATATAATATATATACTTAATGGTCATCATCATGTTCAACCTATTACCGGCTCACTATATAGCACGGGTCCCCTCTCAATATAAGAAGGGTTTTTCCATAGTCCACCACGCTAGCCATGTGCGGATTGGCAGACTTCAAACGCCTTTGAGAACATTATGGAGAACTCTCGGGCGTGCAGGTTTCCTCACGATGTTTTTTCCTTCACCGTGGAAGCAAGTGATATTTTAATCACTTAAAAACGCACATAACTCCGTAAAGTTAGAGGTTCATTTTCATTATCATCATATACGGAATTTTCCTTTGAATCAGTGTAAAATATATCAAATACAAGCTCTGTTAGTTTTCAACTCACAACTCTACAGTAGTTTTTATAAAAGGTACGACAATCAAGGGTGGAGTTCACCAACCGTGAAGGCTTAACGAGCCAACCAGGTGTAAAAAAAAAGGCTGAGAAAAAACGCCCTTCTATTTTATGACCTGTACTACCATCAAGCGATAATGCAACTTTATAATACTTTAGATTATTCAAAGGGAAAAATCAAACGACTAAACCCATTATCACCCTCAGTCTCAAAGTGAGGGTTTTATTGGAAAGACTCACCACGGTGGCCCAATGTTGGCTGATGGGTTTTAGCTATAATTAGGAAATGATAGTAATAATACCCAGTTATTTACTTACTTGACGTTAACGATTCAACGGGGCTTTGGTGTGTTAAATTTATTAATTCTAAAAATTAATTTCTCTTAACAAAAAATCGACTAGGGAATCGAACGATGGACTCATCACCCGTAGTTGAACAAACGAACCATTGGACCAGTGGAGAAATTACAAAACAAGCTGTGTGCAATAACTTCGGTTTTCATATAACGTTTTCATCGCATACTCATAAATAGGAAATGACATAGTATAATAAAACATGTAACAATATGCAATAAAGTAACTTCGACAAAGCATATAAGTTGAGGTTTACACTGCATAATGTATTACTGCTTATAAAGTTGTTACATTATGGAGTACTAGGTACTAGCGCGCGGCTTCTCTCATCACCTGTATCTCTATTTAACCACTAAGCGCTAGTTCAGACATGCGGGAATTGCGCGTTTACGAATCGCGCGGTTTGAACCCGCAAAATTGTGATGCTATTCAGACACCGACGGTTACTAAGCGATTTTCGTGCGGGACAACGGCAGTTCGAGGTCGACAAAGAAGTATGTTTACTGTGGTTGCTCCTTAAAAAAAAAGAAAAGAAAAAGGCGGTATTGGGTGCATCTAATATAAAGTGACCAACTAGTACATGGTCAGTAAAAATATCTCCAGCAACTCTTACCAAGCTCGGTTTTGATAATTTTATTTGAGTAATCTTCACACTGAAGATCCCATATTGCAGGTTTCTTCTCCAATTCATCAATAAAATAGTTCAGTGTCAAAACGATCCATGGCGAACTCACGAGCTGTGACGTGCAAACCGCGCGGTACCCGCAACGCAACTGAACGCGAAGTAAAGACTCCATAGTAATAGAAACGCGCGGGAACAGCGCGATTGTATTTTCTGGCGGTTGGGTTGCGGTAACCGCGCGGTTTGATTAACCGCGCTGTCATGTCTGAACGATTACTTTATAACTCATATAAATAAGACCCGCGCGATTTCCACGCGATTCTATAATCGCGCGGTTCCCGCCGTGTCTGAACTAGCGCTAAAGCTATACAATTGTTGGGAAATATTTTTAGTGGAGGTTACAATAAAGCAACTACGCTTTAGCTGTAACCCATAGGAACGGCATGCATTTCTTTGGTGATAAACACGGTAGGTCAGCCACTGACCTTTAAACTGTCTCTGCAAAAAAACACGTCGATCCATTGCTTTGAAGCTAGTTGGTCGAAGAAGAAACAAACAAATACGCTTCCACATTTATAATATTAGTAATGACTAGCTATCAACTATGCTTTAGCTGTAAACCATGGGAACTCCATGCATTATTTTTGGGATAAACACACAATGTTTGTCACCCTCAAGCCTTTAAACTGTTTATAGGCTTAAAAAAATACGTCGATCCATCGCTTTGAAGCTGATTGATCGAAGAACAAACCAACCAATACGCTTCCACATTTATAATATTAGTAATGACTAGCTATTACTCGCAACGTCGTCATCCACGTTTGGTTTGGTATTTTTTTAATTCAGCAGAAAATTCGTTTGTTTTTAGAGATCTTACTACTACTACTTACTTTTCTGTTCTTTTGTAATAAGTTCTTTTTTGTGTTTTTTGTTATTTGCTGTTTGTTAATCTAAAATTTTGCATATTATTTTTTTAGCGACATACATATTAGCGTCGACTTAAGACTTTAGGCATGCTGTAGTTAGCTATAAATTGATTTATATGTATATCCTAGCACTTAAGGGTTTAAAATGTTTATTGCTTTTACATATAATTCTGTTGGTGGCGCTTTGAATAAATAAATAAATCTTAAAGTAATCTACATCAGTCTCTAAAGGTATCTATGCAGAATTACATATCAAGGTCGACTTGGCTATTAAAGCAGTGAAGGCAAATTTTGATGAAATTTTCTCCCTTCCAATAGGTTCAGCGCGTGACCCTGTGAAGCTTGGTAGCGATAGGAAAAGGTAGGTAACAAAAAAAAACGTAAAACGAATTTTACATTTTTTCAAAAAAACTTAAAACGAATGGCTATTTTACATTTTGTCTTTAGATTTAGATACTATTCTGGAGGCTTACACATATTAACAATGCTAAATAATCCTTATATTTTAGAGACTCCAAAGTAAGGTCCCAGTGGTCCAAAGAGTCCGATCTCTGTAATGATTCCACCAGTTCAAGAGCAACTCCGTAAGTTTTCACTTTCCTTCGTCTCCAGCGTGGGTTGGGCGTTGCTTAGGACGGCCTTGTCCGCGCCGATTATATACTTTCCCTGTTTTTATGGGAATCTTACAGGGACAATGATATAATAATGTGAAAGTAGGTCTCGTTAACGTGTTATTATTATGAATATTTTGTTCCGGTTTTCTATGTTTTTTATTAGGCATCGTTAAAAGTGTCAACTCGGCAATATGTTTATGTATCTAATGTTGACCAAGAACATAACATTTTAATCTTTAACTTGCTCATTCAGTAACCTTTTTAGAAAGGTTAGGTCAATGTTTCATATATTGTCTTTTGAATTAAAATAAAAAATCGAAAATTTGATTTCGAAGTTCTTAGTATTATAGGTGAAGTAATGCTTATACAGCTGTTGTATTAGAAAATAAAGCTGCTTTAAAGAATAAAGCTGATTTAAAAACGTTTCATTTATTTTTAAAGTATCAAATAAAGTGCTGAAGAAATTACGAGGAAAGATTTGGTCACGCAAAACAAAAGGAATCTCCATGTCAGTAACTCTGGCAATGATTGAAAGAAATCAAAATGTCGCGCGTATGAATTGCGGAGAAGAGCGCTTAGGTCGGGGGAGTAAAAAGAAGCCGCAACTACGAGAGGGTTGTGATGTCGGATTGATACATATTGTAGTGAATACGTCGATAAATTACTTGCAATATATAATAATTGAATTGTTTTTATTTGTGAACAAGACGGGAAAGTTTTCAAAATGAGGAACTAAACCTTATGCTTTTTATTAGCAGAAACGGAACGCTTTTTAAAATATCATAATACCACATTGGTCAGACTATAATAAGCATAAACTCTGATAGTATACATAAGTACCCTTGGTAAGAAGAATGAATAAACAAGGCATTATTTACTTGACCCTTGCTTTGTTCCTCGAATTTAGTATTTCAATCGGGACTACCTGGCTTTTCTTTTACAGACTTTGGAATTTTGCTTTACTTCATATCTGGCTACTGTTTTACTTAATATTGAACCACCACATGACGTATAAATCTGTAATATGAAATAAATGGAAACATCAAGTACTATATTAATCCATAATCTACTAAATAAAGCCTATTTCGTTGTTGTGCAGTTAGGGCCCAAGTTTGTATGGAACATCGTTTTTTTTTTATTCACTACAAGTTAATCCTTGACGGCAATCTCACTTGATGGCAAGTGATGATGCAGTCTAAGATGGTAGCGGGCTAACATGTTAAGGGTATGGTAGGTAGACCCATACTCCTAATTGGTTTCTACGCGACATCGTGCCGGATCGCTAAGTCGCTTGGCGACACGTTTTTGTCGGTAGGGTGGTAAGTAGCCACGGCCGAAGCCTCCCACTAGACCAGACTCGAGTCGGGAATCGAACCCAAGACTTTCAACTTTATAATGCAACAGCGCGGGCGGCGTCAAAATCAAACAAAAACCACCACAACTGTGTCTCCTCTTAAGTGTGTGGGTGCGGATTCTGCAAGTACTTTCGAGAAAACCTGAAGGTTAGTAAATAAGTTTACACCTAAGCATCGACCTTAAAGTGGGCGTTTACAAATCAGTTACATTAACATTGACACACATGCTTAGATACTAAGACGACATTCTATCCACTAAGTACAGGCATAAATTAGTTCGGCACAGGTCATTGCGAAACAAATGTTACCTAAACGTTCGGTCGGTATCATTATGAAAATATTTTTTTCTAAACATTCAGCTTCAACTTTAAATATGGGATTTAATTACAACGTTTATTCTGCTTTGCTTGAGTTTTGAAGAGTAAGCAATCAAAACACAGGATATCCGAGACTCGTTTCATTTCAAATGCTAATTCATCAAACACAAGATGTTACAAATTTTGTAAAACCGGATTCTTAGCGACTGCAGAATAACTAGTGCAAGTAATTTGATTATTATTTTCATTAAATATTTATCTTTAAAGCTTGTAACTTTAGCTTCGCTTACGTTGTTGCTCTTCTCGTCTATTGGCAGACTTTTATACAAATATGAAACTCTTGTTTTGTCTTGGAACCCTCATAGCTTTAGTTTTAAGTTTACGAATGTAGTTATCACAATTAAACCACTACTATGTTAATTATTAAGTCAAAAGTGCCTTTTAAAGGACTATTCGAATAAAGATTATTTGAATTTGCTCACTTTAAAATTTTAAGCGGTTTTCCAAATATTACTAACTTATAGACGCTTCTTTGATAGATGAGTCATTCATTCATACAGTTAATGACAGTTTCAATTCAAGTCAGTTTCGTCTCTAAACTAGGCAGTTTTTTAATGGTTCCGCAGTATGTACGTACTGCAGGGCACCTATAGGATCCTACTACAGATATTCTGCTGTCCGTTGATGTGTCCGACATCGGGCTGTCTAATGAACCGTAGGTAATGCAATAGGTAAAGTTAAAATGTTCACAGATTACGTATTTCTATTGCTGCTATTGCAATAAATAAATTTAGGTGTAAGAAAAGTGTTATTTTGTTTTTTTTAATAATGCTAATAAAACGTTGTGTTTCAATATTGCACAGAGCACTAAACGGATGCTAACAATTA
Organism: Lasiommata megera; assembly: GCA_928268935.1. Lineage (NCBI taxonomy): Eukaryota > Metazoa > Arthropoda > Insecta > Lepidoptera > Nymphalidae > Lasiommata > Lasiommata megera. The sequence continues at coordinate 13,575,653 of OV743315.1, read as the reverse complement.
AAAATAAAACGTTGCAAGAAATTAACCATTATTCTGGTATTCATGTAACAATAAAGAAATAATTAATCCAATCCAATGAAATCTATATATATAAAAGCGAAATACCACTGACTGACTGACTGATGATCACGATATCTCAGGAACTATAAAACATACGAACTTTAAATTTGGAAGGTAGATTCCTTTTATGAAGTAGAGGTCAGCTAAGAAACGGTTTTGAGAAAATCCACCCCTAAGGGGTTGAAATGGGGGTTGGAAATTTGTATGAAAGTCCTATATTTTTGAAGTTAGAGACATGAAAATTGGCAACTAAATTTTTAATTACAAATAATAAAGATCAGTATAATCAATGTTACCAAAATCTACCCCAAGGGGGGTGAAATGGGGGTAGGAAGTTTTCATGAGGATTCTAAGTTTTCGAAGTTAGGGACATGAAAATTGGCATTTAGGTAATTTGTTTTAAATAATAAAAACCTGTATACGCAATATTACAAAAATCCACCGCTAAGGGGTAGAAATGGGGGTTGGAAGTTTGTATGAAAGTCCTATATTTTTGAAGTTAGAGACATGAAAGTTGGCCATTAAGTTGTTAATTATAAATGATAATGATCTGTATAATCAATGTTATGAAAATCTACAACAAGGAGGGTAAGATCGGGGTAGGAAGTTTTCATGAGAATTCTATGTTTTCGAAGTTAGGGACATGAAAATTTGCATTTAGGTAATTTGTTTTAAAAAATAAAAACCTGTATACGCAATATTACAAAAATCCACCCCTAAGGGGTAGAACAGGGGTTGGAAGTTTATATGAAAGTCCTATATTTTTGAAGTTAAAGACATGAAAGTTGGCAACTAAATTGTTAATTATAAATAATAAAGATCTGTATCAATCAATGTTACGAAAATCTACCCCAAACAGGGTAAAATGAGGGTTGGAAGTTTTCATGGAGATTCTAAGATTTCGAAGTTAGGGACATGAAAATTGACATTTAGGTTATTTGTTTTAAATAATAAAAACATTTAAAAAATCCAACCCAAAAGGAGTGAGAGAGGTGAGGGGTTGGTAGGAAAGCATTGAGTTTTTGGAATTAGAGAAATTAAAATCGGCAATTACAGCATTACTTTTCAGTAATAATACATGTAGGTATAAGCTCTTTTGCAAAATCACACCTTGAAAGTAGAAAAATAAATAATGAAAAGGAATTTGGAAGTTAGACTGTAGAGCCGTAGACATCGCTAATAAAATAATTTGTAAATGTCCGAATAGTAATATTATAAATGCGAAAGTGTGTTTGTATATTGGTATGTCCTTCAATCACGTCGCAAAAGAGCAATGGATTGACGTGATTTTTGAAAGTATTGTTGAGGATCTAGGGAGTGACATAGGAGAGTTCCCGTAGGAATTTTTACAACTTATTCTGACTGAATTTTTAAAACTTATTCCACGCGGACGAAGTCGCGGGCGCCAGCTAGTCTAATATAAGACTCACAAGTGTATATATAAAAAAACTTAATATGAAATTCTTCAACAAGCCTATTAAGTACGAAAACCTTCGTATACTTAAACCAACTGGAACAGACCCGGCTTTTTTTTAAATTTAGTTATTTAATTAAAGTCACAGTTATGTTAATAATATTATTTATTTATAATTGTGGCACAACGTACAGTTACTCGGGTGTTATCATCTGCCCTTATCTACTAGCTTACTAAGGTAACGTAACTTGCTCATACAAGTTTGGTGTGGTCGTTTAGAAGATGTATTTGTTTACACGGTACCAACATCTGCCTTGACTAAAAATATATATAACTCAATGCTTAATGGCATACGAATATGTGTTACAAACCAGACTCACGACGAGTCTTACGCCAACTTAACCCGCAAGCATTTATATCAGCAACTTTTAATACATTATGTGAAACAAATTACCTGGCAAATGAATATTAATATCTATAAGATAAACATAAGTAGGTTAATAATGTCAAACTACGAATTTTACATTTGTCACTATTTCTTTTAAATGTATTTAAATCTCACATGATTTCCAGGCGATTTCACATCGAGATTATTTCATTATTTTGCGAACGAAAGTGGGCTCATTCATTTTGAATGTCTCTTTGAAATAGCTTTCAGATTTAAGTGGTTTATTTATTTAAATAAATGTATTTAAGTCCGTATAGAGTAATGAATGCAAATCAAGTACACAAAAGAAAGGCAAACAAGTAAAATAATTGCGTAGCAAACAGAAAATTTGCTATTGTACAAGTAGAGAGAATGTGTACCACACATAGAGAAATTCGACAATGTTATTACTAAGAAAGTTTGTTTTGATTTGTCGTAGGAAGCACGAAACAAACTATTGCTTGCAGTTAAAATTCAATTAATGACTCTTACGGCCCATGCTTTTAGGAGAACTTTTTTTTAATGCTGACAAAAGTTGTTTTGAAATAGTAGCGCGTAGTTGAACTGAAGTTGTTTTTAATGCCTTTATTGAAAGTAACAAATATGCGAATCAAGATGTAGATGTTGTTTAGCTTCTGGTGAATGAAGAAAGCGACACGAAAACCCGCTCTTGCATCCGCCATATAAGGCGGTATCTCGAGTTGCAGACAAAAAAAAAGCCAGATGAAATGGGATGTCCGTTATCCTTACTTTGACTACTATTATTGTGTTAGTTTAGTTTTTCAAAAATAAGTTCGTGGCCTTTTTTTTTTGTCGTGGTGGAAAAGCTTTATTGCTACCTCCGTCCTTTGGGCAGGACTAGAGGTTATGTGAGACTCCCCCCCTAGGGGGTATACCCAAACTAAAAACCACCACGGCGTGTCCCCTCACGCTAAGTTTTTCTAGACGCCCGGGGAACACCATTGCATTCTTCCCAGGCATCTAACAAGCACCCCAACCATGAGCCGGGGCTCCGCGCGGAGAAGGGAGAGGATCGGGACAGCACGATCCCTCCCAGACTGATAGGAGGTTTGTTTAATGTCAGGTAGCTAAGTTCATGTATAGCTTTCACATATATTTTTACACAAACGCGGCAAGGTCGCTAAATTGTATTTTGTTGGGTATTGTTTTCTGTTTTTATTTTTTCCTATACTTTTGAGGTACGATAAAAGTGTATTCATTCATTAATATTTTTCAATATTCTAATTCTGATAACTACATTCGTTAACATAAGGCGAATGCTATGAGTTTTAAACGTTCCCTAGTCTAAGAACAAGTCCACAACCACCTCGGCCGAAACCGGTTTCAAAACCTATATCTTAGTATTTTCACCCATTTTCACCGTCCTTATGTTGGTTTTGTGTGGGTGAGTGTTTATCCATAGACTTTAACTTGTAAAATGATTATATCGATATTATGAGTCGATTTGCGCCCATAACTCGTGCTAAACATTCGTCTTACAGTTTTCATTCCTCTGGAAAAGTCTGTCTGGTCTCAGACGAAGATAACAATTATATTTATGGCATCATTCATGCCATGTCTACACGAAATGTCGAAATACATTTCATTAGTTTGATAAACGAGCTTCAGTCACGAAAGGCACTTCAGCATAACTATACCAATCTATGAAGGTCGACGTCAAATAACGCAGATGGCTTTTAGCAATTCCACAGAATTCAGACAGATAAACTGAAGAGACTAGTACCTACTTAGTAACTCACTTGTGACCTTGAATCGCCTACGTTTAGCTGCGCGGTATTTAATTTAACTTTTTGTTGTGTTACGCAGAGCATTGTGTTCGGAGATTTGTTCAACTAAGTAGGTACATTATTCGTGATAGTTTTATAGCGGTTGTATCCACCTGATATCCAACGAAGACCTCGTAATGAATCTAGCATGGCTCGTGTTACAAAGGACATCTTTATTATGTGAATGGTATACAAAGATTTTTATATAAAGTACCAACTAGAATAAACCATAACACTCATAAGAAAAAAAATTATATACGGCAATTTTAAGTATTAATGAATTAAACAAGACTTCGGTAAGGTAAGGAGCTCTACAGTGAAATATTATGAAATCAGATCTTTGTCGTAAGTACATGGGTTTCAAGATTTCATAAATTTCCAAAGACATATTTATAGAATAAACAATATGTTCATTCTATAAATATAAATGCATTATGTAATGCATATGAAAAAATCGAATCATTGCACGGCAATAAAACTATGAAATGAATGTCGATGACAATGTTATAATCGTATTTTCAACATGTAGCTGTTTCGGCTATAATATCAAAAAGCGTAAAAGAATACGTGCAGCGTTTCTTCACACTTATTCGTACCATATTTGCAGAATCATATGACGAAAAGCAATTTTGCTTCACGATATCTTTCGCAACACGAACTGACAATCGATTGTGTAAATGCAGTAATGACACCGCGAGAGCAATTTATGATACAATATCATAGCCTAGTCGAAATGGTGGGCGATAAGCGAGTTTGTTAGACAATCGTACAATTCGAATAATGATGCCATTTTGGTTGTGAAGTCCTAAATTAAATAAATCTTGAGTCAGTTATATCCTTCTTGCGGCTTCGGCACTATTTGCATATTTTTTTTATTTGGTCTATGAAATGTCCCGATGCTGATCACAGCATGATGTTCGTGTGCCGGGTGGGTCTAATGAGCTATGTATCTTAACTCTACAAACACGAATCATTCTAATCACATATTATTAATTATTTCCTTGATAATATGCAATGCTCCAACAAAAACTAGTTCAACGCAATGAAGAAAAATACAATCTTTGATGCTATAGTAATTATTCTTCCGTTGATTGATGCTCTAGCATTATTGGTCGAAATTCATCATATTTAAATATTTAATTATTTATTTCTTTTATTAAACATAAACTTGGACTAAACTATACGGTAAGTGATGGTGCAGTAAAGTCTCAGAATATATCACACAGCCGTCTAGGGACACTCGACAGATGCCAAAAATCAATGTTGCCAATTTTCAACGCAAAAGATGTCTCATCAAAAAGTTTTAGGTCGAGGTCTATAAAGAACTAAGCTTTACCTATGACAATAGCTCCAAAACTGGCTCGTTTTGACACTAACTTTGCAAATACGCGCTATTGAACTCAGCCTTATACTAAGGCCCGTGTAGCGTACTTTGCCTTACATTAGACTTAAGAGACAGTTATAACGTAACAAGGAAATATGTACAAAATAAATCCGTTTAACACAAATTTGCCTGCGATAATGAAAAAGAAAATAGAAATAAACAGAAATATGTTCCTACTGATGTTGATCGAAACGCTTGCGCACGCGCATTTCACGCAACTACTTTCGCCGGTTAGAACCAAACAATCGGACCGCATCGTTTATAAACCTCGCAAATTATTATAGGACATCATGAAATACTGCGTGATCAAAAATGAGCAAATGAAATCGTATTTTGTAACTCTTCGAAAGCAAATTATAATATACTATTAACAAAGTTTGGTTAAAAAATAAAATATTGTATATTTACTCAACTGGGTACACTTAATAACCATTTTAAATGTAGTTTTATTCCTTATAAACCATGCAAATTCTTTAATAAGTACTTAGGTACTATCTTCTTTTGAACAGAGTTAATATGAAATAAGTTCGGTACACCCAATATGTATGAAAATTTGATGAAACGCAATATTAAAAATAATGTTATGAATGAATGATTTGCTACCGCGATCCGTTCAATGACCTTGAAAACGTTCAATCTTTTATCAAGTGGTTTTATTATAACTCAGTTTGCGTGGAGGCAAGCTGGTTGCGGTACAAAATCACCACAATCATTTTCTCTAATTTCTCCAAGCAATATTGACAAGAAATAGCACAGTCGGTGACACGTGAACATTTTTACCGTTATGTTAAGCCATTATGTTGTTTACATTAAAAATAAGCAATTTAATATTATTAAGTTCAATTACAATTGATGTTCTATGCATGCGAAAGGCCCTGAGAAGTTATGAACATACAAGTAAACATGTACAATAGATAAATGACTGAAATTAATTTAACAGTCTATTATACTGTTTTGATGGATTGCAAATGTGAATATAAAGAACCTAAACAGAGTTATAAGTGTTACACAGTTAGAAATGACGAAAGGCATACTTTGATATTCATTTGGCAAAGATCATCATCATCATCTTGATCAACCCATTACCGGCTCACTATAGAGCACGGGTCTCTTGTCAATATGAGAAGGGCTTGGCCATAGTCCACCATGCTGGCCATGTGCGGATTGGCAGACATCACATGCCTTGGAGAATATTATGGAGATCTCTCGGACGTGCAGGTTTCCTCACGATGTTTTCCTTCACCGTTGAAGCAAGTGATATTTTTGTTTTTTTAAACGCACATAATATATCCGAAAAGTTAGAGGTGCGTGCCCGGATTCGAACCGCCGACCTCTGTTTTAGGAGGCTGACGCCCTAACCACTAGGCTATCACCGCTTCAAAAGATATAATAAGCATAATACAATAAAATTAAATAACGAAACTGAAATTAGATATTCATATTATAACGCTTGATATTCCTTTGCAAACTAAGAATAGGTGCGACGAGTTAGTGCAAGAATCTTTAAATTAATAAGAGTATGACGGAATATCGACAATTTCACTTTCTCTAATGTGTCGAAGGTGAAAAAACTGCGATTTATCAATTGGTAAAGAGCAAATCATCGCCGGAGGGACGCGATATATAAATTTTAAATTGACGTGCGCATGACACATAGGCTGGACAATTTATTGAATGTAATCGGCGCACGGTGAAATGGAACCGGAAGATTGAGAAATCAACTTTCTTAGCCGTGGCCGGATATAGATCGTCTGTATTTTTCAATTGATTCCACACTGTTAACAAAAAAATTTCAAATATGCAATCTCCATATCTGAAAGTAACGTAATTTGCTCATTTTCAAGGTCTAATTACATTACATTTAAGGACCTCCGTGGCTCAGCGCGCGCTGTTGCACTATAAAGTTGGGAGGTCCTGGGTTCGATTCCCGGCTCGAGTCTGGTCGTGTGGGAGGCTTCGGCCGTGGCTTGTTACGACCCTACCGACAAAGACGTGTCGCCAAGCGATTTAGCGTTCCATCACGATGTCGCGAGAAACCAATTAGGTGTATGAGTTCACCATACCCTTAACAAGTTAACCCGCTACCATCTTAGACTGCATTATCACTTGCACCAGGAGAGATTGCCGTCAAGGGCTAACTTGTAGTGGAAAAAAAAGACCATCTGATTTCTTTTGTTTACTACGATGCAATCAGCGTTAAAACAAAACGTGTTACTGAAATAGCACCAGTTATTAATAACAATTTCTATATATATAATAATGAACTCAATTTATAGAGACATAAACTTTAGGAATCGAGTCGTGCCGTGACTAATAATATTCACTCGTGTGTAAAGCAGTTTTTACTTCCTGTACGGTTTTAACTTTGTCTTGTATAACATGCAAATTTTATGAAGACGATGATGATAATGATCTGAAGTTGGGAAAGTTTAAATATCAAAACGTTTACGCCGTGTTGGTGAGGAATGGGGAATCTAGAATTAAACTTAATTGCAGATAAAATCACTTAAAATAACGGATTCAACTCTATTGTTTGTCTGTTTATTCACATATTTTGCCTGCTTATGAATTCGCTTATCCATAAATTACTCAGATTAATTAGACGGAGCCACGAAGCAGTGAGGAATGTCTATAAATATCTAGAATACGTAAGAAAATTCAGTCAATGCATCGTATATCATATTTTTGATTGGTAACTTAAGTTCGCCAAAAGTTGCCACTATTATCAAAAATCTGATGAATATTTCTGTGTTTTTATTTAGCAATTTCAGCATTCCGTTTTTTTTTTTTGTTTTCTAGTCACATTTTGGGGGCAAACTTACTTAGTAACATATATTGCTGTTTTATGTGACTGGTGGCTTTGTCTATTTCAGATTAAAAATATATCCTATATCGATGTCTTTTGTAGCATTTCAATAAGTAGGTACCTACTTGACAGTAATATTTTCTAGTATCTTAAATAAGATAAGATTAATAAATCTGGCTTTTAAGTATTTACAATAGACATTATTATTGGTTCCAATAACTATCATAGTATTGATTTTTTTTTTCTTTTTGATTTCGAGTAGTTTTGTATTTCAGAAAACAGCTGATAGGTGTCTTTTATATAAACTTCTAGGAAAAATTCGGGTTGAAATAAGTAATATAATATTTACGAGTATACCAAATACATCAATGATTACAATCTTGAGTAAATCGTACTATAAAACGGCAATCATTTACCTATTGTCTAAAAGTGAAATAATTTATACCACAATAGGTTACCATACCCGATAGTTTTATACAGCAATGCTACCGCAAGAATCGGAAAGCCGTAAAACATTTGATAGTCCATTTATTATCTAATACGAAATAAAAGTTATTGCAGGTATAAATTTTATCTGAAATTTACCTAACCGCGGTTTGAGAAATCAATGCGGTTATGAAGATTAATCTGTGCTACCTCCGCAACATACATTTATAATAAGATTTATTTATATTATAAAATATAACTTTGAAATTTTTATTAATTTAAACTGTAAGACTTATTCTTTACGCTATGAATTATTTATTCATCACTAAGTATTAGTCCGCATATTCAAACTTATTACAACAATATATGACGTAGAAAATTCATGTTCAAAATAATTTTTATTTAAAATAAAGCGTTTCAGCCATTTCATATTATTAAATAAAAATATTAAATAAAAAGTGACATTTAATTTTCTGTCGATTTTTTACGTTTATATCGTTAACATTTATATTTGCGTGACCGAATAAGGGTTGGTCTTTATAGGTTTGAGGGTGTGTACATGCAAAAACACGCCGAGGGTGGTTTTGTAGCTCGATACTAAAATATAGGTTAATGCCTTGTCATTCATTCCTCTTTCACAAATGTAATTACTTTAATTGAGCATGAAAATTCTGTTTCAACATGCCTTGCTGTAAAAGTACGGAAAATTATGATAATGATTTTTTTACTAACATTTACAACGTCAATATTCTTCTGTTAATTTCTGACTAAGATCACAATTTGTCATCATCATGATCAACCCATTACCGGCTCACTACAGAGCACGGGTCTCCTCTCAATATGAGAAGCGTTTGGCCATAGTCCACCACGCTGGCCATGTGCGGATTGGCAGACTTCACACGCCTTTGGAATTTACACACAGAACACAGAACATTATGGAAAACTCTCAGGTATCCTCACGATGTTTTCCTTCACCGTTGACGCAAGTGATATTTTATTTTTTTTAAAACGCACATTACTCCGAAAAGTTAGAGGTGCCCGGATTCGAACTGCCGACCTCTCATTAGGAGGCTTACGCCCTAACCACTAGGCTATCACCGCTTCATATTTGAACGTCTTCAATTTGTCATACCATAATATATATTTATTTTTATGAAAATTTATGATATTATTTTTCTCCCTTGTCTTATTTATGATAATAGCGGTTATTTTTCTCCCTTGTCTTAAAGATTACGTTTTCGTTATCCGTTATCGGGTGTATTTACTTATCTACAACTTTTACTGACAGTACCAGTTTAAGAGTTATCTACGCTAATAATGTAACTGGACCCCGGCAGGATGTAAGGCAACTTATAGAACCATTAATAACGATAGAGATAATTGAGCTTGTAAACTTGTAGTGTTACCACTTTCCAAGTTGTATCAACATTGAATGATAATTAATTTAAGTATTCGTAAATAAAGATAGAAATCATTTCTATATGTTTGTTTTTTTGTTATGAATGGAAAATAATTAAAATAAATAATTAAATAATTAAGTGGAAATAAAATAGAAAACAATGATTTCAGTTTTTTTTTTAAATATTTTATATACATTATGGGTCTTTAATAGGCCCCCGGTGGAGACGCAACTGGTTGGGTTGCGGTCGAGTGCGCGGGTGTTCCCGTGACCCAGCCACGAGGCGACGCGAAGGTGCATCGCTGGGTTTTAGTGGGTATTCTGGTCGCTAGTCTGGCCGCCAGCGAGTCCCACATACGTAAACGCATTTTACAGCAGAAAAAAAAACACTTTAAATTTATACAGAGCTAAATGTAGCTAAATACAAAATGCAGTTTTGTGAAAAAGGACCGACAATTTGTACCTACTATGAAAATTTGTCTCTCAAACTTGTGTAATTTTATTTCTTTTTAAATTCTATTTTTAACAAACGGCCTATTAATATGTATTCTTCATATACTCGCCATATTGTTTTTTTTTTTTATTTTTAATTTTTTTTATTTATAATGTACGATACAACATCATCGAAATCCGTTGAGGCATTTAGGAGTTATGATGGAATAAAAAGAAAAACATATGATATTGATATTGGCCAGTAAGTATCTACTATGCCTATTACGCTATTACTAATATGCCATAGTAATAATTTTGCACTTTGTGGTCGGTTAAAAGATATGATGTTTCAACGAAACACATTTTTCTTAGATTGACTTTCACTACGCAATACTATTTTAACGCAAAAAACAAAAAACTGCGTTGCTCTATAAATAAATGATTCCATGGCTACAAAAAAAAAACTGGTCGCGACAGCCTTGTAACGAATGAAACCTAGACTTCACCAACCGATATCACATTAGAAACCGCTAGAGAACCACACCTCGGTGGATATTGGTTACAGCAAGTTCAAGTAACAGACTGATAATCTGGGAGATGCGAGATTGTTGATGAAATAAACGGTCTAGTTTAGATCTAAGATCGATGAGACACTTTCTGTTTGGACCGTTACAAAAAGTGTAAGTAATCTGATATATATAGGTAGGTAACTTACCACTTACCTACCTGTTTGATTCAGCAAAAACTAGGTCACATTTATGTACCTACATGTGTATAATTGACACATGCTTCAAATTAGACAGTTCATAATTAGTCCGTACAATGTAAGTACACTAAAAGTGACAAAGAGTTAACCAAATCAATGTCATATTTGTTATTTTAATGGAAGTCGAGTATTATAAATACTGTTCAATACTAAATTATTATGTAGATAAGCATTGATGCTCGTATATCCGCGGACAGTTCTCGTTGTAACATACGTAGGACCTTTTATTTACAATTTAAATAAAATAATTCGCTATGTTAGATATTACCGATTTTATACTATGAAGTAATATTACAGAAACCAGCCAGAAACAAATAAGACACCCTTCGTAAATTGGAATTCTTTATCGAAAGAAATAGAGTATAATAAAAGCTTTATTCTTTACAAATCGTATAACATTTTAATTTACTTCTTCCGAGCATCACATGAAGAACAGCATATGAAGAACATTCTAGATACCCTAACAAATATTAGGTTTATAAGTTAGGTATACTCAATTCAAAACATCATTCAGTTGGAGTTTACATAGCTGAAATCTCTTGCAAATTGGCTCGGTTCTTAGGATAATTACAGGGGATTGCGCAGGCCGCAATCCTAAAATGACTTTACTCTTGCATTACTATCACGGCAAAAAAACCAAGGCGCGCCGACGATTCGTCGCAGAAAAAGTGGGTCACTGCTTTAACAGCAGCCGGTAACAAAGTTTGACTTGCAATAATTAATAATGGAAATTGTGAAAGAACAAAGGCATCTTCTTTGCATATCCATTATGCAGGAAGAAGTTAATATTTTGAAATGACGTACCATTTACTACGTGCACATCGTTCTTGAAGATAATTAAATTCATAAAAAATAATACGTTCTTGAATTTATTGCCACTAAATTTAAATATGGCTACAGATTTGTCTTCCCGATATATAAATTTAATTCATCAATTACAGAAAGTATGCAGACATTTTGCTAATTTTAATATAACTACATAGACATCAGGTGACATTGCCGTCATTTTTATCTATCTCGAGACTGAATTGTATCGCTAGTAAAGTAATGAATTGTACCCAAATAAATTCATTCAATTTGGTATAATTCATTCATAATTCTTTACATAATATATTTTATCTTGCGTAGCTGACCGATGTAAATGGACCATTCACTATTTTCTTAACGCAAATGAACTATAAAGCGTTAATTCAAAAATCTCATTTTTGCGTCGAATTATATTTGCTTAGAGAAGGTTGAATAAACAACAAGTCAAAGCAGGTGAAAACACGGGTTATATCTCGTTTAAAAATAAAACCCAACACGGCGATCAGTAAAAGTAATCTTCAGAAATGCTCGAGTCATCCCGTCAGTTTGAGTTAATTCATCTGTTAAGTCGAAAGCAAAAACAATATGATCTGGTAGCGCATCGATTGCGATAACATCTCTTGATTGAGATAATGCATCGGCGGCTTGCGTAACCATCCCATAACCCATTGTCGGACATGCACCGGTTCATTAGTTGTAATTTGTAACCTGTTACATAATTATTTATATTTTGACCATTTTGGTTGCTTGTAAGATGATGAAAATTGTGAATTTTGTGCATGATGTTTAAATTAAAAAATGTAGTACATTAAAGGAAATACGGCACAGTTATTAAAGTGATATTGTTTATTGATGAACAATGATGGTGAACATTTTATACTGATATTCCAGTATAATAACATAGTATCTTTTTATATCATAATACGTACATAGCTTTTCTCACTCTACAGCGGCGAGTAGGAACACGTGGGGGTTTTAGTCAGTAGAAGTCTGACATAACCTCTGTGCCTCCCCGTGGCGCAGAGGTATCCATGAGGATTTACCCACGGTAAAAAAAAATGTACAACCACTAGATACGTGGTGAGTTAAGAAAAATAAGATAAACTTTAATCTTAAGTACGGTATTGCTTGAAAGAATTTTAGTGATAGCATAGATTACAAATGGTGCAAACTTCAAGTACAGGTTGATCTAATTCATTTCAATCTCTAACACGAGGTACAATCTTACGGTAACTAAAAAGAGGGTGTTGTATCTAAACGCTTTGTAGTTCCGCTCAAATAAAGCTCATAGCATTATTTTTAAATGCCCAATTAAACAAAGGTAAAACACCTCTTGAGCGATGTGCTGAGATTATATCCCTCTGCATATCGTATACAGCATAATATCGTTAATAACACAATTGCGTGACTTCCTTCTATCTATTGTAATATTATTTACTATCAGTATAATTATTGAGTTGTTTACAGTTATTTTTAAATCTTGCGGCTCCACAATATTATTGCGGGCAAGTTTTTTATTCTTGAAACACCGCCATTGAAATAGTTATGCGTTGATGTAATCTGTAGGAGGAATATATCTGAGACCTACGAGCTTTCAAATTGAAGGTCGATTCTGAACGCGATTGCCTAAAACAAAAGCCGTATTTCGCGATATAAGGTACGATGACATAATCGGCTTTTATATCTGCATTGGCAGGCAAATTTTCATTCCACTGCTTTAATAAATTAAATTATGCATGTCTTTAAAATATTGTTTGTATTATTGACTATTGAAATCACAACATCATTACAAAAACGAAAGCAAAAACAAAATGGCTTAGCTATACTTAATTTCTCAGATGATACGTTTATCTTATGATAAATATGATTACCCATTTTATCGAGCCGGACAAAAACAACGAATTTTTCAAGTAAAACAAAATTGAAAAACGATCGTCATCACACCAACAGTGAAAAAACACAAAACAGTGCAAATAAACAGTGGAAACTCTTCTCATTTGGACTGCGGCAGTCGAGTAAAAATTGTATGAATGTGCTTCAATTCTAATAGATCTATTTGAATTAAGTTTTTACTTTGATAATAAATAAATAGTAGCTAACAACAAAACAGAGTTCCAACCTTCAGCTGTTAACTAATAAGCATGTTTGTTTAACTGCGGAAATATAGTTTGTTTACGATTGGCAATAGCCGGGAGCCATTTTTGTTTTACGGTATTAAATTGTTAAGTTTTTTATATACAAACATATAATACCTGGTGTTCCATAGGATGGTATTAAACAAGCAGATATTCATGTCAAATACAAGTTTTACAAAAACTTATTTTTGTAAAACGAACCTCAATGATTGGTATGTCGACACAAATAAATATACACAGTATAATAGCAAAATCATTAATTCTGCGATAAGCATCTGTCTGTAGTTTTTGTCTAAATCATTGTCTTAACATAATATCGTCTTCAATTTAATTCCAAAAAATATTTTCATCATCGTCAACGTAATAAATGTTACAACAACATAAAGCGCATTCCAGCAAATAAGAAGAAAGAAAATGTATTTATTATGTTAAAGTATCTATCACTATATAGTATTTATTATTCTAATGCAGAAATTTTACGTCCTTCTGTAACTCCAATCAGAAGGGTGTACAGCTCATATACCTTTCAAATGAAGACGTTATATTCTAACCAACATTGAAAGTTGCCCTATAAGACATTATATGAAAGTTGGAAATATTTGGTGCCAGTTATATTATGTTAGATTCATACACAATCTGTTACATATTGTATTAAAGCAACGCAGAAGGCTAAAACCAACGGGTCCAATCGGCGACCCATTTCCATTTTTGTAATCAACCAACAAGACTTGAGTTGACTTGACTTAAAACAACGCGTCTTCTGATTGATAAATTTGCACGTTACGTTTGATGGAAGACTTGATTTGGCCTTAGCTTTACTTAGATATGTACTGAGGGTACACGGTAGATATTGGTGCCGTTTGTCGGTTGTACAGACGTTCAACGGGCGTGACGAGGGAGGAGGACATGCGGGAAATCAGATTACGCCTATTTCTGATAAAAAACACGGAAAATAGTACTCGTGAGGAGAAACTGATCGGCAATTTCCATTACAGATCTTAATCTATATATTATGTATAACATAACATGTAATTCGCGTGTAAATTAATATCCCTAATGAACCTAACAAATAAGTATTGTTCTAGACTAGATTGTAATTTTTCATGGCATTATTCGGTTGATAATTAAATTAAAGTTAATTAAATAGCTTTTTTGTTACGACGCCCACCTTCTAATCAGAGGGGGGGGGGGGGGGGGGTCGATCTCGACCTTTAACTTTTCGGAGTTGTGTGAGTTTTTAAGCAATTAAAATATGACCTGCTTCAACGGTCATGGAAATCATCGTGACGAAACCTGCATGCCTGAGAGTTCTCCATAATGTTCTCAAAGGCGTGTGAAGTCTGCCAATCCGCACGTGGCCGGCGTGGTACACTATGGCCAAACCCTTCTCATATGGATAGGAGACCCGTGCTCTCTAGTGAGCCGGCAATGTGCTGATCATGATCGCGATGATGATGTATTAATTCTAAAGCATTTTATTTTGTAATTTGTCAAATTATGTTTATAAACATCCATTTGAATGCGTTCAGAATACATATTTTATGTAGGAATTCCTCTCTATTTTCTCTTAAATCAGTAATCTTAATTTTGAACAAACTGTGTTTGTTTTGTAGTTGACTTAATTAAAACAACTCAAGTTTTCTTCTAAGTATGGAACACTCGGTGCGCGGGTCTGACTCGCACTTAAAGAGTCAGACCGGCGTTTTTTAAGTCACGCTTGTTATATAGAGCCGCTTGGCTCTTAAACCTCTTACATCACGCGTAAGACAATTTTATGTTACATTTGCGACTATGTATAATAACTTTAATGGCATCTATTAGTGTGGAGGCCGTCCGATATTCCGCTTCCCCGTTTCTTCTGTTTTCTAACCGCAACACTTTGATGGTGGTTCGTTGACGTCCACTTGAGGTAACGCTAACTACATCCTAGATATTATAGTTGTAGCGATGTTTACCAATTTGTTTGTTTTGTTTATATTCATACGGGTATATCATTATAAAAATACAATTAAAAATACACCGAAAAACAGCACAGGCTCGATTAGGCTATGGGTGATGTTAACGGTTACATTATAAAACAAGAGGGACCAAGTAACCGTGTGACATGAACATTTTTAACTGAGTTAGATGATACAAATGAGACAACCATCAACCAATGTATATTTATGTATATTAATTAGGTAGGTAGGTTGTAGGTATATATTAGTATATTATTAAATATTTATTACTGTGTTGTATTTTTTATGTAATCTGGTTTATGTATTGTATTTAGTTATTCGTATGCAGGTTGTTGTTTATATATTACGCCACCTACTTTCTTATTCTTTTACTTTTCCTAATCCTTAGGTTGCCTGGCAGAGGCCGCCTTTTGTATATTGATTCTTCTTGTTTCTGTTTTTCTCAGTATTCTATTATAACTTGTTGTGGTGTACAAATAAAGAATAAATAAAGAATAAATGTAATACCATTTAATTAGATAGATAGATAGATATACTCTTTATTGCACACTACATTGAAAATAACTAAAACATAAAATTAAATAAAAAAACAAACATAATGCGCAAAGGCGGTCTTATCGCTAAAAGCGATCTCCTCCAGACAACCTTTTGTGAAAGGAAAAATTAATTAATTACTGTCTCCTTGGTTTATTAGTTAACATGTGTGAGTGCGGATCAAAATGTTCTGAGGTTATTCGAACGCAAGACAAAAGGAATTCCGGGTGGGACCAATTTCTTATGGTAGTTAGGAACTCTTAGGTAGGAAATTGGCAGTGTTCATAATAGCCCGAGTAGCGTAATGGGTTAATGCTCTTCTTTCCTCCCTCGTATGTGAGGACGTTTTTGCCCAGCCTCAGATGATTATTATGATGGCCACATAATAGGTTTAGCAGCATAGAAAAAACACTTCGTATACTATTAATAATAACCTATTACCTAATGTAAAAGAGCGGTGTTACCGAACAGTTCATGGAACATTGAACTAATTGCATTACGGATATACTGAGAACTCGCCAGGGCTAAGTATTTCCTTGGATGGATAGCGCGAAACCCTGCTGGCGCCGTTCAAAGAATTGCACCAGCGGGGTTGCTCACGCAGATTCGTTGCTCACTAGTATATTTTAATTTTGAACTTATTTTAATTTTGTATTCATATACCTACACTACAAGTTAGCCCTTGACGGCAATCTTATCTGGTGGTACGTGATGATGTAGTCTAGGATGGTAGCGAGCTAACCTGTTAGGGGTACAGTAAACCCACACTCCTAATTGCTTTCTACGTAACATCGTGCCGCAACGCTAAATCGCTGGGCGACACGTCTTTGTCGTTAAAAAGGGTGGTAATGAGCCACAGCCGAAGCCCCCCACCAGACCAGACTCGAGCCGGGAATCGAACCCGAGACCTTCAATTTTATAATGCGACATGGGGGTAGTTTACCGCATCTAAAACAGCTTGAAATAACCGTTTTTTTTCCGGACTGTCTATTAGCTCTGCTAACCCTATTGGTTGCCACAGCGTAACCGGGCTGTTTGGCGAGCTTCGGAAAGAAGCTCTGCCAGGAAGAGGCTCTGCCAGAATTGTGAATATCCGTGTGGTAACTCACCCATAGAACAGAAATAAACGTCGCAATTTTTCAGTGCGTTAATCCAAAAGGTGTGTTAAGACTTCAGTTGGATTCAAAATTTGAAACCAATTATATATATATGTACTCGTATATGGGTTGCAAGTTTCAGTGTAACCTTTAGTATCATAGGTCTGACCGAGGGATATCAAATCCGTGAGTTACCTTGTTTAGTCTGTTCTTAGTAAATTATGGCCAATGCATGTTTGTAGGATCGAGGTAATTTTTTTTTGTACTTTGCTCCAATCCACAATGTTGTTGTTAATCATTTTTATATTAAAAAATAACGGCTAGCAATGCCTTGATTGGTAGATATATTCTTTATTATTTGCTGCTAAAATAATTATATTTTTATAGAATTATACCTTTAATAAAGTCAAGTAAGTAAGTACATGATGCAATAATATGCAATACACGCGTAAAAAGCAAATTAAATTTCATATAGTGTGATTCCTATAATATACTAACTTATCTCTATTAAAACATACCTCCCAATTGAACGAGGGTACGTAATGTGTAATATCGATCAACTATCGAAACTTTATAAAAGCTATATCACATTGTACGCAAGTAATTCCGTTTAGGTGAACTGATTACTGATTATCAGTTAGTTAACCGTATTTTCATGTATTTTTTGCCAACTACTAAAATGAACGAAAACACATCTCGATTACAAATTGTAGTTAAAACCCATTGATGTTACACGGCTGGGTACAAAAGCCTCCTCGCACACACATACAAATAATGTCGGCAGATACATTACTGTTACAAAATAAACTATTCTACAATATCTCTCTCACCGTTTTTACAATTTTCCATTTTGGGCGCCAAATTTTTTTCATTCTTCAGATGACGACTCCATATTTATATTTGTTAAAAATCGAAATCCAGCGATTCTTCTATCACCGAAAACATATTTAGGAGGATCCAGAAGTGAAATGACTATAGTTTAAATTAGTCAATTCATAACGTTGGATACTGTGACAAGAACACCGACACTCACACAAAGACAAACCGGCCAAAATTCTGACACTCCTTAATGGCTTCGAAATATTGAACACATAAAACGTGGTCTTAGTTACACTCAACAAAATAAATACGAACTCATTATAACGTATTAACTATTCCACAGCTGGTTAATATGAAGAAAAAGTCAGTTAAGGTCACAAAACGGCCGTTGTTTCGCAAGACCGAAATGTACTGACGGATTAACATGAACTCTGAATATTGCCAAATGGGTGGATAGGTTTTGCCACAGACACGCGATCTGCATGTTACTATAACTAGCTATGCAGGCATATCGAGTATTCACGAAACAATAGGCTTTAAGTACGTGTTAATTACATTACTACAACAAAGTACCTTTGTACCTATCGAACTGAGACGTAAAATAAAATATCAAAAAAAAATACTTTATCTTATGAACTATAAAATACATATATCTAATTATAATTAAACACTTATTCTCGTGAATCTATCACTACTGCAGTTCCACTAGCCCATTGCTTGTGGTCCAATCAAAAATAAAGCACCGGTTAGATGGATGGCAATTTGTAGTTCTAATGCGTTAGCAGGATTACCTGACTGATAAAGAGGTTAAAGTGTGATAACTTCAGGCAACTTCGTTTTCCTTGGATTATATTACATACGCATTACGTACATTAAAGTTTCTCTAGCATTTGTTTTGTAAAAGATCAATTTGAAGTAAATTCGTATCGCCATAAATCTTGAAAGTTAAAAAAACATTACAAAGCCTAAAACCGCAAAAGTCAGAAACTTGACATTTTAACAATACGTTGGCACTAGGAATGTATTTTTTGAAATTCAACACCAAATATGTTAATGTTAAAATATATTATAACGTTATTTTTTTAGGTTTAGCTATTACAAATATATATATACCCCTCTCTGGAACTAATGTAATCTTAAGAGGGTGATAATTTTTTATATCAGCAGCTTATCCATTGTCGCTTATCAGGATCAGGAGGACCACAAAGTACCTACCCGTGATTGTCAAATTTAACTTAATTTCTGTAAGACATAATAGCACCTCAAAATATGCTTCCCTGGCCAGCCTGAAAAGTGACATGCCAATATGACATGATACAAATATGTTGCCGCAGCGATAGAATTTTTGCGTCTTGTATTAAATATTGAACACGCGAGCGCCAGGCCGCTCCTGGTACCCTGGTACCGGGGTTACCTTGAACATGCAACGTTTGACGGCTATAAAACTGTTTTCGAAACTTCACGCTTTAACCAACTTAAAAACAGATATCCATATTATATCTTTATCCAGATAGAATATATTATAAATTTAAAGGTGTATCAGTTTATTTTATTTATTAACTTCTTTCTTTGTATGTCATCTCTACACAGCTAAACCACTGTTCTAATATTAATAGAGTTTAGCGCATAATATGTATATATATTTATTTCTCGTAGATGAACATAGAAATATGTTAATTTTTCTAGGTGAATATACGAGCTACGTATCGGAGGAACACTGTCACAGCTAACTAGACCTTCATGAAATTTTTACATCGTAATTACAATATTTTTTGCTCCGGGTACCACAAAGGGTTCTTGCAGAATTTTTAAAACAAAAATAGCTTTTTTTCATGTAATCCTACTACAGGTATCTATGAAGCGTTCATATATAATATATTTTCCATTATTATAATTTATGAGGTGATAGTGATAACTACATTAGCCAACTTAAAACTCAAGCTAAGAGGGTTTTAATCGCGCCCAGGTCGAAGAAGCCCACTACAAACTTAGTCGGATTTTTTATTTAATTATTTATGAAGTTAGAGCAATTCACACATAAAGAGCTTTTTAATCGTTTATATAATCCTTAATATCCTAATATGATTCTTCTGTAAGCTTACGTTTAATGAAAACTTATTCATAGACATCTCCAAGATTTCAATAGGTAATTTGGTATAACTATAAGTAACGTTGGTAGGACGTTGTCGCATTCGCATTTGCCCGCGATTCATGAATCACTCTAATATTACAAAGGCGATTGTAACAACCAAACTTTTTTTTTTTAGTCCTTCACGCCGGAATTATAGTCGGTTCCCTTAATTTGCGGAAATAAGAGGACTTTGTACGAGACGATTAACTCTTAGGTAGCCTTTTCACATTTTGCTGTGTGTCAAATCATCAAAAGGGTCGCTTGCTTATATTATATATAATATAAATTTATAGCTTAGTTAACGTTATCTCAGGTTAAGCAATTTTAAGCATTGTAATTCAAGTGATTGTAAAGGTCTGATTAGGGATCTGAGACACGTTCGAAACGCAGCTCATCTTTACATCTTTACTTAACAGCACTTTTAACTGGATAAAAATGGCTCTAGTCTAAAATGGATCATGAAATCAACAGGTTATTATATTTAATTTAGAGTAGGTACTAGTGATCCTGAGCTCTCTTGTCTGGTCCATTGTTATCAGCACTAAAATGTGATTTCCCCTCACAGGCCTCTGTTCTATGAGAGAGGCCAGCAGTGGATCTTACATAAGACTAATGATGCTAAATATATAGTGAAGCTGTGATAGCCTAGTGGTTAGGACGTCCGCCTCCTAATCAGAAGTCGGGGGTTCAAACCCGGGCACGCACCCTTAACTCCGTTATGTGCGTTTTTAAGTAATTAAAATATCACTTGCTTAAACGGTGAAGGAAAACGAGGAAACCTGCACGCCTGCGAGTTCTCCGTAATGTTCTCAAAGGCGAGTGAAGTCTGCCAATCCGCACATGGCCAGCGTGGTGGACTATGAACCGAACCCTTCTCACTTTGATAGGAGATCCGTGCTCTGTAGTGAACCGGCATGTGTGGTACATATATGTTTAGAACTGTTAATAAGGACCTGGCATTATAACGAACAATAAATGCATGACGGAACAACAATTTCACGCAAATTGAATTGTGTCAAATGCCTGCCCCACATAGCATTGTGTTCGCGTGAGATCCAGACACTACTTGTATTGTTTATCGAGCCAGCAAATTGTAGCTAAAATAGAAAATTGCGAACAATGGCTAGGTTTTAATTCCCGCGGTAAAACAAGTAGTGCACTAGTCAAATTAATTTATGTTTAACTTAAGCTAACTGTCCACTACTTCAGTGGACCACTGGTCCTAGGTATAAACATACCTAGGACCAGTGGTGTGCACTTCATGTGTATAAAAACTGTGCATACCCTACCAGAGGAGCCTCCAGAGAAATGGAAACATATTCGTGAGAAATGTTTTTCAGATTAGTCTTCGTCAAAGGCATACAGTTTATTGTTATCCCTTTATTTAAAAGGGCAGAATACCCAAAATACAGTTGATTGATGAGAGTTTTTTTTAAATTTTGTCGTCTGACTATACACTCTGGTTACTGCTATACTAAGTACTCTGGTCATAAACTCAGTGCACCTAAGAGCAATGTGTGGATTTTATTTATTTATTCAAATTATTTATAGTACTATTACCTTATTTTTGCAACATAATCCCCATTGGGTTTATCTGTGCACTGGAATATGTATGTGCCATCCATTGCTCACACTCAAAATAATAAGCATACTGTACTAGTGCAATATATCAGACCAGTATCATCTAGTCATAAAGAATGTTTTGACTGGCTTCCAATAGGCAATTAATTAATTTGATGTTTAATATTAAAGCAAAAATATATATTTTTTGCTTTAATATTAAACAATGTTTTATCACAATGTTTTTTTGAGTTATTTCTTGTTTAAGCTTATAGGGGAGACAGTTCATCATGGTAGGCAGCAAACACAAGCAAGTGTGCCTAATACACCCGTGGACACTTTTAGGGATGAATAGTTTGGAAAACTCTATTAGGATATATATAGACTAATATATTTATAAAGAAAAGCCTGGAGAAACTGGAGATTTGGAAATGGTACTGTTCATCCCCGTGCCTGGGGGAGCAGATTAAACCATCATTTGTGATTGTTTTCACCCAAAAGTGGTAATGATTGTATATGTCCAACAACCTACATCAGTATAGTATTGTTGAAGTACTAAACTCTTTGAGATTAGATATTCATTAGATGTTTTTCTTGTAAATAAAATAAAACAAGGCCATCTAAGATTTTATTGTTAAACAATATTTTTATTATATATTTTTATCTACAACTGTTCAAAAGATATCCACTCTTATAAATACGGAACCCATTCATATGCATACCCGTTTGAGCCTACATAATGTGCAACAACCTCAAGATTCAATCAGATTAAACAGAATTACAAAACTTGTGCATTCAGAAACATGCTAAGTTTGTTGCAACATGATAGACAAATGTTGGATGTAATTCTTGTAACCAAACAAATTTACATATTATTAAATCAGCTGATCCACAAAATAATGTGTTATATAAGGTAATTAAATTGGTTTAATTTAAATATCAGTTATTAATATATATATTTTTGCATTATACTAACTGGAACATACCACCCCAAAATTACTTTATTATCGAAACAAAAAAACAGTGGAAGATACTAGTAATATAAATTGCCAGCAATAATAGACTTTTGTCTGGATATTATGTTTAGATAAGTAGATATTTTGTCTCATACAAACATTTCTTTAGGATTTTCTAAGAATAGGCCTAACAAGCAAAATTACAAATGCAACAGGTAGTTCAAGACATTCCAATTTAAAAACAAAACCAACATTCTGAACTGAATTTTACCAATTTCTGCAACTAAGTGAATAGTATAAATAAATTTCAATATTATTTTTTTGGACTTGGCGAAAAATTTACTATGCCAAAAATATTAACACAAAAAGATCTGATGAATACAGGAATATTGACCTATTTAATAATTATCCTGTGTTAAATATAACTTTTTTGATATAATAATTATCCTGTGTTAAATATAACTATTTTGATGTAATAATTATCCTGTGTTAAATATAAATTTTTTGATATAATAATTATCCTGTATTAAATATAAATTTTTTGATATAATAATTATCCTGTGTTAAATATAACTTTTTTGATATAATAATTATCCTGTATTAAATATAACTTTTTTGATATAATAATTATCCTGTGTTAAATATAACTTTTTTGAAGCGGTGATAGCCCAGTGGTTAGGGTGTCAGCCTCCTAATCAGAGGTTGGCAGTTGGAATCCAGGTACGCACCTCTAGCTTTTCTGAGTTATGTGCGTTTTTAAACAATTAAAAAATCACTTGCTTCAACTGTGAAGGAAAACATTGTGAGGAAACCTGAGAGTTCTCCATAATGTTCTCAAAGGTGTGTGTAGTCTGCCAATCCCAACATGGCCAGCGTAGTGGACTATGGCCAAACCCTTCTCATATTGAGAGGAGACCCCATGCTCTGTAGTGAGCCGTTAATGGGTTGATCATGATGATGAAATATAACTTTTTTGTACCAGATTAAGGGGTATGCCTCCCTCTGCTTGTTTCACACTTTTTTTGTTACTAATTCATAAACTAAACCAAATACATATCAAGCTGCATTTCACTATAGACTTTTTTTGTGAAATTTTTATCCTTATTAATTCAAACTGTGTTGGATGTTTGATCCCAGGCACGCACCTCTGACTTTTCAGAGTTATTTGTAATATCACTGTTTCAACAGTGAAGGAAAACATTGTGAGGAAACCTGCATACATGAGAGTTCTCCATAAAGTTCTCAAAGGCATGTGAAGTCTAGCAATCTGCACATGCCCAGCATGGTGGACTATGGCCAAACCCTTCTCATATTATGAGGAAACCCATGCTCTGTAGTGCGCCGAGGATTGGTTGATCGTGATGATGATATATGAAATACATAATATATTGCAGGTAAAGGCAATTGCACACAATTTTATGGAAAATTACTAAATGGGTTCATTAATTCTGGAATGCATCGTAATAAGTTCTTTATAATTTAAAGGATTATGTGATAGATAAACAACATTGGGTATGAAATATTGTTTTAACAAGATTGTTCTAAAATAGTTTTAAGTCACTGACAGGACTTTGATAAGCTTGTTCTGGGCTTCTAAAACCAGTATCTATATATAAACCTCATGATTTGTTTTAAAGTTACTAACATAGTTATAACTATCACACAATGTAAGTTATTGACAAATTAAAAGGTTTATATTAGTAAAGTTTTGTGTTATGTGAAATAACTCATTTATAGACTTTGAAGTCACTTAAATAGGAAACTTTATATACTACTGTAATACACTATTGTAATAGAGAGAGTAGATTCAAATTTGCTGTAAAAACTTTAGTACTAACAATCTAGCAGTTGAAATTGTTGGTCTATGTTCTTCATGCATTGGTTTTAAAATCGAAATACGTGCAACATTATTAAAATGAAAGTTTACTGCTATTACTCACCACATTGTTGTAGTTGAAGGCTGCGGCGCCTGGTGCGAAATATTCCCTGTTCATTTTCTCACCCATTATGACAATGTTACCACAAACATCCAAACACGATAAACACACATTTGTATCATTTTATTGTCAATAACATTATAAAACGCTTCAATACGCATAGACACCAATTGATACCCCTACAAAAAACTTTTTATACCCACTGCTGGGGGCAACCGAAAGCATTGTTTTATTATACCTACCAATCCTTAAAAAATATAAGCACCATATATATAGAGACTAAACAGTTAAAAACATTCAGTACATAGTAATAATATGCTACGGATTACAATGTAATGAACTTGATTTTCTATTTAGATAAGACGAGTTAAATTAACTTAAAAATAGTTAATTTTCATTGAATAAATTTTACACTTGACAATTTACCTTGACACACAAACGACTGTAAATCGGAAACACGATTCACAAAACGTTTTTAATTCTACTGCTCTATAAAAATATTTTAGTTTCGTATCAAATTGTTTAAACTTTTAAAGATAACTAGGATATCTATGTTGTGATATAAAGATAAGTAAATTTCAATAAATGTTTATTGGGAAATTAATTAACTTCAAAACTGAGTCAGACCGACAATAGTTCAGTATTCTTTAGTCTATGATGTGTAAGAACTCGCATCAGGTTATCCAAACGTGGCACAGATTGTATATGATATCTAAGTAACGTGCAACGTTTACATCTTCTTAGAGACGCGTATTTAGTAAATATAAATACAAAATATATGTTTGTTGATCAGTGAACAATAAGTCTGAAACGGATTTTAATATTTCTACTCGATACAGTTGATAACCGTTATATCTGGCTTATATATGTACTTTGACTAAAATGTTCGTCACCTCGTGTATATAAAAAAAAACCCCGCAAACAATATTTTTGTCTTACAAATAGCAGCATTTCGTCGAAAATAATTCAATAAATTGGTGATTTGAAATAGTCATTAATATTAATAGCTGTAAATAAAATTCATCCTAAAAAAAGAAGTTATTTCATTAACGAGACTACTTCACCTTTTCAGCATGTTATTTGGGCTTCTAGTTTATATTTTGAAAAATTCAAATACGTATGGCCGGGAAGATTAACGTCTATGTGAAAGTTACATAGTCCCTTTAAGAAATATTACAAGTCATAGATTTACCTGGTTTTTTCTTATTCAAGTTTTTTCATGGGCGAGTTTTGTTTTATAAATATTTCGCTTATAAAGCTATTAGATGTTGCTTGTTTATTTTAGAACAAAGATTTCATCTAAGCTGGGATAATACAATTTACTGAAGAACATACTCAAATAAAACAGGTAAATATCCCAAACCATTATATTGATTTCAGTTTGTGTAATAAAATACACTATATAGTAGTTAGTATATAAAAAATAATAGTTTAAAAAACTAAAAAAACACGCTACTGCACGCATGCGTAGTTCGCGCACTAGCTCTGTCTCTCTTACTCGCATGCAAAGGATGCGGAAAGAAATTAATTAATCCTGGCGAATCTAATTAGGATAATCGGATATTTTGATCGGATTATTGCATTGTCATCGACCTTTGACAGGTGTGCAAAGTTTGAATCAAATCTGATCGTTCAAAGTAGGGCAAAATCGAGCTCAAAGGAGTCGGTTACAAACAAACAAACAAACATACATACATACAGGTGAAGCTAATAAAAGCGTGTTAATATGCATTTATGCAATTTTTAAAAGCGACTATAGCCAATTAAAAAAAATAGCCTTTCTTATAAATTTCATTACAATGGTTGTTAAGGCTCATTTGTAATTGCACTCTGTTTAAATAACATTTCATCAAAACAAGCTTATGTCCACTATTTCCACAATATATAGGTGCAAACTTTTTACTTAATGGCTGTCCTTTATAGGATTTGTTTCCATTTCTATAATATTACTAGTTATAATAGAATAATAGACCCCAAACTAGTTGGCCAGACAACATCAAATTAACAGAAAATAAAGGCACTCTGCATACATTTCTTCATGTGATAATTTAACACTTTTTTATACAAAATTGAATATTTCTCTTTGGAGACTTTAAATGGCTTAATATAAGAAAATAAGTAATGCAAAGGAATGTATTGCGTCATATACTTTGTAATCTCTCATGTCTATCAGTAGGACAATAAGTGTCCATTAAATGTATTTAAATCTTATGAACATAAATATTTTCTAGTTCATCATAACATCTCAGTATATCATCCTCAAGGTAGATTTGGTGTAAAAGTTCTTCATTGTTTGTATAAATTGTGTGTTATTTACTACTTCCCTTCTTAACACAGTATTTTTCTATATATGGCTGAATCAATTCTGTACCCATTCTCTCTTGTATCATGCGGAGAGATATGGAGAAGACCTCGTGAGCTATTTCTTTGTCTCTTGCTAAGCTGGCTGGTTCACAGTAAAAGCAGTTGTTAAAATACAGCCCTGTTACTCCTTCTAATTCGGCAGCTGTGGCTACGTAGACTGTAGTGGCAGCTGCTTGTTGCTGGAATAGAAAATATTACATCTTTATTTTCATAGACAAATAGTGCTAATTTGGTCATACGTAAGTCATACTATTACTAAACTAATAAACCTGTCAATTTAGTTAGGGATTTGTGCATCATCATGAACTATTCGGTTAAGATAAATATTTCTAAGCCTAGAATGTCCAAGCAAGCCCTTTTAATATGCACAGTTTGGGATAAGACCTGGTGATTCGGGAGAATCGTCTGCTGATATTTTGTCACTTAAACATGAGGAGAAAACTCACTTTACAGGAGTACACTGCAGGCATTTTACCTTTTTGAATACTAAATTTTATGGTCCAATTTAACTGATTCAAATATACGTCACGTCAGGAAGACATTAATCTTTTCAAATATAAATTACCATCAGACTGATCAGGTAAAGTGGAGGAATGCATTTTCATTATTATTAAAATTAAAATCGCCAGCACTTTTTGAACTGTATACAATGTGTGTGTACTCTTACATACATGTTTGTGTACTCTTTATTTAATTTAATAGATTAATTTATTTATTGCTATTATTTAATACTAAAACAGGTATTTTGAAGTATAGATTGTATTAAAACTGTGGCCCAAATAAATAATATATTTTTTGGTTTGAAAACTTGTTGCATTGTAAAACTGCTAGGTCACCATTGCATTAAAGGCTTTTTAGTTCAATGGGATAACTTTACAGTTACATTAAATAATAATGAAGTAAATAGCACAACAGTTTGATTTCTGATATTATTTTTGAATTTCAACATTAGTATAAAAAATAGCCTTACCAGTGACTTCGTAAATGGGCGTACCATGAAGAATATCAGTTTGTAAAACCACCAACTGTTTGGTAGATTGGTTGACACCATGTTACCTGGATGTAAAGAGTTCACAGAAATGCCCTTATGCTTCCATTCTTCACTTAAAATCTAAAACAAACAAACACTTATTAAAAATATTATTTGTAGTAATAAGGTAATAATAACCAAAATAAATAGTAATAGTCTTCAAACACCAGTTAATATGTTTAAAATTCAAGTCAGCAGTATTTATAAAAAAATATAATTTAAATATGCAGTGTATAAAAGTGTATTTTTTACTACTACTTTTACCATTAACAAAAATGAGTCTTTACTAAATGAAGATTTTGTCTGTCTACATTGGACAATTATCTGATTTAGTTAACTACTAAGGAAGCCCATACATATTGAAAACACTCTTAATAGTAAAGTCATGTGAAACATACACTAACCATCGCTGTTATGATGTTGTACAGTTTAGAATTACCATAAGCTAACATTGTGCTGTAATGATCTCTTGGGTGTGCTAGATTTTGTTTGACAAATACATTTTTTAGATTTGCTGTCCTGTAACAAATAAAAAAATATATATATTGGCTAATATACAAATGGGCTGTCTACTTTAGAACTCAGCTGGGTACATAGGTAAGTATGCATCTATGAGTCTAGTTTATAATATAACAGATATAGTTCCCTAGCTTCAACAATTTAAATTTTTCACTATGTAATACAAAAATATGAAATGGGATTCGACTATATTTAACAATAAAATACTACTGCTTTAAATTATGATTGCAGCATCAAAGGTAGGTAATACAATATGGCCATATTAATGAACATGCTGAGGTAATAAGTATGCAATCTGAAGAACTGAATATTTTCTTGTGATCCATGCATTTAGATGCTCTGATGACAGAAATAAGGAAATACAAATGGGTCAAACTAATAAAACCCTTAATTGGAGTTATAAAAAGGTTCTTACAAAATAAGGTCTCACAGTACCTATGTGACTCTGAAGACACAAACACGACCCTAGATCCCTTCTTCAACAACGGCTCCAAGAGCAGTGCAAAATACATGTGAGAGAGGTGATTGACTTGGAAAGTTCTATCTAGCTTGTCCTCTGTCTCTTCATATGCCAAGCCAAACACACCAGCGTTTAGAATCAGCATGTCAAGATGGCTGAAAATAAAATATTTGAAAGACAGAAAATTGATATATTATTGTAATAATTAACAAAGAGATTTGTAAATGTTAAAAGAAATAAATACATACTCTGAAAAAATAGTTTTGACGGCCCTTGCACATTGTTTTACACTTTTCAAAGAGCTTAAGTCTAATTGTATTGCTTTCAAATTCTCATCAGATGCATTTGTTTCTTTGACTATTTGCTCAATGGCAGCCTGTGTAGCTTCCATATTGCGATTGGCAAATAATATGTTACAACCATGCCTCGCTAAGGACTTTGCTGTTTCATAACCGATGCCAGCATTGCAGCCTGTTATAACTGCATACTTACCAGATAAATCAACACCATGTAGGACCTGTAATATTTGATTTAGTAATGAATTATCAAAATACTTATTAATGTAGTATGGGCCTCTTCACTCATGGGCTTAGAATTTAGATACACAATAACTTTCAGGTTAAGATCAATAAGGCATACTGAGTCTTCACTCAGCGTATGTTAATGTTATAATGAGACAGATTTATGTCAGACAAATATTTTGGCTGATTTTAACTGTTTCTTAAGTCAGAGGCAAGGCTAAGCATGCTTTATAGATCTCTACCTTATTATTGTTGTCATAAACTCAAACTTTTTGCCCAAGGTAAGCATACAAAAAGGCAGAAAGACAAAATAGGACAGAATACAATACCACAGGTTATCACATAACATCTAAGGCTAGCAATTATTTTTGCTCATGTGTGCAAACATAACTACTAGCAATCACATCTTCTGAGGATTATCAGAATATGTGTAAAATTTGAAGTTTAGACAATAAAGAAATTTCAAAGTACACTTCCTTTTATGGATTGTGCCAAAAATAAGTGCCAAGGAATTGGCAGCCACAAAGTGACATCAGATGTTATTGGTTACTTTTACTAACCTGAAAAGCTGTCGTCGACCCATCAAATCTTTGCCGAAAATCGTGTACATGTTTCTTTTCCGCTGTCGAAAATGCTAGCCTTGGGTCCACATAGGTTTTATTTCCAGTTTCCTGATTAACATACAGTGGTTTCTCATTTTCATCTATAGTTTTTGTCCAACCAAAGGGTAAATCTTTAGGAATTACTTTTTTCTGGCCTGTTCTTGGGTGGGTCCACTGCGTTTTATTATTCAAAGAACTGTAATATTAAACGTTCATTAAGACGCAGGGTACAGCTATTCAAAGTTCAAATCGCGTTCAAAGTTCATTCAATACCACACCGTGGTAACTTTGAACGCGATTACAAGACAGTAATATTGAATTGAATTGAATTTTTAAGTATTTTGGGTACTTCAACGTACGTCAGTATTTTGTAGCGTAGATTAAAAAAAGAATCAATAGAAAACTCGCGTACTTAACGAAATAAACGTTTCCGTCTTCTGTAGTCTTCTCTTCCCAGCCTGGCGGTAACTCGTCTTCACTATCTGAGTCTAAAGTATTATGCATGTTATATATTGCAAGTATACCACACAGTTAAACTCAATAATGTTTTAAATGTCGAGAACGAGATATCATATCAATAATAAAAGTAAATATTACTGATTGTTTTTGTACAGTGATTTCCGTATGTAAAAAGTATTCTGTGGATCAACATCAAACGTTAAATCATGTCAACTTGTCATTGTCAATAACCAAGAATCTGACAATTGTGTTTCAGTTTAAAAAAACAAAAAAATACGGGATGTTGAATATCCATAATTAAAAACACAGAAGTACTGAAAAAAATAGATTCCCAGTAATAATGTGTACAGTGGGAATACTGCCAAACAAAGAAAAACCAGTACGTTGTATGAGACCGAAGATACAATGCTTTTTCTCTATGCTAAGTTCTTCTATATGCTCTGTGCCTTCACAAAAAAAAGATCAAAAGTATTAAATCGAACCTTATGAGGAGAAAGGCGGGAGACTTCGTATATGGCGGGCGGGGTTTGTTCACGCTTTTCTTGAATTAATGTTTGTTGGCTAATTTTGAAAAGGACTGTTGTTGGTTGTGTCGTGGACAGTTTTGGTGTCGTTTGTGTAGTGGCTGGTTTTCTGAATGGTTAACAGGTATTGATTTGGGAAAGGTTTGAAGGATCCGCGTCCGCGGAGTGCGAAGTTTCCCGCCATTTCTCCCTATCTTATACATTGCTATAAACTTGACATTGGCTAGTCTGTGGAAAGCCATAAAAAGAGAAAACTAATAAAATAATAAACTTGACATTGGCTAATCTGTGTAAAGCCATAAAACGAAAGAAAAAAAAAACCTTATGTTGTAGGGGATAATGAACATACGCAGATAATTGCAATTTATGCGTTCATAATGTTAAAAAATTTGTGTGGCCTGGTAATTAATATTAATAAATAACTAGGTATTTTATTGTAATTGCCGAGTTGATTTGAATATAGGGGGTAATTTCTGTCAGTGTTTACTTCATAGCCTGTTGCTTCTATTGTGTATTAGATTAACCTTAACTAGAAAATACCGACTGTCCCAGGTCCCTGCCTTATTTACCTAATTAAACTCAGACACCGTTTACCCGAGTACATAAGGCGTAATGTATCTACTTATGTCAAATTAACGTTGCGGGATCCAAGCAGGCGTTTCCACCAGGAGATTCTCGGAAAATTTAAATTTTATTTTATTTACGAGTACGTTTCAAGGTGAGCTTAGAAGAGTTAGACGTTTCGAGAGGTTTAATTCCTATCAGACTTATCCTGTTAACAATGTTTTGATTTTAAAACGATTTTTGGTAGGGGCAAAACTTATGGGTTAGCTTTACCGATACGCAAAATGCTAATTTGTCGTTTTAAGCCAGTCTAGTAATTTGCAGACTCTATTACCGCCTTTTTTTATTTATAGGTATAATTTAGAGCAGCGCTTTGCTGCAATCATACCTTATACTAAAGTAAGTGATGATACACCTTAGATGAAGCGCGATATCCTTGAAGATCGATTCGAAAGACGGAAGCCGGAAGGAAATTCTCCATTTTACGTTTTTTTTCTCTTTGAGGGTAATATTAGAAAAGAGTAAGAAAAGCGCTTCCTATGTGTTGATTTGATTTCAACCGCGCCATGTAGGATGGTATAACGGTGATTGTTGAATTCCTGAGCACAAAATGTAACTTGAAGAAAGCCGAAGAACTGGCAATCTTGCGATAGCGATGCATTCGGTAATTTCGGTAAGTACCTACCTAGGCTCTTTGCAAAACTGAATAATCGCAAATGGTTATATGCTGTATATACAATTATGCTGTAATTTAGTTTGATGAAAGGCTGAAAATGCGTAAAACGAAACTAGTTTCCTCAATAGGTAAAGGTACATTTATTTATTAATTAGTACTAGGCGGTAACTAAGAGATTATTAATAATTAAAGTTAGATTAATAATAATTAAGAATTTCAGTGTTTTATTCGTTAGAGACAGAGAAATATAAGGTGTCGCATATTTTCGGTAATTACAAATGTGTGACTGCGAGCGTATCGTCAGACTTGCTTTTAGATCTCGGCAGCAGCATTGACAGAGCTCCACAAACTGAAACATTATAAGCAGATTAAAGTATCATTAAGATGGAATAAAATAGGTGACTACACTATGTATTTAGGTCCTAAGGTAAGCCCAAACCAACAAGTGGTGTTTGTTTGGGCGTAGTAAGTAATGTGCGAAAGTAGCATGCCAATATGTGTCTTGATAGGAATATGTATTTTTTTAATATTACATCGTGAGCAAACGAGCACACGGTTCAGCTAATGTTAAGGGGTGTACATACATCTGAAGCACCAGAGTGGTCACCGATGCGACTAAATCCATTCTCCGGTATGTTTTTATTCGGCGTCATACCAGAACGCTAAATCGATTGGCTGTCTTTGCCAGTGGCAACTAGCCGCGGCCGAAGCCTCCACCAAACTAAACTCCAGCCGGGAATCGAATCCAGGATCTCCCACTTTGTAATACGGCAGTGTCATACTGCGTCACGTAGGTCGTCAACTTCTTCTTGTACAGATGAGCTCTCGACGATAGGGGAAGGTTTAGGCGCAGTTATCTATTTATAAGTGTGTCAAAATACTGTGCCAGACCATTGCGTTTCGTTGAGACCTCAACGGTCGCCGGAATATAGAGTTCCTATCCATACATTGTAATTGCAATGTAAACCTACATATCAACGCTCCTCCAAACAGATAGAAAGTGGCTTCGCAAGCAGCGTTGATTAGTATCCCAGCGACATTCGTGCCAACGATCGAACCTATCCGACCGACCATCATCGACAGACCTATGGCCATTCCCCTGTAATAGAAAATAGGTTATAGTAAAAACGTGGTTCTAAACTTCGATATAGCTCTTGTTTCGCTATGCCACTTGCATAGCGAAATGGGATTGGGGTTGTGTTAATCGCAATTACAACTGTAAGGACAAGGATGAACCGCGGCGTCCAACCTTTTTTCTGGTTGCATTCAGGTTTGTATCCTGCGTGCGACCAATTCCGCACCCTTTGGAGAATTTCTTGTGATTGGGTTGGGTCTTGTGATTCAATAGGGTTTAGCTCGTAGTAACTAATGATCTTAGGAAGTCTACTTAGTGTTTATTAAGAAAATCACTGTAAATTATACCTCAAATTCGTAGGGTAAATTTCGACGGCGTAAGCGTTTATTGGCCCAAGTGCGAGCCCTGTCAGAGGCAGCGAAGAGAGTAGTATCGCAAACAGTATATCTTGCGTAACCACAGTGGTAAGTATACAGAACAAACCAATGGTAATATACACTAACAGCAGTAAAGTTTTCTTGCCCAAAAACTTTACTGTACTACTAATTCCAAGCGCAATGAAGGCGCAGGAAAAGTTTGCGATGGTGTTTATAATAAATGTGGTAGAGGCAATTGAGTCATCGCATTCCGCGTTCACGTTCGTCTGAAATAAAGACAAATTATAATAAGATAAAATAGAAACAAAAAAAGGCCATACATAAGTCTCAGAGACGAGTCTGTAATGGCGGGCAAACCGATAACCAATTTCAATTTATGCCTTGTCACAAATAGTCTTCCAATAAATAAAATTCCGATAAATGTAATTTTTGTACTAATGACAAATTTATTTAATGAAAAAGCGTTTATAAACATCTAAAACTGTATCATGGGTGCTTTCCTATAGTAGTAGTAATTTAGTACATTGAGACAGAGCAGCGTATGGGACAGAATCTCATAATGCGTTCCGGTTTTGCGATTGGCGAACTTTTAAAGTTAGCCAAGCGTAAACATAGTGCTGTCGACATTACCTATTACTTAGAACTTGACTTCCGTCAGTATTCCCGTATTTTTTTGGTTTCTAGCAGCATTTCATATTTTTTTTTGTTTTTATTTACATTCCGGTAAATTTTAAATATATTAGTAATAATGTTTCATGTGCGGCACATGGTGGCTATATCTATTTGTATTTAATCTGAGGTGTCACTCTTTTTACGATGAATAATTAATTATAATTTTTTTGATAGTACCTACCGATCTGTATGCAAACGAAAAATTCTAATGTGGGCGATTATTGATTGGTATCAGAAATTAACATCTGGTCTTCCTATGTCTTAGGAAGAAAATACATTATGAACAAATGTATGTATACCTACCTACCTCGTTAAGCCTTTGGGCAATCACTTCGCACGCAGTTAAACCAGCACCGCTGCCAGTTAAGACTCTGTTTAGGACATCTGGTAACCACATATACAAACCGTTCAAGCTAAAAAGAAAAGAAATGTTCAATACTACTCAGGGAGTTCTGGCAGACGGGCATCAAATTATACCCGAAAAGAACTGGTTTGTTTTTTGTAGTATTGTAGTTGTCATTAATATTTAGAATAAAGATATTAGAAAACAGCAAAGTTGTATCTGAATATCCTGAGATAGTTCCCAGTCTGTGGTATTACATCTACATACAAAACAGAGGGCGAAATTTCATATTGAGACCTTCCCTTTATTAGTCTAAGAACAAACCGACACCATTCCCTAATAGGTGTGTACATGCTCAATGTAATTTATATTGAGACTAGCTATGCTTGTCTTTGTCACACGTAGGAAAATGGCTGCAGAGCCAAGATCGAAAACGTTTCACTCCTAACTTATCATAATATTTTAACAATAATAATTGTTCTTTGATTGTCAAGAGAATGTATATCACTAACTTCCGAAGTCATTTCAAGAGCATTTCAACAGAAGAACCCCAAACCTAGCAACTTCTCACCTGATTCTAACATAAAAGTCAACCAACTTGTGACTAACAAGCTAACATAAATAACTCACGTAGCAAATACTCCGAATAACAAAGTTCCGCTTAGGACCATCCACTTCAAATATGGTGGTTTGATTAATGGTACTGTTTGTTGTACTATAGATTGCGCGAAAGATGGCTTTTCCATTTGTGTCTTTTCCGGCAATTTTAGTCTCTTCACCTAGAATTTTGGGAAAATGTAATTAAACACATTCAAAGATCTGCACATACGCATCTTTTATTTAATTGAGCTTAGATCACGCTGCGCGCGGATTCTTTTTTTTTTATATCCACTACAAGTTAGCCCTTGACGGCAATCTCACCTGATGGTAAGTGATGATGCCGTCTAAGTCGGTAGCGGGCTAAGCTGTTAGGGGCATGGTAAACCCACACTCCTAATTGGTTTCTACGCGTCATCGTGCCGGAACGCTAAATCGCTTGGCTACATGTCTTTGTCGATAGGGTGGTAACTAGCCACGGCGGAAGCCTCCCACCAGACTAGACTCGAGCAGGGAATCGAACCCAGGACCTCCAACTTTAAAA
The DNA here is from genome assembly GCA_928268935.1 of Lasiommata megera. Classification (NCBI taxonomy): domain Eukaryota; kingdom Metazoa; phylum Arthropoda; class Insecta; order Lepidoptera; family Nymphalidae; genus Lasiommata; species Lasiommata megera. The sequence goes on along the minus strand of OV743315.1, from coordinate 13,539,491 downwards.
TGCAACAGCGCACGCGCTGCGCCACGGAGGTCGTATAATTCCTGGATTAAGACCGACGACGGCTCTACATTCTCTATGCATTCCTTGTAAAAGTCCCCAATCCCCAAATTTGTTCGATGTATGAATTTGCATATTAACATAGTTGTCAAGTTATCGTCTTGAATCAACGTTGGGTTACTACGTCAATGCGGATTTGTAGCCCTTCGGAGCACAGCCCTTGAGATGGAAGACGAACTCCGAATTCCCGAGGTATGTGTCATGGGAACTCTAATAATTAAATTTAAACTGTATGGCTTATTCATAATAGATAGGTTCATTGTTGTGTTTCATACGTGTTTAGGATCTACTTAACACAAGTATTGTATATGTATATAGTATTGCAATGTACCATTTGGTTAGCGCCCACGTGCTCTATGTCTGGATACGATATAAGTATTTCGGATAAAATACCTTTCGAATGGTGAAAGAATTGTTAAATAATTTAAGACTTTATTCACTACAAATTAACAATTGTTTATGATATTAGTATAGATTATTCTATATTAGTGTATATTACTGAATCTGAGCTGATCGGCTGCTTCGATTTTGTGTTTGACTGGACCACTGAATGGATTTGATTTACAATTGGACAATGTAGGGGGCGTTGCGTTTAGGATTACAAGTTTTTTAAAAGTTAACCACTACAGTATAAAATAAAATAAAAATCCTTACTGGATAGTAATCACCCGGTTTCCCATTATTCCCCGAGTAGATATTCTTCAACACTTGCAATGATTCATCATGCCTGCCTTGCGAGACCAAGAATTTCGGGCTCTCTGGCCCAAATGACATCATAAAGGCACTCAGGAGAAAACTGCTTGAGTATATGATAGCGAGCAATCTCCAAGGTCGAAACACGTAAAGCCCAAAGTTGAATCTGAAGTCGAGGGGTAATATTGCCCATGCTAATACTGAAAACAACATGACATTCATCTCTTACGTCATCCATCCGCGGCCTCGGAGACATACGGACCACTCTCCGTCCGACCCCCCCGTTATCCCAAACGTCGCCCAAGCCGAGGTTCGGCCTGACAGGAGGCGCCCTTAGGCAGACATTCCCTTAGTTTCTTCGAGCCCTAGGGCTCAAAATTTCTTCTGGCAGAGCTTCTTTTCGAAGCTCGCCAAACAGCCCGTGCTGTGGCAACCAATAGGGTTAGCACAGCTAATAGACAGTCCGAAATCCGAAAAAAAATGTCATTCATCACAGTCATTATCTGTAACTTATTAATGGTAATGACACAATGCTGGGTACAGCTTCCTTTATATATAAACAATTGACTAAGGTACAGTCCAGAAGACATTTGTGTAATTGAGTATGTACTTCCCTAGCATCATTACGAAGATAATTATGTACTAAGATATCTTCTAAAAATTTCTCTCCTATCCTAAAGTTAAATGTACAAATTTGCGGAATCTAATTAACACTGGCTCGAAAATTTCTAGCCACGACTACGTGACACATTCCCGGAATGTATTCGAGATCAGAATTTATTAATAGCATTTCGTAATCAAGACCAAAAAATATATAAATAGCTTACAAGGTACCATAGCGGATCCAGATATTTGCATGGAATTGACGATTGATAGTGTGATATCTCTATATCTCTGTGGTAATATTTCACCGATAAAAGAATATGGTACTGCAGCTGGGCATGCTATACTGAAAGACAATTGTAATAATTAATAACTAGGTAACAACAATACCCCCACCATCAACCTATTAATAATATGTATAAGTTTACTTCGGTTATTGGTTTCACAAAATGACAAAAATATTTTAACAGTAGTTAGGTAATGAAACGAATCAATAATATCTACTGCTTTAGTGTAACACTGGACCCATCTCTGGAGCAAGAACTTACACTTAATAAGACGAAAAAATGGACTGTTTATTAAATGGGAACTAGTTTCATCGCCAATAGGAGAGAAGATTTCAGAGCATTGATGCTCCAATGCCGTTTAAGTAGTACATTTTCGGGATAATAAGTGAGATCTGAGAAAAACACAATCTGTAATCGAAACCAGAATAAGAAGCTAATATAATAACGTATAGGCGTCCGCTAAGATAGGTTTAGGGGGCAATTGGAGTTTGAAATTTGTATGTCTGTCAGTTTTGGCCTTAGACACGAAGAACTTAAGGTGATACCTAGTAAAATATAAAACTTTGTCTCACCATAGAGAAGATAGAAATTTAAAGATTGTAAAACTAATGAGATCCGGCATGAAAGCTGCGAGAATTCCGAATGTGCCCGCGGCAAATGAGCTGTAAACAATCATCTTCTTCCTCCCTCGGGTGTCTACGAGGTAGCCCCATGGAAATGACGTCAAAACTATGCCTGGAAAGAAGGAATACTCATGAAATCAGAGACTTTTACTACCAATTTTTTTTTTTTTTAATACACTACAAGTCAGCCCTTGACGGCTATCTCACCTGGTGGCAAGTGATGATGCTGTCTAGGATGGTAGCGGGCTAACCTGTTAGAAGTATGGTAAACCTACGCTCCTAGTTGGCTTCTACGCGACATCGTGCCGGAACGCTAAATCGCTTGGCGACATGTCTTTGTCGGTAGGGTGGTAACTAGCCACGGCCGAAGCCTCCCACCAGACCAGACTCCCACCAGGACATCCAACTTTTTAAAATGCGACAGCGCACGCACTGCGCCACGGAGGTCGTCAATTTCAAATATAAGTAGCGAGATGTTATGTCGTAACACAACAAGAATTTGTTTAAATTATTTTGGTCTTATTATGAATTGCATAATTTTTACAAATAATTTACTGTACAAAAACGATTATCTAAGAATGACCAAAGAAGTATTATCTTAATCTCCTGCGAAAGAAGACAAGTTTTTGCTATTATAATTTTTAAAGGCGCTAGACGTTAATAAAAATCAATTGTTGGAATATATTTAAAGCAAATCATAATAATTCAATGTTTTCTGATTGTATCCTTCACACATACAATTACCAAGCGAGGTGCGGTTATTCAACTTTCTAGTTTAAATGTATGTCAGTCAGTCAATGATAAAAGTTGGGGTTTTAGTTAATCTAAAGAGTTATACTTATAATAAAAATAATAACACAAATAACATGTAAAATATAAAATGTATTTTGGATGATTAAGGTATCAGAAGTAGCGGCAAGTAGTTCGTGTAATATGACAAACGTTTACTGCGTAGCCAATTCCTTTCTTTTAGTTTGGACCTGGTATACCACGCTATCGCGTGTTTTGTTTGTATTCCCTTACCTATTTATTTGGGTGCGGAATTTATATGAATCCTTAGACATATATTTTGCTATGTTAAATTAATGTCAACCAAAATAAATATATTTAAAGGTATATTATGAAAAAGTCACGGAATGTTCATCCCCTACTCATGGGTGAATGTTTAAAAAATTATATCCTATAAAGCCTTCCTCAAAAATTTGGGTACCTATTTTTCAAATCTGATTGCGATTTGAAGCAAAAATATAAACTAAGTTTTATTATTTTATTAGTACAGATGCGAAAAGTTCCTTTTTTTGGTAGACGTAAATTTCAATGATTTATGTGTATAGATAACATATACAATACATTGGCTGTGCAGTAACGCAGATGCAAGAATCACGTATAATACCTTTTATGTATTATTATCAAGTAGGTGTCATGAACTTACCAATGTAGGGAACGGATCCGATGAACCCGCGCTGAGAATCTGTAATATCAAGGTCACATTTCGCCGCCGGCAACAGGAACGAGTAACCCACCGGTTCGATAATGGCGGATATAAGGAACATAGCCAGCGCAAGAGAATATCTTATGTTATACCATCCAAGACCTAGAAAATTAAAATATAATTAAAACTTTAGGATATGGAAAATATGTTCAGGATAGCTTATTCCATCCATTCGATCCTGTTACCCTTCCCTACCCTTAAAAAATTATGCAAGGTTATTTCATCATTTCCTCACCACTATGGACATTGCAAGATACAGGCTGAAATTTCCTACCTGTATTAACAATAGGTTTTTTATATCCCAAAAAGTTACATATAGCGGGTCTCTTTCTCGTACGCTTGGCTAGAATTTAATCGTCCTTTCGAGATGACTTCTGTGAACACAATCTCTTCAACATCATGATCAACCTATTGCCGGCAGATTACAGAGAGCGCTATGGAGAACCCTCAAGCATTCAACTTTCCTCTGGATGATTTCCTACACAGTTGAAGCAAGTGACATTTTAATTGCTTTAAACTCCTTAAAGTTAGAGTTTCGTGCGCGGGATCGGAACTTCGACCTCTGATTAGGAGGCGGACGTCGTAACTACTAGATCGCTATGACTGGATAAAATGATCTTTGTTAGTTATCAGGCTTAAAATTGTATATGTGCCAAATGTTATAAAGATTGTTTAACGATTGAGCTAGAAATACTCCTAGATAACGATAATATCGCATCGCATTAATGACTGATAAAAAAAAAAAAACATTTTTTTAATTGAAAACAATTCCATAAACATATCACTATAAAAAAATGTTACGCTTAACTATTTTGACGCTTATTTATATACCTACATAGTAACATAGTGTAGTTAAAATTAGTAAAGGCTTTAATGCCATTTCAGAACATTAGCATTAATTTATCAAGTGAATAATTTACGTTTGAATAACAACATAAAGCATCATGCAAGAAATTAAAGACATTAATAACTGCTTTAGGGATCATTTAACCGTTTTAATAATTAAGTTTTTTCGTCTAGAAAACGGAACTCTCATACGAAAGAATTATTTTGTTGTCTGTCAATTTATTGGTCTGTCTTCGGCTTAACATAATAATTAAATGTGTCAATTTCAAAAAAACAATTCAACTATCATCCGTTAGCATGAAAAGTTATACTTATCGTCAATAGGGGTTTTTCTTTTGTTTTTGTCTTTTTTAATCTTGTTTAGTTCTTTAATGATTATTATTCAGATCACTGTTCTCGGCGACTTCGTTTGTTATCCGGTTCAAAAAGAATACCTGTCCAAGACTCAAACTATCCAATTATAAAAAGACATTTTTTTTAATATCTACATAATTTTTGACTGTAGGATTTGTTTAAAAATATTTATTCTTTAAATTATTGAGGTTTAACCTAGCTCTTTAATAGAACAAACAATAGTTACTGGCACAAACCTTACCTGCCACATTAAGCGCTTGATCCAAATCGACTTCGTTATTCTCATTTTTGGTACACTCATCAATAGTTTTGGACACCGTATCAATGGTTTTCTTCATTATTATTTTATCACATATATATATTTTTAAAACAACTTCACAACCACTTCGTTATGGGTCAAAAAAGAATTAACCATTTACTTGTTTATACTAAACTAAGTGCAAGTTATTGTACTGATAGCTTGAATTAAATCGTAATTATAAGCTGACGCGCACAATCTTTATTGACAATTAAAAATGATATGTCAAGAATTTATACAAGTTTATTTTGTTATATGATCATATCTCCGCGTCACATTTTTATCAGTTACGTGTTATGCTCCGTGAAGCTTCCCAACGCCACTGTTGATGATTCGCGAAAAAGAATCCACGAAACATACTCGTCACCGTTCAGAGCTTCGGAGTTTTTCATTTTTGTCGTTTCCTAGTTTTAAAATAGCGCATGCGGTATTCTACGTATTATTGGCGAAACAACTCCCCTGACGACTATTGTGATGTGTCTATGACTTTATCATATATTTATTTAGCTAGAACTACCTATACTATAGATTTTGTGTGATGCGTAACAGACGGGCAAAGAATAATTAATTAAAAATAAGTTTTGGGTTCTATATCGTTGTGATAGCTCCCCCTATCAAATTAATCAATATTAAGTATATTTGTTGAACTTTAATCGCCCAGTTACATGTATGGGTTTATGTATATTGACCTTTCAATAAAAAATAGTAAGTTGCGTATTACATAAAGATGGTAAGTCATGTACGTTAGTAAGCCGAATATTATAAGTTGTTAGGTTATTATTTTAAACTAGCTGATGCCCGCGACTTCGTCTGCGTTGAGTTAATGTGTGGAAGTGTGTTTGTTTGTCTTCCAATCACGAAGCAATGGATTACTAAACTACGACAGACGACCTTAAAATTATTACAGTACTTTGCTACTACTAAAGTAAAAGCCTAAGTTACTCCTTATTACATCAGCTACCTGCCAATAAAAGTCCCGTAAAAATCGGTCCAACCATTTCAGAGATTAGCCGGAACTAACAGACAGACAGACAAAAATTGAAAAAAAAAAAATATTTTGGTTTACTCGTATGTACCGTATACATATTCATAAGCATGTAGTAAAAACGGTTATTTCAATATTACAAACAGACACTCCAATTTTATTTATTTGTATAGATTAGTCAAACTATATGTTGAGCTTGAATCTATCCTAAGTAATCTGCTTTTGCAAATAATTCAACTTTTTAAAAGTTATATAAACCAAACGTGGTAGCATTAAATAACAAGGAATTGTGTTTTGAATTAAAATTTTAGAATATTGTTTATCCTTATAAATAAAATTCAGGATTATCCACAGATATTGGCACCCATTTAGATCTCAATTCTTTTATCAGTCTCTTAATTTACATTCATTTTTTCACTGGGATTTGTTTTAGATGTAACGTGCAAATTTTAGCATTTTAATGAATTCAGAGGTTGTTTGTCAGATACTACTAAAATAAATTAGCATCAAGGAATACTTTGTTTTATTTGATGGCATCGAACCTGTATTTGGGACTTTTAGTTTTAGACTATTTTTGATCCTTCTACCAAAGTCACAGCAAAAGTGCTCGTCAAAACTACTTCATTAAAAAGAAACTAAATAAAAAACGTTTACCTGATAATCTTCCGTAATTTTGTAATATCAATCTCTCGTATAAACAAGGTCGTATAACATCTTGATTGCAGAATGTTTGTTTATTATTTAATAATTATTGCGCCCTGATAAGATTCGCGGCTTAAGAGATAACATTTTATATCACGTTATAATTGATAATACCTATCTATTACCTAGATCTTTGTCACAATATTAGCATGCCCAGACGTAGCCTAACACGATAGTTAAGTTGTAATATATGAAAACTATTTCAATTGTAAATAAAAAACAGCGATAGCAAAGTGGTTAAGACTTCAACTTCCCTTTAGAGAGACCGCGTTCGATCCTAGACGTGCATTAACTTTTCGGAGTAACTTATTAATTGCGTATTTAAGTTCATCATCATGATCAACCCATTACTGGCTCACTACAGAGCACGGGTCTCCTCTCAATATGAGAAGGGGTTTCGGATTGGCAGACTTCACACGCCTTTGAGAACATTATGGAGAACTCTCAGGCGTGCAGGTTTCCTCACGATGTTTTCCTTCACCGTTGAAGCAAGTGATATTTTAATTACTTAAATTATTATTATACGTATTTAATTTAGTTTTAATTAACAGAAATCACAATGCAGTAACTACGAAGGAAAACATTGTTAGGTTATCTGTCTTAGAGTTCGTCATATTGTTCTCGAAGGTATGTGAAGTCTACCAATCCGCGTTTGGCCAGTGGGTGGACTAAAGCCACAACCCGTCTCAAGCTGTTGATAGAACTGTCCAGTTGTGGGCCGGTAATGACGTGATTTATAATGCTTATCTAAAATTCACTTCGAAAGCGTTTAATGACTGTCCAAATTTCTACTAATTTCTGAGATGTTGTCAAAATATCAGTAAGTTACGTGGCTATTGTATATTTTTGTTGAAAATATTTGTTATGAACAGTTTCAATATTTATTATTCACGATGACATGAATTTTAATTAATCTTATTTCTTTGATAAAATTACTGCAACTGTTTTTTTTATTTATATATACATCACGGTCCCACGAGCAGAGGGGTCATCTGGTGTCAAGAGATTACAGCCAGAGACGAGCTTCCGATGCATTGCCAACTCATCCTACCATTGGTTTCTACCAATTAGGATGGATCGGCAGAGCGAAGTAGAAACTTGGCATCATACCGGAACCCTAAATCGTTTGACAGAGTCTTTGTCCGTGACTGGTAGCTAGCAGCAGTCAAAGCCTAATACTAGACCGGACTAGCGACAGGAATCGAACCCAGGACCTCCTTCATTAAAATTCGACAGCACACTGCGCTACATAGTAATTCATCAGTTAACGTGATATTAGACGTGGTATAATAAAATGAGTCGAGCCTTAAGAACTAGCGCTTGTTTTATTTTTAACCTTCATAACTGAATAATAGTTATGAAGGTAAAAAATGCAATTTCTTTCTTAAATAAATCATTATTTACGAGAGAAGAGTTATTACGAGAAATATGTTTGAAATTAATTATCTACGTCAATGCTAGTAATTTATCTTCATTTACTAGTACCTCCTTTATCACAGCAAATATTTATTGCAAGTACACTTATTGCTGGTCCTAATCATTGTTTGAGATTTTTTTTTCATGGTGCTCAAAATTTCTCTGAATAAAAGTTGCTGCTGAGAAAGACTATCAGCTTCCTGCTTTAAATTTCGAATTATGTTTTCAACAGGAACCAAATGTTCGTAAACGGACTCGAGGGTTTCTTGCAACAAAATGTCTTTATTCGATGTATTTTTTGCAGATTCATTTTTAGTACCATCAATATATCTCCTAGAAGTACTACCTGAAACACGCGTGGAATTTATGCTACATAAAAGCTGCGGAGAAAAGAAAAACTAATGAATATTATAATTTCTAATAATGTACGAAAAGACACTAGTGGGCTACCATGCACATAATGAGATAATAAGTTCGGTCATTAATCAAGTGGCACGTATGTTTTTTTTCCCCATTCCCTCCGAAAGCAAGTCTGCGCCGCTTCCGGGTTATGTGGGACTCCCCGGCGACCAGACTAGCGACCAGAATGCCCTCTAAAGCCTAACGATGCTCCTTCGCGTCGCCTGGTGGGTAGGTCACGGGAACACTCGTGAACTCGACCGCGGCCCAGCCAGCGGCGTCGGCTGAGGCAGACCCTTCACGGGGGGCTTATGATGGAGACCCCTGAACTTCAGGTAGGCGAAAGGTACCTTGGCATTGTCAGAGTATCTCAATAAAACTGGAGCGTATTGCTAATCAACCCATTTTTATTTTTTTAAACAAAATATCCAACGATCAAATATGCCATGAATTTTCTCGGTAGTAAAAATAATTTTTTATTATTTGTTTTAATATTCAAAAAAAAGAGCTTTTAACTCATCAGTAGCTAGTTTAGACTAATCTGAGACATATCAAGTAAAGTTTTTAATTAAAATTACTGACATATATCTCCGTAATATTTCAGTTTTCATAATACTATACAGCCCAAACCTTTGGGATTGCTGGAAATCTCACTTCAACGGATATGATTGTGTTTGAGGGCATATGTAGATATGGCGTGTTTCTTAATTATTGGTTTGATGTTATGTATGTTAAATCTTAACTTTTATTCTGTTGCCATAGTAAGTGCCGTGACCCCATTTGACCTTGTCAGCACATCAGATTTTATGGTTATCCTACGTATTTTTAATGACAAATTTGTGCAGTTACTTCTCTAAAAACCGATTACTTTTAGAGAAATATTTACACTACGAGTAATTTGTTCAGAGAAGGGTTGCAAAGCAAATTTTTTTCATTATATTACATACAATTGGTTTATAACCACTTTTTTAACTGGCGTTGTATGTTTTATTTACCTTCACGCAAAGATTTCTTGATTTCCAAAGCAAGATCAATCTCTGAATTTACTGGTATTCTAATTACACTGCCGTCTTTTCTTATCATAGACTTAATCAAAGTAGTTTTTTTCTTTGGATCCATTTCCAGGGTTTTAGCCGTATCATAAGATTTGATTGTAGTTCCATTTTTATCATTTTCGAAACTATAAAATCCTAAATCAATATGAATTGACGAATTTTTATTTTGAACGGCATTTTGTTTGATCGATTCCTGATTGTTATCATTTAATAGATCTGTTTCTAAATGTTTTATAAATTCTTTTGATGTATTTAATATTAACGGGCTTTGATAAATAGGAATATCTTTCGAATGAATTTCAGTATCTTCTATATTTTCATTAATAACTATCATAGTATTTTGCTTTTTATTATCTGACACTACTGAACTAAAGTTGATATTATGACATTGTGACTGAGGCTTCGTTTCTATGGTATCTCTATCAATCGATTTAATACTTCTAGTGGATGAATCACGATGTTTACCAGTAAACATAATTTTTGAATTCTGAATTTTATTTGAAACTATGGTATTTTCGTCTTTGGCATTTAAATTATTAACCTCCAAATAATCTATGGATGATGCTATTTTGTCTGCATCCAATAAAATGTGCGAGTCGGAAATAGATGAGTTGTTAATTTTATATTTTCCTTGTATTTGCATTGAACTGAGTTTCTTTTGAAAGGTAAGCATTGGTGTTTCTTCAGTAATATCTAGATTACCCGATTTTGTATTACTGTCCCTTTTTACTGGAATAATACTTCTTCTTTTTTCACCTAATTTTGGTTCGGTAGTAATTATACTTGAAACGAAATCTTCGCTAATTAACCGAATGGATTTGTGATGTGCTAATTGATTTTCATCAGCATTATCCTATAATTTATAAAAAAGGTTATCCTGCTAATAATGGTAATCTATGAAAAAAATCTATACGGCCACTACTAATACCAACCATGGAAATATTTATATAGGGTTATACATTGATATTATTAAGTTATTATTTTAATTATTTTGAATGTAAGACATTATATACAACGTTGGCTTCCTATTAAATAAATAAATAAGGCTGGCCCGCCACAATCGTCATGGAAATTTGTTAAAATCACTTTATAAAAGATAATGCTAACAACTTATAATGATCATTTAGCAACTATTGACCGCCTTTTAAAAAGCTTTATTGTAACAGCGTGGTAGAACCTACTAAAGTCCTAAGCTTAATTAAACAACAGTAAAGTTCGGTTAGTATTATTTTTTAATTTACCACTAGGGTATTATTTAAGAGCCACTTATGGCTGGTATCAAATATTGATACTTCAAAAATATTTTTGACATAAAAACTTACCACTGTTAATATAGAAATATCACGATCCTTGGTATTGAATGTGTCTTTGTTGATTTCACTGACAGCGCTTTCTTCATTTTGTAATGGCTCGTTTGGTTGCAAATTCGGCTGATGATTATTTATTTCTCTGCTTTGTGAATTATTAATTAAATTGGAGTATTGAGATTGGATAGATGCTTTTGGCTGTGTGTGCTTAATCTTATCGTATAAGTTAGCAGTTCCAGGAAGGTCTTTTTGCTGAAGATTGTCAACGTTAGATCGATCACTTTCAACCTTTAACATGTTTTCTTTAGTTCTTACTAAATCTGACACTGAGTATTGGCTTTCCGTCGATGATTCCCGTTTGCACTGACTAGCTAGTGAATGGGTATCTGGGGGTTTATATGATATTCCCTGCGAAGGCTGTGAGTTTTTCAGTGCTTCGTAAGAAAAACTTTCATTGCTATAGACTTCTAAGTCTTGGATTGCAAGTTTATTTTTATTAACATCAGTAGTTAAATCACGTTCAAAGTTTGTTATATTTCCGTCAGTATTTGCTAAATTAGAAACTAAGACTTCGTTTTCTAGCGATGGTTGCAATTTGTATTGTCTCTGGCTTGCTAGTGAATGGTTATCTAGTGATTCATCTGGTAGTCCCTGTGAAGGCTGTGGTTTGTTTAGTTTATCGTTAGAAAAACTTTTATTTCTATAGACTTGAAAGTCTTGAATTGCAAGGTTATTATTATTGCTACCAGTAGTTATATCATGTTCAAAGTTTATTATATTTTCATCAGTATTTGTTAAATTAGAAACTAAGACTTCGTTTTCTAGTGACTTTTGCAGTTTGTAATGTTTCTGGCTTGCTAGTGAATAGGTATCTAGTGGATCATCTTGTATTCCCTGTGAAGGCTGTGATTTTTTTAGTGTTTCGTTAGAAAAACTTTTATTTCTATAGACTTGAAAGTCTTGGATTGCATGTTTGTTTTTATTATCATCAGTAGTTATATCATGTTCAAAGTTTATTATATTTCCATCAGTATTTCCTAAATTAGGATCTAAGACTTTGTTTTCTAGTGTCTGCTGCAATTTATATTTACTCTGGCTTGCTAGTGAATAGGTATTTAGTGGTTCATCCGATAGTCCCTGTGAAGGCTGAGATTTGCTTAATATTTCGTCGGAAAAACTTTTAACAGGTTTGATTTTGTCTTGATCAACAGATTGATCACATTCAAATTTTCTTATGATTTCATCAGTATTTGCAAAATCTGATCCTAAATCTTGGTTTCCGAGCAGTGATTGCATTTTTTGCCGTCTCTGGCTTGCCAGTGAAGAACTATCCAGTGGTTCATCTGGTATATCATGTATGAGCTTAGATTTGTCCTGTGTTTCATTAGAAACACTTATTTTTTCAGAGACTTGGTAGTCTTGAGTCACTTTTCTTGCTTGGCTTTCATCAGTATTCAAAAAAGAAGATCTTAAGTCTGTGTTTTGAATGTTTTGGCTTTCTTGTGATTTCTGGGATTCATCTAGTATTGTATTCGTAAGGTTTAATTCGTTAATTATCTCATTAGAACTATTTTTATTTTTAGAAACTTGATTTCTTGTTTTAATTTTCATTTCATCAGTATTTAAAGAATTTGATGTTAAAGCCTGATTTTGTATGGATGATGAGAGTTTGGTATATTGCATTTTTTGTTGTGAATTCATTGATTCATGTTGTGTGCTATGAATATACTTTAATTCGCTCAATGTTTCATTTGAATGACTTATATTTTTAGATGTTTGACAGTCCTGTGCAGGCGTGACCTCGTTAGTTATCGCATCTTTATAAAGTAATAAAGATGCAGCATCAGTAACATTCTTATCAGAAATAGAAAATGGATAGTAAATTTCTGATTTCTGAGTTTTGCCATTTGTATTTAATGCTTTTGCTTCCGAAGTGAGGTTTAAAAGCTCGTTTATTGGCGTGGGAGATGTTCTAAGTGATTTTTGACTTAAATTTTCGGTTTTAGAATCAAAGTTTTCAGACCTTATGTTTTGGGTTCCCCGAAATTCAGCATCAATCTTTTCGATGATTTTACTCTGACGTTTTTTTGGTGGCATAAAATAAGTATCTGAAAACTCATTAATAGATATTCTTACTTTGTTTTCAATAGAAGTTCTAATTTTAGATTTCCTGTGTTGATCTCTTTCTTGTACACGAACTTCACTCGACGAAAGAGCTGGTGGATAAGTGATTAATGAATGGGAATAAGTTTCTTTTATAGAAATTTTACTCAATTTTGGAGTCAAAATAACTTCTAGTTTATCTACAACTTCGTTATCGTTCTTTTGGTTTTCATCGGTGATTCCATGTTTTTCAATATTTTCTTTATTGAAGGCTAATATTTTAGATTTGGGTTTGTAGATGTAGTTGTCTTCACTAAAGGGTGGATCCAAGCATCCACCTGTAAAAATTAATTAGTATTATTTCTTATGTTCAAAAAATTACACTTACTTTTAAATATAAATACCTGGTTTGCATTTTCCTAAAAAAGTGGGTGTTCTTAATGGAATGTTAGTCGTCATATTTTCCGGAAGGTTTTTCTTCAAAGCAAATTTATCTTCGAATATTTTGTCGTCTCTGAGATCAGTTACGTTAGAAGCGCTCTTTGTTCTATATGTTTCATTAGACGAACTTGGTACGTAAGGATAGACATCTTCATCTGTTTCATTATTAAAACATCCACCTATAATGTAGTGTTGATAAAGAAGACCACAAATCAATTCTTAAATAATTATTGAAAGTAGGCTAAGTTTTATCAACACACTTTCTCGTAACTTAGATCTTATTACGTTGCTTTAAGGCTATATACAGGTTCTAGATACTGCACATGTCTATTTAATTTCACGTTATTGCATTCTTAATTTAACCGGATAAGGTAAACTTAGTTTTTTATTTTAATACCAAGAGTATAAAAAAATAGGACTAATTTTTATTGAATAAATAAATTATTATTGTAAATCGAAAATGAAATCAATAATTTGTGTTTAAAATAAATAAATATTCCCTTAATTATATTTTTGATAACGGCTGATGCCGAACTTTATCCTCCCCTGCTAACACCTGCGGGATAATTGTTGAAATCCAAAAAAAGTAAGAAAGCACGCGCTTTCCATGAACATCTGCTTACGTTTTTGCTGCTTAATAGATTTTTTTTTTTTAAATGAAGGAGCTTCTATAATATCCTAGGTAGTATTCCCAAGTGAGCCGACAAGCTTATGAAATTCGTGTGCTATATTGGTTATGTGCAAAGCACACGCGTTAGTACTATTTACATGTTGGTTCTATAATGTATTATTACATATTTTCATATTTTATTGTACTGTTATTGGAATGCGTTCCATGAGAATAAGAAAGTGTGGTTTTGGTTTCATCATGATCAAGCCATTACCGGCTCACTACAGAGCACGGGTCTCCTCTCAATATGAGAAGGGTTTGGCCATAGTCCACCACGCTGGCCATGTGCGGATTGGCAGACTTCACACGCATTTGAGAACATTATGGAGACCTCTCAGGCGTGCAGGTTTCCTCACGATCCTTCATCGTTGAAGCAAGTGATATTTTAATTTTTATTTAAACGCACATAACTCCGAAAAGTTAGAGGTGCGTGCCCGGATTCGAACCGCTGACCTCTGATTAGCAGACTGACGCCCTAACCACCAGGTTATCACCGCTCTTGTTTTGATAATGGCTTTGTTTTTGTTTTTTTTTTGTTTTGGTTTTGGTTTATTCTTATTAAAAAAAAAAAGAGATGTTTTAACAGCCGAAGAGTGAGATTGGCTACCTTTTATACCTGGACAACAAATCCACGTCACTAAAGTAGCAAAAGCTTGTTCATGAAGAATAAATTAAACTTACTAGTTTTAAAAAGTTGAAAAAATTTATAATGGGGTCTTTTCGAAACCTTTTTCGCATTTTCATTTTCCATAAATAGGTCAAAAGATATTATTGTTTGGTCGCTACTAACAAGGCGTACTTTTTTTGGACCAGATGTTGATAACTTAGGAACAGAGATAATTCCATATCCCCCACTGATTTCTTCATTATTTCTTACTCTGATTTTTATATTAACTGGCTTCGGTGCTGTGTTAGTTGCCGTGTCAAATATTTGCGAAGCGTTATTTTGCGGTACAGCTACCACATCAAATGGAAAACGTTGCACAACTTCAACTGAATTTTCATCAGTAACTTGATTTATCATGATGTTAATTAATCTTTATATTGTTTAACACATAAAAAAATATTAATAGAAATTATTGGCTTCTGGAACAAAACAATGAAAATATAGAGAACTTTCACCAAATACTAGTAGTTTATTGCCTAAGGACATAATAATTAGTTTATGATGACACCAGTGAACACCCACGATACACGGCTGAAGTTTTCTGAAAAATTGATGTTTATAAAATTGTAATGCATTATATATAGGTCGTCATATTTACAGCTATATATTCCACCACGTGAGTACAGAAAACGTAATTTTGTTTCCTCCGCTATCATTCATCAAATAATATATTAGCTCTTACTTATATTAGAGGTTTTAAGATATTATGTTTTGTTATAGCCTACCAGAAGAACTTTGATTTAAAAAAAAATTGTTGATCCTTTACAACTTGTTAGTAAAGTAGGTATGGATTTAATTGAATTAAAAAACAAAGATAATAAATAATACAGAACAATTTTATTAATCAAAAACAATAGAATAAACGACACGATTGTGGTTTTGTTCCTTTTTAAGGCCATGCTCATCTAATAAAGCATAATTTTTTGTTGCTATACTTTTATTCAAGCCTAAGGACGAACATTTTCTTAAAATATTATTTAGAACTATCTTTAATGGCATAATTTCCTTTTCCATTTTTTCAACAAATTTAGCTACACGCACTTGAGGTTTAATTCTGATATTAGAAATTATCATTTCTTCATCAAATGAATCTTGAATAATGTGACTAAAGTGTGACTGTGGTATCTTATAACCTATTGTATTTCTATTATTAATAAGTTTAAAAATATCTAGATCTTTTGAGATCAAACTGGTTTTTTCGTTTAACCTAAGATTATCTTTTTCGCACGTAGACTTAGTATATGCTGCAGGTAAATTATTTTGATCTTGTTTTGGATATTTTTGATTAATAGTAGTTTTTGAAATTAATTTATTAAGTTGCAGAACATTTGTGCTTGTGCTTTTATCAATATATGTCGTATTTATTGTTTCCAGTGATAATCCTGTTTCTTCCGCTAAAAAAATACAGTTTTTTATTACAAAAAAATTAAACAAAAAAAATCAAAAATAAAAATAAATACTTTTTTTTTACCTTCATATTTTTCTGTTTGCACAGATCCGGTTTTAAATTTATCAGAAATATCATTGGATGTTAATAAAGAATCTGATAAATGAAGAGATATGGGGCTATTATTAGAATCAGTTGGCTTTGACGATTTTAGAAAATAGTCCATTTGATTCAATTTAATATTATTAGTTGGCATATTTGTTAAAGCCAAACAACCATTTTGCTCCTTATTAAATACGATATTGTCACTTATTACTCTATAAATAGCACCAGTATCTAGATTAACGTTAGATAAAATAGATGGCAACAGATCCACACACGAATAATACATCTTTATAGCGTCTTTGTTTGGGTCTAGCTTCCTTATAATTATTTTATAATTCATTGGGACTGTGTATTCTATTTCGTCATTTTTGTGCTTCCATTTTATTTTATCAATATTTTCAATATACGTTACTAGTGGTACTATTTCTAAACAACATTTCGAATTATTTTCTGAAATATGTTTCATGAGTGGTGAGAATCTGACGTGAATGCACACGTTCTCCATTTGCGTATATCGTTTGTAAAAAATTAAACTTCTGAAAAAATAAACAAAATAAAATAATAAATATCCTTTTGACTGATGAGAGTAAGGAAATTGCCCCCTGTTATTTTTATTTATTTCAATAGTTAAAGTTATGGTACAAAGGTTATTTATAAGTCAAACGAATTCATAGCATCTAGTCCCACCGTCCGACCCGCCCGTTATCGCAAACATCGCCTAAGCTGAGGTTCAGACTCAAAAGAGGAGCCATTAGGCAGACGTTCCCTTAGTTTCTTCGAGCCCTAGGGCTTAAAATTTCTTCTGGCAGAGCTTCTTTCCGAAGCTCGCCAAACAGCCTGGTTACGCTGTGGCAACCAATAGGGTAAAAACAGCTAATGGACAGTCCGAAAAAAAAACATAGCATCTAGTGTAAACAGTGCTATAGTTTTTAATTCTTGAAGAATCACTAAAAAGTGTAAAATACTGTCGGAAATAACGTTATTATATCTACTTGCACTTCGTTTGTCATTGCGCACATACGACCCGGCCGCGCGTTTCGGTCAATGACACTGTACTCACAGCTAATCGGTGCGAATCTTAACTGAAGAAAGTGCCCTGGTTTCACGAGCTTTAAAGAGGTATCGTCAATTGTATGTTTTGCTCCAGTTTGCAAGAGGCGTTTTTGTAACAGCTGTATTAAAATTAACTTATGTACTCTTGACCTTGTAAATAGTTGACTTTGTCCTGAACGCAGTGTAAAGGAATGAAAGGGAGTAGAATATAACTCAACCCCTAAGATCAAGCGTGGAATACCAAAATATCACGCTTCGTAAGAGATCAGAGGCGGCAGCCAGTGTGCAAAGCCTCTTACCATCAGTAAAGCTACTGATGATGAAGTTTCTTCTCTTAAGAATAGATAAGAGGAGGCAACATCAACTATAAGCCATGCGGGGCTTGACTATAGTGTTCACCCTTCTGGACCAGTAAAAAGGTTGTATAGGCATAAGGCATAATCCTACACCTTTCACACAGTTTCCACCATGGTACTTAAAAAGCTTGAGTGCAGTGTTATCAGAGGCATATCACTTCAGTGGTTTAGAAGTTACTTGTCCAACAGAAGGCAGTGTGCATAGTGTTAAATTTGAAAGTGACATGTAGAGTATAAATTTCGGCGTTCCAAAAGGCAGCGTACTAGGACCTATATTTTTTATACTTTACGCTAATGACATACATAACCTACCAATTAAAAACGCCGGCATTATATGTTATAAATAAAGTTTTTTGTTTATAAATCATAATTAAAAAATATATTTTATGTAAAGAATCAGTCCTAGTCCATTGTTATAACGTTTTGAATAACATTTATCGCATTTAAAACTGTATATATTTGTC
This sequence comes from Lasiommata megera, assembly GCA_928268935.1. NCBI lineage: Eukaryota > Metazoa > Arthropoda > Insecta > Lepidoptera > Nymphalidae > Lasiommata > Lasiommata megera. The sequence continues at coordinate 13,521,128 of OV743315.1, read as the reverse complement.
AGTCAGCTTATGATTTGACTTGATTTGATTATTTAATTCATATGAATTTGAATATTATCAAAATAGCTATACTTATCACAAAGGTTAGGCACTTTCGACTGCCTGTAGTCTGTAGTAGTGAGTGAATGAAATCTATGAATATTCAATATTATGAGAATGAAAACATATACGTTCAATATTCACGAATTTTCATCATCAGTTCATTTCAGAATTTAATGATATGCATGTTTACCATTATTGATTATTATACTATATTATAGAAGAGGCTAAAGAAAAACTTTCCTACACCCGATATTAATAATCAATGTTATGCTAAATCTTTGGATCATTTTTCTATTCTAATGCTAAATTTGGACCCACTTCGTGGCTATTTACTTATAGAATGATTAACAGTTTGAAATAGTTAGACTTACTTACGTTTTTTGTGAATACTGGATGTAAATATTTTTTTAACTGATAATAATATTATATACACTTTAAAATTTAATCCACTGAAAATTTTGTGTACGACCGAATCGAATGACAAATTTTCACCTGTGATCAGTATGTCATTGACACATTTTTTTTGAGGCTGGTTTGATATAATCGAAAAAGGTTATATACATTTTGCGATAGTATTCTTCAAGTCCAATCAAATTACGCTTAAACTACTAATTAGAGTAACCTACCCTGGACTAGAAGTGCATCATTCTTTTTTCAAATCTACTACAAGTTAATCCTTGATGATGATGAAGTGGCAATCTCACTTGATGATAATAAATAGGTACCTTGTCTATATTGTGATAGGCTACGTTTGGTGCTACCTACCACCCTTCTGGTAAAAACTTGCTGCAAAATGTATAAGCGTTCCGCCACGCAGTGATTGACGCGGCGTGGGTTTCATATCTCTGCTATACCCCTAACAGATTAGTCCCCTACCATCTGAGATTGCTTTACGACTTAACACCAAGGGAAATAGCATGTATGTATATAGCCAGTGTCACTCGCAATGATTTTTTTGTGCAGGAGGTCTTTGACGACCTCCGAGGTGCGTGCGCTGTCGCATTATAAAGTTGCAGGTCCTGGGTTCGATTCCCATCTCGAGGCGTCGGTCGTTGCTAGTTACCACCATACCAACAAAGACGTGCCAAGTGATTTAGCGTGATTTAGCGTTCGGGTAAGATGTCGCGTAGAAACCAATAAGGAGCGTGGGCTTACCATACTCCTAACAGGTAAACCCGCTACCATCCTAGACAGCATCATCACTTACTACCAGGTTGGATAGTCGTCAAGGGCTAACTTGTAGTGTATAAAAACAAGGTGTTTGCCGTAAGAGTCTAAGCTTTTTTCTCTCCCCTATGATAAGGTTGGCCTGGGTCCAGCAGTGGGATAGCAATAAGCTGATGATGAAGGTTCATAAAAAAGGAAAACTTCAAGTGATTAAACCCTTTTTATTTTCACAACTCTCACTACTATACTTACACCACTTGTCAGTAAAACTTTATACAATTTTCGATATGCCACTTTTAATTATTGCTCCTAAATTTGGGATTAGCGACACTAAGTTTTTTTAATAGTTTTACGAAATATTACTGAATTGATTTTTAATTTGTCGTATTTTAACTGTCGTAGTTTAAATTTACATATTTAATTTCAGTAACTTTAAAATTTTCATTAACTTTTTTATAGATTCTAACATTCAAATTACCATTAAAAATACTACAATACACAAGAAAAAATAATAACTGGTAGGTACAACTTGGGTACGTCGGTACAAACCTTCAATATTAGTTTATTTCTGGTTTACAATTAATATTTGTCCTACGATACAAAAAAAATAACAATACACCAGAGGCAACAGAACAAAAATAATGTTATTATTTCAACGTCAAAAAATAATTTATACTTTACATTTTTGGTCATCTTAGAATTAAAATTACATTCATAGGAGAAATTTACAAAAATTGTATCATTGGAATAAGACCATATATAATATAATATACACGATATATAAATATATAACAAACTCGTTATATGAAGATTTTCTGTTACATAAGACAACGAAATAATTATAAAATAGTATAAAATAACAAAACCATTTTCATGCTCACAAAACATCCTTAAAAATTTCGCATAATGTTCAAATAATCAACCGTTAAACATAAGTTTCAAATAGTTTTATTAATAAAAATATAATGGCGCCTTCTAAAAATATTAATAATTATCTACTAAATCGAAACTGTCACAGGAGGTACTAGGTTGCGTAGGTATGAATACTCTCATACCTAGGCAACCTAATACGGTTCATTCGTGCGCGTTATACCACATGCCGTGACGGCATACGCGTTATTATTATACAAAGGCACGCAAGATGTTTGACTTCAAAAACATTGTTAGTTAGTATGCTAGATTATAATTTATACCATAATAGATTGTTAGGTACTCCATTGACTTAGTACCTACTCTATTCCAAATCGTACGTTTCATACATAAAAAAATAATGTAATTAAAAATGGATTAATGAGGATTTTTAAACATCAGAAGATATTTTGGTATCTATTTCATAAGTGAAACACATAATTACCTACCTCTAATTATATTGTAATTTATATTTTATTTACATAGAATTTTGTGTACATTAGACTCATTTTTGATACCAATAAAAGCATAATACTTGGGCATTATAACGTTATATACATAGACCATATACAAATAAAAACGTTACAACATAAAGCATATTGTATAAACCACGAATAATAAAAATATGCACGATAAAATAAGATCATAGGCTCATATAATATTTACCATCTCGTGATGTAAGTTATAAACAGAGAACAATTTGCGACGAAGACAATATTTTCTGAAAATCGATTGATATTAGTTATACAGTATTTGCTCTTTATATAAAGATATGACTTAAATTTCGACAAATATTACAGCGTTTGTGATTAGGGATTTTAGAGATTGACCCTGGGACTAGTGAAAGAGGTTATTTGTGTTGAAGTTAAAATTCCCCCAAAAAGTTAAAATCTACACGTTTTAAATAATTATAATTCTTTTATTTTGATTTTGTTATTAAAATGTCAAAGTATTTTCTAGTTTCAATAAAGGTCTTATGAAAGTTAAATTGTAGAAGCTGCCCAAAAATTAGAAAGTGCAACGAAGCCTGACTTTATTATGAGCTCAAGAACAAACTCACTATCTTACTTTTCCTGACAGTGTTGGAAAAAATGGGATAATCACAAAGGACTGTAGGGTCAGAAAGTAAAAAATATTGCAATAAAACTATGTATGCACTTTAATCGAGACCTGACATATTTGGTTGATCATTGATTCGTTTAGTCGTTTAAAGATACAATATTCAATGAGAAATAAGTTTATTAATTATTTACACTTTACACTAAAACACTTTTTGGAAATGTGAAATTCCGCGAAATGATTGAAAGGATAACAAACAAATCCCTTTATCATTTTGACATGACAACTTCAGTATGATACCTACCTAATCTTAATAAATATACTTTCTTATAGGGTATCTAAGTTTTGTAATATATTACATATATATACATTACTGACTACATTACTGACTAGAAATCAGCTAATTAATTACTACGACTAGACATTTGAGATCAGTTTGAAAGCCAATTCCATTATCTTATAATACAATTACAATTATATTATACTAATTAATTACTTCAGTACAAAATGGAAAAAAAACGTGATTTATTGATTTTATTTGATTTAAGTTTATGTTTTATCCTTTAGTATTAACGGATAATTTAGTTATTGCATGTTTGATCTAATCGCAGCGTCTTATCTTTCTAGGCATTAAATTATACAATGCTAGATTATTTTATAGCGATACTAGAGAACATTACTTTAACGCTTGCAAAACAACTTGCCAACGGCAATCTAAACTAGTAGGTAAGTTTTTTCTGGTAATCAGATTGTTGGAACATTTATTATGAATGTCATATTTTAAGTCACTAATAAAAACTGATGAACATAAATTTTACAACGTAAAATAAATAACGTTAGAATAAGATTAGAAATAATGTATTTTTTATTATCGACCAGAAGTTAGCCCTTGACGGCATTTCACCTGATGGTAAGTGATGATGCGGTCTACGATGGTAGCGGGCTAACCTGTGAGGGGTATGGTAAACCTATACTCCTAATTGGTTTCTACGAGACATCGTGCCGAAACGCTAAATCGCTTGGCGACACGTCTTTGTCGGTCGGTACAGTGGTAGAGTCATTATCGAATATCGAAACAAACTAACGTCACAGTAACATGAAACGTATAGACCTAGTTTTAAATTTCAAATTCATCGACACTGCCACAGCCAGAATAAGTGTGTAAAATATAAATTAGTTGTACCGAAATTCTCTCTAAACTCTAAATTGGCAATATTAGGTCGATTTTACTTTGAGGTTATAGTGCTTCTATACTCGAAAGCGTCTTCACGATTGCGAGTCTACAAATCTTATGATATGGGTACAGTCTCGATTCGTTGTATGTGTCTTGGACGTGGTTACTGTCAGCAAATTAACGACTCCCCTGGCACAGTGTTGCGCGCTGTGGTCTTATCTTATAAGTGGGAAGTCTAGGTGGAGGACAAATTAGAAATTTATCGCATCTAAATTTTTCTCTAGTCAGATCTTGTGGCTTCGGCCGTGGTTAGTTACTACCCTACTGACAAATACGTGTCGCCAAGAGATTACGCGTTCGGCTTGCTGTCTTATAGAAACCAATTTGGAGTTTAGCCCCCTTCCATTTTAGACTGTTTTATCATTTATAAGCTTGTACAAGCCCTCGATGGCAATATCTGTATATTGCCATCGAGGGCTAACTTGAAGTGTAATTTAAAAAAAAAACAGCGTCGTTCGGTTTATTAACATACTTAAAGATATAAACGTCCTTAAAGTAATGTCTACCAATCGTATCCTACGAAATCGATACTCAGTAGATTTAACGTAACCTAAGCCTATAGCTACCCAATATTATGAATATTTACATTAAATCTAGCGTTATTTATGGAGTAAAAACTATTAATGTATTGCATACATGTCCCACCTATTGTGCTTTACCTAAGTACATATTCATACAAACCTATGCCTACTCGAATTTGTAACTTCCATCGTGCTCTGTTTTGCTCTCCGCAAAAACCAAAACCCCTACGTAATTCACTTCCTAAACCAAAACCAAATACCGAAGTTTTATATTGTGCAATTGATCTATTGAAATAAAAGGATTTTCTTGTATCTAAACACATTTCAGTCAACATTACACTAGACCTGAGATCTATTGAGCGTATTTAAATTTTGCTTAGCCAAAGTTAAAAAGAAACAAACTTATGTAGGACACATAAAGTTGTCTCGTTTTAAATGTGTTTTTAAAGTCAGAGGTAAGGAAGGATAAGCGCGCTTTATAGATCTCGACCTAAGTTAATACTTTAATTAAAGCTGAACAATTTGTTTATTTTCATATATCAGGAAGTAACACGAAGAATTAAAATATAATATTTTTTCGAATTAATGACACGTAGACGTAGATCGGACACTAGCTAAATTTTAGATTCAATATTATTTTGAGTTACACGGAAAATCCGATAATCTTCAGTTGAACTCTTATTTATAAAAATGAAAATTAATTATTAAGTGTTTTGCTGTGCCAAAATCATGAGAATGGCTTTACGGATTCGATTTTATTTTAATTCATTGCGGTCCGAGGATGGTTCTTATGAAGTGAGAATAATTTGGAAACTTGAACGAAGTAATTAAAAAAAATATTTGTCTCTATCGGAATCATAAAATATTATAATTTTTTTTTTCACGTCTAGAAGATAGATTGCATTGATGGCCGGTTATAGGGACAGGGCTTATACTAAAAAAAATTGAGATTTTCTAATTTTAAAACCTTGATCCACGTTAAGCAAGTCGCGAGCTATCGGCCATTATATAGAAAAACATAGACCATTTTGCTGATTTAAAAAATATTCAAGTTTTATCGACGATTTTATCAAATTTTAACTGTGCAATTTTATGCGAAACTTTGATTTAATTCAATTAGCTATATATATATGTTTTAAGAAGTGGTTAGAGTGTAAAGTATAGGTAGTGCTTATAATATGTTTAGGGAAGTGAATTACGCATGAGCTTGCCTTACACCTAACCATCAAATTGTTAGTTCGATGCTACAAATCAAATACTAAAGAAAGTTTCTATATAAATAAAGTCTCTTAACATAGTTTTACTGTTTGCATCCGAAACCCGCTTAGTTTAGTGCATTAGGAGAGTTGAAAACTAGACGTAGTGATATCTGTAGATGACAAAAGAGTTTGAATAAACGCATTAAATTGCCTAAACCTGGATCTCTGTCTGAACACATTTACTCTGGAGCGTACTTTGAAAATGCTCAAACTTTACTTAAATCTATAAAGCACGCCTTACCTCTAAAATGCAGTTAAAACGAGACAGATGTATATAGGACACATAACGTTATCTCGTTAAGTTAACTGTTTTAAGCTTCTCAATTTGGGATTAGCGACACTAAGTTTTTTTTTAATTAATTTAATTACTGAAGTTGATTTTTAATTAGCCGTATTTTTCAATTTATATTATTTATTTATATTACTTATTTTTTTACTTCTCAGCGTTTAACAAAAAGGGTTAGCTCGCTTAATATATCTTAGCCTTTAATGGGCATTTGCAATCGTAGTACAGATTTCAATTATCGAAACATTATGCTAACCTAATTAGGTTGATTCTCTTGGGCAGATAATACACGTATACTCGATAAGATAAAGTTATTTTTATCATTGCTACTTGCAATCAATCAATCAATCACATCATCAATGTCGCACGCGTTTCAATCAACTAAGATTTAAAGTTCAGGGTAGGTAAGGATTCTAACAACAAAGCCTTATATTTTCGTTGGTCTGTCTGTCCAAATATCAAATTTTGTGGAATAATATTATTATTTGGATAATCTCAAGCAAGATTTTTGTAACCTTGCGAAATTCATGCCGAGTTAATCCCGAAATCTATTGTCGTACTTTGGCCAGTCAGTGTGTCTAAATGAAACGGAACATTATTTCGAGTTTGAAAAAAAGTTAATCACGTTTTTACATCCCGGCCTAGAAAATCATATCCTACATTTCGTTCCTAAGCACTATTTTTGCTATTTTTAAGTTCTAAGCGTCGATGAGAGCTCACTAAGAAATTTGTATTTTCAGTATCAACCGAATGATCAGCGAGTTATAATTTTGTGATAAACGTTACATTACGTGATAATTTTATAAATATTGACTTTTCATCGTAAAAAGTCATTACTTGATAAGTAACATCGAATTAGCGTTTTGAAATACCACACCAATGCCCTTACAAATATACCGCCTAAATTAAAATCTATAATATATTTAGAAATAATGTTATAGCAGTTATTAGGAAAAAACATATCAAGTTAATTCAAATTGCATAATCTATGCTCGTACGTCTGTAACTATGGATGGCTATGGAGCAGTTTTTATTTTAATTAACGTTTATACATAAAAAAGGTATTGTACCCTAACTTATTAATAATGCCTACTCGGTATTATATACCCACTAATATAATATATAATAGTATAAGACAGCAATTACATAATATAATATTATAATACAAATCGACGTTATAACTGAAAACTGATGTAGGTGGATGCTGCGAATATCATGGAGAGATCATGTTCGCAATACCACTGTGTTGCAAAGAATGGGAAAGTCTACTGAGTTACTCAAAAGTGTAAAAAGGAGAAAACTTGAATATCCGGACCACATAATGTGAAACTCTAAATATGACTTACTCCAACTCATAATGCAAGGCAAAATAAAGGGCAAACGAAGACCTGGCCGAAGATGAACATCCTGGCTTAGGAACCTTCGCCAGTGGCTTAAAATGAGCTAAAGATCATTGTTGAGGGCGGCAGTAAACAAAATTCAATTAGCCTTAATGATTACCAACTCCCGATAGGAGATGGCACTAAAAGAAGAAGAAGAATTGAAAAATGCCTTAGGTGCATTAATTGCGAATCATTTGTTGTTGTGAAGGCTTACATTCCTTAGGGGGCGTCCATAAATTACGTGAGGTGTTTAAGGGGGGGAGGGGGTCGAGTCAAATCTCATCTAATCTTACGTTGGAGAGAGGGGGGGTCTCGGCAAATATCACGCAATTTTTTTTCTGATTGAAACAAAAAAAAATTATACTATTTTGGTCGATTTAATCCAGATTGTACATGCTTAAGATTTAATCTTAAGCGTAATCGTAATACGATTAAGATCATTTACTAATTCGTTCGAAAGAAAATAATTTCATTCATACTTCGACGTTATACATTTACTGACTGTCAAACCACCATATTTGTATTACGTAAGAAACTCACATTTTGAAAAATCTCACGTGAGATTGGGGGATGGGGGAGGGGGTTAAATAAAATCTCACGACATCTCACCAGGGGGGGAGGGAGGGGCAGAAAATTAAAAAAAACACCTGACGTAATTTATGGACGCCCCCTTACCTACAAATACAAAAGATCTGTGCCAAATTCAAATAAAAAATAAGTACGACTTAAAATTAACGTCGGAGGACGTCTTACAAATGTTAAAAATATTGATCCTACTTATTTCATTACTTCATATTTAAAAAAAAGACGGGTTGCACTCCGGGAGTGCCGGCAGAAGTGAAAACTTGATTATTAACGTTGAGCATGTTTGATATTTTGGAATGGTTAGGGAATAATTTTGCACCAATTGCTTTATCAGTATAAAAGTACTATCATTTATGTGGTAGAATACAATATTCATTTATTGCGCTATCGTACACAAACATGACAATTTATATTATATTAAAAATTTAACACTTTAAAACTATTACAAATTAAATCAAATTACATTTGCAAATCATCTAATTGCTTTTGGAACAATTCTTCTACATTTTTGTCATTTTCCTTTAAACCTTTTGTACGTTGATAATATGCTCTTTGATTCTCACAATGTCTTTTTCTTTTTTTTCTTCTATTTCCTCCTTCGAATCTTTTTTCTTCAAATCTTTTTTACGCTGACGCCATGCCTTTTGGTATTCTCGATTCCGTTCTTTTTTTTTTCTTTTCTTTCTCTGAAAAACGGAGATTATTTATTATCATTTTATTTCATTTATTTTCATTCGAAATTATTTGTTTTGTAAACCTACACCGCACATGTGCTTATTGTGATGTTATAAAAATATAGGTTAATGCTATAAAGTATAAACATATTACAAATATTACATTTATACTATGTAAGTTCATATGTATCTAAAGGGTGTAAAAAGACCCTTAACGAAAACGAAAACCACATATTCTGCCCATCATTGGGATCATTTTTTTCTTCTAGACAATACCTGGGAAACCACAGGTTCTGGAGATATTGAAGGTCAAAGTGTCCATTTTTTTTTCAACTTTTTTGCAAAATCGAATTCTAAGCGTTAACACAACGCGCGGCGCGGCTCGAGCCGGTCGGGTGTGTGTGTGCAGTGTGCCGTGTCCGTGTACTCGTGTAGGCACAACGCACACATTCGAACAGCCGGTTGCGCGCAAACCATTACCCGCTACAAAAATCTGATTATTTTTAAAGTCCAAAAAAAAATTCCGTTTCCCAGCAATTATTTTTGCGCAGTGTTACTTAGTTTCATGTACAGAATGCTTGGTTGACGGCTTCGTGAAGGGTCTGTTTACACCCGTTAAGCAGTACGATAGACTCGATCGAAACCTAACCTTAATTATAAAATTATATTAATTAAAAATTAAAACTTATTAAATTTTCATCTAGTATATTTATAAAGTACTCACTCATTTTCTTTCGCTATTTCTTCATCACTTTTATCATTAATAGATGCACTTTGTTCAATTTCCATATTTTAAGCACTTTACATTCACGAATTTTACGAATACACAACAATGTGATCACTACACAGACGGTCGAGCCATCAGCTGTCACCATCCATGGATGCGCGTGGCACGCTGTAACATTTATTTTATTTTTATTTTATTTTTATTTTTATTGGATCATTAAACTAGTCACTATCTAAAAACAACAAAAAACATTTCAGAAGAACAGACACCAGATAGTGGCCTTCTAGAAATGACCACAGCATGCACAACCTTAAAATTAACCTTACAACTAAATAATTCAATTTATACCAAAAGCAAGTAAGACTATTACAGCATTAAAATGCTGCTGTAAAAGAGGCTACAGAACTGCAGGAGATGTCGCAGATATTCCTGTGATCATTCAGCATTGAGCATATTCTATAGATAGGCGCATGCTGACCTGCCTTGGTTCGACAAAACGGTAAATGAAACGGTTTTCGATTCCGGAGGCGACTACCCTTACGCGGCACACTAAACCTCAGACGCTCCAGGATTTCCGGTGAATCAGTGTATCCATTAATGATGTTGTAGAAAAAAACCATGTCTAACATTTTACGTCTGTTCTTTAGTGACATAAGATTATAGGATAGTAACCGAGAATCATACGAGACCAAGTCACTTAATCTGAACTGACGGTGACTCATCGTTCTTGCGCACAAAAATACGGCCTCCTCGAACCCATACGTATCTATAGTGTTTTTCCTGTGCGGCAAGCCTAGTTGATGCATGCAGACGTTTGTTAGTTGGGGACAAGTGCTCTGCGACATAAACCTGCTGCTTAGTACCGGCAATCCCTAGGTGAGAAGTGTTGAGTTTGTCAGCTGCATGTTTTTTATTAAAGATTCTCACAGCCGCTAAAAAGTTATCTCGCTTAAGTGGGCTAGATAGTTTAAAAATGATACTGCGTGGGCGTTTGGATTCGGTATTCATTTTTGCAACTTTATGAAAGTTTACTATATCAGTGGGTCCAAGCTGAAAATTAACCACCTTGGCCAATTGAGAAATCAATGTTAGCAGATTTTCTGATCGATGCTCGGGAACACATTGAATTTCTAAGTTGCTGTCACGAGACTGTTGCTCCATCTGAGATATTTTAAATTCAAATTCAGTCGACCGAGATCGTAGTTCCAAGTTCTCAATTTCCAGTTTAGATATTCTGGCAGACAAGTCCTTATTTAAAGTATTCTGTTCGTCGTGACAGTCAAACAAAAACAAAAATTTAAGAGATTTGATAGCCTCATTTAGCTCATCCTGTATAGTAGTAAATTTTTTTATAACTCCGGTAACTTCTTGTTGTAATTTCATTATGGCTATGTTAAAATTACCCAAGGTAGATTGCTGGTTTTCAAGCTTTTGATTTATCTCCGTTCGAAAACTACGTATTTCGCTCAAAAGACAATCAAGGGACATGTCTACTGATGTAGGTGAGCTATTAACGTCCGCACGCTGCACATTTTTCATTTTATTGGATATTGGAGTATTAATATTATCTGCCTTAGGACGCTTGGCAATACACGTTGGGCATATCCACTTAGACCGATGGGTTGAAGTCTCACCATAATTAACACAATCTGAATGATATACGAGTAAACAATCGATGCTTGAGCACTTCACGCGTTTTTGAGTGACAGAAATGCTGGAGTTACAGGCACCGCAATTCATATTTATATTATGTGGATATTTATGACAACCGTTTTGACTTTTTCGTTTTGACACCACTCCGATGCTCAAGTTAAACAAGTTTTAATAGAAGAAAACCATAATGATCTCTTGAAATATCACATTACACGATTCTCCTATCACTTAATAATACAAAAACTATGACTCTGTAACAGTACTGCAGGTAAAAACGATACTTTTTGAATTATAAAGCGTAGCGCGTTAGTAGCGTGTAGGTTGACGTTCGTTGCCATGGAAATAAACATACACGAACATTCGCGCAAGCGCCCTGCGCTGCCTAAACGAAACAGTAGGCCCAGGCATACATTTTCGCCGCGCCGTAGAGAGGGGATAGCTGTCTACTCTCCATCCGTCTTACGCTTTTTCGATCAGGTCACGTGTCCTGACGCGAGTTTAAGATTTTATACCCATTACAGAAAAAGTGCTCAACGCCGCTAAAGAAGTTTTCACTTCAAAAAGCGGCGTCAATAAAAATTGGGGATTTGTTAAAGTAAAAATCGTGCGATAAACATTCGATTTTGTGCCCAATGTACCGAACATTTCGCCTAAAATATATAATAAAAGAAACAGGCTTCGATCCATATGTTATTACAATTTTTACTTTTTTAAAAGCCTTGCCTACGCTAAAGATTAGTAGATCTGCCTTATGTCATAATGTGCACTTCCAAAATAAAAACAATCGAAAACAGTTCGGAGTTAGAAACAGATAAAGGAATCATCTTCCATCCGTTCCATCATCATCTTTTGAAATTGGTAAAAGAACTACAATCGTGATTTCAGGTTTATGCTTAAAATGTATATTTCAAATTTCTAGGTTATTTCAATTAGGTTAGTAGGTCAGTAATATAAAAGAAAATTAATTTCACAACCATTATTAATATTTTGCCATTGATTTAATTTTATATTCAAATGAAACGTTTTGTCACAGTTAGTTTTCATAATATTATTAAACTCCATTGTATTAAATGCGAAAGTGTGTTTCTTTTTTGTTTAGTTTGTACTTCGATCACGCAACAACTGTTTTGAATAAATATAGATAGTTTATGAGGTAAATCTATAATGCACTAACATGTGAATAAAACATGCAGGTCCTAGAGTACTTCTAATTTGTGAGATAACAACATAGACACTGATTGTATTGGTAATAATTATAGCTGTAAATATTAATACATCGCCTTTTACTAGAAATGTTTTTTTTTTTACGATAAACATTTACTCACAGAGGTTTTATTCTAGTAGTTTATAGCCTATTAGTGAGTTCTGAGTTTACTGTTTTCCATCACATCACATCATCTTCTCACTGCCGTTTCGGCAACAGCGACTGGGTCTCTGTTAATTTTTGAGATATCAATAAGAGCGTGATTCATGTGCCCTGATGTGGCTGATGTATGTTATTCGGAGTCCGGTTATAACAGAGCCAGTCAATTGCGCAGGATATATTAAAGTGCATAAGTATACACGCAAACACAGATGCACTCTCTCGACCACACTCCCCGAATCCCGATAGAACGGTGAACCGCTACGACCGGGAGGAAGCAGGTTGCAGTATCTAGCCGACGATAACCTTGACTCCTATCGCCGTCTTAGGCCTTCCACCAATGCCTCGCTACCCCGCAAAATCTCTAATGCTTCTCAGCGCTGAGATGATTTAATTACCGGGGCAGACTTTTTGCACTAAGCAGGGAGTAACTGCTGATAAACTTGTATACTCTTGCACGCTAAGCGCACAACTGTACGTTCAGCCTACAAGTCTCCCCATCAGGTTTAACCCACGAGCCGATGCGGTTACCGGGGTGTGGCCACTGCGTGTAATACAGCTTCTTGGAGCCACTAACGGGAGTTCGAGAGAGTCGCCGATTTTAACTTATAACCCGTCACCTTCTGGGAGAAGGCCAGCTGACATATGACAGATGCAGACACTCCCTTCACCCCAAACTGCTTTTACTAGAATATTGTATCACAATCACAGAGCAGCAAAGTTCTGCTTACTTTTGGGCATGGTGAATAGTAGAGTCATTAAAAGCAGACGGACTCAAAAGGAGCCTTATCAGTAGAAAACTAACTTTTTATAATACTGGCATGCTCCTATAACTCTCATTGCGGGTATTACGCTCGATTTCATGAGTCGGTTGATTCGAACCACGCTCTTATGAGCAAGCAATGTTTAAAAGTTTTGCTTAAGAGAAGAATGCTTTGGGGTTATATGAAGAATTGAGTTAATCAGTTTACAGATTAAAATCTATGACTAAAAAACTAAATTAAATGCAATGTCGCTTAACTCGTCGTGTATAAAATATTACATTATTAAAATAAATACGGACTTAATATTAGCTTAACGTAATGTTTTACGACCGTACCGAAGTCAGTCTACTACGAACTACAAAATGACTAGATGCACTCATCCGTTTTACAAGCTTTTACAGCTTTTATATGACTAGATTATTTTATACATGTAAATGTAATATACCTATATTTACACAGATAATTAAAACTAAGCATCGAAATGTGAAACTCCGTCTTATTCGAAAGTCCTTTAAAGATGTATTATAAAACATGACTAGGAATTAACTTAATTTGGCAGTATTTTTTTGTAGAATTAATAATTTACTTAAACGAATTACCTACTGTTTTTGAAGTATATATTTAAAGTTCTTATGACAGTTAGATGTATATGTTAAATGTCTAACGACCATCATGTGTCAAAAATTAAACCCATCGATTTGAGAGACATAACCTAAAACCGATATTTGTAAACTTAAGAGAGTAGCGATTAGCGTAGCCTAATTAATAAATTGTAGGTTTATTTCATATCAAGATTCAACGTAGGCTTTTTTTATTGGTGATGGTAATAACATCTCACTTATTTTCACGTCGGTTATTATATTTAGCTACAAAATTTCTTTTTAGTTTGTAACATAGGTGCAAGTTTACTATAGTAAAAATGTTTACACAATGTGATATCGAACAAAATATGTAAAGAAGGAGATATTTAAGATGGAAGGATCTTTATAATTCTTCCTACGTAAGTGTTTCTAACCAAATATGTCAAAAAGTCAGGCATCTGGATTTTTTTTTATGTCATACGTGAATAATTTTTTTTATATACACATCGTGAAAGAGAATTCTAGGTAGTATATTTTGTAGAGAATTTTGTTAGCCTGCCCCACTAGTCCCTCCAGTCAAAAGCTATTAATGTTCTTATATATAAAATTATATTAACAACTAGCATTTCTACTTAATAAAGCGATTCTTCTAAAATTCTTATCTTTAGTTACATGTAATAAAAGATATTAAAATACAAATGTACACAATTGGACCGTTCTAAAATAATAATGAAACAGCTATGTACAAACAAGATGAAATTTTATAAAAATAGTTTCTAACTTAAGTAAGTTTTTAATTAATTGGAAGTATACTTGGCTTGAAAATTATTTGTTTAATATTATATTTTGATGTGATTTTATTTGATCGAGTTTCCTAAAAACCATAAAGGTGGACTTTTTGAGAATGAACATTAGATCGTTTGTAGGGTCGTAAAGTTTAGGGAACGCCATTCGAGCATAATAACGTCACGATGTTATGTCGATTAACGTTCCAGACGTCGGCGTCATTGCTGCAATCCTGTGCCAACCGATAGTTTTGCTTGTGCTCTTTCGTTTTTGGTAGCTTTTTAATAAAACTTCTGCGCAAAGCATTTTTGAGACATACATAAGCTAAGGAAGAGTATAAATTTATCTCCGCTCATTCCGGATTTTCTAACGAAGCTATAAGTGGTTACTCTTTTATAGCCATTGCAAAATTCTACTATCTAACTAGAGCTATCCAGAAATTTCAACGTCACCGATGATGTCGGCCGCTGATTGCAACGAAAGTCACTTCAAGCATCAAATTATTATTATCAATTTTTTGTTGTTGTGACGTTCTTGCAACGAAAGTCACTAAAGCATCAAATTATTATTATTACTTTTTTGTGTTTATTGTGACGACCTTGCAACGAAAGTCACTGAAGCATCAAATTATTATAATTAATCCTTATGTTGTTGTTGATGTGACATCCTTGCAACGAAAGTCACTAAAGCATCAAATTATTATTATTACTTTTTTGTGTTTATTGTGACGACCTTGCAACGAAAGTCACTGAAGCATCAAATTATTATAATTAATCCTTATGTTGTTGTT
Organism: Lasiommata megera; assembly: GCA_928268935.1. Lineage (NCBI taxonomy): Eukaryota > Metazoa > Arthropoda > Insecta > Lepidoptera > Nymphalidae > Lasiommata > Lasiommata megera. The sequence goes on along the minus strand of OV743315.1, from coordinate 13,505,346 downwards.
GATGTGACATCCTTGCAACGAAAGTCACTAAAGCATCAAATTATTATTATTACTTTTTTTGTTGTTTGTATGACGTCCTGTCGTGGTCCTGAGGCCAGAGTGACGCCATGACAAAACGCTGAAAAACACGACGCTGATTTTCATAAAGGCACGGCATCTGCTGAGCTGTACACCCTATCCGGTTGGTGTTACAGACTGACGTAACGTTTCTGATTAGAATGAGATGTACTGTGCGTAACATCATATGTAAATAAATACATTTTCTTCCTTTCTTGCTGTGTAAGTAACGCGTCATTATAGACGCCAAGTCATAAACTCTTCACTAGTGTTCGGCTCAAAAGTCCACCTTAAATATAACTAAAGTAACAAATTGGCCTACGATCTCGGCAATGACGTGATATCCATGATAATTCTCGCAACAAAAAATCAGTTAAGTTAATTTTGTATAAAACTACATTGTTACTAATGAAAGGAAAACGACATACTTTACTTCATTTTACAATAACGATAGTTTTTCATTAATTCGCTGCATATTATCAAGGTACTTTTGAATGTCTTTAATCGGCCAACAGGTACGCGAGCTCGTCACAAATATCACTCGTGTCTCAAAACTTCAACATTATCGTGTCGTCGTGCCCTGCCAACAGCGTGCCCTTCCCGCAAGCGTCCTGGAATGCGATGGGCGTTGGCGCGGCTCAGGTGCACAGTCCGGAATTATCCACCAGCGAACGGGCTAACACGTCAGCCGCCGCTATATCACTCACTTTACCTTCGAAATGCCCTCGGACGTGGAACATGAACTCCGCTTTCCCGGCGAACTCTTGGCGGCACATGAGGCACAGGTGGTGCGCGTGCGTGTGCTGCCTTTCGGGTGCGTAGTGCGTGTGCCCGTGCGTGAAGTAAGCCCCGCCACCTCCGCCCTCGTTCACCACCGTGGCAGTGGACACGGATGCCGTGGCGATGCCGTGACCGTTCAGAATCTGCTGGTTCTGGTTGTGGTGGTGTAGCAGTTGCAGCTTCTCTTGGTTTGTAAGGTGGACTTTATCCTGCTGGAAATTTCGTTGGCGTAAATACTGACATTTTGGTAAAACATATTAAAATACAAAATGTACACAATTGACCGTTCTAAAATAATGAAACAGAAAAAGTTGTTTCTAACTTAAGTACGTTTTTAATTAATTGGACGTATACTTGGCTTGAAAATTATTTAATTATTAAATTATTAAATTATTTAATATATTTTAGTGATTAGTAACTAAGCTATTTATGTACGTAAACCAGGATAGCTGTGAGTTTGTTTTTATTCGATTTTGGATAAACGTAAAGAATTTTTTTAAGAGATTTAAAAAAGACTTTAAGGTGGGCTTGAACATTTTATATATTTTCCAATATTGAGAAATGGTTTTCTTGAAATTGCCTTTTTATCTTTCCTAAATGACTCGCAAAATAATCGGCTATCCGACTATCTCTGTTACACTGTCAGCTAAATGGATAGATTAAAGTAAAAACCCTATTGAAAAGATAACGTACTATTTATAGCTAGCTGAAAATTTAACTTAAACTCCCTGATGACTAGGTTTATTCTTAGTGCAAAAATGCCTTCTGTCAGTAATACAACTAACCACGCTATGGAACTAAGCAAATAGTCATCTAATATGGTACATCCTGTGCGAATGATAGCCTAGTGGTTAGGGCGTCAGCCTCTTAAACAAAGGTCGGCGGTTCGAATCCGGGCACGCACCTCTAACTTTTCGGGTTATGAGCGTTTAAAAAAAATATATATATAATTTGCTTCAACGGTGAAGGAAAACATCGTGAGGAAACCTGCACGCCTGAGAGTTTTCCATAATGTTCTCAAAAGCGTGTGAAGTCTGCCAATCCGCACATGGTCAGCGTGGTGGACTATGGCCAAACCCTTCTCATATTGAGAGGAGACCCGTGCTCTGTAGTGTGCCGGTAATGGTTTAATCATGATGATGATGATGATGGTACATCCTACCTGATGTTGCGTAGCCTGTTGCATCTTGTCTTGCAGCAGTTTGTTGTCTGGCAAGTGCGACTTGGCGTGAGCGCTCCACTCATCCCTGGTGGCGAACAGTCTCCCACACAGTTCGCACGACCAAGAAACTACCATACCAGCAGTTGCAGCCGCTACTGCTGCGCTCGCTGCACTTGTGTGGACCAGGTTGGTGTTCTAGAATTATTGCCAAATTTAAAATGCCTATGTATTGACTTGTTTGGACTAGATTGGTATTCTACAAGTATTGCCAAAATTTAAAATGCCTGTATATTGACTTATATTAACCAGGTTCGTGTCATTAAAGAATTGCCAAATTTAAAATGCTTATATATTGACTAGTGTGGACCAGGTTCGTGTCATAGAATTATTGCCAAATTTAAAATGCTTATATATTGACTAGTGTAGACCAGGTTCGTGTCATAGAATTATTGCCAAATTTAAAATGCCTATATATTGACTTGTGGTAACCAGGTTCGTGTTCTAGAATTATTGCCAAATTTAAAATGCCTGTATATTGACTAGTTTGGACTAGGTTGGTGATCTCCAAGTATTGCCAAATTTAAAATGCCTATATATTCACTCATTGCCTATATATTCATGTGAAGTCTGCCAATCCGCACATGGCCAGCGTGGTGGACTATGGCCAAACCCTTCTCATATTGAGAGGAGACCCGTGATCTGTAGTGAGCCGGTAATGGGTTGATCATGATGATGATGATGATATATTCACTTGCTTGTGAATATATCATATTGTTAGGTACTTATTTGGATGTGTCGAAAATATTCCCAGTGATGTTATCACTAGTAAGTAGGGTGGGCTTGAAGTCTATGTCACCATTTAACCGGCAGGTTTTTTAACTACAGAAGGTTCACTATATGCGACGTACCTAATATAAAATTTAATTTAGATGCGCAGATATTCCGTGGATATATAAACACTCCGCGGTCTGTAATCCTGGACTGGAGAAATCGTGGAGTCGCTGGACTGCTTGTGTCCAGGACTTGCAGCGACTCTTGATGTCGTCGGTTCACCTAATGGGAGGTGCATAACGCTTCGTTTTGAAATCGCACCAAGCGGCCTGTCTTTTGGAATTTCAGCTCCGTAACTTGTTAAGCGATAACTCTGGTATTACGGTTCTCCGAATATAGTGAACTCCTTCGCTAGCTTAGCACGCTGTGCTTTCTTATCAGGTCTTAGAAATTATTAATTTCCTGGGATCTCCTACTTATAACGTATACCAATGAGTTCGTCGAATTACTCTACTTGTAATTAAATGTGAGTGGGATTACCGTAAAGTTGTGTCCGGGCACCTGGCAGACCTGGATTGCCTGCTGGTGGGAATGCTGTTGCTGCTGCTGCTGCTGTTGCTGTTGCTGCTGTTGTTGCTGCTGAGCCACTGCCGCTATTTCCGCTTGACTTGGTTTTGTGTCTTCTTGTTTCGTTAATTGAGGCTTTACGTCGTCTAATTTTAGTGCTGCAAAAGAAAAAAGAATTTAATTTTGCTCTAGGATTATTTACGACTAGTAATTAGAAACATACGATATGTCATAAAATTCGTTGCCTATCTCAATAATTCAATCAAATAGTTTTATATCGATAATTCTGCTACAATTTTGCTATTTTGTATAAAGATTATTATGTTTAATATAGATCGATTACTATACGATGCATTCGCTTTAGTGAAGTTATTTTATATACTTAGTAATATAATTAAAATAACGTGCGTTAAAACTACCAGAAATATTACAGCTTGACTTTGCGAGTGTAACCGAATGTCATGAGATAGGCACTCAAACAACCTTTAAACAACTCATGATGAGTTTGCAAATTTACAATCATCCGTTTCATACTGTAACAGGCCGATACGACTCTCCAATCTACAAACAGTTTTTAAAATTACATGTAGATCGGGAAAGGTCGGGTGGTTAAGTCAATGTTTAATTTATTTTTAATTTTTTATGTTTCGTATTTTATAGTTTAGGTATTGTATCATATTATAAATGTAAATTGGGCCTAGTTGCCATAATAAAGAAATTATATTATTATTATTATATAACGACATTAAATATGTTTTCATAAATTTAATGAATTACACACAGTCAAGTTGTTATTAAATATGTACGAATATAAGAACTGTTATGTAAATATATGTTATTTTCTTTTTTATAATAGAAAATGTATAATTTGTAAACATGTCATTGGCATTACATTGTATTTATTAATTGAAATATGTATTCCTTTGTAAAAATAATTCCTTCCAAATATTGTAAAAATCTTAGTTAAATAAAATACATTTATTATTTATTATATTATTATTATACCTTACTTAAAATAAAACGATTTCATGGTGTCTCAAACAAGTTGTGGCATCTATTGAACTCAAGAGAATTTTCGAACACAAATTCAGTGCGGTCTACATATACCCAGTGGCATGCCTTACATACATGCATAAAAGCAGTGCATACGCTACCCAAGGGCCTACGGAGAAACAAACATATTCGAGAGTTCTCTATGTTGGTTTTGTTTTGTTGAAAAACGTATTGAAAAACATTAGGAATTAGCGTGCACATTATAAAAGCACTGTCCAAAGACTAAAGCCCCATATCAGAGATTATTTCCAAATTATTATCTCCTTGCATACTCTAGGAAGAAACACTTTAAACACTACTGAATATACCTAATGCCTATATTATCTTTTGGGAAGTATATATAATATAAAACCTAACAACTCTCTCTTTATAGTACTCTTGAAGCAAACTCGTATAGCGTCGGATAAGATAGCATGATCATAATATGCTACTTCTTATAAAATTAACGGCGTTCTAAAAGTAGTATTTACGTTATCACCATACATAGGAAATGTTTCAATTTGTAGAACTCCATTGCCGTCTTTATCGATAACTGGACATATATATCTCTTATATTTCTAATGTCACGGTCTTGTACACTTTCAATCAAGTGACTCCCTACTACTCATTTTCTGTGCTTTACCAACACTGCGTTTTCTGGGTTACTTCCAAACACCTTGTGATTTTTTTTTCGGACTGACTATTAGCTGTACTAACCCTATTGGTTGCGACAGCGTAACCGGGCTGTTTGGCGAGCTTCGGAAAGAAGCTCTGCCAGAAGAAATTTTGAGACCTAGGACTCGAAGAAACTTAGGGAACGTCTGCCTAAGGGCGCCTGTGAGGCAGAACCTCGACTTAGGCGACGTTTGGGATAACGGGGGCGTCGGACGGTGAGTGGTCCGTACGTCTCCGAGGCCGTGGATGGAGCCCACGTCCGGATGACGTAAGATAGCGGGGACCTCACAATTGCTTCACAACTTATTGAGCCTATATAAGTATAACGACAACACACTCCGAGCAAAGGTAGCTATCGCCCACTGAGTTATTGAGCTTTTTTATATAACCAAAAACATATAGGCTACGTGTCAGAGTCCTCTCAGGCAACAAGCACTGATCAAACAAAAACAAGATAATAAATATAGAGAATTAATTTTATTTTACCCCCAAAAATTTTTATTCTAGCCAAATAGCATGCATCATGATTTTTATCTAGCGAAAATCATCTAGATAAAATTCACAGAATCGAAAAGTACCGCCAATAAACGCAATAAAATAACTTGAAAAGAAATAAAACGTACGAGGTATAGTAATAGTCCGTTTACCAAGAGGTGCTATGTTTGACGGCGTTATGTGTTTTAATTTATTCATGTGCAGCACTAGTTTGTCTCTCCTCGCGAATGCCTTATTACACACTTCGCAAACGTATGGCTTTTCACCTGTAAATGAAACAATATCATAAGTAAATACATATATTTTGATTTTTTTTCTGATCCTAAGAATAAATGAATAATATGATTCCGTAATCGCTTATGCCCGAATGACTCTTAAATACGAGGCATATAGTTGCATCATAGAGGTATATCACCGCACAAAAATGCAATAATTAATATGTATGAACGCATCATAAGTGCCTGTGATAGGCCATCATGAATAAATACTTTTTGGATTTGTAGCATGTACGATTGCGTCCAACTTGTATTCAACCAAGAATCTTTCTCGTTGCTTTTTCTGATAGGACGGAAAATGGTACGTCACCACGACAACGTAAGAATAGTATTGAATATCTTTATATAATAAACGTGAAGCGAAGCTGTGATAGCCTAGTGGTTAGGACGTCAAACTCCTAATCAGAGGTCGGGGGTTGGAACCCGGGCAAGCACTTATAGATTTCGGAGTTATGTGAAAACATCCTGAGGAAACCTGCATGCCTGAGAGTTCTTCATAATGTTCTCAAAGGTGTGTGAAGTCTGCCGCACATGACCAGTGTGGTGGACAATGGCCAAACCCTTCTCATACTAACTGTGAAGATATTTTCAATATATAGAACCTACATACACACACTAAGAGAAGACACGTGCTCTGTAGTGAGCCGGCAATGGGTTGATCATAATGATGATGATGATAAAATAAATAATTACCTGTGTGTATCCTCATGTGTATGGTTAATTTATCTTTACGCGCCAGTCCTTTACCGCATACAGTGCATTCAAATGCTTTGTTTCCTAAAACATTGAGAATTCTTAGCAACTTATACAATTAAAAGTAATCAGATAATTTTCCGCGCAAAATTTTAACTAATCTAAACAAAATAGATATTTTACAGATTATCCTTGCATGCCCAAATATAATTTATTTTTATTTATTTAATTAAAGGCAACCAACAGGCTACAGAACACTAAAAACTATAAAAATATATAAGAAGAGGTATATAACAATTCTGCAGATTCACTTAGAGGTTGCCACAACATGCTTAGAAACAACTTAATGATAATGAAATTTCTGTACACGTATGATATTTTCCGCCCTGACAAATTCTCTTCAAATAAATAATTTACTCAACATAAATTTTCACTAGAAAGTTATACTCTAAGCTTAGTATTATCAAAGTGAAGAATGTAAGAACCTTCGCTAGTGGTTTAATATGAGCTCATTATTTAGGGCAGTGGTGAACAAGATCCAATTAGCCAACCAAAGATTGCCAACCTCCGGTAGGAGATGGCACTTAAAGAAGAAAGAAGAAGATTATCAATGTGATTTTTTACCTTCGTTAGTGGAACTAGTGGGTTTTATGGCGGTATGTTTCCTTATAGCCGTGCCTTGAAGAGCTTTTAGCCGCGTCCCTGGGTGCATGGATCCGCCTTCCGCATACGGTTCCGTGAATGGTATTAAGTTTGGTCTCGGTATATTGTTTGTTACTTCAGGTGACCTATCGAATGTGGGATAACTACTATATTATTAAATACCCATATAAATTCATAATATGTAAAGTACTAACATGCTCATATGCCGTAACGTTAAAACTGTTTAGACCAAGGATGCATAAACAGGCAGATATAAGACGGAAAAACTCTAAGGTATCCAGACAAAGGAAAAAAAAAATGGTGATGCACCATACGTTTGGAACGACCGGACGCGTACTTGCAAATAAAATGTAGAAAAAAACCTGGGGCTTAAAACATCCCATAATTAAATTGTCGTCTGGAGTTCCCTTTGACCTTCAATAATATGGTGGTCAGGAACTTGTGACATCACAATGACAATTGGGTAAAACTGGACCCGACAGAATAATTGCAGGAATGCTGACCATTTTCCTTTTTTAGTTTTTTATTTTAATTTTAATAACGGCTTAAACGCTTAGCTGCTTCGCATCTGAAGGTACGATTATGTGATGATGTAGTCTAAGATGATTGGCCCTTGCCTAGAGCGATATCTATATATAGCCTTGATTTTACAGTGCCTATATAATAGGTAGCGTTGTAGCCGGAAACTTTTCACTATATAGAAGAAGCAACCAATTGCGAAGAATTTTTTCCAGTTGATATCTGCTTGCTTAATGTTTACCCTGGACACTCCAATTGTCACAGAAAGCTTTCTCTATTGAGCATATTATCAAATTGTAATAACCAAATATAACTTACCAGTTACCGAGGCTTTGCAATACACGAACTCCACCTTCGAAGCCCATTCCAACGTCGTCCGGTACAGTGAAGGTAGAATCCGGTCCACCAGTACTCGAGCTTACTTGAGGAACCTTTATCGGAGAGCTGTTGATAGTTGCGTAGTGGTGTTGGGTGGAGCTGACAGTAGGCGGGGATGGATGGCCAGGGTGAGTGTTGCTTTGAGCCTGCTGGTAGAAAAGATTTTTGATTATAAAATGTTCAAATGTTCAACCCATACTTCTTAACCAGATAAATGAATGTGTCATCAGCATCACCCAATGGCAGTTTGTGATGTTGCCTGGTACGTCATCATCATTGTTTAACACATTTTGTTGACGAAAAATTTTTATCATACTAATGCTGCCAGAAAAAAAAACAGCACTCTTAACATTTAGACAATAGCAAATTATAGTCCCATATTTCTATTATCTTATCTACACATCTTAGTTTAAACTTTTCGCTTATCAGTTATTAGATATATAGTGGAAATGCGTTGTATTAAGTTAATTTTACTTTTATATTATTTTACTACAAATATCTAACTAAGATAAAAAAATGTGTTTCATAGTGTTAAAAGTTATTGAGAAAGTTATTTGGGAACACTTACTTGCATTTCCTGATGATGTCGAGAGGTGTTATTAGAATTATTCGTTTGCTGTTGTTGCTGTTGGTGATGTTGTTGTTGTTGCTGCTGATGTTGTTGTTGCTGTTGTTGTTGTTGCTGCTGTTGTTGTTGTTGTTGTTGTTGTTGCTGCTGCTGTTGTTGTTGTTGCTGCTGCTGTTGTTGTTGCTGCTGTTGCTGTTGTTGCTGCTGCTGTTGCTGTTGTTGCTGTTGTTGTTGTTGCTGCTGCTGCTGCTGTTGTTGTTCACGCCTAGCAGCAGCAGCAGCTTGAGCCATATGTTGTTGTACAGCCACGTGTGCCTCCAGATACGCTGTTTTTTGTGCTTCCGTCATTTTATCCATATTGACCGTGCCATCCTGAGTAAAGTATAATATGAAAAGTTTACTACGTGTTCAAATACGTTTTAAGATAATTTATTTTACTTCAAATCCTTTCGTGTAAAAATAATGATTTAAGATCTAATGAGAGTACTCTTCGGACCAATTAGGAACATGTGTTCCTAATTATTCTGAACAATTTATATTATGTCAATTACGAAACTGATTCCTACTTTTCCGTATTAGAACGGAAAACTTCTTAAGACTTCGTAAAAATATGATTATATAAAATAGCTTATGAAATAGCGTTTTGCTCCACCGTAATTTTTCCCGTGAATTGCCAGTCTCGACTGCGGATTATTTTCCGTCGCCTTCAATGAGTGTCTTTGATGCGGTCGACGAGGGAAGGGAGGCGCCCCCTAGTGCATTCACCCCGCGGAAAGTGAGAACGGTCCCCCTCTGTCAACTTTCATTCCGTAACACGAATGTGAACACCCCATGCTTAATTGCCCAAATTCGGCAAGGGGTGGGTTCAACGACCGGCCGGATGTAGGGAAACGGACGTTGACGCTCGGGGTTTTCACGTGGAATAGAGAAAAATTGCTATCGAGTTTTCTATTCATGAATTATTAGTATATTTTTCAACACTGAGTTTTACGGTGTACGTTCGTAAGGAGGATCTAATGCATTATTTTGCAGGATTATAGTTATAGTTAAAGCCTTGAAGGTGTAATTATAAGTATGTTCAACGCATCATAAGGTTGTAGGTTCGATTTCCGAGTCAGATCGAACTCAGTCTCGCAGTGAACTTCCAGTCATTGGTCCTATCGTTTAAGCTCACCAACCTGCTATAGAGAAGCGTGCTTGGTCGAAGATATTAATTCGTCTAGCCTAATTAGACAGGACGATTGTGACGTCAGTTAAATATTAAAGGACTACATAAAGAACCTACTAGTTCTTATTAGTCTAGATAGCTCATACTATTGTCTAATTATGAGTTTATCTACGCCGCGCATCATAAAGCAAATTTTTTTAGCTTTTTTATAAGAGTATTCAAGTGCCTATGAATGTGATATTATTTCACAAAATAAAAAGAAACTACCAAGTATAAGACAACACACTTTAATTTCTAAGTAAATTGTTACTTTATTATCATTGGATAATAATCATTATTAGTAACAAATGATTATTGAAGATACCAATCCAGCAAACACTACATCTTTATCAACACAAGCAGATCTCCACTAATCTTTAGTATCTACAGAACCGCGTTCTAGAAGAAAAACTATGTTTTTTCAGTGAGTTTTCCGGTATTATGACGATATACGAATGAAATCCACCAGTCACTCGTGTCTTCTTAGATATAGAAAGTTCCCGAAGGCAATACGAAATAGGCATATCCTGTAATATGCCAAAAAAAATGTCTACCTTACAACAATAATCAAGATTACAGAGATATACAGGATTACAGACGTTTCCAAAAAGAAAGAACATAATTATGACGAAAGTATCTCATTTTTCAGAGTTAAACTGAGAAGGTAAGCTAGCTAACTTTTAGTTATTTTTATTTCAACCTTTGTATCTAGCGTGCATCTTTTATATTTCCCGTTGTCATAATTTACAAAAGTGTGACACGGCATTATCGGAAACACTCCAATGATCTGCATTCGCGTTTACATTGTTTGTCGAAGGCCCCTCGAAGATAAGGGACGAGGGTCGGTCGCGGGGGGCCTTATCAATTCTGCACTGATTAAAAATAAACTCACCCAAAAATGGGGAACGGAACAGGGGTGAAGCAAGTGCTTTCAAATTTGAATATCAAACCGAATATTTTCGATCTATGGCACGGACGTTAAATAAATTCTTTTGATTTGCGGAGTTCCTTCCCTTATTTCAATACGTGTCTACGTTTGTTACATAAATATATATGCCTCATGTATTATATTGTATTAGAGTTATGTACTTAATTGTTATGCAATAATAAATTACATATTATTACATATTCTATACTATATACTTAGTTAGTTATCTAATTTATTTATGTAACAATAAATTATAAAACTATTACAATAGTTCCAAAATCCAAATGTAAATCGAAATATACCAACAAATATAAAAAATTTTCGACGGGATTGAATCCCTGTATTTTAAACCGACCTTAACCCCAAAGCTGGGCTTTCACGTGATCAGTTATGAAGACCTAACGTGCACGTGGCACGTTACTAACTAAGACAGCTTTCTTAACTCCGATATGTTTCTTCGAATTTCTTACCATAAACAATACCTTTCTTTTGTTATTCGGTTTATTAAACCAATCCAGGACTCATGATTCGTATTCGAACAAACCAATTACTAGGCCAACAAGACAGCGTAATGTTTTACCTATTAATAAATAATTAATACCTAATGAATTCAAAACCTAGCTACTGTAAGTTAACGTAGAGTAACGTAGAGTTTATTTTCCATCACCATCGATTTGATTAAGTACGTCTTCCTCGAGGAATACTTTGTGTACCTATTCTATATAGATTTTGTACTTCAAGAATCTCTACATAAACAGAAAAAAAGAGCTCCGCAAAAAGCTGAACAGATATTCATCAAACGTCTAGAACCTTCGCTGCGATTAAACGAAAATACGAACCTAAAACTATACATATAAATTAATTAACAAATCAATACTTAGTTAACCAATAAAACGTAAAAGCCCATAATCTTTACAAACTTAATATAATGAACATGCTAAGAATATAGAAAATCGATAGTTTTTTCGGTAATTTATAACCGTTATTAATGCTATTCAAAAATATATATAATATAATTTGACTTACTATTCAATAATGAATATTCAAGAAAAAACAACAAAGTAGTATACTACTTAAAATTTTAAGGGTACAAAAGTTATCAGGATAACAATTGCCAAAAAAATAACTTACTCCGAAGTAAACATCCGCGAACAAAACCTCCATCTTGGAAAATTAATAACACCACATCACAACAATATCCTGTAACACATTGCCATTAGCAGCGTTACTGACGAAGGTTAAAACTTTGTGGAAATATCCCTGAAGGTTGACGTCATGGCTAAGACGGGCACCCTCCGTGGTATCTATCTACTAAGTGCAGACTACGCTAGGGCGATCGATTACACTTTCCCTTCGGTATGCACCTGAAGTCGAGGGGGATTGTTCTGTGCCCCCTTGCTTATGTGTTGGAAAACTTTTTACAATATAATAAAACTGTAACACGACGAATTCTGTACATCAAATATGTTTTGAAAATTTTAATTGGAGGATGCTTTACTATCGATACTGAGCACAAAAAAATTTTTTTTGTCTGTCTGTTTGTCTGTCTGTCTGTATCTTGACCACGCATCACGCCGAAACTACTGGATGGATTTGAATGATATTCGGTATAGGAGCAGCTGATATTCCAGTTCAACATATATGGTAGTTTTTATCCGGGAACTCAGCACGGTTCCCTTGGGAAAGGGGATGAAAGTCAAAATGTGTATTTAGTTGTAATGTGTATTCATCAACGCGTACTATGAGTTCACTAATTTTTTGTGTTTTGTTAGAAAGGAGGTACTTTAATGTTTATCCTGTAATTATTTCAAGGGCTTCCTTTGCTTAGAGATTGGAAGACAAGCAAACACACTTTCACACACACTAACTCAACTCAGCGAAGTCGCGGGCATCAACTAGTTACACTAATAAAATCGTCGGAGTCGTTTAGGCCCAAAGAAATCGAAATAGCAAAATATAAACTTATACTTGGTTTTCGAAGCTGGAATATTTATTAAAAAAATTGTTTTCGTTATAAGATTGTTATGGCTGGGCCCCAATGCGACTTTTTATGACAAATTTGTATTGCGAGTGTTTAAACAATTGATCAAACAAATTAATTAAAAATGCATACATTGCAGTATACTTTATGTTAATGCATTTCAAATTTATATATTCAAGTGTAGTCAAGTCGATTTAGTGAAAATATAACTTAAATCTTTAATAGTTATATTTTACAGTAGGCGAGAGGTCTTATTGCCAAGTCGTAATGTGGAAAGCTTTGATTCGTCCTATGTAATATCTATGCTATATATGTTCTTATATAATACTATATAATGTGGGTACTTTAGTATCCACAACATTAAGCTGATTCAATACCTTTTTATTGGCGCGACACAATATAAAAATATGAATTGAATGTGTTAACAATAAGGCATTAGATAAGTTACTCTGTTTTGTATTGTGTATATTTGTAATTGTGTTGATCTAATAAATAAACGTATTTCTATTCTATTCTATATGTATGCTATATATGTTTTGCATTTTTTTACTCCGGTTTCTATTTGGATTAGCAAGTTCTAACGTTTACGTGTCAATGAAGTGTTATACTGATAAGAGATGGAAAAAACGAATCATATACTCTAAAATACCAGATGACAAAGGGATTTTGGCTGGTCAAAGCGTTGCGCTGATGTCATCAAAACAAATGCACGAGTAGATTGGATGAACCAATGATCGAGAACAATGGAAGAGGCAGGGGGAGACTTTTACCCTAGAAGGGAAACCCAAATTTATTGACTCAGCATATATATATATAATTGTTTGCTAACTTTACTTAAATTGTTTACTAATTAAAGTAATGTAAGATATATGAAAAATGCATCTTATGTTATTTTATTTGGATAACTCGGAAGCTTATGTGTGAGACCGCGATCTTTAGGGGGTATTTGATTTTACTCAGCCAGTGGTAAAACGAGACAGAATGATATATAACTTTGTCTTGGTTTAACTGTGTCTTAAGGCTAAGCTTTATAGGTCTCGACCTTAGTATCTGACAAGACTGAACTGATGATGCTAATGAACCAGTATTCATCTCAAAATACCCAATTACACAAGAATGTACCAACAAGAACTAATCTTTTACCTTTTTATTTTTTTTGTGGAATTTGAATGTCTGGTTTCCTGATTTCTAAACGCAAGATACTCCAAAACAGCCTGAATAGAAGTTATATGTGAAGGCGTCCATAGGTTCAGTTTCGTAGCACAACGGAAAATTTTACCAGGGCGACGTACATAATGATACGCAATAAGTACAATATGATTATTATGTTAGCCATGATCAACCCATTGCCGGCTCACTACAGAGCATGGGTCTCCTCCCAATATGAAAGGGTTTGGCCATAGTCCACCACGCTGGCCATATGCGGATTGGCAGACTTCACACGCCTTTAAGAATATTATAAACTCTCAGGCTAGCAGGTTTCCTCACGATGTTTTCCTACACCGTTGAAGCAAGTGATATTTTAATTGCTTAAAAAAACATGATATGACATGAAACAATGTACCAGTATTCATCTCAAAATACCCACCTACACAAGAATGTACCAACAAGAAGTAATCTTTTACCTTTTTATTCTTTTGTAGATTTTGAAAGCCTGGTTTCCTGATTTCTAAACGCAAGACATTCCAATACATAACAGCCTGAATAGAAGTATAACCTAAGGACGCCTGTCCTTAGGTTCAGTTTCGTAGCACTACGAAAAATTTTATAAGGGCGACATAAAAATTCGAATTTCCCCTTTTACTGTAGAAGACAATATGATTTTTATGTTAGAAAATAAACTTAAATTGCAGTATGATAGCTAAGTCTTAACCGACAATGAAATTGCGCAAACATTCAAGGGTAAATTACAGGGGTAAAAAACTGCAGCCTCGGCGCTTGTGAGCGTTTCCTCCCCTTATTTCAAGGAAGGGTTGCCAGGGTGTTTTGAAAGGAGAATAAAGTTCGACAGAAAGACTGACAATCCATCGCACTAGAGTGAGGATGCGTAGCGAATCTTTTATTTCATAGCTTAGCTTACACTCATAAAAGATTTCCACTTAAATTTGAAGTGAATATTTTTCGGTTCTGTTGTATTCGGTCGTATTCGGTCACCACCCGTCTACTAAACCGAATGTTGCTTAGTCTTTTTCTTCTTGTTTTGTTCGAATGCGGTCAAAAACAAGAACAACGGTGCATACATAGCGACTACTGATAATATTGGTAAATCGATCGAATGTAAACTCACTAAGCTGTCTCTCTACTGAAGACGTTCTTTTATAAACCTTTCCACCAGATTGAGTACATCTCCAGTTGAAACGCAGCCCACTGATTGACTGCAAAGCGCATGTGTGTCAAATAGTTATACCTACTCGTAACAATAGTAACATTTTCAACTATATCATATTTAATATCATAAATGTGTGTTTGTTTGTTACGCTTTCACGCGAAAACTTTCTTTGTCTATCATCATGAAACTTAGTACACATATTCTTGGATATATTTGAAGTAACATGGATACTTAAAAAAATATATGTTTTCTACCAAAGATAAAAAAAAGTTTGTTAAAATATAGTTATCATATTGATTCATTTCTATTTTAATGATCTCTGATACCTATTTAATAGCTTCGATGCGAGCGAAGCCGCGGGTAAAAGTTAGTAATATATATAAAAATATATAGCACACAGTCCACAGTATGTGGAAACAAAAGGGAGCAAAACTGTTGGTTGCTCCCTCTCTCAGAAGCCAAGATGGCGTAGTTTACGGTTTGATTTAATATTCTACATAATACATTTGAAAAAAGTTTACAAATATTAAAATCTTATATATATTGCGATGGTGTGATTTTCTAGACTGTTGACCAGTCGCAATTATCAAAATAAGATTACCTTGGTACTACTAGTGCTATTGTTGTAAATGAAATGGAATAATAGAGCTTATCTCAGACGCTCCTACTAAGTCACTATGTTATGTATCCAAAGGGCTTATTGCTTTTGGGTTTAACGAGATTCAAAATCTGTTAAACTTAAAATTTAAAAGATATAACGTATTTGGTAATATTAGCTGTTCTTGCAACTTTGTACTCTTTCTCTTTTGTGTTGTTCTGTAATGTTCCGTTAAACGTATATTTTCTACTTTGTAACAGAAGGTTATTGCACTATTTTAGCAAGTAAGTCATGACAAAGGTCTACGCAGTTCCTTCCTAACCAGAGATTCAGTTTATAAGCAGCAGAAAAAATTTACAGCTATAGTATATTGATGCGCCAGAAACGTTGACTTTTAGATAAATTAAACGTATCACATCTATTAAAGCATGCCGATATCGAACATTACACTGGCTCGCAATGGTTTTTCTCTCGCGGCGTTTTTGATAAGCGAAACAAATAAATAGTCCTATCTGTGACGCTTATTTCACAATGATATTTGAAAATGTAAAATGAGCGATAACGAGCAAGAGAAGGTAAAAATTCAAATCCTTTTCGAACAACTCATGTCAGATTAATAATGAGAATTAACCGTCCTTGTTTAATCATATTACAGTTTATGCATAAGAAAGACGGTTGAAAAATTCTACGCTGTTTCTAGTAAAAGAATGAATGTACGTATACATTGAGCCTATTCTCATCATCCATCACATTAGTGGGGAAGGTTGAAGCGGTGATGTTCAGGGTGTAGTGCAATCCCCCCGGTGGAGGCGGGTGGCGTAGTAGGAATATCCTTCACCCCGCTAGGTCAGGGTTAACTGTGCCCCCGGTCGGGTGCCAACCTACGACCTTGCTTCCTATACGCGCTTACCTGCACAACCCTTGCTCGATGTAGGTGTGTTGCACTCTAAAGATTCACCACGACATTTCGACTTGATACCGCGTAAATAACATATCTACATTTACTTTAAGATGTATATCGATTGACAAACGAAAGATACAGTAGATAATGGATATGTCACCGTGAAATTCATTTTATGTCTAGCTATCTTAGTTAATTTTTTTATTTGATCAAGCGTAAAGATTTCGGGAAAGTGATGAAAATTTAATCTATATAGCTTCTCTTGTTTTTACCGCTAAGAAAATTGCCAATTGGTTTGGTAGATAACAATTTTAACTACCGAATACGAAGATTCGATTTTCGGGTCGGTCATCCACTCTAAAAAAAATAGTATTAGACTTATTTGCTTTGGAGAGCAGGTTAAGTCGGTTCTGGTTAGTGTCACTGAAGTGTGAAAGCCTATCGACCCGAATTTGATCATTGGGTCGAAGCCGTAAACCCTTCTTTCCTATAAGAGAGAAGGTCTGTACCATGCAATGGGACGTTCCATGAACGTTCCTCTCAGGCTCAAAATATATACATTATAATAACTTTACATCCACTGTTACGGGACTTTCAGAGTAACAGATGACACATAATTAATGTTTTTTTTAACCACTGCAAGTTAGCCCTTGGTAACCTCACCTGATGGTAAGTGATGATACAGTCTAAGATGTTAGCAGGCTAACCTGTTAGGGGTATGGTCAACCCATACTCCTAATTGGTGTGACCCCAAGTATACCTTCCACGGCTAATTTCCGAGGAACTGTCATCATCATCATGATCATGATCAACCCATTACCGGCTCACTACAGAGCACGGGTCCTCTCAATATGAGAAGGGTTTGGCCATAGTCCACCACGCTGGCCATGTGCGGATTGGCAGACTTCACACGCCTTTGAGAACATTATGGAGAACTCTCAGGCGTGCAGGTTTCCTCACGAGGAACTGTATTTATCTTTAAAATATTATATAACATTGCAACTGTCTATCAAGTATATTAACTTGTAAATTGAGTGCATTAGTTAAAGAAGACCAAAATTGTCCTAGACATCATCTATTAGTTAAAAATTAGGTTTTTTGGTCTACCTGAGAGATTTACAAAGGTACTTAAGCGATATTTAAGAAGCGTAAAATACGACGTTTTTATCAATGTGGTATAACCAATAACTGTAAATGTGAATTTCTATTTCAATACTCTTCAAAATCATACAATACTGAGCGCACTGCTTTAACTTAGCATCATTATAATGAGAACAAAACTAGACTATAGTTCGTTCGCGTATTGATTTCCGCACAAGTACACTGGGCCAACATCTACTTCAGAAGTACTTTCAGAACTTCTACTTTTGACGACCTCCGTGGCGCAGCGCGCGCGCTGTTGGATTATAAACTTGGAGGTCCTGGGTTCGATTCCCGGCTCGAGTCTGGTCTGGTGGGAGGCTTCGGCCGTGGCTAGTTACCACCCTACCGACAAAGACGTGTCGCCAAGCGATTTAGCGTTCCGGCACGATGTCGCGTAGAAACCAATTAGGAGTGTGGGTTTACCATACCCCTAACAGGTTATCCCGCTACCATCTTAGACTGCATCATCACTTACCATCAGGTGGGATTGCCGTCAAGGGCTAACTTGTAGTCGATAAAAAAAAAAAAAAAGAAGTCCTTGATTTATTTAGTTCCTCGTTAAAAACTCTTGTGGATTATTCCTTGAAATACATTTCTATGATAGAACTACAAGTAGGCCAAGTATTGTGAGTAATTCAGATTGCTGAAATCTTATGACAATTAGTACACTAAAATAGATGTTCATACGGTATTTAAAGCTATTGACGTGGTTCATATAAATACTAATATACTGAAGCGGTGATAGCCTAGTGGTTAGGGCGTCAGCCTCCTAATCAGAGGTCGGCGGTTCGAATCCGGGCACGCACCTCTAACTTTTCGGAGTTATGCGCGTTTAAAAAAAATATATATATATCGCTTGCTTCAACGGCGAAGGAAAACATCGTGAGGAAACCTGCACGCCGGAGAGTTCTCCATACTATTCTCAAAGGCGTGTGAAGTCTGCCAATCCGCACATGGCCAGCGTGGTGGACTATGACCATACCCTTCTCATATTGAGAGGAGACCCGTGCTCTGTAGTGGGTTGATCATGATGATGATGATAATATAAATACTAATATAAGTAATGTTGAGACCAAAAGATGCGTCATTAAAATAATGTATGACGAAACAACATTATCTGTACATGAAATGAGAACGATAAGATGCCTATTGTGTTTGTGTAAAATCATCAATAATGGAGTGCCCGAAAACAAAGAGTTAAAACGGACATGCGTACCCCATATACAAATTCCCAAGTGGCATATAACGCCGTGTTACGATGACAACCTTATGACTATCCAGTTAGAGTGGATAATTCACGGTCTTGGAAGACGAAACCTAGGATATTCGATAACAGTTCGTGCCGAGAGTTTTATTGGGTTGGGAATCGTTTGTCGTTGTTTTGCGACTTACAGGGAGCTTGTGAGTTGGATATTATGCGTTATTCGTTCGGGATAAGGTTGCGTTTTGATTGTGTTTACGCCTGTGTGTGTTGGGTCGATATGGCTGGGTGCGCGCGGTCGATACAGGGGCCGTAGCGCCGCGACGTCCGTGCATCGTCCACCGGCCGCGTGCCGGCACACAAGCAACATTGTACCTTTGACGTTTAGCGAGCGATTTCGCCGACTCCATGATTTACATGTTTATTAAGTACCTTTGTTAGAGAAACAAAGGCAGAGCGCTCTAAGGCGTATAGAATATTTATCGCGCAAGATTGACGTCGATCTGTATGTAGAGCCGATAACGCCTCTTTACATTTTGTGACTCATACAAGATAACTGGTATGACAAGGTGTTTAATCGGTTATGAAATTAAGAATGACTTTGCTAAGGTATCTTTACGAATCAGAGGTTGAAAACTCTACTGCATTCTACTAATACATAACTACACAAACTTTTGTCTGTATGAACAAATAAAAACATAATAATTAAATTTCTCTCGAGCAGTGCACAACTCCTTCAATTGCATCATTGATTAATTGCATTAGCATTAAACAATCTAAAACTATGCTCCTAAAGTCTAGGTTTCTAATGATATGTTGGTCTTTTAGAAAAGATAGGAGGTATTGTAGTCAGATTTGTTTGCTACATATTTAATAAATAATGTTTCCATTATCGTTTAAAGAAATAAACTTAGATAGATTGGTCTCGATATGAGCATTTAAGTGTTTACCACGGGACACGTACGGCGTAAAATGCGACAAAGCATTAGCGATTGTTGGAAATATAACAAGCACAGATAGCGGAAACCGGAGCGTCAGGGTTGTTCGTACATTTATACGCGTTGTTGCCAACGTTGTATATAACGTGGTACGTTACCCTCCACGACAAGATCCCGTAGAAAGTTGGACTGTGAAATAACTTAAACTAAAGAAGCCCAGCAGTTTCAATGTCCCTAAGCCAACACAATTGCGTATCGCAAGATTAGGTAGACAGTTTAGCTTAGTTTACCAACAAGTGCCTCTAGATTCCATTCGACAATCTAATTGGCGCACTGCGTACTGTTATAGGCTCCCATCCCTCGCCTATTTGCTGACTAAGCCCTGACTCTGCTTTCCTCTCCTTCCAAGCTATCTCCTTACATGCAATCTCAAGTCAGTCTACATCCATATCCCAATCCAGACGGTTGTCTTATAAAATCCAATTCTCTTTAATTAATCCTAGTATAATATAATTAATTCTAATTTTATATTTTCTTTTTTTTAAAAAGACTTTCGACAAAGTCCGTATAACATTAATGGTGGCAGCGAAAAGGGATTCTAATAAATCCTGGTAGCGTCTCCTTCCAATCGCCGCGAGTGCAAAGTGCAAAAGTGCCTCAAAATTAAAAATACAAGTGTCCAAAATAACAATTAACACTCTCACCGCCATACGGTCCGCCGGCGGGACGTATCTTTTCGAGTAGAGTACGCCATCTATATGTTGCACTTGGCAAGATCAGCAGGCCATACGGGCCGCCGGCGTACCGAATCTTTCGCGCCAAAATCTAACAAAATTTCCGTTATAACTTAAAACAATTATCGACTCTGTCACGCCACACTAGTAAACAATCATTAGCCCGCCGGCCGCCCGCACGGCTTGTAACGGTCGCATTTTGGCGCGCGTTTTGTGGAATTTCATCGTTTTATTGTGAATTTCTTCCATTTAATTATTATGTCGGACTCAGAAGATGACCCAGACTACCAGCCACCTACAGACGAAGAATCGGAAAGCATGTGCACGTATTCTGATGCAACTTCATCTGAAGAAAGCGTAGAATTATCCACCAGTCACCAACATCAACATTCTTCAGAAGCCATACCATGTCGGAGCATACCGAATTCGAGCTGGAATATACCGTTATCAGATGGTTCAAGAAAAAAACAGTTTCCGTTTACTGTTGACCCAGGCATGAAAAACATTGGTTCAGATTGTCAAACTGAATTAGACTTTTTATTTTTATTTTTGGATAATGAGATTATTGATTTAATGGTACGAATGACTAATTCATACGCAATAAAAACACAAATACTCAAACGTGTAACACGAAACAGTCGGTTGTCTAAGTGGAACGATTGTGATGCTGCCGAAATGAAGAAATTTCTCGGGCTACTGATTTGGATGGGGCTCAAAAAACTGCCAAAAATTAGTGATTATTGGAGTACAGACGTATTATATGAAAACAATGTTGCAAAAAGAGTAATGAGTAGAAACCGATTCGAATTATTACTTCGATGTTGGCATTTCGAAGATGCTTATTATATTGGCATGACGGGAACAGATCGACTCATAAAAATAAGACGCTTCGTCGAGATCCTTTCAAAAAAATTTGGCCAATACAAAACACCTGGAGAGTTTCTTACCGTTGATGAAACAATGGTAGCTTTTCGTGGCCGGATCGCTTTTATGCAATACATACCTGGAAAACGACATAAGTATGGCATAAAATTATTTAAAATTTGCGACGACGATGGATATACCTATGACTTGATTGTATATGAAGGCAAAAGGACCACTTCAACCACACAAAACGTATCCAGTGAAATAGTCATGAAACTCAGTGATCAATATCTGAATGCTGGAAGAAGTATCGTTACTGATAATTACTATACAAGTGTCACTTTGGCTAATAGTTTACTCCAAAAAAGCACCCATTTGTTGGGGACTCTAAGAAAAAATAGAAAAGGGCTACCAAAAGAATTATTGAAAGAGAAACTAAAGAAAGGCGAGACCTGTGTTATGGAAAATAATGACGGAGTGTTAATTCTACGATGGAAAGACAAGCGTGATGTGTTGGCTCTATCAACTCGGCATACACCTAGTTTTGTCAGCGTGCGCAGCAAGAGAAACCGCAATAAAGTGACTATGAAACCAACGCTGATAGCGGACTATAATCGTCATAAATGTGCTATTGACTACTCAGATCAGATGGGTAGTTATTGTAACCCTGCAAGGAGAAGCTTGCGTTGGTTTCAGAAATTGGCCATAGAGCTTTTATTTAGCACATCACTAATCAATGCCTTTATTTTGTTCAAAAATTCGAAAAACCTAACATCTAAAAAATATACCATAACCACATTCAAAGAAAATATTTGCCGTACATTGATGGGTCTTGATCAACAAAGAAGACAAGGTCGAATTAACCAGGACTGCTCAGCTGGACACCGATTTGGAAAGTCAACGTTGGTCGATCAGCGTAACAGAATAGTAAGAAGAAGATGCATCCACTGCTATGAAAAGAAGAGAGAAGAAGGTTTGACCAGTGTAGAAGCATGTAAAGTAACAAAGAAAGTAAATACAGTGTGCTTACTTTGTCCTTCAAATCCTAGTGTGTGCTCTGAATGCTTTGCTAACTTCCATAGCGCTATTGTAAGGCAGTAATAATGTAATAAAACATTTTTCTTTCATTTAAAATAGCTTTTTTATTTCTGTAATAAACCCCCAGAAATCCTATAAATTTTAAGATAGAGCAATTTTTTTTTTTTTAAATTGTAGGTATAAAAGTAAATTTTGTGTCTGGTTGCTTCACTTTTCTGTAATAGCAGGCCACGCACTACAAAATTAATATGAAATCACGAGGTCGTAGCGGACCGCACGGCCTGCTAGTAAAAATACATTGTGAGCCCGCCAGCCGCCCGTACGGCCTGGTAAACTCGTTAAACATTTTTCACCGCGGCCTGCACTGGTGGGCAAAGATGCGGCCGCCGGTAGACCGCATGGCCTGTAACGCTGAAAAAATCTATATATGGATGGCGGTGAGAGTGTTAAATAAAAGATAATTCAGTGTCAATATCCTCGACCTATTTACCCGGAATAGTGTCGCATCTATCAATAACACACCAAGGCCAACAGCTACAATACAAACCATTGGTTGGATAGCCGACCTTCTCACCAGTTCCATACCCTGGTGTTGTAACCAGCACCCATCACCTGAAGATCATCGGTCCAGCGACGCACGACGAGCAATCGTAACGTTATCTACGTCGCGCGAGTTCTAAGAAATGCTAGCCTTCGTTATCACTCTGTCCGTATTCAAGTAAGTGATTCTTGGTCATTGCGATTCTCAAACTTTTATATTACTGTCTAATAATATTAAAATTTATACTGTAACGTTATAAATTAAGTTAAAATTCGGTTTTATTATATCCTGTTCTATTGTTTATACGCTATTCGTTACGTAGTAAAATGTCAGAAGGTAGATCACAAAGTCCAAAATTTGAGAAACCAGAAATAGCAGTATCAGATATGGAAGATGATAACCTTTGTCCTCCACCTCCTGGCCCGACTACGAGGTCATTAACGAAAAAGAAAAACACAGTCGCGACCAAGGTTGAGCTTGATACTAATACATTGTTAAAATTTATTAAACCATTTGACGGAAGCCGAGAAACGCTAAACTCATTTCTAGTTAATTGCAATAACGCCCACGAACTTGCCTCAGAATCCCAAAAGGACATATTATTTAAATACATATTATGTCAATTGCAAGGTAAAGCACAAACTGCCTGTGCTGTAAAAGAATTTGTCAATTGGGCGCAGCTTAAGGAATTTCTAAAAACACAGTTTAGTGAGCGCAAACACTACACTCACCTGCTCACTGATCTTCAGGACTCTAAACAATTGTTTGGCGAATCCGTAAACCAATATGCCCTAAAGATAGAGACCTTACTATCCCAACTCCTTACCGAAGTGTCTATTACACACGGTCATAAGAGCCGTGAAATGATCGGGCGCACGGCGGCTATGGAGGAATTGGCCCTCCATCATTTCCAAATGGGATTGGCACCCGGTATATCTAACATTATTAGATGTAAAACTCCTAAAAATCTTAACGAAGCCATCAACATGGCTATTTCTGAAGAAAAGGTACAACAATACTTAGCTAAACAAAATCCATCCAATTCGCGTCGGGACAGCCCTAACCACGTAAAACCAAATCCACAGCTTATGCGCCGTAACGATCAATCCAGGTCAAATCAGCCTAACTATTCAACTACAATATATTGCAGATATTGTAAGAAGCCAGGACATACCCTGGAACAATGTCGTAAACGTGAATATAATAACAACCGCTTTAAAGTAGATCAAAGTCAGTCAAAGGATACTCGACGTGTCCATTATACTGCTACATCCCAAGATGTAAACGATACAGATGTAGGCTACGACACCGTCGATCATGAATCAAAAAACGAGTTCGAGTCTCGTCCCGGTGTCGAACGGGACTAAGTACAGTAAAATGCGACACCCAAACACTTATTTCTAAATCCAAAATCCCTCCACCACGTGAGGGTCATCCTACTAAATCATCCACAATCTCGCGATTGCCGCTACATGGTGATTCGCACACATCCACTGTATCCATTTCTAAATCCAGAATAACACCGCAACATGGAGGTTATTCTACACAAACTCCTACAACTTCACAATCGCCGTCGCATTGTGAATTGCCGAAATCCACTGTATCCATGCAAGACGAAGTCTTGCCTAAATCTAATGTGTACGAGATATCGAGTAACCCTACGATGAGGCTATCACCTCACGTTCTTGTCGAATCTTCTGTATCAGAAATTCCTTTGTCACTTCTTGTAGACTCAGGATCCTCTATAAGCCTATTGAAACAATCATCTATTATGAAGCAACCTAAGTTAACCGACGAAAAAATTCAGTTAAAGGGCATAGACCTAGCTGAAGAATGCATTAAAAGTCAAGGTCATTTCAAACTCCAAATCAAATTACCTAAATCCAGTGTATCACATCAGTTCCATGTGATCAATCAAATTAACCTGCCTTATGATGGTATTATAGGCTCAGATTTTCTTAATGCCCACAAATGCAATATTAATTACACAAAAAATTTACTTCAAATCGGCGGTTTATCCTTAAAACTCTATTTCCATGACCCCACATATTTAGTTCCGCCAAGGACTGAGACCGTTATAGAATGCTCAGTCCAAAATCCTGAAATTAAAGAAGGTGTTATTCTTGATCAGAAAATTTCTGAAACACTTTTAATTGCAAATTGTGTAGTACGAGTAAAAGCAAATAACAGAATAAATGTTACAGTTGCAAACACTTCAGAAGAGCCCGTAAGGTTGGGGTCAGATCTTAACTTAAAAATGATTCCTATTAATCCAGCACAATTCGAAGAGCAAACCATTAAGTTAGTTAATCATACCCATACAAAGACCGATTGTGTGTCACGCACAAACGAAGTCCTTGACTCATTACGTGTATCCCATCTTAATGATGAAGAAAGGGAAGCCCTTTTTCTGCTCTGCTCCGAATTCTCTGACATATTCCATCTCCCCGGAGAAGATTTATCCTTCACAAATGCCTTAAAGCATGAAATAAAAACGACATCCGATGCACCAATACACACGAAAACTTACCGTTTTCCTGAGGTGCATAAGGCGGAAGTCCGGAACCAAATAAGCAAAATGCTGCAACAAAATATTATAGAGCCCTCCAACTCTCCTTGGTCGTCACCAATATGGGTAGTACCAAAAAAACTCGATGCATCTAATGTCCAGAAGTGGAGAGTAGTGATCGATTACAGGAAGTTAAACGATGTAACTATCGGTGACACCTATCCCCTACCTCAAATCTCAGAAATCCTAGATCAATTGGGACATAGCAAATACTTCTCAACCCTTGACCTAGCGTCCGGGTTCCACCAAATCCTTCTAAACGACGCCGACAAGGCTAAGACAGCATTTAATGTCCCTGAAGGCCACTTCCAATTTCTCAGGATGCCGTTCGGGCTCAAAAACGCCCCTTCAACCTTCCAACGGTTGATGAACTCTGCTCTGACAGGTCTGCAAGGCACCCGGTGCTTTGTTTACCTCGATGACATAGTCTGTTATGCCCACGACTTATCAACACATATATTTAATCTGCGATCAATCTTCGACAGGATCCGCGATTTTAACCTGAAATTACAACCTGACAAGTGTGAATTCCTTAGACGAGAAGTTTGTTATCTTGGTCATGTGATTACTGAACAGGGTGTTAAACCTAATCCTGACAAAATTAAAGCGGTCACTGAATT
The DNA here is from genome assembly GCA_928268935.1 of Lasiommata megera. Lineage (NCBI taxonomy): Eukaryota > Metazoa > Arthropoda > Insecta > Lepidoptera > Nymphalidae > Lasiommata > Lasiommata megera. Next base: position 13,479,119 of record OV743315.1, on the reverse strand, counting down.
TCCAACGCCAAAATCACCCAAGGACATAAAATCATTCCTTGGACTAGTTTCATATTATCGCCGTTTCATACCAGATTTTTCTAAAATAGCTAAGGCCTTAACTAATCTTTTGAAGAAAGAAGCCCCCTTTAAATGGGAAAATCAGCAACAGCTCGCTTTCGATTCCCTGAAACACAAACTTACGACGGCTCCTTTACTCGTATATCCTGACTTTTCAAAGCCATTCGTCCTTACCTGCGACGCCTCTAACTATGCAGTGGGTGCTGTACTTTCTCAAGGTCCAATCGGGAAAGACCAACCGATCGCTTTCTCTTCACGCACACTTAATAAAAGTGAATCTAATTACAGCACCACTGAAAAGGAACTATTAGCTATACTTCACGGTTGTAAAACCTTCCGTCCCTACCTTTATGGAAATAAATTCCAAATTGTAACAGACCACAGACCGCTGAAATGGCTTTTCAACCATAAAGATCCTGGAAGCAAACTCCAACGGTGGAGGTTGAAGTTAGAAGAATACGAATATGAAATCGTATATCGTAAAGGTCTGTTAAACTCAGCAGCTGACGCTCTCTCTCGATATCCAGTAAATCCAGTTTTTCCTGAAAACAGAAATAATTTGAATCCCCATCTTCCGGAGGAATCAAACTCTAGTACGAATCCTGAATTCCCATCGGAATCCTCCTTGCCAGAGATTGCAAGAGAAACTCTTGACGAATTGTTAGGAATATCTAATGAAATTAACAATGACCTTGATTATAGCCCGCTGGATCCTTATATCCCCACTGATTCCTCATCTCCTGCAAGCGCCTTCCCTGCATTACCTGAAACACATTCAGAACCCTTACCTGTGGCCATGGACCAAAGTTCTGCGTCTCCTGCTACACCTGTAAATGCTCATAATTCTAATGAAATGCCTTACCTTGATCCTCAACCTTCTTCTAGTTGTCCAAACTCCGAAATCTTACCTACGCATGACGAAACCTACCGTAGTTTTCTTAAATCATCCACAGAACCTTATAGTACTCAAATAATTGAACACAATGAGAATCTATTAAAAGGAACTCAACAATTAGTAATACTACCTGTTCCAATAGATATGGATGAATCGATACCGTATGTGCAGGATGTGTTGGACAATTGTCCTAAAACCGAACGCGATGATTTTCTAAGCTTAGAAAGAACTCTACATACCTGTTCTCCTTTGCCGATAGGAAATAAAACTTACCTCTTTCTTTTCACAAAGGTGCATCATTTCGATGAGCACTCTTACCCCGATATATTTAAAAGCTTAAAATATGTCCGGGATGAAATTATGATGACATATCCCACTGTTGACGAAGTAAGCATATCTGATTTCCGAAATCCTTTTGATAAGCATTCTTTTGTTAAGATTTTCAACATGTTAGCTTACCTCTTCGATGGCACTAATATCAGGATTCATATATACCATAATAAGATCATATATCCTGCACTTAGCGAAATCCCGAAAATATTAAAGGAAAACCACGATATCCCTATAGCTGGTCATTTAGGTTCTACAAGAATGTTGAGCCGCGTAAAGGAGAAATATTTCTGGAAAAATATGCGAACCGATATTGAAAACTTTGTTAGAAACTGTAAAGCTTGTCAAACTAATAAAGCCTTGCGGAAGATAAATAGAGCTCCCATGGTCATAACATCTACTTCTACATCTCCTTTTGAACGCCTAGCCCTCGATATCGTGGGACCTCTTCCCGAATCCGGAACGGCAAAACTTAAATATATACTTACGTTACAAGACGATTTAACAAAATTCTCGCTAGCCTATCCTTTACACAGTAACACAGCCGCCGAAGCAAGTGATTGTCTCCTCCATTTTATATCTCTATTTGGAATACCTAAACAAATACTTACTGATCAGGGAACTAATTTTACGGCGGATTTATTTAAAAAGACGTGTGATTTTCTGAAAATTAAACAATTGTGGTCCTCTCCATACCACCCACAAACCCAGGGCGCTCTGGAGAGATCACACTCCACTCTCAAGGAGTATTTAAAATCCTACGTCAACGAAAATCAAGACGATTGGCCTAAATACGTGTATACGTCAATGTTGGCATATAACACTGCTGTACATTCAACAACTCATTATACTCCATTTGAGTTACTATTTGGACATAAACCTCACATTCCGGACTCCGTATACGATGATAAATCTACTGCTACTTACCCTGAGTATGTGAAACTCCTTCAGCACCGGTTGAAACACGCTCGTGACGAAGCCCTAGATTTTATCTACAAATCCAAGGAAAACTCCAAACGGTACTATGATTCACGTAGTCGTCCTCAAGAATATAAAGTAGGAGATTACGTCCTATTAAGAAACCACCTAAGGTTGCGAAAAGCCCTGTCGCCCTTGTGGAAAGGCCCGTATAAGATAGTGAAAGTTCATGGGAACCACACACTATCTTTACTCATAAATAGACGACACGTAAAACATCATTACGACGAAGTCAAACCCATAGATATAAGTGAATAACATATAGTAGTTGGTAATGTCTCTCTCGTTACAGTGCACTGGTTTGGTGTCACCAAGAGTATGTACAACCGATCAACTCAAGTCCCGGTATACACTTCGATCCAGTCGGTGAACTCCAAATTAATATAGGACACTTAGATGTAGTAAACCCTGTCGATATATCTTATATTGAGCCACACATAGATAACATTAATTCGGTATTAGGTAAAATAAGTTCTTTATGCGGTAAATTTGATATGGAAACTATGATTGCATTGGAATGCCATAACGTATTAGGACCACTTACTATCAAATTTAATGATATAGTTTCCGAATATTCTTCCATTGCTCATCTTACTAATAATAGATTTAAACGTGGGGCCTGGATAAGTGGCATAGGCACCCTAGCAAAAACTATATTTGGAACTCTAGACGAAAATGACGAGGTCAAATATGACACCGCCATACAAAGTATACAGAATAACGAAAAACAATTAAGTTCCCTTATAAAAGAGAATATCTTGATTACGACGTCTTCATTTAAGAAATTAAACGAAACGTTACGTAACGTAGTAATTAATGAAGCCAACCTCAATTCTGGTATCGACAGTTTACAATCAAAATTAGAAAACATATCACTGGTATCAAATAATTTAATTATTAAATCAGAAATTAATTTATTACTAACCAGTTTGGAAACCGCTGTACTACTCTTATCGTTTAGACTCGAAGACATAACAAACGCTATCATCTTCTGTAGCCAAAATGTAATTCATCCAGCTATATTACCACCCGCGCAGTTGTACCGAGACTTAGCTGATAACTATAGACATTTACCTGTAGATTTAAGATTACCTATAAGCTTAGAATTAAGTCACATTAACTTGATTATGAATATTTCCAATGTAATATGTTATAGTTCAAACAACAAGATTGTTTTCATCTTACGGGTACCTTTAGTGTCCCCTAAGATGTATAGTGTATACCATAGTATCGCATTACCTATACCACATAGTATTGTTAATCCGAACTCTTTTAGTTTTATCACCCCTAGCAGTAAGTACATTGCAATGACCAAGGATAAAACAGAATACTGTAACATAGAATCACTGAACGAATGCAGAGTGATTAATACCCGTGCATTCATTTGTGACGTCATTACGGTACACTCAACTAGCGCAAACCCGAGTTGTGAAAGTGCGTTACTTACAAGTGTGATAAAAACCTTACCTGTGCAGTGCAAAACAAAGTTTATTCATGGATATTTAGATGTTTGGAAACCGCTTAATAATAATAATTGGATCTATGTACAGTCGGAAAATAATAAGTTAAATATAGAATGCCCTAACCAAAAGATTGTAGAAATGAACATTATCGGAACAGGAATTGTAAACATACCGTCAGACTGTTTCGCATATTGTAAGGGTACTAAATTAATACCTAAAATTAATGACATAAAATTAAATATCATGGTCACCCGATCCGACTTCAACATTATAAACGATTCTTGTTGTTATTTAGATAAGTATAAGGATGTAATGAACAATGTGCCTCATATTAAATTAAGGAACATCGATTTGGATATTTTTACTCAAGAAATCAAAAGTAAATTAAATTTACTATCGGAAAAAACTAACGAAATTATAAACCAACCTCAAATAATTAAATATGGGACCCATTATTCCATAATTTTAGTATTAGTAACTTGTGTTATTTGTATTTTTACGATCATTAAATGTGTTTTTTATATTAAATCACACAACCGTCTTCCTTTCCGATTCTCAAAGTCTTCCCAACCAGCTCCTATTAACTTACCTGTCGAACCGACACCTCAACCTCTACCTGTCATTCCCATCAAACTGAGTGAACCCTGTCAGACTCCCGCAGATACCCCGAGTCCTAGTATCAGGGTACACCTGTGATTCTTCTGTCTTTTCCTCTTTCTTTTCCCAAACTTCGAAGGGTCAACCCCGAAGTTTAGTCTACCCCAGGGAGGTGTTATAGGCTCCCATCCCTCGCCTATTTGCTGACTAAGCCCTGACTCTGCTTTCCTCTCCTTCCAAGCTATCTCCTTACATGCAATCTCAAGTCAGTCTACATCCATATCCCAATCCAGACGGTTGTCTTATAAAATCCAATTCTCTTTAATTAATCCTAGTATAATATAATTAATTCTAATTTTATATTTTCTTTTTTTTAAAAAGACTTTCGACAAAGTCCGTATAACAGTACGCTGCCGTAGTATATATAAAGTGGCAGGTCACGGGTTCGATTCTCAGTTATCATGCTGCTAGCTCAAACTAACATGATGCTGCGTAGAAACCGATTGGGATGATGGATTTGGCTGACAAAGCGTGTGTGTTTCCTCAGGTGCCGCATATGTTTATGCCCCGCGGTAATCACTTAACATCTGGTGACCCGTTGACTCGTTTGCTGTTATGTATTTATAATAAAAATACTCTGCCTGCTCACTACCTTTATTAATAATTTCTCGCTTATAATAAACATATATAAGTTTACTCAACTATGATTGCATATCTTCGATCATAAACTATGTATTAATAACAGAAATATCAATTTTCTTTATCCCAAAGTAGGTATACTAGCATAGGCAATAACTTCATTTTTATTTGACTCTCAAATAAATTGGAGAGTTATGAATAATGGAATGAAGATCTTTAGAATTCATCTCACGGTAATAAGAGACTGGATATTGCTTGGGTTTCCTTTGTATAAACTTACAGTGCTATATTCTTATTTTGTGATGAATGGGAATAAATTTTTTTTATTTTGGGAATAAGAAGGAAAGTTAAAATCTTTTCCCCTATTCAGCCACTGACTTGAATCTACAACGCAGTTAATTCCACGTGATCGTAGAATGGCTACGGCTTCTTTCGCCATGGATGATATCACCATCGCTGTCATATCAACCGATGGACAGGCATAAAGTCTTGTGCCGCTTGCCATATTATAAATACAAATGTCTTACTGTTTCTTTATTTAGGTAACAAACCTATGTTCGTCTCAACTACTGCACTGATTTTGATGAGATGTGGCAATCTGCGATGCGTTCAATGGATGGATAATTTATCTCTGTAAAGCTAACTTTAAATGTTCCGCCGTTATTGTAATATATAACAGAAAAACAGCCAAGAAACGGATATAGAATGTTTTGGCTAAGAAACCAATCGTTTCATCGCGAATTTTTCCAAAAAAGAAACAAAAGCGAATGAATTCGAATCTCATAATATTACTTTAAACGAGGAAAAACACGTTTCCAGCAACACGTGACAGCTTAAAAGTATGTATTAACGGAGGGCACGAATAAACATGATTACAGTTTATTGTCATCGAGCAATATTCACCTTCGAATGTTATCGAACGTCATACATTATCGATTTATGTGATAGCGGCACTATCTTTCTTTCAATTTATCCTGTGACCTACATATACGATAATTGCATGTTCTTATTTATTGAGTACGCATAAATTAACTCTTGCGTTACTTTTAATTGAGTGATACAAAGTATGTCACGGTTACAGGTCGCAAGTGTTGAAAAGGATAACGGCGACAATGGGCCCACGTATTGCACAAATGAATTTATAGTGGTGTGGTATATTAGTGGTTAGGACGTCAGCCTCCTAATCAGAGGGGATTCGAACACGCACCTATAACTTTTTGGAGTTATGTGCGTTTATAAGCAATTCAGATATCACTTGCTTCAACGGTGAAGGAAACCTGCATGCCTTAGAGTTCACCATAATGTTCTCAAAGGCGTGTGAAGTCTGCCAATCCGCACATGGCCAGCGTGGTGAACTATGACCAAACACTTCTCATATTAAGAGGAGACCCGTGCTCTGTAGTGAGCCGAGAAAGGGTTGATCATGATGATGATGATTTTAAAAATTAACGTACATACGCAAGTTTATATTAATTATAATTATTAGATTATGTGATGTTTATATTAATAATATTGACGACTGGGACGGGCCTCAAACTTCCAATGGGGACGATTGGAACTTTGAAGCCCGTCCAGGTATGGGACTGGTGGTTTTTTACACTACAAGTTAGCCCTTGACGGCTTTCTCACCTGGTGGTTAACCTGTTAGGAGTGTGATAAACCCACGCTCCTAATTGGATTCTACGCGACATCGTGCCGAAACGCTTAATCGCTTGGCGACACGTCTTTGTCCTACCGACGTGAGGCGTGTAACTAGCCACGGTGTAGATGTGGTAGTAACTAGATACGGTCGAAGCCTCCCACCAGACCAGATTCGAACTCAGGACCTCGCAACAAACCGCGGAGCAATGGCACCATGGTGCTATTTTTCAGTTAACCCCGCCAATCTCACTAGCGCCACGGAGATCGTCATTGCGCCACAGAGGTCGTCGGATATCTGCTGGATAAATGGACTTACCTGGAAGTTGATAGTAGAAGTGACGATCCTCATGGACTCTGCGTAGTTCCTCAACACCGAGTCCGTGTTGAGGCAGCTCTGCCTCCACTCATACAGCTGTTCGAGCCTGGTCACGCATCTTTCGCAGATCTTTTTCGGCAGGAAGTCGTCCTTCGATATCTGCTGGATATACAGAAGACACGGAATTGTCAGCAGTTGCTAGGAATAAAATAAATCGTTCAACTAAGTTATCGATAAATGTAGAGATTTTTTCACTTTAAACTTTACACAACCGTATTGGTAGATCAAGCAAGAGGGGACAAAGAAATGTCTAACGAGAGATTTTAGAGTAACTCCCGAGTGTAGCATGGGTGTTGCATGTAGAATCCTGAGTGTATTGGGGCCTAGGGAGCCATGATGAAGACAGACACCTTGGTTGAATATTCTACTTTTTACTTAATACTATAAGTGTGAATCTAAGTTTGTTTGTCACGCTTTCACGCAAAAACTACTAAATCCATACCCATGAAACTTTATACACATATTCTTAGAGATATTAGAAGTAAGACGTTAGATAAAAAAATGGTTTCTTAAAATATAATTACAATACTTCCATCCATTTCTATTTTAATAGTTTCTGATACTTATTTAATGGCTTCAAAGATAGCGAAGCCGCGGGTAAAAGCTAGTATAGTATAATGAAACATACATTTAATAACTTAAAATGAAATTGTGCAGTAAATTGACATTATATAGTGATACTTAAATGAATTGTGATCCGGAACTTTATTCGGAAATTTTTCAATATGATGAGCAGTGTAAACTTTTTGTTCATACTACAGATATTCCCCTTATAAGAATTCAAAAATGCTAATTTATTTTAAATATATAAATAATAAACGCACTGGAAATGTGGTGCTGGAGACGTCTATTGCGAATAAGCTGGACAGCGCATCGAACAAACGCCTCCATACTCAAAGAGCTGAAAGTAAAACAAAGGCTTTCGTCGCGACTGCGAATCCTTAAGTTCTTTGGGCATATAACAAGGAAGACCGGTACCATCGAACATCTCGTGGTACAAGGGCGAGTCGAGGGCACACGTCCACGTGGTCGCTCCCCTACTAGGTGGACGGACTCAATCCGTTCAGCTACAGATTTATCGATCTCCGAGTGCTTCCGTGATGCTACGAACAGAAATCGCTGGAGGGAGATCGTAAGAGCTGTGTGTGTAATACATATCAGCGATCTGAGCATTGAATATATGCACAGAAGACTGCTGAATTTTTTTTTGTCAGTAAATTAGGAATATTGCCTCTAAGGCATATGGTATTTTTATATTTTCCCATTTGCAGAAATCTTAAAAAGTATAAATATAAGAAACTATTTTAGCTAAATTGGGAGCAAATCATTTATTTTAAGCATCTGTTTAGACTGTTTAGAAAACAGACCAACCTTATACTTCGAAAATAAATTTTTGAAGGAAATTTCAATAATATATAGTCTATAGCTCGAGTTACGGGCTCCAATGAGCGAAACCTTGAAATGAATGAGCGGGACGCCGCTATTTGGCGAGTCGAGTCGAGTTAGCAATTTTGTATGAACGGTTTTTTTTGCGATGCCAGATGTTTAATTAATTCTAATCGCATACTTATAGGGGAAATGGATTTCAGTACAACATTACAACCCCACAAAGCCTTAAGAATGTAATGACGTACTTTCCCTTAACAAGTCTTGTAATAAGGCACCGTTGAGCGAGGGGTGTGATAGACCAAAAAAAAATGTGATAGATTCGTTCACTTTATTGAACTTTTTTAAACGGTAAGTCAATTAAATCAAAAATAGCTTTTTTCATATAAACCTATTACAGGCATCTATGAATCGGTCATATATATCACATTTTTGATTATTTCTATTAGTGATGGTGATAACTACACTCGCCAACTTAAAACTAAAGCTAAGAGGGTTAAATTCGCACACAGGTCTAAGAAGAAACCCACAACAAACTTAGCCGGGTTTTTTTGTTATCACCATCTCACATAATAAATAATAACTTATACTACCTATGAAGATAGAGTAATACACACCCAAGCTTTTTATCGTTTATATAATCCTTAATATTGTAATATGATTTTTCAATATGCTTTCGTTTTATAAAAACTTTGAACTTATTGATAGATATCTCCAAGATATCAATAGGTAATTTATAATGCCATTACATATAGCAATATAAATCAACGCCCTAAAGGTTACAGAGTTTGTTGATATACACCTTCAGCTTCATCAGTAGTAATTTAGAACAAATTTAGAAATATACTACGTCTTATACAACACGAAATTGTATAATTAAAATAGTTATAATATCTGGTAAGTTTCAGCAGGTAAAAAAGAGAGTCACATAAAAATTAACAAAGTCTTTTGACGACCTCCGTGGCGCAGCGCGCGCGAGTCTGGTCTGGTGGGAGGCTACGGCCGTAGCTAGTTAGCACCCTACCGACAAAGACGTGTCGCCAAGCTATTTAGCGTTCCGGCACGATGTCGCGTAGAAACCAATTAGGGGCGTAGGTTTACCATAGTCCTAACAGGTCAGCCCGCTACCATCCTAGACAGCATCATCACTTACCACCAGGTTAGATAGCAGTCAAGGGCTGTCCCATCTGAATGGATATGTAGATCGTTCTGTTAATTTCTTTTAGTTTGTAATCTGTCTTAATTGTTTTCTTGTGACCGTTTACATGTAATTTTTAATGCCAATGTCGTGTACACTTGTAACTGATATGCATACTAGTGAATGTGACGTTTTTGTTTGCTACAATGTATATTTTTTTCTATGTATATCGTAAGTGTATCAATAATAAATAAATAAATAAAGGGCTAACTTGTAGTGTGTAAAAAAAAAACAAAAACTAAACTTTGAATGAAAATAAACTTTTGAACGAAAACTAACTGCTGCACCAAATATGCAGACCGCCGCACGTTGTTTTTTTTATTCGCGTAACTACAAAATGAATTTCCCCGGAGGCAACTCAATAATCGCGCACGAGGCAATCGACTCTACATAAAAATTTCATACGTTATTTTACTACGAAATTCGTTGAAACTTAAATAAAACATAAATTCAAATTCAAATTCAAAATAATCTTTATTCAAATAGTCCTTAAAAAGGCACTTTTGACGCGTCAATAATTTACACAGTAGTTATTTCATGGTGATAACTATATTCGTAAACTTAAAACTAAAGCTATGAGGGTTCCAAACGCGCCCCGGTCTAAGAAGAAGCCCACAACAAACTTAGCCGGGGTTTTTCTTTTTTTTCGTTATCACCATCTCACATAATGAATAAAATTAATAATAAACTATAGTACCTATGGAGATAGAGCAATTCACACCCAAGCTTTTTTATCGTTTATATAATCCTTAATATCATAAGGTTGGTAATTCATATTTCTACTGTCCTTATTGTTATTTGAGAGGGTAGTTTTGTTTCTTCACGACTTCAATAATAAGAAGTTTCCGAATTCGTCTTATGAATGCATGTTAGCGTCTCTGCAAGTCATTTTGTTGTTTTGTTTGAAATATGAACATTCCTGCATATGAATGTGAAATGCCTGAACCTTATCCCAGCAAATTCAAAGTTTCCACGAATTCATGGCTAGTCATGTTTGTAAGTTACGAACATGTAAGCTTGAAAACATTTAAGGGCTTCTTAAATGGAATTCTCTATTAAAGAAGTTCTTTATAATATCACATGTTATTCCTTAATGGGAATTACCAGAAAAGAATCCACAATCCAGGGTTTCATCATCATCATCATGATTAGCCCATTACTGGCTCACTACAGAGCACGGGTCTCCTCTCAATATGAGAAGGGTTTGGCCATAGTCCACCACGCTGGCCATGTGCGGATTGGCAAACTTCACACGCCTTTGAGAACATTATGGAGAACTTTCAGGCGTGCAGGTTTCCTCACGATGTTTTCCTTCACCGTTGAAGCAAGTGATATTTTATTTTTTTTTAAAACGCACATAACTCCGAAATGTTAGAGGATTCGAACCGCCGACCTCTGATTAGGAGGCTGACGCCCTAACTACTAGGCTATCACCGCTTCATCCAGGGTTTAGTCCAGGATTATAGCTTGTAAAAAGTATAATTTACAATTATCAACCGATTCTTTTTTTACTTTACGCCCAAGCGAATTCCGTACAAATAAAATACCAGAAACTACCCGGTTAATGTCATCAACAAAGGGTATTATAGTATAACAACCAAATCAACAAATTACACGCTCGTTTAACGATTGAGTATAACATGACGTTAATCCGTAAACGCAACTTGTCGATAGGGCAAGTAGGAGAATGTATGGATTAGGATATTATGCCACGTGCCTTAATCTCTTTTGCTATTCGTTGAACAAAAGACAGTACACCTTATATATGTAACGTTAGAGTTTGTATTTGAATGCAGGTCGCTGTGTAGAAGTTGGTCTATTGACGAAGCTTATAAAGGGAAATCGTATTTGCTTCAGATAAATTGGACGTAAAGAAGTGCTTAGCTTAGATGTAAAAAACGTAGGTAATCGTATGTTCCAGCTCGAGATATCATGAATTGAAAAAATCATGAATGAATCAACGTCAATATCAAAAATAGCTTTATTCGTGTGCACCTATTAGAAGCATCTATGAAGCGTTCATATATAACATATTTTCATAACTTTAATTCAATATTTCGTGAGGTGATGGTGATAACTACTCTCGCCAACATAAAACTATAGCTAGGGGGGTTCCAAACGCGCCCAGGTCTAAGAAGAAGCCCACAGCAAACTTAGCTGAGGTTTTTTCTTTCGCATAGGGAATAATTAATTATAGTTAGTTTTGAAGTTAGAGCAATTCACACCCAAGATTTTTTATCGTTTATATAATCCTTAATATCGTAATGGGGTTTTTCTACAAATTATTTTAAACACATACGGTGATTGACATATGTGCCAAAATTTATACTCTACCTGAATGAAAATTTAGGACGCGATTTACGTTATAATAACGTACTATTAAAAAATATGCTGTTATAAAAAAACGTTACATGATATTTTTTATTAGAAGAAGTCAGGTTCACCTTACGTCTTTGAATTTTGTTCTGTGAAGACGAATTTTGTCAATTATAAAAAAAATCGAAGTCTATCGAGTCGAAGCTACGCTACACACTTCTATAATTTTTGATTGTTTTTTGCTGATAATTAGTTTGACGTACATTACATCGAGCTAATTTATCTACAAAGTATTATAATTTTTACTAAGGTGGTACAAGACATTTTAAACGGTAAGTTTTATGACACAATGATAATGACGAGATGAGATTGACAACAATGTCGTAAAAATATATATTTTTGTAATATAATTGATAGTAAGTATAAAAATAAATTTTAAATTACTTTCCAATTAAAATAGGTCAGGAACTATTTTTAACCGGCATTAATTGTTTATATTTTTAATGGTTGAATAGTAAACCGTTTTTTAATAAACCTAGAGCCATCGAAAGTTGTTAGAAATCTAAGGAAATATAAGTAAGAAAATTAAGCTCAGAATTTCTCGTCACATTCATAACATAGTCCTTCTTCTTTGCAAAAGCTTTTGACTTAGAAAAATACTAAAACAGTTCCCGATATAGCTATCGTAATCTTACCTGTTATAAAATGTAGTGCCAATATCTCATATATTAAACGTTTAAAAATAATGTTTGGTTAAAATGTAATGTATGTTACGTTCTCAAAACGTTCAACAGGTATCGTGTTAACTTTTCCGCGTTACGAGTTGGTCTTCGTAGCACGTAGAGCGCATGCGCCTACGGTACGACACAACTCTACGGTCTTCATTACTGCTAACTGCACTCGCCTTGCATCTAACACCATGTTTATTTACCCTTACACTTATTTGCCATTCCGTCAATACAGTAAGTGATTAAATATGATGTAAAAATACGTGACAAAACTAACCGTAGTGGAGCAAAATTTCTTTTGGTATCCTATGATTGTACCTACTACGCGGTTATGTTAGCAATGAATTACTGAAAAGGCAAGAGAGCTTAGCGTGTTTCGAAGTAAAAAAATCTCACCATAGCGGTCAATCAGATGTGGAGTGAAAAATCCCGCTTGTATGCTTTAATTATATTTATTTGTCATACTATATACACAGTTACTAACTATAGCTGTAGGTAAGTAAGGCAAGAGCTAAGTGATGTTTTGCAGTAAAAAAAGCTCACCATAGTGGGCAAACAAGTCCGGAGTTTGAACAGTATTTGCCTCTGCTCGGACTCCTTGTCGAATATGTGGAGGCGAGGCCCACTCTTGAGCGAGCAGAGCCGGCAGAGGTCGGTGAACGCGGTGAAGTTGAGGTCCTCGGGCTCGGTCATCGCGAAGCACCTGATGAGGAGGTCGAGGAGGCAGGAGTTGTCCATGTATACGGCGGTGGTTGTCGGGTGGCGGGAGACGTCAACGCATGTCGCGGGCACTAGGGGAGGCGTCGCGCCGCCGCTGCGTTCGGGGGGCACTGGGCCCTGCGCTCCCGGCGCGCCCCTCGCGCCCCCCTGCGCCCCTACACCCCCCCGGACACCCCCCGCCCGCACACTCGCGGGGGTGGCTCGGACGCGCCGGAAAATGCGTGCCAGTTTCCTCGTCTGCAATTGCCGATTGTATTGATTATGACGTCTTAATTTATATTGATGTTGTAATGAAAAGGAAGGAGAATGCGCCTTGGTATGGCTTTGATGTTGTCTAGGCGGGGTGCCTCGTTCAATATGTTATATGAAATGGCCTTAATCGAGTATAATGCTGTATAAACTAACTTTTATAGATCGTGTTGACGCATGAGTGTAATGAGCTCATCATGGAAGTTTTTTATCAAACGGAAATACATAATACCTAGAAATACATTAGAGAATGAAATACATTAGAGATGTGTATCTTTGTATAAACATTCTAGATATAGGTTTTTGATATTTCGTTTTTATGGTTCTAGTATTATTGGAGTCACTATAATAGACAGCTGTTTCTATTAATTAGTTGAGTATTGGGTGATTTTTAGAAATACACTTGACATTTAATAACATTTCCGTGATCTCAGATAAACGAATGTTTACACAGCGAGGTTTAGCTTAAAAATAATAGATAGCCAGTGCTTTTATTGGCTTTTTAATCTATATTAATAAAAAGATTTTTCGTTTGTTAACCTTAACTAAGAATCCAAACTGGCAACTAAAGCTGTCAAGTTAATAATGACAAATTATGAATTAATCGAATTACTGTTTATAAAGACTTGTTTATTTATTTTGTGTTGCATATAAATGTAGATGTTTGTTGTTAGAACTCAAATAATTGAGGGAATCAATCTCTTTACGTTATCTAACGGAATACAATAAACATCGCGCAGTTAAAATGTCGATAGCATCGTCAGACACAGACGCAGATTACCATTCCTTCTCAGAGCGCACTCTGGCGATAATAAAGCCAGAGGCGTACGAGGACTATGAAGATATAGAGAACCATATACGCAACAATGGATTTCAGATTCTAGCTGTTAGTATTATTTTAAATATTATTTTTTTAACTTATTGGTAGATATCGATAGGTAATTTATTGTAAAAAATATTGTTTATTTCACCATGATACTAATATTATATAAATATCACAGACAACAATAAACCTAAAACTAAAATCCTTAAAAATAAAAACAATAACAAAAATATATTACTAAAAGGAGTGGGTTGGATTTATAATCGTGCGGCAGGAGTTTGGGGGAGAAAGATGTTTTATTTGGTAGAGGTTTGATCCCCGATTATATCAATAGCATTCGCATTAAAAGGTAATGTACTTTTTTGGAGAAAACCAAAAATAACTAACATAAACTATAAATAGGTAAAACTTCGAAAAAATAATGCAATATTATGGGAGAGCTAGATAGCATAATTAATTTTGTATTAGGGCAACAAGGACGTAAGATCATGTCAAAGCCTACTGTCACATTTTTATTTTACTAAAATATATTATTAAAAGGAGTCCCTTTAGGCAAGGTTCAGAAGATATTGACAGCGTTCCCTCTTTGAATAGCTACATTAATTCTTTGTCCGAGGTAGCTGGCAGTTCCTCCTGTGATGTCGACTAACCTTTTAGCTATTTCCTTAAAAAGCCTTATAGCATGAGCCAAGGGTCTCGACACCGAATGGAACAAAATCATATTCGGAGCGTAGACCTCTGTATTTGCATGCTGAATATTATTACCATTACTAACACTTTTTATCTATATCTACCGCTCTATCTAAGCTAAGTAAAAGAGTAACCATATTATTACCTCACACTGTCTTCTAGTGACGCTGCGTTTAAAATGTAGAAGAAATTCATTTAAAGGTATACAATTTAGGACAAATTACCAAATGAAATTTCTGTTATATTTATTATAAAGTTTATATAAAATGTAAGCTTGTAGAAAAGTCCAACTATAGTGTAAAGGATTATGATAAATGATAAACAAGCGTGGGTATGAAACATTGCTGTAATAAGATAGCTCTTAATAATTTTAAGTGGCATGTAAGATGGTGATAACTAAAAGAAAATTTACCTGGCTAAGTTTGTTGTGGTCTTCTTCTTAGACCAGGACGCGTTTGGTGCCCACATAGCTTTAGTTCTAAGTTTACGAATGGAGTTATAACCTTCAAATATTACTATGTAAATTATTGACGCGTCAAAAGTGTCTTTTGAAGGACTATTTGAATAAAGATTATGATTGATTGATTGATTGCTCAGGAATCATAAAAATATAAATACTGTTTTAGTAGTAACAAGTAATCAATTAGCAATAATCGATTTGTGAGGACGTATCATACGACCATGTAAAGGAGAGAAAAACACAACTGAGGGTTTAAAATAGTGGTTGAAAGATTTGGTTGAAAGTCCTCTATTTCTATACCTTTTAAGGTGTAAACGTCCCCAAGGAAGGGTTAAAATCCACCCTAGCTCGGTATAAAATAGGGGTTGGGAAATTGTAGGAAGTCTTACGTTTAGAATTTAGAAACTTTTAAACCAGCTAGTTAGGTTAATTTTTAAATTAAAGAAAATAACTCTTTTAACAAATAAATATAGAAAAGATAAATTAAGTGGGACCGTAGATTTTATGCGACGTTTCTACTCGCTTCGTAAAAATTTGGTACATGGTCAAAGTCCGTCGTTTGTGTGATTATTTCACACGTATCTACTTCATAAGAAGTTAGGACTAAAATGCTTGATAATTTATTAATTCAATTATGTTAATAAATGATGCCGTGTAGGTTCAAAGTCACACTTACGACGAAAATACTTGTTAGTAAATTATTGATTAATAATTATATTAGTAAAGTGATGAAGTGTAGGTTCATAGTCACTTTTACATAAAAGCGCTACTTCGTCTACTACTTATGAAGTAACCTCCCTGTAAAATTCTCTTTTATGATTCCAAAAAGGTACTAAAGGTAAGGATTGTATTTGTTCTTAATGTAAGACAATCTCGTAATCACTGACCGGACCCTAAACTTACTAATTTGTGGACATGCTTGCATATGCAATGCTTTATTGATAAGTTCTTAGTTATCTAGATCTGATTTTCGGATCTGGCCTAAAATAAAACTCAGGTACGCTACGTACCTGAGTTTTGTTTCAGTCAATTCTCAATACCAACCTGAAGTTTGGAAATTGGCGTAGCTTCGCAAAGTACGTTCATAGTCAATATGTAGATAAAAATCACAAGAGAAAATTATATATTTTTTGACGTTATAGTTATCACAACCGACTGTTATGTCGTGTTGAACTGTTATGGACTTCTTTACAAAAATTTAGATCAGTTATAAAATTAACCACCCGTAGTAAATGATGATGCAGTCTAGAAAGGTAGCGGGCTAACCTGTTAATGGTATGGTAAATCTACACTTCTAATTGGTTTCTACGCGACATCGTGCCGGAACGCTAAATAGCTTAGCGACACGTCTTTGTCGGTAGGGTGGTAACTAGCCACGGCCAAAGCCTTCCACCAGACCATACTCGAGCCGGGAATCGAACCCAGGATCTCCAACTTTATAATGAGACAGCGCACGCACTGCGCCACGGAGGTCGTTAAATCTCCATCTTTAAACTCACTCTCCTGACTGACTTACTCGTATTTAATATCATTTAGTGAGTCATTACAACTGGTGGTATTATTAATAATAATATTTTTGAGTGGTGTAGCTCGTTTCGAAGGACTTAAGAGCTATAAGTTGTTAACACCTCACTACGACCTACGCAAGTGTAAGTAAAGTCGAACAGTTCATATCAAGTACCTAAAGCGATATTTTCAACACCAACGAATTTCACAAACAACGAATTCGATCTTAAAATGACTTTTGCTCTAGACAGTTAGTTTAGTGAGGTAATCTATGAAATTGTTTTATACTTCAGCCATCAGATAAAGCGGACAAAATGGCGTGTCTAGTGTAAGATACAAGTCATACATTGATCGTGATTTGAGGACGATGCCAGCAGTGGCCAAGCGGCGCGCGTGCAAGGGTTGTGAAGGGCCGTATGCAAAATATATCACGTTAGCTGAGAGCGAGGGCGCGTTCATTATTTAAAGTCACAGATAGCCCCTGTTAGTGTAGGGCTGGCCCTACTTATGTTTTGAAAATATAAATTTATCTATCCACGTATCTAAATCGATAAGTCAACTTTAAATATAGTCTAGAAACTTAGTGCCTACATTTTAAAATATAATCATTTTATAATATTTTTCTGTAACAAATTTTAAATGATTTTTTTTCACGATTTCGCTAGAAGAGAAGTCTAAGAAGTCTACTACCAAGATGATATTCTTATATATTAATTTGAATAGAAGGTCTTATATATATTATCTTATATATTAATTTGAATAGAAGGTGTACGCGGAGTGCGTTATTTTATATATCACAACAAAATTTTATTATTTTTTACCCAAATCTAGCAAATGTAAAAAATAACATGCGATAATGAACTGGGTTTTGGCAACATTCTTACGCTTTGTTGTACTGATCATGGTTTTTTAAAACTATTTTTTCCTCATTTATTTCTCTGTATAGATCGACTCGATCGCTGTTTTTTTGTAATCAAATTCAAATTTGTTTTTTGAATATGCATAAACCATTTATGAAACGTTCATATAATTTAATTTGTGAGGTGATAACCGTAATTCCGTAACTGATTTAACACACTAATTTGTTGTTGTTTGTTTGTATAAGCCTCAAAATATTGTACGTACTATTCTAGCGAGAGAATTCTTTACATTCGCAAGTTATTTTCATCTCGTTTAATTTTAAACATGAGTGATGTTATCATCAGCAAGCAATACTATTCAGTGATTATCTTAGTTAGGTTAGGTCATTAATATTAAGAGCATAGGAAAAGTCCCAATGTGGTCTACATTGAACCTGAGGAATCCCTATATACCACAAAGATACGAACTCATTAAATCTGTATCCCCATCATTGTATCATTGATATCATCACTGTATTCATTCATTTATTCATTGTATCATTGATTTAGTTTTTGACTTACGTTTTACATTGAATGCAATCGAACGCTTTGAATGAATCACAAAGACTAAATGCGTCATATGAATCCTTCAAATAATTTTCTTTAGTAACTTAACACCTGCGTCGCTGTTAAGCGAACCCGTATAAAATCAAATTGTTAAGCATGCAATTGCAACTTATCTTGTTTTTTTTATACACTAAAAGTCGGCCCTTGACAGCAATCTCACCTGATGGTAAGTGACGATGCAGTCAAAGATGGTAGCGGGCTAACCTGTTAGAGGTATGGTAAGCCCACACTCCTAATTCGTTTCTACGCGACATCGTGCCGGAACGCTAAATCGCTTAGCGACACATCTTTGTCGGTAGGGTGGTAACTAACCACGGCCGAAGCCTCCCACCAGACCAGACTCGAGCCGGGAATCGAACCCAGTATGCGTTTACCAAACTCCTAACAGGTTAGTCCGCTACCATCTTAGACTGCATCATCACTTACCATCAGGTGAGATTGCTGTCAAGGGCTAATTTGTAGCGCATAAAAAAAAATTTAAAACATTTCTTTTTGTGTAGAATGTTAACATAAACATAATGTATTCAAATTATTTGGAGGCAGCCCTGTACCAACATTAGATCTTGAGCACCCCAGCATCGGGGCGGTCACTGCTGTTATCTATGGAAACCATAAAAGAAAAAACTAATTACATATTCCCATTGACGTTTCGAGTGGTGCTGTCCATTACAACTTGGAATTTATTAAATTTTGTAATTTATTTACCCTTTGAACTTGATGCAGAGTAGGGTACTAAGGTATAGATTTAGACGAAGTTTGCTTAATGTTGAAAATTCAGTTTGGAAAGGTTTCATATGCTGTTTTTTTTATTGTAAAAACATATCAAAAATAACTCGCCACTTATTTTTTTATTTGTGACGTCACTCTGGTCTCAGCTGAAAATCAGCGTAGTGTTTTTCATATAAGACACGGCATATGCTTAGCTGTACACCATTTTTGGTTGGTGTTACAGACAGACAACAATTCTGATTAGAATTAGAAAGTGTACCGTGTGTAACACCATATCAGAATAAATACATTTTCTTTCTTCTTTTCTTTCTTTACTTATTACACTAACTTGTAAAATCACGCAGTTAAATTATTTGATCAAATAGGTTACCTAAAAGCTTAGAATAACTATACAACAAAAAAAAACGGAAAACTACAGTAGTGTTAAAATTTTCTGCCCGTCCTCAAGCTGGCTAGACAAAGCGGTGAAAACTATTGGAATCTTTTGCAACTCACACCACTTAAGCAGACGCTAAAGAACTCGGTACTGAAATAAAAAACTTGAGAGGTGTCAAGGGACACCCGGATGGAACGAAGTTCCTTTCGATTAATTAGTGAAGGAATTGTAATAAAATTTTATTTTATTTAAGTTATAATAATATTTTTTTTTTATTATTAACAAATATAATGTTATATAAACTTAATCAGTAGGCTCAATTTTGTACTCCATCAGCAATATCCGGAACTTGTGCAGAAACACTGTCAGGATTCATTAATATTATTAGTATACACTCAACAAAAATATTCGTCGCGACACCACACTGTTCAATGCGAAATAGAAATGAAAATATCTGGCTTGCTTTCTATAAGAGAGAGAGAGACAGACAGAGAAACATGCGACGCCGCACAACAACAAACTTACAATAACAAAAAGTTTCGTGAAAACTTTTCGTAAGAATTTTTTCCGTCTAGCCCCCTTTCACAACGCGCGATAAGGAACTTCGTTCCAATAAGGAAAGAGACAAATAAGATGTTCGCAATCTTTACGTGCAGTTTTTTACACGATCAAACGGCTAAACTACCTATAAAATGATGGTTTTATTATTGTCAAAAACATTAATTAAAGCAAGCGAAAAACCCGTGTCTTATCTCTATCAATCTATGGTTAAATTTCTGATGGGTGGGTAGTAGGTACCAACGAAAGATAGCGATCATGTAATCGTTGTAATGAAATGAGTCAGTAGACAAGCCATTTTGAATTATGTTTATTAAAAAATTAGTTCCTGGAATACCATTGGAATATGTATTCTGGGCCCAACTACGCGATAGGGTCCAAAGAACCGGGGAAACATATCAGTGAATACCCACCAGTGGGACTGAGACAGGTATATCCTACTCTTTGCTATTCGCCTATATGACAGCGTAGCATGAAAGGACAATAGCGACTCCAGAGTAAGTTGATTGCCGTAGTGAGACTATTACTAGGAGCCCTTTGATGGAACGGTCACTGGGCGAACCTCTCACGGTACAAAACGTAGTCGTTTTGTACCTAAAGAAATAATGCAGTTAATATATGCCTTAGTTCGGTAAAACGGAATGCAGGCGAATGTAAACATGAAAACCACATACGCCCGAAAATCGAATATGCGTGGATTCGACGAAAACACTGGGTTGGCTGTTTAATTCTACTCGCTGTAAAAGGAAATCTCCATTATTGCAAACTCGATGGGAAGGTCCGTACAAGGAACTCCGATAAATGACGTGACATATAAGAATCAAGGACAAACAAGAAGACCATTTAAAGTGGTGAATATCGACCGTCTAATGAAATATCATAACAGTATCAGTGATGCTTGGAGAGAGCATCTCTGAGCAAAAGGGCAGTGTGCAAAGATTTTTATTACTAAAGATTTACAGATCATAATCACTCCGCAATGGAACTATGTAGGTAGCTAAATTGTAGGGATTAAGAATTCTTTCCTTTTGTTTATGATTAGGAGTAGGTACATTTGGATTATAGATAGCTAGTATTATCTCGGTTTTCGTCACGGAGAGCCGATTCAACTACAAACAACTCTGTGAAACAAGTGCTCAGGTATGATATTAAGTTTTAAGTAGTAGCCTCTCCCCCGACCTAAGCGCTCCTCTCCGAAAGAGGAGACCTAAACATATTCTTCATGATGATGACGATAAGATGACTACTGACAACATACTCGTACCACCTACCACACAATCATACGCTACACACCGTCTTCGCCAGCGAACACGAGGTCCCCGCTATCTTACGTCATCCGGACGTGGGTTCCATTCAAAGCCTCGGAGACGTACGGACCACTAAGCCGAGGTTTGGCCTCAAAGGAGGCGCCCTTAGGCAGACGTTCCCTTAGTTTCTTCGAGCCCTAGGTCTCAAAATTTCTTCTGGCAGAGCTTCTTTCCGAAGCTCGCCAAACAGCCCGGGTACGCTGTAGCAACCAATAGGGTTAGCACAGCTAATATACAGTCCGAAAAAAAAGTATTCGATTCAGACCGACAACTACTGCGACCCCGTTTTATTCGAAAATGCTCTTTTCAAAACCTGCCATTTTATAAATTCATTCGATAACATTTTTGATTTGTAATTTTCTACATCTTTACAATGATTCTTAAAGATATGGCTATTTTACGATTCAATGGTTTACCTGATTACCCAGCAAACCCAAAGCAAGGAGCAAGACCTTAAGTAGTGCTTTATTTTTAATTAGAGACGGCAAGTTCGCCTGACACCGGAGCAAGCGGCCGAGCTATACCGAGGTCACTACGGCAAGCATCATTTCCCGCATCTTGTGGCGCACATGTCCAGCGGACCTATAATTGCGCTGGTCCTCGCTACCAGGAATTGCATACACAAGTGGCGCACTCTGATGGGCCCAGCCAGGTAGCCAACACCGTGTCATATCGTCTACACAGTCCGTTCGTCATAACTTGACGCGCATATTGCCATTACTGGAATATTTAGTGCTGTCTTTATTAAACTGAACTCCCAAAAATTTGAGTTTAAATATTTATCTGTATTATTTTATTTAACGGTTTAATAATATTCGCACCACGTTCTTAGAAATATATAAGTACATATAGTCCAATAAATCACGCCTTAAGTTTAACGGATTGCACCCCTTGTTGTGCGTAAAATATATTGACGCGACGGTATCCTTCCTATAATTCTATGCCAAGTTTCATCCAAATCAACGGTAATCTGAAATTAGGTAACAAGCAAATAAATAAATAACCAAACAGGCACATGTGCATTCTAATATTGGTAAAGTGATTAATGGTATTTGAATGTAACCCGCATACCACAGAAAATTCAAAGGCGTTGTAAGTTCACCGATCCGCACTTGGTCTGAGTAGATACGGCCAAACCCTTCACGAACTGAAAAAAGACCCGCGCTCTGTAGTAGGTGGGTTCAACTCACTCACTCACTTAAAAAAAATTATTTGGAGACACCTTGGCAATGTTGAATATGCCTATAATTGGTAACTTGTAACAGTACTCGATATTAACTTATTTAGATAGATAAAAATGTATTTGCAACTTATCGCTGGCATAAAATAAAATAAAAAAACATTTATTCAACTACCAAGTCAATAAAAAATAATTATGTCATAGTTTTTTTTTTAACAACAATCAGTCCAATTTTCTGGGTTATTACAATATTGGTACAAGTTTTCGGTAAGAAATCGCCTCTCTGGCGTAGGCCTCCCTCAGCTCTTTCCAAGTCTTCCTCTCCTTTGCTTCTCTGGTCCATAGTGGGCCACTGACGTGAATCGCTGGTATATCTTATGAATAGAATAAAATAAAAATAAAAATTAACTCTGATTAAATAAACATAGACAGCTATTGAACAGCAATATATAACTTAATTTAATATGCAATAGATTCCCCAAATGGTAAAACCTAAAATATACAGCAGATCTTAGTAAAAAAGATAACGGTGCGAGTAGGTAATTCGTTTTGCGAACTTTTAAAGTTCGCCAAACAACGCTGTATGAGATGCTTTGTTTCAATTATCTTACATAATCCGTATATACCCTTCTCAGTTCCACATTCTTCATTATTTCATAGCTTCATCTATTAAATCTGAGGTCGATTATGGTACCTAATGTATTCGATTACTTATTAATTAGGGTGGTGGAAGCGCAAGCATACTGGCCAGACAGCCTACGCGCGTGCTACGGGCGTCGCACTAAGTACGGCGATTACTTCAACGCGCTGCACGGCAGTGAGAACCATGCCGAGGCCTTGAGAGAAATACACTTCTTTTTCCCGACTAGTTAGTAAAATGTCTTCTTTTAATCTTCTTCATTATGAATTAAATTCAATTTGTTAAATGTTATCTTGGGTTAAGACTGGTTATTCCTATAATATGCGTCCAACGAAAGCAGATACCTAGATATTAGGTGTATCTAGCTAACCCTATTGGTTGCGACAGCGTAACCGGGCTGTTTGGCGACCTTCGCATGACGTAAGATAGCGGGGACCTCGCGGGACGTTTTGTTTTCTTTGACAGTGATCGTAGGTCCGCTACTCCGTCAATGGCAAATAAGCGACTACATCCAAAAGAACATTGAATCAACACTCTCGCCAGCGTTGACCGCTTTGGCGAATGAGCGTCCCGCGGAGCCGATAATGTGGCTCGCGGATTACCTTCGGCGACATAATCCGAACGAGCCCGAACTGGCGCCGCAACCAAGGGACCACCGGGAGGAGGGAAGGTGTCGCACGCCTGTCCCTTCGCAGGAGTCTCTCGCTAAATAAATTGTGTCTTACTGTATTATGTATAAAACTATCCGGGAACTTATTAAAATAAATAAATTTCCGATATTTTTTCCTTTTCTCTCATCGATCAACATTTTTATATGCAGAAAAACAGTAATCAATATAAGTATTATAAATGCGAAAGGGTGTCCCTTTATTGTTTATGCTCGCTTGGTATGTTCGAATAAATTACTGCAACGATATTGAATAACACACAGAGGTAGTTTTTGATCCTGAAGCCGTTCTATCTTATGGAAAAACAAAATAAACAGGCATGAGTACCAATGGTTCTTACTATAAGGTATATCAGATTACAGGAATTATATAATAATTATTTTCTTTATAAGTTCTTGTGCATAATACATGTATACTATATCCAATATTGTTTTATTGTTGGAACGAAGTTCCTTACGGCAGGCTTGGAGGAGATAGGGATTTTGCTGCGCGACCGAACTGAAAAAAATGTGATAGCAAAACCGTAAGAAAAAGTCCGTGGAATAAAACCGTTAAATGAGAAGTGCGCAGGCGCGACAGTCGTATACACAAGCGAGTAGTGTATAATACCTTTCTCTTTCTCCCTCTTTAATTATTTCTATTTCTATGTAATTTTATGTTGTCAAACAAAAATAAAGAGACATGTTTTATTTTAGTTGATAATTTGAATTACTTTTTTATTTTGGGTAATTTATTCTTTCCTAAAATACTGAATTTCCTAACTACTTTCCTGTACTTAAATAAAAACTAATCAGCAAAATTTAAGAGAAAAATCAAGAAAACTTTCATAAAATTGAGCACGATTTTTTTTGCAAATTTGCCGATTCTACATTAGCCGAAGGAACTTCGTTCCTACCTGGTGTCCCACGTCACCACATCTTTTTTTATTTAGTTATTCCATAATTTAAATAGAAAAATGATTTTAATTTCTGCACAGTAAATTTTAGAAATATTCAATATGAACGGGCCTATACAGTTTTAAACAAGAACAAAGGCGTTGGCTCCACCCTTTACAATCACCCATCTCACTCTGTCAATATCGGTAATGTGCGAGAGACATACTCAGTACTCGACATCTCTGTTAGAAAAAACACACCATAGGTATTTTAGGTTTAGTTAGTTTCAAGCGACAAGATGCTGATATCACATAAGCATATCTCAGCTAAGTTGATCGTGTGTTTCTTCTTAGATCAAATAACTTTAATCTTTCCACAAACATCATAGACAAATTGTCTATAGTATATGACAGTACTATAGATCTTACTTCGGTTTACTTACTGTACAAACTTCAGCGATATCTTGATGGCTTCGTTCATACATAATTAAGTATATAAATATTATTGGTAGGATATTATCAATAATAAAACAGCGATCTTTTCTCCCCCAATTTATTAGCATATTATAGTTACAAAAGATTTATTTATCACAGGCTAACGTGTAAAAACATAGCGGCATATAATCAATGCAAGTTGATATGAAATATAACTGAATTATAATTAGTTTAATAGCTTAAACTTAACAAAGTTAAAAATATTACGTGAATAGAAAAAAAACATCGAGAGAAACCGGGGGCGGGAAAATCTTAAAATAGTCACAATGCATTGAAAATGAAATGAGAACTACAACAAACATTTGGTAAAAAATATACTTAAGTAAATAGAGATTACGTTTAACTGCTTCTACGAAATGCAGATAATATGAATGTACCTGAAATAAAAACCACTTTGATTAATTTATTTGCTACATACAACTGTTATATTTTAATTAATTCAAGGTCATCGTAGTCCGTACGTCATATTTAGCTCACAGACTGGTTTGATATGATTTTAACGGGGATTACACAGTACGTATACGTTAGTATGGCCAACCCACCCACCAAAATTAGAATCGATGCTTACGTATACTCTTTTTTCCTATTTTTTGTCATGTCTTAATTAGGTAAACCATCTTTGGATTACTATTGAACGATATGTGAACAGCTAGAACAACAATTCGTCATACATATAGACTAATATATAGAGCAATATCGTAAAAAATAATCATTATGAATATATATACAAAAATAACAAATAGCAAGGAATAAATATTTTTGTTACAGTGCCTGATAATGCTTCTTGACACCGTAGTACAAAAGCTGCTAGTGATTGGTGATTACCGAATTGCATTAGTAATTATTTACAGCTCTAGTTATTTCAAAAGTATAAGAAACTTAAATAATAATTATTAAGTTATTTATGATTGTGTAAACCGAGTGTGGGCCGTCCTCCGGCTAGGTGGAGCGATGACCTCGAAAAAGTGGCAGGTATCGACTGGATGCAAAAAGACCGGATAAGTTGGCGCTACTTTAAAATGGCCTATGTCCAGCAGTGGATGAACATTGGCTGGTGATGATGATTACGATTGTATTATTTCAAAAATTTATTTACGATACTTTGTGATTTTTTATTTATATTTTTGGTGTAAAAGGAGAGTATAGAGATGCACTCACTTCTAGTTACGGCCCCTGTACATGTGCACGAAAGCCGCGTCGCTGCTGGAGCACAGACCGATCTTCTGGCACACGCCCTTGGTGCCGTAAGTTTCGATCAGGTGGATGACGCTCTCGCCGTAAATTTCCAGCATCGTGTGGCACTGCAATAAATATGAACAGTGGTGAACACAAATGAACCGCTTAAGTGTTCCTTGAACACCTCAGTGCCCCATTACGCCATCATTTTCTAGATGACTAACTTCTAGGATAAGCGGCGATAGCCGGGCACGCACCTCTTACTTTTCGGAGTTATGTGCGTTTTGACACGATTAAAATATCACTTGCTTCAACGGTGAAGGAAAACATCGCGAGGAAACCTACACGTCTGAGAGTTCTCCATAATGTTCTCAAAGGCTTGTAAAGTCAATCCGCATGGCCAGCGTGGTGGACTACGGCCAAACCCTTCTTATATTGAGAGGAGACCCGTGCTCTGTAGTGAGCCGGTAATGGGTTGATCACGACGATGATGAACTTCTAGGAACACGTTGTTGTTGCTGGACACTTGATGGGTTAAGACTAGACGGGAATAAAAGCAGGCGTTATTAGTGGCCGTCCATCCATATAAATCCAGTGGTGCCATTTCTGTTGCATACAAATCTCTATTTCGCTCTGTTCTCGATCGTAAGCAATATTGTCAATAACGTTTGAATTATAGTGCATATTGAAGAACCTTCCCCTTTGAAGACCTATATGCTTTAAATTCTTCCTTATACGAGAGAGTCTGTCTTGAGTTTTAAGAATTAATACATTGGGAATAATGACGCCGAATCTCACCCTATCGTAGTACTTGGCTGGCAAAGCGTTGCAGGCCTTTTCTACCACGTGCACGATGTTGCGGTCCACTTTGTCGTTGGAGAGCACTTTCTTCAAGGCCATCACTACGGTCTCGCACACCGCGCAGTCAAGGATCTCCTCTGTTAACACAAATATAATCAATAAAAACTATTATTCTGTAACAAAACTAATGAACATCAAGAAGAGGGTATTAAAACATATTTCTGCTGAAACATTTAATACTTTATGAAGTTAGTCTCCAATGAGAAGTTTATTATTATTTAAAATGTTATAGTACCACTACTGTATATAATTTTCATATCATATACGCTGTTTGATGACAAATAAAGCAAATTTTTTCTTTATTTTTTTCACTTCATTTTCCGTTTGACAAATAATGAACTTTTTGTCTTAGTTTTATAACTATACAAATAATCATGGGACCAGGTTACCTCTAAACGCGCTGAAAGTCTGGTCGCAGAGCTTCAGTTCACGACAAACTTCGTCGGGATTGAGTTCCTGGGCTAATAGACTGATGACCAGGTCGGCGTATTTCTCCACGAACTGGTCGCACTCGCCACGCACCGACTTGGGCATGCTCTTGCAAATACCGTGGACTACCTTCTTGATTTCATCCTGCGATATAAACATGATACAAATTTAAAAAAAAATCTTTCCTTCTGTGGAGTCTAAGGTTCTAAAACGCAAAGCGAGTTATGGAATAAGTTATGGATAAGTTTAAAAATGTAGTTTTACAGGATTATTTGAATAAGGTCTTTGATTGAATGATATCGAGCTAATAGAGAGCGAGAAGGCGTTCCAGTGGCGGGACCGCGTCTGTGGTTGTTGGGTTTTGCTGCAGTAAGTGCGAACGTAACTGTTTTTCACGGATGATCTCCACAGTCACCGGAGAAAGTGCCTCCGAGACAATGTTTAAACCGTTAGAATAGACGTAAAGGCCTAAATGAATGATGATGTGGAAAATACGCTAAAATTAAACGTGCTGCCAAGTTTCAAATAATGTTTGTTTACTAAAACGCTAAGTCCATAAATAAAAAATAAATAAAATAAAATGATACAAATGATAACGGCACTAAGGTACTATGGTAAGATTAATTTCATACCTCATTATGCTTGTCCTTGATCTCATCGTCGATCTCTTTGAGTACAAACTCGCACACGACGCAAACTGTCTTCGGTGATTTCATGTTGTTCACTGGGCGACCGTTTCTGGTGTGGTCGGGGATCTCGTTAGTTTCTGGGACCAAAACCAAAATTTTAACAAGATCTGTTTACCTGTGTCTCTTGTAGTTAACACTTCTATACGTTCTTCAAATGATTATCTCTTCACCGTTGGCTATATGAAGATCATGAATAAACAAACTAAACCCGATATGGAATACTCCCATGTGCCGATAGGAATTCGCAATTTTTTTTTCAAAGTTTAGAAAGAGATTATCGCTGTTAGAAATGCCGTGTATTTTGTGTGTCCACTAGACAGACATACATCTTAAAAATCTTAAAAATGGGTTTTGCCTTCATATATCGCAATTTAAGTGTTTATTTAACTTGAACTGTACTTGGTGCATAGGAATTAGTTTATTATCCTACGTCTATAAACTTACCAATATCACCACCAACGGAAGACTCTAACATGTGCTTGGGAAGCATCGAGCCTCTTCGGTTGTTCCTATCGCCTCTTAAACCTGGTTTCTCGTGGTATTTATCAATCGATGGATGGGTAATCTTCATCGGATCGGTATGTTTTGTGTCGTCCTTGCACAGTTTGAGGTAAACGCAGATTTCTTGCGCGTTCAAGTCCGCTAATAGCATTTCTATTAACTGATTGGTGTAGGTGTCAACGAAGTCAACGCATTCGGTGCGCAGTTTGGCGGATAGGTGGCTGCAGAGGCCGTCGAGCGCGTGTCGGATATTATCCTGTATAAGAACCAATTCTACCATTGCATGATTGATAATTCTACACACACTTTAATTAAATTAAACTGACAGGTCCTTGAAAAAAATTGCAGTACTATTTCTAAAAATTATTTGAAGAAAAGAAGAGCATGATATTCATTGTAACCACAACTTTAACCACAATAGCAATTTACAAATGGAAAAGTTCTATCTGAATTGAATATTTTTTTAATAACCACGTTACAATAGAAATAGATTAACAACTTATCTAGCATGCGCCAAGGTATTATTAGAACTGATTTTACAGCAATATGAAAAAACACGTACCTCGCTGCGGTTGTTTTTGAGAACAGACTCGAGTTGTTCTACGGCGAAGAGGCACAGTGGGCAGTTGGACTTCTCAGAATTGATAGTCACATCATGTACCTGTTCAGTCTTGGGACATAAGCCGATATCCGGGCATACCTAAACAACATAAAACTAGTAAGCTTACTATACAAACACGTAAGAAGTTGTACTTCTTTACGTTAGTCGCAAATTATTTTTTTATGCCTTCATAAATAAGCCCGAGTTAAACATTAGATGTGGACTAAACACCACGAATACTTGGTGAAAATTACTATGAACATGGCTTAGTGACGTAGAAGATTTGAGGAAGGAAGGAAGGACAAAAAGGTTGCATACTCCGGGTATATCGTTTAGATCTGGAGATCTCTCCCACTAACTGTTTAACATTTCAAACATACCAGTAGTGTCAATCAAGGTTTAAATATATATAAATATATATATCTGTGTATAGCGCTGCAGATTAGTCCAACGTGATAATGGGTATCCTCTCTGAGAGTGAGGACTCTTCTCCTTGGATACTAAATTTGTTTTGTTAGTTTGTTTGCGTGCGCAAATTTTCATTGTTTGAGATTCTAGCTCCATATTGTTATATATAACCTTGACATACTTACTGTAATGTATGCGCGTGAAACTTTTTAAAGTAATCTGTGAGTTTAATTATCGTCTGATTTTAATAACATAAATATAAGTAATGTTTACGCAGTACGCAGTTACGCGTAAAAAAATATGCAGTATATAATGTTACACATTGAACTAAAACAATAGGACCATTTGCCTAGTATGTAGGTATTGAGTAATAGGAGGGTAAAACTTTATATGCGAAAGAGACTACTTTTTTTTTATTCACTACAAGTTAGCCCTTGACGGCTTATCTGGTGGTAAGTGATGATGCAGTCTAGGATGGAAACGGGCTAACCTGTTAGGGGTGTGATTAACCCACACTCCTAATTGGTTTCTACGCGACATCGTGCCGGAACGCTTAACCGCTTGGCGACACGTCTTTGTCGGTAGGGTGGTAACTAGCCACGGCCGAGGCCTCCCACCAGACCAGACTCGAGCCGGGAATCAAACCCAAGACCTCCAACTTTATAATGCGACAGCGCACGCTCTGCGCCACGGAGGTCGTCTTTCGCATATTAAGGGTGTAATCCTTGCAATTATGTAATCTGATTATTTATATGGTATGGGTCATGATGATGATGGAACTACCAACCATATGTTTTAGCGTTAAAAGGCGAGGATGTACTCACGCTTGAGGGATCGACTTCGTGCACCAGCAGTGCGATGACGGCCGGCCCGTATTGATCCACAAATTGTCTGCATTCGCCCTCCAGCTCTTTCGGCAGGACGGTGCACGCTCCCTCTACTACTTTTTCTATTGCATCCTAAAAATATTTTTTAAAGATTGTATTGTTTTTCAATAAAGTATGGTAAGATTTCTTTTATGATTATGGGATTTGATTAGAGGGATGTTGGAGCTAATATGAGTAAAATTTTTACGGAAAGTAAACTACGCAATATATTGGTCCTAGATTATTAAATGCAATGCCTTCACAGCACTTAGTTGTGAAGCCATTACATATGTTCACAATATAAAAAAAAATAAACCGTATCCTGGCGACATACAGAAATTCGTTAAGTTCGACGATTTACGCTGTTATTTAAAATTAACATTAATATAATGCAGTCTAAGACGCGGGTAAACATCTGATGTAAAGATTAAATGAATGGTGGAAAATTTCATTCATTATCAATCTGGAAACACTGAAATCCAATATATCAATAGAAAGTCAAAAAATTTAGGGTGACAAATCACTTGCACAACAGTGCTACAAAACTTTTTTTTTTGTATTACATCATCAGACGGGTCACCTGATCTTGAGTGTACACTGAACTGAACCCATCCTCCTAGCATCGTACCAGAACGCTATACGCTTGGCAGTATGTCTTTGCCAGTAGGATGCTAACTAGCAACGGCTGGATCCTCCAAAATAAGGTCGAGCCAGAACTTCCCACTTTATAATACGGCAGTGCACACAGATACAAAACTTATATGATCCCGTGAAAGTTAACTTCAGTTAGTATGGAATCGGGAGAGCGCCATCTGTTAGACCAGTGTTTCCCAATTAGTGGTACGCGTACCAAGACGCTAATGTGACAAATGTGCACGTTTTTCTTTGCACAACTCTTGAAAATCTGTTTGACCTTTAGTCAGCTTCAGTCTTAAATAATCTTCAAATTGAAGTCTGTGGCAAAATTCACGTACCCCCAGGGGTACGTGAAGTTGCATCAAGGGGTACGCGCGGATATCAGTAAAAACAAGAACAATTTTGCCATATAGAGATAAGCTTTCCTTTGTATACTTTTATACTTGTGTTTGATATCACAAATTTGGTACATAAATAATTTTTTTTTTTTTTTTTAAATATTATTGCTACAATAAGCAAAGCGAAGCGTAGAAGCGGTGATAGCCTAGTGGTTAGGGCGTCAGCCTCCTAATCAGAGGTCAGCGGTTCGAATCCGGGTACGCACCTCTAACTTTTCGGAGTAATGTGCGTTTTAAAAGAAATTAAAATATCACTTGCTTCAACGGTAAAGGAAAACATCGAGAGGAAACCTGCACGCCTGAGAGTTCTCCATAACGTTCTCAAAGGCGTGTGAAGTCTGCCAATCCGCACATGGCCAGCGTGGTGGACTATGGCCCCCTTCTCATATTGAGAGGAGACTCGTGCTCTGTAGTGAGCCGGTAATGGGTTGATCATGATGATGATGATGATTGCTACAATAAGGGGTACGCAGGTTTGAAGTCTGAAGTGGTACGCAGCAAAAACTAATTGGGAACCATTGTGTTAGACAATAGGATTTCACGAGACATTGTTACCTCAGTGGAGTCGCTGCTCAGTTCAACTTGTAAGTAGTGGAGGAAGTATTGACAGAAGGAGCACCAGCCGTTCTGCTTTGGTTGCGCTATAAACATCCTCTCGATGGGCAACGGCGGGGGCACCGTAGCCTTCTCTCCGAGTATTTGCACGTTGGAGTGTTTCATTGCTCCTTCGTTAGCCTGAATGGAAACATATCGTTTGAATATGGCCGCGATCTCATATTGTGAGAATCTTAGAAATTATCGATTACCGTTTTGTATTTAATAATTTGACACATAATAACCTAGTTAGATATCAATTTATTTTAATCGTATTTAATTGACCTTTTAAGGTAGAAGGTAGTCCATTAGTGAAACGAGGAACGTTGTGCCGTCTGCCACGAATTAGCAGACATCGCCTTAACTTATCAACGAAATCTCGAACTAATTTCGATTTGTTAACTAAAATTTCTAATTTCAAACGTTTAGATCTATCTAAAATTGTTAACTGTGGTAAGAGCAACTTCGAGGATATAATGCTTAAAGGTTAATTAAGCTTATTTTCTTTCGTGTATTTATTTCACTTTAGGACAACTAAAGATCCAGGTTTTAATAATTAACGATAAATTTGACAAACTAAAGCTGACACCAAATACAGTGCATTATAATTGTGTATAAGCTAGGGCCTGTTTTTTATTTAATATTTTATTTTACATCGCAGACAACCTGATGTTAAGTGATAACATAATACTGAAACGCTAGATCGCTTGGCAAGTAGGGTGGCCGCAGTCGAGCCGGGAATCGAACCTGGGATCACTTGCTTCACTGCACCCCGGACGTCGTCCACTCTTCGCAAAGTGGTTCAAATTAAACCTTTGCTATGACTCATGGTACAAACCTTTGCTATGACTCAAGGTACAAACCTTTGCTATGACTCAAGGTGCAAACCTTTGCTATGACTCAAGGTGCAAACCTTTGCTATGACTCAAGGTACAAACCTTTGCTATGACTCAAGGTGCAAACCTTTGCTATGACTCAAGGTGCAAACCTTTGCTATGACTCAAGGTGCAAACCTTTGCTATGACTCAAGGTGCAAACCTTTGCTATGACTCAAGGTGCAAACCTTTGCTATGACTCAAGGTGCAAACCTTTGCTATGACTCAAGGTACAAACCTTTGCTATGACTCAAGGTGCAAACCTTTGCTATGACTCAAGGTACAAACCTTTGCTATGACTCAAGGTACAAACCTTTGCTATGACTCAAGGTACAAACCTTTGCTATGACTCAAGGTGCAAACCTTTGCTATGACTCAAGGTGCAAACCTTTGCTATGACTCAAGGTACAAACCTTTGCTATGACTCAAGGTACAAACCTTTGCTATGACTCAAGGTACAAACCTTTGCTATGACTCAAGGTACAAACCTTTGCTATGACTCAAGGTGCAAACCTTTGCTATGACTCAAGGTGCAAACCTTTGCTATGACTCAAGGTGCAAACCTTTGCTATGACTCAAGGTACAAACCTTTGCTATGACTCAAGGTGCAAACCTTTGCTATGACTCAAGGTACAAACCTTTGCTATGACTCAAGGTGCAAACCTTTGCTATGACTCAAGGTACAAACCTTTGCTATGACTCAAGGTACAAACCTTTGCTATGACTCAAGGTACAAACCTTTGCTATGACTCAAGGTGCAAACCTTTGCTATGACTCAAGGTGCAAACCTTTGCTATGACTCAAGGTACAAACCTTTGCTATGACTCAAGGTACAAACCTTTGCTATGACTCAAGGTACAAACCTTTGCTATGACTCAAGGTACAAACCTTTGAGGCGGCATAACTGTTGGCTTCATCCTGCCCAATCAGTTTCTTAGGGTTGGCAAACACCTTCACAGCCAACTCCCTAGGCAGCAACGGTGCAATGGGTACAGCAGGCTTGTCGCTGCATATGCCGATGTAGCCGCAAAGCTGAGCCGGCTTCAGTTCGGACACGAGGAAGTAGTAGAAGGTGGAGTGGTATTCTTCTACCAGTTGCAGACACTCGGCTTTGAAGCTCCCGGTTTGCTTGCAGAGACCTTGTTTAAAAATAGCTATTTACGTGACTTAGTAATAAAGACTAATTTAAGAGGTGTCTTTTATACGATTCGAGAAAAGCCGAGTACAAAATGGGATATGAGTCAAGAGTTAAAATTACTATTTACATTTGCATACAAAATTTTATCTAAGACCAGGAAAATAATTATAAAACAAACTTTTAAAAAAATCTACGAAATGCTGTACAACAGATAAGTAAAACTTGAAATGAATACTTTTTGTAATGCATTGAAATAAATAATAGCTGGAATCGATTGGCGATATAATATTATTGGATATGTTTTTGTAATAGTAAATCAATTTTATTAAAACAGAAAGGTTGTTATAATTTGATTATCATTTTAAATTTTGCTATTTTATTTATAAATTATGAAACCTCTTTAATATAATATATATAAATAAAGCTTTTATTGCGAATCTTATTATGTGAGTTCTCTCAACTTTTTGTGGTTTTTGGACATTGATATCTTCTGATATCTGATTGAGACGGTGGCCTAAAATTGTTAGGACTGGGGTTTGCAAGAAAAAATGAAAAGAGACCTAACTCACCAACAAGAACTTTGTGGAACTCGACTTCGGTTGTGTTAGCCACTAGTGTGTCCCGCAAATGTTTGATCACTTGTTCGCAAAACTCGCACGGGATATCGCTGGGAAAATTAAAATTATTTTTTAATCCCTAAAACTATCAAAACAAACTAAAGTATATAGATTATTATAGTAAAGAATCCTATAAGGCTCGGAGTCACTCAGCGGGCGATGATCCAATCAGACATGAGGAGATCCATAGAAGAATCTGTATTCCCAAAATAGTTCAACGAGTTGTGAAGCTGGAGCGGCAATGGCCGGGGTACATAGTTCCTTGGGAGTCCCAAGGCGCTTGAGTGGTGACTCCACACCGGTAAAACCGGCACCCTAGGTCAACTTCCAACTATGTGGAAGGATGATATGAAACGCGTGGAAGGGAGCAGCTGGAAACAAGCGGCCCGAGAACGTATCTCTAAAGATCGGCCCTCTCTATAAAAGACCTATGTCCAGCAGTGGACGTAAAAGTCTTGTAAGCGGGACGACGTCCTTGGTTCAAGTTCCCCGGCAGAGATAATCTAGAAATGTATATATGTATAATTTCAAAGTTTCCTCTGGTCTGGTTAGTTGGCAGGCTTCGGCCATGGCTAGTTATCAGCATACCGGCAAAGACCTTCCGCCAAGCGATTCAGTGTTCCACACCTTACATATACCTGTATACATTCCTTATTCGTTATTATAAACACAAGGTTACTTTTCTGTTATTTTGTTATAAGTTATTTTTTCTGTTTTTTGTTATTTGCTGTTTGTTAATCTAAAAATTTTACATACTATATTATTAGCGACATATTAGCGTCGACTTAAGTTATTAGGCATGCTGTAGTTACCTCTAAATTGATTTATATGTATATCCTAACACTTAAGGTTTTAAAAATGTTTATTTTTTTGCATATTATTCTGTTGGTGGCGCTTTGAATAAATAAATAAATAAACACACACTGTGAACATATGTGGACTTTGGTAATAACAAAATGACTTACTCGTTAGCCTTCAAGTCCTTTGTTACGTCGGGGAACGTGTACAGATCGTGCGAATGGTATTTATAAGAGCATTGTCCGCTGAGGTGGCACACGGAGTCAGGGGTGAAGTCCATCCTGACCGCCTCCAAGATGTGTTCGTAGTACTTGAAGACGAGCATCGAACAGGAGTCAGATAGAGAAGCCATGTCTTGGCACACCTGGGAAGACGATATAAATAATCTTAATAATTTAAAAAAAAACGTGAGACGTTTTTTTCTAACAAGACAAATCTGTCTTGTTCTAACTGTATCTAATTAAGTTGAGAGGTAAACCAAGCATCCCTTGTAGATCTCGGCCTTAGTTCAATGAGATAAACTTAGCAACTCTTCTTAATAGAAAAATTGGCAAGTCCTCTAGCAACACAATAATAATGT
The DNA here is from genome assembly GCA_928268935.1 of Lasiommata megera. Classification (NCBI taxonomy): domain Eukaryota; kingdom Metazoa; phylum Arthropoda; class Insecta; order Lepidoptera; family Nymphalidae; genus Lasiommata; species Lasiommata megera. The sequence goes on along the minus strand of OV743315.1, from coordinate 13,442,604 downwards.
ATTATTAAATAGTTAAACTGATTCTTAGGATCCTTAAACTAAACAAGAAATTTCATTGGTTTTTAAATATTTAACATGCAGAACCGTATTTATATTTGTTTAAGCTCGAGTTCCTTATATGAAGGTATATGAACAAACAGAACATGCTATCGTCATTATAAAGATGAAACAAAAAACAGCGAAATTATAGTAAGAGTCTAGTTTGAACCCTAAAAATCAATATCACACATATATATTACATGATAATAGTGTGATTTCTTCAGCGGTATAAAAATGTTTAATGAAAAAACGTAAGCTTGTAATTTAGTACTATTATAGTGTAAAGGATTACGTTAATGATAAAGAACCTTGGGTATGAAATATTGCTCTTAAATAATTTTAAGTGGCATGTGAGATGGTGATAGCAAAAAGAAGATTTAGCCGATTAAGTTTGTGCGCTTCTTCAATTTCACCCGACTAAGTTTGTTGCGGGCTTCTTGTTAGACCAGGGCGCGTTTGGTACCCTCATAGCTTTCGTTTTAAGTTTACGAATGTAGTTATCACCATTAACTCACTTCTACGTAAATAATTGCCGAATCAAAAGCGTCTTTTAAAGGATTATTTGAATAAAGTTTATGATTGATTGATAATAATGTATATAGTTAATGTGTATTGTAGTTAGTGGTATTACAATGCCTGTTTCTTACATTAAGCAGTCCATACAAGAAATCATCGTATTGAGTCTCTTCGAAACGTTTCCTTGCGATGCCAACCGTTCTGCGGCAGTTCGTACAACCTTCTCGTAGCTTCAGTGTTGCATTCTGAAAAAAAATATGTTAAGTTATTATAGCTAAGATAACTAAAAGTTCGAATCACACAATCAATCACACAGAATTAGAAATTCTCAGAATTTACATAACCCAAGATGAAGTCTCAAACCTTTATGTACTTAATGTCAAGTAAATAAAGTTCTTCATTCAAGGTGTTCTACTGCGTTCTCTACTGCGAACAAAGAACTGTCAGGTATTGAATTGTTTACGTTAGAATTTTGAGTACCAAAACGGAATTAGGAAATTGCATATATACACCCCCGTACCTGAGGGAGCACGTTAAGTCTTCGGTTTCCGTTGTTACCACTAATAATGTAAATAATAATCGCATAAGTCCACCATCCTGTATTAGCAGCGATGAGTTCAAAAACTCTCCTCCCACCCACTTAAAAGATAGATGTATGCTGTAACGGACTTTTTTTTGTAACTAGATTCTGTTTAAGGGTAACAATCCCACCATACATTATTTTCATCTAAATTATTCAACTGTCGCAAACTTAGCTGTCCAGATGGCAGGTTTTTATCCGACTTACTTTTATACAAAACTTATAATATTTTAGACAATTTACACGCAGCATCTTTGCACTTCATAGCTTATGTATTATTTTGATGTAAGACCTGTATGGGCTATACAAAATAATGATGTAAGACCTGTATAACTCATGAGAGATTAGGCCTGTGCCCAACACTGGGCCTAATAACGGGGACAACGGGGACAACGGGGATAACGGGGATAACGGGGAATAATTTTAGGCTGATGATGTTCAAAGTAAAAGTGAAACATACATATTCCTCAATGAGTTGGTCGATATGAGCATTATTGCAGAGTCCGGCCACAGAGCACACAGCGTCAGGGTTCATTTGGGACGCCAATGTCTCCACTAATTCGGGAACGAAGTCATCGGCGACCTTCATGCATTCCTTCGCGACCAGCTTGATTGGTATCAGCTTGCAGCTTCCTTCGAAAACCTCTTTCAGTTCTTCCTGTAAGAAAATTAATGGTTGGGGAACTTGGTTGTTAAAGAGAATTTTTGCTAGCTAGAGTTTGATCAATATTCCGAAGTATTGATTGGGTAAATCTATGTAATACAATGAAGTCTCTTGTTACGATATACGGTGCATTTTCGATCAATGTTGCACAAGATATGCTATGTAAAATTTCAAAGCCAGAGCGTCCAAAGTTCTAGTAGGTTCGATTACGAGGCTAATAATTTTAACTGCTAGCTGGACTTGTTAGAAGAAGAGTGCGTTTCAATAATGCAATCAGAAGGTTATATTTTAGACAAGCAAACGGTCATAATTATATTATCAATGTTATTACATATAATTAAATATTCCGTCATTTAATTTGCTTTCTGTACATTAAGTACGCATATTATTTTCCATTTTTTAGGACTTACAATAAATATAAATTTCCATTTCGATCTTGACAACTATTTTCACGGATACTAATGTCAAACACTTCTAGTATATATAGTATTGATCAACTCAGGTTTGTAATTTTACAGCCTAGATAATAGGTTTCAATATTCGAGAGTTACGTATAATTAGAGTACTTTTACAAACGCTAATATGTTATGTTAGATTTTAAAATATAGATTGATTATATCAAAAACTCGAAAAATTCAAAATATGGCAAAGCGTGAAGGAAAATGCATATACTTCGATGGGTAACGTTAAAACAATGTTGTTTAATGGAACGAATGACTCGACTTGCATTGTGAGATTTGTGAGATAAGGGAGAACTGACGGTCACATAAAAACCTATACCACAAGCACACAATATTCCGGGATAAAAAGTGCATGCGAAAAGCTGCCTTGACTTTAATCTATTTCTGTACCAAATTTCGTCCAGATCCGTTCAGTTCATCCGTTTTGTCGTGAGATAAAAACTAACATATCAATCCAAACTTTTCCATATCTAATAGAAGTATTTATATAGAAGTAGGATAACATGAAGGGCAAACTGTCAAGCGGGTCAAGCAATAAAATAAAGAGCTCAAAACCTCGCACCGAAGTGTCAGCGTACTTATAACATTAAATTAAAATAAGTTAAGTATGCATCATACGATCCATGGCCCGCCTTATCGGTCAACGCCCTTTATAATCACAAGGCGGGTGACAATTTTATATAAGAAAAATATTGTGACTGAAATCTGGTTAACGACAAATTTTCTCATTAGGTTATCGAATATGGTGAAATCAGAATCGGTGAATTTAATGTTGGTTATAAGAGATGTTTGCCTGGTGGTACCACCCTACCGACAAAGACGTGTCGCCAAGCGATTTAGCGTTCCGGCAAAATGGCGCGTAGAAACCAATTAGAAACGTGGGTTTACCTTACTACTAACTGGTTAGCCCGCTACCATCCTAGACAGCATCATCACTTACCATCAGGTAAGATAGCCGTCAAAAGCTAACTTGTAGCATAGCTAACAAAACAACAAATTTTCTCTCATTGTAAACTAAACAATTAATAAAAAAATATTGACAATACTAAAATTTTTAATTGTATTTAATGTAGGTGTGAAGCAGTTAATTAAAATCCGATATTTTCCTTAAGTTTACCATCATTACTTCCGACAATACATTCCTTGTTAGCGACACTATACTAAAGTGTGATAATACCGTTTTGTTTCTTTTCATAATTAACTGATTGCTGTTTTTAGTTTTCATACTAATTGAGCCTTAGTTTATTTTGAGTACTTCACTGTACTTATAATTTCTTACTTGCGTACTTTACGTTATACCTTATAGTTTCGTATTTATGTTCGACGACCTCCGTGGCGTAGTGTACGCGCTGTCGCATTATAAAGTTGGAGGTCCTGGGTTTGATTCCCGGCTCGAGTCTGGCCTGGTGGGAGGCTTTGGCCGTGGCTAGTTACCACCCTACCGACAAAAACGTGTCGCCAAACGATCGAGCGTTCCAGCACGATGTCGCGTAGAAACCAATTAGGAGTGTGGGTTTACCATACCCCTAACAGGTTAGCCCGTTTCCATCCTCGACTGCATCAATTACCATCAGGTGAGATAGCCGTCAAGGGCTAAGTTGTAGTATGTAAAAAAAAAATCTTATATGTATATCCGGCCTTACGCACACTTGAAAAGTTCTTCCTATATATAAGATCGGTGGATCTAGTGGGTAACGTTACCTGTGTCTCATTGCTCTCCAGTTGGTCGCGTGCTTGAGTCACCATGTCCTTGCAAATCTTGCAGATGCCGTCGTTATCCTTCGGCACCGTCATTTTCGGCCATACATTTTGAACGCAGTGAGGGGTCGCTTTGCATTCTCGGACCGTACTGAAAGTAAACTTTCATTAAAGATTTAGTCGATTAAGAAAAATTTATTACATTTGAAATCCTCAATAGATTTTTTTAAATTTATTTAATTCAGTCGAGTTTCATTTTTATCCTGCTATTTTATGCCAGTTTGGCGCAATGTTTAGTTTGAATTGAGATCGTAAAATAGTTGTTTTTATATGGGCAATGACAATAAAAATATATTCATAAAGATACGGAAGAAAGGTTTCAAAAACGGTCATTTTGACAATTTAATTTGACATTAGATCATCAGAACAGATTTTCTTAATTTAATTTCATTACTTTAATCTACTGAATTGAATTTGAATGTGTTTCATTGAACACAATATTCATTGTTATTGTCTTATCAAGCGATTAGTGCTTCTATTCTTTAGTCTCGACCGTTTTGTTTGTTGAGTTTGATTTAATAATAACTCTGCGTTAGCTAACTACATATTTATTGACGCTGTACAAGATGTTAGTTTTATAATATTACTTTAGACCAAAATAAACGTTATCTATTTAAGAAAAAAATAGGTATCGATATAGTAAATACATAGAACAATAACAAAAAACATTTGACGCAGCTGCGGTTGAAACAAGAGGAAGTTCGGATCGCCAGCAACTGTGACATTGCTACGCAGTATCTCAAACTTGCAATGTTTTGTAACCTCGAAGTTTATTTTATCATCGCGTCAATACAATAAAGTACTCCACAAATAAATTATTATAATAACTATTGTACACAAGACAAAAATAGGCCTGAATTGATTATGGATGATACAAGTAGGTCTTATTTATCTCTACACTATAGGAAATATACCTACAGCATCAGAACCCAACGTTATTGCCAATTTCGTCGACTTTCACATAAACAGTGACGCGCGTCTCGAAGTTTTTTTTGTCATGTCTCAGTCTGCTTATTTACTGTTGGACCTCATAATCAATATTTTTATCGTGGCTGCGTCAAATGGTGTCAGCAACGTCGGCCCTAAACAGTTTTCGTTCACACGTCGCCAATTATTATGAACGGTATATTACGAGTTAAGGTTGAATTGAATTTGGACTACGCAGATAAAATTAACTTACGGGTAGTTACGGTCAAATTTAATGCTCGTTGAATTTATAATAAGTTTAAATTTATACAAGTTATTAGATAACAGTAACTAATCGTTCTCATTAAATTGAAACAAGATGAATATTCTCTGCTGTGACCAGTTCATAGGCATCTGTAATACTTGAAAAAATTAAACGAATATTGGGTGTTTGATTTTCATAAGTTGCAAAACAAGTTGTCCAATAATACAGAAATTGCCGATTAACTATACAAAAAAATATTTTTTTAAATGTGAAATATTTCCTCCTAGAAATATTGAAAATTACAAAGTTACTAACCTAAAACCATTTTCAAGGTAAGGAGAAGTGATAAACTGTACAGGAACTAATCCCACAATCGCAGATTTTGTTTAATATATTTTTCCTTGTTAGAGGTAGGAGCTAACTTGTAAGTTAAGTTAAAAAGTATAAGAAAATAACTGACCTGAAGTTACTGCACCAATACGATGGTCCCCAAGTGCATTTGCTGGCGCCCACCAGTTGAGCTAAAACAATATATAAATAAATCTATATATATATATATATATACGAGTATAAAAGCGAAAGGTCACTGACGTACTTACTGATTAAACACGAGATCTCAAAAACTATTGTACGTATAAAGCTATAATTTAGCAAGTAGGTAGTAGATAGTTAAAGTATGTCAGCTAAAAAAGGATATTTGGAAATTCCACCCCTAAGGGGGTGAAATTGGTAAGTTATATAGGAGCAATACTAATGTTTTTTTAAACTTTATTCATCAAAACACACTTTCAACCCTATATAGGGATAGAGTTTTAAAAACCCTTGTTAAGGGGTCACTAGAGTTATGGTAATTACAAGTGAAGTGCTTAATGCTTCTGAACCTAGCGGTTTAAGTTCTTGGTCCGTCAGTCCGACATTGTTAAGAATATTGTTTAATAGATAAAAAATAAATATAACATACGTTTCTCCTTGACTGGTTCCACAGCTTTCGGTTTCTGTTAACAAAAGAAATTAAACTTCATATAGTCTCTAACAAAATTATAAATTTATTCCGTTCATGCAATTAGTGCATAGCCACCGTTATCATTACAAGTTCGGAAAATTTGAAGGAGCACGATATCAGTACCGATGAGAGATGAAGCTGTGATAGCCAGTGGATAGGAAGTACGCCTCTTAATCAGAGGTCGGGGGTTCGATTCCGGGCACACACCTCTAACTTTTCAGAGTTATGCGTTTAAAATAACACTTGCTTCAACGGTAAAGGAAAACATCGTGAGGAAATCTGCACACCTGACAGTTCTCCATAATGTTCTCAAAGGCATGTGTAGCCTGCCAATCTGCACTTTACTAGTTGGCGCGGTGGACTATAGCTAAACCCTCCAAACCCTTCTCATATTGAGAGGAGACTCGTGCTCTGTAGTGAGCCGGCAATGGATTGAACAGGATGATGAGAGAGATATGATATTCCGGCGACATGTTGCAACACGTCGCCGTGAACACAGAAATCTAAGCAACAAGAGAATGCTCCAGTGGAGCGAAACGTGCGTAAAGAAGGAAGAAAGGCATGGTGGAAGATCTGTACGGCGTGCTGTACAAATTGGATCGTGCAAATTTGACGATTTAACATGGATTACAGCCAATTAACATAGCCGACATAGCTCAGCGAGTTGCGAAGTTGAAGTTGCAATGGGCGGGGCACATAGCTCGGAGAACCGATGGACGTTGGGGTCCCAAGGTGCTGGAATGGCGACCTCACACCGGTAAACGTAGCGTTGGTAGACCCCCAACAAGGTGGACAGGCAACATCAAACGAGTCGCAGGGAGCCGCTGGATACAAGCGGCCCAAGACCGTGGCCATTGGAATTCCTTACAAAAGATCTATGTTCAGCAGTCGACGTCTATCGGTTGAAATGATGATGATGATGATGATGAACAGCCAATTAATCTTAATTGTATAACCAATTTCGCGTTGTACAGCCATCTCCTGACATAAATATTAATAGCGCAAATGTAAACTCACGTGCTCCTGTATAAGTTTGTCGATCTTGGGATTGTTGCACAGGCCGACCACTGAGCAAACAGCGATGGAGGACATTTCGGTTGCCAGTGTCTCCAACAATTCGGGCACGTATTCATCGGCAATCTTAATACACTCTTGGGTCACCGATTTCATTGGAATCAGCTTGCAGCCACCTTCAAAGATGTCTTTTATTTCTTCCTGTGAAACAATCTCAGATTAAGTCAGTTTCTTTTGGAGTATTTTGTACAGAATAAATGTATACATATAAATAAATTTGGAGTGTCTGTTTGTAATATTGAAATAACCGTTTTTTTCTACATGCATACTTATGAATATACGTACATACACGAAATAAATTTTTTTTGTACAATTTTTGTCTGTATGTTTTTCCGGCTAATCTCTGAAATGGATTATTTTGACGGGATTTTATTTTATTGTCAGGTAGCTGATGTAATAAGGAGTATCTTAGGCTACTTTTACTTTAAAAAAATCTTTTATTTTAGAAAAATAAAGTAATCTTTAGTAAAAATATATGTTTTAAGAGAGATAAAAAACTAGTTTGTTAAACTATAGTTATCATATTGATTCATTTCTATTGTAATGATCTATGATACTTATTTAAGGGCTTCAATGCAAGCGAAGTCGCAGGTAAAAGCTTATTATAAATATTTCAGTATTCATCTTAAGAGTGCTTTATGACTTACCACTAGGTGAGAGTGCCGTTAAGGGTTAACTGAAAAATAGGATAATATAACTCACCATGGTGCCATTGCTCCGCAGTTCGTTGCGGGCCTCCGTCACCATGTCCTTGCAAATATTGCAAACGGCATCGTTATCTTTGGGCACGACCATATTGGGCCATATTCTTTGCACGCAATGAGGGGTTGCTTTGCATTCTCGGCCAGTACTGAAATTAAACATTCATTGCAACCTATCGACATCATGCCGGAACGCCAAATCGCTTGGCGACACGTCTTTGTCGGTAGGGGTAGGGGTAGGTAACGGTCGAAGCCTCCCACCAGACAATATGTCATTCCATCTTTTTCTTGGCCGACCATCACGGCGTAGCTACGAAATGGATTGAAAAGAAACTAGGTTCGATTTGAGGTCCTACTCCGAGATGATGACATAGAATTTCTATCCCGAATATCAGCACGGTTCTCTTGGGAGAGGGGATGAAAGTCAACATGTCTAGTTAGCCTCAATTAAAAAACGCCTCGTTGTTATTTTTTAGCATGAAGGCAGCTTTACATGTAATTTACATGTAAAAATTTCAAGGTCGTCGATTTTGTAGTTTAAGTTACAGAAATCACGGCCCTTTACTTCCAAGTAACTCCCGTAATGTACGGGAACCCTCGAACGTACGGCTCTCACCTTTTCTTTTGTGCTTAATAAAGATTTTTGATGGCGTGATCTTCTTGATTTTATAAAAGCTGAATGTTGTACCACCAGTAAGTATAGTAAGAAACTATAGAGATTATAATAAACATCAGTTGTCAGTTCGTAAACAAATATATCAGTAATATTAATGAACTCTAAGATTAATGTCTTATTTCTTCAAAGCATGAATAGTTTACCTGAAGTTACTGCACCAATACGAAGGGCCCCAAGTACAACGATTGGCGCCCACCAGTATTTCTAAAATAATTAAACAAGTTATATTGGGAGTCCAATTAACAGCGTTTTTCATATAAAGAGTATAGATTTAATTGTTTGTTTATTTTCAATAGATAGTCTGATAGACTGAAGCAATTTCAATTATTTCAACTTTAGAAAACTATTACATTAGTACCCAAAAGCTATTATTGCAGTATTAAAAATATTTTAGCCTGAAATAAAGGTATTTGGTATAACAGCCGCCAGAAAAGCGCTACCATCTTGATCTCGATTTAAAAACAGTTCGCTCAAGCATTTGCATACGAGTAAGCCAAAATGACGCAATTCATTCTGAAAATAATTCAAAATTTAACTGTTCATTATCGTCACAAGTGATAATGTAATCATCCTTTCAAATAAAGTTATCTTACATTTAACTTTATCCTTTGCCCTTTACAACATTTTCAGGTATTATGTGATACATAATTACAGTTAAAATACTGTGGGAAGAGTATAGGTGATCGTGCACGGGCATTGTTATGAAATAACATTAATTACGTTTGGAAGCCCCGGGGAGCAGCTAGTTTAAAATAAAATGCTTACGTTTCTGATGGACAGGTTTTTCGGTCTTCTTGTTCTGTTAACAAATAAGAAAAAAATCTCAGATTTATTTTCTCTGTGTAATAGGCACAAAAATAGTTTATTCTTTCATCGATGAAGTAAATAAAAGAACATTATATTCAAAGGCTAGAAATTAGAGTGGATAAACCATCTGACTTGTAAGAAAAAGGTCAGAGCTCTGCTGAACTAGTCCCTAGCTAAGTAAAAGTAGATTTGTCTAGTGATTTTTTATTGAAACATCTTCACTATAAACTATTCCAATGTTTACAATCAATTTGCAACAAAATGCAACCCGTTGAGACTAATATCTCCGTTGATCTGTACCAGAACCTCGCCAAACTTAATACTAAATGTTAAAATCTTTACATGAAAAACTAACCATTAAAATATTTTCTTATACCCTGCGAGGGCCGCCTTGCTCTGTTTCATAAGATTTTTATAGAAATTTAAAAAAGTTAACGCTTAAATTGTGACTGGTTTTACTACTGGTTGTACTTTCCAAAATGAGAACTCCTTTACTAAGTTCCAAAAATGGTTACTTACCATTAGCCTATCCAATTTCTCGCTACCGCACATGCCTATGATCTGACACATGGTCTCGGGCGTGGTGGACGAGTTCAGCACGTGACCGAAGTATGGACCTAGACGGGCGACGTTGTCCTTGCACATCCGGTAGATGTCCCGCGACAAGGTGTCACGGCATGTGGACAGGATTCGAGATTCCAAGTATTCCTAAGAAAACAAACAATGAGTTTTGAATATGATGACTCTATCGTATAGAATCTATACTTACGGATCTAAAATATGGTCGCTTACTATCGAAAAGCAATCTAGGAAATCTTAGTCACACATCTATCCGTAACAGAGACTAGATAACAAAATAGCAAACCTTGGGTCAAGTGTGACCTGGCCTATCGCCTAATTGTGATTTTTCTCGATCTTATGGAATATTAACGAGTCTAAGGAGAATGTTTTTAGTTCTGCGATCATAACCGCCCGGAAGGGGTCTATTTTATGAGATCAGTAGCTAGTCTTTTTGCTTTGAAAACGGTCCGGAAGCGGTGTATCAAACCACATCCTTACACAAGAGATCGTCCAAAATATAAATTCAAAGGGGATATCTTATCTGCCTCTGGTTTTACACTACTGAAAAAATGGTACGGTCTTACAATTCATGTGGCTGTGTGTATATAATATATAATAAAGGACTGCTAAGCCCAATTAATTTGTTTCAACAAAATTCAACACTAAAGATGATACCTTGTTGATTTATTTAAAACATTTAAGTTGTTAACAATGCCGAATGGTTTTATTAAAAATAAAGCTCGATTTTTTTCTTTAACATTCGGTACGTTTAAAGTTTCGGTACGAAGTATAAGGGCAATATTTACATCGTTGATCATCTCCTTGACATCCTTCAGTTCCCTGAAGAGATGGACGAACTTGTCGGAGACCTCGTTGGAGGTGAAGTCATCGCGTTGCTGCTCCCACACAGTGCCGATGCAGTGGCCCACCGCGCCGCAATCTGCCGCGTTCCTGTGGTCAATCCATGTATTAGTCAGCGGACTTCAACCTCACATCATACAAATAAATGGATTCAATTTAGTAATTTATTATTTACAAGGGTCATCCCGCTTATATTTTTGCTTCTCAACAAGGCGAAGTAACCGTTTGTTTTCCTGCCTTTGTGGCCTAAGTGTTAAGGAATAAAAAGAGTAAACAATTTTTGTTAATATAGCATTAGTGTTAAATTGGCCTATGATGAGGGAAGAAGGCGTGCGTTGGTCCGATCAGCCCTGCACTCGGTACATCATTCCACGCCGCACTACATAATGCCGGAAACAGAACCATCTGGAGATACATCGAACTTAACAAGGTGATCCACGCTAAGGATCGCGACCCTCAGTAATGAGCAAAACAGAGAAAACCTATAGTGAAATCTTCGACCTATAAACAGTAACTAATGGAATTCTTGTTTTGTTTTATGGAAGTATTGTTATTACTTTTTTGTTATTCGCAGAACAAAACTGTGTGAAATACATAAAAACAGGAAGTAAGCTATATGATTACATATCATGCCGTTACAAACCATTTTGTTTCAACTATAATTTACAAAGACATGTCTGTGGAGATGATTTATAATATGGACAGCATATACGGTCAAAGTTTACCTTATGTAGTTCGTATTAAAGATTATATTTCTGTAATACTGATATTAATTTTAGAAACGTCTCGCCAGGAGCGTTGATTATGTCAGTGCGGACTAATTTGGGCTTTATAACAAAGTTTGATACCTACCGTTCCATTACACTTTGTTTCCATACTTATAAACCTCGAACTCGAATCTGGATTCGGCTGCTACACGCATGCATAATTACTCTAATCGACGATCATTATCATCATGATCAACCCATTACCGGCTCACTACAGAGCACGGGTCTCCTCTCAATATGAGAAGGGTTTGGCCATAGTCCACCACACTGGCCTTGTGCGGATTGGCAGACTTCACACGCCTATGAGAACATTATGAACTCTCAGGCGTGCAGGTTTCCTCGCGATGTTTTCACCGTTAAAGCGAGTGATATTTTAATGTTTTTTTTTAAAACGCATAACTCCGAAAAGTTAAAAGGTGCGTGCCCGGATTCGAACCGCCGACCTCTGATTAGGAGGCTGACGCCCTAACCACTAGGCTATCACCGCTTACTAGGCTAATCGACGATAATAATATAATATGCTAAATAGACACTATATTCAAATTAACTAACACAAAACAAAAAAAAAACTTATTACAAAAGAAAACCTTTTTTATTATTGTAAGTTAGGCTATGCATAAGGCTATGCAAAACCTAACTAGGCAAGTGTTTTAATAATTTTCTTTTGAAATTGTGCAGTTTGTCTTTAAAAATCATCTTTATAATATAATCACGCTATATCGATTCTTGCTCAACTAGAATTCTGTATGGATTGTAACGTCACCTCATACATATAAATCTCTTTAGGCACATGGAAGGTTACGGTTGAATAATAAACTGACATACATAATTATATGAACACTGAAAACATCAAATCAACCAATACACATTTTTTTCGTCGGTTGTTTAAAATAATCGTCAGTATTACAGATGCCTTGATTTAAGGCATGCATAACAAAGTCGCAATGAGTGAGCATTTGGCACGAACGGCTTTCGTGGAGTTGACACTGGGTGGTTTAGGCAGGAAGAAGGTACTAGGGCGAGTGGGACTCGTACGGAGAGTTTCAATTCAGAATAGCTTTATTCATACAAACCTATTACAGGCATCTATTAAGCGTTCATATATAATATAATATAATTTTTATTATTTAAATTCATGAGGATTCCGTAATATTAAGAAAAAAATTGTTTCGCTTCCTCTGGAAATTAAAAGAATCCGTGTTCAAATTTTTCAATTTTATAATTATCCATCTTACAATATTTTGAATAGTAGAATGAAACTGTAATGAATATCTTACATTTGACGCTACAGTCGTTATAAGCCTGGTGAAAGGTATACAATAATACATTAATTTCGGCGCCAGTGGTATGTGGACCGTTGCTTGATTCAATAAAGAACTCAGACCACGATGGCCGGCGATGTGTATTTAAATAACGCCGCTTTCAATACTACTTTTAGTATGAATTTTGAATTAATAAATTTAGTTCCGTTATTTCTTTAAATCTATGACAAACTTACATTTTAATATAATCAAAAAAAAAAAAAAAACAGAATATAAGAAGATATCAATATGTTGTGCTATGAACTTCGCTGTCTGGATTTGTTAAAATTTCCTGCTAATGGTAAGGCAGCGACCTATTTCTATGATCGGTGTCTTCGCGGTATATTGGAACGGTAAATCTCTTGGCAGTATGTTAGTGGGATGGCAACAAGCCGGAACAGCCCAGAACTGCCGCTGCCGGGACCTTCCACCTATTTAATAGCGTTCACAACTACGCTAGACCTGTACTTGGAAGGTCGTCAAAAAAACTGAACAGGCTGAATATTTACTAACTTCACTTCGTCGCGTTTCCCACACCATTATTATTGTTTCAATATTGTCTCGAGTTCTACCGCCTGTCATGACACACAACACTGATTCAAACATGATTCACATATAACTTGCAATAAAACGTGGTAAATTACTCAATTCAATGAGTGAAAACGATTATTTACTTTACCAGTTGTTGTTTGTTGGGTCAACTAATAAGTATAACTTGTTCTTACCTACCTATTGAATGTTATTTATCAACTCATTACAATACATTAATTTACGAGTTCGTTGTTTACTTGCTTCATGCTTTGTTCTTTCAAAAACGCAGTAGATACCCGCATTTTTCATGTAAAATGAAAGACGAATGCTTTATACAAATATGAAAGCTCGATTACTCCTGATACTGAAAATAAATTATCTATCAATCCATAATGTTAAGTTCGAAGATTTCTTCCAGGTATGTTGAAAAGCGTCATAAACGAATTAACCGGTTTTAAATCGAATAGTAGATTGATTAATGAACATTTTGATTTCAATCTATGGTAGTGGATGGGTTGGACTTATACCTACTTTATTCATTTAGTATGTTACAATCAAAAATAGAAACAGATATATATATCTATATATCTATTTTGCCTTTTGATGATTGCTTTAGTTAATTAGTAGTTAATTAAAACCCAATAGTAATTATACTACACATGCAAGCATTGATGTTTTGTATTGGTTCCAACATAAGCCGTCGACCCTGGTTGATGCCAATTTATCATAATCATATGATATTGTTACAGCGTGGAGAGTCGAAATTCTAAATCCCCTCCATTGAGAGAGGAGAGACTTTCTTAAGCTAATTAGGTATATATAATAAGGATAAGTTTGTCTTGAGCCTATCAGATCAGAACCCGAATTGAACCATAATAGCATTAGTTAGAAAATTATATTATTTCACAACAATATATTATAAACAATTCTTATGGTTTCCATAGATTTGCCACCATGGATAATCTTTTGGAGTTTCATAATATAATCAATTAATCAATGAATGAAGAATCGAAAGAGAAACTTTTTATACACAAAGAAAGTTTGTCAGTACAATATTTCAAGTTTTCAGGAGGGCAAGAAGAAACTTACCTTAGGCTTTGGCACCAAAATTCAGGTCCTTTTGAACATTCTTTTGGGGCTTGTCTTGCTGCAGACAAACCTGAGAACAAAATTAAAATATTTAAAAATAAAAAAAATGCACTTTAATTCAGCAACCTTATAAAGTTGAGATTTCATATATTAAATTCAATATCAATTTCATAAATTCTTAAACACAATTCATAAATGAAACTTGTGTTGACTTATGTCTGATGTCAATGACTAATCTCATATACTCGTCCATGTTTGATGAATTTGTATTAAGATTGATTTATAATTTCTTTTGGGCGTTGGTAGTGTTAATTCAATATCTTCTGCCTTCTCCAGGATTAGAACAAAATATTTGTAAAGAGTATATTTTGAGTTGTATTAAGAATAAAGATGTTGAGAAAAATTAAGCATAATTGTTCAGTGTGTGTTTCTTCCGAAATGAAGAGAATGCTTATCAATCCTTTGAAAAATGACCTCATCAAACCATCATACACTGACCTATGAAAATTATTTTGGTATAGTGTGATTTGCTATGGTATCACAGATAATTGTTTTTTTTTTTATAAATCGCTTCACTGTTTTGAATGATTTAAATTTTATTTATAGAAAAAAAAAATACATAAAACTAGGAATATAAAAGTGGTGATAGCCGCAGTACCTATAACATTCAGTTTCCCTATTGGAGGAACAGTGTTCAATACAACTCTGTTATATTTGTTGTTAATATAATCTAAGCAATTTTGAATAAAATATAACTGGCTTTAATATAGGAAAACAGTGAGAAGAAACATGCATGCCATAAAATACCATAATGTTCTCAAAGGCATCTTAATT
Organism: Lasiommata megera; assembly: GCA_928268935.1. Classification (NCBI taxonomy): domain Eukaryota; kingdom Metazoa; phylum Arthropoda; class Insecta; order Lepidoptera; family Nymphalidae; genus Lasiommata; species Lasiommata megera. The sequence continues at coordinate 13,427,210 of OV743315.1, read as the reverse complement.
CTACAAATCTGCACTTGGACTTGAACTCTGCTCATTTTGATAGAAGACCCTTTAGGGTTGATAATGATGAAGATGAATACATATGAACTTAATGTATAATACCTACATATTATTATAATAGTAACAAGTATTATAGTTTGCTGTTCATTAGTAATCTTTATCAGCTTTGTAATGTGAGCCAATAACCTTGTAAGCAATAAGAATATGCCAGATAGTTCATGTTCAAAGTACCTACTTCTGTTTAAAAATTATGACTACACTGTAAATAGAGTGAGTAAAAGATTAAAACTATTATCATAGTAGGTATAACAAGCTGTTTTGTTTAAATTTATTGATAAACCCTTTGGTACATTTTAATTTTCCCACGTTAAAGAGTCATTATTTCAAAATATATAGCATACATATTTCATTGCATATTTTTATCAAGATTGGTTAAGCTGTAACAGCAGACATATACCTAATATGTCAAAAAGATGTCAGTTACATCCAAGCAAAACATAGCTAACAAGCATCTGATAAACAAACAGACAATTTCACATTTATAATATTAATTATAGAAACCCAGGCCTCACCACTTATAAAACCACAGCATTTTAAGTGGCATGTGAGATGGTGATAACAAAAAGAAAATTTAGCTAGCTAAGTTTGTTGTGGGCTTCTTCTTAAACTGGAGTGCGTTTGGAACCCTCATAGCTTTAGTTTTAAGTTTACGAATGTAGTTATCACCATTAAATCACTACTATGTAAATTATTGACGTGTCAAAAGTGCCTTTTAAAGGACTATTTTAATAAAGATTATTTGAATTTGACAGCACCAGGGAGGTGGTCCATATTACAGTACATTAAGAGGCAACAACATCATTAAGATTAAAGTAACAACAAATTTAACAGTAGAATGAGGTACAATTGTTATTAAAAATAAAACCTTCAATAAATTTAAAAGACTACAATATTGCTTTGTAATGTATTCTCACATTATTTGCTTACACAGTTGGTTGTGCCAAATGACACACATGATACCACCTGTAAGTATTAGTTATATTGGAATAAAAATATTCTATGAGGCTTTTAACCTGATTTAGTCTTAGTATCATGAATATTAACAATTAGTTCACAATCACTATTTATAAGTGCAGTATAACTATTTAACTTTACATTTGTACTGTTAATTAGTTGTTGTTTCAATTTTGAATACAAACAACATCCCAGACAAAGATAATAAAGATGACCTTTTGTCCTTTCTTCTAAAAATATTGATATAACTGTAAAGTAAATCTACAAATTGCTTTAAATAAAGTCTAATAGTGATAAAAAATGGCCTAGATTGTTTATTAAATACATATTTTTGGCCATAAATATTTCAGTCGAAGACTGAAAATAGCTGCAGAAGTAGTGGTTTAGCATAGTCAACTTTGTGATTATTAAACTGTTGGCCACCATTATTACCACTAATAAGAAACATTTCATAAAATTGTTTAAAGCAGGATGGTATGGAGAGAAAGAAGAAGAAGCCTTTGTCCACCCATATATCATTAAAACTGAAGAGAAAGGTGGATGACTTTTTCAATAATACTTGAAATGAATATTTGTTAGACAATAAAGGGATTTGCAAGATAAAGTCCTCTTATTTATATCATCATTGTTCTAAATGAATGAAAAACATAGCCAATGTTGTTTATGTATAACTGACAACATTCACTAAATTCACAAAAAGATGCAGCATACCCTCCCATAAAATTATAATTGCTGGCCATCTTGGTAAGCTTGTTATTTTATTATATTATTTTATACAGAATCTCAAAAAGATCCTTATACACATGCATATTTAAGTAATCTCTTCAGCTAAAATTCAGTTGTGAATAATTACAATAAAGGTATACAATATACTATATACCAATGTAATGATGGTATAAAATTCAAATCAATTCAAACACAAATTGCAAATTGAAACAGTAAATGGGAAGGTATTAATTTACAATAACATGAACCCATCCTGTTTGCACTTTGTGCTGATCACATGTAACATGATATTTTAATAACACTGATAAAGTACCTAAAGGTGACTCAGTGTTTGCTTCTGTGTGAAATTAATATGTAAAGTAAATAGTGCTCTACTGTTTGGCTGATTTTAAAGTAAAAGCAATGTAAAATTTACATAACTTCTACTTATTTCTAGGTATACAACTACTACAATATTCTAGTAACATCCATAACCTTTAAAGATGAGTAACTTACATACACTAAGTTCAGTATGTATATTAATCATGGGTCAACATAAAAACCCACTCTTATAGAATGACCCATAAATGTAGATGAGATTAAATCTAGACTAGAACAAAACTTGTTTTCTATCAACATAATATGTAAGTCTGAGAATGGTAAAAACAACAAACAGACTTTCATAATTATATTATTGTATTGAATATTTTTAGAGAAATTAATTTAAGTTTTTTTTGTTACTGCACGATCTGCACAAAATAATGAATAACAAAGCCGATAAATAACTGTAATCTAATTATGAGGTACAACGGTCAGATCATAAATTTGCACATTACTACACGAAAGGAAATTGCATTGTTACAAGGACAAAAACAACGATATTAGCGCTAAACATTTGTTCCTAAATATAAAAAAAAGTAAAAGTACCCACCTGTACAACACAAAATGGTTAACGAAAGGAGCCACACAGCAAGTGTGTTTGTCATTTTAACACCCGCAATTTAGTTTCTGAAGACCTCTTTCAATGTTTGCGCTTTTAAGACTAACAAAAACACCCATTAATTTACGCTTTGTTGACGAATTTATTGCGTATCGATATGATCGACAAATGTCAAGTCATGAATGATTAATCATTGTCACAGACAATAGATTGCGACATGTGTCAATTTCAAACAGATTATAAACGTTACGGTCGTAAGGGGTATTTATTTGTATATTATTAGTTAAAGTAAATATTTCAAGAAACTAAGTACTTAAACCTTATAGCAAAAAAAGAAATTAAATGATTAACATGTGCTTAGTTTTTATATATTAATAGTACGAAACTTTAGTTGAATTTGTTTTTCTACTTAACAATAGATGGCGGGATCTGCAATATTCCATACTACTTGACAATAGATGTCACTTATTGTATTGCACAATAAGAAAAAGATTTGAAAACTCCAAAGAATACTAAGATGTGATTGATTACTACGCGAACCAAGGAAAGGTAATTCTTTTTTACCACCTTTATTCTTTATTTATATATATTATTTACCATTTTTATTGCTTACAAATTTTAGTACGTACCACAGTTTTTACAATTATAAAATTATTATAAGTAGGTAGGTATATATTTCTAGTAAATAAACAAATATTCGATCAAATTATGTGTTTGGTATTTATATAATTCAAAAACTAAAGTATTTACTCGCTTTTGTCTGAATTTTTATATAAGTAGGTATATGTAGTTATGTAGTTTTTTTTTGGTTATTTTTATTAAGGTAGGTTAGTTTATGTTTTATAGCAGATGCTGAGTGGTTTATTTGGTCGATATTACCATAAGCTTAAAATATTATGTTACTTATATCATCATCATGATCAAACCATTAACGGCTCACTACAGACCACGGGTCTCCTCTCAATATGAGAAGGGTTTGGCCATAGTCCAACACGCTGGCCATGTGCGGATTGGCAGACTTCACACGCCGTTGAGAACATTACGGAGAACTCTCGGGCGTGCAGGTCTCTTCACGATGTTTTCCTTCACCGTTGAAGCAAGTGATATTAAAATTGTTTAAAAAAGCACATAACTCTGAAAAGTTAGAGGTGCATGCCCGGATTCGGATATAAAAGTTAAATAGCTTTCGTTTTTAATTATATTTATTTAATTGACCGCAGGTTTTTTTTTTCTGACAATATTATATATATTAATTATTTTTTTTCTCTAGTTTATTTTTGTTGGATACTTACGTAATTTTACGGCGACAGCCGACAGGCATTCTTCAGTCATTTGTCTTCAATTAGACGTAAACAGTTACGTACGTCACCTACTAACCGAATAAGTCTTCGAAAAAAGATGGCTTCATTCATATAAACCTAATACAGTTATCTATGAAGCGTTCATATAAATAATACATTTAACTAAACTAAACAAAAGCTAGGAGGGTACCAAACGTGCCCAGGTCTAAGAAAAAAGGTCTAAGAAGAAGAAAAAAAAAGAAAGGTCTAAGGTCACAGCAAACTTAGCCGATTTTTTGTCATCACTATCTCACATAGCCAATAATTAATTATAAATAGCTATAAAGTTAGACCATTACATACCCAAGCTTTCTTATCGTTTTCTAATCCTTAATATCGTAATAGGATTTTTTATAAGCTTACGTTTTGTAATAACTTTGAACTTATTGAGAGACATCTCAAAAATTTCAGTTGGTAGTTTTTAATTCATTAATTATGCATGCACCGCAACATACTGTCATAGCTGACTATGACAATATAGTGCGGTGAAATTGCAATCTCCAGAGTTTTCCGGTACACAATTAGAGGTGTTCCCGGAGGTCAGAGTCGGGTCTGTAATAAAATTAAGAAGACGCCCCGAGCATCGCGGTAACTCGATGCCTTTGCTGACCGTAAAACAAATCCGCTACGAGCCTTCGTCCACAATAGAGACTCCATAGTCATACAATTTTATAGAACTTTTTGACTGACCTCCAAGATACGGGCTATCCTAGTTTTGGGGTCAGGGTAGTGTAAGTAAAATTGTACTACTTTGAAAAAAAACAAACGAATATTATTATTAATATTGAAAAAAAAACTCTGTGTGTTATAATCCTTAAGCAATACCTGCCTTTTAAATTATTATAAAAAAAACCTACCTATTTCGAAATCAAAGTGAGATTGATTGGTACATGGTAAACCATAAAACTTTGCTAGCGTAGTTACGTTGAATTCACCTAAGAAAAACAGTTAATGACATGGTTTAAGAAAATGCGTTAAATGTTTTAGTGATAAGTGTATTATAATAAGAAGTTTTGCTTTTTCAATTCTTCGATAGTTGGTGCTAATATAACTTTACTAATGAATAAATTTTAATTTATAATCTAATTTCATTTCTGGATAGAAAATCACAATAGGAGCTGAGTATTATAAACCTTGTTTTTGCGTTTTCTGTAAATTGAAATCGAGATAGAAATTTAACTGCTGAAATAAACGAAACCGAACTTTGCCTACATTAATCAAAATGCAAATTTAATGCTAATTAAATTGATTTCAAATTTTGATGCCCTCCGTAGCTCATAGGTATATATGTCGCATAATAAAATACATCAAAATGAGTTTTCCAATCTACCCGGGAATCTAGAGCTGGCAGTTACCACGATTAAAAAGTTAGTTAAGCCATTCAAAGGAGCAATGACGCATGAAGGTATCTTGTCTCATTATGGTGATATCGAAATTTGACGACCTCCGAGGACGGCCCACGCAGCGCCTACGCATTATAAAGTACGAGGTTCTGGGTTAATTCCCGATACGAGTCCGGTCTGGTGGGAGGCTTTGGCCGTGGCTAGTTACCTCCCTTCCAATAAAGCGATTTAGCGTTCCGGCACGATGTCGCGGAGAAAGCAAATGGGAGTATGGGTTTACCATACCCCTAATAGGCTAGCCCGCTACAATCTTAGCCTGCATCATAATAGTAGATATAAATAAAATGCTAAAATGGGGTAGTGACGGAAATCGGTTAAAAATTATTTTTGCCGATATGTAATGCCCTAATTTTTTAATATGCAAAGCTTGATCATTCATTTATATCAGAAATATAAATATATAATCATCGTAACTATCTAACTTCAATCAGTCAATCATAAACTTTATTCAAATAATCCTTTAAAATGCACTTCTAATGCGTTAATTACATAGTAGTGAGTTAATCGTAATAACTACATTCGTAAACTCAAAACTAAAGCTACGAGGGTTCCAAACGCGCCCTGATCTAAGAAGCCCACAACAAACATAGCCGGGTAACTTTTCTTTATAATATCATGCCATATAATTTTTTTATCTAAATTATCTTATTTCTCAAAAGTTTTATAGGTCGTGAAAAATCCATATTATATAAAAAGACACTCATGTGTTTAGGTATTATAAGAATAGTCGTTAGATCATAATGGTTAAAGAAAAATCAGGTACCAGGGTATAAGGAAATGAAAGAACGTTTTATACGGTATGAAGTCTCCACGGGTGGTCACGTATGCGATGTCCATATTCTGAATAACACTTGAATGAAGCGGTCGCGTCCTAACGCACTCACATTCTTGTTTGTCCTCATACTGTACACCACGTGACTCGACTGCTAGCTACGTATACCACCCAACCATGTAAGACCTTTTTATACAAACTTACTGCTGCTCTGATATCTCGTAACATTTATTTTCAGCAAATACTTTTCTTTGTTGTAAAACAAACCGATTTCTCATAATTTACTAGTTAGTACGTCTTTCTAAGCTCTTCTGAATTAACTTATACTTAAAATTTACTTAAAGTCTCTACTTTCAAATCTTGGAAATCTGCAAGTCTGAGAGTTTATAATGTTCTCAAAGGCACGTGAAGTCTGCCAATCCGCATATGGCTAGCATGGTGGACTATGGCAAATATCACTTGCTTCAACGGTGAAGGAAAACATCGTGAGGAAACCTGCACGCTTGATTGTTCTCCATAATGTTCTTAAAAACGTGTGAAGTCTGCCAATCCGCACATGGCCAGCGTGGTGGACTATGGCCAAACCCTTCTCATATTGAGAGGAGGCCCGTGCTCTGTAGTGAGCCGAGAATGGGTTGATCATGATGACTTATGTTACATATATATATGTCTAGGCAAGTGTAACCAGGCATTCTCGAATCAAGCCCATCCCAAGCCAGACCTCTTCCGTCGTTGCTGAGCGCTACACTCAAGTGCATTATAAAACAGCACGTGTGTTTGAACAGTCTTTATCCGGAGTGCTTGCGTAAAAATATTGCAGTCCAGGAGTCGCGAAGTCGGCCCGCAGTTAGGGAAGATTTGTCGCGCTCCCGCCAACTAATGCTATACTCCTTGTAAGTAAAAATTATTATTATCGCCCGCCGAGTTGAGCCGTTGATCCCTAACTAGCGAGCGGCTCTAGACGCGGGACTTTCCTTTTCTTCTCAACTATAACTCTTTTTTATTGCCTTCCCGTTGCACCGCTGCCCGCTGGATTACCACTGGCCTAACTGATCGCTCCGTAAACTATCGGGGCTATGGAATCGACTTCGAATTTTCTTTTCAGTTACTAACGTGAATTAATAGATACCTGGCTCTACATTTTCTTAGACTATTGACTGTGCTGCTTACCTATTTTCAGCAGAGAATTTTATATAAAAGTCTTATTGGTGCAGTGGTTAACATGTTCGGTTATGAAAAAAAAATTAAAATTTATTTGTTCACATATTACAGTATCCGGTAAGGCTGAGACCTTCTGTAAGCGGTGATAGCCTAGTGGTTAGGGCGTCAGCCTGCTAATCAGAGGCCGGAATTGGAATCCGGACGGACGCACCTCTAACTTTTCGGAGTTATAGGCGTTTTTAAACTTATAACTTTTCGGAGCCATGTGCGTTTAAAAAAAAAATTTAAATATCACTTGCTTCAACGGTGAAGGAAAACATCGTGAGGAAACCTGCAGGCCTGAGAGTTCTCCATAATGTTTTCAAAGGCGTGTGAAGTCTGCCAATCCGCACATGGCCAGCGTGGTGGACTATGACCAAACCTTTCTCATATTGAGAGGAGACCCGTGCTCTGTAGTGAGCCGGTAATGGGTTGTTCATGACGATGGTCACATAACAAGTTTTTAATATTTAACAAGTTTGTTCGGTTAAAGATCACGTCTACGTAATCTATAGCCGAACATGTTCACTATCTCTAATTTACTGTGCTATACTTACCTATTTCTAGAGAAGCAATGTAATTGTATTTAAAAGTATGACTGCCTTGGTTGTGAAGTGGGTAGCTGTGAGACTACATATCACGAGGTTTCGGTTTTGAATAAAGGGCTTAAAAGTGATACGTATAGGGGTTTTCTAACTTAATACCTAATGCTCAACACCTCCTCGTCATGGTTACAGTTTGGCGTTTTTCAAACGTGTCCATGATTGGATGTTCAGCCTCCATCTTGATTAAGATCTCTAATTCGTACTGATATGATAAAGGCGAAAGTGGGTTTGTTTATTACAAATGCGGGCTCGACACTGTTCTTTATGAAATTTGACACTTATATAGCTTACACCTGTATACGATTTCTATATAGGATATTATTATTAACAATGGACGTTTTGACTCCGGTAAAACACATCGTTCTTGTATTATTAAACAGAATACGAGATAAACGCGGTTGAAGTCGCGGGCAACAGCCCACAACGGAGCTGCGTGGAGATTCTAAGCTCTAGGTCTCCCTGAAGAGACCAGGTCTTTCTAAGTACCAGGCTCTATTCAGGCCAGTGGCCTTATCACTGGGAGGTGCCATTTTCTGGGATTTATGTTTAGGAATTTATAATTTTTAAATAATCTTTGATCTGGTCTAATGGGAGGCTTCGGCAGTGGCTAGTTACCACCCTACCGACAAAGGCGATGGAATATAGATTTCTTATAAGCGCCACAATCCTAACAGGTTATCCCGCTACTATTTTAAAAAAGCTACTATCTTAGACCAATGTGGTCTAAGATAGTAGCTTTTTTTTTCGGACTGTCTTTTAGCTGTACTAACCCTATTGGTTGCCACAGCGTAACCGGGCTGTGTAACTACTATCATGTATATGTACTATCATGTATTTATCATGTAACACCAGATTGTATTGCAGTCACTTTAATGGAAGTTAACTTGTAATAGAATTAACAAAAAAACTTAAACATTTTCATATACATAGGCGGTAGGTACTGTGACGACGGCCCATTTTCATTTACCCAACAAACGGAACATCCATCCTAGAGTGCAATACAATACTTACATAAACGCGGAGGGTCGAGGCGGTCGATTAAGGAAGAGTGCACTGTTGCTCAGCAACGCGGCCATCTTGCCCACCCCAACCCCCCACCCGGCAACCCCCCACTGTAAACAACGCTGTATCGTTGCACTGAAACACTCGACATATTAAAAAGGTTCTTGAGTTTCTGAAAATTTTCTGCCCATTGAATGCTAACCAAATATTTATTACAAGTTAAGCCTTTAGAAGTTTTTTTTAATATATTATGAGAAGTGAAGTTTATAGTATATATTGTATTGTTATTAATTCATTATAACATATTGTACATAGTTAATAGTTATAAATGTATATTATATATATATATATTTTAATTTATATATATCGGCGCGAAGGAGTTATTAACTTCATTCAGCGGCGCCAAGAACCTCGAGAATTCAATAATTACCCACATATTAACTCTTGATGATTTTGCTAACACAATTTAGACAGTGACAATCAATTTTGTACAAGCATGCTTTCTTATTCTCGCTCGAGACATCGGACTGTTCGGACCTCTTAGTTATTGTCGCAATAAAAGTGTAAGCCCGCAAGTTGTGGTTTTAATTACTATGAGCGAAAGTAAACAAAATCGTGACGTCAGCAATGCTGACGACACTCTTACAAAAAACAACTCGGAGGCCCTTGACCCGTCATATATTATTATTATAAATTTATATATAATATAAATTTAGATAAGAAACACATAAGGTATAGATAGATTCGTTTTGAATACTTACCTATTTAGTTTTGAAAGGTTCACTGTTCTTGTTTAGTTAAACTATAAAGGTCTACCGTCCAATACTACAGTAAAGCATATTCGTTTTACCAAAGAAAATCCTGTAACTTATCAATGATCTTATTCAGCTAAGAAAAAAAATACACTCTACGCAATTACCTTATCCTTCAAGCAATCCCTGGCAATGTTTTATCTATTTTGATATCATTCTTGCACTTTTGTTTATAATATCTTCTTTGTAGTTTTAAACAATGTTAGGTAATTAAATAATGTTTAATACAGTAACTAAGAGGTGAATTTGAAATCGATCTATTCTTTACATTGATATGAATGAACTTTCAATTAAAAAGCCGCTCATTCCGGTTAATTCTTGGCGAGGTGAGTTAAAAGGAAAAAACTTTAAACCCCGTGCGAGCTGCAGCTAAATGAATGTTAAACGTTCAATTTCTCGGGAACGCTGCAAAGATAAATGGTGACTATTATTCATGGCTGAAATCCTCTGCGCTTTGCTATTGCGAAATTAATACAGCTATTCTCATAATCCTGAAAAACTTAATTTACGAAAAAAAATCCTATATTCTATATCCTATATTCCTATATATGTTACAAATGTGAAAGTGGGGATGTCTGTTACTCAATAAACCATAAACGGCTGAACGGGTTCGGATTAAATTTGGCAAACATGTAGCCTTTGACGTGGAAAAGAACATAGGCTACGTTTTATCTCGATTCCTTAAGTAATTCCGGAGCGAAAATTGAAAAGTTTTTACGAGCTAAGCTGCAGGCAGCTTTGAAATTTGGTATAAATGTCACCTGGTCTATGGATGGATGAAAAATTGTTCACGACCGAAGCTTTAGACCCAATTCTGAAATCTACGCAGACGAACTCGCAGGCAGAAGCTAGTATGTAAATAAGTAAAGATAAACATATTATATATATATCATAAATTATCTTATTATCTTATGATACTTACAAAGTAACAATTTATTTCGTAAACGTTCGTAGTATTTAAACCCAAGTATAGTTTCATATCTCTTTCAGGTTGTCTTGGTAAATAGCATTAATACTTTCCAATAAAAATAATTATTTTATTAAGACAAATTCTTGACTAAAAGGTTTTCTTTAATATACTACAAGTTAGCCCTTCACAGCTATCTCATCCGGTAAGTGATGATGCAGTCTAGGATGGTAGCGGGCGAACCTGTTGGGGGGAAGGGGTATGGTAAACACACTCCTAATTGGTTTCTACGCGACATCGTACCAGAACGCTAAATCGATTGCGACACGTCTATGTCGGTAAGGTGGTAACTAGCCACGGCCGAAGCCTTTCACCAGATAAAAACCTATGCGAGAGTTCAATAAGATATGCATCCTTATCTATTCTCTCAAGGTTATTAATTCGTCTATTTTAAACTTTTCAATAAGAATTGTTTTATAATTTAGCTACTGCTTTAGCTCGAGACTTAAAAATAAAAACCCTTGCGAGCTGCAACGCCAAATGAAAGTTAGACGTTCAATTTCTCGGGATTGCTTCAAAGACAAATGGGGACTATTATTCAAGCCTGAAACCCACTGCGCATCGCTATTAGAGAATTATTAATACAGTCATTCTTATGTTCTCGAAAAACTAAATTTACGAATGGAAATGTGCGGGCATTTTCTTTGATTACGTAAATAAGTTAGACATTTTTATTTATTTCACATCTTAATAATTGGCGATTACCATTTAGGTAGACGCATTAAAATTTGCCTTTTATACAATTATTTTAATTTCTAATTAATATTATATTCTATAATCATGTTATAGACTAAAAAGCAACTTAAAAACTCGTGCGAGCTACAGCCAAATGAATGTTAAACGTTCAATTGCTTCGGATCGTTGCAAAGACAAATGGCGTCTATTATTCAAGCTCGCTGATACCCTTTGCCTGGCTATTGCTGAATGAATTCAATCATTTTCCCATTCTTGAGTATCTCATATTACTTACTTCAAGTGTGCTTTCTGGAATATAACTCTTATATAATTCTTATGTCTTCTGTAGGCAAACCTCAGGTTTTAGTGCGAGCATGTGCTGTGTAGGCAAAACAATTGCTGTAAAAAGTGAAATTCATAAAATAGTTCGATTTAACTTCATTATATATGACGAGTTAAGGGCGTCCGAGTAGTTTTTTAAGTAAGAGTGACGTCAGCATTGCTGACGTCACGCTTTTGTTAACTTTCGTTCATAGTAATTAAAACCACAACTTGCGGGTATACACTTTTATTTCGACCATAATTAGGACGTCCGAACGGTCCGACGTCTCGAGTAACAGTTAATAGTGTATTATCTATGGTCTCGAGCGAGAATGCCACGAAAGGCAACGATATTTATAACTCCTTCGCGCCGACATATAATATTTAATCTTAATCTTAATCTAGTACCTTTATTATAAATGTTGAATGAAATAGACGAAGTAACATGTACCTAGTTGGTTGTACATGTCGAGGAATAAATCATGCATTCCTTCAAGAATACATTTTAAAGGCCTTACGTATAAAAGTGGCATAATGTCGGAATGGTAATGCAGTATTTTGTCGCACTTAAACTGACAGCAACTGTCAAATGTCAGGGTGCCTTTGAAAGGTGCTGCAAGACTACTGCGTAACTATTCCGACGTTATACCACATAATTTTTATGAAAAAATACATTAATTTGCACGCTTACATGGTTGAAATCCGATTGATAATTAATAAAGAAATCAAATTCAAATTCAAATAATCTTTCTAAAGATGATGATAGAGATAGTTGATGATAACTACATTCGTAAACTTAGAATTAAAGCTATGAGGGTTCCAAAGGCGCTCCGGTCTAAGAAGAAGCCCACAACAAACTTAGCCAGGTAAATTTTCTTTTTGTTATCACCATATCACATGCCACTTAAAATTATATTGAGAGCTATCTGATTGTTGAGGTACCTATGTTTTATAGCATCGATAGATGATTAAGTTTTGTCATAATGTAGCACCGGATATAGGTAAGCCCTCGGCTCACTACAGAATATTGGTCCCTCTCAATATGAGAAGGGTTTGACCATAGTCCACCACGCTGGCCATGTACGAATTGGCAGATTTCACACGCCTTTAAGAATATTATGGAGTACTCTCAGGCATGCAGGTTTCCTCACGATGTTTTCCTTCACCGTTGAAGCAAGTGATATTTTAATGGCTTAAAAACGCACATAAATCCAAAAAGTTATAGGTGCGTGCCCGGGTTCCAACCCCCGACCTCTGATTGAGATGCTGACTTCCTATCCACTGGCTATCACAGCTTCATCTCTCATCGGTACTGATATCGTGCTCTTTCAAGTTTGACACAGTCCACCACGCTGGCCATGTGCGGATTGGCAGACTTCACACGAGTTTGAGAACATTATGGAGAACTCTGATATTTTTAGAGTTCTCATGCATGCATGCAGGTTTCCTCACGATGTTTTTCGTCACCGTTGAAGCAAGTGATATTTTAATTGCTTAAAAACGCATGTAACTCCCAAAAGTTAAAGATGCGTGCCCGGGTTCCAACCCCCGACCTCTGATTTGGAGGCTGATATCCTAACCACTAGGCTATCATAGCTTACAAATGTTGTATATTCTGTATTTAATATTTGATGTAGGCAGACGTGTTATGTTGTACTCTAGCTATTCTGAGGCGGTGTGTCAACATCCTTCACTCCGCATGGTAATTCCCATTAAGTTTATATTATTAAAGCAGAAGGCAATCTGTACAGCGTTTTAATGTATTATGTAGAATTATAAAGGCGTCGGAGCCCGCTTACTTCTTATGATTTATTCATGAGCAAGAACGACGTTAAATTTGAGCATGCCTACTTGTACAGGGGCATTTTGGTATAAAATGTCAAGCGATTTAAGCGCCTAATTTGTTTTTCATAAAGATTTATCGGCAACTACTTCAAAAGACTAATTTTATTCGACGACGTGAAACACTTTCACTTACAAGGTTATTATGTAAAAACAGATATTTTATTCATTAGTATCGCTTGAAAGCTTGAAAATCACTCAAGAGATGAAAAGGCAGGTAATATCTATTTTTAATGTTATTTCCAATAAAATAAATAATAATAACACTGGCAATGTATTACTTATGTGCTTAAGCATAAAACGTTACGTAAGTTAACCCTTTACCAGGCCTCTGACAAATCCTGTAGTAATAGTGATTTTTGAATAGATTTATATTAGTAAATAACGTTTAGTTGGAGATTTCAACAATAATATTTAGAAAATTAGCTAAAATCCTAAAAAAATCATGTGGGAAAGCATAATCCCGTTGCCTGTCCCAACATCTACCATTATTATATCTATATATAATGTTTGTCATTTTGTAAGCATTTTAGTTTAGAACTTTTAAATGACAACTATAGGTAAGCTACAAATGAAACATACAATGTAGGCACTTATTTTTTATTTAAGTTATAAAAAAACATTTATTCATCTTAAAAATCTAATTCTGACTTTTGTGGTATAATTTCGGGGTGATACATAATGTTGCCTTACAAATTTCGCATTCATATTTTGACCGCTTTTCCTGTTTTCTTGTGCTTTTTTGATCCAATCTTATTTCGTCCGGAACCCCAAAAACCGTGGTCTAAAATGTGTAATAACTGTCGATTTGAAGTACCTTGAATTTCGTTCAATCTTGCGTCGAATGATTTTGGGACATAATCTGAATATATATCTTCATCTTCGTCATTTTCGTCCTTTGATGAAAACATCTCACTGAGAACTTTTCGATCTCATGATCACGTAATACCTGTATAACAAAAAAAAAACACTAAAGTAGGTAAATATAATACTGACTAATAATTCAATGATGACAAAAGTATACCCACAATTGATATTTAATTTTCCATAAAGCAAAACGTAATTAATATCTTCTTAACTTTTAATGTAAGCAAAACAAACAAGAAAACACGCAGCAAAAGCAAGTACAAAATAAATATTTCAATTCACCGGGCAATGTGCATATAACTCCCACAGTAATTTTAAGTTTCACAGGCTAAGGTAATATGGTTTCCCACATGCTTTATTTTGTTATGTCATGAATTATTCCAAGTATTTACTTATAATTTATGCACATATCACTAGAAAAACTCTAATTCTACAACATATAAAAAAATCGTACGACTTACCTTTCTCTGATTCGCCATAATCAATAAAATACGCCACACTTTTCACAAAAATAACCGTTACACGGACGACCATTGAAAGAATGGCCGTAAAAGTGAAATTTGACTATGACAGTGACAATTGTATATCTGTAGCCCTGGGGAGTACTTTTATTTAGTCGTTTTTGACAGTTTGCGGTAGCTATTTTGCCATAACCTGGTAATAACATCTTAAAATAGATGTGGGCTCTACTCAGTCCATAGCCTGGTTAAGGGTTAAGGAACACTGTAAATTTAACCGAGCGCGTATTTCAATAAAGGATAAAATGGATCATTAAAGCATCACCTGATGGTAAGTGATGATGCAGCCTAAGATGGTAGCGGGATAACCTGTTAGGGGTATGGTAAACCCACACTCCTAATCGGTTTCTACGCGACATCCTCCCGGAACACTATATATATAGCTTAGCTTTGTCGGTAGGGTGGTAACTAGCCACGGCTGAAGCCTCCCACCAGAAGAGACTCGACCTAGGAATCGAACCCAGGACTTCCGACTTTATAATACGATGTCGCACGCACTGCGCCACGGAGGTCGTCGTAAGACGTACCTTTGAAAAATGTGTTTTAAGTTTCAATCATTTTTCATTATCACTTACATAGAGACGTTGCACTTGTTTTTCCTTAGCGTTCCATCTCCTTATGCGCCATTACTGGCTCCGATGCCTGCCACTTTTCCTTCTACGATATGTTCAAAATCTTCGAGTATAAAATAGCTCCTGCATAAAGTAAACAATAAATAATTCTTTATTATATTCATCTCTCACAGTTGTATGCAACATTTAGGTAGTATTCAACCGCTTTAGGTAGTATTCAAAACTCTAAAACCAAACTCAGTGCAATATTCATGAGAATTATGTATACCTACTGACTGCCGGCACGAAGCCACCGGGCGAATTTATACAACAAACAAAATATATTTTCCAAACAAAACTTCTTTGAAGTCGGGAACAAAGCCAATCCACCGCGGTTATCCGTGATATTTTCGCAGTCGTACCTTATTCGCAAACATCGAATACGTATACAATACAGTGCGAAACGAAATTCGAAGGATAGATAATTTCGTAGCGAAAGAAATAAGGCGGAGGGAAAAAAATATAAATTGAATAGTCGAATACACGCATCCCGGCATTACCATAAAGGCAACAGGGATCAACTGGGATTCCTCTACGAACTTTTTTATTTTCCTTCCACCTCTAAATCTCCAACCAAATCTTCGCGAATCTGCAAATGTTGATTTGATGATGTCGTGCCGCTTTCGGCTCCGCGCGTAGACGCTCTACGCCGTAACCATTTTTACTGCTATTAATTATTCAAATCCAATCCAATATATTATTTATTGATTCAATTACACACGGAATAATATAATATTCGTAATGTGATTGACTATTAATACAATAATATGATTCAATTAGAAATTGATTGGCTTGCTTCGTAACATTTTATCGTTTGCTTTAAATCTGACATACTTAAATTCTCAATTAATAAATACTTTATTATAATTTAGAAAATATTTTATTGATATTGTTATAATGCGATTCAATTAAAGATTGGTGTGTTTATTATATTTTCAAACCGAGTATAGAAATTGACTTTTTTATCGTCTCGCCTCCGAGAGCACGTTAAACCGTCAGTTCCGGATATTGTCAATAATTTGTGATAATAATCGCCCAAGAACACGCTTTTAAAGTATAATAGTCAGTAGTAAGTCTCTAGTCCCTCTCTAGTGTCAGAGGAGGACATTTCCCAGCCGTGGGATATGAAAAGGCTGAGGTTATTATGATGCTAATTGATAGTTACTCTCTTAAACTTCTTCTAAGTTTTTTCAAAACTTTCGGCTAACTAATGAGAGAGCAAAAGGTTTTGGCTACGAGGATTACGCGCTCAGCCATTGCGGTCATTAAGACACATTAGGTCTTCTACCCACCCCCCATAAGCTCCACCAATCCGCTTTTTAATTCAACTTCCCTTCTCCCAATTTGCATGATTACTTTCCTTTTTATTATGCGCCTCTGTGGAGGTTCTACTCTGCCAAGATATTGATACTTTACTAAGTGTATTCAAGTGTTTTATCTTTTGAAAAGAAATAAAATAAACACTTTATTATATAAAAACAACAAAAAACGATACAATCACACAATAGCGGACCTACTTATATTAAAAATGCTATGCTTTCGAGGTGAACTAGCAAAGGCAAAAGGAAGAAATCTGTTTTTTATCGCAAAACATGTTATCCTGACTATTAAGTAAAAATTACAAACCTCGATTGCAGCGCAATAAAATACAATATAGTCCTTGATAGGCAGCTGCATACTGCGTAACTTAATGAAATAAATATGGATGGATTGTTTAAAAGAGGATAAGCGTGGGTAAAAGTTGTGGGTAGTGAGGTGACGGCTGATAGAAGTGAGTGGAAGAAGAATACGTGTTGTGCCGACCCCACATAACGTGAGATAAGGGCAAGAAAACGAAAAAGAAGGACTGAAGTGCATTTTTACTAATGCTAACGGAAGGCTTAAAAATTTACTTTTTAAAGACTTTTCTCTTTTTATAATTTTTCTATAAACTTTAATATATGCATGTGAAGAGTCTCAACTGTATTTCATTAATAGCGGTTGGTTTTCCAATCAAAATAGATGAAATATAATAAATAAATTCTGTGTCAAAGGGAGAACCAAATTCTTCATATATGACTTACTCTAATAACTTTAAGGTATTGTAGAACTATCGTAAGTCTGTTCGCCAAATCGCTGACGTGCAAATTTATAAATGTTACCTACGTAACGTAAGGGCTACTTAAGTCATGGAAAAATCCTCATACATTTAGGTATATATTCATTTGGCTGGGGCGGCTGGTAGACGCCCAGGAAGTATGGGTCCCTCTGGCGTCCAGAAAAACCAGCGAGAGGGACATGACCGTAGTGGTTTTAAGTTCTAGTATACAACTCCCTACGAGGGTGGGCGTCCTTAACCTCGCCCTGCCCAAGGGATGGAGAGCCATAAACACTTTTTCCACAACGACAAAAAAAAAAACGGAACATATTCATTTCAACTAGTACAGTTAAACAAAAGAAACAAAATTTGAGCGCTGTCGCATTATAAAGTTGGAGGTCCTGGGTTCGATTCCCGGCTGGAGTCTAGTCTGGTGGGAGGCTTCGATCGAGGCTAGTTACCATCCTATTGCCAAAGACGTTTCGCCAAGCGATTTAGCGCGATGTCGCGTAGAAACCAATTAACAGTATCGGTTTATCATACCCCATCACCAGTTGAGATTGCCGTCAAACAAAAAATCTAATAACACCCTTTTATACGTGTCTGGGTTGGGGCGAAAGCGTCACTGTATCGCCGAATAGCGAGCGCGTCGCAATTCAAACAAGTTTATCGTCCCGTCACCCGAACGCGACAGATCGTGATGAAATTAAATTGGGAGCATCGCACCGTTATGTGGAAAATAATAACAAGTGGTGTATTCACGCGCCGGTGGCAGGGGTCTGGCTAATAGAAACCCAGCCAATGATAATCTGTTTTCTACACCATTAATCCCGGGGTAAGTCTGAGCACAATCTGCGGCGTCTTCGGAGAGCGCCGTCGAGTTTTATGGTCTCGTTAAGGTTCGCAATTTGTGGAGTCGGGCCGTAAGAAGCTCCCGGTCGATCCGAGTCCTAATTCCGACCGTGGACTTGCTTAATCTTACTATATAGGGCTCAAGGTAATTGTTTCGAAATTGCGACGATATATTGTACCTACATATTTCAAATCAAATAAAATCAAAATAGCTTTACTCATGTAGACTATTACAGGCATCTATGAATCGTTTATATATTATTTCTATTCGTGAAGTGATGGTGATAACTATATTCGCCAACTTAGAGCTAATAGGGTTCCAATCGCGCCCAGCTCTAAGAAGAAGCCCACAACTAACTTAGCCGCGTGTTTTTTTGTTATCACCATCTCACATAATCTATGAACAACCCATTACCGGCTCACTACAGAGCAGTTTTCCTTTATTGTTGAAGCAAATGATATTTTAATTTATTTTATTTATTTATTTTATTTTTTATTTTTTAAACCGCATAATAGTACTTATAGTACTAAATTATAATTAACGATGGAGTTAGAGCAATTCAGACCCAAGCTTTTTTATCGTATTTATAATCTTGAATTTCGTAACAGGATTTTTCTATAAGCTATCGAACTAATTGATAGACATCTCCAAGATATTTATAGGTAATTTATTATAAAATTATACAACGACAAGTGGACAGCGTGAAGTCTGCCAATCCGCACACGGCCAGCGTGGTAAACTATGGCCAACATTTCATCCTTCTTATATTGAGAGGCAATGGATTGATCATGGTGAAGTGAACAGATTCCAAAATCAATCTGTATTCTTCTTCGTCGTAACAGACAGAGACACGTTAACAAAGTGGTCGTGGTCATCACGAGGCAATGTCTTTGCGGACAGATGTTGTAGATCTGTATAGGTGCATGATTTAGCATGGATATTTAAACCGAGCACCTAACAGTTCTTCAGTAAAGGTCAATAATAGTCTTCGGTACACAAATGGACAGCCCTAAAATATGATATAGATGTGTACTTAATATTGTACTAAATTATTCTAAGGATCGGCCGCGGACAGCGTCTATAGCATACTTAGCGTGTAGGTATCTACTTCGAGTGGTAAAGGTTAATCATAGGGTTGTCACAAGTGGCTTAAAATCAAATTCATAAGTGTTTTCGTATAAACCTAGCACAATAATTTATGATGCGTCCAAAGATGGTTTTTCCATTTTTTTTTAATATGTGCTGATGAGCTACGCTGCATTCGCTGACTCATTACGAGCGATGAGGATTTCAAACGCTTCCGTTTGGCCATAGTTCACCACGCTGGCCATGTGCGGATTGTCAGACTTCACACGCCTTTGAAAACATTACGGAGAACTCTCAGGCGTGCAGGTTTCCTCACGATGTTTTCCTTCACCGTTAAAGCAAGAGATATTTTAATTTTTAAAAACGCACGAAAAGTTAGAGTTGCGTGCCCGGATTCGAAACGCCAACCTCTGATTAGGAGATTGACGCCCTAACCACTAGGCTATCACCGCTATGTAAAAACGTATGTGTCTACAAATTGGCTGAAAAGGGCACTGCCTCAGCTTGATGCTTCGTCAAAATTGACTGCACATCTTGTACAAAGCGTAATATGTAGAAACAGATTTCTTAACGACACGTGCTCGACGTGCGCTACGCCCGTCTAATGAACATGTCCTTAATTTAGAAAGGAATTCCCGAAAAAAAATGGTGCGGGATTTTAATGTGAATTAAAAAACACCACGCAGCGTGTCTACCTACAGGTACGTGTGGTTTAAATGAATACAAATTACATTTGCAAATGTGTTTAATCCCCGAATTAGTTGTCCCCCTATCTCCGCCCCCCTATCGCGCGCTGTTTGCTTTACCCGCTCTCTACTCCTGTACACAAGAACAAAAACTATAAAGTGTATAGTGCAAAATTTTGTCATATAAAACGTTGTTCCCTTTAAGATATAATTCCAATATTTTCTAACAAAATTTTTTGAGTTATCATATATACTATCGCATGATCATTTTAAGTAATTGACATATTTGTTGGACACGCCATTTTAAATCGTATTACATTTACCAAAGGTAGGTATTTCAATGTTCAACTTTAAGCCCCCGAATGGCTCTATATAATGACGGTATTTTTATTGATCGAGCTATCTTCTAAAAACATCAAGTATTTTGTAAAGTTGCAGTTGTGCTGCCAAAGTATTTCATATATACATACGTATGTCTATAGAAAAGTGCCTTTTTTAGAAAAGTACAGCTCTAATAACGGTTCTAATCCGTTATTAATAACTTGATTTTGACGTCATGGGTGTCACGGTTGAATAATGATTTCTAAACTAAAATAAGTTGATATGTCTAAAAATAGTGCCATTATTTTCCAAGGGTGTGCCCCTTGTGAAAAAGACAGCATTACTTTTAGGCCTTTCAGTTTATTAGTTTAGATAATTAGTATACAACATATTTTTTATTATGTCTTGGTTTATAAATAAAAATTGAAGGATTAATTTTTTGCTGGGCTAATTTGATTAAAATTTTTCTTATATAAAGAAATTTGTATAAGAGAAACGAACATTCACATAAACTGAAAAATTTAAAAACCTTCATGAACGTGAATTACTACTAACTAGTATACATTATTATTAATTCAATACGTTAGCGAAAATAGCATTATGAAACAGTTCAATATTATCCTTGAAGTTTTCTTGTTCCAACCATGTTAGCGGATGCAATCTAAGATGGTAGCGGGCAAACCTCTTAAACCCATACTCCTTATTGGAGTCCACGCCGATATCGCAACATCGACTGACTATTAGCTGTGCTAACCATATTGGTTGCGACAGCGTAACCGGGCTGTTTGGCGAGCTTCGGAGAGAAGAAACTAAGGAAACGTCTGCCTAAGGGCGCCTCCTGTGAGGCCGAACCTCGGCTTAGGCGACGTTTGGGATAACGGGGGGTCGGTGAGCGCCAAATCGCTTACCGCCATATCTTAAGCCTCACACCAGACCAGTCTCGAGCCGGGAATCGTACCCTAAACCTCCAACCTTACAATGCGACGGCGCACACGTTGCCCCACGGAGGTCGCCAAGGTAATTAAATTATAACTCATCGTAATCAATCAAAGAGAAAATTTGTAATTATTTTGATACCAATATTAGACAGGTATGTCCTTGGCGGCTTGCACAAAGCCTTTGATTGTAATCGCTGGATTAACAATCTGTATAAAACTCTGCACCTTAAATAGTGATAGTGCTTGGATATATAAACGATTGATCACTTAGATATGAGTTGACAGCTAACAGTAGCGATGGGTTTATTGGGGAAAGATTTGGTTTAGCGAGTAGCTATGCAAGAGATGTTATAAAACACTCGTGTATGTTTAAAGCTTGATACTACAGCTAAGAAGTTATTAAGGCCGCAAGAGGCGCAAAAATTAAACCCTGATAGAAGGTTAATTTATGTGCCATTTGGGACGGCGACTTAGGTCCTCGGACGCTTTTTAAAGAAACATAAAGAAGGGTTATTAAGTTTACCGGGGATCCTAGACTTTATAAGGCAGGTAATCTTCCTACATTCACTTTCTGAGGAGCCTCTGGTGTTTATGGTTACCTTGGTCGTTCAAGAATTTTCCCCTGTAATTGGATAGATACTAGAGATATGCGGACGAGTGCACTCTAGGTTTTACTAAGCTTTTTGATCGCCAGTTTTGGTCGCGAGTCCTACATACCCCACCGGAAGCCCAGGGATAACTGATCCGGCATGGGATGCGCAAACGCATTTCTCAGCGTGCCTTCCTGCGATGGAATCGCACGTATTTTACATGTATTGTTAGAATTTAGTAAGGCATTGTTTTATTTTTGTTCCAATAAAAATATTCATACCCGAATCATTAAATATTTTTAGATTTTTTTTATTTGAAGTATGAACTTACTGCTGAGTTTAATATAGATTAATTTAAAAACTTTTAATATAGATTAATTTAATGGCTTTTAGACAATATTGCAATCCCCTTTTCACAATCTGCTCTAGTCAAACTGTGAAAAGGGTCTATCTTATGTTAAGTTTAAAGTGATAATAATTAAATAAAAACATCTTATTAATCCAAATGACAAAAATGGAAACAATAAGAGCGTAGATCTTTCCAACAAGAGAACGAAATGTGACTGGGGCAAGTAATTTTTGTGCAATATTGAATAAGGGTATGTGTGGAATTACATAAATATCCGTTATGTAGGCATATACGTTTCAATGCATGGATATCCACAGTACGGAGGATGTTCCACGTAGGTATAATAACCCGAATTGGGCATCTTTACGCCTCATCTAGCGCTCGTTATGCCCCGATCGTAAATCTTCTTTCCCCTCACCCCCTCGCCCCTCGCAGTGCTCCTATTTCCGCTACTTGAATGCTTTGATATCATATGTTATAACATCCTTATCATAGGTATTATAATTTTCTTTAGCCTATTAACGCATTTTATTTTATACACTACAAGGTAGCCCTTGACGGCTATCTCACCTGGTGGTAAGTCTGCTGTCTAGGATGGTAGCAGGCTTACCTGTTAGGAGTATGGTAAACCCACGCTTCTTATTGATTTCTACGTGACATCGTCTCGGAACGCTAAATCGGCGGCGACACATCTTTGTCGGTAGGGTAACGAGCCACGGCCAAAGCCTCCCACCAGACCAGACTCGAGCCGGGAATCGAACCCAGGACCTCCAGCTTTATAATACGACTGCGCCACGGAAGTCGTCAAAACGTCTTCTGGGTATAAGCCTCCTCTCATAGGAGAGAGGCCTTTAGAGGATATACCTACCACACTGCTGCAACGCGGGTTGGCGGGATTATAATCAAATCTCACTGACACTAACCAGAATCGACGGTTTACCGTACTCTCGAAGTTACGTGTGTGGACAACCCCCATTTATTTAAAGCAGCCTAGAACTGAAATTTTTAACCTGATCAAGGAATCGAACCCGCCATGCACCTAATAAAATTATCTAGTCAGACTGTTCCACAGCACCAACAAGACAGTTGGAAGTAATGAGAATACTATTTATTATATTCACTTACACCTGACGAGTTCACATTGAAATTTAAATATTCCACCGTCAACTTGTTATATATACAAAATAACCTTATATCTGCGTGAGTAGAGGCAATAAATCCGTGTTGAGACGTATTTATTTACATGCAGGTTTGCCTCGATAAGGCTATGTTTAGATACATTTACAGTTGAGACGTTTTTCGCAAATTGTTTCAAGAAAAAGAAATAAGACAATTTTAATGGTATTGTGTAATTTACATTCAAATGCAATAAACTAACCTAATGTATTATTTACATACCGTTTGTTTTTTTACACAGTTATTATACATATTAGATATGTCGGCGCGAAGAAGTTATTAACTTTATTAAGCGGCGCTAAAAACCTCAAGAATTCAATAATTACCCACACATTAACTATTGATGATTCTGCTAACACAATTTAGCCCATAACAATCAATTTTGTACAAGCATGCTTTGTGTGGTCGATGCCTTTCGCGGATTCTCTCGCTCGAGACGTCGGACTGTTCGGACCTCTTAGTTATTATCGCAATAAAAGTGTAAACCGGCAAGTTGTGGTTTTAATATCTATGAGCGAAAGTAAACAAAATCGTGACGTCAGCAATGCTGATGTCACCCTTACAAAAAACAACTCGGACGCCCTTGACTCGACAGATATGTTTATTATTAAAAAGTTTGCTTTTGTTAATAATAAACAAGAATTTAGAACAAGCTTTAAATCTCTATTGAGGGCTTAAAACTCATTAAAGTTTTTTTTGCAAAAACGTTCCTCTAGTGACTTCAGTGAGTCTAACTTCGATCAAAAATGTACTATATATAAAGTCACATACAATATCTTTTGCTCGAAAATCCACCCAGTTAAGCTTCAAGATGGCGGTGCTATATAACAGTTGACTGCATTTGATACTCCTTACTAGTTCGGACCTGAGTCTGATGCAGAGTGCGCCACGGAGGTCGTCAAATTTATTTGAATTGATTTGATTCGATTTATTATTTATTATAACTCGACTGTAGCTTTAAGATAAAAACTCACCGAATAACTGTTCATTGAATAAATTTATAGGGATAATTAAGCTTTTTTTTTTGCAACTTCCGTGTAATTTTTAATACATCGGCTTCAACGAAATGGTTACCTGGAAGAGATCACTATTAGTGATATGATCAACCCATTACCGACTCTCTACAGAGCACGGGTCTCCTCTCAATATGAGAAGGGTTTGGCCAGAGTCCACCACACTGGCCATGTGCATATTGGCAGACTTCACACGCCTTTGAGAACATTATGGAGAACTCTCAGGCGTGCAGGTTTGCTCACGATGTTTTCCTTCACCGTTGAAGCAAGTGATATTTTAAATATTTAAAAACGCACATAACTCCGAAAAGTTAGAGGTGCGTGCCCGGATTCGAACCGCCGACCTCTGATTAGGAGGCTGACGCCCTAACTACTAGGCTATCACCGCTTCTCATAAGGTGATAAGGTTGCCAGTTGCTAATTGTTTTTGTCTTTTTCATGTATGTTATGTCCTATAGATTGCAATAAAGTTATATAAATAAATAAATAAATAAGCTTTCCGGGAAGTATATACCGGGTTCCATGGGCGTCTAGTAAAACCAGGGAGATGGACATGCCGTATTGGTTTTTAGTTCGGGTATACCAACCATGGGTGGGAGTCCCACATAACCTCCGTCCTGCCCAAGGGACGGAAGTAGCCATAAAGCATTTCCACCACGACAAAAAAAGGGATAATTAAGCTGGCATATCGGGGGAATAATTCTTGTTCTTCTACTTTTATTCACTTGGCTTTTAGATGGGCGGAATAGTTGTGCAGTTTTGTCAACTCTGGCATTTGAAAGGCTGATGAAGTATGATGTTTTACTACGTCTATTTGTCGTTGGACTTGAAAAAAATCATACGATTCCACATAAATATTTACTACATATTTGCGTATGTAGCTACTAAAATAATCACATCCCAATTCGGTCGCATTCATATTATAACCAGTACACGAGCGTCAGGCGACGCCCTGTGTGCGATATTATTTTGTAGTCAGGAGGCTTCAGGCACGGAACACAATTAACTTGTAAGATTGTCTGCGGAGGCTGCACTCGTACCCTCGCCCGATCCATCTACCCTCCCTCCGAAACAAAACATCAATAAACTCCCAGCACAAAGGAAAACCAACCGTGAAACCAACACTGTACAGTTTAATATCGAATGGAGTTTTGAAAGTTTTATATGGCGCATTTATTTCGTGTACGTATACCAGTCCAGTTACCCTTGATTGGTTGTCGTTCCTCTAATCCCGTTTTGATCCTTTCCACCCAAACCTAGCCCTCGTTGCTCAGTTAACTATTGACATGCGTTTCTACCTGTTTGTATGTTTTTGTTTGGATGCTTCTTTATTTATTCGTAAATTATGTAGGCTGCCGCCTTAGGAGTGAAAGGAAACCTATTTAGCCTAACCTACCTAGAAAATAAGTGGAGTGTGTCGGTATCATCGTGAAGACGACCTCCGTGGCGCAGTGCGCGCGCTGTCGCATTATAAAGTTGGAGGTCCTGGGTTCGATTCCCGGCTCGAGCCTGGTCTGGTGGGAGGTTTTGGCCGTGGCTAGTTACCACCCTACCGACAAAGACGTGTCGCCAAGCGATTTTAGCGTTCCGGCACGATGTCGCGTAGAAACCAATTAGGAGCGTGGGATTACCATACTCCTAACAGGATAGCCCGCTACCATCCTAGACAGCATCATCACTTACCACCAGGTGAGATAGCCGTCAAGGGCTAACCTGTAGTGTATAAAAAAAAAAGAAGAAAGTCCGAGTTCAGTAGCAGGACTTTAGTAGGTTAATATTCTACGTCTGAGCACCGGGTGTCTTGCATAGGAGTGAAGGATTTAGAACTTAGGTTGGCGGACTTTATAATTTTGTTAGATACTCAATAAAACCGGGTAGCCAGGGGTAATGAAATGAGATGAAATTAAGCTATACTTTATTGCACACCATACAAAAGAAGAAACTCAATGAAAATAGGTGCAATAGCTTATCGCTAAAGAGCGATCTCTACCAGGCAACCTAGTACAACCTGGGATAAAATATGAAGAAAGGCGAGGTTGCGGTGTACAATTATAAATAATAAAATGTTAAATATATAAACAGCTAAAAATATAAAAAAAATATATTATAATATTTTATATACAATATATTATACATATATACAAACAATACAAGCTAAGGATTGCTAATAGTTATATTTTAAATATAACTATTAGCAATCCTTAGCCTGGCCAAAGTGTGAGGTGGTTAGGCTTTTGTGAAGGTGTTCAAAAGTTTCAGCACCAGTATAAACTGGTGTTCTGTCTGCTCTAAAAGTATAACCCTAATCATATTCTTTAAAGCGTGCGTTAGCATGGAAGATCTTAGCTTTAAATCGATCATTTCTACATTAAAGGGAGGATACAAAACATGTTCACAAGAAATTATGCAATAGGATCATTTAGAATGGTTTGCAAATGCAACTTTGGTTTGTTTGCAGTATTTCAGCAATCCCAAATGTTTTTCTACGCAAAACTAACTACTTCACCTGGACAGAGGTAAACTTGGAAATATGATAAGACCTGTAACAGGATATTCATTAGACTTACACCTTCTAGATGATACTAAAAGTCAGCCGATGCAGAGACGGACGAAATACCAACACACGCGAGCTCCTTCTAAGATCTCCGACCATATTGCGAGAATACCTTGGCAAGTGGCGGATGTCTGAAATAGCGAATCACTGTTATTCGCTATTGGGAAAGCAAGGTGGCAACCTGGAGAAGTTGGTTATCACCGGCAAAGTGGAAGGAAAGAGGCCTCGGGGACGGAGTCCAATGCGTTGGTCGGATTAAATCCGCACCGCACTTAGCACGAAAGTCCACGATGCTCTACACGTCGCAACCAACAGAGCAACATGGCGCGACATCGTCCGCAAGAAAGTCGTCAGTGGAAGGGGTCACGACCCTCAGTAATGAGGAATAAGACGCACAGAGAGAGAGTGATTGGGAAGTATCTCCCTGCTTTTCTTGTTTTGCGTCGAATAACTGGAAAATGGGCCAGAGACAGAAGAAGAAGGGAGAATATAGAGTATGATGTTCATGAATATGATTTAAAGATGCTATGACAATGACGAACATGACATGAATATGATTTAAAGATGTTATGACAATGACGAACATGACATGAATATGATCTAAAGAGCATCATCATGAAAACCCATTACCGGCTCACTACAGAGCACGGGTCTCCTCTCAATATGAGAAGGGTTTGGCCATAGTCCACCACGTTGGCCATGTTGGCGGATTGGCAGACTTCACACGCCTTTGAGAACATTATGGAGAACTTTCAGGCGTGCAGGTTTCCTCACGATGTTTCCTTCACCGTTGAAGCAAGTGCAATTAATTAAATATTGCAGGTTAGGCTAACATAAATTTCATCATCATCATCATCATTATAAACCGATTGACGTCCACTGCTGGACATAGATCTTTTGTAGGGAGTTCCATTGTCCACGGTCTAGGGCCGCTTGTTTCCATTAACTATAGTTATAAAATATCGTCATAGTAACTAATTACGTCATACGAGTGTACGTTACTGCCTACCATACTTACCTACACGACGACGTGTTGGCTGAGGACAAATATAATATAACTTGGGGATGATACGATATCACGTTCGCGCTCACGCATGTAGACCCCAGACCTCAGTGACTAAGGCAATCCTTGATAAATTAAAAAAACAACATCACTGTTTGCCACCATAAAGATAAGCGGTGACGCGCACGAACTGCGGTCGACCACTGCACACACGTGCTTATGTAAGTAACACAACCGAGAGCAAATACTACGCACTAATTATGCCAGCGCAAATAATGAAGCCTAATTGACTCTCTGATAGTCAATACAAACAATTCGTCCATTCGACGTCAATTCCGGGGCCGTGGAAAGGCATTAGAGCGGTCGGGTGCTAGTCCGCGAAAGCTGCCACCAAAAGGAGCAAAGAATCGAAAAGCGATACCGGCTAATCCCACTAATCGGGGGGCAATTGAAAAATAAAAATGTAGATGGCGGAATGATTCCATTTGGAGCCAAAACGATGCGACAAAATAATAAAAAAGGTACGAGCGGAACGGAATGGGCTTGCCCTCGGCGGCCGACGGCTAATATTGAAAGCAAATCCTCGGCTAAATCCTTAAAGCGCCTGGATTCGAGCACCTGGAAACTCTGTTTGCACGCCGCCCGCGCCTCGCCGCTCCTCTGATAATCATTTACTGGATTATTGTATACTTTCCGCTTAATGTCACCGAATTTCGTGAATCAATTGGTCGCAATTTATTGGCGCACCGAACTTTGACCCCAATTTTCACGTTGGAATTTTCAAAGGATTTGGGGGTTTTACACAAGTATTTTAACTGGATCGGCTTTAGAGGGAATTCCTACGCGATTGATTTTAAATAAATTGTTTCGTTATGCTTCATGAAACACAATTTAGACTACTTTAATTTTTTTTTTCAGACTGTCTATTAGCTGTAAAAACCCTATTGGTTGCCACAGCGTAACCGGGCTGTTTGGCGAGTTTCAGAAAGAAGCTCTGCCAGAAGAAATTTTGAGCCCTAGGGCTCCTTTGAGGCCGAACCTCGGCTTAGGCGACGTTTGGAAAAAAGGGACGGGGGACGGGGGACGGACGGTGAGTTACTTTAATTTGTTGTAACAACAACTTCAAGGAGTTTTGTTTGGTGGCCTCTCCAATAGAAAGAGGTAATATTGGCCTTGTAGTGTACCCCAGGCTAGAGGTTTTGAAGACCTCCGTGACACAGCGCGCGACTTTTACCATTATAAAGTTGGAGGTCTGGTGGGGGGTTCGGCCGTGGCTAGTTACCACTTTACCGACCAATACGTGTCGCTAAGCGATTTATCGTTCCGGCACGATGTCGCGTAGAAACCAATTAGGAGTGTTGGTTTACCATACAGGTTAGGTTAGGTTAGCTACCATCCTAGACCGCATCATCACTTACCACCAGGTGAGATAGCAATCACGGGCTAACCTGTAGTGATAAACAATAATGCAGGTTTGTGTAATTGTAATGAATATTATGTATTATGTAAAGTTTATGTATGGCACCGGCATCCCTAGGGCAAAATTTCGACTTTATCGATAAAGAGTCCCTTTAGGATGAGCTCCTAATTTATGATGGTAGCTTACATTGACTCCATCGTGTCAGCCAATCAACATTTTTATATAAATCCAATAACGTGTCTTTTATCAGGAGTATGAAGTACTTACTCGTAGTATGCATTCATACATAAGCAGTCTATAACGAAAAGTTCACGAGCTGTTTCAGCGAAGTTCCTGTTGGAGATACGTACCACAGATAGATACCTAGAACGGTTATCATGACAGCATCTATCTCCCGCCGACAGCAGTTGTCGAGCGCTATAAAACAGCTTACACTAACGCGAAACCTATTTCCATTCCCATTTTATACACATCATTGGACCTCGGTGCAATTTCACGTAGCCTTACGTAAACCGGCACCTAAATATCTTCTTAATGTTAACCTATATGTTTGAACTGCATATCTTAAACTAAAATGCATTTATATTTATTACCGACATAAATAAAAGTTGAGGTTAATAATAAATTTCAAATTCAAATTCAAAATAATCTTTATTCAAATAGTCCTTAAAAAGGCACTTTTGACGTGTCAATAATTTACATAGTAGTTATTTCATGGTGATAACTATATTCGTAATCTTAAAACTAAAGCTATGAGGGTTCCAAACGCGCCCCGGTCTAAGAAAAAGCCCGCAACTAACTTAGCCGGGGGTTTTTTTTTCGTTATCACCATCTCACATAATGAATAATAAACTATAGTACCTATGGAGATAGAGCAATTCACACCCAAGCTTTTTTATCGTTTATATAATCCTTAATATCGTAATATGATTTTTCTACAAGCTTTCGTTTTATAAAAACTTTGAACTTATTGATAGACATCTATCTATCAATAAATAATATATATACTAACTAAATTAAAAAAGCTGTGATAGCCTAGTGGTTAGGACGTCCGCCTCCTAATCAGAGGTCGGGGGTTCGAACCCGGGCACGCACCTCTTACTATTCGGAGTTATGTGCCCGCTACCATATCAGAGTGTATCTTCAGATGGGATTGCCGCGAATGAATAACTTGTAGTGGATATAAAAAAAAGAGCTAAGTTATATGTCTGATAAATACTGTCTCGTTTTAACACTAACTTTAGCTGAGCAAAGTCGTAGTATGCTCTATAGATCCAAACCTTAGTGACGTTCAAGTTAATTTTGCGGCTAACCAATGACAAGACTTGATCAAATGATCGCGTCGTGATTGGTCCAATATAAATACTAGATTTTTCACTGTATAGCCTTCCTCTGAATCGTTATTTATATTGTGCTATGTGAGGTAATTGCGCTTTGTTTGAGACGGAACCAACTGGAAGAAGCTTGTCTGCCAGGCTGTTTTATGGCACTAAAGTCTCATTTTGTAGTCATCAAAAGTATTATAAGTAGGTATTCATGCACTTGTATGTAATTTACTTTTAATATATTTTTCACTATGGACTGTAACGCACTGAACATCAGAAGTGAAAGTAAACTTGTAGTACCGTTTAGTAGGCTGCACAAAATTAGTAACTCATTCAAAGGAAATTGTATTTTATTTTATAATAAATTACCTATTGATATCTTGGAGATATCTATCAATAAGTTCAAAGTTTTTATAAAACGAAAGCTTGTAGAAAAATCATATTACGATATTAAGGATTATATAAACGATAAAAAAGCTTGGGTGTGAATTGCTCTATCTCCATAGGTACTATAGTTTGTTATTCATTATGTGAGATGGTGATAACGAAAAAAAGAAAAAAACCCCGGCTAAGTTTGTTGTGGGCTTCTTCTTAGACCGGGGCGCGTTTGGAACCCTCATAGCTTTAGTTTTAAGTTTACGAATATAGTTATCACCATGAAATAACTACTGTGTAAATTATTGACGCGTCAAAAGTGCCTTTTTAAGGACTATTTGAATAAAGATTATTTTGAATTTGAATTTTCAATTTGAATCACTGTTGGTAAAATATACATTAAGGTATGTACCGTCCGACCCCCCCGTTATTCCAAACGACACCAAAGTCGAGGTTCGGCCTCACAGGAGGCGCCCTTAGGTACGTTCCCTTAGTTTCTTCGAGGGCTCAAAATTTCTTCTGGCAAAGCTTCTCTACGAACTGGTCAAACAACCCGGTTACGCTGTCGCAACCAATAGGGTTGGCACAGCTAATAGTCAACCCGAAAAAAAAGGTAGGTGACTTTAAAATAAGATATACCCAAATAAAACGATCCAATACTCATTGATATTTTTATTATGACTAGAGGTTTTTAAGTTACAAAACAAACAGTTATCCTTTAAATACATTTACAAAATAATCCGAAACGATTCACCTATTAGTTCGCATATATTTTGTATGATATGTATATAAAATGAAAACCTCGATTTAATACATTATTACTCCGAACTCTATGTACATAATTCTCTTTACATTTCATATTTAATTTAATTATTAGGGGGTTTAAAATTGTGAACTAACTGTAGGCCATTAACATTTTCATCCGCCCTTACAGTAGGTACACGGTAAATTTACAAGATTTTGTTAAGTACTTCCTACATTTTTAATACATTTGCTCGTTAATTGGACCTTTTTACAGAGCTGTTTGAAGTCTGCCAATCCGCACGTGGCCAGCGTGTCGTACTATGGCCAAAACCCTTCTCATATTGAGAGGAGACCCGTGAATGATAGTGAGCCGAGAATGTCATCATCATCATCATGGGTTAATCATGATGATGATGATGATGACAGAGCAGGCAAAACGTTCAATAATTGAGATAAAGTTGTAACAGCCTGCAATCATTTCCTTCCAGCCATAAAAGTAACAGCAAGAACAATTTTTTTTTATGCATCACAAGTTAGCCCTTGACGGCTATCTCACTTGATGGTAAGTGATGATGCAGTCTATAATGGTAGCGGGCTAACCTGTTAGGGGCATGGTAAACCCACGCTGCTAATTGGTTTCTACACGACATCGTGCCGGAAAGCTAAATCGCTTAGCGACACGTCTTTGTCGTTAGGGTGGTAACTAGCCACGGCCGAAGTCTCCCACCAGACAAATGTAATGAAAAAGTAGTAAGTATGATGCATAGATACATTGATAAATGTCCGTTTAATTAAATCCCTTTCGTACAGTTCAGGGCTTAAAATACCCGTCTCGACGTATAACTCTATAGTCTTCCTTAAACAATTCAACCGCTACCTACATTGCATTCGATTCCAAACCAATTTGTAACAAAAAAAATAACACGTCATACTGAAATCGTCTTAAACTTTTACAAAATTTATACATTTATACATTACTTATTCCCATATTATATATTAACAGAAAAATCTTAAGTAGTTGCAGTCAGTATCGAATATATAAGCTGAGACACGAATATGTTTTTATTTAGTAAATTTTTATGCATTTATTTGCTTAATGCTAATAATAAATTAATTTATACATAAATATAATGTTTTGTTAAGACGTGTGTTATGTATATATATATGTATGTTTACTTGAGATCATTGCCTTTAATACATATTAATACAGGAATTTTTTTTTACTCGTAGGCTAACTTGTAGTTAGCCCTTGACGGCTATCTCACCTGGTGGTAAGTGATGATGCTGTCTAGGATGGTAGCGGGCTAACCTGTTAGCAGTATGGTAAGCCCACGCTCCTAATTGGTTTCTACGCGATATCATGCCGGACCGCTAAATCGCTTGGCGATACGTCTTTGTCGGTAGGGTGATAACTAGCCACGGCCGAAGCCTCCTACCAGACCAGATTCGCCGGGAATCGAACCCAGGAGCTTCAACTTTATAATGCGTCAGCGCACGCACTGCGCCACGGAGATCTTCAAAAGATCTGAAGTAAACATTTTCCGAGAAAAACATAAAAGTTGCGTGGGAACACAGAATTTTCTCGCTCACGAAGACGTGTCTGCATATTTTAGCTGCTGACTGCAACAGGATAGTTCGTTGTATACAAATTGCATTGGAATGAACTGTACATACATATATTTACATTTTAACTGGATGATAATAAATATTAAGTACTCGTATTCATATTGAGATCTCGTTTACATTAATCTCATTCAAAGCGATTTAAAGATACATTTTTCTTTTATGTTTTCAGTCGTTCCTTCCACATAAGATGTGTTGAAAACTTGAAACTATATCGAATCTGCAATGCTACTAAAAGATGGCTATATACTCGTAGTAGCTTATAGTGGTAAAACTACGTATTGAAATTTCGACAGACTAAGGTAAAATCAGAAAGCCTGTAGTTGATATATGTAGTGAATGTGAAATTACGTTACAAACTATGGCAAGTTGTTAGTCGGATTCCAGTTGTCATTCAAAGTGCCATGTGCGAGATTTTCAACTTATTCGATCGCGTTAAAGTTAACTTTAGTTTGTATAGAGTCGAACGAGCGCCATGTTGTGTGAAAGATATGTTGTCTAGCGCTCTTGCGATTTTGGTTAAAATGTCGCACAAGGCACTAAAAGCCCATAAGACATTATCTCCCTCTGCAACTACGGTTAAATAATGCATTCAGTTAATGGTCGACCAATCTCCGTAGACTTTAATTTATTTTTATATTTATCGTTTATTAAAAACATTGCCTTTAAGAAACATACAAAAGAGAGTTGTGTTTATTTATAAAAAATATTGAGAAAGAATAAAAATTGCGAATATTTATGAATTTATTTAATAAAAATAACAACCAAATAAAAGCCCCCTCTTTTCTTTCGACGCCTTATTTATCTTTGGCAAAAACTAATGCATTAAATACATTCAATTTTTCAATTTAACATCTGATTAATAATTATTAAAGTTTAAAGTCACTTTATACAAATAAACTATTATTGGTAGATAATGTATAATAAATAGATAATTTATACAAACTTAAGAGCAGTTTACAATAAGTCGTTCGTTGATAGAGGTCGCGCGTTTCAAAATATGGCAACGTAAATCTTTTTAAACTCTTTAGTTTCATATGAATAATACAAAACAAAGAAGTATTTAATTCGCCAAAAACTTTGGTCTGTAAGTTTATTTACAAGTGTTGTTATACTAACAATTTGTTATTTAATAGTCGCAATAAAACAGTTTATTAAAACCTTAAAACTTGTCTACAAACTCTTTCAAGTTCAGAGTAGCCCGTCTTTGTAGCTGAATCAAGATATATTACAATTTTGTATTGAAATCAAAATTTGGTAATATTACGAAACTTTAAATGCGTTTATAATAGGTTTTCTTGTTAGGTACATAGTGTAAATCTCTGCCTTTCAGTTAAACTCCCAAGTAAGTTATTGGATGTACATAATCATATCTAGTCGTTTTATAAATTTGTAAATAATAAAATCTTAAAATATTTTACAATTAAATGCCTCAAATATAATCATAAAGTACAAATAAATAACCTAATTTATTTATTTACAACGATCTCCAGCGTTTTAATTACAAAGTCCGAAATAACCTAGTTTAATCTACATACATTTAAGCTTGTAAAAATTGCACACATCGCTTTGGTATACTTACATACATAACTACATATTTACAAAACAACGTCTAGAACGAATCGTTTAGTATTTATTGCCTGAAGTTTCAAGTGTTAAGCTAGTAGGTGGTGGCGGCGGCGCGAGTGGCGGCCGCCGTCGCGCGCTCTCAGTCGAACCACTCCCACAGGTGCCGGTACAGGCCGTGCGCGTGGGGCGCGGTCGCGTGGTCGCGCGCGGCCGGCGACTAGGACACGCGCGCGGCGGCGAGCGGCGGCGGCGCGGGCGAGCGCGACTCCTCGCGGCCGCGCGCCTCGTCTCAGAGCACGCGGTCCGCCACCACGCCGCCCGTCGCGTACTGGCACGCGGACAGCGGCGCCGAGCCCGCGCGCGACACCGGCGACATCGCGCCGTAGCCGCTGTTGAACGACGAGTGCTGCTTGGCCTTCAGCCGCAGCGACGCGATGGACGACGACATCGCGGGGTACGGCTCCGTGCGGTACACGCTGTACGGGTTGGCCGGTGTGGTGTACGGGCACGGCGCCACGCCGCCGCCCACGCTGCCGCCACCCACGCCACTCATGCCGCCGCCGCCCACCCCGCCCATTGAGGTCGCCGTGTTGAAGCAGTTGACGGACCCTTGGTGGTGGCTCGCCGGCACCACCGGGCCCAGGGGGTTCACGGGCCACGGGAAGCTCTTCGTGCCCAGTGGACTCGGAACCTTCGCCGCCCAGTTGTTGTAAGGATACGACGAGTACAGCGCGTCGGTGTCGGGGAAGGGCTGCATCAGGCCGTTGAATTGCGTACTGAAACCGTTCTTGAAATCCGCAGCGGCGGCCGCGGCTGCGTTCATTGCGTTTCTTTCGCGCTTCCGCCACTTGGCTCTCCGATTTTTAAACCAGACCTGCAACAAGAAAATCAAGTTATTCCCCCGGCGTTTCGAGTCACTCCGGTGCGGGCGAAAAAGTTTTGACCGGATTCAGAATGTGGAGTTCGGTGCGTAGCGCGCCATTAACTTTACTCATTACGAAGTTGACAGAGCGAGGCGGCGCGGCGCGGCGCTGTATTCGGGCCACGTAGCGCGAGGAGGCGAGGGCCGCAGCCAACGACCCGTCTAATTGCGGTCGCGAAATGAAGATAAACGAGCATCGCGATTGGACGGGACGCCTCCGCATGCTGCTCGCCAGGAGCCCGCCGCAATAAACGAGCGGGCGGCGGGACGGGCCGCGAAGCCTTCGGGAATCGATGTTGTTATTTAGCGCAGGCGGAGGCGGAGTGACGCGCGATAAGTCGCCGTGAGCACAGATAACGCGCGCACTGATGTATGGCCGCGTCCGTCAGCGCGCGATCGATCGCCGACGACACCTCCGCGATAAATTGCGCAATCAACGTAGCGACTGCAATAAATATTGTGCCGGCAGCGGTATTTGTCTCACTCACTGTGGCGTGTTCACCCAGCCGAAACGGTAAATAATACCCTCTTTCCTCGGTTAAGTGAACATAAACGGTCGTTTCCACCCCATATACGAGCGTTTATTTTTCGAAACATAAATTTCGCAAATTCACGTGGACATGTAACATTGCCGTATACATGTAAAGCGTCAGTATCTTATTCTAACGTAATATGGAAAATATTCTTTGTTTAGATTTCAAAACGTAATCTATCGTAGGAGAGATAATAAAATAAATGATTCTAAAAACAAATTAAAAATAGTATAATGTGAGAAAACATTTTTAAAACATATGAAAAGCAGATGAAATGGTGAAAATAGCTTCACAGAAAGGGTGTTCAATAATGACAGTGGTATGATATTTATTTAGGTGCACATATGTGGAAATAATTTCCATTATTTGAATAGCGGGCAGCGCAGCGGGAGGGTCGCGAAAAATAGGGTTGGAAATATTTTTGGAAGAAAAAAACAATGAAAGCACGCTACGAAATATTTTCGTCTTCATACAACAATAGAATTAAATGAACCATTTGGTTTCTCTCTTGATCTAAGAAAGTCTAAGAAGGTGTTAATGTGGCACTACTTATTCCAAGTTAAATATTTATTAAGTACAACCAAATTTATTAAGTATGCTTCGTTATAGTTAAGTTAGGCATTATTCATTCCGAGCATAGGTATATTAACCAGTCCTAAGCAATGTCTACAAGTACGTTAGTAATTACTCTGTGTCTTTGTGTCTTTAATTATACTTATTCAAAATTACCTGCTTACAATGCAAATGATAGTAAAAAATTATTTAACTTGCAACCCCGCTATGATGTTTTGTGTGTTTTGACTACGTAACTGGACTCTAACTCATCGGCCTTAAAGCACAATTTAGCTTGAATGTACGTTCATCAGGTATTTTGAATTTTAACATTCTTCAAGATCAAAGGAGTGGTAGTTCTGTACGTGGATATTAATATTAAATATTATTTGTCTGACTAGAATATCGAACAGTAAATGTTCTACGCAGAGTGTATTTATCAAAACTATAACTAGATAGATACAATTAGTTGTACCTGTCATAATTAAAAAAAAAATTGTTTACAGCTTTATACACGGCTTTTTTGCATTTCTTTCGTATTCTTAAATCACGCGGCAAGCGTCTCAACTGGGTCTATGTCATTTCCCTATATGTAACATACCTTCTTGGTATTATATTGATATCAATTCAGTGGTTCAATGCATTTGAAAAACTGTATTAATACGGTGTAACATTAAAGAAAAACATCATTTATATGATTTCCTATTTTCAAATACCTAATATTTTGATTTTTAACGCTCGGAAATGCGTTTTACACATCCCCTCTGCAAGCGACGCAGGCATAACTGCGCCGCTTCCGGCGGGGTATATGGTACTTGCCGGTGGCCATTGTGGCAACTGGAATACCCACTAAAACCCAGCTATACTCCTTCGTCTCCTCGCCTGGTGTCTGGGTGTGGTGAACGCTCGAGCACCCGTCCGCAACCCAGTCAAATTTTAGAACAACAGTGCTAGACGGATTGCAACGAACTCTCTTCTTTCTCAGAAAACTCCACGGCCGACAACCCTAGCCGAAGGGTCGCGATATTGCTCCGGGCTAATCCTTTAAATATATTATTGTATGAGGTTGAGGCCGCCCTATGTCAGGCGAAGGGAGATTTTTAATGTTTCCGAAATCGATACTAACGTTCGTTGCATTATAAATTCATACACGGACATTGTTTTAAGCGTAACAAACTTTGGAATTGGAATGTTTTTTAAACAACAATCTAGATATCAGAATAAAATTACACGACATCTGTAACGTCTTCGATATCACGGTAACGAGGCACGATACCTTCATGCAGCATTGCTCCTTTGCATGGCATAACTAAATTTTTAACCACGGTTACTGTCAGCTCTAGATTCCCTGGTAAACTAAATTTTATATATTTTTAAGAGCTCAATCCCCACGGCACCAAATTTAACTGTGATTATAGCAAATTAAGCATAATGTTCATTGTATTAAACATGAATCCAAAAGACTTTTTTTTTTGACAATCTTATGAAGATAAACTTAGCAATTTACAGATCATTATTTGGACGTTAAGTTTAAGAGATAATATTTAATTAAAATTGAAAAATGTACGGGAATGGAATTTACGTCTTATATGTGAGGTGCGCGGCTAACATAATGCAAAATAACATAACGAATACGTAACGTGGGGAACAGCGCAAATAGGGCAAAAGCATCATACACCGTTTTACCACAGAACTTCGAGAAATCGCGAGCGCAACCCTTACGTGGTTGAAATCCAACCTACTCGGACGAAACGATTCGAACCAACGTTTCTGAAAACAACCTTTAAGGTGTGGAACGCACTTCCAGCATCTGTGTTTCCTAGATATCTGTGTTTCCTCAGTACCTTCAAGACATGAGTGAATAGGCATTTTCTAGGCAAGAGCGCTCCAACCTAGACCTCATCAGTGCTTTCTAGTATTGATTGTCGTCAAGCGCAAAATAAAAAATAAAAAAATACAGAGGAAACTTTAACAGGCATGTTATATCGTTACGCGTTATCATGCGGGGCGAGTTGGCAAGATTAATGCGTCCCATCACTGAGAAGGCCTTCATCGACCCTGACAGCCACGGACGCTGCCACAAGACATACTAAAAACGCTTTTCTTAATGCTCAAATGTTAAGATAATAAGGGGTTTTTGTGGTATGACGATGAACATCAATTTCTAAGTGTATCTATTTCCATCAATCTACCATCACTACCTACTCGTATTATAATTATGTGTGACCTCAATAATACGCGAAAAAGAGCTAGTATAAGAAATGAGATGACTGTTTTCGTATAGTATAACATAGTAAAGTATGGTGTGTATAGTACTAACATATTGATAGGAGGTCCTGGGTTCGATTCCCGGCTCGAGTCTGGTCTGGTGGGAGGCTTCGGCCGTGGCTAGTTACCACCTTACCGACAAAGACGTGTCGCCAATCGATTTAGCGTTCCGGCAAGATGTCGCGTAGAAACCATTTTTTTTTTACGCACCACAAGTTAGCCCTTGACGGCATCTCACCTGATGGTTAGTGATGATGCAATCTAGGATGGTAGCGGGCTAACCTGATAGGGCTATGGTAAACCCATATTCCTAAATGGTTTCTACACAACATCGTGCCGGAACGCTAAATAGCTAAATAGTCGGTAGGGTTGGTTACTAGCCACAGCCGAAGCCACCCACTTGACAAGACTCGATCCAAGAATCGAACGTAATTTCAAACTTTACATTGCGCCAGCGCACGCGTTTTTCCAAACAAGTCGTCAGAACTACGTCTTGGTTGATAAGTAAATAGTGCGCCTTCGAATAAATCATCTCAGCGGGCACTTATTACCAGAATGTCCTCACAGAGCATTAGTCACACTGTCCGCATAATAAAAGCCGCAATGAGCGATGCGACCGCACTATGCGAATAATGAACCCATTTTACGGTCAGCGGGGCTGGGAGCGGGGTTGCTAAATTGCCTTAAATTTAAATTAAACTAGAATCACAGTTTTATTACTGTCATCAATCAAATGACGGTCCATCGGCACGGGTGCTAAGCGCAGCCGCGCCACTCGATTGTGGACTATACATATATAGGCAGTAGAACTATATTAACTTAATAGGATTCGCGTAGGCACTATTCGGAAGTCAAATAAACATGGGCTCGAATAAATGGATATGAACTAGGATTTGACACGTGCGAAGTTTAGGGTTGACACCGTTGTTATCTTTATGACGTTATATATGTAGCCGTTGGTATAATCAACTGTTAAATAGTTATTAATATAGACTTGGAATATTATTTGAGAAAAATAACTCTTATCTTATTATAGGACTTATTAGCAAGTGACTTATTAGTATGATATAAAAATATATAATAGTTTTTTACAATAGGTATTAAACGAACCAAAAGATGAAGTATTAGTTCATACGATCGGTATCCAAGAAGTAATACATAATTTTTTTTTTTTTAAATCTCTACAATCTATCCCCCGATGGCTAACTCAACTGGTGGTAAGTGATGATGCAGTCTAGGATGGTAGTGGGCTAACCTGTTAGGGATATAGTAAACCCACACCCCTCATTAGTTTCTACGCGACATTGTGCCGGAACGGCCTTCCACCAGACCAAATTCAAGCCGAGAATCGAACCCAGGATCTCAACTTTATAATGCGACAGCGCAGCCACTGCGCTACGGATGTTGTCTTGTTGATTGAATAATTAGCATGTTTGACAACAGATAGCGACGTCCTGGTTTGGTTCTCAAGTCATACCAAAATACTAAGTCTTGAAGGGTATGTATACTTTTACTTACAGTTACAAGTGATTATAATTGTCATTATAGGTTACATTAGAGTAGCATGAGGCATGCGATCAACGAAATGTCAGTGAATAAAATAAAAAAACATTCCGACGAATTGAGAACTGATATAGTAGCTAAACTACTGTAGCTAAAGTTAAAGTTTTTCTGTGGGTCGGCGACAACCCTAGCAAGGCTAGGGTACATTATTAAATGCACCCTGCAGCGCAAACCGTTTCTTTCCTCAATCCGATCGGGAAACTAAGACATAAACGGCATGTTATTTCCTACTTTCGTTACTATATGCCATTGCAAAC
This sequence comes from Lasiommata megera, assembly GCA_928268935.1. NCBI lineage: Eukaryota > Metazoa > Arthropoda > Insecta > Lepidoptera > Nymphalidae > Lasiommata > Lasiommata megera. The sequence goes on along the minus strand of OV743315.1, from coordinate 13,385,819 downwards.
AATACTTACTAACTGCGACATCTCTTGCAGTTCTGTGACCTCCTTCCAACCAACCAACCAACCAACCACCTAAGACTGTCCATTACTAAATTAACGGTATTAATTGAATTATTTAAATTTAGATATAAGGTTATTTTTAAAGATGCATGCTGTGATCATTTCTCAGAAGATCACTATCTCATGTTTATTCTTCTGTTTTTGTTTTCTGTTGTTTATATTTTGATTGTGACTAGTATATCGATCCAATAAAAAAAAACTTTTTAACTTTTTGACTTAACGCCATTGGTTTCCTACAGTACAGATTACAAACTGCGTACGGCTCTGACATATTATCACATAAGTATGATGGAAGCTGATAGAAGTGACTGGAAGAAGAAGACATGTTGTGCCGATCCCATGTAGGGCAATAAAGGCAAGAAGAAGGTATGATTCGCATATATATGCGAAACTATGGCACTAGGTATGAGAGATATATTATATTTCGATTAAACATTTGCACAATTTAAAATATTAAAATATGTGTTGTGATGGCGAAACCGCATTAGAAGATGCATTGTTGGTCTAGTTTGATCTCTTTCTTATAAGCGAGCGAGAGGGAGCTAGCTTCGTTCTAGGAGACAATAAATGTCCAATTTCCAGCAATAAGAACGTTAACAACGTTACAATATATGAAACACTGCTACAATGTACGAAAATATTCCACTAAGTACGTTGGTAAATTCAGAACGACGCACGAATAGTCAAACGCTGATGACTGAAAATGTTTTCTTTACAATATTTCAGACAAACGTGTTGTGAATCGTACATCTAACAAAACATCCGCGAGCCGTCAATAAATAGAGATTACACGCGATTATAAAATATATAAGACCCGTACTAACACAGAAACATTCATTGAAATAAATTCCTCGGTAAAGCCGCCCGAAATCTGCCCGATCAAAACACTCAACGTTCGGTCTATCAAAACATAAGTAGGATATCAGTTAGACATCTAGTATTCTAGGAGCTTATGTCGAAGCTTTTACACGTACGCAATGAATTTACAACTCAATTCAGTGGAGATAAAATACAATCTCGTGTGTGAAGACGTTGGCTACTGTGTGCAGGAACAAATAAATTCGCGATCGGTTCTCTTTAATATGCTTGTTTAAGCATCGGAACTAACATGAGCTCGATATTGGTTTTGGTGTATTCGAGGTGTTTGGCTTAATCTTGTCACGATTATCTCAAACGTGTGGCTTTTTATTTCAGAACTACTTCAAGTTTGATATTCGAAAGTATTTGATTTATAAAGATAAATCTGCATGATGTATGGCCACTAAGAATTAAATATCGTAAGATGTTTTATAAGACATGAATATATAAGGGGAAGTCTAAAAGCGAAAGTGACAGAAAAGATGAGGAGTAATAGGCTGGCATGGTATGGTAATATAATGCGTAGGGGAGAAAGTGATGTTATATATGAAAGTAGAAGTGCAAAAGAGTAGAGGAAGACCGAAGAAGAGAGATTCAAAAATATTTGATCTATAAAGATAAATCTGCATGATGTATCTGGCCACAAAGAATTAAATATCGTAAGATGTTTCATATGAAATGAATATATAAGGGGAAGTCTAAATGCGAAAGTGACAGAAAAGATGAGGAGAAATAGGCTGGCATGGTATGGTAATATAATGCGGAGGAAAGAAAGTGATGTCACCAAAAAATGTTATGTATGAACGTGGAAGGGCAAAAGAGTAGAGAAAGAAGGATATGCGGGTAAGAAGTGTGGTTAGTGAGGTGACGGCTGATAGAAGTGAGTGGAAGGAGAAAACGTTTTGTGCCGACCCCACATAACGTGGAGTAAGGGCAAGAAAAATAAGAAAGAAGATCTCTTATTTGCAATCAAGAGGTTCACCCTTAAAAACTTAACCTTTTAAATAAAACTCCATATATCTTACTATCATTTCACCAATATTTAAGCTCCCACTGAAAACCAGCGCAGGCTTGCTGATGCTGAGTGGCCAAAGACTTATAGCGACCAAATCATCATCATCATGATCAACCCATTACCGGCTCACTACAGAGCATGAGTCTCCTCTCAATAAGAGAAGGGTTTGGCCATAGTCCACCACGCTGGCTTCCATGTGCGGATTGGCAGACTTCACACGCCTTTGAGAACATTATGGAGAACTCTCAGGCGTGCAGGTTTCCTCACGATGTTTTCCTCCACCGTTGGAGCAAGTGATATTTTTTTTTTAAACGCACGTAACTCCGAAAAGTTAGAGGTTCGTGCCCGGATTCGAACCGCCGACCTCTGATAGGAGGCTGACGCCATAAACACTAGGCTATCACAGCTTCAGGCAACTTATTTGGTCGCTATAAGCATAAGCTCTAATTATGTTATGAACAATATGTTTATCGTGTGAAATAAAAAACATTTTCTTTCTTTCCTTCTTCTTTCTATCTTACTCATGTTGTATGTCATTCATTACAAATTAGAAATTTACGAGGAATTCGCATTTTTTTTTTATTTAATAATTACTACTAAGTTTCTTACAGTCAAACACACATGCCCCGTGTTCGTATTTGGCAGCACGAGCTAATTCCAAAATGTGGTCTTACAAAACTGAGCGTATACGTGTTAAAACGATGATAGCCTAGTTTTGAGATTACAGCGTCCCTTAGGACCCCTGAATCCTCTGCAGGGGCATACACACTATTTCTTGGATTTACATTTTAAATTAAATACCACGTGCATTAACGGTACACTTGCTTCGTTCAGTAAAATAAAAAAAAACTCGAATGTTCTAATATATTCAATCCACCATTTCTCCCGAGAGGCCGCTCGCCAACCAGATGGGCAGACCAGCTGAGGGACTCTACTAAGTGCAAATAACGAGACTAGCCTCCGATAGAAGCCGGTGGAATCAATTAATCCGCACGAGGTTGCAACGACACCAGGACCACGATCTTCAGTAATGAGGAAACGACTGGGGAGAGAGAAAATATATTCGAAGTAAACATGCACTCTGTAACGTTTCAATGCGTCGGGAATACGCAAACTAGTCTAAAGCGCGGTTCAACCGGCACAGGCGTTAAAAATCCGTTAACTAAACTGTTTGCATGAATCGACAGGCAACATGCGCTAAAAGCATTGCAAAAATGCCGAGCCTAGAGCGATCCACGTAAAATAAATAATGTTACGTGCCGCTTGGCCTGTCGGCGGACGCGTGGCGGTCTTTTTTGTTAGCACTAAAATGTTTTCGCGTCTTACTCAAACAGAATAGTTCCGAAATGGATCGATCGCGCGTCGAAGCGATACGCTTGCACTGAATTTAACATTTATATCCAATTTTTTTTATTTTCATTCACAATGAATCAATCAATCATAATCTTTATTCAAATAGTAATTTAAAAGCCACTTTTGACGCGTCAATAATTTACATTTAAGTTTTTTTGGACTATCTTTTAGTTGTGCTTTCTTTCTCTTTAGAAGAATCTTTAGAAGACGTATTCCTGTTCTGAATTCGCTGCGGGCGGGTGGCGGATGGCTCCCGGAGTGAAGCACCCCAAGAAAGGAAGAAAACGTCGATTTTAGATAGATTTCCATACTACCCAAAGGATATCCCTCATACTAAGCCTCCACGGTCCGTGTATCGTGACTGTATCTATAATATATAGAGATTAAAAATTCCCAGAGTGTGTAACCAACAAATCAACAAACACAGCCGTAGAATTTTTGGCCTATTTTGTCTTTTTTTATCCACTACAAGTTCGCCCTTGACGGCCATCTCTCCTGATGGAAAGTGATGATGCAGTCTAAGATGGTAGCGGGCTAACCTGTCAGGGGTACGGTAAACCCACACTCCTAATTGGTTTCTACGCGACATCGTGCCGGAACACTTAATCGCTTGGCGACACGTCTTTGTTCGTAGGGTGGTAACTAGCCACGGCCGAAGCCTCCTACTAGACTAGACTCTAGCCGGGAATCGAACCCAGGACTTCCATCTTTATAATGTGAAAGCGCGCGCGCTGCGCCACGGAGGTCGGCAATTGCAGTTAGCTACTTTAGAGAATAATGAAACCCAATCCTTCAAATCAAATCAAACCCAGGACCTCGAGATCTGTAATCCAACATAACGCAGCGGGAGGATTACCAACCACCGTTATTATTATTAGTATCAAAGGATCGATGCGTTAATACTCTATCATAGAACACGATACGAAATGTGTCAAGAGTTGTTTCACGCGCGATTGCCTTGACATGCGACGGTTACTCCTGTATGCAGCCCCATTTTTGTTTTCTCAGAATAACGATTTCTATAGATCGCGGCGTAAAAAATTTCATAGTTTTCACTAAACGTAAGCTTATAGGTTAAGCAGTGATAGCCTAGTGGTTAGGGCGTCAGCCTCTTAATCAGAGGTTGGCGGTTCGAATCCGGGCACGCACCTCTAACTTTTAAGTTATGTGCGTTTTTAAAAAATTTATTAATCACTTGCTTCAACGGTGAAGGAAAACATCGTGAAATTCTCAAAGGCGTGTGAAGTCTGCAAGGCCGCACATGGCCAGCGTGGTGGACTATGGCCAAACCCTTCTCATATTGAGAGGAGACCCGTGCTCTGTAGTGAGCCGGTAATGGGTTGATCATGATGAAGCTTATAGACAAGTCATATTATGATATTAAGGGTTATATATACGATAAAAAACCTGGATGTGAATTGTTCTAACTTCATAGATAACTGTAATTTATTATTAACTATGTGAGATGGTGATAAAAAAAAACCCGGTTGTCAAAGTTTGTTGTGGGCTTCTTCTTAGTTAGGTAGTTTCTTAACACTACAAGTTAGTCCTTGACGGCAATCTCACCTGGTGGTAAGTGATGATGTAGTCTAAGATGGTAGCGGGCTAACCCGTTAAGGATATGGTAAATCTCTTAATTTAGTTTTTACGTGACATCGTGCCAAACGCAAAATCGCTTAACGACACGCTTTTTTCGGTAGGGTAATAAATAGTCACAGCTGAAGCCCGTCCCTGACTATACTTAAGAACCCAAGACCTCCAATTTCATAAAGTGACACGCGCTGCCATGCGCGGAGGTCGTCAGAAACTCTACACTCGAAGTAGGAAAATATACCATGACTTAACTTACTTTATCAAATCAGAAAAGAGGAGATCCTTAGACGAACCAGAGTTGCTAACAAAGCTAGAGCGGTGATGGACGTTGGGGTACTAAGTTATGGAGACCTCAGATTAACAACAATTTTTTTTTTCGGACTGTCTATTAGCCGTACAAACCCTATTGGTTGCCACAGCGTAACCGGGCTGTTTGACGAGCTTCGGAAAGAAGCTCTGCCAGAAGAAATTTTTAGCCCTGGGGCTCGAAGAAACTAAGGGAACGACTGCCTTTGAGGCTGAACCTCGGCTTAGGCGAGGTTTGGGATAACGGCGGGGTCGGACGGTGAGTGGTCCGTACGTCTCCGAGGCCGTGGATGGAGCTCACGTCCGGATGACGTAAGATAGCGGGGACCTCGTCTTCGCCGGCGAAAACGGTGTGTAGCGTATGATTGTGTGGTAGGTGGTACGAGTATGTTGTCAGTAGTCATCTGATCGTCAGGGTCATGAAGGATATGTTTAAGTCTCCTCTTTCGGTGAGGAGCGCTTAGGTCGTGGGAGTAAAAAGAAGCCGCAACTACAAGAGGGTTGGGGTGTCGGATTGAGATTAACAATAAAGCCTAATAGCCCCTACACTGAAACTGTTGAATTTGGAAACAATATACCCATAGTTAGCAACGGACGCCATTGGGTATTAGGTGTAAAATTTAAAATTAAATATCATAATTCTAAAAGAAATCTCTTGTGATAAAAAGATATTTGTTACTATGAGAGCTGGAGGGAACAGAATCAAATTAAAAATAATATGAAACGTGTTACTTTGTCATAATATGTGCGAATGTGAATCAAAACAAAATTGCTACGATTATGACAGATATAATCTTGTAGTTTAGTGATGATAAATATGTCCGATGCATCTGGACCCAATTGATAAAAATATACCTTATATTATGATATTAATAAATTGAATTCTTAACGTATGCGAACCACAAATAACCTAATAAACGTTTAAATTAAGCGATAACGGTCGAGACAATCGCAATTTATAAGTGTGGTAAAGAAAACATTGTATTAACATATCATATTTTAAGAGTCAATAAGCGCAACGACCCTAATGAGCGGGCAACAAAAATAATGACGAGTTATTTATCGATGCGCGCGCGCACAGATTTATTGGAAGCAGCGAGATGCGCAGACGAATCACGCTAATCCCTTCATCAGGGGTGTCAGCAGTTTGATATCGAATTTACTTTAAATTACTTTTTGCTCGTATATTCTAAAATATCAGTTTGCTGGCTTATTTCCGTTAATTCCGTTCCGTTCAAAAATATATCAATCATCAATGAGCCCATGTAAAATATATTTAAATCATTAAGTAATAATAAATATATTTAAATCAAATTAAGATTAATAGGTTCTGAATTTTACAATTTTATTTTACAATTTTTTTATTTTATTATTTTAGAACATAGTAACTCTAAATAAATAATATGCACTATATGAAAGTATTTTATTTTACTTTGTACAATAATAATTATTTTACTTTAAACAAAAAAGGGAACAAAGTTATTATATACCACACAATGTGAATCATGATGAATAAGCAGTTTATACCAATTTTAAAATTGTCGCCAACCCTACTAACGAGGAGAAATAATGTTTTAAAGAGCACACGCGGCCTTTCAGTATAGACTGCTATGACTCGAAATTAATATCTAACACTTGAAATACATCGAGCTCATTTGAAATATCGATTTACACGTTACTGTAAAGTAATTCAGTTTAATCATGAAATTAACAAGGTTATATAAATTGAAATAACGGTACGTGTTGTGAAGATTTTCAAAGTAGATAGATATTCCAGCAACTTTGTACCTACTGTACGAAATACAGCAATTTTGACCCTATTAGCTGTTGATCGTGGAAATGCAGCTAGCATTCTTGGCAACATTCCACGCGGGCGTGACGTGTAATTAGTTAAAACTTAAATTGTGAGTTATTTATGAGTTTGATTCGTACATTTTCAGCAAGAAAAAAGGAACTAATTTGTGAATCAAATACATCACTCGTAAAAAAAACACTACATTACTACTGAGCGAATCAAAAAACTTTTTAAAGTTTTTTTTATCCAATAAACATTGAGAAGCAAGAGTTTTATCGTCTTATCTAATTATTTTGTTTATAAAATTAAACCCACTGTAGGGCTCCATATAGTTTAGCCATTCCACTTTTCATTAATATGGACACGTATAAAGAGAAGAACGCACTCTTTGGTTATTGGATATGATTTTGATTTACCTAACAGGATCACCGTCTAATCGGTCCCATTTTAATTCTAACTTTAGTCTCAAATATTGTAACTCTTAAAGATTTTAGTGTTTAGGTCTACTTACTACTTCTAAAATCAACTAAAACTAAGTAAACTGCTTTCTGAACAACATCATCATCAAAATCATTCATGTCTAAATGGCTTTTTTACCCCCTATTCGAGTGTTTGTTGGATATCAGTAGAGACTTAATTATTGTGTTTTTCTATATTTATACTACAGAAGCATTTGCAGCTTAACCCCTTTATAATAACTACAACTTTTGTATGATTGAGAGACTGAATGAATAAATGAATGAAAACATTATTGTTTTTTTTGTTTTTTAGCTTCTTTTGTTAAACTAGTTCTTAAACAAACAAATTTGCGACACCCACCATCAATTTTATAAGTGATAGAGATTACGCTCTATGAAGCTACTGTTAGCCGATTATTCTTTTCTAAATCTCGACATGTTAACTCGTATTCAAGTCGTATTCCTAAACGATTGAACATCTGGGTCACCGGGCATGTAAGTGGGTGTGACCTTCAATGTACTTCTCTTAGCTATTCTGATCGTGCCCCATAGCTTCGGCTTTTCCAAATAAATTTACTTGTAGTAAATAAATACCCAATCACAAATAGTTTTTCATTGTTACGAGGCACAAAAACCGAGAATTCGCTGAAACAACACGTTTCCGGGCTTAAAACACAGTCAACACATAATTCCTCGCATAGCGAAGAAACCGAAAAATATTCTACGAATCCAGAACATTGTGTAAATAGTACAAGCCGAGTTGAACCGCAGAATCTCTAACAGGGCCTTCCGAAACTATTGACAGTGTGTGGATGCGATCACACTTAAGCCGCGGATTATGAAAAGACCGAAATAGACGCTTCAAATCCTCAAGGATTAAGGGATTCCGTGTTCCGTTCGACGGCGGGCTACAAAAATATATCGAATGCGCGCCGGATGCAACGATTAGTCTAAACATCTCGCTCGTTAATATTGTACACCTCCTCGCTCCTTCGGAAACAATGCGAAGTCGAAAAGTTGCGATTCTGGTCCATCGTACTAATATTATAAATCCAATTTTGTAACCAGCAACAGAGAAGAACTAGAGAAAATTGTTGATCGGATTTTAATGATATTTAATATTATGATAGACATTTGGAATCAATAAAAGAATCACATTATCACGAAACACTTACTAATTTTACTGTTACACAAGTGAGTATATTGGATTGTCTTTCTTACATGTAGCAACTTTCAGATAAAAATTATTGTATGTGAAGGTACTAGTAAAAAAAAACACATTATAACCCTGTTTCACGAGTAATTTATGGGGCAAGGGCATTTATGCTCAGTCAGTTCTATGAATATAATTTTCTTAACTAGCCTTACGAACATTTCGCAGCATTTGATCTTTGGTGCTTTTTTTTTGGTTTGGTGCTTTGTCTATATACACAACAACAAGTGTTGCTCGTTTAAAATATTACGATGGAACGCCTGTACCGTTTTTAAAGTCTTAGGTATCAAGAGTGTTATTTTCAATATCTACTGGCATAAGTCCTTTTTCTTCGATTGACTTTTTATTTTTTAAACCTATATGATTAAGGGATTAAACTAAATGTCCATCAATGTGTTAATCATGCCTTAAAGATCAGCAAATACAACTTACCCTAACTCTCGCTTCAGTCAAATTAGTCCACATCGCAATTTCTTCGCGTGTCGACATGTCAGGGTATCGGTTCCTCGCGAAGGTCGCCTCTAGTTCTTGGAGCTGTTGGCTGGTAAAGTGTGTCCGCTGTCGCCTCTGTCGCTTGTTTTTCTTGTCCCCTTTATCATCTAGGGACGGCTCGTCAGGTCCCACGCCGGGTGTCGTCGACTCCGTCTTTATTGTTGGCTCTGATGTAAGTGGACGACCTGGGGAAAAGAACGATTGTGAGCAATTTTTTGGTAGGTTGAATAACTTCAACCTCCACGCCACCTCAACCGCCACGACAGATACAAGACTAAGGGTGTCCTCCTAGCCTAGCCTCCTAATCAGAGGTCGGCGATTCGAATCCGGGCACGCACCTCTTACTTTTCGGAGTTATGTGTGTTTGTAAAAAGTTAAAATATCACTTGCTTCAACGGTGAAGGAAAACATCGTGAGGAAACCTGCTTTCTCTCTCCATATGGAAATGGTTCTACAAATTAAACATTTTAAAAGAATTTAAAAAAATACATACTGGCATCTAAGTACTTGCATGTGCAAGCTGTTAAATAGTAGCGGAAAGGTAAGATGAGGTATACAATTTAAATAAGCCTATGCGATCGTTTAACCCGAAATCCGCTTCCGCTGTAGGTACGTTGGAGTCCCAACGTAATAAAGAACGAGAGAGATAAAAATAGAAGAAACCCTATACTAGAAAGTGAACGTCGTCAGATCCTAGATAGATATGTTATTATATATGATTTTAGAAATTATATATATATCTATACAACGCTGGCTTACTATTGAATAACGTTTTTGACGACCTCCGTGGCGCAGCGCGTGCGCTGTTACATTTTAAAGTTGGAGGTCTTGGGTTCGATTCCCGGCTCGAGTCTGGTCTGGTGGGAGGCTTTGGCTGTGGCTAGTTACCAACCTACCGACAAAGACGTGTCGCCAAGCGATTTAGCGTTCCGGCACGATGTCGCGTAGAAACTAATTAGGAGTGTGGGTTTACCATGCCCCTAACAGGTTACCCCGCTACCATCTAAGACTGCATCATCACTTACCATCAGGTGAGATTGCCGTCAAGGGCTTACTTTTAGTGGATAAAAAAAAGAATAATTAAATAAATACCTCACTTAGTGGAATAAAGATATTAAATGATTGCAAGGGAGTTGCTGTGCTCAGACGGTACAAGGCCGTGGAATTACGAAATCCCTACAAAATATCTATGAACAGCACTAGATGATATAATGATGATGATGAGATAATCGGCGAATACATAGCTGAGCTTATTATTATAATAAAAAAACAAGTTTATAGCGTAAATAACGACACTCTGAACGTGACAATAAACTCGAGTGTTACCGCAGAATATAAATAAATACAAATGCTTACAAATAAAAAATATTGAATCATGACCGACGGTAGCGCGCGGGTAATACTACGGATTAGTCGCAGGCGCACCCAACTTTTATGACGCAGCTGTAAATTCGTTGTTCTCAATGATCTACGTCACACTATAAAATAATGTATGAGAACGATAATAAATTAAGCTTTTTTTGTCGTACATCTATTTTTGTTAAGCGATCTCGAGAGCGAGAAGAATTAGATCGATATTTAATAAGGTTTTGGTTTTTTTAGGTAATTCAAGGTTAATACATAATAACAAAAAAAACACGTTCCTTTTATATATATATATTGGATATATTCTGTAGGAAATCACTTCTCAAAATGTTTGTTACTGAACTTGTCTTGAGTACGATTCTGTGTAGATATGTTTATGTCATGCAATTTATACTATTTTTGTTCCTTTTTTAAATGTATAAATCTTTATCTTCCGTTTATCAATTTCCTTTGCATATTTTTTTTTGTGCCACATATATGTTTTCTTTGAAGACGCAAGCAAGAATTTTCAATAAAATTAATATAATTTCTTGGGAGGTATTGGGGAAAATCGATTTTAGCGGCAATTATGTGCGGCCAAATATCGGGACAGCACTAAAGTATGTCGAGTTGAGGGGACAAAATGATAGGAGTTATTACATCAATACCTGATAAGAGCGATCGCAATCAACTTATATTAGTTTACCCGAAATCCCTGAGTCAATGAACCGCTTATATACTCCACTCTCATTATATCGCGCAGCTGAAAAAATTGCCACACTGTGACTTGATAGCTTGACTAAAAATAACACCTGTTTTCAAACAGTGCTAGATGCTTTGGCAGGAACATTACGTGCTTCGGCTCTGGACATCACTGCTGTGATTTTTCTTGTACAAAAAAACGGTAGGTAGGTAATATTAAATTAATAGTAGGTAGTTTATTGTGGACGAGTGCGCGAGCGATCCTTGTTAGAAACTATGAAGAACAATGCTGGGTTTTAGTCGGTATTCTGGTCGAAATTCTGGCTGCCAGCATGTGCGACATACCCCGCCGGAAGCAGCACAGTTTTGCCTGCGTTGCTTCCGGAGGGGATGCGTAAACACATTTCACAGCGTTGATAAAAGGTAAACAATATATGTTTTTGTGATGAGAAATGTCAATGAAATTTTTCACACTCATCGATCCTAAAGAGAGCAAATTTACGGACCACTTTTTTTTATCCACTACAAGTGAGCATTTTTTTTTTGTCGTGCTGGAAAAACTTTATGGCTACCTCCGTACCCTTGGACCGAAAGGAAGTTATGTTGGAAGTTATGTTGTTATGTCGGGGGTGGGAACCCCCGAAGGGGGGTATACCCGAACTAAAAACCACCACGACATGTCCCTCTCGCAGGTTTTACTGGACACCCGGGGGACCCGTTGTATACGGACGGGATTCCCGGACGCCCTACCAGCCGCCCCGGCCTAGCGCCGGGCCTACCGCGCTACAAGGGGAAAGATCAGGACAGCTTGATCCCCCCTCCAAGACAGTTAGAAGACTTTTGCAATGACGGGCAACTACTACAAGTTAGCCCTTGACGGCAATCTCACATGATGGTAAGTGTAACAGTCTAAGGACTGCATCATCACTTACCATCCGTGGCTCGATTCCCGGCTCGAGTACTGTATGAGGCTTCGCCCGCATCTAGTTACGCCTACCGACAATGATGTATCGCCAAGTGTTTTAGCCAAAATAGAAACCAATTAGTAGTGATTAAAGTTTTTATAAAACGAAAGCTTCTAGAAAAATCATATTACGATATTAAGGATTCTATAAACGATAAAAAAGCTTGGGTGTGAATTGCTCTAACTCCATAGGTACTATAATTTTTTATTCATTATGTGAGATGGTGATATCGAAAAAAACCCCGGCTAAGTTTGTTGTGGGCTTCTTCTTAGACCGGGGCGCGTTTTGAACATTCATAGCTTTAGTTTTAAGTTTACGAATATAGTTATCACTATGAAATAACTACTATGTAAATTATTGACGCGTCAAAAGTGCCTTTTTAAGGACTATTTGAATAAAGATTATTTTGAATTTGAATTATAAGTATGGGCTTACCATACTACAGGTACAGGTTAGCCCGCTACCATTTATAGATTGCATCATCACATACACCAGGCGAGATTCCCGTCAAGGGTTAACTTGTAGTGGATAAAAACAAACCCTCCTGTTAATAATATCGCGATAACAATATGTGTGTGTATAGTACATATTAAGTATTGTATATGTAGGTGTGAATTAGGTGTTAGGTATAGGTAACGAGATTAAGAAGCCGCTTATCTCGAAGAATTGTTTTCATTCGTAAACTTTATATTATAATCGGATTAAAACTAGCAATTTTATTGCGGCAAACATATCTTGATTGAAGACAAATAAAATAATTAATACATATATATGACTGCCATGTTTTTAGTTCTTATTTTTGGTTCTTCAACATTTTTTTGTATTTATCAATAATTGATAAATACATTATATCGCTCGTCGCATAAGATTTCGTAACATAAGTAGGTATTAGGCACCTATTGATATCACGAAAACAAATCTTTAACATTAAAATCCACACTTTATAGTCCCAAATCTCCACAATAAATGTATAATATAGGACGTATTTGAGATTTTTAAATATATTTTATTCTTGTCAAATAATCTTTTTACAAATCTATTTATATAGATACTATTAGTATCTATTATTTTATGGTTTTGCTATTTTACTTTAATACTAAATAAATGTACATTATTTAGTTATACAACCATATCCCTAACAGGTTAGCCCTCTACCATCTTAGACTGCATCGTCATTTACCATCAGGTGAGATTGCCGTCAAGGGCTTATAGTGTATAAAAAAAAATCTTTTCCTATACAAAGTTGTATTATTTGTCTAATTACATTTTTCATTAGATGCTTGCTATCATATCATGTGTTAAGATTCATTAGGTTACTGCCATTGTGTTTCTATTGTTATTGCCGGATGACAATAATTATAAATGAATAAAATTGAAAATTATATAAAATTAATTTAATATACAATTAACCAATAATAATTTAAATAAATTGTGAGTTTTTCTGATTCGCGCGTTTTCCAGCATCGCGTGATCATGAAATAATCAATAAATTAAAAATAGCTTTATTCATATATACCTATTACATGTATCTATGAATTTATATATATCACATTTTTCAATATTTCTATTCGTTAAGTAATGGTGATTACTACACTCGCCAACTGAAATCTAAAGCTTAGAGGGTTCAAATCGCGCCCAGGTCTAAGAAGAAAGCCACAACAAACATAGCTGTTCCAGAGCATGGCGGAGTGGTTGATCCACGTAGCCGTGGTGGCCGAGCCCTACCGCGTTCCGGCTGGGAAAGATTGGGTGGGAGACAGGGATGGAGTTGTGGCCATGGTGTCCCGGTCCAATGTTGGATCTCCGGCCTTCGTCAACGTAGTCCGAGGTCAGGGATACGTTTCTGCTCTTGTCCGTGACGTCACGGTGGTTGGGGTGTACTTCTCGCCGAATCGGAGTCTCGCTGACTTTGAGCAGTTTCTTGCTGAAGTCGGCGTTCTGATTGGCAGATGTGGCCCCAGCCGCGTGCTTCTCGCGGGGGACCTCAATGCCAAATCTGTGGCACGGGGGTGCCCGGTGACGACTCCTCGTGGGCGAGAGCTCCTGGAGTGGGCGACGGCGACTGGACTCACGGTCCTAAATCGAGGGTCAGTCAACACGTGTGTGCGGAAACAGGGCGGCTCTATTGTGGACGTCACGTTCGCCGATGCCGCTCTGGCGCGCCGTGTGGTGGGCTGGGAAGTGGTGGAGGATGTGGAGACGCTGTCGGACCACCGATACGTGCGGTTTGGTGTCTCCGCAAGTCCAATTATCCCGAGCGGCCCTGACCGACCCTTGACAGGGGATGGTCCTCGTTGGTCGCTGTCGCGAATGGACCGGGATTTCATGGTCGAGGTTGCTCTCGTGGAAGCCTGGTTTTCCGCGCCTAGAGAGGGCAACCTGGGGGAGGTTGGAGTGGAAGTGGCACGTCTTGGAGTGGCCATGACTCGCGTCTGCGACGGAGCCATGCCGAGAGTGCACGTCGTCCCCTCTAGGCGAGCGGTGTATTGGTGGTCTAGAGAGCTCACGCTACTGCGCAGATCCTGCGTGGCGGCGAGACGCCAATACACCCGCCGCCGCCGGCGGAGGAGACGGGACCTGGCTGAGGAGGAGCGGCTCTACTCTCTCTATAGAGACGCGGTGAGGTTGCTGCGGGCAGCCATCAGCGAGGCCAAGAATCGGGCCGACGACGAGATGCTGGCGACGCTGGATAGGGACCCGTTCGGGAGGCCCTACTTGGCGGTGAGGGGGAAACTTCGGCCTGCGGCCCCGCCCCTTACTCAGAGTCTCCAGCCATCCGTCGTGGAGTCGGTGGTCACGGCTCTGTTCCCGGATCAAACCGAAGGCGTGGCGCCTTGCATGGCGCCTCCAACTGTGGAGGAAGACTGGAACTTAGGCGCGCCCCCAGTCACAGAGGGAGAACTGCGGGCGGCGGTGTTGCGCATGCGCGCTGTTATACGGACTTTATCGAAAGTCTTTTTAAAAAAAGGACAAAATATAAAATTAAAATTAATTTTATTACACTAGGATTAATTAGAGAGAATTGGATTTTATAAGACAACCGTCTGGATTGGGATATGGATGTAGACTGACTTGAGATTGCATGTAAGGAGATAGCTTGGAAGGAGAGGAAAGCAGAGTCAGGGCTTAGTCAGCAAATAGGCGAGGGATGGGAGCCTATAACACCTCCCTGGGGTAGACTAAACTTCGGGGTTGACCCTTCGAAGTTTGGGAAAAGAAAGAGAAAAGGACAGAAGAATCACAGGTGTACCCTGATACTAGGACTCGGGGTATCTGCGGGAGTCTGACAGGGTTCACTCAGTTTGATGGGAATGACAGGTAGAGGTTGAGGTGTCGGTCTGACAGGTAAGTTAATAGGAGCTGGTGAAGACTTTGAGAATCGGAAAGGAAGACGGTTGTGTGATTTAATATAAAAAACGCATTTAATGATCGTAAAAATACAAATAACACAAGTTACTAATACTAAAATTATGGAATAATGGGTCCCATATTTAATTATTTGAGGTTGGTTTATAATTTCGTTAGTTTTTTCCGATAGCGAATTTAATTTACTTTTGATTTCTTGAGTAAAAATATCCAAATCGATGTTCTCTAATTTAATATGAGGCACATTGTTCATTACATCCTTATACTTATCTAAATAACAACAAGAATCATTTATAATGTTGAAGTCGGATCGGGTGACCATTATATTCAATTTTATGTCATTAATTTTAGGTATTAATTTAGTACCCTTACAATATGCGAAACAGTCAGACGGTATGTTTACAATTCCTGTTCCGATAATGTTTATTTCTACAATCTTTTGGTTAGGGCATTCTATATTTAACTTATTATTTTCCGACTGTACATAGATCCAATTATTATTATTAAGCGGTTTCCAAACATCTAAATATCCATGAATAAACTTTGTTTTGCACTGCACAGGTAAGGTTTTTATCACACTTGTAAGTAACGCACTTTCACAACTCGGGTTTGCGCTAGTCGAGTGTACCGTAATGACGTCACAAATGAATGCACGGGTATTAATCACTCTGCATTCGTTCAGTGATTCTATGTTACAGTATTCTGTTTTATCCTTGGTCATTGCAATGTACTTACTGCTAGGGGTGATAAAACTAAAAGAGTTCGGATTAACAATACTATGTGGTATAGGTAATGCGATACTATGGTATACACTATACATCTTAGGGGACACTAAAGGTACCCGTAAGATGAAAACAATCTTGTTGTTTGAACTATAACATATTACATTGGAAATATTCATAATCAAGTTAATGTGACTTAATTCTAAGCTTATAGGTAATCTTAAATCTACAGGTAAATGTCTATAGTTATCAGCTAAGTCTCGGTACAACTGTGCGGGTGGTAATATAGCTGGATGAATCACATTTTGGCTACAGAAGATGATAGCGTTTGTTATGTCTTCGAGTCTAAACGATAAGAGTAGTACAGCGGTTTCCAAACTGGTTAGTAATAAATTAATTTCTGATTTAATAATTAAATTATTTGATACCAGTGATATGTTTTCTAATTTTGATTGTAAACTGTCGATACCAGAATTGAGGTTGGCTTCATTAATTACTACGTTACGTAACGTTTCGTTTAATTTCTTAAATGAAGACGTCGTAATCAAGATATTCTCTTTTATAAGGGAACTTAATTGTTTTTCGTTATTCTGTATACTTTGTATGGCGGTGTCATATTTGACCTCGTCATTTTCGTCTAGAGTTCCAAATATAGTTTTTGATAGGGTGCCTATGCCACTTATCCAGGCCCCACGTTTAAATCTATTATTAGTAAGATGAGCAATGGAAGAATATTCGGAAACTATATCATTAAATTTGATAGTAAGTGGCCCTAATACGTTATGGCATTCCAATGCAATCATAGTTTCCATATCAAATTTACCGCATAAAGAACTTATTTTACCTAATACCGAATTAATGTTATCTATGTGTGGCTCAATATAAGATATATCGACAGGGTTTACTACATCTAAGTGTCCTATATTAATTTGGAGTTCACCGACTGGATCGAAGTGTATACCGGGACTTGAGTTGATCGGTTGTACATACTCTTGGTGACACCAAACCAGTGCACTGTAACGAGAGAGACATTACCAACTACTATATATTATTCACTTATATCTATGGGTTTGACTTCGTCGTAATGATGTTTTACGTGTCGTCTATTTATGAGTAAAGATAGTGTGTGGTTCCCATGAACTTTCACTATCTTATACGGGCCTTTCCACAAGGGCGACAGGGCTTTTCGCAACCTTAGGTGGTTTCTTAATAGGACGTAATCTCCTACTTTATATTCTTGAGGACGACTACGTGAATCATAGTACCGTTTGGAGTTTTCCTTGGATTTGTAAATAAAATCTAGGGCTTTGTCACGAGCGTGTTTCAACCGGTGCTGAAGGAGTTTCACATACTCAGGGTAAGTAGCAGTAGATTTATCATCGTATACGGAGTCCGGAATGTGAGGTTTATGTCCAAATAGTAACTCAAATGGAGTATAATGAGTTGTTGAATGTACAGCAGTATTATATGCCAACATTGACGTATACACGTATCTAGGCCAATTGTCTTGATTTTCGTTGACGTAGGATTTTAAATACTCCTTGAGAGTCGAGTGTGATCTCTCCAGAGCGCCCTGGGTTTGTGGGTGGTATGGAGAGGACCACAATTGTTTTATTTTCAGAAAATCACACGTCTTTTTAAATAAATCCGCCGTAAAATTAGTTCCCTGATCAGTAAGTATTTGTGTAGGTATTCCAAATAGAGATATAAAATGGAGGAGACAATCACTTGCTTCGGCGGCTGTGTTACTGTGTAAAGGATAGGCTAGCGAGAATTTTGTTAAATCGTCTTGTAACGTAAGTATATATTTAAGTTTTGCCGTTCCAGATTCGGGAAGAGGTCCCACGATATCGAGGGCTAGGCGTTCAAAAGGAGATGTAGAAGTAGATGTTATGACCATGGGAGCTCTATTTATTTTCCTCAAGGCTTTATTAGTTTGACAAGCTTTACAGTTTCTAACAAAGTTTTCAATATCGGTTCGCATATTTTTCCAGAAATATTTCTCCTTTACGCGGCTCAACATTCTTGTAGAACCTAAATGACCAGCTATGGGGATATCGTGGTTTTCCTTTAATATTTTCGGGATTTCGCTAAGTGCAGGATATATGATCTTATTATGGTATATATGAATCCTGATATTAGTGCCATCGAAGAGGTAAGCTAACATGTTGAAAATCTTAACAAAAGAATGCTTATCAAAAGGATTTCGGAAATCAGATATGCTTACTTCGTCAACAGTGGGATATGTCATCATAATTTCATCCCGGACGTATTTTAAGCTTTTAAATATATCGGGGTAAGAGAGCTCATCGAAATGATGCACCTTTGTGAAAAGAAAGAGGTAAGTTTTATTTCCTATCGTCAAAGGAGAACAGGTATGTAGAGTTCTTTCTAAGCTTAGAAAATCATCGCGTTCAGTTTTAGGACAATTGTCCAACACATCCTGCACATACGGTATCGATTCATCCATATCTATTGGAACAGGTAGTATTACTAATTGTTGAGTTCCTTTTAATAGATTCTCATTGTGTTCAATTATTTGAGTACTATAAGGTTCTGTGGATGATTTAAGAAAACTACGGTAGGTTTCGTCATGCGAAGGTAAGATTTCGGAGTTTGGACAACTAGAAGAAGGTTGAGGATCAAGGTAAGGCATTTCATTAGAATTATGAGCATTTGCAGGTGTAGTAGGAGATGCAGAACTTTGGTCCATGGACACAGGTAAGGGTTCTGGATGTGTTTCAGGTAATGCAGGGAAGGCGCTTGCAGGAGATGAGGAATCAGTGGGGATATAAGGATCCAGCGGGCTATAATCAAGGTCATTGTTAATTTCATTAGATATTCCTAACAATTCGTCAAGAGTTTCTCTTGCAATCTCTGGCAAGGAGGATTCCGATGGGAATTCAGGATTCGTACTAGAGTTTGATTCCTCCGGAAGATGGGGATTCAAATTATTTCTATTTTCAGGAAAAACTGGATTTACTGGATATCGAGAGAGAGCGTCAGCTGCTGAGTTTAACAGACCTTTACGATATACGATTTCATATTCGTATTCTTCTAATTTCAACCTCCACCGTTGGAGTTTGCTTCCAGGATCTTTATGGTTGAAAAGCCATTTCAGCGGTCTGTGGTCTGTTACAATTTGGAATTTATTTCCATAAAGGTAGGGACGGAAGGTTTTACAACCGTGAAGTATAGCTAATAGTTCCTTTTCAGTGGTGCTGTAATTAGATTCACTTTTATTAAGTGTGCGTGAAGAGAAAGCGATCGGTTGGTCTTTCCCGATTGGACCTTGAGAAAGTACAGCACCCACTGCATAGTTAGAGGCGTCGCAGGTAAGGACGAATGGCTTTGAAAAGTCAGGATATACGAGTAAAGGAGCCGTCGTAAGTTTGTGTTTCAGGGAATCGAAAGCGAGCTGTTGCTGATTTTCCCATTTAAAGGGGGCTTCTTTCTTCAAAAGATTAGTTAAGGCCTTAGCTATTTTAGAAAAATCTGGTATGAAACGGCGATAATATGAAACTAGTCCAAGGAATGATTTTATGTCCTTGGGTGATTTTGGCGTTGGAAATTCAGTGACCGCTTTAATTTTGTCAGGATTAGGTTTAACACCCTGTTCAGTAATCACATGACCAAGATAACAAACTTCTCGTCTAAGGAATTCACACTTGTCAGGTTGTAATTTCAGGTTAAAATCGCGGATCCTGTCGAAGATTGATCGCAGATTAAATATATGTGTTGATAAGTCGTGGGCATAACAGACTATGTCATCGAGGTAAACAAAGCACCGGGTGCCTTGCAGACCTGTCAGAGCAGAGTTCATCAACCGTTGGAAGGTTGAAGGGGCGTTTTTGAGCCCGAACGGCATCCTGAGAAATTGGAAGTGGCCTTCAGGGACATTAAATGCTGTCTTAGCCTTGTCGGCGTCGTTTAGAAGGATTTGGTGGAACCCGGACGCTAGGTCAAGGGTTGAGAAGTATTTGCTATGTCCCAATTGATCTAGGATTTCTGAGATTTGAGGTAGGGGATAGGTGTCACCGATAGTTACATCGTTTAACTTCCTGTAATCGATCACTACTCTCCACTTCTGGACATTAGATGCATCGAGTTTTTTTGGTACTACCCATATTGGTGACGACCAAGGAGAGTTGGAGGGCTCTATAATATTTTGTTGCAGCATTTTGCTTATTTGGTTCCGGACTTCCGCCTTATGCACCTCAGGAAAACGGTAAGTTTTCGTGTGTATTGGTGCATCGGATGTCGTTTTTATTTCATGCTTTAAGGCATTTGTGAAGGATAAATCTTCTCCGGGAAGATGGAATATGTCAGAGAATTCGGAGCAGAGCAGAAAAAGGGCTTCCCTTTCTTCATCATTAAGATGGGATACACGTAATGAGTCAAGGACTTCGTTTGTGCGTGACACACAATCGGTCTTTGTATGGGTATGATTAACTAACTTAATGGTTTGCTCTTCGAATTGTGCTGGATTAATAGGAATCATTTTTAAGTTAAGGTCTGACCCCAACCTTACGGGCTCTTCTGAAGTGTTTGCAACTGTAACATTTATTCTGTTATTTGCTTTTACTCGTACTACACAATTTGCAATTAAAAGTGTTTCAGAAATTTTCTGATCAAGAATAACACCTTCTTTAATTTCAGGATTTTGGACTGAGCATTCTATAACGGTCTCAGTTCTTGGTGGAACTAAATATGTGGGATCATGAAAATAGAGTTTTAAGGATAAACCGCCGATTTGAAGTAAATTTTTTGTGTAATTAATATTGCATTTGTGGGCATTAAGAAAATCTGAGCCTATAATACCATCATAAGGCAGGTTAATTTGATTGATCACATGGAACTGATGTGATACACTGGATTTAGGTAATTTGATTTGGAGTTTGAAATGACCTTGACTTTTAATGCATTCTTCAGCTAGGTCTATGCCCTTTAACTGAATTTTTTCGTCGGTTAACTTAGGTTGCTTCATAATAGATGATTGTTTCAATAGGCTTATAGAGGATCCTGAGTCTACAAGAAGTGACAAAGGAATTTCTGATACAGAAGATTCAACAAGAACGTGAGGTGATAGCCTCATCGTAGGGTTACTCGATATCTCGTACACATTAGATTTAGGCAAGACTTTGTCTTGCATGGATACAGTGGATTTCGGCAATTCACAATGCGACGGCGATTGTGAAGTTGTAGGAGTTTGTGTAGAATAACCTCCATGTTGCGGTGTTATTCTGGGTTTAGAAATGGATACAGTGGATATGTGCGAATCACCATGTAGCGGCAATCGCGAGATTGTGGATGATTTAGTAGGATGACCCTCACGTGGTGGAGGGATTTTGGATTTAGAAATAAGTGTTTGGGTGTCGTATTTTACTGTACTTAGTCCCGTTCGACACCGGGACGAGACTCGAACTCGTTTTTTGATTCATGATCGACGGTGTCGTAGCCTACATCTGTATCGTTCACATCTTGGGATGTAGCAGTATAATGGACACGTCGAGTATCCTTTGACTGACTTTGGTCTACTTTAAAGCGGTTGTTATTATATTCGCGTTTACGACATTGTTCCAGGGTATGTCCTGGCTTCTTACAGTATCTGCAAGATATTGTAGTTGAATAGTTAGGCTGATTTGACCTGGACTGATCGTTACGGCGCATAAGCTGTGGATTTGGTTTTACGTGGTTAGGGCTGTCCCGACGCGAATTAGATGGATTTTGTTTAGCCAAGTATTGTTGTACCTTTTCTTCAGAAATAGCCATGTTGATGGCTTCGTTAAGATTTTTAGGAGTTTTACATCTAATAATGTTAGATATACCGGGTGCCAATCCCATTTGGAAATGATGGAGGGCCAATTCCTCCATAGCCGCCGTGCGTCCGATCATTTCACGGCTCTTATGACCGTGTGTAATAGACACTTCGGTAAGGAGTTGGGATAGTAAGGTCTCTATCTTTAGGGCATATTGGTTTACGGATTCGCCAAACAATTGTTTAGAGTCCTGAAGATCAGTGAGCAGGTGAGTGTAGTGTTTGCGCTCACTAAACTGTGTTTTTAGAAATTCCTTAAGCTGCGCCCAATTGACAAATTCTTTTACAGCACAGGCAGTTTGTGCTTTACCTTGCAATTGACATAATATGTATTTAAATAATATGTCCTTTTGGGATTCTGAGGCAAGTTCGTGGGCGTTATTGCAATTTACTAGAAATGAGTTTAGCGTTTCTCGGCTTCCGTCAAATGGTTTAATAAATTTTAACAATGTGTTAGTATCAAGCTCAACCTTGGTCGCGACTGTGTTTTTCTTTTTCGTTAATGACCTCGTAGTCGGGCCAGGAGGTGGAGGACAAAGGTTATCATCTTCCATATCTGATACTGCTATTTCTGGTTTCTCAAATTTTGGACTTTGTGATCTACCTTCTGACATTTTACTACGTAACGAATAGCGTATAAACAATAGAACAGGATATAATAAAACCGAATTTTAACTTAATTTATGACGTTACAGTATAAATTTTAATATTATTAGACAGTAATATAAAAGTTTGAGAATCGCAATGACCAAGAATCACTTACTTGAATACGGACAGAGTGATAACGAAGGCTAGCATTTCTTAGAACTCGCGCGACGTAGATAACGTTACGATTGCTCGTCGTGTGTCGCTGGACCGATGATCTTCAGGTGATGGGTGCTGGTTACAACACCAGGGTATGGAACTGGTGAGAAGGTCGGCTATCCAACCAATGGTTTGTATTGTAGCTGTTGGCCTTGGTGTGTTATTGATAGATGCGACACTATTCCGGGTAAATAGGTCGAGGATATTGACACTGAATTATCTTTTATTTAATTGTTATTTTGGACACTTGTATTTTTATTTTGAGGCACTTTTGCACTTTGCACTCGCGGCGATTGGAAGGAGACGCTACCAGGATTTATTACAATCCCACCGCTGCCACCATTAATGTTATACGGACTTTATCGAAAGTCTTTTTAAAAAAAGGACAAAATATAAAATTAAAATTAATTTTATTACACTAGGATTAATTAGAGAGAATTGGATTTTATAAGACAACCGTCTGGATTGGGATATGGATGTAGACTGACTTGAGATTGCATGTAAGGAGATAGCTTGGAAGGAGAGGAAAGCAGAGTCAGGGCTTAGTCAGCAAATAGGCGAGGGATGGGAGCCTATAACAGCGCGAAGAACACTGCCCCAGGCCCTGATGGCATCCCTGGGCGCGCCTGGGCTCTGGCTCTAGGGCCGCTTGAGCCATGGGTCCGGGCCCTGTTTGGAGCCTGCCTGGAGCAGGGTCAGTTTCCAGTGCAGTGGAAGAAAGGGAAACTAGTCCTGCTCCGTAAGGATGGGCGCCCGGCCCACGAGCCCTCGGCGTACCGACCGATCGTGTTGCTGGACGAGGTGAGCAAGCTCTTTGAGCGTGTAATAGCTGGTCGCCTCGTTCACCACTTGGAGAGTGTTGGCCCTGATCTCAGTGCCAACCAGTACGGCTTCCGCAGGGGCAGATCCACCATCGACGCAATAGCGCGGGTGAGGGCCCTAGTGGAAAGCGCAGTGTCCCGGGACGAAGTGTTGGTGGCGGTGTCGCTCGACATTGCCAACGCTTTCAACACCTTACCCTGGATCTGCATCCGGGAGGCACTGAGGTACCACACCGTCCCTCTTTACCTCCGGAGGGTCGTGTCGGCCTACCTCTCCGAGCGATCGGTCAGGTTTCCGACCAGCGAGGGCTGGTCGGAGAGGCCGGTGTCGTGCGGTGTCCCACAGGGTTCGGTACTTGGGCCCCTCCTGTGGGACATCGGGTACGACTGGGTACTGCGTGGAGCCGTATTGGGGGGCGTCGACGTCATTTGTTACGCCGACGATACCCTAGTGACGGCTCGCGGTAGCACTTTTCGGGAGGCTAGATGTAGGGCCACAGCCGGCGTGGCCCACATCGTAGCGAGGATTCGGACCTTGGGCCTGGAGGTAGCTCTGCACAAATCCGAGGCTCTGTGCTTTCATGGGCCTCGAAGAGCGCCTCCCGCTCGGTCCGAATTGTTGGTGAGTGGGGTGTCTATTGGTGTCAAGCGTACGATGAAATACCTAGGACTCGTCCTTGACAGCCGGTGGACCTTCGAAGAGCATTTTCGGCGTCTAGTTCCGAAGCTCGTGGGAGTCGCTGGAGCCCTTAGTCGGCTCCTGCCCAATCTGGGCGGACCGAGCTCACGGTGTCGGCGCCTGTACACGGGTGTGGTGCGATCCATGGCGCTCTACGGAGCGCCTATCTGGGTGGATGCTCTGACTGCCCAAACCCAGGCTCTGCTGCGGAGGTCGCAGCGGATCATGGCGGTCAGAATAATACGCGGGTATCGTACCATCTCGTGCGAGGCAGCCTGTGTGTTGGCGGGGACACCGCCGTGGGACTTGGACGCTGGACTGCTCTCCGAAGCGTACTGGTGTAGGGTGAATGCCCGACTCCGGGGGGAACACCCTACGCCAGCGGAGGATCGTGCGTGGAGGCAGTTGGCGGAGGCCAATCTCATCGCCCTATGGCGGGAGAGGCTTCACGCGCCGACAGCCGGCCACCGTACGATCGAGGCGATCCGGCCCGTCCTCGAGCTCTGGATGGGTCGGAAGCACGGGACCGTGTCCTTCCACCTTGCGCAGATCCTTTCGGGGCATGGTTGCTTCGGGAGGTATCTGTGCAAGGTTGCAAGGCGGGAGCCCACGGAGGAGTGCCATGAGTGTGGCTACGCTCAGGACTCGGCGCAGCACACGCTGGAGTCATGCGTCCAGTGGTCGGTCGAGCGAGCTTTACTCGTGGCACAGGTGGGGCCCGACCTTTCCCTACCCACCGTGGTTCGCTCCATGGTGGCTAGTGAGACGTCTTGGGCCGCCGTTGCCTCCTTCTGTGAGGAGGTGATGAAGCAGAAGCAGGCAGCGGAACGGCGCCGGGAGCACGACGCAGACGCGCATCCTCTCCGGCGTCGTAGGGCGGGGCGCAGGCGACGGGCGCACGATCGCCGCCTGCCACCCTGACGAGGAGCTCCGGGTGATGGATGAGAGGTATCCTCACCCGCCGAGCCTAATCCTCGGGTCGTAAGGCGCGCCCAATGTTCCTGGCGCGCCTCAAATGGAGCTAGGGGGCCTCGATCATATGGCCCCGGTGGAGGGTCTGTCTCGTCGGACACCGCTGGTTGGGTTGCGGTCGAGTGCGCGGGTGTTCCCGTGACCCAGCCACCAGGCGACGCGTAGGAGCATCGCTGGGTTTTAGTGGGTATTCTGGTCGCCAACTCGGCCGCCGGCGAGTCCCACATACCCCGTCGGAAGCGACGCCGTCAAAACTGCGTCGCTTCCGGAGGGGATGCGTAAACGCATTTCCCAGCGGGAAAAAAAAAAAAAAAAAAAAAAAAAAAAAAAAAAAAAAAAAAAAACTGCCATTGTGTTTCTATTGTTATTGCCGGATGACAATAATTATAAATGAATAAAATTGAAAATTATATAAAATTAATTTAATATACAATTAACCAATAATAATTTAAATAAATTGTGAGTTTTTCTGATTCGCGCGTTTTCCAGCATCGCGTGATCATGAAATAATCAATAAATTAAAAATAGCTTTATTCATATATACCTATTACATGTATCTATGAATTTATATATATCACATTTTTCAATATTTCTATTCGTTAAGTAATGGTGATTACTACACTCGCCAACTGAAATCTAAAGCTTAGAGGGTTCAAATCGCGCCCAGGTCTAAGAAGAAAGCCACAACAAACATAGCTGGGTTTTTTTTTGTTATCTCCATCTCACTCATAATAATTTAAACGAGAAAAAAACCTGGCGGAAGACAGGCATTTTACAATTTTGCAATAAATATTAATAAGTGATGAATGAAGATTGATAAATAAAATTAATTAGCGGAAACGAAAAGCATAATAAAAGTTTATTCAAATCAAAATCAAAAATAGTTTTATCCGCATAAACCTATTACAGGCATCTATGAATCATTCATTTATATCACATCTTTTATTATTATTTTTTATTAGTAATATTACAAAAGATGTTTGAACTATCAACCATAATCAATTGCGAATGGGTAGGCCCGGAAAGGATATCTATCTGATAATGATTAGGAAGGAACTCGATGTTCATTCTAGTTGGTGTGTTTACAGTATTCGAGTTTACAAGAAGCACTACTCCGTTACATAAGTATGAAAGTTAACATTAAAGGAAACGTTATCACAGAGTGTCGGGCGTGAAGTGGCAGCGTGTACAGATATCGCTAACACATGTTAACTGCGCTATTTACCTTCCAGCTTGTGTCGTGTCGGCCAAACGCAAAGGTTGTTTTCCAATGATGGATGGGTCGGCGGGCGTACAAAGCGTATTCACGATAACGCTTATCGGTATCGAGTGATATCGAGTGATAGGCACTATCGTAATCGCTCGGGAGAATGCATGCGGTAGCGTCCACCGTCCTGCCCAAACTTTGAGACCTTAATCCCATGTTGTTCATTATATGCCGATGACTGCGCTTACAGATTGATCATTTTAATATACTTACTAGATAGATACGTACATGAAATCGGTGTGAGATTTTTTTTGGAATAGGTAATTAATATTTTTCGTTTACCTACGAGTATGTGTGACTTACCGAATGAAAGCTTTTTTGTATCCACTACAAGTTTGCCTTTGACGACAATCTCACCTGATGGTAAGTGATGCAGTCTAAGATGGTAGCGGGTTAACCTGTTAGGCTTATCGAAAGCCCACACTCCTAATTCGTCTATTCTACGCAATATCGTACCGGATCAAAATGGTATCTACCTTCATTTTACTTCATTCATTTTAGTTCAAAGTTTTTTTTACAGTAGTTTACAGTTTTACATAGTAGTATAGTAGTAGTAGCGTTACGTTCCTGCAAGTTTCTTAGTTTTTTTTTTTTTAATTTACGATAATATCGGGACATATTTTACGTGTAACGATAACAAACCTAAATTGATTCCGGATCACGATGAGAAAAATGGTGCTTTCGAACCATCGGTCCCCGTATATTTATAGTATTTAATAATCGATAGATGACTCGTTATGCGATTAGAGGATGAAAAAAAAACATTTGAAATATGAATATATATCTTTAAAGCGACTAATTCTGAGCATCAGATTTATTCCGGAAAAAAGAACTGTTCCCGCAGGATTTGAAAACAACGAAGAAATCACTGATCCAGTCTTGGAAAATGGTTTATCATATTAACTATAAATAGGTATGTCCTGACTGATTGACAGACGACTTACAAGCCAAAAATTGAAATTTTGAGAGGATTTTATGAGCGTCCTAAAGGTGTAAAGAAAGGATTTTAAATATAGCAGTGTATCCTCCTAAAGTGGAAGAAGATTAACTCAGTAAGAAATTAGTGCGAATGTCAGTTTGTTGAATTTTCACCCCTAATAGTGTAAGACAGTGGATGAATTCTTATATTCTAAATCGTGAGACAAATAATTTTAGAAATTCCAACAAAATTTGATTATAATGATATCTTTAACTTGTATTCAGTTTTTACGGTTTGAAATGAGAGTTATTTGTTTCAGAATTCTGTATACAAAGTCAGAGACTGATTTACCAACGCTAAGCTAAAATCAGTGGACGCTAAAATTTGGCATACAGTTAGCTATATTTTTTTTGGTTTATTGTTTAGCATACTTTACATATATTGGAGATTTCTGAAAATTCATCCCAAAGAGGTTAAAACGGGGAGTATGAAATTTTTATGAAAGTTTCTATTCACGAAACTAAACATAAGTAAAACCGCGAGCAAATGTCTAACGAGACTAAAGCAAATTGGAAGAAAGGTTTTACTTTGTTATCCCACTTTAATTAATAAGAAGTAAGAGCAATTCACATCCATTTTTTATTGTTTAATGTATGTAATCCTTAATATCATAACACGATTTTGGTATAAGTTTACGTTTCACAAAAACTTTGTACTGCATTTTGGATCTCGATCTTTACAAACTACAATTTAAATGGCTATATAAACTACTTAAATATTCGCAAACTCCTAAATCAAGCTCTAGTTTATTTCGAGCGCCTTTCATTATTCATACATTCTTCAGTATGATCCTGCGCCGCGATACGCTCGGTATCGTGTTTCAAACCTGGAAATAAACACTGATAACATTGATGGAATGCACCGCACTCTACAGCTGACTTGCGTTTGAGTCAATTAGCAAATTAAGGTGCCTGCGCATAATCTTACGCATCTTATGCAAACTGTTTTACGGTTACGGAATATAATTACCAGCCTGGTGTCTTACAGTTTTAATTTTTGGAAAATATATTTAAAGTGTGCTATTATTTTTATTTTTTAATCCAGTATTGACCAGAACAGACACCGCCGCGTAGGTTATTTTTAACGCACTTATTAACATACACAAAATTAAGTAATATCTATTATTTAAATTATTGTTATATACACGAATAAGAAAAGAAACTTAACGATGGTCGTATTCCATCCGACACCCCAACCCACTCGTAGTTGCGGCACTTTTTACTCCCCGACCTAAGCGCTCCTCTCCGAAAGAGAAAGGATACCTAAACATATCCTTCATGACCCTGACGATCAGATAATTACTGACAACATACTTGTACCACCTACCACTCACCGTCTTCGCCGGCGAAGACGAGGTCCCCGCTGTCTTACGTCATCCGGACGCGTCCGACCCCTCCCCCCCCCCCCGTTATCCCAAACGTCGCCTAAGTCGAGGTTCGGCCTCACAGGAGGCGCCCCTAGGCAGACGTTAACTTAGTTTCTTCAAGCCCTAGGGCTCAATTCTTTCCGAAGCTCGCCAAACCAAGATTTAGGTCTCCAAGATTTAGGAAGAAATTGTTTCATTTTTAAACTATCTATATATTATTTTGATTGCCCCGCCCGCCCGTGATTTCAAAGGCGATTATAACTAGGAGGTAAGATTGCCTTTTTCTGTTAACTTTGCAACTGAAGTTGCAATACCAACAGAAATGTAACAAAAGGATTTAATCATTATCATCGGTGAATTAATAATAGCGTAAGCGGGAAATGGGCTATTGACCCGAATAAGAGTACTAAAAGGCGCACCTTTTTCTGGCTATATTGCAACAAAGGCTGATTACTCACTGTCGTCAGTATGCTTGCGGTCGCGCCGCTGTCGTGGTTGGCCGTACAGCGAGGTCTGCTCTATGCCCGAACCGCCAGATGCGAGTGAAGAATGCCCGCTGTCTCGAAACTCGCCCGTTTCTGCCCATACTGCAACAAACATTCATATTATATTTTATACATATTATATTATATTAACTGATAGAAATCGAAAGTTAAGTCGAGTCGTTTGCTTTCGTCTTGCGTAGTTCAGATATATTCGTCAAGTTCTGGCAGGCTTACTTTTTTTTACACCATTCACCTTTTTTCGAAGGCCATTGTATATTTACCACAAAGCTTCGTTCCTAACGCGGGTTCTGCAACTTTATATGTTTTGCATACTCTTATGGCACATTATTGACATATATCAAGGTGTATATATAACAGGTTGGGATAGGCTTCTCGTTTAATACTTAGAATTAATTAGCATCGTTAGTATTTACACGGTTTTAATTAATTGCGATAATATGTATCTATGTATTCTATATGTTAGTATACTTTATGTTATAATTAATATATAGAAACATTAAAGCATGACTCATAATCCTGGATATCGGACTGAAATCTCACACAGTAGTATTTATCACCATGTTGCATTCTAAATCAATAATGCAAAAAACATGACATTAAACGGTAATTTGTAAGACTTAAAGCATCGTGATACAAGAATAATTCACCAACTGCATTTAGAATCATCAGTTGCATTTATAACAGAATAAATATTTTTAACTGTCAACTGCCATGTTGCGTTTAATCAAGCGTCATATGAGAATAAATATGTGCCACAATAATCTGTTTTTAAGTTGCTAACTGCTCATTAGTTTACAGGATCTTGACTAAGTAATGTATTTGTAGCGTGACTAAGTGACGCCCCATTGTTTCGGGCTAATAAGGTTCCCAGAACGCTTGTTAACTACGTGATTATTAACAAGGGTTTGCAGAGTGTTATATTTTGTAGTTTCGACCACCATGAGTTTTCCAATTATAAGAAAATCGCTTTTCTATAGAAGTAAGCTTCTTTTAATAAATAATTATAATAACATTTTTTCATTTTTCGAATTGTCAGTTGCAGATAACCATAATAGTTATTACTGCGTCACCGGGGGGTTTGGCGAGCATGAAGCTCAGCCTGAGAGAAGAGCACTTGGGCTCGACGACATCTGGGGAACGTCCCCCTAAGGGCGTCTCCTGTGAGACTCGGACCTCGACTTAGGGTGACGTTGGGACTTGTTGGGTGTGTTGGACTGGTGTATCAGTCCGAGCGCCGCCGTGACCGTGGATGAGTTATAATAATAAATACAGTACAGTTAGTATGAGACTTTTCACTCTAACAATCGTAGAGTTGCTTTCGAGTATCGAAACACTATAAAGTCAAAGAAAAATGGACCTAATGTTTAAGATTAAGAGTTACAATTTTCACAATACCTTTATTTTTATCATACACACTGCGGGCGTGGGCGGGGTGGACGAATTTGAGCTTAGAACTTAATAGATACATTTCTTCTACGCTTACATATCCTAAACTAAATTTACAGACGGCTCACCGTCCGACCCCCCCGTTATCCCAAACGTCGCCTAAGCCGAGGTTCGGCTTCAAAGGAGGCGCCCTTAGGCAGTCGTTCCCATAGTTTCTTCGAGCCCTAGGGCTCAAAATTTCTTCTGGCAGAGCTTCTTTCCAAAGCTCGCCAAACAGCCCGGTTACGCTGTGGTAACCGAAAAAAAAACAGGCGGCGCTTGATCACATGATATTATGATGATAGAAAAACAAATATACTGACGGGGCATAAGGTAGAGGGAGCTAGTCTAGAAGATAGATATTTACTCCAGAGTCAGAAGAATAATCGAGAGTTTATAAACTACTCTTGGAGCCATATTATAAATTGCACAAACAGCCCTCTTCTGCAGCACGAATATAGTGTTAATATCGGCCGCATAATAAAATACCTTTTCAACCGCGTATGCAACAGAAATGAGTCTCTTCGATAAATTATTTATATAACTTTAGCTTTAACTTAAGCTTCCATTGAAGCATTGTATCTAAAGTTCTTCCAAGAAAAACTGTGGTATTTCCCAGATCTGATTCTATATTTAAGCAGTACAGTGTTATTTACTTTACATGTTTAAAATTCGGTAAAGTAAATTGAATACACTTAGTTTTTTTTTTCTTTTTTTTTGAATCGACTAAATTCTTAAGTAAAAATGTTTATTTTCCCTCACAATTCTAATTTCGCTCTGTCGATTCCATCAATCC
Source organism: Lasiommata megera (assembly GCA_928268935.1). NCBI lineage: Eukaryota > Metazoa > Arthropoda > Insecta > Lepidoptera > Nymphalidae > Lasiommata > Lasiommata megera. Next base: position 13,354,147 of record OV743315.1, on the reverse strand, counting down.
TACTTCCCCAATGTTGGCTCGATGCAAGCATCTTTATAGTGACAATCTGATTCCATTGTTTTGGCAAAAGTCACGAACGCTCAATCAACGAGTCCCAATGTCGGTCATAATTAAAAATTAAGAACAATGTGTACGTAATTATTTTTGGCTCGGTATGTGTATTTATTTCAAGGGAATTTTAAATGTCAACTTGTGAAACTCGTAAAAATCTTCATCGCGATTAATTTGACATGTTTTATTTGAATAGCAATTTAATTTGATGAAATGGCGAAATTTATTTGCGGAGACCACAAAAATTGTATTACATCATTCCACTAAACTTCTCTCGATATTTAATTACTTATGTATATATACGGATAATAATGGCTTGACTTTTCTTTAGTCGTAGGTAGGAACATACTCAGTTAATACCCATTTATAGTGGGCACTCATTCAAAAGTGCAAAAGTTCGTCATAAATCATCATCATATCTACTTAATTTTGCCGTCCGATCCCCCGTTATCCCAAACGTCGCATACGCCGAGGTTCGGCCTTACAGACGTTCCCTTAGTTTCTCCGAGCCCTAGGGCTCTAAATCTCTTCTGGCAGAGCTTCTTTTCGAAACTCGCAAAACAGCCCGGTTACGCTGTCACAACCAATACAGCTAATAGTCAATCCGAAAAAAAAACTATTTCATTGTTCATTTATTTCTTTGTTCCGATATGTGTCATTGGAATTACAGCAAAAAAAAAGTAACGGCCTTTGTACCGTCTATAGAAATTACAGATCATCATCATCATCATGAACAACCCATTACCGGCTCACTACAGAGCGCGGGTCTCCTCTCAGTATGAGAAGGGTTTGGCCATAGTCCACCACGCTGGCCATGTGCGGATTGGCAGACTTCACACGCCTTTGAGAACATTATGGAGAACTCTCAGGCGTGCAGGTTTCCTCACGATGTTTTCCTTCACCGTTGAAGCAAGTTAAATTATTTTTTTAAACGTACTTAACTCCGAAAAGTTAGAGGTGCGTGCCCGGATTCGAACCGCTGGCCTCTGATTAGGAGGCTGACGCCCTAACCTCTAGGCTATCACCGCTTCGTTGTTCCGATATGTGTCATTGGAATTACAGCAAAAAAATAAATAACAGCCGTTGTACCATCTATAGAAATTAGAGATAAATTATGCTTATTATGATTGCGCCTTATTTAAGTGCAGCCCAGTATGGATAATGGGATATCATTAATTGTCGTATTCACGTTATCGCATCACAACTAGAACAAACGTCGGTTCGTACAAACGTACAGAACGTACAAACTCGTTCAAATAAACTTAATGTTTGCTGCTTTGATAACAGCTGATAAGCATCATTGTTTTATTGGGGTTGTAAAACGTCTCTCGCGGTTACAACAGAATGACTGACAGTCGCGGATAAAAGTGTAATTTTTATTTTATTAAAAGCAAATCTTCAAAAATTGAAATTGATCTCATAGCACAAAGAAAGTGATAACATATTTTTTTTTATAAAAATCGACCACTACAAATGGAAAAGCTATAATAAGGTAAGCTAAGGTCTGTGAAATAAACTGATTGAACGCTTTAAAAGAAATTGTAATGAAAATGATGGTTAGCGAATACAAGAAAATCAGAAGATTAATTAAAAACGAAGATTATACTTATCTGATTGGTGACACAAACTCTGTGCGTTTAAAAGCATGAAACTTAGTACTTTGAGATGTTTGTAAATACCGATACTAGTATATAGGATGACTACGGGGCGGGGGCATGTCTTCGTCGGTAATTTGGGTAGACGTGGGTAGTTTCAAGCAAAGAGACTAGATAGTCTTGGTAGAACAGAATTACAATTATAAGTATGGTAATTTATAAGGAGCAGACTATACGCTCCACCAATTACGACTATGCACTACCGCTACTCGACAATCATTCGACTGCATTGCATTCATTGCATTGATCGGTATCAATGCAATGAATGCAATGCGCCGTCCCACGCCGGTGTGTCTTATAAGAACCTGCATAACCCACTTAGTGTTGCGTAAAGAGAGGGGGCGATCCCACGCTGTTGTCTGTCGTACATGATTCTAAAACTAGATGGCGCTGTTCTCTGACTGCGGTCAAGTATAAAACCAGTTAACCTTAGTAAACCTTATAACCAGTTGTTTTTGAAATATTGTTATGAATTATTTATTCATTTTGGCAGCAAACTTTATATGTACACATTGGTTTATGCAATAACATTAAGAGTCCACTCACTCAATAAGAACAAGCAGGTCACAAGAATGTCTTCGCTGGCACTAGGATGTTTTTGTTGCTTAAAAATATTTTTCTTGAATCTTTTTAAATTACAAACACCAACAAGAGCAATAATAACGTGGTTTATATGTACTAAGTTTTTTTCTTATGTTTCACAGTTAACAGCATACTTTATAATCAAAACCAAATCAAAATCAAATCAAAAATAGCTTTATTCACATAAACCTATTACAGGCATCTATGAATCGTTCATATATATCACATTTTTCAATATTTCTATTAGTCATGGTGATTACTACCCTCGCCAACTTAAAACAAAAGCTAAGCGGGTTCAAATCGCGCCCAGGTCTAAGAAGAAACCCACAACAAACTTAGCCGTTTTTTTTGTTATGAATATCTCACATAATCAATAATCAATTATGGTACCTATAAAATAGAGCAATTCCACTCAAGCTTTTTATCGTTTATAAAATCCTTAATATCGTAATATGATTTTTCTACAACCTTTCGTTTTATAAAAACTTTGAACTTATTGATAGACATCTAAAAGATATCAATAGGTAATTTATTATAGAATAAAATACAATTTCATATCAAAGACTTATTAAGTCCGTGCAGCCTACTAAACCGTATTACAAGTTTACAGTGATATCTATTTATGCTAATTTCACTTAGCCATAGTTTTTCTAAAACATATTATATAAAACAAAAATCGTAGTATAGTTAGGCCATATAAAATGTAAATCACCACATTAACAGTAGTTCGTTATACTTAATACTACAAATTAATCAAGCAGAAGTCTTCAAAACACAGTCTTAGCGCAGATAATCTATGACAATATCAGTTAGTAACTGAATAAATAATCAGGGAAATCCCAGTGTCGCTCCTTTATAAAATGCTGATAGATACTAATTACCTTCTTAAGCGGGCTTAGTGAGTATTAACGGGTGTTTTATAATGTATGGAATAATGCCAAAAATCCACTATATCATAATGTATGTGTTTTTTTTTTCGCACTAAATAAACGCTACAAATTACATTTTTTTCCCTTCGATTTACTTTAAAAAAAAAATTTCCATTCCTTATGTCTCAAGTATGTCTGCTTGTATTTTCTTTTTATATAAATCTAGGCTATTATATATTTTGTCTTTCTCTTTTAATACACTGCAATTTAGCCCCTGGCGGCAATCTCACCTGATGGTAAGTGATGATGCAATCTAATATGCGGGCTTACCTAGTAATTAGTAATTATTTCTACGCGACATCGTAATTGTCTTTGTTGGTAACCTCCCACTAGACCAGACTCGTGCCGGGAATCAAACTCAGAACCTCCTACTTTATAATGCGACAGAGCATGCGCTGCTCCACGGAGGTCGACAAAATTATAACTACATATATTATACTGTAATATGTTTTTTCTTAGCCGCGCAAAATTCGTAGGAACTTTTATTTCTAACATAGGAATAATGGATTTTGATGTTTACACAAACCATTATATTCATCTGGTTTTATTAATATTGTTTATAGTTATCGCTTTTGTACGCGTCTGTACCGAACTCATGATTGTTACACTACTATACAGCATGCTCTTCAAATTTTACGATATAATGTTATGCATAGTCGACAGTACAACAACATAAACACACACTTGAAATAAAAATGGCTAATACCTCGCAAGTGTTCAGATTATTTAAGATACGAAAAACTATTAACGTTTAGAAATGGTTAACAAGTTTTAATTTCATTGCAAATAATAATTGAGACAACTTGATGATATCACCTCGATAAAAGTAGCTTCAATCATATAAACCTATTACAGGCATCTATCTATGAATCGTTCATGTATATCACATTTTTCATTATTTATATTCGTGTTAGTTAAAAAGCTCCGTCTTTTGTATAATAGATAGCGCTCATTTGATTCTACACAAATTTAATCGAAAAACAGAAAAATCTCGCATTGGCTAATCTAAGTGGTTCCATAACATAGGTACAGTTATTTATAACAGATTCGCCATAAAATATTCAAACAATAATAATTATTGTTTATTGTTAAGACATTTTATTGGCTACAGTGGTTTGGAAGTCCGCGTTCAAATCAGAGATAAGGGGTTCGAACCCGGGCACGCACTTCTAAATTTTCGGAGTCATGTGTTTTTTAAGCAATTTAAATATCACTTGCTTCAACGGCTAAGGAAAACATATGTCAAATATGTCAAAGAATCCTGCACGCCTGAGAGAGTTCTCCATAATGTCGAATTCTCAAAGGCGTAAGAAGTCCGCCAATCTGCATATGGCCAGCGACCCGTTTGACCCATTGAGAAGAGACCCGTGCTCTATAGTAAGCCGGCAATGGGTTGATCATGGTGAAATAATTATTAATTCCTCTTTACTCCCGCTTCTTAAAGTTTCTGTATGAACACAATAACAACTTTTAAATATAATAATAACTTTGAACTATTTGTACATTTTACCCCCTTTATTTTAAGCTGACGCCACTAGATTATCGTCTAAGACTCTCAGCTGCTTGTCTATAAACATCTACTCCAGGTGAGAGGTGACCGATTGGCGGCTATAGATACATACACAACTATTTTTATACGCTTCCAGACAAGATGTTAGACCCAAGGGCGTGATGCTATAAATTGTAAAGTTAAAAAGCAAAGAATATAAACAGAAAAATGTTGTATTTACACTAAAGACAGATAGTGTTGGGGGCAAACACAGATAAGTTTACGTAATTTACGATCTTGGCCCTGACTACTTTTTGTTTAGGTTTGAGCGTAAAACCAGGAATTCGATGTACTTTTCACCGAAATTTTTGTCATGATAAATTTGAGGGTCACTTTTAAATAAATAAATAGATAGATAAATACTCTTTATTGCACACAAATTTTAAAGAAACAACCACTCGGAACAGTTAATACATGAGTATGCAAAGGCGGTCTTATTGCTTAAACAATCTCTTTCAGACAACCATTGGGGAAAGAATTAAATAATAGCGGAGGGTAATCGCGCAATATTGAAACAAATTATCAATAACTATAGTATATAAATATGTACTTTTATGTATAAATAAATACATATCAATACACATACCATTCAATATTATAGCATTTAGTCATGTGACATTCTTACTTTTTTATCACTAGATAGTTACTTTTTATTGCGTTTGATAGCGATGTAAAATAAAAATATTAAGACCCCAGAAACTATTTACCCTACATTACTCGTAGCATTAATGTCTTAGGATCGCCGTCCCAAAGTTGATCAAGACTATAGTGTATGGACTTCCTACAAGATCTTTATTGTAGATCGGTCGCCGGATATCATGGTTATATTACGCCGCTATAACCTTTATCGACGAAACATAATCAAAACTGCTTGGATCCCAAACGTAACTAATCAAGTTAACATACGTCAGAAAGAAGTCAATAAAGCATTAATCTCTCATATTTATAAATATTCTTTAATTATGATGTTAGATCCTCCTTATAAAATTACAGTTAAATTAAATAAAACACCAAAACAACAACAAGAAGAGGAACTATACGAGAAAATAGGAAAAGAAAAGTAGGATGCAAAAAAGACTATCCCTTAAAAGCGATTAGGTATTCAAACAAGGCCCTGCAATTATATAATTTACATTCCATTCGATAACATAATAATTAATTACATATATTACATAAATGAATAATCATCATCATGATCAACCCATTACCGGCTCACTACAGAGCACCTTCTCAGTATGAGAAGGGTTTGGCCATAGTCCACCACGCTGGCCATGTGCGGATTGGCAGACTTCACACGCCTTTGAGAATATTATGGAGAACTCTCAGGCATGCAGGTTTCCTCACGATGTTTTCCTTCACCGTTGAAGCAAATGATATTTTAATTGTTTAAAAATGCACATAACTCCGAAAAGTTAGAGGTGCGTGCCCGGATTCGAACCGCCAACCTCTGATTAAGAGGCTGACGCCCTAACCACTAAGCTATCACCGCTTTATACACCGCTTATAATAAACTAATATATATTTCATACATAAACATACAATAAAAAATTAGCCTGCTCATCTTACAGAAACCATTATAAATGCAGTTTTTTTTTCGGACTGTCTATTAGCTGTACTAACCCTATTGGTTGCGACAGCGTAACCGGGCTGAGTATAAATGCAGTGATGTAGACATTAGTGACGTAAGCCCATTCTATTGTGAAACAAATCACAACTTTAGGAATAAGTGAATATAAATACACTAACTTTCCAAACTGAAATTTTTGTAAATAAATGAGATCTGCAAAGCAAATGCTCCATATGAGTTTTGGTGTTATAATAACTCGACTACCTCGGCAGCATTTCATAAAGCATTATCAAGTCAATCGCAAGCCTAACTCATATAAAACCAAAAATAAACCGTAAACCATAGGTTGAAATAACGACGACATTGATTTAAAGTATACATTACTCGTATTAAATTTATTCTAACAACCGATTGAATAATTGGTTGTAATGCACTATTACATGTTAGTATCACGATCATTGTTGAGCTGTCAACGCGCTATCTAAGCCGGTACAAATGATATAACTTTCATTTATGCTAGACATCGAGCTAGACGTATTGATTCTTGTTCATTGAACCCAAGGAATTAGCAATGCATTCATAAATAGCGATAGACTTTTAGCTTCGAACTATAAATAAAGGATCGAAAATCGATGATAAGCATTTAACTAAAGGCTTGTTTATAACCAGTTATTAACAAAACAGCTTTATTAGTTGTATCATCTGACGATCGATCGATATGCTGTCACTTTAAAGTTAGATGTCCTGGGTTCGAATCCCGGCTCGAGTCTGATCTGGTGGGAGGCTTGGGCCGTGGCTTGTTACCACCATACCGACGACCTGTGATTTAGCGTTCCGGCACGATTTCACATTGAAATCAATTAGGAGTATGGGTCTTCCATACCCCTCCTTGGGTTTACAGGTAGCCAGCTACAATCTTAGACTGCATCATCATTTACCTCGAAGTGAGATTGCAGAGAAAGGCTTACTTGAAAATATATCAGTACAAAAATGTGAGTCATTTTCCAAAACGATCCATAATAATATGAACATTTACATACAACGCAAAGTTCACTGACAGTTTTATATCCCGTTCATTCAAGTGTTTCAGGGTACGAAGCGCTGTTAGTATAATAATAAGGAGTCCGAAACAAACATTCCAACCTAATCTCAATAATACCGGGCGAAGATAATCTTTAGGACGAGTGGACCACCGGGCCTGTTCTGTTTAATAAGTAATAACGTAAGCTGATATGTTACCACTTCCGTACATAATAAGGCGGATAAAGGTAACTGTCATTTGTCGAGTTCATTCGCAACGTATTAATAATCCCACTTCTGATATATGCTATTCACTCTCACATGCGAGTTGACATGTGTCAACAATTATTTACCGTCTAACGCTGTTGCAACCAGCACTAGCCAAAAGAGCACAGTTACTTACACATCACACTTCTAGAGGTGTCTGTTAAGCTTAGAATTTGAGTAACAATTAATCAGCACAAACATGTTAATTCTATTATATGTAATGCTTGCGACAGTGTTTTTTGCAAGCTTCTCTTTAACGTTAATTTAAAAACGACAAATTGTCATGAGCATTCCAAAACTATTTTGGGAATGAATATCTAAAAGTCTTTGACTACAGCCATTACAAATTTACAACCAAATTTTTGTTTGGTAACAGACAGCTGTTGTGTTTCGAGGCGTGTGCAAGTAGAACAGTAGAAAAGTAGTCAGCCAGTTGCACTTTCCTTTTTTATATACAGATTGCCTAACATATTTCTTCCTATACCTAGTACTAAACTATATGTTCCCAAAAGATACGACTATATATTGAAGCGTACGTTAGCAAAAAGCGTCAAAGTCTACGTTTGTATATTTTATTGACTTACCTATTCTTTTTTTTCATTTAACAAACAATTTATTTATAACATCTGAAACTTAAAATAAACCTTTTTAAATTTACATTACATTATTAAAAGGAGTCAATTTAGGCAAGGTTTCGAAGATATTGGCAGCGTTCCCCCTTTGAATTGCAAGACTAATTCGTTGTCTGAGGTAGCTAGCAGCTCTTCGGTCTCCTGTGATGTCGACTAACCTTTTTGTTATTTCCCTAAAAAGCCCTATAGGACCCCACGGACCAAGAGTCTCGACACCAAATGGGACAAAATTGAAATTTTATTGACTCAATAAAGATATATGAAAATGTTCCTCAATACCTGAGCCAAGCATTATCATACGATGTTTGATTCAAATCTGAATGAGATCAATTAGTTGTTAACTGTGGAGCTATCAAGTGGGTTGGACCACCGACCACGAGTCTGGTTAATACCATAATCTTGACGCGGAAGTGCATGTTTCCGCTGTGGAACGCGACTACTAAAACGTTTCATTATAACAAGGCAGTGTTAACAGGTGGATAGATAGAGTTGTAATTAATAGGGTTTCACTCAGTAGATATTAGTAGGCACTATAAAATATATCCTTAACCGTTGAAGCAAGTGATATTTTTTTTTTTAAACGCACATAACTCCGAAAGTTAGAGATGCGTGCCCGGATTCGAACCACCGACCTCTGATTAGGAGGCTGACGCCCTAACCACTAGGCTATCACCGCTTCAACGGTGAAGGAGCACATCGTGAGGAAACCTGCACGCCTGAGAGTTCTCCATAATGTTCTCAAAGGAGTGTGAAGTCTGCCAATCCGCACATGGCCAGCGTGGTGGACTATGGCCAAACCCTTCTCATATTGAGAGGACACCCGTGCTCTGTAGTGAGCCGGTAATGGGCTGATCATGATGATGATAATATATATATTGCATTGTTTTAAGCGATGGTAGTAATGTAAAACTTTTCAGCTCTTCAGTGTCCATTGACGTTTCAATTTTACCATTCATTCAGATATTTAGAGGCGGTAATGATTTATTTGAATTTGTTTATTTAAGTTAAACATCTTAGGTGGCTACTCAATATTTTTATTGGATTAGATTAACACTAAAATAAGGACGTTTCGTAACTTTGAGGGAAAAGCAAGAAAATAAAAAAAAAGAGAATGAGTACAATACATTATACCTACTATCTAAAACGTTTTTTCTTTTCAACCGGTGCTAATTTAGATTTTACCCTCAATTATCAAAATTATTTAATCACTCTTAAATTGAACTTTGGACATCAGTATATCCTACTTATAAGTATATCAAACCGTATAACCTACTGGTCTAATCTTAATACTTATAAAACGGACAGTTTAATTTTTTACTTTTTAACTAAAGCTTCTTACTGTACATTTTAAAGTTATTCCTGAGCCAAATGCTGTAAAAACCTCATCAATTCGTTTTCTACTAAACAGATAATGCACGTTTTTGGATTAAGATGTCATTCTCCTGATGAGGCCATCAAAACCAATGATAATGTCGCGCGTTGACGATTATGTGGACAGAGGCAGCGGAGATGACCTGCGTTGTGTAGATTAGCTTACGTAATACTGTAGCTATGGTCTAGTGTGGAAATATGGTTAGTCATTTAGTAGAGAATAGAACGACGTAATTTCTATTAACACTGAACGTAAAACGGAAATATATAACAGCGTTCTCAAAGGTGTGCGAATTCTGCTAATCCGCACATGGTCAGCGTGGTGGACTATGGCCAAAACCCTACTCATATTTAATAAAGACCCGTGCAACGCACGTGCTCTTTTCTCTTCTTCATGATGATGATGATGATGATATTGGTTTTGCTTTTACGATTATCATAGTTAATGCTTTTAGGCATTGATAGCAAACTTTATAAACTCGATCGTATCCGTTTGATATAAAGATCGCTTATTATACTAATATTATTAATGTGCCAAACCCTTCCAATATGGAGAGGAGACATGTGGTCTGTAGTGAGCCGGCAATGGATTGATCATGATGATGTGAATCTAAATATGCAGATCTGCTACTTATATATTTTGGTTGTTCTCATGTCTTATGAGTTGAATTTTTGCGATATACTTATCTGCCAAGATAACAAAAGAGCGGATAATAGGATACTATAAGTGCTCCCCAATTGTCAATCATCCGACCTAGTTAAAGGTTATAAACCAATAAATTAAATAAAGTTAGTCAGTTTATTACAGGGATATTTATAACCTTACCCAACCTTACTTTAGATAACAAACTTAAAAAGTATCGCGCAATCTGTCTTTATAAAAAAAAATCCACTACTTTGCAATCTTTTTAGATTTTTTTTAAAAGACCCACGCCAAATGCATCACCAATGAAATTTTCCATAATACGCTCACTCAAGAGATGTTGGCCTCACAACACATTCTTCATCGTCGCAATTTATAAGAATACATTATCTATTTGTTGCTTTAGAGTTCAATTGCGCCATAAAAGCAATATTTATTTAAACAGCAATCAGAATATCCTAAACCGTTTTGTTAATGGACGCTATCAGAATTATGCCTATACATGTTAGTCCAAATATGACCTAATCATAAAAATCGTGTAGCCAAGTAATAACACTTGTAGGCGATAAAGATATCTACGGCTACTGCGATTAGCCGCTAGTAAGTAGGTAGTAGGCAAGTCTCCACGCAATGCCTGTGCTGCGGTCCCCGATATCTGCCCGACCAATCGCATCGCAACTCGAATTATCGCTCAAATTAATGGCGTGTGAGTTATAAATGGCCGGCGGATTAGGCCCGATCCATTTTATTCCTATTTTACCTACCGTAAAGAACCTTCATTGAAAACGTACACAAATTCCCGCGAGCATCCGCTAATTTTCCCTAGCACGGTCCTTTTCTCACGCGATAATTTTCATACGTCTATTTCGCTCTGCCGACCCTTTTCTCTGTTGCGATTCATCATCATTTCGCGGTTTGCTGGCTCTCCATACAGATCCAAAAGGCCGCGACTCCAAAGGGGCTGGATTTATTAATGAGCCTTTCACCTGTTCTGTTTCAGAGAGTAGGTGCTTTACAAAATCTAAATTTAGCTGAATCATTAGAGAGCTACCAACATAAAATGAAGATGTTTTGAAATAGCGAAGACTTTATTCGGGTTGACTTCCCTTAGGAAAAAGTAAATAGTCGTTGTTTCGGAGTCCCGGGACATGCCCAATTAGTATTCCAAATAGCCGTCGACATATCGTACACATAAATGTAAAGAGTGGACCGTTCGAAGGCACGAACGTCGCATTACTTTTGCACTGCAAAGTGCCACATTCCAAACTTGACTCCTATTGTGTTTAGCATAAGTGCCAAAGTTGTGTGCTATATCCTGAGAGTTTGCACGAGACGCGGTTTCTATTTCACCCAAGCAATAACCGTCTTACTGCTGTAGCAAGTAGGTTCAAAGTGATGAAGTCGCAGCGATAGGCATGGAGTGCGGGACTTTGAGGCTTATGGTAATTGTAATAAAGCGAAGTGCACCAGTTATGGGACGTGAGAGGTTCTAGACCAAATCCCAAGTAAGCTGTAACTTCCTTTTGGATTTTCGGAAGCCATTTATCAGTCTGATGTGGGCGTCTGGAAATTTTTCATGTTTCGTTATTTTACAGAGACATGACGTGTATCCTTCGAGTATTGTGTACATATAGTATTAAGTATGGATTGGTTTCAAGGTCGGAAACTTTGAATATTTAAACTTTTATTTCCACTTATTGAAATGAAGCGGCGATAGCCCAGTGGTTAGGGCGTCAGCCTCTAATCAGAGGTCGGCGGTTCGAATCCGGGCACGCACCTCTAACTTTTCTGAGTTAAGTGCGTTTTTAAACAATTAAAATATCACTTGCTTCAACGGTGAAAGTAAACATCGTGAGGAAACCTGCACGCCTGAGAGTTCTCCATAATGTTCTCAAAGGCGTGTGAAGTCTGCCAACCCGCACATGGCCAGCGTGGTGGACTATGGCCGAACCCTTCTCATATTGAGAGGAGACCTGTGCTCTGTAGTGAGCCGGTAATGGGTTGATCATGATGATGATGATGATTGAAATGAAAGGAATACCTGGACATTTTTGTTCTTAGTTGGTTTTGGGCTTCTATTTGTCAAAGAAAAGTGGTATAAATTTACGTCCAAAATCTTACGAAATAAGATTACAATGCCATAAAAATCAGCGCAGTTTTCTCTTATAATCTTCGTGAATTCAATTAAAATATATCTTCGTAAATTAAAGTAAAAGTTAATTCGCAGTTAAATTTGCCTTACGAGTATAAACCGAACGATGCGCTAAGGGAGTCATAGTTGTTCCCAAAGCGCACATTAGAGAATAAATCAACTGTTCAACCCTTCCACCGCAGCCCGCAAGCAAATTACAGACCACCTGAGACTAAAAATGCCCCACAAAATATTTGTAGTTGTAAACCGCGGTAAATAAATTTAGGGGAGATGCAATGAGAGCGATTTAAACAGTTTACAATAAATACGATTTGAAATGTGTTTAATAGGTAATTGGATTAAATTTTAACCACATTTACGATAAAAAACAACGAAAACCGACGACCTCGCATTATAAAGTTGGTCCTGGGTTCGATTCCCGGCTCGAGTCTGGTCTGGTGGGAGGCTTCGGCCGTAGCTAGTTACCAACCCACCGACAAAGACGTGTCGCCAAGCGATTTAGCGTTCGGGCACGATGTCGCGTAGAAACTAATTAGGAGCGTGGGTTTACCATACTCCTGACAGGTTAGCCCGCTACCATCCTAGACTGCATCATCACTTACCACCAGGTGAGATAGCAGTCAAGGGCTAACTTGTAGTGTATAAAAAAAAACCTGCCGCCAAGCGATGTCATTTAACCAATTAGGTGCCCGCTAGTTGAGATTATACCATGACCATTATATAGGTGAGATTATAACGGCTGCCGTGGCGCAGTGCGTGCCCTCTCGCATCATAAAGTTGGAGTTCCTGGGTTCGATTCTCGGCATATATATATTATGATGTATTTTTGTAAGTGGTTAAGGGTTAAGATGTTATAAATCTGTATGCGTACAAAAGAGTAAAAAATTTAAAAAGAATACTATTATTAATGTATTAATTTGGTTGTCATCATGTCGTGCCGCTACGCTATTGGTTCCCGCCAAAACGGTGGCAAGTGATTGGTCGACGCAAAATAGTGATAACAATGGACGACACGAGGACAGTTCTATAAGTTAAGTGATATTTTTGGAAGGTTTAAATTTAACTTTAATTTTGGCGTATTTATCTAAGTTTTTACACTTTTACACTACTGATAACGATGAAGATTACAACATTTGAAATCTAACAGTATCCAATAAAGAGAGCGGAATAGGTATCTCCTGCCAGACAAAATGACAGTTTCCCTTATAAACGTAACCCCAAAACAAATAACATATTTAACCCCAAACCTCCAAATACTGTGTTAAAGAGATCTTAGAAAATGAGTTGGGGATGTGAAATAGGCAGCGAAAGAGCATTCGCGAGGGTGAAAGTGCTCGGGAGGTAATCACTGGTCCCATATGGACACAAATTACTTTCCTTCGGTCGACGATGACAGTTCGAATGGGGTGTAGTGATACGTCGGATTGTTCCCATTATGCGATCATGAGCAATGGTGATTGTTCTTTTTAACTGACTCGGAAAATACTTTTCGGGTACATTGAATCAACTCTTTCCCTACATATAATAAAGCTGATAGGTATTGCGTGAAAAATATTAAATATTTTAGTTTAAGCTTCAGGGTTCAAATAAGCGACCCCTTTTACAAAACTATAAACTAATTTCAGCATCGTTTATTAAATAAAAGTTACACAACTGCGTATCAATTTATTACGTAGATATAATGTGCTTACAAAGATTATTGTATACCACTTAAAGTTGCTTCAACGGTGAAGGAAAACATCGTGAGGGAACCTGCACCTGTTATTAATATAATAACAAATATAGATGGAGATATGTGAAATATACGCTCTATGCAAAACCTAACTTGACAAGTGTTTTTAATATTTTTTTCTTGAAATTCTGCCAATTGTGTTTGTCATTAAAAATATCTATTTAATTAACGAAAAACCAAATTTTTGAATAAACTTCTTAATCGATATCAATATTGTTATAAAGTTAGAATTTAATATTATTATGAAGAATCAAAATTTAGAATTAATATCATCTCAGTTTACAAAAAAAACTGAGCTATGCATTAACATGATAACCAGATGAAATCATTTAAATCTGACATATGTCGTTTTGCACCAGACAGGGGGTGGCATAAACGACGCCATTCCGTATTTTCAATTTGCATAAATATTAGTGGGAGCCGTAATATCATAAATATATTAGTGATACAGATTTTATGCCGATTACAATATTATACCACCAGCGAATCGGGGGGCGAAAACACATTAACTATTTCACCTTCTGGTGAAATATATTTAGTGTTATTAATGCAATAAATTATAACAGTTTATTTATCTATAGGTAGAAAAACGGCTTACAGGTTTTTACTTTTGCCGTGATTTATATTATTTACAATTGATATATATTTGTTTTGAAGCTGTGATAGCCTAGTTGTTAGGACGTCCGCCTCCTAATCAGAGGTCGGTGCGTTTTTAAGTAATTAAAACATCACTTGCTTCAACGGTGAAGGAAAACATCGTGAAGAAACCTGGACGCCTGAGAGTTCTCCTTAACGTTCTCAAAGGCGTGTGAAGTCTGCCAATCCACACATGACCAGCGTGGTGGACTATGGCTAAACCCTTCTGATATTGAGAGGAGACCCGTGCTCTGTAGTGAGCCGGTAATGGAATGATCATGATGAATGCAATAAATTATAACAGTTTATTTATATATTTGTTTTGAAGCTGTGATAGCCTAGGAGGTCCGCCTTCTGATCAGAGGTCGGTGGTTCGTTGCATCTAACCTAGAGTTATGTGCGCTTTTAAGCAATTAAAACATCACTTGCTTCTACGGTCCTCAAAGGCGTGTGAAGTCAATACGCACATGGCCAGCGTAGTGGACTATGGCCAAAACCCTACTCATATTGAGAGGAGACCCGTGCTCTGTAATGAGCCGGCAATGGATTGATCATGATGATGATGATGATGATATATTTGTTGTGATTTTACGATTATGACTGCCAATCATGAATATAAAGGTCATAGATAATGTTTTTAGGCATCGATTGCAAACTAAATAAATTCGATTGTATCCGTTTGATATAAAGATCGCTCTTATCATCAAATATTATAAATGTGAATGTAAGTTTGTTTGTTACGCTTTCACGGAAAAACTACTTCAGCTACCAACCTACCTAACCACCTTACCATATTCCTAACATCCATATTGTTGTCTAGGATGGTAGCGGGATTAGCCCGCTACCATCCTAGACAACATCATCACTTACCACCAGGTGAGATAGCCGTCAAGGATTAACTTGTAATGTATAAAAAACCGTTTAAGTTAAATTAGGAATTATCTTCCGGACAACATTGAGGTCAGAAACAAATAATGTAAATATGCCGAATATTTTCTAATAGTTTATCAACACCTGCCTGTCTCATACACGAGAAGGCGATAGAGGGCTCGAGCAAAGCATATACGAGTACAATGATAATATTGTAAAGTCATAACACTGCAATTACGCTGGGTCCCGCAGGCCACCCCGGCTCGTCGCGCAAAGCGTCTATTGTTCGCTATCATATATCACGTGACATGTCAACGTGTTTCATACAAACGCCTTGTCAGTTTTACATATTAGGTTCATTAGAGCCCTCGCCTCTCGCATGTTTGGGATACTGGGATGATACCGTGAATATGGTTATCAGTAGCACCTAAATAAATAGCATAGGTAGATATTATTTCCTTGCCACTTTTAGGAATGAAATGTCTTAAATTATCTCAATATTCCCCAAAGACGAATGTCATATCATATATTGAGGACCGGGCATAAGAAACGACAATTATTTATCATCAACGACAATTATTTACTTAGTCACAAGCGAAAATATTATCTTCAAAAATTCTGATTTCTTTGCTGTTTATCAGAGCGAGTATATCTTCCTTCTGGGAAATATTGCATAGTCCTCATAACAGCATCCTTCAGGTGATAGGCCAGGACTTGAGAAGCCCAATGATGACGAGATCCAAACAGAAAATATTCTATATTGATAATATTTTATAATTATGACGACCGCCGTGGCGCAGCGCGCGCTCTCGCTTTATAAAGTTGGAGGTCCTGGGTTCGATTCCCGGCTCGAGTCTGGTCTGGTGGTAGGCTGCGGCCGTGGCTAGTTAGCGTTCCGGCGCGATGTCGTGTAGAAACCAACTAAGAGTATGGGTTTTCCATTCCCCTAACAGGTTAGCCCGCTACCATCTTAGACTGCATCATCACTTACCATCAGGTGAGATTGCCGTCAAGGGCTAACTTGTAGTGGATAAAAAAAACTATATTTGTATATGTTAATTTATATCTTTACTATTGTACTTTTTGGGTGTATACCTTAATAAAGAAAATTATTATTATTATTTAGCATCCTCGCCTTACGATCCCAGTGAAGCAAATGGCACACTCTTATAGAAGGCAAGACTGCGATAAGTTATTAAAGTTTCGATCATGAGAAATTCGACCAGTAGCAATAAATAACATCAACAATGAACTATTCTATGCGATTGCAGTTAAGCTAATATCGCAGGAGGGCTATCATTGTGTTTATATTTACGTGTGTTTCACATTGTGCCACATTTGGCCATCACAGCCTATTATGCCCCTGTTTGTTCTAGATCTTTTGTTGCGGCGAGGGTGAGCAATGTTCAGACAACAATTTGTCATAAAATAAAAAGATTTATTACCCCGTGTGTGCAATACGCAGCTACTCTTTAACCATCGTTATTGTGCCCTTTTATAGCGACAAATAAAACTGGAATGAGAAAAGTAATATTATACAAAAGATATGGACATTGTTTTCGAAATATATTACCGTCGTAGCTAATAAAACGCGTCGTCGGCGTTAAATTTTCATGAGTATTAAATAGACTTCAAATATTTTAGACGAACGAGATTTTCACGTGGTTTTAGAGCTTTTTATTTAAATCTCCGAATTGTGTCAGGTTTATTTTGTGGGAATACAGGACAGAATTTATTGTGTGTGAAACGCTACAAAATTAATTTGTAATATTTGGTTTCGGAGTTCATTCATATAATAACTTTGTGTCTACTTTTTAAGGTAGAAAATATCTAAAATATAACTTTTTCTCGTAGTTTGCTATTTTTAAAGGAATTTACTTTTTCTTTAATTTCTAACATTTAGTATTAGTAGTAGTAGTAGTATTATTTTTTTTATTGCTATTAATAATCATATAATCTTATTCGAAACTCTGTATATATATATCTACAAGGAAAAGGTGACTGACTGACTGATTATTTGGCTTGAAATTAGGCATCCTGGTAACTGATAATAAAATACAAACGTTAAACGAAAATTAATATACAGAATAGACCTATGATGGTCTATCAGATTTAAAGTTAGAAACGAGAGAACGAGAAGTTTAATTTGGCACTATTTATGATTATTCTAAATCAAAAATGACAATATACTATAATAATTTTCGACTCACGCCCACTTCATTATCTTAACATTACATACATTTTTGAGAATTTTAATTTGGCGCGATTGATCGCGAGATTTGGTTATTATATTCTAAATCAAAAATAACAATAAACAATAAATTTAATGAGATTTGTAAGTTTTGACTAACACTCAGCTTCATTATTGTCTTAATAATAAATTTTAACGAAAAAAAAGGGAGTACATCGAATCGATTTACAGGTCTCTCTGACCGCTAGACCGCGGACTCGACAGATGGGCAACATCGGAGCAGTGCAAGGGTTAAAGCGACATCTGCCGGCCACTATCAATCATTCTCGCTACAAATATTGTTGGCACCGTTGACTTATTGTTTGCCGATATCTGTCAATTCCGCATTCTTATTGAATTTTGCAATGAATTGCTATTTAATAATTGTTGCTAAACGACACTTAGTGGAAGTCATATGTGAGACATTCGTTAGTAAATATTTGAATATTTCAAATTCAAATAATCTTTATTCAAATAGTCCTTTAAAAGGCGCTTTTGTCGCGTCAATAATTTACATAGTAGTGATTTGATGGTGATAACTACATTCGTAAACTTAAAACTAAAGCTATGAGGGTTCCAAACGCGCCCAAGAAATTCCACAACAAACTTAGCCAGGTAAATTTTGAAATGTTCAAGATTTATCATCTTTATTTCAATATGATTTCTATTTCGGGCAATGATTTAAACTAGTAAGCTTTTTTGGCACGAAACAAGAAACGGTTCCAAACGTCAAACCGGATTTTGGGTTTGATTCCCGGCTCGAGTCTGGTCTGGTGGAAGGTTTCGGCCGTGGCTAGTTACCATACGTTACATCATATTATCGCCAAGCGATTTAGCGTTCCGGCACGATGTCGCGTAGAAACCAAGTAGGAGCGTGGGTTTACCATATCCCGAACAGGTTAGCCCGCTACCATCCTAGACTGCATCATCATTTCACATCACTAATTTGTAGTGTATAAAAAAAGATCTCTACACGCACGAGAAAATCCAGCACATTTTTTTCCTCGGGGATTCCCCGCCCATAACTTTTTTTTCAGCAACAAACCACCGGTAAACATGTGCTCGAGCTATTAAACTTTGTCATCGGCAATTAGTAAAGGCGCGACTTAACAATTTATAGGCCTACCTCGTAGACATATGACACCCATTCGGGACGGCTGTTAACAAATTAAAACGATTTGTTCTGTTATTCTAATAGGGCTAGAGATGGGAAGCGTGGTGTCAAGCGCTTATTTTGACAAAATTTATTACCACCACGCCTTCTTAGGGGTTTTTTACACGTACGCTTCGTGCCGCGACATCTGTTGAGCAGAAAATGCATGCACGCCCTCCGCGAAAAGCTCGTGAATTTCAAAAATATTGACATTGATGGAGGCGGTTCTCTTTTTTGCTGCGGCGACATCACACGCGTGAAATTCTCGTAACAACACAACGGCCTAGCGCGTTATACGCGAATATGTTTTTTTTTTTATATTAGTTCGGCACAGGAAAATAAAACGTTCTAAGCATCAATATACTTTACGATTATAACACTTCAGGTGATAAAGGCGGGAGACTTCGTATATGGCGGGCGCGGTTTTTTCACGCTTTTCTTGAATTGATGTTTGTTGGCTAATTTTGAAAAGGACTGGTGTTGATTGTATCGTGGACGGTTTTGTGGCTGGATTTTTGAATGGTTAGCAGGTATTGATTTGGGAAAGGTTTGAGGGAGCCGCGTCCGCAGAGTGCGAGGTTTCCCGCCATTTCTTCCTAACATCTACATTGCTATAAACTTGACATTGGTGTTAATCTGTGCAAATCCATAAAAAGAGAGAAGGAATAACATAATAAACTTGACATTGGCTAATCTGTGTGAAGCCATAAAACGAAAAAAAAAAAACACTTCAGGTGCAAACACTTGAAGTTATTATCTCAAATGTTTCAATTCAAATTCAGCGGCAATGATTTGTTACGTTAAATTATCTTCAGCGGTTATAGAAGTAGTAGATTGTGTTTCCGGAAATTCCGTATTTGCAGTAATCATACTTTTATAAGCCTTTTAGGTAGCCTTTTTGGCACCGTTATTGCCATGGACGTGGTTAAATCTACAGGTCTTGTTTTATAATAAAGACTTTTGTCCCTTCAATGGTTTAAAACTTACTTATTTATTTCTTTTGAGTACTGGCGTTACAAAGCGAGTTTTACATTACAATGATTTACAACCAAAACAATGTAAATGATAAACTTAATAGTAACATTGTGTAACCCTTTAATTCTAACTAAACATGTACCTAATTAAGACATTTCAAAAACAATTCAAATAACAATAGAAGTACGAACATAGGGAAATATTTCTTTTATTTTTTTGCTTTAATCCATGAAAAATTCCATTTCAACTCCAATTCAAATCCAGTCAAATTATTCAGATGTATAGTTATTACGTAATTGGTACCGCAACGATAATCTAGCATCCACAGGATAAAAACACAACACACATTAATTGTTTAAAAACGCAGATAACTCCGAAAAGTCAGAGGTGCGTGCCCGGATTCAAACCGCCGACCTCAGAGTAGGAGGCTGACGCCCTAACCACTAGGCTATCACCCCTTCAAATATTAAATAAATCCCCTTATTCTAAACCTATAAAAATTCACGATTAATAAGCTTCGGTTTTCACAAAAGCGCAAAAAAAAACAAAAACATGCGTCCCGCACGCATCAAAGCAGGGCGACACCGGTACCCGGTGTTAAATTCTCATCTCATGTCACCGGGGTCGCCTTTTTTTTGGTCACAAAAACTTTATAGTAACGGCGGAGCAGACAGTGAGGCACCGGGTTTTTGTGTACGGTTTTTGCAATGATAAATCACGGTGTATTTAGGCTGATAGTAAAAGTCCCTGACTCGTTATTAGATGAAAAAGCCGTGCTGAATTAACAAAGTAACGCTAAGAGACCTATTTTTGAGTACTGCTACGTTACATCACCCAATTCAAATTCAAATAATCTTTATTCAAATAGTCCTTTAAAAGGCACTTTTGATTTACATAGTAGTGATTTGATGGTGATAACTATATTCGTAAACTTAAAACTAAAGCTATGAGGGTTCCAAACGCGCCCTGGTCTAAGAAGAAGCCCACAACAAACTTAGGCGGGTTTTTTGTTTTGAGCTTGGAGATGTCTATCAATAAGTTCAAAGTTTTTATAAAACGAAAGCTTGTAGAAAAATCATATTACGATATTAAGGATTATATAAACGATAAAAAAGTTGGGTGTAAATTACTCTATCTCCATAGCTAATTATAATTTATTATTGATTAAAAAAAAACAAGCTTAGTTTATTGTGAGCTTCTTCCTAGACCTGGGCGCCATTGGAACCCTCTTTGCTTTAATTTTAAGTTGGCGAGAATAGAAATAATGGAAAATGTGTTTTATATGAACGATTCATAGATAGATAGATAGCCTGTAATAGGCTTACATGAATAAAACTATTTTGATTTGAACTTAAGATCTATGTCTACCCAATTATTGTTCTAGATAAAAAACGAGTTAGAATACGTAGTTGCTAGATTAACGTTCGGTCCCAGTAGTTCAAGTTTGAAGGCTATAAACTTAAAATCTTCTCCAAAGCGGTTTACTGTTCTCATAAAACATTGCTGTGAAGAGAAAAAAAAAATCACTCAATAATTTAAATTTAAAGCGAATGAAAACTTTGGACGAAGTTATTACTAAGAAAATACCTAATTTTAAAGAAGGACCCCTGATGCTCGGAGATACCCGCGCCGCGTCGGTCAGATTTAGGAACGTCGAGATAAACTTCATAATCTGAGCGACACGAACTAACGAAACAAATATTTGTACCGGATTAGGGTGCTCGCTCACCCGTAACTCACATCATGAACTGGCCCGGCTATCCCCTTATTTAGGATTAGCTACTTTAAATCATATTGGAGTGCGTACATTTTTATGGGTTCCGTATCCAAAATGCCATGTATGTCTCTCACTGTCTTATCTAAGGGCCTTATATAGACTGAGATGAATGAAGGTACAGATCGGTAAATAAATTATATGCAGTGCCTCCAAAATGTTCCCTGACGCACACACGAATGACTTTTTTGCCATAATGCGTAGAAAAGCGGCGTCTCTCCTGCATCGACTACGTACAAGCGACAACGGCATCCTGAAGGTAATTTCTGCCAGGCCTGACTGTCCCATACTGCATCACTGTACGGAGGTAGCTATTGGGCGGATAAAATGATTAAAAAAAATGTATTTCTGATGTTATAACAATACTAACATAGTCAATAAGGATGAAATGTTACTAACATACTAATAATATATGGACGCTTCCATGACTGATTAAATGTGAAATAAATAAATAAGACTTGTTTAGGGAATTAAAATTTTCTGTCCGTTTTTATCTATTTTGGTAACTTACTGTTATTGAATAAAAGTACTGAAAACTCTGATCGTTTTCTTATTGTAAGCCTAAATACAAATTGTACCGACTAATGAACATTTAACCAAACATAACATCTTTGCATTCATGTCAAAATTTAATGATATCATTTGTATGGTTATAATTTTATATCCTTATTTTTATGAGATATAATTAAACCAAAACCGTAGTAAGCTTAGAAGATATATTTAAAACTAGCTAATAATATTAAAAATCTAATTCAATAATGTCTCATTTTATTTTGTCTCATGTCTTAGAGGTAGTTATTCTTTTGTTGCCAAATTTATAAATTAACGGGATCATTAAATAATGTGGACAGAGCAACACCTGTTTATCTCTCTATTGCAATCTCTACCAGTTGTAGCTTTGACCAAATTATATGAAAGGAAGTAAAAGAAACCCAATAATAGAAAGAAGGACGTGCACATACAAATGCTAAAAATACGTTCCATTTAGGAACATTCACCATTTTTGATCTTTAAATTGTCCAAATCCGCTAAGGGGAAATAAAATCTTGAATGTATTGAAAGACAAGATCGAGCAATCCTATAAGTGCGGCAGATAATTAGTTTCCCATTTTTCCGCGAATCTAATAAGAAAGGGTGTTACCCGAAGGTGTAAAAAACCGACAAAATCAACGAGGGCTTTAGAAGAATCCGCAAAATCTGCTCAATTTAAAATTAAAGCCACGAAACGTGTTTTTCGCGTATTTTATAAAAATCTCGGGATATGCGAACAATCTTCGAAGTAAGCTCAGGCGCCAATATCATACGCGAAATCGATTAGGTTTTTTTTCATATTTATTAATGTATGAAAACACCCACACATGTGTGTACTATGTAAGCATACGACTTAGTATAGACCTTTTTTTGTACACATTTCTTCATTATCAACCCATTGCTTGCTCACTGAAGAACACGGGTCTCCTCTCAATATGAGAAGGGTTTGGCCAGATTCCACCACGCTTGGCAGACTACACACGCCTTTAAGATCATTACGGAGAACTCTCAGGCATGCACGTTACCTCACGATGTTTTCCTTCACCGTTGAAACAAGTGACATTTTAATCGCATAAAAACGCACGTAACTCTGAAAAGTTAGAGGTGTATGCCCGGGATCGATCCCCCTGCCATTGATTAGGAGGCTAACGTCCTAACCACTAGGATGACATAGCATGCCCACACATTGATTTTATAAAATATTCCATGAAAATATATAGACTTCGGGTTCTTAAGTCCAGTTTGAAAAGTGTCCGAACCAAAACGGCGGACAAAGTCGCAGGCGAAAGCTGGTTAGTTATAAAAATACAATTTCCAACAATTCCTGACGACAGCAGCAATTGACTAATGAACCAAAACACAATAGAGTTTTAATAAAATAAAATGCATTCTAATCCCCTGTTTAAATTCAATGGCAAAGCAAGTGCAGGGCTAATCATAGCAATATAATGGTCCACCGGTTTCGGGGGGGACGTTTTTTACCGTGCAAGCGAGATAGTTGCACTGTATCCACAAAAAACTATGACGGACGAAAGAGACGGACGTTTTAGTCGATTCATTTGGATTGACTTTAAATGATCGCCTTTTTTGTTCGCCGGTGATGGATTGCGAATCATTTCGTTTACGCCAGCTTCACGTGTGTTAAATTGTGTCTGTTTTTTGTATAAAATAAATTGGTAGTACCGATTCAATATGAAACAAAAATAATATATTTGTACAGTCCTCCAGTATAAATGTGCATCAGTTATTTAGATTCGCATTTCCTAGTTGTTGGTAACTAGTACGCTACCCTACATGTGTTGCATTGGCATGTAAAAAAAGCTTTATATCTCGATTTTATGGGCCAAAAACCGTCACGAGCGTCCTTAAAACACTACAAAAGTTACATCACAATCTGATCAATGCTCTCAAAGTCTACAACCGACAAATTTTTGTAACTATTCTTAATTGTTTCTGTTATTTTGTGATGTAATCTTTTGAGGGACGAATAAAAACTACTTAAAAAATGGTTTTTTATTTAAACCAATTGATTTATTCTTAATTCCTTGAAATTTATTTATTTGTGATACGATAACTTTAACTGTGTCAGTTATTTTGTGAAAATAATAACTTTAGTACAAAATTGCTTTCATTGTAGACGAGTTAAATATTTATTTAAAAGTGTTTCGAAGCAATATTTTTTTCGTTAATGGTGTATTAATATACCTAAGCAAAATACACATTCCTCAAGTTTAATATTCGCTTAGATAATTTGTCAAGATACCTCATAAAATGATCTAGGTCAATATTTCATGATTTCTAGGTATATATTACGTAAATATTGAATTAGTTATTTTTAGCTGGTAATAGTTAGTTATTTAACGTAGTAATTAATAGTTAGTAATTTCGCAACAAAACAGTGTTCTTAAATCTGTATTGATTTTCGTGGTGCACGCCAATCAAGTTTTTTAAGAAGTCGGCATTATTTCTTCCGACTTCAAGTCATCGTCATGTTATATATATTTGAATGAAACCATAATGAATTAATTACATTTCATGTTTCTAGATTTCAAAAATTAAATTTTGTGGGTTAACTAAGACTGCATCAGTAGGATCACACCGCGGCAGTTTTCGTACATTTAGTCTCCTTATTTTATACCCAGCCTAACTTCTAAACGAATGGTTTGATATGAATATCTTAAAGAGGAAATTACATATAGACCATTTAGGATAGGATAGGATAACATTTGGATTAATAATGCCCTATGAATGTTATTATATCCTGGTATAAGGTTTATGAAAATCTGTTTAGTAGTTTTTGAGTTATTCGCGTCGCGTGTGATTTATTTAGATCAACGAGCTAGTGCTTACATAAAATAAAATACGCAACGAATCAAAAACCTCCTCTTATTTTGAAGCCGGTTAGAACGCTCACTTTTTTGCGAGTGGACCGATCACCGAACCCGCCTGTATGCACCCCTGTCCCAATACTAATTGCGTAACTAAACGGTAGGGGCGCGTAATCCTATATTGATGTGTTTGTAAAAACTATCCGATCACCCCCTCCCCCCGGATAGTGTCTTCCCGCTTGCAGATTCCCGCTCCCGAATATCTCCACTGAATAATTTATCTAACAGGTGCATGATGAGCTTGATTTTCTTTTTTTTGTATCAAAAAAAATTAAAATTATTGTCTGCCTTTCGCATGATTTTATTCCCCACAGGAGTACCTTCGTGTTATACTAATTTCAATTCTTCTGCCACGGGTGTTCGAACACATTTTTAACAGGTGTCTATCACGTTCAATAATATCTAATATACGATATATTATGAACCTTAAGTACGAGTAAGCAAAGTAAGTAAGAAAATCAATAATTTCCTCAAGTATGGCCGTAGGCTAAGCAGAAACTCCATAGAACTATTATAAAATAATAAAAATAATAGTATATTAAAAAGGAAAAGGTTACTTATAAATTCTCCATATTTTGTATCCATTTGTCATATTCTGGAGATAAATATATATTATGTGAAACAAATATTTTTTACAAACCTAACCATGAAAACTTTAAAGTAAGACAGTGGAATGCCGTCGCAATATGCGGAATTTAAATCAAACAAAAATGTCCAATGTTATTTGAACCTCAGTACAAAAAAACGAACCTCAAAATGATTATTATAACGGCATTAAATATTATTATTATTCTTAAGGATAACAAATAACTGTACCTAAGTAGTTTTCAATGAAATTTATATCTAAGACTCGAAGTATGTACGTTTTCAGTTTGGTCGATTATTATTCGTTATCTTGAGAAACCTTCCGATGAAGGAACTTTCCGAAGAAGTATATATGAACGCCCCATAGATGCCTACATTAGGTTTACATGAATAAAACATTGTTTTGATTTGATTCGAAATCAAAACTCAGTCCCAAAAAATTCAAACTCACTTGCTATATAGATCATCAAAATGGTTGCACGTGCTACAGATCGATGACTTTATTAATAGAGCTGTATATCTATTATAAAGTAAAAACCCTCCATCAAAGGGGATCGACAAACAACCGTGAAGCTGTGGGCACATCGTGTTGTATACAAAATTACGGTTTATTCATGTCCTTCTGATATGATACGCAATTTTCAATTATAAATCATTATTCACAAAATAAACGTACTTAATATCCTTTTAGCTACGAATTTTATGGAGTGTTCTTTACTATTTTGGGTTTAAACGAAAAAGAAAAGTTACTATTATTAGGATACAACTCTTTTCCTTTTCATTTCGAAATTTAATTTAAATACATTAAATATGAGTCTGTAAAAAACCACAACAATCGATATAGGTATCTATTTAATTTTTGTATATATATAAATGTATATATATATATACATATGTGTCAAAATATCGTTGTAGTCTTGTTCGGTTACGAAAACTGTAAATCATCATAAATGTGTTATGGTATAGTTATGGAGTAAACCAATATTGTTATTTAGACGATTGGTAAGAATCAATTATATCAGATTTTAATTTTAGCCTATTATGGGATATTAATCGGCTTTTCCGTCCAAATCTAAACCGATTTTAATACATTTATTGATTTCTGGACGTGGTTTACGTTCTACTAACACTTTTGTCTGTCTATCTTATCTTAGAAGAATATTCATTGTCGGCTCACTACAGAGCACGAGTCTCTTCTCAATATGAGAAGGATATGGCCATAGTCCACCACGCTGGCCATATGCGGATTGGCAGACTTCACATGCCTTTGAGCACATTATGGAGAACTCTCAGGCGTGCAGGTTTCCTCACGATTTTTTTCTTCACCGATGAAGCAAGTGATATTTCAATTGCTTAAAAACGCACATAACTCCGAAAAGTTATTGGTGCGTGCCCGGGTTGGAACCCCCGACCTCTGATTAGGAAGCTGACGTCCTTACCACTAGGCTATCACAATTAAGATTAAAAATATGAAATCTCATTATATCTACTAACCTGTTTAAACTTTAAGTAAATAGTAGCGGAAATATATATATTTAAATATATATACACACAGACATCCAAGAACTTTTATCCCCCTTCGAGAGATAAAACTGTTTAACATTACATTTATTATCTCAATATACAGCTTACAGCTTCTAATTAAAATAAAAAAATATTCGAAAAATATTATTAGTGTTTTATCAGAATCTAGATTCTTGTCATTGTATAAGAACGTACTTACATTTCAACTTCTCCAGTGGTTCGTGGTGCAACGGCGGCGCGTGGTGCAAGGGGGTGTGCTGCGGCTCGTGGTGCAATGGCGCCATCAGGCTCGATATGGCCGAGCCGACGGAAGCGGCCACCGACTCGTGCAAGTGGCCGCCACCGTGAAGCTCCAGCTCGCTGAGGCATAGGCCGTTCTCGCTTAGCGGCTCCATGCCAGCCGCCAGCGCCTCCTTGTACACGCGGAGGTGAATGGTGATGCCTTTGTTCCGCGCGGGGTGAAAGATGAGCCGCTGGAGCGACTACGGTGTCGAGGTTAGGCCGCTAGCATTTGGTGTACCTTGAAAGGAAGAAAGGAGTATTGTAGTTACAATCGTTTCAAAATGAAAGTTATGTTTATTAAGCTATTGCATAGCTTCTATCGAGGGCCTTGAGCGCGGGGACCGAATCCAGAAATTCCGTAATGAAATAAACCTCACGCTCCCCACTCCGACGGGCACAGCGGTGATACTTTTTACCATATAGATATTTTGCCACGGCTATAACAGTTGCCGTGGAACAGCCGTAATCACGTATGCTTTTTGTGCAGAAAGTCGTAGGTTCGAGCCTGGGGTACGTCTTTATTTTTTTTATCAATTTTTTTTATTATGACAAGCATTTTTATTTAGTTTCACCTGTCCCGTTGTCTGTCTGTAATCAAATCTAGAGTTAAATTTTACTCATTTCCCTTTTCCTTTTTTTTTAAATTAATTTTATCAAAACGAACCTCAATAATTTTTAATATTTTTATTTTCATTGTTGTTTTTAAATATTAATAATTTAGTTGATAAAAAATGCTATGCAATAGCTTTACCGCGGCAGTCACCGAGTGCCATACGTTTTTATTTTTTATTTATTTATTCTTTATTTTTACACCACATTCTTTGATTTTTGTAATTGGGAAGGACGCGTTGTTTGTTACACGAGAGAGAAGAAAGACATAAACAATGAATTTATGGCATAATTAATTGTTTGCGAGAGAGATGACGGCAGTAAAGTGAAAGAGAGGAACGACCAAGATACTCAATACGACGCAATGGAATATGATATATGCTTTATCGCGCATGCGCGCATCCATTATACATAGATGTACGCTTTATATGAACAGCTGAGGTACTAAGCGTTTTGCCGTTAATCAAATCAAAATAGCTTTTTAAAATTTATTATTGATTATGTGAGATAGTGCTAACGAAGAAACCCGGCTAATTTTGTTATGGTTTTCTTCTTAGACCTTCTTAAATGCAGTTTTAGGTTGGTGAGTGTAATTATCACCATCACTTCACAATAGAAATAATGGAAAATATGTTATATATAACAACGATTTATAGATGCCTGTAATAGATTTACATGAACAAAGCTATTTTGATACGATTTGATTTTGATTAAAAGGTATGATTTTGTTTATTAGTGACAGAAAAGATGAGGAGTACAGGTATAATGCGGAGAAAAGAAAGTGATGTCACCAAAAGAATGTTATATATGAACGCGGAAGGGCAAAAGAGTAGAGGAAGACCAAAGAAGAGATGGATGGATTGTGTAAAAGAGGATATGCGGGTAAAAGTTGTGGGTAGTGAGGTGACGGCTGATAGAAGTGAGTGGAAGAAGAAGACGTGTTGTGCCGATCCCACATTAAGTGGGATAAGGGCAAGAAGAAGAAGAAGATTTTGATTAAAAGGAAAGAAAAAAGTTAAAATGTCTAACCTAGACTGACAGGTTTAACCAAAACTTTCCTACCAATTTACAGCTTCACTTCTGGGTGGAGCATAAATCTAAAAAGTTCCAAATGCACCAATATATCTGTACCAACTATATAAAACAGTATTATCAGCGTGATTTAGAGAGTGTACACAGTACCGTAAAAAACAAACACTGGGCCCATGTAACGGTGTTCCGGAGATATACAGCCTAATAACTTTCATATTTCAAATACGCTGTCAGTGGATTGGCATCGCTTTTTGGGATCATAAAAAAAAGTGGAATAATAGGTGGAAAAACGCTCGCGCATAGTGATTTATCGGTTTAATTGCCCCTTTTTTGCATACGGGCGGCGTCGGAAATTCAATGTACGACAAAAGGACAAAGGTTGCCGATGGTGAAGCGCGAACGTGGTTAAACCGACGGCGCGATAAAGTCATGCCGTGCGCTGTTTTATATTCTGCTGTTATTGTCTATGCAGTCGACTATGCTTAAAAAACCGAAAGCATAAATGAGAAATATAAGCAAAAGAATGCACTCTATTGTACACCACACAAAAGAAGAAATCATCATCATCATCATCATCATCATGATCACCCCATTACCGGCTCACTACAGAGCACGGGTCTCCTCTCAACATGAGAAGGGTTTGGCCATAGTCCACCACGCTGGCCGAAGTGGCATGAAAATGTATTTTGCCTATTCCGTAGCTCATCTAATGATGTTTATTATAGAATTTTGACATAAAAAATCATTATATTCATAAATCGTTCCTCGATCAGAGAAAAACAACACAGATCTATAGAGACTAAAGGTCTAAAATGTTTGACAATTATTTAATCCAAAATTACGACCTTAAGGAAAAAAATCCTTTCTAAATCTAGAGTTTAAGCAATGTTAAATAATAAAACAAACAACAAACAAATTAATCTATATAAGTTAATATATATGTTTAAAAATAGTAAAAATAAGTTTCTATCCAAACATCTCCCTCATATTCTTATAATTTATAAACAAATTGTAAAATAACACTACCATTAGATAACAGAATAATTGAAATAAAAACAAACATTACCTACGTCCAACCCTTAAAGGAGTTTTTTAATATAATTCACAATAAAATTGCATAATCATTCTTTCATAAACTATAAAATAAAATTCAACCTACCTACCTTTTTAATTTAAACTATAACTTCAATTCCAAATCATAGGTCTACCAAGTTACACTCCAAACACCACAAAACAATCGTTTGTAAATAGAACATCTACCTAAATATCTTCCGAAAAAAAAAAACAAAATTACAATTGAATACAGGCTATATCACAAAAAAAAACTAAAGTGACACGAGTTGACATAAAGCAATCATTTGAAAATCGAACACAACTTATTTCTATATCATTGTATCGTGTAAGTTATAAAAGTGAATGAGAGTTGAATGTAAAACATGTGTTAAACGACACGTTACACAAATATTCGAGTGTGTCTATTTGTATCTCGTTTACCTATCTGCTGATAACGTGACTTTGTGTATCGATATTGACACGAATGATACTCGTTCCGTGAGAAAGGTTATTCTTAGTATATCTGTTCTCGATAATACGTACTGCGCTATAATTTTTTTAAATTTCGAACATTGGAACTGACTTATAAGTATTTCAATATAAAAAAAGTTCTGTGACGTCTAGGATGATGTCGCTATGACAATCTGTGGACACATCTATGATTCATAATCTGCACCATTAAGGCAGTAACTTATCTCAAAAAAAAAGTGTTATTTAGTGGTGATAGTCAGCGAGTGAAACTAGTGTGTGCTACGTAATAAGATCACGTGAACAAGGTGAACTCTTAATCATAGTTATACTAAGGACTGTATCTTAGTTGTGAGAGGTAACAATTAATGTGATGAAGCATTTTTTTTTCTTTCGTTTTAAGGCTTTACACAGATTAGCCAATGTCAAGTTTATTATTTTATTAGTTCTCTCTTTTTATGGCTTTGCACAGATTAGCCAATGTCAAGTTTGTAGCAATGTAGAAGTTAGGGAGAAATGGCGGGAAACTTAGCACTCCGCGGACGCGGCTCCCTCTAACCTTTTCCAAAAACCAGCCACTACACAAACGACACCAAAACTGTCCACGACACAACCAACACCAGTCCTTTTCAAAATTAGCCAACAAACATTAGTTCAAGAAAAGCGTGAATAAACCGCGCTCGCTATATACGAAGTCTCCCGCCTTTCTCCGTGATGAAGCATTATCGGCGCCAATAAGTTTGACAGACAATATCAGTGTTTTTAAAATTGGACATGGCGGGAATATAAAATATAAGTAGGTTTTAGCGACAAACTAAACTAAAAAAGTTATTATAAGTTTTTAAATTTAAAGTCTTTCTAATTTAGTTTCTGACTACAGGCACAAGAATTCAGTTGTAACTAAATCTAAGTACCTATAAGTCAAAATTGAATTACTCATTAGCTATGCAAATATTTGTTATTAATATTATTTGCTACCATAAAGCATAATATTCATCATCATCATCATCATGATCAACCCATTACCGGCTTACTACAGAGCACGGGTCTCCTCTCAATGTGAGAAGGGTTTGGCCATAGTCCACCACCCTGGCTGGCCATGTGCGGATTGGCAGACTTCCCACGCCTTTGAGAACATTATGGAGAACTCTGAGGCGTGCAGGTTTCAGCTAGTATACAATAATTATAATGCAACAGAGCAATCGGTTTTCCAATGCGGTTATTGCATCAATCCTAAAGCTTAGAATAATTATCTGAGGAAGCTCTTACTGGTCCTTTTAGGTATCGTAAAAACAAAAAAGAACGAAGGTCCAATTTTAGTTATGTGATTATAAATAGAATGTATGGTAACTTTGTTTTACAGTGTACAATTTGTAATCGATACAATTTAAAGATAACGATTTACACTATCATGAAAAGATTGGTTACATGATAACTTTGATAAATGATAAGACAAGTAAGAGAATCAGACCATAACTGTTTCTGATACGGAACCCTTTTTACGCGTGTCTGTTTACACTTGACACTCAATGTAACAATCTGTTCGTTACTTAGTTTGGCAAAGCATCTACGAGTATGTTTGAAAAAAAAGTTAAAGAAAAAAAAATTGTCTGAAAAAAGTTAAAGGGAAAAAAATGTCTTTTTATTTTTTCTGCCCTATTTTTCGTTTCAACTGACTTGTTTTGTTTAAACTTTATACTAAAAAAAAATTAAGCCGTCACGGGACGCCTGGCAAATGTGAAACATCGACATTATTTTATAAAAGTAATATGCAGAAAAGAACAGATTGTGATAGGAACTAAATATGTCATAAAGATAAAATAAAATAAATTTAATACAGAAATTCTAATTCTAATTCAAAATAATTCAAATAGTTCTTAAAAAGGCACTTTTGACGCGTCAATAATTTACGTAGTAGTGATTTGATGGTGATAACTACATTCGCAAAACTTAAAACTAAAGCTATGAGGGTTCCAAACGCGCCCCGGTCTAAGAAGAAGCCCACAACAAACTTAGCCGTGAGCCTTATTCGTACCGGTATGCAGTACCTGAGTCGAACGCTTATGGCAACGCGTCGCCACACCGTACACACTACTGCATATAGACTGTATATGTATACCATCATATAGAGTGGCGACGCGTCGCCACGGCATGCGTCAGAAATCGGTTTTACGTGCGGCTATAGATGTTTCACATCAATATTGACAAAACTGCGTACATCTTAAGACAAGCATTCTTTCCTTCTCGTATAATCTGTTGATTATTTTTTTCAATTAAAAATAGGTGGGTAGTTTAATTTGCCGACCACAACCATTCATCATCATCATCATGATCAACCCATTACAGGCTCACTACAAAGCACGGGTCTCCTATCAATATGAGAAGGGTTTGTCCATAGTCCACCACGCTGGCCATGTGCGGATCGGCAGACTTCACACGCCTTTGAGAACATTATGGAAAACTCTCAGGCGTGCAGGTTTCCTCACGATGTTTTCCTTCACCGTTGAAGCAAGTGATATTTTAATTGTTTAAAAACGCACATAACTCCGAAAAGTTACAACACACCACAACCATTATTGGTTTATTTTTATCCACTGTTCAACCATGTTTGTAAGTTGGTATCAAGTTTTCATTACCGTCCAGCTCATAATGGATTACTTTTTCAATTATGAGGCACGGAACTCTAATAACATTGACTCATAATTTTAATCAACTGCATTGGTAACTCTATCAGTTATCTACAGTAGCCGAAATGGATAATGTTAAAAGTAGGTGATATTTCGTTTAGCTCATTCAAATTTCGGTTGTAATCTATAGGCAGGTTTGATCCTTACTATGTCAGGTATGAGAAAACCTTTTAGGGTGCATAGATAATATATTTCTTCTAATTACTGGATCCATGCAATGATCTCTAAGATCAAATTATAATTCTAATTCTAATATTCTTTATTCAAATAGTCCTTTACAAGGCACTTTTGACGCGTCAATAATTTACATAGTAGTGATTCGATGGTGATAACTACATTCGTAAACTTAAAACTAAAGCTATGAGGGTTCTAAACGCGCCCCGGTCTAAGAAGAAGCCCATAACAAACTTAGCCGGGTGTTTTTTTCGTTATCACCATCTCACATAATCAATAATATTATAAATTATAGTACCTATGGAGATAGAGCAATTCATTTTATTATCTATTATATTAGTTTTTAGTCCCAAATTAAATTATTTGACCATTCTTCTGAAGCAAACGTGTCAATATTCGCGTAAACGTTATAGAAAACTTTGGTTTTACAATCGACCATTTAACTTAAACGGGTATATATAAATTTAACATCCTGACATATTTGCAATTCAAAAGGTAAGCTTTTGAAACAAATAAAAATAAAAAAATGTTTATCAAATCGCGTCCCGACGGATTAAGACGCTAATTTCCTAACTTTGAGCTGAAATCCAATATCTATAAAAATCACAAAGACCTGTTAATTCAACCTCGAACCTTTTTGTCAAAAATTGTAACCGCTTAACCAGTGAGGCAGCTCGCAATATTGCTTCAAAATATTTATTAGCCCTCGCCATGACCATAGACAATGGTGCCAATTTTACTATAACTAAGTAATGTAGTATTTGCATACTCTGTTAAGAATGCTTCACACAAAGCTCTAAAGTCGTAGAGGACTTGAATCCAGGGCCGTAAAATAATTTAATTAGAAAAACAAAGGTCTAAGTGAAACTAAATCGATTTATCCTAAAATAGGTTTATATACCTTTTCACGCAATATACTCATGATAAGGACCGAGCTAGTTTCCGACATGTCGTTATAATAATAATTAGAAAATTAACTGCTATTAGAAACAAAATATATTACTTATTTTGCTATTTATTTAAAACGCAGCCGAAAATATATAATATTCATATTAGGATGTTACCAAATTCATAGACAGATTTTTAGTATAAAGCGAGTGATTGATGTTTATGTTATATCTCCTTAAATTATAATTGATACGTGTCTTGAAATATTTTATCTGTACCCATATCTGGAAAAACTGATTATGAATTAAAAACAGTTTATAATGAATCTAAGTATCTATCAGCACTAAAAAAACTGATTATGAGTTTAAAACAGTTAATAATAAAGTATCTATTACCACAACAATTGGTTTTTATAAAATCATTCTTATTGGACCCAGACCCCCCAGGCTTTCTTAACAAAATAAGGTTTTATAACTATTTTTTTTAAATACATAAACTTTGCTCAATAAACTAAAAAAAACTTAAGCTTTTAAAAATCGAGAACTTTCTTAGTCCGGTTTGAGTTACCATATTTTGCTACATTTCTTAGCTTACGTTAAAAATGAGATTTTTGGTTTTTATGTTGTACCGAATTTTATGATTGTAAGTCATCGATATAGGTGTCTACCCTCCTATATCGGAAATTGTTGATGAAGACTAATTCTTAACTTAAGAACTTAATTCTCAGATCGAGTTACTTTTTTTAAGAAGTAAAAAATAGGAATATGAATGATTTCGTTGATGTAGAGAAATCTTAAGGCAAATGAACTATAGTGAAGCTTAACTATACCTATAAATAATTGTTCGTTCAGAAGTTTTGACCCGCCATAAAGTTCCGCACGAAAATACTAACAGATAAACTCTGATTTTGTTTAATACAGGAGTTCGGTTGATTAACACTGCTTATCATAGGCCTCCTCTTTCGTAGGAGGGTTGTAGACTGAATACTTTCCGCTCTTTTTTTTACTTACTACAAGTTAAACCTTGACGGCAATCTCACCTGATGGTAAGAGATGATGCAGTCTAAGATGGTAGCGGGGTAACCTGTTATGCCCATACTCCTAATTGGTTTCTACGCGACATCGTACCGGAACGCTAAATCGCTCGGCGACACGTCTCTGCCGGTAGGGTAAGATTTTTGTTGCACGCCTTTCAGGCAGAATGTGTTAGGCTACCCTTTAATCATAAGATCTTGACATGAATTTACCACTTTCATGCAATAAACGAATTTGAATTTGAATTGAATTAGTAACTAGCCACGGCCGAATCCTCCCACCAGACCAGACTCGAACCGGAATCGAACCCAGGACTCCTCTTCATAATGCGACAGCGTATGGAAGTCGTGAAAAACTCTACAAATATTTAATTTAACGGGCGGCTGTGTCCAATAATTTTCAATTCATAAGTACTTACTCGTAAGTAACAATACTGCCTATCTTAAATTTTTATCACCCGCTTAAGACACCAAGGTTAGCAACCTTGGTCGCACTTAGGGTGAGATCTATAAAGCGTAGATAGACTTTTTTCAGCCAAAGTTAGTGCTATAATGAGACAAATTTTAACGAGGCAGATATCTTTGTCTTGTTTTAACTGTGTCTTAACAGGGGTAGCCTAGACTTATGGAAACTAAACTAAGTATGTTCTAAATAGTTGGAGTGGTAAGTAACTTCTATACATTATCTTTAAATCATAACTTTGTAAGAAATAGATACTATATGTTTATATTAAAGACGTAAAGTCAATATCCTGAGTAAATATGGGTATTAATAGAATAATTCATGTATATAATTTAAAATATTAAAAACATCTCATGCGCTCACTTAAAAGCTGGTAAAAGAAATTACCGGTCTACTATTATATGGTCAAACATCTAGGAACGGTTCGGGTCAAATTTATCAATCAGTCTTTAGAAACCTACCAATCTATAGCTGGAAAAAGTGGCCGATTTAACGACCACTATTTGTTATGGGTCATAAAGTTAGTTTGGGTCAAACTTCTCAACTAGTCTTAAGAAATCTAACTAATAGCTAAAAAATAGTAAGCGGCCGAATTGACGAAAACTGTTTGGCTCTCAAATCTAGTAAGAGTTAGGATCCAATTTCTTGATCAGTCTTTAGAAACCTACTTATGCATAGGTAAAAAAAAGCGGCCGACTTAAAGGCCACTGTTCTTGGGTCTAAAATAAAGTTAAGAGTTTGGGTCAACCTTCTCAACCAGTCTTAAGATATCTACCTAATAGGTAATTAAAAATTAAGCGACCGAATTAGTGAAGACTATTTTGATAACAAATTTAGTAAGGGTTTAATAGATAGTTAAAAAATGGTAAGCGGCCGAATTAACGAAAACTGTTTTGATCACAAATCTAGTAGGTAAGTGTTTGGGTCAAATTTCTCTTCCAGTCTTTAGACACCAAGCTACCTGTAGATGAAAAAAGCGAGAAAATAAGCCAAAAATATTTTTAGGTTAAAAATCTACTATTGATTAGGTTGGGAAATTTTCCCATCCAGCCCTTAGAAACCTACCAACATTTAGATTTGATTGCAATTATCATAGCAACGATCCGTGTTAGAGCTTAAAATAAAATGTATTGGTCAGCGCACAGTATCTACTAATAAACAAAATTAAAATATAGCCAAACTTACACTAAAGGTGAAATTACTACGCAAAGGATCTGGGGTATTCTCAAGCAAATTTAAGACAAATGGGGTCTATATTACTAGACTGTTATAAACTACATAATATGTTGTATATTATACTAAATACAGCTATTAATTATTATAGTAATACAAATATGGAAATGAAAAATGGTTTTTAACATATTTTTTTTTTGTGTAATAAGAAAAAGGAAAACCCTATCTAGGCATCCATTTAAGTTATGTTTACTTTTCGCTCGGAATCCGCAAGTTACTTCACAATAAATTATTTAAGAATAAAGCATGCATTGATTTGCAATAAAATCTCTATTACCTACTGTTTATTGCACGAAACAATAAATTTTATTGCATTTTAGTCTAATTTTTTTGGACCCCACGATTACCTAGTGTGGGCCCCAACGGATGTACTAAACTTTGTTGTTTTCTGGCGAATAAATATTTTTTAATTTTGGTTTTTATTAATGTTACGCTGACATTGATCAAACTAATGGTTTATGTTCTGCAATTATATTTCTGTAAATAATTGCAATAAAATACTTGGCCTGCTAGAAGGTTGTAGATACGTAAAAATCATGAATCAACTGCAGTCTGGAATCTATCAACTGCTAATTTTCAATTAAGAGTTGCTCTTAGCTTACCGATAAAGACGTGTCAAGAGATTTAGCGTTCGGGCACGACGTCGCGTTGAAACCAATTAGGAGTATTGCTTTACTATAACCTCTTACAGGTTACCCCGCTACCATCCTAGACTGCATGATCACATACCACCAGGTGAGATAGCCGTCAAGGCCTATCTTGTAGTGGAATAAGAAAAAAGTAGCCTTCCAATGTATAATAAATATTTTATTTAATCTTAAATCTGGCATTACAGGAACGGGTTGTAATAATTTCACTATAACATTGCATTGCATTATTTATATCCAATATTACTAGGACTTCATAATTGCTTGGGAGTTTACAAATACTGGAAGGAATGCTAATCGATCTTTTAAGTCGTAGTATAAATTTACGTTAGTAATAAAAATATTCGATAGTATCTTTTATTGATAATAGAGATCTTTTATGGTTGAACGTATGACAGAGTAGATACTTAGTCTTTGTAAAATAAACAGCAATCATTAATATCGCGTAACGATTCCTTAAATAGTAAAGTTCAGTTTCTTTGTAACAAATTACATAGAACAAATTAATAATATCTAGATACTATACTATCTGTTCATTATTAAGTCTTAAGTAGATAGGTGTAGGATTTTATTGGATTTTGGAATCTGGGTTGTTGAGAACAGGGTAGCAGAAATCCATCTCCGATAACTACTAAGTATAAAAGTAAGATTGGGTTAGATTTATTTGCCTTTAATAGACCGCACTGTTTACAGCGGATTGCCAACCTGTCACCACTTACCGTGCGAATGTGTGTAATTCCTCGGTTCGGTATGAACAGCTGTTGAAAGGCAGTGCTCCTGATCACAGTGCACCAAATCCGATGGTATCCGTCATAATCTGCCCCAAGCCGCTGGATTACGAACAGGCGGTCAGCGCGTCACCAAACGTAAACACAGAACAGATACCGATAAATCAAACCGCGCGATCTCCACCGGAGTATTTCTAAAATCCGCTAAATCCTTGCGGGGCGTAAAAAATACTAGTATTAAAAACAGTCTTAAGTGGGCTTACGGACGCGCGCGCTACGGCCCGCACTGGCTCTAATCTCGGCCACTTCCCGACGCAATTTGAACCTAACTCCACCACTCTATACATCATTCGGCATTCCCGCCCACCGAGACGTCGCGACCCGGTATGCTTCTCTCCCTCTGGTGTACGCATTTTCCGAATACAGCCGTCTCGCTCTAGCTGAAATCTCGCCGTGTTGAGTTTTCAGTGCGTGCGGGTGCGGGGGCGCGGGGGCGGCGACGCAGTCAGCTGGCCGAACTTATGCGGATAAAATCGACTTTTTATCGGGCTGCTGTGACGCCTCGTGACGTCACTGTTTACTTCGGATGGACGTTGACGCTACTGTGACATTCAATTATTCAGTGACTAAATGTATGTGCCTAACTACTTACTTTTCTTTTTTAATAACTACTTACATAAACTACTTTGGCACGTGTAAAATAAATAAATATTCCCTTTATTTTATAAAAAATTAAAAAATATTTTAAATAGCATGGCTTAATATAATGTGTGTAACTTTTTGTAGTAATCAATAGAAATTGGCTCCGGTGTTGATAGGATTTTTTTTATCGTAATTTTTTTAAAGATTGGTACAGGTAGATGAAATGGGAAGAGACAAACCAAATATTAATCATGTTGAATTTTTAAAACAATGTACAAAGCATTTAAATCGTGCAATATGTTTTCCTTATAGAGCGCAAAATAATTGCAGTTTAAATCGTTTGCAGCGTCGCCCGCAATAAATAAACCGTTCGCAACGTAAACAGATCGGGCGCATTAACCGCGTCGGCG
Organism: Lasiommata megera; assembly: GCA_928268935.1. Classification (NCBI taxonomy): domain Eukaryota; kingdom Metazoa; phylum Arthropoda; class Insecta; order Lepidoptera; family Nymphalidae; genus Lasiommata; species Lasiommata megera. Next base: position 13,314,482 of record OV743315.1, on the reverse strand, counting down.
TACATAAAGAGAGTATAAATATAAAGTTCCCACTCGCTGCCGCGCAAACTTAGCTAAACAACGCCATAATTGCCTTCATTACTTAAATTACTGAAATTATTTATTCAAAAAGCTGGCAACATTTAGGCGCGGTATGCCCCGCCCACCGCATGCCTGCCGCCCAATCGGAAGACGCGATGGTGCAATGGGAGGGGCGCGATACAATATGGCGGCCAGACGCGCAACCTTCTTGCAGCAAGCACGTCTGAAACGCGACGCCGTGAGTGCTTTTGTTCAGGAATTTCCACGTGCTTTCCTATGTTCCAAAAAACCAACGCACAAACGTTTCTTCTAGTTCACAACCGACAAACCGTACAAAGAAAATTGTGTTCAGGATTACCGACGGCAAGTTTCCGACGGAAAACATGAACGAAATGAAAATTCCTTATTTTAATACTGTAAGTAAACCCAATTAAAATTTGTTTGGAGTTAATTTATTTATTATCTACTATAAATAACCTACCTGTGAAGTGTTAGATATTATTTATAAATTGTAATTTATTAGTGATATTGTGATAAGGTCCTATTGATATTTATAACATGATATAATAATCCGGTTTTATGGCACCCAATTAAGCGTATCCGTTTCGATTTACCCAGATGTTCCTATTATCTAACAGTTAGTTACCTAAATATTTCGTATCTGTAAGTTTATCGTCTAATTCCGATCTTTATAAATCCTATAGGTAGATACCTATCCTATAAATCCACAAATCTACAGTGTTGCCATTTTTGTAAACATCTGTTTTAAAAAATCCGTAGGGTTTTTTTTTTAATATGTTCCAAATAAGGTAATTGCATTCTCTTAATTACTAAATTGAGAGATTGAAAACTACTGTTAAATTTTTAGAATATTTAGTAAAAGATCCATATAATATCTTTACTAAAGTAAATTAAACTCGGTTCTCCGTCTACGTATCTTATACTAAATTGACAGCTCAATTATTTCTACCACCTTTATTAGCTAAAATGTCTATAAGATGCGTCTTTCATATACCTACCTATAATCTGCCCAAAAAACTGAATTCAATGTTTTTAATTTTCTGCAAATTCTACTAATTTGACAATTCTTAAAGTGCTACAATATTTTAATTAAAATACATTGGCCTATTTGACTATCTTTATTGAATTAATTCTAACAATTATTATCTCTATTCATAATTACCTAGCTATCTTTATGAATAGGGACAATTTCTATAAGGATTTAATTTCTCTACAAATACTATAGATACTTACTAAATTGACAGCTGGAAATGTGTTACCATGTTTTGAAAAAAAGAAAAATCTTAGTATATTTTAGGGAAACATTAATATTGATCTCTCTTAATTAAATTTTGGGAAGGGGGGGGCCCCCCTCCCAAAATTTAATTAATTATCGCTAAACAAGGCAATTACTTAATTTATTAGTTACCTGCGACTTTACTCGCTTAGGTATGTTCAAAGTTTCATCTCTGTTATCCACAAGATAAAAATTATAAGGTATTTTTATTTAAAACGATTCACTGGTTAATGCAATGAAACTTAAAAAAACATAAAACGTTCATACAAATTTGCCAATTACCATTTCACTCATTCGATGGTGGAATCTAGAACAAAACTTTGGGTTAGTGAAAGGTTTTACTCACAAATTTAGGTTTTAAGAGAACGTATAAAAAAATTGTAGTATTTTTCATAAATATGACACTTTTACGGTCTTTTCCAAGCATAATGTGACGCTTTCCGGTATAAAATTTAACCTGTATAACCCCTAGTGTATCTTCTTATTTTCTTACGTCCCATGCAGATGTCCTTCAAATAATCATGAACCAAAATGTGTGAGGGAGTTACTTACAAAAAACACACTCAAGCTGAAGCTGTGATAGCCTAGTGGTTAGGACGTCAGCGTCCTAGTCAGAGGTAGGGGGTTCGAACCCGAGCACGCACCTACAACTTTTCGGAGTTATGTGCGTTTTTAAGCAATTAAAATATCACTTACTTCAACGGTTAAGGAAAATATTGTAAGGAAACCTGCACGCCTGAGAGTTCTGCATAATGTTCTTAAAGGCGTGTGAAGACGGGCAGATGTATCGATGAAATAATATCATCAACACAGTAACCTCTATGGTATATATGCATTCCTAGTAACATTACTAATTACTTGGTGGACAGAGGGTTGGTATTTTTTTTTAAATTCTTTAGAATTTCCTAGTTGGCGTATATACCAAGATCATCATCATCATCATTTCAACCAATTGAGGTCCACTGCTGGACATAGGTCTTTTGTAGAGAGTTCGAATGGCTACGGTCTTGGGCCGCTTCCAGCGGCTCCCTGCGACTCGTCTGATGTCGTCTGTCCACCTTGTTGGGGGTCGACCAACGCTACGTTTACCGGTGCGGGGTCGCCATTCCAGCACCTTAGGACCCCAACGTCCATCGGTTCACCGAGCTATGTGCCCCGCCCATTGTCTCTTCAACTTCGCAACTCGCTGAGCTATGTCGGTAACTCTGGTCCTTCTACGGATCTTTTCATTTCTGATTTGATCACATAGAGACACTCCTAGTATAGCTCTCTCCATTGCTCGCTGAGTGACTCTGAGCCTTCTTATGAGCCCATAGCAATTCCAAGATCATCACACTGTAAATAATTTTATTCTGGTGGTGCAAAGTGTGATAACAGCGGCCTATTACGGTACTGGTTGGGGTTAAACCCATATTCCTAATTGGTTTGTACGGGCCATCTACCTACAAGCTACCTTCTTACAATATTGTCCCTAATAAAAACTTTTCTTTTTTTTACTTTTGTTATTACGTTTACGTTGTTGAACATTTAAAAACTTATTCTAATCAGAAATGTTGTCTTTCTGTAACCCCAACCAGATAGGTTGTACAGCTCAGCATATGCCGTGCCTTATTTAAAAACATGTTTTTCAGCCGTGACCCGAGTGACGTCACGGCAAACAAAAAAGTAATAGTAATAAGTAAAAGAACGAGTTAAATAAATTAAAATAACGAAGAAAGCAGCATAAATATAGCAATAATATGATTTAAAGTTAATCTCTGAGCTCATATAAAAATAAGGCAAAGGTTATGGGTAAAGATAGGTGCTTCCTTCTCCGATGAAAGGGCTCTGCTAGGAAACAATCTTAAATCGTTTTTATTTAACTTCGAAACGGCAGCGGTTATCAGGGAAGTGTAAGACAAACTTCCCTATTTAACCGCTATTATTTATATTGCATATAAATCTAATATTAAAAAGATATCTTGTGATTATAAGCGCCCACAAATTAACTAATGCGATTTGTTTTTATATTTTCAGATAAACTCAGGATTATTTCGAAACTAAATATTGTTTGAACAGAAGAAATGGAAGACTTGTTGAAAATAAGTAATATATAGTTATAATATGAATACTAGCTATACAACCCTGGTGATGCGAGACCCTGATGATGTACTGTACTTATAGAAATTGCCTATTATTCATACCAGGTAATAAAAATAGATTGTTAATAGATCAATAAAAAAATCCGATTTTATAATTAGTTTGTTTTTATTTCGTCTCCAGGAACATAGATTATCGTCTTTAATTTTAGTTAAGTGTCTAAAATATGTTAAATAGTTTAATCCAGTAGCGAAGACTTTGGCTTGAGCCTTATGAAATAATTAAAGATATGGCTGTATGGGCCCAGATCCCCTTGCCTTTCCCATGAGGGATAAATAAAAAAAAAAATAGTTTACTTAAAAGTTATGGACGATATTCGAAACTACATGAACTCTCAGTCAAACAGTATATTTAAAAAGAATTACTCTAACGCTTTTGATGAAATTTGTCATATACGAGTTAGACTGTGATCAATCAATTATAAAGTTTATTAAAATAAAACTTTTAAGGCCCTTTTGATGCATCAATCACATAGTAGGGAGTTGATGGTGATAACTACATTCGTAAACTTTAAACTAAAACTACGTGGATTCCAAACGTGCCCCGGTCTAACAAGAAGTCCATAACAAACCTTTTTTTTATCCACTACAAATTAGCCCCTGACGGCAATCTCACCGGATGGTAAGTGATGATGCAGGCTAAGATGGTAGCGGGCTAACCTGTTAGGGGTAAGGTAAACTCATACTCCTAATTGATTTCTACGGGACATCGTGCCAGAACCCCAAATCGCTTGGCACGTCTTTATCGGTAACCTAAGACAACTCTTAATTGAAAATTAGCTGTTGATAGATTCCAGACTGCAGTTGATTCATGATTTTTACGTATCTACTACGTTCTAGCAGGCCAAGTCTTTTATTGCAATTATATTTACAGAAATATAATTGCATAACTATACCACTGGGTTGATCAATGTCAGCGTAACATTTATAATGTAACATTAAAACACAAAATGAAAATGAAAAAATGAAAAATATTTATTCGCCAAAAAACAACAAAGTATAGTACATCCGTTGGGACCCACACTAGGTAATCGTGGGGCCCAAAAAAATTGACTAAAATGGAATAAAATTTATTGTTTCGTGCAATAAACAGTAGGTAATAGAGATTTGTTTGCAAATCAGTGCATGCTTTATTCTTAAATAATTTATTGTGAAGTAACTTTCGGATTCCGAGCGAAAAGTAAACATAACTTAAATAAATGCCTAGATAGGGGTTTCCTTTTTCTTATTACACTAAAAAAAATATGTTAAAAACCTTTTTGACACGTCTTTGTCGGTAGGGTGGTAGCCACGGTCGAAGCTCCCACCAGACAACGGCTAACTTAACTTTTCTTCATGATTAAAATTACAAGAAATCCCACCTATTTGCTTTCTTTCAAACTTTTATTTACAAATATATTTTTTCTTTCAAACCAGTCACCAATATACATTCTAGAATGACAAAAAAACAAAAAATAAAACCTTTTTTTTTTAAATAGGTAAATCATAGAATTAATTAGTTTTAATTACGTATAGTATGTTTTTATAAATTACCATCAAATATAATTGATATTTGGAAATCATGGCACACTGCATGTTTGTAAACTACTTAGTTTGATTAAACAAATATTTAAATAAACCAATGTGAACACCAGTAACAAATGGCGATCAGTAACTATTAGACTGACTAATCGCGCGTCGCAGATGTCTCGCCAGAAATAAAGCGTTAGGGTCTGGCTCATCAACAACAAATCCGAGGGCATTCCCCTGTAGCTGTACCTACTTATACTCTTAATGGATAGCGTTTATGACGTTGTTAAACTTTCGAATTTAGAACTTTTTGAATTTAGAATTCCTGACGGCGAACTTTCAAAATGAGAATCCAGTTTTTCGTTCTCTTTAGGTAAAGTTTTTATAATCGGAGCACAGACTATGTAGAAGCGTATCAAACTGTCTACTAAGGAGTTTGTATAGTATTTGACAGCTATCTTTATAACGCAATGCACAAATTCCGATATCGTCTATAAATCGTTCAGTGCCCTCGGTTTTACGTGAATGTAGCCGGATTCACGGGTCTTTGTTATATCGATAGAAATTTGCGCATTACAAGGTCACATTTTTTGGTTGACGTTTACATGCACTTTGACTACAGCACGCCTGCCCCTTAGACTTTTGAATGATTGAACTACGCAGGGGCAAGTTGAACAACACCTTTCTGGAGATCACACTGATCTGATCTACAAACAGATTTTAAAATTGCATATCGGTAGAGAATTGACGGCAATTAAACTTTTTTTTTTAATTTATTTTTAAATTTTTAATTTTTAGTCTTTGAATTTTACTGTGTGTATATATTTATTTAAATGTTAAATTGGTCCCAGTTGACAAAATAAAGAAATTATTTAGTTATTGCTATCGTTATGAGACAAGTGTGAAAAAATCGAGTAGGTATGCGAATCAGCACGTGACCTCCCGCGGTCAAGTTCATTCGGTGACGGCTGACAAAGGATTATGCTCTTAAGCTAATCTCGCGTAATCTATGCAGTACCTATGCTGTTTATGTATAACTACTCTGCATTGACTTTGCTCAAGGTGGGTAATCTAGGACACAACAGATCAAACGCGTAACTAAATAAACAATTAATGTTATTATTATGGCAATAGACCGGACGGTATAAGTTTGATTCCATGGAAGATGGGCCGGGTGCTGGTATGGGATGCAACCTGTTCAGACACGCTGGCCCCTTCCCATCTACATGGAACCGACAACAGAGTTGGTGCGGCTTCTGAAGCGGCTGAAAAAGCTGAAGCATGCAAATAGGTACAGGGGTCTAGACTCCGAATATGATTTTGTCCCATTCGGTAATTCTACACAGACGAAGTCGCGGGCAACAGCTAGTAAGATTATAAGAATGCTTGGCCTTGGTACACTTGTAATATTTGTTAAGTATTTACTTACTTTTGTATTTACTTGTTAAGTAACACTAGGGCCTGTATTCGTGACTCACCGTCCGACCCCCCGTTATGCCAAACGTCGCGTAAGCCGAGATTCGGCCTCACAGGAGGCGCCCTTAGGCAGACTTTCCCTTAGTTTCTTCGAGCCCTAGGGATCCGGGCTGTTTCCGAAGCTCGCCAAACAGCCCGGTTACGCTGTCACAACCAATAGGGTTAGCAGAACTAATAGTCAGTCCGAAAAAAAAAAAAACTATTTGTGTATAGGTCCTATTTGAAACTGAACTTTACATGTCGCTTTGCATTTGAATAGTCACTGGATGCTTTTATTAAAAATCTGGAGCATGTTTTTCAGCTAGATGGTTCTTCTCTATCCCTCGCTAATTTTGCTTGAATCTTGTTTCTTGGAAATTTAATTGTACACGGTCACAATTTGCACCACAAAGAATATGACAAAGATACGCGAAACTACAAAATTTTCATAAATTTCTTTTTGTGATCGAAGCCTTCAATACATAGCTGACAGTTGTGGATAGATTTTAGAAAATTTTTAAAGCTACATGTTGTAAATATAAAAAAAAAATATCCCGATGTCATAGCTCCAGTTTTGATTGTATACGTACCACTCACAATGAATAGTTTAGTAAATACGTACTATATATAAAAACAATATGTTCTTTTTAGTTAGGTGTAATTTCAATTTAAAATATAATTATAAACATAGATATTTTACTTCAACCGACTAAACAGGTAACGTCCGTATTTGATAAGAGGCCGTAATTTGCAAGTTGCACATGAATAAATTGCAACAGCAATTATTTCAGCAATAGTTGCATAATTAAGCTGTCTCATTATACAGATGTTATACAACAATAAACAAGCTGATTGCTCCATTAGCTGCAATTTATGCTCCACTATAAAGGTTTATGCGCTGTTATATTACGTGATTACTAAGCCTAATAATTAGTTATATTAGTTAACAGCTTTGACCGACGATTTCAACAATTTGGAATCCTTAACTTACTGCTGAAATGTATCTCATGTAATTTGCTTATAATTTCTGTATAATTATAACTTACAACATTATCAACATATCTTCCAAGATATCTTCTTCCAAGAATCGTGAGCGCTGGCACCCTTACGTGGTTAAAATCCAACCTACTCGGACGAAACGATTTGGAACAACGTTTCTAAATCGAACCGCTAAGGTGTGGAACTCTCTTCCAGCATCTGTGTTTCCAGCCACGTATAACATTAATTCCTTCAAGGGAAGAGTGAATAGGCATTTTCTAGGCAAGCGCGCTCCAACCTAGACCTCATCAGTGCCTTCTGGTACTGATTGTCGTCAAGCGCAAACCTATCTCAAAAAAAAAAAGGATACTCTCTTACGCAGTTTCGCTAAAAGAACATCTGTAGGGGATGTTGATACTGAAATCAAAATGTCCTAAGGATACTCTTGCGTATAAAGCTTAATGAAATTATAATTTACACCGTAATGCATTCAAGATAAAGCTTTGTATTCATTGAATATTAAACCATTGTTGCAGGCTAAGTAAACCCGTGCTATATTACGGAATATCTCTAGTTAACTTGATACCAATTGTTCAATGTAAAATCCTTAAGGCATAACTTAAAAGTGGGAAATACCAGGTAAATGATTGATGAGCACGAAGTATTATCAAAGTGTAATATCACTACATTGTATTGATATTATTCAACTATTATTAAACTTTAAAGCTCTATTTTTGTATTTTATTGCTTAATTAAAAACCCTAAGCTGCTTTTCTAATATACAAAAAGGTAAAAATATGAAAACGAACCGTTAAGTCGTAAAGTTAGGATTTTTTTATATAAACCACAAGGTAGCCCTTGACGGCATCTCACCTGATGGTAAGTGATGATGCGGTCTAAGATGGTAGCGGGCTAACCGGTTAGGGGTATGGTAAACCCATACTCCTAAATGGTTTCTACGCGACATCGTGCCGGAACGCTAAATTGCTTGGAGACACGTTTTGGTCGGTAGTGTGGTAAATAGCCACTAGATAGCCAAGACATAGCCAGCCGGGAAACGAACCCAGGACCACCAACTTTAAAATGCAACAGAAGTTGTCGACGGAGGTCGTCGAATAACATAAATAAAGCGTAATGTTCATCATATAACACGGTCTCCCACAATGTATGCCAGCTTGTATACAATATGCGAGTACGAGAAGCATTTCGTGATTGATATCTAATCGAAAAATTCAGTGGCATTGATAACTGTCTAGATTTACTTTTATTTATGGCCGCAGATAAGGCAGTACGTATGCAATGCTGTAATATAAACATGTCACTAATCCCTTTATTGCACCCGCTATCTGTTTTTCGTGAATATAAAATTTGGCAGGGATAATAATAATATTATATTCGTAAATGTGATATGCTTATCTCTTGTTACGTAAGATATATACACAACTATCCACTGTTATGTAAAATTACGAAATATATCGGTGCTTATGCTTTTTTTGGGTTCAGTACCGTACCCCGGGCGTCCAGCATAACCAGCGAGAGGGACATGCGTTGGTGGTTTTTAGTAGTGTAGCGGTGATAGCCTAGTGGTTAGGGCGTCAGCCTCCTAATCAGAGGTCGGCGGTTCGAATCCGGGCACGCACCTCTAACTTTTCGGAGTTATGTGCGTTTGTAAAAAAATAAAATATCACTTGCTTCAACGGTGAAGGAAAACATCGTGAGGAAACCTGCACGCCTGAGAGTTCTCCATAATGTTGTCCAAGGCGTGAGAAGTCTGCCAATCCGGACATAATGCATTTTGCTACAAGCAATAAAGCTAACTTTATCACTGATTTTACCATAGTTTAATTATTATAGTTAAATTAAGAAGTTATCATTTTTTGTCAGTGCAAAGCCATGTCCGCCTCAAAATAACACATTTTAATATAGGTATATTCATTTTTATTACTTACTGTTTTTACCTAAACTTTGAGGAAATATTAAATTATAAATTTAAATAAAAAAAAATCGGAGCTAGCGGAATTTCAACACACATCTCTTCCGCAAACGCAGCTTTACGGCTTTGCCACTTAAGCAACGGTCTACATACCACAGACACCGAAATTAATGTATGCCTTCACCTGTCTTATAGCGACTGTAGCATCTTTTAGTTGTAAACATTACAGCTTCTATCTACTATACAAAGGTCCCTCATACAATGAGTGACATTTGAACGAGAGATGACAAATTGCTTTTTATAATTTTTACCACAATTTACACAACCGCAGCCGTTATTGCGACACCATACTTAGTATCCCTTATATTATGTAACCCTGTCTAAAATAAATAAATAAATAAAATAAAATAAAAATGTTTTTGATGCATTGGGACTACCAGGAGTTAATGGCAAGTGGAACATTGGATGGGCTAATGGTTTTTTTACTTGCACAAGAAATATTTCTAATGGAGAACTTATTGCATAAAAAAATATACAAGATATTTTAACTATAAATTCATCATCATCATCATCATCATGATCAACCCATTACAGGCTCACTACAGAGCACGGGTCTCCTCTCAATATAAGAAGGGTTTGGCCATAGTCCACCACGCTGGCCATGTGCGGATTGGCAGACTTCACACACCTTACACTATAAATTATTCATTCAAGATGTAATAAAAATAAAGAGGATTATATTTCTAACCAGATATAACGCTCTGAATACCGAATCTAAGCAATTGCCAATATTCAACTATATTATATATACTATATGTAAGTTTTGCAATGAAAAAATGAAGGTACGTAGGTAACGTGAAGTTAGGCAGGTATACTTTACCCGAAAAGAGAGATGATGAGTTAATACAAAATAATTTTGTAATTCCTTATATTTCGCTTCAAAATAGGCAGAATGTCTGGGTCGCCGTAGTTACGTCGGTATTTAATTTATTCCCGTTGAATAATGAATATTCATGATCAACTCAATACTCATTTAATTTCCTAATAATAATAATAACACAGGGAATAACTAGACGTTTGTTTTGCTAAAATCCTACTCAATAATTAAACTTTAGGTATCTCTCGAAGGGGGTGGCAATGGTCTATAAATTTTGTGGACGGCAAAATATGTAATCCGGTTTAAGATGCCAGTTTAAAATCGCTATCAACCGATATAAATATACCTATCATTCAAACTTTGTACATCTTTTAATCTACTTCCAAATTAGACTTGATTTTTTGAAAGAATTATATTCTTTACCAGCAACTACGCCGGCTTTGTCTGTGTTTTTTTCCCGCGGTATAAATAAGCTTTCGTGAAAATTCGTAGAAAAACAGTAGAAGTCTACCGTTTGGGTAAAAAAAACACTGAGTTATAGAAGAATTTATTTAAACATAGAGTGTAAGTCATATGAAATGAATTGTTATTCAAGTTACCCTATCACAGACATAAAGAAGTCTTGGCCAAGCTTTCGGCCATCAGAGTTAAGTGGCAAATGCTCGTAAGGCGTATAATATCTGTTTTCAAAGACGTTGCTTCGTCATGACCACGATCGTTCTGCCAAGTATTATGAAGAAGAAGAGCAAAAAATATTTTGTATGAGGCTATGCTAACGGTGTAACCTCATTGAAAGGCAATTATTTTAACACACTCCAGCTATAAGATATAGCTAGTTCATTATGTCCACTGCTGATTATGATGAATTTCCATAGCTCACGGTCTCGTGCCGTTAGCGCCCAGCGGCTTTCTGCCACTCATTGGTTTTTCCTTCACTTTTGGAATAAACTGGTTGTTCACAACAAAAGCGTTTAATTTGATTTCCTATCCATCTCCAGGATGCAAAATACAACGTTGCGTACCAATAATTCAGACAAAATATATTTTGCTCTCAGGCCATAAAAAATAAAACAAATTAAGGAATATACGTCCACATTTTAACATTTATATAATGTTCCTTTCCTCTTTTAGGAGGTCAAAAAGTGACATTTAAGATTAAATGACACATCATATAACTAAGCAGGTATTGGCGGCCATCGCTTTACGATAACATCTCAACTACGCCGGATGAAACCGGAGGAACTCGCAAGGAAACGGCATAACGCATTTTACTTACGTGACGGTTTCTATTAAAGCGAGCTTCGTTGCATAAATCTTACTATCCCCGAAATTCAAGATAGTCTGGCGACTATACAATGGTAGGCATAGATCCCAGTTATTAATCATTTCATTGCTTTAATGAAGCAAAATTATGCGTATTCAAAATGCGTTCACAATGGCCACGATCTTTGTGCGAGCCCGGGATAAGGGCTTTGCGCTAATTCTGCAGAACCTCCTTTCACAGACCTCTTCATTTTATAAACAATGCCACAATCGGAGAAAGTGTAAATGTATTCAGCAACTAAAAGTTAGAAATAATTAATACAATTGTTAGCTGAAACGTAAACTGGGACCGAAAATGTTGGCGCGTTGTTTTGAATGGACGCTTCTGTTTCGCTTTCAGTTCGTCTTATTAATTTATCTAGATAGTTCGTACCTGTTGGCTATATAGTTGGTACTTAAACGATTCTTGGCAACGTTGAGTAAAATACAACTTTTCATAAAATGTTCGCTAATAAGTACTAAGAGTAAGTTTGATCATGGTTATTCTCTGTCTATAATTTAAGGAAATATTGTCAAGCGTATCATAAATATGCATTTTCACTTCGTGATACAAAACATGTATAAATTACGAAAATCAATATATACAGAAGTACAATAAATAAATAAATTTATTCTTTACTTATAATAAAACGGCAAACCCACCTATATTGAATAAAATTTGATCGGGGCAAGCTAGAACATCGATACAACACAAATTCGTCAAACAAAGCGGATATTTAATTTTAGGTGTCTTCCCATCTTTCAAATAGCACATCAGGCAAATACTTCTGAACGGAATTAAATGAATAGTAATACATTTATAGGCGATACTCTTTGGCAGGCTATAGGCTATTTTGTATCTAGAAAAATAATAGAATTCTCCTGGTATAAGAGATAATTTTTTTTGACAATTTTAATCCATAACTCTCCATAACACTATATAATAGTTTTTTCGTTATTACTAATATTCGGTTGTTTTATATAAAACTAAAAAGAAATTACTAAACTAAACATATTATGTTTAGTTTAGTAATTTTTTTGAAAAGCTCATTATTCTGAATTGAAGATATATGTCAGAACTTAAGACTTAAGGATACTTAATGTACTCTATCTACGCGTGAGGTGACTAAAACCAGCCCCACCAGTTAATTAAGAATAAGGTTTCACCCCTTACTTTAATTATTATTACAATTCGTCGCTAATGATAGGTACAAAGATAGACGGATTTTTTTTTCTGCTGGGAAATGCGTTTACGCATCCCCTCCGGAAGCGACGCAGTCAAGACTGCGACAGGGTATGTGGGACTCGCCGGCGGCCGGTATGGCGACCAGAATACCCACTAAAACCCAGCGATGCTCCTACGCGTCGCCTGGTGGCTGGGTCACGGGAACACCCGCGCACTCGACCGCAAAAGATAGACGGATGAAAAGTCTTCTTCAATACTCCAATATTGGTCACCGTTAGTGTCCAATAGTAGCCATCCGTTTACTGACACAAATCAACGTGGCTTATTCCCACAGGTTTTTTTTTAAACCTGAATCTACACTGACGAAATCGTGGGTATCAATTAGGTAACAAATCTTTAATTACTAATGAGGTATAGAAGTAGTAATTTATCGGTCTTCGAGTGCTCCCGTGATGCCACCAACAGAAATCGCTGGAAGGAGATCGTAAGAACTGCTGTGGCCAGATCCTAACCACGACCACTCTGCCAAGAGTGAACGAATAAGAAGAAGAAGATACAAGTAAATGAAAATCAATAGACCATAATTGTAAATAAGGTTTCCTATTTTTTTTAGAAGACTTTTTATGCAATCGTCTTTCAAACTTTTGCGTTATTTTATAAATATTAAATTTCCTTCGTATTTTTAAAAATTAAGTGTTGCCAGCCGCAAAAATATTTGTACTAATTACACCAAATTTCGCCTTGAATAGGTAATACTTGAGAAAACAACGCCCGATAATTAAGACGAGCACCTATAAGCCTATGGAAACAGGACGAGCAAATAGAAAATAGGGTTGTACGATATCGATAGTCACTACATTCAGTAACAATAATAGGCAATTGCGAAATCCTTGTGAGTCTTATCATTCAATCAATCATAATCTTTATTCAAATAATCCTTTAATAGGCACTTTTGACGCAAGTTAAAGGCACTTTTAGTAACTAGTTAGTATACACATACTAACTATGGATCCAGGAACACATTTAGTCAGGAGCAGAAGGGTAAGTAAATGCTCTAATTCTTTTTCTGCTAAATAAGAGACAAGGTCTATGCCTTGCAATTAGGACTATAATAGGCAGAGGATCGTTATGCCTTTATAACTATTAAGTAAGAAACGTAAACCGATATATATTACTTATATACAATACCTTGTCCTAAGACTTTCTATGTTTCGCTGCTTCAATGTAGATTGGCGGGCTTGAAAGTTTATTATTACACAAGCGGTGATATAAAATTCATTCTCACTTTCAATAGACCGATATCGATCCATGGTACACATGCTTAATGCTTGCTCGCTTACTAACTACTAGTTACGAGACCAACATGACAGTTACTTTTACAATAAGCAGCTAGCTATCTATCGATATTTACGGCACATCCCTTTAAGAAGGGCTCGAATTAATTTAGTCCAACGTGTCCCTTTAGGGGCCATCCAGTGAACTTCGCAAATTGCGATCTTATCTTTTAATTCTGTTTCGACTGGATGTACTCTTTCGAGCATCGGTATACTTTTATGAGTTTCATAATACCACCAATATCGAACTTCAAACTTTCACATCCCCAATTTTTGATTTGCACTTGCCAACATTATTAATTAAATCTTAACTATTAATTTTTATTTAATTTGAGGTAGATTTTATTGTTCTCTTTTCTTTTAATATTTACTTACCAGTCACTTCATTAGAAAAAATTATAAAATGTTGGTAATAAAATCTATGACAAACATTTATTGCACACAAATCTCTAAACTGATCAAAAATGACAGATCCAAAAGTAATAAGTACTTACTTCATTATAAGGTATACTACATTAAATTATCCCTTCTCATTATACCGTCGACGAAGTTAGTTTTTGAACATTAACACTTAAGGTAATTCAGAATAATGGACTAATTATTAAATATTTAGGCGGACGTCACCGGCTGGGTTCCGGACGAGTGCGCGAGTTTTTCCGTGACCCAGCCACCAGACGACGCGTAGGAGCATCGCTGGGCTTTAGTGGATATTATGATCGCCAATCTGGCCGCCAGGGAGTCCCACATTCGCCGCCGGAAGCGGCGCAGTACCGCCTTTAAAAAACACCTAAGATTTTTATCGTTTATAATAAATAGAAGATCATGATCAACCCATTGTCGGCTCACTACAGAGCACGGGTCTCCTCTCAATATGAGAAGGGTTTGGCCATAGTCCACCACGCTGGCCATGTGCGGATTGGCAGACTTCACACGCCTCTGAGAACATTATGGAGAATTCTCAGGCGTGCAGGTTTCCTCACGATATTTTCCTTCACCGTTGAAGCAAGTGATATTTTAAATGTTTTGAAAACGCACATAACTCCGAAAAGTTAAAAGTGCTTGCCCGGATTCGAACCGCTGACCTCTGATTAGGAGGCTGACGCCATCACCGCTAAATAAAAAAATAAAAAAATAGAAGATAAACTTAATATAATAAATAGTTTTTTTTTCATACTAAATTTATTTAGCCAATGTGTCATACAAGTTTTATTTTTCATTCTATTGACAGATACATGTTTTCTTTATTATATATATAGTTCCACAAAAATCCCTGTTTTAAATCCGTGTCGATCAACCGCTTCCTACATTTCGTAAAGAAATTCGGTTCTCTATTTATCTCCCTTCAAAACTCGTATTTTTCAATTTCAAACACGTCTTCGAAACTGTTTCTTTAATCAATTAAAAAAAACCAACAAGTAGGGAGTAGTTATTTCATTATCAATGACAGAAGTAAAGTTTAATTACCGTCTCGAATCTATAAAGCCGCCTGTCTCCCGTAATGTAATAGTCGGAGTGAATCTTACGGCTGAGCGGTAGTTCACCCTGTACAGTTACTTCCACTACATATAATTAGGATCCGATTTATACGGCCCGTGTTCCGGCAACGGGAGATTGAAACTACAGGTTTGATATATATATTTAGTTCGCAATTCCATTAATTATTGTATAGGTTACATAGCTCGCATATGCCACGTGAATTAATACTTTATTTGGTGCCAAAATTATTTGTTCCCACTCTTCTTTTTAGATCAGGGTGCGTTTGGAACTCGCATAGATTTAGTTTTAAGTTTACGAATGTAGTTATTTATCACCATCAACTATGTAATTGACTCATCAAAAATACCTTTATGTACCTTATGTGCGTTTTTAAACAATTAAAATATCACTTGCTTCAACGGTGAAGGAAAACATCGTGGAGGAACGCACGCCTGAGAGTTCTCCATAATGTTCTCAAAAGCGTGTGAAGTCTGCCAATCCGCACATAGCCAGCGTGGTGGACTATGGCCAAACCCTTCTCATATTGAGAGGAGACTCGTACTCTGTAGTGAGCCAGTAATGGGTTGATCATGATGATGATGATAACACAATAAGCAATTCACTAAGTATAATATACCGACATAACCACAACTGAAAAAAGGACTAGATAAGTCGAGTAATGGGAGATTTAAATTATAAACACAACATACCAGCAACCAATAATGTTAACTTTTATTATTCTCATAATTTAAATGTTCGTACAGAAATAAAAAAAGTGTTAAAAAAATTGATTTCACAGCATAAGTGATTTACGTTTATGTCGGACGTAAACCACCTGCAGTACATAGTCAGAGAAGAGAAATATCTAATAAGTAGGTAGGTACAAGATATTTAGCTTCATAATGTTTATGTAAGCAAAACAGAGTCCTAATACCGCCCGACCCCCCCGTTATCCCAAACGTCGCCTAAGCCGAGGTTCGGCCTCAAAGGAGGCACCCTTAGGTAGACGTTCCCTTAGTTTCTTCGAGCCCTAGGGCTCAAAATTTCTTCTGGCTGAGCTTCTTTCCAAAGCTCGCCAAGCAGCCCGGTTACGCTGTGGTAGACAGTTCGAAAAAAAAAAGAGTCTAATAAATGTCCATGTCAAATGTTACAAAATAAGCCCAATTACCTATTAGATGGTCTTGCAAAGATTACAATCAGTTCCTTAGCACAGAGGTTATGTCAGACTCCTACTGACTGAAACCCCCACGTGTTCCTACTCACCGCTGTATGGTGGAGCACGGGAAAGCTTTCGCATACAACCGCAACTCCACAAGCGGGTGTCCGCCACCGCAGACCCTCCTCAGGCACAAAGTGCCCAGTTTCGCCTGTTAGGTTCGAGGTGTGCTGGAACAACAGCACACCAGCCAACTTGAGGACCGTACTGTGAGTGATGGACGACCCGCTTCCATCGCCCACAAGTCCTCCGATACTTATAATTTCTATACCTACTATTCGCAGACGACAATTATTCTTGTTTCTAGTAGGTAGACTTTTAATAATTAGGTATACATTTTTTTCATTTATCAAGCAAGACTTCTCCAGTAAAGCTTTTACAAATCAACTGTATATTGTGTGTGTATGTATATGCTTCGCTAACTTTTTAAAATATAGATCTTTCATATAAACTTCCAACCCCCATTTCAACCCTTTATGGGTGGATTTTTTTAATATTGCATATACAGGTTTTTATTATTTAAAACAAATTACCTAAATTCATTTTCATCATTTCATGCTCCTAACTACGAAAATATAGAATCCTCATGAAAACTTCCAACCCCCATTTCACCGCCTTAAGTTAGATTTTCGTAACATTGATTATACAGATCTTTATGATTTATAATGAAGAACTTAGTTGCCAATTTTCATATCTCTAACTCCAAAAATATAGGACTTTCATACAAACTTCTCACCCCCATTTCAACCCCTTATTTTCTCAAAGCCGTTTCTTAGCTGACCTTTACTTCATAAAAGGAATCTACCTTCAAAATTTAAAGTTCGTATGTTTTATAGTTCTTGAGGTATCGTGATCATATCACAGTCAGTCAGTCAGTCAGTCAGTCAGTCAGTCAGTGGTATTTCGCTTTTATATATATAGATATATATTTTTGCAACTTCCATGTCACTTTTAATTCATCAGCTCCAAAGAAATGGTTGCCTGGAAGAGATCACTATTAGTGATAAAGTCTCCAGTTGCTGTTTAATTTGTCATTTTCATGTATCTGTCGAGTCAAGGGCGTCCGAGTTGTTTTTTGTAAGGGTGACATCAGTATTGCTGACGTCACGGTTTACACTTTTAGTGCGATAATAACTAAGAGGTCCGAACAGGCCGACGTCTCGAGCGAGAGAATCCGCGAAAGGCATCGACCGCCCGTATTTATAGCACAAAGCATGCTTGTACAAAATTGATTGTTACTGGCTAAATTATGTTAGCAAAATCATCAATAGTCAAAATGTGGGTAATTATTGAATTCTTGAGGTTATTGACGCCGCTTAATAAAGTTAATAACTTCTTCGCGCCGACATATCTTATGTTCTATACATTGCAATAAAGTTGTATAAATAAATAAAAAAGTTATATATTGATCGCAACTGCATCTGTAATTTTGTTATTGCACCAGTGATTGAACTGATTTTATGGAGGCAAAGTTTAATTACCTCCTCAGTTCAATTAAGCCATCTAATGGAATGTTTAATCTCCAGCTAGTTCTCCCCGCAGTTACTTCCACTACATATAATAACGACTCAATTTATAGCCAGTGTTCTCTAACTACTCCGTTTACTATCACTTACCTACTGAGTAACTCGTTTATGGATAGACAGTTCAGATGCTGTTAAACTTTAAAACGTAACAATTAATTTTATCATTAATACTATCTAAGTGATAGCCTAGTGGTTAGGGCGTCAGCCTCCTAGTCAGAGGTCGGCAGTTCGAATCCGGGCACGCATCTCCAACTATTCGGAGTTATGTGCGTTTTTAAAAATTTAAAATAACACTTGCTTCATCGGTGAAGGAAAACATCGTGAGGAAACCTGCACGCCTGAGAGTTCTCCATAATGTTCTCAAAGGCGTGTGAAGTCTGCCAATCCGCACATGGCCAGCGTGGTAGACTATGGCCAAACCCTTCTCATATTGAGAGGAGACCCGTGCTCTTTAGTGTGCCGGTAATGGGTTGATCATGACGGCTATCGAAACTATTATTACTAATTTTAATTTTTAATTTTATTTATTTATTTGGTACTATTTCATGCTTCAAATATATAACCGATTTTACAAATTCTTTCACCAATGGACAGCTACATTATATACGAGTAACATTCGCTATATATTACCCCGTCATTCCCACGGGGACGGGAACTACTCGAATAAAACCGCGCGGCGCAGCTAGTACCGAATATTTTAAAAACGTAACTTTCAGGATAGTAACTCCTTAGATTTACTATAACCTTTTTTTTTATAAACTCCCAGGTTTGCCCGCTACCATCTTAGACTGCATCATCACTTACCATCAGGTGCGATTGCCGTCAAGGACTACCGTACCGTGTACTGTATAAAAAAATGAATCTGCCAAGATCACTCATGCTTTTCACTATCTTTAACGATTATTATAGTGATGATAACCAGGAAAACAGGTCTAACCTGCTTTTCAAAATTTCTTGTCAGAAAACCTGGATAAGGTACCTTACTATTCTCGTCCGAGCCCCGAATCTAGTCTGTGGACTTACGTAATTATTAGGTAAAATAAAAATTATTAGATAGACAGTATTATCAGTTATGGATTTTTATGAAATTAAACAGATTAAAATACGAGTGGGTGGGCCTTCGTTATCAATTAAGGCATCCGATATATATAAATGTATTATTATTATAACGCATACTGATATTGATAATAAGTGGTAAGATAATTTTTTTGGCTGAGTTGGTTGGTTGATGGTTGGACCCCAAAAATCTCTATTTCTCTCTCTGCTATGTGAAAGGACTTTGGCCAGTTGTGAGACATTTTGCGGTCGTGTGCGTGTGTTCCTGTTACCCAGCCACCAGGCGACGCGAAGGAGCATCGCTGGGTTTTAGTGGGTATTCTGGTCGCCAGTCTGGCCGCGGCGAGTCCTACATACCCCGTCGGAAGCGACGCAGTCTATTCTGCGACGCTTCCGGAGGGGATGCGTAAACGCATTTCCCAGCGAAAAAAAAAATAAAAAAAAAAGCTGTGAGACATTTGTCACGATTATTCTCTGATACTGATGTTATGATGTCGAACAACGCTGTGGACATTACAAGTACATTTAAAGTATAAAACATATTTTACTCTTACCATTAAAGCAGGGATTCAAAATTTATACTAACCTAACCTAGCCTGAAGCGGTGATAGCCTAGTGGTTAGGGCGTCAGCCTCCTAATCAGAGGTCGGCGGTTCGAATCCGGGCGAAACGGTTCGAAACCTCTAACTTTTCGGAGTTATGTGCGTTTTTAAACAACTAAAATATCACTTGCTTCAACGGTGAAGGAAAACATCGTGAGGAAACCTGCACGCCTGAGAGTTTTCCATAATGTTCTCAAAGGCGTGTGAAGTCTGCCAATCCGCACATGGCCAGCGTGGTGGACTATGGCCAAACCCTTCTCATATTGAGGAGAGACCCGTGTTCTGTAGTGAGCCGAGATGCGTTGATCATGATGATGATGATGACTAACCTAACAATTTTTTAGCTAACGTGGCTATCAAACTCAGGACCTCGTAATCCTTAGCAACTGCACGAGTGTGCTACGTTCGAAATGACAGGACGATATCATTAATAAGATAAATGACTTAATCCTTACACGCCACCGAAAATCAATCTCGGGCAATTGAGAGCCCCCAAAACGCCGAAATTAGCGTGTAATATTTCCTGTTCGAATTATAAAATTACCCGATTTTTCCCGCCAAAATATTGTCACTAGATTGGAATTGAATGGCGGCCCCGGATGCGCAGGCGACGCCACGCGGCCGCCACGCGTCGCCACGCGTCGCCACGTGACGCCACGAGCGCGCACCTCGCTGAGCATTAAACGGCGAACGCCCCACGCGCCCTACTACTAGTATTTATTTTACAACCATCATCTCACTATAAGCCTGTGTCATCCGACCGACGCAAATTTTACACGCTATTCTGTGAAACAGTACAGTCATCCTATGGCTCGCTCTCGAATTTATTATGCACCTAGTTATAGTTATTTGAAATTCTTACATTTTTCTTCTATATGCTAGCCTTTGATATAACATAAGTTAATAGTCAGATAGTCTGATCTTTATTCGTTATTAATATATAAATATTATACAATATTTTGCACACAGATATTTAAAAACAAACAAGTTGAATTTAATAATTTAATTCAATGTTATAATTAGCTTCTGAAGCCAATCTAGGTAGACCTGTAATAAAAATTATGTATCATTACTGTATGGTTATATCTCTGAATAACGTAGCAATCGCGTATTTTGAAAGAGAAATCAATAGAAGTGTCATTAATTTGAATAATTATCTTAAATTACAATAAAGCTAATTATTACAAAGCCCAAACTTAGGATTTAATAAAAATATCTAGCGAAACCTTAAGAAGCGTTGTCTGTAGATGAATTGTAACATTAGTCGCAAATAATCAGTAGTTGAAGCGGTGATAGCCTAGTGGTTAGGGCGTCCGCCTCCTAATTAGAGGTCGGCGGTTCGAATCCGGGCACGCACCTCTA
Organism: Lasiommata megera; assembly: GCA_928268935.1. Taxonomy (NCBI): domain Eukaryota; kingdom Metazoa; phylum Arthropoda; class Insecta; order Lepidoptera; family Nymphalidae; genus Lasiommata; species Lasiommata megera. The sequence continues at coordinate 13,293,214 of OV743315.1, read as the reverse complement.
ACTATTCGGAGTTATGTGCGTTTTAAAAAAATTAAAATATCACTTGCTTCAACGGTGAAGGAGAACACAGTGAGAAAACCTGCACGCCTGAGAGTTCTCCATAATGTTCTCAAAGGCGTGTGAAGTCCGCCAATCCGCACATGGCCAGCGTGGTGGACTATGGCCAAACCCTTCTCATATTGAGAGGAGACCCGTGCTCTGTAGTGAGCCGGCAATGGGTTGTTCACGAGGCGAATCAGTAGTGTGTAATTTCGTCGCTGAATCAGCGTCGAAGCGGCAAATGGGTTTAGATAATAGGATCAGTTTAGATTTCATCTCCCACCCCCGTTACGTCATCGCGCGCTAAGCAAACAGATTCCCAGATTGCATTATTATTTAATTGTCTCGAGTGTTTTCTTTGTGAATTTAAAATGAGCATCGCCTCGTTGAGATTTGATTAGTGTTGGTTCTGTCACACGTGTTCAGACATACTTTTTATGACATGAAACCGTCATAAACTACTGAAAATTACAAGAAAATAACAGGTTGGCGCAGTGCGTGCGCTGTCGCATTTTAAAAGTTGGAGGTCCTGGGTTCAATTCCCGGCTCGAGTCTGGTCTTTCGGCTTCGGCCGTGGCTAGTTACCACCCTACCGACAAAGACGTGTCGCCAAGCGATTTAGCGATGTCGCGGAGAAACCAACTAGGAGCGTGGGTTTACCACACTTCTAACAGGTTAGCCCGCTACCATCCTAGACAGCATCATCACTTACCACCAGGTGAGATAGCCGTCAAGGGCTGACTTGTAGTGTATAAAAAAAAAGGTTAAAACCCTACTTGCCCAGTTTCACAGGCTGCACAGATCTCCTCTCTTATAATAGAAAGGGATTTTAAGACTTAAACTCTTCTGCATACTGCTCAAATTTGGGTTGGGAGGCTTTAATGATTTTAACTTTACACTCGTAATACTCGTATAACCGTAATATTAACGTCTCTGAGGCATGGCGATGGATAACGGATATATCGTAACTCCAAGCTGAACTAGCTGTGATACAGAACCACAATACCCTGGGTATATAACCTTATGATCACAAGGTGTTTGATCTGGGTAAGAATAAAAGAGGGCAGTGAATGTGAAAAGGAAGAATCCGTCTCTAAGTAATTCAAATCCGTCTCTCATACAAAAGCAGCTTCAGATTTATAGTACACGCTACTGCCAACATCTAGACCAACGTCTCTTCCTCTAAAAACATTAAAAAAATAAAGAACCAAGAACCTACAGACTAATGAAACTTATTTAAAAAAAAAACATTTAAGAAAGGGAACATCATAAGACCAGCGCGTCTTTCTTAAAAAAAAACATTAAAAGAAAAAGACAGCCTCCAGACCAACGAAAAAAAAACAACATTTAAAAAAGGAACAACATCTAAAACTAGGACACTTTCATTAAATAAAAAAAACAGCCTCCAGCGCAACGAAGCTTGTTTTAAAAAACCACATTTAAAAAAAGGAACAACGTCTAGACCAGCGGCGCTTTCATTAAAATAATAATAATAAAAAAATTAAACGAATACCCTCCAGACCAACGAAACTTTCATAAAAATAACAACATTTTTAAAATGTTTTTCCCTTTTAATAATAACTTTTTTAAAAAGTCGTCTAGACCAGCGGCTCTTTCTTTACAAAAAAAAAACATTAAAAAAATAGAACACTAAAATCACATTAAGGGAGCTAAAATCCAAACTCGCCGAACCTGGAGTAATACAGGCGGCCATACATCAGCCAGCTCCATTCTAATGGTAATGCGGGATATACACGCTCCGATATTGTGCCCGGTCCCTTCTGCCATAACAAATGTTTATTTTATACACAACGCCACTAACAATAGTGTGCAAATACCTAAACACCGTAAATGGTGGCGATGCGATTTAGATGATAATGCCGCACAGAAATAATAATGGACGGCCGTAATTTCGCGCGGTGTTGCCCGCTCGCGGTTTCCAATTAATGGGTTCATTTTTCGATTGTAATGGGGACTTTTTGTGTTTGCGGGTAAATTATTTGGATATGTTTTGGTTTTTATGTATGAATAACATTCTTTTGAGTGTTTTTTGAATACATTTTACATGAGAGGTAAGCATTTCGCAGATAAAGAACACTTTTATAGACAACTCTTATTCGGCTACTATTCGGTATTCGGCCTATTCGGCCACTTTTTTTGGTATTCGGTATTCGGCCGAATAATAAGTACTATTCGGCCGAATACCGCATACCAAATCGTGGACAAAAAGACACATCATATTACTCAAGATTTGTATTAATTACCAAATTACCAATATTTTAATTAGTAAAATTAATCAGCGGTAAGTTGTGATGGATAAAAACAAGCTTTTCAGCGTTTGATAGTAGCAAACGATTACGCTTTTCATCGTAAATGATACCAGCTTCAGAAAACAGCCTCTCACTATACACGCTACTCCCTGGAGAAGAAAGATAAACTTTAGCAAATTTTGGAAGGTTTGGGTATTTCTTTTCAATTGCTGACCACCACTTGTAAGGATTAGCTTTCCTATCTAGGCGAGTAGATTTCAAATAAATATCTATCTCATTTGCCACAGTATTCTTCTCCATGTTCTCCTCATCATTACAATTTCGCCATCATCATCATCATTATTATTATAAGTAGCGACTTCCTCAAAGCAGTTCCAGAAACTGTCGTGTATTTCAAATGTCTTATCATTTTACGAAGTGGATTGGAATTGTACTTAGTGTGGAATGCTCGTCCGCTGAATATTCGGCGCTTCGGCCGATAGCGTTGCAGAACATTCGGTATTCGGTATTCGGCTAAATCACTATTCGTGGCAACTCTAATTGAGACACGATTATGACACTAAATAGCCACCGGGCTTGAAAATTTAGACAGCCCTCTTTCGTGAGATAAAAATAAGGCACTGGCTATGCTCGCGATGGTTTTCTATATGATTTCTATGTAGTAAGTATTACACAGCATAAAAAATATGAAACAATCTACTGTTGCTGAAGATCCAGAAACACTTTAGACCTTTAGTAAGTTTTGGTTGCTTTTCTTAGTCCCAAACGTCGCCTAAGCCGTGGTTCGGCCTCAAAGGAGGCGCCCTTAGGCAGTCGTTCCCATAGTTTCTTCGAGCCCTAGGGCTCAAAATTTCTTCTGGCAGAGCTTCTTTCCAAAGCTCGCCAAATGGCCCGGTTACGCTGTGGCAACCAATAGGGTTTGTACAGCTAATACACAGTCCGAAAAAAAAAGTTGCTTTTTTTTAACGCTGGGAAATCCGTTTACGCATCCTAGCGTTACGGAGCGTTAAGAGCGTTAAGTTAAGCGTGCTAGGTTTTAGTGGGTATACCGGCCCGAGTGGCGACAGGTATGCCCACTAAAACCCAGTGATGCTTCTTCGCGTGGCCTATTGGCTGGGTCACTAGACCACTCGCAAACTCATCCGCAAAATATTTTAGTTTTGTTCTATTTAGTAATTTCCTTGAGGGTAAAATAAACTCAGAATGTTGAGATGCAATTCGCAAAGCTATTTAGAGTCCTTCACTGTGAAAGTGGCCAAGTTGTGGAATGCTCTCCCAGATGAAATTTGGCGCTCTCAATCATAAGCTGTTTTCAAATCCCGTGTTAAGAAGCATTATCAATTTAACTTATATTTATTCCTTCTTTAATATTATATTTATCATCATCATCATGAACAACCCATTACCGGCTCACTACAGAGAACAGGTCTCCTCTCAATATGAGGAGGGTTTGGCCATAGTCCACCTCGCTGGCCATGTGCGGATTGGCAGACTTCACACGCCTTTGAGAACATTATGGAGAATTCTCAAGCGTGCAGGTTTCCCCACGATGTTTTTTTTTCACCGTTGAAGCAAGTGATATTTTAATATTTTAAAAACGCACATAACTCCGAAAAGTTAGAGGTTTCGAACATGAATCAGAGGACCTCTGATTAGGAGGCTGACGCCCTAACCACTAGGCTATCACCGCTTCTATTTTTATATTAGTATGTATTTATTATAGAAATTATTTATTTATAATATTTTTAATAATAGATATGTAATTATTAATATGTGTATATGTATAAGTGTTGCGATTTCCCGTCTTTTATTTCTGTCAGCTTCTTACAAAAAGGTGGCCTAGAAGAGATCGCTAAAGTGATAAGGTCGCCTTTTGCTTTTATATTATGTATTCCTTGTTGTTCTCTTTTTTCCTTTCAATATGTATGCAATAAATTGTCTAAATAAATAAATAAATAAATGTCTTACTAGGTAGGGTTTTGTTTCGGGTTAAGTTAGTCTAAAGCTTTGTTTAATGCTTGGTTAGCGCCCAGACACCTCGGTCTTTAGAGAGTATTCAAAACCCAAACAATCTAAACAGACGAAGTCGCGAGCTAATGCGACATTTATAAGCCATTATACGAACCATTATATATTATATAATGTATCGTATATATCTAAAATATTTCGCAACGCGGCCCCATGTAAGCGCCTACATGTTGAATTTGATATTTAAAGGTGGGCCCACACCTGACAACCTTAACACTCATGCATATTCATGTAGCGTGATTAATCATCCCCTTAAAATAGGGTTGCCTCCTCCGGCGATATCATAATTGTTAAAATTAAACTGTAGATAAAACGCGACAACACCTGAATCAAGAGCAGAATGGAGAAAGCTGGAGGAGGCCTTCTTGGCCTAATAATACAATACCAACTAAGAATTACATATATAGTGATATTAATACATATAATAGTAATTCAATAATGTTAATAATGAATTTAATACTAAGGTCAATTTTATATATGTTAATGAAATGTATAAATTATGTATACTGTGTTGGCAATAAAGGCTTAATAATAATATAACGCGACGACAATCCTCGATAGCGATGTATCCATACCAATGTTGAAAATAATTATCTATCGGTAGGTACTTGATAAACTCATTGAAGTTGATTTGTGAGGTTTTTAACGATAATCTGAAGATCCACACTAATATATAGAAGAAATGTTTGTCTTTTTGTTTGTTATTTATTGCGAGTGTAGCGGGCTAGCTGTATTACAATAGTTAATCCGACAATCATTACGGATTGCAATCTCACCTGGTGGTAAGTGATGATGCTGTGTGGTGTGGTATCGGGTTAACTTGTTAGAAGTATGGTAAACCCAAGCTCCTAATTGGTTTAAACGCGACATCGTGCCGGAACGCTAAATCGCCTGGCGACTTTATCTTGACTTGATGTCTTTATCGGTAGGGTGGTAACTAGCCACGGCCGAAGCCTCTTGTTGATATTCGATACCTGGCATTTTGGAAACATAGCATACGATTCAGTATCTGTACCTACTTTGAAATTCTGGTAAGACAATTTAATTATGTTTCAACTGCTACTGATAATTGCAAATTTGTGATCCATTTAACTTACACAACAGTAGTTCTAAGGACGTCCTTATAAATAATAAACGCAAAAAAAAAGTCAGATCGTTGCCAACCCTAGCAAAACACCTACAAGATACCTACCCCGTTGTTGTACGGAATTTCGTGAAATATAACGAAGTATTAGTTATGCATGCTAGTGCAATTTGTTACGGGAAATTGAGCGTGCTAACGAAATTGTGTGTAAATATTTGAACATTAGGAACACGTTACCTACCTTTTGATTTTTTTTCTATTACATCGCGAGTTATCGTTATAATAAGATTTCTCACACTCGTAGTCTATTTCAAATGTATACACTCACTTCATCAATCAATCAATCAATCAGCCTATAGACGCCCACTGCTGGATATAGGCCTTTTAGAGAGCGCGCCACCACACACGGTCTTCCGCCTTCCATCCACCCGCCACCAGCGATCCTTTTCAGATCGCTGGTCCAGCGAACAGGTCGTCCTACGCTGCGCTTACCGGTACGCGGTCTCCATTCCAGAACACGTCTGCCCCAACGGCCGTCGGTTCTGCGACAGATGACCCGCCCATTGCCACTTCAGCTTGCTAATCCGTTGGGCTACATCGGTTACTTTTTTTCTCCTACGGATGTCCTCGTTACGGATTCTGTCCCTCAGAGAAACGCCCAGCATAGCCCTCTCCATAGCACGCTGAGCGATTTAGAACTTTTGGACAAGGCCTACCGTGAGTGTCACTCACTTCATAGTAAACTAGAACTAAAGTCTCCCTTGTTTTAAAAATCAAAGTACACTTCGAAACCAGCACATATATTTTTTGATAAAAAAAAAACAATTACTACTTAGGGATGATACCATACTTTGACTACACCAAAGAGGTTAAGGAATCACGAGAAAAATAAAGAGCCTATGTTAAATCGTAGATGTCCATAGTCACACACCGTCTTCGCCGGCGAAGACGAGGTCCCCGCTATCTTACGTCATCCGGACGTGGGCTCCATCCACGGCATCGGAGACGTACGGACCACTCACCGTCCGGCCCCTCGTTATCCCAAACGTCGCCTAAGCCGAGGTTCGGCCTCAAAGGAGGCGCCCTTAGGCAGACGTTCCCTTAGTTTCTTCGAGCCCTAGGGCTCAAAATTTCTTCTGGCAAAGCTTCTTTCCGAAGCTCGCCAAACAGCCCGGCTACGCTGTGGCAACCAATAGGGCTAGTACAGCTAATAGACAGTCCGACAAAAAAAATACAGCTTGACACAACGAAGACAGGTCTATAAATATTAAAAAAAAAAACTAGTCAAGCGAAAGAGAAAACCCGATGTAAAATAATTAATAGACATTATGGTAGGTAATATTTTTTAACGCAGCCCCCAGTCTTTCTAATTTTTATACATCTATTAAGCATAAAATATAATAGCCATAAATATACTAATGGTATTTTTTATTGTTTTCACGGACCGCGACAAAAACGCTCGAGTAATTTTTCATATTCTAAAATCGTTATGCAAAAGCAAAAGTAAAAAAAATTTACGTTCGCGGGATTAACCCGCGCGTGCCCACATATTTTTTTTTACATAAATAAAAAATAGTTCACAAAGTTTCGTGTCTATAGTTTTTTTTTTTTTTTTTATATTAGCATACGGAACACGTATTAAAATCGTATAAGGTTTACATCTGTCGGTGGGCGGGGATTCGTAAGATGCATTTCGGATTTATGCTAATAGACGATTAGCGGCATGATGCGATTACAATATTGCCATTTGTAAAACTTTAGCAACCGAATAGGGTGGCAATACTTAAATGTTTATTATCTTTGTTACTTTTTCGAATGACGTTTTGACGACTTCCGTGGTGCAGCGCGCGCTGTTGCATTATAAAGTTGGAGGTCCTGGGTTCGATTCGCGGCTCGAGTCTGGTCTGGTGGGAGGCTGCGGCCGTGGCTAGTTACCACCCTACCGACAAAGGCGTGTCGCCAAGCGATTTAGCGTTCCGGCACGATGTCGTGTAGAAACCAATTAGGAGTATGGCTTTACCATACCCCTAACAGGTTAGCCCGCTACCATCTTAGACTGCATCATCACTTACCATCAGGTGAGATTGCTGTCAAGGGCTAACTTGTAGTGGATAAAAAAAAAATGTTTAATTTTTGCAGTCCTTTTGAGTCAGCAACGACCACCTAGGAAGATAGAAACACCTTACTATTTAATTCTTCACAGGAATACCTACACTTTTATATCTTAGGTTTTTATACATTTATATTACTGAACATGGTTCGTTTTCCATAAATAATTTATCATAAGGTGCAAAAAAGCATATATAAATCTAACATTTCTTATAACGTCTATGCACTTTCAATTGGATCAATTGACTACCACATTAATATATTATCGCTAGATGGTAAAAGAGAAAATATTTTATTTTAGATTAAGAAATAAGTCATATCGAGTATTATTTACATATATTACATTTTATAAAACATAAACATAAGAAGCTGTGATAGACTAGTGGTTAGGCCGTCCACCTCTTAATCAGAGGTCGGGAGTTCGAATCCGGGAACGAACCTCTAACTTTTCGGAGTTATGTAAGATTTTTTACGCTATTAAAATATCACTTGTTTCAACGGTGAAGGAAAACATCGTGAGGAAACCTGCACGCCTAAGAGTTCTCCATAATGTTCTCAAAGGCGTGTGAAGTCTGCCAATCCGCACATGGCCAGCGTGGTGGACTATGGCCAAACCCTTCTCATATTGAGAGGACACCCGTGCTCTGTAGTGAGCCAGTAATGGTTTGTTCATGATGATGATGAAATGAAACATCCTTTACAAAAAACTTTGACTATTACGATAACTTCACAAGCTACAAGTCAATTTCATGTTTTGTGTAACTACCTTCAATTTCGGGAGTAAAAAACTATCTCCGTTCAACTGCACGGCGCGTCGTCGACTTTTACAAGTGTTATCGGTTTGGGAACAAAGTGTTAGTGACACATGTCTATAGTCGAAGTTTTTTTTTTGTAAAATGTAAATAAAAACTTTAACTATTTAACTTATTTTACAAAAAAAAACTTCGACTGTAACTATAACTTCATTTTACAAAAAAACTTCGACTATAACAATATCTTCATTTTACAAAAAATAAAAAACTACTATAACAATAACTTCACAAGCTACAAGTCAATTTCATGTTTTGTGTAACTACCTCCAATTTCGCGAGTAAAAAACTACCTCCGTTCATCTGTACGGCGCGTCGTCGACTTTTATAACAGTGTTATCGGCTTGGGAACAAAGTGTTAGTGACACATGTCTGTCAGTCGGGCCCAGGCTGTCACAAGCGCGCGGCGCGTCACAGGCGATCGAACGGCAATCCGTCAGCGGCGAGCGGCGCCCGCCCCGGGGGACCGGCCGCGTGTCTGCACACTCACCCCGCTAATTTGTTATTTCACTTGTCTTTAACGAGATAACGATAACGCTTTTCGTAGTTACAGCACCATCTAAGCTGTGATAGCCTAGTGGTTAGGACGTCAGCCTCCTAACCAGAGGTTGGGGTCCAATCTCATTCTCGGAGTTATGTGCATTTACAAGCAATTAAATTTGTGATAGCCTAGTGGTTAGGACGTCCACCTCTTAATTAGAGGTCGGGGGTTCCAACCCAGACACGCACCTCTAACTTTTTACAGTTATGTGCATTTTTTACGCAATCAAAATATCACTTGCTTCAACGGTGAAGGAAAACATCGTGAGGAAACCTGCACGCCTGAGAGTTCTCCATAATGTTCTCAGATCGTATCTTAGCCCTTCAGGTCTCTCATCAAGTCGAAAACGTATCGCTAATAATTATTCATATTACTTAATTTAAACATTTCAACATCTTAAATAAGAATTAAGTAATTATATAGGTACCTATAAAAATGCTGTATGTAATCAAAAGTCGTCATCATCATCATCATCATCAAATCAACCGATTGGCGCCCACTGCTGGACATAAGTCTTTTGTAGGGAGTTCCAATGTCCACGGTCTTGGGCCGCTTGTTTCCAGCGGCTCCCTGCGACTCGTCTGATGTCGTCTGTCCTAGGTGGACAGACGTTGGGGGTCGACTATTAACTGACCCCAGCATTTATCGGTTCTCCGAGCTACGTGCCCCGTCCATTACCACTTCAGCTTCTCAACTCGCTGAGCTAAGTCGGTAGCTCTAGTTCATCTACGGATCTCCTTATTTCTGATTTGATCACGTAAATATACTCCTAGCATAGCTCTCTCCATCGCCCGCTCCACCGTCCAACCCCCCTGTTATCCCAAGCGTCGCCTAAGCCGAGGTTCGGCCTCAAAGGAGGCGCCCTTAGGCAGTCGTTCCCTTAGTTTCTTCGAGCCCTAGGGCTCAAAATTTCTTCTGGCAGAGCTTCTTTCCGAAGCTCGCCAAACCGCCCGGTTACGCTGTGGCAACCAATAGGGTTTGTACAGCTAATAGACAGTCCAAAAAAAAAAAACGCCCGCTGACTGACGCCGAGTCAAAAGTTCAAGCTGTGTTCGATGTTAATCTAACACTAAGAAAGAAATAATTAATAAATAAACCCTCGGACACAAAAATAAAAAACCTTCAAAAAAAGGCATATTATATTAACGAACCTTTCAAAACGATCATCCAATTGGATTTACCAATCTACGATCGGAATGATTCCGTCCATATTTTCCACTACGCTGAGTCAACACACGATCTGTTACCGGTGCAATGAAAATATTGCCCATTTATCTTTTGTTTTTCCACCCGTACTCGCGATTTAACTCCGACTGTGAATTTTGTGTACCCTACAATGTGACAATTCATTTATCGGCTCGCTGATATGTGAAATCACTATTTTGTTTGACGTTCACGTGTTTTCAATTCAGTGGGTACCTACATCCGGTATTCAGGATGGATTGATCCTGCTTTCTATACGGTGAGAATGTTATCAACAGTCCCCGCAGTCTCGCAAAACGGAATTCCACCTAACTTTAAAAGTTAAGTAGGGTAAGGTTTATTCCGACGCAACAGAAGGAAAAGTTAATGGTTTTTCGTTTTTTTTTTTGGTATAGGTAGAATTATTTTTTATTTATTTTTTAAACATGTAGTACTCAAATGAAATAATGCGAAACTGAAGTGGATCGGTGATAGCCCGAGTGGTGTAGATCCGAATACCTTCGGTTACGCAATGTAGGATTGAAAATAAAAATTGGGTAAATTTAACTTCCTTCATGATCTTTCAATAAATTAACATGGTTATGTCGCAAAATTCAAGACATCCATCAGAAAACTAAAGATTATTAGTATATTATTTATTAATTTTCCCGCCTTGACTTCAAGTTAAATAAAATTGGTAACGCTTTGCCCCATCTGTTGTTGATTGTATGAACTACGTTCCAAGTTTGTAATAAGTTGACTATTCATCACTAGATGGCGGTATAAAATTGCATCATAGACTATAGATTACTTTTTTTTTCGTTTTATGGTTTTACACAGATTAGCCAATGTCAAGTTTAATGGAGATTACATACTTTCAACTAAATTAATTATATTAAAGTGTCTTATAATTCATATGTATTTATACTCATTGTATCCAGAATGTATTTAGTATGTGCTAAGCTTACGTTACTCAAACTTGAAACTAAAAATTCAGAGCCGTAAGATAAAAAAAAGGATTTCGTTTTTTTTTAATGAAATAGTGTTTACATCCTCTTTGTTTTAATTTGTTTTAATCGAAAATTAAAACTAACAAAGAATGGTAACCATTCCAGAGGTTTTCTTTTTGTTAATTCGAATAAAACAAGCCAGACATATATTTTAGGAACATAAATTTCTTTTAAATAGATAAGTTCTTAAAGACGAGTTAATTTAAAACCAATTATTTATCACTTGTAGACATTTTTTCTTTGGCTAAAAGTATGAAATGTGAGCACTTGTAGAATCAATGGCCTTGGAGTAAAATCTCACGGGAATAAGTGGATACCGACACACCCATGAGTTATATACTTATATCATCATTTTTAAAAACAATTTGGCGCCGGTAGCGCCGTCATATATACCTGTTATATTACTATATTGTACACATGAAAGCTGATTAAAAATTATTAGCTTTATTTTATTAAAACAATTTTTTTTTTAGGAAAGTTTATTCAACAGGTAGGTACGAGTCAGTAAAACAAAATACTTTTATAAGAATTTTACTGTTACATCATTGGTAATTTCCATTGTTATCCCTCGTAAGAAAGTATAAATATAAAAAAGAACTTCTAAATAAAAACATCACAGACATAAAAATTATTGATAAATGCTACAATAACAGATCTATGAACAAAATTAATTAAATAATAATATAGGGAGCATATAACATAAAATTAAACTTAAATTACATTTTCTAGCATAGAACTTGTTTAAATTTGAGAGGAATGTGTCGGTCGGGTTTAAAGAAAAATTAGAAAATGCATTCTTCATGCAAAATTGGTAGGAACTTGAAGGCATACAAATGCAATTTTTATTTTTATTATGCACAAATTTGCATACAATAGAATACAATAGAATTTTAGATCACATTTAAATTATCTGATTCTGCATTTTCAATGATATACTGACTTTTGAACTGTCAAAATTACATACAACTTTTTAGTCAAAAATCGTTAAATACAATTTAAACCTTAATAAGATTTCATTATAAGTAATTTATGTTGCCAACTCAATTTCATTAATGTATGATTTTTCTGCAAAGTAGCTTTTATACTAAAGTTTTGAGCAATTTTTTCAAAATATGGAGTTCAACAAAAATTACAGGTTTTTTATAAGCAACTTCAAGTTTTAAGATTTAAATTACTTATAATAATTCGTACACTCATATTTTCTATGAACTAGAGTAAGATAACAAATGTATGCATAGTTACACAATCAAATTAAATGAAACATGTAAGAAATAAAAAGGCTTATTTTTGCTATATTTAGTCTGTTTGCACTACAACCTTAAAAATAATAACAAGGTAACTTTAGTATATACTATAAGTAAGCATACCATTATGGCGGAAATCTGTCATCTGAGTTGGAAGTTATCTATCTCTAAATTCCTCTCTCATAAGAAGCTTGCAGCAACACTTATATATGCAGAGAATGGTAGTAAATCAGCCTTTCGATACTAAGGCACGTTTTACCACTAAAATTGAGGTATAAATCTAAGTGACAATAATTTATTTCTGTTTCACCACTTAACTCCCCGATTATTTGTCAATGACTTGTCACAGTCTAAAAAATTTCACCACTTTCTCAACTCGACAGCATCAACAAGCATATAAAAACAGATAATATAATGTATAACTATGTATTACTTAAATATTGAGCAAGAGCTTATTTACCATTAAATAACATTGGTCATGTATTTATTTTGTGACAATAAATCATTTTGGTCCATTTCATTTATTAGGTATTTTAGTGATTTCTCAACCACTTGTGGAAAAAGGGAGAGTGAGAAAGAGCAGTTATAAATGAAACAAGTCTTCATATTATGGTTTTAAGGACCTAAGTCACTATAATTTATAGATGGATTTAAATCCAAGTGGATCCATTCACCAACCAGTCAATTCAGTAACAGTAGCCAACTGGTGGCCATAACATATAATATCATTATTCCTATCAGCTGAACTGGCAACTTATTGGAAAAATTACTGAATCAAAAAGCTGGTCAATATAGCCGTCGTATCACGTTTTAGAGTTTTGACCAGGCATTCAGAGTATTACATTGATTAAAACAAACTCTCCCAAATAGAGGTTAAAGGGGTTTGAGCAATTTGGGCTTAGGCTATGAGTATTCCATTTTCTTTACTTTTTTTATGAAGCATGAAACTTGATTTGTTAGCTAGCATCAATATAAAGGACTTTTAGACTGAAACCGTAAGTCAAGTATCTGACATGTAAGCTATGAAAGTGTACACATGATACAACTGATATAGTGCCGTCCTTAAATGAAAATTAAACCAATATATTCAATTGGCCTTAAAATGTTGTTTTTCGTTTATTCAATTCAAGATTAAAATAGGCGGTAGGGCAAACGGTATTAAAAATATTCAAAGCAACCCTACCCTAAGAAATACTATATATGTATTTTGGGTCAATTTGAACCAAAAAACCGTTAAAACGCGACACCGTTAAGTGTCCGACTCAAGTCTATCTCGTTTAAACACTAACTTTAGTCAAAATAAGCTCTGTAGTAGCAATATACTGTCAATCAACATACTGTATAGATTTCAGACTTAGTTCAACATGAAACAATATTTCAGATCCAATTCGGGGATTCCTTAATTTTAATAATTAATTCAATAACATGCCACAATTAAAATGGTATTAATTGATATTATTTGTATTGATATCAGCTATATACAGATTAACAGTTTTATGCATGGCCCCTATTTAAAAAAAAATAAAAATGGGATATAGTAGGTGTAAGCCTGACATACTAAAATTTTTAAACCCCTTTCAATCGTATGTTTGGCAACGCGTGCCTATTGCAATCCTTACTGCAATAGGCATATGCGTGTCACATATCCATGTTCCTCAGAAAACATTTTGTCATATATTTTCTAAGTGCTTTCCTGCGAAGTTTCGGAGCAATCCTATCCTTCATTGTTAATAGAGCGTGACAGTTTGGGAGAGCGTATAAACTAGCGAATTATCTCTAAAAAAATATCCCCTATGTAAATTAATTGTAAATCACCTGTTTACTTTTTACTAGAATATTCTCATGGTATTGGCACAGCCATGGTTCATGCGGTACTGGACGTAGATCATGGCGGAGTTGTGCCAGTAATACAATGCACCCAACACCAACACGTGCCACCACTGGTGGGAGTGCCCGATGTAGTCCACCTTACCCGGGAACCAGCGCTCTGGTACCTAGAATCAAGAACATATCAAGTGCGAATTTACTTTTTTGATAGCCAAAGAGATGTGGAATTCTGCTTTGTCTTCCAAAATTCGAATTAACGCCGTTGACCTTGTTAAATGGAAGTCAGGAAGTTGGCAAAGGGGTCTTTGTAGAGATTTATAAAGCCTTGCCACAGAGTCCAAATATTCAAAATATTTGGGGTCAAGAAGAGAATGAAGAAGTAATAGTGTTTAGAGTCTATGAAATTGTTCTAATTTACGATTTAGGAAATGAAATTTTTAAAATGAAGGTAAATTAAACTCATTGTAGACAAAAATGTTACGGTAAATAATAAATACGGTACAACTGTTAAGGTAAAGTGAAGCACTGGGTACAATTTTGATATTGACATATTTCTTGGTAGTAGATGGTTGACCCACACAAAGTGAAACTAGAAATTTTAAATGTTTTTTGGGGTTTGAAAAAGGGAAAGCTTGTGAAAGCATGTGATGAAAGATGTATGTGTTTACCTTGAAGGCGTAAATCGCAAAAGCAGTCCCACTGATGACATACATGCCTATCACCCTGGGGAAGAATATCTGAAACGAGACAATACACATTTGATTTAAGTAACAGCAGAGTGTTTTAAAACAGAAAGAACAGAACACTTTTCTTTGTTCTTTTTCCGGGAATAACATTTAATAATTTGGGTCATGAGTTGCTTATGGCACAAAATCTTAGGTCTGTGCGGGAAATCATCTTCGGCTAAAGGATTTTGTTTCGTACACAAAAAGATTTATTTATTTATTTAATTATTTGCTTTCATATCTAACAGACATGAGACTCGGTCAGGGCATTGCAAACAGTACAATTGTTATAAATTGATGAATATTCTAATGTTAAACAATAATAATTCAATGAGTCAATGTTATGATAGTCAAAATAAAATAATTATAAATCCAATTAAAATTAAAATTATTGTAATTAAGCCTAAGTAATGTAAACTAATAATATGGTAATATTTCAATTATTACGGATCCATAGGCTGATGTGCAATTGAGGCCTTAAGTATGATAATGTGCCATATCCATTTGCTCTAAATATGAGTAAATATTCATAATTGTTCACTGCGGAGCCCGAGAAGTTTCGGGAGCTCAAGCTCAAGGGAAGCCGAGCAAACTTTCATTTTCCCCTGAGCATTACTGAATCTTGTTGTAGCAAGGATTTCAAACGTTCAACTCTCTTCAGGAACAACCTTTTATTATACATTTGCTCTGAGTAGCTTTTGCATTTCTGCTCAACTTACATTAACAACAACAACATTTATTAATTAACATTTCATTGACCTTTTCGTAACATTTCATTGATTGATCTGGCCCCTAAGGCAAACCCGTATGGTTTTCCTAGTTTAGGGGTCAGGATTCCATTGTATTGTGCTGTACTGAGTTTTATAAATAAAGATTATCGTTATCATTATCACAATTTGGGAGCTCTTCTGAACTATATTTTCCCTAGATGATAGCTGAGTACTAATATGGTACAAGGTTAATTTTGATAACTTACCTGCACCATGGGGTTATCGAAGCCGCCCATCACGTACGTCCAGTGCAGCGTGGGTAGCACGCCGTACGCCGCCCAGCCTATGAACACGCACATCTTCACGAGGTACGGCACCTGCAGGCGGGGGATCTGCAGCACCATCGCCACGGCGAAGATGAGCGTCACTGATATCATGTAGAATGTTTTCCATTCCTGGAAAAAAGCGATTTCGATATGCTAACGTTTTTCATTCCCGGAAATTAGAAAAGAGATAGCCTTTCTTAGAAACTATTTCGGGAACGTAGGGTAGGTATAAAATTCACTTAGTATTAGAACACGTTATGAATCCAGTTGAAGGTATAACCACGGTATAACTCTTACTTTATATCTATATCTATATATGTATAAATAAAATTCCCGTGTCACAGTGTCTGTAACGAAATTCCGCGCTTTAGCGGTTTAATTAAATTTATTGTGTACATTCGGAATGTCTGTGACAATAGGTCGCAAATTATATTATAATTAAATTATAATAACCCCCTAAGTGATTTGGCACACACCAATTTTTTTTTTTGCTCCAAGTTTACTCTCCTGTCCCAACCATCCCATTTTTTAATCTCGATTATAGTATTTTTATATGACCTATCGGCATAACAATGTTTGTGGGTCTAGCTAGTTATGCTATAACTATAATTAAATAAACTAGTTTTTATAATACTATCCAAACGTAACCAAATTCTTAAGTCTTTTTTAATAATAAACTATCTTCCACTTTTTGCTTAATCCTAAGATTGTCTGGAGGAGAATGCTAAGCGATAAGGCCGCCTTACGTATTCTACTTAAACAAAAACAACGTAAACATTGAAAATGTTTACGTTTTTTTTGTTTATAACTTGATGAACTGTGCTAAAAAAGCTATACAAGGGAACTTAGCAGCCTTATCGCTCTCATTTGCTTGGTGACTATCACAGTGGCAGTAATATGTTTTGAGACATACTCGTAGGTATGTGATCAGAATAACAAAGGACACATTGGCGTCAATTTTCTAACAACGTGCATACAAACTGCGGATGTGTTCTCGTTTTGCAACACAAACGATCAATGTCTGCGACCTGCGAAGTCGACGATAATGGATCATTTTTCTCGTGACCTCGGCTCTATTGCGTTATCGAAACGTCACATATAAATTATATCGATCTTTGTAACCGAGTTGCAGGTAAGTTATTAGTAAATATTTTTTACATGCCTATAAATCATCATCACCCGCCTATGTGTGCGCCATTAGGTATCGACCTCGTCATGAAAGGCAGGATTCCAGAGCCTATAGACTGTATACCTAACACGCTGCTGCAATGCGGATTAGTGGGGTTTCACTTATTAGTTATATACCGTTAACGTAAACCGTTAGCTAGAACTGACGGATTAATGTGCTATCCAAGGCACGGGAGGGGATGTGGATTCTTACCAAAGAAGTGCAATTACCCAAAACATTTAGCTTATTTTGAAAATTACCGCAAGATTCAATTTTGGAAAGTTACTCTTAACTTACTTTATGTTTAACAGATAGAAAATCATTTTTAAAGGGAGTATTAATACTCCACCTGATAACGGAATCACGAAAATTATTTGTTTTATATATTTACATCAAAATATACAAGCATAGTAGATGGACGGTCGGGCTCGCAAAAAGTGTCAGAATTCTGGTATGTTTTTCGTTGGTTCTGAACAATGAGAACTGTACCTAACTGATCGAAGCATATGTCATATAAAAACTATCAAAATAAGTTATATTAAAGTATGGAAGCATCGTATCGTTGCCAGCTTTCATCAGATTGAAACCCTTTGTTATTGAATTATTCGCGTTTGCTTAAGCGAGTAGGTTAAACGAACTAAAGGCGTTGCTAGAATACGCATCGCGAAGGTCAATGGCGTAAAAGTAATGCAACAGTTCGTTCAGTGTTTGTTACCCAACATCAGACGGATGGTACATAATCGGCCGACCACTTTGATGGTAATGGCTCGATGGTTTTGGATTTGTTTGATATACGATAGACGTTGAAGTTTGAACTCGCATTAGAGATGCAAAAACACTAAATAGAGGAGAATCTGTTTAATGTGTTTGAAATGTGATTGCTTGAGATAATAAATGTAATGTTAAACAGTTTTATCTGACGTAGAGGGATAAATAATTTTGGGTGTCTGTGTATATTTAACCTCTACTATTTAGGTAACAGCTTAAACAAGTTAGTAGACTTACTCGTAAATGAGATTTCATATTTTTCATCTTAATTGTGACTCTGCCAAATATGACAACAGCTGGCCGACGTCACAAAAAAATGTAAGCCAATTCATGTGAAACTGAGCATAGACTGAGTATCTACTGGAGGATTTAGAGCTTAAGTGTGCAAGTTGCTCCAATGTGGATTGCTATGGTTTTACGATTATTATCACTTGTTAGTGATCGACGACCGCTACGTAAATTCAGTGCAGAAAATAGATGTGACTTTAGAGATTCGATATTACCTACGCAGCCATAGACCTCACTCTCGACTCGATAACGATGTAAAGAGAGTGAGGTCCATTAAGAGTGAGAGTGAGGATCCTTAGTAATGAGGATAACCTCATTACTAAGGGTCGCGGTCCTTAGCATGGATCACCTTCTCCCGTACGATGTTTCTCCAGGTGGTTCTGATTCCGGCATTATTTAGTACGGCGTGGACTGATGTACCGAGTGCAGTGCTGATCTGATCGGACTAACGCATGGGGCTACGTCCTCTTGGCCTTCTTCCCTCTATCTTGCCCGTTACTAGCAGTTTTTCTAAATAACCTCACCTGAACCTCAGAGCCTTGCCAAATTACGTTAAACTGTCGTTCCCAGTCAATACGACTAATATCGACTGGTATAATAATAAAATATTTATTCAACTGCAAACTATTCAGTGTTTTAACATGTACAGTGACATGTCACTTGCTAAAAGCATCCAGGCCGAATAAACACTGCGGTCAATAAATAACCCAAAATTATCACGTTATTAAACCCTAATTGTCACAAGTATGAAAGCTACAAACATAATGAGGCAGAGACGAAAGATAGGAGAGATTCGCCTTTCACTGGCGCAACCATGTTTTAACTTTTACTTGCGTGCAACCTGCGTGCAATTCAGAATGACACCAATAGCTTTTTTAAGATACCGTATACCGAAATTAAGGTTGGATAGTTTTTGGTGTACGATAAAAGTCTATTCTTTTTTTTATATACACTACAAGTTAGCCCTTGACGGCAATCTCACCTGATGGTAAGTGATGATGCAGTCTAAGATGGTTCTGGGCTAACCTGTTAGGGGTATGGTAAACCCGCACTCCTAATTGGTTTCTACTCGACATCGTACCGGAACGCTTAATCGCTTGGCATCTTTGTCGGTACGCTGGTAACTAGCCCCGGCCGAAGCCTCCCACCAGACCAGACACATATTCATTCATAAAACATTACGAAAGATAAAATAACGATATAAAATCTCCTACATCATCATCATGATCAACCCATTGCCGGCTCACTACAGCACGGGTCTCCTCTCAATTTGAAAAGGGTTCGGCCATAGTCCACCACGCTGGCCATGTGCAGATTGGCAGACTTCACACGCATTTGAGAACATTATGGAGAACTCTCAGGCATGCAGCTTTCCTCACGATGTTTTCCTTCATCGTTGAAGCAAGTGATATTTTAATTGCTTAAAAACGCACATAACTCCGAAAAGATAGCGATGCGTGCCCGGGTTTGAACCCCCGACCTCTGTATAGGAGGCGGACGTCCTAACCACTAGACAGGCTATCACAGCGTCAATCACCTACAGACCACCCTCAATGAAAGAATGATTATAAGGAAAACGGGAAAGTACAATGAGTCATAAGTCATAACGAAATCAACATAAACTTTGCATACAAATAAATATCTAATTAGCTCACGCACATATATATAATGTTTAAATATATAAATACGTAAATACGTACGTAAAAGAGGTGAAATCTACGTAATGTTGAGACTAACGTGTTTGAATTGACGCAAGTACTCATAGAAAACATAATTACGCCATGCCACGAGAACTCGGCTACGCGCTATGCATCGCTAGACGAAATATCGATTCGCTTGATATGACAAAATATCGTAAATGCCGATTGCTTACACGTACATGATTGCAACGCCGAGAAGCGATACATGTGTGGTGTAGCAATATTAACATATCGATTAAGGCTTGTGTTCTCGCCCAGTGGGGTGCACTTCATACATGCATTCAAGCAATGCATACCCTGTAGTTTGACCACACACACAGTAGTGTGTACCAGTGTTTCCTGATAGAGATCCCTCGGTAGCTATAAAGCCGCCTGTTGTATCCTTTTTCTTTTCTTTGTGTGTTTTTTTTTGTTGTCTCGCATTACTTCTTTTGTATGGTGTATAAAATAAAATGAAATGAAATAAAGTGTAGTTTCATTTTAAGAGTCTCCGGAGAGATGAATAATATTTGAGATGTATTTGATTACATACGAGTACTCACCTCACGTGCACGTCATTCATGTTTAAAAGCACTGCCTACCCTAGATTGAAAGAACGATAATAGTTTTTTTTAGGAGCGCGCGTACTATCAACTTACCAGCTTACTTCCTAATGGATGTTCAGACTTGCCCGCCTAAAGTTGGATCTCAGAGTTAGTCTTTCGCTCATGTAGCCTATAGAACCAGTGGCATCGTTTTGAGCTCTTCAAAACGATATGTGCGCAGCCATTCGTGACTTATTTCCGTCTAAACAACTTTGATATAGCGATAGACTGCGTCCAGCATTATTAAAAAAAGATATAAATGTATTTATAATGGCCAAATGCGAAACAGTTTCTGTTCAAGTTCATTACTTTCGCGACTAATCTTGGTCGCCACTCTTTGATACCCCGACTAAGCAGTTTATACAAACATTTCGTTTCTAAAGATAATTCAATTGACATTTTTAATGACAAACTACACAATTTCAAAAATAAAATAATAAAAACACTAGTCTAGTTAGATTTTGCATAGTGCGTATATACCTGTATTTATACCGTATTCGTTATTATAAACACAAGGTTACTTTTCTGTTCTTTTGTAATAAGTTCTTTTTTGTGTTTTTTTGTTATTTGCTGTTTGTTAATCTAAAATTTTGCATATTATATTATTAGCGATATATTAGCGTCGACTTAAGTTATTAGGCATGCTGTAGTTACCTCTAAATTGATTTATATGTATATCGTAGCACTTAAGGTTTTTAAAATGTTTATTTTTTTACATATAATTCTGTTGGTGGCGCTTTAAATAAATAAATTATTAAATAAATAAATTAGTTTAGTAATCATGATTAAGTTTTTTAGTAATTCTGCCCACTGTAGAAATGCCAGCGAATCGATAGACTAATGGACTTGATATTATGACTTGCATTGGCTGTGCAGAGTTCAGCTGAATTTGTTAATTCATTGGTAACCAAACTTTCGAACCATCGAGGTAGTTAACACTTTCCCCACATGCCTCAGAGAGCACATTAAACTGTGGTACGTCATTATCTCTGCATCTCATTCATGTTGGGCACGGGTATTAAGAACGTTACTATACCAATGAAGTACTCATAATATCCTAAATACTAATAATATAATGATTGCAGATTAATATAAAATAATAATATAAATTCAGGTTCCATAATTTTTGGAATTAAATGTTTTTTTTTACATTTATTTTCTTCGCTTTAGGCCAACTTTGGACATTTTAGTTTCCCTTAATTTCTATTACGTTATTAAGTGTACGGTAATTATTAACGATTCAAATCATACGGAATTTTGCTATGCAGAAAAGTTTGACGACCTCCGTAGCGCAGTGCGTGCGCTGTCGCATTATAAATTTGGAGGTCCCGGGTTCGATTCCCGGCTCGAGTCTGGTCTAGTGGGAGGCTTCGGCCGTGACTAGTTACCACCCTACCGACAAAGACGTGTCGCCAAGCGATTTAGCGTTCCGGCACGATGTCGCGTAGAAACCAATTAGGAGTGTAGGTTTACCATACCCCTAACATGTTAGCCCGGTACCATTCTAGACAGCATCATCACTTACCACCAGGTGCACAAGGTGAGATAGCCGTCAAGGGCTAACTTGTAGTGAATTAAAAAAAAATAGTAGAACTATCCGGCTTTAAAGGGAACAGCGTTTACCTACACGTCCAACAAATTAGATAGTCCGATGAATTAGTTTTTTACTTTCTGTACCTACCAACGTCTTCTTGCGGCCGATATTGCTGACGATAATCACTTGACCGTATTGTATAACTAATACATAATATAGTCAACAGAAAAGTCAAGTCGATTCACGTCCGAAATTTAACATAAGTGGACAATTGGACAATTAATTATGTACTACTTAACATAGGTGTTTTCAGTGTAATAAAACGCCTTCAGTTGGGTTTTTAAAAATGGTTGTTATAGCAGCTATAGAATTACATATTCTGTGAATATTTCGGTTCTCTACGTCATGACGGTTCACAAGATACAGACAGACTGCTGCAGGTTCGCGTTGAAGTTTGTAGAGATGCATAGAGTGACCAGCGTGAAGTCTCGAGGCGCGATTCGAAAGTTAACAACTCCGTAGTTTACAGTTTTATATTACGTATATATATAATAATATTATTTTAATTTTAAATGAAGCATCTAGGTTTGCTCTGGTTCAAAAATGCGCATTTATGTATTTTTTATTTTATTAAGTACCCCTACTGAGTAATGCAAATTAATGTTATAAATTATAAGTTCGGATTTTGTAGAAAGAAATTAACTCGCGGACTAAAGGTAGTCTTTTTGGGAGAAAAACAGCCCGTAACTTTACCGAAACCTGGACAAGTCATGTTATAATGATTAAAAAGATTTTTTTAATATCTTTATTTATTATTATTTATATATAATTAACTTCACCACTAACAGAAAAAAATATTAGTCATGAACCACTCTTCATATATTCTTTCCTACTTTCTACTTCATTATTCGTTATTTTTATGCTTCAAAAGATTGTTTCCTAATAAATAATTACTTGACGTAACAACCATAAGTTTGAAAACGAAAATCTTTCCAAAAATAATATGTGTGAGTAAATATAATCATCAAGATTTCATAGTTATAAAATTAAATCTTAATTATCAATAATTATTAAGTTTCAATTGATGCCGAGTAACCTTCAATTTTTGTAGTAATGTGCGATGGTATACATCTGTATAGGAAGTATAACTAAGATAAATAAATAATGACTCACATGATGGCACCAGAACGCGTAGTATACGCCGGAAGTGTAAATCGCGAGCAGGGATAGCGCGATGCCGAAGAGATCGTACATGAGGAACGTGTTATAATCTTGCTCGGATCGACACGAGAACGTGTGGTATAACGCCGACAGTGCCATGCATACCTGGAAACATATTATATGTATTAACAAATATTTTCTTAATCATCTTATCTAAGTATATATTTTAGGATATAGATACTTTATTTGACCTATTCCACTTTATAAAATCATCTTACTCCCATCTGAGGTTAGCTGGAAGAGACCTCTTATAGAGATAAGATGAGATAAGCTTTAATTTGTATACTTCTTATATTATAACTGTTTGTTATAACAAATTTGATACAAAAAATAACAAAGATAAAAAATAAATAAAATTAAATAAAGAAAAGTTCTTATGCTCTTTGGTGCGAACGTACAAATAGCTGGAATTCACAGTCGTCTTTTAAAAATCTTCTTGCCATTGCCATTTCTTGAGTAAGACGTTCTTGAGTAAGAGTGTTGAGACCCGGTTAAAGCGCTTTTAGTGGATTAATATTGAAGTCTCCTATTAATTTTTTATCATGCTATATAGTTTTTTGATGTATACAAAAATAAATGATTGCGATAAAAGGAGAAGATCTTGCTGGCATTCTGGAAAGGGATATACGAGTAGGTTTAGGCTTTTCACGCGCGCGATGTTATTCTAAACCCAAATCCATGTCTTAGAAATCATTATAAAATAAATAGACCGACTTTTATTTACATTTAAAGGCGTACGACCAAACAGAGAGTTGGTGAATTTCGATTAAACTTACAAAACGAGTTCAACAGGTGTATTTAGTTTAGAAATTTATTAGTAACTGATTTTGATAGATCAATCGATTTTATTGACTTTTTAGGATGTTAACATGCTTTGAAATAAGTAGTTAAATGAAAATGAAAAATATTTATTTGCCAAAAAAGAACTTTACAAAGTTCAGTACATCCGTTGGGACCCACACTAGGTAACCCTGTATCGTGGGGCTAAAAATAACAAGTGGTTAATGGTGAGTGGTAACAAAGTATGGAGCAGTATGGTGGGTAAATGTGGTAAAACTTTGCCCAGCCACGGGACTTCCATCTAACGATGATCATGGAGTGGTAAATCATATGAACGATATTCTATAATTCTAAACGTATATAAACAAAATATAAGGGAATCCAAACGTATCATGTTTTCTTTGTTACGTGGATAATATAACTGTGTTGAACAGTTATATTATCCACGTAATGTGATGAAAAATAAGGGTAATGTACACACGCCTCAATCTTAGATCTCAAACCGGTTAATTAAATTGTGAAACCTTTGATGGTTGGTGTTAACTTCTACCGGAGAGTTATAAAATATTTAAGTACATATATAATACGTAATCATTCTTTATTTGAAGGTAACCTACGTTGCTTTAAAAAAAAATTTCTATGGACACTAGCGTCGCGCGAATTTTGAAATTAGAATTTCGGTTTTTAAAATGAATAAAAAAATTAAACTCATTATTTGTACAGATGAGAAAGAGGGCAGTTTGTGTTCAGAAATCTTTGTTTTTGTAAGAATTTTTTTAAATATGACTAACGTAACATTAATGTAAAAACTCCTAAATAATATGAACATAATATTATAAATGCGTTATGTTGGCGTTCAAAGACCTGTCTATTCAAGTTCAATGTTGGTATTAAAGAGATACCAATTAATAAATAATAATTATTTCAAGTCACGACACCTGGAACTTGAATATTTCAAATCAAAACAATGGAATTCTTACTATTCAAGGCAATTGAATTAGAATTTAAAACAAATAGAATTAAAAAATAAAATAAAAAAGGCACTTTTGACGCGTCAATAATTTACATAGTAGTGATTTGACGACGATAGCTTCATTAGTTTTTTTTGCATGCTCGAACTATCTACCCTCATATTTTCCTCGTTAACCATATGACAGACTCGGGGTTTAAATCGGAAGAAGTCCAAAAGCAAGCTATGCATACAAGTCATAAGTGGGTTTATTTTGAGGAGCCTAGTTAGATTTATATTTAATCGTATCAAAAGCATGCAAACAGTTTTTTTGCATCGATTCAGTGCGTATATTCCATTATGATCCAAAAAATCTAACTCTCACACGAAAAATCGGCCATTACCACTACACTAGTAGTAGAATCTTTATGCACGGTGTTTTCCTTTATGGTTAGAGCAAGTGTTACCGGCGCGATGCTAAGAAGCTATATATATATACATTATGATGTATTTATTAATTAAGGCATTAAGTGGTTTTTGAGGGTTAAAATGTTATTAATCTGTATTTTTTTTTATGCACTATAAGTAAGCCCTTGACGGCTATCTTACCTGATGTTAAGTGATGATACAGTCTATGATGGTGGCGGGCTAACCTGTTAGGGGTATGGTAAACACACAACTAACCACACTCCTAAATGGTTTCTACACGACATCGTGCCGGAACGCTAAATCGCTTGGCGACACGTCTTTGTCGGTAGGGTGGTAACTAGCCACGTCCGAAGCCTCCCACCAGACCAGACTCGAGCCGGGAGTCGGGAAACCCAGGACCAAACCTCCAACTTTATAATTCGACAGCGTACGCACTGCGCCACGGAGGTCGTCGAGTAAACGTACAAAACAGTATAAAATTTGACTAGAATACTATTATGAATGTATTAAAGAGGTTATATCATCATGTCGTACCGCCATGTTTTGGATCCCGCCAAAACGGTGGCCAGTGATTGGTCCACGCAAAATAGCAATAACAATGGACGCCTCGGGAACATTGTTATAAGTTGAGTGATATTTTTGGGAAAAAGGTTTCAATGTTACTAAGTTTTTACACAATTGATGATTGATTGCTTAAAACGCAGATAACTCTGATAAGTCAGAGGAGTTTCTAACTCTGTCCACCGTAATGGAGGGCGATGTCTTACGCGCTAGTCAAACATCGGTAGGTACGTCTGACGGTGAGGTTAACTTTACCATATCCGAAACAAATTAGCCCGCAAACATCTTAAACTGCATTGACATTTGTCATCAGGAGAAATTGCCGTCAAGAGCTAACTTGTAGTGTATAAAAAATAAAGCATTCAAAAGAAAGCCCCCCTTTTGAATGTAAAGCAAATTCTACGCTACAATTCAAAAGAATTTACTTGTACCTAGTAATTATTACTCACGAATCAACATTGCATCTGCGGAAATCAGGCCGAAACGTAATAAGCTACTGACATATCAACTTATATGTGCAAAAAACCTTCTTCGACCCAGCATTTCCGGTATTCAAATAGGGTCTTATTATTTTCATCCGGATTTTATATGTAGGCAAATCAACGATGGTTGACCAGTACATTCGCTTCATTTTGAGCATTAAAACTAGTGCATAAGGTCCAATTTTGCGAAACGCTGTTGCATCTAGGCCATATCACACTTTTTATGGTCACTTCCTCAGTATTTATTCATATGAAATAGGCAGGCATGCCTATCGTAATACCTCAATGCGCACACAAGATTTATGCAATACCTCTCGTCTTAGGAGTTCATATTAATTAATAGACGTCATAGATAGTGTTTTTATATCATAAACATATACATTTCCAATTTAATATCTAATATAACCTTAGTATACCAGCAGCTGTGATAGCCTAGTGGTTAGGGCGTTAGCCTCCTAATCAGAGGTCGGCGTTTCGAATCCGGGCACGCACCTCTAACTTTTCGAAGTTATCTACGTTTTTAGCAATAAAAATATCAGTTGCTTCGACGGTTAGGAAAAATATCGTGAGGAAACCTGCATGCCTGAGAGTTCTCCATAATGTTCTCAAAGGCAAAGTCTGCCAATCCGCACATGGCCAGCGTGGTGTACTATGGCCAAACCCTTCTCATATTGAGGAGACCCGCGCTCTGTAGGGGGAGCCTATTAAATGTTAAGCAAATAAAAGTATTGTTGAATTACTATAATAAGTATCATCGTATCTACATCTTACTATCTACTAATGAACGCAAATGTGAAAAAATGCGGACTTGTACAAATTGTATGAAAATTAAATTTAATTCTATTATATAATACATTCTCGTATTTAGGGAACTAGACTGTTACAGCTATGATAGCCTAGTGGTTAGGACGTCCGCCTCCAACTCAAAGGTCGGGAGTTCGATCACGGGTACGACTGTCTTATTCTGAATTATTTGCGTTTTTAAGCAATTTAAATATCAATTGCTTCAACGGTTAAAGAAAACATCGTGAGGAAACCCGCACGCCTGAGAGTTCTCCATAATGTTTTCAAAGGCATGTGAAGCCTGCCAATCCGCATGGCCAACGTGTCAACCTATTGCCGGCTCTGAAGTGAGCCGGCAATAGGTTGATCATGATGATGACGACGATTTCGGGAACCTTCCACCACCACCACCTCAGATTCCGATGAATCTGAGGTGGTGATGGACGAAATGATGAAAGAAGGGTCAACCATAGAGTAAACCACTCATACTTACATATAGGTAGAACAAATAAACGCGTATTAAATAGCATAAACATCATATCTATAAATAATCATCTATAGATATGATATATATAACAGAAAGACTCGATAAAACTTAACAAGGACTTGTTTGTTTCCGTATTACAAAGGTTGATTTAAATATTTCGATAAAAACTTCATAAATAATTGTCTTTACTTCGATAAAATCACATAAGATATCCTCGAAAATTATAAATGGGTGAGTAGCCCATGAAATTAAAAAAATACCTTATTGCTCCTCTATTTAATATTATTATAACGGTATTATTTTTTAAATATCTTACAAATACTTTATTAATCCTAAAATCTAGAAAGTAATAAGTTATCATTGATTATATGGTGTATTGTTATCCGAAATATGTATAGGAACAGGTTCTTACAACACACACAATTCCATCTCACAATAGTTACCGTACCATTGGCAGTGAAAGTGCAAACCGTTTTACGTATAAAAGCTCGCCCAATGACGCATGCAGAGTGCAGACGTTGGCTGATATACGTAGTTTCTTACTCTGAAGCATAGGCTTCCTTATTCAAAAAAATACTATGTAGGTGCTTATTATTTTTTTTCTTAATGTAAAAAAAAAAATTGTATATGAACTTATTGGTGAAAGGCAAGGCAATTGTTTTTAAAAGAATCTGTGTACCCAATGTGGTGATAGCAAAAAGTCACAATCGCAATGATTACTTATTTGCACTATTTTTTTTTTTTTTGTAACATCATCTATGGTGTTATTACAGCTTAGTGGTTAGGACTAAACCTAACCACTACGCTGTAATGGCTAGTGGTTAGGACGTCCGCTTCCTAGTCAGAAGTCGGGGTTACAATCCCGGGCACGCAACTCTAACTTTTCGGACTTATGGGCGTTTCCAAACAATTACTATATCACATGTTTCAACGGTGAAAGAAATTATTGTCAGGAAACCTGCATGTTAATGTTATCAAAGGCGTGTGAAGTCTACCAATCCGCACGTGGTCAGCGTGGTGGACTATGGCCAAACCCTTCTCATATTGAGAGAACACCCGTGCTCTGTAGTGAGCCGGTAATGAGTTGATCATGATGATGATGTTGACACTTAAGTCAAAATGTATAGTTGCAATTTAGTTGCTGAACCACAGGTTAGCCCACCGATGGTTAAAGACTCTTCTGGTCTAGCCCGGAACCAGACCCTTCCACCAATAGTGCATCGTTAAGGAGCTGATGACATAAAAAAAAGGTATACAGTCGACTCACTGTACCCACTGTAGTTTCAATTGACCCACTGTAGTTACAATTTTTGTATCAAGTTGTTGGTTATACGTAAGATATGTACCTACATAAAACTTGGTATTTTCTCCATACTTTTGGTCACAAGGGTACTTAAATTTAATGGAGGGATACGAAATTTGAGCCATTATCTTCCACTGTAGGTCCCACTGATAGTGAAAGTCTCAGGTCAGTGCTTCAGTAATTTGAAAGCAGGTAGACAGTGAGTCATTGACACGTAGATAATATCAGCTGACAATTGACTGACAAAGAGTAAGTTTTAACTGACTCGATCGTCAGCTATCGTCAAAATCTATCGAATGCATATTTAAAACTCGCACACGTGTTTGAACACGTAAAACAAACAGTCCGCACTCGCTTTTTCTAGAGTAATATAGATTTCTGTGGACACGAGACCGATTTCGTATTCTTCATTCAGATCTTTTTTTTATACACTACAAGTTGGTCCTTGACTGCTATCTCACCTGGTGGTAAGTGATGATGCAGTCTAGGATAGTAGGGGGCTAATCTGTTAGAGATGGTTAACCGACACTCCGGATCGGTTTCTACGCGACATCGTGCCGGAACGCTAAATCGCTACACGTCTTTGTCGGTAGGGTGGTAACTAGCGACGGTCAAAGCCTCCCACAAGACCAGACTCGAGCTGGGAATCGAACCGAGGACCTCCGATCTTATAATGCGACAGCGCACGCACTGCGCCACGGAGGTCGTCAAAAGATCATCGTTGGCGGGATGATAGAACACAAGGAATAATAGAAGTTCAATCACAAACTGTTTATATTATACTGTAACGTCAAGCCTTTAATATCGAGTGCAAGATGCCCTACTTATTCGATCATACCATAGATGGCGCTTTTCCGATACCAAGTTAACTTCCGCGCGTTCGAATAAATAGAAATCTTGCACAAGGCAGTCAGGGTTCACGGTCGGTAGCCCCCACGACAAGACGAGCCAAGAAAAGAGCGCGCCGTTCTGTTCTCGTTGTTTCGTAGCATTTACAAGACCTCATAGTTTTAGGCTGAATAATAGTTGACTCGAAAAATATTCTGTACAGTCAGTACTAGCTGCACTTATAAATCAGATTTCAGATTTCTGAAACACACCGTTTTATAAGTACAGCTACCTTTCTACGTGTCGTAGATCATATATACCTAACATTGACAAAAAATCACGCTTGTTCAGGTATCAAAACCTCCAAACTACTTATAAATACAAATCCTACGTACAAAACCTAGAAAGCTGGAATTTAGCATGCAGAAAAGGATATTCAGACAATAAACCAAAAAAAAATAAGAAATCCGTTGTTCCATCCTTCGCCCACCAAAAACGGTGGGGCGTAATTACTGTTTTTAATTTATAAGAAGAACTCTGCAATAAAAATATGTGCAATCATGATGAGCTTTGACTCTATGGATTTTTCTATGGATTAAGTATTCCTAGAAGGTACCTAGAGTTGTTGTTTAGAACTAGAAATACTAAGGCTTAAAAACAATATAAATGAAATCGCACCAAAAAAATTCATGTAAAATTGGTTGCCAAGATTCACGAGCACCTAACACTTTCACTCTAAAAAAGAAATCACAAACTACTCTGTTTTTAATACACTAACTCAACAAATTGGCTATTGATCAAAAGATGCCTGTTTCTTAGAGTTGATATATGACAGAATATATATTAGGACCAGTGATTTTTTTGTAATACACTACAAGTTGGCCCTTGACAGCTATCTCACCTGGTGGTAAGCGATGATGCAGTCTAGGATGGTAACGGACTAGACTAACCTGTTAGGGGTATGGTAAATCTACACTCCTAATTGGTTTCTACGCGACATCGTGCCGGAACGCTAAAACGCTCAATTACAAGTCTTTGTCGGTAGGGTGGTAACTAGCCACGGCCGAAACCTCCCACCAGACAAATGATTGATGAAACAATTTAATTACTTACCATAAATTTACGAGAAATCTGTACGAAACTCCCGAAATGGCCAAGTCCAATTAGTGACTATAGCGTACGTGCAAGGTCTTAGTTTTTATTTTTTAACCCTGACTGAGACTACCAGATATACTCTGGCATACAAATTATGCACATAATTATCACAGAAACCAGAATATAAACAAATTCGCGACTTTATTTTTAATTTTATTCACGCACACGGAAGCTATTTTAGTCGGTAGAACACTGTTATAATAAAGTTACCATAATAATGTCGTTTTATAAATTGCATGCGATTTTCCTCCTAGGTTATTCGTATAAGCTTAACAAGGTCTATAAATGTTATGATAAAATAAGCTAGTATAAAGGTAATAAGAGAAAGGGCTATTTTATATTTTGAAGACATTTTTTAGTGTTTTAACTGCTTAAGATCAACATAAAAATGCTTTGTACATTTTGACTAGGCATTTTATTTTCTAAATAGCGTTCGTGCATAAAATTCTTACCAGTAGTTTATATTTAGACCAGTTAAAACTGGTCAAAATATAAACCAGTTATATTTAGACCAGTTTTAACAAAAATGCATTAGCCAAAGATTCAATAAGGAGGGGTTTAATAGCAGAGATAAATGAATTAAAGAAACCTTTTTCGGAAACAGGGACGAAAGCAGATATAGTCGCCGTAAGGCTACTAAAAGTTACCGCTATACAAATGTCTTATAGATAACGTTATTATTTTCGTGTGTCGGCTAAGTAAAATGGCAAACTTTCACTGAAATGGACAGGCGGGTCGGATATGACATGAGGCTCCGCTTTCGAGAGGTCGCGTCCGAAAGTAAAGTACCGACATCTTATTTTGTAACTTTGGTCAGTATACATAAACTACGGCAATGTCTGTTTCCTAATGAAACTAAAATCAGCCAAAATCGAAAACCTTCGTTATGGCGTAGTTAAAATGAATAAATTTTTAACATCAAGGCTTTTCATTATAATTATTTACATTTTTTAAATAATCAAAACCAATAATCATCATATCTATCTACTGATTATTATAGATTTAATTTATTGATAAATTTATATCTCAATAGGTGCTATTAAGTTATATCACAAATAGATATGATTATTTTATTATGAATCAAAAATAATCGACCGCCTTCTAATAAGAGGTCGGGGGTTCGAACCCGGGCACGCACCTCTAACTCTTCGAAGTTTTGTGCGTTTTTAAGCAATTAAAATATCACTTGCTTCAACGGTTAAGGAAAGCATCGTGAGGTAACCTATATGCTAAGAGTTCTCCATAATGTTCTTAAAGGCGTGTGAAGTCTGCCAATCCGCACATGGCCAGCAGCGTGATGGACTATGGCCAAACCCTTCTCATATTGAGAGTAGTCCCGTGCTCTTTAGTGAGCCAGCAATTGTTTGATCATGATAATATATTTCATATCGTAGACATTTAATATTTATCTATTACTTTCTACAATGATAGTTTTTGAGTTAACGTATTTAGCATGGCACATATTATATACGTGAACGTGGAAGGGCAAAAGAGTAGAGGAAGACCAAATAGATGGATGCATTGTATAAAAGAGGATATGCGGGTAAAAGGTGTGGGTAGTGTGGTGACGGCTGATTGAAGTGAGTGGAAGAAGAAGACGTGTTGTGCCGACATAATGTGGGATAAGGGCAAGAAGAAGAAGAGATACTATATACGTTAACTTATTTCTTTATTCCACCACAACTTCTGAATTCCGGAACAAATTTGGATGTGCATACGGGGTATCATAAGAAGAAGAAATAGCGACTCGATAACTATTTTTAACAGTGAAATTCGTGCAAAGTTTCGCAGTGCTGTTTTTATTGTCCCTACTTGTTATTATACTATGTCTCTCAAGTCACTAATTTACTGAAGGCCACTGTGGTTTGTAATGTGCATCAAGCGACAAATGAGGTCATTGGACTCTGCTAAGCTACTGTTTTTAAGGATGCATTCAAGTTAACCAAACCGGATGGACATATTTTTATTACAACGTTAGTATAAAGATATTATGAGTTGAATTCCGTTCTCTCAAATCTTTTTGGCTTATGGTTCCTCTTTGAATTTAATTTGGTTAAAAGGAAAGTACCTCCCTACTTCTTTGCTAATATTGTGTCGTCAAACATATCGACCCTGAATTTGTATTTTGTAGTTGTAAACACGTTAGAAGGTCTTTCGGGCCAATATGCGGCCGTAAAATTAATAACTGTTTATGTATTTATTACATTTAAGGATTTACAAGATAGTTAAAAATAAATGAGAAAAAAATAAGCTGACATCGTAACGGAACAGGAAACAAAATAGTAACAAACCAAAGGCTATTCTGTGGACTCGGCGTCCATAATACCACCACCCTTTTAGCAATGTAAAATCGACACTGTCTCCAACATATGAGCCCATACTCATACAATGACCATCTACTGTGACCACCAACCCATTTCTACATATTTTCATCGTCATCATCATTATCAACCGATTGACGTCCACTGCTGGACAAAGGTCTTTTGTAGAGAGTTCCAATGCTCACGGTCTTGGGCCGCTTGCTTCCAGCGGCTCCCTGCGACTCGTCTGATGTCGTCTGTCCACCTAGTTGGGGGTCGACCAACGCTACGTTTACCGGTGCGGGGTCACTACATATTTTAGTCACATTAAAAAACTAATTGCCAACGTGAAGAGCAGTTATTTGAAATTTAAACACTTGGCCGGCTGTATAGCAGTCTAATGTGTCTAATAAGACACATTTTGACCTCATATTTATTATAGTGAGTACTTTGACTTTGCTCAGCCAAAGTTAGTGTTAAAATGAGACAGACCTTATGTCGAACACAAAACGTTGACTAGTTTTGGCCGTTTCTTAAGTCAGAGATAAGACTAGGTTCACTTTATATATATCGGCCTTAGAGTGCCCACTCTGTCGACTAGGCCCTATTTTTTTTGGACTGTCTATTAGCTGTACTAACCCTATTAGTTGCCACAGCGTAACCGGGCTATTTGGCGAGCATCGGAAAGAAGCTCTGCCAGAATAAATTTTGAGCCCTAGGGCTCGAAGGAACTAAGGGAACATAAGGCATACAGGCAGCTAAGGGCGCCTCATTTGAGACCAAACCTCGGCTTAGGCGACGTTTGGGATAACGGGGGGGTCGGACGGTGAGTGGTCCGTACGTCTCCAAGGCCTTTGATGGAGCCCACGTCCGGATGACGTAAAACAGCGGGGAAAACGTAAGATAGCGGGGATGACGTTGACTAGTTTTGGCCGTTTCTTAAGGCAGAGATAAGACTATGTTCACTTTATGTATATAGCTCGTTATGGGATGAAAATTATATTGCATTCTGATCAAAAATGAGGACGTAAAAATGGTCGATTGACTTATTGCAGTATGGCAAAACTTAAAATGATATATAAACCGATAAATGAATTTAAATTTTTCAAGATTCATAGTCGCTAGAATTTTTTGTCTGTTTTTATGAAAAGAAAAGGTTTTTTTTTAGGAAGAGTCTCAAGTCAACTTGTGCTTGAGGTAGCACATCCTAAAGGAAAATCCGTGAATTAAGATTAAGGAGATAAGTTCTGCACCTACGCTGATTTGATGATATCGGTACATCAACAGAGAGCAGAGCATTCTATTCGCGTTGTTAGCAATACATTGCGTGCTCAATAAGAACAAAATCATAACACATTTTCCGATACAAATAGTATGAGTTTATTTGCTGTAGGCATTCATCATCATCATGATCAACCCATTACCGGCTTGGCCATAGTCCACCACGCTGGCCATGTGCGGATTGGCAGACTTCACACGCCTTTGAGAACATTATGGAGAACTCTCAGGCGTGCAGGTTTCCTCACGATGTTTTCCTTCACCGTTGAAGCAAGTGATATTTTAATTTTGTAAAAACGCACATAACTCCGAAAAGTTAGAGGTGCGTGCCCGGATTCGAACCGCCGACCTCTGATTAGGAGGCTGACGCTCTAACCACTAGGCTATCACCGCTTCACTAGGCTATCACCGCTTCCGCACCGCTGTAGGCATTAGGTGCAACTTTTTCACAAAGATTTCGTCCCCCTTTCCCCCTGTACAGTTCGGTTATATAAAAAAATTAACTTACAAGAAAACAGGAAAACAATATCGCAGCAACTGTCTTGTCGGTCACTGTCGCGTGGATGTTGATGATGACGAGATCGTTGATCGTTAAAAACAGCAGGAGAAAGAAGCCGAATATGTGTGTCCATATGTTCATAGTTTCGTTCGTCCACCAAAATATGCTGGAAGGAATTTAAATTATGTAGACATATTCCAGAAATCAGGAAGATGTAGAATTATTAAATAAAATAGTGCAACAAGATTTTTTTTAAACTACTCTAGTGACACTCAAATGCATTAGCTTCATCTTAGTCAGTTTGAGTCAATATGGATGAGGTATAGGAAATGAGGAATTGAATAAAGGATGAAAGTTCATGAAATAAAATATGTTATATATATGTTTATGATTTGTCTGGTGGGAGGCTTCGGCCGTGGCTATTTACCACCCTGCCGACAAAGACGTGCCAAGCGATTTAGCGTTCCGGCACGATATCGTGTAGAAACCAATTAGGAGTATGGATTTACCATATTTTATTTTTACCCCTAACAGGTTAGTCCGATACCAGCTTAGACTGCATCATCACTAACCATCAGGTGAGATGCTGTCAAGGGCTAACTTGTGGTGTATAAAAAAAAAAGAGATTTATCTTTACAGAAATTAAATACAGATGAACATTTACTGGTTAAATTAGTAATTCAATATAATGTTCAAAAAGCGTTTTCTCAGTATAAAATTAAAAAAAAATGATCTTACCTCTCCCAACATAATCTGGTGGGCAATAATTTTCTATAGCCATCTCGGATAAATGGGTTATGCTGCAAATACTCTGGGGCTTCTTCATATTTGAGAAGTTTCCTAAAGTTTATATATTCTACATCCTCTTTTGTGAGGTTGTTATTGTGTTCCATTTTTTTCCCTCGCTTCAGTAATGTGCTGCCGCTATACTCTTTCTCTTGCATGCAGTCATCTTCCAGCTTCAACAATACAGATTTAGGTTAGTATAATTAAACTTTTTTTTGTATATTCTTAGGATAATACCTTTCAATGGTTCTGTGTTGAGCTCCAATGATAAACAATAAATTAAATTTTTAATGAAACAATTTTGTTTGATGAAACAGTAAAAAACAATGACATTTGACGACATTCACATTATAAAGTTGGAGGTGCTGGGTTAGATTCCTGGCTCAAGTCTGGTCTGGTGGGAGACTTTGGCCATGGCTAGTTACCACCCTACCGACAAAGACGTGTCGCCAAGCGATTTAGCGTTCTGGCACGATGTCATGTATAAATCAGTTAAGAGTAAGGGTTTACCATACTTCTAACAGGTTAGCCCACTACCATCTTAGACCGCATTATCACTTACCATCAGGTAAGATGCAGTTAAGGACTAACTTGTAGTGTATAAAATTATAAATAAAGATATAATTGTGATCAACAGGGTTGAAAAGGGGAGCAATCACCATATTAAAGAGACACATTGAATAGAGATTATTGAATGCTGAAGTCAACACGGTTCAAACTGCTCGAGCGTGGGCACATCATATTTGAGCCCAGTTGGTAGAACTTTACCAGTCTGAATCTTTCAAACTTTGTTCATTGTTCCTATAGAATCTTGTAAAAATGTTTTTTTTATCTACAGCCAATTTAATGCTTTGGATTAAAAAAATCTATTAGTCGCTGAGTTGACATAGTCTATTTGACCTGTTTTTGATGATTTTGAATAGAAATAAGATAAAAAAAAAAACATTTTTATGATTTAGAGTTGTTTAGAGCATTTTCACTTTTTGGGGTTGATATGTATAAATATCAACGTGAGGAAACCTGCACACCTGAGCGTTCTCCATAATGTTCTCAAAGGCGTGTGAAGTCTGCCAATCTGCACATGGCCAGAGTGGTGGACCATGGCCAAACCCTTCTCATATTGGGGGGAGACCTGTGCTCTGTAGTGAGCCGGCAATGGGTTGATCATTAATAAAACATACTAAGACAAATTTATTATCAGTGGGAGAATCACAATGACCAAAGGTCTGTGAGTGATTAATAATGTTTAGTGTAAATAAACCAGACTAAAAATTTTATCATTTATGTCAGTGCTATTTGAGCTACATAAGAAGTTTTATATACAATTGCTGATTTGACCATTTGCTTAAACTTTATTTAAGTATACAACTAAACTTGACTGCAGAAACAGTGTATGCATTAGTGAAACTCAATGAAAAATATATACTATTTGCTTATATTAATAACACAAACACAGACAGATTTTTGGTAAAGGAACGAAAGATGCCTTAACCAAATAATTCTTAAGAGAACTCTTTTAAGTCTTAATTACTATATTTTTGATATATTACGATTCGAAAGACCCATCCAAAAATTACCGATTTTGAATTATTTTAGAGAAGCGCACAAAGAACATAACAGAGGGACTATGGTGTGAGTTTTCAATTTGTTGATACTTTTTGTCTTCTAATAACTTACTTTTTGTACGGGCATAAACTGAACGGTCTCGGCCTGGCATTCACTAACTTTTCTCGTCACAGTTAGAGTCATGA
This sequence comes from Lasiommata megera, assembly GCA_928268935.1. Classification (NCBI taxonomy): domain Eukaryota; kingdom Metazoa; phylum Arthropoda; class Insecta; order Lepidoptera; family Nymphalidae; genus Lasiommata; species Lasiommata megera. The sequence goes on along the minus strand of OV743315.1, from coordinate 13,255,676 downwards.
TGGAAAAATAATATTAATCTACTCTAATTTAAATACAAAAATAAATGTATAAATTCACATTGACACCAGTTATCACAGATTTTATTTACTTTTAATACTAAGAAACTGAACTTCGGTATTAAATCACAATTCTTAGTTAAGTGATTATTAATCGTAATAATTAATATTTACCACTCGCGGCGATAATTAAACATATAATCAATCATACCACGCTGAACTACCGTACCTAACTGAACATGGTTATGGAAGTGTCAAATGAGTAGTGACAACTGACAATTAACTATAAATTAATATACTCTGTGCAAGTGACAACTGTCATTTCACTTACAGGTTTATTGCTCTTTACTTGCTGAATTCCTTGTCTTTATTGTTGTCTTTTACTGTATCAATTCTTTTTCCTTGTCTGTACTATTGTCTTTACTCCTTCAATGAATAACTTGATAAGTCATTGTTCAGCATTAGGGCTACAGAAACATGCTGTGTTATAAATAAACAAAATAAAATCTGTTTTTCGGAAAACATTTTTTATGTGAAACAACAGATCAATATATTTTAGAAGAAGCGGTAGTGTTGTTGGCTTCTCTTCCACTCTTCTATTAGCCGTAATTTCACTACCCACACCTGTTACACGCATATCCTCTTTTACACACTCCATCCATCACTTTTCTTTGGCCTTCCTCTTTACCTTTTCACATACATATATAACATTATTTTATATTGTTTTCTTCCCTCCATATTATGATTGCATGCTAGCTTTTATTCATCTTTTCTGTCGCTGGCGCTACTTCAGAGTTCCCCTTATTCTTGTCACACCACACATCCATCTCAATATTTGAATTTAGGTCGCGTGTACTCTTCTTTCATTCGTTCCTTTTATGGCCCAACACTGATCCATAAAACAAAACAGGTCTTGCATCTTTTTTATAAATTTTCCCCATAACTTTAATTCGGTCGCATATCACTCCTGAGACTTGACGCCATTTCATCCATCCCGCATTCATGCTGTTGCACACGTCAATCACTTTTTTGTTATCGGTATATTTTAGTAAAAGCTGTTATGTTGTAGTACTGTGAACACATTCGCCTGGAAATTTTGATGTGTAAGTCTGATCAACAAATCTATCCCGCGGAAATCTCACATTTTTCGATATAAAAAGTAGCATATGAGGTTGGCGTGGTCTGGAAAGAAGCTTTGAAGACCTAAAAGCTCGAAGAAGCAAATGGAGCGTCTGCCTCTTAGCATCTCTTGAGAAGCCGATCCTCGGTTTAACCGACAATCGGGATAAAGGGGATAACGGTGAGTGAGGTGAAGGTGATGATCCTTACAACTTTGAAGCCGTGGATTGGGCCCACGTTCACGACACGGACGTGAGAAAACTGGGACCTTTGTCTTCTCGCCGTGTGCACTGTATAATGAACTCGTAATTGTATCAAAACACCCACCAACATAATATTTCATGATAGTTCTCGATTTGAAAAATAAATAGTTTATTTCCCACAGTACATTTAATTAAAGGGTGTATTTGTGTTTTCTTTGTAACCCACAATAAATTCACAATTCGTTACTCTGAACTCAATTATTCTCAAAAGTAATTTTGTTTAAACTTTAAATAAAATATTTTAATATATATGGGATTTTATAGATTGAGAATAGACCCAAAGCCGTAAGGCTAGTTACAAAAATAATTACGTACGGACGGAAATGTGAAATTATATGGGTTCCTTGTTGACCACAGAGCTAAGTATGAAAGTAATGCATTCATGTTCACGGGAAATTAGGGCAATTTTATTAAAACAGGTAGTAAGGTTTAAATTTGTTATTATACTGATTATTGCGACGGTAAATTATTTACCTACTCCTAAATTGTGCTAGAGTACTTGAAACTGACCTATCGCAAAAGTTTATTTCTCCAGTAAAACTCGATATCAATGGATGAAGGCGTTGAATTTTCATTGACAACAACACATTCCATTTTTGTTAACCTGTCCCGCGGAATAAAATTCGCTTAAAAACTTACAATTTACCAAACTGAAAAAAGTTCCGTCAAAATATGATCATTTCCTACTAAAAGTAGCTTAGAATTACTACTTCCAAAATCCACATCATGTGTCGTTATAAAGTTTTTTTTGAATGGATTGTGGATTAGCACAAAACCACTGATGATATTGATGGCAACATCATATCATCATCATTTCAATCAACAGACAGGTCATTTGTTAGAATTTCCCCGCTCTTCTTATACTCACTTCCTTTTAGTTGCGCTTAGAGTAACTGACATAACTGAAAAACGTGTTTATTAACATGGTTTTTATATTTCTGATCTTATAACATTTTATAACTCAGAGCAAATCTGTATCATCAGCCGTATGGTCCTAAACATTCGGGTACTTAGGGTTGTCGAACGAAAAGATATCACAAACGATTCGGTGGATATCACAAAAGATATCACAAATTTTATGAAATTTGATTTAAGAACACTGTAATCTATATTTTATGTCTAGGTATTTACAATTATTTAGAGAACAGGGCTCTCTACCATTAATAGGTGGAGCAAAATGAGCGTAAGTAATAATATTGTGCTTGATCACCAATTTCAAGACCAACCTGTTGCGAAACTGCTGAAGCAATAAGCATTGCATTAGGTCTTTAAAACCGTAGTCAAGTAATTAACCCACCGTAGATTTTAATGTTAAATCCATTCCAATCCGGAAGCCAGACGTGTTTTAAGGTATTTGTATACTTTAGTATTTATTAACTAAGCAAGCTACAATAAACATTCTACAATACAATAAAAATTAACATTCTACAATAAAAAGGATTAAGACCTAGCAATTAATACCAAAAACAATAAATATTAAACCGATATTTATCAGGTAGAAGATTTATAAACGAATTCCGACATTATCACCTGGGAAAGTTTCAAGTTGCAAAAATGTGTTTGAAAATAACCTTATACCTACATACCTACTTTGTTATCCAAAAATAGCGCCGAGAATTCCAATACGTTAACGTCATATCCGTTGTCAATATTGAGAGTTGCCATGATAGAAACTTGTATTGATTAAAAGTTTTCGTTAGGAATTATTTAAAAATTAACTTATCAACGCTGCAACAATCAACCAGTAAAATCAGACTTCTTTAAACTTTAAAACATCAAATCATCCATTTTACGGTGGACTACAATTAAAAAAAATAATTTCAGTAACAGTTAACATTAAAAAAAAAAAAGAAAAGTAACCATGAGGCATGAACGTTCTTTGTAAATGGTCGATTTTCCTGTTTGCTGTTCTCCATTCGTCGCGAGTGTGTTAATTTTGTTAGAACCTGCGCTCTGTTCTAATTCTTATTATTTCTTAATATTAGTTAATATTATTTTTTACTCAAGTCTTTGAAGTTTTGCTTTAATTGTTATATTTTTCATTATTATTGCATAAAACGACTAATGTGGTACTTTTACGTTTAGACGGGAGCCATCTTGCAATCTCTAATCAAAGGTCCTTGGCTCACAGTTTCGTTGTCTAGTTGAAAGTTGGTTTATTCAATCATAAAATAATCAAATGGCGTTAAAACGAATTAATAGGGTACGTATTTGAGGATTAAATCGTTTATTTTAAAGGTTATTACGTTAAAAGTGGTGTGCTGTAAAACGGTAACAGACTTCGTAGTGAATGTTTCGTCATTGTGAATACCTATTATCGAAATTTCTTCTGGATAATTCTGTGCGTGATGATATATCTGCAGTTTTTTACTGCATTTATTGGGAAATCACATTTTTGGCTGTGTAACAGTGTATGGCTGGCTGTAAAAGGCGAAAATTTTATGCACACGGCGTACATAAAATGTCGGAAATATGTGCCAATTTTAAGGATTTCTTGTCATATAATTGTGACGAAGAAAGACTTTAAGTTGTCGAAAATGGTGTCGTTTAACGTTAAATGATAGTAATGACATTATAACGGTTCGTTGTCATTGCTTTGTTCATCCCTCTGTTTTGTACGTGCTGATGTGTTGACACATCTCTTTTGACTTCAGTTCCCTGAATCGTAGCGATTAACTTTAAATATATTGCCTACTATTGCAGGAATTACAAGACCTGGGTAGAGATCCTCCTGCACAATGTTCGGCAGGCCCACACGGAGAAGATCGTAAGTATTATACATATTGATCCTTTAAATACTTTAAGTGCATTTGATACTCGTAGTTGTATTCGTGACTCATTGCAATGTACGCCCAGTAGTGAAAATTTCGATACGTCAATAATGATCCCATTAGTAAAAAAATATTTTCGTGACTGTATTTTCATTCCAACCTAACCAGGTTAGGAAAATAATGATTGTCTTATCTAAATAGTGTTACTGAATGACTCATCAGTGCTTTGTGTTAAAACTGTATTATATTTGATACTGATGTATGTTTGTGTTAAAGTGTCAAAATCAGCTGTATAGATTAAAAGTTTAGGGAGGTACTGGGTATGGGATTTAGTTATAAAATGTAGCCTTACTTTACACAAAATAATTTTAGTTTACTTTTCTATTTACAGTTTTTCACTGGCAAGCCACAATAATGGGTCCAGTAAGTATAATTTAATTATTTGTTGAACTGATCATTGTATAATTAATTAAAGAAAAAAAAAATGTGTGCATGACACATACACATATCACAGAAACCTGTACTGATCATTCTTGTATTTCAATGAAGCCATAGAACCAATGAAGCAAGTTGATTACATATAAGATTTAGTACAGAAATAGACGTACATAACTTATGTAATGTGTCATTATTTGCAGGTTGACAGTCCCTACCAAGGAGGTGTCTTTTTCCTGACTATACATTTCCCTACAGACTATCCGTTCAAACCACCAAAAGTTGCATTCACAACGCGCATCTATCATCCCAATATAAACAGTAATGGTTCTATTTGTCTTGATATTTTGCGCGCACAGTGGTCTCCAGCACTTACCATATCCAAAGGTATGTTTTTATTCATACACATACGTGTGAGCAGGATTTGTTTGAAAATTTATTGCATAAATTTACTACTTGTTTCAGTGTTGCTCTCAATCTGCTCACTTCTATGCGATCCAAACCCTGATGATCCCTTGGTGCCAGAAATTGCTAGGATCTACAAAACTGACAGAGAAAAGTACAATGAATTAGCCCGAGAGTGGACAAGGAAGTATGCCATGTGATGAGTCAAATTTGACGTCAGCAAAACATATACACACACATCGCCACAGCCCGGGCTATACCCTTCTCTCTGTTTCTGTTCCCTAATCCCTTTTGGTCTAAATCCTTACCATTAAACTAAATTTCTGGCATTTGTGTTTAAATAAGGTCTTTAGAATCTTGATTATATTGTCTTGTACCTTTTAATGCCAATTAATACAGTTAAGTAAAAAAAATCAATTCACATGTGCAAGTATTTTCTGTTCATCTAATGTGTAAGTTACATTTTCTGTAAGAAGAAATTGATTTCCGTTTAACCTTGATGTGTCGGTAGTCTTATTGCAAACACTCATCTAGTTAAACATTAGTTAAATTATATGTTATATGAATTTCATGTAATTCCTAAAGAATTTGTACTTTAACTAGATCTAAATTGCATTGTGGAACTGTACAATAGCCATATGTTTAGGTAATGGAGCGTTAAAAAATGCTTGACACTTGTCCTGTTCAATAAGAGTTTTTGTCAATGAATTGTGTATGTATAGCTCACGTGTTACGAACATTCTGGTTAATGTAAGTAAATGGGATAACAAAATGAGCTTGTTTAAGGAGTCGAGTGAGTGTTATTATTTTGTAAACAAACGTTTTTTTTATTAAGTTAGTAAATAATGTAGCGTGCTGCTGAACAGACTGACAGTAATTACAGTGGTCAGTTTTCTTTCATCCACAATATTTAAAATGTTTGAAAGCGCTCCAATAGTTACATGATTCAGTATAAATTACAGTGTATCTCATAAGATGATAAGTTAAAACTAGATTTTTTCAATACAGCAATCTTTTATTATAATTTTATCTAATATATATTGTGGTTGTAAGGATACCTGCGTTGTGATTTTCGCGAAATAAATCCTATCCGCTACCAATCCTTATTTCCTTAGTTTTATTATTATTATCAGTATGGCAATCTGACATCAAGGTGTGAGTGGCATGTGTTTACTTTACAGCTATTGAGGAAGCTTTTGTTCACTTGGTTAACAAAGGGAGAGATAGTAACCTAAAGCTTTTTTCAATCTGTAATCAATCGACAAGATGTATTTTAGCTTCACTAAATTGTAAGAAACAATAAATTATTGTGTATGTAAATAACATCGTGAGCTTTATTTAGGCAACTTCCTAAATTCATTTTGGTACTTCGGATAATTTGCTATTTAACATTTAGTTAGCTAGAAAATCATTATTTGACAGTTTTGTTACAGGATTTCCAATACTACAATGAACATATAAATAGATTTATTATTACATTAACAGAGTGTCATTGTACGAAGACTATTTTTATCTCTTGTTCAATGAAAAAAGGACTTGTAAGTAGGTCATTCCCCTGTATTCAGGTCATGTGTACTGAATTTTCTATGACTTGAGATGTTCAACTATTTTTCAGAAATGTGATCAGTAAACACCAATTGATGACTATTCGATTTCTGCCAGCTCAAGCTTCTTATTTCACTGCATCTGTCAAGGCGTATACTTTTATTATTATATACATGTAGGTAGCTAACTTGCCCCCGTTACGTTTAGTAGTCGGTGACGATCGGTACAGAATTTGCGATAAGTGTACAAACGTCACTAAATTATGCATTATACGAATATTAGTTATACGAAGGACATTAACGGCCACTTGGAAACGTTACTGAGAAGAACAGTTAGTTCATCTAGAATAACTTACTGTTGTTTTGACTTTATGCTTTTTGTACTTACATTCTACTACCTAATCTAAACGTAAGCATTCTACGCTTTCCACCGAGGATACCTTTGTAATAAGTTTATATTTGCGATTGGGCTAAATCTGAATAATTAAGCTGGCTGTATCATTTTTCAGTAATCATTAGTACATTAAAGTTGAGAATGTTTATTATTGGTTGATTTGAATATTTGAGTCCCTTCCTACCTATTGAGCGTGGCTTGCCTACTTTGCCATTATTTCAATATTTAGGCATATCCAATATCCATCCATTATCAATACCGTATTTTTTGTAGCCAAAATCGTAAATAATGGCCAACTTAGTAAGGTTAAGGCTAAGGTATATCGGAATAATAACAATTATTAAAATAATATTAATTATTATCGTCATGAGCTTATCAGAGTCGAGAACCTCTGAGGGTTTCTAATATCTTACCTGCTCCTCCGAGATATAACTATTGGAACTAGTCCACCTGGTACTACTAGTAGGTTAGTAGGACAAATTAAAAATTAAAGTGGAAGTTGCTAGCCTCAAACTACTGAGCACAGGCCTTATTCATGGAAGAGCCTAGAACTGCGGCGCCGCCATTTTGCTACAGTGCGTTTAAATTTCAGACGTTATTAATTCTGTTTTCCCAAGTGATCAAGTCGAATATTGACCTTTATGCATAATTCACATGGTAGCGAGAGACTAACTTATTATGTCACATGTGAGTAACAGAACCTAGATTCGCTGTTCATAGTCAGATCAGTTTTTTATTTGCACGAACGGAAAGTTAAATGGGCAAAATTTCGTTCACATCTACAGTACGAAAGAACGTTATGCGTAGTCAACTGGGCCAAGACGTCTGTTATTGTTGTACTCGTAGGTAGATTGTGGTGTGCAGAAATCTTCAAATTAAGATGACACTTCTTAGAAGTAGTGCCATCTCTTCCGCTGTGTTCTTTGGTAGAAAGGGATAGCGCTACTTTCAAACATGTAAATTAGATTGGAGATTATATTCCATGTCACTATACTCTTTGACTTAACGAGGAATAAATGTCTGCGTGTTCCCATAAGAATTTTTAAAGGCATAGTAACGAAATCTTTTAGAGACTATTTTAATAATTACTAGATGCGTTTATAACGAGTGTTGAGTGCGAGATTTTCTACCTATTCCATCGTGTGAAAGTTCGTAACTAAGTATAGAATCGAAGGAACGCCATCTATTGTGTAACCGAAAGGACTATTTTGATTCTATACAAATTAACTCTTACGTGATAGAATAAGAAAATGTTGCACTCTACGCTCTGATGTTTAGCATAGATAGACTGCCGAATAAGTACGCATGTGGACATCGACTCTTGTTTACCGCTTGCTCTTTAGCCAGTGGTGTAAATAATTGTACGCTACAACGTATTGTCTGCGGTAGTACCTATGCAGGAATAACAATGACATGAAAATAGTATGCGCAGTTTGTTAAGGGAGTGATGTGTACTGGTAACAATGGAGCAATACTTAGGTGTGAACACACTTTACTTACAACCGTAGAACCGTAGAACGGGGGGGCCGTTATCCCAAACGTCGCCTAAGCCGAGGTTAGGCCTCGCAGGAGGCGCCTTTAGGCTTTAGGTTCCCTTAGTTTCTGCGGGCCCTAGGACTCAAAATTTCTTCTGGCAGAGCTTCTTTCCGAAGCTCGTCAAACAGCCCGGTTACGCTGTCGCAACCAATAGGGTTAGCACAGCTAATAGTCACTACGAAAAAAAAACTTTACCTACATACATTACCAACAAGTTTAAGTGTGAATTTCCATTTTTGATCAAGTGCGATTCCGGTCAAGAACAAAGTTCTCATAGTTTTTTTTTAATCCATTAGAAGTTAGCCATTGACGGCAATCACACTTGGTGCAAGTGATGATGCAGTCTAAGATGGTAGCTGATGGTAGATCATACTCCTAATTGGTTTCTACGCGATATCGTGCCGGAACGCTAAATCACTTGGAACACTTCTTTGTCGGTAGAGTGGCAACTAGCCACGGCCGAAGCCTCCCACTAGACCAAAAATCGAGACAATCATTACATATTAACATCTCACCGCTGGGAACAAGCGGCAAGGTATCTTAAAAGGTTTTGGAGTATTATTATCAATATGTATGAGCGACAGTATCAACGTATTCTCTGAAGCATGAAAGAAAGTTAAAATCCAAATCATGATCAACCTATTATCGACTCACTACAGATCACGGGTCTCCTCTCAATATGTGGAGGGTTTGGCCATAGTCCACCACGCTGGCCATGTGCGGGTTGGCAAACTTCACACGCCTTTCAGAACATTATGGAGAACTCTCAGGCATGCAGGTTTCCTCACGATTTACCTCCGTGGCGCAGCGCGTGCGCTGTTGCATTTTAAAGTTGGAGGTCCTGGGTTCGATTCCCGGCTCGAGTCTGGTCTGGTGGGAGTCTTCGGCCGTGGCTAGTTACCACCCTACCGACAAAGACGTGTCACCAAGCGATTTAGCGTTCCGGCACGATGTTGTGTAGAAACCAATTAGGAGTATGAGTTTGCCATACCCCTAACAGGTTAGCCCGCTACCATCTTAGACCGCATCATCACTTACCATCAGGTGAGATGCAGTCAAGGGCTAACTTGTGGTAAATAAAAAACGATGTTTTCCTTCACCGTTGAAGCAAGTGATATTTTAATTGCTTCAAAAACGCACATAACTCTGAAAGTTAGAGGTGCGTGCCCGGCTTCGAACCCCCGACTTCTGATTAGGAGGCGGACGTCCTAACCACTAGGCTATCACAGCTTGGTCAAAACCATAATCACAAAATCCAAATGCGATACCCCAAAATCGTTCTCATCAGTTACCCACCTAACAAACTGTTGATTCGTACTGTCTCAAATGGAATATAATACAACTCGCATAGCCGCAAGTGTTTCATAGTAACAGTTGCAAAATATAGGTTGTACCTACCTAGCTAATGTCACAGTAGTTACTGTACCAATATTTGCGAGACTGCTTCCATCTAAGATACAAAAATTATGAAAAAAATTAACCAAATTATGTAAATAAGTCAAGTAACTTTTATTTATAATAGTAAAGATAGATGTAATGTCCAAAAATATAACAATGATGATGGAAAGAAATGAAACACTGTTATGCACTAAAAATCATGATGTTTCTTTTTATTCTGGTAAATTATATTTTTAACGATATTGTCTATGCTTTGTTCACTTTAGAGTAGTGTTACAAGTTAGGTACTTACATGGTGTTCATGATTATTAACTTACATACTTGGAATATTAAAACGTAGCAAAGGGTAGATACAACCAACCCGATCTTTTACAATTAGCTTATTTTAGTTTAAATCTCTATTGTTTAAACGGCTGTTGATTTTGCAATGAAAATTAAATATAATAATAGTCTTAAATACTTCAGGCCTTTACACATATTACTCAAATATAGTCACAGACTATTGAATTACAAGCTTTATATTGTGTCATAATGCAAATTTTTCATTATTTTTGTGTTACTTGTACGTGGCCGACGCGTGTTGACCACGCGTCGGCCACGCAGTATACATTATTAAGCAGAAAATATGAATTTTATATCTTGATTCATGACAATGCGAAACTTATATATGTTTGCTATATTTTTGAGTCTGGGACTGTAGTGAGAGTAAATAGCATAAAAATACGTTGACTTAATGTCTCATGACTGAAAATAAATCTCTTTTATTCGGACGTTTAATATTTTAACTAGCAAAAAAAATTCCATTAAAAAAAACAAAATATGCTTTTAACTCAAGTAGACACTTTTTGATGATAAACAAATCTAGTATTTTACTGACCCAAGTATGTGACCATCACTTATCTCCGTGTTATTATTATTATATATTAATAATTATAAATATGAATTTAAAGTAGGTACATAATTTATTAAAGGCACATATTTAATCTTACAAGTTACAGCTCAGTCGTTTCCATATTTTTGGCGTTTTTCATCTGTTCCAGTTGCTGGTAGAAGTCGAAGTTTGTTGGATTCGGTTCAGGCTCCGCCTCAGATTGTATGGAGGGGAAAGCGGCTGTGGTGATGAAGTATGGTTTTTCGTTCGACAAGTCTTGGTCCACTGCGTTTTCGTCGAGGGAATCCCTTTCCGAATGGCTCAGTTGGTCGTCAGTCTTGTACCAATCGTTTTCGTAAGCGTGTAGCCATATTGGGTTGGAACCTTTCGAGCTGTGCTTGTTTGTGTTGGGCACACGACCGCCGGAGCTGCGTATTGTCATGTCGGACTCACCTGGTGTTGGGGAAGCTGGAAAATGTATGTAAGTATTATTGTTATGTTATGCCTACTTTGTAAATGGATATTACATAGGTACTTCATGTCAATTAATCAATCAATCAGCCCATAGACGCCCACTGCTGGACATAGGCCTTTCCGAGAGCGCACCACCACACACGGTCCTCCGCCTTCCTCATCCACCCGCCACCAGCGATCCTTTTCAGGTCGTCGGTCCAGCGAGCAGGAGGTCGTCCTACGCTGCGCTTACCGGTACTTCATGTAATACAATATAATTAAATGGACTTTGTATTGGGTAATAATGGGATTTCACCGTTTACATTATATTAGCTTTTATAGCATAAGTAGATAGTGGAGCCCCTAGTTTAACTTTTATCAAGTTCATAAAAATCTCATAAATTGGCGAATCTGTCATATTTGTCCGAAGTTGTCAAATTATAGCGTTTGTTACCTAATTCATTAAGAAAATTACAATGGGACCTTATAACTAAGCCTAAAGCATTCGTTCGTCCGTCTAACGGTCTATCTGTCAGCTGGCTGTATCTCATGAATCATACCTAATAGGTAGAACTAAGTATTGTATATATCTATAGCCAATAAAACAAAAAATAATAAATACGAAAATTATACAAGCAACGTATATTTTTTGGTGGGTATCGCTCGATTCTGAGCTATTATTAGTACTGGTTACTTGATTTGACTTTTACTGAGCATATTTTGTTTTGCGTCGTAATGAAGCATTGTCCCTAGTAAGTAAGATAAGCGATGCACGAGTTTTGTATTTTTTTTATATTTCAAGTCATTTCGACTTTTTGAACAGGCATTTACAAAGTAAGTACAGACTTTTATTTGGGCTAGCCCAAATTTGGCTCGTTTGAAAAACGTTGTATTGACAATTAAATTTTTAACACTGGTAATATTTCATGTAAAATTTTCTGGCCAATTTATTATAAATCTCCCCACATGCAAATTAGACGACTATTCAAAGGTGAAAACTTTGACATTTTAGAAAACATACACATAAAAACTTTGACATTTTAGAATACATACACATAATACGTACATATGTAAAATACATGTACCTTTATTCAAAGTTATACTTATGTTATACGCAAGTATCTTCATGTACACAGGGTGTCTCTTTTCTAAATAATAGCGATGAGAACTGGTAATCAATACAATTTAATGTGAACTAGAGCAAACATTTTCTCACGAGTAGGTTATTGTAGGTCTATCAAATACCGATAAATAGTTACTCATTATGTTCTAACAGATGACTGTGATGTTAGTTGGGAAATTCTACAGTGGAGTCGTGAATTTTAATTGCGTAACAAATTTCTTCAGTTGTAAGGATGTTTGTTTGTATTTAAAACATTTACAACCCTCGCAAACCGTCAACTAGTGTGAAGGTGCAGGTCTCGAGTGCCTACTCTGTGACAACCACGTGCTAACTAAATTCAAATTCAAAATAATCTTTATTCAATTATTTTTATTTTGAAAAAGGCACTTTAAAAACTTTAGCTTTTTAAAAAGGCACTTTTGAAGCGTCAATAATTTACATAGTAGTTATTTCATGGTGATAACTATATTCGTAAACTTAAAACTAAAGCTATGAGGGTTGCAAACGCGCCCCGGTCAAGAAGAAGCCCACAACAAACTTAGCCGGGGGGTTTTTTTTTCGTTATCACAATCTCACATAATGAATAATAAATAATAGTATCTCTGGGATAGAGCAATTCACATCCAAGCTTTTTTTATCGTTTATATAATCCTTAATATCGTAATATGATTTTTCTACAAGCTTTCGTTTTATAAAAACTTTGAACTTTTTGATAGACATCTCCAAGATATCAATAGGTAATTTATTATAAAATAAAATACAATTTCCTTTGAATGAGTTACTAATTTTGTGCAGCCTACTAAACGGTACTACAAGTTTACTTTTACTTCTGATGTTCAGTGCGTTATGACTATGAGTTAGTAACGTCGTGTCGTCTATGCCGAGCCCAGCAGTGGGACGATACTAGGCTGATGACGTTTGGAATACGAGAAAACCTCCTGGTTGTGTTTTTGTTTACGTTGTGTTTGTGTCACTCACAATATGCCGCAGCGGTGGCAGCCTTCAGTTTCCTCACAAAGTCCGCTCTTTGCGACAGGCACATCATGATAGCGAGCACGAGGAGTACCGCCAGGAAAAGTGTGGTCCACACCAGCCAGTAGACTGTTTGGTTTGACGATAGCGTATCCGCCGTCAGGGGCTGGTACTCCGCCGGTTGCGTGTCCAAAACGTTGAATTCCTGAAAAATTTCGTTTTCTGAATGTTATGTTACACTAAGAGTACCTATCTACCTGCCGTAAAAAATCTTTTCACCAATGAATTCGGGTAAACTAATTACTTCTCGTCATATACACTATGTGCAAAGTCCCGTCAAAATCGGTGTAGCCGTTTCATTGATTATTAAACTTTGTTATCTTAATACTTCAGAAAATTGTATGCGTTTGTACAGCACAAGTTATTGATTTTATCTAACTAATAGTCATCATGATCAACCCATTACTACTGGCTCACTACAGAGCACGGGTCTCCTCTCAATATGAGAAGGGTTTGGCCATAGTCCACCACGCTAGCCATATGTGGATTGGCTGACTTCACACGCCTTTGAGGTCATTATGGAGAACTCTGATCTGTTTCCTCAAGATGTTTTCCTTCACCGTTGAAGCAAGTGATATTTTAATTTTTTTAAAACGCACATAACTCCGAAAACTTAGAGGTGCGTGCTCGGATTCGAACCGCCGACCTCTGTTTAGGAGCCTGACGCCCTAACCACTAGGCTATCACCGCGTTAACTAATAGTGCATAGCCAAAATGAGTATTTTAATTCTGCCATAACAAAATAGATCAATATAGTATGGTGTCCTAAAGGGCTATACATAAAAGGTATTTGAAAGACTGCCAGCTAAATGCTATCGTGTGCTTGTCACACGGGAAGAGTCCTAAGTTTTGTGACGTCACATTAAACTGCAAAGTAATTCGATTTGCTATGGTTCCCAAGTCATGGTCCTCCGGCCAGGTGGAGTGATGACCTCCGAAAAGTGGCAGGCATCGACTGGATGCGAAAAGCCGGAGACAGGATCTGTTGGCGCTACTTCAAAGAGGCCTATGTCCAGCAGTGGATTATGATTTTGGATGATGATGATGATGGTTCCCAAGAGGACCTAAGAATATATAATTAAGAGAAATGAGAGTTCTTTTAAATGAAGGTACTGAGATATTGGTTACCAGTTCAATACTGTGCCTATATATTTAGACAAAATATTATTACGTCGAGTAACATATAGGTATTTAAAATATAATTTTATTTTCCTTTTAGTCCTCATCTAACGCAGTGTTGGATAGAAACGTCTTCCTGTCCGACTTCATCACTATATTTTAAACCAGTAATTTTGTGTGTAAATGTGACCTCAAACAAACGCAAACAACATAAAAGATCAGTATCAGATTGGGTCAAGAACGAATTGCTGAACGGAACAGGATGGTTTGCAATTGTAATGAAAAGGGGAAAGAGACACTATAGGTTTGCACATGTATCTACATAATAATCCTATATATCACATCAATGATGTATTAGAATCTTAATTTCTTCTGATGAGTCGTTAAATGTTTTTTGCAGTGAATTCAATTTTTATCTATTTACTTTACGATTGGTATAAGATTTGTTTGCTCACAATAGTAGAGTCAAATTCAAATTCAAATAATCTTTATTCAAATAGTCCTTTAAAAGGCGCTTTTGACGCGTCAATATTTTACATACTAGTGATTTGATGGTGATAACTACATTCGTAAACTTAAAACTAAAGCTATGAGGGTTCCAAACGCGCCCCGGTCTAAGAAGAAGCCCACAACAAACTTAGCCAGGTAAATTTTCTCTTTGTTATCACCATCTCACATGCCACTCAAAATTATACTAAGAGTCGTTTCCAGGTATCGAAACACACGAACATCACAGCAAATTGACACGTATTCACCTTATTTTAAAACTCAATTTCATCCACACTTCCTCAATCAGTATGAGATTGTGAAATAAAAATAAGTAGTACAGAAATTGCGACTCAAATCTAAAAATATACTCGTATGGTCTATTATACTTTGAAGTTATAGTGTTACAGTCTCTATGATAACGAGTAATGAGTATCACTATCATCATCATCATGAACAACCCATTATCGGCTCACTACAGAGCACGGGTCTCCTCTCAATATGAGAAGGGTTTGGCCATAGTCCACCACGCTGGCCATGTGCGGTTTGGCAGACTTCACACGCCTTTGAGAACGTTATGGAGAACTCTGGCGTGCAGGTTTCCTCACGATGTTATTCTTCACCGTTGAAGCAAGTGATATTTAAATTTTTTTTAAACGCACATAACTCCAAAAAGTTAGAGATGCGTGCCTGGATTCGAACCGCCGACCTCTGATTAGGAGGATGACGCCCTAACCACTAGGATATTACCGCCCCTATCCTATCAGTATATCACGATTGGATCTTAAAAATTTCGAAATAAAGAGTATTTGCATATCCATCTCCAACTTGCAATGGAACTAGCTAAATGCTAAATCAATTCAAAATAGTATGTGTCCTAAATAATAATAGTATGTGTGTATAAAATCAGGTCCGCTGGTTTAGGCAAAAAGACACGTGTCAGATAACCCGAGTTTTTTCGAATTTATAGATTACTAGCTGTTGCCCGCGACTTCGTCTGCGTAGAATTGCTGATTTCCCGTGAGATTGAGGTTTCCCGTGCGGCTAATGTCCTGCTTCAGGAATTAAGCTTACAGGCAAATGTCAAATTGCCGATTTTCGTGTCTCTAAATTAAAAAACATAGGACTTTCATACAAACTTCAAATCCCTATTTTACCCCCTTCGGGGTAGATTTTGGATGAAAAAAAATCTAAGCTTATACTTACGCCCTAAAAGAAATCTATTTTCAAAATGTCAAGCTTGTAGACTTCATAATAAAAAATAAGCAAAAACAACCACCCCCTATTTTACCACCCTTAACAGGTAATATTTAAAATTTGATGTACATGTTTTTTATTTATTATTATTAATCTTAATGCAAATTTTTGTCTCTCTAACTCTAAAAGCAAAGAAATTTCATATAAACTTCCAACCCCTATTTTAGGGGTTAGAAAGCCCCCATTAGGGGTGGAATTTCCAAATATCCTTTCTTAGCTGACATCTCTTAACTATCAACTACCTACTTGCTAAATTATAGCTTTATACGTCCAATAGTTTTTGAGATCTTGTGTTTAATCAGTATGTATGTAAGTATGTAAGTGACCTTTCGCTTTTATATATATAGAGTTATATAATATGAGAAATTTTATAATGCATGTTTGCATTACGACGATCTAATTTCCTTTGATAAGAAAAAGCGTTACACACTGAAGCGGATTGAGAAGATTTTTGCATATTTACTTCATCGAAACCCTGTGGTACGGCTATCTACCTATTCCAAAAGAAAAACGTGCCGCGATAAATACAAACTACGTAGTTATATCTATCTTAACTATTTTAAAATAGAGTCAATACGAAACACAGAGAGACGCATGCATAATAAATGTATGGTAGGAGTTATACAAGATTACATTATAAATTATAATACGCAAGACTTTGTTATTGAAATGTGACATGGTGATAAATTGTACCGAAACGTCTTTTATCGATCTTCGGTTTTTTTTAACCCGACGCAGTAAAGAGGTATTATAAGCTACTTTCGTCTGTTTGTTAATGTCTTCGTACCGATTAAACCAATTAGGCTACGGTTTTAATTAGTTTTTAATGTTCTTAGATATATTTGGCGATGTCTATCTGGTTTTGGATTTGAATCTCTTCGACTTTTTAAGACGATAATTACGCTGCTTTGGGTGGCGCCTGGCTGCAATAGCACTTGATGGTGAATGATGAACTAGTCTAAGATAGAGCGCTTTTGCCTTGGAGATGACTATTCATTATTCATTTAAAGGTTAAATAAGAAGCCTCTAATACATACGAGTATACCACCGTATTAGATAGAAAGCGTATATTTGTAAGAATGTGTAAAAGATATTTCTTATCCAACAATTCTCTACCGGCCGTGACTGTGATTCATATAAATTTTGAGGACCTCCGTGGCGCAGCGCGCGCGCTGTTGCATCAAAGTTGGAGGTCCTGGGTTCGAATCCCGGCTCGAGTCTGGTCTGGTGGGAGGCTGCGGCCGTGGCTAGTTACCACCCTACAGTGAGATTGCCGTCAAGGGCTAACTTGTAGTGGATAAAAAAAAATGTCAGACTAACTCTTTGTTAAATTTGTTAAGTTAACAATAGATACAATATACGGTTACATAGTTGTGATCCCATTCTCAAGTTCCACATACGGAGCGCTTAGCTTCCTCCATTTTTTTAATTAATTGTGCTAAAAACCAACTATACAGAAATACACTTAATTTATAAATTTACCAATTCTTTAAAATTTTTGTTTTTATGGGGAAGACGGCGAATTCGCCTGAATAATTTTTCATATTTAGGTAACTATAAATAAACAATTAGGAGAAATAATAATCACAAAATAATTTTTTTTTTTTAATTCTATAGAATTTATTTGAAAACGTCATTTCTTAATTTTGTTTTCTATGGCGGAAGGCGAGAAGGCGCAGTTCAATTTGTGTGTTATTTTTTATTTGTGTGTGATTTATATTGTTTTTAATATTTTTAAAACTTATTTTCTTAAAAGGAATTTTTACTTTAGAAATTTTAAATAACTTTTTTTGAAAAGAAACGCATATACTGTTTACATTATAAAACAAGTAAGAAACAATGAATATAGTATAAACTTATAGTTTTTTAACCGACGCACTCGATTCGCTAAAACCGAAATGCCTTTAAAAGACTGGTCAAAAGTGGTGACGTGTTATTCCGCATTGGAAACTACAAAATACTCATATACCAGTAATAAAAGCATGTAATCTCCTCGAATATGACGTGAAATGATACGTTTGTTTAATAAACAGATAATAAATAGAAATTTATCAGTGACTTCAGCAAAACATAGTGATATATAATAACAATATTACAAATTGACCAAGTAAGTGGTTGACTTATTGTGCACTCATGATTTAAACAATTACCTATATTTCAGTAAGAATATAAGCTATTGCTCATGAAAAGTCAGTCGCATCATGATCAAACCATTCTCGGCTCACTACAGAGCACGGATCTCCTCTCAATATGAGAAGGGTTTGGCCATAGTCCACCACGCTGGCCATGTGCGGATTGGCAGACTTGACACGCCTTTCGGAACATTATGGAGAACTCTCAGACATGCAGGTTTCCTCACGATGTTTTCCTTCACCGTTGAAGCAAGTGATATTTTAATTTGTTAAAAAACGCACATAACTTCAATAAGTTATAGGTTCAAACCCCCGATCTCTGATAAGGAGGCGGATATCCTAATCACTAGACTATCATAGCTTCCATATATTACTACATTTATTAGATAGGTACGTTACATGATTTAAGTAAACAAAATCATGTCTTACTGCAATCAACTTTTCGTTACTTTTTAGTCTATACTTAAATTCATAACAAAAACATCCCTTGTATGGGAGTAGGATTCTTTAATATTTAACAAAATTTTATTATACCTACTCTACTTATTACGGTTCACGAGATACAGTCTGCAGAATGAGTCAGTATAACGGTTATAACCGTAAAAAAAACAATCTGTTAAAATAAATGAAATAATAACAGATTTTCTTTTTTAAATATTGTCCGCGTACCTATGTTAAACTAATGAGTAACGGAAATATTGTTAACATTAAATAAGACTGGTAAGAAAATATGGTAACAATAGTTTTAATAACTTAAACTAAAGTAACCGATGTTTAGGTATTTGCGACTTTTTCAAGAGATGGTACAGGGATGTTTTTAATAAAAAAATAACAGATTGGGACCTCAATTTAAATTAAAATACACTTCTTTTGCATTGCTCGCAAACTATTCTAGTTATACCGGTACTCGAAAAATAGTTTCAAACAAACAGACAAGCTGTTGAGCAGTTTTACCTATTATGCATTTAGGTTGTCAATCGCAAATAACTGGGAAAGAGGCAATCGAATAAAGAATATTCGCATTCGGTAGGTAAGCAACGTCGAATCCAAGCAGTTAGTTGATGGATGTCATCCAACCGCAATGGTCGAAATCATATGCTTAGTTGACTCGTATGCAGGAGGCTAGCTTAAAGAATTTAATACCTACATATTTTGTTAAGTTCTCGCGGTGACGTTGTTTAGTAGTATGTTTGCATGAACACCTATCCCCCCAATTTACTCGTTGTAAAACGAGTATCGTTTTACACGATTTCCCTTTTACACGGTTCATAAAGTAACGAAATTCGGAAAATTTCTAAAAATGTAAATTTCGAACATACCTTTTAATAAAAATTTTCGTTTCTATTTTTGAAGTGAACTTATTCTAAAAATGATTTTTTTTTGGAATAACTTCACTACGACATCACGTCATTTTTTGGGCAAACATGTATAAGTATCGCTATGTCTTAAATTAGGGGTTTGGTGTTGTTAAGTTAATGTTATTGCTTCTCCAGGTTAAAATTAACAAAATATATTTAATGTTCAGGAATTGTGTTAAAGTTTTAATATAAGCACAGGTATAGACTGTTGTAGACAAATGCATAAGTTAATCGTCATTATTTAGTCAGTCATCATCATCATCATGAACAACCCATCGCCGGCTCACTACAGAGCACGGGTCTCCTCTCAATATGAGAAGGGTTTGGCCATAGTCCACCACGCTGGCCAAGTGCGGATTCGCAGACTTCACACGACTTTGAGAACATAATGGAGAACTCTCAGACGTGCAGGTTTCCTCACGATGTTTTCCTTCACCGTTGAAGCAAGTAATATTTTAATTTTTTTAAAACGCACATAACTCCGTAAAGTTAGAGGTGCGTGCCCGGGTTCGAACCCCCGACCTCTGATTAGGAGGCTGACGCCCTAACCACTAGGCTATCACCGCTTCACTAGTCAGTAACAAGTGATTTTATCAAAATGTCTGAGAATTGACCCTGTTTGAGTCAGTAAGTACTTACCTTAAACAGTTCATCCAATTGCTCAATATTCTTATCAACCAGTTTCAGTACTTGATCTACTTCCAACACAGAATGGTCCTCCCCATTGACTAGATGCAAATACATATCCGTTTTAGTGTTGTCAACGGAGCCATCTTTATTTTCGTGAACTCTCAAATCGTCGATGTTCACGACAGTGTTCGTTACACGAGCAAGTTTCTCGCGGAAGGTATTGACCTTGTCTCGAATTTCGGAGGGGTGCGCGCGTAAAACGAAACGCACTCTTTGGTCTTCTCGAAGGAGGTATATGAATACATGGGCTTCGTCTTCCAGGCCATCAGTGTCGTTAGCCAGAACCTGAAAACATTCTAAAAGATGAAATGTATAGCTAACATATAAACTTAAAATATTTTGACGACCTCCGTGGTGCTACGCGTTTTCTGTCGCATTATAAAGCTGGAGATCCTGGGTTCGATTCCCGGCTCGATTCTGTTCTAGAAGAAGGCTTCGGCAATGGCTTTTCACCCTACCGAAAAGATATGTCGCCAAGCGATTTAGTTCCGGGATGATGTCGCTTAGAAAGCAATTATGAGTATGGGATTACCATACCTCTACAACTTTAGGTTAGCTGGTTACCATCTTATACTGCATCATCACTTATTATCAGGGCAGATTACCGTCAAGGTTTAACTTATAGTGTATGAAAAATATGCTTAACAATCTTAGAATGCTGCCTGTATTTCAGCTAAGACAAATCAGGCTTAGGGGCATCTACTTGCTGTTGCAGGGACGCCTAATCAGCACCTCAGAATTATAGGTCCCCAAGCTATGTGCTCGAGTGGTGTATAAACTTGGTAACCCTTGTTGTTCTAAAGCTCTTTTTGGTGTAAAATATCTATTGGCACGTTTTGGCTATAAAATCGACCCGCGTGCCCTCACGGCATATAGCATAAAGCTTTCTTATGCCGTAATGCCACCACTTTTGACTCCCTCCCTTGGCATGTTAGCGCATATACCACAGACAATTATATTTTTATGAATTCAATTATATTATTAATTGAATAGTCAGCTAGAGATACTCCAATGTATTGTGCTCTTTGGTCAAGCCGATATCTTGGCTTGGCATAACGATGAGCAGTAAGTACGTAAGGATGTTCTCACTAGCAATTTCTGAACTGGGAATTGCTCAAACGTAAAGAACATGTTTAACGGTGGCGTAAATATTTGACATATTGCATATCTGTCTATGGTTGAAAGCAATTTATTTCTCTATAAATACTCGGATCTATTAAAAAGTTATGTTATTTAATATTAATTACCTTAAAATCAAAATATCCCTTCATTCCTTTCTGCGGGTCGAAGTTGAGTGAAACAGCGCCAGTTTCGACGTCAACTAAAAATGGCGATACTGCCAGGTTCTCCAAACCCTCCGTCAAAGTTTCTTTTACATCTCCAATGAGGTAGTAAGTAATTTTTGCGTTCGCACCTTCGTCTAGGTCTGTGGCCTATGAAAAATTATGAATTTTACCTTTATTACAGGTTGTTAAAATAACACGGTGTGTATTCTATTCCAGTTAAAGTATGTAATTTAAGTTATCCTATTGACGGGTTTACAGATACACCTATCTTTGTCTACTCATTAATTTCTTAAGTATGCATTACTCACAGATTATAAAATAACTTATAATACAAAAATCCTAAGCAGTCATACTCTGTGAAAATGGAGCAGTGTATAGCATAATGTCTGTGTTATCAAGAATGAAACATTATTCAATATCGACGAGAGTACAGATCTTTAATAAGTTACGTATAAGAATACGTAAGAAATTCATCCAGTATAATACCAACTAGATAAAATTTTTGGATAGTACTTAAAAATATTTGCGTTATTTAATCACCACATCTAACTACTACACTACTTTACTTACCTTTACATGCATGAACTCGATACCAAAATCAGCTTCCGTAGTGACGCCTCCAGTAAATATCTTGCTAGAAAACTGTGGGCTATTGTCGTTGACATCATTCACCAAAATATGAACCTTCAGCGCACTGTTCCCGTACAAGTTTTCATCGTACACTGGCTTGATCAAACAATCCTCCGTTGCCAGTATTGTGAGCAAATATTGACCTTTCTCTTCTCTATCCAGAGATTTAGATGTAAGGCTATAAGAATATTTAATGGTTAGATAATTTGTCTACCGGCTGAAAAAATTGTGTGTAAGATTCAAAATCTTATACTTTGTACGTTTATACGTTTGTAGTTGAATACAGAATGACATAAACGCCCTACTTTCAACAACTTTTTTAGTTTTGAATGTTTGATTGAAATTTGTGTACTTTATTAACAGGGCTGATTTTTCAATTGCCAAATTTATCAGTTAAAATAGTCCAGAGACGACACACAGACAAATTATGTATTACACAATATCTTTACATACAAAAAGATTTGCCATGACTGTCAATACCAGATCAAGCAACTGGACGGACATCTGTTCATTGAAATACCATCCTTCTTACCACCTATGCAATGAAACTGGCACCAATGAAGAATATTATTTCTTAGGGTATAAATAGGCAGTGGCGTGCACAGTTTCTTTCAGGGTAAGCAGACAAAAGCCTCGATATGAAAAAAAAAATCTGATATGGTTTTTTCGTATAGACAGTGCTTTTAAGCATGTTTGTTTTCCAACATTACCGCAGCACAGATTTCTCACGAATTTATCGGGAGAAATCTGATAACATTTCTCCGAAGGTACCAGGGTTATGAAGTGCCGTATAGGATACAAGATAACTCACCGATGCGTGTTCCTGTCAACATCAAACATGCTATCTTCGTTCCCCTCAACGATGTAATAGCATACAGGCAACACTGGCTCATCCCCTCTATCTATCTCATCTCTCTCTATCACGCTGGGTAAGTAAGTGTTAAAATCCTTAACGTTTTCGGTGATGTTCAAATGTATGTGTTTATATGGGAACCTCGGACGGTAGTTGTCAACATTTTGCACGTAGATTGTCAGATCGAGGTCAGAACTAAGGGGTGTTGGTAGACCGAGGTCGTATGCTTCTATTCTTAGCTTAAATTAAAAAAAAAACAAGTTTTATCGGTTGTCTTGAATCTTTTGAAACAAGCAGGTTATAATTACTAATTAAATTTAAAATAAGAATACCTATCGAATGGACAGAAGCATATTTATACGTATTTTGAACGCTGGGAAAATTGTTTACGTCCAAGTCTTGTTGATATTGGAAAAATAATTGAAAATGCCTTAGGGGTAGTAGGGAAAAAAAATTTTGGAAGAGTACACACGTAATTTGCAATTTTAAATATTTTATTTTGGCCTATAATTTACCTGATACGTAGTCTGTTTATCTCGATCAAGTGAGCGAGCTGTCCTTAAGGCCCCACTCGTAGCGTGTAAGGAAAAGGCCCTCCAAGAGCCTTGCGCGTCCTGTCTCAGTCTATAGCGAACGGCCCCATTAGGACCAATATCCGCATCGATTGCATGGACCTCCAAAACTGTGGTACCTATTGTTGCATTCTAAAAAAAAGTTTCATATTGGCTATATTGGCGTTATTAACTCTATTGGCTTTCTGTTGTGTTATTATAATGAACACTATAATGGCTGTAGCATTGCGGAAGTCATAAGATTTCCAAAAGTTCATTATAATTCAAACAAATTTTCTAACTTTTCAGTATTAACACGACTAATAACATATTAAGTATAATTGGACTCAGAGTTCACAGTTAAGAGGGTGTTTAAAACTCATAATTTAATAGCTAGTGTACCGGAAGGTTTAATAAAGTACCAGGAAATTCTAAAATCAATAATGGACGTGCATCTCATTAATTATTTCTACATGCCATAAAATATAACCTATACATCGAAAGCTTATATTTTACACAAAAATGTTTATTTGTGTCTTGCTACTTTGTTTCTTTGCTTTAAATTAAATTAATTACTGAACCCAATCAAATTTCTATACCATTATTAGAATATTGGTTAGATATACCATAATTTGAATATATGAAGTCACATATAATATATTATACAAGTAACTTAATTTCAGACTGAATGAAATCTTATTATCACTGATATAATTCGATTTTATTTACTTTTTTGTTATCTCGGGGTAAAAATGCTTTCGAATAGTGACTTTCGAGTTATTAAATTTGTTCAGTAGATTAAGAGTTTGTCGATTAAAAATAAACAAAAAAGTCCTTCCTATTTATTATCTGACATTTAATATGGAGACGGATGATTTGAAGATTCATTTCGAGTTAGCTTTTATACAATATATTGGGCGCGTTTTGTACGATTAAAGTAGGTATAAGAATCTCTAGACTACTCTAAAAAAGGATAAAAACTTACCTCGGGTACTTTGATAGTGACATTTTGAGGTGGGTGGACGAATATTGGCGCGTGGTCATTATAATCTGTGACGCATAGCTGCAGCTCCCCCCTCACCACGTTTGCGGGAATGCCAAGGTCACGCGCTTCCACGATCAAAGTGTAGTTGCCGAATCTATCTTTCAGGGACTGTTTAGCAAAAAGGCGGCCGGTATTCGCATCGCCCCCGACTTGCTCAAAACGGAATAGATCTGGTAAAGAGTAAATATTTATGATAAGAATAATATTAGCGGACCAACTGAGAAACTCTTTGGCCATTGGCATCAATCCAATGGCCAAAGAGTTTACCCGCTGATGGCGCAAGATGGGAAGGAGGTTACTCCTTTGATTTTACGACCCGCGTCATCATAATAGTAATTTTATTACACCTTACAAGTACCATTGGTCTACTAATAAAAGTGTAAAATTTAGTAATGCATTTTAAAGATGTAATTTTAACGGAATTTGTACACTTTGGATTTTGCCAATACTAGTAGTAAAGCCGAAATTTTGATATACACTTTATAGCTGGCCTAAGTGATTGTTGTAGACGTGTAAAAAAATATCCTTGTTTTTTTTATTGTTATTACATCATGATCAACCCATTACCGGCTCACTACAGAGCACGGGTCTCCTCTCAATATGAGAAGGGTTTGGCTATAGTCCACCACGCTGGCCATGTGCGGATTGGTAGACTTCACACGCATTTGAGAACATTATGGAGAACTCTCAGGCGTGCAGGTTTCCTCACGATGTTTTCCTTCACCTTTGAAGCAAGTGATATTTTAATGTTTTAAAAACGCACATAACTCCGAAAAGTTAGAGGTGTGTGCCCGGATTC
The DNA here is from genome assembly GCA_928268935.1 of Lasiommata megera. Lineage (NCBI taxonomy): Eukaryota > Metazoa > Arthropoda > Insecta > Lepidoptera > Nymphalidae > Lasiommata > Lasiommata megera. The sequence goes on along the minus strand of OV743315.1, from coordinate 13,230,129 downwards.
GAACCGCCGACCTCTGATTAGGAGGCTGACGCCCTAACCACTAGGCTATCACCGCTTCCGTATTGTTATTTAATGCAACGGAATTTAAACGCTTTACTGTCTTGCAGTCGGGCATTTGACCAAATCAAATTCTCTTATAAAGCCGACATTTTGATATGCATTTTATAACTGGCCTAAGTGATTGTTGTAGACATGTCAAACAATATCCTTGTATTTTTTTTTATTATTATCTTACACACAAAATAAATAACTGCAAAACGTAAGTTTGCAGTTTGGAATTAACCGTACCCATTTCGTCTCACAAGCAATATCGATAAAATACTAGTAATTCCAATTTTGTGTTCAATAACTCACCATGTCCTTTCCCTGCTACAAGATGAAACTGGACTCGTCCATTAGGATTGGTGTTATCATCTGCATCAGTTGCCGATACAGAAACGATAGCTTCCCGATGATTGTGAAACTCTGTTATAGTCGTGCACTCCGATGGCAGGTTGAGTATGGGTGGATTATCGTTTACGTCTTCTACTTGCACACTAAGAAGTATATCATTTTATATATCCAAATATTATTAATAATTTTTAAGACATTGTGATGATTGAGTAACTAAGGTTACTTTAAAGTATTTTAATAGCATTAGCATTTTAAAAAATTAAAATATCACTTGCTTCAACGGTGAAGGAAAACATCGTGAGGAAACCTGCACGTCTGAGAGTTCTCCATAATGTTCTCAAAGGCGTGTGAAGTCTGCCAATCCGCACATGGCCAGCGTGGTGGACTATGGCCAAACCCTTCTCATTGAGAGGAGACCCGTGCTCTGTAGTGAGCCGGTAATGGGTTGTTCATGATGATGATGATGAATAGCATTAGCTTAAAAACTAAATCACAGTACTCTTGATAGTAGAAACATATTAAAAGTATTTTCGTCACATCACGGGCAGCGAGTAAACGTCACCTGATGTTAAGGGATCACTGTCGCCCACCAGAGACCATCCCCTCCATCTGCTTCTTTGCATTGCCAGCTGCAATCATGTTCAACGGGTAATGCAAAGAAGCAGATTAGTGGGATGACCTGCTCGGTTTCTACTCGGCATCATACCGAAAAGCTAAATTGTTTGGCGGTATGTCTGTCAATAGGATGGTCGAACTTAGGACCTTTCACTGTATGACACGATATCGTTGTCGTCTATAATATTATTTGAGCTTGAAATGTTGAGACAAGAAATAGCCATTTCGTAAAATCATGTTTTGAACGCAAATTTTCTCTCAAAATAAAACTCTTTATTCATTTTCTACAAATCATTTTCAAAACTTTACAATAAGATTGTTTAAAGGAAACTTACATAATCTGTTTGAAAGCGTTCCTGCTCTCCCCACTTAGGTAGCCAAACTGATAGTTGTCCCATGCTTCTACTACAAGGTTATACGAAGGTTGCGTTTCTCGATCCAACCAGTCTGATACCTTTAGTGCTCCAGTGTCTGCGTTTATTAGAAACTTTCCCTGAAAGTTAAATCCATGTTTAGGATAAGTACTTCAAGTTAGAAACTTGTTCTTAGCTGAGTATTTTGTGTCCAATCAAAACAGAATCTCCGAAGTACAATGTCAACGACATCAACTCCAAACCGTTTGTTATGATACGTCAACGCATACCCATAGATGCATGATAATTGCATGAACAAATGTAAAAGCGAATATAATTTGTACTTGTGAATATGGTGGGTCTATTATTCAGGACTGGCAGTTTAAAACGGTGATAGTTCAGTGCATAACACTTTTCCTTTCGTGGGAGCAATTCCCAGCCCGTACTTAACGATTAAAGTTAACGATTTTAAATTAAATATCACTTCCTATACCGGAACTGGAAAACATTGTAAGGATACCTACGCCTGTGAAGTCAATCTGCACTTGGTTATATTGGACTAAGGCTACAACCATTCTCATGTTGAGAGGAGATCTCACCCAGTAGTGGGATGGTAATGGGTTTATAATGATTATGATTATGGCCCGTGCCATGGTTACCATTACGCCAGCAAATGAAGTCAGTGCGGCATTGCAACGCGTAAACTACTCCTTACCTCGTCTTGCTTGTTAAAAGTTACTATGCTGTAGAACTATAGGGTGTGGCAAATACCATACTGATTCGAATCGTATCGTATGGATCGATCTAAAATCATCTTCTCGGATTAAAAATACTTCATGAAAAGGTAATGCGGAAGGATATCTTATTTAAGTTCATAGAATACCTTACCTGCGTAGTAACTCTGTCGAGAAGATAAGTAACTTTTCCGTACTCCCCGGAATCAGCGTCCCTCGCTATGATATTCGCTATGGTTGTGCCGGGTTCCGCGTCCTCCTTTATTCGATATTCGAATGGTGACATTTCGAAAACGGGATTGTTGTCGTTTTCGTCTAACACCTAAAATATTTTGAACTTATTAAACTAAGGCACCCTTAACTTGAAAAATGTTATTCATTATGTTGCAGCATTTCAAAGTTTAATAAATTGACAATATAAAGTAAATGTCGAAGAAAAACGTCATGTAAACAAGTCTGGCGGAATGGAATCAATGGACTAGCATGAAGAGGTATAAGGCTTTTTTAACGCGACTATTTATACCAGTTGAAATATCACAAGCTTGGATAGAAAAATTGGGTACAAGAATAAAAACTTGAAATACAGTCAACATTAAGTAGAAATCTCATTTATCGAAACAAACTAAGCCGTTTGAGTAACTGCTTACTTGCTTAAGGTTAGTGCCGCGTAAAAGATCTCGATCTTTATTCGACCGTAAAAGCATACTAACCTGTATAAACAAATCCACCACAGCATATCTTGGAGGTAGGCCGGTATCCACCGCTTTCACAGTGAGATTTAGCCACGAATGTGTTTCATGGTCTATTTTGCTTGCTACCACCAATTCACCCGTCGCGCTTTCCATGTGAACTAGATTAAGTAGCTCTTCAGGTCCTAAAAAAATACAATGAATTACAACGGTACCTTCTACTATAAATTTTAATTTAGGAAACATAATATTGAATTTGGTGGTTAGGACGTCCGCCTGCTAATCAGAGGTCAGGGGTTCGAACCCCGACACCTCTAACTTTTCGGAGTTATGTGCGTTTTTAAACCATTAAAATATCACTTGCTTCAACATCGTGAGGAAACCTGCATGCCTGAGTTTTTATAATGTTCTTAAAGGCGTGTGAAGTCTGCCAATCCGCACATGGCCATGTGTAGACAATGGTCAAACCCTTCTCATAATGAGAAGAGACCATTCTGCAGTGACCCGAGAATTATAAATTTTATCATAAATTTAGGAAAAATAATGTTGAATTTTACCTGCCTTATAAAGCAAATTGAGATTTAGGAGATTTAAAGTGGTATTTAAATGCTGGGGTGCGATGGAAGCGTACACATATATTGTAACATTTATAAAACTTTAATGATCTGTGGCGATTTATAGAATAACCTTACCTTCAAGAAAATACTTCATCGTCCGATTTTTATCAGCATCATCGGCTATTACAGTTTCGATGTGCATGCCGTTCTTAGAGTTTTCTGTAATGGACGTCTTGTAGAAGGGCTTTCTGAATTTTGGATTGTTGTCATTTTCATCTTCCACTATTATGGTTAAAGTCGCTGACGCAGTTTGTAGCGGACCGCCGTCTATGGCGGCCATGTCTTCCACCGTGATAGTTAGTTTTATAACTTCTACTTTCTCTCTGTCTAGTAATCTATCAAAGGATTTTGAGTTTAGTTGAAAGTTATTCCAATGAAAGAATTTGAAAGTGAAAACTAAAAATCGCTATTTGTCATAATGTTCTTGCAAACCTCAGAATTTAGTTTTTTTTTGAAAGTATATATTGTATACTATATTAGCTAAATTCTGAGGTTTGCCGCTGAGGAGAGATCAAATTGCCTTGTTTGTCTATTGAATCATTAACTCGGGAAGGGTCTGGCCTAAAGTTGTAATTGTTTTACTACATTACACAAACCCAACGCCACTGGTTAGAGAGAACGTTTGTTGAACGGTTGTGGCACAGTGTTTGGCTATGATGTTACACCAAGTGCGCAAATATATCGCGCTTGGTTCAAACTGTTTTTAAACTTCAAATTACTTTTTGGCTTGTTTTACTACTAAATAGTGCAGTTAAGTATAAAAACAATACAAAATTCATAATGAAGTTTTCTGAAAATTATTCAGCCCCAGTAGGAGTTATGAGATGGAATTTTTCTCTATTGTGACAAGCTTAGAACGTGAACGTCGGGTATCTTCGTCGGACTTCCACCCGATAACAAAATAACGATAGCGCGTTTCGCAGTCCCGATCCGCATTGAGGTTTCTAAATTTTAAGACCCTCTCACTTATACAGATTGTTTTGGGCAAGAACTATCTTACTAAAGACATGAAGATAAAACCTCACTTGACAATTCTTAAGGTGCCATCCACGGTGTTCAAATCCCAAAGCGACAGATAATCGTACTCAGTTATAGGTACAGGCACTCCATCCTCATTCTTAGCATAACTTGCTGTTTTGTCCAAAGCGAATCGAAGTACTGGCTGCTCATCTAAATCGTAAGCTTGTGCTCGATATATTGCTGTGCCAACCTAGGAATATAATAACCATAATATAATTTCTTTATAATGGCAACTAGGCCAAACAAAAAAACAAATATTAACAATACTAAAAATTAAATTGAACTCGAGCCGTCAGTTCCCGATCTACATGCAATTTAAAAAACTAAAGATAATGATATAACGCGACACAATTTATTTTTATCTTATTTTCAGTCATAAACACTGAAACCTTTTTATAAGTGCTACAAATATTTTTATATTTGCTCTGTCTGTAGTTAGGTGTAGAAACAACAGTCACAAAACTGTCGTGAGTGAATTTGATATGTAAATTATACACGTGCGGACTCGCGTGAATTATTGTAGGATTATACCCTTACTTAACGATACAGTAAATTTCCGCATGTTTATTTGAGACAAACGATGAGGAACATCAAGTACAGTCCCGGAATGACACGGAGTCAACGTCCCCCCCCCCCCTTCCCCAACTGTTGCCACTCAGATTGTATGGCTCAGTGCGTTCTGCACAGCACGCGAGCAAGCTCATGAATAAGGATGATCCAAAGATGAAGATAATTCACGTGATTCCAGCCGTGTATAATTTAGATATAGAGCTATGGATTTTGTATAAAGTGTGCTGTGGTACAAAGTTCAGTCTCCTGTCCAAAGACGAAACCATTAAACTTTGGTATTTAGATTGTGATTTGTTGAATGTTGACGATAATTTTTCTACGATATTTACATACATTAGAATTTTATTACATGCGATTTGTGACTGACCTGTGTGTTCTCAATAATATGTACTATCCCTGGTTCAAGCAAGATCGGTGGTTTATTGTTCACATCAACAATAGTTATATTGACTATAACCGCTGCACTCAGTTGATGGTCTCCTATACCACCGTCGATCGCCACCTAGGAAACGTACAAGTAAATTAACGTGGAAATAAATTACAATAAACCATTCTCTGCATGCCATGGAGATCGAATAACAAAACTACAGCTTTAAATAACAGAATTAATTTATACGGGAATAGAAGTTATACTCTAGAGAATCCAATAATGTTTATTGATATTAATAAGAAATGAATTGGTATTTGAACAAAATTAATAATTAATTCTAAGATCTTTGTAGTCAAGTTTGATGTGCAGTAGACATGTTATTGGAACATGATATATACGCATTCGTTAGGGTGGTGATTTGGCTTTTGGCCTTCTTTTCCAGGGGATCGAGTACGAGTAAAACAAAGGTTTAAAGTATATCTTCTATTGCCCACAATGAAAGCGAATGCAATAAAGCTTATGGTTATGACATTAATAAGAAATTAATTGGTATTTTAAAGCTATTATTAATTCATTCTAATGATTTTTGTAGTCAAGTTCGATGCATAGTAGGCATTTTTGGAGCATTATATATACGCATCTATTGAGGTGGTGATAGCTTAGTAATTTTGCCTTTGGCCTTCTTTTCCAGGAGATAGAGTTCGACGGAAGATTGCACGTGTAATTTTTGGGAGTTATGCGCGTTTTTAGTTTAATTGTGTTAATGGTCAAGGTCATAACATCGCGAGAACTTCAGGCAGGCCTAAGAGTTTTCCAATACGTTCTCAAAGGCGTGTGAAGACTACTATTCCACCTTTATCCAGTGTGGTGGATTACGGCCAAAACCCTTCTCATACCGAGTGGACCCGCGTCCTATAATGGAATGGCAATGAGTTGATAATGATTATAATCCATACCGAATATCTCGCATGGCAGGAGCAAGAATTTAATAAGAAGTAATAAAATTCTCACCACAGTCAGAGTGTATTTCGTGCTCTTCGGATCCGTTCTATCGGGGTCCAGCGTTGAACCGTTAGCTACTGAAATGAGTCCAGTGCGAGAGTCGATCACGAATTTATCGCTGGCGCCGCGTTGGATTCGATACACTACACGATTGTTGGGCGATGATCCGTCACCGTCGCGCGCTTTTACCTAATTATAAGTTATGGGTTGAATTAAATCTGTTGGAATTCACTGGCTCAAAATATTCGATAGGTTAACTATCTTGATGTGAACTGTGATTTGCAGATATTGACAATGCAAATATTTTTGCAATCCTACGGGCTAAGTCTGGTATTGCAATTATCAGTGATCTCAGAAGTACTAATGGAAAAAAAGAAAATGAAAAAGAAAATATTGGGCACATTAAAAATTCTGTGCATGCTTTTGTGACGAATTATTGTGTAAAACTAAACAACTTTAATGGGAACATCGACAAGTGCGTTTGCTTAGAGTGGGTAACAACGGAAATTTTATTTATTACAACATTGTTAATGAAAGTTTTAAATGATGTCGCAGAGAGGCTGGACCTATTCAGTTGTAATCTGAGTGAACTCACAAGTGAAATCATGGATGATATGTTACCGGAATATTTAAATTTAGGCAATTTATATATACATATATATTAGGCTACTCTAGCAAATTGGGTTTTTTTCCTGTTAAGCTAGAATAAGAGGAGATAAATAAATAAATAAATGTTTCTTTATTACAATAACGTAATGGGTCACTAGTCAACTGTTGTAAATATAAGTGATTAAAAACAAGAAATCTGAATAGAAGAAATGATTGTGCAATGTGCAAAAACAGATCTCAGTGCAGCGGTGTTGTCTGTAACCGCATTGTTTCAAATTAAAATCGAACTGATTATTTTCGGAGAATTTTAAACTAATATTTGTCAATTAAATAATCTGAATTCAGAAAACTTCCCTTATAATGTTCATATTGGTTTCATGTTATCTGAATTAGACCTCTCGCTTGTTTTTTTATTACCTCAAGGACACTAGTTCCGCCTGGCATATCCTCTGGGATGGATCGCTTATAAATCATCTGTGAGAAAAGTGGTGCATGGTCATTCACGTCTTGCACGTATATCGTAACGGGTACGATCGATGAAAGAGGCGGTGTGCCGAAGTCACGAGCTCTAACCTACATAAAAATTTCAGTGTGAAAATTTTGTTTTGGAGACTTAGCTACTATTAAAATAAAAAGATTGGTTAGTTGTTTGATTTTATTAATCGTAAGCCGAAAAATATTTTGCATTTAATTTTTTCCCCCCTGTTAATTAAACCATAGCTATTTTATAACCAACACTCTATTTTAATGGTCATAACTGTTGCACATCACAAATGAAAAAAGTTTCCATCCCACTTCTGATATTTTATTCAACGAAATAGCTCGGTAATGAACACAATAATAGATGATGTTTAAATTGTTGAACGAACGTCTAAATATTATGATAAATTATACCATTACAGTAAATGGTTTTCCAATTCATATATAACGTTTGAATTAAATATGAACATAAAAAAAACGGAATATCAACGTTTATTACAAAATACAAATAAATAATCTAGATTTTTATATTGCGACTTACAGTTAAATGTATGGGTCGGATATTACTGTTATCGCCAGGTATTTGTTCAAAGTCAAGACCATCGACTGGGGTGATGATACCTAAGTTAGGATCTATTGAGAAGTTGTTTTTATAATCGCCTCCCACTATTGAATATTCCACGTAACTGTTTTTTGTGCCTGAAATATAAATTAATGAATAAAATAACATTTATTTAAAAAAATTAGGATTACAATAATTCAAAACTGTGAGTGAACTGGCAAGACCTTAAATGACGCTTCAATGAATTAAAAATATCATCAGCTTCAGAACTCAGTATTGGGTTTCACTGTCAAGAAAATCTTAATACCCGGACTAACAATGTTTCACCCTTCATGTGTTTGAGAGAAAGTTAAGTCGTCGACGCCGGTTATTATAAGTAATGTTATAATAACTTGAGCAACGAAGGAGCTCAAATGATTGAAGCTCCTAATCTCCTCAAAGCTCCAGACCAGTGCCAATGCGAGGAAGATTAGTAGCTAGAAGGCTACAGGTACTCGTATATTAGTATATAGAATGGCACAAATGAAGATTACTGTCTTACCATTTAAATCGATATCTCTTGCTTCCAATACAAGTGGATTTTCAAATTCTTTTTCGTTCTCCAATAGCCTCGCTTCGTATTTGTTCGCGAGAAACATAGGTGCGTTATCGTTTGCATCTTCAATGTTTATTATTAGTTGGACGGTGTTTCGGTTTCCTTTGCCCTTTTAAACAACTTTTTATTAATCTATAGTCTACATAAACAAATATCAAATTCAAATTCCAAAATAGCTTTGTTCATGTAAACCTATTACAGGCATCTACGAAGCGTTCATATTTCATATATTTTTCGTTATTTTAATTTGTGAGGTGATGGTGATAACTACACTCGCCAACTTAAAACTAAAGCTAAGAAGGTGCATATAAGATTTTACTCATTTGCCTGTGTTTTCGAAATAGTAACTGCCAACTTGTCAACTCTATATTATACTGCGTGAATTCAATGAATTTGGTTCAATTTAGATTTGTAATTCTTTTTTTTTTAATAAAATATAGGTATGCATATGATATAAACGTGTTCATTTACCTGATCATCTCTCGCTTCAACAGTCAGGTAATGCCTAGATATAAGTTCCCGGTCAAAGCTATCATCGCCGGCTTCTTTTACTGTGATAACGCCTGATATCGGATTCAGGAATAATCTGTAATGTATAATAAATTAAGTTATAGTTTTGTTGTACAGGTTTTGACGACCGTCCGTTCCGTGGCGCAGTGTGCGCGCTGTCTCTTTATATAGTTCGATTCCCGGCTCGAGTCTGGTCTGGTGGGAGGCTTCGGCCGTGGCTAGTTCCCACCCTACCGACAAAGACGTGTCGCCAAGCGATTTAGCGTTCCGGCACGATGTCGCGTGGAATCCAATCAGGAGCATGGGTTTACCATACTCCTAACAGGTTAGGCCCCTACCATCCTAGACATCAAGGCTAACTTGTATTGTATATAAAAATAATATATATATCATTTAATAATTTTGGTCAGAAGTTGCTAATTATTACAGGTTTGTTTAGCGCTTTGGAGTGATTTACTTCTGTCAATTTTCTCGAGGATATATGTCTTAAAATCTAGACGGTACCACGCAGTCTTTAAATGATTTTTTTACTAAGATCGGAATTATTCGTCCTTGGGGAATGAGTCTTTGATATGATATGAATAAAAAGTACTTACAAATGAGCAATGCTGCCTCCTAAACTTGTGTATCGAATGCCTCTAGTGCCGTAGTTATCTGAATCTTGGTCAAAGGCTTGGACCCAAGCAACTGTAGTGCCTACGCCACAATTCTCCGGTATAGACACTGTATATAAAGATTCTGTGAACTCCGGGAAGTTGTCATTTTCATCCTTTATGTGTACCATTATCGGGACAACACTGTAAAATAAATAATAAGTGTCCACTAAAAATTACAAAATTTGTCAAAAGCATTCAATGTCATATATATTTTCATTCATATTATATTATTAGCGACCTATTAGCGTCGACTTAAGTTATTAGGCATGCTGTAGTTACCTCTAAATTGATTTATATGTATATCCAAGGTTATTAAAATGTCTATTTTTTTTTTACATATAATTCTGTTGATGGCGCTTTGAATAAATAAATGTATAATACTTTGCTCTAGCGCGAATTATACCTTGCCCTCATAGCAGCTCTGCTACGCCACATCTTATTAGTAGTTGACTTAATTGATTTGTTAATTCAAAATACCATATACCAGTCATATATAATCTTACTACAAAAAGTGTATTTGTTAGTTTGTCGGAAGCTGAAGACTACAGCTTGAGTAGTATGTTTAAACCTGGTAATGTTGAAAAGTTAAGCACGGTCACATTTATACAGAAGCTGTGATAGCCTAGTGGTTAAGGACGTCCGCTTCCTAATAGGAGGTCGGGGGTTCGAACCCGGGCACGCACCTCTAACTTTTCGGATTTATGTGCGTTTTTAAGCAATTAAAATATCACTTGCTTCAACGGTGAAGGAAAACATCATGAGGAAACCTGCATGCCTGAGAGTTTTCCATAATGTTCTCAAAGGCATGTGAAGTCTGCCAATCTGCACATGGCCAGCGTGGTGGACTATGGCCAAACCCTTCTCATATTGAGAAGAGACCCGTGCTCTGTAGTGAGCCGATAATGGGTTGATCATGATGATGATGACATTTATACATGATATATCATATTACCTCATTTTGGGATCTTTGGAAACAATTTCTTTGGCAACTATACTAAAATTCATAACAGTAACTTTCTCATAATCCAAGTATGATGGATTGTTAACTCTTATTAAAAACGATGCTTCATTAATGCCTTTGAAAGGTGTGACGTCAAACACACCATTGTCACCCACGAGATAAAGTTCAAACGTTCCATTTTTACCCTGAAATAAGGAATCTTATTAATAATCATATTATTTAGAAGTCATAACTCATTATCATTATTCTCAATCTATCTATACCATGTGCAGAATAGGATACCTGACTAAGTTTGTTGTGGGCTTCTTCTTAGACCGGGGCGCGTTTGGAACCCTCATAGGTTTAGTTTTAAGTTTACAAATGTTATCTTTTAAATAGTTATCACCATCAAATCACTAGTATGTAAATTATTGACGCGTCAAAAGCGCCTTTTAAAGGACTATTTCAATAAAGATTATTTGATTTGAATTTGGAGAGGATTTCGATCTAAGCCACCAGTTCTTGTTATTACTATAAATATATACTAGCATGTCGTCAGAGCTATGAGACTGGATGCATGCATATATTTTAACAACGAAGAAGATATACTTTAATGATTGCCAATCTTAGTTACAAGATGGCACTAAAAGAAGAAAAGAAGATATATCTTAAGCACAGAAATTATGTATGAAATAGCCAGTTGCTTACAAGTGTGTGGAAAGTTTGATTTTTTAAACAATTTTTTTCAGTTTTCATAAACTACTATTGTTAAGAGGAAACTTTGTATGTAAGTCTGTTTGTGCATATTTGTTACACTACTACTATTTTCTATATCAGACGGTTCAATTCAATAAATGACAATCAATCATTGGTTAGCTAGCTATATTTTGCCATAGCCTGGCACATAAGTGGAATGTTATGTTTTTTTTTTTTTTATTCACCACAAGTTAGCCCTTGACTGCATCTTACCTGATGGTGAGTGATGATGCGGTCTAAGATGGTAGCGGGCTAACATGTTAGGGGTATGGTAAACTCATACTCCTAATTGGTTTCTACACGACATCGTGCCGGAACGCTAAATCGCTTGGCGACACGTCTTTGTCGGTAGGGTGGTAACTAGTCACGGCTGAAGCCTCCCACCAGACCAGACTCAAGCCGGGAATCGAACCCAGGACCTCCAACTTTAAAATGCAACAGCGCACGCGCTGCGTCACGAAGGTCGTCTAAACCACCAGTTTTTGTTATTACTATAAAGATATATTAGCATGCCGTCAGAGTCATGAAACTAGATGTTCTAACTCTTAGCTGGTAAATTTTTGTTTTGCATATACCTTAAGCACAAAAATTATGTATCAAAGGCGATAGATAGCCAGTTGCTTACAAGTGTGTGGAAAGTTTGATTGTTTAAACAATTTCTTTTAGTTTTCATAAACTACTATTGTTAAGAGGAAACTTTGTATGTAAGTCTGTTTGTGCATATTTGTTACACTACTACTATTTTCTATATCAGATGGTTCAATTCAATAAATGACAATCAATCATTGGTTAGCTAGCTATAGTTTGTTGTTAGTTGGCACATAAGTGGAATGTTATGTGAATGAATATACTCACAGATATATATTTTATGATCAAAATTTGCACTTAGCTTACCTGGTCATAATCAATCATTGGTTAGCTAGCTATAGTTTGTTGTTAGTTGGCACATAAGTGGAATGTTATGTGAATGAATATACTCACAGATATATATTTTATGATCAAAATTTGCACTTAGCTTACCTGGTCATAATCAATCATTGGTTAGCTAGCTATAGTTTGTTGTTAGTTGGCACATAAGTGGAATGTTATGTGAATGAATATACTCACAGATATATATTTTATGATCAAAATTTGCACTTAGCTTACCTGGTCATAATCAATCATTGGTTAGCTAGCTATAGTTTGTTGTTAGTTGGCACATAAGTGGAATGTTATGTGAATGAATATACTCACAGATATATATTTTATGATCAAAATTTGCACTTAGCTTACCTGGTCATAATCAATCATTGGTTAGCTAGCTATAGTTTGTTGTTAGTTGGCACATAAGTGGAATGTTATGTGAATGAATATACTCACAGATATATATTTTATGATCAAAATTTGCACTTAGCTTACCTGGTCATAATCAATCATTGGTTAGCTAGCTATAGTTTGTTGTTAGTTGGCACATAAGTGGAATGTTATGTGAATGAATATACTCACAGATATATATTTTATGATCAAAATTTGCACTTAGCTTACCTGGTCATAATCAATCATTGGTTAGCTAGCTATAGTTTGTTGTTAGTTGGCACATAAGTGGAATGTTATGTGAATGAATATACTCACAGATATATATTTTATGATCAAAATTTGCACTTAGCTTACCTGGTCATAATCAATCATTGGTTAGCTAGCTATAGTTTGTTGTTAGTTGGAACATAAGTGGAATGTTATGTGAATGAATATACTCACAGATATATATTTTATGATCAAAATTTGCACTTAGCTTACCTGGTCATAATCAATCATTGGTTAGCTAGCTATAGTTTGTTGTTAGTTGGCACATAAGTGGAATGTTATGTGAATGAATATACTCACAGATATATATTTTATGATCAAAATTTGCACTTAGCTTACCTGGTCATAATCAATCATTGGTTAGCTAGCTATAGTTTGTTGTTAGTTGGCACATAAGTGGAATGTTATGTGAATGAATATACTCACAGATATATATTTTATGATCAAAATTTGCACTTAGCTTACCTGGTCATAATCAATCATTGGTTAGCTAGCTATAGTTTGTTGTTAGTTGGCACATAAGTGGAATGTTATGTGAATGAATATACTCACAGATATATATTTTATGATCAAAATTTGCACTTAGCTTACCTGGTCATAATCAATCATTGGTTAGCTAGCTATAGTTTGTTGTTAGTTGGCACATAAGTGGAATGTTATGTGAATGAATATACTCACAGATATATATTTTATGATCAAAATTTGCACTTAGCTTACCTGGTCATAATCAATCATTGGTTAGCTAGCTATAGTTTGTTGTTAGTTGGCACATAAGTGGAATGTTATGTGAATGAATATACTCACAGATATATATTTTATGATCAAAATTTGCACTTAGCTTACCTGGTCATAATCAATCATTGGTTAGCTAGCTATAGTTTGTTGTTAGTTGGAACATAAGTGGAATGTTATGTGAATGAATATACTCACAGATATATATTTTATGATCAAAATTTGCACTTTGCTTACCTGGTCATAATCAATCATTGGTTAGCTAGCTATAGTTTGTTGTTAGTTGGAACATAAGTGGAATGTTATGTGAATGAATATACTCACAGATATATATTTTATGATCAAAATTTGCACTTTGCTTACCTGGTCATAATCAAACACTTCGGGCACACCTTCTTGTAAGAATGTAATAGGCGTATTTTGCTGAGCATTCTCTATTACCTCACCCACATATCTGAGGCTCCTGAATCTTGGTTTCTCATCATTCACATCTGTGACTATGACTGTCACTTCAGTAGTTGCGCTGGGTAAAGGCGACACCATGTGAGATTCCTCAGTAGCCTAAAAAACACACTATATTATTGTACATATATATACACTTAAAGATAATACCTACATAAAACCTTCATAACATTGGTACCTTTTGAACCCTCCTAGCAGTAGTTAACAATTATTTTAAATTAACAAATATATTTATCAACATTACCCAACATGTATGAAATATATAAGCGCTTTTCACAGGTTCATTTCAATAAAGAAGTTAAGGCTCCTACACACTATGCCGGCGGCACAGCCGGCGGGTTTTTGCCGCACGGGTATGCCGCCGGCATAATCAGGCCGCCGGCACTTGCCGCTGGTGGCCGCAGAGCATCATTTCAGTTGTGACAGCCGGGTAGAACGGTAGTGGTGTACATTTTGTGTTCCTGGTTCAACGATGGATAACGAAGCCGTTAACATCGCCATCGCGGCCGTAGTATTAATTTTAATTAGCAAAAAACTCAAAAGAAGAAGGAGATTTTGGGTGCGTCCGAGTTTGCAACGCAGAAAGTTGCAGAATGGTACCGTCATGATAGATAACTATAAAAAAGATGATATTGGTTGTCGGCACTTGCGTAACAGCATGTTTTTTGGTTTTCTAAGAATGAATTATGAAGATTTTGAAATTTTGCTGCATCATACTGAACCGCACATTGCCAAAAAAAATACAGCTTGGGAGAGAATCCATACCGGCCAAAGAGAGATTAGCAGTAACGTTGAGATTTTTAGCTACAGGAGAAAGTTATTGGAGCCTTGGAGAAGCCTTGGAGAAGCCTTGGAGAGAGCACCAGATTTACGCGACTCGTCAACCTTCTTTTTTTCACGAAAATAATGAGACGTTAAATTTTTTAACTTCCTCTCTACTTCACTTTTATCAATGCCAAACAAACTTGCAATTATATTTAGAGCGTCCATCCGTTTGTTTTTGTTCTTGTACTCTGCATTTTTAGGATTTCACAAAATGTCATATTTATGGAACTGTTCAATTAGCAGCAACACAGCTTCGTCATCCCAATTGAATGACATTTTAATTTGCGTAGAACACACCGCACAACACTATCACTCCAATGCCGGGAGCGAACTGACGCCGGCTCCCCGCGCAACCCGCCGGCATACCCCGGCGGCCATGCAAGCGGCTCGTTTGTGCGGCAAGCCCGGCGGCTCAAATACCCGCCGGGAATGCCGCCGGGCTTGTTGGCGGCATGGCCGGTGGCCATAGCGGCGGCATAGTGTGTAGGAGCCATAACATGTGAAAAATTTCTTTAGCTTTATTAAAAGCTTGATAGTTTTATGATAGCAAGTAGTGCATAGGTAATTTGCCTGATCATCATCATTATCATCAGTGTAATTTGTTTTAGAGTTATTAATGTAGCTGTTAAATGTCAACTTAAATAAAGATTATTTAGATTTTGAATTTGACCTACCACACTACAGCTGTTTAAGCAAGTTTTAAATTTAGCTCACCCATGTAAATAACAATACAAGGTTGAAATTAAATGAAGGAAGGGAATACAAAAAATCAATGACTTTCATAGTTTATATACCGTAAAGGCTTATAATTTAGTATGTAGTAGTAAAGATAGGAAGAAAATCTAAGTACCAATATCTCCAATATATAGGCTCCATTGCTATTATTAGGATCCTCTCTGTCTAGGGGGCTGACAGTGTACACTGTGCCTGAGCTGCTGTCAATATCAAAATGCTCTTCGCCGCCTGATATAATGCTGTAAGAGATTCGATTGTTGATACCTCTATCACCATCCATGGCCCGCACTGAAATATAGAATTGAGCAAGTTTTAAACCTGTCCATGGTCTCCATGATATGTTACATAGTGTCAACACTACTGGCAAACTATTGTTAAAACCTTTTTTTTTTCAAAGCAGGTATTAATTGAATTTCCCATTCTGAGCCACTTATAACTTAAATAATATCCGACAGTTGTAAAGGAGTGGAGATATTCCTCTTGATTTATTTATTTATTATATATATATTTATTTATTTACATCCAATTAGAATGGCAAAATACCACTTACACTAACTAGACAACATAAAACAAATTATTCAAAACAAACTAATAATTACTAAACAACACACACAACAAAGATTAATCATTGCTCTCAGCATACTTAAGAAACTCTGAAAACAGAACCTTCCACGCGTCATTGAATGGGTCCCATTGAAAATTCTTATCTAAAAGCGTGTTGAAAGACACCAGAGAACGCGGTATGGGTGCCATGGCTCGGGCAACAGTGCGATGAAGTGGGACCACGAAAAGTTTATTTTTTTGCAGACGCAGATTATTATTTTTGGGGACACATATACAACACAGAATTATTTATGCTGCTCAGCCATTCCAAGTTGTTTTCTATAATCCTATTGAATACTATAATAATGTACCAAGTATGTAAAAAGGTCCACAGTTTCATTGCATAGCATTGCTTGATGAAAAATCATTCAATCAATGTATTAATTTCAAATGCATATTTTAGATAAATAGGCATATGTCTGGTTTCTTATAATCATTACCTGTTACTGTCATGCATGTCTTTACTCAAATAGTATAACAGAGGTTGCCTTATTGTATTCAATAAGAATATAAGATTGTTATAAGAACTGCCCAGATTAGACACAGTAAGCATTTATTTCAATCGTCACATCACTGACTAGTTTTAGTTTAGTTTAGTAATATAATCTGAAAATTACTAAATAGTGCCAATTAACAAAATTAGTTTGTTGTCAGGATTTAGTATTGTGTTACAAGAATTAGTATTGTGTTTTAAGAAAAGCAATATATTAGTTTGAAAAGAAGAAAATAATAGTTAATCTTAGTAATAGTTGAGCCAAAGCATGTAAATCACCTTGTAAAACAGATGTTCCAACAGCTGCATCTTCACTAATTCTCGTAACAGGGCTTGCGACAACGAATTCCGGCGGCTGGTCCTCAACATCCTGGACTTTCACCAGTACAGCAGCAGTGCCCGTGTTAACGCGCCCCTGGTTCGCTCGATCTACCGCCAGCACCCGTAGTTGGTAGAGCGATTTGCGTTCATAATCCAAACGACTGGTTAGACGTATAACCCCTTTCCCATTCACGGTTTGTATCGCGAAATTGTCGATATCACCATCGTGTTCTTGCAGATTGTATAGCACCTGCAATTGTTGTTATTGCAGTTTAATTACAAATCGTCATCAATTGGTAAACAGTTGTTATTTCCAATTGACAGTAGGTAATAACCCTTTTAGTTACCGGAGGGCTTTCGCGAGCGCAAAGCACGGACTGAGAGAAGAGCAACAGGGCTTGACGACATCGGGAGAAAGCCCCCTAAGGGCCATCGGACCTCAATTTAGTGTAAAATTGGGAAGATAGACAGTTAATCACATTGCAGATATATATTAGGTGTTATTGACCTTTGTTATCAATTGACACATGACATTGACAGGTAACACCATAACCTACGTTGTTAGTATGCATGTCATATTATGTTGCTTTTAAAACCTTCGATAAAAGGAATAAATTTTAAAATGTTATTGTACAGAAATATTATTAAAATTGTGAAAATTATCGCATTCCTAGGATTGTACGCAAAATATTATAATGATGTCTTCAAATAATTAAGATGTAGATTTTTATTGATTTAAATATAATGACTAAATTGTTTTGGAAACTTTACAGGGATTCCTCTTGCTATACTTCCCTAGTATTTCTAATCTTTTGCTTCTGGAAATATATTTACTTAGTCTCTGAATTTAAATAAGTGATAGGACTCTATTTCACGTATTTAACTTACTTGTCCATAAGCTCCCTCATCAAGATCCGTCGCTTCGACTGTAAACAAAACACCGGGTAGGGCGTCTTCCTTAACTGTAATCGCCGAGGGGTAGGGCTTGAATACGGGTTCGTTGTCATTCACATCCTCTACTAGTAACAAAAAGCTTTGCGTGATAAAGTTCCCGTCCCCTAAATGATCGTCTGTGAGCGTGAGCACAAACGAATATTCATCACGCACCTGTAATAATAATTTGTTAGTAAAAATTACCTAAATCAGTTCGTGAACGCTCCTCGAACATATTCTTCTTCATTGCTACGAGAGAGGAAATCCTTCATTCTCTTTTATAGGATCATTAAGAGCCAAGACCAAGAACGCTGCTCTAATGCCGATTTTGTTATACTTCCACAAATCTCTAAACTAAACTCAATTGGAAGGACTAAACTAAAGCACTCTTGCTTTAATTTAGTCCAGATATTTGTTTATTACAGAATCGGCACCATTGAAATTTATTTTCTTCGGTACCGAGAAGTTATCGATCGAAACCTGCCTATCATCACGATGAACCTCTTTCCTTGGTGACAGATAGAATTTATCAAACATCAAACTTTACTTCGAAATAAAAAAAAAAGTGTCAAGGCACGATTATTTTGGCAGTGCAACTCACCTCTCTATCTAATTCCTTAACTAAATAAATATTAGCTTCGTTGGTAGAAATGGCTTCTATTCTTAATATATCGCTGCCGACTTGCTCCCGTATACCAAATTTTAACGCGTCTCCATCGGGGTCAACACCCCTCAACCGGTAAATTAAACTGCCTGAAATTTAAAGTAGGTATCATTAGTAATCGTGAGAGTTAAGTTTAAGCATTAGTTTAGTTTAAGCGAGCAGATGGTTGGCGTGATCTGCACTGACTGTTGAACTCAAACCCAGGTAGGATATGCATGAGTGGGTACGGTATGGTGTACAGTACCTGACTACGTCATCCTCATAGTTAGCCAACGGTGCGTGCATTCGCCTTGCATGTTGCAAAGGTTTTGAAAGAAAGAACGAAAAAGTTTTTATAGAGTCCATTTTGCCCCGACAAACGTTATTTTAGATATAAATTGCTGTGCAAAATTTAACCAAATAGAATGCGATTTAGAATCAAATTAAGATGAATAACTGCCACAATATGACTATCGCAATTTTTTTTATATTATTGTACTAAAATTGGCAGACATAAATATTACGCCTTTCAAACTAGACTTGCTCTGGCTTTCTCTCTCAATAGAAATACTTTTATAGAGCATAGTTATACCAGGATGCTCTTAGTTGATGGGCGTAAACGATTATTACGTCATGTTAATAATAATTAACCGTGACTGACGAATTAATATTTTGTACAAAATTAATTGCCTGACCAACGTATTCCTCAGTGATTCAACTCGAAAATAGTCTGGATCACTTTCGGATGCGTTTTATGCATCTTTGTAAGAAATTATTGAGTGAAGTAATTTAAACACATAAATGTGTCTCTTCAGGCACCAGGATCGACGATCGAGTTTGCTAACTCCAGGTTGAAAGTCACTGCAAATTTTTAAACGGACGACTTATGGCCCGATGGTAGATTCAAGGTCAAGTCAACCACCATGCCACAATATGCTAACCAAGGCCAACAAGACCAAGATCATAATAGCAATATACTTAATCAAAATTTACGCAATCGATCCAGTGTTTTCTTGGATGAGTAAATATAAGTTCACAGGCTTAAATCTACACTGGAATAATTTACTTATTATATATAATATCAAGTATCATACGCATAAGTCTAAATTAGGGTGCGTTTGGTTTATATTTAGATTTTTGAGCTTGTTAGGTAGTATTTCACCCGTCCACTATTCTGAGGATCTTTTTATCCAAGATGTGTTTTCTACCAGCTCGTCGATTAAGTTTTCCAACGAGTTATCAACTGTTCGTCATCATACCAAACGCGTCTGTGACATTTGCGAGTTGTATTCTAATCGCAAATATTGCACGGAGATGACCAGTAACTTTCAGAAAACGGTGAAAAATGTTGGGTCATGTTATTGATAAATCTCTGAAGTAAATCGGTAATGATACCTCGGTTATGGAGCTGAGCTTGGGTTATATCATCATCATCATGATCAACCCATTACCGGCTCACTACAGAGCACGGGTCTCCTCTCAATATGGGAAGGAATTGGCCATAGTCCACCACGCTGGCCATGTGCGGATTGGCAGACTTCACACGCCTTTGAGAACATTATGGAGAACTTTCAGGCGTGCAGGTTTCCTCACGATGTTTTCCTTCACCGTTGAAGCAAGTAATTTTTTTTTGAAACGCCCATAACTCCGAAAAGTTAGAGGTGCATGCCCGGATTCGAACTGCCAACCTCTGATTAGGAGGCTGACGCCCTAACCACTAGGCTATCACCGCTTATATAATATTAGAATATAAGCAGTACTGAAGGATCAAAATTACTAATACATCACAATGAAGTGAATTTAAAGTATTAAATGTTAAAGGATGTCACATAGCTACGAAAGTATTTGTTATTAGATATTTGATTTCGTCATCGAAACCATTAATAGGATTAACTTTAAGCACATACTTAAGTGATTTATTGTATTAGTAACATTATATCAAGTGATCCTCAATCCACATGCGATGACTAATAATGCTTCGTTCCGGTTCCAGGTAAGCGGGAACTTGTACGGGTGCCTCTGTTGGCGTGTTGTTGTCTTGGCAACACCGCTTCCCCCTAAAGCAATTTCCGGGTGTCTATCCTGTCGTGGTTTGCACTCAACGAACTGGAAAGTGGGACGATTTTGAGTATACGATTGCTTTTTGGACGTTATTTATTTTGTAATTATGACTACATTTTTTTTTGTCGGACTGTCTATTAGCTGTACTAACCCTATTGGTTGCCACAGCGTAACTGGGCTGTTTGGCGAGCTAAGCAAAGAAGCTCTGTCAGAAGAAATTTTGAGCCCTAGGGCTCTAAGAAACTAAGGGAACGTCTGCTTAAGGGCGCCTCCTTTGAGGCTGAACCTCGGCTTAGGCGACGTTTGGGATAACGGGGGGGTCGGACGGTGAGTGGTTCGTACGTCTCCGAGGCCGTGGATGGAGCCCACGTCCGGATGACGTATGATAGCGGGGACCTCGTCTTCGCCGGCGAAGACGGTGTGTAGCGTATGATTGTGTGGTAGGTGGTACGAGTATGTTATCAGTAGTCATCTGATCGTCAGGGTGATGACTATACAGATAGTCTTTTATATACTTTTTGTACCTGTTTAAACTATTTTTCATAAGTAGATACGAATATTATAGATGAGTCAATTACAGGGAAGTGTCTGAACTGCCTTTACTAAAGCTCATATCAGTGCAGACACTTAATCATTTGACTAATTGAATCCTAAAACTTCTTTTAAAAAAGGTTACCCTTTTAGTTCCAAGAGACCAAATATGACGAGACTGATGTATAGAATTGCTAAAGATATAGTGAAGATAAAATATTCATTTGCAGATACTTATTACACACCTTAGCCACAGTTTTTTTTTTGTTTTAGTCAAGTATTAGTAAAACGAAAAATGGGGAAAAGGACTGCTTGGGTAACCTGTGCGTATAGCACAGCAAAGTTAGTAAGACAGAAGATGATTACTTGTGCACCAAGAATCACATGTAATAATAATATCCTGCAAACACAAATTATCTTGTGGATATTATTGCGACTTCGAGTATATTGAGTTTTATGAGTTCTACAAGGCACGAAGGAAATCCTATGGTTAAATTCCCACCAACTTGAATCATTAATTTGTATACAAGGCCACACCCTGTACCTAACTACTTACATATACTTAGATAAAAAAAAACATATTATGTCATGTATTCTAGGCAGCTGTGAATAGAAACTGTGATAGCCTAGTGGTTAGGGTGTCAGCCTCCTAATCAGAGGGCGGCGGTTCGAAACCTCTAACTTTTCAAGTTATGTGCGTTTTTTAAATAATTAAAATATCACTTGCTTCAACGGTGAAGGAAAACATCGTGAGGAAACCTGCACTCCTGAGAGTTCTCCATAATGTTCTCAAAGGCGTGTGAAGTCTGCCAATCCGCACATGGCCAGCGTGGTGGACTATGGCCAAATCCTTCTCATATTGAGAGGAGACCCGTGCTCTGTAGTGAGCCGGTTATGGGTTGACCATGATGATGATGATGATGATTCTAGGCATAAAGCATCAACTGATTCTTCAGGATCTAATAAAAAGCATAGGGTCATTAGTGACTCTATGCTTTTATGGGCGTCAATTATGCTCAGAGGAACTCTGAGTGATACAGAAATCAAGAGATCTGCAAAAGAACCAAAGTTCACATATGACATACTTGTAGCTTAGCGAGTTGCGAAGCTGAAGTCACAATGGGCAAAGCACATAGCTTGGAGAATTGTTAAGGGATGGGTAGACTCCTAAAACGACATTTATTGGTACTTCTCCTGGGTCGATCAAAACAAACACAGGCCCAATGAGACAAAATCGTGGATGAATTACCATACCCTACAAAAAACCTTCACTGCACTGTACTGTACTGTCCAAACCTCAAACCTTCGTTCTAAATCACTGAATTATATATTAATCGGTATACCGGATCGATTTCCTTTATCCGGTTCATAGATATGTACAATACTACTAGAACTACTGGAAGTAAAGCTTTTTTACTTTCTCGCTTTTGAAGTCGAACATCTCCTGAGGATGATCCGGTGTCGGGTCGAAACGTGCGTAGAGGTTCTAGTGGAAGATTTTGTGTGGTGTTATATTATAAATATCTCCCGGTTGTCGGCGGTATATAGCAAATTAAACTTGCTGTTTATTGTTTATCATGGACTTCCGCAAAGTAACGCCTGCTTCTATTCATTATATGTACAATAGTATTTGCGAACTTACCTACAGGTGTATCAGGGCCTTCCTTCAACCGTATGACAATTTCCGAGCGTCCGTCGATAAGGAAGCGTGGTGGTCGGTTGGCTGACACAACTTGGAGACCAACCAACAACCAAAGCACACCTTGGATGCATCTGTAGCGCTCCGATTTTAATCTCACTCTTGGTAGAGTCTTCGCACTTTTGCCGGAGAATCGCAACCCTTTCATGGTTCACCTGCCGCATATTTTGCTTCTTACTGTCGTAAAGAACATTTTCTCAGAATTTTCCTTCGCACGGTTTCTCCGTGAGAATATTCGGCGCGCGTGCTATACGAGCGAAAGTGACACTGTACTCGTATTTAATTTCTTCTAAGTGCCGTTGACTCGCGGGTACCTGTAATGGATAGGTGTCAAACTTTTAATTATTTCGCAAACATAGAAAGGCGAGCGTGAGAAATTTTAACGCTGAAAGAGACAGTCATTTGTTTTCTATTGCTTTGGTAGTTTTCGAGACCAATCAGGATTCATATTACATACGATATCTGACAATCCGTCTGACTCTTTTACAAGATTATCAACACCTTTAGCTGTATAGCCTTATGTTAAAAAACAACACTGTTGGACTCGCGCACAAAGGGTTCCGTACTTAATTACGTACGTAAAATGAAATGAAATGAAATGAAAATATACTTTATAGCACACCAATACAGAAGAAAAAAAAAAAGAAAAGAAATAAACACACAGAAAATAAATAGGTGCAATAGGCGGAAATACGATACGTACGAAATGATTAGAATTTAACAAAAGACACGATAGAAAAACGTTTCTTCTACTTTCAGTTTTAGTTTAACTTTATTATTACCGTTTTACTGGCAATTGAAATACTTATTCCGTGAACTTTCAACTCTCTACCTATTATAAATGAGATATAACCCGCTGACAGACAGACGGGCGGTCGTACAGCGGTGTTTTAGTAGGCGTTGGCTCTCTTCAAGTACGAAATCCTATAAAGACACTCAAGAATTGAATAAAGTATTTCTTGATCTTTAAGTCCGATTACCCGAAATACTAAACCAACGGGTCTTTTATTTTGTTGGATATTTTGTTGCGTTAGGTAGACATTTTATTAAGAATATGTATTAGATCATTTTAATAACGATGAAAAAAGCTGCATTTATGTGAAATTTCTTTAATGTTCTCAAATGTGTGCGAAGTCTACAAATCCCCACATGGCCAGCGTGGTGGATTACAGCCAAAACTCTTCTCACTCCGAGACGATTAGATCCCTATATGGTAATGATTATGAAATCACAGAGTATTAATAGCTAGTACTGAGTAAAACATACGTAAAACATACAAAGACGTGTCGCCAAGCGATTTAGCGTTCCGGCACGATGTCGCGTAATAACCAATAAGGAGGTTTACCATACCCCTAACAGGTTAGCCCGCAACTATCCTAGACTGCATCATAACTTACCACCAGGTGAGATAGCCGTAAAGGGCCAACTTGTAGTGTATAAAAAAAATACTAAGTAATGTGCTGGTAAAAAAATACTAAGTAACGATCAACCCATTCTCGGCTGACAACAGGGCACGGGTCTCCTCTCAATATGAGAAGGGTTTGGCCATAGTCCACCACGCTGACCATGTGCGGATTGGCAGACATCATAAGCCTTTGAGAACATTACGGAGAACTCTCAGGCGTGCAGGTTTCCTCACGATATTTTTCTTCACCGTTGAAGCAAGCGATATTTTAATTGCCTAAAAACGCACATATCTCCGAAAACTTACAGGTGCGTGCACGGGTTCGAACCCCCGATCTCTGATTTCTATTATTATGCTGGTAGTTGCTAAATAATAATTTATACGAATCAGAATAGCAAATCAAAACAACGTCAAATACAAAGTTATTTATTTTCTACATTACTTAATCGCATAAGTATATTGTGAGATAAGGTGTAGCAGATAGGTGTATTGTGTACTTATAGTGTTGTTACAATGTGGGTTATCGCGCTAGATAACCAGTGCGTGTCAAAGGCTGTGCTTGCTAACTGGCCGTGTCTTATTGTCTTATTGCGTTTGCACATGTCTTGCTTCACTCTTGATGGTCAGTGGTGTCCTTAGTCTTAAATATATGTGGATTAGAAGATAGATAGTCTCTTCATTGCACATACATTGCATTTTAAGTTTGTATTAGGCACTAACCGTTGGAACTTTGTGTGTTTTTTTTATACACTACAAGTTAGGCCTTGACGGCTATCTCACCCGGTGGTAAGTGATGATGCAGTCTAGGATGGTAGCGGACTAACCTGGTATGGTAAAACCACACTCCTAATTGGTTTCTACGCGACATCGTACCGGAACGCTAAATCGCTTCGCGACACGTCAGGACCTCCGACTTTAAAATGCAACAGCGCACGCGCTGCGTCACGGAGGTCGTCAAAATGTCCATCGTTTAGTTAGAACACCAACGATGCGTTTAAGAAAAATCTCAGCAACGATAACAGATTTGTGCAATAGCACTCTTCCAACAAATTTTACCGTTTTAAATTTATTTGGAACTAATTTTGGACGAAAAAGAACAATTTGTGTACTTGATCTTGGTTACACAAGACGATTTCTTTTACTAGCTATTCGTGAATATTACGAAGGTTTACTTTAATGAATGTTTTGTAATACCGTTTGCGAAATATTAGAGATAGCCTCTAGTGGTTGAGGCTGAGTTCTTTAGAACATACTCTGACTTTGCCTTGCCACTTTGACTTAAATGAACCAGACTTATGTCAGACGCTTATCGTTGTCTCATTCTAACCGTATTAAGTCAGAGGTAAGGCTAAGACGGCTGTATTGATCTCGGCTTTAGACTGTTACTTATTTCTAAGCGACGACCTCCGTGGAGCAGTGCGTGCGCTGTCACATTAAAAAGTTGGAGTTGGGTTCGATTCATGGCTCGAGTCTGGTCTGGTGGGAGGTTTCGGCCGTGGCTAGTTACCACCCCACCGACAAAGACATGTCGCAAAGCGATTTAGCGTTCCGGCACGATGTCGTGTAGAAACCAATAAGGAATGTGGGTTTACCATACCCCCCCAATAGGTTAGCCCGCTACTATCTAAGACTGCATCATCACTCATCACACATGGTAAATAGCCACAGTGGAAGCCCCCCACCAGACCAGGCTCGAGCCAGGAATCGAACCCAGGACCTCCAATTTTATAATGCGACTGCGCCTCGAATGTCGTCAACAACATTTATACGTATTATATATCACGCAATCATATGTTCACCACCTATAAGACACAGTTCTTCCCTTCCCAGAAAGAGAAGGCCGTTAATCATACACGCTGGCAAAAGTACACGGGTTGAATTGAGAAATTTTAAAGTTGCCTGAATAGAAACTATGTGAAACCGTCCAACCGTAGTAAGTGAATCTTTCTCATAAACAGCTGACGTTGCATAATTTCTAATTCCCAGATTTGCTAATTAAGCTACGTAAACCTGCAATATAGTAACAATTAGGCACCCAAACCTGCACAATGACACGAGCTCTACAATTACGTTAATTTGAACTGAACAAGTAAAATTTTGTAAAGTGCAGTTCACACGGGTCAGCTTATGAAACAATGGACGAAATTACATAAAAAATAATTAAAATATTACGATACCGCTCCACCGGATATGTGTAACGTATTGAAGAGTCGTTGACAGAGGCTCTGTTCACACGTCGACTATTTAATACGAGTTTTTTTACGTAAGTATACTTTAACGTAAATGAGTTTCACACGGTGACAATTCGATCCTTATCTCTATAAAATGAAGAAAGCCATAGTTTGAAGCTATGATTGCCTAGTAAGCAGCTGTGATAGCAGAGGTCGAGTTTTAAGCATTTATAATATCACTCGCTTCAACAGTGAAGTAAAACATCGTGAGGAAACCTGCATGCATGATAGTTCTGAATAATGTTCTCAAAGGAGTGTGAAGTCTGGCAATCTACTACACAGGACTACGGCCAAACCCTTCTCATATGGAGAGGAGACGCGTGCACTGTAGTGAACCGGCAATGGGTTGATCATGGTTTTAATACGATATCAACGTGTATGCATTTCACACAATGCTATCCTTATCTCTATAAAATGAAGAAAGCCTTGTTTAAAGCAGAGACAGTCGGAAAAGGTTTGTTTATGTTGTAGTTTACCACGTTATATCTTTTACTAACGTTATTAAATTAGTAACAGGAACTGTTTCAACTACCGAAATATAAACTTAAAATGTTGTAGTGAAACTAGAAAAACAAAAGAAACGAATTGGTGCGAAAAACCAGTCACTTACACAATGCCGTCATATAAAGAGAGGCGCCGTGCCTATTCATACTTTTGCAATATTGAGATATATATTCGGAATCAGGAATTAATGCAAAATGCATACGTCAGTATGTTTAGTTTTTTTTGTTTCCTTTATATGACAAAAATTATATCTGACATCTGTAAAAAAATATCCATAAAAGTCAGGTCAAAAAAAAACTTTGCGGATTTCTCTTTTTTTAGGTAGCATACGAAGTATTAACTAACCTAACCTCACTACATATATGTAAACTATTTATGACTAATACGACATATTCTCGACTAATACGACAATCATGACGAAGCCTATGACAATGACAATAAGACAATAACAAAGAAGAATATGTACTATACTTAACAGTGATTGGACATATTAACGACTAATATGAGATTGACGATGATGCCTATGACAATGACAATAAGACAATAACGAAGATGTACTTTACCGTCAAATTTCGAGAATGAGAAGATAGCTGACGTCATATTGTTGTCAACGCCGCATAATGAATATACTAGTAATAATTAATCTGGGCCGTGGATTAACAAAGACCACGCAGCCGGCGTCAAAATACGTCCTGTTGGGTCGTCTGAAACAAAAGGTGCAAACAGCGCAACGGGTGCGAAGGCCGATGACTGTGGGTAGAATTCGTTAGAATAGGGCAATATCATCGGGGAATGAACTTCGTTCGAGCTCACCTATCTAACCTTTTAAAAAGCCTAATCGGAAATAGATAAAAATACGATAGGAAACAATGTGATTGTAATCATTTCATTATTATCACTGAGCACTACCGTTTTCCCCTGACTAACTAACACGTTTACAATTTAGGTGTATGATTGAATCGTTGGGCTTGTAACTAACATGTAAAATTTTGGAATACTAGACCTTGGGTTGGATTGGTTGGGCAGAAAATTTATGGATGCCGATGAGTGTGCGAGCGTTTCCGTGACCCAGCCATCAGGACGCGAAAGAGCATCGCTGGGTTTTAGTGGGTATTCTGGTCGCCACATAATCCACCGGAAGCGGTCCAGGTCTGCCTGTGCCGCTGCCGCAGGGAGTGCGTAATTGCATTACCCAGCGTTAAAAAAAATGGGCAATAGATTGCTGTGAACTAGGTAACTTATCTTAGTAATCAACAGTCATAATAAACTGCTCTCGTGTATAGGATCTAAACCCTCACTTAAAATACATAGGTTTTTTAAACATTACGAGAAGCATTTTAAGATACGAGAAGATTTTATTCTGCGTATCAGGAATCAATAAAAAAATGTAATGATACTAACTATTGTCATCCTTGACATACTTTTTACTTTCTTCGTTGTTAATTCCATTTTGTTCTTGCTGTAAGTATAATTACAAAGACTCAGACTAGATCTTGTTTGTTTTACACAACTTAAAAATAAAAATTTGTATTTGATCTTAAGTAATAATTTTATTTTGTACTTAAATTTTTACGATTTATATACCATACATCATAAAAATCTGTAATAACATCTGCGTTAAATAATTATGTCCTTTTGAATAAGAAGAAGGAAATACGATCTTTTAGGATATTTTGTTCGCACCCCACTTTTACATTCTAATGGTAGTAGCGTTTAGGGTAAAAGCACAATAGTCCTCTTATTGTGAATAGGCTACTCCAAGAAAATCCATTAGTCTTCTAGGCAACCTGTCCCCTAAATACTTGAAATGGCTACATAATGTATGCTCTCATTGCAGACGATCGTCGATTATAGCCATATATGAGTTATTATGACTATGTGATTGTTAGTCAGTTCCAGTCTCTAACGAATACAGATTTTACAGTTCCCAAAAACAACAAGAAAGTGTTATACGTGCGAATTAATGCCTCCGCACAATGTGTGTTATTTGTGCAATGGGTGTGACGAATGATAGCAAGGTACGAAAGGAGATCAACTAGGTTACCGAAACGAGAGAAAGCTTCCCTCAGCAGCCGTTACTTCAAAAGTATCCGAGAACTCAAATGTGATAATTTATTTGGATAATGTGTGTTAAGTGATCTGGCATTTTAACTCGGACACATTAGTGAAAGAGACAAAGCCTATCCTTCTATTGGTGTCCGTTAATGATAATTCAAGCGCATCGTGCGTGGCAAGTTCCAAAAATGGTCGCAAACTTTGACCCCGATAAGCAAGGACTTACCTTACTATGATAGCGTAACTATACTCCCACCGGCCAGCATAGCTTGTGATATCAAATAAACGGATGAAGATAAATGAAGGGATAATATTTTACAGTTCAAATTACAGCAGTATTACCCAGAGACTTAGACCGATCTGAACTCTCATGTTTTCAGAATGGTGATTACTAATCGGAGTGTCTAATGCTCGCACTAACATCTCGATGTTCTACATATTCGATCAAGACATAGTTAACTTAAATTTACATGGGATCAAAGGAGCGCTATCTAACATTTAATATGTATCCCACTGGCCCTATGAATGTACAGCTTTGCCAACCAACTGCGGTTGATGACACGTGAATTTTTAACCCAATAAAAAAAAACCCAAGTTTTGGGTCGATTACCACAATCGATCTAAAACTTGGGTACCTTCAATAGAAGAGTGAATAGTCATCTTCCAGGCAAGCGAGCTCCATTTTAGGCCGCATCAACGCTAGGCGTTGGTATAATATATTGAAATTTATAAAAGATAAGTATGACTTTGATTGGACGTAGTTGACGATGGCATAGTTCAATGTTTTCGTATAACAACATTTAGGCCATAATTCTTCTGGTCGGAGGCTCTCACTATAATTTTTAGGCGTTGAAGCTGAGATTAGTAAAAAAAAATCTCTTAATTCCAAAACAAACAAACAATTATCTTTCTAGGAAGGTACCTAGAAATACGTTCAAAACAATCATCGTAATTTTTTTTTAGAAATTATTAATTAGATTTAGATGTAAGTTGTTCAGAGCGCTATTAGGCCGGAAATAGAAGCCTTAGTGTTATGTCGCGTAAAGCCAATTTGCCGCTTAATAATAACAGTATGTAGTACAGTACCTTACTATATATAATTGAATGTTTTAAAACCTTAACATGAACTCAAATTCAAATAAGTTTTATTAAAATCTATTACAGGCATCTATAAGCGTTCACTTATCGTGAGGTTCGGTGATAACTACACTCGCCAACTTTAAACTGAAGATTTAAATAGCCCATAAAAATATATCTTTTTTTTTGGTTATCTCACATAGACAATAAATTATTATAATTATCTATGAAGTTAGAGCAATTTACACCCAAGCTTTTTGATCGTTTATATAATTCTTAATATCCTAATATAATTTATCTATAAGCATACGTTTAAAAAAAAAAATTAAGTTATTGATAGAATCTCCAAGATTTCAATAGGTAATTTCTAAGATTTCAAGCAAACTTGCTAGGCATCTATACAGTCTCAAATTTTTGCCGATTCTTTGAAATAAGGTTAACAACTAGATAAATATAACTTGGATAGTTTAATTCTTTAAACTATAAAATTCCGAGGTAGACATAGTAATTTGCTTATGCCAATAAAATAAAAGTTTACGACTTCGGCTTATCGAATCTGTAATACCGTAATAATATTTTATTATGTACAGATTTTTCATGAAGCTTTGATCAACTGTAGAAATTCTATAAAATGTGTATATAATTGAAGGCCATAGGTAAAATACCGTAAATGGTAGTAGAAAGTAGGATTACAAAAGAACCACGCCTTATAATTTGTTACAAGTATCTCTTAATAAGCATGATATAAAACAAAGAAATCGTCTTCATCCTCAGTACATTTACGTCTCATTGTTAGAAACAGGTCTGAGCCCCAAATCTGCTATAATACACTAATTGTATAGGTAGTAGGAGGTAAACGTAATTTTTGTATGACATAACAAAAAAAAAAAACAAACAAAATTTTAATTTGTACTCTTACTTTAACACTTGGCTATTAATTATTTTACAAAATATTCATGTCAATAAAAAATATATTATCATTTTCATTTGAATTTGAATTTGAATTTGAATTTGAATTTGTTTAAGAGCTGTGAATTACAGCACATGCTAGTGAAAAGTACCAGGGGTAAATTGGATGACGCCAACTTCCCAACATCGGCTTCGTATCGAAAATTTCTTGATAGCAATTTAGCCTAACCCAGCAATTTTGTTTAGCATGTCTAATACTTGACCGATGACAGACAATAAAACGATCTAATCTTAACACTTCATTCAACAAAAACATAATTAGAACGTTTTTTCTTAAGTTTTCATCTCATAGCAAATTGGTGTACTTCTTAAGATCATAATAATATCGCTGACATCCGAGATCTAACAAATGCGTTTGTAATGAAGGCTTTTGTAATTTGTAACATTTATTATGCATAATAGGTAGTTGGGTTTTCATTCTTTGTTTCTTTATTGGACTAAGTGTCGTTCCATTGCTTACTCACGAGAATATCTAGTAATATGAATAACACATCCGTACTGAGAAAAGATAGCTATTATCCAAGATAATATGAATTCGAAATTAATACTATATGTCTGTTATCTTCTCACGCCGATTCTGCTTAGCATATTTCCGTAAGAATGGAAATGAGAAAGATTTTATCCTGGAATACTGGATATTAGCATCATGTTAACATTTTCTTTAGATAAGAAAAATAGAAACTTAAGAGGAAATCTAAATTTCTAAACGGCTACCTTTAAACACTGCTAAGATCCTGTTCTAAGTTAAAACACACAGCCTCGTTTTTCAGGAAAATCTACCTACCAAAATTTTCTATTATATAGTAGTATAATAGAAAATAGACCAATTTTGGTAAAATGTAGCTCACGGGTACCTGGTCAAAATTATCATACCTATATCATTCGTCAAGATTTAATAGAAAAAGATTTACTATTAATACTTTAAAAAAGTTTTTATTCGAACCTAGATTATCAAGATATAAAATGTTTTATATAACCATAATTATGTAAAATACATAACTAAAGCGCTTATCTCAAGAACTTGGGTTTGGAATTTTATTTGCGCTAGATAGCCCTTTTACTGAGGGAAGTAGGGCTCTCAGTTCACAGAACGTCCCATAGCAAACGCGGGGCATAGCTAAAAAATATGAGTGCCGACACGCTATTTTCCTCGGATAAACCAATTGAAATTGATTACTGAATAAACATTAAACATCCTTTAAAGAGGTTTCGTTCTCACGAACCACGGTTTTTTTGTCGCCGTTCAAGCGATAATGGAAACTGCAAACACGAATCCGGTGAAGATGTAGATGCATAGCAGGTGAACCGCTTTTTATACGCGAAAGTATCTCGGCCCTCACAATCGTCGCTCCGGCGTTAATTATAGGGTCAATACGCACTTCCTTCTTATTCGCGTTCTGATGTTTCTACTCCGTAGACATTTTATGCCATTAGTTAAGAAATTTATAAGTGGCTTTAGAACGAATTTATATGTAGGTACCTTCAAAGGCCACCGGAATAAAAGTGACCAGATTACGTCTTAACGTCAAGTTATGTATGTTTATTAAATCCAATCCATTATAGGACATGTTAAGTACTAATGAAGGACACCAGGACCACGATCTTTAGTAATTAAGTAACGACTGGAGAGAGAAATATTAATGCGTTATTGGAGATGCATGATGCCTCTGCCAACATCATCGTACATAAACTAGACATCTTTTACCGCAAATATTTGTTTTGTTACTCATCAATCTTCAATGGGAAGGGATGGGAGGGCCGCTAACTCAAAGTTTTACCTGGCTCGAAATAATTCCAGATCTGGTTTTCCCTGTAGAGTACCTATGGGATTTTGTGATTGTATGCTATATGGTTCTCGTGAGTTAGCCAAGGTTTCGTACCTCACCAACATTCTTTAATAAATAACCTATTTTTGCCTGGTAGAGATCGCTCTTTAGCGATAAGGCAGCCTATTACCCCGCTTTTCTTTTCGGTGCGTGTGTTTATTTTTTGATCTTATATTTCTTCTTTTGTATGGTGTGCAATAAAGTATAGTATATTTTTAGATAAATAGGTGATTTATATAAAAAAATATTGTTTGTGAATTGGAGTGGTTCTTTTAAAGATCTGCACGTACCTACATATATAAAAAATCTTCGGCTTTAAACAAATATATATTTATATTCTATAGTTTAAGGTAATTCATAACGTTATTAGTCGTCTTTATATCAATAATGTCAATATCAAGGTGAAGTGTAAAGTTCCGAAACAATAATTTTGATATGAATGGTATCTATAAGTAGCTGAATTTAGGCAGATAAAAGTGAATAAAAGTAAATGTATTAAAATTAACTAAAATTGAATTATTATATTAAAACATTTAAAATTGATTCACTAAATTAAATTTACTTAAGATGATTCACAAAATTAAATTTACTTAAGATATAAAAATCGGAGTATTAATTCAGTTAATATTTAAGCAGTATACATTCTGTAATAGGCACTTTCTGATCAGATAATTTGTTTTCTCACGTTTGTGTCTATCTTATACCTATTTATGGTAGAGTTGTTAATTTTTTTGGGTTTAACTAAAAATAAAGTTTCTTTATTTTAAATTCAATATATTGTTGTTTATTGTACTATTTTCATTGGATGGAATCATATACACAATATACATATTACGTAATAAACAATTTTCATATTTTTACTACGGCTTTCCCGATGTTTTCACCGTTCAGCATTCCTAAGAATGCATCGTAAAGTTTATCGAAACCTTCAGTAACGTGCTCCCTAGTTTTTAGATCTCCCGACTTAATCCACTTCGCTAGCTCCGCAAATGCTTCTGACCACCGGTCCCTCCATCGTGGTGCTAAGAAACCTTGTATTTTTAATTGCTTCATCACTACAGCTATTTGTAAAATCGTAGCTTTCGGTAGTTTAGTAAAGTCATCATTGTAAGAACTTATGCTTCCGCAAACAGCTACCCTTCCGTAATCATTCATTTGGTTTATAATAATGCTGCTTATTTCACCTCCAACATTGTCGAAGTAGCAATCAATTCCTTTCGGCGCTGCTTCCTTAAGAACTGTTTGAATATCGACAGTTTTATAATTGAATGCTCGATCGAATCCTAGTTCCTTTTCCAACCAGTTTACTTTGTCATCTGATCCTGCGAATCCAATGACTCGACAGCCCTTTATCTTAGCGATTTGTCCAACGAGTGATCCAACAGCTCCAGCGGCGCCAGTTACAACCACAGTCTCTCCCGCTTTCGGCTGGCATATTTCAAGTAATCCAAAATATGCCGTTGCTCCTGGCATTCCCACAGCTCCGACACCTAAAGAGTTCGGCAGACCTTTCAAATCGGGCAGTTTGTAAATTATATCTGCTGGAGAATTACTCACGTTAGCGTTCATGACACTGTAATCACACCAGCCTTTGTGGGACACCACTCTGGTGCCAACGGGATATCGGGGGTCTTTTGAGTCTTCCACCAATCCAACTTGATAAGAAAACTGGTCGTAAGGCACTGGAAACCGTTTGTTATACGCTCTCAAATAGGGGTCGACGCTGACCCACTCTGCTTTGACTAAAATTTCTCCATTCTGGATAGGTGGCAATTCGTACTCAACGATTTCGAAATCATCGCGTTTTGGTACACCATCAAAGTGGCGTTTCACCACGTACTTCCGAGCCTTGACCATGTTTTCCGCCAACAGGTATCGCAACTGAGAATGATCTACAAAAATTTTGATATATAAATGTAAAAGTTATCATTCGACAAACATTTTATCTAATATATCGAAATTATCACTAGCGTCGTATCTATTGATTAAAGTAAACGTATTTGTAATACAAATTGGATTTTTCGAGACACTCATAAGCTGCTTGAATTGAATTTTTGCATTGCTAAATTGTCAGAAAAATTGAAAATGCCGGGTTCATAAAATGTATGCATATTGCGTTCTTTTTTTTTAATACAGGAAAGTAGGATAGCGTCTATATATGAAAAAAATGGTCCCTCTTGGAACCAGTCTAAAGAACAATTATTTTTAGTTTTCATCTCAATTGTATACAATGCTAAATACGTACAATCTTTCATAAATGTTATGCTGACGAAGCATAACGGGGTCGTTAGGAATAGTTTATCAAATTATAAATGAATTCAAAAAACTTAAATTATTGAAAATTATCTAATAATTAACAAATTATAATGTACGCAAATCTCTAAACTAAAACTAAATCGACGGGTATTAAGTAATGCTGTTCTTATCAGATTGTTCCCGTCGATTTTGTTCTGGAATTGAAATTTTTTCTTGGTTTAGACATATATTATGTACTATTGCCACCATTATCTGCGCCTTGAAGAGGTGCCATCGGTTACTTAAGTACAGTCCGTAGCAAGATCCATTGAGATCAAGTTAAATAAAGTAATTAGAATCGCATGTTTTTTATTAATTTCTGTTAGCATTCTAGCGAGAATATGCCTGAAATAGTTAAAGATTTTATATTAATTAAAGATGGCTGAGGTACTCACTACACTGAGTAAAGAAACCTATGTTTATGAGGATTGTGTTACTATGACACAGACGTTATCTTGCTCGCGGAATCTACACACGTGGTTCGCACGATTTCCAAACGAACAATAACTTGCCTAGTAATGAGATCGAAGATTTTCCAACTTGCTTTGATTCCGTGAGGAAATACTGTCAATTTTAATCACAATGGAGAAACGATAGCTAACTATCCGGTTTGTGTTTTTTTTAACTAATTATACGTAAGTGCTTGTTTATAGGAGAGTGAAACTGGTATTATCTCAAAATATTTTTTTGGTGTACTCACCACAAATATGATCAGAATTATTTTAATATCATCATCATCATGATTATCAGGGTCTCCTCTCAATATGAGAAGGGTTTGGCCCTAGTCCACCACGTTGAAGCAAGTGATATTTTAATTATTTAATAACGCACATAAGTCCGAAAAGTTAGAGGTGCGTGCCCGGATTCGAACCCCCGACCTCTGATTAGGAGGCGGAGATCCTAACCACTAGGCTATCACAGCTACATTTTAACATGTTATTGATTTATTTAATTATGTTAGTGACTTGAACGCGTGACTAATTGAATGAAGGAATTGAATGGAGGAATGTTGCGAATATTTTATTAAATAATATATTTTTTGAGACCATAATGTACATAGGCATTTTGGGACACCGTCTTGCTTTAACGCAAACTCTTTAAGTTCTTGACATGAAATATCAATATTGATTTAATGAATATGTTACTATTCAGAACCGAGATCCGGAGTCAGTCTATAACCAAAAGACGTAAAATGACATCTAGCCTTTGGTAAATAACAAATTTTTATTTAAAATTTACAGCACGGCTTCCTATTTTTTGCTTTCGTTAGTAATAAAATATTGTTTACCGTAAGATTATCTTTCTTCGGCGGCGGATAAATGGTGATTTTGGTATGGATATAAAATTGCCTGACCCATAATAGCGATCTGTTACGATCTACTTCACGCTGTGATTTGTTTACGTTCAACCGGCATTTGTGCGATTGTGATGTACAAATCGAGATAGTTGCCTAACTTGCTGCTGTAACGTAGGCTTTTACCGGTATCTATATATCCCTTTCAGGCCCGTCAAAAACGATCGTGCACATATTTTTTTTTAATTCCCGCGCCTTTTCGAATCATCTTTGTAGAACGACACCCGCACCACACGATCGTGCACGAACTACGCTACCTATTAAAAAATAGTTTTCGCGCGTTTTGCTAGTCAGTTGGCATCGGTGACGTGACAAAGATGGCAGCGTTTTTCAACGATGGTAGCGGTAATCGTAAGTATCAATTTTTTGTGCAAAATTTAATGAAAACATTATGATGTTGTTATTATTTCGTAGTCATAATCTTTATTTACGCATTTATTAAGGTTTTACTGTAGGTACATAAAATTTTTCAATCAAAATTATACTTTGACACACTATAATCACGATCGTGATATATGGGTCTATCTCCACTTTAGAAGGTTTTAGTGAAGTACCGTTATTTGTTCAATTTCTAAACAATTATTTTGTTTTTGGCAGGAGTCGAACTAACCAGCGATTTAGTTTTACATCTACTTGGAGATGGCAACAATTCTGAGGTAGAAGGCTTAGATGAAGATGAAGATTTGTCTCTCCAAAGGTCTTCGAACCCGAATCCTGCGGATGAAATTCCTACTGCGCCATCCGCAATAGCAACTCCGCCTTTACGTCGAGCACGAACTACTGCCAATAAACGTTCGGAAGTCAGAAGAAGAATTTGGAAACAGATACCATTCAACCAAAAAGAGCATAACTATCTACCTCGAGCTCGTCCACTAACAATTCGAGGGCCCATAGAATATTTTAATGATTACTTTGATGATGACTTTTATGAACAATCTGCTTTATGTACCAATAATTACTACATGCGTCGCACAGGCCGTATTCTAAATACGAATCCTGCAGAACTAAAAAAGCTTGTAGGCATTCATTTGATCATGGGAGTTATCCCATACCCACGTTTGTTCATGTTTTGGCGAGATGGGATGCGACTAGACATGGTGGCGAACATCATGGCCAGAGAAAGATTTAAGACGTTGCGTACAGCTTTGCACGTCGTGGACAGTGACACAGCTCCACCAGGTAATAACACACTTTGGAAAGTCCAACCTATAATTGACCGGGTCAAACAAGCTTGTGACCGATTGGAAAGGCAGGCAGGTTTTTATTCTATTGACGAACAGATGCTCCCTTTTAGCGGCGTTTGTCCTCGCGGTCTACGACAGGTGATCAAAAGTAAGCCTCGTCCCCAAGGTCTAAAAATTTTCGTGGCCACAACTCGTGAAGGTCTTATGATAGACTTTGAAGTGTATAGAGGTGCTAACACTCCGTTTGGCGACAGAGCTTTGGGGGTTGGGGCGGCGGTGATCTTGCATCTCTCGAAATCAATTCCAAGAGGGAGCTGTATTTATTTTGACCGCTACTTTTCTTCGATACCTTTGCTTGAAAAGTTGAATATCATTGGACTGCACGGTACAGCGACGCTTATGATGAACCGAATACCAGAACGTAAAAACATCGATTTTAAACCTGATCGTCGAATGAAACGTGGTGAATCACAGCAATTCGTCTGTGACGATGTGGTTGTCGTTAAATGGATGGACAACAAGTCGGTGCTAGTGGCATCAAATTGCACTTCTGCAGACGACACCACTTTTGTTAAACGCTGGGACAAAAATTCAACAGGATTTATTGACGTTGCCGCACCAAAAACCATTGCCAATTACAACAAGCACATGGGTGGTGTGGACATCCTTGACCAATCTATGGAATACTACCGCACATTTATGAAAACAAGAAAATGGACGCTAAAGGTAATACTCCATTTTTTTGATTTAGCTGTATGTAATGCCTGGCGCCTGTACAAGATGGATTGTGCAGCAGCTGGAATCCCAAAAACCATGGACTTACTAGAATTTAGAATGCAAATAGCAGACGGACTTACCAACGCACCTGTTCGCCGAAGGAGGACTGCAAGTAGTGATGATGACCGAGATGAGGCCGTTGAAAATTTAGTGCCAAACGTGCCAAGATTTAGAAGATCCAATCAACCTTCTAAAGCTAAACGATATGATGGCTATGACCATCTCCCAAGTTTTGAGGGAATCGACAATCCTCGCTCATGTAGATTGGAAGGCTGTACCAGCCGATCTAAGATAAGATGTGAAAAGTGTGACGTATACCTGTGCCTTACGAGAAAACAAAACTGCTTTGCAACTTACCATAAAAATAAATAATAGATTTTAATAGTAATGAATGTGATTGACGCAACCATGAAGACTGATATAGCCAGATTAAGGGTTAAGACTAAGTAAATTGATTGTTTAATAGTCACAGATTAAGAAAGTGATTAAATATTTTAATAAAAACAATTTTTGTAATAATTATTATTAATGTTTTATTTACTATCAAGATAAAACCCAACAACTACACGATCGTGCATTAGTAAGGTTTAAACCCAAACGTCACGTTCGTGCAGGGGTAGTTACTGGCCCTGAGGGTGTTTTAGATTTTTTTTATTATTTTTTGCACAAGCCTTTCAATCATGTCAACACATCTTCCTAAATAAATCACAACAATTTAAAAAAAAAAAAATTGGGCTTGAAAGGGTTATAAGGCTCTTTTTAAGCACTTTTGAAATGTTAGACGGTATTTTTGACGTAACCCTATCAGCAGTTCGAATAGGTTTTAGACAAGAATTTAGCAAGACTTCTAGGCTGAGATCTAAACAGCGTATTTTGGCTTTGCTCAGCCTAGAAAGTCAAAACAAGACAGACTTACGTCTGACACATAACGTTATCTCGTTCTAACTATTGATATCGGAATTACACTACGTTAGTTACCCTTTTACATATCATTATAAATCGTAAGAGGAGTTTGAAAAATTCTAAAATTATCACTTATTTATTTAAAAATACTTCTCAGCAAATATTTTTAAATAATATATATGTATTATATACTAACGCTTCTAAAATCTTTAAAGTGGTTCCCCTCTCTAGTTTCTCAACTAAATCTTTTGGAGAAAGTTATAAAAATATTGTAGGTGTATAGTAGGTACATTAAAAAAAACACTTTCAAATAAATGTGGTTTAATGATACCATCTTACGTGTATAATATGCGGTGTTGAAGAATTAGATATTCTCGGTTAGAATTTAAATGTTGTTGTATAGCTTAGTAACCTCGGGAGGTTTGCTGCATTTACGGGTTACCATATTATTGTAAGCTGTAATTGCCTAATAACCAATAGGGTTAGGACGTCCGCCTCCTAATCAGAGGTAGGGGGCTAGATCCCTGGCATGCATCTCTAACTTTTCAGAGTTATATACGTTAAAAGCAATGAAAATATCACTTGCTTAAACGGTAAAGGAAACATCGTGAAACAACCTACACGCCTGCGAGTTCTCCATAATGTTCTCAAAGGTGAAAATATTTTTTATTCTTGCAACTTTTTCAATAAAAAGTTTATTTATGCATTGCTTTAAATACCGATACAATATGCTATGATAATAAAATACACTCGATGCCGATTTGTGAATTAGCGGCACAATTGCTCTGTCAAATAAGTAGGTGCCTGTGATGTCGATGATAAGTTACTATGCCTAGTAGAAACTAACCTGTTTCTAACAAGTAATTCTACAGGGTATTCATTCCTTCACTACACTTTTTATCTCGATAGTACGATAACAACAATATACCAGGAAGCTGGATTTATTGTATAATTATAATATTATTATAAAAGATCAATGTATTATTTCATTTCATGTGAATGCTTGTGGTTCTTGGCTATCTAGAACTACTTTTGACGACCTCCGTGACGCATTGCTTGCCCTGTCGCATTAAAATGATTGCCCTGGGTTCGATTCCCCGCTCGAGTCTGGTCTGGTGGGAGGCTTCAGCCGTGGCTAGTTACCACCCTACCGACAAAGACGTGTCGCCAAGCGATTTAGCGTTCCGGCACGATGTCGCGTAGAAACCAATTAGGAGTGTGGGTTTACCATACCCCTAACAGGTTAGCAAGCTACCATCCTAGACGGCATCATCACTTACTACCAAGTGAGATAGCCGTCAAGGGCTAACTTGTAGTGTATAAAAAAAAACTTACTTAAGATAACTTATAATATTACTTTATTAAAAATGTAAAGAAGGATTCACTACGCATGCGCTGCTCAAGGCATGGCCTAATCACCGCGTCCAACCGGCGTGCGGCGTCAAGTTGGCGTTTTGTGTGCGACTAATCAAAAGACGCACCCGTTTAATCGTGACTGTTGTGATTGGTCGACCGCATGACTCAAACTTAAACGCCGCTAAAGACGCAGGTAGGACGCCGCGGTGTAGCTAGTAAATAAATACTGCACGTAGACGTAAGTAAGAAAATATTGGTTTTATTACATCCAAACCACGACTGCGAAATGACAATCTCTTTTATATAAGCCACAATGATGCATTTCGGTAATAGCCAGGTTGGTTAGGGCGTCAGCCTCCTAATCAGAGGTCGGCGGTTCGAATCCGGGCACGCACCTCTAACTTTTCGGAGTTATGTGCGTTTTTAAGCAATTAAGGAAACCTGCACGCCTGAGAGTTCTCCATAATGTTCTCAAAGTCGTGTGAAGTCTGTCGATCCGCACATGGCCAGCGTGGTGGACTATGGCCAAATCCTTCTCATATTGAGAGGAGACCCGTACTCTGTAATGAGCCGGTCATGAGTTGATCATGATAATGCATTGCATGCCGAATAAATTTAAAAATTGGTTTGTTTTTTTTTAATCGTCTATATTAGATATGAATTATTAATCTTATGTAGAAACATGGTATATTACTTGGATGTATCCGTGATATTATGCGTTAATGAGAAATGTAATCATTAATCAACCCTGAAACCTCAAGAATTTATGAGAATACTGTAAAAACGTGGCGGCCCTTATTTGTTTTGACTAGTACCTATACTAAGTAAAAATTACGCAACGATCTTATTTAAAGCGAATAAATCCGCGGGAAACAGCCTAAGGAAGGAAGAATTTAAAACACAAAACTCAAACCATTTTGAATTATTTACGGTATTTCTGCGATTTTTGGGATTTTAACAGTCTCAGAATTCTGTATTTTTATGTTTTCTAATCACCTTGGGAGAAATACATATTATTATATATATAGGTACATATACATATATGTGTAATGGGAAAATTGTATATTGCTGTTTCATATGAGCCATAAAGGTGTCAGTAAAACAGACTCGGCTAAGTTTGTTGTGGTCTTCTTCTTAGACCGGGGCGCGTTTGGAACCGTCATAGCTTTAGTTTTAAGTTTACGAATGTAATTATCACCATCAAATATGTAAATTAAGTATGTAAATTATTGACGCGTCAAAAGCGCCTTTTAAAGGACTATTTGAATAAAGATTATTTGAATTTGAATTTGACCAAAGGTATTCAGCTAGACAGAAAATGTAAAATACTAATAACCCTTCTTTACGTTGGGGGTTAAAATTAAATGTTAGGTACATTTAGTTTATTTAGTTGCAATTAAATTTCATAGTGATAATATGCAATTGGCTGATAAGAAATTCTAAGACAGATAATTTTGCAAAACATGTTATTTACGTAAGAGTGAAAGCGAGTAATTTACTGGTAAAAACGTTGCATTAAATTTTATGTGGATACTAAAAATCTCATATAAACCTACGAATTCATTTTAAAAATTAATTGTTCAAAGATAAAGAAGCCTATATGTAAATTAATATTATAACTAAGTATGCTTTTCTAAACAACAATGAAATGAAAGTCGAAACGTATATAACCACGATATTATGTAGATTACTAAAACTGAGATTAGTATGTCGCATAATTTTAAAAGAAATGTTAAAATAATTTTTTCACGTCAGTGCAAAGTAATTAGTAGGTGTTTTGTCATTCTAGATTATATTTAGCTCTAACTTTTTAATTATGAGAAACCTTAAATAAGATTAATGATGAATAAGTGACATTATTGGGCCCAATTTTGTAGTTAAAATAATTGCCACAATTTAATGTTAAAAATTTGCAACCCCATTAACTTCTAAGGATACAAATCCAAATAATAAAATACGCCTATCAAATATTATTTTACATTCGAATGCATCTAAATTTTATTTACAACAACGAAATTTTTACTTTTTGTTTTTTATTTATCATCATTTGTTTCAGGAAAGCAAACGATAACTTTATCATATCGTAGTAATAATAATTGTATGTGCAAGAAATGCTTTTGTATAATTGAAAAAAAAAATCCTCATGAGTACCTAAGTACCTAAAATTTAATTGTACAGTACTTACAAATATCCAAGAATCCTTGAAAGTCCTTTTTAGAAAAAAAAAATCAACAGTTCGTATTTCAAACTAGACGGTTAATTAAACTTTAAACGTAAGGGTGGTAATGCACTGCACTCTTGTTCACGGACTGCACCGAAGTACCGAGCGTCGTATTTGACGTGTTGGCTACGACTGGCTAGTTGGTGTCAAGTTGTTGCAAACCGACCGAATCCCTCCGTAGGCTCTACTTTCAATGTGTGAACTGTATAATTCGTTATGATTATAAAAGCAACGGAGAAAAGTTAGATTCTACAATTAGAAAATTATGTATGATTAATTTTCTTGACATATTAGACAATTATTGTAAATAATCCATCGGTTCATGATGGCTTTCTATAGCGATTCATCAAATGGCAAATTAATAAGCCTGCGTAATATTTTCATTTAATATAAGAAGGGAACAGCTGCTGTTATAGACAGATTGTATTTCGATGCATTGTAATATAAACAAATGAAACTGAACTGTGAGTTTACGCAGAGAGCGTTTTTTTTTATTCACGCATTGAAATGCGGATATTTTTGTAAAACGTTAATTCTGAACTTGATTTGATAGAAGATTGTGGTATTTATTTTTACAGAATAATAAGATGACCACTATCTTTTTAGAAATCCAATTTAAATTTTTTATATTAGTCATATTTCCTCTATTTTTCTCTTCTTATTTCTCCCGAAAAAAAATGATAATACGTCATTTCTATACTTGGTCAGTTTATTTATTTATCTGGAATGCTAGAGTATTGAAATAATGCACATTTCGACCATTTACCCAAGTATAGTTCATGACCCTTTTCAAAGTAGCTAAACTTAAAGCATTAATATAATAAAAATATTTCGACATGTGAGACGATGGATAGAGCGAAACAGTTTGAAGGTAATAAACTAACTTTTACTTATATAACCACTCTTTAAATTAATTAAACGAGAGCGTAAATAGCATACTTTCCTTTCAGTTTTTTTTATGATATTTAGATTTTTTATAGCTTTGCTTTGTTCTAGTTTTTGTATATTTCATTTCATAATATAACTAAGTATAATATCCTAATAAACAATTGTATTATCAAGCTGTGATAGCCTAGTGGTTAGAACGTCAGCCTCCTTATCAGAGTTCGAGGGTTCACCCTATTCAACTTTTAGGAGTTATGTGCGTTTTTAAGCAATTAAATTATCACTTGCTTCAACGGTGAAGGAAAAAATCGTAAGGAAACCTGCACGCCTGAAAGTTCTCCGTAATATTCTCAAAGGCGTGTGAAGTCTGCCAATCCGCACAGGGCCAGCGTGGGACTATGGCCAAAACCCTTT
This sequence comes from Lasiommata megera, assembly GCA_928268935.1. NCBI lineage: Eukaryota > Metazoa > Arthropoda > Insecta > Lepidoptera > Nymphalidae > Lasiommata > Lasiommata megera. The sequence continues at coordinate 13,185,601 of OV743315.1, read as the reverse complement.
TCATATTGAGAGGAGACCTGTGCTCTGTAGTGAGCCAAGAATGGGTTGATCATGATGATGATGATTGTATTATCCTAAAAAATGCGATGTTTTTGCACTTAAAATTGTTTTACATATAGGACGATTGGTAACAAAGGCAGATTTATACATTAAGGTATTTATCCAATTAAATAATGAAATTGTATTTACAATACAATAGTAATATAATACTACAGTTTACAGTTAAAACATTAAAAATTAAAAAAATAAAATTATAGATATATTCCCTTTATTTAATGATAATTAACCCTCAAACTTGCATTTAAGCAACGTGGTAGGTTAATGCTTTAAAACATATAATAAAGTGTTATTGTTTAATTAAGTTTTAAAACAAAACTTTCCTTACAAATTTTTACGCCAATACATAGGTTAAATAGTCTCGAATAATAATCACGAACTCAACCTACGTTTTAACAGTCATATGCTATGAAGTTGATGGAAAATAGAGTCCGAAAAAGAGATTAAAGCCGTAATTGATGAAGTGGAGAGGGATATGAAGGTTTTAGGAGTCCTGGTCCAAGTTGCGCCTCCACAAGTTCTCCGGTTTAGAAATTGCCTGGAATAATAGCCAAAGGTTACCTATAGCTGTATATCCGCAAGTGGTTTTTGGCTGTGATATTAAAGAATAGAGTTTACTGTACAATATAGACTGCAATAATTAAGCAGCAGATGTTTGTAAGTTAAACCAGCGTGAAAAAAACACTGACAATCTTTAAAAAATATAAGATACCATAACTTGTGGTGTTTTATTTAAATTTGGAACGCGGTCGGCGAAGCGCGACGCTCCCTCGGACGTGGTGGACGATCGTTGACCGTGACGCTCAGCCGGCTCAGGCATATGCTACGTGGGCATAGATTAAATATTAATAATATCTGCCACGTCAACTTTAGCGTTTTATTAATGTATCTGTTGCAACTGCTTCTTTGACCATTTTTGAATTTCTATGGCCTACAAGGAACACATACAATATTATCATTTCCTTCTATACATCCGCGGCTTAGTTCAGAGACTCTTAGTTCTAGATTCTTTTATTTTAATTACACCAACAATGTGGAAAAATCAAATCTTGAAAAAAAAATCTCGTCTATGGAGATTGTGGTTCGTTCTTCGTTGTGGATATTTTTTTTTATCCACTACAAGTTAGCCCTTGACGGCAATCTCACCTGATGGTAAGTGGTGATGCAGTCTAAGATGGTAGCGGGCTAACCTGTTAGGGTATGGAAAACCTATACTCCTAATAGGCACGACATCGTGCCGGAACGCTAAATCGCTTAGCGACACGTCTTTGTCGGTAGAGTGCCAACTAGCCACGGCCGAAGCCTCCCACCAGCCCAGACTCGAGCCGGGAATCGAACCCAGGACCTCCAACTCTATAAAGCGACAGCGCGCGCTGCGCCACGGAGGTCGTCAAAAATCGTTTTGATTATGGTTCATTCGCTGACACAAAAACCCTTCTACAAGATCTGGGTATCGAAACGTATGTTAAATGAAGGCTATAACCGAATTAGCGTTTTCATAATAAAAAAAAAAATTATTAAAATAAGAGGCAATTGTTAAAAATTGGTACTTCGAACTGGTCGAATTACCATGAATTATTTCTAAGGTAGGTGAAATTGAACCAAGTTTTAGTAGAAATACGCCATTTCGATATAAATACCGAAAACTCTTTAGCTTCATGATTGACTGAGAACGAATGAATGTACTTTGTACTTCACACAAAACCCATACAAGAAATAGGAAATATTTAACGGGGTCGTCGCGACGTCTTCCAGCTAATTAAAGGCATAAATATGGCTAAAGGAAAGCGGTGGGTGGCGCTTAACATAAACGCATAACAATTCTTATAAGTATATAAAATACTCGTGTCACAATGTTTGTTCCCATACTCCTACGAAACGGCTCGACCGATTCTTATGAAATTCTTTATGCATACTCAGTAAGTCTGAGAATCGGCTACCATCTATTTTTCAAACCCCTAAGTCCACCCTAAAAATTAGTTTTTATTTTTTAGATATTTTTAAAATTTTATTTTTGTATTATGTTACATTTAAAAAAAACATGTTACCCTAAATTTTCACCCTTCTATCGCCAACCCCTATTTTTCAATAGTCATTTTAGTAATTTAATCATTTGCCATTCCGCTCGATAACGGAACAATTATCGTCTTTATTGTGAATGTAGAAACCAATTAGGAGTATGGGTTTACCATACCCAAACATGTTAGTCCGCTACCATCTTAGACCGCATCATCACTTACCGTCAGGTGAGATGCCGTCAAGGGCTAACTTGTGGTGTATAAAAAAAAAATGTTTTTCACTCTAAAATTTCCCTGAGCTTATTGTAAAGCTAAAATTTTTGAACACAAAACAATATTTATCCCACCAAAAATATTCTGTAAAAAACTAGCCAAGTCTCGATGGAGCTGCTTGTATATATGCAATACCAACACACTGGCGTGATCATGAGCCTTGAGTAGCTAGCACAGACATATCCTGTGTCCCTCCAGTCGTGCTTGGTCAGTGTCGTGCGCCGTTCCCGTCACGCTGATCGAGTCCGTGCACAATTACATGCACTTGTAACCGATAACTGTATAATTCTTGCCGAGCATTGGGTAATGTTCTCACGCATCTTTTTCTACGTGTTATGTCAAATAAAATATCACTTTCTAATATGGAGCGGAATGAAAGTTACCTTTGATGACCTAGGGCAATGTGGAAAAATAAATCAGTCTAATAGGAGGAAGCTTACACTGGTTAAATATATATTCAAATTAATGAAAGGCCAATTATTTAACAATAATATATTAATAATATATATAACATATAATTATTTAACAATATTAATTATTTTAATTAGATGTGTTAGTGCAGATGCGGTTTCTGGTCCCAAATAGGTACGTGTATCGAAGGCGCAGGCCGCCGCTGCTGGCAGTGCCGAGGGGGCGCACCAACCTGCTGGCCTGCATTTATCACTCTGAACGATGTCGCAGAGAGGCTGGACCTATTTAGTTGCAATCTGAGTGAACTCACAAGAGTGACATCATGGATGATATTTTACCGGAATATTTAAATTTAGGCAATTTTTATACAGATATATACTTTTATATTGGGCCACTCTATCAAATTAGGTTTTTATCCTGTAAAGCTAGAATAAGAGGAGATAAATAAATAAATGTTTGTTACAGTACAATATACCGATAAAATTATATTTATTAAACCTTGGATAGTGCATTATTTTATACACATTATATAGTTACAGAGTTCACAGATATACTTTGCACTTGATAGTCTTGTAAGTCACCTTGCGTCTTCTTGAGGTTATCACAATAAATTTATTATGAACATTTTAAACTTCCTGGCGTGTAAACAAATCATATGTCTAGTGATCAAATGCACATTAATTTCTCATTTACAAGGCTTACAGCAAAAAGGAACTTTCTCTTTCTCAAGGAGTACTCAGGAGTACTAAGGAGTACAAAAAAGAAAGTAAATATGTCAGTCTTTTAATTACTATGGAATCTTTTTGTTTTTTTATTGTTGGTTGATTCGTTAAGAAGACGAAATATGTGCACCTGTTTTGAGATTCTTGCAGCAAAACATTGTTCTTATCCTAGGTAATCAAGTCATATGGTGGATTTTTGGCGTCCTAATGGGACTACCGATAAATTAGACAGTATCGATGGTTTTTTTTTTCACGTCGTGTTTGTACACTCATAGAGAATAGAAGATTGGATTGAATTAGAAATTTTGATATACATATTATATGTGAGAGAAAGCTGTGATAGCCTATTGGTTAGGACGTCCGCCTCCTAATCAAAATTCGGGGGTTCGATCCTGGGCACGCACCTCTAATTCTTCGGAGTAATGTTTTTAAGCAATTAAAATATCACTTCCTTCAGCGGTGAAATAAACATCGTGAGAAAACTTGCATGCCGAGTTCTCTATAAATTTCTCAAAAGGCGTGTGAAGTCTGCCAAACTGCACATGACTATGGCCAAGCCCTTCTCATATTGAGAGGAGACCCGTGCTCTGTAGTGAGCCGGCATTGGGGTGATCATAATGCTGATGATTGTCTGTGTCAAACTAAACTTGTAGAAAGTCCTATTATAGTGTTAAGGATTATGTTAGTGATAAACAACCTTGGTTATGAAATATTGTTCTCATAAGATAGTTCTTAAATAATTAATAAGTGGCATGCGAGATGGTGATAGCAAAAAAAAATTACCTGGCTAAGTTTTTTGTGGCCTTCTTCTTAGACCTCATAGCCTTAGTTTTGAGTTTAAGAATGAAGTTATCACCATCAACTCACTTGTAGTGAGTTGGTGGTGTAAATTATTGATGTGTCAAAAGTGCCTTTTAAAGGATTATTTGAATAAAGATCACGATTGTTTGGACTAAACTATCGCGTATATTATACTCGTAGTAGTGAATAGAGGGCTTATTTTTCGATACTGGGTAATCAAGTGGATGTTCATGAAGATGCAAATATCAATATAAGCAAGGATACTCCTTGCTCAACTTGTTTCACCGAAAATCTAAACTTAGGATTTGCTTCGGTTGAAAAACTAAAGATAGAATATAAATAAAAAACAAAAACTGAACCTGATAATTATCTTTTATTTTATAAGATAAAGAATATTGTACATCTTTTGATATTTCTACGACTGTTTTCTTGACAATCAAATTATAAAACGAACTTTCAAGTTTTTATAATATTTGTATAGGCAGACGGTGTCGCGAGCAATCGAGCTAAGAAAATATACATTTTTGTGTAACGGCATTTACCTTAAGTTATCTACATCATGATGATACAAGAAATAAGGGCCCTAGAAATGTAAAATTAAATAACGCGTAAAGGCAAATTAACTGATCAACAATAAGCGTTATATAATAAACTTTATTAAGAACGTAATATAACAGTTATTTTACAGTGCAGTTTATTACAAAATATTTAATTTAATGTTAGAGTTAGTAGGCAAGTTTAGGCTTTTGAGTTATTTTTATGCATTGATCATTGAAGAACATAATTCATAAGTGGTTGCAAAAAATTATTTCTGTACATTACCATATATAAGTGAAAAATATCATGACTCTAAAAGACAGGAATAAAGACAAAGTAATATTTTATATGACTTTGCATAGTAAAGTTTATTATATTCGCTTAAATGACTACATCGACATGTAAGGCCAGGTTCGATTACAATATTTGCACTTAAGTTACATTATAATTATTAACACCGGTGGAAATACTAATTGGTGAGACCACAGCTACGGATGATCCACGCGGCATTTTGCGGCGATTCGCCATATATAATTCTCGCACGGCAGAGCGGCGCCGCAATTTTGCTGCGGTGCCGCAGCGTTGGCACCAATAACGTTACAAGGGATTGCGTGGACTCCTTCCCACTACGTCTCGGCGCTTACTTCACCGACTTGCGTGCGATCATCGATGCACCATGTCAATAATGAATTTTCTTTGAGGACCTACTCGCCGAATGGACCGACCGAAACCCAAACCGATTTCAATTCAATGTAGAGTTGAATTACGTAGTTTTTGCTGTTCAATATTGTTTATAACAGCAATAAACAAGAAAGTAGTGGTAGCTTCAATCAGCAATCCCACCGATGCTATATTTATTTCATTAGGTATTTTGATTATTACAATATTAAAGTTTACTTTTAAAAGTAACACCTACTAACACAAATCCATCACAATTATTTAGAATATCAGTTGTTTCCATTTCGTTCTGGTTACTTTATCTATAATAATATTTTATCATTATTTAACTACGCAATTTATCTAATAAAATAATCTTAAGTTTAGTTATATTAAAATAGTTGAGTCGATTTGTCGATAAAATCTTTTCATACGATAACATTATAATATTATAAGAAATGAATGCAATAATTTATAGAGATAGATTTTTTGATACTTGACAACGATAATTTAAGATAATATATATTCTGCATTTCTATATAATTACCATTCTTCTGAAAGGCTAATCGCTATAATTTAATTATAATTTAGATTTGACTAGACATAATCAGTACCTATAGGTTTACTTAGAATTATATATTGAACTTTATCCTACGACCGGTACTTTTCACATGCAGGGCATTTAAGGTTACGCTTGGATAAGCATTTATCTTATTTTTGTTAAAGTAAAATCATGTTTAGTAATAACTCGACAATTTGAAATTTTCCTCAATTGGTATGATTAAGTTAAATAGTCCGAATGGGCTAATCAGAGCACTGAAGCATTGTTATTAGCAATATTCTACCCGTTTATTTATGTTTTTAAAGTGTGCTCTCTTGTAAGAATTAATATGTGCCTTAAAATTAAATTCGTAAATTTTTTTTAATGACCACCATATTATGATTTAAATTTTCGATTATTCACCGCGTTGGAGTGTTTTATTTATTTGGTTTTAAAATTCTTATATCATATTTATTGTTGTTTGTAAAAGTTACTAAGACTAATTTATTTTTAGTAAAATTTGATTTCAATATTATATAACAAACGCTACGTACTGGTTAACAATTTTTGTGAGCACTTGAATAATTCCATTGTGCAAATTCTACAAATTCACGAAGATAGTCTTATTTTAGAATATTGAGTTTTCTACGTTGTTCCATTTATGTACTGTGACCAAGGTAAGATTCAAGCTAGGAACATAAACTAGGGACTGAAATCTTTAACGACTGTTGCATAGTTTAGCGTAATAATTCGAAAATATATATTCAAATGCAGTCTCCCGACTGGCTTAATTAAGTCAGCGTACGTCGGACCCAACCTGCTTCGATCCGTCTCAATCCAACCTGACCATAAAAATAAAAGCACACGAGATTTTTAATATAAACTAACGTTTCACTTCTTACGCGTGTATGTTCGTGCTTACGGTATTCAATAGTTTCTTTTTAAAATTCAGGTGATGTTATTTCAATAAACACATATTATACAATATATTACACTCATAAATACGCCAAAACGCGTCAACGACAAAAATAGAGCTTCGTAGCATTTTAAAAAATACATTAGATATATTATTTACAAAAGTTACTCATGGAATGCTATATTATACATATTTTTTCTACTTTAATTGAAAGAACACAATATATACATAGTTTAGTGATATAATTTTAGTTTTTGTGTGTAGTATCGACGAGTAGTTTGCAAATAAATTTAAAGTTTGCTCGTAAGGTTGAGATATTATTAATTGCTGAAGGTTGGTTGGGTGTGATTCGTTATGGTTAAGTCTTCCAAGATTATCGAAAGATGTGTGTGAGCAAGACTGAGAAATGAGACAATCGAATTCTATCTTGTAAAATTGATATAACCAACTTGCTTGAACCGTAGAGTTGGATACCTAAAAAGATTGCTGTCCAATAGTTTAAATAGCGATACTTCACCATTCCCCAAACAAACAAAGCTATTTGGAAACTAGGTAATGTACTTACGCATTTTAGAGAAATTATATTAACATTTATTTTTTCAGTTATAAAAAGTAACCTAAAACGAGGACTATGTGACATTACATTTACAAGTGTTGGTGTGCGTGTGAACGTGTGTAAATTGTATTAAATAATATCAAGGAACTCGATCCTTTTTGTGTTGCCGTAATTCGCGACTTCAATTGACCTTAAATACCATTCGCATTTTATACCTATAATACTTTATCACTTTACGTGATATTAATAGAGATCAATTCTTTAGAATATAACATCTTGCTACAAAACTTTTGTGGACGCCAGGAGCTGGAACTGGTATTGATTTATCAGTAAATTTTGGTTGGTGACCGCTAAGCGAAAGGTGTAATAACGTTCATACGTTCAAAGTAGACTAATTAATTATTTTAAAAAAGTTTTGACGTGTCAAATGTTTTTATAATAACTTGACATATTAATGCGTGCTTCAATTCGTTTCTTAAAATCGCAGTGGGCGTGTAAAATTACCAAAAGCCGAATTTTCGAACATTTTAATGTCACTGAGCAAAATCGAACTAAAGGTTTCTCAATTTAATCTTAACCAAAACCAACCCCGGTTTTCTAGTACTGATCCGCACCTGAAATTCCTGAAGCCAAATCCACAATATTTATTTCTAGGAACTGAAGCTGTTTACATTCACATATACATATTATATTCTTCTATTAACACTCATCGGGGAAGCGTAGAGGGATCAGTTCTAAAACCGTCTCTCATATGACCTCTCTCATACGGCCTTTTCCTAGCAGTGCGACGTTTTGAAGAAGCTGATGGTGATATTTTGTTCGTCATCGTGCTAATTCGTTGCTTAAGTTATATCTAACAGCTCTACTAATCACTATTAGTGTGGGAAAAAGGATGTCATTCAGTTTAGTTTAGACTTTACGTGCAGCTAAATCAGATCAATCGAAAAAGCATTGTAAGAGAATATCTTTTCAGTAGTAATTAATTCAGTCGATGTTGACTCGTATTATTAAAATTTTAAACCTATTATATTTAATTTAGAATTTAAAATTTCATTTACTTAATTTAGTTTTTTGAACTACACATTATTTGTCATCAGTAGGTATATTAATTAGATATTTAAGGATTTCTTTCGCATATTTCATAAAAATATTGAAAGTTAACAAATAATAACGCCAAAATGAAGTACATGAAACATTAGTCTTGGTGAATTATGTTTTATGTACCTTACATAAATTTTAATACGACACTTGAATAGTTATTATCTTCTCTACTTCTTAAAGGCCCCTTCATGAGACTAGTAATGTCCATGGTAAATGGAATATAGTTATAATTATTTAGTGACTGTGTACATCGTATATTGAGCACATTAAGCCGTAGTAGCTACCGACGCACATAAGTTATTTACATAAATATAATCACGTAACTTAATAATGGTAAATAGGTGTGAAATCGTCATATTTTAAGCACTTGTGCGTTTAATACTGACGTTTGTTTAATATCTAAAAATCTATTATTTATTTTTGAGTATATGAGAGAGATTTTATTAAAAAAGTGTTCACCTCGCAACAGGATCATCAATCTGTAATCAGCTGCACAGGTTATTAGCCCAATATTTATTCGATAAGTCGAATACTTATTACTTATTTTTTTCCCCATACGTCATCCGGTGATGGAAATACTCTATAGTGCGTCTTGTTTTGTATATCATGGTCTGATGGGCTCCAGCCGTGGCTAGTTACCACCCTACCGACAAAGACGTGTCGCCAAGCGATTTACGCGTTCCGGCACGATGTCGCACAGAAACCAATTAGGAGTGTGGGTTCACCATACCTATAACAGGTAAGCCCGCTACTTTTTTTTTATACACCACAAGTTAGCCCATGACGGCATCTTACCTCATGGTAAGTGATGATGCCGTCTAAGATGGTAGCGGGCTAACCGGTTAGGGGCATGGTAATCCATTACTCCTAATTGGTTTCTACGCGACATCGTGCCGGAATGCTAAATCGCTTGGCGACACGTCTTTGTCGGTAGGGTGGTAATTAGCCTTAGGCTGCACCATCACCAGGTAAGATAGCCGTCAAGGGCTAACTTATGGGAAAAAAACATGGTATAAGGCACCAAAACGGCCACTAATTCGGTGAACTGATCAAAGTAAATTTACTGAGGTTTCATGAGAGTACCAGGCTCGCAGCCAACAGAAAATCCTTACTACTGACATCTGCCCGAAATAAGGATTTTTAAATGAACACTATCAAAGTGCCTCTTTCTGCTAAATGGCTAAGATTCTATATTCGTATGTGATATTATTGAATACATTCAAAGTAGAATTCAGTTGCGAAATTATCACGATATTATTCACTACACATTTTTACGTAAACGTACAACCACTCGGACAATCTTCTTGCATTCTTAACAATGGGTGAGATTCTATTACGAATGAGTACTTCATGGCTTCAATGAGAAGTTCTTATTTCTATATACACTAGTGATTTGGTAAATGGTTTCATTGCAAGTTGGGTGGTCGTAGTACTGTTATGCAGATCGACCCACGCAGTATCCGCAACAGATCTATTACTTCGGGGGTCTTCATTGACGTCACGTTTTCATCGTTTACCTGTAAAATTAAAAAGTTGTGAAGATTAATGCTTATTCAATTTTCATTTATTTTCATCGTCATCCTAACCATTGTCTAGACATTTTTAAGTTAAACCTTCACAATCGATTGATTTGCGCTATATCATAAATTTATTTGTATAAGCAATAATCAAGCACTAGTAACAAAAATAATTGAAATTAATGATTATTCTATCCCATTAGATACTACCGCTACAACGTATGTCATACATACAATAATACCATAATGCCATAAAGCATGACAAGACAAGTTTTGAATAACTAATAAAGTTCGATCACAGCTTATATTATCCTCCTAACATTACACCAAGATATTTCCAATATTTGATAAGATTCAAATTGAAATTTGAACTGTTGTATTAAGTTTAAAGGTGCTTAAGGTTTTGTACTAACATAATGTGAGAAGCTGTGATAGCCTAGTTGTTAGGATGTCTGCCTCTTAATCAGAGGGCGGGTGTTCGATGCCGGGCACACACCTCTAATGTTTCGGAGTTATGTGCGTTTTTAAGCGATTAAAATGTCACTTGCTTCAACGGTGAAATAAACATCGTGAAAAAACCTGCATGCCAATTCTCCATAAATTTCTCAGAAAGCATGTGAAGTCTGCCAATCCGCACATGGCCAGCGTGGTGGACTATGGCCAAACCCTTCTCAGAAGACCCGTGCTCTTTAGTGAGCCGGCAATGGGTTGATCATGATGACTAGCATGCTGGGCACAGTTTTCGAGCTTAGACCCTGCACTACTTCATTGCGAGTTGGTATGCTTGTCATACTTATAAAAGATAAGGTGCTTTGGGAAGCTTAATAAAATGAGATATTGTTACTTGTAGTATGACGTCTCCACGTCTGAGCCTGCCGTCCCTCGCTGCGACGCTATCGTTGTAAACAGCAGAGATGTAGCTCTGGCCCGAATCCGGATGGCTTTGGACGCTGAACCCAAGCCGACTGTTCCAGCCACGGTTCAGCTCCACGGTCACTATCTGAAAAGTGACAATTTCATTGTTAGTATCATTACGCTTTTGGCCTCAGAGGACAAGGGGCACCAAAAGATTTATATTGGGTTTTTGCATTACTGAAACTGAACTTCTTAAAGAAGACCTTTTTTTAACTTTATTGCACATAAAAAAAGGTATATACCTATGGCGAACTAAATGCTAAAAGCTTTCTCCACCAGTCAACATTGGATCATGGAGAAACAATAATGGTAGGCGCAAAAAAGTAATAATATAATAATAAATAAATCATAAAAGTCTCATATATATAGATATATACTTGGTTGTACTTGGTTTTTATAAGACTTTCTTAAGTATAAAGTAGGTGACGCTGAGTTTACTTAAACAAAGTTATGTAATAATTAGAATTTACAAGACAATAAACTGGGTATTTGCCAAAGCTATTGTACATAAAAAGGCTCAGTATCAGTGACAAAGTGGATTGTTATCTCAAAAAAATTGGATCAGAAAAAGAACATCCTGAAAAGACCCACAGTCCCTGGCATACGTAAGCGTGTTGCAAAACTGAAGTGGCTATGGGCCAAGCTAATAGCACGGAAGGATGATTAAAATCTAAATTAAGAAGTATAATTTCATGTTAAGGTCTCAAAATGCTAGAACCTGCTCGTGAAAGCGCTGCATTAGTGGACTTCCCCACCAGATGGACAGATCAAGAAATTGTAAGTCACTAGCAATACAACACCTATGTTCACCAGTGGATTCGTCTTCTATCGTTCGAATTTAAATGACGAGAATAAATGAGGGTATAAATGGTGTACATTAGGTGTCAAATGTACATTAGACGAAGGTCCTACCGTAGGTTCTGTGCTAAGAGCTTCTACCGGTGATTCAGGTTTGATGTTTTCCTTTTGGGCGGTATCGATCTCTGCAGGCTCTGGAACTTCAACCGGAAAAGGTTTAACTTTGCGCTCGTTATCAGGCGACAATGCAACACCTTTCCATTTCTTCAACCCATTACCTGGAACAGTATAAAGGTGTTTTTAATTTCAATCATGTATTATTTCATTTCATGTATTTAATTCTTTTTTTGTGATTTAAATTTAATTAAAACTGTAAGTATCGTTGCTAATTGATAACGCTATTATTCTACATTAAATTTTAAGATTGTTTGATCCGTAGTTTTTAGATATGTTATATGTTTCGGAGTCACACATAATTTCAAGCCCAAATTTGTTTGACATTCCAACAAATAAAGTTATTATATTGTAATAGGGTCAGTTCTTAATCCTATGTTATATATTATATCAACATACAACGTGTATGGTTTAGTTTTAAATTTACGCAATGACACCCATCACAGATCTTCTAAACTAATCTGTCTACGCACGCATTATACTGCTATCGTCACATCCTCAGATCCTATGCTAATCTCGCTAAAAATTACACACCCAAATTATTATTCACATAATATGTTTTTGAATTTCTTGATTGCACCGGAATACTAGTGGACATTAATGTCTATTAAAGTTATTATCATGATCACGACACGTTAAACAATTTTATCAAAATGTAACCAATTTTCTGCGTCCTAAGATTGCTTCATGATACATATTTTTTGATGAAAAAAGTTGAAACTTGGACCATGAATGTCAGATTAAAAGATTTGAAAAATCCTCACCGTCGTCTTTGTGGCTATCTGACGCACTCTCACCAGTCGTAGTGTGCATCACAGCACTTAAATACGTTGGGTTTGAGTGTTTGAAACGTTCATCACTTGACAATTCTGCTGGCATCGATACAGGCTCGTCGGAATCTACCGGGAAGGCTGGTTCGCTAAACCGCTGTAAAGTTATGTCCTCCTGGTACACGTTTGGGGCATCTAATGTGTCATTGTCTAAGTTATTTAGCTCGTATCCATGGGGTGGCACTGGAAAAGTAATGGTCACTTTAATTTCAGAAATACCTATATAATATTTATTAGTGAAAACACAATACTGTAACAACCATTATTTATGCTATTAATAAATACTTCTAATATTGTTAAGAGTATGATCGAGTGTCAGAGAGAAGTGTTTGTAATGTAAATATAGTATGAATAGTAATAATAAATGAAACATATGATTTAATGAAGTGCAGTCTTCTGAAGTACCTAGATAATAATTTATGTTTGCAGCACTATTTGAGTAAAGCTTTGCATGAAAATATAAAATTATATACAAATTAATGAAACAGACGTAAAATTTATTGACCTTCATTATGACCTACATAAAAAGTAAACAATTTCGGAATATAGACACTTAATCAATTTTCTTACATATCATATTTGTTTGAATCATAAAGTAATTCTGTAACAAGTAAGTATCAATAAAATACAAAATTACCTGACCCAGAATTCGATACATTTTACTTTCAATTATTAATTTACTTAGTTACATTAGTTTCGCTTTCTTAAGTAAGTAAAATAATTTAGGAACACGCGAGTGCACGCGATCTTGTGTGTAGGTACAAGTGTTAGCAAGTATAAGAATAATTTCTATAACTTTTTCTTTTAATACAATAACTAATATTTTCACACGTAATGAGTTTAGGTAAGTACTGATTGTGTTTATATAGATGATGCTACGCATCAAGAATAGTGGCTTGAGTTGCTATAAGGCATATTGCTTTTGAACGAAGTGTCATTATAATACTATTCTGGAAGTTTTTCTTATGACTATTCACACGTCAAAAACATAGCTTACATATACATAGTTCTATCATACAACAGAATCCTTTAAAATAAAATCGACAAGAAAATGTGCTTGAGGCAGATGTTTATAATTATTGGTAATTTTAAATTGGTATTTTTTTAACTCCTTAAGGGATTCTGAAGCAGAGAGAAACTTACATAATATTAAGAAATTAAAAAAATATCAAGTTTACAACTTAACGTATGTACGTACGTAAGTGTTGAACATCTATAAAGTAGGGTAATAATGACGCTTATAAATACTTATAATAGGTGAAACAATGTAAATTATAGAAGTAGTGTAAGCTGTAACTAATGCTAGTCACTGAGAAAAACTTCGAAATTGTGAACATTGCCGACTATGGTGCTTTATGGGTTTGTCCAAAGCATGGTTTACAAAATCCTCCAGACCGTCTATTGCTATTGGATTACACGGGAAACGCTGACTGACGACAATCGATTCTAAAAAAATATTTTTTTTTAATAATAATACTCTTACATTAATCTAAAAAACAAAAAGTTTAAGTGTATCAAAATAATATTTATTGAACAAGTTATTTAATTTGGACAAATTCCTGATATTTCATTTACTAAATCCGTGAAATTCATAAAAACATTGAAATACATGAAACTCGAGAGACGGTAATAGATCACAATATGGCAGTCATTATAAATCACATTTATGTGACGCCAGAAATAATAATCAAACAATTTATCGTTATCGTCAAAATATTTAGTAACGAAAGTCTTCAGCCAGCGGAGAGAGACTTAAGGCTTAATATGGGAAGGCTTAAAATGCGTGAGCCGACAGATTCTCACCTGTCAAGCTAAGTTTTTGCTTTCTACATGTAGGTGGAGCTGTAGGACTGATAATTACTACAGCGCGATGCCGCTTCGCTTCTTCAACGGCGGGGCATTCTGGGCATTCATTGTAAATAAACTCTACAGCCGGAGGTTCTATAGAAGTCGATCCGATGGATGCTGACCGTGCCACGGTTGACCGACGGTCTATAGTTCCCGAACGCTCCTTTCCGGACATATCGGACGAGCATTCGATGGTTTGAGAACGTTTGAAGGTTTCAGTACGTTTCGATTGCTGTGACTCTAGCGTAACGTTGCAACTTGGCAAATCTGTGCGAGAAAACCTACTAGCTTAGGTATTGCGTGGTTAAACGAGAGCAGTGTACAGTGTATGCAGCCAGATTGCTGGAAGAACCATCACACTGAGCTATAGACTAGCGCAATGGTTATTGCAGCAACATAAAATCGTATATACAAATATGTTTATAAATTTAGATATATCTTACATGTATGTGTTGTAGTAACTATAGTAAATAGAACCCACATGGCATAACAAAAACAATATAATCGACATGAAATTATCTTTCATTATAATTATAATTACTGAAAAATGTCTTTATCTCCAATTTAGATTAATTTTTGATGTAATTATTTATATATACATGTGTTGAACATAATATCATACTAATAATATGAATGTGAATGTAAGTTTGTTTGTTACGCTTTCACGCGAAAACTAATGAAGTTATTACGAAACTTTGTACACATATTCTTGGAGGTATTAGAAGTAACATATACTACAACTAATATTAAAAAAAAGATTTAAATCAATGTTTTTTATAATTTGTTTGTTATATTATAGTTATCATTTTTATTTATTCATTTCTTTTGTAATGATCTTTGATATTTATTTAATGGCTTCAATGCGAGTAAAGCCGCAGGTAAACGCTATATTCGCATACGTTTGTCGTATTAATGGTTTTGAGGCCAAAATGAGCAATAATTTAAATCACTATTCCGCAGCTTGCGGAGGGTATTTACGATTGTTTGTTGGTTAGAATTTATGCACGATAGAGCGTACCACCTTCAGTGAATTTATTGCATTGTTTGTGACAGATATCGTTATTTATTTCTATAAATCGTGTATCGATATGATTTATCTCTGTACAAATCTCTAACGATTGATTCAGATGAATGGGAAATATAAAACAAGTTCTTCGTTTGGCTGTCAGATTGGACTTTAAAATGATTTATAAATAAAGATTTGACTGTGATCATTCAAATGTATTATTTGAATTATCTAATATATTAATTGCATAGTATAATTAAGTTCCTATTCGTTGTATAAAAAATTCACGGTATCTACTTTTTCGTCTTTCAAATGATTAGATAATATATGCATTTCTAATTAAATTTAGGAATTTTCCTTTATAATATAAAATAAGCTTATCTATCTAAACACATACATATATTTTAGAATATATATATAGGAAAGTATATGAGCTTTCATGCGCAGATAACCATAAACGGTTTGAATATATTGCCTATTCCGAAGGCCTATTTGCAGTAACGTGACGCAGAATTGATATTATTATTTCCGATATACTCGCATCGAATATTGTTTTTTAGCTCTCGCAACGTATCATCAACTAATGAAGTCTTTATTTTGCCATGGAATATTATTAAAACAAATTTAGTTTAAAAAAATCGCATCGCTTCATCTTTGATAGTTACTAAACTTTTGTTTGATGCATTGGAATCGGCACAACTTTAACTTATTAGAAAGTATACTTTTGATCAATCCCATTAATCTATTTAATTTTTATGACGTAAAATGGGCTTCTATGGTCTTAGCGTATGTGAAAACGAGCGTGTTAGTCAGGAGACTATTCAAGGATGAAATTGCGAAATTTTAAAGGTTTTGCAAACTTACGTGACGATTTTAATGCATCATCCAAATATCAAGTGAGAATTACAAGTGTTACAGCATAGTAAGTCCATTAGAGTATAATTGGTTTGTAATAGAGTAAGTGCACAAGTACCGTTGGGTTGTTCATAGTGGTTGTTGTCCTTCGTAAGCTTTCTATGTTTGCGCGGTGACAAGCATGGTGACCTTGAACCATCTCCGGCGTCAGGTGTGAGGCGACGCGCTGCTAGATCGCATAACATCGATACTGCTTCGGCTCTGCAAAAGGAGGATAAGTACACAAACGACGAAGCATACAGATTTATTAAGTGTGTCCTATCTATAAACCTGGTGGAAACCTGGACAGTGGCAGTTGGCCTTATTGACAAATTCAAAGGCTATATTTATGCACTATCGAGAGCTATGTTGGAGTCTTAATGAGCTTAAATTCGTGACGAAGAAAGACTTAGCAGAACTAAAATTCCTATAAGATAGTTTAAGGGATTAGCAAGCTAAAGTAGCAGTGGGCAGGCCAAATCTGTATTAGAATCTAGCAGCGTTGTAAGAAGACGTGTTTTGTATGGGATATCTCCAGTCTGTTATCCGGATTTCACATGCAGGTGGCGTGTGAAATCCGGATAACCTCGAGTGGTTACGCGTTGTCAGAAACAACTTGGTTCTGCAGTTTCTTTTAGGTTGTTTAACTTGAGGACGGACATAAACTTACGAACGACATCACAAACAGATACCTTGATTTTTGGTAGTCAAAACTCAATAAGATTCCACATGCCAATCTGAGCTCAGAGAATCAAGAACAAGTGATTTTTTTTTTTTGGATATTTATAAACATTTTGCAAGATACCTCAAAGGTGGTTTGGGCTTGTTGATTGGCCCATCGGAATCTGTAGGACCTTCTTCCTTGGGCGACATCGGCGATAGAGGTGTCGCCGCATGGTCGCGGTACAGTCGCAAGCGCACTTCCGATCCGCATGAACGCAGAAATGCGACCGCTTCTGCATGCGACATGTTCGACATGGGTGAATCATTTACCTGTAAAGATGATGATTTAGTTGGTGCGCTACGGATAAAGAGGTCGTGGATTTTTACATTATAATATGCGTGATTTGAAGCTGTGATAGCCTTGTGGGAAGCTGTGTGAGATAGATAGGTAAGGGCGTCCGCCTCCTAGTAAGAGGTCGGGGGTTCGATGCCGGGCACGCACCTCTAACTTTTCGGAGTTATGTGCGTTTTTAAGCAACTAAAATATCACTTGCTTCAACGTGAAAGAAACATCGTGAGGAAACCTACATGCCTGAGAGTTCTCCATAATGTTCTCAAAGGCTTGTGAAGTCTGACAATGCGCAAATGGCCAGCGTGGTGGACTATCGCCAAACCCTTTTCATATTGAGAGGAGACCCGTGCTATGTAATGAACAGGAAATGGGTTGGTTGATCATGATGATGCGTGATTTAAGCCATGTTCATTAAAACTGTCCCAGGTGTCAAAATAAAACAGTCCTTTAAACAAAATATCAAAATCGATGTCGCTGTGAAACCGTGCAATGAAGTTAGCAAATTTTTTTTTTATCATCTGAAAGTTTTCCTTGTTAAAACCCTGGTGGATTAGGGATATGGGTTTAATATAACTGCCATACCAACTCCCAAAAGCTTAGCCTGCTACCGTTTTAAATTTTATCATTACATACTACCAGTTGAGATTGCAGCTATTCGGTTGATTGGAAGTGGAATAAAAAAAAACTAAATAAATCGTAATATATAGATAAGTTTTTGTATAATAACCTTAGTACCCAGTTATTCATTATTTACTAGCATTATCCCTGCTTATAGATTAAGCATCGGTTTACATTAAGTGCTCAATATAGACCGTTATCGGCTTACTGGTTAAACACTTATATTCGACCCTTCTCATCGTCGCTTTGTTTTATAGTTTACCTTTTATTTTCGAGACTACCAAGTAAAGATACTGGCAAATCACCTGAGATATATATATTATTTAAATGAAGTTTATAACTACATATTACATTGAGAAAAGTTTTCAGCATTCTAAGTCAGATAGTGGTATTTCAGATAACACTTAAATATCATCATCATCATCATCATTAACAACCGTTTGACGTCCACCGCTGGACATAGGTCTTTTGTAGGGAGTTCCAATGCTCACGGTCTTGGGCCGCTTAAATATATGATAAGTGAATTTCCTATAAAGATATCAGCAGTCAGTTTATTCTTGGTCAAGGTAGCCGTAAAAGTGAAAGAGTTGCTGAAGAATATCGTTTCGTTTTTACCAACCCTTTAATACTTATAAATGATGAAATCCGCTAAGGGATTCGGAGTGACAAACATAAATTAGTTGTATAGGTGGCAATCGGCGAGATGTAATTCGGAAGATCAATGGAGTTTGAAGTGCTGAAATGGAAGCTTCGAACTAGAAGCAGAGTTTTCATAGAACCTCTACTACGTGGACTTCAAACAATTTGTAGTTAGTCGTTTTGACAACATCGAGGTACTGGCCGCTAGTTTGTGTACATCTTACTAGACTTATATCTGAAAGACTAAAGCTTTCTCCCAAATCTTTATCTGAACTTCCTTCCGAACAAGTGGTAGTCACTTAAAGTTGACGTTTCTTATAAACGGTACCCACTCGAAATACCAATACTGCTTCCAAAATTGCCGAGTGTTTGTCTTGTTTATTTTTTATACAACTTACGGCAACAATCCTGTCTCCAGGCTGTATTCGGCCATCACTTAGTGCTGGTTCCCTCACCAGAGCACGAACATAGTGCCCCAACGCGCTGTGGTCTTCCTTGCGCAGTGTGAACCCGAGGGACCCGTTCACTTTTGACATTACTATATCGAACTCCTAGAAAAATAAACAACAACTTCAGTATACCAACACATTTATCACTATCCTTGGTCAAGACACGATCGATATTGAGTCCTATCTCCGAAGTTAATCCTAACTCACTTTCGGAGTTAAGTGGGTTTTAATTTAAGCCATTTTAGATTAAACATCAGTTGCTTTAACGGTTAAGAAAAACAACATGGGGTAGTCTGCAAGCCTGAGTGATATCCACGAGCTTCTTAAAAGCGGGGGCTTGTGAGGTTATTATATTGATGACTATGAATACATTTACATTTTCTAAACAGGTGGGACTGATACTCCTATACAGTTCCATAGAATGAAACCTTTTCATGTTTATGTTGTACACACATTTGGCTGCAGGGAAAAGGGGAAGGGGAAGACCCCAAACTTCATGGTTGACGAATGTCCAATGCCTCAATGATGAGGATACTAAAGTAAGATCGACGTGGCGCCGAATGATAAAAAAAGCTGACCCCGCGTAAAGGGATAAGGCCAAAGAAGATGTTGTACACACATTTCTAAACTGAACAAAAATAATACGTTGACGCAATATTTTTGTAACACTGTCCTCTTCTTAATTATTTGCTTGGATACTTAGAAAGAAATGAAAACATACTTTTCTGTATAATTAGAAACAGACAATCAATACAATACAGTTGTACCAATGGCATCGCTAAAAAGCGATCTCTGCTAGGCAACTAAACATTGTGTTCAGCTTAGAGATCTGAGTACGACATAATTGGCACAAGGGTTTTTCATTGAATGTAGAACGATATTTGCGTCGTCATTATCAAAGTGCCCACAGTATTTTTTAAATTATCTAAACAATTTTATGTTAGACACACACATATAAAACAGACAGTCATGCAGAATTACATTTTCTACTCACCACAGATCCATCATCCTAAGGAGCGTGAACAGAAATGTTATTAGGAACAAGGACGTTAAGGAAACTACATTACAAGATATTGAATACATAATTGGGTACAGTTATTACATATACAAAACACACTCACACAGTGTAGGTATACCAACATGGAAATATGGTTATAAAGTTATTGTTAACACTAACTGAAGCGGTGATAGCCTAGTGATTAGGGCATTAGCCTCGTAATCAGAGGTCGGCGGCTCGAATCCGGGCACGCACCTCTAACTTTTCGGAGTTATATGCGTTTTTAAACAAAATATCACTTGCTTTAACGGTAAAGGAAAACATCGTGAAGAAACCTGCACGCCTGAGAGTTCTCCATAATGATCTCAAAGGCGTGTGAAGTCTGCCAATCCGCACATGGCCAGCGTGGTGGACTATGGCCAAACCCTTCTCATATTGAGAGGAGACCCGTGCTCTGCAGTGAGCCGGTAATGGGTTGATCATGATGATGTTGATGCTAACACTTTACTTAATTAGTACAGTTGCGATAATTAGCTTTTTTACTATGGTAGATGACTGATTTTTTAATGTGAAACTTGTACCTAGGTGGTTACTATGGTGGAATTTAGCTTAGGAACACTGATCATGAAACTGCCTCATTAGT
This sequence comes from Lasiommata megera, assembly GCA_928268935.1. Classification (NCBI taxonomy): domain Eukaryota; kingdom Metazoa; phylum Arthropoda; class Insecta; order Lepidoptera; family Nymphalidae; genus Lasiommata; species Lasiommata megera. Next base: position 13,164,668 of record OV743315.1, on the reverse strand, counting down.
CTTAGACTGGGTCTAAGTCTTGGATTCTATAAACAGGTCGGATCATAAATTGTAAGGCACTCTCTTAAAACATTTTCAGTCAGCCCGAGGTTAGGCATTTAGTATTGTCCTACCTGGTGCCTCGTAGAACAAGGTGGTACGGTAGGTATTAGTAAATTGTTTTAAACACGCAATCTGACATTAGAGCAGCGTACTAGGAATACGGAGCATGAATTCTTGCAGCAATTTGGAAGGTTCTACGTTGCTGCAAGGATTATTAGATGTTTGTGTTAATGACCGTGATTAATCATCTCTGAGGTTTTTGACGACCTCCGTGGCGCAGCGCGTGCGCTGTCGCGTTATAAAGTTGGAGGTCCTGGGTTCGATTCCCGGCTCGAATTAGTTCTGGTGGGAGGTTTCGCCCGTGGCTAGTTACCACCCTACCGACAAAGACGTGTCGTCAAGCGATTTAGCGTTCCGGCACGATGTCGCGTAGAAACCAATTAGGAGTGTGGGTTTAACATACTCCTAACAGGTTAGCCCACTACCATCCTAGACTGCATCATCATTTACCACCAGGTGAGATAGCCGTCAACGGCCAACTTGTAGTCTGTATAAAATTAAAAAAAAAAAAACAATTTCTATAAAGTATTTTTCATCTAAATATTCATAATCAATTGAACATAGAAATAGGCGGCCCCGGTGAAAACAACGCGTTGTTATTAGCGCTATGTAACATTTTTCTATTCACCCTAACACCTGCGAACATGACGCCTAATTGAGTAAACTGATCCAGCGACACCTGGTAACCGCATTGTAATAATTGAAACAGTGGATCAATACTTGAACGGGTCGACAGCAGGTACGTGAAATTAGTTTCACTTGATTAATCTCTGATTAGAAGCAATTTGCCTACAGCTGCGTGGCTTCGTGTACGTAATCAAGAAGGTAACCATGTATTTCAAAATTGAGTAGTGGTGCGCTATAAGTACCTGACTGTAAGTTTGTAGTTACTAACCGAAATATGCACGAGGCTTTCTGTTCGATAATCCACAAATTAGTGCTACTAGAATAAAATCCAGTATTGGTATTTTAGCAAGCTGTGATAACCTTTTTTTTTTTAATCCTCAGGGATACCCCGCGTCCGAGGAGACGCGGTGGTTATGTCGGACTCTTACCGACTAAACCCCCACGGTGCATATCCTTTCCCGCCGCCTGGGGGCCGGGTCACTGGTAACGCTCGCGCACACGTCCGCAACCAGGCCGGCAGAGTCCGTCATTAGGACGGTGCCAACTCGGGGGCAATATCAGATGCCCCCCAAAGCTGTGATAACCTAGTGTTTAGGACGTCCGCCGACCGCCTCCTAATCCTAGGTCGGGAGTTCGATCCAGGGCACGCACCTCTACACTCTTTCTTTTTTTTCTCGCTGGTAAACGCATCCGCCCGGTGAGAGCTCCAGGCAGGTATGTGGGACTCGCCGGACGTCAAAATGGCGGCCAGAATACACACTACAACCCAGCGGAGCCTTCTGCGTGCCAAATGGGTGCCAAAGGATCGCGTTAGCATGCACTTTGACAACCCTCTACACCCACCCTTACAACTGTTCGGGAGTTATGTGCTTTTTTTAAGCAATCAAAAATATCAATTGCTTCAACGGTGAAGGAAAACATTGCGAGGAAACCTGCATGCAATGAGGGTATTACAGTAAGTTTGCTCGTATATTCTTTATTGGGATAGCTAGGCACACTAATTTATTTATTTATTTATTTGCTTCCACATCCAACAGACATGAGACCCGGTCAGGGCATTGCAAACAGTACAATTGTTATACATATTCATCATATTCCAATGTTTAAACAATTCAATAAAAATTAAAAAAATTAAAAATAATAACAGTAATAATTCAATGAGTCAAAAAAAATATTAATATTTTAACTGTTACGCATAGGCTGATGTCCAATTGAGGTCTTAAGTATGCTTTTATTGAATTATTGTAGAAGCTACTAAGGATGAGCCATTCTTTTAATTTGAGCTTAAAGGACGTCAAATTGTTTTCGTCAGTTATATTATTTGGTAATTTATTGTATATATTGATCGATCTATCACTTTGGCATTTATACCCGTAAGTACGGAATATGAGTCAGCAAACTCGGTACGGAGTGTATCACCAAAAGCCGAAGCACAGGTGTAAACTGTGCAACTGGGTCGAATGAGGGCCTCGTATTGCAGTAAGTTTGCTCGTATATTTACGGAGTTGTCACATCTGGCGTTCGTTCGGCGAGGTATACAGAGACAATACCGCATTGGACAGGTTGCATTAGTTAAAACTTAGTCTACTGATCAATGTTTCGCACTGTTTAACTAAACCGAATCAACTATCAAAATAAACTAAATCAAATCGTCTAAAATATTAGGCGATCTTCAATCTAGAAAAATGAATTAATCTTCCGAATTATAAATAAGATGTATATATATATTTAATCAACTACAAGTTAGTTGATAATAAGTGATGATGCAGTCTACGATGGTAGCGAGCTAACCTGTATGGTAAACTGATACGAATAAATGGTTTTTACGCGCGACATCGTTCCGGAACTCCCAATCGCTTGGCGACACGGATAAGTCGGTAGAATGGTAATCAGCCACGGCCGAAGCCTCCCACCAGGCCAGGCTCGAGCCGGGAATCAAACCCAGGACCTCATACTATATAATGCGACAGCACACGCACTGCGCCATGGAGGCCGTCAAAATGATGATTAACCTTCGACCGATCAACTTCACTCACTGGACAGTGCGGGCATTTCGATCTTAAATTTGGCATACAGATAATCATAATGTTACTCTGCTATGACCGTATTTTTGTAAACTATTCCCCTAAAGGTGCCAAATAGTTGTTCAAAATTTGTATGATCACAGTTTTGAGGTTAGAAACAAAAGAGCGACGAACTTGACGTGAGCGAAGCAGCGGGCAAAAACAGTCATATGTAAAAAACCCTTACTAATAAGTGTAGTAATCGAATATTTGCAAAATAAGCTACAAAAAATTTTCTCCTGGGTTTTTTACGTAATGCGTAATACCTAATTATCTCGACAATAGCACGATAAGGCCGACTTCAATGTCAGGATTATCAAAGTAAGAATGTTGTGTTGTAATGTAGATAAATCGATCATTTTTCGTCTTCCAACGGCCGAATTACCACTATTACGTAAAAACAACATTACGTAAAAATACCTAAAAAAAAACAGTGTATACCTAATATAATTTAAATAATCTAATATTTCAGTAATACCTAAGTTCCCTAGCGAACGACCGCGTATTTGGTTCCTCGATTCATGAACGAACTACCTCCAGCGTTCCAAAAATTACATATTAAAAATGTCAAACAGAAATTAAAAGAATTATTTTTGGCTGAGTAGGACGGTTTACTCATTTATATCGACCGTCTGACTCAGTTAGGAAATGTTCTTTTCATGCCTAATTTGCTTACTCAGTTCCTCTAGTTTTAAGCTGTTAAGTTACAGATTAGCACCGACCAGGACCAACCTCTTTGGTGTTTTCGGTGCCGTTATTGTATAATTATTAATTATATTCCTTTTATATAAATAATAAATAAATAAATAATAATAATTCTTAAATAAAAAAACTGCATTAATTGTGCATGACTAGTGTAAGATCGCCGTATTAACACACAGAGTCACACAGTCACAGAGTATAAAATATAAACTAATACAAAAAAAAACATAGCAGTTGACTGTATACCGAATCGCTACACAAACCACTCACTGAGCTGTTAGAGGGTAGTTCTCTTGATACTCACTCCATATTGTATGTCGTAAACTGGTAAGGGCCTGTCAAGGTCTGGTAGGTGAAGATCGTGGGCTCCTCTTCTATCTTCTGGACTAGCTTCCCGTCTGCCTCTGCCCTCTGAGGACGATGTTGTTGCGCTGCTGGTAGTTTGTGACAGCCTTGATGAAAAAAAGATACATTAAGAAAGTTGCTAAGCTAAATTTTTTTTTTTTTAATTTTTAGTCCTCAAGACTGACTACATTTGCTTCATCATGATCAACCCACTGCCGGCTCACTACAGAGCACGGGTCTCCTCTCAATATGAGAAGGGTTTGGCCATAGTCCACCACGCTGGCCATGTGCGTGTTGGCAGACTTCACACGCCTTTGAGAACATTATGGAGAACTCTCAGGCGTGCAGGTTTCCTCACGATGTTTTCCTTCACCGTTGAAGCAAGTGATATATTTTTTTTAAAGGCACATAACTCCGAAGAGTTAAAGGTGCGTGCCCGGATTCGAACCGCCGACCTCTGATTAGGAGGCTGAAGCGGTGATAGCCACTAGGCTTCACATAATGACATATATAATGGAGGTAATCGAATAACTTCAATACCGCTTTTATTGCACAACACGTCGGAACATGTTTTAATGAGTAGTAAAACAATGAGCCAGTTTTACGAGACCATTTCATTCGGAGTATCATGAGTGAGGTAATAAAATATTAGGTTTAGTTTCTGTATTATATGCATGCAATTCGAATTCAGGCAACGGTTCGTGGAATTAAATTTAATAGTTTATCATCAAGCGGTTGCGGAAAATGGTGAAGGATATTTTCATATGAATAAACTTATCAACTTATTATGCACAAATCTCTCCAATGCTTAAAAATAATTAATCTCTCTCTCCGAACATAGTTCAGTATGATATTTGAAACACGCTTTTACCCGTGGCTGTGCTCACGTTAAGTTCGGTTTTCTCGTGTTTCTAACTTCAAAACTGGCAAATTTTTGAGCCAATTTTACTTAAATAATACGAGCTATCAGCATGCCAAATTTTTGTTCTGTCCATTGAGTTTGACCTGTGCGTTGAGGTCAGTTATTCACCTTTTCCTTTATAATATATGCAGCTTTTTTTTTTTTGCCATAACATACGTAAACTGATTTTTGTTTCTATGGTTCTAGTGCTAATATCCCAAATTCAACGTTACAAAAAACTTTACGAAACAAATACATTGTAGTCAATATTTTTATTTAATTGCAATCTAAAAAACATACTTTTTTATGAGGTATATTCCAGAAAAGACGTTAACGTTGAACATACGGAATTTAAAAAACAAAAATGAATTACCGCTTGCTAGAGATAAATGAGACTAGGTATGCTTAACACGCGTATGCTGAATACTTAGAAGGTATATCTCAAGTTCAGTAAGAACCTAGAGTACCTATTTTAATATAATAATATATTAATCTATTGAAACGTAGAACAAAACACTATAGCAGTAAACATAAATCGCTTTGAGTACAATTCTCAGTTTTAGGTACTTAGTACACACAGTTGTTAAATGGGACTAGAATTATTATTCCCACTCAAAGGCCCGCCGCATTCACCGAAGTAGGCACCTATTTACGAGTTGGGTGTTTGCACGAACAATTATAGGAAACAGTATCAACGGCGCTCTATTTACGCCGGGTTTCCCACAGTGGGAAATTTCTATTCGTGACATTTTCCGCGCCTACCTGTGCCTATAATTCTTTAAGCGTAATATCACACAAGGGACTTTTTGTTTTAATACAGTTTCTGTTCTAAACACGACTGTACTGACTGTCTTGGCGTCACAATATTTTACCAACGACTGGTGAATTATTTCGAGGTGGAGGTCACCTAATGAGCATATATATGTGAACTATGATCTACTACTATATATATGAAATTAATCGTATATGAACGCTTCATAGATGCCTGTAATAGATTTACATGATTTGAGGCTATTTCGATTTAATTTCATTTATATTTTAAATGAATTAATTAATAATTTATATAATAATTTATATCCTGCAGCGCATATAATTTATATTATATGCGCTGCAGGATTATCAAGATGGAGTAAGCCAAATCAAGAAGTAAATAAACGTCTTTTATTTTTGTAAGGAAACTGAATTTACTTTTACCTTTTCTCATAGAAGCTCTATTTAAGGACGAAGCGGAATGCTTAGAGCAAGATTTTCTACTTACTCGATCGCGAGAAAGTTAACGCAACAGCGCTATCTATTGTGTTGTGACGAGGGTGCCATCCGTGTATTGTAGTCATAGTAGTAACGATAGTTTTGTTACTACGACGGGCAACATTTTGTCGATGACCAAGTCGCTAGTTCGATATGTTACTTACTTTTGCATTGTTAATGTCACTATACGTATGGAAGTGGGCGTTAAACTTCGCTGACATAGTAAATGTTGAGCGTACACACGCGATCGTCGCGGACATTAAAAATAGATCTGTGACCTTTACCTGCATATTAAAAAGTAAATTTAATATGAGGGGATATTTTACACAATAGGATGGTTAATTAATTCCATGGTTAATGTATATGTGTGTTTCTTTATTTCACCTTTAATTATAAAGGTCTGAACTGAATTAATGCTAATCATCCCTAATGACTACTACCGCCTGGATTAAAAAAACAATATTGTGTTTTTTATATATTTTAATTGCGTTCTTTTAAGGGGTTCCTCATCGGGTGAAGACGTGTCATCCTATTACTAGCTGGGGGTCTGCCTCGGTAGACGCCGTTGGTTGGGTTGCGGTCGAGTGCGCGGGTGTTCCCTTGACCCAGCCACCAGGTGAGGCGTAGGAGCATCGCTGGGTTTTTAGTGGGTATTTTTGTAAGCCAGTCTGGCCGCCGGGGAGTCCCACATATCCCATTTTGATAAAACGAAAGCTTATAGAAAAATCCTATTACGATATTAAGAATTATATAAACTCTGCTCTAACTCCATGGGTACTATAAGTTTTAATTGATTATGTGGGATGCTGATAGCAAAAAAAACACGTTTAAGTTTGTTGTGGGCTTCTTCCTAGACCTGGGCGCGATTTGAACCCTCTTAGATTTAGTTTTAAGTTGGCGAGTGTACCTAGTTATCACCATCACTTCACTAACAGAAATAATGAAAAATGTGATTTATATGAACGATTCATAGATGCCTGTAATAGGTTTATATGAATAAAGCTATTTTTGATTTCATTTGATTTGATTTGATACTTCTTGGGGAACATAGAAGGTGATTTTTATATCTAGATAGAAAAAATCTGGCATTAAGAGTCATCATCACCATCATAATATCTCTAATAAGCATCTAATGTTGATGATGACAATGAGGACACTACAAGATCATTAAACTCTTCACCTGATACTGCTCTCTGTTTGTTGAAGGATAATGTGCCAGAATGTAATAACGCTCTTAAATTCAGACATGTTAGTAGCTCAGACGTTATTAAGGCCTTCTGATTAATAAATATTAAGAAAACAAATGACTTGTGGGGCATTTCCGTTAATGTTATAAGGTCATTGATTGATATTGTTGCACCCGACCTAGCTTTTATTTTTAACAATTGCATTGACTGTGGTGTGTTCCCTGACTTAATGAAACATAGCAAGTTAATTCCGTTATTCAAATCTGGTAGTACTACTGACCCCACTAACTTTAGACCGGTATCAGTACTACCTACCTTCAGTAAAATCTTTGAAAAACTTATTTTAACGCAATTAATTAATCATTTTAATAGAAACAATTTATTACACGCCAAACAATTTGGTTTTACACGGGGTCGCTCAACAACCGACGCTGGTGTTGAATTAATACACAATATATTTAAAGCCTGGGAGGAGTCACGTGACGCACTTGGTGTTTTTTGTGATTTGTCCAAGGCTTTCGATTGTGTTGAACATGAAACATTAGTCAGAAAACTACACCATTATGGACTTCGGGGGGTAACTCTAGATTTAATGACCTCGTATTTACGTGACAGAGTTCAACAAGTAGACGTAAACGGGAAACGGTCTAACGGGTCATTTGTGAAAATAGGGGTTCCTCAGGGATCTATATTAGGACCTTTTCTGTTCCTCATTTACATAAATGACCTTCCTTACCTTACTAAGGACAATAGCGGGATAGTATTGTTTGCTGATGATACATCACTCGTTTTTAAAATTAAACGACGTGAAACAAATGTTGACGAGGTAAACAACTCTCTCGCGAAAGTAGTACATTGGTTTGAGGCTAATAACTTAGCACTTAATGGGAAGAAAACAAAGTGTGTTAAATTCACGTTGCCCAATGTTAAACAGGTGAAAACCAGTGTACTGGTTAATTAATAATGAGGAATTGGATCTGGTAAATACGGCTACATTCTTAGGCATAACGTTAGACGCTAAACTTCAATGGGGTCCACATATAAATAATTTATCACACAGACTTAGCTCTGCTGCTTACGCGGTAAAAAAGATCCGTCATTTGACGGATATAGAGACTGCCAGACTTGTATCTTTTAGCTACTTTCACAGCATTATGTCATATGGTATTTTATTATGGGGTAATGCTGCTGATATTGACACTATATTCGTTTTGCAGAAGAGGGCTTCGTGCGATATATAAATTAGGTCCCAGAGAGTCATTAAGAGATAAATTTAAAGATTATAAAATAATGACAGTGCATAGCCAATATATATATGAAAATTTAATGTATGTTAATAAAAATATTGATAAATTCAAGAAAAAAATGGACTGTAACGCACTGAACATCAGAAGTAAAAGTAAACTTGTAGTACCGTTTAGTAGGCTGCACAAAATAAGTAACTCATTCAAAGGAAATTGTATTTTATTCTATAATAAATTACCTATTGATATTTTGGAGATGTCTCTCAATAAGTTCAAAGTTTTTATAAAACGAAAGCTTGTAGAAAAATCATATTACGATATAAAGGATTATATAAACGATAAAAAAGCTTGGGTGTGAATTGCTCTATCTCCATAGGTACTATAGTTTATTATTAATTTTATTCATTATGTGAGATGGTGATAACGAAAAAAAAGGAAAACCGCGGCTAAGTTTGTTGTGGGCTTCTTCTTAGACCGGGGCGCGTTTGGAACCCATCATAACTTTAGTTTTAAGTTTACGAATATAGTTATCACCATGAAATAACTACTGTGTAAATTATTGACACGTCAAAAGTGCCTTTTTAGGGACTATTTGAATAAAGATTATTTTGAATTTGAATTTGAATTTAGGAATGACTATCAAGTTAAATAAGTGGAAAAACACAGGGAATTTATAGATGCCTGCAATAGGCTTATATGATGAATAAAGCGATTTTGATTTGATTTGAATGCTAAATGCTAGATAGTTTGTATTCTTGTAGCAAATAATTAGTAGTAGATACATATAATATTAGTAGATACATACATTTAAAAACAATTAAAATATCACTTGCTTCAACGGTAAAGGAAACCTGCACGCCTGAGAGTTATCCATAATGTTCTCAAAGGCGTGTGAAGTCTGCCAATCCGCACATGGCCAGCGTGGTGGACTATGGCCAAACCCTTCTCATATTGAGAGGAGACCCGTGCTCTGTAGTGAGCCGGTATTGGGTTGATCATGATGATGATGATGATGACATATAATATCCAATAGCTAGCAAGTGAGCCGCGCACCTTTTTCGCTTTTATATAAAAAAATAATTAAAACATCGTTTATTCATTTAGTAGGCAAACAAAACAGGTCACAACTAAAACAAGGTCTATGTACGAACATTAAAAAGTTTAGCTTTTAGCTAAAACATAAAGCGTGTTTGTGTATAATGTTGAATGAGTTTAAACACTAGAGCTGCGTGACTGTGACTATGGAGAAAGAACAAAACTAAATTATGAATACATTGGGTATCAAAAATTAGATGACGCACTAGACTTGTCCAAGGCAGGATTTTTTGAAATTCACAACAAGTTAGCCCTTGACTGCATCTCACCTGATGGTAACTGATGATGCGGTCTAAGATGGTAGCGGGCTAACCTGTTAGGGGTATGGTAAACTCATACACCTAATTGGTTTCTACGCGACATCGTGCCGGAACGCTTAATCGCTTGGCGGCACGTCTTTGTCGGTAGGGTGGTAACTTGCCACCCACCAGACCAGACTCGAGCCGGGAATCGAACCCAGGACCGACTTTAAAATGCACGCGCTCCGTCACGGAGGTCTTTTCTCTAATGGGAGGCAAGGTTTTAAAGTACAAACCCGCTACGCAGTTTCAACGAGGTTCGGCGGGGTTTTGAATTAATATTACAATTCAAGCTATAATAACCGTTATAATTTTAGCAATGATAGCCCAGTGGTTAAGACTATAAAAAAAAAAAAAAATTATAACGGTTATTATAGCTTGAATTGTAATATTAATTCAAAACCCCGCCGCAAAAAAAAAAAAGTGGTTAAGACTATAGGACCGAATTCGACACACACGCGCTTTTCACTTTTCGGAGTCATCTGTCTTAATTACATTTTTTTTATTCACTACGAGTTAGCCCTTGACGGCCATCTCACCTGGTGATGATGCAGTCTAAGATGGTAGCGGGCTAACCTGTTAATGGTAAGGTTAGACCCATACTCCTAATTGGTTTCTACGCGGCCGGAACGCTAAATCGTGTGTCCTTGTGTATTACATGAAGGAATACAATGTAAGAAAATATGCATGCCTGAGTGTTCTCCATAAATTTATCAGTTACGGATTAACATACTGAAGAGATCCCATTAGTGGACTAGTAACGTGTTGTTCAAGGTGAATGAAGAATAACCGGGACAAACGCGAAAGGAAGACACGGCCAACTGCCTAACCCAGGGCTGGTAACTAAGCCCAATACTGATCTTTACCTGACGCGGGAACCGAAGTCCTGGCCTTCAAATCCATTGTTAACATGTAACAATTTCTAGATTTTAGCCTTTTAATCAAGTTCAGGAAAAAGGGGTGCTCAAAGCTCCGTGCGTTCATTTCCTCAACCATCACCCTGTCATGTCAGCCTAAACGCAGTGTAATCTTAGACAGCGTAATTAAAAGGAAATTGCTGTTTCGAAAAGAAAGGCTACCAATTTCCTTCTTTGTTACCAGTTTGAATATTAGAGCTAGTAAGGCTTGGGTATCCCTTCTATGGGATTTTGTTATTTGGCGATTGAGTTAATCCTACTAATATTATAAACGCGAAAGTTTGTAAGTGTGGATGGATGCATGGATGTTTCACGTAAAAACTACTGAATTGATTCTAATGAAACTTTACAATAATATAGCTTATACATCAGAATAACACATAGGCTGCAATTTATAAAGATACCTATTGTGTGAATTTTCCAAAATGTGGCGATAAGTGTCAAGTATTAGTAGGAAAATCTACATTCAGCGTGATTTTAATGTCATAACGTTAGTTCTTTTGAACGCCACGCTAATATAAGCTACTTGAAATACTAATCCTGCGCAGACGAAGTCGCGGGCACCAGCGAGTCCTTAATAAAGTATTGCACTGTCATATATTATTATTTTTTAAGGAAATAGCAAAAAGGTTAGTCGACGTCACAGGGGACTGAAGAGCTGCCAGCTACCTTGGACAAAGAATTAGTCTAGCCATTCAAAGGGGGAACGCTGCTAGTATCTACGGAACCTTACCTTTAGGTAAAGGGACTCCTTTTAATAATATATTTTAGTTATGATATTAAATATTTATTTATTTTTTAAGATTTTTAGTTTTGGTTAATCTATGTTTTATTTTAAGTTATATATGTAAATGTATACAAGTAGATAAATATAATATTTCTGAACAGAATTTAAAGGAGGCAGTCATCTAAACAATGTATGTATGTATGTCGTATTATTGGAATAAAATAGATAGGGTAATTTTTTTACCCTATCTATTTTATTCCAACACATCAAAATTTAATATGTAAAAGACACCGGTCCTTGATATTCCTTTTACAACTACCTTGTAACCGATACATTTTCCGTTCGATCAATAATATTAAAGTTGTGCGGTCACTCACGTTTGGTGTCTACTTTGTACGCTTTTAAAGTAATAAGCTCGTTCAATTATTCAAGTCGAAATATTATTTCATTTTAGTTAAAGAAATACATATAATTAGTTATATTCAATATTTTTAACTACTTTATCTCCTACTTTTTATAAGGAGCTGCTTGTATATTGATCGAAGCATTTTACGGATGACTAGTTTGAATAAGCCTAACAATTAATCAAAATCATTTTCACCCCAACCATTTTTAAGTAAGAGGGTTTTAGAGCATGGACCTAACTCTATCGCAGGTTTGTGGAAACCAATCAATCATTTTATCTTTATTTATTACACTACAAGTTGACAATCTTACCAGTGGGTAAGTGATGCAGTGTTAGATGGTAGCGGGCTAACCTGTTGGGGGTACGGTAAACCCATTTTCCTAATTGGTTTATGCATTATTGGTTAACTACTCGACATCTTGCTCGCTTGGCAACACGCGTTTGGCGGTAGAGTGTTAACTTCCGCCAGACCAAACTCAAGCCGGGAATCGAACCCAGGACCTCAAACTTTATAATGCGACAGCGCGCGCGATAAAGAGTCTGGTCTGGTGGGAGGCTTCGGCCGTGGCTAGTTACCACCCTACCGACAAAGACGTGTTGCCAAGCAATTTAGCGTTCCGGCACGATGTCTCGTAGAAACCAATTAGGAGTATGGGTTTACCATACCCCACACAGGTTAGTCCGCTACCATCTTAGACTGCATCATCACTTACCATCAGGTGAGATTTCCGTCAAGGTCTAACTTGTAGTGGATACAACGCTCGCGTTGCGTAAAGACTCGTCAAAAATTTATCTCACCTCGCGTGTAAGGGATGACAGTTGAGGGGATCGAGTGGTAAATGTGGCGGATGCGGCGTCCGCACTGGTGGGGTCGGCGGGTCTGGCGGCGTGATGCTCTCGAGGACATCGCCTGGAGGTCGACAGACGCGAAGCTCAACTCGCGCTGACGCTGTGCGTAGAACTTCTAGAGCCTCCTGCATCAACAAACAAACAGTCTTACAAAGATTCCAATCACAGATCTGATCAATACTTCATACAGTGGCAAAACCTTATGAGGGGACACTGATATTTATCAACCGACTCACTAAAGAGCACGGTTCGGACTATGAAAAGGTTTTGGCCACAGTCCAACACGCTGGCCATGTGCGGATTGGCAGACTTCACACGCCTTTGAGTACATTATGGAGAACTCTCAGACGTGCAGGTTTCCTCACGATGTTTTCCTTCACCGTTGAAGCAAGTGTTATTTAAAAAAGTAAAAAAAGTTAGAGGTGCGTGCCCGGAACAAACCACCGAACGCTGACTACCACATCTGGTTATCACAGCTTATTTCTTCTACTAGTTTGATAAACCTATGTATGTAATATTGACGTATTGCTTATGATAATGCGTCAAAATAACAAGGAATAAAATTAATCGCGATTAAAATACGTAGGCAAGGAGTATAGGCAACCTTTTATCGCGCGGCTTTGTGATAAATAACATTAGGTATTTTGTGATACTTAGTTTGAGACCGCGGAGAACAACTAGCAACATTTTATTTACATTCCATAAAGTCTTATTAGAAAGCTATTTTATTCCTGTGATAAAAATATTTCCAGCCTGAAATAATAGTATTTATAAAGAGAGCTAGAAGGAAATCCACTTTATCCGCGTAACTACTGAATGGGATGGTTTGACTAAATGATAAAACGTTTTACATAAATAAGTATTATGTTCTATAAAAATACAGATTTTAAAAAGAATATTCTGGGGAACAGATCAGATATACCTATCTCTTATGAATAAACTATAATAATGCATTTTATGTCATAAAATGTAAAACAAATAAGAGTTTATTAATCCTCATTATCATTATAGCATGTTGGTGCCCAAAACCAATGAGGAAGTCTTGCGTCGTGTTGGTTGCCACTGCGACTTTCAGACTATGTCAAAAAAGAAAAATGTTGCTTATCAGGGGCACGGGATGAAACATGACAGCTAGGTACTGCATATTACTTGACAGCATTAAAAAAAAAATATCCACGAGAGGGTAAGTTTATGTTTTTTTGTAAGGTAGCGGGCTCATATTATGCTAAATAACATTATGTTACTGTTCTTTAACGCGTGTGAAACGGTCGGGAGTATCTACCTTTTTTTTGTAAAACTTTCTATACCTTTAAATGAAGCACATAATTTAGCATGCAGTACAATAGATTAAATACATTGATTTGAATGGAAACCTGACATCTTGCCTTCTGAGGCAAGTAGGGTAATAACATAAAATTACTAGTTTTTTATTAGTTAATGGAATGGTATGCCAATTACAAATTCGTTATTAATTATAGATACATGTTGGTTTGTCTACATGCAATATTAATTATATGCTACGTTACATCGAAGAAACAATGTAGTATGAGACATACATGATTGTATTATATTATATAAATAAAAATGGATGTATGTTTGTTAGTGTGTGCTCAGAAACCATTGAAAATTTGTTGAAACTATGGTAGGGTTTTCAGGCAAAAAATCTACATAAACATTTTTGAATGACATCTATATAATAATCTACCTCGTTGTTCCTTAGTGCGTCGACGGATCATGAAGTTTTAGTTGCGACTCGTGACATGGGCTAGTGATCATTCTTAGATATTGGATTTTTCGGTCAAGAAATTCAAAGTGTGTTCAGAAATCAACTTTGAGGACTTCCGTATTTTAAGTCTTAAGTTTAAAAACCGTCTGAAGTCGTAATATCAAAATTTTCTTAATATTTAAATCTCACTTTAAAAAATGAAAAAAATAAAATGAAAAGGATTTCTATCTTTCTTTTCTGCTTCCACCTTCTAGAAGAGTGTCTGAAAATACTGATGAGTAATATATGATTAGCGATATTTCATCTTAAGCTAAACTGTCACAGGTATGAATGCAAAAATGATAAAAAAAAAACTAAAGGTACGTTTTACAGACGTCGTCACTACAGAATGTCTTTTCAAAACCAGTACCTACAAAGGTCCTTTGAAATCTCAATGAGGTAAATCTCAAAGACGGAACATGAATATATTTATGGACGATAAAATGTGAAAAGAAAATATTTCCATCGAGAAATAAATCAAATAATGTATCACCGACCCGAGGATTGAAACCAAATCGCCCAAAAAAGAGGTCAGATATTAGTTCCCAAGGCTTTTGTCGCTGCTGGTCGTGTTTAATAGCTCATACAAAACCGAGGTTGCGCATGT
Organism: Lasiommata megera; assembly: GCA_928268935.1. Taxonomy (NCBI): domain Eukaryota; kingdom Metazoa; phylum Arthropoda; class Insecta; order Lepidoptera; family Nymphalidae; genus Lasiommata; species Lasiommata megera. The sequence continues at coordinate 13,149,584 of OV743315.1, read as the reverse complement.
AATAATCGGTTTTGTAGGTTAGTTCGTAAAACGCCTATCGATCTCGTACTTGCTGCGCGTCACACGGCTTAGGTTCCCACCTAGAACTTGTAATTACAATCTTATCAACTGTTTGCATGCATGTATTACTAACTAGAATATTCCTGGTATAACATAGGGGGTTTTTTACTATTCTAATGTAGTTTTTTCCTTTCTTTTCTTTTGTGATAGATTACCAATATATATGTCGGCGCGAAGGAGTTATTAACTTCATTCAGCGGCGCCAAGAACCTCAAGAATTCAATAATTGCTTACATTTGAACTCTTGATGATTTTGCTAACACAATTCAGACGGTAGCAATCAATTTTGTACAAGCATGCTTTGCTATAAATACGGGCGGTCGATGCCTATCGTGGCGTTCTCGCTCGAGACGTCGGCCCGTTCAGACCTCTTAATTATGATCGCAATAAAAGTGTAATCCCGCAAGTTGTGGTTTTAATTACTATGAGCGAAAGTAAACAAAAGCGTGACGTCAGCAATGCTGACGCCCTTAACTCGTCATATAATTTTTATATATTGGTAATGTATCACAAAAGATGATAGATTATCAATATATAAATGATATCAACATTTAATATATAATTTTTATACACTACATCTTTTTTTCTTGTTCCGTTACCTGCACTTATGATAGTAAAGCAAGCCTGTTTTAAAAGTTGAATGAAAAACTTAGCAGAATTTATAGAAAAATCTATCCGAATTTATCGAAACTTTTTCGCAACGGTGATCGAATCGAATAATAGATACCACTGCCGCACCGCGTCTATCTCTCTCGGTATAGGGTCCTTCTTATTGCACCAATTTATTATTTTTTTATTCACGGGTTAAATGTTTTAAATTATTCCATTAAAGTTCCTTTAAAAATAAACAAAAGTTATTCGTAATTCTATAAAACGGTTTTTGAAGAGTAACGATGGAAAGCGTTCGGCGTTTTCCATTACGAGGAACGTTACGTTAAGGTCAAATAAAGACCCCTAAATAACTTTCTGCGTTTGTGTACCATCACAGTTAAGTTTCTTACTGTTTGGTTAATTAATGTTACCTACTATTGCCTTTTATTTTTTTCTTCAATGTCATCTATATATCTTTCTGCAGTTCTTATTTCTGAATACTTGCCATCAATCTCAATATGCGCATTTCACCAAGATCGATTTCGGTATAAATTTCTGTACTTTTATTTTTAAATAACCACAATGTACTGGTATGACGTCATACAGAAATAAATTGTACATTTTTTTTTCGGACTGTCTATTAGCTGTACTAACCCTTATGGTTGCCACAGCGTAACCGGATTGTTTGGCGATCTTCTGAAAGAAGCTGTGCCAGAAGTAATTTTGAGTCCTAGGGCTCGAAGAAACTAAGGGAACGACTGCCTAAGGGCGCCTCTTTTGAGGCAGAACCTTGACTTAGGCGACGTTTGGGATAACGGGGGGGTCGGACGGTGAGTGGTCCGTACGTCTCCGAGGCCGTGGATGGAGCCCATGTCCGGATGACGTAAGATAGCGGGGACCTATCCTCGCCAGCGAAGACGGTGTGTAGCGTATGATTGTGTGGTAGGTGGTACGAATATGTTGTCAGTAGTCATCTGATCGTCAGGGTCACGAAGGATATGTTTAGGTCTCCTCTTTCGGAGATAAGCGCTTAGGTCGGGGGCAATTTGTGTACAGAAATTCGTACCGGTATGCAGTCCTTGAGTCGATTACGCATGGCGACGCGTCGCCACACCGTACACACTACTGCATATAGACTGTATTTATATACCATCATATAGAAGCATCGACGCATGCCGTGGCGACGCGTCGCCACGCCAGAAATCGGTTTTACGTGCGGCTATAGATGTTTCACATCAAAAGTTCTAAACATAAATTGCAAAGGTGTTATCAAAGGTACATAATAAATTATCTGTTACGTATTCATATACATACCTATGTCCCTAATGAGGTGCGTCAAAGAGATGGTGTGTATTCCCAACCTTGTAACGCAATCCTTTCTTCGTGTCGACGTCTCGTATCTTACACAATACACAGGGTACGGCCGTCTACACAGAGTGTACAATCACCCTCTAATACCCTTTTAAGTAAATCTTGTTAACACCGATGCGTGGACACATATTCTATTTTTATCCAATGACGTAAGCTGATACATTTAAACGTGTAGATTTGCAATTTTTCATAAACTGTCCCTTTATGAATAAAGGGACAATTTATGCAGCGGCATTCCATCGGTTGATGTGATGATGGTTATAAAACGGTGGTCATCCAATGTTAACTTATTTCCGTCGTTAAAGGAACTCTAGAGCACCAAAATGTTAATACGTTACCAGATTTTAAAAGAAATGTTTGTCTGCTCCTTGAATAAATAATTTTTGATACTATACTATAATGTAACCAGCGGGGTCTTCTACGTTGTTTGGTTGGAAATAACGTCCACAATAACCCATGTTTGAAGAATACCAAATGAAAAATACAACTGTCTCGTTAGTCTGGTTAGAAATATTCAGTGCTAGTAGCAGTAGTATAAGATTTGCACACACGTGATCGTGGAGTTTCGAGTATAGAAACATTATAACGACAAAGTAAATTTAACCTTAGTTTATGAATTCAGAGGTGCAAATTTAGTTTATTTTTAAACATGAGCTTTAAAACTAGGAAGTTAAGTTTGAATTTACAATGACGTCAGTGTATTATGATATACGAAAACGACTTTACGATTGCGAGCATAGAAGAATTATACTAACGGTAAAGTAATTCTAAGCTCTTTTTTGTAATTTGGTTTTTCAAGCCATAATAGAAATACATTTTCATTGAAATAAATTTTAACCATTTTCTAGAAACTTAGCGTTCATGGGGAGGATTGCGTGTTCGCCTCAATAACATTTTCTAATCACTCACCCCCACGGAGAGGACTTTGCCAGCAAAGGGACTTTAAAGGCCCTAATGAAAGAGGTTGAAATTTGTTTCTGTAATGGTAAAATCAGAGACTGGAATGTTTTATTGGTTTAATCTTTTCTATCATTAGCTGACACCCACAATGCTAATGAATTCTTTGTTGAAACACATTAATAGATTTAGTTGGCCAAATACAGCGTGAAGCTGTGATAGCCTAGTGGTTAGGACGCCCGCCTCCAAATCAGAGGTCGTGGTTTCGAACCGGGCCTACTTATAAGAGGTCCAGAGGTCTTTACGTTGAAAAATCCAACGATATTATTGTTAACTAGATAACGTTTAACGTAGCTAACGCCCGAATGCAGACCTGCCCGCCTGCTGGTGTCACTTGAAAAATAGATGCTTCCTTTGTCCCACTGAATTAGTATCCGACATAACAACAGATAAACGTTAGAGTTAGCAGTGCACGTTTCAATTACAAAGCTCTTTAATTAGAGAACGTTGTCTATTTGTATAGTTTACTTACAGAGCTAGATAGCTAGCTAGCTAGATGGATGAACGTTTTCGCGTTATTTAACTACGGAATAGCTGGTGTTTAAGAACATTTAAATGGTTTAATATATGTCTGGTGGGAGGCTTCGGCCGTGGCTAGTTACCACCCTACCGACAAAGACATTTCGCCAAGCGATTTAACGTTCCGGCACGATGTCGTGTAGAAACCAATTAGGAGAATGGGTATTCCATACCCCTAACAGGTTAGCCCGCTACCATCTTAGACTGCGTCATCACTTACCATCAGGTGAAATTGCCGTCAAGGGCTAACTTGTAGTGGATAAAAAAAAGATAAACCTATACAATCTAACAAGAGTATTAGCTATAAACGCACAAAGACACAAACAAATATCTAACGATAATCATTTTTCTCATTTTCTTTGTGGTTAAAATTGATTAAAAATAGTGGCCTGTGGCATTATATTGGAGCATCAATTGAGGACGACATGTTCTTATTAATATAATTGAGTTCATAGTTGATGTTATTAGCTGCGAATGGGGTTTCATCACACACAACCTATACATCTATCTATGTCTGATGCTGTTGCTACTAAAACAAAGGTTCATTATTGGAACGAAGTTCCTTATCGCGCGTTGTGAAATGGGGCTAGACGGAAAAAATTCTTACGAAAAGTTGTCACGACACTTTTTGCTATAAATCTGTGCGGTGTCGCATGTTTCTCTGTCTGTCTCTCTCTCTCTTATAGAAAGCAAGCCAGATATTTTCATTTCTATGTAGCGTCGCATGTTTTTCTGTCTGTCTCTCTCTCTTATAGAAAGCAAGCCAGATATTTTCATTTTCTTTTGTTATTGTTGTTAATTTGACTTTTGTTATCTCAAAAAAATTTATTACAATTCCTTCACTAATTAATCGAAAGGAACTTCGTTCCATCCGGGTGTCCCTTGACACCTCTCAAGTTTATTTTTATTTTTATTTTATTTTATTATAATTGTTTTTTCGTAATCAACAGCGTACAATATTATTTTTATAAACTTAATCAAGGTTTAACATAAAGCCACAAGATTACTTAAACTTTAAATAAAAGAAATTATAATAACAGAATATACTTAAAAAATGTTAGAATCACTAACAACCAAAAGATTACAACAGCGTGTATGTTTGTCTGTTGTGTGTGAGTGGGTATGTGAGAGAGTGTGAGGGTGCGTGAGTGCTTGCATTATTATGCGTTAACTATTTCTTTTTTACGATGACGTTTAATTATTACCGTTTTTAACATCCTTTTTGAAAAATGTAATAGATCAAAGTCAGCGTACTGTTTACTATAAGTTCGTGCCAGACGCAGAATTATGGAATTTTGAGCATAATTTGTTTTTGATTTGGGAACAAATGCTAAAGGCGCGTTTGACGCGATCTTAATTGTTTAGTGTAAAGGCTGTCATTAATCTAGGAAAGTCGATAGAGCCACTTAAAATTTGCTTATATTTTAAGTAAACGGCATAGTTGCAGAGTCAAATAGTGAACAATAATTGAGAGAAAAAAGGCCCTTACAATCGAAGTATAGCTATAACTATAACAGAAGATAGCTAGAGTGTCATTTTTCGTTTATCCTATTCGTGGGTACGGATATGATGTGTCGTGGAGAACGCAATGAGATTTGATTATTTGGTGGCTGTCAACAAACATCCACAAATACTTTATTTAAAAGGAATCCTTTAGTTGAGCCCGGCGCAACCTAATATTTTGACGACCTCATTTTCCTTAGTTACACACACACACAGCACATTATAAAGTTGGAGGTCCCAGGTTCGATTTCCGGCTCGTCTGGTGGGAGGTTTCGGCCGTGGCTAGTTACCACCCTACCGACAATGTGTCGCCAAGCGGTTTAGCGTTCCAGCACGATTTCGCGTAGAAACTGATTCGGTGTACGGATTTACCATACCCCTTACAGGTAAGCCCGCTATCATCTTAGTCAAGGGCTAATATGATGATCGTGGTGGATAAAAAAAATATGCCTTTACCGCTCTTACACTTAAATGATCTCAATAAATCACCACATTCGATATTATTCTGAAAGTTACTGAACGATGGCGTCTTCACAGCATTATAAATTTGGAACGAGTACACAATTATCGCTGTTAAACTATGCGTTTTGTTTTCAACTGAACACTTGGCAACTTTTTAGAAAAGATACTGAATCAAGCAGTTACAAAATCAACCGTAAACTGAAACTCAACGTGCCATCGCCAAATATTAAGGCATTAATTAATTAACCCATAAAAACATTACTGTCACAGATTGTTCACAGGATAAAATCTACAAAATATTTTTTAACGTTTGATCGTAGGTGAAACCCAAACCGTGTTTATCAAGTAATGTAATTGCTCAGCGATGTTACTGGCGTTATTTCATGTTTGAAAATTAAAAATATCCTTTAAAGAAATCACTGGTGCGTGTGATGTGCGAATATGCGCATCTGGACGAAACATGGGATGTTTTCCGGAAATTATCCTTTCCAAACATTGTCGGCATGATCGCACTCTATGAATTTACAAATATGAAGGTTTCTGCTTTAATATCATACCCGCGGATACCAGCAGTAAGCAGGTTCGTTTAATGTTAAGTGATCACCGACGCCCATTAAAACCTCCAACACCATTGGAATAACCAATGCGTTATTATTGAAATGAAATGAAAATTTATTTGTAATAAAACTTGTGTCAGTAGGAGACGCTCTTCCCATTATAAAGGAATATTAATAGTAATTATGCGAATTAATTTCGAATTAAAAACTTACTATCGTTCCGTGCTAGTGTCTCAGTAGTTACTATATTTTCAAAACTAGTAAGCTAAATGTGAACTTACATCATAGGCAAAAACATTGGACTTTTGTGCCCCTTTCAACGCTTCCTTTTTTTCTTTAGGTTTAGCACAAAGATCGCTTTAGACCGATCTCGGTACTGGGCATATTTCCGGGATAAAAAGTATGTATTTTATGTATCTCAGTTCGGTCCATAGCTCAAATCGATGTAAGGTCAAGTCAATCCATTGTTGAGTCAAAAGTGTCTTTCTATAAGAAACAAGACACATTTTGGCATATATAACATCACTGGTAATGTTTATGGCAGATAAATAAAAAATAGATTGTTAATAAATAGAATGTTTACCTAAATATTGAAAATTAATTGAATTTTGTCGACCTCGTAACATTTTTATAGCACACTGATTTTTCAGTTTATTGAATGGCCCACCCTGTCATTTACGTTGAATGAGAGCTTTTTGCGAGCTTTCGACTTATGAAAACTAAATTACGGATAAAATGCACCAGCAAAAATATCGGTTTTTAAAATCGATGTTTTCATATTTGCTGCGGCATATATGTTCGTTATTTTTTCGAATAAAAATCATGCATATTTCTGATAACGAATTAGTTACTTATTGGTGTAGTAAAAGAACCTGGGGTTTGATGCTCGACTTGGGATGAACATGGGCATTGGCAGACCGAAGATAGGAATTTCAAATCGTCGCTCCCATGTCTAATAGCACATTGAGTTGATAACGATCACAAATATATTTTGATAGTTATCGGAAAAAGCTGAATTGGGAGAGCCGCACCCTTTTATATTTTTGACCATCCTATTTTAGGACTGAACTCCTTCCTGTGTCCAGACAGTAGATTGATCTTTCAAGCTCATCCTTCAAAGCTTTGCCGATGTTTTGTTTTTAGTCCCAAAAATTCAAAAATATAAATGGCTTTATCGCTACGACTTTGTCCCCGCGGAAACCAATTTCGAAGAAAATTTTTAGATAGTGTTTGCATAGTCTCGATATTGCCTTTAAAATTCCATTTCAACACCAATAATGTTATTTTCTTTCGTATTCGCGGATCCACTCAATGTTGACAAACAAACTTTAGCTTTATTGACTTTTCAAATGTATAGACTGAATCGTTCGTTTATTTCATAAAATCAACTGTTTCCCTTTCTTACGAAACTGGACAAATTGAGCAACGGAAATTGAATCTCGAACGCGTAGGATTTTGTATAGATAGCTTCACAAAAGTGTCGTTTATCTATGAGAGATGTGCAACTTTACTAAGCTAAGGATGGCAAACCTAGATCGCTTGATTACGTGGCTTAGTTGAGCTTGTATATAGGAAATTAAGTTTGGAAATACATCAAAACTGCTTGTTTAATTGGTGACTACGAAGTGAATAAGGAAGGTAATAATCCTATCCTAAAAAGCTGTGATAGCCTAGTGGTTAGGGCGACTGCCTCCTAATCAGAGGTCGGGGGTTCGAACCCGGGCACGCACCTCTAACTTTTCAGAGTTATGTGCGTTTTTAAGCAATTAAAATATCATATGCTTCAACGGTGACGAAAAGCATCGGTGAGGAAACCTGCGTGCCTGAGTGTTCTCCATAATGTTTCTGTCAGTAGTGAGCCGGTAATGGGTTTATCGATGATACTAACATATTAATTAAAGTTTACCCGGAATAGACGGCATATTGTTTCCGAATTATTTGCACAGCGTTGTTCCTGTTTTTTTTTTCGGTCTAATGTCTAAGACGAATATATATAATGCAAATTAGTTAATTAGCCCTACTCCACACCCTGTAGTGCATCAAATGCAAAATAAGTAAAAGTATTATAAATTTCATTCTTCTACACCATCCGGAGAAATAACGTTTTTACTTTGAATTTCTAAAAACGTTCATAAATAGACCTTCCATTCCACAAAATCTTGCATATCCATCTTGAATTTGGATTAAGACATACGTACCTAATGTCCCACCTACGCCCAGCTGTTTGAAAATCATATCCATAATGGATGATATGCTTACAAGGAAGAAAATATTTCTTTCTCAAATTGTCGTGTGACATGCGACAAACAAATCTCACGCAGCCTCCAAATGAGTTGGAAAGTTTAGCGCACGTTATTTGTGACATGTGTTCGCAGTTTCCAAGATTTCGCAAACATTGTGAGACAAAGTTTCCCGGTGTTTAAACATCATTGCCGCGATACGTGCAAAGTGACACTAAACTTTTCTCTGCTTCGGTATATACTATTTAGTTGGAACGTTCGGTTTGAAAGTCAAATATTATGAGATATATACAAGCTCAAAGTACTTGTGTATATATAAATGCCACAACTTAATACATGGTAATACAGTTGATATAAGTTTATGTAAATATTATCGAGAAAAATAAAAACAAATTTTCTAACACAGATTTTTGTAAATGAGCACAAACACTATATAGTGGTGGCCAAATTATACAAATTTACAATCTTTACATTTAAATTAATAAATTTAAAGAAGGTTATAATACCTTCTTTTGTTTAGTGCGCCAGTTTTAACTTGCACTAAGCAAAGGCATTTAAGTTCGACCAATCAGAAGTCTCTTAATCAAACGGGGGCTAGTGATTGATTGCAGGACGTAAGTAGGAACCCCAATAAGGCCATAGGTTCATCGCAGCGCTTTGGTTATACCTCAGCATTTTTTTTTTACAAAATAGTGGCCACGCAATTTTTAATATAAAAGATAGGACATCCCATTTCTGAAATTAATCGCTTGAAGTATATACCCAATGTGAAATGAAAAAAATATTTATTGTAAACTTTTATTTCTATCACATTTGAATATCAGAGTATCCGGTTAGGAACATTTTGCAGATGAAGCATTTCCAAACCATGGAACTGATGCCTGCACATGCACAAGATAAAACTGCTTACTGTTTCGGAATAATTACAAAACTGAATCGACTTGGACCGTAAATTAACATTTAGAACGGCACAAAGGATATCCTAACGAGTACAATTCAGCTGAACGTAGCTTAATAGAACTAGTTGTGACCTCAATTCATTACGATATCACATTTGATTACTGCGGTCTAGTAGACAGAAGTACCACGTTTGAGGATTAACAAACCCTTACATTTCTTTTTATTATACCCGGACCATCTCTGCGTTTATTGTTAACTTGTAGCCCAGAATGTTTACTCGAATAGTCATGCAGGAAGAAGACGTAAATTAATACCTGCTAGCTAAGGGTAAACGTTATGATGAGAACAATTGGGAATGCTTCACAATGATAGCGAGGAAGCGCATGGACCTATATTTTCCTACTATTAAATCGGAAATTAAAAAGCTGTGATAACTTAATAGCTAGGACGTCCGCCTTCTACGTCACGCATATCAAACTTTTCGGTGACATGAGCTTTATTAAGCAATTAAAATAATACTTAGTGCAACGCTGAAGGAAAACATCGGTAGAAAACCTGTATGAGTTCTCCATAATGTTCTCAAAGACGTTTCACACGTCTGCCAAGGCCAAATCCTTCTCATATTGAGAGGAGAACCGTGCTTTGTAGTGTGTCGGCAATGGGTTGTTTATGATTATGATGAAACCAGAAATTGTAACATGATAGTACGGAGTCCGTTGAATAATGCACAGGCACCACTTGGTTATACACGAATGTATAAACAACGAGGCAGAATTAGTTTAACAATTATATAATCCGGCAGAATATAAGGTCTTACTACCTTATCATATGTAGATATTCAAACACTAGTTAAGCTGAATCTCTAAAGATGAACGCTGATGGTATAAACTTACTTCTTATCAAGATTATCCAAAACTGTGCTCCAAAACAACTGAAAATGGAATTACAAACATTGTCCATGACATTTTCGTCGAAACGATAGTTCTGCCAACTCAAAAAAATCACAAAAGTACTAATGTAGATAATAGGTATTCTAATAAAACTTACATAAGTGCTCAGTCCAGCTAAAGGCACTCCATTGGCAGACAGCAGCAGGTCTTTAGGTGCAAGTCTGCCAGTCCGCCACGCTGGCTGAGGGGGGTATAACCTTCTGATCCTCACGAGTCCGCCTCCTCCACAAACAGACATTCCTAGGCCGCGTCCATCTTTTTCTACCACGACCGTGAAGGTGTTTTCTGTCGACAAGGCAAAGTTGTAAGAATTAGTTGTTATCAGCAGATGTAAATGCTTTCTTGTCATCCTGGCCTGACCCTTTTTCATTCCAATTGCCCTTGACTGCAATCACAAGTGATGATGCAGTCTAACGGGCGAAATTAGTAACCAATCTAATCTAAAATTTTCAGATTCCCAGTCGATTAAATTACATCCATGCGGCAGGTAGGATGTTAACAAGCCTAGACCAATCAGACCAGACCAGAGAAAATGTATCAATGATAAATTCAAATTCAAATTTAAGGAAGTCAAAATAATGACATTGCATGGCCAATAAATATTTGAAAATTTAATGTATGTCCATAGAAATATAACAAAATTCAATAAAAAATGCGATTGCAACAATCTTAACATCAGAAGTAAAAATAAACTTGTGTTGCACGCTACTAGACTACAAAAAATTTGAAATTCATTTAAAGGTAATTGTATACAATTTTATAACAAATTGCCAAATGAAATTTCTGGGATGTCTCTCAATAAGTTCAAAGTGTATATAATACGTAAGCTTGTAGAAAAGTCCTACTATAGTGTAAAGGATTATGTAAATGATAAACAAGCATGGGTGTGAAATATTGCTCTAATAAGATAGCTCTTAATATAATTTTAAGTGGCATGTGAGATGGTGATAACAAAAAGAAAATTTACCTGGCTAAGTTTGTTGTGGGCTTCTTCTTAGACCGGGGCGCGTTTGGAACCCTCATAGCTTTAGTTTTAAGTTTACGAATGTAGTTATCACCATCAAATCACTAGTATATAAATTATTGACGCGACAAAAGCGTTAAAGGACTATTTGAATAAAGATTATTTGAATTTGAAATTTGAATTGGCTCTCAATTATTATCTTTTCAGTGTTAACTCATTATTTAGTTACTTCAAATTATACGACAACCAACGAAACTCTCTCTCTCTACGAAACTACTCGTTGCTACGTGGAGTTCACTCGGTGGGCTATGATGCCCACCGTTTGGTTAGGATGCCGAGTACAACACGAGTAAGATCTTCAGTTGGCACCGCACCGTTCGTTAATTCTGGTGCTGCAGATATTCATGGGCTGCGGTAATCACTTAACATCAGGTCAACGTTCTGCTCATTTGCCCGCTATGTAAATATAATGAAAATGGAATGCTGAACATACTCGGATTTAAGTATGAACACGCGTTAAAATATGGACGAGTGCCACAGTTTTGTCTTTTAATTATGGTAAATTTATTAAAAACTGCCTTATTCTAGCATCAAAGAATCATAAGAGAAATGTTTCATGGGTTGGTTTTTCTGTTCAAGAAAAAAATGGACTGTAACGCACTGAACGTCAGAAGTAAAAGTAAACTTGTAGTACCATTTAGTAGGCTGCACAAAATTAGTAACTCATTCAAAGGAAATTGTATTTTATTTTATAATAAATTACCTATTGATATCTTGGAGATGTCTATCAATAAGTTCAAAGTTTTTATAAAACGAAAGCTTGTAGAAAAATCATATTACGATATTAAGGATTATATAAACGATAAAAAATCTCCATAGGTACTATAGTTTGTTATTCATTATGTGAGATGGTGATAACGAAAAAAAGAAAAACCCCGGCTAAGTTTGTTGTGGGCTTCTTCTTAGACCGGGGCGCGTTTGGAACCCTCATAGCTTTAGTTTTAAGTTTACGAATATAGTTATCACCATGAAATAACTACTATGTAAATTATTGACGCGTCAAAAGTGCCTTTTTAAGGACTATTTGAATAAAGATTATTTTGAATTTGAATTTGAATTAACCATATAGTTAGGAAATAGATTAACTGATTTGTTGATTTGATCCCATGACTCTTCTTCTTCTTCTTCTGCATCGTCATCCTCATGACTGAGGGTCGCGATCCTTAGCATGGATCACCTTCTTTCGTACGGTTTTTCTCCAAATGGTTCTGTTTCCGGCATTATGTAGTGCCTTGTCATGGAATCAAAACAACAAGAAAAAAGTTTGTCGGACGATCCGCGTAACGACCGGCGCCCCCAAGTATCCGGGCTTGGAGGTGTGAAATGTGCGACCGAAGCTTCTTTAGGGGTAGACCACCAGGCCACTAAAAGAAGAACTGCTACTGGTGTCGTAAACATACAGGCGAACATGTCAATACAGAAACAGCTTTATTGGCACATGGAATGTTAATGGTTTGCTGCAATCCGGCAAAATGAGCATAGTGGAAAAAGAAATGAACTCTTATAATTTGGCCATGACTCGGAGAGGGGTTAAAATCGCCGGTTTGGCATGTATGTCTATACATCACGTAGTTTGTGACTCTGCAAAACAAATCTGATATGCTCGTACGTACGTAAAGGCTCGCAATATTTCTCGCTAAGCCTCTATCGTTGTTATTCGGTTGTTAGCTCCGAATAAACGTTGTTCATATCTGCGGAAAGCTCAGAAGGTACCTACGTATTCTTTACAGCTACGGTGCAGGTTCGTTATTCTCAAATAAACTCGGATTTATAACGAAGGTCTCGTTACTTTTAAGGCTCTTACCTTTTCGGTTGAAAATCTGTACATTTATAGAGCAAGACGAAACCAACCACTGACGTATATCGCATACAATTCTGGTTTCAGGAAAAAGTAAAAGCAAGGTTTTCACAAATGCAATATTCACATTTACGAAATAACATATTTCTAATTAAAAGTTGAACAGTTTAGTTTTCATTTCGAAGTTATTGAGCCAAATATTTTGAACCCCGTTTGGATGAGAATTTCAGGAACGCTTAAAGCGTTTTATTAAAATAAATGGCGAGAGAGAATAATATTTGCTCCACCTGGCTCTGTCGGCTGAAAAACGTGAAAATGGTTTATATAGTGACTACGTGTTGCTCATAAGTACTCGTATCAGTGTTTTGTTAGTTGCTGGTAAGAAATAAAAACTTTAAACTTAGATAAGGTAAGTCGATCGAACGAGAACAAATCGCATGGAGCTAGTAATAGAGCTAACAAGCGGCTGAAGACCCGCTTTCTTGGCTTTGAAGGACTTGGATTTGGTAATTCTCATGGAAATAACTGCACCCATCAATAGACGTCAATCAGGTGATATCATGATAAATGATGACGGACCATTACTAAAAAAAAATAAACTACACAAAAAAAATTAAAACGACATAATTAGAATACTCAAATTTTCGATACTCAGAAATATATTTTTGGGTAGCGAAATTTTCGGAACAAGGCCAGCAATTCAGGCCAAATATTTAATATTCATTTTGGCGTACAATTAATATCGAAGTTTCAATAAAGTCGGTAGGCAGTGACAAATATCTTCACGGTCAACTTAAGTTCTTTTATGCCAGTAACGGACGTCGGAGGGTGCTTGATATGAATTAAACATTACCTAAGGGAATCCAAAGAAACAATTTCGGCAATGATCTCATTCGATTCGGCCCGTTTCCACCCGATTCTTTCCACATAAGGCAATTTTTGAGGCAATTTGTGGAGTTTTATTACTTTCTTTGCACTTGATTCCTTGTCGTGATTTAGACAATCTCGCGTTACTGTTAGACCTCTAGACGTCAGATTGTCGTTTGTTATTAAGGTCGGGAATGACTCCTCTATTTTAATTTTGGAATATGTTATGCGCAATGACTAACCTTTTTGAAAAATCATAAACATTACTGGTACTAATTTCATTTTTTACAGTAAATCATTAATTACTATTTGCAAGCTAACCGCAAGCATTTGATACACTAAGTTTATTGCTTTGCATAGATATCATCTCTCATATTTACAACAGTACTATTCGAGTATTATTTTTAAAAAGAGGCAATTGTCCTAAAAACGCTTCTTAACTCACACAGCACTTTTCATTCTTCAACAATGAAGTGAAAGCGAGTTAAAGTTCGAAATTATAATGATAATAATCTAATATCTATAAGATCGTATCAAGAAGATAAACGTTTGAGGCTACGATCTGTAACTAATCGTTTGTTGTTGTAACTAACAGTTTACTAGGAGGTTTGCCGCAAAGTGGGTCCATACCTACTTTTATCGAGACCTTTCCCCTTTAACATTTACTCATGCCTCTTATGGATAATCGGTCATGCTTGAACACAATGGGAGCTTTGTAAAGCTACTCACACCGTTGCATTAGGCCTCATCCTTTTATATTTCAAAGTGCTTTGGAGTTGTTTTAGATAGTTCTCGTTTACAAACTTCTCTCTTTATATATTTTTACATTGTACCTATCCAGAAGTATTTCTGTACCACATTACGATAAACATTAATCGAATGATTTATTTGATCAATGGCGATAAAAGAGTTCACTAAAAAATAATAATAGTTTAAAAAACTAAAAAAACACGCTACTGCACGCATGCGTAGTTCGCGCACTAGCTCTGTCTCTCTTACTCGCATGCAAAGGATGCGGAAAGAAATTAATTAATCCTGGCGAATCTAATTAGGATAATCGGATATTTTGATCGGATTATTGCATTGTCATCGACCTTTGACAGGTGTGCAAAGTTTGAATCAAATCTGATCGTTCAAAGTAGGGCAAAATCGAGCTCAAAGGAGTCGGTTACAAACAAACATACATACATACAGGTGAAGCTAATAAAAGCGTGTTAAAAAGATTTTCTAAAAAGTGAGAATATCAATAGTTTAAGTATTTTATTTTTGATTCCATGAAAATGATAAGACCGATAAATCAAGCCTCAAATAATGCTAGCGTTATAAAATCGAATGATGATGATTATGAAAATGTGCTCAGTAAAAAGAATCATTTTGGAATATCACTTTGTAAATTTAATAAATATGATATGCATAACATTGACATATTTTTAGAGTATATTATATGGGTTGTTTAATTTTGCTAAGATGAGTGATAAAGTTAGTTCAATCGCCAGAAACAAAGTGCTTTATATTCGTTTAAACAAACATTTCGTTTGAAAATAACTAACAAAATTTTGTTGGCTACAATATTTTATAGCGTGATTAGGAAAACAGAAGTCAGAAGAGCATTCCAGAACAGGTGAAACCAACAAACCAAATGTAAGACTGGGGAATTTAAAAGTAATAGTTCTTAATATCAACTCAGCGATAATTTATTTATTAGTTATTTTAAAATATATATATTCTTAATTTAGGTTATATATATGGTATACTCTATGGATATAAAACTAGGTCAGGAAATTACATTTTTCTTGCTAAACGTAATAAGTATTACATTACAACGCATTTTCTGATACTGTGTCAAAGTTTCTTAACTTTAGCAAACGAGGATTGCATGACAATTTTCCAACCAAAAAAACAAACGCTACAAGATTAAACCATCTTAATAAATGCAAAAAGCTTGCTTTCCCAGTTATTTGCCCAATAAATCCTCCAATGTTTAAATAATAGACGTTGCGAAGCAAAAAAATTCGTTCGCCAAAAAAGGGAAGAGAATGAAATGTTTAAGTATATTTTCCTCGACAGGCTGTGAGCTGTCCTATTTTTAAATTGTGTTTCTTTTGTTACTCTTTAAAATTTCGTAGTCAAAATGTTAGTATTTTTACTTTTATTAAGGATTTTAAAGTTATAATATTTTATCCCATTTCGCAACTTAGTGATTCCTATCTTGAAAGACGTTTAACTTGTTTGTATAAATGTATCTTTTTTATGTTTTCGTTAAAACAATTTTATTGGATACTAAAGAAAGAACAACTAAATTACATGCTACCTTATCACCAATTGTGATCTCTTTTAGGCAATGAGATACTAGCTAGACGAGAATTATATTACTATAGTTTATTGACAAATTTTGAACTACTAGTTTGTGAGTATAACATTGGTAATGTTATAATATAAGGACATTTACTATAGACATATTATGTAACTCTGAAAATATAAACTAAATAACGAAAAATTTAACATAACCTAGGTGCGACGAATGTTAATCTTACGCCGCACAATATTGTCGGCCAACTTTGTCAATATTGGAACATCGGATAACTAGCACATTCAGCTGTTGTCCTTTCTCAAAGTAGATTTTGCTGAATAACTGCTTTTGGTCTTTGTTGTGTTGCCTTTTAAGATATATTCAGATGAAATATGTATTCTGTATGTTTTTAGAGCTAAGCCTAGCAATTTTAAGATTATGTTCAATTAAGCTTGCTTAAAGCACTGGTCACTAGCGTCATAATCATCCGTACTACGGATTTATATGTATATATACCTTTGGTAAGGATTTTTATACTCCACATTTTTGGTCTAGAACAGGCTTCATGTTCGCAAAAGATGTAGTTAGATCCATAGAAATCCAAAGCCCACAGGCCCTCCGTGTTGTGTGCCCCACTCATGGCCACTTTTACTTAACTTTTTTCGTAACTCGTTTAACTATATCGGTTACTTTGGTTCTTCTATAAATGCCCTCATTAGTAATGAATAGTAGCAGGCGTTACTTTGCGGAAGTCCATGACAAACAATAAACAGCAAGTATAATTTGCTATATTCCGCCGGCAACCGGGAGATTTGTATAATATAAAACCCACAAGCGAGAAAACTAAAGTACTTACTTTGCTCGCTTGTGAAGTCAACAGCTCCTGAGGATGATCCGGTGTCGGGTCGAAACGTGCGCAGAGGTTCTAGTGGAAGATTTTGTGTGGTGTTATATTATACAAATCTCCCGGTTGTCGGCGGAATATCGCAAATTATACTTGCTGTTTATTGTTATTGCCCTCATTAGTGATATTATCGATGCAGTGTCTCATAGTCCAAAACATACTCTTCCTGATCAGAGCGATGTGCTTTTGAAAACAAACATTATTATGCACTTGCCTGAGATTTCTCCATAATCTTCACAAAGATTTGTAAAGTACCAAATCCAAATAGCTCTTAGCCAGTGTGGTGGGCTACGCCTTAAACTCTTTTCTTTCTGAGTGGAGATACTCGTACATGTCCTGTAGAGTTCTGGTAATGGACTGACCATTATGAAGAGAGAGAATATTCTAAGAGTAGAGTCAATAAAAGTTAATAGTTTCTAAAAATAAACATGTGAGTACTTCGATACACGTAAGCGAGAAGACGCAACGATTCTTTTTAAATATATTTCAACACGTTCATGTTAGCCAAAGCTAGAACTCTCGGATAATGATCATTAGTGGATTCTCTTATTTAATGAGTTGCCATATATTCACACTGAGAGATGATTTTAACCGTAAGAGACTCCTAACGACTGCTATATTTAAACGAAACTAATTTTGAGGGATTCTGAAACAATTGTGGATGCCAATTTTTATTTAAATAGTTATAAATTTAAATTTCTTTATTGGTCTTGTGTAAGCTTTTACGAAGGTCAATTATAATTATATCATCAGATGTGTTGTATGTAACAATTACAAATTATTACAAAGATAGATTAGATATTCTAATTGCTTAATAACGCACATAACTTTAAAAAGTCAGAGGTGCGTGCACGGATTCGAACCCTATCATAGCTTCTTATATCGTGAACAACCCATTACCGGCACACTACAGCGCACGGGTCTCCTCTCAATATGAGAAGGGTTTGGCGATAGTCCACCACGCTGGCCATGAGCGGATTGGTAGACTTCACACGCCATTGAGAACATTACGGAGAACTTTCAGGCGTGCAGGTTTCCTCACGATGTTTTACTTCACCGTTGAAGCAAGTGATATTTTTTTTTTTAAAACGCACATAACTCCGATTCGAACCGCCGACCTCTGATTAGGAGGCAGACGCCCTAACCACTAGGCTATCACCGCTTCTTGTATTATATTTATATCGTTTTCTTTCTTATATATTATTTATATGGTTGTATAGCGGCGTAATAAATGACGTTAAAACACAGGGTTAATGCAAGGTCAATGAGGACATGGTGAACTTTACTCGCACATTGTATACTGCCATATTGGCTTGATTACGTACCGCGTTCTGGATCACCGAGCACCTCCGTGTGTTCTATGATGCGTGATTATCTCCCTAACGCGCACTGCTGCATGCACGGCAGCGTACATCCTATACGTAATTAACTTTTTGCTTCCCTATTTAAATACAGCACATTTTGTAATGGAAATCTGCTTTTTATTAATTCCTTTGTTTTTTGTTACATACATTTTTTTTTAAATACACTTGGTCTTATACAACAACATATTTATCAATTCATCATCATTATCATCGTGATCAATCCATTCTCGGCTCACTACAGAGCCCGTGTCTCCTGTCAATATGGTTTGGCCGTAGTCCACTTTTATATACCTGGTAGACTTCACAAGCCTTAGAGAACATTATGGAGAACTCTCAGGCGTGCAGGTTTCCTCGCGACGTTTTTCTTCACCGTTAATAAAGATTACTTATATTAGTCATCATGATCAACCCATTGCCGGCTCACTACAGAGCACGGGTCTCCACTCAATATTAGAAGGGTTTGGCCATAGTCCACCACGCTGGCCATGTGCGGATTGGCAGACTTCACATGCATGATGTCTATTTCACCGTTTAAGCAAGAGATATTTAAATTGTTTAAAAACGCAAATATTGGCAGACTTCACACGCCTTTGAGAACATTATGGAGAACTCTCAGACATGCAGGTTTTCTCGCGATGTTTTCCTTCACCATTAAAGCAAGTGACATTTTGATTGCTTAAAAACGCACATAACTCCGAAAAGTTATAGGTGTGTGCGCGGGTTCAAACCCCAGACCACTGATTAGGAGGCTGACCTAACCACTAGGCTATCACAGCTATGTCATATATCATTTATTTATCAATTATTCCACAGATTATCAACTTCGAGCTGCAATACTGTTATATCCTATGGGTAAAAAATCTATTGTACATTCAATTAACTTTCTTTATGAAGTGGGTAGTTGTGTTAACAATACACTATCGCCATTTCGAGATTCACTTCAGAGCAGTGTGAGAATTGAGTCGAACGAAGTAGTTTGTTCTGATCATGAGAAAAGCACTCTGCTTCTGGCGGATGCGTGAGTGGAGGGAGGGTAAAAGGTCAACACGAGGTAAGTGGAAAGTCTATTATTGGTGAAAGATGTTTGATATAGTTCTGTATGACTTCAGTAGCGCAGCAAATCGAACTGGTTCAATTGTAGATTCAGTAAATTCAGATCAAACGTTTCCGCAAAACGTTATTTACATTTCAAAAGAACTATTCCAAAGGCACTATAGTACAATGATGTTTTAACTAAAAAAAAACTGTTAGTATAGAAATAAAAACGCTTTTAATTTTAGGTCAATTCTTTTTAATGTCTTTACACGTTTACAAAATGATTTTTGAGTTATTTGCCTGAGGGTTTTATATCCCATCCCATTCAAGTGCCCTCTTGAATATTCATCATCATCATCATGATCAACCCATTACCGGCTCACTACAGAGCACGGATCTCCTCTCAATATGAGAAGGGTTTGCCATAGTCCACCACGCTGGCCATGTGCGGATTGGCAGACTTCACACGCCTTTGAGAACATCATGGTAACTCTCAGGCGTACAGGTTTCCTCACGATGTTTTCCTTCACCGTTGCCACTTGCTGTCACTTGCTTTAATGGTGAAGGAAAACGTGAGGAAACCTGCATGCTTGAAAGTTCTCTACAATGTTCTCAAAGGCGTGTGAAGTCTGCCAATCCGCACATGGCCAGCGTGGTGGACTATGACAAAATCCTTCTCATATTGAGAGGAGACCCGTGCTCTGTAGTGAGCCGACAATGGGTTGATCACGATGATTAGAACTTATTGCGATTCTGATTGAAACTGGATATCGGAAATAAGTATTATTACAACTATGAAGACACAAAGGAAAAAATATTTGCCAACGCAAGATTTCTTTGAAGAACAAAATGAAGGGCATAGGTCAAAGTCCTAAACTCTCATTAATTCAGCGGACAAATGGATGACAACTATAACTCTTAATATTTTCCCCGGTTTGTCGGAAGCATAGTGATATTATTAAAACTTGCGCAGTTCCAGCCAACTTGGGAAGCAATTTATAACAACTTACTTTTTGTTCTGTTACGAACAATGATAAAAATGTACTTGATAATATTAAAATTTTGAAGGCATGAAAAGTTATTTCCACTTGTTAAAAGCGAAATGGAATGAAAATTTTTAATTGGGTAAACAATTTGTAAAGTTCGCCTCCAGAGAGCGAATTGTGAAGAAGAAATAATGCAATCATTTAAAATTAAACAAGAATAAGTCGTATGGACGGAAAAAAGTAAAGATTTTAGTCGCTGATACGAGTACCGCCATAACGAATTTCAGGTTGGATAGACGTAAGAAGCTATAGCAATATAGAAGTATATGATCATTATTCATCTATACCAAGTTAGAGTTAATAACTCTTTATCATGATTCACGTTTATGAAAAGACGTAAAAGTTGATCACCAAATTGCTAATAAAGATTGCCCAGATATTACATATTTTATTATTATTGGTATATGGAGAACATAAACAATTTCGATATACATTCGCAACATATGGGCGCGCTTCTATTTATACTACACGCTTCAATCTATAACGTTGTTATTAGGGAAATGTATATGTTGAAGCGGTGATAGCCTAGTTGTTAGGGCGTCCTTATCAGAGGTCGGCGGTTCGAATCCGGGCACGCACCTCTAACTTTTCGGAGTTACGAGTATGTGGGTTTAAAAAATAAATAAAATATCACTTGCTTCAACGATGAAGGAAAACATCGTGAGGAAACCTGCACGCCTGAGAGTTCCCCATACTGTTCTCAAAGGCGTGTGAAGTCTGCCAATCTGCACATGGCCTGCGTGGTGGACTATAGCCAAACCCTTCTCATATTGAAAGGAGACCCGTGCTCTGTAGTGAGCCGGTAATGGATTGATCATAATGATATGTTGCCCTTGACTTCGTATACGCAATTGTTTTGGTGTTTAGAAAAGTTGAAGCTCTAGGATACAAGCTATCTTTAAGCGAAATGTAGATAGACATGATCGGCTTGGCTTACTGACAACGGTTTATTTCTTTATTTTCATGGGAACGGTTCATGTGTTCTTCCATGATAAAAATTAACCTATAGCCATATCTAGGATAGTGTTATTTATTATCTCTATGCAATATTTCATCAAGATTAGAGCTATAAGAAAAAACATAGGCACACTATCGCATTGGTTCCATTAGTGTCGTGTACATGTCAACACGATGTTAGAAAGAGAGAATAATTGTATAGAAAGTGTATACCAACCTAGCTTTAAATAATAGATATTTTTATAGATTTGAAACGCATGCTTATTATACGTTTATATAATAAGAACTGTTACAGATTATGTAGTGAAACTCGTGCTTTAATAAGTTTTGTCCGTTAAGAGGGAGAGAAAAGTGAAATTAAAAAAGTTTAATGATGCTACCTAACATTTTCTCATACCGACATTATACAGAGTTTCTCGCTAAAATTGCGATACGCAATTTAAATATTCACCAAATTAAACTCTTCAGGGATCACAATTATAAAGTTTTGAAATTTAAATTCTCCATAGGTCGATCCCCAAAAGAATTCATTGGAAATTTTTCATTCATTTATGAAAGCAAATTTCGTTTAAATCTTGACAATATATATACAAAGCATAAGTATATAACGTTAATGGAATTGCAAGCCATAATATTTTTAAAATTACATTCATTATTTTCATCATATTTTCATTCGTTATTTTAGAAGAATCACTTGTATAATTAATAAACAAACCAAAGACAAACATCGAGTTATCAATAAAATCTAATATCAAAATAGTAGGTACACTTTAATCCAATAAGAATTTAGATGTACCTGAAGTTTCAATACAATTTTGTTTTAGGTAAAATATATCTCGTAAATCGGTTGGAATTCATGCTAAAAAGGAAGTGGGTGATGTGAGAGATCGTAAGGAAAGCCGCACCCTTTGCATGAAAGGGAATAATGACGCTATTTTGTTCAAGATTTGGAAGTTTAATTACTGCTTAGCGTCGGATTTTCCGGGACATTACGCCCCGTCATGGCGCACGCCCTTTAACGTAATGTTCTTTAATTTTCAAAATAATGTTTACTGAGATTTCATCAACACTTTGGTACTGCGATAGACTTGCCGCTTCTCACAATTGATATTACACGGTTAATGCCTCTTTTGTCTATTGGTTAGCACACTTAACCATGGATTGCGATGGTGTACGATCTATCATTATCATCATCATCATGAACAACCCATTACCGGCTCACTACAGAGCACGGGTCTCTTCTCAATATGAGAAGGGTTTGGCCATAGTCCACCACGCTGGCCATGTGCGGATTGGCAGACTTCACACGCCTTTTGAGAACATAATGGAGAACTCTCACGCGAGCAGGTTTCCTCATGATGTTTTCCTTCATCGTTGAAGCAAGTGATATATTATTTTTTATTTTTTTAAAACGCACATTACTCTGAAAAGTTAGAGGTTTCCCAGATTCGAATCGCCGACCTCTGATTAGGAGGCTGACGCCCTAACCACTAGGCTATCACCGCTTCGGTGTACGATCTATGCAAGTTATTATATACTGCATCGATGCCTTCTGAAACCCTAAAAGAAGCAAGCACATAATTTTTTTCTGTTGATCTGGGCGTTGAACGATGATGAAAAGATCAGGAAATTTTAATTTTTATCACGGTCCACAGATCAGAAATTAATTAATGAATGAATACACTTTAATTGTACACCACATATTATAACAATACAAAAGCAAAAACATTAGAGCGATTAGATAGAAGGTGCAATAAATCTCGATTTCTTCCAGGCAACCAAACGCGCAAGACGAAAATGCTATAGATGCTTCATCATCATCATTTCAACCGATAGACGTCCACTGCTGGACATAGGCCGCTTGCTTCCAACGGCTCCCTGCGACTCGTCTGATGTCGTCTGTCCACCTAGTTGGGGGTCGACCAACGCTACGTTTACCGGTGCGGGGTCGCCATTCCAGCACCTTGGGACCCCAACGTCCATCGGTTCTCCGAGCTATGTGCCCCGCCCATAGATGCTTGGTAGGTAGGTGGTAAAGCAATGTAAAAATAATTGTTTACTTTAAACGATTTTTAAGGTTCTGAAGGGTGCCCCGGGGCGCTTTTTACAGAGCCACGACTGCCCGTCCTTCAGTCTGTCAGCGAGCGCTCATACGTCGTATTAAGTAAAGAGCTGAAATTTTTCACAATGTGTATTTTTATCCGCTGTTTTAGCAATAAATAAAAAGCAAAGCTCTTTTTTCCCGCTACAAGTTAGCCCTTGCTTGCAACGTCACTGGTGGGAAGATGATCCAGTCTGACGGCTAAACAGTTAGGGCTATGGTAAACCCATATTCATAATTGGTTTCTCCTTTTTTTTTCGGACTGTCTATTAGCTGTACTAACCCTATTAGTTGCCACAGCGTAATCGGGCTGTTTGGCGAGCTTCGGAAAGAAGCTCTGCCAGTAGAAATTTTTAGCCCTAGGGCTCGAATAAACTAAGGGAACGACTGCCTAAGGGACACCTCCTTTGAGGCCGAACCTCGGCATAGGCGACGTTTGAGACAACGGGGGGTCGGAAGGTGAGTGGTCCGTACGTCTCCAAGGCCGTGGATGGAGCCCACGTCCGGATGACGTAAGATAGCAGGGACCTCGTCTTCGCCGGCGAAGACGGTGTGTAGCGTATGATTGTGTGGTAGGTGGTATGAGTATGTTGTCAGTAGTCATCTGATCGTTAGGGTCATGAAGGATATGTTTAGTTCTCCTCTTTCCGAGAAGAGCGCTTAGGTCGGGAGAGTAAAAAGAAGCCGCAATTACGAAAGGGTTGGGGTGTCGGATGGAATGGTTTCCACGTGACATCATGTCGGAACGCTGAATCGGATGGCGTCACGTCTTTGTCGGTAGAGTGGTTACTAGCCTCCAGCGCCACGGAGGTAACTTTAAAGAAATATTTTTTTAAATTTCATTACATTATGGTTAAGTAAAAGGATTGTAATTTTGAATCCCATAAAAGTAAAACTGGACCCATATACGTTCACTTTTGTTTTTTTGTGCCCGGTCAATCGCGTGTCACTCTTTATTGTTTCTTATATACACCTACCAAAATGTTCTATACACTTTGTGCCAGTTCAATAAATAAAAGAATATTTATTACACTACCAGTTCAGACTCATATTTATTTCTATATAGCCGTTCGGATGGAATTGTAATCGAATGAATGATGTATAGACACTGCAGTGGCAGCAATATAACACTCAAGCGAGTGAAAAGTCAAATATAATTCCGCTTCCACCCGAAGGCGATAGCTCTTGAATGGAAGTTTAATGTGTAGATGACTAACCGTCAAGGACTATTGAAGAGGGTAATAAACATTGCGTCATAGATAATATATATATTTTTTTTATTGTGAGTAGTGATGATGCGGTCTAAGATGCTAGCGGGCTAACCTGTTAGGGGTATGGTAAACTCATACTCCTAATTGGTTTCTACACGACGTCGTGCCGGAACGCTAAATCGCTTGGCGACACGTCTTTGTCGGTACGGTGGTAACTAACCACGGCCGAAGCCTCTCACCAGACCAGACTCGAGCCGGGAATCGAACCCAGGACCTCCGACTTTAAAATGCAACAGCGCACGCGCTGCGCCACGGAGGTCGTCAAAAAAATATTTTTCAGCATAGTAGGATGTTCAAAAGTAATAATAACATTTACCATTCACCATTCGCTATAGTAATAATAACATTTAACATTCGCTATCACCGTCCCCCATGACTGTAATCTATAAATCTTATAGTGAAAGCAGAAAAGGACAAAGAATCAATATTTGAACCTGGCTCACGAGATTATTTTCATGTGGAATGTTGATTCAATGATTACTGTACAGATAGTCGTTTCGGTCAAAGTGTAAAATTAAAAGCTTCGAAGAACATCGAAAGAAGATTTCGCTGGACTGAGGGGAAGGGTATAGAAGACTGTTTTGATTGAGAGGCGTGTATGGTGAGAAGGTTGGTCAATCTGAAGCCTTAACCACTGGTTGCCACCACTGTTGAAAGCTGTGATAGCCTAGTGGTTAGGACGTTCGCCTCCTAATCAGAGGTCGGGGGTTCGAATCCATTTCGAGTCTTAAGCCATTAAGCTTGAAAGTTCATAATATGCTCAAAGGCGTGTGAAGTCTGCTAATACGCATATGGCCAGCGTGGTGGACTATGGCCAAACCCTTCCATATTGGGAGGAGACCCGTGCGCTGTAGTGACCCAGCAATGTGTTGATCATGATGATGATGATGATGATTAGTACAGGGTAAAAGATGTAGTAACGCTAAACAAATTTTGCTGTTATACGCGTGCAAAATATTTTTACTTGAGCATCCACAATTATTATTCTGGTAATTATAGACAATACTTGTAATTAATCCAAAGAATTATAATTTAAGGAGGAGGTCGACAAAAACATTTTTGACGACCTCCGTGGCGCAGTGCGTGCGCTGTCGCATTATAATGTTGGAGGTCCTGGGCTCGATTCCCGGTCTGGTGGAGTGGGAGGTTTCGGCCGTGGCTAGTTACCACCCTACTGACAAAGACGTGTCGCCAAGCGATTTAGCGTTCCGGCACGACGTCGCGTAGAAACCAATCAGGTTGTGTGGGTTTACCATACCCCTAACAGGTTAGCCCGCTACCATCCTAGACTGCATCATCACTTGCCACCAGGTGCGATAGCCGTCGAGGGCTAACTTTTAGTGCATAAAAAAAAGGTTCGTTGACCATTGTAATAAGCTTGCGTTAGGATAAGGTGTTAGAGAGCAAGTTTATGCCCAGATGTGGAACATTAATAGATACGCTTAGAATTACGAATGCCGCGGGCGGAGCCTGTGTCTGCGTAAAATACACATGTCAAAAACACAGTTGCAAAACCAACGCCCAATTTATCACTACAAGCCACGAGACAACGATAAATCATGTGTAACATGTTCGGATCCATACGCGTAAACGTGGTCTAAACGCTTGTGAGCCAAATTTGCCCTTAGCTTTTTGCTAGCCCGAAGCTGAGTTGGCTGGAAATGACGCGGGTTGAAACGTACCCAGGGCCGTAGGACTTGCATACAAATTAATGCCTAAATGAGATATAATTCCAGAATCCTATTCGCTCTGGAAATTCAAATTTATATTTGTGGAGATAATACCTAACTATCGTTTATTATCACTATATATATAAGCCCGAAGGGTTACTTTTCTAGAAAATAGCGTCACTTCGGTCGACGCATGATCGCTTATACGTCCAATCATGATTTGATAGATTCATAGAGATGGGAGACAATAACGCCAGTGCCGTGTTTCATACACTTGATCTTAGAACTAATGATAATAATGTCTTCAAATCTAACATTAAAACTGATGACATACCGTGTCTGGAAGCTTTTAGGATGTGCACCACGCGATAATCATGTCTACCATTTTTGCGTCACATTTTATGGTAGACATAATTATACCGTGGTGTTCATACAAAGAAGACCAGGCTTGGATTAATAAATAATGATGGTGATGTCACTGAAAATACTTTTTTATACACTACAAGTTAGCCCTTGATGGCCATCTCACCTGGTGGTAAGTCATGTTGCAAGATTGTAGCGGGCTAACCTTTTAGGTTAGGTTTCTATGCGAAATCGTGCCGGAACGCTAAATCGCTTGGCGATACGTCTTTGTCGGTAGAGTAACTTCGGCCGGTTGCTGGCACCAGACCAGACTCGAGTCGGACCTCCAACTTTATAACGCGACAGCGCACGCAATGCGTCACGAAGTTCGTCAAACGTTTACCGCATGCTTACGATAACAACGTCAATACAAACTTTGTTTTGTTCGCATCTCTCGAAACGTATTTCCAATAAAAAACAGTAATATAA
Organism: Lasiommata megera; assembly: GCA_928268935.1. NCBI lineage: Eukaryota > Metazoa > Arthropoda > Insecta > Lepidoptera > Nymphalidae > Lasiommata > Lasiommata megera. The sequence goes on along the minus strand of OV743315.1, from coordinate 13,122,316 downwards.
ATCCCTAATACAAACACCGCGTTATATTTGTTAGCGAGGTTTCGTAGAATTGAATATGAATAGCGAAAAATGTGCAAAAAGGTGCGACGCGCATGCAAATTGTTTTTCTATCAAAAAGCGTGAAAAAACTTTCAAAGGGATGTTTCGAGTGTGCTTTATACAAATTGCAGTATCGCTTGCAATAAAAATCATGAATAATTAATATCAGTTAAGGTAACAGTGAATAACTTACGTACCGTATAAAGGTATATGATAGCGCATGAAGGGTTTCGTACTACGCTGCAGAATGAAACATTACATAATACTGTCATTATTTAGATCGAGCAAAAACAACAGAAAACCATTTCTACGTTAGTTACGTGTCTATATATTTTAGTTGATTGTTAAAATGACAATAGTGCACGCTATGTGTAAATTTCAAGTCAAGTTACATACAGTTTATGAGATGCACCTCCATGATAAAAGAAACGATAGTGGATACTTAGGTATATCATACCGACGGTTAAAAAAACACGAAAGTGGCGCAGAAATAAAGTGGCGCAAAAATACCTGTCCAAAGTAGCCCCGAAGCTGCCCTCCCAATATTTAATCTAAATTTATTCTCCCCTAAAACTTACCTATTAACTGATCAAAGGATTTAAAAGAGCTCAAAAAGATTTCTTCAAATTCAATAACATAGAATCTCTATTTAACAAGACTTAGTTTAATAATACTGCGAATAAAGGATGTATAGTGGATTTAGACAAGTAGGTGTACCATGAGTAGCCATTATTATAGTAGAGGTAAATCCCATTTGAACACAAATAAGAAGAATTTCTGAAGTGAAGTGTGAATTCTGCCAATCCGCACATGGCCAGCGTGGTGGACTATGGCCAAACCCTTCTCATATTGAGAGGAGACCCGTGCTCTGTAGTGAGCCGATAATGGGTTGATCATGATGAAGTCGAATTTATACTTCGACATGACGGATCGACGTAAATGGTAAAATAGAAAATAACATACTAACGAAAATGAAATAGAAGGAAACTCAAACTTCAAATTTTGAAAAGAAATATAAGTATTTTACTTTTCCTGGAAGCCTAGCAAGATCGTTTAAAGCATAATTGTTTAAATATTGTTTATGCTTTTGTTTTAGAATTATAATCCTTACTTTAGAGATATCGAGGCATGTCATAACACGTCACTTTAAAATAATGCATCTTAAAGCGGCTAGGCTTCAGTAGGGCTTCGTTGACCAAGTTCTCTGATTGTTATTTGTACAAGCGCAAAACACACGTAAAGCTTGCATGGGGAACGGGCCCAACACGTAAAGATTTCGTGACAGAATTAATCTAAACTTTGATATGGGAACAGTACTTACTATAAGGTTTCTGTTATTTCATAAATTTTTCCATTATATAAATGACTTAATTACGTGAAAGGAAATGCCCCCAACTCCTTATCAGCAGTATTAAAAATAAATGAGAATGATAAACAAAATTGTTTTAATAACGGCTTTTCAGTATCAATTAACTAATGAGCAATAACTTACCTAGATTTTTCCAGTAAAAAGGGTGAAAGCAACTTATTTTTATACAGGGGGTAAGATACATGCCAGCGAGAACTGAAACCAGAGGGTCTGTACATACTCAGAGTTATACATCCTGAGTTCCATAGCGTTAGAATTTTTTGTCTGCCTCTTCATAAATTTCAATGAAGTTTTTCGGCTATGAGTTTACAACGCGTTTAAAAAAAAACAATAAATTACGTTAATTAACATAAACTAGCAACTACGTACTCGAGCTTATTCATAAAGTTGAGTTTTAAAATAACTTCCTAAGTTTACCTAGTAGCAATAATGATAAAAAGCGAAAATTAATTAATGAATAAACACCGTTTATCGCTTACCGTTCGCACGTTTTACACCAATATCTGGCAACGCAATTAAGAATAATGGAACCCTTTAAATTGGTTCATCGAACAATGTTTCGGGTTCAAATGTACCCTTTTGTATGACGCACAAAAACCTTCCACCTAATTGTTGGAGGAATTTCGCTCATAATGTCGGTTGTTAATACAGAATAAACTTTTTATATTGTAATGAATGAATCTCTCTTTTTATCTGATTCAAAATTGGGCAGGAGATCTCGGTTCTTGTGTATTTACATAATATGAATCCCGATTTCCCTGAGGTTTCTAAGTCAATTTGCGTATTTCCTCTTTTTTCAATAGGTAGGAAAAGGTCTCGATTACATCCTATCCTTTTAAAATGTCGATAACTTTGGTTGAGTGTTTTTTTCATTAAAGTATTTGCGTATTGTGTGAAATAATTCGACTAAATTGTTAGATGAAAACAATTTTAGTTGCTTAGGTATTTTCTTATAACCGTAAACTATGATCTTACTTTTATAAAACTAGGAAAAAAAAAAATTTCACGTCAAACAAAGCGCATCCGAACAGAAAAAAGGCGTGCAACTGTAAAGATATTTACAGTTAGTAAAAGATCTCCGAGTGCTTCCGGGATGCTACGAACAGAAATCGCTGGAGGGCGATCGTAAGAGCTGCTGTGAAGGTCAAATCATAACCACGACCAATCTGCCAAGAGTGAACGAATAAGAAGAAGAAGAAGAAAAGATCTGGAAAGTACCACGTACTTTTACAATATACCATATTGTAAAAATACATTTCCATGAAACAATCCTAATAATTCCAATTATTGTTCAATTAGTGATAAATTCATAGCATTGGTTTAACATTTAAATCCATATTAAAATCCTCTTGTAAAAATATACGAGTAGAAGCCTGAAGCAGACTCTCGTAATGCACATCAATTATACAAATGCAATATGTCGGGAATTCAATTTCTTGATTGCGATTCTCATCAAAGGTAAGCAACGTGTTCGTTTTACGTAATTAAAATGTACGATTACTCTTTCATTTTAAAATGATTAAATGTAGTAGGCTAGATTAAAAAGGCTTAAGACTATATTTATTTACGTGTACCCTTTGTTTGTCACCACAGTATTAAGAGTATATGAGTATGAGATAAGGGGTAAAAATAGAAACACTAAGATAAATGTGCATGCAAAGTACTGGCTTCATTCCTTAGTAGCGATCTCTGCTAGCCAGCCTCGTAATAAGTATTTTATAAAATTGAAAATAAAACAACGAACTAACGTGTACAATGTAAAACATAATGTTATAATTGCGAATGTGAGTTTGTTTATTGAGCTCTTAACCGCCTTAAAAACCTTAACCGATTTAAAAATTCTGCCACCAATGGCAAGCTTCATCATCAGCAAATAATTTAGGCTTTATTTTATCTGCGTATTCCCAAGGGAACGGGTACTAGGATGGTGTAATCATGGGCAATAGCTGGTATAACACAAATGTAAACTAACTTGCCTATATATATATATATATATAGCAATTTTCGTTTGTAGTTTTTCTATGATGATTATGAATTATTGCAAAAGAAGTCGTGTACCAGATGCCAATGTAGGAAATTGGCGTTGCTATGTTCCTACAGATTTTAACGAGTGTGTAAATTATACACATATCATGTAAAACATACAATATATGTATACCGGATTATATAACGCCCCGGAAAGGACAAATCCTTTTTTCCCGTAATATATCCCGGTGTTTGAGGGGTTTTAAGGTTTCCCGTCGATAAAGATTAAAGGATAAGTGCTATTTGCGTATTCACATTTGATAATGAATCAAAGTTTAAATAAAAAAAAAAGGTGTATATTTTTTTAATAATTGTAACTGTAAAATTAAAGATTTTTTTAATAACAGACGAGATATTTCAATAATACTTTGAATATGTTATTGTAAACTCCGAAATGTTATCTAAAATTTGGCATTGGTTTAACGTTTGAACAACAATAACTTTTCAATATCGGATTTCCAATTATTGTATGTTTCGATGTATATTATCCGTGAATTTTATTGTTCTGTATAGTTTTAATTGTTTATTTTTCTGTGTAAGAGCTTTAATTATTTTTGATAAGTTCTTAAGTAATTTTATTCGATGCCAATTTCGATACAACATATTTATTATATTATACGAGTAGTTAAGTGACTTTTTAAACTAAAACAACGAGGGTTCCAGCATGCCCTTGTCCAGAAAGAAGCTCACTATGAACTTAGCTGTAAAGGGCTTTAATTATTTTTAATAAGTTCTTAAGTTTAATTTTATTCGATGGCAATTTTGATACAACATATTTATTCTATTATACGAGTAGTTAAGTGACTTTTTAAACTAAAACAACGAGGGCTCCTAACACGCCCTTGTCCAAAAAGAAGCTCACTATAAACTTATCTGTACATATGCTAAATGAAAACGTAGTAATAAAGCGCGCAAATCTGAAAGGAGTAGGTAGGTATACTTTATTTATAAACTACCCAACCCCTTCAAGAACTCTGTATCGGCCAAAATTACCCGCGCTGGGAATCAAACCGGCAACCTATTCCCATATCTTCGTTTGATAAAATAAACATAATACTCGTACGTCGAATATCTTTACGGTTCATAATTCAAGTGTCGGAATAAGAACTGACTCACTTTCAGCGTATATTCATTACATTATCTCAAGAGGTACAAGTAGGCATTGACAGAGGGAATTATGCTTGAATAATTTAGTTCTGAAAACTACATTTACATTGGTATAGCTAAGCGTATTAGGCGGTACGGGTATGGAGCGGTTAGTTGTACCTACTCCTAGTTTCTGTTAGTGCTCTGGTACTTTTCAAGGCACTGTTACGTATTGTTCTGAAGTTTGGCGGAGTACAAAGCATTACTTTATAACTTTGTTATAGTTCTATTTGAATTATTTAGTTGTTCAGGAATGGAGGAGTGCCGCATTAGTATTTTAAGTTATCAGATACTTGTGTCTGCCAACTTTTAATATACAAATAAATAGATACTTTCTAGTTAATCAAAATCGACTACTCCTAGCAAGTAAACTTTTCTCTTAATTCTTACTTAGAGCCGCAAACAAGTAAGCATTTCCTCGAAATCAAGTCTTAATCACTTAAGTAATTAAAATATATTTATAGGACCTATTTTTCCGCTTGCGAACGAAAACAAAAGAAATTCCTCACTAAACTAAGAAATTTATGAGAATAATGATTGGCGTTTAAATATGCCAAAGCTAGTCTAATTATATTCTATCTGATGACATAACGCTTTTTCTATCTAATTAATTAAAACTTCTGGAAATCTCTTTTTAGCGTAGGAATTTTTGAACAATCTTCTATTAATCATCTAAATGCCTGAGCCAATTTTATCTTTGAAAAGGACATTGTACATTAAATTGATAGTGTTTGCCGAAGTTATTTTGTTATTTTATAGTTCGCTTCGGCACGATTGCGTGAAGATCGATCGAAAATACGTGAAAGTGTTTGCTTGCCTTGCATACTGTCTACTCTCTTATAGGAGAGAGGGATTTTAAGGTTCTTTTAAGTTAGGTTTATTTTTAAGGTACTTGAAGGTAAAGGGAGATAAAGTGCCTCGCTTTGGAAGGCATGGAGTTCGAAATCATTGTGAATAGAATTCAGCCTTTCTAATAGGATCGCTTTGGCACTTTTTAGGTACAAATTCAAATTCAAAATAATCTTTATTCAAATAGTCCTTAAAAAGGCACTTTTGACGCGTCAATAATTTACATAGTAGCTATTTCATGGTGATAACTATATTCGTAAACTTAAAACTAAAGCTATGAGGGTTCCAAACGCGCCCCAGTCTAAGAAGAAGCCCACAACAAACTAAGCCGGGGTACAGAAAACTAAACCGTATAAAATATACTGCACAACTTACCCTCAGTAATGAACGTATAGACGGACCGCAGTTCTGCTTCATACTGCTCCAGAGATATCGCCGGTACGATGGGAGGCACGAAGTCCTCCTCCGGCGAGCGCTCCGACCCATAGCCCTGGTCGAAACCTGGGTCTTGGAGCTTCCATACTGGCTCTGCGTTGGAACCTGCAACAATAGCATTGTTTCATTGAAATAATACTCGCTACCGATACATTACATACTAGGTAGGCGGAATCGGTGGCGTGCATTTCATACGTGCATAAAAGCAGTGCATGTATGAACTGCACGCCATTTATTACAGCCCAGTAGTCTCCGGAGAAATGTTGACATATTTGTGAGAAATCTTTGTCAGCTTTGTATTAAGGTACCTTAGCGTGAACTAAGCACATGCCTAAAAGTACTGTAGATCCTAAAGACTTATGTTAGAAAAAAATATTTCTTTTTATTTTATTATCCACCTGCATACCTGGTCAAGAACCCAGTGCACGCCACTGGGTTGAATAGACTTCATGAGTATCATTAAATACTTATAAAATATCATCTGACTGCGAAACGTTAATCCGGACCTCATGATCAACCCATTTCCGGCTCACTACAGAGCACGGGTTTCCTCTCAATATGAGAAGGGTTTGGTCATAGTCCACCACGCTGGCCATGTGCGGATTGGCAGACTTCACACGCCTTTGAGAACATTATGGGGAACTCTCAGGCGTGCAGGTTTCCTCACGATGTTTTCCTTCACCGTTGAAGCAAGTGATATTTTTTTTTTTTTTAAAGCACATAACTCCGAAAAGTTAGAGGTGCGTGCCGGGATTCGAACCGCCGACCTCTGTTTAGGAGGCTGACGCCCTAACCACTAGGCTATCACCGCTTCTCCTATCGGACCTATGAGGTAATTATCATCGACTTACCACACAACACCACCAGCCTATAAACGTCCCCACGTCGGGTGGCTAAAAAAGCGCCGTAAGACTTAACAGAAAAAACTCAAACGAAGTCCAAGGTGTGTCAACTTTGTGACAGTTGCAGAAACAACTGACAGATAATTGAAACAAACTAGTGTAGGTTGTGCAACATTTCATCCATTTCGAAATGTGCGAATGGAAAAATGAACTGACGAGTTTTTTTTTTTACATTCCTATCCCCTATTCCCCTCGATGGAAATAGCAAAAGTTTTACTACACACAATACTTGGAAACAGAAAGTTACAGTTCTAAAACAACACAAATCCCTTCAAACATTTACAATTCCAAAAACACACTTAAAAAGGTCTATAGCCGCTATCAACTGAGTAATATACTCAACAAACACTAAAATGGAGTAATTATGCAAAACGCGAAAAGGCCTGCGGATAAAAGAAAGCAAAATCTCATTATATAGGCATTACTCCCATGCTATTATTTTCGCCTCACCCTTTTTCTTCCTTTCTGTAAATAACTGAAAACTTTCGTTTCTTTGAAGGCCGAAAGCTAGTATTTATCAGAACTGTTTAACAATATTCTAATATTTTTTTCTGAACAAAAAAGTCTTCGCAAAATGATTTTTATATAGACATTTATGGACATAGAACTTATCACTCACGATAGAAGTGAGTAAAAGACAATTTTTTTTTCTTTTTTTTCGGACTGTCTATTAGCTGTGCTAACCCTATTGGTTGCCACAGCTTAACCGGGCTGTTGCGAGCTTCGGAAAGAAGCTCTGCCAGAAGAAATTTTAAGCCCTAGGGCTTGAAGGAACTAAGGGAACGTCTGCCTAAGAGGGTTGAGGTGTCGGATTGAGAAAAGACAAAGTGAAGCACTCACGTGACTAAAAGTAAGTTACTAAGTTACGAAACAAACCGCACCGCATGTATATCTGGCTTATAATACTGGTTTTAAAAATATAATGGATGATTCTAAAATCATCTTGTCTAGTAACAAGCCTATTATATAAAAACAATACAACCGTAAATTTAATCAATTCCCTATAAAGTTAGTTTGAGCTGGATTTTATATTTTTTATATTTACTAGTAAGTTAGAAATTAATATTTTAAACTGGATTTCAGGCTTTTTCTTTCAATAAAGCTATTTACTGAGTACAGTGATAATTTGAGTCTATTAAGTTGACTAAAATGTCATTTTTTTTGGACTGTCTGTTAGCTGTGCTAACCCTAGTGGTTGCCACAGCGTAACCGGGCTGTTTGGCGAGCTTCAGAAAGAGGCTCTGCCAAACGAAAGTTGTAGCCCTAGGGCTCTAAGAAACTAAGGGAACATCTGCCTAAGGGCCTCCTGTGAGGCCGAACCTCGGCTTAAGCGACGTTTGGGATAACGAGGGGGTCGGGCGGTCTAAAGTAAGTATGGAGCTGTATTATTAATGAATCCACATAGTTCACCAGTTCATTACATAATACGTAAAATTTAAATTTATTTAATTCATTTTAAAATTCCGAACTCGATCATGGTGAGAGCAGTCGTTTCTTGTTTAAAACAACTTTTACAAGCACACGTTTACTTTCACTACTTTTTAAGGATGTTTATATCATGTTGGAAGACGTGTGTTAATCCAGGATATAATCTATCTCCATTCCAAATTGTAGTCAAATTAGTTCAGTAGTTTTGGCTTGAAAGAGTAACATACGTCCATGCATCCTTCCATACAAACTTTCGCGTTCATAACATTAGTAAGAACTTCTCCGTATAAACTTTAAATATGCCAAATCACGTGCTTCGCCGTCCGCGCAGTAAGTATGGGGTACGACGTTCTTAATGGATTGTGTTGGATTTCTAAAAAAACTCCTAATATTAGATGCCTTTAATTAAAAAAATATATTATTTAGAATTAATTATTTTTTATCTTTAAAAGGTGCGAAACGCAGTGTTCGCTGTTTTCATTAAAAGAAATACGAAAAAATCCAAAAAAAATACAAAAAAAAAAATAAGATTTAAAGCTATTGAGTAAGTGTTAGAGACTTTATAATATTATGACTTTTGCAAAAATACTATATATTGTATGTTTTAATTTGGTATATGTATAATTTACTCGTAATAAAACTTAATAATTAAAAACCATCTACGATGAAAACTTAACTGATATTTTGGGTTTTGTCTTCCTGACTTTCATCATATACCAAAACATTATCATTTTTATTTTTTGGATTTATGAAAAAAAAAACTATTTTTTACCTTTTTAAAGGGAAATAATAAAAACAAATGTATTGTACTACATACATCGCGGGCAAACGGATCCCCTGACCGGGTCATCAGGAGCTAACAGGCTGCGGCCGAAACATTTCACCAGACCAGACTGCGTCCCATTTTATAATGCAAAAGACCACACGCCGAGCCAAGGAGGTCGGCGCGGCGTGTTAAAAAATATCTTAAATAAAATAAAGAATGCATTCTTGAACCGAAAATTATTCTACAAGTTAGAAAACACGAAAAGGCAAACGGTAGCAAACAATTCCACAGTCCAACCACATGTAAGTAATTCCTATATTGGCACTCGCTAGCCACATTACAGGGGATTTAGAAACAGTTGTACTCTAGAGATGGGCGTTTTCTTTCCAATGTGATCTGGAAATCGATTTTATGGATTCGAGTCCCGCTGATTTAGCCGCTAAAATTTGGTAACTTCGTGAATGTAAATTAGTAACTAAAGTTGTGGCGAATTGCCGGCCTGAAATAGACATTAAGTGAGTGCGAGAATATAATTAACCCTTACGAAACAGAGATGGATGGATACAAACTTAAGTTAATATTCCAATCATAACTTTTACTTTAATTAGCCTTAACGGTTTAAAGCGGGCATTTCCTCGATGTATAGCGTAGTAGCTAACAATTACTAGAAGAATTTTGTGACTTCTAATAATAAAACAATTATTATGACAACTAGTCGATGCCCGCGACTTCGTCCGCGTAGATTAGGGGTTATTTAAAACTCCTAAGGAATATCGAAATTCGAGGAAAATTTCTATGGCAAGCTGAAACTATATTTATAGTTCATTGACATGAAATTCAGTTTTTCATAAATCCCAAGGGTAATGTAACGGGATTAAAAGTATACTATATCCATCTCCTGGTTATAAGCTACCGCCCCACCGATTTTCAACCAAATCGGTTCAGCCGTTCTTGAGTTATAAATAGTGTAACTAACAAGAGTTTCTTTTATATATATATAGATATTCATGTAATTATTATTATCTATTAATTGAATAGAGTGAGCAGCCAAGCAGTGTTCAATCAATGAGCAAGTCGATTATCTAACCAAACTGGAATCGATGCTTTTATTTACAAGTTGTAAATCCCTATCCGATGCAGCATTGGAACTTAAAGCACGTACGTGTTGTCTCTATCCCGGATCGAGATCTTCTCTATTCCAATTCACTTAAGCCAATAGAGGTACTTTTAGTAGATTATTTGGTAGTAACTTTCTGTATTGTGGCACGATCACTGCAATTAGCTTTTACTGCTGATGGTGCGACCTAGTTGCGATAGCGGTTAAGTAATGTTGACCCCTAAGTTTATTCTCTAGGGGTCATCACCATATAGCATACTAATTTAAGGAGTTTAGTGAGTAATTTTTAGTGAGTAATTTGCCACGTCGTCTTTACACGCTCATGATATGGAACCCATGGGAGTCTGGCTATTTTTATATTAAATAAGAGACTAGTGTGTTAGATAGGTACTATTATTTATTATTGATTATGTGAGATGGTGATAACAAAAAAAAAGCCCCGGCTAATTTTGTTGTGGGTTTCTTCTTAGACCTGGACGCGATTTGAACCCGCTTAGCTTTAGTTATCACCACCACTTTACAAATAGAAATAATGAAAACTGTGATATGTATGAACAATTCATAGATGCCTGTGATAGCTTTATTCATATAAACCAATTTTTGATTTGATTTGATAGTTCTTGGGGAACATTTTTAGAAAGGTAGAAGATTTTTTATATCTAGATAGAAATAATCTGGCATTAATCCTTATATTCCTATATCTCTAATACGCATCTAATGATCTTAATGGTGATGATGACAATGAGGAATGGCTAATTAGTAAAATAAGCGGAAAAACACAGGGAAAGCGTGAAAAAGAAAAACGTACGTTCGGTAACATGAGGCATGAAAACATTGAAGTTAGTATCGGAACCTTTATCGAGGTGAAGCCATGAAAAGATTGGAGTAGTAGCAACTGCGCCGAGACGAGCAAAGCGTCTTAGCATATTGATGAATCTTATCTTAACTCACTACTTAGGAACTACCTAGCAATATCCACCAAAAAGTCCACCAAATTTTACTGTCTAACTGGCGTTGGGTTAAATTTTGTAGCGCCATCCTTATCGACAGGGAAGAGTAGGAAAGGGACAGCACTACTACAGAAGTATTTAAAGAGTAACAAACATACATCCAACCATCCATAAAAAAAAATATCATTTGCTTCAACTGTGAAGGAAAAACATCGTGAGGAAACCTGCACGCCTGAGAGTTCTCCATAATGTTCTAAAAGGCGTGTGAAGTTTGCCAACCCGCACATGGCCGCACGTGGTGGACTATGGCCAAAGCCTTATCATATTGAGAGGAGACCCGTGCTCTGTAGTGAGCCGGTAATGGGTTGATCATGATGCTCCATCCATCCATGCTTACAAACTTTCTCGCTTATAATATTTGTAGGATGTAGAAAAGTGTAGTCTCAACATCCATTGTCAATAATAGACAACTGTAAGATATATTATCTCACGTGTATAAACTGTGTTAAAAGAACAAAAGTAAAACACAGGTTCGCGTGCCGTGGATTAGTTAGGGGCTTTCTCGAGTACGGCTAAAACTCGGCGTTACTAACTTTGATTTATCGTGCCGCCTATGCTTTCGGTACGTTTTGTAACGTGAAGAGATTTATGGGTGTATGCTAATGTGATGTCGGCGTACTATATTCCCTACTTGCCTCTAAGAAAGTTTTGCATATAACACACTTGCAAATTGTACCAAAAGGACCGAAAGGAAAGGATATTTTATATACTTACTTAAACAATATAAAACTTGCTATTTTTTTGTATATATACACTACAAGTTACCCCTTGCCGGCAATCTCACCTGATGACAAGTGATGATGCAAACTAGGATGGTAGCGGGCTAACCTGTTACAGGAATGGTAAACCCATACTCCTAACTGGTTTCTACGCGACATCGTGCCGGAATGCTTAATAACTTGGCGACACGTCTTTGTTGGTAGGGTGGTAACTAGCCACGGTTGAAGCCTTCCACCAGACCAGACTCGAGCAGGGAATCGAACCCAGGACCTTCAACTTTAGAATACGACAGCGCACGCGCAGCGACACGTAGATTGTCAAAAAACTTAACAAATGTACAATCCGTGTAGAGATAAATAATAATAAAACACGAACGCTTATTTGATTTTCACTCATATAGAAAAAATTTCGTGTCACAATGTTTGTTCCCATACTCCTCCGAGTCGAGTCGAGTCGTTTACTCGACCGATTCTTATGAAATTTTTTATGAATATTCAGTAAGTCTGAGAATCGGCTACTATCTATCTTTCAAACACCTAAGAGAAACCCCAAAAAATAATATTTATATTATTTTTATATTCCCTGGTCGTTCACAGCGTTCCATGCACTCACTCATTTTCACATTCACTCATAATATACCACAGCCTTACAAGTTAGTTATTTTTTTCTACAATAGAAATTCCCTAGAAACATTTATATGGCAAAACAACGTTTGCCGTGTAAGCTAGTATACCTATATATTAAGCAGCCGCGATTGAATATCGATAGTATTTGAAACGGACGAAAGATGACGGTAGTTTAAAAATTAAAATTTGTCATTAGATCGAATTAAATCAATAATTATATAATAAGCCATTTGTAGTATGTATAAGTCGTTTATAAATATTTGTTGGTTTGATCTTATTAATGGTGACAAAATTCGTTAGCTTAAAACCAAAGCTGCGTAGGTCTTATAAAAAACATTGAAACGAGACACCAATGAGACCTTGGCATGTAAATAAAGCTGTTTTGGACGCCGATAGACGTCCTCGGCATTGAATACGTTAAGTGGGCCGAATCATGTATGGGGTTTTGCCAATCTCCATTATAAGGTGACTCATGGTACATAGTAACTATATAATATCTACAATCATTTCTAGTTTACATTTAAATTAGTTAAAATACTAAGTTCGTCAAAATTGATGTTATTCAATATAAATTTTGACGAACGCCGTGGTGATGGGCGTGTTCTCACATTTTAAAATTGGAGGACCTGGGTTCGATTTCCGGATCGAGTCTGGTCTGGTGAGAGGCTTTGGCCGTGCTTAGTTACCACTTTGCCTACAAAGACGTGTCGCCAAGGGATTTAGCGTTCCGGCATGATGATAGGGGAGGATGTGTTAACCATACAACCTGCTACCAGCTTAGACTGCATCATCACTCACCACCAAGTGAGATTGCCGTCAAGGGCTAATTTGCAGCGGAATAGAAAATAAAAAGTCAAAAAAAAATCCCTTTTAATGACAAAATTAGTTCAGGGGAAAATACGCCTCAAATTTTAAATGTATAGACAGACAACTAGAAAAATTCTGCGATTATGATCCCGCTGCTTGGTTTATAAACTACCCGTGAGAAACTGGTTTTTCTGGGCTTGAATTTTTATAAAACGAAAGCTTGTAGAAAAATCATATTACGATATTAAGGATTATATAAACGATAAAAAAGCTTGGGTGTGAATTGCTCTATCTCCATAGGTACTATTATTTATTATTCATTATGTAAGATGGTGATAACGAAAAAAAAAACCCGGCTAAGTTTTAGGTCTAAGGACCGGGGCGCGTTTGGAACCCTCATAGCTTTAGTTTTAAGTTTACGAATATAGTTATCACCATGAAATAACTACGATGTAAATTATTGACGCGTCAAAAGTGCCTTTTTAAGGACTATTTGAATAAAGATTATTGTAATTTGAATTTGAATTTATTCTTTATACGTAATCAGCATTCAAGCTATCTGAATAATGGTTTATTAAAATAAAACAATTCAGCAACATTTTTACACAATTATAACCATTATAATATTTATCAAATGTTGTGTCAAGATTATTATGCATACCAAATCATAATCCTTACCAAACATACATATTATACACACAATGGATTTAATCAAAATCAATGCTCAAGACAATTTCTTAAGGTAAGCACATGATTATTTTTGAAATGTGTCATATTGTTCTCATTGTAACAATTTCATTATTTCTCTCTCAAGGTTCAACTCTCTACTCAAGATCCTCGAGTCGAGGAGAGAATCGTTATGATAAAACCTTCGCTTTATCGTGCCATCGTATGCGTATTGAAAAGAAACAGTTTCTTATGTACGCCTAACATCATAACCGATCTTGACAAAATTTGCAATGCAAGCCCACGTCCATACATAGAATACCTACTTAATATACTGGGAAATAAAAGATTGCCGCGGGAATTCGCACGCAATATCTAGTCAGTCATACATAAAATAAATTGCCTGCCAATCTGGACTGGAAAGGCCTTTTATGAGAGGGGAGATATGTAATATGTACTTGGCAATGTCACATAAATGAGGGTAATAATTATGATTACGCTAGTAAAAAAATAGGGCAGAAAATGCGCTCCATGCCTACAATGTTATTTATCTACAAGAACGAATGTTTGTCTACAATAGTACCAACATGTTGGATGTAAACCTTAATAATTTTATGTTTATGTTTGTAAAATCAAAAATAAAATACTTTCTGTAACTTTAAATTAATATTATGAAATGGGGAGAGCATTGAATATCGCAAGATCCAAACATAGATTTAAATTGAGTTATGATTTATGTACGCATTCACTATATAGTTATAATTAATTTTAAAATTTGTTTTTTTTTTAATTTCAATTTCTTTGTGTTTATCTACCTACGTATTAGCATTCTCTTAGTTTATTTTCTCATTCAAGGGCTTCTAGAAGAAATATCTCTAACAATAAGTTGTCCTTTTATTTTTTTAAATTCCTGTATTTTTTACGTCGTATTTAGTTTTCGGTACAAAGCATATAAATAAAATAAGACTTTATATATTTGTATTGTCCCCTACAGAATTTATATGCCTCAGAATGGTGGTGCTCCCATAAAACGTTGGATTTGCCATGGACATCGCGTCGTACAAATGTGTCGATACTGGATGGGCTGCAGATCAAGAACCATCTTTCTGCCATCATCATTATTAACCCATTACCGGCTCACTACAGAGCACGGGTCTCCTCTCAATATGAGAAGGGTTTGGCCATAGTCCACCAGTGTGGTGCGGATTGGCCGACTTCACACGCCTTTGAGAACATTATGGAGAACTTTCAGGCGTGCAGGTTTCCTCGCGATGTTTTCCTTCACCGTTGAAGCAAGTGATATTTTAATTTTTTTAAAACGCACATAGCTCCGAAAAGTTAGAGGTGCGTGTCCGGATTCGAACCGCCGACCTCTGATTAGTAGGCTGACGCCCTAACCACTAGGCTATCACCGCTTCTTTCTGCTATATGTGCTCATAATATTTTTTAGCCAGGTGCGAGAAAAATTTAATCCTGCTTGATTATTGAGTAAAAAGAAACTGTCGCTAAAACAATTAGTAATTGTAATACAATTAACAATGAGACTAAAATGCTCGCAGCGAATTTTGGTTTCAGGCCCGAACCGTACCTGTTTGTATGATAAACGAGAAACGGAAACCGGGCTATTGTCGTATTGAAACGGATCGAATTAATGTTTGACTTTCCTACACATTGATGTTTATTGTGGGTTAATGGGAAGCCAAAATGTCGGAAAATCAAATCGTGAACGGGTTTTGTAAATTTAGGGAGTATCATTATCACAAAGCTTGTTACATAGTACACAGACTGCAGAAATGTGCTTAGTTTTAAGGTTATGTTGGGCACAATTGGAAGTAGCCAGCCGTTGACCTATTCCACTGATTAAATATATTTTAAAATATTAATGCCGGAGAAAGTTACTGCTGATTTTCGCGACGACTTCTTCTCTCAATGACTTGTTCTTGTGTTTGGCCAGGCATTTACTTGAAGAACATGTATATAATATATATTAATATATTCAAAAAATTAAAAAATCACTTACTTCAACGGTGAAGGAAAACATCGTGAAGAAACGTGCACGCCTGAGAGTTCTCCATAACGCTCTCAAAGGCGTGTGAAGTCTGCCAATCCGCACATATGGCCAAAACCCTTCTCATATTGAGAAGAGACCCGTGCTCTATAGTGAGCCGGTAATGGGTTGATCATGATGATGATGAATATATTTATTGTTAAGCAGATGATAGAACGAGTGACGCCCTTTATAACGGTCATAAATAGCTGTCGCGAATAAATTGGGGAAATGTAGAAGCTAATTTGTGTCCTAAATTGGGAGTTATCTGGAAAACGTGTCTGAATGGAGCGCACAAACCATTGTGCAATTTAACCCCGCAAAAACACTTTTGGAGTCCCTAGAGCAATGTCCAGAGAGGACGGCTTATTTTGTGTCGACTTTTTAACAAGTTGAACGTGGTTTGCATTGATTCCAGTATCCCTATTCTCTGACCGTACCTAACGCCGTAGAAACAAATTTCGTAATTCATACCACTATGTGTTTTAATTGACTTAAAAGCTGGAGCCAGTGAATCATGAAGAGTAGCGCAAAAAACCTTGGCAATGCCGTCCTCTAAATGTCGTTGTTATTCGAAAAATTCAATATAATGATAATACCTAAAGCGTAAAAAGTCCAATTGTATTCCGGTTATACAATAGGAAAGTGACCTCGCAGTATAGGTAAGTAGCCGGTAGAGTTACACTTAATACTTTGGATAAGACATTCCCAGAGGAAATTAATGCCTTTATTATTCATGGGAGATCTTTTGAAGAAGGATTAATACGTAGGCAATTCGAATATAAAGGCAGCACCGGGCCATTAGATACAAAACATTACGAATAAAGCTTATATTCTTCGAAAATTATGGGTTTCGACAATTGCGTATACACGAGGAGCGGATAACGGATCAAATAATTGTTTGAAACTTCGAAATGTTCGTGTTGGCTGTAATTATCAAATTAACATTAATATTTCTACGTTAATAGCGGAAAAGGAAATTAATATTTGGTGACATTTTATTTGAACACTAGGTAATATCGAAAGTAACTATTGTCACATGAAAAATGAAACCCGTTTCATTTACCGTTTTGTCGAACCAAGGCTGGTCAGCATGCGCCTGTCTATAGAATATGCCCAATGCTGAATGATCACAGGAATATCTGCGACGTCCCCTGCAGTTCCGTGGCCTCCTTTAAAATGCAAGTAAGACTGCCTATTACTACATTAGAGGTATCAATTGAATTATTTATCAATTGAATTATTGTAAGGTTAATTTTAAGGTTGCATGCTGTGGTCATTTCTAAAAGTCACTAAAAAAAAATTTAAGTATTACACAAAACGGTAACAGTGTGTTAAAAAATATCAATAGAATTTACAGTCTAAGTATTAGTATGTTTTTTTTGAATATTTGGTTATGACGTCGATGTCTATAGCACGATTACACATAAACGGGAGATCTTAACGAAATTTTGTACCAAACGATTTCATCATGATCAACCCATTTTCCAACCAATATGACAAGGGTTTGGCCATAGTCCACCACGCTGGCCATGTGCAGATTAGCAGACTTCACACGTCTTTAAGAACATTATAGAGAACTCTCAGGCATGCAGGTTTCCTGACGATGTTTTCCTTCACCGTTGAAGAAAGTAATATTTTAATTACTTAAAAACGCACATAACTCCGAAAAGTTCTAGGTGCGTGCCCAGGTTCGAACCCCCGACCTCTAATTAGGAGGCGATGATTTGGTGTGATAGCCTAGTGGTTAGGACGTGAGCGTCCTAACTTCACCAAACTACATCAAGCCTTACCTATTATTTCACGCATTAAATAATATATGTACCTGAAATACATAAATTATTTTCATTGTTAACATAACCATCTATTGCCTTTAAACTGATATGGAATAGACGATATAACTGAAAAGATAGCTATTGTTGTATTAAACCCGTATTGATACGGTGTTTGATCTTCCGAGACATTGTTTGACTTCAGATAACGAGAGTGATATTAAAGCACCAACTTGCATTGCATTACAAAGGATTTTCATGTGAGAACACAGTAAGAAGTACAACTTTGTACTGCTTGCTTGTACTAATGTTTTTTTTATCGGAGATAGTAATACATAGGTCATGCGTGAACCATTTATGCAAAAAAGATTTATGTCATCATAATTCAAAATTCAAAATAATCTTTATTCAAATAGTCCTTTAAAAGGCGCTTTAGACGCGTCAATAATTTACATAGTAGTGATTTGATGGTGATAACTAGATTCGTAAACTTAAAACTAAAGCTATGAGGGTTCCAAACGCGCCCGGTCTAAGAAGAAGCCCACAAGAAACTTAGCCAGGTAAATTTTATTTTTGTTATTACCATCTCACATGCCACTTAAAATTATATTAAGAGCTATCTTATTAGAGCAATATTTTACACCCAGGCTTGTGTATCATTTATGTAATCCTTTACACTATAGTAGGACTTTTCTACAAGCTTACGTTTTATTTATAATCTATCATCATCCCACAGGTTTACTCAGAGAAAAGCCCCACAACTCTGCTGCAACACAGGTCGATGGGCTTTAAAGATTTTCCTTGTTAGTTTTACTTACCCGAGAAGTTATTAGCTTCGCTGGTTCTGGCATAGCACGCTCCGAGGAATAGATGCGTGCCGCAAGTTTCCTAACTGCAGACCGCTACCGAGAATTTTAAACATAAAATCCCAATAACTAACCATTTTAAATAACGCGGCCAACGCTGCTAAAGGTCAAATCAATTAGCAATAATAGCGATAAAAAAATTCGGTAAGGGTCCGTCAGTTTTGAATTTATAATCTCGAAAACGAATTTAACGTGAAGATTCGGGCCAATGTTTGTGTTAATAAAAAGAAAAGATTACTGACTAACTGATTGACAGTCAAATAGGCATTCTAACTGACTGACTACTCTAGTAATACATAGCTGTTTGAGCTGATCTGATGGATTGGAAATTAGCATAATTATAGCTATAATAAAGAACTACAAAATAACATCCTCTTAGGAAAGAGGAGGAGAGGAGGAAGAAGAGGAAACTTAGTCCTTAACGGCAATCTCACCTGATGGTAAGTGATGATGCAGTCTAAGATGGTAGCTGGCTTACCTTTAAGGGGTATGGTAACCCCCATTCCTAATTGGTTTCTACGCGATATCGTGCCGGAACGCTAAATCGCTTGGCGACACGTCTTTGTCGGTAGGATAGTAACTAGCTGGTAACTCGCCACTGGAGAACCCTTCCACCAGACCAGACTAAAGCCGGGAATCGAACCCAGGACCTCCAACTTTATAATGTACACGCCCTGCCACGGAGGTTGTCAAATGAATGAAAATAAAGAGAATGATATTTCGGAATTATTTTCTTGGGGCAAAACAGCGATTTTAATGTTGACAGTTAGATAATTATATGATTACAACGAAATTGACG
Organism: Lasiommata megera; assembly: GCA_928268935.1. Lineage (NCBI taxonomy): Eukaryota > Metazoa > Arthropoda > Insecta > Lepidoptera > Nymphalidae > Lasiommata > Lasiommata megera. The sequence continues at coordinate 13,102,927 of OV743315.1, read as the reverse complement.
GCATAGCCGGGCGCAAAAGCTATCCTAACATAAAGTTGTTTAAGAAAACAGTTTAGGAGCTATCTAATATGAAGCTCATTAATCATTTTCGCATCTTAATTTCGAAAACTTCAAACTATGAGGATATCTTATCCTCATAGTTTGAAGCTAGGGGATTTTATTAATTTGCGTAAACGAAAGGAAGTCAAAAGATTAATTGAAGGAGAGCTTGGTCGCGGCAGGCTCTCGAAGTGAAATAGATTAACGTCAGGTCACACTTGTACTTACAAAGACTCACTTTTGTATGGTTTACGATGCTACATAAAGAAGAAATTTATTTCAGGAGACTTTCAGGATCTATTTTGGCCTTATGTAGTAGGCTAAGAGCTAACATGTGTGGCTGTTACGAGTATATTGAAGTTTAACTTGACGACCTCCGTGGCGCAGTGCGTGCGCTGTCGCATTATAAACTTGGAGGTCCTGGGTTCGATTCCCGGCTCGAGTCTGGTCTGGTGGGAGGCTACAGCCTTACTACTTAAGCCTTATTACTTACTACTTAGCTACTTACCACCCTACCGACAAAGACGTGTCGCCAAGCGATTTAGCGTTCCGGCACGATGTCGCGTAGAAACCAATAAGGAGTATGGCTTTAACATAACCCCGATAGGTTAGCCCACTACCATCCTAGTCTGCATCATCACTTACCACCAGGTGTGATAGCCGTCAAGGGCTAACTTGTAGTGTATAAAAAAAGGTTCAGTTACAACCATCTTTTCGGCAGGGTAACATATCACAGACAAAGCCTCCTACTAGGCAAGACTAATGAAAATAAATAAAAACTAATAAATTGCCTCTATTGGGCATCGAACCCGGAAGCTTTGACTTACAAGAGCACACAGCGCTCAACACTGTGCCAGCGATGTCGTCAAAAAGTATCACCAAGATATAAGGCGTTATAAATATCGCAAGCTATCACTTGCAAAACATACTAATTTTTATGTAGCCTAGTAAAATACACTACAAGTTAAATATTCAACCTGAGTAGTGTCCGTGGACATGAGCCAAGTTGAATAACTCTTGCGAAACAGTACCACCTCTAAAGATAATCACTCAGGTTTCTATAACGTCGTAGCCAAGTTTTGTTTAGTCGTTTTCTGCATACACATGCGAGACGCGACAGGATAAAACTTATTCTGACTGCCTTCAAACTGGCTGTTCTGTGTATCGTAAATTTTCTACAGTATCTACCCGCGGTTTTTTTTCGGACTGTCTATTAGCTGTATTGTAGGCTTAGTTTGTTGTGGGCTTCTTCTTAGACCGGGGCGCGTTTGGAACTCTCATAGCTTTAGTTTTAAGTTTACGAATATAGTTATCACCATGAAATAACTACTATGTAAATTATTGACACGTCAAAAGTGCCTTTTTAAGGACTATTTAAATAAACATTATTTTGAATTTGAATCTGTCCAAACCCTATTGGTTGACACAGCGTAACCGGGCTGTTTGGCGAGCTTCGACAAGAAGTTCTGCCAGAAGAAAGTTTGAGCCCTAGAGCTCGAAGAAACTAAGGGAACGTCTGCCTAAGGGCGCCTCCTTTGAGGCCGAACCTCGGCTTAGGTGACGTTTGGGATAACGAGGGGGTCAGGCGGTTACCCGCGGTTGGCAATACCGCGCGCTTTGAGCACAACAAGCGACGCTAGCGCCAACTTTGTACATGTCTATGGCCAGGACATCTGGATCCACCGTACGCGGATCAATATGTGTTTTGATATTCAGACTTGTCTATGCCTAATATTAGATTCATTGTAGAAGTGTCACTTTTTTAGTATAGCTATAGCTATACGTAGAGGTAGAAGACGTTAGAACTGCAATCATCATTATCATTATATCGAGCATTAATGGACATCCATGTTAGGCATCGGACTACTGTAAGGTGTTCCAAATTCCTTTTACATTACTGATTTTAATTGCCGCAATTTAGCGAAGCGGGAGGCATCACTCCAGCACTTTGGGACCCTCTCAAACTTCGTGAATCGGTGAGAACGCTAATAGGCAAACAAATTAATTAGGCATACGTATGTAAAACCGACTCCTACGCTAATGGACCTCTCTGTTATCCTAGCTGAAAGACAAATGCGACGCGCTTCGATTTTCGGCAGTATTTGACGACCTCCGTGGCGCAGCGCGCGCGCTGTCTGATTATAAAGTTGGAGGTCCTGGGTTCGATTCCCGGCTCGAGTCTGGTCTGGTGGGAGGCTTCGGCCGTGACTAGTTACCACCCTACCGACAAAGCCGTGTCGCCAAGCGATTTAGCACTCCGGCACAATGTCGCGTACAAACCGATAGGAGTATGGGTTTACCATACCCCTTACAGGTTAGCCCGCTACCATCTTAGACTGCATCATCACTTACCATCAGGTGAGATTGCCGTCAAGGGCTAACTTGTAGTGGATAAAAAAAAGTATTTGTGGTCAATTTATTCGTGCTGATTTTAATAGTACGGCCTTGTTTGTCATTTATTTATTGGGTCTACCCGCTGGTGTGCATTAAGGCAGATATTATTGAACTATGTAAAATCGCTATTTTAGATAGGTAAATAATATCTGTTTAAAATATTAACATTACATGCACTGTGCGAAACCGTTTAAAGGTCAACACGAAACGGCAGTTCCGCTTGATATTACGCGACGAGATACGACGCGGTGTTTCAGATTTATAGAATGAAACACTCCAAATTTATTTCGTGCCAAACATATGGTATTTGCTGTGTTGCTTTTTTGTTTCATCATCATCATGATCAACCCATTGCCGGTTCACTATACAGCACGGGTCTCCTCTTAATATGAGAAGGGTTTGGCCATGCCCACCACACTGGCCGTGTTCACATTGTCAGACTTCAGACGCCTTTGAGAACATTACGGACAACTCTCAGGCGTGTAGGTTTGATCACGATGTTTTCCTTCACCGTTGAAGTAAGTGATATTTTAATTGCTTAAAAACGCACATAACTCCGAAAGTTAGAGGTGGGTGCCCGGGTTCGAAACCCCAACCTCTGATTAGGAGGCTGACGTCCTAACCACTAGGTCATCACAGCTTTTTGGTTTATGAAGTTTTAAAATTTACATTTCGAATAATGAATAGAAGCACACACTTCACTTCACAAGCGAGAAAAGTAAAGTCAGTCACTTTACTTTTCTCGCTTGTGAAGTCAACATCTCCTGAGGATGATCCGGTGTCGGGTCGAAACATGCGTAGAGGTTCTAGTGGAAGATTTTGTGTGGTGGTATATTATACAAATCTCCCGGTTGTCGGCGGAATATAGCAAATTATACTTGCTGTTTATTGTTTATATACATTTCGAGTAACATTGAAGTTTACTGGCTCGTTGAACCAATAATTTTTGCCGCCTGTCGTTTGTCACTCACGGACATTATAAAATGGGGTGGAAGCACGTCGCGTGGTCGCAATATGTCGCACCGTGTCGCGTCGCTACATGTTGCATCTCGTCGCTCATATAGTATATACAGGTTACGTAGCGTCCAGTTTCACAACTGAAATAAGAGTAATAAAATTCAAACTGCCTTAACTTTTAAGTACGCGAATACCGAGGTATTATTCCCGGGAGCAATGCAAAATACCGGCACGTCCTCTATTTATTTTAAAGCTACGAAATACCCGGAAGCGAGATTGTAAGTATTTGACCTTTGGTTCAAAAATAGTTTGTAGAGCTTTTTATTTTAAGCTACAGTACAGCTACTGTAGTTTAAAATAGATATCCGTATCTATGTCACGTTTCGTTTTAACAATGAGCTTAGTAAATAGCCGGTCAAACCGCACCGCTCTTCTATGAGACAAGGCCTTGTTCAGCTGTGGGACATTAATAGGCTTATGATGAAATAATAAAACAGCAGACAGTTGTTTTATGGAAATGCATTAAAGATAGTTTACTGCCACAGAAATCGGTAGTTATGTCGGGATTTTTCCAGATATGACAGCAAATAAATGAAAATTGCTTTAACCATATTTTGGCTAAATTCTGCATCATTAATAAAAGTTAACACTTATCTATACCTTTTTACTTCTTTTAACATAAGGTGGGTATCGTCAAAGTGCAGGTGATTCCTGAGCTGTATCTAACGGCCTTCTTACAATACAAGACAGTGAAGAAACTTTTAATATAGATATAGCTAAGATAGAACCAACTGTTCTATACCTGGGGTGCATGTTTGCTATTGATTGTATGATTAAGGTCAATAATTGAAAAGTTTATTAAAAGTACATATATACATTTCCAATACACAAAATAAACTACAAATAAGATTATTCAAAACTATTTGCATCTTGTAAAATAATACCTATTCATGAAATTCTTTGAATCTGTTAAATTAAAATAAATAAAAAATCTAACTTAAATAATTTAACATATTCATCCCAAAGTATGAATACGTAAAGCTCCATATGCTGAAATGCAATAACCTATAAGAGAAAACAAATTAAATTACGTTATAACCAATTTAATTGATCAGTTACCGAAAACTGTTTCAGACGTAATAACAAAGAAAAATTTAAACTAAAAGAATATTTTCACGAACTAACGCTTACGAAATACCTATTCGTCACGCATGCGTTTTTACTCATAACTGAAAACAAAATTAACATATACTAACACTCGCCTAAATAAAAACTTTTTTTCTGTAGCGCATAAACCATCTTGTATGAAACTATGTTGTAAATTGGTTTTACGCCCATGTTTCTATTTATTTCTTAATGTATCCTAATGTAGCTATAATTGTACCATTATAAAGTAATTTTTAGCTTTGCTAATTGCATTTTAATTGTCATAGTAGGTACTGCTGTAGTAGTGTAGGTAATATAACCTAGATACGAGTATATACACACTGTAATAATATGTTATTGTCGGCCTATGTGTCGAGTGAGTTTATATTTACACCTCATAACTCAACTCTGTAAGTTTTATTGCATTTTTGGATTGCAAAAATAAAAAATAAAACTACTTTATAACAACTATAGGCAAGCTGGTATCGCGGTGCCTAATCAAGTTGTGTTAACTTTTCGCTCGGTAACATTCACTATTGACTGCACAAAATATAATATTGCTACACATTAAAAACATTTTAAGATTTCCTTTTTTTCATCAGCACTAAGATGTCATTGATCTACCATTGAAACAATGAATATAGAACTATTATAAATCTCCGACTTCATGGAAGAGATAGTTAAAAATTATTTATTAAAGAAACGTATAGCCCTTCAGATCGGCTTAGTTTTTGTGAGAGACTTTGGAGGCGTATCGGTACCTCCCTGGTGTCTTAAGTGGTAAAATATTATGCCTTTGGTGGAAACTCTAAGTTAAAATGAAAAGTAAAATGAACGCGCATAAAGGTTGTAACACCAATTCGCTTGTTTTTGTCTAGTGCAATGCGAACGTTTAATGCATTGTCTTCACCTGAAGGGCCCACTCATATTATATTCGGCAAGCTGTACAAAGTGGAACGAATGAACTACCACTATAGGACTCCCTGGAGATAGCAGAGTCATGAATAACGTATAAAACTAGTTGCTCCATAGCATAACGTTTCTCTCTGCATCATCAGGATTATTTTTATTTGACTGTCAGTAAATAAGCAATGCCTCGCGGGAATATGATTGAGTAACGTTGAACGTCTATTCTTCAAATATAAAAAGGTTATTGAAGATGATATAACCATACGATAATATATTTATATCCAAGGTATATCGTGTTTCGGTACATTACTTTTCTTATCCGCTACAAATTAGGCCATCTCACCTGATGGTAAGTCATAATCCAAGCGGGCTAATCTGTTAGGGGTATGGTAAGCCCATACTCCTAATTGGTTTCTACGCGACATCGTGCCGGAACGCTAAATCGCTTGGCGACACGTTTTTGTCGGTAGGGTGGTAACTAGCCAAGGCCGTAGCCTCCCACCAGACCAGACTCGAGCCGGGAATCGAACCCAGCACCTCCAACTTTATAAAGCAAAGCAAACCCGAAGGTCGTCAAATTGCGTATAAAGTAGGGCTATGTTTCAAATGCAAACGTTCCTACTTACATTCGTATTTATAAATTTAGTTAGGTTTACGATAAAAGAATTATTTGAAAAATAATCTAATTGTTATTGTATATCAGAGAAGATATATAGATCACAGTGCAGTAAACTTTTGATTGTAATTTAAAAAAAAAACCAGTACTTCCGTAAGTGTACCTACGTTGAAATTCATATTAAAGCGCTCTTTACAACGGCACTCAACATCCGAAATTAAATCGCCGAAATTGCCGAAAGTTCGTACCGAGTGCACACAGTTGGCCCTAGGCGACTTGTAGCGAAACTGTTTGCGTGCTAAAATACGTTACTTATTCGTAACTTGCGAACAGCGCTGAATCCTGAAATGTTTATGGCCCATTCCGATGTTATTTGCTACATGAAACCCGTGTTTTCATGCCTTTTTTAATGTTTCAAGCAAAACGAGGTCACGCCAAAATTGAGCTGCAGGTTCTTGTTATTTCCGTACCGCACGCCACACGTAAGGAAAGCTATTTGAAAAAAAAAAAGCATTTAGGTACGGTTTCAATAATCAATAAAGTACTGCTAATCAAACTAGCATTGGTCATGGCTTCGCCTGCGCAAATACGCTTACGTACATTTTCCCTCAATCCTTACTAATTTTACAAATGCCAAAATTGCTGTTTTTTTAGGCCAGTATTCTTTTGTCCACAATGTGTTGTTTTATTGCTTTAGTAATGATTATTAATAACCTCGGTGGCACAGCGCGTGCGCTGTCGTATTCTAAAGTTTGAGCTCATGGGTTTAATCCCGGCTTGAGTCTGGTCTGGTGGGAGGCTTCGGCCGTGGCTAGTTACCACCCTGCACATGGCTTGTTAATACCTCGGCACGATGTCGCGTAGGAACTAATTGGGAGTCCATACTCCCAATTAGTTAGGAGGTAAACCCATGGTTTAGCATACCCCTAAACAGCTACCATCTTAGACTGCATTATCACTTACCATCAGGTAAGACCGCCGACAAGATCTAACTTGTAGTGATTAAAAAAAAAATTGAGAATCCCCATAGCAGAAACATGATCTTTTCGTTTCTTCTTCAAGTAAGACCTTGACTGTCTCACAGGTTATGATGCAGTCTGAGACAATATTTTATACCCAAGCTTGTTTATAATTTACATAATTCTTTGCACTGTAATAGGAATTTTCTCTATATTATGATCGATATTAAGTAGCCCCTAGTACTATACAAAAAAAACATACCAATTAATTGCTTCCTTGCTACGTGAAAAAAGGACAAACCAACAGACAACTTCATAATAATTCTAGTAGGAATATGACAAAACTGAATGCTTCTAGGAGGTATTATGAATTGTATGAATGTTAAGTTAAAATGGGTTAATGAGACTTCCGTGCGGGCGGTATTTTTGTATAAAAATAATGTCTGCGTCTATTAACATCAGCCTAATTAATGTAATATGTATTTAACATAATGTCTATTAATTTAAATTAGTAGCCATACATAAAAGCGGAATAATCTCAGAATAGATATTCAGTGTTTTTTCGCACTTCACTTTTTTTTTTTTGACGACCTCCGTGGCGCAGTGTGCGCGCTGTCGCATTATAAAGTTGGAGGTCCTGGGTTCGATTCCCGGCTCGAGTCTGGTCTGGTGGGAGGCTTTGGCCGTGGCTAGTTACCACCCTACCGACAAAGACGTGTCGCCAAGCGATTAAGCGTTCCGGCACGATGTCGCGTAGAAACCAATTAGGAGTGTGGGTTTACCATACCCCTAACAGGTTAGCCCGCTACCATCTTAGACTGCATTATCACTTACCATCAGGTGACTTTGCCATCAAGGGCTAACTTGTAGTGGATAAAAAAAAAAAACTTCAACTGACAAAACTCTGCATAAATATTCCGAAGCTATGTCGTGCTTATCGTTAGACTCACCCCAAAGTAGTGATGAAAAGTCCACAGTGTGAGAATTTTAAGTTGTTGAAGTAATTTATGTTTGATTACAATATTATGATACAATATACAATACAATACAATATTGAATACAATTATAGTACCGATAATCCATACATGTAACGAGCGATAAAGTCAAAATGATTAAAATATATCTCTTTGTAAATTTAATAAAGTACCTACCATGGTTTGGCTGACATGGCGTTGCATTGTCACAAATAATAACTTGCGTAATTTTATATGTTAAATGGTAAAATAAGTAATAAAGTTAGCTAGTAACAAAGTGCTTTATAAATTATAAATAAATAAATAACTTTATTTTTTCAAATAGTTTAAAATTATAACAAATTCCAGTGGCCTCCACACGAGGTGACCTATATATAATATTTTTTTCGGTTTGATAAGTATAACATCCTAAGTAAGCTTCTTGAGTTTGAAAATAAAATTAGCTGACGAAGCTACGAGCGTATCCATTTTCCAAACGATTAAAACTCAAATATAAAATCTAAAGAAGCCGCTCCTTCATATACCATAAAGTTTTCTTATACGCCCAAACTTTTAGAAACGTAGTTTAAAATTTCGGTTGACTCAACACAGTGAAACGACGCGGTTATTAAATTTCCTTTTATCGAGCGACATTTTATATGTTCGCTATATTTACGTGGACTCGACGTAATCGGACATAGCATTGTTGATGCAGCGTACATTATTCTACGCCGTTGTAAATAATCTTTATTTTCTCAGGCTGTAAAAGGTCTAGAAATAATATTAGCATTACTAATAATGAACACAGAATCCATATTCTCTTGTTTTTTTCTTGTATGGGTGTATTGCTAAACGCGTCATGTACTTTTAGTAAAATTTTTACTACCAGCATAGATAAATTTCATTTTCATAAATTTCTATTACGTCAAATTAATTTTTACTCGTGATAAAAACGCTAACAACCGTTAAGTAATTAGTTTTTAATTTAGTTGCTTAGACAAAAAATATAAAATATAATTTTATACCAAACCTTCTTCATTGACAGAAAGATCAAGGCACATGTTTCCTTTTATATTATTTTAAAAAATCTTAGCACTTTTATAATCATAGGAGTATTTGAAAAATCTTTCTCTACCTATTATTTAAATCAGTAAGCAGCCCCCATCGTCAGACCTCAATCTCTGACGATGGAGACGACTATGACGATGCCGAGTATATCTCAAGTCGATTCTAACTAGCCCAAACCCTGGCCAACCTCGGCTACCGAGTGGCGCCACCATCAACATCGCAACAGGTGTTGTGGAAGGGTTCAGTCATTAAATACTACAAAGTACTCCAAAAATGTCAAAATGATCGTTAGAGAACATGAGACAATCGAAAAAAGAATCGCACCAAAGAATGGGATCATGCGAAGGGTTCGAAAATCCAGCATTGAGATAATAATAGGCCATTTCCATTTTCCTTTCCATCCCCGCGAAACGGCTATACATCAATGTCAAGCCGAGTCCAATCTTCGAGGCAAATTGGGATTAATAATGGCTAACAAAGAAAGAAGCCCGCCGCATTTATTCTGGTGATTACTAAAACAAATTGACAAGCAAAACTTTGGTAAAAGGTTTGATGAATGGGTGCTCAACGTACCTAGGGTATTGTATAATAGCTTTTTATTGATACAATAGGTCAGGCCGCGCTGTTGTAGATTTTAATGGCAGATATTAAAATGCGAGTAAAGGCAAACCAACAAACTCACTTTCGTATTTATATAATAAGACTTTTGGGATCAAGAATATAATGTAAATTATTCCAAAATTAGAAGTTCAAATATACCGCTATTTTAGCATGAAGATTACAATTTACATCTATTTATAGCATATTGCATATAATAAAGCAGTGATAGCTCACAGTGGTTAGGGCGTCCGCCTTCTAATAAGAGGTCGGGTGTTCGAACCCTGGCACGCACCTTTTACTTTTCCAAATTATGTGCGTTTTTAAGCAATTAAAATATCAATTGCTTCATCGGTGAAGGAAAACGTCGTGAGGAAACCTGCACACCCTGAGATCTCCATAATGTTCTCAAAGGCGTGTGAAGTCTGTCAATCCGCACGTGGCCAGCGTGGTGGACTATGGCCAAACCCTTCTCATATTGAGAGGAGACCCGTGCTCATGATGTTGATCATGATGATAGCATATTGGCATATTGTCTATTTTTTATCCACTACAAGTTAGCCCTTAATGGCAATTTCACCAGATGGAAGTGATTATGCAGTCTATGCAGGAATATAACCATTAGGTGTATAACGGGGTTTTAAGCGACATAGTGCCGGAACGCGAAACCGCTTTGCTACACATATTTCTCGGGAGGGTGGTAACTAGCCACGGCCAAAGCCTCTCACCAACAATCAATCAATACTAAACTTCGTTTAAAATAGTGCGCGTGATAATATCGCTTAAGAACTTTGGTAATAATATTTAGAAGTGTCTGTCGGGCTTTGAAACCCACGAATTCATGGTAAATATTCACGCTTTCTAATCACTAGAACATCACATTACGACTCTTCACGGGAATTGAATTACTGACCTTTGATATTCTTGTAATACCAGAAACGGCGTGCGAGAAAGGCTTTGGTAAAATAAACAGAAACATTAATAAAAACAGTTGACCTACGATACTCCTACCGTAGCGAAAGCAATCATAATATCAATTTTATAAAGTAACTAGCTGGTGCCCGCGACTTCGTCTGCGCAGGATTACTATTTCGAGTAGCTTATATTAGCGTGGCTTAGAAAAGAACTAACATTATGAATGACATTCAAATTATCACGCAGATGGTGGATTTTTTCCTACTTGTTTGACACTTATCGTCATATTTTTGACAATTCACACAATATCTTTAGAAGATGTAGCGTTATTGTAGTGTATTGTATGTGTTATCATAATATATTAGCTATATTATTGTAAAGTTTCATAAAAATCCAATCAGTAGTTTTTACGTGAAAGATTAACAAACCCATCCATTTATCCATACTTACAAACTTTTGCGTTTATAATATTAAGTAGGACACGCGTGTTTTTAGATTTGTATCATCATCATCATGATCAACCCATACCGGCTCACTACAGAGCACGGGTCTCCTCTCAATATGAGAAGGGTTTGGCCATAGTCCAACAAGCCGGCCATGTGCGGATTGGCAGACCTCACACATGCAGGTTTCCTCACGATGTTTTCCTTCACCGCTGAAGCAAGTGATATTTTTAAATTTTTAAATAGATTTGGATATCAATCCAAAAATTAATGTTCCTCTAGTTCTCTGTAAACGATCATAAATAACTCGACCATCGATCGTGACCGCAACTGACTTTAGAGTTTCAGTAGTTAAATTTCTTGCAAGAAGGTATATACGGCGAGTCATTTGCATTAGTAACATATTTGCTAGAACTTGCAACTCGCAAATGTTGACATCAGAGCTTGTATCTTGTGGCAGATATGACGTAATATTTGGGTGCAAATTTTTGCATTAGAAACTTATTTGCCAGGGCTTGTATCTTTTGTTTTATTGCACGAAAGCTTTTGTGCAACAATTTGCACGTACAATTTACTTGTGATTAGAATAGTTAGTTCAGCGATTCGAAATTAGTGTCTATACTTAATTCCGAAATCTCTGCAAATAATGTCTATAACAGAGCATATACAGCGGTTTAAAAAGACGAAGAAGATATCTTACTAATAAATCAGATTTATATTAATAACGTATATAGGTCAGCCTCTTTTGTAAACCTCTCAGAATATGGAATATGGAGTTTTCACGTAGAATTCAGTAGAAATACGTTCGTAAAACCCAATAAAGTTATGATATCTTACGATGCCAATTCGATGCTATTGGAGAGTATTTATAGACCTAACACTCCCATTTTATATGTTCGAAAGGAAAGGAAAGGAATAAAATGTAGATACCTATTATATGCAGGGCTTTGATAATAGTCGTAGGTATTTTAAGACTGAATATAAGATTGCTTTTATTTAAATATTTATCTATAGTATGAAGAATAAATACGATTTATATTATTAATCCATATGCAGAAACGGTAAGCGGTGATAGCCTAGTGGTTAGGGCGTCAGCCTCCTAAACAGAGGTCGGCGGTTCGAATCCGGCTCGCACCTCTAACTTTTCGGAGTTATATGCGTTTAAAAAATAAAAAATATCACTTGCTTCAACGGTGAAGGAAAACATCGTGAGGAAACCTGCACGCCTGAGAGTTCTCCATAATGTTCTCAAAGGCGTGTGAAGTCAGCCAATCCGCACAAACTCTTCTCATATTGAGAGACCCGTGCTCTGTAGTGAGCCGGTAATGGATTGATGATGATGATGATATTATTAGTCCATATGCATATGGTATAGATAAGAAATCTGTAAGAACGCTAGGATCAGTGTTCATTGTGTTAATATGTTAATTAATTTTTCCTAAAGACTACTGAAATATTTTGGTGCAGTTTTTTCCATTATTGAACAGGTATAAAAATGTTATCAAACATGTTTTAATTTGACCTCGTGGTGCGTTTTTAAGTTTGAAATTTTGGCCTATAGCAATACGCGTTATCATGATCAACCCATTAAAGGCTCACTACAGAGCGCGGATCTCCTCTCAATATGAGAAGGGTTTGGCCATAGTCCACTACGCTGGCCATGTGCGGATTGGCAGACTTCACACGCCTTTGAGAACATTATGGAGATCTCTCAGATGTGCAGGTTTCCTCACGACGTTTTCCTTCACCGATGAAGCAAGTGATATTTTAATTGCTTAAAAACGCACATCCGTCATTTGGTACACGTCTTTGTTGGTAAGGTGATAACTAGCCACAGCCGGAGCCTCCCACCAGACCAGACTCGAGCCGGGAATCAAACCCAGGACCTCGAAATTTATAACGCCTCGGAGGTCGTCGAAACTAAAGTTAAATTTAACTTTACCCGCTCACATTGTTCTAAATCGAATAACAATAGGAATGGAAACTAGATGGTAAGTTGCCCTTGACCCAAAGTTATTTGGGACAGCGTGACGTCACCGCTACGTCACCGATATCCAAACCAGAATGCGGCTGAACGAACGGGTCAAGCACAATCGAAGTCTGAATTATTATATCCGTTTTGCTAAACCACTCTCTGATTTAATTTATATGAGCGATTTAACAGTTTCTCCCGTAATTAATATTACAGTGGATAATTCGTAGTAATGCCATTTTACAATTATCTTAGCCGTTTTATAGCCCTTTTTTTAAACATACAGGGTTTTTTAGACCAGAGGGTTTTCGTTTCCTTTTAGATAGTTTATTCGGGAACCTCCCTGAAAAGATCTTTAAAAAAAATTATATTCCAAAGTAGTATATGAATTATCAGATCAAAACCTTTTCATCCTGGCGTGCCCTGCGTGATCACCGAGTCAACTTACTAAAAAAAGTATCAACCTGGTCTTGACTAGTCTGTGTAACCTAGCGCTTGGCTGTAAGCCCACCTAATGGTAAGTGATGATGAAGGCGAGGGTGGAGCGCGCTTCACTAGATTAATACTTAATAAGAAGTCATTCCAGATCTCTATAGTCTAGATCAAAAAAGTGTAAGCGAACAATTCGTAATGGCCATGGGATATTTTATACCTAACGGTGCACATTCGGACAAAGCCTCGCATTCCTTTCGATGTTAAAAAGTGAGAAGTGCACCACATCAAGAAAACTTCATTTTTAATGTCAATATTGAAAGTACATATGCTAAAAAATTAACACTTAAAATAGCATAACATAACTTCACCGCCCTTGGAATTCACTAACAATCTACAAATACACTGACAAGACTTGTCATAAAATGTCCGAATCAAATAAAACTATTATCCTTCATAAGCTGTGATAGCCTAGTGGTTAGGGCGTCCGCCTCCCAATCAGAGGTCAGGGGTTTGAACCTTGGCACGCACCTCGAACTTCTCCAAGTTATGTGCGTTTTTAATTAATTCAAATATCACTTGCTTCAACAGTGAAGGTAAACATCGTGAGAAAACCTGTGAGTTCTTCATAATGTTCACAAAGGCGTGTGAAGTCTGCCAATCCGAACATGTATGTGGTGGACTATTCCCAAACCCTTCTCATATTGGGAGCCCCGCGCTCTGTAGTGAGCCACTAATGGGTTGATTATGATGATTCTTCATAAACGCTGCTACTTTAAAAATTAGATAATAAATGACATGACAGTAATTACTGTTAACTTAACACAAATATAGGTAGGTATCCATAACATGAACAAAATATTGATATTATACAGCGAACCGAGTCCTATTATTTTTCGACCGAAAACCACTTAGATTTTGCTTTTCAGAACACACTTTTAAAAACATACTTCCGGTCACAGAAGCTGCATTCGAAAAACCAGTTACAAACATTTTCATACAGACAAAAAATAACAAAAAATGCACCGCTTTTCTGTCGCCGTTTAATGAAACCTTTTTTTGATTGCATCGCATACTGCATATGAAAAATCCGAATACTTTTTAACTAGTGATAAAACCGTGAATGTGGTTACTTTTAACGAGCTAACCGAGTTTTGCTCCTATTCTGTGACCAAACAAAATTGTGTAATATGAATATGCAATATTATATGACGCCTCTTTGTTAAATCGTCAGGATTAAATCCTTTTAGTAATAAAGAGATGGCCGGACGAACGAACGTGAATGTATAAACAATTTTCAGCTTCGAAATGTGGTGTATATTTATTCGGTTACGTTATTTTTTTTTTAAGTTCATTCAGTCATTGGATTATATGCGAACAAAACAGTTAGCTGTCTAATATAAAAAATTGTATTACAACATTGAACATACTAAGAAGTCCTAGCGTCTTTAACATTTATATTAAGATAACTCGACCTTTTTTTGACGACCTCCGTGGCGCAGCGCGTGCGCTGTTGCATTTTAAAGTCAGAGGTCCTGGGTTCGATTCCCGGCTCGAGTTGGGTCTGGTGGGAGGCTTCGGCCGTTGCTGGTTACCACCCTACCGACAAAGACTTGTCGCCAAGCGATTTAGCGTTCCGGCACGATATCGTGTAGAAACCAATTCGGAGTATGAGTTTACCATACCCCTAACAGGTTAGCCCGCTACCATCTTAGACCGCATCATCACTTACCATCAGGTAAGATGCAGTCAAAGGCTAACTTGTGGTGAATAAAAAAACTTTTAGTTTTGCTCAACGTCTAAAATTACAAAAACATCTGATAAGATTCTTTTATCGTTCGTAACATATCATGATTATTAAAAATAAAGGATACGTTTGTTTACAGCTGGTGATAGCAAAACGCAAATACTTTTTTTTTATATTACAAGTCAGCTCTTGATTGCAATCACACCTGGAGGTAAGTGATGATGCTGTCTATGGTAGCTGGCTAACCTGTTAGGAGTATGGTAAACCCACGCTCCTAATTGGTTTCTACGCGACATCGTGCCGGAACACTAAATCGCTTGGCGACACGTTTTTGCCGGTAGGGTAACGAGCCACACCCGAAGCCTTCCACCAAACCAGACTCTAACCGGGAATCGAACCCAAGACCTCCAACTTTATAATGCCACGGAGGTCGTCTAAAAAGCAATTGCTATGAAAACGTGAGTACATTATTCCTAGGAACTACGAATCGACGTCTTCCAACAACAATATTTTTATAACTTTGCTTACTCTGGTACAGGTACAAGTAAAATGGCATTTTCCCTAGTCTTTTAATTTTAGGATACCTTGCAACATGCAATAAAGCATGTATGTTTCCATGTCTTTGGTGGATCCTGGTAAGGTATGGACTGCTTTAATGTGTTATCATCCCCTTTGTTATAATTACAAAAGGCTAGAAGAGCAAGTAACTTAAGCCGACCTTTGATGGTAATATCTCAGCTGTAAAAATTCAATCTCAGTTCAAAAATTTAAATTTCCCGGCAAAGAAAAACGACGGATTAAACTGAACTGCGCTTTATAATGCGACTTCATGAACTACGGGAAAATGATTAAAGTGAATCTAATTTACATAAAATGCCGGCTTTTCCCTGCAGTCAAAATAGAATGGAAGATACTGTACTGGTATATATATATGGTTGATACCATTTTTGTTTACAAAATAACAGGAACTAAGGGCAAGTTAATAAATGTATCAAATCATTATTGATATTTCATCATCATCATGATCGACCCATTCTCGGCTCACTACAGAGCGCGGGTCTCCTCTCAATATGAGAAGGATTTGACCGTAGTCCACCACGCTGGCCATGTGCGGATTGGCAGACTTCACACGCCTTTGAGAACAACTCTCAGGCGTGCAGGTTTCCTCACGATGTTTTCCTTCAGCGTTGAAGCAAGTGATATTAATTTCTTTTTTAATCAGAAATTAGCTTAAAAACGTACATAACTACGAAAAGTTGTGCGTGCCCGGGTTTGAACCCCCGACCTCTGATTAGGAGGCTGACGTCTTAACCACAGCTTCATTACAATAAAATTAAAAATTTTAAAAATTGTTTATTGATGTATTATAAAACCATATATATATATTGTATAACCATATATATAGTATTGTAAAACCAGTGCAACTTCATTATATACATTTGTGAGGTTATGGCGGTAACGACTTTCAGTCACTTAAAACTAGGAGGGTCCTAAATACGCCCAGGTCTAAGCAAAGGCCTGCAACTAACTTAGCTGGGTTTTTTTTTGTTATACCACCTCACACTTTTTGTGTAATCCTTTATATCATACTAGAATTTTACTATAAGCTTACAAAAATCTTTAACATTTTATGAGAGCCATTGTACCTATTTCCCGTGGCTTCTCCAGCGTTAACTTAGCGTTACGTAATAGTTCGTAGAATAACATTAGCCACGTTCAAAAGATATATAGACACGTAAATTTTCCTCCCGTACAAGTATTCTAATAATTTTCATTTTTCGTTATCTCCTAAACTATAGCTCGGAAAAACTTGAAGCAAAGAAAAAAGTTTTTAAAATTAGTTTTAAGATTTTCTTGAAGTTAAAATCTGTTTTTCTGGTAAGGATTAATATCTTATCTCTAATTATGACGATTAAAAATCACCTGTTAATTAAACAATTTTCGATCTGAAAATTATTGAATGGTTGTGAGAATGATTTAAGTCAGTCTTAAAATTTCATTGCAATTATGAAATACACAACCTGAAATGAACACAGAAAAGTACGGTAAAGATTCCTCTTTACGTATTTTTCTTTAATAGATAGATGATTATTTCTGTTAACATCAAACTTTGTGCAACATACACTATTTAAGTTGCTAGCAGCTTTTCAAGGCTAGATCTTTTAAAGGCAACCTTAGCGTAAGACGCTAAGGTTGCCTTTAAAAGATCACGGTAAATCATAAGGCCGCCTTTGTATATATAATACTATTTTCAGTAATTTCTAAATTTAATTTTCTTCTATATTTCATTGTATTTTGTTGCAATTTAGAAATTCTACGGATGACAGAACGATAGTATTTCTATATTTCACGCTTTATATCATACATAATGCACCTGAAATAATTTTGTATATGAGATGTAATTCTACGTAATAAAGTATGTATTTTAATGGAAAATTTGTCGTTTGCTGATAACATTAATTAACGTGTCACCAACAGCAATATGTTACAATTATTTTTAAAGGTTATATGATTGCCGCTCGCCTTATTACAAAAAACTAAATAATATTTTTAAGGCTTTTGCTGTGTAAGTAACAAACCGAAAGCCAAAATTATTTATTAAAGGAATTCATAAAGCAAAATGTAACGTAGCTTCATCTATATGGTTAAGTATTTTAAACAAGCTGTAGCAAGTAAAATTCATCGGTTCTTTTTAGCAATCTTTTCCCGGGATCGATAAAATATACTAAATATATAATAGTTAGCCCTTGACGACTATCTCACCTGGTGGTAAGTGATGATGCTGTCTAGGGTGGTAGCGGGCAATCCTGTTAGGAGTAAGCTAAACCCACGCTCCTAATTGGTTTCTACGCGACATCATTGGGGAACGCTAAATCGCTTGGCGACACGTCTTTGTCGGTAGGGTAACTAGCCACGCCCGAAGCCTTCCACCAGACCAAACTCGAGCTGGGAATCGACCTCCCACTTTAAAATACGGCAGTAGTGTTTTTAATTTCGTAATACAATCACGCAGCAACAGGACAACGGTGAAGAGTTTTTTTTTCATAAATATAGTTTGAAGTGATACGGCTTTTTATTCATAGTTCATAAAAAATGCATAGTCAAGTTGTATGTATATATTAAGCGCAATTCATTTTACTTTTTCGAAATAGGGATTTATTGATTCATGTAGGCTTCAACGAGTGACGGAAAAAAAATCTTTAAATATACCTTTGATAAAGTTGAACCTAAAACTATCATATCATAGCTTCATATCAATCAGAACAAAAATTTATTATTAAAAACCTTTTGGCAATGTTCCGAATATAATGGCAGTGTTCCCCCTTTGAATAGACTAATTCTTTGTCCGAGGTAGCTGGCAGCTCTTCGGTCTCCTGTGACTAACCTTTTTGCTATTCCCTTGAAAAGCGTTATAGCACTAGGACCCCATGGACCAAGGCTCTTGACACCGAATAATTATATGCGAATATTACCTACTTGCGGACACTTCATGTACGTTGAAAAGCTGAATTTTTTCTCAGTTTGCAGCCCCGAAACAGTGAGGATTACTGTGTAAAAAGCTTAAAGAGTCTCAACGCCTCGCGCAATTGCCTCTTTAGGTGGCCCGTGGTAAGAGGGCATAAGGTTTTCTTTTAGCATCGTCTTCTTTGTTACAGTTCAAGCGGACTTGATTAGCTTTTTGTTTGTTAATATTACCACTATGTTAGGGGCTCTTACGTCCGGGAAGTACACAATGTGTTCTCCAGGCGTTTAACTAATCCAGCGAGAGGGACATGCCGTGGTGGTTTTTGGGGGGAGTCCCACATAACCTCTGTCCTGCCCAACGGAGAGAGGTAGTAATAAAGCGTTTCCACCACGGGGGGGGGGGGGGATATTATAAAAGAGGAAAGATTTGTATTTTTGTATGTAACGAATAAACTCAAAAAGTACTGGACCGATTTTAATAATTATTTTTTCATTTGAAAGCTACATTATCACTTAATTACATAGGCTATATTTAGTACTAGATTACTATAGAAATCTTTAGAAATTCCTATTAAAACCAACCGAAGGTGTAAAAAAATTAGCCATAAAATAGGACCAAAAAAATGTTCGACAATATTATAGAATATATCAATATCCACAAAAAACTTCGCGAGACCATGTGTCTAACTATTGTAGTTACGTCACTATAACTACTTTTTTACATTTAACAAATTGATAGAAATGCCGATCAAAATCAGACCGTGTTATCCATACTATTTATAAATTTTTATCCAAATAAATAATTTAATATTCACGACTGTCTTAATACCTAATGATTACTTTTTGAATTATTGAAATCGGACATTCCATTCAAAAGATATCATGAAATTAAAATATAAATACATGCCGGCGGCGGCCACCACGCAGCGCATCGAGTAACTAACTCTTCGTGAGAGGGGCAGTGCGGGAGTGTGTTGTGTACAGGGAGGCTTGAAAATAAGCACACATTTTTTTCTAATTTAGTGATTCATGGTCGTTTTAATTAGCATGCTTATAACTTAAATATCTGTACCTATTTATGTCTACCCGTGCGAAGCTGGGACGGGCCGCTAGTATGAAATAAAGGCTATGCTCGGAAGTGGGAAGTCAATAGGCTGTGGGTGAAATGCACATCATATACACGATCTCCGTGGCGCAGCGCGTGCGCTGTCAAATTTTAAGATTGGAGGTCTTGGATTCGATTCTCGGTTCGAGTCTGGTCTAGGCTTCCTCCCTGGCTAGTTACCACCCAACCGACAAAGACTTGTCGCAAAGCGACTTAGCGTTACGGCACGATTTCGCGTTGAAACCAGTTAGGAGTGTTTAACATAGCCCTAACAGCACGCTACCATCCTAGACTGCAACATCACTTACCACCGGTTGAGATAGCCGTCAAGGGCTAACCTGTAGTGAATAAAAAAAAAACAGGAGTGTGGGTTTACCATAACCCTAACAGGTTAGCCCGCTACCATCCTAGACTGCTGGTGAGATAGCCGTCAAGGGCTAACTAGAAGTGTATAAAAAATATTGCATCCAAAACTAATGGCTGGCAGTACAGCACGCCCGTCTTCCCGGATGCTCTGAATTACGAGTTTATTATACAGTGCAAGTGCTCGCCGCAGAATTTAAAGCCAGTTCTATTACTTGCTCTATTAAAACGAGATTTGTGGGTTATGACAATGTACGCAGTAACCACTTGGCCTAGTTATTAACAATGCCAATTGCCAACTACGTACTGATGGTAATCGTCAATTTGATAACCTAGTTGGGATTTATAAAAGGAAAAGCAATTACAATTAATTCGGGCTTCGATTCAATTAATAAGTTTTAAATGTATTTATTATTTGTTTTATAAGTCTATAATGTATATATACATATTTATTTTTATTATTTTAGAAGCTCTAAAGAAGCTCGAAGAAACTAAGGGAACGTCTGCCTAAGGGCGCCTCCTGTGAGGCCGAACCTCGGCTTAGGCGACATTTGGGATATCGGAGGAATCGGACGGTATTAAGGGGGCAATCGGACGGTGCTGTATTCAACGTTGTACTTACGAAGTATCGATAGCATTTTCTTTTTGCGTGCTTGGTTGCCTGGAAGAAATCGCTATTTAGCGATAACGCCGCAAAATTTTACCCTGTCTAACCGCTGTGTTATATTAGCTTTTTATGTTATCTATGGTGTACAATTAAAGTGTATTCATTCATTAAGCCATACCTTTCGTATAAAATAATATACTTATTTTTTTGTTTGATCTTAATTCCAATCATTTCAGTGCTGGAATGGCAAACCCGTAGCGTTGGTCGACCCTCAACTAGAAAGATAGACGTCATTAAACGAGTCTTAAAGAGCCGCTGGAAACAAGCGGCCGAAGACAGTGGACTTTAGAACTCCCTACAAAAGACCTATGTTTGTGAAGGACATCAATCGGTAGATATGATGATGATGATAATTTTAATTTTTTTTATTTGTATTATACATCAAACATTTTACATAAAACTTAAAATAAAACTTAGATTAACCTAAAACTAAAAAGCTTAAAAAATATATAACATCATAACTAAAATATATTATTAAAAGGAGTCCCTTTAGGCAAGGTTCGAAGATACTGGCAGCGTTCCCCCTTTGAATTGCTAGACTAATTCTTTGTCCGAGGTAGCTGGCAGCTCTTCGGTCCCCTGTGATGTCGACTAACCTTTTTGCTATTTCCTTAAAAAGCCTTAGTGCGCTAGGACCCCACGGACCAAGGGTCTCGACACCGAATGGGACAAAATCATATTCGGAGCCTAGACCCCTGTATTTATGATGATAAATAATTACAATACATTATAGTAAGACATGTTGTATTTTGGTACTTTTGAACCCTTCGTGTGCAAGTCTAACTTAGCGAGCTGTTCCTGTTTAAACCTACATTAAGAAAATTTTGGCTATAAACGTCTTCTAACCCGTAAATGAGAATCTGTTAAGCTACCATCCCACCTCTTTCTTACAATCTGGGGCGGCACGTTATCGGATTTGGAGATAAAACTGCTAATGGCTGGGGAATTAGGCTGCGATCCTTTACTTTGGGCATTTGTTAAATTAAATGTGCTTCAAGGAAAGATATCTTGTCTCCTTAGGGTTTTTTCTTATCTTTCGAGACTTTATAAATCGTGTTCTCTATACCTACTTTTGATTTGGTTACGTTAAGTGCGGGGACAATATTCATCAACACCAGCAAAATTATTGTTCCACTCTTAAAAAAATGTCTAATTTCTCACCTACACACACGTATAAGAAAAAAATGGTAATTATGTTTTTTTTTTGCTACTTAATATTATTTTCATGCGCTCCTTCTTCTTATAAACTTAAAACTATGACAAAAATTCACAGTTCTCCGCGCAATAAGGTAAAGGAGACTAGGTTTTCTGGTCACATCTCAATATATGAATTAGGCGGCATAGTTAACGTACTTCACCTATATTAAAAGTGACGATTATTAACAGGTATGCTGTAATAGCCTAGTGGTTAGGTCGTCCGCCTCACCTGATGGTAAATGATGATGCAGTCTGCGATGGTAGCGGGCTAACCTGTTAGGATAAACCCATACTCCTAATTGGTTTCTACACGACATCATGCCGGAACGCTAAATCGACGGCCGACGCTTCCCACCAGACCAGACTCGAGCCAGGAATCGAACCCAGGACCTCCATGTTTAAAATTCAAAAGCGCACGCGCTTCGCCACGGAGCTCGTCAAAATACTATCAAATAACAAATCCTTTGCTACGCACTAGTGTGAAATTGCAAAAGTCCACATTACTTTATTAAAATACTCGTATGAATGACATAAAAGCGTATGATATAATGCAAGCTTTTATGAAAGCCCCATAATCCCGCTTTGAAAGAGCGCTAAGTTCCAATTCCATCTACTTTAGTTTACATCAACTTTCATACCTTGGAAGCACTCCACGGATCGGCAGACTTAAGTCGAATTAGCCAAAGTTTGCTGGAGTTAATGTGTTTCCTTTAGAGTTCACTTTGCATACGCAATGACATTTTACATTTCAAGTAAGCGAATGAGTATGCGAGATTATTTAATTAAGATAATATATTCATGCTTTTTAAGCTATCTTACAACAATTTATTATTAAAATAATAAAAAAAGAACATTTGTAGCGTTATCATCATATCATTATAGATATAAGGATATGATGATAACGCTACAAATGTTAATATGTTATAGGATAATTATAAGCGATCACTATAATAAAAATTAATCAATATGATATGTATATTTTGTGCTTGGCTGGGAATAAAAATTAAAATTCATAACTGGAATGCTATATGGCATTAAAGTAGCTAAATTTTGAGATTTTTTGACATACATTTTTTTATTTCCAAATTTTTTAAGTAAAGCGTATCATATAAATTTACATTCATATTTAAAATATTAGTAGGGATATACGTAGGTACATGTACATTAAAATACTTTACTTGGTTTGATAACGGTACCTACTGTTTGATTTTTTTTTTACTGTATTTCAATGTCATGGTTAGAATGTAAACAGTAGGGATGTTAACTCACCAGATTTAGTCACCCGGTACCGCAGACCGCGCCCGCTCTTCGTATGGCACCGATTGTACGTCCCGAACTCCGCATAGTTGTTGTTCACGCGGCTGTACTCCGCTAAATGTCGGTTTCCGTCCAAATGGTTGGGCAGAGAGCGATTCCAGCCCATAGATTCCCCGACGACGGAGCCGCACACCGACGACTCGGTCTGGCTCTTCGCCTCGCCATTGCAGAGGTCACCACTGGAGCGCGCTCGTCGGCCCTTAAGGCCCTTTGCGGAGTGCTGGCTGATGTTTGAGCCCATAGCGAGGCGGGACCTCAAGAGGGCCCCGCCGCCCGCATCGCGCCAATCTTCTTGGGTGTCGCTGTCGCTTGACTTGCACGCGTCCTGATCTGAAACCAAACAGTACACTGATAAATTTTGTTATCTTCACCGCTATCATCACCAGGTAATGATGACCAGTATCAATCCTTTACTGGCGCACTTCAGGGCACAAGTTTCTTCTCTTTTTTGAGAATTTCACGATCTCTCTGGTGGCAGGGTTTAGCGGTGGCTACTTGCGTTGGCACTCTACCAAAAACCGTCTTCGCCGGCGAAGATGAGGTCCCCGCTATCTTACGTCATCCGTACGTGGGCTACACGGCCTCGGAGACGTACGGACCACTCACCGTCCGACCCCCCCGTAATCCCAAACGTCGCCTAAGACGAGGTTCGGCCTCAAAGGAGACGCCCTTAGTCAGTCGTTCCCTTAGTTTCTTCGAGCCCTAGGGCTCAAAATTTCTTCTACAAACAGCCCGGTTACGCTGTGGCAACCAATAGGGTTAGTACAATTAATAGACAGTCCGAAAAAAAAAAATACCGAAAAAGACGTCTCACCAAGCAAGTTTAAAGTTAACGAAACCAATTAGGAGTATAATTTTACCATATCTCTAACAGGTTGGACCGCTACCATCTTACTCCATCCATGCTCACTTAATCCGCATCTTAACTTACCGATAGTAAGTGGTGGTGTGCGATTGCCTTCAAGGGCTGACTTGTAGTGGACACAAAAATATATATTGCCGTTGTCCACCACGCTGACCAATTGTGGTATGGTAGAATTACTACGCTTACGAGATCATTATGGAAAACACAGGCATGCAGGTTTCCCTTTACTAAACCACCGCTTTAGACCATTTCCCACCAGAATAATAACAGTATGACTTTATTACTGCTAGGCACAGCTCTTCAATAGACAGATAAAGCAAACAGTGCTAGGACTGCCAGGGTGCTCAAATCTGGTTTAGGTAACGTAATTACCGCACTTCTTAATAATTTGCGATAATTATTATCAAGTCTTAATTATAACGTCTTGTTTGTTAAGAGTTTTATACGTTTAACTACAAGACAAGTGGTCCTGGATCTGGCCAAAAGTGCTACGATACAAGATATTACTGACTTATAAATATTGTACAGAAGCAGAAGTTATAGTAAGTCCATGGTATACAAAAAACAAAGGTTTAATTATCTGTAATCCGCGTGAAATCTCCGCAGTGCAATTTGTTATTTCTTATATATATATACATTATTCATTTAAGATTTATCTGGTTTCGTGAACTTAATCAAATTAAGTTTAATATTCATGGTGAGTGTTATGAAAAATTTAATAATCGAAAGTAGCTTACGTTTAATTTATCTTGAAGAACAAAAGATTTCCAATGCATATTGCACCGGGACCAAGTTTTTGAATAAAACGGGAATAGTTCCCGAAGTTGCTTATTCTGAATTCATGATTGCTCTTGCGAATTTCGATTTTGTAAACAATGAAGCTTCCGTATTCAGTTTGCGACTGCAAGTAGGTAAGTTTATCAGAGATCTTTTACCTTAAAATTCCACGTTTGTCGCGAATGTATTTTAATAAAACACGCTGTCTTGTTTAGAGGCGGATGGAAAAGGTTTTTTATGTTTATTTTTATTTCGCGGCTCTGCTGAATGCAAAAGAACCCATCCCAATGTCAATCCCTACTGTAGAATGTAATATCTTCGTTGATATACATATGTCTGACGCGTAACTGACATTGTTAAACACCGCGTAAGTGAACTTTAACTAATATCAGACTGGCCAGAACAGTTTTCTGACTACTCTGTTAAAAGTTAAAGCCTTTTGTCTAACAATGAAATAGAATATATGATATATATATAATGAAATGAAAAGATGTGGTGTCGTGGGACACCAGGTAGGAACGAAGTTCCTTCGGCTAATGTAGAATCGACTAAATTAAAAAAAAAAAAATCGTGCTCAATTTTATGTAGGTTTTCTTGATTTTTCTCTTAAATTTTGCTGATTAGTTTTTATTTAAGTAAAGTATTAAGGAAATTCAGTATTTTAGGAAATAATAAATTATGTAAAATAAAAAAAATTGTAATTCAAATTATCAACTAAAATAACAAAATATGTCTCTTTATTTTTGTTTGACAACATAAAAAAAAAGAAATAGAAATAACTAAAGAGGGAGAAAGAGTATTATACACTACTCGCTTGTGTATACGACTGTCGCGCCTGCGCACGTCTCATTTAACGGTTTTATTCCACGGACTTTTTCTTACAGTTTTACTATTACATTTTTTTCAGTTCGGTCACGTAGCAAAATCCCTATCTCCTCCCTGCCGTGAGGAACTTCGTTGCAAAATATAATAAGATGAAATTATTTTGCTCCTTAACGTACACTTATTTATTCAATGTTGCTAGCATCGTGCACAAAATAAAGTATCAAGACAAAACTCTATAAATAATTTATTTTTTACGTCAAAATGTAATGTAGTTTTTTTTTATACCCAGGGTAATTTCCAAAATTATTTAAATGTATTCCTTTGAGGTAATAATATTGATACAGTACCTTTATACTGTAAAAACAAAAAGTGTAGTAATTCTAGAACTTAAGTTCAAATATATCGTCTCCCTACCGCTATGACGCTTGGTTTCAATGACGTCATGAATATAGACCGGTACTAGTCTGGTCTAGTTTAATTAAGACATCGCTGCACAATGATTTGATGAGCATTGCAAAATGCAAAGTACCCGCTTACTATTCGTGTTAACATATCACGTTGCAATTTGAATGTGTATTTTTTTTTTATTCACCACAAGTTAGCCCTTTAGCATCTCACCTGATGGTAAGTGATGATGCGGTCTAAGACGGTAGCGGCTAACCTGTTAGGGGTATGGTAAACTCATACTCCTAATTGGTTTCTACACGACATCGTGCCGGAACGCTAAATCGCTTGGCGACACATCTTTGTCTGTAGGGTGGTAACCAGCCACGGCGAAGCCTCCCACCGGACCAGACTCGAGCCGGGAATCGAACCCAGGACCTCCGACTTTAAAATGCAACAACGCACGCGCTGCGCCACGGAGGTCGTCAAAAATCGTGTGTATCGCTGATTGTAAGCTATGGACGAAAGATTGTCCCTTCATTTCAGCAGTGGGTATACCATTTACCTTTGCAGAAGAATAAAGCACACTGAGAATAAAGAATATTCAGCTCAAGCTAATGTGGAGTGAGGCTTGAACTGAAATCGTCATTACTGAATGTAAAAATTATCTTCGTATAATAATATAATTCCACAATGCAAAGAGCATTGTGGAATTATAATTTTATAATAATAATCTATATTTCATTCAAAGCCCATATTTGATATACAAATCTAATAACACTGAGACAAAAAAAAATTGAGATGTAAGTGAAAGTACTTATTGTCGAAAGCGCTGGTGTACAGAAAAACTCAAGTTACGAGTTTTTCGATTACACCTAATTGTTATAAATACTAGGTAAATATTTTTTCTTAAATAAATAAAATAAAATAAACATTAGCATCGTTAAAATAGATTGAAGCGGTGATAGCCTAGTGGTTAGGGCGTCAGCCTTTCTAATCAGAGGTCGGCGGTTCAAATCCGGACACGCACCTCTAACTTTTCGGAGTTATGTGCGTTATTAAAAAATTCAAATATTATTTGCTTCAACGGTGAAGGAAAACATCGTGAGGAAACCTGCACGCCTGAGAGTTCTCCATAATGTTCTCAAAGGCGTGTGAAGTCTGCCAATCCGCACATGGTTAGCGTGGTGGACTATGGCCAAACCCTTCTCATACTGAGAGGAGACACGTGCTCTGTAGTGAGCCGGTAATGGGTTGATCATGATGATGATCGTTAAAATAAAATTTTACGTTATATCTTCACTCGAGCCTCGGATATAAGTTCTTTAATGGCTTTAAAATGTTTCAAGCGCTTGTACTAGTGTTTTTGTCTTCAACTAAGAGAAAAGAAAGATAACACATAACTCTTGAACTTTAAACTCTAAGCCAAGTTTCGCAAACTTTTATCTCGGAGGCCATTGTAACTTCACTGAAAGTATTTGCTTTAAACAGCTCTTTAATTGTAATATCTCTCCGTGTACTGACATAAATTAAACAGGTTAAACCAAGACGCGGAGGATCTAACTTGGATCGTTAGTGGTACACTATGTAGCTATTAAACGTAAGTTTGTTCATATAAAATATCTCGAGTACAAGATGTAGGGTACATAGAGGAATATACACAAAACGGTGACTAAACTCACGTTCTGTGTTTCACATATGGTTCCCGTGAAACGCCAAGATACGAGTATATAGTCTTCTATGACCGTCTTCGGGATACTAGTTAAGATCAGTTTAGAAGTTTAGAATTTCGCAAAAAAGGCCTTTATTTCCTTCTGCAGGCCATCATATCTGTGCTTAAGTTGTTTAGTGGTAATAAAAAAAAACGCTGTAGCTCGCGAGTTATTGGTATTTTAAAAAGTTTATTACTAGGTTAAAAACTTTGAGGTTTGTTTTAAAAATTAATAAACAGGCCTAGGTACACAGTTCCACAATTCAAAAGTAAGTATGGATCTCAGCGCGTATAAGAAAAAACGTGATGGTGGCCTCTTTTCTATATTGTAAGAGATCTAGCTTACTATCTCGTACTTTTTCTATAACATCAGTATGAAAATGGTATCTTTTCGTTTGTACTCAATTCAGTGGTGTGGCTGCGCAAATGCCAAAATAGCTATCAGGTTTGAGTCTTGCGGTTGACCAATAACAAGCCTTGATGAAATGGGGGTCTTGTGATTGGTCAAACACACACTTGAACGCTGCAAAGGACGCCGCTTGGACGCGACGATTAGGTCGTGTTTTAATACGAACGGGGTCTGTTACATTGCATTGACTATTGACAATCCTGTTATTTATACTACAAAATGCCATTCGTACGTCTTGCGTGCTAAAAAAGATTTTAAGAGAATTGGAGCCAGTCTTTGTGCGTAATGAAGCGTGAATTTGACCTTTTCGTGTCATGCAACAAATACGTCCTTGGTATTGTTCAAAGGGCCGGATGAACTTATCTATTGACATCTAGCTGTGCAAAGAGGATGCAATTTGTATATATACCGAAAATAACGATCATAGCATTTTTAGGGTTCCGTACCCAAGGGACAATATACGGAGTACTTTTGACTTTGTTATATTTGTTTCAGTCAATACGCAGTTACGTCGATCTCTGACCCACAGATTTCCGACCCGGTTTCAGAGATTTTGTGCAGAAAAACAGACCTAGTAAAATAGTCTGAAAATTGGTAGTTTTACGTCCCGTTTCCAACAATTTTCACAAAGTTGCGAGCGACTACCTTAAAAAATGGATTAACTTGACATTTTCAAAGATTTCCAATACAAACTTACTAACATTCAAAACGCTGCTATCCTTTATTTATGTATAAAACTCTTATCTAGTGAGTTTAAAACAGTGATAAAACGTACACTGAACATTTTATGTCCGTTCCACAGACAATCAAAAAATATAGTTACGGCGATATTTTTTTCAAATAACATTGCATCCCACTGATAAACAAAGTTGTTGTTGATTATAGCAAATTAAACTTCATGATAGTTTTAAAAAACGGACTTCAGCGCAATTACTATTATTTTTATACAAACATTCCATAGAGTCAGGGATTATTATCTCAATATTATCGTATCAGTTTTAATTATATGACATACCTTGATATTAAAATGAGGATAATAATTATTCTGAACGAGCTCTGAGCCAAAACTTTTCTAAGCAATGGTAATAAGCCCGAAACCTATTACGAAGACTAAGTTGGGCAAAATCCACTAGTTATGGCAGGAAACATTTATATAAATGGTTCGAAGGCAACGCGAACTATGGAATGCGACCTTCCGATTTGGGTCGCTCAGAAATCACGCAGAGACAATTACAAGCTGAGACAAACGAATCGGAGTGTCTTTTATTACTTTATTACGTCATTTTCGTCGCCATTCCGTAGGAGGGAAACTCGAATGAGGGATATTAGAGCCATTTATATTTTTCTCTCTTCGCTTAGCGAAAATGTTTTCGCTTGGATTTTTAATAAGATACGATGACAATGACAGATAGAAACTCCAGTAGCGCAGTCCTGCTACTTTCCCCGCTATCCCGACGTAGGCTCCATCCACGGCCTCGGAGACGTACGGACCACACACCGTCCGACCCCTCGTTATTTATTTTATTTTATTCTTTATTTGTACACCACAAATAGAAATAATAAGAAAAACAAAAAGAAACAGGATACAAAATGCGGCTTTATCGCTTAGTAGCGATCTCTTCCAGGCAACCTTAAGATTAGGAAAACAGAAATTAGAAGAAAATAGGTGGCGTAATATATAAGTAAAAACCTGCATACTAATAACTACATACTAATACATACACTAGATTACATAAATAACATTAAAACATATTAAATAAATATACTAATATATTTTATACCTTATCCCAAACGTCGCCTAAGCCGAGGTTCGGCCTCAATGGAGGCGCCCTTAGGCAGACCTTGCCTTAGTTACTTCGAGCCCTAGGGCTCAAAATTCTTTCTGGCAGAGCTTCTTTCCGAAGCTCGCCAAACAGCCCTGTCACGCTGTAGCAACCAATAGGGTTAGCACAGCTAATAGACAGTCCAAAAAAAAAGTCCTGCTATTTCACCGGAGAGAGATATTAAGAAGTTAGACACACTAATCTACCACAATACATGTTGGCAGCCATAGACATAACGACTACTTAATATTTTCGCGAAGCTCCGAATCGCGTCGTATGATTTGTGGTTTCCTATGATAACGGATGATGAATAGCTTTTATATATTTCATATGTCACAACTATAAAACTTCACACATACACATGATCAACCCATTACCGGCTCACTACAGAGCACGGGTCTCCTCTCAATATGAGAAGGGTTTGGCCATAGTCCACCGCACTGGCCATGTGCGGATTGGCAGACTTCACACGCCTTTGAGAACATTATGGAGAACTCTCAGGCGTGCAGGTTTCCTCACGATGTTTTCCTTCACCGTTGAAGCAAGTGATATTTCTATTTTTTTTTAAAACGCACATAACTCCGAAAAGTTAGAGGTGAGTGCAAGGATTTGAACCGCCGACCTCTGATTAGAAGGCTGACGCCCTAACCACTAGGCTATCACCGCTTCAAACTTCACATTTAGTTATATTTATATGGACAATATTTAACGATTGACGAATCAGTAAAAAAATAATTATTTTAAATTATATAAAAACAAAATTGTGTTTTTTTGGAAGAGGATAGTCACTTTTATACAAATAGTTTGTATGGAGCAATTATGACGTACATCATATTTTTTTTGTATATTATATCCGAGTAATCAACAGTATGAAAGCGTACATACTGATTTTAATTTCATGATACATTAATTTTAATAAAAAATATTAGTCGATTATCCTATTGTTTATTATTTATCTAGTACAAGTTTGAGGTTGACGGCAATCTCACCTAGTGCTAAGTGATGATGCAGACTTAGGATGGTAGCGTGCTGTTAGGGGTATAGTGAACCCATACTGTTAATTGGTTTTGTACGCAACGTCGTATCTATCATCGCTTGACAACACGCTTATGTTGGTATTTGTATCACAGAGCTCTACAGTTAATTCGTTTAATGCAAAAGGTTTATGTAAATATTTAAACACAATTTCCACACTACGCAAAGCGAAATATATTACGAGCAGAAAACTATTTTCTGCGCCAGTGATCCATTAATTTTAATGTCGAAAATTCATCATAAAAGAAAACATAAATGAATGAAACTTTTAATGCGACAATTTTAACGGATTAGAGTAAGCCACGTCTCGATTTAGGCCGCGATAAAATCTCGCAAATACAATTAAGAGCTCACACAAACGAGTCGGAACTCGGAGCATCTACAGTAACTTTACTGGATCATGTTAGGGTTTATTATACTTTTTGGATAGTACAATTAACATGACTCTATTGGGATACACACAATTCATACAGTAGTCCTCTTTTTTCCCACCACAAGTTAGCCCTTGACGGCAATCTCACCTGATGATAAGTGATGATGCAGTCTAAGATGGTAGCGGGCTAACCATTTAGGGGTATGGTAAACCCATACTCCTAATTGGTTTCTACGCGACATCGTGCCGGAACGCTAAATCGCTTGGCGACACGTCTTTGTCAGTAGGGTGGTAACTAACCACGGCCGAAGCCAGCAGACCAGAATCGAGCCGGGAATCGAACCCAGGTCCTCCAAGATGGGATAGCGCTCACGCTGCGCCACGGAGGTCGTCAAAATATATCTTGAAGCGTTGAACCCTTGGTGGATGAGCGACATAATGGAGGATAGCTTTTCATTCATGTATTTGCGACTTCAAAAGTAACCCTTTACGGGGAAAATTACAGTTTACAGTGTTTCATCTGCCCCAGGAAACAACTACCCCTGTCCCGGTACCGAGTGACTGGGGCAGATTGGGGCGATTCCAATTTAGTGACGGGTATTTCGACAAGCGAGCGGAAACAATGCTGCCGACTCTTATACACATATCTAAACTAAATTAAATTAACAGGTCTAAAAATAGTGCTATCCTGCTCAAGGAGATACTGTGTCATAAGGACAGCGCTATTTTATCTAAACATTACATTATTGAATACTGAAGCTGTGATAGCCTATTTGTTAGTGCGTCAGCCTCCTAATCAGAGGTCGGCGGTTCGAATCCGGGCACCTCTAACTTTTCGGAGTTATGTGCTTTTAAAAAAAAACAATTAAAATATCACTTGTTTCAACGGTGAAGAAAAACATCGTGAGGAAACCTGCACGCCTGAGAGTTCTCCATAATGTTCTCAAAGGCGTGTGAAGTCTGCCAATCCGCACATGGCCAGCGTGGTGGACTATGGCCAAACCCTTCTCATATTGAGAGGAGACCCGTGCTCTGTAGTAAGCCGGTAATGGGTTGATCATGATGATTACATTATTCTTATACCGAGTCTAACAATGCCCCACGGCTGGGCACAAACGTCCCCTCACATAAGATAACAAACTAGGCTGGTACAAATTATAGTTCGAATCTTTTCTTTAATTATTTATCTAGTAATCATGAAGTCATGGATGGACCCTAAGATATGAGGAGTATGACTCGACATCGCAAATGAATAAAAAAAAATGCGCCAGCGTTCAACTTCATCCGGAAGCTAGGCCCAATCCACGTCTTTGAAGAAAACTAGAACTCTATTGACTTTGAAATACAGTCAAAACGTGCCTATATCATACTAAGTAAAGTAATTAAATGAACTAAGTACGGTAGTTAATAAGTACATTTTATTTTTGTTTAGAAAGTACCAAACAGGTTACATAAAAAAATGCATAGACAAATACTTATTTCTTTTAGAAATCCTTACCAGTATTCCCCTAGGTATAAGTTGAGGTGTAGAATTACATATATATAGAAATCAAATCAAATAAAAATAGCTTTATTCATGCTATTAGAGGCATCTGTGAATCGTTCGTACATTACATTATATCACATTTTTCATTTATTATTTGTGAAGTGATGGTGATAACTACACTTCCAATTTAAAACTAAAGCTAAGAGGGCTCAAATCGCGCTCAGGTCTGAGAAGAAGCCCACAACATAACTTATCCGGGGTTTTTGTAGTTATCATCATCTCTCATGATCAGAGTATAACATAGGGTATATATTGATTTTTGCGGTAGCCTTCAGCCAAACTTCTCAATATCATTATGATGCTTGACATGCTAAAGCAAAATTAAAGCTTTTGTGTAGAGTCTACAAAGACTTCTAGATTGCCTTTTATTGACTCAACATAATGCGGAGTCGTGTAAAAGAGGGCGTCTTTGTCCCCTCACGTACCTACTCTTATGCGCTAGGCTAAGAAAATAGCTTTGTTCGCAAAGTTAGCGTATAATGAAGATCGTTTTTTTTTCTTCATACAAAGCATCTTTCATTCGCCTACTGGCATCTTATATCATAGAATAACAAAACGTATAGAAAAGTTATTACTAAACTTAACATATTTAAATATAATAATAGCGTTGATATCCTAGCGGGTAAGAAAGCGGCCTAATAACCGAGGAATTTTATTCATTTCTCGGCAGGCAATTAGTTAACACTTAGAACGGAGTCAATAGACGAATGGGTTCACAACTTTGCAGGTTCCATTTTGGGGTCTTGGGGGGGGGGGGGGGGAAGGTGGTTGAACCCCAATTATTACAACCAACATACGTTGTTGAACGCCCAAAAAACACGCAATCTAGCAACATAGTACTTAAGTGTTGGATTTAAATAAATTTCCTCTCTCACTCGTGACCAGCGGTGGGTCACTTGACTTTAATAGGGTGATAGTCATATTAATAACGTAAAATATAGAACATATTAAAATCAAGGCTAAATACTAAAGCATAATTAAATACAAGCGTTTATTTGTATATAACTGAACGCTGCAAAAGCATTTGGTAAATAAAATACATGCAAGTACCTAATAATTTCCTGTATCGAATTTCAATTAAAGTCGAGCGAATCGAGTTTCCGGAAAAACATTCCGAGCAATTCATTCCTACTTTTTCAGAGCTGTACAGTTTATCCAACTCTAGCTACGAAATTAAACAAAAGAATTTAAAAACTCAACTTCAACTAGCGTTTAATTAGAAATATATTACCTAGTGTTGTTAAGCTGATAAAATCTTGTTGAACGCAAAAATAAAATTCCTTACAAATAGTAGTACTTAAATCTCAATATGAAACAAAATTGATATCATTCCAAGTGATTCATCGCTACTTCATGAGATCGTAAAGTAAACGAATTTTGATGCACCAACTTAATTAATAGCTTATCTAACCTTCCATCGTAGCTTATGCAGCTTATGCGGTTTAAATAGGGTCAAGGCTTTTATAAAATCCATCCAAGCGCGAAGAAAATCTATATTCTATTCTCGGCTAAGTTTGTTTTTGGCTTTATCGTAGACAAGAGTGTTTGGATCCCCGAGATTGTTTATTGCTCTGCAAAAATATATGTTTATTATTGCAGAACAACAAACAATAAAAACAACTCATTTTCGGTGAAAAGAGCCCGTTTTATTTTCGTCTTACATGTTAAATTTTCACCGCGTAAATTTCAATTCTAGCTGTAATGGTTTGACGACCTCCGTGGCGCAGCGCGCGCGCTGTTGCATTATAAAGTTGGAGGTACTGGGTTCGATTCCCGGCTCGAGTCTGGTCTGGTGGGACGCTTCGGCCGTGACCGAATTGATGATGCAGTCTGAGATGGTAGCGGGCTGACCTGTTACGGGAATGGTAAACGCATACTTCTAATTGGTTTCTACGCGACATCGTGCCGGAACGCTTAATCGCTTGGCGACATGTCTTTGTCGGTAGGGTGGTAACTAGATACGGCCGAAGCCTCCCACGAGACCAGACTCGGGCCAGGAATCGAACCTAGGACCTCCAACTTTATAATGCGATAGCGCACGCACTGCGTCACGGAGGTCATCATCATTGTCAGCCTATTATTTGATGTAATACCGGGTACCCATACCCAATAGGTCATAGCCATCATATATAGCAAAAGCTACCTCTCCGTTTCACTCACAGAAGAGAAACATTTTGAGCATAGACCAAACACGCTGATTGCTGGTGGAATGAATTAAACGGCTTCTACTTTTGAGAATAGCACTAATGATCAGGCAGGTGGGCTAGTTTTATAGCACTATTTCTTCTTATTGCTAACTTTAATTTCCATTAACTTATTTACAACCCAGCAACCGGTCTCTCGAAGTACGACCCGAGTAACTCCGTCCACAATCGAATTTCAATTAAGTTGACGGCAAGTACTGAAAGCATTCCGAGAAATTGCACGCAATCCTTCGAAA
This sequence comes from Lasiommata megera, assembly GCA_928268935.1. Lineage (NCBI taxonomy): Eukaryota > Metazoa > Arthropoda > Insecta > Lepidoptera > Nymphalidae > Lasiommata > Lasiommata megera. The sequence continues at coordinate 13,067,478 of OV743315.1, read as the reverse complement.
CTGCTTACGTTTAATGAAAACAATAAAATAAGAGTAGTAAAGTTTGTCAGAGTTTAACCCTTGCTACTAGTAATTCTGGCTAGTCAGTAAGAAATTAGGTAAGGTTGGTATAACATAGGAAAATATACGAGTATATTGACGACCTCCATGGCTCCATTTTAAAGTTGAAGGTCCTGGGTTAGGTTCCCGGCTCGAGTCTGGTCTGGTGGGAGGCTTCGGCCGTGGCTAATTACCACTCTACCGATAAAAATGTGTCGCAAAGCAATTTAGCTGATTTTATGATGTAGCGTAGAAACCAATTTGGAGTCCACCATAATGTTGGATTATGGATCTACCACACCCCTAAGAGGCTTACCCGCTATAGTCACTTACCATCAGCTAAGAGTGCCGTCCAGGGCTAACTTGTAGTGGATGAATAAAATAGAAATTCTAGGACTTCGCAATACTTGTCTAGTTATAAAACTGGCTTTGTTGATATTTCGTATCTTACAGAGCGTGTTTACAAATGGTTTCGATTGTATTCAATTCAATTTCTTTATTAATTGAATTAGGTTTGTATACTATATGTTTTATTACAAGTATAAATAGTTATATATTTCAAAATAAACAAAACAGGAAAATAAACTTAAAACTAAAAGTGTATATGGAACAGGCATACGGAAAAGAACTTGAGGACATTTATCTTTACTATCCATAGTTATATGGTAAATTTAATGTGTTAGATCTTTTATTTTATTATTCTTCAATCACGGCATAGCAATCGTTTTTAGCACGCAGATAAATTTTTCGTTTGGATTACAAAAGCTTATTTTTTATCCCCGAATAAATTCTCTACCTAACACCTCTCCACGCTACTACGCTTTCGAATTCATAACATTAATTGAGGAATAGATACACAGAACATGAAAACAAGCACGAACTTCACATTAGAACACTAAACACAGAATAACTCTTTTGAGACCTGTGTCAAACGGATGGACAGTACGAATACTCATACACACGCAATATGAATAATAATTTAAAGAAATAGAAATGAAATGAAATTGCACTTGATTGCCCATCATACAAAAAAAGAAATATAATACTAACAAACATACACACGCACAGAAATTAAAAAAGGCGGCCGTATCGCTAAAGAGCGATCTCTACCGAATTCTAGCCCAGGATAAAATCTAAAGAAAGGCAGCGTTGGGGTGAACAGTAATAAATAATGAAAGATCAATTCAAAGAACACCTAATAACATAAATAAATATAATATAATATTTATTATACAATATATTATACATATATAAACAATACACATAAAAACTATTACAGACGTTACTTTATTGACAAAGTTTAAATACTCATCCATACATAATTAAGGCAATGAACGTAACAAGTTAAAGTAAAAGTAGGAAATGGTCGCGTTGCCTCTATTTTGTAGAATATTTAATTGGATTGGCTGTGAAGCGACTTCGAATGCTAATGCATTCATCACAAACATCGAGAAACTACGTCCGAAGCCGAGCTTCATTGAGTTTATAGGATTACCATGCAAAAGGCTTCATTCAAATCATTTACCTACTCTGTAAGAAATCAGGGAAGTCTGAGACAGACACTATTTACTTAACTTGCCCTCCGTTTCTGTAAGAAATAAAATCTTAGTTCTTTATCTTTTTCGCAGTGAGTATTTTTATAAGGGCCACCGATTAAGCCTTGCTGCCAAACGATTTAGCGTTGCGAGACGATGGCGTTTAGAATGTACCAGATATTGCCCGCGACTTCGTCCGCTATGAATCGCTTATTTTCAATGACCAAGAATATGCTTGTCCCCCGGAAGCAAATTGTTTTTGTGACAAATTTCATTAATATCAGTGCAATAACTAAGCCGAGCGTAATTAACAAGCAAACAGACACTTTCGCTTTTTGTATTTATTATCATACTAATGTATTAAATATATGGATTAATGGATTTAAACTATTATACAGGTATATAATATTAAGGTATATTATGCTAGTAAACCTACTGAAAAGGTTATATTTTATCTACTCCATATATCCTATGATACCTTTAACGGATTAAATGATATGAAATAATTATTTCAAAGAAATCAATCGTAAAGTAAGTTTACGAATGTAGTTATCACCATCGAATGACTACTATGTAAATTATTGGCGCGTCAAAAGTGCCTTGTAACTAACTATTTGAATAATAAATAAAGATTTATTTGAATAAAAAGAAAGAGTAGCTATTATTAATATTTAGTATTTTCATCATCGTTATCACTAGGTATAACTTATAAGTTACGTCTAAGTTTTCTTTTTAACGGAAATAATATTGACACTATATTCGTTTGGCAGAAGAGGGCTGTTCATGCGATATATAAATTAGGTCCCAGAGAGTCATTAAGAGATAAATTTAAAGATTATAAAATAATGACAGTACAGTGCATAGGCAATATATATATGAAAATTTAATGTATGTTCATAAAAATATTGATAAATTCAAGAAAAAAATGGACTGTAACGCACTGAACATCAGAAGTAAAAGTAAACTTGTAGTACCGTTTAGTAGGCTGCACAAAATTAGTAACTCATTCAAAGGAAATTGTATTTTGTTCTATAATAAATTACCTATTATACCAATAAGTTCAAAGTTTTTATAAAACGAAAGCTTGTAGAAAAATCATATTACGATATTAAGGATTATATAAACGATAAAAAAGCTTTGGTGTGAATTGCTCTATCTCCATAGGTACTATAGTTTATTATTAATTTTATTCATTATGTGAGATGGTGATAACGAAAAAAAAGAAAAACCCCGGCTAAGTTTGTTGTGGGCTTCTTCTTAGACCGGGGCGCGTTTGGAACCCTCATAGCTTTAGTTTTAAGTTTACGAATATAGTTATCACCATGAAATAACTACTGTGTAAATTATTGACGCGTCAAAAGTGCCTTTTTAAGGACTATTTGAATAAAGATTATTTTGAATTTGAATTTAATAGTTTTGTGTACACCTATAATGGGTGATACTAGACTAAATTTTGAATCCTACGCTGTTTAATTTTCATTAATGTTGTAACAATGCATTGCTAGTGTTATTTTATATCAATAAATAAATAAGAGTGATGATATATTAATTCCAGGTAAGGAACTCATCATAAGCCTTTGGTAAAAACATAAAACCGGATATTCATTTTCTGCTAGATTTTCGATTGAAAAAGACCGACAAAGACGTGCCGGCGAGCAATTAAGCGTTCCGGTACGATGGCAAACCAATTGATGGGCTTAATGCATTTGCCATATTCTTAACAAGTTTACCCGCTATGATCTCATATAAGAGATCATTGAATTGATCTTGATTGAACTGTATATACTACATAAGTTTATTTCCGTCATAAAAATAATAATTTTAACACTTGTTAAGCAGAGAGAAAATTATTACCACGATAAAATAAACAAAGAGAATCGAAATAATATCTCGCACCAAACTGCGCCAAATACAATTTACTGGGTAATCCAATTGATTTAACTCTACTACAAGGCGCTCATTTAATAAAATGAGATCAGTTCTCACAAGTGCATCCCATTTCTTCACAACAATGCACACGCTATGTGAATCGCTATTTTTGAAGTTGCTTAGCTGTTTTAGTTGCATTTTTGATAATGTGTTTAATGAGTGTTGCATGTTCGCGGACTCGCAACGGGAAACCGCATTTCTATAGGTAATTAGGTACGAGTAGATTATTTACGAGTATATTATTATTGTGATAGCCTAGTGGTTAGGGCGTCAGCCCCCTAATCAGAGGTCGGCGGTTCGAATCCGGGCACGCACCTCTAACTTTTCGAAGAATGTGCGTTTATAAAACAATTAAAATATCAATTGCTTCAACAGTGATGGAAAACATCGTGAGGAAACCTGCACGCCTGAGAATTCTCCATAATGCTCTCAGTGGCGTGTGTGAAGTCTGCCAATCCGCACATGGCCAGCGTGGTGGACTATGGCCAAACCCTTCTCATATTTAGAGAAGACCCGTGCTCTGTAGTGAGCCGGTAATGGATTGAACATGATGAAATTATTTCGATCTTATTATTACACCGGCATTGTAAATGTACCGCAACATCTGCATTAGGCTAATTGAATAAGGCGAAACCAATGCTATTTACACGAATGTATAATGAAATAATGAGCTAGAAATAATATACCTAACATACTATAACATCTAGACTGAAAAAAACTGTCTAATTGGTGCTAATTTCATTAGTTTAAATATTATTTTTGATTCCAATTAGATAATTATAGAACCGATACAGCAAATGTCACATTAATATTTCAAAATTATTATGAAAAGTAATTATCATCTTCATGATCAATCAACCCATTCCCGGCTCACTAAAAAGCATGGGTCTCCTCTCAATAAATTCAAATTCAAATAATCTTTATTCCAATAGTCCTTTAAAAGGCGCTTTTGACGCGTCAATAATTTACATACTAGTGATTTGATGGTGATAACTACATTCGTAAATTTAAATCAAAAGCTATGGGGGTTCCAACGCACCCTGGTCTAAGAAGAAGCCCACAAGAAACTTAGCCAGGTAAATTTTATTTTTGTTATCACCATCTCACATTCCACTTAAAATATGAGAACGGTTTGGCCGTAGTCTACCACGCTGGCCATGTGCAAATTAGCAGACTTCACACGCCTCTGAGAACATTATGGAGAACTCTTAGGCGTGCAGGTTTCTTTACGATGTTTTCCTTCACCGTTGAAGCGAGTGATATTTTAAAACGCATATAACTCGGAAAAGTTAGAGGCTCGAACCCCCGACCTCTCATTAGGAGGCGGACGTTCTAACCACTAGGCTGATAGCCTAGTAGAAAAAAAAAATCATTTTTGAATAATTCTTTGTTAATTTAATATGTCGTCACGGCGAGGCTGTCATAGCATTGCATTGACACAAAATGATAACTTGTATAATTTTACTATGTGATAAAATCAGTGATAAGATTATTAGAGTAAGTAAGATCTATTACTAGTTGTAGACAAAGAGCTTTATATTCTCCTATACAAATATAAAGAAATAGATACAAATTATTTCACACAAATTAATAAGAAGTGCACAAAGTAGGATTATAGGAATTTCACTAGTAGTAGTATTCAAAGGCTAAATAAATCTCTTCCAGACAACCCTTCCTTTTTTTGAGAGGGATTTATTTTCTTAACAGCAATATATATATATATATATATATATACATATATTTTACAGTGTATAAAAACGCTTTTTCCAAACAAATGCTTGTTTCTTGGAACTTAATCTTGTATAATGAATTCAGATTATACTAAATTTCGAGCGTAAATGGTCAAGCGAACCGAATATCTTCGCGCTATTTTGAAATTAGGATAAATTCTATTGTGAACACTGTAAATGTGAGATCACCACTTCCACCATTTCCTTAATGCTACCAACTCACAAATGTGATAACGAAATACATTTATGTTAATAACATAAACGAGGTTTTTAAACTAGTGCTATTTTGAATATGTAAGCATATTAATTTTTACGTTTTATTCGCAGTCTTGCACGACATCAAGTTAGAACAAATGATATAGCTTGTAGATCTTTTTGTATGGTGGGAGGCTTCGGCCGTGGCTAGTTACCACCCTACCGACAAAGACGTCTCGCTAAGCGCTTTAGCGTTCCGGCACGATATCGCGTAGAAGCCAATTAGGAGTATGGCTTTACCATACCCCTAACATGTTAGCCCGCTACCATCTTAGACTGCATCAACACTTATTATCAGGGAGATTGCCGTCAGGGGCTAACTTGTAATGGATATTAAAAAAGAGCAGTTTTGCAAGCGGCATTTATTGGATCCAGCAACCAGGCTTATGAAAATAGGTAATATATAAAAAGTAAATACATGTTATAAATACGTATTCATTCGAGAAAATATCAAATACTCCAGTTGCCGGACAATTAAAAATAATCACACATACACGCACTTGGCCACACACCGGCAGGCACATATACGCACACAAGCATAAACCTTGCCGTTCCGTTCCATCTAGGGTAAAAAATAGAAATAGGGAAATTTAATCTTAATTGCTTTTCCGATCCGCGGCCGCTATAATAACAATAAAAAGTTGAAAAGCTGCCATTAAGACGGTATGAAGCGGTACCCGGATCTAGAGCGAAGGGCCCTTGTTCCGTTGGAGTGGCGAAAGCCGTACACTTTCGATAATAAGTGCACTGAAAATACTGCGCATATTCCACCAAAAATGTTTATTTAACTGTTGATATTTCATGTTTGAAGTTATTTCTCCCGGATAAACAACTTCAGCGCAACCGGATCGATCTTAGCCTTAATTATAGCTATTTTAAGTTGCTTATGAACAAAAATGAAATCAACAACACATTATTGACTATGAAATAAATGAAGAAAAAAAATACATAAACATCAAAAAATAAAACAAGAGGTACAATAGGAGATTTTATCGCTGAAAAGTACATTAAACAACATCCAAAATGTGGAGAATTTTTAACTATTTAATTTGTGTTACCCTCGAATATTTTTTCCGATGATCACGAGCAAACTTGTTATGGGATCGATCAATTTACAAGAACATTTGATAGGTCCTTCAAAAATGTGGTTTAATGATAAGCCAGCTTATTATGGTGCTACCATATAGGTGGGCGGGATTTTACGAGCATTATTACATTTTAGTGATGATAAAACGATCGACTGAATGACATAGTTTTTTAAATGCGGAGGTGGTAAAGTCAGTTTCTTTACTCCTCGGTAAGTAATGTGAAACAAAGCTTTAATAATATTAATTAAAAAGGGAGAATATGGAATACAAACATAACGTGAAAAATAAAAATCGTTTATTTATTTCAAAGCTTTGACCCTGGACTTTATTTCCGAAGATAACGTTTTAATAAAAAAATTACTTAATTTACTAGTACAGCACACAATATGGAGATCGATTTAATGTTTTTTTTTTGTTTATGTTAGTTATAAAAACAGAATACACTTGTATTCTGTTTTTATAATTTATTTTATAATTGACAATTTAATTTATCTTTTTTGGCTGTGAAACCTAGATTAAGTTTGTAAAAATTATTCTTTACGCTGTTCATTACGAATAAATTAATTAAAAAAATATATAATTTAAATATTATTCCTTGTGTTGGGTATGCAAATAGGCATTTCTGGTCAATGTTTTCTAACAAAACGTTATAGCTTTATATTTCACCCAAATAACTTTAAAATTAACTTAGCACTTGATTTTAAAACTGTTACAAACGGTAGCGCAAATATGTCTTTATAATATTTAATAAAAAAAGAGTTGTTGTTGGCGTTTTCGTGCGATCATTGCGAAAAGAAATTTTATATATCTATGGAACACACTAAACAGAGACAACAATATAATAATTGTATGCTTATATATGAAAGCAGCCAAAATTCCTTTCGGTAATTTGGCTAGCCTTCGTTTTACTGAAAAGACAAATCTTAGTAGCTGCAAATAACTACAAATCTTAAAAAACAAGTAGCTAACTAAAAATTTTCAAGCGGAAGAAATTGTGGGCGACGATTGCTATAAATAAGTTTTCCAGTGTAAAAAGTACTTCGTATCGAAGTTTGACATCGGAGCGTTAAATTGCTTTCGGCAAGCGATGTGTGTCTATCGGATTTATAAGCAATTTCAACGACATATTTGCGCTTCAAAGTTTTATTCATCATCATGATCGAGAAGGGTTTGGCCATGGTCCACAACGGCTATGTACGGATTGGCAGACTACACACGCGTTTGAAAACATTATGGAGAACTCTCAGGCATGCTCTCAGGTTTCATCACTATGTTTGCTTAATAACGCACATAGCTCCATATTACGCGAACATATATTTTATAAATAATAAATTTAATTAAAACATATATAAAAATTGAATTGAACTTATTTAAAAAATTGATCGAATTTCCTACATCTCTAATTTAAAAAAAAAAATCTTGATTTAGCCCATTTTTATGCTATTCTTCACTTTTCTGTTTTTAAAATAAGTAACACTAAAAATTTGTCTTCGATGAAAATCTCGCATCATCTTGCAAGTGATGATGCAGTCTTAGATTTTAGCGGGAGGACCTTTCAGGAGTATGGTTAACTTATTCATTCCTATGCGACATCGGAACGCTAAATAGCTTAGCAACACGTCTTCTTCGGTAACTAGCCACGCGCGAACCATCTTACCAGACCAGAATTTAGCCGGGAATCGAACACAGGACATCCAACTTTATAATGCGACACGCACGCGCTGCGCCACGGAGGTACGTCAAGGTACTCATGCACGTAGTTTATTACAATAGCTCAGTATTTTCCCAGCGAAATATGATAAGTGATATAGCAAGCAGCCTACTATTTCGACACGTCAGTTAATATCAAACGCCAATATTGCGAAACGTATCTCCTTCGTCCGTCGACTTAATCAATCTATCCATAGTAATATAATATGCGAATGTGGTTCTGTTTATTATTTAAATTTCGAGACCGGCCGGCTACTTTTATCCCGGGCACAGGGAATTTTGCACGAAATAAAAGCACCGCGGACGTTGACAAAAATTTGCATACATATAGCTCGCTTCCTAGAGACAGACACAGGTAGTTTTTAGCCCGCGTAAGTAAACGGTTCTCTCGGGTGTAAAAAAAGTCAATAAACGCGGATGACGTCATTTAATATAAGATGAAAATTGTTTGTATTAAGTTCGCAAAATGCGGGTTCTGTATACTATAGCCATTGAATATAGTCTATTTCGTTGGTTTTGTAGTTAGAATGCTTCTCTAGAAACCACGATATTTTAACGGGTTTGAAATTGGGTTTTGTAATAAAATACTTAGAAATATGACTGTAACTAACTTTATGAATAAAATAATTTTGCATTTCTTTTCAATTTCTTTAAATTGGTTGATATTTATATACTATTGAACATATTTTCAAAATTTTGATCATTTGAAGCCATAATGTCGACAAAGAACGAAATTAATAAGAAATAAATAAAAGAATCGCAGGAATTTTAATATTAATTTTTTTCTGTGTATCTGTCTGTCTGATCTTGCATCACGCATAAAGTTGTTAACAAACTTCAATCTAATTTTGTGTACTCGTATACTCATAATCTACTTAGGATGAAGTTTTAAGTTGATCTTATCGCGAAAAAGTAATAGGTTTTCTGCGGGATAGGGACCTTACATGTCGATTTTGCCCTAAATTTCATTGAATATAAACCAACTTAACATTTTTTTTATAATAATAGCTAATAGAATAGACAATAGTCAAGGGCTAACTCGATGAGGGGTACACTGACATTATACTTACTTAGAAAACAAACAAACTCTTCAATTACAATATTGATATAGATAAGCGCGAAATGCATGTACCCGCTCCAGATTTTCGTTGCTAGCTTGGAATATGTCGGTATTGTTATCAAAACAAACATGTTAGAAATATCAATATTGTCACTATCAGTTGCAAGCACCTGTAACACATTAGTTCGTAGTGCGATAACGTAATTTGTTTTAGATAGGTATTTTATTATAACCGTTTATTAAAGGTGCTCTTACTTCAAATTAGAACGTAAAATATGTCTATATTAGTTTGTGGATTAACAACTTAATCTACTGATTGAGTTTCGATAACACTAATATGAATGAATTACTAATTAATATACTTTTAGAAAAGACAAGAAATATATAATTACATAATATATACATTCGTCAACTTAAAACTAAAGCTGGCAGGGTTACCAAAAGCGCACAGGACTAAGAGAACCCACAGCAAACTTAGCCGGTTTTTTTTAATATTAACATCTCACATAGCCAATAAATTGATGAAACTATGAAGTTAGAGCTGTGAATTGCTTTAACTTCATAGCTTTCTTATCGTTTGTATGTAATACTATATATGATTATATTTTTTATCATAACGTTACGTTTTGTATTTTGCTTTTATTTTATTTACTTATTTTATATTTAGTACACAAAACTGACTGCAATTGTATGGATAGCAAGTTAGTAGACATACAAAAATACAGCTCGTCAATTGAGTCAACTGGATGCGGACGTGGCATGAGCTATAAAAGGTTACAATATTTTGGACTGTAACGCACTGAACATCAGAAGTAAAAGTAAACTTGTAGTACCATTTAGTAGGCTGCACAAAATTAGTAACTCATTCAAAGGAAATTGTATTTTATTTTATAATAAATTACCTATTGATATCTTGGAGATGTCTATCAATAAGTTCAAAGTTTTTATAAAACGAAAGCTTGTAGAAAAATCATATTACGATATTAAGGATTATATAAACGATAAAAAAGCTTGGGTGTGAATTGCTCTATCACCATAGGTACTATAGTTTTTTTATTCATTATGTGAGATGGTGATAACGAAAAAAAGAAAAACCCCGGCTAAGTTTGTTGTGGGCTTCTTCTTAGACCGGGGCGCGTTTGGAACCCTCATAGCTTTAGTTTTAAGTTTACGAATATAGTTATCACCATGAAATAACTACTATGTAAATTATTGACGTGTCAAAAGTGCCTTTTTAAGGACTATTTGAATAAAGATTATTTTGAATTTTGAATTTTTGAATAACTGTACTGAAAAAACAACTAAAACAGGACTTACATATAACGTTTTGGTTGATATTGATAATGATTATATATATATATATATATTTATATATATTATCCACTACAAGTTAGCCCTTCACGGCATCTCACGTGATTGGAAATGATAATGCAGTCTAAGATGGTAACGGGCTAGCCTGTTAAAGGTATGGTAATCCCATACTCCTAATTGGTTTCTACACGACATCGTGCCGAAACGCTAAATCGCTTGGCGACACGTCTTTGTACGTAGGTTGGTAACTAGGTATATATTATTAGGTTTAACGGTCTGTTGTTTGCAATCAACACAGCTGTTTTTCTAAGAATAATTAAGTGCATATTACGAAGCAGAGACCTGCGTAGATAAGAAAAAAGCGACAAACAAGTGCAGCTTGTGAATTCCATCGCGATAACAAACACAAACAGTTAATATAACGTTTCATTCTATACATGAGAATGTTTGTGATGGGCAAACTTTTTATGGCTGGAGGTTAAAAACATTATAATACAGACTGGCTTTGTCGGTCTTACACGTTTTAAAATCATTATAATTATTATGTATTACATATCCACTACAGAGCATGGGTCTTTTTTTTCCGCTGGGATATACGTTTACGCATCCCCTCCGGAAGCGACACAGTCAGACGGGGTATGTGGGACTCGCCGGCGGCCGGACTGACGACCAGAATACCCACTAAAACCCAGCGATGCTCCTACGCGTCGCCTGGTGGCTGGGTCACGGGAACACCTGCGCACTCGACCGCAACAACAGTGCATGGGTCTGCTCTTAGAATGACTCTCTTGGGAAACTTTATGGAGAACGTTATGGACAAGTCTTGGGTTTGCCGGTTTCTCTACGAGCTATTTTTTCCTACACTATGGAACCCAGCGATTTATTTTAATTACTTAAAGTTTTTAAGATACCCCCAAAAATTCATTCTTTATTCTCCATTTGATATTAATTATCTATTAATAATGGCTGTTTCAATTGTCCCGAGAATTTAAGTACTTTATGACCTTTTATGTCCCAATATTGAGAGATTGACTCTTCGAAGCTGTGAAAGCATAGTGGTTAGGTCGTCAGCCTCCTTCATTCAGAGGTCGGGGGTTCGAACCCGGGCACGCAACTATAACTTTCGGAGTTATGTGCGTTTTTAAGCAACTAAAATATGACTTGCTTCAAAGATGAAGGAAAACATCGTGATTTCTGCCAATCCGCACATGGCCAGCGAGGTGGACTATGGCCATACCCTTTTCATATTGAGTGTTCTGTAGTGAGCCGAGAATGGGTTGATCATGATGATGATGATGATGATGACTCTTCAAACTGCTCTAATTAAAGTTGACGGGCCAGTGGGTTCACATAAATTATCATCATATTATGATATACTTCTTATATAATGTAAGATATAACACCCAATGACATACTGGAATGCATAATGGAAAAATTTCTCCCAGTACGAGACAATTCGGCGATATTTCTTCCATTTGCATAGTCTACTAAATGTGTTGAAACAGGAACATAAAAGTGGGTATTTACATCCTCAGTTTTAAAAATAAGCAAATATCCTGACCACGTTTATACGATAAGGCATTTACGAATGAAAATGTAAAATAGGTGCATATTGCCGCAAAATAGCAAGCCAAGAAAGTATCTCTTGCGGCGAATAAAATGTATCTACAATAAGTATAAAAATGTCGAACCTTTTGCTACCCTTAAAGTTGATTCCCATTGGTATATTATTTCGGTGCTATTTTGTCAATGATGGATATTGCTGCCAAGTTTCGTAAACTGTAAGCAAATACATTATATATTTGAGTCGAATATTTCAGGGCATGTCTGCACTGCAGGTCGGCTTATGTCTGCAAAAATATTTGTATTGAATGAAAACCAAAATGCTTTTGGTATTGGCTTACCTAATATTACGTTTGACCCGCATTCGAATAAAAGCCGTGTGATATTTACGTTTTTGTTTTATTAAGCTTCAATTTGACGGAAACTTCTCAGCAGTTTAACTGAAATTTTTGAGTATCTCCCAAATTATAAACAATAATTAACGAGATTCTAGGTTTGATATGAACAGTGTCGAGGATGGTGCTATACTATTTTCGTTTTGATTGATGTCGTTTTGTTACGATGTCGTTTTATAAAGTCTATAGAGAAAGTGGAATCAAGACGTAAGAGGCTTAGACTTACTCACACATTGAAAGGTATTTATAGCCGCCCGCAACAATACACGGATTATGGGGATCCTTCTTCTCTGTTTACAAGTACTTTATTAAATATTTTATAAATATATCAGACCATTAGGGATGATTAGATAATATACTGTGAAATTTTTGTCTCACAAAGGTTCCCCGTTCGCTAGTATGAAATTTTTTTTATATACTACATTGCAGTCAAATGAGCAGACGGGTCGCTTAATGATGTACCGGCGCCCATGAACATCTGAAGCGCCAGATTAACCTCCGATGCGTTGCCGACTGCATTGGAACCCCCATATCGGTTTCTACGCGGCATCATACAGGAACGCAAAATCACTATATATATGTAATCATATAATCAGTACATATTACACCACCTTCTATTGTTGTTCCGGTAAGATATTCGAAAAACCGTCGCAAGAGGAAAAATAACTACCTATTAACTATGTTATTTATTTATACATATATAACTTAAAATAAACCTTAGATTAATCTAAAACTAAAAACCTTACAAAATATATTATTAAAAGGAGTCCCTTTATTGTATTTAGCACTAGTGCAGTAAAATTAAACACATTTTGAATATTGAGAAACTTATATCGTCTACGTATATATATACATTAAATTTTAATTTTTAATCCTAATGTAATACAGACGAAATTTTCATTGATTATATGTGGATAGATATTTTCGTTATGTATGGATTAATGTCGAATCTGACCGGCATATTAAATTATTCTTTTTAATAATAATTTCAAATCCCCACTAGGTAGGTAAGTAGTGTATTGCTATCTTTTAGTCTATTCTTTCTAATTACAGCTTGCTTTGGGCAAAGAAAGTATAATTTATATCATTATTATTTTATTGAAAACACTTTCACTATAAAGAGACTACCTAGTCTTAAGTGTCTAATTAAATTATGCCACCATAGCTATCCAGATCGCTATTTATACTGTCGCTGAAGCTTTAAGTAAAACAGCAATAGGGTTGAAAACTGGTCAAAAAAACGTAGTTCTAAGATTTACAGATCCAGCTTCAGTGGAATATAGTCTCTATTGCTTGAGGGTTAAGATCTGCAGGTGTTGTGGAGCATTGTGTAGCGGGATGAGTGAGTAATGAACTTGACAGTGGCGGTATTATTGCTGGTGGGCGAAGCATTCCAGGGCTATAAATACCTAACGCGATGTGAGACGAGTTTAGTCGCTTGTCGCTTACTTGCTTAGCCTGGGGTGAGCGAATGGAATATTAAATTATGTTAAGCTGTTTTTAGAGGTATTTTGTCCCGGGGCTCTCTCAAAAACCGCTATATCTCAACCGCTGTACTATTAAATTCAAATTCAAATTCAAACAATCTTTATTCAAATAGTCCTTTAAAAGGCACTTTTGACGCGTCAATAATTTACATACTAGTGATTTAATGATTACTACAGTCGTAAACTTAAAACTAAAGCTATGAGGGTTCCAAACGCGCCCTGGTTTAAGAAGAAGCCACCAACTTAAATGGCTCCTGTTGCATTATATAGTTGTTGGAGGTCCTAGATTCGATTCCTGGCTCGAGTCTGGTCTGGCTAGTTACGGCTAGTTACCACTGACAAAGACGGTTTACCGTTCCGGCACGATATCGCGTAGAAACCCATTCGGAGTATGGGTTTGCCATACCCCTAACAGGTTAGCCCGCTACCATCTTAGACTGCATCATCACTTACCATCAGGTGAGATTGCCGTCAAGGGCTAAGTTGCAGTGGACTAAAAAAAAAATTAAATTGTTGTGATACAGACGTCATATTTAAGTTCTGGAGCATTGTAATACTACACCAAAAAACTGTTAATCAGTTTGGCGGGACATTAATTTAAGATAACAATTCTGCATCTTATCATCATCATGTATCCTAGGTACGATATAGGTAGATAAGAAGGTGTGTATATAAAAATGTTCTCAATCAATACTCACATTTATAAATATACACAAACATCAACATATATAATAAACATGCGTATAAACAGTTGAGAACTTAGGTAGTTCTAAAGGCCGTGTTAGAAAATACTAGCCTAATAAAACGTTGAGAAGTTAATTGATGAAATTAATTAGCTCTTAGTGTTTAAGTAACGCGGTAATTAATTTATTTAAGGAAGCATATCGCTCACTTGGATCATTAGTGTCAACACAATTGATGTCTGTGTGTTCGTAGATACAATGTTTCACAATGTCGTCTTAAAGGCCTTCGCTCACTTCAACACGCTCGCTAGTCGGACGTTCCGGAGTCTACTAGTCCGTCTACAAGTTGTTATCGGGTGGGCAACCAGTCTCCAGCTCAGCATCGACTATAAGTCATAGCTTATTCAATCCACCAGTCACCCGACCAGCGCCACCTAGTCACGTGCACGGTGTCAATCAATAAACAAAACTATAACCTTCGCTAACTTCAACCTTCCACTAGACGATCGTTCCGGAGTCTCCTAGTCGGTCTACAAGTTGTCAACGGGTGCGCAACCGGTCTCCAGCTCAGTGTCGACTATAGGTCATAGCTTATTCAATCCACTAGTCAACTGACCAGCACCACCTAGTCCTAGCAAGGTGTCAATCAATAAACAAAACAAGAAAGTAGTCACGAATTCTATTTAAAACCAAAATGATACGACAGACAGAAATGCAAAGAAGGGCGGGCTCTGAGGTACCCCTCGTGGTCCATTCAGAACCCGCGCGTGGGCAACGCAACGGGTGGTCACTCTGGTCGGTGTTGATTTATAACCATTCGAGACGGGTGGTGCCGAGTGGGTTTAAAGAGTTATCTTGACACTCTGACCTAAAACCGGCACGCTAGGTCCACGAGTTGTAATCGAGTGAGCACCTCTTGGTCAACTCGTCGACTATTTTAAGCTTTTTATCATTTTATTTAACATATAATTTTATACTATGCAATTTTTCATCCTCTAATTTGAGTAGAGTCGGTGTCAAGTCGTTATTGTACGTGAAGACCTTTAAGAAGTCTAGCTCGCATTCGTTACGTTAATTAGAGCTGCTACAAAACGTGAAAAAAACCCGACAAGTGCTCGACTGAATCGCGGAGTGAGGGTTCCTTACTTTAGAAGGATATCTCTTAACCAAATGCACAATATTTATTCATGAATTTTTATTATTTCCTTGGTAACTTACAACTAGCATTACGTGCTCACCTAATGCGATGGCTTGGTTAACTTAAATTATTCATACTTATTATTAGCGGACGAGTGCTCGAGTGTTCCCGTGACCCAGCCACAGGCGACGCGAAGGAGCATCGCTGGGTTTTAGTGGGTATTTTAGTGGTCGTCAATCTGGCCGCCGGGGAGTCCGACATACCCCAACGGAAGCGGCGCAGTTCTGCCTGCGACACTTCCGGAGGGGATAGTAAACGCATTTCCTAGCGTTAATAAAAAATAATTATTATTACTATTTACTTTATACAACTAATTAACTGAAATACTTTATGTCACAAAAGATTCATTCCCATTCTTCTTAGTATATATTTTTTAAATATCCATAAATAAACTTGTACAGTTAGAGCTAAACACATCTTTTACGAGTTGAAAAGTGAACAATATAATGACTTTAATGAAAATAATGCCATTTTGAAGACTATCTTACGTTACAAGAAACACCTATGTGACTTTCAGTTAAACGGTCGCCACCTCATTTGTTACTTTTGCGTGACTAAATCACGAACTAAACTCCACCATTTTGTATTTGTTTCGCGTGATTCATAATAACCATGCTCCCAACATAATTAAGTCCAAGCCAACATGCGGGTAGTAGGCACATATAAATAAAATCCGTCTCGTTCTTACCATTTCGCTACCGAACCCTGAAGCGAGTAGGTGGATGTAATAAACATATATGTCCCCGTTACGTAGACAATTCGCATTTGTTACATATATATTTATATCAATTGAATGTATGTTAATGCGTTCATTGATACAATTTATCCGTGTAATTCAGGTAATCCAGTCTTATTTGATTAGTTTCTAAACCAAAGTAAAGGAGTAGTAGGAAGACCTAAGAAGAGATGGATTGAGTGTGTAAAAGATGATATGCGTGTAAAAGGTGTGGGTTTTGAGGTGACGGCTGATAGAAGTGAGTGGAAGAAGACGTGTTGTGCTGATCCCACATAATGTGGGATAAGGGCAAAAAAAAGAAGAAGAAGATAATCTGACTGGTTTTATTTCACGGTTTCATCTTCGGTATTTATCGCTGGGATGTAACCCTCCGCAAAAACTCTGCTACAAGAACAAGAACATTTTTAAATATTGATCGCGAAAAATTTCAATAAAACAAACGAACTCTTAGTTATATACTATTTGAATAGATTATACTTACGTAATAAAGTAACTTTTTTAACTGCGTTACGGAGATTTCGAAGACCTTCATGTGCGCTGTCGCATTATAATGTTGGAGATCTTATTCGATTCCTGGCTCGAGCTGATCTGGGAGGTTTCAGCCGTGGCTATATACCGACAAGAGATGCCAAGCGATTTAGCGTTCCGGCAAGATGTCATGTAGAATAAAAATTTGAGTACCATACTCCTACTGTTTAACCCGCTACCATCTTAGATCACTTACCATTAGATGAGATTTCCGTCAAATGCTAAATTGTAGGATTAAAAAAAACAATTTCTTATCTTTTTGATATAATTCATTTCTTTATTTTGACTATTTCGCCAAACAATAACGATTTAAAAAAACCAAGACATGAAACAATAAAAATATGAAAGTAATATATATGTGAATACAATCAGATATACTGATATTTTCTCAATGTCAAGTTAGTGCTTCGCGACGTCATTCGACAGATAGTAAGCTACGATGCAGTAGAAGGGGTATGGAGGATGGGGCACTTTTTACCCCATATCGATTTTTACGCGGCCACGTACCGAATTGCTTAATCGCTTGGCAGTATGGCCAATAGCCCATTCCAGAGACAATTAAAAATGACTTGGGACCTTCAATTTATATAATAATATATAGGGTAACCGACATAGCTCGAAGGGCTTGCACGCTGAAGTGGCAGTGGGCTGGTCACATTTGGAGAACCGACGGACGCTGGAGTTAGAAGGTAAAACGGTGTGTGGGCCGTCCTCCGGCCAGGTGGAGCGATGACCGAAAGTGGCAGGTATCGACTGGATGCGAAAGGCCGGAGACAGGATGAGTAGGCGCTACTTCAAAGAGGCCTATGCCCAGCAGTGGATTAATGTTGGCTGATGATGATGATGATGAATAGCATATTGCTAAGCTTTCGCTACTATACATTAAAAAACATTTAAATACCATTTACTTAAATTAACTTGCACTTATATTTATTAATTTGTCATATTACTCATTAAATTAGTTTTGTAGTTGCCTTTCATATTTATTGTTATTGTTTTTTTTTCTGTAATTTTTTGAAGCTTGTATTTTTTCATAGTTTTATAGTTGTAAGATTGAGTTGAACCTTTTCTTCTGTGTAATTTTTTTTAATAGTTTATAGTATGTAAATAAAATAGTCGCCTTAGTGAAAATAAGGTTGTAATTACATGTCGAGTTAGCCCTTAAATGGGGTATACTATGTCAGTAAAAGATATTATGTTAAAAATTGTGATATAGTATATAAGTCAGCAGTCACATTGTATACAACGTGGGTCACGGGTCAGCACGGGTATCCTCTCAATATCAGAAGGGTTTAACCATAGTCCACCACGCTGGCCATGTGCGGATTGGCAGACTTCACACGCCTTTGAGAACATTATGGAGAACTCTCAGGCGTGCAGGTTTCCTCACGATGTTTTCCTTCACCGTTGAAGCAAGTGATATTCAATTTTTTTTTTAAACGCACATAACTCCGAAAAGTTAGAGATGCCTGGATTCGAACCGCCGACCTCTGATTAGGAGGCTGACGCCCTAACCACTAGGCTATCACCTCTTACATAATAAACACATAAAATCAATAAAATATACTGTAATAGCCTTAGTAGCAAGTAAAATGTTCACCTCAAAAGGGTCGCCAGAGTTAAAAATAACTTAGTAACGCCAGCTTCATTACGGGAGCGCATCACTCATCTAGTTCATTAGTGTCAACACAATTGATCAATTCGTGTTTACGCAGCTTTACGTAGCGTTTCTTGACATAATATATCGTGCTACCATCAAATTATTACACGATTCTTCTAATTAAACTGTATTATGGGTTTTTTACATTGATTTACCACTAGCCTTAGATCGATTATTAACGCTCAAGAAATGGGACAGAAAAGTAGTGCACAAATAGCGATGCGTGCACTCCTTTCCCCCAGTGTGTGACAAGGCTAGACGAAAGTCACAAATTCTAACACTCGAGCCGTATAATCCGAATGAATTACAAAGCACTACGCCGCTATAGATAATATAACGGCCAGATGTTTAGTGTATTAGACGGGTCGTAATACATCGATATACCGATATGTAGAAATGTTAGTTGGTGACAAATTCTCGCCTTGTTTTTGTATGACGCGCTCTTTACACGGTTTTTTAGCTGTGATAGCCTAGTCATGAATGTGTGTAATTGAATGCGGTGAATGTTTATGTATATATGTATTTGTTTGTCAAAGTGTATGTATTCTAAAGTATAATTTTAGACTACATTTAAACATATTATGGACATCCATGTGATGGTTTTTTGGGAGCTTCTTGCAATAAGTTTGATGCCGTATATCATTATATTCTAGAAGATGTAATAGCCTAATGGTTCAGACGTCCGCCTCTTAAACAGAGGTCGAAAGTTGGCTCCCGGGCACACACCTCTAACTTTTTGGAGTTACGTGTTTTAAACATTTAAAATGTCACTTGCTTCAACAGTGAAGGAAAACATCGTGAGGAAACCTGCATGCCTCTATAATGTTCTCAAAGGCGTGTGAAGTCTGCCAATCCGCACATGGCCAGCGTGGTGGACTATGGCCAAATCCTTCTCATATTGAGAGATGGCCCGTGCTCTTTAGTGAGCCGGCAATGTATTGATCATGATGATGATGATGGGTTTTTTTTTAAGTTTCTCACCATCATGGTATGGTTCACTGTTGTGCCTTCTCTCTTTATACTAGACTTATATTACCAAAATCTTCCGGGTCGAGCCAATAATTGTAAATGAAGCCTGGGACCTTAGAACCCAACATCTGGGTTTCAAATTTGCAAGCCAAAGAAAGCATTCCGTACCAGATACCACAAACTTGTCTTATAAGTGTAATTGAAAAAGAAATAATGTTAATAAATAAAAAAAAAAACTCCAACCCATCTTCAGCTCCCGATTTAAACGATCTCAACAAACTGTCATTTAAGTTTCATGGATGGATAAATGAACTCCGAAGCCAAATTAACTTATGTTATAATTAACCTTTTGTGCTCTAAATGTTTCTGAACGGTTGATAATGTTTCATATCAGCTTATTCTTTAAATAATTCTTTGAGTTATTTAGTTAAAATGTTAATTATGTTAATCAAGTTTAAAGTTAGTAATTAGGATCGAATAAAATTAAATATACTGATAAATTTTCTCGCTTTATCACTAAAAGATACCTAAAATAGTACAAACTCGATTATGCTGATAAAAAAACATCATTGTCTACCTCGCTCTATTTTTCTTTATTAGCATTCAATCAAATTTCATCACAGTCTCGAAAACATTATACCGAATCCGAAAAAATCATTGTAACAATTTTACCAACTGTCAAGTAGTAGCAAACAAAACAGTTACGCTTCTAAATAAATATTCGCCTCACAAATAAAATTATCTCTAAAAATAGAGAAACTCAAATCAAAGCTATTTTCGTTTCATATCACGGATGCTCCAAGCATATTCCATCCGGGCCCCGTGATTCGCTGGCCTAAAAAGAAAATAACGTTGATTTGACATCTCGTATTCAAATCTCATGGGCTGGTAAATTAGGGATCACTAGTCGTGGCCCGTGACGTTGTCTGTTTTATATTAATGATCATTTCTAGGTTTAAAGTCATATAACTTTAAAAATAGAGGAGTTTCCTACTACACTCTTCTCTTAATTTTATATCGCATTATATTCACATGTTAACACCTTAATTTTCACATCCTTACAATAAAAAAAATAACAGATTTTCCAACGCTAGGGATGGATTTAAGTCATTAAAAGTATCTCATGCCATTCCCTGTATAGTCTACCTACTTGTGGAAGTTCAGTCAAATTCGGTTCAGCCATTCATAGATTACCCCGAAATTAAACACATTTTTTTTGTGATATGTACACATTTGTTTTCAACAAATAATCAATGAACTTAATAAGAGGCAGAGGCACAGACAGACACTAAAATATTATAAGAAATATGTCCTTGGAGGCTAGTGCCAGGAAGGGGTTGGCACGAAGATATAGGCGCTGCCTGGCACAGAAATGTATATATTGCTTACATGCTGTGTTTTAACACAATTTTCATGACCATTAATTTGTTTTCTGTTCTGTGTTAACTGCTTTGTTGGTGTAGGGGTAATCATATTGGACTGTGGATCACGAGGTCGTAACATTGCACGGGCCGGTCTAAAATTGTTAGGTTCTATTGAGGCTTTTCAGTTAACAAATAAGATAGCTCTTAATATAATTTTAAGTGGCATGTGAGATGGTGAAAACAAAAAGAAAATTTACCTGGCTATGTTTGTTGTGGGCTTCTTCTTAGACCGGGGCGCGTTTGGAACCCTCATAGCTTTAGTTTTAAGTTTACGAATGTAGTTATCACCATCAAATCACTACTTTGTAAATTATTGACGCGTCAAAAGCGCCTTTTAAAGGACTATTTGAACAAAGATTATTTGAATTTGAATTTGAATTTTTTGAATTTACTACGGAGCTCGGAGTAGAAAAGTTGGCGTATCTTAGAGTTCAAACTAAACCGATAAAATAACTACGAACTAATTAGTTCTCGCGACTTCGTTCACATATAAATATTGATTTGTACGTGAACTGATTGTCTGATCGAACTAAAATATTTCCATTCATCATGATCAACCCATTGCCGGCTCACTACAGAGCACGAGTCTCCTCTCAGTATGAGAAGGCCATAGTCTACCACGCTAGCTATGTGCGGATTGGCAGACTTCACACGCCTTTAAGAACAATAAGGAGAACTCTCAGCTCAGCCGTGCCGGTTTCCTCACGATGTTTTCCTATTATATATAGAATATTTCCATTACCATTCACAAAATCGTGTAAGCCCCTTGGTCCGTGAAAAATAAGTGTGAATCGTATAATAATCTATGTCTGTGTTGAATTACATTTAGTTTTTTTTTTAATTACTTAGCCGTTCTTTAATCAACAATCATCGATCCATCCAAACTATCGCGTTTTTAATAGTACAGATGATAATAATCGCCATAACCCGCAAACCTGCATCATAGCAGTATGGTACATCTCTATCTACATGGCGCAGTGCGTGCGCTGTCGCATTATAAAGTTGGAGGTCCTGGGTTCGATTCCCGGCTCGAGTCTGGTCTGGTGGGAGGCTTCGGCCGTGGCTAGTTACCACACTACCGACAGACATGTCGCCAAGCGTATTAGCGTTCCAGCACGATGTCGCGTAAAAGCCGATTAGGAGCTACGTTACCATCCTAGATAGCATCATCACTTACCACCATGTGAGATAGCCGTCAAGGGTTAACTTGTAGTGTATAAAAAAAGGGAGGCTTATGCCCAGTGGTGGGATACTATTACGTTTAGGTTGATGATGATGATGAATTAGGTTCTTAGCAATCACATCATTTTATAACTTATTGAATCCACTTACACTACACATCTAAAAAGGGAAGAATCACAGCGTAAACCATAAATTGCCTTCATACTCGCTCGAATCCCCAAAACTGTGTCAGGCTAGAGAAAGAAAACATTTATTATTTTTGCAGCATGAAACCTTTGAGACGTACAACAGCTGCCAATACAGTTTTATTGATTCCTTCATTTCGTATAAAAGTTGAGAGTCGCGAGTTTGTTTGCTTTTCAACTTTCAAGTGGGAATATCCCGCTGGGGAACAGAGCTAGTTTTTATTTATTGCTTTATGATGGGACGTCTTTGCGGAACTATTCAATTCAAAATAACAGCTGTACTGAATAGTTAGCACTATGCAGAGAGAGCATTCACCTTTCTGACAGCTACCAATTGGTTGTCACACAGAACGTGCAGTTTGACAGCATCAGTGGTCTACTCATGCCCAAGTATTTTTCTGGTGGGAGGCTTCGGTCGTGGCTAGTTACCAACCTACCGACAAAGACGTGTCGCCAAGCGATTTAGCGTTCCGGCACGATGTCGCGTAGAAACCAATTAGGAGCGTGGGTTTACCGTACCCCTAACTGCTACCATCATAGACAGCAACATTCCATTTCCATAGCCGTCAAGGGCTAACTTTTAGTGTATAAAAAAAAAAAAAATTAAAAAAAGAAGTTTATATGGAGCTTAGCAAAAGCTATCTCCATATAACTCTCAGAACAACTATAGCTGGGGGTTAGAGCTATTCAACTTATTCATGAACATAAAATACTACACAACTAGGATGAAAAAATTAGGTATAGTTACAAATATTTTGCGAACTTTCCCATTCCAAAATTTCCAAAGATGAAGAAAACTCAAGTTTGAAATCTCTAAAAATCTTCATTAAATTAATATGGTATACCTTCTTTTTTTAGACTTAATTTTTTAAGTATTATTATATACTGGGCTTATAAACCCAAATATAATACTAAAAAAAAGTTATCCCTAAACATCTTGAAACTTTATACACGAATAGGTTGTATTGAATACTTTATTTGAAGGCGGCGAATAACAAGTCGAGATAACACAAAGTTTTGTAAAGGAGAAACACAATACGTATATATATTTACATTGAATATATTCAGAGTTGCCTTAATGCGACCACTTTCTTATCGCTCGTTTTACGGGACCACCCGGGAAACCAACCCGGAATGAAATGGTCGTTTCGCTCCGTTATAATGGAGGTGCATCGGCCTTTTTACCTGACCAGACGTAAGTGAAAAAGACGGTAAAAGGGTATATGAATACTGAAAGCCAGTCACCACTTACTTCGATAACACTATTATTCAGTTTCGTATCGTATAAAAATATAAAAACCTATAAGAACTTTATGAGATATCAAAAACTTTATAAGGTAAGGTTTAATATAAACTTTAATATGAAGTTTGTTTGATTTCTATAGACTCATAAAATTCAGTAATGTATTGTATTATAACAGCACAAGATTTTTTTTTATCGTGTGTAAATCTTCATGGATACCTCTGCGCCAAGGGGAAGCACAGAGGTTATGTCAGACTCTTACTGACTAAAACCCCCACGTGTTCCTACTCACCACTGTATGGTGGAGCCACGGAAAAGCTTTCGCATACAACCGCAACTCCACCAGCAGGCGTCCGCCACGCAGACCCTCCTCGGGCACAACGTGCCCAGATTCGCCGGTTAGAGGCGTCCCAAAACAACAGCACACCAGCCAACCTGAGGACCGCACTGTGAGTGATGGACGACCCCGCTTCCATCGCCCACAAGTCCTCCGAAGGCACAGGAGCCAGAGAGATGGAAGAGGAACACTCTTCTTCTTCCACCATAATAGCACAGGGTAGGGTACAAATTTTTATCCCCTATTATATCTACTGATAAGGGATAACATTTCCACCTGATATAATCGGGTGATAACTTTTTTATTTAGATATTTACGGCTAAAAAATATAATACTTACTAGCCGTAGCCGGCTTGGGGGATAAAATTTTAGTATTTAATTAAAAATTTATCTCCCGAGAGTTCGGAACAGAACCTATCGTTAAGCTTCCACAGTCAGTCTGTCAGTCTGCGTACAGTCCAGTACAGGAATTGTAATTGTATTCTTATTCCAGCTATATCTAAAACAATTAATAAAATTACGATACAGATTTCCTATAGATCTTGAAGGTCCATAATACAATGATTTAATGGTATAGGTATATTAGGTGGTTATAGGTATTAAACTCAAACTGTAGTAATGGTACAAGAAGTCGCTACAGACTAGTTAAAGGCATATAATAGTTTTAGCATCGATGGTATGTATGTAAGCCATGGCTTTATTGGCGAAATACTTAGGTCGCTATTGCCGTAGAGATATTATTTTAAATCTTTATATTAACTTGTGGCTTATAAACAATCTAAAAAAATATATAAATTAATTGTATAATGGTTTTATAGCTGTCACTAATTCACAGCAATAAATCTGCCCAATTATAATTAACAACTATGTAAGCATTTTAAATAACAGATTTATGTGAGTTTAAAATTCATGTGAATTTAAATGACTCACTTCTTAAGTATTAGAAAATCTGTTTCTGAAGTTCTAATTAAAAATAAATAAAGTGGATTTTATAATGTTTAACATATAATTTGCACGATTCATATATACTCTATGTCAGCCGAGAAAACTTTAACGCAACTTGTTTTTTACTTACAGTTCCTGATGCTAGTTTATAGAACCTCGTTTTACTTTTGTTACCGCACTTGACAAGTTTTTACATAAAGGAAAAACACCGCACTTACCCAGTTAAAATATAGGTTATATTTTCCGCTGGAAATCTGTTATTATTACTTATTATCTTCATTCCATCCGAGCTTAAAGAAACTATGTATTTAGACTAAAGCTGAGTTTAATACACTTTAAGGATAAATTTTCTCCAACGGCTAGGAAAATGCTTGGACCATTTATTTTCTTCTTAGAGATTACGGCGCGACATGAGTGGATTACCACAATAGTGCGGAGGTTTGTCGAGACCATTGGATAATACGAGTCACTCTGCCTTAAAATATTGGTGCAATAAATAAACGACTCGGCAGTCGTCTCCGATATTTATGACAACTATTTTTCTTAACACATTCCGAAATAATGTTTCTAAAACTGTCTTTGTAAGACGTTGTTTATATGTTTAAATATACCAACATTGAATTTAAAAAAAGCGTAAAAAGCTAGTCTAGTTTTTTTTTCGGACTGTCTATTAGCTGTACAAACCCTATTGGTTGCCACAGCGTAACCGGGCTGTTGGGCGAGCTTTGGAAAGAAGCTCTGCCAGAAGAAATTTTGAGCCCTAGGGCTCGAAGAAACTAAGGGAACGACTGCCTAAGGGCTTAGGCGACGTTTGGGATAACGGGGGGTCGGACGGTGAGTGGTCCGTACGTCTCCGAGGCCGTGGATGGAGCCCACGTCCGGATGACGTAAGATAGCGGGGACCTCGTCTTCGCCGGCGAAGACGGTGTGTAGCGATTGATTGTGTGGTAGGTGGTACGAGTGTGTTGTCAGTAGTCATCTGATCGTCAGGGTCATGAAGCATATGTTTAGGTCTCCTCTTTCGGAGAGGAGCGCTTAGGTCGGGTTCCAAGTAATACTCGCGTAAGTTCCGTACATAAAAAAAAAAACAGTTCAACATTCCATCTACGCTATTTATAAAATAGGTAAGTATTTTAAGAATTTTTGTTTAGCGTAACAATATAACTGCAAAGTAATAGCTACTGGCTCATACTACGATTAAAAATCGAAGTATTTTCGCCAAATAGTTTATACATCGAAATTATAGCATACAATTTCTGATAAGTTTCCCCTACAGAATTCATCTCCTATACATAATATACCTAGACTAACCGCGTAGCATCACGCGCCCGAGCTTTAGTTTTGATTGTTATGCTACTTAGGGTTGTAACCTACAACAGTATGATGCTGAATACCATTTCTATAAAATTCCTCAAGAATTAGAATATCAAATGAGAAAAGATTTTTCAAATCCAACCGGTAATTCCAGGGAATAGCGCGTACAAAGTAACACATCATCACATCATCATCATATTTCGTATTAGTAAAGATGTAGGTAAATTTCTACGGCAAATATTGAGTAAATACTACCCAGTGCGGATACAATTATATTATTAGTCACAGTCGGCAACTTAACTGGCAGGTCAACGATAGGGGGCAGATTCAAGCGGCAGGGTTGACGATCGTAATCTGTGGTAGTTTGCGCTCGCTAGTACAAAGGGGATTTTATTTATGAAATCTGAAAGTGCTAAAAATTTCAATGTACAGATATAATCTAAGCTATTTGCTTGAAATTTGGTAGCTAGCCACGGCCAATGCCTCCCACCAGACCAGACTCGAGGCGAGAATCGAACCCTGGACCTGCAACTTTATAATGCGACAGCGCACGCCCTGCTCCACGGAGGTCGTCATGACAATATCAACAATGTAGTCCACGAGCCGATGTCTCGAGAAAAGCACAACTTTTATTTTGCATACAAAGCGGTCGACATTGACCCCAAAACGTGAGGTGTTCCCAGCAACGATGGCCCTCTAGGGGCTTGAACGTGAAAACTTGCTAGAATGTATAATAAGGCTTTTGCTGAACCGCGCTCACTTTCACAGTGACCCCTAATTCGTCAAGCGGCCCGTTGAGATGATGCAACCATTTTGTCGCCAAATGAAATGCCCCATTCAACGGGTTTTCTGTGGATCAAAATAATAGCAACTTCAGAACAGACGTGACCTATTTAAAATTTATTTTTGCGTTAATTTTATTAACGAAGTCTAAAAGGTTTTTATCGAGGCTCTTGTTTGTGGACGTTGATAGAATCAGTGGGATTTCAGTTTTTTAACTTGAAACCCCGTTTTAATTTAGGGGTACCGGTTGTTATATTTATGTATGGGATAAAATCTGTTTTTAAAAGATAAATTAAAACTTTGCGGATAAAACTTGGGAGGCTAAACTCCATAATTAGTGAGTTTGTACTACTTCCTTAAAATATTCTGTTTGGGCTTTAGGCTTGGTTGCGGCAAGGTCCGGCGAGTATCGAACGTGATGCATGGTTTCTAGCTGCAAATCACTACAAACTCGATTGACGAGTCAGGGCTCTTTTGGTGCGTTTCGCCATCATTGTACAGGGTTCAGCAGAGTAGACATCTGCTGTAATGGTTTGAAGAGTTGAATACCACAATGCAATGATCACCAAACTTTTACGGTTTTTATGTGTAAGCTTTGCATTAGGGTATTGTTTTGGCGTTCGATCTGAGGTCAGACTTCGGCCTTTTCGATTATTGTACAGAAAACACATTTCGTCAAGGTTCAAATCGTTTCAAAATCTAACAATGTTTTTAAACGTACTTTTCACTGGTAGATCATCTAAATTTCTACGCCATACTGTAGCATTTCTTGCAAACAAAAAATATTGAAATGTGACTTACAAATGGCTTCTGTCGGACTTTCGAGGTCTCCAAGCAATTGAGTTAATAAATACAAAAAATATTTATTTTAAAACACGTGTTTGAAACGTGTTGGAAATTAATGATTCAGGATTCAAATTTTTCGATCGCACTACAGAAACTCAAGTACATAATTCTTTGCTCAACCTGGGAATTGAACCCAAGAGCTCGTGATCCGGAATTGAACTACAAGATCAACAAGGCAGTTAAATATAAGTACAGATGCTATTAATACGCAATAGGTAACAGCCTAAAAAAACATAAATTTTGCTTTGAATTAATTCACGTTTGAAGTTGACTACATACTAAAAATCATCTCTATTATCGTACTGGTACTCAGAATGGCTAAGACAAGATTCCTAACTGGTTTTATTTCATAATACGAGACAAGTAATATTTTTATTACGTGATTCTACATCTAATTTTCTTCGCAGTAGTCATGCGGACTTCGCTGAAATACGGGGACGGAGAAAATTAGTTTACTGCTGGGTATTCCAGTTATTCTATCTAGGAGAAAATACATCATAAAAGCCTTTGTGAAGCAAGAAAATGTGATTTTACCTTCTTAAGCAATTTATTTTTCGTCGGAAACCGCGTGACTAACATTTTTACTTATCATCATCATGATCAACCCATTACCGGCTCACTACAGAGCATGGGTCTCTACCCAATATGAGAAGGGTCTGGCCATAGTCCACCACGCTGGCCATGTGCGGATTGGCAGACTTCACACGCCTTTGAGAACATTATGGAGAACTCTCAGGCGTGCAGGTTTCCTCACGATGTTTTCCTTCACCGTTGAAGCAAGTGATATTTTTTTTTTAAACGCACAACTCCGAAAAGTTAGAGGTGTGCCCGGATTCGAACCGCCGACCTCTGATTAGGAGGCTGACGCCCTAACCACTAGGCTATCACCGCTTCGACCCATATCGATTTGGAATGTTAATTAAACTGATAACTCTCCATAATGATTGAAAGGCTTAGAAAGTCGGCCAAAACCGTTCTCATGACCGTGCACCATAGTGGGCTGGTAAAGACTAGATAATGATGATTATGATTTATTTATCCGTATTGAAAAATACCGGGAAAAGCTTATCAAGTTAGAAATAGTGTACCTGTTAAGTGGGAGTTAAAAATTCCTTACTGGTTTTAAGTACTGTTCGTTCATGATACGTTTCAGTAAGATTTAAAATATTTTAAATCAAAGTAAATCCTTTGCGCATACATTTCTACAATATAATTTAAAAAAAAATCTTTAGGGGCACAACACCCATAACCTGTGTGAAGGCAGTTTGTACTATTACTATAAAAAAAAAAAAAAATTTAATTATTGTTCAAAATACACAAACACATTTTGATAGTTAATCTAACCATTCTCCAGAAACTTTACGTTTATGGAGAGGACGAACTTTTACTGGACTATAAGTTATTTTAAAGAGCGTAATTACGCATTCTTCACATCGATAGTTTAGCGGTAAATTATTAGGAATATTACTACATATATTATTCCCGCTAATTTACATACCTGTCACAGCTCATTCTGATCGGTATTGGTATAATGTTTTGCTAAAGAATAACCCAAAAAGAAATCGACGTGACGGCTTGAGCCTGCGAGTTTGGCTTTCAATTGTTTGCAAACAAATTAAATGTCAGCGCCCTGTTATTCCGCTTCCACTCAGCCGAGTTGAGCGGAGACATGTAGGAATAAGCCAATCAGATGACTGACATATGACGTCATATTCACTGTGTCTCCGAATGATTGGTTGGTTATAGAGGTCTCGGCCCCGCTTTACTTGGCTCTGCTCATCTCTGCTTCGATGGAACCCAAGGCTGAGATCTATAAATCAGTTAATAGAGAGAAAGTTACGAGTATGTGTCTGACATCATTTTGTCTCGTTCTTTTTTTTTCCACTACAAGTAAGCCCTTGACGGCAATCTCACCTGATGGTAAGTGATGATGCAATTTTAGATGGTAGCGAGCTAACCTGTTAGGGGCATGGTAAACCCACACTCCTAATCGGTTTCTACGCGACATCGTTCCGGAAAGCTAAATCGCTTGGCGACACGTCTTTGTCGGTAGGGTGGTAACTAGCCACGGCCGAATCCTCCCACCAGACCAGACTCGAGCCGGGAATCGAACCCAGGACCTCCAACTTTTAAATGCACACTAACACTAAGCTTTACTATATTAAAGCCTCAGTCTTCCATAAAATGTTTTGTGCAAATATTTTTAAGTTAGTCGGGCGTAAAAATTTAAATTTCTTAGAAGTCAGTTAAATATGAATCCAAGCATATAATACTCGAAAGCTTTTAATAATGACCTTATTGGATTGGTTTTATAACAATTAACACGCCAGTAAACGTATTGAAAGTGATAGTAAAAGAGTTGTGAATAGAAAGTTGACAAAAAAAACCAATGGTCAGAAATCAAATATGCATCTAGTTAAATCCTCTTAGAAAGTCATAATGTGGTTTCAAACCGAATACGGAAACACATGGTATTTTAACAAGTGAGCGTACCTACTTAATTGATAAGCGAAACTTGTAATTTTAATAATAAACTTGTAATGTTTGTTGTATATTTAAGTATGTAGGCAATTACAAAATCTTAGAATATATATGTACCTACTTAAATACGGATTAAATTTAATTATTCATTCTTAAGACGGTTACTATATGAAAGACAAAAAGCTTAGTCACTCAGCGATGGATCAAATAAAAAATAGGAGATCTGTAGCCAGAGTTACCGTCATGGGTCAGCGAGCTGAAAGCTGAAGTACAAAGGTGCAGTGCTAAGGATAGGACCAATCGCGGCGTTCAATCTTGAACAGTCAACCAATCATAGATCGCGCCCGTTTAAGCAACATTTCTGTGATTGGTCATTTTAGAACGAAAACTTGCGGAAACAGCCTTGATTAAAGGACGGAATATATAATTCTGAATCCCGATAGAAGTTGACATTTAGTCTCAAGCAGTCTCAAATGATTTTTGAAACATGTAGTAAGTAGTCTCAAAATTCTAAATGATCCTGTAAACCATCATTCATGCAGGCTGTCTATGAAGTGTTCATATTTTTTTTTTATACACTGCAAGTTAGCCCCTGACGGCTATCTCACCTGATGACAAGTGATGATGCAGTCTTGGATGGTAGCACTAACCTGGTAGGGGTATGTTAAACCCATACCCCTAATTGGTTTCTACGCGACATCGTGCCGGAACGCTAAATCGCTTGGAGACACATCTTTGTCGGTAGGGTGGTAACTAGCCACGGCCGAAGCCTCCCACCAGATCAGACTCGAGCCGGGAATCGAGCCCAGGACCTCCCAACTATATAATGCGACAGCACACGCACTGCGCCACGGAGGTCGTCAAATACTATCGTTATTTTTATGCGAGTGTGTGTGTAATTAACTAATGAAGTTATCACCATGGTAACTACGTTAAAACTAAACCTACAGGGGTTCCAAACAAACCAGGTCAAAGAAACCCACAACAAACTTATCTGGATACGTTTTACCTGCGAATCCCTGATCCATCTATCGATTGTTGTGAATGATGATCTCAAACTTTTAACCTAGGAGGTCAAATATGGCGGTACCTTTATTCAGGGGTTATTTTTGAGGTTCTGCGTAATATTAGCGATAATTTAATATCCACCGCAATAAAGAATAGGCATAGTAGTTGTAATCGCGGGTAGCATAAATCAAATAAAAAGAAAGACCGCTCAGGAACTGTGTTTTTACGACGATGACTTAGTAACTTAAGAGTATAGTATTCGTATTTATACGTAAATGGTTATTATTATAAGATTTAATATTTTATTATTATTAAATTATATGAAATATATTAGGTTATAATAATAATAATCCATCCGGGAAGTATACAACGGGTCCTCCGGGTGTCCAGTAAAACCTGCGAGAGGGACATGCCGTGGTGGTTTTTAGTTCGGGTATACCCCCCTTCGGGGGTGGGAGTCCAACATAACCTCTTTCCCGCCCAAGGGTACGGAGGTAGCTATAAAGCTTTTCCACCACGACAAAAAAAAAAAAGGTTATAATAATAATTAGATTATATTAAATAAATAAACCTTATTCCTCAATAATAAAACAAGTGGAAAAGGTGCTGTGGGAGGTACCTACTTTAATATCGTTTTATGACGACAATCGCTTTACCGTCGTAAACTTCTGACACCTCTGCGCTGTAATTTTTAGCCAAACTTCTCTATATTATTTAATATGCACCTTGTATAGAAACTTAAAAGTGTTTTTATTTTGTTTTTTAACACTTTATAATCCATTTGAATATAAATTAGGTAATCTTCGTGAACAGTCAGATAAATTTACTGCCTGCCTGATTTCAATTTCTACTCTCTACCAGTCAACTTCCTACCTAACCTAGTAGGTAAAAATCATAAGGTGATAGCACGGTAATATTATACAAAATACTGTGGTGATAGTCACATTCTTACCTACCTAAATAGAAAACCCATAGAATGGCACCCACATAATCTATCAACGAATCATTAGGCGCCTATGAGACTAGGTTTTTGCATGAAACCTTTAACTTAAATTTCCAATCACAGGTTAATGATAATAGCAGAGAAATAAGTCTTAAAGTGAACTTCGAGGCACTAGTTAATATACTAAGCCAATTTTATAACTTAATGCTACTATAGAAAAACCCAATAATTAGCTATACACATTTATTTGTTTGACTTAAGTTGCGGCTATTCCATAAACTGAAATTCAATCGTCGATGTTAAATGAGGGTAGTTTTTTTGCTTAAAATATATTCGGTAGGTATCCCAGCACTGTTTCATAACGATTAGGTATTAGTTGGAATTTTAGTTTTAAAATGCACTGTATTAAAAGTTTTACAATGCATAAATATAGATGTAAACAAAAAAATATTTCAACGCAGCTGCGAATACAAACATTTTTCCACGGCACAATATCTACATAAAACAAATACATTTCTGTATATATGAGAACTTATAACTAAACATTAACACTTACCGTGATATGCAATGCCGTATGAAACAAAATCCGGTTCAAATCAAAAGCAAGTCAAAAGCAAACAATCGAAAATACCACAGCGGTTCGCACAGACTAAAACAATTCACACAATAAAAACGGAAATAATAATCGTCTGCTATCAAACACTATATATCGTTCTAAGCACTGGAACTTTCACAGATTATGTAAAAGTTGTTTGGGATCGCGGAAGGTCAAAAATCGGGGCTTGTATTCTAGTTCCCGGTTCCACGTGAGCGGTAAACGCCGGGTCGCGGTCGGTCGGACCGGTTGGCGAGGCTCAAGTGCCCGACTCGCTGTCAAACGGAGTACGGACCAGCTGGTCCACACGCCGATCTTCGCCACTCTAGCGGACAAACGCACAACTAACTTAACTACGAGCACGAAGCGGCCTAAGTCTGTAATACAGAAATGTGCGAAGATTCCGTCAGATTCACTTATATTATACTTAGAGCACTGAAATATGTGAGCGATACCCAACTCTAGATAAAATTATAATGAGTAATAATCATAATTTACTAATACTTGTAAAGTTGAGATCTTTTAACATTTAAACGAGTTATTTATTCCGTTCTTTTTTTTTAAATTTGTTGTATGAATATTTTAAATTGTCTAATAATATTACAATTTATAAGAAATATTAGGTAGAGGTACTTACAAAGTAATTGTTTTTGTAATGGATAAATTAAGTCAGTATACATATATAGAAAAACAGTTATATTATAATCCCATTTTTTGGAGTAAGTAAATACCTTAGATCCTATCCTGTAATATTAAGGACCAAAATTATAAAAAAAAAAGTTTACTTACCTTGACTTATATCTCATAAGGTATAAGTCTAGATAACAACACAATATATCGATATTTTTTATCTCTCGCCATAATTTTATTCATTTGCAAGGTTTAAAAATGTATTAAATTGTTGTCATTTCATCAAATATGATTTCACAAAAAAATTATAGTTCATGTTTTATATGTGATAAAATAGACTAAGCTGGGCTTGCTATTATTGCATTTTTAGTCCTTTTTGCAAATTTCGGTTTCACCTTGTTGGTATATAAGTTTAACCATTTTATAATCCTACAGATAGCTACATAAAATTTGGGATAATACATATATATATTTATTTCTTTAGTCGAGTTTTATTTTCTTATCCAGAACAATTCAAACAGATATAGTTTTGCTTAAGCAAAATTATCTAAACCGATGCTCTATGCTTTTGTAACGATTCCCAAATGCCACGATCTTGTTGCGGGTCTTATTATGCCGCTTGTGACCCGCGACTACCTGGTAACTTAGCTTAGTTTAAATAATTGAAAACCACCGATAGACCGCTTCACCGCTACAGCAGCTAAACGAGCCGCGTCATGGCGGCGCGTCGGCAGGGGAGGGAGGATATTGACTTGCGGCGCCGACACTGCGCATGTACTATACCATGTGTTTCTGTTTTTATGCCGCTCGTGCTAAGGAAATTATGGCCATTCCTCTGTTTATAAGCCCTGGACAATCGCTGCTCCGCATATCTGGCTTGTAATGATGTTTGCTGAGCGATCGCAGTATAGGTACCCACTACTTCGGCACTGCGGTACGCGTTGCGATTTTCGATGACCCGAATGGCCTTGACCCTGAGAACAGCGCTCGGTATGCTCTCTGCCTGCGTCCGCTGCGATTAACTCCACTATAATAGTTATTTGTGAAACAAGTTTTTATTTATATTATAATAAAACTTAACATCTCATTCTTGTGCTTAATTCACATTGTACTGGCTCTGCTTCTTTTTCGCTCACGCCACACCATCCACTTGCTTTAAGCAAATATCATATTTTACACAATTCATCCATCTTTCTATACTCATAGCATATTTAATACTTATAGCATATAAAAAAAAACATACGAAAAAAAAGTCATATTTAAAAGTTTTTTTTTCGAATCACATAAGCATAACATCCCTGACTTTTAAATTCTTATATTTTCTGTCAGCGCCGCTACTTTTAATATATGTTATTTTTAAAGGTGTAAGGTCTATTTTGCCAAACCAAATGTTGATCGAAATTCGAATGTTGAAATCGTGATCCTCTGCTTTTATTCTACGGTTAAAAAACGTTGGCTTCCAATAATTTCTTATGAATAGGCATAATTGTGCAAACTTCTTAATACCTAGGTACCTTAAATAGGTAAATATCTTCTGTTTAATATGATATTGTATTGATACCGAATGATTCCCTATTGTTAGTTGAGGAGACTTCTATATTCGAAGTTCTTGATTATTTTATGAATTGTTTCGAATATAGAAGACTAACATTTAGAATGGAACGGAATAGTTCCATCTTTGTACTTTGAACGGATTTTGAATTTGATTTCATTTGACAGAAGACATGGCTGATTCTTTCGATTTTAAAATCTAGAAATTGAAATTTCTAAATAGTGCCAAGTAAGGTTTTAAATAAATAAAAGGGTAAGCCGATCTGTTTCTTTTTACATTTTTAGTGGGCCTGTGAGAGTTGCATTGCACATTCAATATTATTGAGTGAAGATAGGTTTCAATGAATCAGTCTTCTTGTATGTGTGTGTGATCAATATTTTGCGGCATTTGCATTATCCACCTTAATAGTTAAATGAAAATTTATTTATTATGAGATAATTACTTAATACTTAATTAGTTACCTTTACAAAAATTATCATTAACTTTTATAAAAGGTGAGTAAATCTCTAAAACTATAAGCATCAATATTATCGTCTATCGTTGATTATCGTTGATATTATTTCATTCTTTAAGACAATTTTGACGTATTTAAGCACTGCCTAAGGCCTTCTTGGCTTTTTAGCCCTCAGCTAGTTTAAAGTAGATAAATCATTAAAATGTTAAATAAGTTTTAGAAGTAATATTTTCTGAAGATTAAAAGTCAGACCCCCGAGATACTTCTCTGTGGAGTTTATCTGTAGATACAGAAAATCTGCTCATTAAGTTTAATTAAATTATCCTAATAAAATCCTTTCGTTAAATTTATTTTAAAGAAAAATTACGGAAGAATCATAATATGTATTTAATATAGTGAATTAAATAAGATGTTCTTTAAATACTTTTTTATTGTACTGCACGTTGTTCATTCTAAAAATAATGTCAGTATAATGTAAAAAAAAACACAAATAAAAATATTTGTAACTTAATCGTGCACTGACACTGGCTTTGTAGGATAAGCTTATTAGCTAAATAAAGATTAACTTCAGCTATCAAAGGCTTTATAGGTTCGATTTAAGGATTTAAAAGATAGATAGATAGTTTTTATTTCACATTTCAACATAGAATCGAAAACAAATAAAAAACAAAAAAAAGTAGATGAGAAACAAAACGCGCAAAGGCGGTCTTATCGCTTTTAAAGCGATATCCTCTCCTCCTTTTGTGGAAGGAACAATTTACAAGAAAACGGGGATAGAACGAATTTATACACTTTATATACTGTTTTTAATATATATAAATAAAGAAATATATATATATATATATATGAGCAATATCGACATACATACAAGACTACAAATATTTATTATTGCATATCATACAAGTAAAAGATACATAACTATGACGCAAAATAAGAAAGTTCAAAAATTATTTTTACATCCTTCTCCTTGTAAGAAACTAAAGATTATACAGTCAAATTGCACCTGTATTACTACATTTTTTTCAATAAATTACAACTAGAAAAAACACACTGTTAGCTATAATCGAAACCAGATAAAAAATATACATTGCCCTTTTCAGTAACTTTATATGTATTACACATACTTCCGATTTCAAAGCGATAATGTCGGAAGCGGCATCATCATTCCAAAAAAAAAGATAGCTTGACCTAAATCTCCAGGACTTGTACAATCATTAATTTATTTCTAACTTTGTTTCCATACAGGCTTGACTGCAGCTGAACGACTCAATAGTGCTGCCAGCAAAAGGCGTTACGATGGACTGTTCCACTTTTTAAACCAACTCAAAAAAAGGACATAATTTTGTTAGTTGGCTAGGTGTAATTTAAAAAGTTTGTTCAGCAATTTTTCATTGAACTTTGGGCAGATTTGAAAGAATTAAGATCTTAAACTTTAAAAAGTTAAAGTTTAAGATCTTAATTTTTCAAAAGAATAACAAAAAATTTGCTTATATGAGAAAAAAATGAGGTAATTACCTTTGAAGCTGTGATAGCCTAGTGGTTAGGGCGTCAGCATTCTAATCAGAGGTCGGCGGTTCAAATCCAGGCACGCACCTCTAACTTTTCGGAATTATGTGCGTTTTTAAAACAAATAAAATATCACTTGCTTCACCGGTAAAGGAAAACATCGTGAGGAAACCTGCACGCCGGAGAGTTCTCCATAATGTTCTCAAAGGCGTGTGAAGTCTGCCAATCCGCACATGGCCAGCGTGGTGGACTATGGCCAAACCCTTCTCATATTGAGAGGAGACCCGTGTTCTGTAGTGATCCGGTAATGGGTTGATCACGATAACCTAAGTAAACTATTTATGAATGTACAATTATTCTATATTGTACAATACTATATTGTACCAAGTTAACATTATACATAAGGATAATTTATATATTAATATTTATTTTAGAAGTTATATTTAATTATTTATTTCATGGTAATATTATTTTTTCACATATTCGTTGAAGACCGAAGGTTCTTACGAAGACAGACAACAGTTAGTTTTTTTTTTAAATAAATTCACTTGTCAACCGAAAGTTTGTCAATTATTTTCTACACGACTACTCAAACGGCTGGTCACTGTGTTCTATTAAATTATTCTTATCCCCAAAACACCTGGCATTTGAATGTCTAGTCAAGTACATTACATAGGTACAGTCTGTGGTTTGTTTTTTTTAAACAAGACTGCGTTGGTGAAGATAAAAGAGCCAATTAAAGTAAACACCAAAACAGTTAAACAAGGTCTTACTCCGTAAATAATGTAAGCAAGTTGATTAATATTTGCAAATTTTAGTACTGGTTCTTGACTTTATTTGGACTCATAATTTGATCCTACGGTCCAGTCTCGTTTTTGTTTACTTTTTCTTAGCTACACTATTCTTAAGTATTGGCCTGAAGCCAATGAGCGAAGATTTCTTAGATGTCACTTTTTTCGTCGGTTCTCTTCGTGAACGGCAAAAAGGAGAGGAAACCATTACATTGATTTATGAAACATCGCGGCATACAGCCTTCGAAACCGCTACTGAAATATTAAGGTGACTACCAACTCTGCATACAGACTAGGTATTATATGAGACAGTAGACTAGTAGGTGCCGGGGATTTGGGCTGAATGTATATGGAATAAATAATTTATTTCTTTCTTTGCTCTCACAATAACAACTTTGGGTGGGTGCTACTTTTGTGAGTTTTGCTTATTATCATCATCATCATGATCAACTCATTGCCGGACTACAGACATTGAATACAGAGCTCGGTTTTCGCCATAGTTCTCCACGCTGGCCATGTGCGGTTTGGCAGACTTCACACGCCTGATGGAGTACTCTCTGGTTCTCAGGTACAGGTTTGCTCGCGATATTTCCCTTCACCGTTGAAGCAAGTGATATTTTAATATTATGAATTTAAAATGTATTAATCATTTATTTGGTATTATGTAGGTATATATTTTAAATTCGTTATTGAAATACATATTTATAGATTTAATTAATTTTAATGTTTTGTATTTTAAATGAATTGAGAAGCAAACGCCACGACGCAATGACGCGTACTATACGCGTCATTGCGTCGTGGCGTTTGCTTTTACTATGTTTTGTCTGGTGGGAGGCTCCGGCCGTGGCTAGTTACCACCCTACCGACAAAGACGTGTCGCCAAGCGATTTAGCGTTACGGCACGATCTCGCGTACAAACCAATTAGGATATGGGTTTACCATACCCCTAACAGGTTAGCCCGCGACCATCTTAGACTGCATGATCACTTACCATCAGGTGAGATTGCTGTCAAGGGCTAACTTGTAGTGGGTAAAAAAAAAAATAGAAATATTCTGTCTTTCTTACTGATGTTATAAATGCATACTTTTGGTTGCGTTTAAAAGGGCATTAAAATAAGTCACTTTGTTGGTTAGTACTTTTGCTCGCAACTTTGCTAACGTTGAGTTGAAATTTCATACTAATAAATATTTAGCTACCTACTTAGGAGATTTTAAGAAAAATAGTAGTGGATCCATCCAGTGGTTTGAGCTGTGCGTTGTTAGATAAATCTGTTAATCAGGACACAATATCTTTTTATAAATCTAGATTTATATGACGAGATTTTTCAAATAATTATACTAAAATCTACGGAAGAAATGTGCCGTAGCCTGTGTACATTCATTAAAACACGTAATAGATTTGTCTGTCAAAAATCATCAAAATCAATTAGGCTAGATATTAGGCTAGGTATTTAGAGCAAATAATAGAATTGCTCTTTAAATCCATCCCATATACATTTTTTGAGATAGCCTGACCTAAGTGAGATAGTTTGCATAAATAAATTCAACCCGTCGCTCTTTTGCTATTTGAAAGAAGGATAAGCATATTTTCATTTATAACAAAAGAAAAATAAACATTATTTAACGGTCTGATAGAAAGTCGACTTTAGCATAGTTATTCTTTGATTTAATGATCATAGTGCATTATATATCTTGTATATATCACAAGTTTCATGTTAGTTGAAAGCTGTGGATACATCTGAAACTACGTCAAGAACTGAACAAAGAACCTTAACTACAGAGTACTGGGTTAGACCGCTAGAGGGCCCTGACTTCGCAACTGGAGGTTCGCAGCTTTTTTTACCGCAGCGGTTGTAAACCCAAAGCATAAACATAGATGGCGTTCAATACATTAACACAGATGGTATGATAAAATCGACTAGTACCTAGGTACCTACTTTTAGAATTTTCTAGTTAGTAATATGTAGTACTTTTTTTAGAAGTTTCTAGCCTTTACAGGCTGTATAGGCTACTTATCAAATTCTTGATTATTGCTGATTTTCAATAGCGACAACAATATTTTAGCCGCGTAAAAATGACGTAGGACAATCTACGATACGATGAATGTCTTGTAATAAAAATGTAAAACCTCTACTGTAAACATATACCTAACCTAATATACATAACCTACCAATTATTTTGACGACCTCCGTGGCCCAGCGCGCGCTCTGTCGCATTATTAGTGAGAGGTGGGTTTGATTCCCGGCTCGAGTCTGGTATGGTGGGGCTTCGGTCATGGCTAGTTACCACCCTACCGACAAAGACGTGCCACGAAGCGATTTAGTCAAGCTTTACGGCACGATGTCGCCAAAAACCAATTAGGAGTATGGTTCTACCATACCCTTAATAACCTAGCCCCCTACCATCTTAGACTGCATCATCATTACAAGTTTAGATTGCCGTCAAGGGCTAACTTGTAGTGGAAAAATAAATATAATATTGTCTTATTTTGGTCGTATAGTTTGGTAATTTACATTATTTATTTGTCTTCCTACTTTTAATCTGGAAAACCGTTGAGAGGCTATACAAAATCTGAAAGTAGGATCTGGAAGGCCGTTAATGTAGCAAATGAGTGTTTTCTTGACACTATATTGTTTTTAGCCAAGATTTTAGGTAAACTAGGATTGAAGCGGTGATAGCCTAGTGGTTAGGGCGTCAGCCTCCTAATCAGAGGTCAGTGGTTCGAATCCGGGCATGCACCTATAACTTTTCGTAGTTAAGTGCGTTTTTAGGCACTTAAATTTTAACTCGCTTGAACGGTGAAGGAAAACATCGTGAGGAAACCTGAAGACCTGAGAGTTCTCCATAATGTTCTCAAAGGCGTGTGAAGTCTGCCAATCCGCACATGGCCAGCGTGGTGGACTATGGCCAAACCCTTCTCATATTGAGAGGAGACCCGTGCTCTGTAGTGAGCCGATAAGGGGGCGTCCATAAATTACGTGAGGTGTTTAAGGGGGGGCGGGGGTCGAGTCAAATCTCATCTAATCTTACGTTGGAGAGAGGGGGGGTCTCGGCAAATATCACGCAATTTTTTTTCTGATTGAAACAAAAAAAAATTATACTATTTTTGTCCATTTAATCAAGATTGTACATGCTTAAGATTTAATCTTAAGCGTAATCGTAATACGATTAAGATCATTTACTAATTCGTTCGAAAGAAAATAATTTCATTCATACTTCGACGTTATACATTTACTGACTGTCAAACCACCATATTTGTATTACGTAAGAAACTCACATTTTGAAAAATCTCACGTGAGATTGGGGGATGGGGGAGGGGGTGTAATAAAATCTCACGACATCTCACCAGGGGGGGAGGGAGGGGCAGAAAATTTAAAAAAACACCTCACGTAATTTATGGACGCCCCCTAATGGGTTGATCATGATGATGATGATGATCTACAATAGTAAAAAAAAGTTCATAATTAATTTCTCTGCAAATATTATAAGCTTCTCTGCAAACACGTAAGAATATTTTATTATTTTATTTCACAATATCGTGTGATTTGAGACAAGAACTCAACTAAATGAAAAACACTGTCGATGACTCATATGCCATTTAATACGTCAAAAGGTCGGTTCGTTACTTTAGTCAAGGTTCCGACTATAAGTCTATTTTTATTTGAT
Source organism: Lasiommata megera (assembly GCA_928268935.1). Classification (NCBI taxonomy): domain Eukaryota; kingdom Metazoa; phylum Arthropoda; class Insecta; order Lepidoptera; family Nymphalidae; genus Lasiommata; species Lasiommata megera. The sequence continues at coordinate 13,025,717 of OV743315.1, read as the reverse complement.
TTTTATAGACGCGCATTGCCATTTTTAGCGTTGCAAATAGATACTTGTTATGCAAACTTGCCATTGATAAAAAATGATTTAGATACATCGAAAATATTAAACTGAATTAACATAACGTTATCTTAAATGTTACGACCTCCGTGGCGCAGTGCGTGCGCTGTTGCATTGTAAAGTTCGGGGTTCTGGGATCGATTCCCGGCTCGAGTCTGGTCTGGTGGGAGGCTTCGGTCGTGGCTAGTTACCACCCTACCGACAAAGAAGTTGAGTTCCAGCACGATGTCGCGTAGAAACCCATTAGGAGCGTGGGCTTACCATACTCCTTATTGGTTAGCCCGCTACCATCCTAGAATGGTATCGGGCTAACCTGTTGCTGCTACTGTTGTGTACCACCAGATCAGATAGCCGTTAAGGGCTAAGTTTCAGTGTATAAAAAAAAATTAGTGCTGTTATTTTTTTTCTGTATCCTCTTGTAGACCGTTTTTGGACATCACAATTAATTTTTTTTATATTTATGTAGCTACGACAGAATCGGCATCCTTGTGTCATATTGTTACCCAATGGTAGATTTAAGTATTTGAAACATCGTCATCTGTTAATTAGTGACCCAGAGCAGGGCGTATGCCCTTTTTGTTACAGGAGATAAGAATATCAGCTTAAGCCTCTGCATGCTGCTCAAAATTATTTTGTTAAACGTGACCGTTTAAAATGCTCTTCAAAGCAAAGACTGTCGTGTAACAATAATTTCTAAGAGCCAAAAACAAACTGACTTTATATTTTAGGCTCCACTGAATCCGGCAACTTCCGGGCACACCAGGCATCATTTGTGAACCCGTGTACAGACAGTTTATGTGAAGCGGTGATAGACTAGTAAGCCTTCTAATCAGAGGTCGGTGGTTCGAATCCGGGCACGCACCTCTAATTTTTCGGAGTTATGTGCGCGTTTTAAAAAACTTAAAATATCACTTGGTTCAACGGTGAAGGAAAACATCGTAAGAAAACCTGCACGCCTGAGAGTTCTCCATAATGTTTTAAAGGCGTGTGAAGTCTGCCAATCCGCACATGGCCAGTGAGGTGGACTATGGCCAAACCCTTCTCATATTGAGAGGAGACCCGTACTCTGTGGTGAGCCGGTAACGGGTTGATCATGATGATTACATTATTCTTATACCGGGTCTACTAATGCTCTAACTGCTGGACACGAACGTCCCCATAATATAGCAAACTAGGCTGGTATAAATTATACTTTGAATCTTTTCTTTAATTATTTATCTAGTAATCATGAAGTCATAGATGGACCCTAAGATATGGGCCGTACGACTGAAGGGGAGATTGACACTGACATCACAAAAATACAGTCATCGCATCATACAGAGACCCGTGCTCTGTGAATGGGTTGATCATGATGTCCAGACAGCGTTCACTACTGAGGCCATAAAACATAACTGACATGAATAGAGTTTCAAAATTTTTGTAATAAACTTGTTTTAACAATTACCCGGTAACTAAGTCACTGCGTTTGCGATTCATGCACACCTACGTAATATTATTGCTTAACGAACCATATGACAACTCAACTGTACGACTACTTGTCGTAAATCAGCGGATAATGGAGTGTTGTATTATGTTAACAACTAGGACTGTTGCAAACACTGCCTTGGTTTCAAATTCAATCCTTAACTATAATAATAAAAGCATAGTAGTAGTACATCTATATATATAAAAGCGAAAGGTCACTTACTTACATACTTACTGATTAAACACGAGATCTCAAAAACTATTGTACGTATAAAGCTATAATTTAGCAAGTAGATAGTTGATAGTTAAGAGATGTCAGCTAAGAAAGGATATTTGGAAATTCCACCCCTAAGGTGATAAAATAGGGGTTGGAAGTTTGTATGAAATATCTTTCTTTTTAGAGTTAGAGACACAAAAATTTGCATTAAGGTTAATAATAATTAATAAAAAACATGTACATCAATTTTTTTTTAAATATTACCTGTTAAGAGTGGTAAAATAGGGGATAATAGTTTTTGCTTATTCTTTATTATGAAGTCTACAAGCTTGAAATTTTGAAAATAGGTTTCTTGTAAGGCGTTAGTATAAGGTTAGAATTTTTGTCATCCAAATCTACCCCGAAGGGGGTAAAATAGGGGTTTGAAGTTTGTATGAAAGTCCTATGTTTTTTAATTTAGAAACATGAAAATCGACAATTTGACATTTGCCTGTAGCTTAAATTCTGAACATTACATTCTGCGGCATTGGCCGCACGGGTAACCTCAAACTCACGGGAAATCAGCAATTCTACGCAGACGAAGTCGCGGGCAAAATCTAGTATTATATTATAAGTGTTTTCATTTATAGCAAAGGTGCACAGAACCCTTTGATAATCGCATTAAGAGTAACGCCTTCATGGAATATTAATAGAAGGCAAGGATTTTAGAAAATGGGGAAAAGAGGATTTTTACACTGATGCTTTTCCCAATTTCCGCGACCAGTGCGACTTCTTAGTAAGATAAACAGAATTTCAAATTTAAAATATACAAATGCTTTATTTGTGAGATTTGATGGTGGTAACTAAATTCGTTAACTTTAACTAAATCTACGAGAGTTCCAAACGCATGGTTTTTATTTTTATTATCACCATCTCACATAGTTATTAATTGATAATTAATAAAATTAATTGGCTATGAATTGAGAGAAATTCATCCCCAAGCATTTTTATTTGGAACTTATAGTCTAGATTTACAGTATCAAAAGCACCTCGTGAGCATAAGTTTGCTTATTTTATGTAAAGAACGGAATATTAGGTATATGATGATATACTAATTTAAATATGAATTTACATCTAAGTGGTGTCGGTAGTTATAACGAATGTAGTAATTACAGTGTACTAGCTTTAGTAAAATAATGACCTAAATCTTTTTATTCCTTAATTTATAGCACTATACGATGATATTCTGGCTAAGTTTTGCATAAAATTAACTGAAGCTACATTATGAAACGGTAAACCTTCCGTTTCAGATTGCACTGATAACCGTAGTTATATAAAATAATATATGTTACGCTGCTGAAAGGAATATTAACGACAATGTTAATCATTAAAATGGTAGCTATCACAAATATTCCAATAGTAAAAAACAAAGATGGAGATATAAATGATGAATAAAATACTTACCAAAAAAAGACTTAAGACGGCCGCCACCCCGTCGTTTCTCTCTTAACTTGTTCTTAAGTATCCTCCTCTTCAAACGGTTGAGTACAACGTCGGCCTCATCCACACTTTCTGAGGAAGAAGTGCGTTTAATTCGCATAGCACCACTCACTGAGTGCCGTCGTTTGCTGGTAAATACAGTTTCGCTTCCGTACCAGTGCTCAATTTCCGATATACCTCGCCTATACATTTTTAAACGTTTTTTCATTTCACAATCTGCGGCCACATCGGTCGGAATATTAATAAAGTCATTGTCTGTTGTAGCATTATCATCTACTTTACGATTCCCTCGAGAATTGTCCGAGTACAACATTGACGGTACTCTTAATTTCGTTTGTTCGCAACGATTTTGGGGCGAAGCTGTTCTTTGGCGTAGGTGTGAGGTGAGCCAATCCGGATTAGAAGTTGGTCGGGCAGGTAAGCTTCTTAGATAAGTATTGAGAAAGGAAACTTTATTCGGAGGAAGCTTGTAAATAACGTTAGATTTTGATCGCGGTAATGTGTGATATTGATGTTCATTTGAACGTTGAAATAGTGTTGCGTCGTTTAAAGACTGTGATGTTTGGAGTTTATTTTCTTCTTTGTTCACTTCCTCATTATTCGACTCACTAGGTTCAGCTAGCGATACGGTAGAAGTGTGCTGGGAGGTCTGAGTCAAATCAATACAATTCTCCAGTGCTGTGGTTTTACAGTTTGATAATTTATCATTGGAGGTAAGATCCTCATAAGTTTCATTGTCGGAACTTTTATAGCTACTTACCTCACTTGGGCCCTCTGAATGGAAAGGCGTGGTATCGAGGCTATTAGTTTGCAAATTGGTAAAGTGTTCTATCGTAAGTTTACTTGGAATGTTTGTTATACCGCTACTATCTTTTATTATAACACTCGGTTTTTTATTTTCATAATTTTTATTTATCACAACAGGGTTATTATATACACGTGTGTATATTTTGTCACCTGATATCGAATTATGTTTTTTTATAATTTTCTTGTTGATTACATGCTTATAATCTTTCTCTTTCAGTGACTGACTTGTTTTTAGACTAGGTTCATTTAAATCATGGCTTTTAATTGAAATGTTTTCATCATTAGTTTCGACTAACAAAACTCCTTCCGAATCAAAAAGCTGAATAGTAGGAAACCTTATACTGGGAGAAAGATTTCGCGTTCGTAGTTCCCATTTCTTTTGACTTGGCTTTCTTAGCTGTATACGTATCACGTTATCATCTATTAATGGGCCATCACTATCACTCGAGTCCTCTTTTTCCGCCATTTTGCAAACTTTTCTTTGTTATTTATCACAGACATTTGTGAGATTCCGAAAATAAATCACAAATATGTAAAAATTACATTACTTAATATTCAACTGTTTGTTTACACTCAACGGCACATTTTGGCAAATTTCCAGCCATTCTTTGGCATTCATTTTAAAATAGCACCAATGTCAATTTTGTTTTCCCACGTACACAATCACGTTTTTCTCAATATTAACATAATTTATTTAATAGCCGACACTTGCCGCTGCTAACTCGCATGCACCGTAACGTCAACTGAACTCACTGTAACGAAAGGTAACGAAGTGATGTGATGTTGCAAGGATTGCATAATTCGCGTGTTTGACAAGAATCTGATGCATCGTCTAACAACTATGCGTTAGTTATAATCTATACGGTACGAATAACACCCGCGTTTGTTATTAGATCGGTATCGAGAACGCGTCGTTACTTAACTAGTAGATTTTACGAACATTTCGCATGAGCGTGGGACTCTGCTCGTTCCGCCACTCCGGACATTTCTGCACTGAGAGCAAACTGCTAAATAGACGCGAGGCACTATAAATAGTGAAACGCGTCGGCAATCTGGCTGGCTCCCCTTGAACCTAGAGCGTAACAAACATAATCTGCGTCCACGCAACTCTTTGCACTGACACAGTTTTTCTCTTGACCACGAGACGCAGCCATGTGCATACGTGACTAATATGCAGCTGTCACAACAACTGCCGTGTAGCTCCTTCAGAAGTTTCATGTCTCGGAATTACAACAATTACAAGTTAATAAACATTAAATAAAGTGGTTTGTATCTACGTTTTGTTAATTAAGAAATTAGAAGGTGTGTGGTAAACGAATGTTTAAGTGGGTATGTCACCACATATTTTCGTATATTGAGAGAATAGTAAAGTGTACTGTTTGTACGGCTGTGATAGCCTAGTGGTTACGGCGTCCGCCTCCTAATCAGAGGTCGGGGGTTCGAATCCGGGCACGCACCTCTAACTTTTCAAAGTTATGTGCGTTTTTAAGCAATTAAAATATCACTTGCTTCAACGGTGAAGGAAAACATCGTGAGGAAGCCTGCAAGCCTGAGAGTTTATAATATTCCCAAAGGCGTGTGAAGTCTGCCAATCCGCATATGGCCAGCGTGGTGAACTATGGCCAAACCCTTTCATATTGGGAGCAGACCCGTGCTCTGTAGTGAGCCGGCAATGGGTTGATCATGATGATGATTAAAGTACTGATTTTTTATTTCTTTATTCTTAAAAGGACGAGGTAGTTTAGCTTTTTTTTATGAATTAAGTATTTCATATAAATACTAATCGTTACTTATGTCATATGTATGGTAAACGTAACGATGAATTCACACAGAATTTCAAGGAACTAAATTAAATACACAGGTATGAACTCAGCGTGACTAATTTAACCTAGATTTTTTGTATGGGTGTAAATAAACCAAATGCGGAACCTTGCAAGTTTCGCTTTAAGCTAAGCCTATTTGCTAACAGAGTAGGTACGTTACAATAATAATACTCGACAAATCAAAAAATAAGAATATTTTACAATGGTTTAAAAAAACAAAACTTACAAAAATCTCTAAACTCTAAATAAATTTTTCAGGTCGAGAAATAGATCACTTTTTTCATACCTACTCTGGAATATTGATTGATGAGGATCTCCGTGTGGGCACTATCGCATTATAAAGTTGAAGGGCCTGGGTTCGATTCCCAGCTCAAGTTCGGTTTGGTGGGAGGCTTTGACTGTGGCTAGTCACCACACAACCGACAAAGACGTGTCGCCAAGCGATTTAGCGTTTTGCAATATGTTGCGTGGAAATCAATTAGTTGCATGTGTTCACTATACCCCTTAAAGATTAGCCCGCTAACATCTTAGAATTATTTCACTATCTGATCATATCGCTCATTTGGTGCAACAATGACGAAATTACACTTTTAGAAAATTTACAGGAGAGCCAATCAAAGATTTCTATTAAAGGTATGGGATGTTTAAGGGACTTATTATAATCGTCGTGATTTTAAAAGTAAGTTCAATATGTGTAGTTTCTATTATAGTCCCAATCTACTCGGTACATTGTACACAACCTAAATTATAGACATAAATAAAAAAGGTACCTGTAAATACGTCACTGTTGCTTCAGAATTCAGAATAAAAAATAACGCGTTCACTAGGAAATTTTGCATTTGTGACAAAATAAAACTAAATAATTGAATTAATCAACGTAAACATTTATTTATGAATATTAATTAAATATTTAAAAACTCAAAAACACTTCTAAAGTTAAAAAATTAACATTTAAAAAATACTTTCATAAAAAGCTGAGTAATAGCGAGGAATAATGTTTTTTTGTAACAGTTCTTTTAGATCAATTTTCTTGTTAGCAGAAATTTCTCGTTTTGAAGTATACGCTGGAACCAAATTAATATCTTCTATAGCCTTAGTTATTCGTTGACTAGTAGATCTTTGTTTCTTTTTTTTTATTTCAGCTTCACTCCAGTTATCGTCGAATTTGAGTTTGTACTTGTATACTGCATCGTTGTCTTTCGTAAATTCTATTGCTTTGATATCTGAGGTTTTAATGGTGTTCCCATCCACATCTTTGACAGTATTAAGTTCGATTTCGTCAGATAATTTTTTCAAATCATAAAAATCATCGAAATTTAGTTCTTCAATATTAAACTGGTTGCCTTTTACCTTTGCAGATCTTATTATTTGGACATACTGATCTGGTACATAAATAGCGCCCGACTTTTTGGCTCTTTTTATAGCCTTTTCAATAATGGAGTGGGCTGCATCTCCCTCATTTTGGGTATGCCCCCTTATCAAAAATTTATGTGTGATTTTATTAATTCGTAGAGTTTTGACTGCATACAAGTACATGGAAAAAATAAACCTGAAAAAAATTTACAAAATATTAGACACGTGACAACACTACTACAAAAACAGTTCTTAACAAATGAAACTAACCTGTTTTTTTGCTGCCCGCCACAATTGTCACTATAAAATGTGATGTTACAACCAGGGTGATTATCAGCTACACGTTGCAGGTACTTAAAGACACAAGAACCAATCTCAACTGGTCCTCTACCTCCTAGAGCCTCATGCCAAAAGTAACAATAGGTTTGTTGGTCCTTTACATCTGATACCTATAAAAAAAGACAGTTTTCAAACTATTGTCAAAAAAAAGAGAATAAACGAATATTTTGAGCTATAATAGGTACGTACTGTAAAGTTTAAGCAGTTCAATTTTGATTTATAGTAAAAAGACGAGGACTCGCCGACTGGCACTGGCATAACTGCTTGAAGATCATAAATTGCGACTATTTCGTTACTATCTGTATTCTTACATGTTTCTATGTCAGTCTTCTTTTCCATTCGACTAAGTACTTTCTGCCGGCAATGTTCTGCGTAGTCAGTCTCTATTTTTTCTTTTGCCTCTCCAACAGCATTTTTATATTGTTCACAGATATCGCATTGGTCTTTTTTTGGAACAAAAAAAGAAATATTAAATTCCGTATTAAATATGCGAAAGTATGAATCGTAATTTGCAGCCTCTTTGTTTTCGGATTCTCTTAATCTCTTATAATCGCGATGTAGATGAGCTATTGTTAGGCCACCATCAATATATTCTCTAGTGGTGTTTGCCCGGAGATAATGGCTCTCAATTCTACTAATTGAATTTATATGATTCCGAACAGACTCTTGTAGCTCAGAACTAGTCTTTCTATGATTTCCATGGCAGCCACGTTTGTCAATTGGTGCTACGCCGTTAGATTCATTTCTTGTCTTGGCCTCGATTACAGTACGTAAAGTACGTTCGGAAATCCCCAATGTATTTAACAAAAATAATTTGCATACCCTGAAACTCCTACCATTACTCATCAAGGAACAATAAGTATTAGGTTTTCTGTTCTTTTCTACACCAGTTTTCAAACGACGATGTGCCAATTGTAGCACAGTTATTGATGAATTCAAAAAATCACGCTGTCTTTGAAGAGACGATAAACCCCAATACATTTTGAAAATATTATATCTTTGCTCCTCTGAGATGTGTTCTGAACATTTATGTTTGCATTTGTTAGAGCAAGGAGGCTTAATCTCTTTTGCAGGAATGATCTTGCCCGTCCGAGAAGTATACTCATGACCTGAATTCTTCAGCTGAGCACGTTGATTTTTCTTCCAAGCCGCTGGATTTCTTAACCTTTTTTTTGTTTTTTTATTAGTTGATTCTAGATTTTGATTAATGTCAGTAGATTTATGGTTTTGAATACTATTGTCTTCCGGTGGATCTTGACTATCTTTAACAGTACTGGGGTTGTTTTCATGGTTTGAAGTTAAAGGTTGATTCTGCGACAAAATTGATAATGAGGAAGAGTTCGATGATGAGGAAGAGCTCGATGATGAGGAAGAGCTTGAAGAAGAAGAACTTGATGATAATGATCTTCGTCTACTACCTATTACTGGACATGTACGTTTAACTTTTTCAGGACAATATTCGTCTCCACTGTCATCTGGAGAAAAATCTGCATCATCTCGTGTATCCATTTCTGGTACATCATCATAAGTCAATGACTTTGTTTCCAATTGGTTAACAGAAGTTTGTGACTCAATTGGAGTTTGAAAGTTTGATGTATGCATGTCTAAGTCAGGCACATCATTTCGTGGCATATTATTAACTTTTTCAGGACGGTATTCATCTCCACCGTCGTGTGGAGAAAAATCTGCATCATCTCGTGTATTCATTTCCGGTACATCATGATAAGTCAGTGACTTTGACTTTGTTTCCAAGGTCATAATATCAGAATCCATAGCTTGGTTAACAGAAGTTGGTGACTCAATTGGAGCTTGAAAGTTTGATGTATGCATATTATTTTCATAATGAATTACTTTTTTTTTTGGTGTAAATGTATCTTTATCATTTTCTGCAACAAAAATATATAATAATACTTATGTGTTAAATAAATCATATTCGAAAGTATTGTCTATCTCAATCGATTACTACTTACTTTTAATAGATGAATGAGATAGGTACTTTTAATTGTGATTTATTAAATAAGAATTAAGTTAAATACTACATACTTACCATCTTTGCATCGTTTACTAGCTTCGGAAGCATTCGGTTTTGCAAATGGTGGTACTTTCCTTTCCATTAGACAATAATTCACCAATCTCCTTGCACGGTTTTCCATCATTAATAATATTCTCTGAAAGTTTAAATTAATATAGTCCTAGATGTATTGGCTGTTATAGGCATAAATTCTTTAATGTATTTAACTATCTCCTAGTCACATCGATCACTAATAAAAAACTAGATACGTACCGGTCGTAAAAATGTATTGCTTTTTGTACGTAGCTTTGTGAATACAACTTTAGGCAATGTATTTAAGGTTGAATTTACATTAATGTATATTTATTTCAACTCGAATCACGTGTAAACATTTGGCGACAGTTTTTAGAGAACTTTTGTATGGGATTGTGTACCTATCTAGTTTTTTATTAGTGATCGATGCCTAGTCATCATTTTTCTCACTCATAAAAATTATAATTATTTAGGCTGAGTTGTAAATCAGCCTTATACACACAATACACGTAAAAGTACTGGAGTAACAATGACACAGTTCTGTAATTTCGTCTATTTAAAAAAAAAGAACATCCTTTATTTACAGCAATAACGACGTAATTACACAATTCTAACATCGTTTCAACAGATTAATAATTTATCTGGAGAAAAAACGACGTAATTACTCAATTTTGTCACTGAACTATCAAAAAATACCATATTTGGAGCTACAGCGACATATTTACAAAATTCCGTCGTTGTTTCACCAGAAAGATACTTTACTTGGACAAACACTGACGTAATTACGCAATTTTGTCATTATTTTACCAAGAACTAAATATTTTTTGGAGCAACAACGCCGCAATTGCTCAATTACGGCATTGTTGCACCAAAAAGTATCGGATTAAATGTCATAAATACCTTTACGTCGTTGTAGCTCCAAAACACAATCACACTCAGCGGGGCGCCCCGCGCAACTGGCCATCCAGACGTTGTAGCAGCAGAAATGGCGCCATTTTACTCAATCCTACAATGACATTCGCGCCATCTCGCGGCAAATCACTACAAATTCAATTCTGTCGATGTTTCTCCCGACGTAAATAGTCTTTCCGCACATTTTGACATATTCAACTTGTTTTTGAAAAAAAGTGTAATTACGTCATTGTTGTACCAAATGAGCGATATTACCGTCGAGGGCTAACTTGTAGTGTACTTAAAAAAAAAATTTTTTTTTCGCTTGATTTTCAGTTGCTTTTTGGATCTGACGAGGAATGGATCTGTCAGATTTTTTTTTGAGCAGCCCTGAATCACAGTTGGTTCAAATCACAGTCATCGGTAGTTGTTAGTTTATAAATAAGTCGTCGTGATCAACCCATTGCCGGCTCACTACAGAGCACGGGTCTCCTCTCAGTATGAGAAGGGATTGGCCATAGTCCACCACGCTGGCCAAGTGCGAATTGGCAGACTTCACACGCCTTTGAGAACATTATGGAGAACTCTCAGGTGTGCACACCTCACGGTTTCCTCACGATGTTTTCCTTCACCGTTGAAGCAAGTGATAATTTAATTTTTTTTAAAACGCACATTACTCCGAAAAGTTAGAGGTGTGTGCCCGGATTCGAACCGCCGACCTCTGATTAGGAGGCTGACGCCCTAACCACTAGGCTATCACCGCTTATATAATAAATAAGTATTCACTATTTATTTTTTCCGCTGGAAATGCGTTTACGCATCCCCTCTGGAAGCGGCGCAGACAAGACTGCGTCGCTTCTGACGGGGTATGTAGGACTCGCCGGCGGCCAGACTGGCGACCAGAATACCCACTAAAACCCAGCGATGCTCCTACGCGTCGCCTGGTGGCTGGGTCACGGCAACACCCACGACCGCAACCCAACCAGCGGCGTCCGCCAAGGCAGGCCCTCCACCGGGGGCCTATGATCAATTTTTAACTATACCTAAACACAATTATTCTTTGACTACATTAAGGTTAAGTTTTATATTAGTTTTTTATTTATTTGATATTTATTATTATATTGTAATATTTATGTTATCTGGTTTATGTATTAGTATGTAGTTATTCGTATGCAGGTTTATGTTTATATTGCGCTATTTTCCTAAGGTTGCTAACTAGCAACTTAGTAGCTACCTCTGCCAGGCAGTTGCCTGAGATAAGGCCGCCTTTTGTATCTTGCTTCTTCTTGTTTCTTATTATTTCCCTTTACGTTATGGTGTAGAAATAAAGAATAAAATAAATAAATACATCAACGAATAATTTGGAGCAGCAATATGCACCAAATGGATAAAGTGTGAATCATAAAAATTGTGAATCCTGTATTCGCTTTGGAATTGACACCATCTCTCTTCAGCTACTAATGTGAAAAGGAGTTGCTGCGTGAATAAAGGAATAAAAAAGTAACTCAATTTCCAATTTACACTTTATTATTATTAAAATACCTTAACAGTTAAAATCCCAATATAAAGTAAGCAAAATTCCATTAGGATATTTACGAGTATATACTATAAAAGCCGTCATTTGAACAAGTCCGATAAAACGTAAAATTTTGTGTCTGGCGATATATTCTGGTAAGTCTTTGGAACAATAGGGCCGATTACAATGGAACATTCATATACACATAGAAAATTTTACAGATTTATTATAACGAGATCATATTCCTATATCCAATAGGTACCTACGGAATGGAGGTTGAAAGATGTATGAACTTTGTGTTTGACAATGATGATTTCAAATTTAGGGATAGGTATAGTAGTTTGGTTGGTTGCATTATTTAGGGTTTTGTATTGCCCCAGAACAGTGGTTACTAAAATCTATCACACTTGAGGGGTGGAATAGGAGATAAGGATGATTGTTTGTCTTGATAAAATAATTTATTATACGAATAAAGCTACTTTGCCGTTCAGACTCCAGGTTCCATCTATTATATCTAACCATTCTTAAACATAATTATGGTAAGTGCAGTTCCTTTCAAATTAGATTATCAATATGCTAACTAATGGTATCTTTTTAAATGATTCAACTTCGTATTAATAATTCGCACAAATATTTACAGATTAATACAAAAAACGATGTCAAAATAATAAGTTTTTTTCCTACCTACCTACTCCGTTTGTAGAAATAATATGCCATCTCATATTTCTTTATTCAGATCTTTTTGTGGGCATTTTATAGTTCTATATCGCCAATTAAGGATAGTGCCGAGAAAAGTGGATTAATTGGAAAGTGGAGGACTCGCTGGAGCATCGCTGAGATTATTGGGTATTCTGGTCGCCAGTCTGGCTGCCGAGGAGTTCCACATACTGGGTCTCACATCTGGGCGCAGTCTTGCCTGCGCCGCTTCCGGAGGGGATGATTCCGCATTTCCCAGCGGAAAAAAAGGGATTGTGGGGCTGACAGATCCAAAACAAGGTGGAGGTAGGTATGCGAACTAACTCCATAATGATTTCAAATACGTGTGGAATCTACCAATACGCAATTGGCCAGTGTGGTGGACTACGACCAAACCCTTGTGGGCCGGTAATCTATATCTGAAATATGAAATATCTGATATATGTAAATCTCGTGTCCTCGTTAAAACTCATCCGATACGGTTTGACCGATTTTTATCATTTCTTTTGGTATTGCCATATTCGCTAGGTCTCCGAGTAGGATGTATATTTATGAGTTTTTTTTTGTTTTTGTCGTTTGTTTGGCATTAAATAAATACATATAACCCTAAATTTAATACCCTTTTACCGCCGACTACAATTTTTTGTATGAACAATAGCGGTAAGACAATGTTTTTTTTATACACTACAAGTTAGCCCTTGACAGCATTCTCACCTGGTCGTAAGTGATGATGCTGTCTAAGATGGTAGCGGGCTGACCTGTTAGGGGTAAGGTACACCAACACTCGTAATTGGTTTGTACACGACATATGGCCGGAACGCTAAATCGCTTGGCGACACGTCTTTGTCGGTAGGGTGGTAACTAGCCACGGCCGAAGCCTCCCAACAGACCAGACTCGAGCCGGTAATCAACCCAGGACCTCCAACTTTTATTACGCGACAGCGCACGCACTGCGCCACGGAGGTCGTCAAATGTTTGCCTTTGCTAGCAAAATATATATAAAGAATATTTTTAACTGACTGAATGATCTAACACAGAGCCTTAAACTACATTTATTAAAATACACATAAATAAAAACAAATATTGCATAGTATTATGTTAGTGAGTTTATCTATTATATTTATCATAAAGTTTTTTCATATATTCATATAAGTAGGTAGGTATATTATAAGTTTACATCACCGTTTATTCTCTCAGAGTTCTATCCTAATCATAGGGATAGCTGGCAGAGATCGAGATTAAGCGATAGGTCACTTTGTTTATTCTATTTACATCTGTGTGTTCCTGCCCTTTTTTATTTCTTTAGCCTGTAGTTGTTTGCAAATATATAAGAAACAAGATCATTCACAAATAAGGATTTTTGATAAATTGTCGTCTAAGGTTGCGAAATAAGATTATCCATCTCTAAAATTCTCCTTTTGCTAACTCCTGTACTATTATTGAACGTGGTGAGCATAGAATTCAATCTCGCAGTACCTAATACCAGTAATACGCGAGCATCTGTCGCCTAAGCGCCTCAGTGGGAGTAAATATTGCATGTATATCAACAAAACCTCACTTTTGCTTATTGAATTGTAGCAGGCGATTCATGATGAAGTGGTTTGTCATTGTATTTGATATCGACATGTCTTACGAACATAACTGAGTCACAGTTCATTCCTAAACAATTTTTAATGTCTTCCCGTCGCTTGTTATCTACCTTGATATTGATCTTACTTCCAAAGGCCCAAGTTTTGTTAATACGTACAAGTAGTAGGCAACTACAAAAGCTACACCCCTTAATTCGCTTACACTCTTTTGGTGAGAAGATTTCGTCCTATATCTTAGGTTGGGTTTGAGATTGGGTAAAAACATATTTAATTTAAGCTGTGATAGTCCAGTGGTTAGGACGTCTGTCTTCCAATCAAAGGTCGGGGATTCAAACTCAGGCACGCACCTCTAACTTCTCGGAGTAATGTGCGTTTTTAAGCAATTAAAATATCACTTGCTTCAACGGTGAAGGAAAACATCGTGAGGTAACCTGCATGCCTGAGAGTTCTCCATAATGTTCTCAAAGGCATATGAAGTCTGCCAATCCGCACATGTCCAGCGTGGTGGACTATGGCCAAGCCCTTCTCATATTGAGAAGCTCTGTAGTGAGCCGGCAATGGGTTGATCATAATGATGAAGATGATATTTAATTTAAATTTGTCTTTAGGTACTCCTTGGGTTACAAACGGCTTTATTACACAATATATTATATCTATAATGAAGTAAAGTTTATTGCACACAAATTATTTGCTGTCACTATGTTTTTTAACATTTTCCCAGTATAACTCTATAACCCAATATAATATTTATTTTAATTTAATTTCATTGATATCCAAAAGTTATAATATACGTAAATTATGTCTCACTTTAATATAATTTGTAAATTTTTACTAAAATATGCTTCTTTTATCCGATCTCAGACAACCATTAGTGGTGATGAATAGACCCCGCCGTCAGGTGTGGCTAATGGTTAATAGGATTTTAAAGGTAGGTATTACAAGATTTTTATGCATAGCTTTACGGGGATTTTCTTTGAGATTCAGAGTGCAATTATTAAAGTGAAAAGTATTTGAAACGGAGAAGGAAACCTGCATAACTCTCAGGCATGCAGGTTTCCTTCACCGTTGAAGCAAGTGATATTTTAATTGCTTAAAAACGTACATAACTCCGAAAAGTTAAAGTTCGAACCCCCGACGTCTGGTCAGGAGGCTGACGTCCTAACCACTAGGCTATCACAGCTAGTTAAGGAGGACTTAATAAGACTATATACGACATATGCAACAGAAACTAAAGCGTTGGATTTACGAAAAATAATTGGTTTGTATTGGATCGCTATAAAATTCGATAGTACCTAGACCGTTTGATGTCATAGCCGCAAACGCTGGCAAATGAGAAATTCTTTATAGCTCGCATCTATCAGTTTAAACCCCTGTTTATGGACGCAGTGGCGGTATCTACTTTGTGAAATTCCCGAGCCCGTGTTGGCGGGGTTCTGTTTTATTGACAATAGTATTTGCATAACTGGATTCCTGCGGGGTGCTCGGCCGACGTCGAGCGGTGATTTGAATGTTCAACAAATTATGACTTTGTTTTAAATACTTAACTTTGTTCAAAAGTTACAGCTGTTTGAATTAATAATCATACTGTTGAATTCCTCTTGCTTCATTTCAGTTATTATAAAAGCGTCGTTACCATTACCAAACATTTTGCGGATAAAAGTTTTTGATCTGCTGCATTTAGCTTGCTCGCCTTACCTGTAATAATTAGATTAAGACAATATTATTTTTTTTTATACAAGTCAGCACTTGACGGTAATCTCAGTCTAAGATGGTAGTGGGCTAACCTGTCACGGGTATGGTAAACCCATACTCATATTTCGGTGGAGGGTCTGCCTCGGCGGACGCTGCAGGTTGGGTTGCGGTCGTGTGCGCGGATGTTCTCGTGACCCAGCCACCAGGCGACGCGTAGGAGCATTAGGGGTTTTAGTGGTTATTCTCGTCGCCAGTCTGGCCACCGGCGAGTCCTACATACCCCGTCGGAAGCGACGCAGTCTTGTCTTTGCCGCTTCCGGAGGGGATGCGTAAACGCATTTCCCAGCGGGAAAAAAAATACTCATATTTGGTTTCTATACCACATCGTGCGTAAACGCTAAATCGCTTGGCAGCACGTCTTTGTCGTTAGGGTTCTAATCTAATGACTTTTAACTCAGTATCAGCAAAAAGTTGATTACAGTGGCTTTCCTAGTCGATCCATACTCAATTTTAATACGTAACAAATAGATATAGATACGATGCTTGCTACTATATTACTTTCCACCCTGATCAAGCTTCCGGGGAATGTTCCCGCAGGTTTATAAAATACCGTTATTATCTATGCCGAGCTTAGAAATTAAAACGATCTTGATAAATAATTTCCTTGAGATATCCTGAAGAAAGAAAATGCGTTATTTTTATTCCGGGAAAATTGACACTTCCTCCAATATTAGCGGAAGATATTGGATTCGGGGTCTTTAATATCTTTCAGTAAAAGCGGACATAGTCGCGGTCAATAGTAAATATTTGTTTTTGTAATATAAGACATTACGGTTAATGATAATCATCATTATCATGATCAACCCATTGCCGGCTCACTACAGAGTACGGGTCTCCTCTCAATACGAGATGGGTTTGGCCAAAGTCCACCACGCTGGCCAGGTGCGGATTGGCAGACTTCACACGCCTTTGATAACATTATGGAGAACTCTCAGGCGTGCAGGTTTCCTCACGATGTTTTCTTTCACTGTTGAAGCAAGTGATATTTTAAATGCTTTAACACGCACATAACTCCGAAAAGTTAGAGATGTGTGCCCGGAGGACTAAGCCCTAACCACTAGGCTATCATAGTTTCACGATATATATTTTAATTTTTAGTTACAAATAAAATTAATAAATTCGGAATTTGAAGTTAAAACATTGCACCTACTTTACTTATTTGCCTTGCTCAAAATATCAAGAGAGGTTGTTACGTCCATTAGGTATTATGCCAGCATAATACCTAATGGCAATGAACATATAATACTATCGTTAGTAGCTTTAGTTGCTTTCAAATATTTCGAGGATACCACTTAGGTATGCGAAATGTATTCGAGAAATCGAACAACAAGCGGGCGAAAGGGAATTCATCGGGAAATGCTGCGTAATGGAAAACCCAGCTTGATGGAAATAGATTTTTGCACAACTATTTTCATGAAAAGGGGCTTCAGTTTGTGTGAGTTAGCACATTTGTGTCTATTAAAGTATTATTGGGAGAATAGCGATTTCGGATCTTTTTCTAAGGTGTTCGTACAAAGTTAAAAACGAAACTTGTATATATTTTTTTTAATCCACTACAAGTTAGCCTTTGACGGCAATCTCACCTGGTGTAAATCATGATGCAGCCTAAGATGTTAACGGGCTAACCGGTAAAGGAAATGGTAAACCCTTACACCTTATGAGTTTCTACGCGACATCGTGCCGGAACACTAAACCGCTTTGCGACACGTTTTTGTCGGTAGGGTGGTAACTAGCCATGGCCGAAGCCTCCCACCAGACAAGACTCGAGCTGGGAATCGAACCTAGACCTCCAATTTTAAAATGTAACAGCGCATGCCCTGCGTCACTGAGGTCGTAATTCATATACGTTTCATGCTAATTGACTGAATTGATTGCATCTTTGTATCAGTCTGGTACGTGTTGCAAAGTATTAATTTTATTACCATCTCAAACTACTCGTCAAAGACAAAACTGTTGAATTAAAATGACAATTAACAGCTTTGTCTTTTTATATTACCTTTATTATTATAGAAGAGAAGTATATATTATTTTTTAAATATATGTCGGCGCGAAGGAGTTATTAACTTCATTCAGCGGCGCTAAGAAAATCGAGAATCCAATAATTACCCACATTTGAACTCTTTAAATCACTAATTAATCATTTCTTTGCTAATCGGTGTATTTAGAAGGTAGCAATCAATTTTGTACAAGCATGCTTTGCTATAAATTCGGTCGGTTGTTGCCT
Organism: Lasiommata megera; assembly: GCA_928268935.1. NCBI lineage: Eukaryota > Metazoa > Arthropoda > Insecta > Lepidoptera > Nymphalidae > Lasiommata > Lasiommata megera. The sequence goes on along the minus strand of OV743315.1, from coordinate 13,007,472 downwards.
TTCGTGGCATTCTCGCTCGAGACGCCGGACTGTTCGGTGTTTTTAGTTATTGTCGTAATAAAAGTGTAATCTCGCAAGTTGTGCTTTTAATTACTATGAGCGAAAGTGAAGAAGAACTCATGCAATCAGCAATGCTGACGTCACGCTTACTAAAAACAACTCGAACGGCCTTCATCCGTCATATACAACTCTCTCCGTCAATCCATATCGTGGGTTAGTAACAAAAATCGATTCTGAGTATAACTTGATTATATTTCAAGGGAGGTTTAAATTTAATTTATAATCCACATAATTTAACATTACAGTCCACATTGTTAGAGTGCACTCCTTCGCTAGCGTCGCTAACCCAATTAATCTTCATTTACAGAACGACGGCAATCTGTTAAAATGGAGTATGACGTAACGTGGAACCCTTCTATTTTATACTAATATAAAAACCATCTATTTCATTCGCATTTAATTATTTATAAAACCAAATTCTGTTTCTTATACTATAATTTGTTTTATATCATCATCATCATCATCATTATAATCAACCCATTGCCGGCTCACTACAGAGCACAGGTCTCCTCTCAATATGAGAAGGGTTTGGCCATAGTCCACGACGCTGGGCAGGTGCGGATTGGCAGCCTTTACACGCCTTTGAGAACATTATGGAGAACTCTCTGGCGTGCAGGTTTCCTCACGATGTTTTCCTTCACCGTTGAAGCAAGTGATATTTTTTTTTAAACGCACATAACTCTGAAAATTTAGAGGTGTGGCGTGCCTGGATTTGAACTGCCAACCTCTGATTAGGAGGTTGACGCCCTAACCTATCTCCTAGGCTATCACCGCTTCATCGCTATGATAGATATTAAACCTATATTTTTTTAAGTTTTGGAAATTGGCTTCGAAGAAGATATGTAAATGTTTATATTTCAGTAAAGTTTTTCGTCGCATTATGTAGTTGGAGGTCCTGGGTTCGATTCCCGGCTCGAGTATGGTCTGGTGGGAGGCTTCGGCCGTGGCTAGTTACCACACCCTACCGACAAAAACGTGTCGCCAAGCGATTTAGCGTTCCGGCACGATGTCGTGTAGAAACCAATTAGGAGTATGGGTTTACCATACCCCTAACAGGTTAGACCGCTATCATCTTAGACCGCATCATCACTTACCATCAAGGGCTAACTTGTGGTGTAAGAAAACCTTTCTACCAAAAACCAATTTGTTTTTAAAAATATAATTGTATTTATTTGTTTCGTAAAAGAAAAGTAGGGAAAGAACGTTTTTACTCAATGGTCATCTGCAAATCTCTCATTTTAAGTTCACTCGTTTAGGAATCCTGAAAATACAAGGAAAAGCAAAATAAGCTATGTTTTTAGTTCAACTGATATTCATGAAAGAAAGAAATATTCTGACACTATAACCTGAATGCCAACGACCTGAATTCTTGCTAGAATGTTTGTCGATGGTTGCCATAGCAAATCTGTTCCATCGACCGATGCACCGTAAGCTCTATAAACTATGGTGGTAGGCAGGGGGTAGCTACATAGCATGAACGCGGTGCTGTCTCAAAGAGTTATGTATGCTTTGGCACTGCATTACGTTGAAGGAGAAATATGATAGCTTGGCTGAAATTCACGCATAAATGCTTTTAACAAGCGTGCACCGAAAAACTTTCAAATAATCGGTATAATTTTAATAAAAATAAATCTTTTTTATTTTATAATCGATCTTTTAACGCCATATTTATTAGAAGATTCTTAAATGCCTCTAAGATTAAAATAATTCAAATATGATCAATTGAGTTTTTATCAGTTCTTTACTAATCCCTTTGAGAACCTTTTGTTTATCTGTGCTAAAAATTAGAATCACCGGTTAGGCTAGACATAGGTAGTAAGCTTAACAAATACATAATCAAGCATGGGTGTGAAATATTGCTCTAATAAGATAGCTCTTAATATAATTTTAAGTGGCATGTGAGATGGTGATAACAAAATGAAATTTACCTGGCTAAGTTTGTTGTGGGCTTCTTCTTAGACCGGGGCGCGTTTGGAACCCTCATAGCTTTAGTTTTAAGTTTACGAATGTAGTTATCACCATCAAATCACTAGTATGTAAATTATTGACGCGTCAAAAGCGCCTTATAAAGGACTATTTGAATAAAGATTATTTGAATTTGAATTTGAAATTTAGACACACTTCCGCTTAAATTAGAATTCTTCATCTGCCCTGTTGGTGTTTACGGGTAGGGTGTTTGACTACGGGTTAGGAAGGATTCCTGGCTAGAAACCAACATTGTAAGGTTAGTAGTACCAGTTCAGAGTAAGGCATTATCTCGAACCTCGCCGAGCACGTTAAGCTGTCATTACTAGTTATAATACTAAGGTCTGTTCTATTGGACATTAATATGGCTGGTCAGGCTGTTAATTTGAAATATATTTGTTAAAATATTGAACTGAAATGAATTGAAATATCGAAACTAAAACAGATTGAATATTTAAAACGTATAATTAAACTTATGTCATCTCGCACCTGAATCTTAGCGAAAATACAAAATGTGCGAGATATTTGAATTTCAAATTTAAGTGCGAGTATGAAGTGTTCAATCGATATACTCCGGTGATATTGTCAGCAAGTCAGCGATTATTAAACGATTGGAATTGCATTTTCATAAACGCTCTTCTACTTGCTTACTTATGTACACCTTCTTCTTATATCTTGAAAAAGATCATCTTAGTAATGCAATGTGTAATACTACAAACGATTCCTCTTTAAAGGAAATCTTGGGTTGCTAAAACTTAACAAATTGACCTTGAAAAGATAGGCAGTAATTTATTTTAATGGGGATTGTTGGCTTATGGCGATGCCAAGGGAAAGGTACCTTCCTCGTGACCCTGGAGCGTTCCACCTCCAAGTATGAAAGTGGCTAGGAGAATTGACCGAAGAAACATTTGAAGCCACGTTATTTTAATTTCGGGGTGGTGACCTTTTCTGGTCTTTCCGGATTATTAAATGGTTCTCCTGCAAGGGTTCTAGGTGGATTGCGGTGAATTGTAAAATCCCCTCGAAACACTTTCATATAGGAGACTCTCAGAGGTATTTAATTGAAAGCCGGGGGTGGGACCATTTCTTCCTGAACGATATTTGTCAAAAGTTTTCTACTTCGTAACAATTTTTTTTAGTATATTGGGCATCGTAGTCAGCCATTTTAATAGTTTTCCGTACATCAGTGTTGGCATACGTAGTCTTATTGCTTCTGTTGATAATCCTGGCCTAGTCTGGTAGGCTAATAATCCATATAAGGATTAGAAAAAAACATTTTTTTTTCGGGCTGTCTATTAGCTGTGCTAATCTATTGGTTGCCACAGCGTAACCGGGCTGTTTGGCGAGCTTCGGAAAGAAGCTCTGCCAGAAGAAATTTTGAGCTCGAAAAAACTAGCAAGAGTAGTAAATTATTGGCCTAGCTATTTAAAAAGCAAGGTTTACAACAATTCTAAATTTTATAATTAATCTAAACAAAGGTGACCAAAAACAAAACGACGGCTAGTCTAAGCCAGTCTTAGTTACTAAGTTATCATATATAATACCCGCTCTTACTCCATTAACTTTTCTCTTCAAATTAATCAAAGTATACCTACTGGAACTTTTCGGATTTCAGCAATATTATTTTTCAGTATTTGCTCTTGGCCAACAATAAATAAAGCAAAATATTCCCCGACACTTGGAGGCATTCCAAATTACTGCTATTGGATGCACAATACCCGGGATTTGTGGTACCAATTAAGTATGAATGCACCAGCGTTTTTCCCGTCGTTAGCTTTGCGAAATAATATTAATAGTAATGCTTTTACCTCAACACTTTTCTTGCTATAAATACCTGCCTAATACTGCACAGGTTTTTTTTAGATTTTTCCTGCCAAGTTGCACGTTACTAATCTCATTTATCAGTGTGGTTTAAGATGGATATCTTGCTAATCTGGAAGAACAATGGATGTTTCATAAACCAATACTTCTAATTGGTTTCTAGACGACATCATGTAGGAACGCTAAATCGCTTGGGCGAAACATCTTTGTCGATAGGGTGGTAACTAGCCACAGCCAAAGCAGCCAGCCGGACCAGACCAGACTCAAGCCGGGAATCGAACCCAGGATCTCTAACTTTGTGATGCAACAGCCATGCGCTACGCCACGGGGGTCGCCAAAAACTGAGCCTTATTCCCAACTTCTTTCAAGATTAAAAATCATATTTATACAGCTGTCTCTTAAAAAAGTCCCGAAGCTTTATGATTTGAAACTCATGAATAAAAGCACATCACAATTGGACAAAACAGAAAAGCTCTGTTTCGCATAAAATTAACGGCCGAGCGAGTGAAAATCGTCGGTAAGGTAATAAAAGTTAAGCCGAAAATGGGTTTTTTAATCGAATCATCTGAAACTGGCCACTATAACTGACGCCCGTTGTCGATACAAACGCAATAAAAGTGTTGCCGCATTCACGCCGAAAAATGGGCGAATAAACAATTTCCACCAAACAGCTTTCCCTTTTCCGCGATAGAAAAAAAGGATAAGTGAAGCTTTTGTTCGGGCTTCAATTACTGGGTACGGGTAACGTGGTCATAGTCGGTATATGTAGGTATATTTTGACGTCGGATTTAACGATTTTCGACACTTTGAAATTGTTGATGTTTTACTTTCTTGTTTGACATTACACTCTTACTTATAACGTATTCGTTAGTTCCAACGAATATAACTTTTAACTGACGAACTTCGGTCCTTCATTGTGAACCAATAGTGACACACAGAGAGGGTTCATTATCAGTTTTCAACAACGCAACGTTATGCAACAATTTTTTTGAATTTCCAATTCTAAATGGTTTTAAATAGGCTTTCCCTGTGCACATATTACTTTTATGGGCATTGTTTCATCCTTTAAACTTTAATTTAATTTTATAATAATTTTTATTTACCTATATTAAATTTTCAGGTATGTTATATATCCATCAATCATTATGTATATGTTTTATAAAGTGGTTTATCTATTTATATTATTCTATAAAACAAAAATTTGTATCGATATTTTTTTATTATATCATAACTATCGGTTTTAACCACACCCACACCAGTTTTTTCGTTAAATATATAGTTTAACTGGAAAATGGCCCTATACACAACTCCTATTTGGTTCACCGTTCGTTTTCAGCATTCGGTATGAGACCGCACATTTTACGTTCAAAATCCGTTATTAAATGTAAATGAGCCTCATTTTGCAATAAAACTATGTTGTTTTAATAATTCCTTCGTTAATATTTTATAACAAATCATTTATCGTTCTACAATGGCATTATCATCATCATGATCAACCCAATGCCAGCTCACTACAGAGCATGAGTCTCCTCTCAATATGAGAAGGGTTTGGCCATAGCCCACCACGCTAACCATGCGCGGATTGGCAGAATTATTTCAATTCTAATTATGGAAAACTCTCAGGCATGCAGGTTCACAATGTTTTCCTTCACCCTTAAAGCAAGTGATATTTTAATTGCTATTGAGACTCGTTAGAGGTGCCCGGGATTAAACCCCCGAACTCTGATTAGGAAACAGACTACTAGGCGATCACAGCTTCAACAATGTCATATATATACCTACTCTTTTCTAAGCAATGGGAAACGTTTAATTCGTTTTTAATAAAAAGCTAGTATAAAACAGTTCGTCGATTCAAAGCGCATGGCTAGTGACTTAGTTATTTCCCGAAGTACCGCCCCCGCTGATAGTTTTCCGATTCAATTAGCCCCGGAGCTGTTGAGGTTTAATTAAACCATGTAAGTGCAGAATACAATTTAACTACTTGACCTATTAACTCGGCGGCCAAAATGCAACTCGATGCTGATTACTGACCTATAACTAACGCGCTCTTTTGTGTTAAAAAACTTTGTATCTCCTACTTTGTAGTTTTCACAATATCCTCAAGCCCCACGCTTTGGACGGATGTATCCTTTGAAGTGAAAAGCCGGCGAGGTTGGAGAACTTTTCAGTTCGTTCGTACATTTTGCAATAGGTACCAATTTAATAGGGTTGAATGCAATTAAATATATTTATAATAAACTAGATAGTCCATTTAAAGTAATCTGGAGTTGCAATTCGTTTACGAGAACAATACCGTATTCGATTTTCTTACTGCAACTTTGGGTTCTCAATTTTTATTTGCTAAAACTGCACGTGTAGGTTTGCGAAAAAAACATAAAAGCTTTCGAGTTTTACGCCACACGTGCATTCTTATTACTGAGCCTCTTATGTGAGAGGCTGAATTCTGTATACCAGTGCATTTCATGGTATTGTTACCAAGTGGACCAATGTACCAATCTGGAAATTACAGACTTGATATCTTCTTCTTTGTCGTTACACTTTTGACAGAGTGGTCGTGATCATCATGAAGCAGTTTTTCTGAGGACAGATGTAATACGCCTCACGTGCATCCGCCACTTTTCTCAGCTGGCCGAAAGCCTGGTGCACTCGTGCAAAGGACTTTATCTGATCGGTCCATTGCATGGGTGACCTTCCTCGACCTCTAGTGCCCTCCACCTTGTCCTGCACGACAAGACGCTCTATGGAGTCACTCTCACGCCGAGAGACGTGTCCGAAGAATTTTAAGATGCGAGTCGGTACTAACGCCGAAAGACGATTTTTAATGCCGATTTCTTGGAGTATAGAGATGTTGGTCCCAAAGTCACACTCCCAGCATTCGCCTCCAGCACCATACTTGATAAAAACATTGTTATATATTAGCGAGGTACAAAAATACTACACAGTATTTTGTTTCGCACAAATAAGACAGCAGTGTTTCCTTTTTCGCAATGACGTCATGTCGCTAAGACTAAATAGGAACAAGCCAACTAGTTTTCTTTATAATGTCTGCTTAATACGTTTATTGATGGAGACCCGCTGGTGCATCGTTATTAGATTATGTACTCGAACAATAAATCTAAGTGCCGATGTTCCCTGCTGTTGACTAACTCTATTATTGTTAAAATGCACGTTGACTCTCACTTAGGCACGGCTCGTCCTGTTAAAGCTCCTTCACTGGTTCATCATGATCAACCCATTACCGGCTCACTACAGAGCACGGGTTTCCTCTCAATATGAGAAGGGTTTGGCCATAGTAAACCACGCTGGACATGTGCGGATTGGCAGACTTCACATGCCTTCGAGAACATTACGGAGAACTCTCAGGCGTGCAGGTTTCCTCACGATGTTTTCCTTCACCGTTGAAGCGAGTGATATTTTAATTGCTTAAAAACGCACATAACAACGAAAAGTTATAGGTGCTTGCCCGGGTTCGAAGCTCCGACCTCTGGTTAGGAGGCTGACGTCCTAACCACTAGGCTATCACAGCTTTAAACTTACTAATATAAACTTAGAATACTTAAACTTAAAATTCACGATAAATGCCACTTGGTTGCACAATTTTAATTTAATAATCTTGCCAGTATCATCGGTAGATATGTTCTGTAATATTTTCAGAGATGCTCCAAACTTTGAAACGTCAAACTTAATACGTTTCCTTTCATATCTTTAATGAGGAGTGTTCTGAACTGTTGTTTAAACTAGTACCGCCATCTTTGTTATCTGCTCGTAACATGCATCGCCGTAAACATATTAAAAATATTTTAAATATCGGGTTATATAAAGGGATGATATAAAAAATGTCTCGAAAGCGATCACGTTGGTCTTTTACAATGGCGGTGTAAATGTATACTCATGGGCGGTATTCCCGTTCATATTTTACGAATTACGAATTACAAGTTTACGAATGTAGTTATCACCATCAAATCACTACTTTGTAAATTATTAACGCGTCAAAAGCGCCTTTTAAAGGACTATTTGAATAAAGATTATTTGAATTTGAATTTGATTTTATTACATGACTGGCTTGTTATGTATAAATGAAAAAAAACAGCAGATATCACAATGGATTCGCACGCTGAAGGTTGAGTAACGCGCCGTAGAACTATCTAACACTAAATTATATTTTATTACTGCATCATCTTAAAAAGATAATCAAATATTAATGTACTCAAAATCACATAACAAAACTGAAAATCAGAAAATAAACAGTAAACCGGAAAATTGTATATTTTATTCATTTATTTAATAGGAAGCCAATGGTATACAAAGAAATATTTTTTAAGACAACTTATGTATATACACTTGGTATTATCAATGCATTTTTTTTTCACGCTGGGAAATGCTTTTACGCATGCCCTTCGGAGGCAACGCAGGCAAGACTGCGCCGCTTACGACGGGGTATGTGGGACTCCCCGGCGGCCAGGCTGGCGACCTGAATACCCACTATAACCCAGCGATGCTCCTTCGCGTCGCCTGGTGGCTGGGTCACGGGAACACTTGTGCACTCGACCGCGGCCCAGCCAATTATAAATTACGGGCTAACTCAACATGCGTAATCTAAAACTTCGAAATAGTAAACTTGAAATAAGACATTCTTTGCTAAAAATCTTTAATAATCTACAATCTATTTTCTGGATTATTGTTAAGATATCGCTTAAAAGTGACTGATGAACTGATGGACTGAAGTTCTTCAAAGTTTAATAATACCGCTGGCTTATTTGGTTAAAAAAAACCTTTTGGGTTTAGAAGAAGATGTTATTGTTACTAACATTATAATTTATACATGAGTATTGAAAATTGTTTTCAGGTATGAATGTTAGACTAAATTTTAATTTTGTATTTTGGTTTTTATTATTATTGTTTGTTGTCGAAATTATGTTATCATAAGAAAATATTCTTATTTTAACATAATTTCGTGTAATTCTGTGTTCGGGTAATTAAAAAGTGATTTCTGGGCATTCAACGATCCGACGAGAATCCAAGAGGAATGTGATTTTCCTCGACGTTTTATGGTTCGACTTTTATTGTCAAGCTACTGCAGTTTGCGCGCATTCTTTTTCTGTTGTAATTAGGAAATATAGAAAGTGGTTTACATTTGTGGAAGCTATTAAGTGATTGCACTTTTATGCCTTTAAGGAAGACAAAATAAGAGATGGATTGATTGTGTAAAAGAGGATATGCGGGTAAAAGGTGTGGGTAGAGGTGACGGCTGATAGAAGTGAGTGGAAGAAGAACAGGTGTTGTGCCGACCCCACATAATGTGGGATAAGAGCAAGAAAAAGAAGACTTTTATGCCTTAACAAATTTAATGATTCTCGAAGATACAGGCAAGAAGTTAAAGAATTATTGATACAATTTATTTTCTCATAATTTACAGAGCTGGTGCTTGACAGTATGGCTATAAAGTTATTTAAGTTTATTTCGAGAATAATAAAATAAATTGATGAAGTCTTCATCGTTATATCCAACTTTTACAGACCTCACCGCCCCCACAGCAGGGCACGGGTTCGACGACCTCCGTGGCGCGATGCGTGCGATATAAAGTTGGAGGAAATGGGTTCGATTCCCGGCTCGAGTCTGGTCTGGTGGGAAGCTTCTGCCATGGTTAGTTACCAGGGTGGTATCGACAAAGACGTGTCGCCTAGCAATTTAGCGTTCCGACACGATGTCGCGTAAAAATCAATTAGGAGTTAAGTACTCCTAATTGATTTTTACGCGAAATCTGGTAACCACTTGGTTACGAGACTCGAGTATCATACTTTTTACGCGAAAAGGCGTCAAGGAATAACTTGTAGTGTTTAAAAAATAGAGAAGGGTTTAACTGGCCAAGTAAAATCAACAGACTTCAGATTGAGAATTGAGCCATTGAGAACAAAAAGGAGATCTCTCAGGCATGCAAGTTTTCTCTCGATGTTTTACTAAACCGTGTTAACGTTAGTGATTGTTTAAAATAAAGCACATAATATAACACCGAAGAGTTAGATATGCGTTGCCCAGGCTCCAGGCTACCACAGCTCTGATTTAGCACCGTTAAAGCTAGTGATATTAAAACACACATAACTAAATGTTAGAGGTGCTGACCTCCTATCGTAGCCGAAACTATTGGGCTATCACCGCTTTTAAATGACTACTTTAAACTATTTCACTCGGAAATTTAGCTTGGCGAATATTTAGTAGGAGCGGAGTGCAGCATAACTGCCAATATCATGGATTTCCGTTCGGAATGGCGATCGTTTTCGACAGATGACATTTCAGCCCGACTTGGTCTAAAATATAATAGCGGATCTAGGGAGCATATTATTGTCACTTTCTGTTTGGTTTCAGCTTTGAGGAAGCTTTAGGACTGAGAAACTGAAGTAGTATATTCCGTTCAGCAATCGGCCTTAGTTAATTTGCATTTTTTTATTATAGGTACATCAAACATTTTACATAAAACTTAAACTTAAACTTAGATTAACCAAATTAGTTAATTTGTGAAGTTTGATATTTAGAGTTAGAGCAGCATGGTGGGTTTTATAAGTTTTAAATGGGTGAGAACCCCTGTAACTAGCCTAGTGGGCCTCTAATAGGCAGGAAGATATCACAGTATGTACCTATCTATCAGTGTAAGGTTGAGTATCACAAGGGTGAAAATGCTTATGTATTAACAAATGTGTCCGAATCCGCTGAAATCCGGTTTGTGATTATAATCATCATCATCATTTCAACCGATTGACATAAGTCTTTTGTAGGGAGTTCCATGGCCACGGTCTTGGGCCGCTTGTATCCAGCGGCTCCCTGCTACTCGTTTGATGTCGTCTGTCCACCTTGTTGGGGGTCGACCAACGCTACGTTTACCGGTGTGGGGTCGCCATTCCAGCACCTGGTACCCCAACGTCCATCGTTTCTCCGAGCTATGTGATATTATATAACGACAAAAAAAACTATTTTCATATGCAACATTTAGCAAGGATGCTAATGAGATGAATTGAATCGGCTAAAATGATTCCACATTATAGTTAATAAATAGATTTAATACCATTATTATTACTAATAAGTCTTAATGATCGTTAATCATTAATTATGTGAGTTTGACGAACTGCATGGCGCAGTGCTTCCTCTGATACTACGATAAAGTTGGAGGTTCTGGGTTCGATTCCCGGTCGTGTCAGGTGTAGTGGAAGGCTTCAGCCGTGGCTAGTTAATACCCTACCGACATAGAGGCGTCGCAAAGCGATTTAACGTTCCGGCACGATGTCGCGTATAAACCGATTGGGAGTGTGGTCAACCCATACTCCGATTTAGTTAGGAGTATGGTTAGCCCGCTATCATCTTAGACTGCGTCATCTTTAACCACCAAGTGAGATTGCCGTCAGTGGCTAATTTGTAGTAGAATAAAAATATATATATTGGAGAAGTGTGCTCTGTGCCTTACAACCCCTAAGAAAGTAGGGACCTGAGCTCGTTATACCATAAGGTGCCATACTTTTAATTGTGTTTCTTTGTATGTTCGACTCCACCACTGCACAGATTTTGATGACATTGTATACAAAAATTTTGTATGCGAAATAGTACACTTTGGTTTTTTGAGAAACTAATATGTTTTCATGAAAGAAAAAACATTGCTTGGTCGTAACGTTAGTCTTAGAGATTATTTAGCTCGATAAACATAAATTCTTAAAAGTGTATTCATTCATTCATACAAATAAATTCTAAAGTTATAGAATATATCACGTATAAAACACAAGATAAATTTCATGAACTCAAACAATGTTTTAAATAGATATATTGGACACCCTAGCGAGCTTTCACCAGACTGCCAACATCAAATTGACGAGGGTTTCCCGGTCTCAAATAACTTGTATCGTCTGTAGATAAAACACTTTCCCTCCCCCAAATATTGTTACTAAACTAGATAACGATTTTCACTACGTTTTGAATGTGAAACGTTTACGTGGACCTTTAATAATTGATTTTAGTTTAGTCCGTAAAAATAACTACTTAAGGAATTTTGTTTTTCCTTGTATGAGTTATTTATTATATATTTTGCGGACTTTTTCATGTCTTACTATAAAAGACCACTATTTTTGTAGCACATAATATTTAAGTACAACGTACTCGTACCATTTTGGTAGATAATTGCCTTGGTAGCGCTTTTCTAATTAATATTTTTCAATTACTCATTTAAACCTAGTTTTTTATTTTATCCACTACAAGTTAGCCCTTGACGGCAATCTCACCTGATGGTAAGTGGTGATGCAGTCTAAGATGGTAGCGGGCTAACCTGCTAGGGGTATGGAAAACCCATACTCCTAATTGGTTTCTACACGACATCGTGCCGGAACGCTAAATCGCTTGGCGACACGTCTTTGTCGGTAGGGTGGCAACTAGACACGGCCAACAAATAAACAGGTCTTTATTCTTATAATGATATTATTTTCCTTTTAATGTATGTTTTTATGAAAACCTTTGAACTATAATACAGATATAAGATGTACTGTTAGTCAGTGGAAAATAAGATTTTAGCAAATTGAAATCGTGCTGGAACACGAAGATTCTCCGTGATACTTAATGGGCTCAAATAAGCGTTCAGTACTTCAAATAAGCATGCGGTAGCTGTTTGTTGCCGACTTCGTCCGCGTTTGTAGGTTATGCTAACAAGTGTAGACCAGTTGTTAGCCGGGTGAAAAAAATGTCTTATATCTTTTTCCGATTACAATAATTTTATAGGTTGTAAAGAGGTATTAAAGAGTTTTTTTTTGAGCTCTTATTTAAGTAGATTTTCCTGGCATACTTTGCAATGCCATGTAGTAAAGACGTACTTATAGATTTTGTAGGCCAGGAACTTTCGCGGGCGTACCCAGAACACCCTCGCAAAGGTTAACCTCAATCTGATCTATGGTTTCAGAATACAAAGAAAATAAACGTACAAACTTTGATTTCTATGTATATAGAGTATAGATAATACAAGATTATAGGGAACAATTGATGTTTGAAGTCCTGCTCGGCAAACAGCTTGTATTGAGTGTCAAACACTCTAGACGCCATAAATCCTGAGCATTGTGCAGCAAATTCCATTCAGGTTTATGTATTTATGGCCCACTGCTCAATATAATGTGAACTTATTAGCTTCTTATATATTAAAAGGAAAGTATTTATATATCTTTATATTATTATTGCTTTCTGGTTTCTAGCAGCCCAAGAACTTCTATCTTTTCGTTAGGCTGAATAAAGAAAGAAAAAAAGAAAATTAATTTAGTCTCATATGGTACACACAGTACATCTTATTCTAATCAGAAATTTTATTTCTGTCTGTAACACCAACCAGAAAGTTTGTACAGCTTAGCATATGACGTGTCTCTTATGAAAAACACGACGCTGCTTTTCAGCTGAGACCAAAGTGACCATTAGTGAACGCATTTTTATTTATTTTATATTTTTATATTTATGATAGTTCACTTTTTTGACATTCAGGAAATTATAAACATATTAAACTAGGTGTTACCTTCGGTTTTTTGCCGCTATGGTGAAAGTCCGCAGGAACTGTTTAATTTCCTGGGATAAAATATCTTAGGTTTCCAGGATTCGGTACAACTGTTTGTATATAAGTGAGTATGTGTGTTTATATGTTATACTTTTTTGCCGAAACTATTGAATCAATATGGCTGTAATTAAAATAAATTTATATGAAGATAGGCTATACCTTGGATTAACTCATATGCTACGTTTTATCCCTGGAAAATATACGGTAAATGTGGGATTTGTGTAAAACTAAATTTCACGTCGATGAGCTACAACTATAGCTAAAGTAGGTATGCCATAGCAAACGTGCTTTAATATTTGACATATCTTGGATAAGGGAATGAAAATGATGCTTATTCCACTTAAATTTAAGAACCCTTAATTACATGGAAGGAAACGTGGGCATCGGTTAGTATTTAAAAAGAATATGAACATTTGGCAGTCGTTAGTCGTATCCTGTAAGTTAACAACAAATACTTTTTCATGATAATAGAAATCTAAAACAAAACTTTTTATCACTGTTACCCGCTTCTCTCCAAAAAGTGAAGGTTTTCGAGATCCATCACTCTTTTTAATACAGGCATTAATATTATTCTTTATCATCATCATCATTAACAATCGATTGACGTCCACTGCTGGACATAGGTCTTTTGTAGGGAGTTCCAATGCCGGTCTTGGGCCGCTTGCTTCCAGCGGCTCCCTGCGACTCGTCTGATGTCGTTTGTCCACCTAGTTGGGGGTCAACCAACGCTACGTTTACCGGTGCGGGGTCGCCATTCCAGCACCTTGGGACCCCAACGTCCATCGGTTCTCCGAGCTATGTGCCCCGCCCATTGCCACTTCAACTTCGCAATTCGCTGAGCTATGTCGGTAACTCTGGTTCTTCTACGGATCTCCTCATTTCTGATTTGATCACGTAGAGATACTCCTAGCATAGCTCTCTCCATCACCCGCATTGATACTTAAAGTATCTTCTTTTGGGAAGCTGCATAAACGGTAGATGATGTTACGCTTAAAAAGTATTATTTATGTGCTGGTATTGATGATGGTGATATTTAAATATATGTAATTATTTACTCTCGTTGACGAGGTAAAAGACGACAGCGATAGGGACTACGTAAAATATTATATGAAATGAACTCAATCTTCCTGCGAAAACGACAGGTGAGTGTAGCGGCCCTTTCTTGATATTACGCAATTTGTCAAATATAACGTTCGCATAAAACATACATACATGTAGCACAACGTGTAGGTATAGTGAGTGGCGGAATGAAATCCCGAATCTGAGTATATTCAGTATTGGGTAGACGTGTAACTTTGAGAAAGTTTATTCTTTACAACTAACTAGGGTTTGCATTAAAAAGTGACATATTTTCAAACCCCTATTATGATTTCTTAGGAATTCTTTCAAAAATGCTTTCTAATGAACCGAACAGCTAAATATATGTCAAACTTAATTCAAATCCATTCATTGGTATAGAACGTATCGTCAAAAAGTCCTTCATTAGATAGATTTGCTATTATAATCCTAGATAACCAGAACTTTGAGGTTTATTATTGAGAAGCTGTGATAGCCTAGTGGTTAGGGCGTCAGCAGAGGTCGGCGGTTCGAAACCGGGCACGCACCTCTAACTTTTCGGAGTTATGTGCGTTTTTAAAAACAATTAAAATATCACTTTCTTCAATGGTGAAGGAAAACATCGTGAGGAAATCTGCACGCCTGAGAGTTCATAATATTCTCAAAGGCGTGTGAAGTCTGCCAATCCGACATGGCCAGTGTGGTGGAGTATGGCCAAACCCTTCTCATATTGAGAGGAGATCCGTGCCGGTAATGGGTTGATCATGATGATTGAACTGAAATTTCTCAGGCGGTGATTAATTTTTAAAGAGTGCTGATGGAAACATTTCAAGTTTACATTAAAGTTCATTTCGTTACATGATAAAGAAGAAAGAGATAACGTAGTGAGGAGGAGAAAGACAGCACATTACCATCTGTGTATGAACGTTATTCGAATTCTTCTTTGTTTCAAGAACGACAATGAATGATATGACAATATTTATGAAGTCTGTTCAATCTTTAAAATGTACAGAGTAAATCTATATAGGTACATATAAAAGCGAAAGATCACTTACTTACTTACGTACTTACTGATTAAACACGAGATCTCAAAAACTATTGTACGTATAAAGCTATAATTTAGCAAGTAGGTAGTTGATAGTTAAGAGATTTCAGCTAAGAAAGGATATTTGGAAATTTCACCCCTAAGGGGATAAAATAGGGGTTGAAAGTTTGTATGAAATTTCTTTGTTTTTAGAGTTAGAGGTACAAAAATTTGCATTAAGATTAATTAAAATTAAATTAAAGGCCGCACGGGTAACTTCAATCTCAAGGGAAGTCGCGGGCAACCGCTAGTGTAATATAAAAATAAAAACACTATTTATTTTTCGTTTTCGCGGAATATTTCAAATTAAGTGCATACTTCAAATTTTATCAATAGTCTAATTGTGGTGAGTGTTTCGAAATTGCTTTAACAAGCTTGGAATGAATCTTACAAGGTTTGCTTTAAGATACAATTAGTATAACAATAGTTCCATAAGTTACATTTTATGGAGAGACGGAGAGATGACAGAATGCAGGTATTACATTACAGGACGAGCGACTTTAACTTGTTTCAGCTGAAGAAGTTATAACTACCTACGTTTCGTTTCAAACCAGAGAGACATGTAACAGAACCGTATTAAGTTTAGTATACACTCTAAGTACCTTACAAATGAAGCGTCGGAATAGCAGTAAATGCAGTGTTTCGTCACGCTCTAACGTTTGAAAAGGGTTGTCAGTAAAGTGTGAGAAAACACCGCATAGCAAATTCGACGCTATGCCTCCTTTCCTAACCTGTACGGCCCTAACATCATGATCATCATGATCAACCCATTTCCGGCTCACTACAGAGCACGGGTCTCCTCTCAATATGAGAAATGTTTGGCCATAGTCCACCACGCTGGCCATGTGCGGATTGGTAGACTTCACAATGCTTTGAGAACATTATAGAAAACTCTCAGGCATTCAGGTCTCCTCACGCTGTTTTCCTTCATCGTATAAGCAAGTGATATTTTAATTGCTTGAAATCGCATATAACTCCGCATATAACCTTCAACCTCTGACTAGGAGGCGGACGGCCTAACCACTGAGCTATCACAGCTTTTGTTTTCATACTAACCTATTTACGCGCTGTTATATGCGTGTATAGAAAGTTTTGTTATATAAATATCTCTAAGGACTTTTTATTTATGTTGTATTCCGGTTGTAACGTGTTTGTATCTCTCACTGTCTCATCATGACACAAGTTTTAACTCTCCAACAATAATACCTATTTCAGAGTTCCATATAATCTGACCCTCGTTTACCCTTCTGCGTTATATTGTACTAGTTAAACAAACGCCTTACCAACTTAAGGCACACACAGTAGATACTAATGAATTTAATTATGGCCGTACTAGTTGCCACATTTCCAACATGTTGGTTACCTTTCGTGTGGTGGGAAACTAAATTATACCAACGCAACAACCAAAAATATGATTTTATAAGATTTTTATTACCTTATCCTCACGTTAGTATTTGACTGTAATCTCATTTATGCAATGCAGTATGCAGTAAGAGATTTTCGTATTGAGCGATACGGTACGATGTAACCGATTAGGGTTTTTTTTATACACCACAAGTTAGCCCTTGACGGCATCTCACATGATGGTAAGTGATGATGCTGTCTAAGATTGTAGAAGGCTAAACTGTTAGGGGTATGGTAAGCCATACTCCTAATTGGTTCCTACACGACATCGTGCCGGAATGCTAAATCGCTTGGCGCCACGTCTTCGTCGGTAGGGTGGTAACTAGCCATGGCTGAAGCCTCCCACCAGACCAGACTCGAGTCGGGAATCGATCCCAGGACCTCTTAAATCAGAACTTTTGAAATGCAACAGCGCACGCGCTGCGCAACGGAGGCCATCAAAAATGAATGGGAATGGGTTTAAAATAATAGGCATAACCCTAACAGGTTATCTCATATTATAGATATCGAAGATTGCATCAGAATTTATCACCAGGTGAGATTACAAGCAAAAGCTGACTTGTAATGGAACAAAAAACCTAAATAGCTATAGTTAAGCCCAAGTGTGACCAAAATCTCCGGCTGAGGGGATGAAAAGGTCAAAGGTCTGAGTGATAAAGGATCCGAAGTACGATGCGGGCCGTACCCGTGATTTAACAGAACCTTTGTCGAGCTCACAGCTTAGTTTATGCTACCTCCGTCAGATGGGTTTGATTTTGGGCTCATAGAAACATTTGGTAGCAATAAATAATTAATCATTCGGACCTTGTAAGATGCAAATCATCGGTTCTTAATATTTCTTTGAAAACATTCTTCTGTGAGTGATGCAAGTCAGAAAAATTCCAAATATGTGGGTGATATTATAATATTAAATGATTTAAACAGAAGAGAACCTTTGTCGAGCTCACCGCTTAGTTTAGGCTACCTTCATCAGCTAGGTTTGATTTGGGGGTCATAGAAACATTTGATAGCAATAAATAATTAATCACTCCGACCTTGTAAGATAATCATCGGTACTTAATATTTCTTTGAGTACATTCCTCTGTGAGTGATGCAAGTCAGAAAAATTCCAAATAAATATATGAAGGTGATATTTTAAAATAAAATAATCTAGGATTACATCTTCTAAGAATTCGTATACTTCGAAAATTACAAAAAGGCCTTCATTTAGTTCTCTGCGGCGCAGCGCGAGAGCTGTCGCATTATAAAGTTCCTTGGTTCGATTCCCAGCTCAAGTCTGGTCTGGTGGAAGGCTACGGCCGTGGCTAATTACCACCCTACCGATAAAGACGTGTTGCCAAACGATTTAGCGTTCCAGCACGATGTCGCGTAGAAACCAATTAGGAGTATGGCTTTACTATACACCTAACAGGTTAGCCCGTTACCATCTTAGACTGCATTATCACTTATCATCTGGTGAGATTGCCGTCAAGGAAAAACTTTTACTGAATAAAAAAATCATTACATAACATCGGGTGTCATAAAGCTTTTTATATACATACGTAGGTTAATAACCAGTTTTACTCGGCGCTATACTACCTCAAACAGCATTCGTAACCAGCAGCGCAAAGAATTTTCAATTACTTGAACATGAGCGGTGTTATTGCGATTATGGCTCCAGTTACAACACGCATTGGACCAGCGCGAAGCGTTCAGATTAAGCTCTAGGTTGAAGTCGTGTATAGTGAACGAAACAATGGAAAAAAATGCAAAGTAATTCCAATAGATTTTCTACAATTTTTAATATAAGCCCGACGAATGACTTTTGGGAAATCAACTAGATTTAAACTTCGACATGCATTTGAATATTACGTTACGGCGCAATATTTCGATATACGTTCTATAATACTTGATACGGTACATTATGAGGGAATTGCTTTGCACAGAAAATATTTCATCCCAGTGTCATATTTTGTTGTATATTGACATATTAAGCAACAGCTATCAGCTGCCAGTGAACAATGTGCAGTGGTTAAAACATTGCGTCGAACAATTAAAGTAGTCCAGTTTTCAGAGTGGCGACCAGAAACCCACTAAAACCCGCCAGAGTGGCGACCAGCATACCCACTAAAACCCGGCCTAGTGGCTGGGTCACGGGAACGCTCGCGTACTCAGCCGCAGAGTTGCACAAGAACTGGAAACATAAAAGTCCATACAAAAGATGTTGAAGGAAAATGATAGTGATTAAAATTTGTTAAAATTCTACTGCTTACTAGTTATTCTACAGTGGCTTTTAGCAAATACGAAAATGCGTTGCGTTACTGCTTAAGTTACCTTTCATGAATATATTTTAATTGCTTGTATGCACTATGCATAGCAAAATTAGACTTTTTATTCCGCACATAATACGCCTAAGGACAAATTTTATAGATGTAACAGGTTTGAGATTATTTGGAGATTGAAAAACAGCCTTAAAAGAGATTGAATGCCCAACAAGACCACCTTTGTACGCAACTGTATACTTCATGTTCTTTTTGTCTAACAAACAAACTTAGGGAAAGAATTTAAAAATAAATTTGGATCCTTAAGTGGACGCTTACATTATAATAACAAAATAATACTTAATAATAAATCAGCCTTCCTTGCAGCGATTGTATATTGTTAAATAGCTGGATAGGTTTTGTAAAATATTAAATTGAGATCCTCCTACTATTTTAGGAGTCGGACAAACATCATCGAAATAAATGCACTGAATAGTTACGTAAGGTTCATAGTAATATGTGCTATCAAAATGAAGATCCATCGGTTCGCGTTGGGCTTCTTATGTCAGATCGCGTTATGAATGGATATTAATTGAAATTTACGAATGTGTGGTCAAGTTCCATAAATCAACAAAAACGTCATCCCAAAACCTTGCCGCACAGTATTGGGTATCTTACAATAATTGTTATATAAATAATTAACTCTCTATCAACGACCACATTAGCTATGTTGGCTTGGTTAATAACGAGTAAGTAAATTTGTTAATTTATTTTCTCGAACATTACTATTAACAAAAGAGACGATAAAGACATTTCATTAACATCTTTTTCATCACGTCTGGTATATTTCGCTCACAAATTCCGTTGGCTTCTTTTCCTCGTTAAGTTCCGCTCCTTATAGGTTTCACCCGGGTGGAATTATTATCTTCATTCATTACCGTCCCAATTTGCCGGGAAAGGAGTGTGAAGCATAATCGGCCGTAAAATTACTTTCCTAAGACTGATGACCGCTAGGTTAGCGCAATAAGCGGAAAATGTCACGGTTCACTTGGAAAGTAACGTATGACCTCTCGAGGCAAACGTATAATATGTCAACCCTTCAGCCCTATTAATCTGATGACGATGCTAAGACACGAGTATTCGTTGTTTGAGATGGTAAAAGAACCTTCAATTGTATTCCAAAGTCTACGGTTCTCTGTTTGTTTTTTCATTAATGCACTGCAAGGAACGAATTTATGGAAAATAAAAAATATTTATTAAAAAAAAAAAACCTATAATGATTTTTAATATCATAATTATATTTTTTAATTCAAAGTACAACTGTATTTGTGTACTAAGATCATTTAGTCAGCGCACGGGGATGGAGTAAGTTCGTCGTGCTTTTTCTTGTTTTAAACCTTTCAGTATTTCAGGCTTAATTCTAAACAATACTGACATTAAATATAGCTTGTCACTTTGAGATAAAATAAGTTTATATGGTAAAATAATGATTACAATCGGTATTTAGTAACAAACAATTTATTTATATTATAAATAAAATAAATACCCAAAACGCTCGAAAACAAACTGTACATAAAAGGTACTCCATATTAAGTTTACTTCCATCATCATCATCATCTTAAGGCAAATTGCTGGGACGAGAAAGATTTTAGACCCAAACGCTGCCCCAAAATGGGTTTGTAAGTTTTTGAGTTTTTGCCGATTATTTCTATTGATAGTAACCCAAACAGATAGGTTAACGTGCACTTCGAGATACTGGGGCTGACATCGCCAATTTGCAAACCGCGGAATGTACCTATCTCTAGATTCAGAAATCGAATTCGCCCAATATACCCGTAGCCCTTTGCGCCCTAGTTGCCTATGCACTAAAGTGTTTTTCATCGTCACACAAATCTCATAAGCTATCATACCTCGACTTGTGTAAACTTGTCTCCTATATGAAGTTACGTGAATATCATTTACGTATCCGGTATGGTTTTCCGATTTCATTAACGGCAGAAGCTGGAAATTTGATTAACTCTTGCGTTTCCATGCTTCGATCCTTTAGTTTAATTAATTTATTAATTAAACTTCCATTGATTAGCGTAGGAATCCTGTCTAATAGAGATATAGCTTACCACTAGGTGAGATTGGCGTCAACGGCGAACTTATAGTGGAATAACTTTAACCCACGGTGGATTCCATTGATCCATAATTTTTTTGCTATTATTCATCATTGGCTCAAAATAATATTTATTATCTTCCCCCATTACCTTCTTAAACTTGCGTCAAGGAGATGTATTTTATCATTATATTTTGTGAGGGAAATAATTAAAATTCTAATTTTCATCAATTAACTTGATGTTCAAACATCAATTCCCAATTCCATTAACCAATTTAGGTAGTTAATCAACTGTGGAAGATGGCCGGAATGACCTAATTTTAACCAAAAATCAAGCTGCTTCGACCTTAAATACAGGTTCTCTTACACGGTTCATATTTAAAGATGAAATTTAAAATCTTTACCTTTTAAATGAAAATTAATTTGGGTCTATTTTGTATGGGTCTCTAATCAGACTTTACTGTTGGGAAATTGCAAAACTCCGCAATTACCGCATGTATTTTTTAATCTTCCACCTTCCGTGTTCTCCAGTCGCACTTTTCGTCGCAGAAATAAATATCATCCTCACCACCTGGATGCCTGGTCCCCTTCCAACACCCGCTATTCCAGAAATTTCTGCCACGCACCTACAAATTGTGGCACCAGCTTCCATCTTCTGTGTTCCCTAATGGTTATAATATGGGGATCTTCAAAGGGTGGATTAACAAATTGTTCAAGGACCAGCAACGCATTGGCGGTTCCTCTGGTGCTGCAAATGTTCATGGGCGGCGGTAATCACTTACCATCAGGTGACCCGCCTGCTCGTTTGCTCGCTATGTATATATATATAAAAAAAAAAATCTTAACGATAGAAAAATGTATTTTTTTTAGAATTTCGTACAAATCTGGCAACTTTTATTTTTACGACGTTTTTTTACAAATATAAATATTTGATAAATTTTGTTTGCTATTAATTATACTGTTCTTAATCAACTAATTGAAGGACGTTAGTACGAAAAATTTTTTTACGAAAGTTAAAACTAGTTAAATGAGGTATTTAATTTCAGTTATTTACATTTTTCATACGTCATAGCTGTGAGAACGCGCTGAGAGATGGGTTATACATACAATAATTTTATATGTATTTACAAAGGATCAAAAGTATCAAGGGGTTTTGGGATAGATGTAAAAACTCGAAATATTCTTCGTCTAGCGAAGTGGTATATACGCATTCATTAATATTATCAGAGTGTAAATGGAAGTATAATTTGAGTTCTTGCTTCTAAAAAAATATGAAAGTTCTGTATTTTGCACAAAAACCTTTCTAAACGTTCCTATATATAAGTTCTGCTTTGCTAAAATATTCCTTAATTCTAAAAATAAACCATACGCACCTAACACAAAGGTAAACAATGAGAAATATTTTAAAACTAGGTGAGTAAATAAAATAATAGTTTTATAAAAATGTTGGTTTAGTTTCCAGAATTTCTCTCACAGTATTTAAATATACTTATATATAAGATTTATGATATTATTTGTTGCATGCAAATTCATAATAACACAATAAATAACTGTATTTTAATAAACTGTATTAAATATTTACCCAAATATATGACGATAAAGTGCGATCTAAAACGCTTCACCGCCGACCTGGATTGTGTGCAAAGCTTTTAAAAGTTCGACTACATCACCACTCAAGTCGAGAGGATATCAAGTAATCAATATATTGAGGACCATTCTAAGTCCTCGTCGTAGATGATTTTAATGTACCTTTTTTACGTGCAAAATATCCTATCATACTGGTAAATGCAAATGTATGTCCGTCATTTTGTTTTTTTATGTAACTAAGTTACTGAAAATATCTTGATAAAGGTACCCCTATCTCACACCCCCCCTACCTAGGGTACCCCTATAGCTTGCATCTCAGAGACGAATATAGTATATTATTTTGCTAGGCATCTTTTATTATGAAACTTGTATTAGCTCCCGTGTAAAATATAAAGGAGTACTGATACAAAGAAAATAATAATTTAATATATATTCATATATTTTTGAAGAAAAAACAAGACCAACAATGTGAATATTAGAAGGTAAAATAAACTTGCATTACTGTTTACTAGGCTACTAGATTAATTAAAAAAAAGTTGTATCCTATTTTCTCGTAAATTAGCCAAGGAAATCATGGCGATTAAAATTCAAAGTTTATATAAACCTGGATTTTTTTTAAATCATGATGTAAAGGATTACATTAACAATAGAAACGTTATAAATTGCTATTAACTTCATAGCTCTTCATAGGGTCGTGAGATAGTAGTAACGAAAAAAATATATTAAAATGGCTAATTTTATAGTGGGCTTCTACTAGACTAGACTAGGCCGTTTCTGGCATCCTCGTAGCTTTAGTTTATAAGTTGACGAATGTATAGTTATCTCTATTTGAACGCTTCATAAGTGCCTGTAATTTCAGTTACTCACGAGTGAATCAGCTGGTAAATCTGGTAAATAAAAGATTATTAATAATTCATATTGTACCATATTTCTGATGACAGAAAGAGATAAATCATAGCATTATTACTGGCCATATTCTGTCTATTAGTATGGCCGATTTTCCTAAACACATCGTTTTTTCAATATGATACAGATATTTCGGGTGTTTTTGTTTTTGTTCTTATGTAAGACTAGCTATCTACCACTTGGCATATGCACTAATCCTTGCTTTGAAAGAATTTTCAATGTTTTGTTCCCGTGAATTTAATAAACTTGTATTTCTTCAATGAAGAGAGGCCCTCTTTAGTAGACAATCTGCTGACTGAAGATAATTGCCACAAATTTTATAAACGCCTACTCCGTCAAAATAAATTCTACACATACAACATTTGGGAAAACATTTCATTGCTAATCTACAAAAACCGTGTCTGAATAAAATATGACAAATTGTCACAGCGAAACCCACAGGATGACAGACATAACGAAAACATGTTTTGAACGTTGTTTAATGTTGTAACACGTAGGTACGACCAATGTTTTAGAAACGACTAATTTTGCTACAAATTAAATAAAATGCTTATTCAATGGTCATAATTTATTTCTGGTATTGAGCTCATGAAGCGGTGACAGCCTTTTTTTTTTTTTTAGGGCGTCAGCCTCCTAATCAGAGGTCAGCGGTTCGAATCGAGTTATGTGCGTTTTAAAAAAAAAAATATCACTTGCTTCAACGGTAAAGGAAAACATCGTGAGGAAACCTGCACGCCTGAGAGTTCTCCATAATGTTCTCAAAGGCGTGTGAAGTCTGGCAATCCGCACATGGCCAGCGTGGTGGACTATGGCCAAACCCTTCTCATATTAGGTAATGGGTTGATCATGATGTTGATGATTTAGCCCATGTTTTAAATATCCAAGACGTACTGATCGTCTATCGTCGATCTGCCGATAGTGATGCTATGGTTCAGAGCTTTAATGCTAAATTAATAAAAAAGCTCTGATAACCTAACTTTTGGGAGTTATGTGTGTTTTTAAGCAATTTAAACAAGTTAAAGCAAGTGATCTTTATCACTTGCTTTAACGGTGAAAGAAAACATCGTGAGAAAACCTGAGAGTTCGTATTTCATATTTTTGTTCGCATAATGTTCTCAAGGACGTGTTAAGTCTTAAAATCCGCACATGGCCAGCGTGGTTTACTATGGCCAAATACTTCTCATTTGAGAGGGGACCCGTACTCTGTAGTGAGTCGGCAATGGGTTGATAATGATGACGACGATAAGAACTATAATGTATATATGCCGTAATTAAAAAAAAAACAATCTCCTTCAAAATCTTCAGGTCAAAGAATTAAGTTAGAAAAACAGACAGAGTATCGACAAAGTTAAAATAAGAAAAGGATCATACCATGACACTATTAAATTCTGAGGCTTTATTTTAAAAGTGTAGTTTTTTTACTACCACTAATAACGTAAGTTTGTTTTAAGCGATGATTTACTATCATCGCTGTGAAGTATTAGATTTAAGATAAGAATTTAAAAAAAAGTGTTTCGCGAAAAATTTCAAGCAATAAAGTTATCTAAAACTTGGTCTTTTCTAAATGAATATACCGTAAATGTTTTTATTTCTGCTCCACCCTCATAAACGATCGTGAAAATCACATTGAAACAAAAACGTGACATTAAGCAGACGGTTATATACCCAGAACCGGATTGACGAGGGTATAAAAGTTTCTCTGTTTGCTTGATGCTAGTGTTATTTGGTAGGCCAAATGTTTGTTTACCTTCTTAATACTGACACATTAGAGAAGGTAATACAAATTACTGTTTACTTTTCCGTATCCAACAAAATCGGCTTATAACGCCTAAACATTGTATTATGATAGACCTTTGTTGTATATTTTGCAAACGTTTTTCAGTAAAGTCTTTCTCTATCAATTTCCAAAATAACTATCTCACAACTAAGAAAAAAGATTCCACTTTCATAGAGAAAGTGAATAATCCCTATACTGCCTAAGTATAGGCATATTTGTTTGAGTAATAGTGTTGTTTGTATATAAGACGATCTCCGTGGCGCAGTGCGTGCGCTGTTGCATTATAAAGTTGGAGGTCCTAGGTTCGATTCCCGGCTCGAGTCTGGTCTGGTGGGAGGCTGCGGCCGTCTTTAGTTATCCCTACCATAACGACAAAGACGTTTCGCCAAGTAATATTATCGTTGCAGCACCATGTCGCGTGGAAACCAATTAGGAGTGTGGATTCCCTATACCTCTAACAGGTTAGCCCGCTACCATCTCAGACCGCATCGTCACCAGATGAGATAGCCGTCAAGGGCTGACTTGTAGTGTACAAAAAAAGGTATTAGGTATCATCATGAACAACCCATTACCGGCTCACTACAGAGCACGGGTCTCCTCTCAATATGAGAAGGGTTTGGCCATAGTCCACCACGCTGGCCATTTGCGGATTGGCAGACTTCACACGCCTTTGAGAACATTATGGAGAACTCTCAGGCGTGCAGGTTTCCTCACGATGTTTTCCTTCACCGTTGTAGCAAGGTTATTAGGTATATAAATGTATAAAAAGATTCAACGTCCTGAATACAAAAGCGTAATATAAAGGAAACTTGATAATGTATTGTTTGTAAATCTATTAATAAAAGTCGAAAGAATAAGGACAATAAACCAATATTGCGGTGGACACAGACACAGAAACAATGGCTCTCTGTCAGTCCAACAAAGATAAATTATGATCGGAAATCGGGCGTGCGCGAACGTGTAGGTAGTCAGTTGCCATTGTGATTTAAGAGTAGGGCTCTTCTCATTTTCCACAGCATTTCAACACTTCACTCACTGATGGACAAAACGCTTTACGTTTTGACCCATCATTTTCAATCGAATATCTTAAGAGATTAAAAACTAAATCAAACGATTTTTTTTAAGTTAATGAATATTTATTACGATAAAAAAGCTTGGGTGTTAATTTCTCTAACTCCATCGCTAATTATAATTCATTATTGATTATTTGAGATGGTGATTTGTTGTGTGCTTCTTCTTAGACCTGGGTGCGATTGGAACCCTCTTAGCTTTAGTTTTAAGTTGGCGAGTGTAGTTATCACCGTACCTTCACGAATAAAACCGATAGAAAATATAATATGAACGATTCATAGATTTTTAATTGATTTGATTCATTATTGGCCATTCGTACTTATGCAAGCAAAATTTCATAATTATAGGTAATTACCGAATTCAGATTTGTGTAAGTAGGTGAAATTAAAATTATTAGATAAAAAGATTAGTAAAATAATATAGCTGATAAAAGCTTAGAGTACAATTTTTTAAAACATATTCTATAATATTGATTTATCACTAAATGTCCTCTAATGTATCCCTATAGGATAAAGATCTAAATTCTGTGCTGTCTATTCTTAGCGATTGATGTGATTTTTCACAAAATTTAATTTTATGTACCAGAGAGTAACATAGGCTGGATTTATCACGGAAAATACAGGGTTCTTAACTTCAAACTTAAGTTCTTTCCGGAAAAGAGAAGCATTATTAATCAAATTATATAGTTCAGATCAGTCAATTTTATTAAGCTTAGTGACAAATTCACAATTTGCAGGAATATCTTTAAACTCAGAGAAATTAATAAGTCTAAACAAAAATGCCTTTGTTTTTCTATGGAATACACAAAGAAAAGGATAGGATTGCGTTAAGTTCAGTTTACTTTAATTTGTAAATTTAAAAATGTTAATTGCTGAGGGTTTTGGTATCCCGCAGACTATTAGAAGATGCATCATTAACTCAAGGTGATCGTGTCTTACCAATCTATCGAAGATAGTACCAATCAACAAAATTTCAACTCAATCGTACCTGAGCAAGTTGAAAAGAGCCATTTATGAAGTTAAAGGATAGAAATTTAGAAACTAAATAACAATAAAATAGTAAGCACAAAATATGCTCTGATGTTCATCAGGGTGTATCCAATTTACGGCAAAGGATTCATGAGTGCGTAGTTTACTAGCTAAATGTTTCTGACATGAGAGTCATATATAATTTGAATCATATTAATATTGTTAAGCTCGTAATTATACTGAAGGGGCCTAAATGTGACAGCTTATATGAATTAGTTCACTATGTTAAGTTGCGATGTTTAAGTATGATGAGTTATGAAGGAACATAATATTATGTATTAATGAATGAATAAATACACTTTTATAATACCACAAGATAGTAAAAACATAAAAAGTAGAAAACAACACAAAAACAATAGTAATACAATTTGGCCGCCTTATCTCTTCCAGGCAACTAAAATATCTTCTGGGTTGCAAAAATCTGCCTCCTTGTTAATCGCACATCTTATTATCATATTGCTTAATCAGTCTATAGTCGCTCAGCGTGCTATGAAGAGTGCTATGGGTATTTCTCTGAGGGATAGAATGCGTAACAAGGACATATGTAGGAGAACCAAAGTAACCGATATAGCGCAACGGTTTAGCAAGCTGAAGTTGCAGTGGATGGGCCACATCTGTCGCAGAGCCGACAGCCGTTGGGCAGATGTGTTTTTGAACGGAGATCGCTTACCGGTAAGCGTAGCGTGGTTAAGGCGTCCACCTCCTAATCAGAGGTCCCAACCGGGGGTTCGATTTTGGGCTCTAACTTTTCGGAGTTATGTGCGTTTTTAACCAATTAAAATAACACTTGCTTCATCGGTGAAGGAAAACGTCGTGAGAAAATCTGTAGGCCTAAGAGTTTTCCACAATGTTCTCAAAGGCATGTGAAGTCTGCCAATCCGCACATGGCCAGCGAGGTGGACTGTGGCAAACCCTACTCATATTTAGAGGAGACCCGTGCTCTGTAGTGAGACGGCAATGGGTCGATAATGATGATGAAGCGTATCGTAGGACAACCTGCCCGCTGGACCGATGACCTCAAAAAGATCGCTGGTAGCAGGTAGAAAGGTGGAGGACAGTGTGGGTGGCGCGCTCTTGGAGAGGCCTATTAACACAAGTGGACATCTATAGGCTGATTAAGTAAGCAAAGTAATTAATAAATAGCACTATTTTTACTCAATTTTAACTTGTTTGCGCTTTGAATCAAGAAAATAATTCTGTTAGCTGAACCTTTAATCCGAAGAGGTGCTTCGGTGATGGTTTTCCGATTCTATTAACCGCTTAACGGCTGGGAGTTGATTAACTGTCTGGGGCGGCTGAGCTAAACGATCTATAATACATCGCAGGGTTGTCTTCCATGAATCTTCTCGGGTAAATTGTTTGGAGAAACAAATAATTTTCGGTTACATGTATAAGTATTTTGTGCAATATGTGTTTGTTCGTTATTAAATTTTTCAATTTAGTGTTCATAATCATTCTATTGAGCACATTCGGAAAGCACTCTTTAAGTTTCTATAAACTATAAACTAAGCTGGATGCCAAAATTTAAACATAACAGTGAATGTTACAATCATCATCATGATCAAACCATTACCGGCTCACTAGCACGGGTCTCCTATCAATATGAGAAGGGTTTGGCCATAGTCCACCACGCTGGCCATGTGCCGATTGGCAGACTTCACACGCCTTTGAGAACGTTATGAGGAACTCTCACGCGTGCAGGTTTCCTCACGATGTTTTCTTTCACCGTTGAAGTAAGTGATACTTGAGTTGCTTAAAAACGCACATAACTTCGAAAAGTTTTGAAAAGTCGGACGGACGCCCTTACCACTGCTCGTTGCTGAATATTTAATAGTCACTTTTTAAGTTATTGAACATGCTGACTGACGTGGCTGAAAAATTACAAAAAAAAAAACATTTTAAAATCTAACTTAGAAATGAAAGTGAGCTCTGATTTTATAAAATTGTCGCTATGCAGTGGTGCTAACTTAAAAACTAATTGCACTATCAAGTTATGAGAACCGAAACTCGGAGAGAATAGTGGGGTTTTCATGCAAATCAAGCTGTTGAGTGAAATAACAAAGCGGCGCGGGAATAAATGGCTGGTCTTGCACAATCAGCGACACCTGCACCTAACAGGCCAAACGGGAAAAGAATAATACAGTTTTTTTAGCTAGACGAAAATAAACAAAGTTTAGCTGAAATGAATCATTGGTTGGGTTTGCATATAAACACACGGAGCAAAGGAATATTAAGAGTTTTTACTAACTTTATAATTGTTATTTTTGCGATTATTAGTTTTTTATTCTATGTATGATATTTCATCTTAGCTTATTATAAATAATTAAAATAAAGCTTTAAAATGTCTTCCTAAAAAACCGTCAGTTATGTTTTACGCCATGTAAGCCCTTTTTAAGGTCTCATATCATCATCATCATTATGATCAACCCATTGCCGGCTCACTACAGAGCACGGGTCTCCTCTCAATATGAGAAGGGTTTGGGTTTGGTCCACCACGCTGGCCATGTGCGGATTGGCAGACTTCACACACCTTTGAGAACATTATGAAGAACTCTCAGGTCTCATGTAGGGAATAGAAATTATTTCTATTCCTGATTATCATAAAGTACTTATTTAAACTGACAAAACCTACCTAGTTCCTTATATTAGTGTATAGATGTAAAAGTCAGTCACTCCTTAAATATAAAATAATAATTTAATATTGCCATGCTTTAGTAACGAGCGGTTTTTTGATAAAATTAAGGGAATAATTAGAAGTTTAGAACATTTCTCTATGAGATAAGTCTTATGTATTTCGTATATAGATATTAACATTACAAGATCTGCGTCATTCTGCGTCCCGTTGCTGGGCGCTTTAATTTTATAAAAAAATCATAAAGAGCTAAACTAGCCCTGAGAGCTAAGCTAACATTTTTGGGCCGGTTCCGGGAATAGTAAGTATGAACCGACCGACAAGGCATTCCTTCTACATATTTTGCCTTTAATAATGTTCTTAATCAAATGGCTGTGACATATATGAACAAATATTTTTCTGCTGTTGGCTACAGTTTTAATTAAATTCCGTTTTCGTTCCCTTTTTAGTAGTTTTTCAGCTTATTAGATTATATCGGTCTTCAGAACTATATATATGACGACCTCCGTGGCGCAGTGTGTGCGCTGTCGCATTATAAAGTTGGAGGTCCTGGGTTCGATTCCCGGCTCGAATCTGGTCTGGTGGGAGGGAGGCTTCGGCTGTGGCTAGTTACCACTCTACCAAAAAGAGTCGCCAAGTGTTCCGGCTCAATGTCGCGTCGAAACCAATTAGGAGTACGAGTCTACCATACCCTTAAAAAGTTAGCCCGCTACCATCTTAGACTGCATCATCACTATCAGTTGAGATTGCCTTCAAGGGCTACCTTGTAGTGGAAAAAAGCTATTTTAAAACTTTAGAAGACAAACTATTTAGTATACTATACTACTTAAACCCTGATAATATTTAAAAAGAGAGTTAATCTTTTTGCGTTATATTAGTGGGATGTGATAAGCTAGCACAGGCCACACATTTAAGCGGTCGGTGGTGTGCACATATATTCCACCGCGATCGGATGCCACCGGTTAGGTAGGCGGTAGGCCACGAAACCAATAAATGAATATGTAGAATTGAATGACAAGAAATTTGTGATTTTTATCATAGTCTTTCATCGATAGCTTTTTGCAATTATCTTCAGCTTTAAAAAAACGTTCAAGGGCTTGTCGATTTTTGTTTGAAATTTAAAATGGTATAAATTCAATGAAATTTGAATAGTAGAATTATGTCAAATTATATATAAATTCTTAAAATAAACGACGAGATTGATTGTGAACGTTACAATATACAAGAATATATAATATAATAGTAGACATTTGATTACATTAAAGTCGCATCCAACATTTCCTTCAGTTCTTTGTCTAGTGTCTTATAAATTAGTTAGCACATATATTTGAAAAACTTAGCTATAATAAACATAAATGAGAGCTGTGGGTTGTATAAAACCCTACACATGATAGGGTATCCCGTGGTTTTCACTTACCACCAAGTGCGATTGCAGTCGAGGACTAACTTGCAGGGTAATAAAAAGAAACCGAGACAGACCAATTCCTCTTAGTTTTTTTTTCTTCAAAATATTAAATTTTATCATTTTATACAAATAAAACTGTAACTAGTGGATTTTCTGAGATTTATAATCAAAGAATCGTGAATCATTAGCATCACCTATAGTCTATAAAGGTCCCACAGCTGGGCATAGGTCTCTTGTATCATATGAGAGGGGTATTTAAAGAATTAAAAAAAGCTGTTCTGTTGAGTGTTAGCCAGCTTAAACGATTATTTACACTTTTTAGTAATGATTACGATCCGATTGGGACAGCAAAACATGCTCTTCGTACCATGGGTCTAGACACATTCAATTAACTTACTTCAGACTTGTTTATTTCCTAACAGAAAACCTAAAATTGAAAGATTATTAATGAAGTCAAAACCTTTCAAGTTGATAGATGAATAGCGAGTGAAGATGGATAGCCAAAAATCATGCATAAAAGAACAAAACACCACGACAGCTCTAATAGTCATTCGCAGCAGTTAACTTGTTACTTGTATCAAAGTAATTTACGTAAGTAGTAATTTCACAGGAATTTAGTGTTACTCTATTTCCTTTTTACTAGCTTTTGTTTCGTTTAGTATTCTTTGCGGTTCAGAAACGCGTCATCGTTTCCGGCAGCAAAATAGACGCGGCCGAAGCCTCCACCGACCACCAGACTGGACTTTGCCACATTGGTGGATATAACCGTTGACCACAAAACACACTTTGCAAGATAAGTCAATAATAAAGAACTATCACCATACATAGTATCACCATGGAGAAGACGGTAATGGGTTTCATTGAACACCTTAGTTAACTACCTCTTAGGTTCTTATTATATAGATCCTGTGAGATATTGAATGCCAAATTGTGATCAAATTTGGTAATAGAGCCAGCCAGGCCTTTTTTTGAAAACAAAACTTTCTAATGAATAGATTAATAATATTAATAGATTAATAATATTAATAGATTAATAATATTAATATTGGTAAAGAGATTATTTTCTGTTAATTTGTTCCGATGAACTTTCTTGTATGTCGCGTACTTTGATCTCGAATCAAACTTGAAATATATGTATAGCTGGCTACGTAATTCAAACGGAATTTTGTCAAGCTTTTTCGAACGCTGCGAATCAGCTAAGTAGGAAGTGCTCTTAAATTTTTGAGTGGCACAGAATGTAGATGTCGATTTCAGCGAAATAAAAAGAAATATATTTTAGTATACCGCCAAGAAACCAAGAAAGAATAATATATTACATTCTTTTTAGGTAACTGTTGAAACTGTAAATTACTAATACTGTATATCACTTATAATTAAAGTTGGTATAGGTGATATACAATTTACAAGAAATACCATTATATTGTCAATAAATACGAGAAGGGTTTGCTCAATATGAGAAGGGTTTGGCCATAGTCCACCACGCTGGCCATGTGCGGATTGGCAGACTTCACTCGCCTTCGAGAACATTGTAAAGAACTCTCAGGCGTGCAGGTTTCCTCACGATGTTTTCCTTCACCGTTGAAGCAAGTGATATTTTTTTTTTTTTTAAAACGCACATAACTCCGAAAAGTTAGAGGTGCGTGCCCGGATTCGAACCGCCGACCTCTGATTAGGAGGCTGACGTCCTAACCACTAGGCTATCACCGCTTAAGTAGGTAGGTGTTATACATTAAAATGAACTCAAATAGATTTGAGTCTAATTTAAATGGATTTCTTATCCTTCGTTAATACAAAGCCCCGAGCGTCAATTGATTAAGTCTTAACTTCCACAACCTTCCGACCTATTAAATGCTCAATGTTCTAAGCTTTCGATCTGTAATAATTGAAAGAGTGATTATAGATTTCGCTCGCTCTTTGCTCAACAGTTATGAACTCAACAAAAACTAAATAGAAATATAAATATATTATATATTTCAGATTGCATACAGTTGCGGAACATTACGAAAAACTAAAACGGAAGCATGGAATCAAAAAGTAGTATATGATAGCGGATATATATATATATATATATATATATATATATATATATATATATATATGTATATAGATATAGATATAGGCTTAGAATGTCTGCTACTGCTGATGGAACATTTAGCCAAGTTTGATATTGGTGTGAAGCCGAGAATTGGTAATATAGCTTATTTTTGTAACACTACGATATTTATCTCAAATTGTATGACGATCACTGCGATTTAATAACCAAGCCGAACATAAGCAAGAAACGAATAGAGAAAAACAGACACACTTTCACTTAATATAAGTATGGATTAAAATACTGCCCCATTTACTTGGGCACTGTAAAACGTGATTCCTATTCATTACGCGTCTCGTAATAAATCGACATAATGACAGGCGTTTCATTTGTTTTCCCTTTGAAAAGAAAATGTGCCGACGCAGTGTCCGCCCTGTAATTTGTCCAAAGGGCCAATCTTCGCTTATTGGCGGAATATTTTAACAAATCGGCAGAACTTGTTTAAACGTCAATGGATACTTTTCATGTGAAGATTCAGAAAGTGTGTTATAAAAAACTAAATAATTACAAAAAAAAGGATCAAACTGTATTCATATTAGATTTTTAAAAACAAGTTTTCTCATTGTTATATCACTATGTATCGGAAAGAGTATTCGTTTAATATTGGCTATAATAGTATTTTAGTGGTTAATAGTATAGTAATAGCAAATAAATTGCTTTAATATTATGTATTTCTTGTTGTTCTCTTTTTCCATTCAATATGTATGCAATAAAATGGTATAAATAAATAAATAGCATACTAAAAATTAAATTAGTCTATACCCATGACTGGTTCAGCTATTTTGTTTTGATTGATTATTCAAAAATAAAGAGATAAAAGAGAAAATATTTTTAATAGGAACAATAATACAAGAAGCTTAAAAACACATGAAAACGACGAATCTGCAGAAGTATAAACTGTATTGCGATCCTAGGGGAACTGTGTGTTTCCTCGAAAAATAAAAACATACATGCGAAATCAAATTATAATGTTGATTAGGATTGTTTCCAAGGAGGATAATAATTAATAATTCAAATAACTAAACACATTTTTACTGTTATGAAACCTTTCAAAAATCAATAACTAAAGTTAACATAAATAATAATAATACCTATGAATTTTACTAACGTAAAATTGTTTAAAATTGGTAACTTGCCGGTGTTATGTAAAATAACTCTACAAAAACGATTAAAGTTTAATGGATGGGATGGGATAAAAGGAAGAAAACCACTTAGCTCGTCATTTACATTAACCGTCTCATTAGCCGCAACTGCGTCCCAGTGTACTTTCAGTGTAATTATTATAACCGCAGTATGAAGGATACTTTTGTTAGGGACAAAGGGATACCATAATGTCTTATGGAGACGCTTGATGGTACGGACGCAGGTAAGAAACTGTTTCATTTCATTGAAAATAATGTTCAATTAAACTTAATTGAAAACAAACGCGAAAGGATTACTTAGTATCAAGGTAATGAATAAAAATTAAGAAAATTAAATAAATTATCTATTTAATATATATATTCACTCAGTAGGATTTTCTCAGTTAGAAAGAGATCATCTTATAATGCTGTTTTGTTTACAATTGTTAATTTGTGTTATTGACAGTGACAGAAGATAACCAGCCTCTTAGGTTTTTACCGCAGCTAATATTCGGAGATACCGGGTTTTCCTAAGTACACTGGAATATAAAAATGGTGACAGATTTTTTTTTAAAAACCATGACATTTGTTATATATATATAAATACATGAACCATAAATATATATATATATATAGATACGATTCGATTATACTAAAATATTCAAATAAAAATTTCAATAATATAATTATTAGCCAAAACATTTGGCAAAACGACAAGGCACCGGAATTAACAAATCGTTTGGCTTCCCTCAAGTCAATAACCTTACTGAAGGAATGTAGTGTTATCGGAATAATTACCCGTCTAGTAAAAGAAACCTCTGGAAGCAATAAAACCTTACCAGGACCACGATATTCCATGGGAATGGAAGAAAGATGGCAAGAATAAACAGCATTTTTCGGGCGCATAATCCGTCACAATCTGGACTTTATAATTACTTTTCATCAGGCATGATAGTCGTCCAAAGTAAGTATGCTTGCAAAGCCGTGCACGTGATTGAAGTGATATTTCTTTACATTCCTTTCACTTTACACTCTTCCTATACTGTTCTACATGCAAAGCCATATTGAGCCGACGCCTGCTTTTATGATCTATCTCATTCGTCGAATTCGTCGTGCAAGAGCTGAACGTGAGACGACAGTGAAACATGTTCGTCAAAAAATATCCAATCGCCCCTGCCTTAGAAGTTTCACGTCAAAAATTCAGTGACACTATCATTTAAATTGTGAACAAAAAGTTAAGTATAAATCCAAATAACTTCATCAAGGAATTTCTTAACTGGCACATTCATTTTTAACGCCGCACTGTAGTTAAATTGAGAGCTTGGAATAACGAACAAACTTAGTTCACAGTGTCGCCCTTTTGCTCGATAACTTCAATAATTATTTCGAAAGACGTCTTAAGCTTATTCTTCGTAAAATTAATTTTGTTAGTTAGTTTGATTCAATTCAAACAAAAGTAATTTTGCAACTCAATACAATTACAATGTTTCTATTTCCTATCAATAATAGGCTTCGAGGTTTCACCTGCGTCCGCTTTGGGCACAGCGGGCTTTAAACCCATTACAAACAAAGATTCTTTCGATTAACTAACTTTGACATTCTCATCCAAAAATAACATCCAATAATCACATTTGCCAAATAAAAACAACAACGCAGCGTAAGTAATCTACGTCCACCAATTCATAGTGTACTTTTACTTAAATATAAAAGGGTATATATCATAAACAATACAGAAATACTTCATTTAGTACAGCGCCATTTGCAGATATTAATTTTTATAATTACAAACATTTAATAGCCAACACCGACCGGTGGTAAACGGGCTAGGCGATATTGTCTGCTCTGGGGCGGGGAGAAGGTCGCTCGATGTAAACACAAGCGTTTCATACTAATGACTCCACGTTTCGCTTAACAAATTAAATGGTCGCAAAAAAGTCGCAATTTCAGGAAGTCATTCATTTGGCCTTTTTAATCCCACGACAAAAGTTGTGTGTTAAAAGTTTGACTCAAAAAGCGCTCAAAGTTAATTGAAGGAGGAGAGTTAAAAGTGTAAAAGTGTTAAGTGTTTTTGTAATGAACCGCCATTGTGGCTAAACGAAGAATCGAACAGAAGATAACATGTATCTTTATAACGATTATCTTCATCAACCTGCCTTACTTATAACCTTAAGACTTCCTCTCTGATAGAAGTGAGGGTTTTAAGCCATGAACGTCATATTGTACGAATTATTGTCTTATCATAACGGTGATAATTAGGTTCTGATCTAATTATTTATTGAACCAGAAATTCGCAATGTATTCAATAATAAAATTAATTTAACTCGTTGAATTTAAAAGCCAGTTACTGAGAAAACAATAGGGGTACGGGAACAGACAAAAACAAAACAAATGAACTGATAGGGTTTCTTTAAGTGTTTTAATTATATGAGGGGTAAACGTATAAAAATTAATCTCTTAAGTTGGTATATAACAGATTGTTTAAAAGTATAGTAAAGTTTTATCACTTTTTAAAGCCCTGACGGTTACATCTGAAATTCATAATTTTTCTTTTCAATTATTTGGACCGTTAATGATTACGATAAACTAGAGTTACAATTTCAAAGGCGCGACCTCTTTTAAATGAAAACATGCCATGAAAGTCGACCGTCGCTGCTGCAGTATAGAAAAAATGAGTATTGCTTTGCTCTGTGAATACGTTGGCCCAGAACTGCTTTTTAGGTATGCAACTTATCTCACAGGTTGATATTGACTTCGCCCACAATTACGTGTTTTTCACAAGAAGAAATCTTCAAATATTATTACGCGAGGGTTGCTACGAGTTTAGATACGATTCTCGTGCCCGACAGTGTCGATAATAAAACCAGGTAATCACTGCCGAATATTCACGAAGTCTATATAGATTGATATTTAAATTAATTGTTTCTCAATGCCAAACCGACCTCCGACCTCCGTGGCGCAGCGCGTGCGCTGTTGCATTATAAAGTTAGAGGTCCTGGATTCGATTCCCGGCTCGAGTCTGGTCTGGTGGGAGGCTTCGGCCGTGCTAGTTACCACCCTACTGACAAAGACGTGTCGCCAAGCGATTTAGCGTTCCGGAACGATGTCGTGTAGAAACCAATTAGAAATATGAGTTTACCATACCCCTAACAGGTAAGCCCGCTACCATCTTAGATTGCATCAACACTTACCATCAGGTGAGATTGCCGTCAAGGACTAACTTGCAGTGGATAAAAAAAAAAAGCTAACGTGACTTTTGTAAGAAACATTATTGACTAGAGTAGGTAGTTCTTAACACTCTAACTGTTCGGTCGTTCAAACTTAGACACAAATTATTTTAAGCATTAGATACAAATGGTTGACTATCACTTTTAAATGATAGTTTTTTGTTAAATTAGATTTTATTTTGTAAATGACAATCTTTAAATATTATTACGAAAGTTGCTACGAGTTTAGATACGTTTCTCGTGCTCGATAGTGCCGATATTAAGACCAAGTAATCACAGCCGAATATTCACGAAGTCTATAACAGTTCCGTATAGATTAATACTTAACTTAGTGGCTTCTCCAATGCTAAACTAACGTGTTTGTTGTAAGAAATATAATAGACTAGAGTAGGTAGTTCTTAACACTGTATGATAGTCCAAACTTTCAGATGCAAGTTAAGCTTTAGATACAAATGTCTGACTATAACTTTAAATAGAACAGTTTTTTGTTATATTAGATTTTATTTTGTAATTGACAATCTTTAAATATTATTACCTATAGTGCCCGATAGTGCCGATATTAAGACCAAGTAATCACTGCAGAATATTCATGAAGTCTATAACAGTTCTGTATAGATAAATACTTAAATTAGTGGCTTCTGCAATGCCAAACTAACGTGACTTTAGTAAGAAATATAATTGACTAGAGTAGGTAGTTCTTTACACTTTAAATGTTCGATCGTTCAAACTTTCAGTTGCAAGTTAAGCATTAGATACAAATGTCTGACTATAACTTTTAATAGAATAGTTTTTTGTTATATTAGATTTTATTTTGTTTCTGTCAATAAGACGTCCATAATGTAAATAAATATAGAATAATTACTATATTTAAAAAGTGGATATTGATTACGAGGCTGACAATAGTGGTTAGGGCGTCAGCCTCCTAATCAGAGGTCGGCGGTTCGAATCCCGGATTCGGAGTTATGTGCGTTTAAAAAAAAAAATCAAATATCGGTGAAGGAAAACATCGAGAGGAAATCTGCACACTTGAGAGTTGTCCATAATGTTCTCAAAGGCGTGTGAAGTCTGCCAATCCGCACATGGCCAGCGTGGTGGACTATGGCCAAACCCTTCTCATATTGAGAGGAGACCCGTGCTCTGTAGTTAGCCGGTAATGGGTTGATCATGATGATGATGAATTAATATTATAATATTATATAATAGAATAATTCCATACAGATGATTTGATCCTACAACTGGAAGGTAACCGTAGTCAATTCTGTGTACGAGTTCAAGAAACTACATTAGTATATAATGTTGCCGTATGGACCATCGGCAACTCGAAGCTTAGAACTTAAGTCATTTAACTCCAATGGTTTGACCATTCAGTTTAATGTGCCTTAAGGCAAAAGTTACAGTCCCGACAGTAATTTTATCATGAAATGAATAAACATTCCATTAAGGTTTACGTACTGGGGACTGGGTGCGCGTTGTTTGCACGCTATTCCCAAATACCGGCTTGCAGCAATTTGGCATTTCGCCCAGCTGTAAATCATCAAGCACGTAAGCCGATCTGACATAGGTAGCCTAGGTTAGACCGCCGAGACTAAATTTAATAGAAAGGTATAGCTCTAATATAATGTTGTAGCTACAGTAAGCACTCTCTTTAACACTATCATTTTATTATACTCTACAAATTAGCCCTTGACAGCAATCTTACCTGATGGTAAGTGATGATTGCAGTCTAAAATGGTAGCGGGCTAATCTGTTAGGGGTATGGTAAAGCCACTCCCACTTGGTTTCTACGCGACATCGTGCCGGAACGTTGAATCGCTTGGCGACATGTCTTTGTCGGTAGGGTGGTAACTAGCTAGGCCGAAGCCTCCCACCAGACTAGACTCAAGCCAGGAATCGAACCCAGGACCTCCAACTTTATAATGCGACAGCGCACCCTGCTCCACGGAGATCGTCGAACACCCTACCAATGAAGTGAAATGAAATGAAGTAACGCTAAAGGATTCTAACTATTTAGGATTCTAATTATTAAGGTTCATTGGATACAGTGAATTGACTGACAGATGGATGGATCGATAGCGGAGTTAGTTTTTACTTATGTCGATTATTTATACCTTAATATACTATATGGATATTATATCTATTTGAAGATGTTAGCCTAGTGGCTAGGAAGTCAACCTCATAATCAGAGGTCAGAGGTTTGAAACTGGGCACGTACCTATAACTTTTCGGAGTTATATGCGTTTATAAGTTATTAAAATACCACTGGCTTCAACGGTGAAGGAAACATCGTGAGGAAACCAGCACGCGTGAGAGTTGTCCATAATGTTCTCAAAGGCGTGTGAAGTGTCCATCTGCACATGGCCAGCGTGGTGGACTATGGCCAAATCCTTCTCATATTGAGTTGATTATAATGATGATGATAATGATAATGATACTATCTGGTATTTACTATAATAAACATCTGAAATTATTAATAAAACTCCGAGATGATTGTTCAAATACAGGATAAAATGTGCTATATTAATATACATATATATTGTAAACATATAATTTGTAAAAGAGATACCAGTATCATTCTTTCTCAGTCTCTAGAAGCCAAAGCTGGAAAGACTTACCTTCTCATTCGACTAGAGTATTCACGCACGCTAATGGTGGTTAACGAGAATTATTAATTAGTAATAAGTGATAATAATCAGGATCAACGGCTTAACCTCTCTCAGTCACGACGATAAACGGTATACCTTTCTTCATAACTCGGGGCTGGTACAGAACGTTAGACAGAAAAATACCAATATCGAAATTAAGGTCCCAGAAGAGTTATTACCACTATTTTACAGATGTCGAACTGTATATTAATATTTTGTCGGAGAAAAGAAAAAACACTTTTAGGAGCCGTAAACAACTCGAGGCTGACCTACTGGATATTAGGGGCTCTGTCTATCCCCCGAACAATATTAAATTCTCGAGGTAACGTGAGCTATTACGCGGGTCTCTTCACAACATTTTACCCGTGACTCAGTATGTTATGTTACCCAGTAGGTTTTTTTTGGGGGCTTAGTCATTAACAAAATGTTGTTAATTTCCTTCTTCTTTGCGGCCGACTTCAAAAAGAGATAATATGATGGAGGATACCAATCCGATAATGATATTATTCTTTTATTTTAATATCCTTTTCAAATTATTTTATGCAGATTTGAACTATGGTTCTTCTTCGTCTTTACACACTTTGCAGAGCGGTCGTGGTCATCACGAATCAATGTCTTTGAGACCAGATGTTATGCGCCTCACAAGCATTCGCCACTTCCCTCTGCTGGCCGAAAGTCTGGTGCACTCGTGCAAAGGACCACCCAGAGTAGTTTTTATCTTATCGGTCCATCGCATGGGTGACCTTCCTGCCCCTCTGGTGCCCTCCACCTTACCCTGCACGACAAGACGCTTGATGAACTTCGGTTAGAGAGAATTAATTTCACTAATCATTCCCAATCGCTGCCATAGAAATGTGAAAATCTTTGTATTAGTATTTAAGCTATTTCAGCTCTTCTTTTAAACTTCAAACAATAACAGTAAAAGAAGGGTTTTCACATGTTAGTTTTCTAGTTTCTGGAACTGGAACAATCTTTGCAATTTTCATCATTCAGTTAACCTAAGCGAAATTGATCCACATAATTTCAGGGTAAAATGCTAAGATGCGGAAGAGCTAAAGATTAGTTCAACCATTTCCAATTGCTCTGGTTGTTAGGCGGCACTAGAAATTATGTATTATTTTCCTATTTCGATCAATTACTTTTTTTTCCTATTTTTATCAATTACTTTTTTATTAAGAAAATTTCAACGTAAAATGGTTCTTGAAATACGGACTGTATTTGCTGGCTGACAGATCAATGGCGGCGTAGTCTTAGTTATGGGCTCCCGTTGGAATGCTCAAGGTACGGAACCCTAAAGTATTCTCCCCATCGATCCAATTGAATAAAAAAGTATTTGCTACGAGAACTTTGACGATGTAATTTTTATTGCCTACTTTCAAGGGTTAATATTTACCGAATTTTATGGTTTATTTGAGATTTTTCCTTAACAAATATTTGCAGTTATGAGTTAACCATCGAGCTTTAGATCCTCTTCATAATATGAATAACGTGAAGAGAAAGGTTGGATTATAAGGGAATCAATATTATAATATTGCTTGCTTGCAAATAGCCCGCATAATGATGTAACATTCCCGTACTAAGCCCTGAAGATGTTCATAAATTATGAGCCTTTTTTATTATATATAGCGCATCAGCTTCGACGGGTTCATGTCTACATTTATTTGTGGT
The DNA here is from genome assembly GCA_928268935.1 of Lasiommata megera. Taxonomy (NCBI): domain Eukaryota; kingdom Metazoa; phylum Arthropoda; class Insecta; order Lepidoptera; family Nymphalidae; genus Lasiommata; species Lasiommata megera. The sequence goes on along the minus strand of OV743315.1, from coordinate 12,965,026 downwards.
AGTTTCGTATTAACCTGTTACTTCAAGTAGATTAGGTTAAAAAATAAGTGATTTTCATTCTACTTTTTATGTATTTTTTTCCCAATTTACAAATATTTGAAAAAGTAAAATGGTACAGTGAGAAAAGTAATAAAATCATAAATCAGAGGAAATTAAGTACACCAAAAAAATATATAAACGTATGACGCTATAAACGTATTAAAGCTATCACGTCTGTAATCTTATATTATAGACGTTATAGCGTTAAGTGATGTAAAGTTTAATACAGTGCAACCTCGATATAACAAATCGGAGGGGAACAAGAAAATATTCGTAATATCAAGTAATTCGTTGAACTGAGCGATGATGATGATAGATTGGTCTAAATTCGTTATAAAGAGGTAAAAGAATAGTTTTATTCACCTCAATATTACGTACTTATCTTGTTATAGCGAACAACTTCTACTAATATTTATAAGTATTTGCTATGTATTCAAAAACAATTAGGTAGATAATAATTTTTTTTTCTTACATTAATAATCAAAAACAATTAACAATGTGGTTATATAGTAGCTTAATCTCAATTTTGTTCATTGATTAGAATAAAAGTCATTGATAGTTGTCTGTTTACCACCGGTATGAGTTATGACATCCAAAGCGCAATCTAATTTCGTGATGGATTTCACTACATCGTCACTCAAACATCACAAAACATGAATCACATTATAAGATTAAGAGTTATATTATTGGTGGAAACTTTATATAAAGGTTTTGGGTTGGCAAAATTCGTTAATTAGAGGTATGAATAGTTGAAAATTGATAGTTGAAAATTCGTTATAAAGAGGTTGTACGCAAAGAATGTTCGCAATGTAAAGGTATATTTTATATTGACTCTTATGGACAATTCAAGGGGATTACGAAGAATTTGTTAAATCGAGGAAGTCGTTATATTGAGGTACGTTATATTAAGGTTGCACTGTACTTAGATATTTTTTTAAAAGGAGTAATTCTGTCATAAAATTTTTTTCTTATTTTAATGGCGCACGTCCTAGAAGCCCACAGTCGGCAATATTTTTTCCGCCATGTTCAAAAATCATTGTCACATTTCAACCAATTTACACCAAACCATAATGCAATGCAGTTACTTCTAGTATTAAAACAATATATGTGGTAATAGGCAGCGTAGGTAGCTTCAGTAAGTAAGTAGGTAATGAGTTTCTGCAGGATAACGGTATTGTTCAGGTATTGATTGCGATTTTGGTTATGACATTCCGAATCAATATACAATTTGTTTTAGCCTAAATTAATATTTAAATCTTTATTACTATTTAATTTCATTTTATTAATTGATTTCATAACTCTTATTTTAAGTTGACATTATTGTTTTTTCGTTGTAAGATTTTTGTTGCACGCCTTTTAGGCAGAATGTGTTAGGCTACCCTTTAATCTTAAGATCTTGATATGAATGTACCACTTTCATGCAATAAACGAATTTGAATTTGAATTTGAGGTAGGATCGCTCACACAGCGGGATTGCTCCTATTTCTTCTGAATCGAAAAGAGGAATTTGCAAGTACATAATCAATCTTATTTATAAAATTTTATTTGAACAAAATAATTATTGTGATCTAACAATAATATTACATAGTGTTGCGGACTTTATTGTCCTTAATTAATTATGTTTACAATAAACATGCTGTACATTCTTTTTTGTTTATAATTATTTTGTTAACTTAGAGATGCCCATCTTTAACTATCATCGTCTCTGAATTGGTTCCACATATGTTTTGAACCAATTTACGGACACTTAATGAATAAACCACTTTTCCCTTCCTCATAAATTACTCCGTCTATTGGTGAAAGCTTTGAATGAAGATCCGTTTAGTAGTTTTTGAGTTTTGTCGCGTCCAGAGAGACAGACGCGTAAAATTGTCTCCTAAAATAAAAAAGGCTTAGGCCGTAATCCACGCTGACCAAATATGAATTAATAGACTTCACGCCTTTTATGCATTATGGATGCATCACGCAATTTCCACACGATGTTTTCCTTCAAACTTAAAGCATGTTATACTTACTTGCTTTAAATGCACAACTGTGAAGAGATGAACATTCGTCCAGAGATAGAACTCAGTGCTTCCAAAAGGGATAGGGAAGGGTAAAAAGTCTTATCCACCAGACATAGCAGCTCACAATGGATCCCACGAAACGGAAAAATACATCAAAGGAGACTAGGGCGACGAAATCAATATCCATTTTCAGAAATGGCCCCAAATGACCTTGATATGTTGACAATGGAAATGGGCCTTTGCCCAACATTAAAATATTTTAGGCTTAGTGGTATTTGCCTGGGTAGTCTAATACTTAGCTTGTTCAGCTTGATCGTGAAATGCTAAGTTCAAATTCAAATTTTCAAATTCAAATTCAAATTCAAATACTCTTTATTCAAATAGTCCTTTAAAAGGCACTTTTGACGCGTCAATAATTTACATATTAGTGATTTAATGGTGACTTAAAAATAAAGCTATGAGGGTTCCAAACGCGCCCCGGTTAAGAAGAAGCCCACAGCAAACTTAGCCAGGTAAATTTTCTTTTTCTTATCACCATCTCACATGCCACTTAAAACTTTGTTAAGAGCTATCTTCTTGCGAAGTATCTTAGTAGCAGCCTTAAGTTAAGAAATTGGCCAAATCCACCCCATGACTCTTAAAGAAATGTGATCGTTTTTCGGTTCGAGTTTTGGTGCAGGCATTGATGGGAGCGGCCGTGGCTAGTAACCACCTTACTCGTAAAGACACATGATCGGTTATAATACCGCTTATAAACCGATTAGATTCTGTGCCATTTCATAGGTCCGCCGCTTTTAAGGGGAAGGGGAACTTTTCAAATACGCTGCCTGTAAAATTTGGAATGATCTTCCGCCACCTGCCCGGCGTTTGAAATCTTTGTTTTCTTTCAGACATTTTATAAAAAAGTATTTATTGGAAACACAAAAACTGTGAAATGAAAGATCTTATCAAATTAGCCATAAAGCCAACCAATTTTCCACCAAACACGTACTCACGCACACGCGCACATACCCTCACACACTAAAGGAGCACTTTCCCAGTCACTCCGTGATATCAGCATGGGTTATGCCTGAAAATCAGCGCTGCAGTTAATTTTGACGCAGCATCAAGCTGAGGCAGCGCCCTGTTCAGCCAATGTCTAGATACATACGTTTTTAGATGAGATGTACTTTTTTCTTTTAAAGGCTGAATAAACGCAATTTTGATTTTGATTAAGAGTTCAGCCAGCAACGCACCGGTGGCTCACTGGAGCTGCAGATGCTCATCATGGCTGTAATCACTTCACATCAAGTGAAATGGCTGCTCGCTTGCTGGCGATGTAAGTATAAAAAAACGGTTTCTTTTTGCCATTTTTTAGCTAGTTCAATAATGACATTGATTGACACTAGAAAAAATTGTAATTGCAAAAGTGCGCAATAAGAATTATGTCCCGAATTATCGGAGAGTGAATAATGTTATAATATTATAGCCAATTCTGATATCCCGAGACCTTTACTTCCTGGAGAAGGTACAACAATAAATCAAGCACATACGTAGATAGCGTCATTAAATGAAATGATACAAGATTCAGATCATAATGAAAGTTAGTTTTACTCGAAAGAACTTGAATGCGGACTAATAAAGCGAATTTCGTTCGTCTTGCAAGTAACTTCAACTGGAAATCCATTGATATTAGGATTTATCTCGATGCGCGCTCTCTTTTAAGCCAAATCTTCAGTAGTTTGTGGGAATTTATCGAAAATAGCGTTTTATTCGTAGTTGCGAACATAACGATCCACTCTATTTCATTAGTATGTTTTTTGTAGTGTGCTCTCAGAAATACGTGAGATATATATCTCTAAATATATAAGATATAGGTGATTTAATATTATGGTAATATCCATTAGACCAACTTTTTGAGTGCAAACAAAGAGCCAAGAACTTAGAGCGAATTTAATAAGAAACTTTCATGAACAGTCACTAGGTAACTTATAGAAGTCTGAAAATCCACGAAGAGAGTTAAACATGAATTTATGTAAACCACGGATATAAGGACAAAGAGACTTGAAAATATAATTAAAATAAATTATTACTGTTATTATTTAATAACAATACATTTAGAATTTAAAATTAAACAATTTCCGCACGTTGTCACAAACACGTTACGGTTAATTCGTACATGCCGTCTATCATCTATAACTAGCACAGAATGTTTACCTGAACAGTTGAAATCAGTTTGTTACTTTATTTGATGGCATTAAGAAGCAATTATTATCCACCTTTGCTTCCCTATACACATGCTCAATACAAAAGTGGTTTTCAACATGTCCAATTCCGAATTGTGAAATAACCATTGCAGCCGAAATTCTTCCACGATTCATCGAACAATTCACTGCCAGAGAGCTATTGTACGCATTCATGTCCACCGCAGTATTGGTTTCGCTGTCGAGCCATTGAACCAAAATTATTGTTTAGTCATTTAAATTAGCAAACATTTGTACGAATTTTTTTAACGAAATGGGAAGATGAGTAGAAGCAATAAAATAAATCTTTAAATAATTTAAAAAAAATGTGGTGATAGCTTTGTGATTAATACTTTAGCCGTATTTTCGAGGAGGCTGAACTCGATCCTCGGCAGTCATCTCTAACTATTACGAGTTAGATTCGTTTTTAATTCACGTTTCAATAACAAATAACACTTGGATTTACGGTGAACGATAATATCATGAGGAAATAAGCATGTCTGTAAGTTCTCCATAGTGTATCGTCTCAAAGATCGTGAAGTCTGCCAATTAGCCCTAGGCGTGATAGAATACGCAAACCGAGGAGATTCGACGGATTGACGAATGGGCTAATCATGATGATAGATAAATAATTGTAAAAGACGGAAAAGATTATAATATTATTAGAATTACTCGTAAGATAGTTGATTTTGACAGTGGGATGTAAAATAAAAAAAAAAACCGAACGCTCTAGAAATTACTCCGTGACAACCAATCTTGCAGAATTTAGCAGACCGGGCACCGTTTTGTTGCAAAAGTAACGATCATAACTCACTCGGTGGTGTTTTATAAACATCGTTATAAAGATGCAGTTAAAGATTAATTAATTAATACTAATTATACTTCTAATTTAGTATCGCTTACCATTTTTATGCCTGCTTGAATTATTTTCGCCTCAGGTTACTTGTATATTATACTGTAATTAATGTTTTTTTTAATTTATTTATCAATGTATACCATCCATAATTCTAAATTCATTCGGATATAATACAAACAGTATTAATTCTTTTTACGGCTTATATTCTAAATTGATGGCATTATACTTTTTTTTTAGGAATATTAAATAGATCTGAGTTTTGCCAACTCCTTTTGCGGAAAAAGTCGCGGAAATCAGTGAAATCTGTCAGTTCTATTAATAACAAGCTCATGCTCTCGACTTCGTTAGCTTAGATCAAGGATTTTTAAGTATTTTGTAAGTGTAGCTTATTCCATATTTCATCCCTATTCTCCTTATCGCTCTCTTAAGGTTTGCTTTGGAAAACTAGAGCTAGATATAGCATCCTTTAATCCATTTTTCGAAAATCTCTGGAACTAATTTAGCCTATATGTTAATCGAGGATTATAATCTTTCTCATTGAAAATTTCGCCCAAATTGGTTCAGTAAATTTGGTATAACGGAACATAATATTTTAATTCTTGTTGTTATTTATATCTTAAATTTTACCTTTCAACAGTGGTAACATATATAAATATATATATTGTAATATGCATACGGAAGCCTCAAATTTTGCAAGAATATTGATAAAAAAATATAAAAATAATCAAACGTTTACTCTCGCGTGTAAAGCGGTGTGCAGTGCTGGGTTTTATACAGTTACTTTAATATTTAGCTCTTGGTAATAAAAAACGTTACAATTAACACAACTTTAAGTATGAAGTCATTAATTAAAGCAGGCCTTCACTCTTTTACAACAGAAAAGGCAGTCGTTAGCTGAAATTTTTATTTTGATTAATGTCAAACACTCTGTTTTACTAGTCTTAAAAAATTTTTCATTTCCTTCCCAGAATTCATTACGGGGATTCGTTACACTTTCAATTTACTCTGTAATTGTAAGAAATCAAGAATACAATCAGCGTTTTTAAAGAGCATCAGCTTATAAAAAGAGTTATGGACCATGGTCTCGTCTACTTACAATTAATTTCCTTTTCATAATCCATGTTTCATAAAGAATAAAGGAGGTATAGCGTAACTTATACAATACAAAATGTCTATAAATTTACTCCATCTGATTTACTGCGCCCCGCTTATGGAGGTCGGTTTTTTGCGGAAGAAAAGGTAAACTCTTTGTAACGCTGTATGCCAACTAAAAGCTGTGACCTACTAAATATTTGGGGTGGAAACTCTTTCTTACAAAGTCTATTATAATATTATTATCAGCTGTAGTGAAGAAAAACACGTTTTTATCCGACGCGACGACTAAAATATATTATAAATTATAAGAATACATTTGACGGAGTCATGTAAATGCTGGAAAATCTTTTGTACTCTGTGACGCATGAACGCTTCTGTTGTCGGAATCTAAAATAGTCTACATCCCTAGCCAGAGTGTATGCCATAAATGTACTAAACTTCATTTAAATCCATTCATTCATTTAGTAGTTCTGTTGTAAAGTGAGGCCGAGAAACAGTCAAATGGCCAAATTATTAAAATTACAATTAAGACATTCAGTTGATTTTGAACTGTCCTCTAATTCTATTTTTTATTTTTTTTAATACACTACAAGTTACCTCTTGACGGCTATCTCACCTGGTGGTAGGTGATGATGCTGTCTAGGATGGTATCGGGCTAACCTGTTAGGAGTATGGTAACCCACGCTCCTAATTGGTTTACGCGACATCGTGCCGGAACGCTAAATCGCTTGGCGACACGTCTTTGTCGGTAGGGTGGCAACTAGCCACATCCGAAGCCTCTCGCCCTACCAGACTCGAGCCGGGACTCGAATCCAGGACCTCCTACTTTGTAATGCGACAGCGCACGCACTGCGCCACGGAGGTCGTCAATTTAGGGCATTTTTTTTAAATCATAAACTGAAAACATTAATTTTATGCAGAAGAGACCTTATTCAGCCCTTAATGAAGTTGTCACGGTAGGTAAATGTGGTTTAGTGTACTGTGAAAATATATAAATACACTAGAAATTCAACTACGAAATATAGAATAGAATAAATCTCTACTGACATTTCTTTTGTTAGCTAAGCGTAAGCTTTGGTTGTATACCTCCGTTCCTGAATTCAAGTTTCGGGAAATTTGGCAATTTGCCCGGCCGCAAATCATCAGTATGCACGGTACACTTACTAGAAAACTTAAATTATACCGGTTATATTCCAGATTAGCCGCACTTTGTGTTGAGTTTTGTAACGAAATAGTAACAACAGACACTTGTTTTCTTGGTGCTATTTTTTTCAATCCTACCACCGATTCAAAATTCAAAATAGTATTCAATAAGTAACAGTATTCATGTAAACTTTTATAATATAATATTTTTTTTATTGAGGTACTGACGTAGATAGTGATAGCTACATGCGTTAACTTAAAACTAAAGCTAGGAGGGTTCCAAAGGTCTGCAGGCCTGGTCTTCAAAGCGCCCAGGTCTGAGAAGAAGACCACAAGAAACTAAGCCAGTTTTGTTTTGTTATCACCATCTCACATAGTCATCCAATGGCTTATTCAATAACTACTAAGTACATAATCCTTTTTAATTAAGACTAGTAAGTATACTTAAGTGTGAAGTCTGCCGATTCGCACATAGCCAGCGTGGTGGACTATGGCCAAACCTATCGCATATTGAGAGGGGACCCGTGCTATGTAGTGAGCCGAGAAGGGGTTGATCATGATGAATTGTGGAAGTATCGAATATATAAAAGCTAAGAAGATATTTCCATCACCTACTTATACAGATAAAGAAAGATAAAAGTAGGTAATGACTTAAAGATTTACGAGTAGATACCTATATTAAACCATTACATATATATAAGATACTTATTCCTGAGATTAAAACACCCAGACATCCAGTGATTGTTTGCGGTTTTAAAAGTGCAAACAGACCGAAATTTTGTCTTACTCGGTTGCATAACTGGTCTGGCTGAAATACTTATGTTTGATATACATTATAACTAGAATTATCTGCTTAAGCAATTAAACTAATATGTTATGGTTCAGTTCTTGTCTCTCACATGTGAGATGGTTATAGAGCATTTACCTACCATATTGCACTTAGGTGGGCTTTAACCACTTTTATCAAATGTTGACAATTTCCTTAAATGAACTTTATTTATATATAATCTTAATGTAATGTAAAAATTCTAAGACAATATCGCTCACAAAGTAAGGACGCCCAAGCTTCTGAGCCGCGCGGGTAACTTACTCATAAACGTAACCCCTACCGCACTTGCTATACAAAACGTCGTATCATCCGTGACTTCGAATATAAATATCCGTTTCGAAAGAATTAAAATGTATTTTACTACTTCTACATAACCTACCATTAATGTTTTTTTTTTTCAATCCAATAAGCTACGGTAGCAAATGTAACCGAATTTTGCTACTATCAGCAAAAGCTACTATTATTTTCTTATCTTTGATAGTTAGATAAATGTCCTGGTAATAATATGTTCTTCAATATTGTAGTATATAATTTTTATGTATCTTCAAGTTTTCTCAGCACACGCCAAATAATATATTTTATAGGCAAAATTTTGCTCCTTTGGCAATACGGCAATTTTCTTAAAGATTTCTCATATTTATAAATATAAACTAAAGCTTATGTTACTTCCGGATACTTTAGATTTCTTTCAGTGACAAAATGTTTAAAATCGGTCCAGTAATTTAAGAGCCTATTCAGTATTTATAAATAAGGTCACTAAATCCTTTCTCCTTAAAATACTAGTATAGGTTGGTGAATCTACATCCTCGAACGGGACTGATCTGATCAAAAAATAGTTAAGAAGATCTCGTATAACAATTTGATTCAAATTTAATGCGAGCTATTACCGCGGCCTAAAATTTAGTCCTAATTGATCAAACGGCTTTGCTAAAGTAATTAATTGGGCGATGAAAAAACTTTCATTTAATTTGTCGTCTGAGAGAAAACCAAATTCCAACGGTGTGTCTGCCTCCATTTATCTTAAGTTCGTCAAATGCCTACAAACAGTTGTTCAGTATACTAATTAATGAATATTGAGATGCTCAGTAATTAGTTTGAAATTGCTTATGTTAATATAGACTTTAGAAGCGGTGATAGCCTAGTGGTTAGGGCGTCAGCCTCCTAATCAGAGGTCGGCGGTTCGAATCCGGGCACGCACCTCTAACTTTCGGAGTTATGTGCGTTTTTAAAAAAAAAAACATTAAAATATCACTTGCTTCAGCGGTGAGGGAAAACATCGCGAGGAAACCTGCACGCCTGAGAGTTCTCCGTAATGGTCTCAAAGGCGTGTGAAGTCTGCCAATCCGCACATGGCCAGCGTGGTGGACTATGGCCTAACCCTTATTGAGAGGAGACCCGTGCTCTGTAGTGAGCCGGTAATGGGTTGATCATGATGATGATATAGACGTTATCTATTGCGATAGAAGTCTATACCTTGAAAGTTATTCAGCCAAAAATGATGTGTAATTTTAATGTATTAAACCATAACATAACCGTTTTTTCTTGCTACCTTTTACTGTTTATATATAGGCGACTTTAAATAATATATAGCTGCCCAAATTGCCGTATCGTAAGCAGACGTTATATGACGGCATTTGAATGTAGCAATAAAAAAGCAATACGCTTTCGTAAATTATATATATGTATATATATTAGTGAATAGGTCAATACTTGAGAAATTTTAGGAATTGTGAAGGACTGTTTTGTAGAGACGGTGATGATTAGTCATTCGATGAGGTTAGGTAGGCGTCCCTTTGATGTGTAGCGGAGGGCTCAGTGGTGGTTGACCCAATAGGTCGAAGATCGCTCTAGCTATAAAACTGTAAGCTGTGGGTGGAAATAGCTAGCGAATGATTTTACGCAGAAAACCGACGACAGAAGCAGATGACGACCTCTGTGGTGCAGCGCGTGTGTTAACGCATTATAAAGCTTCGGCCGTGGCTAGTTGCCACCTTACCGACTAACACGTGTCGCCAAGCGATAAAGCGTTCCGGCACGATGTCGCGTAGAAACCAATTAGGAGTATTGGTTTTCTTACCCCTTACAAGTTAGCCCGCTACCATCTTAGACTGCATCATCACTTACCATCCGGTTAGATTATCGTTAAGAGCGAACTTATTTGTATTTGTACACCACAACAAGTAAAAATAGAAATAATAAGAAAAACAGAAACAAGAAGAAGCAGGACACAAAAGGCGGCCGTATCGCTTAGTAGCGATCTCTGCCAGGCAACCTTAGGATTAGGATAAGTAGTTTTATGGTTATAATATGGGGATCTTCAAAGGGCGGATTAACAAATTGCTCAAGGGCCAGCAACGCATTGGCGGTTCCTCTGGTGCTGCAAATGTTCATGTGCGGCGGTAATCACTTACCATCTGGTGACCCGCCTGCTCGTTTGCTCACTATATATATCTATATATATATTAAAAAAAAATAATAAAAAAGAAGAAAGTACTTGTAGTGTATAAAGAATAAAAAATATATATAAAGGGTGGGGGCGGTGGTAAATTTGATACAAAGCTTTGTGATACACTTTATGTTCGTCCGTTTACAATCTGCAAGTCGTAAAGTGGCTGATGCTAACATTAACTGCCGTTTTATTATTATTGACGCCTCGAGCAAAGAACCGAAAAAAAACTGTACACGTACAACTAAAGGTTTTATTTTACAGTTACATCAGATTGCACTTGGCTTGAAAAATTAACCAACTGCCAAAAATTTGATGTCTCTTTATTACTAAGATGTTGGCACTGAACATACGGCAGTATATGTTGACATATGTTGATAGTGGTAAGCATGGATGGGTCAGAAATTACTAGTGAACTAAAACTTACCTTCGATAACCTGGGCTTTCTTTTCCTTTTTCCTAGGTGTGTGTGTTTGTGCTTGAGAGAGAGATAGGGAGATATGGTGAGATTGAGGGTGAAAGAGAGGGAGTTGCGATCCCTGACTCATTCCTGATAATAAGCGGTGTTCATCCCTCTGTTACGATATAATAGCTTATACCCAGCAGTTTATTAAAATAATAATAATGAATAGTCATCCTATGTATATATATATATATACAAGTCATGTGTTACCAGTGTTGCTAGTGTTGGTCTGCTCGCATACGGCACGAGAACGTCCGGGGTGGATGGCGAGGTAAAGGAGTGAAAGGCAGGGTACTCTCGCTCCTTGTGTCTTTGGAGGATTCCTGGGTGATGGACGCGGGTCGTATCTCTTATACTACGGTCTTCGTGTTGGCTGGCATGCTGTTGAAACTGAGCAGGTTGTGCCGGAGGGGGGTCTGCTGAAGCTGAGACACCTCGGCTGAATCGTGGTTGTGTGCGCAAGCATTCCCGTGGCTCCGCCATACAGCGTTGAGTAGAAACATCGTAGGGGTTTTAGTCAGTAGGAGTCTGCCATAACCTCTGTGCCTCCCTGTGACGCAGAGGAATCCATAACAATTTACCCGTGGAAAACAAAGCACGAGAACGTGGAATGCGGAAACCCCTGATGATGATGTCATTTGCGCGATTATAGATATATATGTTTGGCTCATCAAACTGCCGCTAAAAGAATTAACACGACAGTTACCTTAGTTAGATATGATGTCGTTATTTAACACTGTCTTAGTCTCTTAGCCTTAGTTATAGAGTTATCACTGTATTTTCAGTTTCAAAAATAAAAACATAACATTAAAAGTCGAACGGGCAGTGAGATCTCGTACCTCAGTTAGATATGATGTCGTTATTTCACACCGACTTAGTCTCTTAGCCTTAATTATCGAGTTATCACTGTATTTCCAGTTCCAAAAATAAAAACATAACATTAAAAGTCGAATAGGCAGTGAGACCTCGTAGCTTTTACGCCGATGTTCCGTTCCTATATAACTTTATCGGATCGCGAGGCAGCCACCAACATTAACAGTCATTGACGTTCTGAAATATATTTCAATTATGCGACTGTGAATGAAGCAACGGAATTATTACGTCTATTAAATGCTCGCGACGTCGACTTCAATGATTCTCGCTTTTAATAAATACCTACGCACAGTTTATGGAAATGTTTATCATCCTAAATGTAATACCGAGTGTATGATGGTGTCACGTAATTCTAGCGACGTGCAAATTTTCAACGACGTTTCGTTTGATGAGATAATTGAGCATAATATGAAGTAATTAGATATATTCTAAAGTAAAAATTTCGCTAATAGGTATAGAAAACATTTTTACTTTACTTAAAGTTTAGATTTATCTTAATTTTTTAAATATGACATGACAGTAATGAATGTTTTACAAATTCAAATAAAATAATAATAGTAGTAATTTAATTAGATTAATGTAGGTACAATAAACTATATTCTATTTTGCACATGTTTTATACATATATTTTATAATTAACTAGGAATATTCAGTGACGTTGTCAAATAAGTTTCCCACACAAAGTTTCTTCTGCTTTTCTACACCATATAACTTAACCCACCGCGTTGACGTAGGCGGGCGGCCTACGTTGTTAGACAGTTTTGTTTTGTTTCACAAAAATTGGACTGACACGAGATTAATCTTACCTTCGTTTGTTAATCTAAATACAAATTATCATTTATACTTGAAATAATGACAGTTTCAAGTATGAAATAATGACAAACTTGGGGTAAAAACTGTAATCCCTCTTCGAGGCGAAAATTATAATAGTCATTTAGCCAAAAGCCTTGCCAAAAGTTTAAAGTTATTTTTTGCGATAATTGGTAGTTCCAGTGATGACCACGCTCAAATATTAAACTGTTCTGTTTTATTTTTCGTAAAGATATATTGATTTATATAATATATTCAGAATAGCATAGGTGTGAAGTTAAAGCAATCTTTTTTTTAATCCACTACAACTTACACTAGCCCTTGACGGCTATCTCACCTGGTGGTAAGTGATGATGTTGTCTAGGATGGTAGTGGGCTAACCTGTTAGGGATATGTTAAACCAATACTTCTAATTGGTTTCTACGCGACATCGTGCCGGAACGCTAAATCGCTTGGCGACACGTCTTCGTCGGTAGGGTGGTAACTAATCACGGCGAAGCCTCCCACCTGACCAAACTCGAGCCGGGAAACGAACCCGGGACCTCCAACTTTATAATGCGACAGCGCACGCACTGAGCTACGGAGGTCGTCAAATTATAAACAAATTTTTATCGTTAATCTATGCCTTCCATGTTATTTTGTCCTTTGGAAGATGCCGGATTTCGACACAGCTATCGCTCAGTTATAAAATAAAAACAATACGCTTTAAGCCTTTTTTACAACTCAAATCTAAGTTCGGAACAAACCCCTGGCAGTGACAATGTAACTTAATTTTTGCGAGATAAGTTTTGTGAGATAGAGAACAAGTTTGCACAATACGTAGACCTTGGCTAAACGCCAGAAAACTATTTGGTCGGGAAGGCTGAAATTCATTCACTAGTAGTAGGGTTCAAGTTACACAAACTTACTTGTTCAAAGAAGAAAAAAAAACTTAGATGTTCCTAATTAACTCTCTCTCTAAACTCGATTTATACCGCCTTATCTTCTCATTTTAAATAGCTTTATGAGTTCAGCTAGTTTGTATAAAAGCGTAGAGCAGAGTAGGAACTAGGAAAGTTCTAGCCTTCTTGGAGTGTTTTTTACTCTTCTAACGGTTCCTTGTGACTTTAGCTTTTCACGCTGGGAAATGCTTTTACGCTCCGGAGGCGACGCAGGCAAGACTGCGCCGCTTCCGACAGGGTATGTGGGACTCTCCGGCGGCCAGGCTGGCGACCAGAATACCTAAAACCTAGCGATGCTCCTTCGCGTCACCTGGTGGCTGGGTCACCGGAACACTTATGCACTCGACCGCGATTTTTTTTGCCATTTCACACAATATAATCCTTCGCATCGTCCGTCCAAGTTAGAGCTTCCTCAGGCATTTATTTATTCTAACCACAGTCAAAATTTAATTTTTTGTTGATTTTACTTCAAAAATTCCTTTATTCCATACAAAATTTCATTCCCTTTATTACATCCGGCGGAAAACCCGGCCTTATCTCTTGAATACATCACAAAGACAGTGTCTGTGCCAAATTTCAATTATCTAGGTCCAATAAGCCTGGCGTAGCTAAGTCGGTCAGGGAGTCAGGACTGTTCTATATTAATTAATATTTAAAAATGATTGTTTGTTGTTTTTAAACTCAGGGTTCTTTTTTATTCGCGAAAATGACGTTTAGGCATACTTTTAATTATTGTTCATTTAATTTATGTTTGATTATTTCAATTATCCTTTGTCGTTTGTAACGTTTATATGGGTCCTCGATCGGAAATAATATCATTTTGTTTATTTCGCGACTGACCGGAGGGATTTCTGCTTTTAGTCATTCATAATTTGTCCTCAGATGGTTTGTTGGTCTATATTTGAATTTGAAACTTGGTATACAAATATATGAAATCATTATGTTATACTTATAAATTTATACGTATACTTTATTCAGAAACGCACGAAAATAGGATTTACTAGATATCTCCGCCTTCTGACATCCAACTTTGATGGATCTCTTATTATTTGAAAGGTATATCGGAGTTAGTGTCACAAAAAATTCGTGAAGATCTGATGAGAACTTTCGACGTTATCGTCGTAACAAAGCAGATCCTCAAATTGCACCAAATTACTTACTTATAGATTTTAATCAGTTGATTCGGCTTTTAATTAGAAACTAGATTGAATTATTTTTAATATGCTACAATGGTATCGGGCGAACCTGTTAGGGGTATGGCCAGCCTATACTCCTAATTGGTTTCTACGTGACATCGTGCCGGAACGCTAAATCTGGGGTGGTGTTTAGCCACGGCCGAAGCCTCCCACCAGACCAGAATCGAGCTGGGAATCGAACCCAGGACCTCTAACTTTATAATGCGACAGCGCACGCGCTGCACTACGGAGGTCGTCAAAATTAATGGAACACCTCGGGCTACCATATAAACTAGATAGTACTGAAAATAAGTATCAGGTTTTGCAGTACTAAAATTGATACAAAGGTCAGATCTCCTAAAGATAACATGAAGATTCGATAGAGTAGTTATCCCGAATAGCGAATCTTTAGCCGTCGAAGTGACACTGCATTAGTGAAATTAGTTAAAAACTAATTAACCAAATTTACGAAATGTAATTAGATAGGTATATCCGGGACTATTCACTAAGGAATAAAAAATCACGATCAATAAATCGGAGTCTTTACTTTGAAAAATTTCAAAACTAACTGAAAAAAAAAATCCGTCTATAATACGGACTGTTCACTTTTACTCGCAGTTAAATAAGTAGCTTTAAACTTTTGTTTGAACGTGAAGATTGACTACTGTTAGGACTGAGTTTGTAATTTATTATGCTGTTTTAAGTTAGTTGAGAGTCACCTATTGAACTACACTTCACTTGAAATTGGGGGTAATTTTTGGGGTTCAGTACCCGAAGCTAATTTAATTAATTATTTCGGAGCCTTCGCTGTCTGTCCCCGTCTCGTAGCGAACTGTATCTAATGAACTGCAATATATATAATAGGTCATGTTAAAATTTACACAGAATAAAAAAAGACGACCTTTGTACGTCATTTTAATTTAGGGGAGTAATTTTTCTCGATTTTAATCTCAATACCAATCCTTCTTAATTTTTTCTTTTCGCACCGGGATACGGAACCTTTCCTTGGCAACGACATCGGTGGCTGATTAATGGCGTCCCGTTAGCAACCTTCGATTATGGGCTATAGACAAGCTAAAAGCTACTACCTGCTCTTGTAAAGTATAATTTACTCGAGGTTTATTTAACAAGCCAACTGAAATATAAGTCATTAATTACTGTCATTTTTAAATAAGTTCAGTAAGCCTGCTAAATATTTATCGATATGCCAGACGGACTGTGAACATTTTAATGAACTAAAAGATAAATGACTGGCCGACTTTTTTCGGCCAATTGTTTGTATTCCATTCAATAGGGAAGCAAATTAAATTCGTGTCCTTTGTTTAATTATTTACTGCTGAAAACAAATGTTAAATGTATATGTCGACTGTAAGGGCGCTCTATAAACGTGTGTTTTAACACACGGTTATCAATTATCAATAGAAATAAGAGTTATATCCGGTTTTTTCACCAAACGCCGCCTGAAAGAAGGTCGAAAGAACAGTAGAGGCTTAGTAAGAGGCTCCCGTTGGAGCCATTTGGAACCTTCAAATTAAGCAAAAGAAAATGTTTATTTAAAAAAAAGGGACTAAATTAAAGAGTGTTAATTTATATTTAAAGTGTACTTTCTTAAATAACTTTTTTTTTGCCCTTATACCACATTTGTGAGGTCGGCACAACACATCTTCTTCTTCCACTCACTTCTATCAGCCGTCACCTCACTACCCACACCTTTTATACCCATATCCTATTTTACACAATTCATCCATCTCTTCTTTGTTCTTCCTCTGCTCCTTTGACCTTCCACATTCATATATAACTTTTGGTGATATTTATTTCTTCCCTCCGCATTATGTGACTTTCTTAAATAACCATCAGACCAAAATATCTTTCATCTGGACATCCTTAAATTGGATGTTATTATCAAACTTCATGCAAAGAAAAACATTTATTTTACTAGCAATAAATCTGCAGTTAAACAAACTGTTTTTTTATTGTAATTAAATAATTATGTCACAGAAATAGCATTGTTAAATTCTTTTAGGGACCACATAATGGGAACGTGTGTCGAACTCAGTCTTCGTATATCGCTATCCAAGTTGAAGTGCTTACGGCAGACTTCCAATACAATTGGACTATTGAGAATTTGATCATCCAGGCGCCGACTGGAGCAGATTTCAAACTTTCTTGTTTAGCTTTGTTTTATCGATTCACCGTCGAAGCCTCAGGTGTTGCTGAACACCTAAAATTATCTTGACGTTTTATTGGCGTATCATTTCCCTTAATTGAAACGTGCCCGAAACTGCCAAAACTAAGCTGGCTGAATTAATTAAGTATGGAAATTGTGTTGTATTTATGCTGGCAGTTTAATTGTGAATAAAGTTTGAATTTATTACTTCTATTATTGCGCGAATACCGAAAGCATTATAATAATTATGGAGCCCTTTCATCATATTGTGTTGTATTTTAATTTAAATAAACAAACACTACTCGCTGTAGTCGACGATTTCAATTAGTATATACGAAAGCAGAACGTAAATAGTGGTACACGTATAGTATATTGAAACTATTTCATTTAGACCTATCTTTCTTCTTCCTTTTTTTGTCCTTATCCCACATTATGTGGGGTCGGTACAACACGTCTTCTTCTTCCACTCACTTCTATCAGCCGTCACTAAGCACACCTTTTACCCGCATATTCTCTTTTACACAATCCATCCATCTCTTCATTGGTCTTCCTCTACTCTTTTGCCCTTCCACGTTCTTTTGGTGATATCACTTTCTTTCCCCGCATTATATGACCATACCATGCTAGCCTGTTACTCGTCATCTTTTCTGTCACTGGCGCTACTTTTAGACTTCCCCTTGTGTATTCATTTCTTATCTTATCCATTTTTGTCCACACCACACATCCATCTCAACATTCGCATTTCTGTCGCGTGAACTATTCTTTCATCCGTTCTTTTTGCCTTATTTCATTTAGACCGATATAGTGTAAAAATATACTATACAGCCATTATAAATGTGAATGAATGGATGTTTGTTACGCTTTTACGCAAAAACTATTCAACTGATCGTCATGAAACATTGTACACATATTCTTGGAGGTTTTAGAGGTAAGTGATGATGCAGTCTAAGATGGTAGCGGGCTAACTTTTTAGGGGTATAGTAAACCCACACTCCGAATTGGTTTCTACGCGACTTCGTGTCCGAACGCGAAATCGCTTTGCGACACGACTTTTACGGTAGTAACTAGCCACGGCCGAAGCCTCTCGCCAAGTCGAATTGAATTGAATTGTCCTTCGTGTTGTGTTTTTACCCTTCACTTCTTTTGTTTTGCGGTTTTGCATCGTGCATTGGTCAGAAACTTGGTGCCGAGACTTAAATCAATCCATTTCACTTTTATATAATCGCGAGGGAGTTATCAAGTGAATAAAAAGGCAAAGTAATTGAAAACTCCAACGAGCCGTGTAATTCATCAATTTTCGGCTTCCGTGCTGGTGGAAATGTGCGCAGATTGTATTGGAGTGCTATCAATTGGTTTCATTTGTGGCTAACCAATGAATCTAAACGTCTGTTATTAGAAATAAGAAATATATACGAGTAACACACAAGTAAGGAATCTAAAGAGTTTGACTGCTGCGAATATACATCGTTTGTCTATTAGTTTCCACAACTCTTGGGCCATCACGCTACAACGAGTGAGCGGGCGGTGTGACGCGGTGGGTCTTAGCATGTAAGTTTACCCGTAAGTTTGTTCTTTTGTTGCTTGTTTTATTAGATTGTTTGTCTTATTGTTTGAAACTCTGGAACTATATCTCGAATTTGTAAAATAATTTGGCATATGATAAGCTCTATTTTTAAGAAAACTTAAATAATCTCTGCGACATTAATGAGCCGAGCAAAGTAATAGCGAATAATAGGTACGTAACCCGGTCAGCCAGGGTTATTTTTTATAGTATATCGGATGTAAGTTTTTACAGGGAAAATTTGCTATTCTGAAGTTGTATGCGGATAAATGGCAAAGAGTATTAAATGACAAACAAAAAATTTACCTGTAAAAAACATACTTTATACATTCAAATAACATAAATTTCAGTTTTGTTTAAAAGGTAACGCAACGTTGACTTAAAGGTAACGTAGGAATGAATTTATTCTTATTA
Organism: Lasiommata megera; assembly: GCA_928268935.1. NCBI lineage: Eukaryota > Metazoa > Arthropoda > Insecta > Lepidoptera > Nymphalidae > Lasiommata > Lasiommata megera. The sequence continues at coordinate 12,945,986 of OV743315.1, read as the reverse complement.
TTTTATAAATAATAAGAATAAACTCATTCAGACTCAACGTGTGTTAACGTGTGTATGATATATTGTTTTAATATAACACTGAACCTAATTAGTTTTTTCTGTTGCCATAGTAGTACTTAGTGACCTCATTTGACCTCAAATTGGAGTTGCTCGGTAAAAAAATTATAGGGTATGTAATTTATAGGACAATATTTTTTTATTTATTTTTTAATCAAAATTTTGAAAATTTTGTGGAACAATAACTTTTCAATACTAATCAAACGCTAATACTTCTCTGCATAGCACTTTTTCTCCTTACCTCTTAACCTCCTTATCGAAGAAGTGAGCGTCTTATGAAAAGGTGTTCTTGGTTTTGGTCCACGCCAGAGACAATTTGTATATTAACAATTTTAGAATTTTCTTTGCTTTTCTAGGAGGGTTCGGGCTAAGCTAGTTACTAAGTTACTGACAAAGACGTGTCACCTTACGATTAAGCTTCCTGGTATAATTCATCCACCGATGAAGAAGAGTAATGGAAGGTATATCAAATCGGTATGGGTTAATAACTGTCATATCCCTAACAGCGACCTAAATTACAGTTTACTATCAGGGTCGGAACACCAACGTTATTGTACTGATAAGTAAAAAGAAACAACGTTTTGTTTATATTAAAATAATCTGTACAATAAAAAGTAACAGTTTCCAAGCAGAAATTAATCACAACTTCAAAAGGCACCGCGAACGAACAACAAACTTGCATAATGGGGCTACCAACGGAAATTTTGCATACAATAAAATTGTTCAATAAAAGTTTTTTCTTTAGGTCAAAAATGTTGTTTATCGGCCATTGAGCCACAAATGTTATATATATATTTTTTTTTCGGTCTGTCTATTAGCTGTACTAACCCTATTGGTTGCCACAGCGTAACCGGGCTGTTTAGCGAGCTTCGGAAAGAAGTTCTGCCAGAAGAAATTTTGAGCCCTAGAGCTCGAAGAAACTAAGGGAACGTCTGCCTAAGGGCGCCTCCTGTGAGGCAGAACCTCGGCTTCGGACGGTGAGTGGTCCGTACGTCTCCGAGGCCGTGGATGGAGCCCACGTCCGCATGACGTAAGATAGCGGGGACCTCGTCTTCGCTGACGAAGACGGTGTGTAGCGTATGATTGTGTGGTAGGTGGTACGAGTATGTTGTCAGTAGTCATCTGATCGTCAGTGTCATGAAGGATATGTTTAGGTCTCCTCTTTCGGAGAGGAGCGCTTAGGTCGGTGGAGAAGAAATGTTATATCAAACATAACCCAAGAAGGGCTTGCAGTGAAGGACTGTGGAACAATAATAAAAAAAACAACTAATCTGATATTTCTGTTACAACCATTTAAGCAATCGTGAATCAGAGAAATGGGTACCGTTTCCGTTCAAGCCATTTGTGAATGCTTCGTTTTGTTAAAAGCCTTGCCTCGCAGCCTCGCCTACATCGTTTCACCTACAATATAATAAGCGAAAGGAAATGTGAATAAATCAATCTACGTTATGGTTTTCCATGCAATGCCTTTTAGGGTTCCATAACTCAAATAAATTATTATACAAAAAATATATCTACGAAGACCAAACTCGTACGCACACGCGCCTTGTCTATTTTCTCCATGGAGTTTAGATATAGACCCTAATAAAGTCTGCCAATTGCAAACATATTGACGCGCTTGAGATGTTGTGCTGAAGAAAAATACTCCAGCTCCCTTGGACATCATTCCAGGCAAACAGATCTCAACATGCCAAATCTAAAATATGCTTTGCTTTGACGCCAGGGAAGACGGGGATAATCTTGACAACTAGCTGCAGTTACTGGCAATTCCATCATCTACCATCTCTTCAAGTAATGTATAATAATAAGCGATTGTTTTTATACTCTACAAGTTGACGGCAATCTCTACTGGTGGTAAGTGATGATGCAGTCTAGGATGATAGCGGGCTAACCTGTATGGTAAGCCCACACTCCCAATTGGTTTCTACGCGACATCGTGCTTGCACGCTAAATCGCTTGGCGACACGTCTTTGTCGGTTGGGTGGTAACAAGCCACCGCCGAAGCCTCCCACCAGACCAGACTCGAGCCGGGAATCGAACCCAGGACCTCCAATTTAATAATGCGACAGCGTACGCACTGCGCCACGGAGTTTGATATTTGAGAACCCGTCGTGAGGAGGCAAGTTTTTAATGGAGGTGGTCTGAAAGAGGACCTAAGACCTGCAGTCAACCAATTACTACGACTCCGCTGTCTTAGTAACAGAGTCCGTCTGTCTGTCAGCGACGTAATAGGTAGAAATTTTCACAGAATTTATTCGTATTGCCGGTGTAACAACTTTGTTGTAGTGATTTGATAATTAAATCAGATTCCCGTATACGACACTGTCATTTGCGTTTAAGTGTTTTGCTTATTTCTAATAATGGTATTATTATATATACTACATATAATACCTTAGTACGGAACCCTCGATGTGCTAGTCCAGGTCGCACTTAGCCGATTTTTATTTCAACTTACGCTGCTGCCTTTCAGTATACTTACACAATACTGCCGCGTAGGTATAGTGATTCGCGAGTTCGACTTCGGCTCACAAGGTCCTGGGTTCTTATGTCTTAGTCAATGTCTAAAAGTTTTTGTAAAAATCTACATACTACTTCAGATTTAAATGGTCCAACTAAAATCGATATTAAATTACATTAAAAAAAGAAGAAGAAGAAGAAAAAAAGAAGAGAGAAATTAGATATGAGAATTTCACTTTAATATTTCATGATTTCATTATGGAGGTCCTGGCTTCGGCCGTGGCTAGTTACCGCCCTGCCCACAAAGACGTGTCGCGTGTCACGATGTCGCATTGAAACCAATTAGACCTCTACCATCTTGGATTGCATCATCACTTTCCATCAGGTGAGATTGCCGTCAGGGGCTAACTTGTAGTGTAATAAAAAAAGGTTTTACTCCAATAAGAAAATTATAGTACCAATAAACCATGAATGCATTTATTATTAATAAAGAGAAATTGATTAAAATATGTTTAGTAAAAATAATCATATCGGAATTTTAAATTTTGTCAATGTCATTCGTCAACTTGCTTGATTTGACTTTGTTTAATGGGATAGTCAAAGATATAGTCAGCTTAATTGCTCGAGCAAAAGTCCGTTTGGTTCCGTATGCAATCGTTTTCTGCCCTAAGCTATGATAGCCTTGTGGTTAGGACTTCAGCCTCCTAATCAGAGGTCGGGGGTCGAACCCGGGCACGCACCTATAACTTTTCGGAGTTATGTGCGTTTTTAAGCAATTAAAATATCACTTGCTTCAACTGTGAAGGAAAACATCGTGAGGAAACCTGCACGCCTAAGAGTTCACCATAATGTTCTCAACGGCGTGTGAAGTCTGCCAATCCGCATATGGCCAGCGTGGTGGACTATGGCCAAACCCTTCTCATATTGAGAGGAGAGCCGAGCTCTGTAGTGAGCCGAGAATGGGTTGATCATGATGATCTGCCCTAAAACCATCTCTCCTAAAGCTTGGGGTCAGCAGTGGGGTTTTTCAAAATTTTATCGGATGTTCAATGAACAACACCAGCGTAGCTTTGAGGTATAAATGAAACTTCAAATACGATATGATGACACTTCATTTAGTGCACTTTATTAAATAGGTACATCATTATTGTGGATTCCTCTATACCATAACGTTACCATAGACTCGCGCTGGAGTCATAACAAAAAGAATTACAGTAGTATTTTGAATATTGTTTCTTTAACAGTCGTCTCTCTCTCCAGTCGTTCCTTCATGACTGAAGATCGTGGTCCTGGTGTCCTTGCAGCCTCGTGCGGATTATATGTTTCCATCGGCTTCTTCTTACAATTGCGAGAATAGCCTCTAATAGAAGCAGGTGAATAAACAGTCGTTTGCATTAAACATCGCTGCTTGTACAGCGTTTTCACTGTATAACATTTTCTTACGACTTCATTTTTTGTTGTATCTAAAAATGTGATTTAATATACGTATCCCTATGGTAACGTTATGATTTATAGTACAAATCAGATCTTATATTAATGTCACATCGTTTTAACAATCCATCGACAACATTGTTTTAATTACTATAACTACATTAAAAATTGTGTATATATCACATGATGTATGTTTATTTTGATATCGTACTATGGTTTATATTATGTAATAACTATTATATATATAATATATTATATTAGTTGTGTCGGCGGTGTTGTCAGTTACTCTAAATATCTTTTGTATAATTGTATTCATCGTTTTACTAATTAAATATATGCCTGTTAAGATAGGTCTGTGTTAATACTATACGTTTGTCTAAATTATTTATTGCACAGTACTTTTAAAAGTACAAAGGCATTTCCTGAATTATTGTCTAAAGAATAATGTTTTTAAAATAATATACAAGATATTAAAATAGGTATAATAGACAATAAATAACCGAAATATGTAGTTTTATTTATTTTTAATCGTCGCTTTTTAGTTTATGCGACAAAAAACGGCTCTACGTTAAAAAACCTCTGAGAGAAGCGTTCCAAGTTCAGAGAATATCATGATGATCATCAATGATCACGTGAAAGGTGCGGTCTATAATGAAAGATTCTACCATTGCCTAGTAACAATTTACCGATCATGAGAGTTTCCATCAGGTATATTGTTCTCATATTATAACAGTGATAGCAGCAAAGTGTTTCTACTCAGAATACATAAAATATAATACATAGTTTTAGAGCCGCCGATACATGAGTTTAAACAATATGTTGACATAAAACCGACTGAATTAAATCAAGTTCAAAGATTCACGGAATACAAAACTCCATGAAGAAGAACGCCATCCTGTAACCTAACCATATCATAATTATACGGAACATGTTCTAGATAGGCTTCGGGTTTTAATGAATATACTAGTAACGTTATACAATTGGCTTGGATGACTATTGCTACTTGGATCCCATCCAAATTTAAAGACCTAAAGGGTATACTTAGGGTAGGTCTAGAATATATAGAGTCGTTTTTAAATTAAAATCTTTTGAAAATACCAATCTTTTTGTTTTTTTTTTGGACAAAATCATATTACGAACTGGGCCTTTGCCGTATAATGTAAAACGCATTTTAAATTAAATACGTATGGTACGTAAACTAGGCCATTTTAAGCATAGAGGACTATAGTGTGGTAAAGGAACATTTTCGTTTAATATCTTACATCAACATCAAACATTGTTCAGTCCTAACTAAATACTCATTAGGCAATTCTTATTCTACTTCTAACAAAGAGTTAGCTTGTATTATAAAATCTATTTTATGAACGAAATGACCTGTTGTAATATCATCCTAGGCAGTGAGATATTATTACATCTGCGGCAATGCAATCTGAGTAAAACACGTAAATATAATATGTTTTCATGAAATTGAATGGAAGGTTTGACTTCCGATGTATATTATCAGTAAAGTAGTAATATCTCACTGAACGGAGGTATATATCTTATACAAAAGTATAAATCTATAATATATTTTGGTTAATGTTTCCTAAAGCTTGTACACTGAAAGTGCCGATCGTTATTTTGGATTTGAAATTCCAAGATCCTCTTCAAAGCTTATATAATATTCAAAGCGTTTCCACGATGGAGCTAAGTAAAGCATGTGACGCAAAATTACGGTTAAGAGTTTTGTTAAAAATTCCGGCATGAAAGATTTAGTTTTTCACAAAGCAAGAATTATTTTTGCTACAGGCACTTGTTACTATGGGTTTAACTGAGGTTTCAAGCTTGTTAATTTTTCAATAATTGTAATATGCATAGACCTTACCTTACTGATACAGCTAATTGGTTTACAGTTCAATTAAAAATAAACAATTACTCAAAATGATGATATGAGAAATTTTATATAAATAAATTAATGTGATACAGATACGTATTGTCTTTTCATTATTATAGTATGATTATCCTAAATCTAATATTAAGTATAGATATATTTTTCCAACTTTAATAGCTCAAAATCTATTGCACGATTTGTTTTACTTAACTATCCAATAAAACTAAACAGATGCTGTAAAATTATTTATAAACAAGCCACCATTACTTGGTGACATTGTGTGACATACTATCTACATACCTGCAAGAAACTTTGTATAGCTACTAGTTTCACATACATTTATGTCAATAATTTAAACAATTATCTATTATTCAGTCACATCCATCTTAAATAAGCATTTACAAATGTTTGAAGTAAATTGAACACTTTATGTGCTTTGTTAAAAAAATACTATAAAATAATAATAACTTATAAAAGTTTATAAATAAGGTCCCAAGCCTCAAATGCCCTTTGAAAATATCAAAAGAGCTATAAGGTAAATTGAGACGAGTTGACTACTTCATAATCGGTCCAGTAGACTTTATAAAAAAAAAAAAAAAAAACTTAAGGCATAGCCAAAATGCCGCGTCTGCACAGCTTCATTAACGGCGTTTAATACGGCGTCCATTGAACAACCAATCACAAGATGCCCCCGTTTCAGAGAGTCTTGTGATTGGTCGACCGCACACCCCACCAATAAACGCTGCTGCTAAGGACACAGGTTGGTCGCTGCGATGTGGTTTTCGCTTCATATTAACAGCAAAATAGATACGCACTCTTACAAACTCTCTTTCTGACATCAATAAAAAGTAAAAATCTTGTAAAACTCAAAATCTGCAAGCTTCTCGTGCAAAAACAATGTTGTTAATTAATATGCCTTAAATAATATATTAGCAATACTAAATACATGAATTTTAGATAGGTAATTTTCCTCTTTATAACTAAGTTAAAGTAATTTATTTTATTAACAAAACTTTTCTACTTCATACAACAATTATAACAATTTTTAAATCGCTTTTTTATCTATGCACGTAACTAATTATTGTTTTTTAAAGTTAACTTCATATCCTCACAGCTAATTACCGACACTTGAGTCCCGTGTTTCCACCGTTTTAGTCTTTGCATGTGAAATTTAATTAAATCTGACTAATTGGTAAAAAATTACTAAGTACGTTTATTTTCGACATCTACGATTTCATAAGGCTTCTTTGTAATAAACTCCTACGTTGATCTGAAACAAAGAAGATATTTGTAAAATTATCGTTATGCAATTGGATTTACTTTTGAATTGAATGCTGAAATTGGGTGTTTGATGTAAAATCTTTAATTTTTTTAATATTTTAAAGTTTGTAAACAATTTTTTTTCCAAACTTCCAAATTATTCCTTTTCCTACCCTACTAATGCCTTTTGTTTCAGCGGTTCAGAATACTAGAAAAATGAAATAAATATATGAAATTTGTAATATCCGTACATACGTCTCAGTAAACATTTTTTCATGTATTAAATATAAAAAAGAAATCTTTTAATTGAAAGGACATTCAAATAGGCATAATTTAAAATTTCAACTCGTTTTTATTTTAACGCCTTGCTTTTTCCTTTTTGGGTGAAATTCATTTGTAAAATACTCTCGTAAAACCTAGTTTTATTTTATAATAATATATTAAGATAAATATAAGATTGTTACGAGTGAACCGTACAAGACCAGGGTAGCAGGAACTAGGTACGGATGTAACATCCCACATTTTGTATTTTATATGGCGCTGGTCATGCTCAGGTAAAATGTTCGTGTCACGGAGGTGTCTCAACCGTTTATCGATATGTAACATGGGCGGAACTTCGACGCGCCCTAGTCTCGCTACGTATATATTTTTAAAGGTTTTTTGTTTAAACTTTTAATGTTTTTAAAATAAACTGTACATTAGACCCAGCTGCAATACCTTGAAATATAAAATACTATTTAGGTCATTCATTTATAAGGTATTTTCGCTTTCGATTTTGTCATCCGGTTAAAATATATTTTTGACAAACTCTGATCAAACGTTTTAACATCGAATAATAACATTAATAATAACAAATCAAATCATCAAATATTAACAATATATAATAACATTAGCTTTATTATCAATTTCAAAAATATATGATCAATTTGGTTGTCACCGCGTAATATAAGTCACAGGTTGTATGATTTTACAATCTAATACTTACATATCAGTACATGTACCCTAAACGACGTGTATTGGACACCCATCCTTTGATCTGACATTGTGCAATGGCGGTGGTATGACCACATATGTATCCCGGCTGGTACCTGCCAGTTCATCATCACCCGCGAAGAGTGGTGGCGGAGGAATGACGTCACTGTCCACCTCCTCCTCTATCACCTCTTGTCGTCTCCTTCCAGGCATGTAGTTCATTATACAGGTTACCGCGATTAGAAAGAGAAAGAACACGAAAACCACATCAAACATGATGAGAAAATTCACCATTACTAGTTGCATCACGTCTGGACACTACGGTCATAATGCGCCTCTGTACATATAGCTTTGTAATCCGTCACCTTTTAGGACATGTTTGGTATAAGGGTTTTATGACCTGTAACAAAATAAATCATGTTTTAATCGTAGTTTGGAAACAATGAGCACACTTTTTAAGCGTTCGATTATGAGTAGATTTGTTAATATAATAAATAAATATCAATTGATAATAATAATAATCAATTAATAGAAATCGAATAGTGATAAATATTATTCAATCAGTATTAAAAATTTGAGTGGTATAGCAATAGTTAAATAGTTTTGACGACCTCCATGTCGCAGTGAGTGCGCTGTCGCATCATAAAGTTGGAGGTCCTGGGTTCGATTCCCGGCTCGAATGTGGTCTGGTGGGAGGCTTCAGCCGTGGCTAGTTACCACCCTACCGACGAAGACGTGTCGCAAAGCATTTAGCGTTCCGCCACTATGTCGCGTAGAATCCAATTAGGAGTGTGGGTTTACTTAACAGGTTAGCCCGCTACCATCCTAGACTGCATTATCACTTACCACCAGGTGAGATAGCTGTCAAGGGTTAACTTGCAGTGTATAAAAAAAAATAGTAGAAATTCACAAGGGCCACTTAAACTTTGTGAGTGATCATTCATATACAATCAACTACACAAAAACTAAAAAAGAATTTAAAATATAATCTCGAGGGAAACCTATTAAAATGTTCTCTGAGTATGCCTTATGCATATCCTTTGGAACCTATTACTCGGATAACAGGAAATTAAATTAAGCTGAAAGCAAAGTTTTAGATGCCATAGTTGGGTTAATGTTAGTAACAAGGTTTTACGCTCAACTCTGTAGATTGCTTTGGACGTCACAAAATATACAAATAGCATTTTGTGTACGTTGTGAAGTAAGTTATTAAAATTCAAATTTAGTTTTGAATTTTAAACTCTTTTCATTAATTTCTAATTATTTTATTTTGATGAACCTAAAACTAAAAACCTTAAAATAATTTAAATTAAAATTCAAAATGTTTAAGTAAGTTTCTTACAGGGTTGGTAACATCAAAATTGACTTGTGATTGGTATGTTTGCCTGTAAGGTAAGGCTTAGGAATTTTTGCTTTGTTTGCCTCAGTGGAAGGTAATGACGTTGATTTTATCACATGTTTTGACTGAACTAATGAATTAAAAAAATATATATTATTAAGACACTAACACTGAATAATATAAATCAATCGTAAAATCCAACTTACAGTATAACAAATAGTAGAGAATTAGATTTTGTTTGTGCAAAACCTAATAAAAACGTATAATGAGAGAAAACCACCCTGCTACAGTCTTGGGGTCCCAGGTTCAATCCCCGGCAGTAGTATTTTGCATTTTATGATTTCTAATTTTTCTCTGGTCCGGGTTATGATTTACAAATCATAATAGTTACCTTAGACATCATAAAGATATATCACACGCGTGATATCAGTCAAGGGCCTAACTCTTATTTAAAAAAAAAGATAAAGCTTTTATATTTATGTTTTTTTTTTTTTATACAAGACATTAATGAAGCCGAAATAAATACAAGTTTTTGCCTTTTACTCCCAATTTATTTGCAGGTAAAAATCACTTTTCTCCATTCCCTTGGTTCACGGAAGTCCTTAACTAAGCGATATTGCTCACTATCCAATTGACTTTATCTTGTATTTGTTCCAATGATGCCATAATCAGTAAGAGTTAGGTAATTCTCAGACTTGTTTCAAGTTGTCGGTAGGTACCTATAGCCTGAGGTGCCATTTCGGGTAACCTTTACCGTGTGCCCGATTGGGTCCCTTTTAATTAATAAAGCAATCAAAACTATACTTTAAAAACACTTTACTTTTAAACATGAAAACAATTTGGTAATCAAATTGCTCAAACTAGACTGTTCTAAAGAAGTTTTCTTACAAAACGAGACAATTAAATGAAAAACTTACTAAATTTGAACCGATAAAACAGCATTTTCAATCTTCAAATCTGTTTAAAGAGGATTACGCTATCTGGTAGAACAGACCGCGGCTTAAATTTAGAGCTCGAGATTGATTAAAAGAGGCTGGGAATGGACTCCAACGCCAAATTTCCTATTGTGTTTGGAATTGGAATAATATAACACGACCATGTTTCAAAATTAGAACAACACTAAACTAAGTTATATTAATTAACGACAGTAAACTCTTTGTTTCGATTATGCTCCATAAATTGTGTAATATAGTATATAAAGTACGTGAATAATACTACTGATTTTCAAAATATCTGAGCAACAATAACATGAAAATAATTCAAAAATTAATAACTTATTTCAATCGTCAGAATGATTAGACAATTCAATACAAAAATATAATTTATTATCTAGACAATCTTATGTAGATAAGTTTTGCCATTTTCAGCATGTTATTCGAACCCATAGATTAAAAGATAATGGAAAATAATATTAAAATACTGGAGCAGAGTTCACGTGTAGGTAACTCTGTTATAAATAACATTACGTTACTATGTCCTCAGTTAATGTGAGGCATCTAATATAAAAAATTATAACAAGGCTTGTTAAAATATTATATTAAGTTGCATTGCTAAAATATAATGGTTATTTTAATATCAAATTTTGAATAAAACGCCATCTTTCAACTCAGTTTTAATGGCGTATTTTGTTTAATTAAAGACCCACTAAAATATTTAGTTTTGTAAACCATATTTTAATTTTTGGCTTTGGCCATTGATATTTATAGTACTACAGTATTTACTTACAGTAATATTGACAGTTATAGTGCTCTGACTAATGCCTAGTCAAATAAGTAAAATTTAAGACTCTCATTCCGTTAATAACTTTCATTAAATAATTTTTTGTTGACGCAAGTTTCTTCGTTCAAAATAATTTTACCGAATTCAACCGTGTGTTATCATAGTGATAATGAAAAAAAGTGAGAATGGATCAGCCGAATATCTTCCGATGCTAAACATAAAGATTAATCTCTAAACGATGAATGGCCTCTCCTTTTAAATCCACGGCGTAATATCCGCAAAAAACTCGTTTCACTGAAATGTGGTCTTAAAATCTGGGACAAACTTTGTTCACAAATAAAAACCATTTTTTATTGCCTCTGATTTGCTTAAACGTTTTTTTTACTTTTAAACTTTTTTATTATTCTTAATATAATCAAAAGCCCTGTATTCCTGCTTTAGAGCATGAAAGACATATCATACATGGAACGGTTTTATATGACGTGTTTTTTGTTCGATCATAATAATGCCAATACTATGTGGTATTATACAGAACCCTTCTATTGCGACCTGAACTCTTAGTTTGAAGGTTTTTTTTTTATTTTATTAATAATTAAAATAGCTGTTTATAAGTGCCACTACATTATACAGGTCATCCGCTAATATTATTGTTACATATTACGAAGGTACAACGTAGAGATAATACTCTTCGGGCGGCGCATCTATAGGGTAATTTAGGACTAATGTAAGAAAAAAATATTTTTTCTAAGTAATTAAATTGATTTCTCCTCAATAATTATTTGATAACGTATTATTTATTTGCATAGCTATAACACGAACGCTTTTATTAAAGATATATTGTGATGAATAAAAAAAAAGGTGGTTTTGTGAGTGGGAAACTGGGGAAGTGGGTATCGCTACAGCGTTCCTGTTTATGTCGCTAAAAATAATGTCATTACTAAAAAATACTTAGGCCTAGACGTTTAAAGTCAGTATTAAACTAGACTTTTGGCTTACATAGAATCTCTCTACGGAAAAACTCTTGGAAAAGAAATACTTTAATGATATACGTAAATTATGCTAAGAGCAAGAACTTGTTCCTATTTGCATGTTCAATGTATTCGACAGACGTGACCGTATTCCGATTGGAATCCAATTTTTCCTGAAGGTAAGCTTCATTCATAAATTTTGAGTTGATCCAGTTCCACAAAAACGACACATGCAATACGCGGACGTGATAATTGTAAAGTTTATTTAGTTCGTAATAATTAAACTAAATAAAATTTTTGAGATTAGATATTGAAGGTAATATCATCATCATCATCATGATTCATTCAATTTGCACATTTGTGAAATTGTTCAGAACCCACATTTGTTTTGGTTTATTAAAAACCGTTGGAATTGTTATTTTTTCGTGTTGTCAGGTATCCTATATCTAGGATGCATACTATATCTAAATATCTTAACAAAAGTTTGCGCCGGTCGCTGTGGACACGTGCATAGGTAAAAAAGGCTATATTTATACCATAAATATTGTCTGGTGGCTTCGGCCGTGGTTAGTTACCACCCTACCGAGAAAGACGTGTCGCCAAGCGATTTATTTCCGGCACGATGTCGCGTAGAAACCAATTAGGAGTGTGGGTTTACCATACTCCTAATAGGTTAGCCCGCTTCCATCCTAGACGGCATCATCAGGGACCACGAGGTGAGATAGCCATCAAGGGCTAACTTGAAGTGTATAAAAAAAACGGTAACTTTGACTTAGGGCTTTTCCGGAATAAAAGTATTTGTTTTACATCTTTAAGATGCGAGCATAATTAACAAACAAACAGACACACTTTCCCATTTATATCATCTTTATATTACAAATACAAAAGACACGGGCATAAGTAATGCTATTGTATATTTGTAAAACATTAACCCTTCCTGTTATTCTAACAGTTGCAAGTCACTGATCTTTCTTGTATATTGTGATAAATGGTGGGAAAGATAGGCGCAGCCATTAGACGGAATTTGTATAGTTTCCATCCTAGACGGGGGAAACGCGGTTTACACAAAGCCCGGATTCAATTTAACAACTTTTGGGCTTACACAGCCTTCCACTGGGCGCTTATTGAATAGCCTATTAATAATTTACCGACTTGATTATAATTAGAAAGTTGGTTACATATCTCTTACAGTTATTGAATAATTGATTAATGAATAAGGTTCTTGGATATTATTTTCCTTGTAGAATATAATGGCATACTGACAGAGTAAGTCGTAATAGTTAAGAAAATCTGTTACATTTCAGTAAGTACAAGCTTTTGAAGCCCTCTGTGGAGCAGCGCGCGCTGTTTTAATACAAAGTTGGAGGTCCTGGATTCGATTCCCGGCTCGAATCTGGTCTGGTGGGAGGCTTCGGCCGTGGCTAGTTACCACCCCACCGACTAAGATGTGTTGCGATTTAGCGTTCCAGCGCGATGTCGCGTTGAAACCAATTAGGAGTGTGGGTCTACCATAACCTTGACAAGTTAGCACGCTACCATCTTAGACTGCGTCATAACTTACACCAGGTGAGATTGCTTTCAAGGGCTAACTTGTAGTGGATAAAAATGACAAGAAGAGTATTTACGAGTACGATAGAACTAGCTGCTATATGTTATGCCACTTAGTTTGCTTGGTTGGGATATCTATGAGAGAGAACTCCTATTCAAGAATAAGAATGCCAAAATAGTACATTTCTAAACGACTTAACTGGCCCATGTGGTATTTCAGACTGTAATCTTTGTGTCAAATTTCATGCCAATCATCCAATTTTGCATATTATAATAGTAATTATTTATATACACGAGTATGAAAGAATTTAATTCAATGTAAAATCATTTGCAGCTCGAAAACCCCAATTTTCACCAGCGTACATTAAATTTTAAGGCATGAATTCACAATGCTAATGTGCGTGAAAATTAAAAACCCTCACGAATTTGTTGCTCGCACTAACTACTCACAGACAACGTTCAGTATACTTTTAAAGCAGAAGAATCATTACATTAAATTATGTTATGAACATATACTAATGAAGCGGTGATAGCCTAGTGGTTAGGGCGTCAGCGTTCTTATCAGAGGTCGGCGGTTCGAATCCGGGCACGCACCTCTAACTTTTCAGCGTTATGTGCGTTTAAAAAAAAATATCACTTGTTTCAACGGTGAAGGAAAACATCGTGAGGAAAAAGGCGTGTGAAGTCTGCCAACCGATATATATAAAAAGATTCAATACCTAGAATTATTATTCTAGGGCCAACCGAGGTTATATTTTATTCACTTAAAGTTTGTATTCAACGCCTCATTTTACTTTAAGCTATGAGATGTGAAAAATATCACTCAAAAGGTCAAATTGCACAAATCTCTTTGACATACTTTGCACGGCAACTAGAGCGTCCCCCGGATGTGGACTCACGGAAGATTGCAAACTTTGTGGCTTTACTCTTTGCGCTCAAAGACGCTGAAACCAAAGTGTTTCGAACTTAGTAGAGCGGCGACCCCAACTTTTCGCATAATAAAGACTTCTTGTTTATTTTTAAGATAACTTTCAAGAGGGACCTCTTAAGATGAAAATGATGAAAGGAATAACTAATCAGAATATGTACGATTATCATATAAATTACATATTTTTGCAACCTTAAGAGAGATCAGATCTGCGTGGTATAAACGCAAAAAGGCAAAATAAACAGCTGTAATTCGTCCACTCAAATGGTTTGTGCAATAGCTATTATTTTTATATTGTGTGGTTAAGAGTTGTAGCAGATGCCAAATGGCATATCGATTGTTGTGTCATAAAGCTGTCACGTCTATTATCACGGTCATCTGATAATCATTACTTAATATTATAAATGTGAATGTAGGGATGTTTATTACGCTTTCACGCGAAAAATACTAAACTGATATATATTTATTTATATATAAAAGTATATATTTATATATTATATATCATATTTATTGATATTTTATTTTGTTTTGAATTGCGCCATTACCCTCATTATTTAATTAATTCTTTCCCCAAGGGTTGTCTGGAAGAGATTGCTGAAGCAATAAGACCGCCTTAGCATACTTATGTGTTAAATGTTTTTGTATTGTTGTTTCTTTAAAGTTTGTGTGCAATAAACAGTATTTATCTTATCTTATCTGATCATCATGTAACTTTTCACGCATATTATATATGTGTGTATAAAAGTAAGAAGTAACACAGGTTAATTTTTATTTAAAAAAATATATATTTTTACGAAAGATAAAAAAGTAGTTTGTTAAAATATAGCTATTATATTGATTCATTTCTATTGTAATGATCACTGATACTTATTTATTGGTTTCAGTGCGACCGAAGCCACGGGTAACACCTAGTAATATTTAATGTAACAGTCTTAGTTGTCAACTCGTATTCCAGTCTTAAAATCATGAGTACGTAATGATTATTTTAGGCTGTAGAGTCGTATAACAACATAGCTTTTTTTTTGTAGGTAAATTCCTCATGGACACCTATGGCACGGAGGTTATGTTAGACTCCCACTGACTAAAACCCCCACGTGTACCTACCTGAAATACCTAAAAGTATGAGTAAATTAGTTTATTTCTGATTTGTGAGACTTGTGATAGTTTGATCGATATGAAAGTGCGGCTATTGTTTTCATCCTTCCTTTACATGGATCTTTTGAAGTAGGTATACCTTTTACTTTGAAATGATGACAACAAAATAGAGTAAGGTAAGCCTGACGACGTACCTTAGTTACTTGCGTGTAATATGACCATAAATTTTCTATATAATAGGTATAATTGTATATTTCGGTTCTATGTTGCTCAAAATCGTAACGTAAACAACCATGGATGCTTGTAAGGTAAATGTGTACTGACTCGTAATTACAGCGTAGTGGGTTGAAAAAGTTTGGAGTACCTACTTTTTTCCATGCAAAATTATTAAATTACTACCCGGAATTCTGCAATCATGGAATTTTAAATTCTCGTATGTAAAACCTTTCGCTGCATGGCATTTTTCTAACGAGACTCCATTACAGTGTGAGGAAAAATGTAGAGATTGCATGACCCAAGCGTTTTCATAATTGTTAGGTACCCATTTGTTGCCCCCATAACTCTGGCAGAATATATGTAGAGCGGAATGTGTAAGGTCGTTCACCTTTCGTTTTACCTTAAACGTATTTTTTTTTCATTTTCTGCATGTCCTTGAAATCAGTAGGTATATGAATTCAAATTCAAATTAAAAATAATCTTTATTCAATATATAAAAAAGCACTTTTGACGCGTCAATAATTTACATAGTAGTTATTTCATGGTGATAACTATATTCGTTAACTTAAAACTAAAGCTATGAGGGTTCCAAACGCGCCCCGGTCTAAGAAGAAGCCCACAACAAATTTAGCCGGGGTTTTTTTTAAGAACATCTTATTTCTGAAATTATACAAAAGTGACAACTTTAAACATACAAGCATTTCAATTTTTTTGCCCTAGACTCCGGCACGAATTCCCGTAAAAGAAGTTTGATAGCAGACAAAATGGGGATTCCTCGAATAGTTTTGTACTTTAATTAAAAAAATAATTTGTAGCGATAGTCACACAGAGAGCTAAGGAATAAAAAGCCCCTGTTAATTGCTCGTACGAGTTTCCCAAAAATAAATTGTTTTATCGGGTGTAGGGTCATTCCTATTAATACCATAATGTTATTATTCATGAATTTATAGAATACTGGCTATTACCCGCGCCTTCACACTTATTGATGCCATAAATAAATATCAGAGATCATTAAAATAGAAACGAATCATTATGATAACTATATTTTAACAAACCATATTTTATCTTTCGTAAATATATATATATATATATATATATATATATATATGTATATTTTTTGTAAAAAGTATCCTATGTTACGTCTTATAACTCCAAGAATATGTGTACAAAGTTTCACGATGATTGGTTTTCGCGTGAAAGCGTAACAAACAAACTTACATTATAATATTAAAGTATGATAAAGCAAATACAGATATTGTTTTTCATTGTTTAAAAAAAAATTGTCCTGTCCCAAATATTCCTGATCGGAATCCTATAAGTATTGGAAAGCGATGACCTCTAACGGAGAGTCATTATAAAAAATAGGTCAACAAAATCTTTGTTTAAAGTATTGGAAATAATCCGGTAGCTGCGAAATGCATTTTAATTCAAATAATATTTTGCTTTTCACTTCGATTAAAAGTTTTGGTGTCGTCGAAGAAAACAGGAAAAGGGAGGAAGGAAGGTTTCATTGTTGGGAAAAATAAACGATCTGGCGTTTTGAAAAGCTGAAACCTTACAGCTTATGCAAAGTCTCTGGTTTTACTGAGGGATTTCGCTTATTTTTTTTAAAACCATTTAAACCTTTTGTTTAATAAAACTTTATCGGAAGACTACAAGACTATATTTCCGCAGTGAATAAAAGTCGGCGATGGATTTTGTATTTGCTAAAGAGTCCATAACTTTAATTAGAATTCAAATCCTAAGGTCTGTATGTTTGTTTGTAAGATACTTATGTAAGCTACTTATCCGTAGCCACTTCACGGATCTTGCCGAAATTTGCCATAGCTTGCAGAGCTTATATGCTAGCCAATGTATACTTATTACTAATTTTCTCGTCTTATCTCAAAATATAAGAGAGAAAATGGTAATAAAAATTGGTGACAAACTTACTTTGCCAGCTAAGCAAGACCGATCGTGCATATTGATAATTTTTATCCCGGAAACAGATAAAGGTTTTATTTCTCTTTGACCCGAAAAAACCTAGCAATTACAAATGAGGAGAAAGTCGTGGGTAATAGTAATTAGCTGCTTTAGAATAAACATAATATTTAACATCCTTGTGAGTTTAATGTTCGGCATGTAAGTAAGCGTTAAAGTTGTCATTTTCTTAGGAGGACCAAACGTCATAATTTGACATTTCCATAATAAACTGACAGATTAACGCTTAAAGTGACGATGCGTCACATCGTACATCGATGTTTTTGTATAGTGATATCGGCATACCTAGTAAAGAGTTAAATTTTCACATTCGGATTCATACGATTTCGAATTTATATTACTAGTAAGCAACCAGTAATATAAATAAAAGAATGCTAAGAACTGTCCTCATACAAGATACGATTTTTTTGGAGCTTACACCTTAACAATCGATTTTCATATACGGGCCCCCGGTGTAAGAATGTATGAGCAGTAAAATCTACCGAACGAATGACCTCGTTACGTTTTTGTGCGCAACCTATTCTGCGCACCTATCACTTTTCAGGCATGAGTTTTGTTTACATGTTAAAATCAATAAAAAAAAAAAATGCTTAATATATAATACTTTACTGACATAATAAATGTAAATAGAATAAAAATATATACATTATTTAGATATTTATATATATACATTATTAATTATTGAATCTGATGTGGTATTAATCTTTTTTTTTTTTAGATTAGTAAGCCTTTTTGTGCCTATTTAGACAGGCGATATGTAGGAGTAAATTCCATTCGTACGTCGGAGCACACACCACAATTTTTTATCGTAATAGTGAATGCAGTCATAATAAAGTCAATATTAAAATTACTATTTTTATATTGCACTTCGGTACGAAACACTTCCACACAGACCAACTCATATCTAGCCGGTTTTATTTTTAAGTCATTCTAAGTTTGCACAAGGCCGAGGCATCGCCTTGTTTGCCGTCTCGCTAAAAATTGGAACATGATAGGTTTCAAGTTCCAATTTCAGGAGTGTGGCAAAATCCAATACCGGCTGAATTAGGTTTGATATTTGAAAGCAATATTCGTTCGTTCACAAGAGTGAACAAGTCGATGTGTTGGTGAAATATATCGGCTAATAATAGAATTTAAAATTGGGATGGAATCCAATTTCAATATGCCATTTACTAATAAACTGGACTACAGCTGGTCGATGCAGTAACTTTTCCACATTACTACTCGTGTACTTCTGATATTTTACAGATTACTAGCTATTTACTGTTATGCACTGAGGGTTTTGAGAATATCATCTGATCTACGCCAAACCACTCTCGAGGTATAACATATCAATGAGTGTTTATTTTCAATTACATATATGAAAAATATTGATGTCCTGTCTGGCGCAATCAAGTGATTGATGTTCTCGAAAATGATAGATTATTTATCGGAAATGTATTAAAGAAATAGTTTGCTTATGAAATATCGAGTACTGTGTATAAGTACTTTGTCACCAAAATTACTATAAAACCTCACAGTTATACCTTCTTACCCATTACTAAGAAAACCTTAATAATCGAAATTTAATGATCTTAAGTAACTATAGACAAAATTCAACCTGTTATTAAAGTGTTTACATTTATTTCACTTAGGCTGTTAAATGCTGCAATGTAGGCAATATTAAAGTTTGGGCTCGTCCAAATATAAAACAAGTGTTTTATGTCATACAATCCCTCAGAGAAACACCCAGCATAGCCCTCTCCATAGCACGCTGAGCGATTTTGAACTTGTGGAAAAGGCCTACTGTGAGTGTCCACGTTTCTGCTCCGTACGTCATGACGTCATAGGCATTGGCATTTTCAATCAGTCTATATTTTAACTATTTCCAGTGACCACACTAGGTGACCTGTACCGTGGATTATCAGTACAAGCTTACTATTAGATATAGAATAGAGTGAATTATAACTTTATAGAAAGAGTGACATATTTTTTTGTGATGATTACATTTGGACACCCCGGGGATATTAATGAATGATGGATCCATTAGTGCCACAAATTGAATTAACCCCGATCGGAAATTTACGATCTCGCCGGCGGCAGGTGTCGGTAATTGTGTTGCTGTTTGTGTCATCTTGGAAATATATTAATTTATGTAACCGCTTGCTATAATATTTGATGACTTTTGGCTTATGAGTGGGCGAACTTTTCATAAATATATCTATATTTCTAGTGATAGATCATAGGTTGTTTATATTACTGTACAAGACATTGAACACACACATATTCGAGACTAGCTGGTGGCCGCGACTTTGTCTGCGTAGGATTAGTATTTCGAGTAGCTTATATTAGCCTGGCGTAGAAAAGAACTAACATTATGACATTAAAATTATCACGCTGATGGTAGATTTCAGCTACTTATTAGAAACTTATCGTCATATTTTAGAAAATTCACAGAATATCTTTATAAATTGTTAATATGTATTATTCTGGTGTATAAGCTATATTATTGCAAAGATTAATTAAAATCCATTCAGTAGTTTTTACGTGAAAGAGTAACAAACACCCATTCATCCATCCATACTTACAAACTTTCGCGTTTATAATATTAGTAGGATATAGAATATGTTTCAACTATCTTATGTAGGGATACAATTACATAACGTTTTCGTTCAAAAACATTTGCTTTCATTTTGTTAAAAATTTAACGTTCGCTTAAATTAAAAATGCTTTTGTCACAATATCATATGTATTTGATAAAGAAAAAAACAAGTGATCCTTTATTTGTTTTTTGTTTATGTCGTATCGTATTCGGTATAGGGATGGCTTGTATGCGAGAGATAAGCAAAATATAACTTTTTTACCGTTTGTTACCGTCTGATTTAGAAACATTCTTTGTTACCGCAGCTAATCCGAAAATATCTATGTAAAATACGACATCTAAAATACTATGATTATAAAGGTCTACACTATGATATTTGAAATAATAAAATAATGCAAAAATGCAATGCAAAGGTTTTTAGAATTATTGTTGACATACATTCACAGGCAAGGATTACAGCAACAGGACAACAGGAAATAGGTTTAAATCTAAAGCCAGTTAAATTCAGAAGGTAACCTGCCTTCATCCATTTTTTTCACGCCTATCTGCTTTGCTTGGGTTGCGGTCGAGTGCGCGGGTGTTCCCGTGACCCCAGCCACCAGGCGACGCGTAGGAGCATCGCTGGGTTTTAGTGGGTATTCTGGTCGCCAATCCCAGCCAGTCCCACATACCCCGTCGGAAGCGACGCAGTCAAGACTGTGTCGCTTCCGGAGGGGATGCAAACGCTTTTCCCAGCGGGGGAAAAAAAACGCCTATCTGCTGACTATGACTAGAATTCCATGAAAGAAGGAATTATTGAATGTAACTTGCTTTAAGGAGGCGCGCATAGGCTGCTGTCACGGAAAATTAAGGACGCGGAAAAAGTCACAAGCAAAACTAACATTTCATTTATTCCACGCGCACGATACTTTGTACTTTTGCAGAATACTTACTTGCAGAGTCTGGCAGTTAGTTGCAGTAGTAATATCTATTTATTAAAACTATCATTAACCCAAATTTTCCGTTTCCCGCGATATTAAGTGTCCTTTACCTGCCTGTAAAAGTTCCAATAAATCGAGTAGACTCGAACAAATCAATATAATATAAGACACAAAAAACGTGAGTTTGCGATTTTCTCTTTCAAATAATTTGTCTGCGAATTAGAGGCAATGTGTTTTAATTTTCCATTGATTCTAATTTAATTTATTTTGTAATTTCATTTATTTTGCAATTTCTTGGCCTGACATTGTAAATATTTAATAACTGTATCTGAGCAGCTATGACATTGTAAATAAATAAATTAATTCAACTGTTTAAAATTTTTTTGTTCGGAAACACCTTGGCAATGTTGAATGTGCCTATAATTGGTAATGTACCTATAATTGTAACAGCATTAGTTATTAACTTATTTCAATAGATAAAAATGTATTTGCAACTATATTATTATCGCTGGCATATCTTATGAATAAATTTAATAAAATAAATCTTATATATTTAATAGATTGACGGCCTGTCTCGCAATAGCAATAGCCGGTCGGTCGCTCGACCGTCGACTTGAAAAGGATCGCTGGTAGCGGATGGATGAGGAAGGCGGAGGACCGTGTGTGGTGGCGCGCTCTCGGAAAGGCCTATGTCCAGCAGTGGGCGTCTATAGGCTGATTTAGCAAGTTAAGTCTATATAGAAATATATAAATTTGCAATTCAAAATTATCAAATTATCAAATTTATCAATTAGCTAAAGCTTTTAAGGAGACTGTGAAACAAAAGCTGGTATAGTAGTGCCTTCTTTTGGGTAAGATCAAATTCGATTGCACCTTTAATATTTTTTTTTAATTTTTGGTGTATTTTCACTTCATTTAAAGAAGAATTCGTACGGAAATAACATAATGAGGAAACCTGCATGCCTGACAGATCTTCATGTTAATCAAGGGCGTGTGAAGTCAACCAATTCACTTGCCTAGCGTGATGGACTAGGGCCTAAAGCTCATTTCATTTTAATAGACTCATGGTCTTTAATGGGTTGATTACGATAATAATGATGACAAAACTATAGGACTGATTTCGAGTTACATGTTGTTGGACGTTGAGGATTTCATTCTCTGAAATTTATATCAGTAATTCATCAAATTTAAGTGGAACTAAATATGCGGAACTCGGGGGATGTACAAATGGAAAGTAGGTGATACAATTTGGTTTCTGTGATATTATGGTATACTTACGAGTATATCTTACCTAAATATAGTAAATTCGATTAGCGCCAAGAAAAAGGGAAATATTTTTCACGAGATAATGTCTTACTTACATATCCTAGATGTTTGGATAAGGTTGCAACCAAATTTGTTTGGAACCAACAAGTCAGTGCACCCTTCATAAAAAATTATTAATAAAATTAGTTTAGTTCATAGCACATAATATGGAGCTCATTCTTTCTGTCACATAGGCATATAAGCTTCAACCTCACCGTGTTCCTTTCAAAAGGGTGAAATGATAACTTCATTTTATACTATTGACTTAGAAGGTAGTTACGTTCTAAATGAAGCGGAATTTTAAGAACATCCAATAATAATTATATACGACCTACCATTGTAAAGTTACATATAGTGTTTGTAAATTAAAACTACGTTCTTTCTAAATTGTAAAAAAAGGCTAAAGATAAATTAATTTAATTACTATTTAATTGCGTCCAATTACCTTCGCAAGAGGTCCAACAAAACAAACTCACTGAAACATTTCCAAACGTCAACACACGAAGTTTCTCAACACGACGAGCGCGGAACAGGGGGCGAACACGCCGGCCGGCGTCGGGCGGCTGACTGAGTCCGACTGAAGCCCCCGCACCCTTACCGACGACACCCCTGGTTCCCATTTAGCGAGAGGTCACATCAGCGACAGGCCTCTTCACAAAAAGTCGCTATTTCTAACACTGAAGTAACCAATTATTACATTCACAAATATCTGATCTAAAATAAAGTAGCATTTCTAAAGGTTTGGCGTTTGTTTTCAATACTGCTCATAGACATGATAGCAATATTTTATAGTTAGAAGTTTCCTCAGAGATTTATATCCAACGAAATAGGTACCGTTGGATATTTATACGAAAAAGTGTTTATGATATGTATATCGTAATATAGAAAGCATAATGTCAGCAGCTGTTATATGCTCGCAAACTTTGTGTCGAGATTACGGCTTCGCAACAGCCAGAGTATAAGAATGTTGACATGACATATTGAAAAAAAAAAATTGTGACGTCATTGGTGGGTGAACTACATTTTCTGGCGTGCAAAAGAATGACAGGATACAGAACTCTGTATCCTGTCATACTTTTGCACTAACTAAAAACTAACTTTGGTTTCTAACTAGAAACATAAAGTTACCAGTGTGTTTAACTCTTAAAAGCATTTGCTTCCTCTTGACTAACCACTGTGACAAGACTCGACATAGTCAAGAAGAACCCATGACCATGGCGTGAACTTTCAGGGGTAAGAGAAGATCATTTCGATTCGTGTCAATCTTATTGAAGATTTTATAATTTAAAGATCGCCTTTGATTAAGATGATAAAAAAGATTATGAAGTTGTCTCGACGATAGAAGGTATGTCCCGTAGATTTGGACTCTAGCTTACAAAAAGTTGTGCTATATTTTCAAGGGCAACGTACTATGGTAATGATCAGTCAGATTGTTTCAATAAACTGTCTATTAATTTTTATTCCAATTAATTATTGTATCTCATTCGTTGGTAAGTGATTCAGGGAATGAATGACTATAATTTTATTTGTCTGGTGGGAGGCTTCGGCCGTGGCTAGTTAACACCCTACCGACAAAGACGTGTCGCCAAGTGATTTAGCGTTCCGGCACGACGTTGTGTACAAACCAATTAGGAGTATGAGTTTAACATACCCCTAAAAGGTTAGCCCGCTACCATCTTAGACCGCATCATCACTTACCATCAGGTGAGATGCAGTCAAGGGCTAACTTGTGGTGAATAAAAAAAAATATATATATAACATCACAAGATAGAACAATGTAAAAAACAGAAAATAACACGAAATCAGTAGTTATATAATTTTGCGGCCTTATCGCTACATAGCGATCTCTTCCAGGCAAACAAAGGTGCAAAAGATTCAGTCTAACGTGATAGCGGTTTAAAATATCTAGGGTTATGGAGATCTTGGTGACATATATTTGGCTAATAATCGAATATTCCACAAGTAAAATCAACAGATAATATGCGAATCGAAATTTACTCGTAGTTTAAATAACATTCGATATAACATAAAATAAATAAGTAATCTACTAAGTTTCTGATGTTAACAAAATAAACGAGTCGAAAATAGAAAATAGCCAGTTATTTTTTCTTTCTGAATTACAGAGCAAGATGTGTTTTATATAGTAAGTATGTGCGGACAGCCGCGGTCGGTCTGAAAGTAATCGGAGGGGGATATTATTTCCGTTTACGTGATTTGTGAAAACGTCCGGTATTTTTCCATGACAGATAATACAGCTAAATCTGTTTGGAGACGTTGTTTTATTTGCAGTAAAGTAATACAAACTGTGAGCCGAAACGGTGAGTTAGGCTGAAATTAACTTGAAGGAGTTTTTCATCTTTAATTGTAGAATTAAACACTGAGAGAGAACAGTGCATTAGAAGTGTCAGGTTAACACTAGCAAAAGCGTCTCCAAGTTAATTTTGACTGAGGCGCTTTAGCTACACGTTTTTGGACACACAAAACCATCTACGTCGGCTGGGCGTCGTTTGATAATAGTACTGCGGGACACAGGTCACTTTTACTGAATTTAATACTCAGTTACCCCGTAACACATAATGTATGTTGTAGAAGGTGATACGCATCAATTAACAAGTTATTTCTTAGTTCACAGCATATATATAATCTAAGCATAGCTCTCATAGCTGAGTGGTTTTAAGCATTCCTATGATCTAGATCATAGTTAGATAGATCGTGATATTATGAATGAAATTGACGAGGTAGGCAAAAATATAAATACAAAATACAAAATATAACATCCTCATAATTTTAAGCCAAATATGTGTACTTATTAATTTTGGTTGACTTTTTTATTATTTTTTTTGCCATTTCAATAATTTTGCGGCAATTATTGAAATGGCAAATAAAATAAAATATTGTAAATTATTTTTGGTCCAATTTCGTAATTTTTAGATTTGTTAACTGAGTATGTGTTTTATCTAAAACAAAGATTATTTATATATTATAAAAATTCCGTCTCGCAACCCGCACGGAAGTGGTTATTTATATATTCCCCTTTTCAAATAATAATTATCATAAACAATATTATACACAATGGTGCTGCTAGTACTAACTATACGTTAGTATCCGTTTATAGGAACTTTCATAGCAAGCTCGCCCATAGCCGTCCCAGTCGTAACGGATATTGTTTCCGCCTACGTGAGTGGAAAACGTCCGGTTTCGAGAGTTTTACTGAAGCAAAGTGGACCTCAGTACTCTTGTGTAATACTGTTTGGAGATTGAGTACGCTGGAAACTCATCGTAAACCAGTTTAATTATAGATTTCTTTTGAGCTCAATAAATTATAAGATGAATAAAGGTCTTATAAAATGGCGACCTCCCTGACACAGTGCTGTTTTATTTTTGGTTTTTTAAATTCTTGTTTAATACGAGAGCAAAACATTTTAATTATAAATTTAACCATCCTCTAGAAACTTTCAATTGGGAGACAATTTAGATTAGAATAATTTAGCATACCGGTATGATGACGTAATTAAACCGATTGGGAATTAGGGTTAATATTGCTATACCCCTTACAGGTTTGCCCACTTCCTTCTTAAGCTGTATCATCACTCAGGACTAACTTGTACTCGAATAAAAGGGAAGTGTACTCGGTTGATTGAAAAGTTATTTTGTATGGTCAATGATTTATAAAGTAATTCATCTAAAAATTCAATATTATTTCAGTCGGTTGATGTACCACGGCTGGGAGTTCATCCATCTCATATAAGAGAGGGACTCAGAGGAATTATCCTCCACGCTGCAGCAATTTGGGTTGGCGGCTTTCAACAATTGTTCACATGTTAGTGATGGCTCAAAACTGCTCTCCGAGCACAGCTAACGGAAGTGGACAGAGCGAAATAACTTTGAAGAAAGACTCAAAACTTAACTCTTATTGGTAGCCAGATCCAAGAATCTTCCCATTCCAGCTCTGGAACTGTAAGATAATATTACTCTTACTATCATCGAGCTTATCGAGCACATTCAAAACGATTTAAAACTAATATGAAAGAGTTGATTTACTGTTAAATAAAAGCTGGTAGAAATATTTGAAAATGAAACGCAATCATCAAAGTTATTTCAGTTTTATAATTTCATATAAAACCGCCATAATCCACAAAATGTGGGGCAAAATGTGTAGGTTGCCATTTTCAATTTAGAACTACATAGTATGTACCTTATCATCTCTACGGAACCATAATCGGAAATTGAATCAGCCTTTTACATTGCAATATTTGCCCGCCTACGGCCTATTTCGTGTTTTGCCTTATCATCACGTGCAAGACTTATTAATATTTTAACATTGAAACTAGATTATGATTGAAGCTTCAAAGCTATAAGCTAGTATCATAATGTAACGAATAAAGAAACCAGGGAGACGACTGGCATCGTCTGAGAGACATTAACCTTCTCCTACATGACTATAGTATATCGCATATGAACCCGTATTTGTATCAAAATACCCAATGCCACAATATACGGTCTTGAACATTCACGGCTAGTCAAATATAATATTCATTATCTCTTGTATTCGAACCGCCGACCTCTGATTAGGAGGCTGACGCCCTAACCACTAGGCTGATCCCGCTTCGGCACCTTGAACTTTTCGGAGTTATGTGCGTTTTTAAAAATTAAAATATCACTTGCTTCAACGGTGAAGGAAAACATCGTGAGGAAACCTGCACGCCTTAAAGTTCTCCATATGTTCTCAAAGGCGTGTGAAGTCTGCCAATCCGCACATGGCCAGCGTGGTGGACTATGGACAAAACCCTTCTCATATTGAGAGGAGACCCGTGCTCTGTAGTGAGTCGGTAATGGGTTGATCATGATGATGATGATGATGATCTCTTGTATACTATTCAATATGATATTTCTTATTCACTTCAAATAGTTAGTGTAGTAATACCAAATCAAAAAACCTTTTTAACGTCTTGAGCCTGAGAGATCTGAGCCAGCCAGATAAGATCTTAATTAGTTATTATGATTGAATCTACTTGAAACATCCGTATATTTTTAGAATTCAGACTTGCCATTTACCGAATCGATAAATGCAAAACTGAAAATCAATCATAAATTGTAAATTCGATTTGATAGATAACGTGCATAGGTAGTTAAGTGCCGTACAGAGACATAGAGTTTGCCGTACATAGAATTAAATCCATGCGCAGTAGCGGGCAAATACTTAGAATATCTTACGTCCTGCCCCTTCGAAACTGGGTACCCTTTGATCCGAAAGTTATTATCCTATGATCTTAATTATAAAGGTATCCCTGATACTTGTTCTGATAACGAAATTTCAATTAATAGCCAGTGTATATACGACATTCCGTCTTAATTGTATTTGAATTGTTCAATTCATATATTAATATCCAATTTATACAGATAACAACATCTGCATTCAATGTATAGATTATCTGAAAATACAGTATTAAAATCTGAATAACGGAGTGTTCTGAAGAGTTATTTGAACTAATAACAATATATAACCCCAAAGTATAGTTTTGAGCAGCAGAAAACAAGGCATCCCGAATGATTTATTTCTACGGCCTGAGGTATGGAAACACACACACAGACACACACACACACACACATATATATATGGTATGTTATTGTATAAATATAACTACTAAAACTAATAACTACTATTAAAACTATACTTTGGGGTAATTAATGGATAAGCTGGATAAGCAAAATCCTTTTAGCCAGAGACGTATTAGTAACTCTTTTGGTGGTGTAGATGTTCATTCGGTAATAACCTTTCAAGTGGTGACTCAGCTAATCGCTTGCAAAAGATTACAATACGTACATAAAAATGTTCAAAGAAGTAATAAGTGAGGATGAAAACATTTCGCGCACAATCATCAAAATCTGCAAATCTAGTATTGAGCATAATAATCAATCTGAAATACTAACAGTTGCATCCAATTTGTTAAGACAACATCATAGTAACACAAAAATATTGTCTGAAAATTAATTAATATAATCAATTTATTGAAATCTAAACAAAAGCTGTTCAAAGGGGATAAAACAAAGCAATAAGTGTCAACAAATCGCCTCATCGATAACTTTCCTTTTTGATGCGTCATTTACTGTCATGCCATTTCTTTATTAATTGTACTATTCTTTACAGCTCTTAAGTAACAAACACCTGGGGGAAAACAGAGGGGTCTCAAAGCTACCAAGATTTTAGTATTTATTCGGGGACAAATAGAAACATAATATATTGAAAAGGAACAACATTTGACTGAATTGTAATGAATTATTTCAAATAATTCTTACGCTTTTACGAACATTATTGAGAATTTAAGGAAATCTTGTAATATCTCACCGATTCTGTATTTTATTAATCTTTTAAATTTTGGCTTGAATCTGTCTGATTTTGGAAAATCAGCAGATTACAATAAAAAGAGTATCTCTAAATCAAATTAACTTCAATATGAAGTCTTATAGTCGGAACGAAATATTTGGTCTTTCTAATCTATTATAATTTAAATATAGTAATTATGCATTAAAACGTAAACGGTAAACGTAGCGTTAGTCGACCCCCAACAAGGTGGACAGACGACATCAAACGAGTCGCAGGGAGCCGCTGGATACAAGCGGCCCAAGACCGTGGCCATTGGAACTCTCTACAAAAGACCTATGTCCAGCAGTGGACGTCTATCGGTTGAAATGATGATGATGATGATGATGATGATGAATTATGCATTGTTAACTTACTGTTTAGAAATAATAATACCAACTCAAGCACATAATTCAGAATACCTGTGAAACTATAAAACCCGTTAGTTACGTAATAATAATTTACTAGTATTAAATACGCATATGCTCATTAGTAGCTCTAAAACTTGCTATTGAGCCATTGCTACTTAGTAGCACGTGTATGAAAATCATGCTCATTAGAGCATGCTTAGAGTATGTGAACAGCCGTTTGAGTTTTAAGCGGTGATTTGTGTTTAGCGTACAAGTATACTATGGACCGTAATTGTATCGATGCTTCACATATTTCAAAAGATGATATTAAATATATTGATATACATATATACCAACATAAATATGGCACTGTAGTAAAAAATATATAAATAATTGAATTTCTGGAGATTAAAGGGAATAGAAACACAGAACCTATGACCTTTGCTGGAAATGGAAGTTTTGATCATTATCGAAAATTTTATCAATAATTTAAAGAGAGTTTAATTAAGAAATGTTTAATCTCTTACTTCGCTTTCATAATATTACTATTGTAGACATGATTTTAATCCTTATTTCATTATCAATATGCTATCAATATTGTTCTAAATTGCACATTGCTTATTTTTCTCTCGTACGCATAGCAAAGATATCGCACACCTTTACTAATAACGAAAATAAGTTAGGAAACACAGTAACTCTTGTTTTTGTTTTTCTCAAATATAGTAATCGTAAAATTACGGTCTTGTTCAGAGTCCGGTATGTTTACTCAGGAACGAACGCAGTACTTTTACGCCATTATGAGAAATTATAGACTATCTCTGCTGGTAAGACTTTGCTCAAGTTTACAGTATTCTGATTACGATAGCGGGTAAGTTGATTCAACGATAGCTAGTTCAGCAAAAATGTCATTCTTGGACAGGAGAAATTATTTATAGTTTAAAATATTTATAATTTTAATAAAAAATGAAGTTTAGGTAACCTCGGTTTAGAAATCTTGAATTAATTTAATCTTGAAATGTTTTAGCTGTTAGTCTTCCGGTATAAGCAAATAAAAATGTGTTTACTTACATAGTTCTTATGTGACAAACAAGATCTAGTTTCTACTATTACAACATTATAACTAGGGCTTTACAGATAATATTGGATACAATGAATCCTCAGTTGAGCCTCACTAGATTTAAATAAATAAATTACAAGCTTATTAAGCTACATTCATAATTACCATCAGGGTTACACTCCCAAATAGGATACACACTCTACATTATATATACCTACAAGTAAGTCGATGATAATAAATGATAAAAATGTACAGAGCAAAGAGAATTCGCAGGGTTCAAAGGAGAAGAAACAAAGCAACAAGTGCCTATAAAGACCCTCATATTCTGTTCGTTAGATGTCCTCTTTTTATGTGAATCGTTTTATTTAGTACCTAGTTTATTTCTGTCTTCGTTATGCTTTTGAGAAAGTTCAAGATGACAGTTAATGTTGTGAGCTTTGAATTTTCTTTTTTTACCATTTGTAACTGCCTCCTTAATTGGTCATTGGTACGAAACATGAGGTCCTGGATTCGTTCGTTGGGTGTTTCGAGTTCCTAAAGTGTTTGTTCACTGTAATTTTAACAGGAAACTATTTCGCCAAGGTAGCAATGTAAACTCTAGCAGTTCCTAGTTTTCTGATTAAAAAGTTCCGGATACGGTTACAATACAATTGTGGTCTTTATTTTCTGTCTAGATTTTATTCCGGAACCCTACCCCTATCTTCGTTTAATGTTCGTCGGTAGATTACATGAGAACATGTTAGCACTATAAAATATCATGATTTAGAATTAAAGCTATATATTTTATTGGCGTCCTTTCTATATTACATAGATTTTCTAGTTCCTTAATTTTTTTAGGTTGTATTATAAAAAGTTCAATGGTAATGCAGATAATTAACGTTGAATTAACGTTCACTCGGTTATAATTGTTGGTAAGTGATAACAAATATCAAGTCAGTCAGCGTAGACAGTTGTGTCTAGAACAGTAATAGACTGAGAAAGCTGACTGTAATATCATCATCATCATCATCATGAACAACCCATTACCGGCTCACTACAGAGCACGGGTCTCCTCTCAATATGAGAAGGGTTTGGCCATAGTCCACCACGCTGGCCATGTGCGGATTGGCAGACTTCACACGCCTTTGAGAACATTATGGAGAACTCTCAGGCGTGCAGGTTTCCTCACGATGTTTTCCTTCACCGTTGAAGCAAGTGATATTTTAATTGTTTTAAAAACGCACATAACTCCGAAAAGTTAGAGGTGCGTGCCCGGATTCGAACCGCCGACCTCTGATTAGGAGGCTGACGCCCTAACCACTAGGCTATCACCGCTTACTAGGCTATCACCGCTTATTGAAATAATACGCTCACATTAGTTTATCGAACGATTGTAAGGATCCTATTAATTTGCAAAATAAGAAACGTAAAAGCGTCCCTATAAATTATATCAATTCAAAATTTATAACAGAGTTTTAAGGATACGTTCGTTGTGTTTGAAGTGTTCTGGCGCCATTCATCATGCATTGTTCGCGAAACTTCATTAAATTCTGTTGACCTTTTCAGCGTTTGTGTCCCGTTGAGGCTGCAAAGTGACGCCATTTTATCTCTGTATTGCCCTCCAATTTTTTAATCAATATTATTTTTCAGTACTAATAGTATTATAGCTTTCCTAATTAAGAACCGTTCACAATTAAATTAAACGTAAATGTTGAATGGGATACCGATGACCTTTTCCGCATTAGGGTCCCATTGAGCCTGAGACAGGCGCATTTGTTACCTTTACATTCAAGACCACTCCTCTGTTCTTAGTTTTACAATACAAGCGTTTGCATGTGATTTTGCCCGTATATGATTTTTTAATACGTAAAATTTTTCCATACAAACATTCATCCGCTGCCAATGCTCGAATTGAAAGTAGGATTTTCAGGAATATATTAACCCCTTTGGCGGATTTTCTCATTAAGTCATTGAAAGCGAACTTCTTCCTTAGATTGGAAGTAAGGGCTAGATTCTCGAAATAAAAAGGGACTGTAATTAAAAAATTCTTATATATGCCTGAAAAATAATCTCCAACAGCAGATTTATTGATTGGCCCCTTTAAAATATTCGAAAACATAATATATGTACGCATTAGCTATCCTATAGCTATATACTTTTTTGCTTAGCTAATGCGTACATATGATTTTTGTTATATCTGCTAATAAACTATATTCTCCTGATTCTGTGCAATTGCTAAGTTAAACAAACCCATTTTTTAAATGATATATGGAATATTGCCAATTAGAGTACTGAAACTCTATAAAATCTTGAAACACGTGTGTCACTCCAGAAAGTCGCTCGCTGTTTGTATCTTGATAATTTTGTTTACATAAACAATTTCGAGCACCCATTCTCACCCTCATAACGTTGCCGCTCGCAAAGATTGAGCCTGATCTTTATCTTTCTTGTATAGAGTCAGCTTGTTCTTTGACACTTTGACAGAAGGTGCTGACAAAATATTTACTGTTATATAATTTTCCTAAACGTAGATATTCGTCTATACTCTGTTATTTTATTTGCCCCTAGGTTCATCCAAGTATTGCAAGAAAGATAAACTAACAAACTGTCGTTCTCATGTTTATAGTTTAAATAAATATTCGGGATATGCATCATTCTGTGTTTTATCAGAAACCTGATAGTTAACGATCGGGTTTGAATATATTAATATGGCGTCAAGCTTATCTACTATCCGACATTTTTTACAAAATAGCTACTGCAAATAAAACACCACAAAATGTTACAATCAGTATTTGTATTTTATGAATTGGCAGCAAATATGAGTGTTTACTAAGTAAGAATATTTTTTGAACCCGTTTCATCAAATCTCTTGTTAATTTCCAGCCCCCCCCCCCCCCCCCACCAAAGAGCTACATTAATTTTATTATATTATAAACTATACTTATCTACTGCCTACTTTTGGTTTATTGACGTTGATTTTCAGAAACACTTTGGCTAATACGTGTCGCTCTTCGGTGTCTCTCACTCACTAAAAAAGTTCAACCCGTTATCAGTTATCTCTATTTATATCCGTGAACGAAGAAAGCCTTTGCATAAATAATATTAGAAAGGATAAATATTTATTTCTCTTGCAATAACACGGAGCTCATCTCGGGCCTACCGGTCGAGATAAGCGATGTTAAAATAAAACGGAGGGTAGTAAACATGGCGAGTGACAGTTTCATTTGTATAACACAAGCACATATTATTTTATGATAAATTATTGTAGCCGCAAATTCCATTGTCTGTGTTTTGATTAATAAGTTTTAACCCTCATGTTTTGCAAATCATGAGTGTTAGAGATTCTGTGTTTTTATAATTTGGAAATTCAACAATAAAGTTATTCTAGTTGCACATAAATTCAATGTTAAATACATAGTGTTTTTGTCATTTTTATTATGAATGACTCTCCTTATTTTAAACGTTTGGGTCACACAATTTTAAATCGAACTCTCTTCGACGGTAATAATTAAATAGGAGAAATTCATTTTAAAAATAGATACAATTTGCCTTTGCTACCAATCATCACGGTTATGATTCTAATAGGATTTCTTATAACTTATATATTCAAAAGTTTTATGATGTTCGTAAATATTTCACTAATAATAATTTAATAACTTAAACAAATTTGAAAACACGTTGTTGTGGTTAGGCCTATTTTGTAAGATCCGTCGCCGATTTGCAATAACTTGGTGGTTAGGACGTCAGCGTCCTAATCAGAGGTTGGGGGTTCGATCGTGGTAACACATCTAACTTTAATGCGATCAAAACATCGTAAAGAAATCTGCACTTCAGAGAGTTCTCCATACTGTTTTTTAAGACTTAAGAAGTCTGCTAATCCGCACATGGTCAGCGTGGTGGACTATCGCCAAACCCTTCTCATATCGAGAGGAGACCCTTGCTCTGTAGTGAGTCGGCAATCTCATCATGTTGGTCATGATGAATAAATTAAATTCAGCTTTTGAAAATTCAAGATAAACATCATAAAATACTAATAAGTATTTATTAGACACGGTGTTAACTTCATGTTAACATGGTTAAGAACAATTCCGACATGGGAAATGCATGACACTAACATAACGTGAACTAAATGCCATTTACCAGTACATTATTGAACATTGAAAATCAATTTACAGGAAAATTCGGTTGTCATTTCACAAACGAACCTTTAAAACAATTATGCATTTTACGCCCTATTCAGATAGATCGGAACTAAGTAATACCTATGTTAAAAAAATAAATGATGTACCTACTAAAGCTCCTACATTCATCTTAGCTAAAATGCTCATTCAAATGTTTACATTTGGTTGTACATTGTAAAAATTGTTTATTAATTTAAATTTAATTCAAAAGGTGGGATAACTATTCAACCTTTTGGTGTCAATAAAAGGTGTATAAATGTATAATCATCATCATCATCATGATCAACCCATTCTTAGCTCACTACAGAGCACGGTTCTCCTCTCAATTTGAGAAGGGTATGGCCATAGTCCACCAAGCTGGCCATGTGCGGATTGGCAGACTTCACACGCCTATTAGAACACTATGGAGAACAGGCGTGCAAGTTTCCTCACGATGTTTTCCTTCACCGTTGAAGCAAGTGATATTTTAATTGCTTAAAAACGCACATAACTCCGAAAAGTTAGAGGTGCGTGTCCGGGTTCGAACCCCTGACCTCTGATTAGGAGGCGAACGTACTAACCACTAGGCTATCGCAGCTATAATGTTATATCTATTTTATTATTTATCATTTATCCAACATAACATCGTTTTTGACTGTTGTGCTGATTATTAAAATGGAACTCTCCCAGGACGTGACTCCCGCCTGTTTGAGAAATTGGGTCGCTCGCGATGCTCTATAGATAACATTAAAAAGCTCTTTCAATTTTATCGATGAATTTTCGACAGGTTTGTCATGTTAAATTTATATCCGAACGGTACCCAAATTACGAAAGGTCACGTATTTAAAAAACGTATACCATATTTACATTAATACTATATATAGAATCTGTGTGTTAAAAATGCTGAGACATTGAACCGATTTAGCTTGGCACATATTATGTATGTATGTTTTCTTGTTACTCATATACTAATGTGGGCAACATTATAATACCGCAATATACACACCTATTAAATACACAATATTCAAACACATACATATAATATATTAACAAATTACACAACAAAACTACATAATAATATATCTACATACATATAAATATATAATCTATATCATATTTATATGTACACATCAGTACACATCAACACACATGTAATAAACAACTATACACACATAAAAACACATAATCCGACATCAACACACAGACAGAAAATTAATTCATAGGCATAGCCGAGTGCAGGCCGCAGTATAGCTTGTCGAGCGAGTCGGTGAATGAGCCGTACGAACGAACGGCGCGCCGCGCGCCACTTGCGCCCGCGCAAGTGGCGCTGCAGTGGCGAGTAGCCGATACACTATGACCTTCACACCGCTGACACGACAGTTTAT
Source organism: Lasiommata megera (assembly GCA_928268935.1). Classification (NCBI taxonomy): domain Eukaryota; kingdom Metazoa; phylum Arthropoda; class Insecta; order Lepidoptera; family Nymphalidae; genus Lasiommata; species Lasiommata megera. The sequence continues at coordinate 12,910,048 of OV743315.1, read as the reverse complement.
GGATATCTGCCGCGCACGAATTATCGAAACGTCTTTCAACTGTTTTGAGACTTTGTTTTGAACCTGTAAACGAATGTGTAGTTGTCCCGTTATATGTGCTATTCGGATTAAAGGTGATAACAAGTATTGTTGTGATTCTTTAGTCCCACGATATCAAATCGTCGGACTGAATAGTGGTAATACCCACACTGGTGACCCCGACGTGATCTGAACGCGCAACATCTTGACGTCATCATCTGAATACGCCAAAAATGAGCTCCAGCAGTAGCGACGAACAAGCGGGACACTCGAACATCACAACACGTCCAGGTAAAAAGCTCCGTTCCTCACCAACACAAGTCGACGACCCGACACCAATAAGCAACCGGCGAATTAAGGTGAAAGTGCCACCGTTCTCTCCCGAGGAACCTGAAATTTGGTTCGCTCTTTTAGAGGGCCAATTTGAGATCTATGGTATACGGGACGATGCCACAAAATTTACACAAGTGATCACGAATTTGGACCTCCCTCACGCCAAGGCAGTGAAAGAACTGATTGTTAACCCTCCAGAGCGCCACCGCTATACGAGAATAAAATCAGAACTAATACGCCGTCTCTCAGCGTCTCACGAGAAGAAGGTGAAGCAGCTGCTCACCCATGAGGAGCTAGGAGACAGGAAGGCTTCACAGTTCTTACGGCACTTACAAGATTTAGCCGGCCCATCTGTACCTGAGGACTTCATAAGAACCATATGGAGCAATCGACTACCGCACAATATCCAAACCGTACTGGCGTCGCAACCAACCCATTCTCTGGAACAGCTCGCAGATCTCGCAGACCGGATCCAGGACCTGACGTCCTCGTGCACCGTCGCCGCCGCGTCACCGCGTAGCACACAAGCGCCCTCCCCATCCGACGAAATAGCGGAGCTGAAGAAAATGGTGCAGCAGCTGACCTTGAAACTGGAAGAGCATACCCGGAGATCATGTGGTTCCACCAGCCGATCCAGAACGCACGAACGCCGTCATTCAGCATCGCGGCAAAGAGAGAGATCCGAATCTAATCACGGAAGACATACGATATGTTATTACCATAACAGATTTGGATCTGAGGCTCGAAGATGCTCTAAGCCCTGCAATTTTAAAAAGGCGGAAAACTCAACTGGCAGTCACTAATGGCGACTAGCGATTGCCCCACCTCGTCAGGTCGCCTCTTCGTCACCGATCGCAGCACGAACACCCAGTTCCTGGTAGACACTGGTAGCGACCTCTGTGTGTACCCTCGTGCTGCAATTCGCGATCGTCGAAACAAAACTGACTACGAACTTTGTGCGGCCAACGGAACGATAATCGATACCTTCGGTTTTATAGAGCTTAATTTAAACTTAGGTCTAAGGCGCGATTTTCCATGGCGATTCATTGTGGCTAATGTAACAAAACCAATAATTGGCGTTGATTTTCTTAGCTTTTATAATTTAATTGTAGATTGCCGTAACCAACGCCTAATAGACAACACCACGACATTGTACTCTAATGCGTCTTTTGCTCGAGGTGACATTTTCTCTGTTAAAGTCTCAACAGGTGACACACGTTTTCATGATGTACTGAGTAAATTCCCGGAAATTACACGCCCTTCTGGTACACCAATAATTCCCAAGCACAACACAGTACACCACATTAGGACTACACCAGGACCTCCTATATCAACCACCCCTCGGAGACTAGCACCTGACAAACTCAAAATCGCCAAACAGGAATTCGAGCTTATGCTTAAAAATGGTACAGCGCGTCCTTCTGAAAGCCCCTGGGCTTCACCGTTACATCTTGCACCTAAGAAAGATAACGGCTGGCGACCTTGTGGTGACTATCGCATGCTTAACGCACGGACTATTCCAGACCGTTATCCCATTAAGCATATCCACGACTTTTCCCACAATATCGCCGGTTGCACTATCTTCTCAACAATAGACTTAACGAAGGCATATAACCAAATCCCTGTTTTCGAGGCGGATATACAGAAGACTGCGATTACCACCCCCTTTGGTCTCTATGAATTCCCTTTCATGACGTTCGGCTTGAGAAACGCAGGCCAGACATTTCAGAGGTTTGTCGACGAGATGACGCGAGGCCTAGATTTCTGCTACGCGTACTTGGACGATTTTTTGGTGTTTTCCAAGGACGAGACCGAACACGAGGACCACCTTCAGCAACTCTTCAATCGCATGAAGGAATACGGCGTCTTAGTTAATACCTCAAAATGCGTCTTTGGAGCAACCGAGGTAACTTTTTTGGGATATCGTATCTCCGCATCCGGCACTAAACCCCTGGAAACCAAAGTCCAAGCCATTTATGACTTTCCTGCACCTAAGACAGCCAAAGAGCTTAGGCGTTTTCTAGGAATGCTCAATTTTTATAGGCGGTTCTTACCCCATTCTGCCGAAGTTCAAGCACCTCTGAACGCATTGCTGACTGGCAGTGTAAAGGCTTCCCACCCCGTCGACTTGACTGGTGACTCACTGCTAGCCTTTAACGAATGCAAGGAAAGTCTCGCAAACGCTGCATTACTTGCACACCCAGACTGTCAGGCCGAACTTGCTCTGGTAACAGATGCATCCGACCTAGCAATGGGTGCAGTACTACAGCAGAAAAAGGACGAAATCTGGGAACCATTAGCATTCTTCTCGCGGAAGTTGAGTCCCTCGCAACAAAAATACTCACCATACGACCGCGAACTCTTAGCCATATACGAGAGCATCAAACACTTTCGTCACATGGTAGAAGCGAGGCATTTCGTAGTGTACACGGACCACAAGCCGCTCAGTTATGCTTTCAGCGAAAGGAAAGCTAACTGTTCGCCTCGGCAGTACCGCCATCTTGATTACATCTCGCAGTTCACGACTGACATTAGACACATCTCGGGAAAAGACAATGTCGTCGCTGACCCACTGTCACGCATCGAGGAACTGCAGATGCCAATCGACTTAGACGTGCTGGCTTCGTCACAATCTACTGACCAGGAGTTGACCCAACTTTTGAGTGATGAATCTTCACTGCGCCTGAAAAAGTTGAAAATTCCTAACTCTGAAACTGAACTTTATTGTGACGTCAGCACCCCCTTACCCAGACCCTTTGTTACCAAGCCCTTGAGGAGACAAATTTTCGACAGTCTTCACAGTCTCAGCCACCCAGGCGCCAACGCTACCGCCAAATTAGTCGCTGAGCGATTTGTTTGGCCTGGCGTGCGCAAAGACTGCCGGGAATGGTCTCGTCAATGCTTAGCTTGTCAACGCGCCAAGGTTTATCGCCACGTGTCTTCTCCCTTAGGCACATTCGATCTTCCTCGTACTCGATTTGCCTTCATTCACATTGACATTATCGGCCCTCTTCCTGTTTCACAGGGCTATCGCTATTGCCTTACTGCTGTGGATCGTTTCACACGCTGGCCAGAAGTCACCCCAATGGTAGACATGACAGCCGAAACGGTGGGGAAGGCATTGATATCGTGGATATCCAGATTCGGATGTCCATCAGATATTGTCACTGACCGCGGGCGGCAGTTTGAATCCTCGCTCTTTCAATATCTTGGAAGAATGATTGGATTCAAGCACCGCAAAACAACCGCGTACCATCCAGCCAGTAATGGCCTAGTGGAACGATTCCATAGGCAACTAAAAGCGGCCATAATGTGCCATGCTGATGTGAATTGGGTTGATACATTACCTTTGGTGCTGTTGGGCATAAGAAGTGCATTTAAAAGTGACCTGCAAACATCATCAGCCGAGTTGGTCTACGGTGAGCCGTTACGCTTACCTGGAGAGTTTTTCCAGGCAACGACTCCCCACTCCACCGATATATCGGATTTCACAACTCAGATACGCAAATTTGCATCCAAGATAAAACCTTCACCAGCTGCACGTCACAATAAAGGCAAAATCTTTATCTACAAAGATTTAACCTCCTCTAGTCACGTATTTCTAAGGGACGATACATCACGCGGCTCCTTACAGCCTCCTTACTCCGGTCCTCACGAAGTACTAGAGCGTACAGACAAATTTTTCAAAATTTTAGTAAAAGGTAAAAGCGTCACTGTATCCATAGACCGCCTCAAACCGGCCTATGTACTGGTTGACCCATCTCCCGATCCTACCCCAACCCCATCCCCCTCTTTCAACCCCAATCCTCATCCTCCTTCTGACCCCATGCCGGCGGCTCAAGGCCAGAATGACGTCAAAAGGACACGTTCGGGACGAGTAGTTCGTTTCCCGGATTTTTATCGCCCTTAACCAGGTCTCTGGGGGGGAGTGATGTGGGCAACATTATAATACCGCAATATACACACCTATTAAATACACAATATTCAAACACATACATATAATATATTAACAAATTACACAACAAAACTACATAATAATATATCTACATACATATAAATATATAATCTATATCATATTTATATGTACACATCAGTACACATCAACACACATGTAATAAACAACTATACACACATAAAAACACATAATCCGACATCAACACACAGACAGAAAATTAATTCATAGGCATAGCCGAGTGCAGGCCGCAGTATAGCTTGTCGAGCGAGTCGGTGAATGAGCCGTACGAACGAACGGCGCGCCGCGCGCCACTTGCGCCCGCGCAAGTGGCGCTGCAGTGGCGAGTAGCCGATACACTATGACCTTCACACCGCTGACACGACAGTTTATGGATATCTGCCGCGCACGAATTATCGAAACGTCTTTCAACTGTTTTGAGACTTTGTTTTGAACCTGTAAACGAATGTGTAGTTGTCCCGTTATATGTGCTATTCGGATTAAAGGTGATAACAAGTATTGTTGTGATTCTTTAGTCCCACGATATCAAATCGTCGGACTGAATAGTGGTAATACCCACACTAAGTATAATATTAACCCGGAAAAACATGTGGAATGAAAAATAAGCCTTAATTACATTTGGTATAGCAGCAACACCGATCTTGTCGAAACATTTCAGGATGAACAGTTGCATGAGCCGTAAAACCCTAAAACGTAAGACCCTTTTTTTTTTTTTTTTTCGTCGTGGTGGAAAAGCTTTATAGCTACCTCCGTACCCTTGGGCGGGAAGGAGGTTATGTTGGACTCCCACCCCCGAAGGGGGGTATACCCTAACTAAAAACCACCACGGCATGTCCCTCTCGCAGGTTTTACTGGACACCCGGGGGACCCGTTGTATACTTCCCGAAAACGTAAGACCCTGTCATTTTTTAAAGAATTTAAATTTATATTTCTACGAGCTTCTGACCGCGACTTCGTTTGCGTAGACTGGGTCTAAAGGTTCGCTCGTTAGCAATTTTTATCTCCCCACGGGGACTATTTCAGAGATCGGTATAGAAATACAAGTGCTTTTCCATAGCATAGGTGATGCATACAAAATTTCATAGCTGCTTGCCCGCAGCTTTGCACGTAAACAATTTTAAATTTTACCTCGGGAACTACTTAAGGATTCGGGTTAAAAGGTAGCCTATGTCAAAGGCTATTTGCATGCCAAATTTCATCCAAATCCGTTCAGCGGTTTTTCCGTGATCGAGTAAATAACATCCACACTTTCACATTTATAATATATGTAGGATAACTTTTGTATGTACCTAGTTTAGTGAAGTATTGACTTACGATAGACGGGCAAAATATATACAAAATATTAGTTGGTTATTGACATTTTGAACTTGCAACACAACTCATTGAGAACTTGCCCCGGTTTTAGAAGTCCGTTAAAAATAAATGGAAGTAGTAATCTAACAAACTTATTGATTACTATAATCAATAAGTTTGTTAGATTCAAATGATAAAGATGGCTATCATCAAGTAACAAGGGCTATACATGTATGGAAAAGTACTCCTTTAATCACGTTCTTCTTTTATTTATTTTTATACACTACATGTTAGCCCTTAACGGTAATCTCACCTGAAGGTAAGTGATGATGCAGTCTAGGATGGTAGCGGGCTAACCTGTTAGTGGAATGGTAAACCCATACTCCTAATAGCTTTCTACGCGACATCGTGCCGGAATGCTAAATGCCTTGGCGACACGTCTTCGTCGGTGGTAGCTAGCTACGGCCGAAGCCTCCCACCAGACCAGACTCGAGCCGGGAATCGAACCCAGGACCTCCAACTTTATAATGCGACCAAGCACGCTCTGCGCCACGGAGGTCGTCAAAGCGTCATCGTATAGAAGCTGATGATGATTATATTACAAAACAACAAGTGTTGTTAAATTGGAACTACACATTTGACACTTCTTCGGTGTACTATGTTTCCGTGAGTGGTTCTAATGAATGTCGACATAAATCCACGGAGATATTTTCATTAAAATTTTGAAGGGATCATATTACCTGCTCTGAAAGTATGTAACTTTAATGAAAGGCATTCCACAACGCGTGACCCGTTCAGAAGAGTGAAGGAAGTATTTTTGTATATCATTTTTTAAACGGGTAACCTTTACCTCGAATACCTAATTTATTCAGCTCAATGTTCAATATCATCATGATCAACCCATTACCGGCTCACTACAGAGCACGGGTCTCCTCTCAATATGAGAAGGGTTTGGCCATAGTCCACCACGCTGGCCATGTGCGGATTGGCAGACTTCACACGCTTTTTTGAGAACATTATGGGGAACTCTCAGGCGTGCAGGTTTCCTCACGATGTTTTCCTTCACCGTTGAAGCAAGTGATATTTTAATTTTTTTTTTATTTTTAAAAACGCACATAACTCTGAAAAGTTAGAGGTGCGTGCCGGGATTCGAACCGCCGACCTCTGATTAGGAGGCTGACGCCCTAACCACTAGGCTATCACCGCTTCTTAATGTCAATATGTAGTACATAAATTTATTTGTATTGTAATACTGAACTGAAGAAATAGTTCGTTTTGCCATTCACTCCAGCGATGAATACGGTATATGCTCTTAGTAGAAACTCTATTTTAAGGCGCTATGAACAGACGAATTTTAGGTATTTGAGGGGGTGAAGCAGCGGCAGTAGCGGACGGTTAGCCCCGCCCACCTCGCGCAATACTTAGTGCAGCTCGCCATAACAGTTGTAATAAACGGCTCGCGACAAGGCTCATAAACTATAGGTATAGATACGTTACCTTAATTTCGTCACTTGTTTGAATGGTCTTCTGGACTAATAAAACTAGAATTCGAATTGTTCGCATCTTAAACAATATATACTATTTTTATTTTTTTAATCTTGTTTATGTTTTTATATTGTTTACAATAATTTTCGTACATAAAAATTAAATTTTCGTTGATAAACATCGGATTTCAAATTCAATCAAAATTTCAAATTTGGAAAATATTAATATGGTATTTCTTCCTACTACCTACTTATATGATTGGGAGTGAACGATCCACCTTTTTATATAAATAAAAAAAGAATGTTGATATGCCTTGTCATTTGCCGTGTTCCTAGAATATGTGATGAAAGTTTAGTGAGGTGTTTTGGGGAGGGTACCTGGTCAAAAAATCAGCTTTTTTATGTGGGCATTTCGACTCATGTCCATTACACTTATTCTATATATTTATCCATGGCAATAGAAAGCGATGGCCACCAAGCGAAAAGAAAATTATCTAGCTATTTTATTTTTTATTTATTTTAACCAACTTAATTGCATAATATAAGGACAAAAAAGAAAAGTGGAAAAAATACATAACATAAAAGTATAAGGATATATTAATGTCCTAATGGACATTCCTTAAAATATGTGATTGTAGAAGCTGAGGATGATACAAATAAAACTAGCATTGAATCGCTCTCTCCTACTAAAGCCCGTAGATATTCTCTATGAAAGGAATTATAAATATTACTCGACCTGCTGTTTCTACCTCTTCTATTGAAGATTGTAATACTTATATTTGTAATACTATTCGCACCAAATACGGAATTAGCAAATGCAGATGAATCTGACATTGATAAGATATTGGATCAGGACTTCCAGCTTGATCTACCTCTTAAGTGTGTCGCACCGAAGGAGATTCGAAAGGCAGTCGCAACTCTCAAAGACAAGAAAGCTCCAGGATTTGACCTAATAGACAAAAGAGTAATGAAAGAACCTCCTGAAAAGGCTTTATGTATCCATTCCAACAGCATAATTAGAATTGGTTATTTTCCACTGTTGTGGAAATCCCTCAAATCTCTGATCTGCTAACCTGGTAAATCTTCTAGTAAAGTTACGTCTTATAGACAGACCTATACGTTTGCTGCCACCGTTATCCAAACCATTTGAAAAGATAATGCTAAATAGTCTACTGCATGTAATCTCTGACAGAAAAATACTGCCTGACCACCAATTCGGTTTTAGAAGAGACCTATTGACAAACTGCAACTATTGAACAAGTTCACCGAGTATGTCTAATCATAAGAAAAGCACATGAAAATATGAAAACTATATGTTTTCTTTGATATACTACAAGCCTGAAAAAGTTTGGCACCTATTTTGCTTTACTAGTTTAAATTTTTAAGGTCACAGAAGGTGAATGTACCTCTAGATTCTACTATATTAAAGCTAGAGTACCTCATGGCTCAGTGTTAGGTCCAATCCTATACACATTATTTATAGTCGACCTACCAAAAACTTGTAGAGTATCTGTAGCAACTTTCGCTGATGATACTACTAATGTAGTATCATCAGCGAAGGTTGATCTTGCTTCTTACGAGAAACCTGCAAAACTATCTGAAATGCTACAAAAAAGCCTCCAAGAAACTCAGACATTTGTCCATCCATGATAAATAGAAAGTTCTAGCTATTGCTTTGAAATCACAGCACATAACGTTCACTCTGAGATCAGGTGACTGTCCTCCAGTTAGGCTTAGCACCAAATAACTACCCCACAATCGTCTTCCATAGAAAGATGTCTCTTTGCATCGTCATCCTCATTACTGAGGGTCGCGATCCTTAGCATGGATCATCTTCTTCCGTATGATGTTTCTCCAGATGGTTCTGTTTCCGGCTTTATGTGGTGCGGCGTGGAATGATGTACCGAGTGCAGTGCTGATCTGATCAGACCAACGCATGGGGCTACGTCCTCTTGGCCTTCTTCAATCCACTTTGCCCGTTACGAGTAGTTTCCTAAATTCCCAGGGCTGTGTCTGAAGTATTCCAAGGTGCGCTTGATACATATAGTTTTCAGCTTTGCTGTAATTTTCAGCCCTTTCAGGATAGATGCGTTGGTCCTGAATGCAGTCCAGGGTATCTTTAGTATCTTCCTCCAGCACCACATCTCGAAAGCATCAGTGCGTTTGCGATCTGTAGCCCGAAGAGTCCATGTTTTAGAACCGTATAGAAATATGGAAAATAACCAGAGCATTTACTAGTCTTTGCTTGGTGCGAATTGATATGCTCTTGCTATTCCAGATCTTGGATAACTGGTACATGGCATTCTTTGCCATACCAATTCGCCTGCGCACTTCCTGTTCACAAGATCCATTGTTTGTTTTACATGAGCCTATATAAATAAAGTTATCCACCACTTCTAACTTGAGTGCACCCGTGAGATTAAGTTTGCCACTTCGATCCACATCCATGATCTTTGATTTAGATGGATTAATGGAAAGACCAAGTTCCTTGCTTACATTTTCCAACTTACTAAGGAGAGTCACCATTTCTGCTTCATTGGATGCCAAAAGTGTAGTGTCATCAGCGTACCGCAAGTAAGTAATTGTGGTGCCTCCAATGTTTATGCCCCCATCCTAAGATTCACAAGTCGCAACGGATTATGATCTAAACATAAACATTAAAAAGTATGGGTGACAAAATGCATCCCTGGCGCACACATTTTTGGAAGTGAAATGAGCTTGTCATGGTCTTATCTAATCTGACGGAACCTTGGCTGTTATTGTATCAGGTTTGTAGCAGTGCCACAAGATGCTGAAGTACGCCCAGTTCTAAGAGAACCTTCCACATGCAGGTCCAGTCAAAAGCTTTGCTATAGTCCACGAAGCAGATGATGACAGGATTGTCAAATTCGTAGCTTTTCTCTATAATTAGTCTGATGTTGACTATCTGTTCGCGGGTACCCCTTAACAAAGCCTGCCTGTTCTTCAGGGATTCGCCTTTTGATTTTTGATTAAACTGGCGAAATGCTAGCGTGGGAGATTAAAGCCAAAGTCCGGTGGTTGTCACACTTTCTTGTGGAACCTTTCTTGTCACACTTTCTTGTGGATAGAAAGATGACTTGCCGACAAAATATTGTAGCAAAAAAGGTCGAACTGAAACTTAAGTACACTGGTTTGTATTGGTTACTCTCAAGAAACGCAAATCTCACAACTGACAACTAACTTCTCATCTACAAGGCTTTACTCAGACCAATCTGGCAATTTGGAATCCCGCTCTGGGGCTCCGCATGTGACTCTGATATCAAAGTGATACAACGGGCAGAGGATTACATACTCAAACAAAAAGCCAACGCATTATGGTTTTTACGAAATAGCGAGATCCATGAACGCAGATGTATCACTATAATGTGAAGCAGGAAATCCAACATTCTGGTATAAACTACAAATTGCGGCTACAACATCCAAATCCGTTAGCATTTCATTTAACTGTACCAGACTGCCTAAAGTGAAAAAAGACAAGAGGAATCTTGGAGCTTGACCATTCTAACAAAAATATTAATATATCCAATGGGAAATATTTATAAACGAGATAACTTATAATGAAAAAGTCATGTGTACACAAATTAAATCAAAACTTATATTTAGACAAGTGGCATATGTGTGAAATTACTATTTTATAAAGAATTATGGCCGGATATCATCTGCAACTGCTGGATAAAAAAAAAATGGAGAATAGCATGCTGGGTATCAAACTATCTAACAAGGTGAGCACCATAAATATTCGGAAAAAAACCAAGGTCAAAGATGATCGATCATGATCAACCTATTACCGGCTCACTACAGAGCACAGGTCTCCTCTCAATATGAGAAGGGTTTGGCCATAGTCCACCACGCTGGCCATGTGCGGATTGGCAGACTTCACACGCCTTTGAGAACATTATGGATAACTCTCAGGCGTGCAGGTTTCCTCACGATGTTTTCCTTCACCGTTGAAGCAAGTGATATTTTTTAATTTTTAAAAACGCACATAACTCCGTAAAGTTAGAGGTGCGTGCCCGGATTCGAACCGCCGACCTCTGATTAGAAGGTTGACGCCCTAACCACTAGGCTATCACCGCTTCAGGTCAAAGATGTCATCAGCCAAATACGATTGCTTAAATTTAAATGGGCTGGTCACATCTGCAGGATGACAGATTCAAAATGGACAAAAATTGCCACATAATGGATTCCGCATAGTAGCAAAAGGAAAAGAGGAAAGCCAAGAAGACTTGTTCCTTAGCGTCAGTGGCCCGCTATGGACCAGAGAAGCTAAGGAAAGGAAGACTTGGAAAGAGCTGGGGGAGGCCTACGCCAGAGAGGCGACTTCTACCAAACACTTGTGATATTATAATATAAAATTTGACTGAAACTTGTAAGAAAAAAAAAAACATTGACATAATTTATTATTTTTATTGACTTGGTAGTAGAATAAATGGCTTTTTTTATTTTATTTTACTATTGAAACAATCTCAAAATCTAACCACGGGAAATTCTAATGAACCCACTAAAATACTACTACGCATGCTGACTGATAAAAATAGACAGCAAACCTCTAAAGTAGTCGGCGTACTTTCAAAGAAGTCGGCGTATTTAAAACTAAAGTAGGCAGCATACGCCGAATTGATAGCGGCGGTATTTTTGATTATTACTCAGGTCAAGCAAATAATTATCCTCACTCTTGTAAAACAATGACGATTGACGGTTCATCAGAATCAATCTTCAAACAACTTTAACTGTTCAAAATTAATATTTTAAAATAAAAAATAATATTCAAAAATACAAAATTACGAAAATAATAAAAAATATAAAAATATTTACGAAAAAAAATTATAGAAACCTACTAGGATCCGAACTCCCGCTTAACTAACGCATCACATGTAATCGTGATTCAACTGAGCCACGGTTCTTATTAAAATAAGGGTGAAATTAAGGTACATTATTCATTACCTTAAGCAATTTGATTTTACTGTGATAATATGATTAGATTAACTGAACTATTTATAAACACACGTATTTACACCTTTTAGTACAGACACTATGTTTAAATGAATTAATATAAACGAAATAAATTCCTGTAACAATTTTTTAATTAATGTAATCGGAAATAATGTTTGAATGACGGGCGATCGCAGCTGGTCACAGGTCCACCTAGCAACGCGCCTCAGCGATCACTGTCGGTTTGCGTACGAGTAACAAGGACGCCGATACTTGGATGCAAAGGACCTAAGTGCCAAATCGTAATAAAAATTATTAAAATTATAATATACGTTTTATGCAAAATGTAAATCGGCCAATTACTTTATTAATATATCACAAATAATTGTACTTAATTTCACCCTGATCAATTTAGGCATAACTGAGAAAAATTAGTATTTAAGTATTTTCAGAGGTGCGATTGCAATTTTTTTTTATCTAGTAAACTTTGTTAAATCGTGTTTCTAAATCGGCCATCACGTCAGAAATACGATCAAGTGTAACCATATTTTTTTTCATAATGTTATGAGCTATAGATTTTGCAGAAAATGATACTCATTCGACTCAATTTCACTATACACAGCGCCTTAAGTGGCAAACGGTAGGGCTACCTAACTCTGAAGACCGATGGACATTGGGTTTAAAAGTCCGGAAATCCCCCGGCCAAAAAAATAACTTAAAAATTCAGCTTGAATTTGTTAGATTTTAATTACCATTATAATCTAACAAATTCAAGCTGAATTTTTAAGTTATTTTTTTTATCCACTACAAGTTAGCCCTTGACGGCAATCTCACCTGATGGTAAGTGATGATGCAGTCTAAGATAGAAGCGGGCTCACCTGTTAGGGGTATGGGTACTAGTAATTGGTATCTACACGAAATCGTGCTGGAACGCTAAATCGCTTGGCGACACGTTTTTGTCGGTCCACTAGACTAAATTTGAATCTGTTGTATTATCTGTACAATCATACTTATCTGTGTAATATTTTAGAAACTCCTCCTTGTTGATCAACCGATATTCCCAACACGGTGTAAATAAAGGAGCGTTTGTCACATTCAGGTGGCTGTGCACAAATAAAACGGGATGCTTTTAGTGTGATTATGTCGTAGAATCTTTGCTTTCTGCTCAGCGAGAGCGTTATTAGAAGTCATTCCATCCGTATTCCGAAAGAGGGAGAAATGCGGTGTAATGACGAAGTAACCGTAGTGCTTATGACGCGTAGGCTGTACTCACGTAATGAGTCCAGCTATCCCGGTTAAAACACAAAATACTCCCATGTGAGGAAATCTGTGATAGCCTAGTGGTTAGGGCGTCAGTCTCTCAATTAGAGGTCGGCGGTTCGGACCCGGGCACGCACCTCTAACTTTTCGGCGTTATGTGCGCTTTTAAACAATTAAACTATCACTTGCTTTAACGGTGAAGGAAAACATCGTGAGGAAACCTGCACGCCTGAGAGTTCTCCATAATGTTCTCAAAGGCGTGTGAAGTCTGCCAATCCGCACATGGCCAGCGTGGTGGACTATGGCCAAATCCCTTCTCACATTGGGAGGAGACCCGTGATCACTATAGAGCACGGGTCTCCTCCCAAAATGCAATGGGTTGATCACGAGGAAATCTGTAAAGTATTATTATTTTTTTTGAGCCAGAACAAACAAATGTGTAGCTACGAGTATAGTTTGCTATAGCAAACTTCCTCGAAATTAGGTTTATATGTTGGGAAATAGAATTAAACCACTTATATCGAAGAACTTATAAAGCCGTTAGTGCACTCTATTATAACTAACGTGATAATCGTTGAAAGTCTGCCAACGTGCATTGGCAGGCTTTTAAAGAGCAGTCAGTTTAAGCGAATCTCGCATTTCACGTGTTCGTTTTGGGCTTACAATGATGTTGATAATCTAAGTTAGTTTCATAGTATTTCGTAAAAATGTACAGATTAAAACTGTTATTGTGATAAATCTCGGATGCGGTGATAGCCTAGTGGTTAGGGCGTCAGCCTTCTAATCAGAGGTCGGCGATTCGAAACTGGGCACGCACCTCTAACTTTTCGGAGTTAAGTGCATTTTAAAATAAAATATCACTTGCTTCAACGGTGAAGGAAAACATCGTGAGGAAACCTGCACGCCTGAGAGTTCTCCATAATGTTCTCAAAGGCGTGTGAAGTCTGCCAATCCGCACATGGCCAGCGTGGTAGACTATGGCCAAACCCTTCTCATATTGAGAGGAGACCCGTGCTCTGTAGTGAGCCGGTAATCGGTATGAAAGGAAAACCACTGCAGTCTGTTCCAAATTGTAATTTAATAAAGTAATTCTGAATATTTCTGTAACATCAAGCGCCTGACGCAATAAAAGAGCAATAATTACTGAAATATAAATCCTTGTACAACTTAAGCGAGGCGTCTTATTTTAAAGTAATGAAATAAGAAGCTATTTATATAAAATTAAAATATCGTTAATTATCGAGGTTTATCATCATCATCATCATCATCATGATCAACCCTTTCACGGCTCACTACAGAGCACGGGTCTGCTCTCAATCTGAGAAGAGTTTGGCCATAGTCCACCACGCTTGCCATGTGCGGATTGGCAGACTTCACACGCCTTTGAGAACATTAGGGAGAACTCTCAGGCGTGCAGGTTTCCTCACGATGTTTTCCTTCACCGTTGAAGCAAGTGATATTTTAATTGCTTGCAATCAGAGTAATTGCCATTTATTGTACAATACATTTTCGATATAATATTAGTAGTCGTCATTAGTATCAATAAACCGATAGTTGGCATATTACAGCAAATGTCAGTCTAATTAATTAGCGGAAATAATTCGAATGCTGGCGCAAATCGGCAGAATGGCGACCAGTTCGCGGCGCCAAGGATACAAATCTAACATGGCTAGACGATTGACCGCCGACCCCGGTCTGCGAATGACAATGATCACTGTTCAAAGTTGTTAATGAAAGGTTAATTGTATTTACTTGAAAAATTTACCTCCCCAATTACCAGCTTCAAAATTTTTACTATATAAGCAATTAGTTTCTATAACTATTATTATAATTTTACTACCGTCCTATTACGAAGTCACGATCATGTTTGTAAAAACTGATGGAAATTTGGTAATTTGTATCGGTTCTCCGATGAGGAGTTACCATTACATCCACTTTATTTAGTTTAAATCAAAATCAAATCTTAGCTTTATTCATGTAAACTTATTATAGGCATCTATGAAGCTTTTATCTGGACAAATAAATAAAATTGGAGTGTCTGTTTGTAATATTGAAATAACCGTTTTTCAAATGAATATGTATACGGTACATATACCAAAATAACATTTTTTACAATTTTTGTCTGTCTGTCTGTCTGTTTGTTCCGGCTAATCTCTGAAATGCTACAGGCTACAGGCTGGTTACAGCTAGTATATAATATATTTATTACACTCGCCAACTTAAAACTAAAGCTAAGAGGGTTCCAATCGCACCTAGGTCTAAGAAGAAGCTCACAAAAAACATAACCGGGTTTTTATTTATCAGCGTCGCATATAGTCAATAATAAATTATAATTGTCTATCAAGTTAAAGTAATTCACACCCAATTTGTTGCTGGTGTTATAGACGTTTCTTTCCCTAGACAACGTGTGTGGCGTTTCGTCTATTCCTATTCCTGCATTTGAACTTAATTTCGGTAAACCTAGTTGTTACATAGAATCCCATTTCTGATATGATTACGTTGAGATTACCGAACACGACGCAGCTGAGCTGTTTCAAGGTCCAATAAAATATCTCACAAACGCAAAAGCAACAGACGACGATATTGGTCTTTGCCAAACTTTATAAATAGAATCAATTTGCACGAGGTGCTATTAATAAATGAGCTTTTAAATAAATTAATTGTAGATATTCTCGGGCCATTATTTAGTTTACCTACTATATCTCGCTTTCTGACTGAAAATAATGTAATGTATGGATAAGTACTCATACTTTCATTGTTACTGTTCTTAATTTATCTTTATCGCGTGGTGATCAGGTAGTCTGTCCAGCGAGCAGAAGGTCGTCCTACGCTGCGCTTATTACTGAATAAATAAGTAAATGAATAAATGTTTTATTAGTGCTATTTTTGCCACATTTTTAGACAAGCAAATATATTTTATGGGCAATACTTTCAAATAAAGAGCGCCACAAGCGTCAGTACAAAATCCTAACTCAGGTCATCATGTTTGGCCTTCAGTACACGTACTGCTCGCTCCAAAACATGCTTCCGTCCTGTCTAAGCAATAAACCTCCGTAATTACGAAATAACTTCGTACCTGGACTACGGGACTATTTATTTAATCACTTTGACGGGAAAATAATGGCGGAGCCTCGCTGGCCTCCCATCAAAATTGTTCGAGAGCAATCTATCGTATATTGTAACCGCGATGGAATTGTGTTTAATAATTTCGAGACCTGGCCCTAATATTGGCATGTTGGATTTCGATGCATATATGGATTACTCTGTTGTACAAAATTACCTAAAATAAATGCAATTGTCACATCAAAAACGTTAACGTTGCCCTTCCAGCTTATGGACGTTGGATATACTGATTTTAACCCTACACAATCTTGCCCATCGTGCATTATTTTTATTGTATCTCAATGTATAGTTCAAATTAATTAAAATAACTAAAAGAAAATGCTTATTGTACTTGCCCACCAAATATATAAGACGGCCGTTTAACAGTCCTTTCAGGTTTTAGGAGTTTATTTATTTTATTCTCATAGAATCATAGAAGACACTTTTGATGCGTATTTTATATTGTAGTGATGAATGTGCTAACTTTATTCGTTAAAAAAACTAACAAGAATAAGGATGAACTTATATTATTTGTTATCGACATGTCACAATGTCAATTAAATTAAAAAGTTGTATAGCTAGAGCAATTCATAACCAAGCTTTTTATCGTTTATGTTATCATTTATGTTGTAATAGTATTTCTCTATAAAATTTTATATTTTATAAAAACTTTCAACTTATTGATCGTGAACTTCAAGATGTTAACTTCTTCAAGTAGTATATTATAAGTTTGTTATATAATGACTTCTAAAATTTTTTTTTATATACAAAGCGAGCAAACGAGCAGGCGGGTCACCTGATGGTAAGTGATTACCGCCGCCCATGAACATTTGCAGCACCAGAGGAACCGCCAATGCGTTGCTGGCCTTTAATTTTATGCGTCCACTCAAGGAATAAATGTCATAGATTTCATATGCAACAACCATCGGAACGTCTAATTTTATCCTTTGCAAGAGATAACAATATTTTAGCAATTGTAAAATCAGCCCTTAATAAATAATAAATTGGATTTAACCGAGCACTACAAATAAATCCATTTTAATCTAAACAAAAAATATAGAGAAATAAATTGACCTTTATTATCGAAAGATATTATAGAATAATATCTAATAATAATATTATAAATAATAAATGATAAATTTGATTTAACCTAGCACTACAAATAAATCCATTTTAATCTAAAAAAACATAGAGAAATAAATCGACCTTTATTATTGAATAACAAAAATCGGACCATTCTTAGAGTTCACAAAAAAACACCAGGAGAAAGCGCCATACGTGTATACAGTATTCTTTTACATAGATTCTCATCGAATACATATAGTGGGTACAGACAACACGACATCCTTTAAATATTTATGTTCGGTTCGTTAATAGCTGCGAGAGGCTCCACAGTCCGTCCCTACAAGGATAACGATGCTGTGTACCATGATTAGAGCTATGTTCTTTTTGATCCCTACGCGATCGTGCCTCGCTATCATAGCTAAGTAGTTTAGCGTTTAGAGTATAGCGTAAGCGACTTTTCGGACGACAATATGTCAGCTTGAGACACCATGATTAATGTATCAAAATATTTCCCAAAACCGACTTTTATAAAGCTTTTAGGTGACTTCTCTTTTTAAGTATATTTTTTCTCTTTAATCAATTTTGTATGGAATTTTATGTCAGACGAACATAAATATAAGATATGTACAAAAAAAGGCAAATTTGTTGCGTTAAAATTCCGTTTTTATTATATATTACAATTAGAAATGTTTTATTTGCGTTAAGCTTGAGACACCATTTTTTATGTATCAAAATATTTCCCAAAATCGACTTGTATAAAGTTTTTAGGTGACCTGTCCTTTTAAATATATTTTTTCTCTTTAGTCAATTTTGTCTGTAATTTTATGCCAGACGAACATAAATGTAAGTTATGTACAAAAAAAGGCAAATTTATTGCGTTAAAATTCCATTTTTATTGTATATTCCAATTAGAAATGTTTTATTTGCGTTTGGTTTGAATTTTTATTAATTTTAAGTTTTTGATAAAACTATGTATACTTTTATATAATTAAATTAATTGTCACTAATAACAAAAAACTACATAAAACCTAATATTACGTCGATGCCATCGGAAAGAGGCATAGCATTCAAGATGCTGGCAGCGTTACACTTTGAATGGCCAAACTATGCTTTGGCCGAGGTAACTACCCGCTCTAGGATCCGATAAATCTCTGTTTGCATACATATATTCTCATAAAATACACACAATGGGTACGCAAAACAGACAGGTACGTGTATATATATCATAAAGTTTTTAAATATTTATGTTCGTTGACAGCATCAGACAGTCCTTATAACCTTATACGTTAGAGATGCTGTATTCTGAAATATAAGCTGTGTTATTTTTGATTCATACGCATTGCATGCTATCATAAAATAAAAATAAACAAATAAGGATTTCGCTTAACTTTCTAATTTATCATACCACGTACAATAATCGTCGTATAATAAGTTTACCACTTGCTAGCTGACAGTTAAACTATATTTGACGACCTCCCTTGTGCAGTGGTGAGCGCTTGGGACTTTTATGTGGGATTTCCTGGGCTCTATCCCGGGAGGAGTTGTATGGGAGCTAGACAGAGATAGTTAGCTAGTATCCTACCAACAAAGTGGTTGCGCCAACCAATTTTGCGTTCTGATACGATGCCGCGTAGTAACCAGTTTCTCAGTTCTGGTCAGGTTTACTCATATATTCACATACGAATATAGCCATATCCCTAACTTAGTAATCCGCTACAATTTTAGACTGCATCATCACATAGTATCAGGTGAGATTTTGAAATTATTAAAAAAAAATGTGTAGATCATCCAAAACTTGTTAGTTTTGTTTCCAGATAGGGTTCGTTGTTCTGGAGTTTTCAAAAGAACACATTTAAAGATTGTCAAATATGAAGATTTGTCGTCCCGATAGACATGGTAAAATGTCTTGAAACGTAAAGGGCATAGTGTTACTTTCCTGCTCTATTTACATTTTTATGTATTTTTTTAACCTCTTGTTCAAATTTTGTCTCTATCATATTGTATTAAGTTTGAATTTTACTTAAGCTATTTTATATATTTATAATAAGGATTATATGTAGTCTTAACACATGTCATACGATGACCATGGAGGCTTATGCAAAAAAATCTATGCGACATTTGCGACATAACACCATTGATTGATAGGCGCCATGGGTGCGGGGTCTGCCTTTTTTGCGCATGCGATTATATACAGTATAGCCAATTATCATAGTGGTCTTGATAAATGTTTTACCGACTTTCACAAAGGACGGAAGTTCTCAATTCGGCACAATGTTTTATACTTAATACGTACATGGATTTGTCAACTGTTTCTACACCAATTTTCTTGCAAAAGCTCTTAGGGAGTAAACTAGTGGTACCGTTTAGTAGGCTGCATAAAATTAGTAAGTCATTCGAAGGAAATTGTATTTTATTTTAAAATAAATTACCGATTGAAATCTTGGAGATGTCTGCCCATAAGTTAAAAGTTTTCATAAAACGTTAGCTTATAGGAAAATCATATTACTGTATGAAAGATGATATAAACTATAAAAAAGCTTGGATGTTATGGAACCCTTTTAGATTACTTTTAAGTTGGCGAGTATAATTGTCACCATGTTTACATGAATTAAGATATTTTTGAATGATTGATTGTGAATGCTCTTGAAGAAGTCCCATTCAAATTTCTGTAATTTTATTTACGTATTCAAAAACGAAAAAAAAACATTTAAAACTATTCTATATAGCAGGTTTAATGAGGGTAGCTGTAAGAGATCTCTTATAGAGAAAAGCTTTCTTTTGTATACCTCTTATATATTATGTGATTGTTATAACAGTTTTTGTACATTAATAAAGGTAAAATAAATAATTGTATTGGTAATTACAGTTCCAAAACTGATTATAGATTAACCAATCACTCAAATTTCAGGTCTGTAACTCATTCCGCCTACCAGTCAGAGACGCGTGACATATGGACGGTCAGATATATAGACAGTAGTGACATTAATAGGGCATTGCCTTTTGGGAGCGGATCCTTCAAAATTAAGCAATCCTAATAATGGGCTTCGCATACATCTCTCACTACACATTTTCAATGAATCAGGCAGTTTAACTGAAATCGGCAGCCGACGTAAAATTCAACATCAGTTAATGAGCTAATGATAATTTATTATCATTCACTTGGCATCTTTTATCTGTTATTATTTATGAGCAATAATTCACATCAGTACAGCAGCCAGCGAATTAATTCCCTCGGAGCTCGTAAACGTTTGTTATGGACTGTTATATTAATGAACAATTTTACACAGGTTTACGATTTTCCCGTTTTTTTTTTTAATCCACTACAAGTTAGCCCTTGACGGCAATCTCACCTGATGGTAAGTGATGATGCAGTCTAAGATGGTAGCGGGCTAACGTGTAAGAGGTAAACCCATACTCCTATCGGTTTCTACGCGACATCGTGCCGGAACGCTAAATCGCTTCGCGACACGTCTTCGTTGGTAGGGTGGTAACTAATCACTTACCACTTGGAGAGATTCCTGTCTACTGATTTAATCATTATCATGGTAGAATACCTTTAGCCTATGCCCAAGTGGCAAGTTCTCGAAATTGCTATAATATATAATAAACAACAGAAAACAAAAACAGAAGAATAAACATGAGATAGTGACCTTCTCGAAATGATCACAGCATGCATCCTTAAAATTAACCTTATATCTAAATCTAAATAATTCAATTAATACCCATAATGCAGTACAGTCTTAGTTGGTTTTTAAAGGAGGTCACAAAACTGAGATCCTGAACGGTCCCTGAGATCATTCAAAATTGAGCAAATTCTAGACAAATTCAAAATTCAAAATAATCTTTATTCAAATAGACCTTAAAAAGGCACTTTTGACGCGTCAATAATTTACATAGTAGTTATTTCATGGTGATAACTATATTCGTAAATTAAAAACTAAAGCTATGAGGGTTCCAAACGCGCCCCGGTCTAAGAAGAAGCCCACAACAAACTTAGCCGGGGTTTTTCTTTTTTTCGTTATCACCATCTCACATAATGAATAACAGACAGACAAGACAGAATTATAGACAGGCTCATTCTGACCAGCCTTGGTTCGACAAAAAGGTAAATGAAATATAATAATATTGGTGAATAATCCATGATAAAATATTAAACAAACAAAGTTACAAAGGATTGGATTTACCAACGGTATCTAATTTATAACTTCACTACAATAATATAAGAAAAATACCCAAGGAGAACTGTTCCGTTAGTTCCACAGTTCAATAGCAGCTATATAGTTATATAGTTACAGAGTACTAGGTATTCTCGGACTAAAACGGACCTAATAATGCTTTGTAGAAGCTTTGTATGATAAAAATCGATACAATTCTGTTACGAAATATACGACTTTAAATCAGGTCCCATTACGTCTATTTTGCTCTGACCCTATCAGTCCGATAATCGAAAAACTTCGACACATGCGAGTAACAAGCTGTTCACCTAACAGATACGGGGCAGAGATGGAGCGTATTGAACTAAAAATAGGATGCAAAACTCAGTAGGTTCGCAGTGATTCCAACAATGAGACCGCAGCAGAGAACTCTGATTGGCTCACGCCAATAGTGGCATACCACTATTGGTTAAAATACGCAAATTTTGCAAAAGTACCATCATGACCAACCCATTGCCGGCTCACTACAGACACAGGTCTCCTCTCAATATGAGAAGGGCTTGGTCCTCCGCGCTGGACATGTGCGGATTGGCAGTCTTCATACGCCTTTGAGAACATTATGGAGAACTCTCAGGCATGCAGGTTTCCTCACGATGTTTTCCTTGACCGTAGAAGCAAGTGATATGTTAATGGTGTAAAAACCCACATAAATCCGAAAAATTAGAGGTGCGTGCTCGGGTTGAACCCCCGACATCTGATTAGAAGGCCGACGTCCTAACCACTAGGCTATCACAGCTTTACAGTACCATAATTTCAGCCAATAACAAAAATTCTAAACTATCTTTGTCATTTGTGATAATCAATTCATTCGATAATCACATCTTCTAGCTAAGATTTTTGGAATCATCTTGCATCATCATCCACCTTCTCGTGTGGTCTCCGAGAAGGTCAACTTGAAATAAATTAATTTGAAACAAATCTATTGTTTGGGGCTATTTCTAATATTTTATGTGCAAAACCGAATTCATCGTAGAATAAAGTATGTCCATTGATTTTACCATATTCAATTAACTCGATGGAATGACGACCTCCGTGGCGCAGTATGTGCGCTGTTGCATTATAAAGTTGGGAGGTCCTGGGTTCGATTCCCAGCTTGAGTCTGGTCTTCGGCTTCGGCTGGGAGGCTTCGGCCGAGGCTAGTTACCACCCTACCAACTAAGACGTGTCGCCAAGCGATTTAGCGTTCCGGCACGATGTCGCGTAGAAACCAATTAGGAGCGTGGGTTTACCATACTCCTAACAGGTTAGCCCGCTACCATCCTAGACAGCATCATCACTTACCACCAGATGAGATAGCTGTCAAGGGCTAACTAGTAGTGTATAAAAAAAATGGGTTTTGCTTTTTAACTAATCCAAATTTTAACTCCTTTTTACCTTAACTTCGAGTATTTCTATTATAAATAAATAGATAGAAACAAAATAAAAATCTAGCAGATTTGCACCGTTTAATATATCAAGAAAACGTGGGTAGAAAACAATTGTAGAAGCGTTGCTAGATTGTCCAAACTCCATTATCGGAACGATCGTAATGATAAATACACCTGTAGTTTCTCCACGTTTCAAGCGATTTAAGCGCTTTGCAAATGTTTAATTGCAGCCTTTGCGGTATTATTTGTAAGCACTGCTTAGTGCTTGCGCAGATGTGTCCCGTACCGCGTGATCATCAATCGATCTTGAATATGGATTATTATTGAGCTCAGACTGTTAGAGAACTATGAAATACATATCTTCTAGAGGTGCCGTGTATATACGGTTACTATTCGTTATTCGGATGGATATTGCGAACTATTTGACCGAATACTGTATGATATTCCATAATTTTTAGCAATAAATCGGCTGGCTAAATTCGTCATATTCGGTACCTATTACCGAATATATATAATCACGAAAAGTAGGATCCCTAATATCTTTACTTGATTTAAGGACGTTCAAATTAACTTATTTGGCACATTTATTGGTGAACATTATAACGAAGAAAATGTAAACGATACAAAAGCTTCGGTGTGAATTGATCTTAATTCACAGATAATTTCAAAATAGCTTTATTGTATTGTGATCATAAAAAATAAAACACACTAGCATAGTTTTTAGTCGTCTTTCTTAAGCCGAGCCAACCCTCCGAGCTTTAGTTTAAAGTAAACAAATTTAGTTATTTCCATCACCTCATAAATTAAAATAATGGAAAATATATTACATGACCGTTTCTTAGATGCCTGTATTTGTTTGCACTTTATACATGCAGAGTTACTCTCGAGTTTAGAAACAAGTAAGTGAGAAATCTGTGTCGTCTTAGTGTTGGTGGAACACGTACTTAGACAAAATATTAAGTGTAGCTGTGAAAAGCTCAGTCCACGTTTCTAAGTTTCGGTGTTAGTAAGTATAACCGTCAACCTGTGCATCATACTTATAAGAAACCAGAGATAGTGACTTCTTAATTACTGTGAGCGCCACGAACTCAGAAATAAAACCTATTTCTTCGAATTTCGGACCATACCACTTGGTTTTTTTTTTTCATAAATAAAGATAAAGGACGTCTAACAATCATTTACTTTTCATGTTAGGCGGCTGAGTAAATAGCGTTTGAATAGTGTCGTCTCTAATTATCGTCCTTTGGCTGTGGTGTAACATGTCCAAATAGTTCTTAAGTTCATTGTAATAAGGTTTGTAACGCAGCATTTCAGTGTGCTGCCCCTGAGGACTTACAGGTAGGGAGAATTGTTATTATGTAATTAAAACATTTTATAGTGTCGCTAGGAATAATGTAAACTCGTTTTTCGGATCCTGTTTTATAGTTCACAGCGATCTAAGGACTAATTTAACACAAATACTAATCTTTTACTTAATAAGCTCATAACAAATATATTTGTGTATATATTTCCTTTTTTCTTTAAACTTACACTAACGAAAGATATTTTAATGTACATCAAAAATCATAAAATGAGATAAAAATGGTTTGAGCTAATCAACTAATAGCTTTTGGGCACTGCGAAAACGTGGCATAAGCGAAATCTATCGTTCTTTATTTAATCAATCAATCATAATCTTTATTCAAATAATTTAGTTTTTTGATTGACGATTTTTGATTGTTTTTTTAATTGACGCATCAAAAGTGCCTTCAATAATTTCCATATTAGTGAGTTGATGGTGATAACTACATTCGTAAACGAAAGCCATGCGGGTTCCAAACGTGCCCTGGTCTAAGAAGAAGCCACCAACAAACTTAGCCAGGTAAATTTTCTTTTTGTCATCACTATCTCACATGCCACTTAAAATTACTTAAGAGCTATATTATAAGAGTATAATAGGCAATCGTAAATTTCATTTTTCTGGTTAATTTTTCCTTCTAAGTAGTAAGTACGTACCTATCATAACATTAACTTATTAGAGCAAATAACATGGGCGGATTCTGCCCTAATAATCAATTCATAATACATATATGTTCAGTAATTATTCATAAAATAAACTAAAAAATATCGATATTTCTTCTACGTGTAACCCTTTTTAATGTTATTCCTGATATAATTAGTTTCATAGCGTTGTTCATTGTTCATGAATATTATGTCATCAAAATATTTAGGCGCACTTTTTTGTTTTACTATTATACAATCTCTCGCTTGGTCTCTGATCATAAAACTTAAACGAATGTAAACACACACTTATAAGCTTTAATATGATGTACTGTATATTAATGAACATGAATATATTAATTAAGGTACAGGCAACCGTTAATTTCATTTTTCCGGTGAATATTTCCTTCTAAATATGTAGTACGTGCCTATCATTACATTGTAAGGAGCCCAAACGGAGGCGACTTCAAACTAATCTCCAGTTAAAATCGCGTCAGGCTCCACTAAAAGTCCGGCGTTGATTAACAGACGCATTTCGTTTTTAACGATGTCGTCGTTATTCCCTAACTCGAAATAGTTTCGAATGACACAATTTTCGGGGTTCTACCACGGATCATAACAGCGATCGAACGAAAAACGACTGTATGTTATGTATATAAGCCTTTATAAAACATAGCTGATGCCGTTAACTTTGTCTGATTTGATTGACGACCTTGGGGGGCAGCGCGTGCGCTGTCACGTTGTATAGTTGGAGATCCGGGGTTCGATTCCCGGCTCGAGTCTGGTTTGGTGGGAGGCTTCGGCCGTGACTAGTTACAACGCAACCCAAGTGATTTCGCGTTCCGGCACGATATTGCATAGAAACCAATTAGGAGTATGGGTTTTTAAAATACCCCTAACAGATTATTCTGCTACCATCTTAGATTGCATCAGGTTCGATTACGTCGAGGGCTAACTTACGGTGTAAAAAAAAAAGCTGTCATGGATATTGTCGGAGCACGTAAAAAATTCTATACAGAAGCATATATTTTCAAACTTCCTAAAGATTTTCTTAAGTATTGTTTTAACCAAGAAACAAAGATTTTATGAACTTTCTTTGCCCAACGGTTCGATATATTATTATATTTCGAGTTGGTTCTAATTGTATTTAAACAAAGTGTCAATCGATGTTTGATGGACGATTTATCGAACAATTAATAATTGAATTCCGTTTCCGTCTGTCTACATCGATAAATAGCATTACAAAACTTTTAAAGACCCAAAATAAGACAGTTTAAGAGCGGTCACGCAACACTTAGCTTAGCCGAATCGATATAAAAGTTCGTGGTAGGTGTCCAGGGCTTACAAATGAGGCGTGTTGGCAATCGCTCTTTATTAACGGCTTCTTTTTAAATTTACGGTATGTATGTCGTTTAAATTGGAATTCCTGAGGATGTTCCATATGGGACTTTTTCTTGGTAGTACAGTCTTGTGTATAACCTACGACAGACTTACAAACTTGTTTTGGTGTGTAATTTATGTGTTTTTAATATCAGACAAAAAATATATCATATAATCCTGAGAAACGTGTTTCGTTTTAATCTACTATGTGCACAAAATAGTAAGTAAAGACCTATTTAATTTAATTCAAGTTTGTATGAAATACGAAAAATATCGTCATTTTTTGTCCACTTTTTTGTTAGGTTTTATTTTCAGGCAGAAAATATATCATATAATGTTGAGAAACGTTTATCGTTTTAATCTACTGTGTGCACAAAATAGTAAGTAAATACCTATTTAATTTAATTCAATTTTATATGAAATACGAAAAATATCGTATTTTTCGTCCACTTTTTTGTTATTTTCAACATTGGTATCTTGTGATTTTCTATCTCACCTGGTGATCACTTACCACCAGATGAGATGCCGTCAAGGGCAAACTTGTGGTGTATATAAAAAAAAACGCTCTATGTCATCTTGCCTATGCGAGACAATGTCTGTTCCCAGCCGTCTGGGCCGTGGAACACTCAAAGAAAATCAGAATAATGTTGATTATGAATTCTAAAACATAGACCATGAAACTCAATTTCATTCTCGTAAACTTAATCGATGTTGTTTAAATGTGTCGACAATGAAGTGCCAAAATAATCGTGCGTTTCTTTTTTGACTATAGTTTTGTTGTGTTTCGATAAAGCTTTATTTTTTAATCTCTTATGTCAAAAATTAAAAATGAAGTAAAGTAGACTTTTATGTATTATTTAAATAAAAAAATTAATGATTGGTTTATTAGAGACAGGTATACGTATAGGCGTGTGATACTGTTACGTTATTAATTATTGTTATCAGTATAGACAATGTGTGCCAATGACAATTAAGATCAAATGTTGCGGTCGTGATACACAAGCTTTCACTATCGTTCTAGCTTCGCGGATATGGGTTCCTAGTATGTTATCGCAATACATATTCTCAGTGATCGATCAATCGATGACATCATGTTACTTATGAAAAATAAAAATTAAAAAACGTGTTGTAACGTTAAAATATTACGTGCAACAATTAGTTCAAGAATGCTTGCTTTTTTTCTTGAATAATTTGTTCTGTTAAAAAATACGGAGAGAAAAGAATAATTTATAGCATTAAAAATTACGGAGAAAAAAGTAATTTTTTGTGATTTTTTTATATAATCTTTTTTTTAACTTGTTTCCATTAGTAAGTAGATCGTCATGATCAACCCATTACCGGCTCACTACAGAGCACGGGTCTCCTCTCAATATGAGAAGGGTTTGGCCATAGTCCACCACGCTGGCCATATGCGGATTGGCAGACTTCACACTTTGAGAATATTATGGAGAACTCTCAGGCATGCAGGTTTGCTCACGACGTTTTACTTCACCGTTGTAGTAGCAAGTGATATTTTAATTATTTAAAAAACGCACATAACTCCGAAAGTTAGAGGTGCGTGCCCGGATTCGAACCGCCGACCTCTGATTAAGAGGCTGACGCACTAACCACTAGGCTATCACCGCTTAGTAAGTACATAATAGCGTCGATTGTAGTAGCTGATATATTTATTACCATTTTAATGGTTAGATCAAATCTACGGGTTAGTAAAAGTTATTCAAAATCTTCCAAGGAAGATAACTTCTTACTTGCCTGCTTAATGTTTTTTTTGAATTCGCTGACTTATATTTATATGAAACAAAAACATAAAACTAAACATTCGTAAATAATAACAAGGTAATTCAGAGCCTTGTATTTGGAAAAAAAGATAACGATGTGGTTGAAGGTATTAAATTATTTCAAATAAAATTACAGACACAACATAACACTAAACGTTGATATAATCAAAGTGGTTAGATTGCTTCGGGCAATCTCTAAAGCAAATAACGAATTCATTGTATCGATCAAATCAATTATTACTCACAACACGTAATTATAGTGATGGGGCGATAAGTTTCATAACTAACAGTTAGCACCTTCTCTGATGGTTACGATTTTAGTTTTTGTTTAACTTTTTATCGAATAAATGTTTCCACATTGACAACATAGCTTGCCTGAATAAGTCGTTACGCACCGAATTAATCGTTACCCTCATTACTTCATTAATCCCTCTAAAAGCCGTAATCTCTGTGTTATATTAGCAATTGCACGCAACTTTAAACTTTTTTTTTTATTTTATTTCATCCACTACAAGTAAGTCCTTGACGGCAATCTCACCTGATGGTAAGTGATGATGCAATCTTAGATGGTAGCTGGCTAACTTGTTAGGGGCATGGTAAACCCACACTCCTAATTGGTTTCTACACGACTTCGTGCCGGAACGCTAAATCGCTTGGCGACACATCTTTGTCGGTAGGGTGGTAACTAGCCACGGCCGAAGCCTCCCACCAGACCAGACTTGAGCCGGGAATCGAACCCACGACCTCCAACACGCTTTGAGTGTGCTGTTTGTCACTAGATATATTAAGTAGATCTTATACAATCGATCTATTGGTATATACATTTATACAGTTACAAGAAGCGTGAATGAATAAATACTCTTTTATTGTACACCGTATAGAGGGGAACTACCATCGCCTAAAGCATATCGCGTATTTTTAAAATATCGTTTACAAAACAAGAGTTTCACAAATTTAATTCTTAATTTAGAGACATCAACTATACAATTTAACGGCCTTATCTCTGCATAGCGATCTCATCCAGTCGAATGGCGTAAAAGATAGATAAAGAGTAAAGAGCCTTTATTATAAAGGCGGATTAACTTGTCACGTATTGTCGTGTTGTGTCACGATGCATCAGAAGGTGATCTAAGTTGTAAGTTTTATATGAAGACTAACATAATGGTGCGTGTTGGTGTTCGCCGACGCTCCAATGCTCAGTGCGCGTCGATCCACTCCGATCAACATCCGAGCCCTTGGGGCGCTGACGTGTAACGACACGTGAATAATACGATCCATTCTGATATGTATTTGAGTAATCAAACATGTCACTGGAGTGACATTTTAACGTCCACATTGACAAGTTTCTAGAGGTATCTAACTTTAAGTTCAGATCCGGAGTGACGACGACGTTTTGACGTCCTCCGTGGTGCAGTGCGTGCGCTGTCGCATTATAAAGTTGGAGGTCCTGGGTTCGATTCCCGGCTCGAGTCTGGTCTGGTGGGAGGCTTCGGCCGTGGCTAGTTACCACTCTACCGACAAAGAGTTGTCGCCAAGCGATTTTAGCGTTCCGGCACGATGTCGCGTAGAAACCAATTAGAAGCGTGGGATTACCATACTCTTAACAGATTAGCCCGCTACCATCCTAGACTGCATCATCACTTACCACCAGGTGAGATAGCCGTCAAGTGCTAACTTGTAGTGTATAAAAAAAAAGTGAGACGTTGCGCTAGATATTTTATACATATACTATAAAATTTTAATTTAGGCTTTGTGCTTGTTATTGCATACATTATGAATAAAAGACTAAATAAAAAATACATTAAAGGAATACGAAGTTGTCATTACTTTTGGATCAAATATTTTTATAACTTCACTCGAGTTGGAAATTTGGTAACCAAGACCTGTGTCCAATAGCAATGGATACTCGCTCGCTTGAAATAATTATTGTTGCGCAGAAAAAGAAATGTTGTTGCCAACAATTGTTAAGTTAGTCACTATCACTGCTTGCATTACATACATTATATTGAACTCGTTACTAGCAATAAAGTTAACTTCATCACTAATAACATACTACACACTACACTAACTACAAACACGTTATCATTCAGGTCAATGTAATCATATCATCTTCACCACGATACCTAATTAAATTAACAAAATGTTATTCCGAAGTGATTGTTTTCACTAGGTATACTTAATCATTTAGACTTGGACTTTATCGTTAGTAACATGTATTTTTATCGATATTATAATTTTATTATTGTAATTAAAACTAAAATCCTTCAACACTTAATTCTCACTTGTAAGACAAAGTTTGTTTTCAGTGTGAAAGAAAAAAGTTAAATACGCTTATAGACTTACGAGTACTCGTACATTATTGCCCGAGGGTTAAATTTAAAACAAAAGGTCGCTGACCAAAGTGGTGCGAAAACGTTAAAAGAGCACCAAACTAAATGTTATATAAAAAGCCATACCTGACCTGTGATAGTGTCTTGATATAGTCGCTTTATTAAGGTTGAAGCAGTGATAACCTAGCGGTTAGGGCGTCAGCTTCCTAATCAGAGGTTGGCGGTTTGAATCCGGGCACGCAACTCAACTTTTCGGAGTTATGTGCATTTAAAAAAATAAAATATGACTTGCTTCAACGGTGAAGGAAAACATCGTGAGGAAACCTGCACGCCGGAGAGTTCTCCATAATGTTCTCAAAGGCGTGTGAAGTGCCAATCCGCACATGGCCAGCGTGGTGGTTGACTATGGCCAAACCCTTCCAATATTGAGAGGAGACCCGTGCTCTGTAGTGAGTCGGTAATGGATTGATCATGATTAAGGTTAAGTTAAGTTTAGTAGTAAAAAATACAAAGTAGTTAATTCGTGCTTCGTAGTAGTTCAAGATTATTTAAAAAAAAAGTGCTGTTTGTGAATGCCCGAATGTATGATATTTATCCCAGTACTTCTTATATTCAATTAAATCTTTTTCGGGGCTTCGTTTTATACAGTGATTTGGACATCCGAGCGATAAACAATTCTAAATTATGTGAAGGAATTCCACAGTCACAATTGTTTTGTTTCACCAATTTTAGGTCGGCCATGACAACTTACAATTGTCAAGGGAATCGGACCTGAACCGAGACACCTGAATTCAATCCTATCAATGTCAAAAACATTCACAAAAACTAAAAGAATCACTCATGCTTCACCATTACGGTGACAACTTTGAAGTGCATAACGAAAAAGTTTAAAAGCGTCTGAAATAAAGTACATTAATCAGAAACTCGTAGATACCAAAATGTTAACAATTAACC
Organism: Lasiommata megera; assembly: GCA_928268935.1. Taxonomy (NCBI): domain Eukaryota; kingdom Metazoa; phylum Arthropoda; class Insecta; order Lepidoptera; family Nymphalidae; genus Lasiommata; species Lasiommata megera. The sequence continues at coordinate 12,878,564 of OV743315.1, read as the reverse complement.
GTAAAAGCAACAAAAACAAATAATTCTTTGTGCCTGAACTTATTTTAACTTTGCTCAGCAAAAGCTAGTTGTAAAACAAGACAGAATTATAATTATCTCGGATACATAACTTTGTCTTTCACACAACTATATTAACTCTGTCAATTTTTGTATGCATTTGGATTACATTGATATTTCCTATTACCTTTTGAGTCCGGTACTCTCAATCTTCAATCAAGCAAAATCCTGATTAGGTGACGCGCGTATGTCACATTTTAATAATCGCGTATTCTTTTGTAGTGTCACCTTGTTTTATTGGATGCCTGCGGCTTAAAATTATGAACGTAAAGGATTATTTATTGTGTCACTGATACCACAAAAGGATGCTGAGTGTCTTGTCATGCTAAATCACATAGGCACAAAAAATTCGTAGCCTCATATTATGATCATGATGGCAAGGATCAACTAGCTTAAAATACTGTGCACGGTTAGCTGTTAGAAGTTATTATTCCTAACATGCGAAAATACTTTTTAAAGCCCACTAGCCTGCATTTCCATCAACGCATCTTCTATTAAAGAGGAGACCTATGCACCGGGGACAATAAGAAGTTATAAACGACGATTTTTTTTATATAATATTTGCCTTAATATTAGAAGAATCCTTTGTTTTTTTCTAAGGACATTCATTTTGTTTTTACTGTTCATTAGATTGCTATGAATGTGTTCGAATTAAAAAAAGTCTATTAACTTTATATTAAACGTAACATATTGTATGAGTCATTAAAGTCTACGGATATGCAATGAATTACTGTGTCGGTCTGTGCATTATAACCAACTCTCTTCTATGAAAGAGGAGGCATTTGCCCAGCATTGAGACTTTAGTAGTACTAGCGACAAATACGTACGACACTTAAAAAAATAACTTATTCCGCATTTACAAGACCGTTTAAAATGATTTCGTAAATATTAAATAATTTACCTATATAAATATTACGAAGCGGAAACTCTCACTTTTCGAAGTAATGTGCGTATAAAAAAAAATATCATTTCCTTCAACGGTGAAGGAAAACATCGTGAGGAAACCTGTATGCCTGAGAGTTCTCTATAATGTTCTCAAAGGCGTGTGAAGTTTGCCAATCCGCACATGGCCAGCGTGGTGGACTATAGCCAAACCCTTCTCATATTGAGAGGAGACCCGTGCTCTGTAGTGAGCTGGTAATGGGTTGATTATGATGATATGATGATAAATATTAACAAGTCACTTTTGTGTGATTGCAAATAAAATACGTTCTTTAATTACTAACGAGAGTACGTGTATATTAATTGTTATGGATTAATATAGTTAAATAACTCTTTAACCTACCTTGTTACTTGTTTTATAAAATAATGATTGTACAAGGCAAAGTGAGGAGTTGTTTGCAATGTAAGTTACTAAACATTTATGTGCCTTTGTTATGAATAATTATATAACATACATCATAATACTTGTTCATACTAAACATATGCGTACAATTATGTCACTTGTGGAGTAAATGCCTTTCAAATTAACATAAATTAACGCGCGGTTACTAAGTAATTTGATTGCAACCCAATGCCGACATTTCTTATCATGATTTCTTAAACACTATATTGTAACCATACTATAATTATATTGCCCGTGCAGAAACTGGAAAAAAAAAGTAAATTAAAAATTGGCTATATGAGAAATATTGTCTCTCATTAAAAATAGATACCTATAAATTATTGCCTGACGCGCAACCTATGCGATGTGCTTATACTTTATTTATATATTAAATTACGTCAAAAATACGAAAGTGATTAGCAAGGTCCATGATTTCGTTTCATGTTTGACCCAAAAGTTGTAAGACAACTAAGCTTTATGTTACAAAATATGCAGTAGTCCCCTGGAGTTTGGGAGTAAGTTTTCCACACTACCATGCTAAGAATACCCTTAGGAAGCGTTTTGGATGTGAAAGAGTTCTATGAGAGAAGAGGCCTGTGCCCAGCACTGAGACTTTAATACGCAGTGGGTATGATCTCAAAAGATCGCGTCAGAATTCGCCAGTATGGCACAGCCTTTGAATGTCGCCGGTAAACTTTCTCGGATGCATTACCGCTCTAGTTTGACACCATTAACAAAGGTGAAACTTTGTAATAGAACATTTAGGCACCAACAAACTAGTGCTGGCGGGAGCGCTTTATAACTAACTCGTACTACACTCAACTTTTAATCCACATAGACTTTTAAGACATATAGAACAACTGAGCCACTCTGTCTTGATTGTAACTACGTCTTTTAATTGTAACCGTACTTTTTAACAGTGTAACGTTATAGACATAGGTAGGGCTAACTAATGTGCGCCATGGGATAATTATGTCTTGCATTTTCACTACACTATATTCTTAGGGCTATGATATAAGGTGATAACATGATATATCTACGCGGTGACTTATACTGAAGTGAGTAATGAATTTGTATCAATATTGAAATACTCACTCAATGTTCGTGACATATAGTCATTCTCTGTTGTTATACAAATCGGAAGGAAAGAACCAGATAGAAAGGGTTGTTGGTAGCAAGAACGGCTTGTTTGATTTTGGACTAATGACATCATTTAAATTTCAGTAAAAATGAACCAATAGGCAAGGAAAGAGAAATGAAAGAGGCCGCTTCACCCAAGACGATACCATATTTCATACTACATCATGATCAACCCATTCTAGGCCCACTACAGCGGGGTCTCTTCTCAATATAAGAAGGGTTTGGCCATAGTCCACCACGCTGGTCATGTGCTGATTGGCAGACATCACACGCCTTTGAGAACATTATAAATAACTCTCAGGCATGCAGGTGTCCTCACGATGTTTTCCTTCGCCGTTGAAGCAAGTGAAATTTTAATTGCTTAAAAACACACGTAACACCGACAAGTTATAGGTGCTTGCCCGGGTTCGAAACCCCGACCTCTGATTACACTAGGCTATCCCAGCTTGTGTCCTAACCACTAGGCTATCACAGCTTATATTTCAATCTTATTATAATATTATAACTAACCTAACTAGCAGCATAAATATATGGGTATCATATTATGTAATGGTCCAAACGGCATAGTATCTCAAAACTGAAAAGTATTATTAAGAGTCAAACATAACTTTCACTATTTTTTATCAATTATTTGTTTTGGATTTATTTATCCAACTCATATTTAATAATGCTGTTTGAAATGTTACATATTTAAGATGCATTTTTGTAGAGCTATTATGAGTAACTGCTAAGTAAGTGGTATTCATATAAAAAAACCATTGAAAAAAAGTTAAACCATTTTCACACGTACAAATTAAATTCGCTTGGAAACTGGTCCAAAGAAAAATGTTACAAACCGTATCTGACATGAGACATGTTTTCCCTTTTATAGAATTTTGCTTTACTTCGAAGTTGTCCCAACAACTGTTAGGATCAATAAATTTAAAAGATTATTTAAGACCCTATTAGTCCATTTCTTCGGCAGCTTTGAACACTTCTGAGTAGTAAATTATAAACGTATATGGATTGAATTCGACAGCAATTTTATTGTGCTGTTTACAACTGTTGTGTACAACTTTCTGTATATACTGTTACATATTATGTGTTGATTGACAAAACACGAAATCGTTTAAATATTTGATCTGATAAGCAAAAAAATCTGTAGCTTGTACCGCGTTAACGTAAGCAAAACTAAATCTAACTAAATAGGAGCGTCACGCTTTTGCGAAACATACAGTGATCTTTTAAAGTTTGCGTTTTCCGTCCGACAAATGAAAATGCTCTTTTTAAAACGTTGCTTTTGTGATTGGTCACTCGTATATGGACGCAGGTTGCGTGCCGCGGTTTTGGTCTTGCCTTGCCTTGCTTTTCTCCAAAACCAGACTGGTTAACCAAATCCCAATCAGGTTAGCACGCTACCATCTTAGAATGCATCTTACCATCAAGTGAGATTGCCGTAGGGCGAATTTTGATTTCTTAAAGATTATTTTCGTGAGAATGTCTTAAATAATTATACACCCAGCAGTAAGAGCTGAAGTCCTTACAATCGAACTTGCAAATTGGTTAAATATTATAAACCAGGTTATCGTGGACCTTCCAATCCTCTGCGATGTTCTCCTTATTTAACTTTTTCTTGTCTCTTTCTCTCTTTATTCTAGATATTAAATATAGAAAATATAGCCTTATTGAAGCAGAATAAGAAAGTTAGTCAATAAGAGTATAAAGTTTAATTTATGATAAGCGAAGTGAAATTGCTCGTGCATACTTCAACGAAATTTCTTCCTAAGGCTTCTACAAAGTCAAAACTTGGAAAGTATGAAATGGCGTCAAATGACAGGGTCGGCGGATAGCATAACTTTACTTTCTTGGTGAATGCACCTCAGTTAACTTTGTTATTTTAATTGTATTTGTTGTTCGGCACTTCTTTTTCAGTTCTAACGGTATACGAAGACTATTAGCTATCTGTCATTACTAACAATGAAATGCGGTGTTAAACTTAATATTAAAATATATATACATATAAGAAGTGAACGTATCGGAAGCGACTTCTATAAAACTATAAGAAATTATTAGCATAAACTTTGAGTGATTGTAAACAGACTTTGTAATGATTCTTTGCATAATTCGTCTGAAATTCAAATGATTTGTTTGAAATGGGCAATTCCTTTCCAATTGATGTAGATTGAATATATGTTGAAATTTTTTATCTGGAATATCTGTTATCAGTTTGATATAGAAACCCAAATAGCATTTAATTAAATTGTCTATCAGTCTGTCGATCTTCTGAAAGAATTTGAATGCGATTTAATAAACTCACATTGAGGATCAGTTTGAAGGCTTCTTCCTATTATGATTATCAGTAAGATCCTTCGGGATAGGCGATGAAACTTTTTGGCATTTTTACTCCTAAACTCCATTAAATCTTAAAGTATTCCGACAGTTTCCCTATAAGAAATAGTTAAGTTTGACCCAATACCGACACTCAACTTTAGTTCAATTTACTAGCCATGGTAAGGAACCAAGGAGAAATCAAGCATGCTACAACCATCTATTTTTACTATATAGTATAGTTTGAATTTGTAATACAAATTTTAATAAAATGGTAAGTAAATAATATTTGTATATATATCTTCGTAGATTAGACTTACTCTTTAACACGCTTTTACAACTTTGGTATGTAAAGGAACCTTTGAAAAACCTTTAGGAATATTATTTATAAATAATGATATGGTAAGGTTTTTAAAAACCTATAGTCCAACACTTTTATTAACCCCTATTTTTATAGTGTAGTGCATAAATACAATTTCATTCCTTATTAACAAAACGCTCTATATCATCATGATTAACCAATTACCGGCTCACTACAGAGCACGGGTCTCCTCTCAATATGAAAAGTGTTTGGCCATAGTCCACCTCGCTGGCCATGTGCGGATTGGCAGACTTCACACGAGTTTGAGAACATTATGGAGTACTCTCAGGCGTGCAGATTTCCTCGCGATTTTTTCCTTCACCGTTGAAGCAAGTGATATTTTAATTTTTTTTAAACGCACATAACTCTTAAAAATTAGAGCTGCGTGCCCGGATTCGAACCGCCGACCTCTGTTTAGGAGGCCGACGTCCTAACCACAAGGCTATTATCGCTTACAATTTTTACTATTAACAAAACGCTCTATATATCTACGCATAATGGCAGCCGGTCGAACGAATTAAGTACTACAGTCGACTTGCAATAGTATCGAACTGCTGACTGACAAAATAAAACAAAGCTAAAGGTAAGGAATAGAACTGTGTAGAGGTTATTGAGGCAGTTAGTGTAACATGTAACTAGCCCTTACGATTGCGTGAACGCAACAAAGATGGGTCCCATAAAGTCTCTTTACAATGTACGATGGAACTAAATCAATTTAATTTTCGATTAATTAAACTTGTATATAAATAAGGTTGCATAATTAAACTAGAGCCTTTTTCCCAAGCTTCATGACGTCTGTGTCTGCATATCTCAATCCTTTCATTTGTGTACCCCGACTAAACAGTTTATACAAACATAAAGATAATTCAATTGATATTTTTAATGACAAACTACACAATTTTATAAATAAAATAAAAAAAGTATATATTCCTTATTCTTTATTATAAATACAAGGTTACTTTTCTGTTTTTTTTGTAATAAGTTCTTTTTTGTGTTTTTTGTTATTTGCTGTTTGTTAATCTAAAATTTTGCATATAATATTATTAGCGACATATTAGCGTCGATAAGTTATTAGGCATGCTGTAGTTACCTCTAAATTGATTTATATGTATATCCTAGCACTTAAGGTTTTTAAAATGTTTATTTTTTACATATAATTCTGTTGGTGGCGCTTTGAGTAAATAAATAAATAATTTGTCTATCTGTGATGTACAGTATCAAAGCATCGAGGCAAGCAAAAAATTAAAAATATATGTATTTATTTTCAACTAAGTTATAACGTGTATAGTGTTGAAAATAAAACGTACCATAGTGGCAAGGCATGGTCACTGTGAAGTAATGTACCAGATAAGGGTCCAAACTACCCTGTACTAGTACATTTTTAATAGGTCCTCTACGCACGATGTTAATAATTAATCTAATCCATTCTTCAGATAGCAGACTGAATTTAATAGTGTTATTTTCTTATACTTCCCTGTCGAAAAGGATGCTACTACTAAATTCAATCTGCTTTTGGCAGTTTTTGGATTAGTTTGATTATTAAAATCGGACGTAAGTCAGTACTAACACGACTGGCGAAGAATCATCGATTAATCAGTTACATAAGTTGTTGTTACGTCTGCGTATAACTCGATGCACAAAAACTTCACAAACTGTTTCCTTATACACAGTTCTATAATAGAATAGCAAGACACTGATTCATCCATACGTGGTTGATATTCAGAATCTCGTCCCTTTTTATCCACGTCTCTGTTAAGGTGTGGAACGTCCTCCTGGCATCGATGATTCCTGCCACAACCTTTTTCCTTCATGGTTTCAATTACCTTATATATATCATCTTCGCTATGGCAAGCCTTATACCTCCTGTAAGAAACTTGTATTTAATCGTATGAAATATCAAAATCATTTACACTTTATGTTGGTGGACTAGCTACCCGTGAGTTCATCCGCGTAGATTAATTTTTTTTTAAGAATTCCTGTGAAGTAAGCAAGTTTATTGTGAGATTTTTTGTCTCTTTTCTGCTCCCGTTCTCGTTTTCGCGTCACATATGATTCTAACTTCCAAGAAGATTGCTTTGGCAAACTAAAGCTATAATTATAGCTCATCGATGTCAAACTGTGATAGATTTTCAAAAATCCCGCGGGAAACATGGCTTTTTGTGGGAAAATGTCCTATGTGTTAATCCAGTGTTTAATCTTCCTCTATTTCAAATTCCAGCTCAATTGATTCTGCAGTCTCGTTGTGGAAGAGTAAAAAAAACACACACACATACACACCTTTCTGTCGCCTTTTTGGTATAATCGTACAAATTCCTTCCGCATGGTACTGACAGAATCCCATCGTTGTGGGTATTTTACTAACCACAACATTTAGCTGAATCAGAACATTATTATTAGCGGACAGAGCATTAATAGTTTAACTTAAGATGTTATCATTAAGTATTAGATAATAAGTTACTCTGTATATATCTCTTTATGTGTTGTACCTATGTATGTCTTTGTGTTGGTCTGATAAATAAATATTTTCTATTCTATTCTTAAAATTGCCAGAATAGTTGACGATACGAGTAAATTGAAAAGAATGTTTGTATGGTCGTGTAAACGGATCTTTCCTAGTGGAAACGACCTCTGGGAACCCATCCGAGCGCTGTAATAAGGAAATCGTTGTGAACTGTTCGAAAATCGCTCCACCGTGAGTACAACCTTAGGTTGGTAGACCTAATAAACTTGCTTTTTATGTCGTGAACTCTTTACTTCAAAATGTAACATAGATACTTTTTGAGATGCGTTATGGGAAAGTATATTTTGAAGACTTATGTTAAGGCGACTCGACATAAAACGTGGCTAGGTGGTAAATCAGTATAAAACGTGGCATGTGGAAATCTCTACTAAAGATGTATGCTGATCTATTCCTCACGGCCGTTGGTGTTGTGGATTGCTTATAGCAGTCAATTGCATTGGTTAATTTGCATTGATTTAAGACAGAAAGAGTCACTACGAACTAGAGCTCGAAATTTGGTCTTATCCTTTTTTTAAATTCCTTTAAGGAAGCAATTCACGCGTAAAGCTTTATAATATCACTTTAATGTTTTGCTACTGCGAAGAAAGTATCAAACATAAATATCATCCTTAACATGGGACCAGAGCGAGGTGCATTTTTGGTATCAAAAGTGCCGGATTGAAAACTCTGTGCTACTCTTATTTTTTTTATACACTACAAGTTATCTCGAACCGGCTATCTCACCTGGTGATGTCGCAGTCTATGGTGGTAGTGGGCTAACCTGTAAGGGGTATGGTAAAATTTCGTAGTTATGTGCGTTTTTAAACAGTTCAAATATCACTTGCTTCAACATGCACGCCTGAGAGTTCTCTATAATTTTCTCAAAGGCGTGTTAAGTCTGCCAATCCGCACATGGCCAGCGTGGTGGACTATGGCCAAACCCTTCTCATATTGAGAGGAGACCCGTGCTCTGTAGTGAGCCGGTAATGGGTTGATCATGATGATGCACTGCTCCATGGAGGTCGGATGTCTTACTAATACAGGCATCTTAATGGTATAGATTCGGTCGTTTAAATATATCCTTTTTATTGGGAAACTTAATGACTTTGTTTAAAATCTTTTACTCCGACTATATGGCGAAGCTGTGATAGCCTAGTGGTTAGGGCCTCCTAATCAGAGGTCGGGGGTTCGAACCCGGGCACGCACCTCTAACTTTTCGGAGTTATTTATCACTTGCTTCAACGATAAAGGAAAACATCGTGAGGAAACCTGCACGCCTGAGAGTTCTTCATAATGGCGTATGAAGTCTGCCAATCCGCACACGGCCAGCGTGGTGGACTATGGCCAAACCCTTTTCATATTGAGAGGAGACCCGTGCTCTGTAGTGAACGGGCAATGGGTTGATCATGATGATGATGATGATATGGTAAATCATTCTATATTCAATGCTTATCATATATTATACCTGTCCTAAAGTATATATTAATAACCACTTATTGAAGGAAACCAAAATCTTTTTGCAAACGAGTTGGTCAACGATTTTATTCGATTTTCAGATACTTACTTAGGTATTGTTGTATGTGGCATTATTTCGCCTGGCATAAATACATACCGTCACATTATACACGGTAGCTAATGTGCGTTTGCTGCATCCATTATCATGTTACATGGGTTACGGTTATAGCATAAACATCGTTAGTGTCCTCTTCAATTGAATTAAATTGTTATTATACAGTCGTTGAATCTCCCTGTACGTTTGTTTTATGGATATCTATAGTTTGTATTTCATTATATAATGATCGTATTTACCTAAATCCTAACGTAAAACGTGGGTATTATACAATTTTCAGCAGTATTTTTGTTATCTTCCACACACGCATCTTTAGCTCTTGTAAAGTTGGAGGTCTTGGGTTCGATTCCGGCTCGAGTCTGGTCTGGTGGGAGGCTTCGGCCGTGGCACTAGCCACTTTGTCACTTTGTCCTTGTCGGTAGGGTGATAACTATATCAGTCTACCGACAAAGACGTGTCGCAAAGCGGTATAGCGTTCCGGCACGATGTCGCGTAGAAACCAATTAGATCTAGATAGCGTCACCACTTTTCACCAGGTGAGATAGCCTTCAAGGGCTAACTTGTAGTATATAAAAAAAATGTCTTATGTATTTTTTATTCCACTACAAATCGCACTTAACTGTAATCTCACCTGGTGATAATTGATAATCAACGTTATGTATGATCACCAACTGTGCATGTATATATACAGACAGCAACAAGCATGGGTATGATATACTGCTCTAATATGATAGCTCTTAAGTAATTTAAAGTGGCATATGAGATGGTGATAACAAAAAGAAAATTTACCTGGCTAAGTATGTTGTGGGCTTCTTCTTAGACTAAGGCGCGTATGGAACCCGCATAGCTTTAGTTTTAAGTTTACGAATGTAGTTTACCAAATCACTACTGTGTAAATTATTGTCGCGTCAAAAGTGCCTTTTAAAGAACTATTTCAATAAAGATTATGATTGATTGATTTGCAGGGCAGGTTTGCAGGGCATAAAAACATGTATAACAGCATGGAGTGCAAACCTCATTCTATAGGTGTATTTAACAAAAATAATTTAAATCGCATACAATATATTCATAAACCTACTATAGACTGTATAGACAATTATTTACAATTTTTTTTCGTGTATTTTAATTTAAATTCACGGAAATGGCCTTTGACTCGTTAAAGAGTCTCAGGAACTGTTAGCAGCGCAACGGGAGGTTTTAACAATGAAATATAGTTAAAGAAGTCCCTGATTCAAATCCTAAAGTATATGTTAATAAGCCATATATACTTCTGCGAGCATGTTACACTGTTAGTATTATTCGTATAGGTGGCATGATATCGCCTTATATTGCCGGGAACGCGGTGGCATTGCCACCAGAACGCTGACAGTGAATGTTTGAAAAAGGACTTTAAAGTTTTCTATATAAGGTCGAAGAGGGATATTTTTACATGCACAATAGGACACGATGCCGGAACTCTGACGCCTCAAGAGTCGCGGTGAAGGAATCCCACAAAACAGTCTCCTAGCATTCGATCTTCGTCCCTTGCCGTCGTGGGAAACGACTATTGAATAGATAGGTACTTGATCTATTGTAATTTGCATGTTTACCAAGCAATTTTTTCCACAACTCGCGTAACGTTAGAGACAACAATAATTTTCATGACGGTTGAACGATTTTCCCATGTTTCAACAATTTTACATAATGATTTCGATAATTCACCTTTCTCGTGTGTGGTTTTGTACATTCAGACACCGTTTAATTGGTAAATACAATTGATTTGAATAATTAATTTATGACATTATCAATATCATAATCCGAACAGAAGTTATAGTTTATCTTTTTAATTAAAGGATTTTTTTTTTTAGTTTGAAACGTTTTTTATACATAGTGGTATCGAACAGTAAATTCATATTTTTTATCGCAACATTGCATTGTTAAATAATAACATTTGTTTAAGAAATCTAAAGTCTTTATTTTTAAAAATGGTATTAGTTTTATGAGTTAGGTTCTCTTTTTAACGGGGTAAAGACGGGTACGGGGTTAGTTCAACCGCGACTGAAGCTTCCGGTAGATCTAGTTAAGACCACCAAAATTTAAATCTTTATTCAAATTTTATTAATCTTAAATTGTAATTTGGTAGACTTATTACAAGTAATAAAAACCATTTCAGTATTTATAAGACAGATAAGTTGTCAAGCCAGATTTGGTGGTAATTTACCTACTACTTTTTAGAACTAATTTGAATATATTTTATGGATAATTAAACTAGGATTAAAATCTATATAAACATAAAAAAACATTTTTTTTTATTTGTCTTCCCTGCGTTCCGAAACCAATGATCAGATTGTACATGACAGCTGAAAAATCTGTGCTCATTAAAAGTAATTGTAAATTATATATATATTACTTGTTATTTTTAATGTATATACATACTATATACTTTTTTATGGCTTAAGTATTAAATAAATATATTTTTGGTGGGAGGTTTGGGCCGTAGTTCATTTCAAACCTACGATCAAAAACATGCCGCCAGTGAATCAGCGTTTCGGTATTTATCCGCACAAAAAAGAATCAGGGGTATATGGGGGGGGGGGGGGGTTAATAGGTTAAATTCTGCTATAGTATAAAGGATTACATAAAAGTTATAAAAGCTTGGGTGTGGATGGCTCTGACTTCATAGCTAATTAATTGATTATTGATTGATGATGTGAGTTGGTGATAACAAAAACAAACCCGACTAAGTTTGTTGTGGACTTCTTCTTAGATTTCGGCGCGTTTAGAAACCTCTTAGGTTAGTTATAAGTTAACGTATGTAGTTAGTTACATGAATGCTTCATAGATAGATGCCTGTGATAAGATGTTAAATAGAAATATATGTCGGCGCGAAGAAGTTATAAACTTCATTCAGCGGCCCCAAGAAAATCAAGAATCCAATAATTACCCACATTTGACCTCTTTAAATCACTAATTAATCATTTCTTTGTTAATCAGTGTATTTAAAAGGTAGCATTCAATTTTGTACAAGCATGCTTTGCTATAAATACGGGTGGTTGTTGCCTTTCATGGCATTCTAACTTGAGACGTCGGACCGTTTGGACCTCTTAGTTATTGTCGCAATAAAGGTGTAATCCCTCAAGTTGTGGTTTTAATGACAATGAGCGAAGGTAATCAAAAGCGTGACGTCAGCAATGCTGACGTCACTCTTACTAAAAAACAACTCGGACGCCCTCAACTCGACATATACATTTTTTTTTAAATTGCTATACTCCTACTATCCAAGACTATATTATCTCTAACCACCAGATAACATTACGGTTTAAATACATGTATTCAAATTCAAATTCAAATTCAAAATAATCTTTATTCAAATAGTCCTTAAAAAGGCACTTTTGACGCGTCAATAATTTACATAGTAGTTATTTCATGGTGATAACTATATTCGTAAACTTAAAACTAAAGCGAACTGTAGTGAAATAAAGGAGAAAATAAAAAAATCTCGTTTTCTATAAGCGTGTCTCTATCAAATTTGTTCAATTTTATATCAAAAGTCTGAGTAAATATAGACCAAGAAAGTTTCAAGGTTGGCTTTTCTTAGGGTATATAGAGGTCAGGGTCGACGTACGTACGACTATAAATATCAATTCAGACGGATGAGCAAACAAGCGGTTTCGGAGATGAAGGAATTGTAGAGACGCCTGAGGCGGTAGCTTTTCTTTATCTTTTGTAGCCGTGTTTTAGAGAGTGCATTCTTTTGAAATATTTTTGATTTCATGCCATATTTTACAATTTATACGTGCAAATGAACATCGACATTTTTTTATACACTACAAGTTAACCCTTGACGGCTATCTCATCTGGTTGTAAGTGATGATGCAGTATAGGATGGTAGCAGGCTAACCTGTTAGGGGTATGGGAAACCCAAACTCCTAATTGGTTTCAACACGACATCGTGCCGGAACGCTAAATCGGTTTGTGACACGTCTTTGTCGGTAAGGTGGTAACTAACCAAGGTTGAAGCCTCCCACCAGACCTGACTCGAGCTGGGAACCGAACCGAGGACCTCCAACTTTATAATGCGACAGCGCACGCACCGCGCCACCAAAGTCGTCCAATATCGCCATAATTTATTATGTATGCTGTTGCATCACGAGAAAATTACGATGCAACTCCGTACAAATCCTCCAAGTCACACTCTAAGCACGTTTTCCAACAACGGTGGAACTTAAGCAGGTTAAAGAATAGACACCAACTAAACCATACAAAGACGTTGGCAATTAATAATTTTCCCGAGTGAAGACCAATTAATCCCAGGAACTCGTACAATCAAAGACAAAAGCAAAACAATGTCAAAGATTTTTTCTCATTATACTTAGATAAAGGTCGTTTCAGGAACAGAAAGAAACCTTTGAAGACCGACTTAATTGGGAATGTATGTGATTATGCTTAAACTCTTATAATGAAACATCATCATCATTATAAACCCATTGCCAGCTCACTACAGAGAACGGGTCTCCTCTCAATATGAGAAGAGTTTAGTCCACAGTCCACCATGCTGGCCATGTGCGGATTGGCAGACTTCACACGCTTTTGAGAACATTATTGAGTACTCTCCGGCGTGCAGGTTTCCTCACGATGTTTTCCTTCACCGTTAAAGCAATTGATATTTTAATTGCTTATAACTCCGAAAAGTTAGAGGTGCGTAAAAGAGATCAAACCTCTGACCTCTGATTAGGAGGCGGACGTCCTAACCATTAGGCTATCACAGATTTTATCGGCTCTTACTCAAAAGAAACCACGCAGTTAGCCCGCCAGATGTTTTTTTTTATGTGACGTCACAACACTTTTCTTATTATTTTTTCAGATAAAGACTGGATTCGCTTAAATTTTCGTCTAGATTCAAACTCATTCACGACTACGGGCAGACCGTTAAGCCACACGTTGCATCGAAAAAAAGACTACCAAGAAAATGTTGATAGTCACTTTCAAGTTTGCATATAAAATTATTACAAAGGTACTCTCTTACTAGCTATAAAGCTGACTTTATCACTGATTTTACGATTTAATATAGTAAAATGAAGCAAGATATAATTTGTTTCAACGCAATGCCGCGTGATTATCACAATGGTGATTTATGGTGATTAAATATAAAAAGTTTTATACCAAAAAGATTATTTTTCAAAGTATATAATTTTTCTTTTGGTATGGTTTATCGGTTCTGTTATGTTATTGGAATTAAATACTAAATACTTAAAACTATATACTTCTAATGAGTTAGATAGTATTACCTTATATCAGTGTGCGATAGGGGATGAGTTTGAGGGGATTTAGCGACACTGTCAGACGGCTGTTGATTTACGTTTTCAGCACCGTGGATGACAGAAATACGTGATGAATGGAGTTTTTTTAGGAAAAAAACGGATGAAAAAATCTTGATATTTAAAGTCCAATTTGCCTTGTCCAACTTACGAAAAAGGTAAATGCATAAATGAGAAACGATCTGTAAATCATTGTACCTATCGCTTCTCCAATTAGAGCTCAACTTTTAGAGGATTTCTTGTAAATGTTTTCATTAAAGGATCCGAAATAGTTGATGAACTAATAATTTTTCCATTGTTTGCAAGCTCAATATTGTGACACGTAAAAAACGATTTCGAAACCCCGACCAGCATCTATCCAGAGTCACAACTGACTGTATCGTTAATAATTCATAATACTAAAAATAAAAATGTTCGTTTGTTCGCCATCTCTGAGAACTCGTCTCCAGGTCAAGGCCTAATGTGTCGTGAATGCAAAGCTCAATTCAGGCGTGTAAGCAAACAAACGGTATTGGAGTCTGAGGGCCCTCAGAAGAAGTCTCGAGCTTTCATTTTTTATGTTCACTCTGTAGCTCAGACAAACACTATTTATTTCTTGTATAAGTTTTGAATATATTGACGGGCTCCGTGGCGCAGCGCGTATATTCAAAGTTAGAGGTCTTGGGTTCGATACCCGGCTCGAGTCTGGTCTGGTGGGTTACGACCGTGGCTAATTACCACCCTACCGACAAAGACGTTCGCGACGCGGTTTAGCGTTCCGGCATTATGTCGCGTAGGAACCCATTACGTGTGTGGGCTAGCCATACCCCTAACAGGTTCGCCCGCTACCATCCTAGACTGTATCATCACTTACCATCAGGTGAGAATGCCGTGAAGAGCTAACTTGTAGCATATCAAAAAAAATATTTTGGGTTATACCTACTCTATCCAGATAAGTAATCAGTATTAGTAAGCACCTATGATAATATTCATTCGAATAAATCAGGAATGGGTCAGCTAACAATTTACATTAATAACGTGTTGATAGATTTATGATTTGCTTACAGGGTCGATGGATTTTTATAAACAGTTACTATAATTTCTATCAGGTCGTTATTTTATAAATGACTAGCTGACGCCCGCGACTTCGTCTGCGTTGGGTTAGTGTGTGGGAAAAAATGTTTGTTGTCTTCCAATCACGAGGCACTGGATTACTAAACCGACGACCTTGAAATAATTAGAGTATAAACATTAAAATATCTCCTTTCTAACAACAAAAAAAAAGAATGAAATCGGAGTACGCGTTAATGCATTTTGACTTTTATCTCCTCTCCCAAGGGAACTGTGCTGAATTCCCGGATTAAAACTATCCTGTATATTGAACCGGACTGTCAGCTACTCCTATACCAAATTTCATTCAAATCCACCTTGAAGTTTTGACGTAATACGCGGCCAAGTTACAGACAGACAGAAAACAAATTGTTTTGAGCACAGTATCGATAGTAGCGCATCCTACAATTAAAATTTTCAAAATATTTTAAATGTACAGAAGTCGTCCTGTTACAGTTTTATTATATTATAGATGGGATGTTTACCGCAAAACTGCATAGATTAAAGCTTTCTGTTGATATGCGATACGATTGCTAAAATCCAATTAATGCGTTAATCAGTTTTATGTATTGAAATGAAAGATCGATCGGAATCGGTATAAACATGAAATTCAATTGTCAAACAATTTGATATCGGGATCGGAATCACATTTAATTGCAATCAGCTGACAGCGCCCGCAGGTAATTTCTATTAGGCGCTGCTCAAACAACTCATCAAAACTTTTGCACGACATACTTTGAATATATATAGTATATATTATTTAAAGTTTATTGATTTACAGGAATACATTTGATATTATTTGCATTATATCATTAGAAAATAAACCACTAACAATATGCGCAAACGAATATACATAATAAATAACAGTTTCCGTTTGCTTACATTAAACCTGCACAGATTATTTATCTAAGCATGCATGGTATAAGTAGAAAAAAAATAGTTAAAAATATTATGTTGTTTTGAATGTCATTAAGTATACATAGCATCATCATTCTCATCATCAGCCTATTAACGTCCCATAGCTGGGCCAGGTCTCTTCTTATAGGATTTCTATTTATTATAAAATAATATATATAAATACTTAAAGTATTAATAAATATTATTATATATTATTGAAACCTTGTAGTTAATATAACTTACATTCCAATTACAGTACATACACTTGTATCACGGCATTGATTGAAATACCTGTACTGTGTCAAGTTACTGTGAGCGACCACCGTAGCAACTGTTCGCTATGATGGTGTGAACAAAAAGTGTCTACGTTTGTGCAGAGCCTTATTTACCGGGATAGTTGATTGTCTAAGATTTACAACAATTTGTTTTACAATAAAATTTTGGTTGCTGAGCATTACAAATCATGTAGTATGCGCTCTGGAATCTAGCATAGGACTTAACTAAATTTAGTTTAAGCTCGCGAGCTTTGAATTTCAAAGTCCCAAACAAAGCCATTACGAAATTGAATAATAATAAATAAGTAATTATGCGCTGAATTTGTTGAATGCAGTATTGAGTAATATTGATTATTTATTTTGTAGCCAACTTTATTTCTATTGTTGGCTGTACCCGCATGAATTTCTAACCAAACAACGCCTTAGTTTCAAGTGGATTTCTAATTGAACATGCAACTTGGCGCCTCCGTGGCGCAGCGCCCGTGCTGTCGCATTATAAAGTTGGAGGTCCTGGGTTCGATTCCTGGCTTGAGTCTGGTATGGTGGGAGGCTTCGACCGTGGCTAGTTACCACCTTACCGACAAGTGTGTACGTGTCCAAGCGAATTAGCGTATCGGCACGATGTCGCGTAGAAACCGATTATTAGTTTACCATACCCCTAACAGGTTAGCCCGCTAACACTTTAGATTGCATCATCACTTACCATCAGGTGAGATTTCTGTCAAGGGCTAACTTTTAGTAGATAAAAAAAAGACGGGTTGCACTCCGGGAGTGCCGGCAGAAGTGAAAACTTGATTATTAACGTTGAGCATGTTTGATATTTTGGAATGGTTAGGGAATAATTTTGCACCAATTGCTTTATCAGTATAAAAGTACTATCATTTATGTGGTAGAATACAATATTCATTTATTGCGCTATCGTACACAAACATGACAATTTATATTACATTAAAAATTTAACACTTTAAAACTATTACAAATTAAATCAAATTACATTTGCAAATCATCTAATTGCTTTTGGAACAATTCTTCTACATTTTTGTCATTTTCCTTTAAACCTTTTGTACGTTGATAATATGCTCTTTGATTCTCACAATGTCTTTTTCTTTTTTTTCTTCTATTTCCTCCTTCGAATCTATTTTCTTCAAATCTTTTTTACGCTGACGCCATGCCTTTTGGTATTCTCGATTCCGTTCTTTTTTTTTTCTTTTCTTTCTCTGAAAAACGGAGATTATTTATTATCATTTTATTTCATTTATTTTCATTCGAAATTATTTGTTTGGTAAACCTACACCGCACATGTGCTTATTGTGATGTTATAAAAATATAGGTTAATGCTATAAAGTATAAACATATTACAAATATTACATTTATACTATGTAAGTTCATATGTATCTAAAGGGTGTAAAAAGACCCTTAACGAAAACGAAAACCACATATTCTGCCCATCATTGGGATCATTTTTTTCTTCTAGACAATACCTGGGAAACCACAGGTTCTGGAGATATTGAAGGTCAAAGTGTCCATTTTTTTTTCAACTTTTTTGCAAAATCGAATTCTAAGCGAGCGCGGCGCGGCTCGAGCCGGTCGGGTGTGTGTGTGCAGTGTGCCGTGTCCGTGTACTCGTGTAGGCACAACGCACACATTCGAACAGCCGGTTGCGCGCAAACCATTACCCGCTACAAAAATCTGATTATTTTTAAAGTCCAAAAAAAAATTCCGTTTCCCAGCAATTATTTTTGCGCAGTGTTACTTAGTTTCATGTACAGAATGCTTGGTTGACGGCTTCGTGAAGGGTCTGTTTACACCCGTTAAGCAGTACGATAGACTCGATCGAAACCTAACCTTAATTATAAAATTATATTAATTAAAAATTAAAACTTATTAAATTTTCATCTAGTATATTTATAAAGTACTCACTCATTTTCTTTCGCTATTTCTTCATCACTTTTATCATTAATAGATGCACTTTGTTCAATTTCCATATTTTAAGCACTTTACATTCACGAATTTTACGAATACACAACAATGTGATCACTACACAGACGGTCGAGCCATCAGCTGTCACCATCCATGGATGCGCGTGGCACGCTGTAACATTTATTTTATTTTTATTTTATTTTTATTTTTATTTTTATTGGATCATTAAACTAGTCACTATCTAAAAACAACAAAAAACATTTCAGAAGAACAGACACCAGATAGTGGCCTTCTAGAAATGACCACAGCATGCACAACCTTAAAATTAACCTTACAACTAAATAATTCAATTTATACCTAAAGCAAGTAAGACTATTACAGCATTAAAATGCTGCTGTAAAAGAGGCTACAGAACTGCAGGAGATGTCGCAGATATTCCTGTGATCATTCAGCATTGAGCATATTCTATAGATAGGCGCATGCTGACCTGCCTTGGTTCGACAAAACGGTAAATGAAACGGTTTTCGATTCCGGAGGCGACTACCCTTACGCGGCACACTAAACCTCAGACGCTCCAGGATTTCCGGTGAATCAGTGTATCCATTAATGATTTTGTAGAAAAAAACCATGTCTAACATTTTACGTCTGTTCTTTAGTGACATAAGATTATAGGATAGTAACCGAGAATCATACGAGACCAAGTCACTTAATCTGAACTGACGGTGACTCATCGTTCTTGCGCACAAAAATACGGCCTCCTCGAACCCATACGTATCTATAGTGTTTTTCCTGTGCGGCAAGCCTAGTTGATGCATGCAGACGTTTGTTAGTTGGGAACAAGTGCTCTGCGACATAAACCTGCTGCTTAGTACCGGCAATCCCTAGGTGAGAAGTGTTGAGTTTGTCAGCTGCATGTTTTTTATTAAAGATTCTCACAGCCGCTAAAAAGTTATCTCGCTTAAGTGGGCTAGATAGTTTAAAAATGATACTGCGTGGGCGTTTGGATTCGGTATTCATTTTTGCAACTCTATGAAAGTTTACTATATCAGTGGGTCCAAGCTGAAAATTAACCACCTTGGCCAATTGAGAAATCAATGTTAGCAGATTTTCTGATCGATGCTCGGGAACACATTGAATTTCTAAGTTGCTGTCACGAGACTGTTGCTCCATCTGAGATATTTTAAATTCAAATTCAGTCGACCGAGATCGTAGTTCCAAGTTCTCAATTTCCAGTTTAGATATTCTGGCAGACAAGTCCTTATTTAAAGTATTCTGTTCGTCGTGACAGTCAGACAAAAATTTAAGAGATTTGATAGCCTCATTTAGCTCATCCTGTATAGTAGTAAATTTTTTTATAACTCCGGTAACTTCTTGTTGTAATTTCATTATGGCTATGTTAAAAAAGGTAGATTGCTGGTTTTCAAGCTTTTGATTTATCTCCGTTCGAAAACTACGTATTTCGCTCAAAAGACAATCAAGGGACATGTCTACTGATGTAGGTGAGCTATTAACGTCCGCACGCTGCACATTTTTCCTTTTATTGGATATTGGAGTATTAATATTATCTGCCTTAGGACGCTTGGCAATACACGTTGGGCATATCCACTTAGACCGATGGGTTGAAGTCTCACCATAATTAACACAATCTGAATGATATACGAGTAAACAATCGATGCTTGAGCACTTCACGCGTTTTTGAGTGACAGAAATGCTGGAGTTACAGGCACCGCAATTCATATTTATATTATGTGGATATTTATGACAACCGTTTTGACTTTTTCGTTTTGACACCACTCCGATGCTCAAGTTAAACAAGTTTTAATAGAAGAAAACCATAATGATCTCTTGAAATATCACATTACACGATTCTCCTATCACTTAATAATACAAAAACTATGACTCTGTAACAGTACTGCAGGTAAAAACGATACTTTTTGAATTATAAAGCGTAGCGCGTTAGTAGCGTGTAGGTTGACGTTCGTTGCCATGGAAATAAACATACACGAACATTCGCGCAAGCGCCCTGCGCTGCCTAAACGAAACAGTAGGCCCAGGCATACATTTTCGCCGCGCCGTAGAGAGGGGATAGCTGTCTACGTCATCGTCTTACGCTTTTTCGATCAGGTCACGTGTCCTGACGCGAGTTTAAGATTTTATACCCATTACAGAAAAAGTGCTCAACGCCGCTAAAGAAGTTTTCACTTCAAAAAAAACTTCGAAATGGTGTACATGTCTTGTTTATTCTTGTTTTTCTGCCCTTATCCCACGCTTTGTGCGGTCGGCACAACACGTCTTCTTCTTCCACTCGCTTCCGTCAGCCGACACTTCACTGACTACACCTTTTACATATCCTCTTTTTTACAATCTCATATCTGAATGTGTGTTTTAAATGACATTTACCAAATATTCTTGCATTTTCGTTTGATATGTGACGCAATATAAGTCTTATATAAATCAAGTGTCTATAATGTTATTTTTTTCAGCCCAGGCCTTTTAAATTTTCAGACATCTGCCGTTTTCGAAATTAGGTAATCAATAAGAGTTGAGTTCTAAATATTCATTCTTAACGTATAAGCCATCATTAAATATTGGTATGGATAAACCAACTCATCCTTGGTCTTCTTCTTTTATGTCTCATACGTATATAATATTCTAGTAGTCATCATACAACATACTATCTCTTAGTATTTCATGTCATTGGTGGTAGACGAGATTTCATTTGTTTTACAGTGATTTCTGTTGCATGTCATCATTAGCTGCTGAAGCGGTGATAGCCTAGTGGTTAGGGCGTCAGCCTCCTAATCAGAGGTCAGCGGTTCGAATCAGGGCACGCACCTCTAACTTTTCGGAGTCTTGTGCGCTTTTAAAAAACAATTAAAATATCACTTGCTTTAACGGTGAAGGAAAACATCGTGTGGAAACCTGCACACCTGAGGGTTCCCCATAATGTTCTCAAATGCGTGTGAAGTCTGTCAATCCGCACATGGCCAGCGTGGTAGACTATGGCCAAACCCTTCGCATATTGAGAGGAGACCCTTGCTCTGTAGTGAGCCGGTGATGGGTTGATCATGATGATGATGATGTCACCATTAAGTGGAAATCGATTAAAGTTATTCCTGCGCGAACTTTTCATATGTAGATTATGTCTGATTTAATTGTAGGACAACTCTATCTATCGCCCAAAACCATGCTGAGAAACATAGCGACCAAGTATTGAAACCGTAAATAAAATTGGTATCAAAAAAAAAAAAAAAATTTAGTAAAACTCCTCGACAATACATTTGAACTATCTAAAACCGCGAATGATATTAAAGTTGTGACTTAAGTCGATATAACACCTTTATCAAACAATGGTTAGTTCTAAAGTAAATTTCTCGCGTCGCTCGTTTCCATTAAGTTGCCTACGCTTTACTGAACTTATGTTAGGAGATAGTGAAATTATTAGCAAATATCTTTAATAATATGCAAGTTTATGTCCTTCACAAGACAATGGCGCATTTAAACTAACGTCAAAGTGTAAAGAATTGCTTGAGTGCTGTTGAAACTCGAAATTCATATTTTAAATCTCCAATTTAAACAACATGGAAAGCTCTGTTTTTTTTTTTGTGGTAATTATTAAGAACCATAAAAAAAAATACAATTACAATACAAAGCGAGTGCAGAAGACCATTCAGCCCACTGGTCTATTCCCAACCTTGAATAACACACTTCCTGTGGAATAGATCTGGAGCTATTTCTCAAATTATATACTCAACATAAGACATAATAGTTCTTACACAACTATTACTTATAACAGAAGCTAATCCCTTTAACAGAAGCTAATGTTTTTAACGCTACATAAAAGAAACCCCGGATACCGTTGGTTATCCCGGGGTATTACCGGTTTTATTTTGCAAAGACCGGTTTAGTTGTGAAACCGTGTATAATTACAAAAGTGATTTTTAATCCGAACGATTCCCAGCTGGTAATCATGGTGGAGATGCAGGTATATTGATTCTTATAAAACTAATTAGTTATACATATAAGTGTCCATTTTTGTCAGGATCAAACAGACAAACACTTTCGATTAAACTAAAATGTTATTAAAGTATACACTGGTAAAGTTATACAAAGTATACAATACATACGATTGAAGATGCCGAGGGATCTAGTAATCTGTATGGCTAAATGCTTGTCTATTACAAGCAATTAGGTTTAAATAATTGAAAACATAATCTTCATTAGAATCTCTTAATAAATTTAATCTATATTAAGCAGACTTTAATAGGTATACAGAGCAATTGATTCCCCGACCTTTGACCACCAAGGGTAATTGTGTAACACGTTCCAATAATTTTACGAAATGATCAATAGCTTTACACATAACTATTGATTTTATCGGCTATAGCCTTTGTGTTGTTTAGCTTCAGGCAAGATTGGCGGAATAAACTAATGAAAAACCATATTCTTTGTTACGAGGTTACGCAGGAAAAAATGTTAATCTTGATAATTTGTACTATAGGATTATGAATAATGACTTGACGAATAGATAAACTAAAAACAATTTGTGATCGCCGACAGTAATGTTTATAACAATGCCAAATATATTTTTTAAATGATTTAACCTATTGAAGAGTTCTTAGAATATGAATAATGACTATGACATGAGACCGTATGAAATAAAGAAATATAATTAAATATTAAAATTGGCAAGGTTATATATTACCAAGGTGGGCTGAACAATGTGGCAAAAGACATATAGTTTTTGACTGTATTGTATCATTATACGTCAATTAGATTCCCACGGGATTTTTAAATAAACATAATCCACGCAATTTGCGGAAATAGGAAATATATTTCTTTAGTTTATAAGTAGCAATTATTTAACTTTTAAGTAAGTGTTATGTTTGTAGATAAGCGTGTACGTGTCGATGGCTCCAGTGTACCGAAAAATTCAAGCTACGAGTTTGTGATTACACCTAACCATTATTACATTATGTCAATGTTTTTTCTTAAATAAATAAATAAAAATAAATATATTTATATTTATGAATGTTTTCAAGTAATTGTAGCTTATAGAAATAAATTTTACAATTATAAATCCTGTATCCCATATCCGGATCCGGACGAAATTTGGCATGCATGTAGCCTTTGACATGGAAAAGAACATAGGTCTTTTATCCCGATTCCTTAAGTAGTTCCCGAGGGAAAATGGAAAATTGTTTACGAGCTAAACCGCGGGCAGACAGCTTAGAAATTCAGTATGCATGTCACCTATTCTATGGAAAAGGACATGTATTTTTTATACCGATCTCTCAAATAGTTCCCGTGGGAAGATGAGAAATTGTTAACGAGCGAAGCTTTAGACCCAATTCTGAAGTCCACGAGACGTAGGTACGGCAAGAAGTTATAATAGTATGATATATATATTAATGATTTCTGATTCCGTCAGGCAAAGGCGTACAACTTTCATATTTATATATATTGAATACAGAAGATTCTTAAAAATGACATCTGGATGTTATAGATTTAAGTAATGCGGCTATAAAACTAAAAAGCCCTGTTGACCCCAGTTTATTTTACTCGTAAATTATGTTAATTTAACATCGATGTGTAAGCGTGGTAAATGTAAAGGCGCCCCCTATTGTAATTTTATAAAAATAGTCATTTTTACGACTGACCGCAACGAAGAGGTGACGACTCCGTGACGTTTGTTTTATTTGTACTACACACGAAACGCAAAAACAAACTGTTTTCATAAATATTCACATCAAATACGGTAGTTTACCGTTAAAGCAGATGATATTTCAATTGCTTATAAACGCACAGAACTCTGATTAGAAAGCGGACGTCCTAACCACTAGGCTATCACAGCTTATCTCTGCGCATATATTAATAAAAAATTAGTAACTCATTCAAAGGAGATTGCATTTTATTCTATAATAAATAACCTATTGATATCTTGGAGATCAATAATTTCAAAGTTGTCATAAAACGAAAACTTATAGAAAAACGAAAGATATTAAGGATTTTATAGACGATAAAAAAGTAGGGTGTGAATTGCTCTAACTCCAAAGGTAGTATAATTAATTATTGATTATGTGTGATGGTGATAACAAAAAAAAAAACCGCCTAAATTTGTTGTGGGCTTCTTCTTAGACCTGGGCACGATTTGAACCCTCTTAGCTATAGTTTTACGTCGCGAGTGTAGTAATCACCATCACTTCACGAATAGTAATAATGAGCAATGTGATTTATATATGAACGACTCCAAGATGACTATAATAGTTTTATATGAATAAAGCTATTTTGATTTCATTTGGTTTAAATGTTTGAAACGCCGGGAAACAGATAAAATAATCGACCAACAATAAGTATGTGCCAGTCTTACTAATAGATCTTAAGTATGTACATAGAAAATTCAAACATCTTCATTGGGAATATTTACACTTATTCTATAGCAAAAGTCCTCAACTCAGTCATGGCTCTGTTACATATTATGAATGCTAAGAATCGCTCAGCAGAGAATAGAGAGTGCGATATGCAGTTTATTTCTTAAAATGACTAAATAATGATTTAGTAGATTCGCCAAAGAATCAGAGAAAATTGTTTAAAATTTAATTTTAAATTAAACTGCAACGTTCAAGTAGGCATAGCTCGGAGAACCCAAATCAAGGAGTTGGAGTAATGAATCCACATGGGAAAGCGAACGTTGTTAAAAATCCACTAAGTAGACTGAAAAATTATCAGCATTATAAGTATCACAACTAAAAGGATCAGGATTAAAAGTGGCAGAACTAAAAGAATATTAAACTGAAAAAACGCTACATATGAATTTCTCGCGAGTAATCCATTTGCTGAATCAGCGCACTACAGTTACTGCGATTCCACTCTATAAAATCATCTTACTCACATTTGAGGGTAGCTGGAAGAGATCTCTTATAGAAATAAGCTTTCCACAATTTATCATAAACTTAGTACTAGAATAATAAAAATAAATAAATTAATTAACACGTGAATCCTACTTAACTTTTATTAGAATTAATTTCTACTATTAGTTTCCGTTTTATATTTCAAGAAACGTCATATTAACAATGGTTTTTTATTTTATAATATTTTATTATATAAAAAAGGGAATATTTTTCTTGCATGCATATTTCGACTGAATCTAAACAAAAGTGATCAATGGTCTAACAGTAAAGTTACGAAAAAAGATTCTCAATAATGTATTAATTTCTAAAATTACTATAAAAGGATCGCAACATATTTTTTAAGTAAAGTTTTCAAATTTTGATCCATAGATCCATTCCTTTCTATATCTATGGACTAATTCACCAAGTCGTGGGACACTGATGAGTTTGAATTCCCTAGAGACCGATCTACCCGTTAAGATAATAACGACATTAGATAGGCTTGATTTTAAAGTCTGCACTTAGAGAATGTTTTTTTAAAATTCGGTTTGACAAAACATTTGCGAACAAAAAGTTTGTAAAACTAAAACGTTTTAAATAATATAATTCGGTTATACCTTCTAGCCTGAACCGGTTGAACAATGAGAAACAAAGCTCAGAACTAGTATGCAATAGTATCACGCATGGCGCCAGCGTCAAGACAAAACCATTAGTAGACGGCGTTTGAATATCGCAACAACAATATATTAGTGTTGGGACTGTTAATAACATATCATCTATTTTTTTTTTATAAACCACAAGTTAGCTCTGGACGGTCGTGATTTTTATCACAAACAAATAATAATAGTTGCAAGTTGACAATTAGCATAGAAACAACGGGAAATGATGAGGAAAGGGTGCTATTTAAGTGTCATATTTAGGTTTTTTTTATACACTACAAGTTAGCCCTTGACGGCTATATCACCTGATGGTAAGTGATGATGCGGTCTAAGATGGTAGCGGGTTAAACTGTTAGGAATTATGGTAAACCCATACTCCTAAATGACATCGTGCCGGAAGGCTAGTTCGCTCACACATCTTTGTTGGTAGGGTGGTAACTAGCCACGGCCGAAGCCTCCCACCAGATCAATCTCGAGCCGGGAATGGAACCCAGGACCCAGGACCTCCAACTTTATAATGCAACGGCGCGCGCGCTGCGCCACGGATGTCGTCAAAACTATATACGGGCCGTATATCGTTATATATTTATAACGATTTACGGGAGTTATGAGTTCGACGACAATGTTTGGACTGAAAAACTGAATGAACTGATTTAACTGTGGTTTTTGCATTACCTGAACTTAACAGTTCTCTGGCAACCGGCCCAATCCTGGGCTGAATGATAATTTTTATTTTAAATATTGTTTCACCGTTAGAAATAATTGTGTACATAGCGGGTAATTATTGAATATGTCATCAATCGAACTTCAATTACTTTTCGATATTACCCCCAGTATTATTGACGATCTAGAAATGTATGCTAATTTGTGTAGTATTTTTGTTATTTCGTTCATCAAAACGTAAAGATTTTCTGAATTATTTATTTGATCGTGATTTAACTAAAACCAGTAGTTGTCAAAATAGTGTATTTCTAATGAGTATTTTTTTGATAAAAATAAAAGGAAAAAATATCGAATTCAATAATAAACGGAGTTAAGTTTAAATTTTCCGATCATCCTTCTCTTTTTCAAGGTTCAATTTTAATGATTTTTTATTTAAAAGAAAAATAATATAATATTTCCAATTTGCAAAAATAATCGTGATTATATAAATACAGACTTAATACGATATAATGTAGACATAAAACACAGCAGATAGAATCGTACTCAAGCAATTTGACCTCTAACGCTTAAGTTTAACAACGTCACGATCATAGCAAAGTTTGTAAATGCTTGATAAGTTTTCTATAATTCAATATTAACCAAAGCTCCAAGCAATAGCAGTCACGCAGATACTAAATGAGAAAGCCCATCCGATCAGATTCCCACAGCGAATAAAAGGTGTGAGCATTATAATCTGAAGAAACATTGTTTCTGCTATTTACATCGACATTTCGCCTCGACTCAGCGCCACACTATTCATATTGCATGTCCAGTACTGCACCGCCCACGGCGAACTGGCTCGATGGATCCGAATGCTTTTCAAACAATCCTGCATCATCCATTCAAAAATCAACCTTCACACGCGGTGATAAATTCTATATCAGATTTTCCAGTTATTTCTTCATAAGACTTTGTCTAATGGATCGGTAGCTAGATACAACAAAAATATGAAACAATTGCACAATCCACTCGGACGGACAGTCCACGATTGTACACAGGCGTACTCAGTACAGAGGCAATGCTGACCTCTGCAGCTAAACAATGGAATTTATTATATACGACTTAGCAGCAGCTTTAAGCACACAAGTTATGCCAACGCTTGATAAACGTTTCCTCATATCGTGTGTGTCCCACTTCAAGAGTTTGCTAATTGATACCCGGTTGGGTATTATACGCTGGAGTACATAATTGAGTAGGCAACTTCATGGTATAATTGCATATCAAGTTGTAGCGGCTCGGGAAATTCAGTGTGTTCGTTGTAAATTCTTGTTACGGCACTATAGCTGTCTTTACGTGCCATTCTGACAAATGTTAAGATTACTAAAGCATACTAAACAGTGTTTCGTTTACTATAGGCAGTTTAGTATGACAGGATATTATTTGTTGATTTTATCGACTGTCTCATTGATCTAATGGTAACAATGTGCAAACATGGTTAAGCAATATTTGGTATTGAACTTCTGCACCTATACTTATAAGTAAAAATAATATTTGCTTGTCTTTTGCTTGGAGAGTACATGAACAGTACTGATTGTTATCACGAATAAATAAAAATAATTGCGAGTTGACAATTATTGTAGAAGGAACGGGTAGGTTATGCGACCTAAATCCGACGAGGAAAGGGTGCTATCCTCATTTGATTTAGAATTTTTTTATACACTACAAGTTAGCCCTTGACGGCTATCTCATCTGGTGTTAAGTGATGATGCAGTCTAGGGTGGTAGTGGGCTAACCTGTTATTGTTATGTTAAACCCGTACTCTTCATTGGTTTCTAAGCGACATCGTGATAGAATGCGAAATCGCTCGGCGACACGTCTTTGTCGGTAGGGTAACTAGCCACAACCGAAGCCTCCGACCAGACCAGACTCGAGCCGGGAATCGAATCCAGGACTGCCAAGTTTATAATGCGACAGTGCATGCACTGCGCCACGGAGTTCGTCATAGATTATGGATGAGGATAGGGTGCAGGATCTCTCTGGTGTTATAAGCGGGAATTTCCACTGATAGTGATGAGCATACTGTGTCTGGCAGTTTCCAGACAGGTAAAATCTAAATAAATATTACTAATTTGACTTATTCAAGTAAGTATTAGTAAAATATTATGTCCTATTAATATGGACATAATGCGACACGGAGATAGATTAAGTTACCTACTAACGAATCGTATATTTAAGTTATAGGCGTGCCACAGTGAGCTTCCGTGACTAACACTATTATGACATAAATCTCGCCCACTTGTGGGAGGCTTTGATATAACTCAAAAATTAACTAGTGGAATGCAGTCATTCTTGATACTCGTATTAATCCTATCCATTTGGAGAATTCAATAATCCGTTATTATAAAAGCCGATTATTCCCACTATATACTACCTCTCACGCCCGTGTGCAAAATAAATACATATAAAACCAAAAGAGATATAATAAACTTAAATAGATTAAATTAAATAAACATACATACACATTACATAAATACATATTTGCACCGGGCGGAGGATTACGCCCCGGCAGGGGAGACCAAACGGCCGGGGGTCAGGGCGACAGGTTGAAAAACCCGGCGGACTATTCTAGCCGAGTCCAGCAATACCGCTTTTTGCATCCTGGCTGCGAGCGAACTGCCACGGAACCCCAGTCACCTCAGATGGTGAGCAAGGCTTACTGGGATCAACCCATTCGCAGATATTACGATTGGGATGGTTTCAGCAGACTGAACATGCCACATGTCGGAAACCTCGTGAGCCAGATCGAGATACTTCCGTTTTTTCTCCGTCTCAGCTCTCACGAGGTTTTCGTCATATGTAATGGTGAGGTCCACCTTATAAAATCCGATTATTATTATTAACCTTATTCTAGCCAAATAATAAATGTATCTTCAAGAAAGTGGATCTCTGGCGAAATTCCAGAGGACAATTTGATTTAGCTTTAAGTGCATGATAGTTTCAGTTAGTAGTTAAGTTAAGTTTAGTTTAATTTATTTTCTGTAATTGTTGTATTGTTACATTATTATATTTTATAACCCGGATAAGCTAATTTACACTTTATATTTGCATGCGGTGTTTGCCTGTAAGTGGCTAAGCATTTTTGTGCTATACTTCAATGCGAGGTCTGAATCTTGTAATAAAAATGTTTTGAATGTTGACGTACCAAAGGCAAAAAAGATTGTTTTTAAAGATCTATGTTTAAAAGAACAAGATGACTTACAAGACATCTTTAGTGATTAATTTGTGGTATTTGCATGCGGTGTTTGCCTGTAAGTGGCTAAGCATTTTTGTGCTGTACTTCTTTGCAAGGTTCTGAATCTTTTAATGAAAATGGTTGTTGGTTAGCGAACCAAAGAAAAATATAGTTTTTAAAGATCTAAGTTTAAAAGAACAAGATGACTTACAAGACATCTTTAGTGATTAATTTGTGGTAACGGGGATCAGCATTACGGACGTAAAGATGGATAATTTTCCGTTTGGATAATTAACGAAACGTTATTATTGAAAAAACAAAGAAACCATACTTTTTTTAAGAACACCCTAAACAATAAAGAGTTTTCACAGATCTAACTTTAAAAGAACAAGATTACTTACTTCATCTTTAGTAACTAATTGTGGTAACGGGAATCAACATTACGGATGTAATGGTGGTTACTTTTCCGTTTGGATAACTAACGAAACGTTATAATTGAAAAAAACAAAGAAACCATACTTTTTTTAAGAACAAGTAAATTAAAAAATAAATTCTATATCCTTGCTGAAAAAAAGCTAAAACTTTAACGACAAATAAAGCACTCCTGCTTTAGTTTTAAGATAACTCTAATTGAGCAAATTATCTTATTTAAGAAATTACCATTTCAATGTTTGTACAAGCCATTGGAGATAATTTATCTGTACCATAGCGTAGTCTCAGACCAAAGTCGTATATCATTGACATCCAACTCGGGATTAGGGGGGGAATTGTATTCTGCCAATCGAAATCGTATTAACGACAAAATGCAAACTTTCTTTGAATTTGCTGAGGTAATAACATACTTGATAGGTGCACATCCGAAAAGCGCATACAACTGAAATTTGGTATTATAACGTACAAGTATATTGACCTCGATAGTCTTAATCGGTTAGGAATGTACGACACCGCGCGTAAAGAGGTTCTTTCCTTGTTTTTCATATTCAAAATGGTGTTTGCGTCGATTTTCGTTTGTTATTCGTGATTAGAAAAAACACGTTATTATACCAAAATTCAGATTCATCAGCGGTGTGCTCTTTTCGAAAGTATATGCTACTTAATTGTTGCTTTAAAGCATAGCCAAGCTACCACGTCCAACTTGCATCCTAAGAGGCGTTTTAATTTACGTCCTGCGTGCGACCAATCGCAAAGCGCATCCATTTGATCAGAAGTCATGTGATTGGTCGACCGCAGGACTCCGCTAAGGAACCAGGTTGGACGCCGCAGTGTTATTTTAAGTTATTGGTAATTCAAATTCAAATTTAAATTCAAAATTATTTTTATTCAAGTAGTCCTTAAAAAGGCACTTTTGACGCGTCAATAATGTAAAATGTTTAAGGTTATAAGTAAGCAATAATTTATATTACGCGCATAATCATCTGTTATACCCAAATATGAGCTGCGTGTGTCCTTTCGTCTATGTAGGACGATACAATAAATTATTTTCATGGTAAGGACAAAACAACTGTGCCATCCTTTTAAAAACGGAATATTGGATTATCAGCCTTTAGTAATAAACAACGTGTTATCTCTCTTTTATTATCTCATAATACATTTAAAAAGTAGACCGAAACTACAATGTTCACTACTAGATGGCGCTAACGGTCGTTATAGGCTGATACAATGTCATTGAATAATTAACGCATCGTGCGTTGGTAAATAATTCGTTGCTTTACGATTGGCATAACATTCATGCTGCTAGTCTGTATTCTTCTCTAATTGGTTTGTAGTATTACACTTAAAATTAACCACGGTTTATTATACAATTTCCCTATTAATGTAAAAAACACTCACGTTTATTTATTTTGACCGTCAGATTATGCCCGAATTTGCATTGGGCCTTATCACAAGTATAAAATTCGTTGGAAGTATTTTTTAAAAAATCTTCTCTTAATAGCTTTGTATTTATTTCATTGATGTACAATTTAGCTTTTCTTTCTTCTGGCTTACATTATTTTTATTAATGGTTAAATTATGCAATTTTAGCTAAAGAGCAATTATTATTAAGAATTAGAATAAATCATATATCATCAAAATCGCAATCATAATTATAATATTCGCAAATGTCCCATGGTAAAGGTTACGAGTAGATAGATCCATTAGAATCGGGGAAGAATATTTCAGCAATCGATAGCTATTGGCGATTTACAATTGCCATGCCGAGCAGACCATTACCCGAGCTCCGTGTTGCGTGACTTCAAACATTTTGTAAACCTCACCTCTACCAACTATCCCTAGAGATAACATGGGACCTGTAACATTAGTACGGTCTGTTAATTAAAAGATGGTCGACGTTCATTTAGATTTGTTTGGTCGTATTGTCACGACTTATTGTGATTTATCGGGGAGGACCGTTTTGTTTGCGCGAGCCACAATTACATTTTAAAGTATATTTTTTTCCTTATTTAATAGCACAAGTTTTTTTTTAAATGTGAAACAGTATTGTGAAAATCTTGACCGGAGGATAAAGTAATTTGATATTTTGAACAGAAATATAAAGGAAAAATGTGCATTCAAAAAAAGAGCTGCTTATCTTATATCTATTATCTTATCTTATATAGATATCAATCCCCAGGGTATTGAATAAAATAATGTTTAAAATTCATATCTTTATTCAATTGACAAGCATGAAATGAAACTGTTTAGCTATTCAAATTATACCCTGATTCAGCTTACTTTAAGTAAGGTCTTATAAAGTAAAATCTAGGATTTAATGTACTTACTTAGCGTACTTTGTTGCCTTACTTCCTTTGTTAAGCCAGTAAGATCTCAGCCAGTAAGGAGTTAGCTCCACAAAGAGATTCCCACTAAGTCGTAGTGGGAATCAGCTTTTAATCAATGAAACTGTACTGAAACAAACTCTGATATACGTTACTAATAGTTTCACTTTGCCATACAAGTTTGTTGTACGTTCTAGATTTGGTTGGGTTGTTGAAACAATTAAGGAATTATAAATTGCAGACTTGTCCGAAATTTGCACCACGCTCTCATACCATTTCAATTCGCAAATTAATATTCATTCACAGATTGCGTTAATAAATGCCTTATGAGGCTAATTTGAATTATTTGTACAATTTATGTTGGCTTAATAATTGAATGATTTAGACTCAAGTGGGAAATGGGAAAGTTGCAAATATCACCCTTAAGACTTCAGTTGTATCCACTCCAAATCCGAACTTTTTCGGGTTAATGGAGAACCATCCTTCTATTGCTTTATTGGAGATAAGAAATATTTTTAGGCTGATTTGGTAGCTTTTCGATTACAAATGTGGAAAGCTGTCAACTTTATTCTAAGTTAAATTTATCAGACGGTTATTATGTCGTATTAAAACAATTTTTAAAAATTATTCTAATATTGGTGTATAATCCGTAATAAATCTGTAACGAGAACATCCGTAGGAGAACAAAAGTAGCCGACATAGTCCAACAGATTAGCAAGCTGAAGTGGCAGTGGACGGGTCATATCTGTCGCAGAACCGACGGCCGTTGGGGCAGATGTGTTTTGGAGTGGAGACCGCGTACCGGTAAGCGCAGCGTAGGACGACCTGAAAAGGATCGCTGGTGGCGGGTGTATGAGGAAGGCAGAGGACCGTGTGTGGTGGCGCGCTCTCGGAAAGGTCTATGTCCAGTAGTGGGCGTCTTTAAGCTGATTGATTGAGGTGTATAATAAGTTCATACCTACGAGTGTGAGTGAGGTGATGGATCACATAAAAGTAACATAAAACAAAAGCTATTAAAGCTCCAAGCGCGCCCTAGTTTCATTAAATTAACCACCTTACGTTACTTTAGAAAAAAAAAAATATTTTGGTAAGACAATGTCAAAGTAGAAGGTTTTATTAATTGCCAACATCAATTATCAGTAAGTACAAACGGTGAAGTAACACACACCCAGAGTAATTTCATCTAGCAGTCATAACTTTGATATACCGAAACGATATCAAAGGCATCGTCTGTATAGCAGGTATATTCGGCACAGATTGGATATCCCAACCTAATACACAGCTAACTTCTAAGTCTTAAGCTAACGTTGCCGAATATTGAATAGAAACAGGAGTAACTTAGTGAAAATCCATGGTATATGATGAACATCTTCGTGGAGTTAAATAGTTGAGAGAGACACGATAGAGTAGCAATAGGGTAGAAAAGAAGCTATAGCGTAGGTTAGGCTAAAAATCTGGTAGGTACATATATATTATGGAGGTAGGAGTTATAGCCGGAAGCAGTCTGACTCTATCCTCAGCAGAATTAGTTCCTCGTCCAGAAAGTCCATATCCATCCATTATCCATAACCACATTGTATCAATAATATATACCTTCCTCTTTCCGTATCGTTATATCTTTTACATATTTGGTTGCCTGGAAAAGATCGCTATGTAGCGATAAGGCTGCCAAATTGTTTGTTGTGTTTCTGTGTTATTTTCTGTCTTTTTTTGTTGTGTGCAATAAAAGTGTATTAAATCTTGTGATGTGCAATAAAAGTGTATTAAATTCATTCATTCTTTCATTCACATTGAGTTAATCATTCCCAAAGGCATCAAAAGTATAGCCTGATGAATAAGTGAAGTACAAGTTCCATACCCACATACAGAAACAGGCAACTAAAAACAGATATTTTCACTAAAACTGAGCACATTCCGTCATATTCAGCGAGAATTGCTTTGACCCCTGCTATAAGCTCTAACTTAGACGCAAGCGCGTTAATTAGGTCATGCGTAGTGGAATAAAGCTCTCTAAGGATTAAGCTTTCCAATTCTGAAAATTGGAACAGTGATTTTCGCAAGCATTTTAGATAAGAAAAAGTTTTTGATCAAATATTATTCATTTGTTAGCTATAAGGGTTTTATTCTATTCACATTACTAGGTCGGACTAATGAAATTCGTTTCAGAGTATAAAACGTATTACGTTAGATCTACGATCCCAGAATCTGGCATGGACTGAGTAAACGTTAAAACCGCCAACCCGATCTGAAGCAGCAAGTTTGCTTACAGCTTCTTCCTCTTTTAGAATTATGCACTCTCAATAAGTATAGGTAACTTCCCAGACATGTCAACTGCGAACTAACGTCTATACTAATCTATCGATAAAACTTCGATAGATTAGTACAGACGGACATCATCATGATGTATCAGGACCACATAGACTGCATCATCACCAGGAGATCTACACAAACAAGAGCTAACTTGTACTGTATAAAAAAAATATTAATAAACAGTTCGTTGGATGCATAAATTGCTTATTACTGCCAGACACAAGAGAATGGAATGTTATGACGTGTGATTGATTGTGACTCTGAATATGGTCGAAAACCAATTTTTTTTACCGGTTACGGTTGTTAAGGAGAGTTTTCACTTTTCGTTTACGTACTTCATTCTTTTTTTCATCTTTCCTATAATTTAAACAATGTTTATATTCTTTATACGTCTAAAGTTTGTTTTAAAATAGAATAAATTAAAAATAATATTAATATT
Organism: Lasiommata megera; assembly: GCA_928268935.1. Lineage (NCBI taxonomy): Eukaryota > Metazoa > Arthropoda > Insecta > Lepidoptera > Nymphalidae > Lasiommata > Lasiommata megera. The sequence continues at coordinate 12,842,899 of OV743315.1, read as the reverse complement.
TTTAACTTTTACCAAAATATAATGTATATTTTACGAGAAATAAGAAAAAATAGAGTAAAGAATTTGAAAGAATGGATAACTTAATATTAACTGAAGTAAGGAATAATTTTTATCCATGAACTATCTGAAGATATTATATCTTCAGAGTGTGGTCAAGTCGTGGTGATAATAAGATAATTAATAAGATAATCGATGGAAGAAGTTATTTATTAGTCATGTGTCTAATTTTCTTTCACACATTATATTAATTCTCATGAAAACACATTCTTTATACCTACCTTTAACATACGCTATGGAAAACATATATAGCGGTGATAGCATAGTGGTTAGGGCGTCAGCCTCCTATTCAGAGGTCGGCGGTTCGAATCCGGGCACGCACCTCTAACTTTTCGGAGTTATGTGCGTTTAAAAAAAAAATATATCACTTGCTTCAACGGTGAAGGAAAACATCGTGAGGAAACCTGCAGGCCTGAGAGTTCTACATAACATTCTCAAAGGCGTGTGAAGTCTGCCAATTCGCACATGGCCAGCGTGGTGGACTATGGCCAAACCTTTCTCATATTGAGAGGAGACCCGTGCTCTGTAGTGAGCCGGTAATGGGTTGATTTTATGATGATGATGATGGAAAACATCGTATCTGTATCAATGTAAGATCGTAGACAAACCAAATCAAAATAGCTTAAATAGCATTCTGTATTAAAGAACACTTAAAAATTTATCTATTTAAAGAACTTAACTGTATAATTATGTTTTAATAGGTTTGTTAAGCTTTACTATTTACTTCTATTGATTTCAACATTTTGAACGATTAATTATATATTTACATATTATATTAACACAAAATTTAAAACAAGATTCGGACAGTCTATATTCTTTTTTTTTTTATAAATATGATTCAGAAAAAATAACGAAGTTATATCACCCAAGAAATTCCCAGTAATTTTTCAACATTAAAAAAAAGTAGACCGAGATATTCATGTTACTTATGATTTTCGGGTTAATATAAAAATTTTGACGCAACTCGGGAATCGAACCCAGGACCTCATCAGGATCCGTAACTGAACATTCTAACAAGCAATAGCAAGATTAGTTCAATGCCACTAAGTTCATTAAATATCATTCCAACCATCTCTATTATTTCAGATAGATTGAGAACAAGGAAAAATTAAAAATAAATGAACCTTAAACAAAACATCGAAAACAAGTCATAAAACAAATGCTTTAGGAAGAACCGAAACGCATTACACATAGTTACACAGACAAAACAGATAACTTAAAGCACGTTTAAAATCATGGAAATATTCCCCCCACTACCTAGTACAAGTAATGACACCGTAATGCCCCCCATAAATTTGAAGAGGCGTAATATACACCACTATAAATATTACCCTAAAGTGGTGATTTACCCACACTGACCGGTTACAAAAAGAAGATCGTTAATGGACCGTTTTACTCTAAATGGTTACAAAGGTTTTTATCTGAACACCGAGAGCTGGTCGAGTGTATTTATATTTAACTATTTATGATAATGAGTGAATTTAAAACGTTTAATTTTAATAAGTATCATGCCAACATATGATTGGGAAGGTTTCCTTTTTTTAAAGTACAATGACAAATTCGTGGTTTACAGCGTGGTTAATGACTGTTAAAACCCTTCTCATCTTGAAGAGATATCCTTATAGTGGGATGGTAATGAGTTGATATTGATGATGTTATATTTGGCAGGTGTTATCGGATGTTAGTGATAACAACCGGGAGGTTCAACGTCACTCCGAGGCGGGGAAGTTGACAAAGTGAATTTTCTCAAGCTTGTACTGCAAATTTGTGGAAAAAAACCCTAAACGTCATTATCCGTCTACGAGTTCAATATAATAACGGTTTCAGAATGTTATTGGGCTTGCCGCGCTTTTATAGTGCATCCGAAATGTTCGCAACAGCACACACTGATGATTTTTTCGCTATAAGAAGAAAGCGCATAGCATCTTTGATGCGAAGAGCGTTGGCAAGTTCAAACAGCATTCTGAGATCTGTAATAGACTGATACGACTCTCCAATCTTCAGTTTTTAAAATTACATGTAGATCGTTAACGGTCGGGTGGTTACATTTTTATTTAATGTTTAATTTATTTTTAATTTTTATGTTTCGTATTTTAAAGTGTAGGTATTCAAATTCAAAATAATCTTTATTTAAATAGTCCTTAAAAAGGCACTTTTGACGCGTCAATAATTTACATAGTAGTTATTTCATGGTGATAACTATATTCGTTAACTTAAAACTAAAGCAATGAGGGTTCCAAACGCGCCCCGGTCCAAGAAGAAGCCCACAACAAACTTAGCCTTTAGTTTAGCCTTAGTTTTTTTTATTCATTATATTATTACTTATTGTATCATATTATAAATGTAAATTGGGCCTAGTTGCGATAATAAAGAAATTATTATTATTATTCATAATTGAATACTAAACCAACGAGTAAAATTTTTTCACATGTTTTATTTAGTAGATAGTCTAAAAGTTTTGTAGAAGGTGTTCGCCAGATAAGCACTCATAAAACTAAAACTATTTTTTAAACGGTAAAGCATGTCAAAAGTTGTAACGATGAACAAAGTTTCCGGTGTTTAGATAAGGGGATAAACATAAACGTTAATGTTAAAGTAGTTTCAAATATTTTAATTGCTTTCTAAATGAGTCGGTTTATATTTAACTTCACATTAAAGATTTTTTTGATGCTATGACCTATATCTTTTTCGGAATTAAACTGATACAGAAACATATTATACTAGCTGTTGCCCGCGGCTTCGTCTGCGTGGAATTGCTGATTTCCCTTGAGATTGAGGTTACCCGTGCTGCCAATGCCCTGCTTCAGAAAGTAAGCTACAGGCAAATGTCAAATTGCCGATTTTCGTGTTTCTAAATTAAAAAACATAGGAGTTCCATACAAACTTCAAACCCCTATTTTACCCCCTTCGGGGTAGATTTGGATGAAAAAAGTTGTATGGAAAAATTGGATGAAAATGGATGAAAAAAACGGAAGCTTAAGAAGAAATTATGATAAGATTATTATATAAGAAAGAAAAAAGCTTGGGTGTAAATTGCTCTATCTCCATAGGTACCATAATTTATTATTGATGATATGAGATGGTGATAACAAAAAAGAAATAGCCTGCCAAATTTAGCTGTGGGTTTCTTGTTAGAGCTGCGCGCGATTTGAACCCTCTTAGCCTTAGTTTTAAGTTGTCGAGTGTAGTTATTACCATCACATAAAATGTGATATATATGAACGATGCATCGATGCCTGATGTATGTATGTATGTATGGATGGATGGATGGATGGATGGATGGATGGATGGATGGATGTATGTATGTATGTATGTATGTATGTACCAAGTCTCATAATGAGAGGAGACCCGTGCTCTGTAGTGAGCCGGCAATGGGTTGATCATGATGATGATGATGACTTACTTTAGGTCTACCTAGTTTTGCTTTTGAGACAAATGCTTCGGCTTCAGTGCCGACCCCCTGTAAGTTAAAAATTAATAAGCTGTAATCAACTAGTAATATATTAGTATTATAAAAGACAATATATGATTTAACATATGAAGCGCATATGGAGGATCGTGAGATTTGCTATACTTAAAGTTTATATGGAGTTATACTTAAGGAGTAAGTAACTAACTAAGCTTTCAATTATGGTATAATATATTAGTAGAATAAGAACCCCTAAGCGACCACTAGTCTCCATTGATATCTTTAAAATACGTACCTAGAATTAACTAACGTGATTGTGGAAGGTCCCATGTAAAAAGAAATAGGGAAAAAATCTTCGACTGATACAAATGTATTCACTTAAATTCGTGTAAGTTAAAATTCAAATAACATTTGAGTCCATGGTTTAAAAAAAAGATTCCCATCAAGTCAGTGGAATTCTTGTACAAAGACATGCGCTTTTAGAGCCAATAAATATTCAAACGTCGGATCACAGTAAAAAAGCTAAGAAAAAAAGGTGATAAAGATTGACCAGCACAACCATTCCGACCCTTGAATCCTTTCCAATCACAGCTAAAGGGTTCATTTTATACTATCGGCTGAATTATTCCACGTTGGCTGCCATCGCCCGAGTACCTACTTCACCATTTATTCATAAGTTTATAATGAAGATTTTTCTTTTAATTACGTTTTGATTTATTTTCATTTCTCAAGTCTGGTAATTTTTCTTTTCAATGCAGCTTTTCCAGTCTAAAAATATTAAACTAAATTTTGCTATTCATAAGTTTAGAAAATATTGTCGAATAAAGAGAAACAAGCTGCCTAGGATTTCATCAACATAAAGGGATAAAATAGGTGGCATTTATTATACAAATATGTATGTATACTGTACAGGCCCAGTAATCATACAAATGACAGTGACGTATTGTACGGGCTTTAGGAATCTTATTATAGCCGGCCCAACGCTATTTAGTTGTCTCTCTATTTACCTATATTCTGTTGTCTCTCAAGATTACATTGAAATATAAAATTACCAGATAGCTCAAAGATAAACATAGATACGTCTTGCCCGTGATGACTTACTGGTCTGAAACTTGGTCACTTGATATGGGCCTCATAATAAGACTCGCAGCGTACGATGGAGAGAGCTTGACTAGGTATCTTTACGTCATCAAATCAGAAATTAGATTCGAAACCAGAGTTACCAACGTTGCTCAATGAATCGCGAAGCTGAATAGGCCTTCGGTTGGGTACATAACTCTGACAAAAGAGAATGAACGTTGAAGTTTTAAGGTACTGAAATGGTGACCCAAAAGTAGTAACGATCTTTTACAACCCCCCAATAGATGAATAGACAACATCAAACGAGACACTGGGAATGACTGTAAACAAGCGGTCCAAGAACATGTTTTCTATAAATTCATACAAAACATTTCTGGCTGAATCCATCCTCTTAATCAATTTCTACTCGACATCATACTGGAACTAAACTAAATCGCTTCGCGATATGTGTTATTTAATATGGAGACTAATCCGGGATTCGAACCCGGGACCTTCACTCTTTAAATGGCCATAAGTGATTTACCTGACGATATGATGATTATAATAAACTTAACTTTAATCTTTAACAAATTCTAGCAATACACTAATGCAACGCTTCTAGATTGCAGATAAAATAGATGGTCCCTTAGTAAGTATTAAATATCATGATTGCATAAAGCTGACCAATAAATAATATTAAGCTAATACGCTATCTAACTTCTAAGACAACTAAGTAGTAGGTATCTTATAAGTCTCGTTTGCTTATGTACCGAAGCCTACGCATCAATAAGTTAAAGGATTTACTTTCAAAACGTACATTAACTTTAACAAACTTGGTACTCACGAGAACAATTATGGAGTGTTTAAAACAATTCGTCATGCCCACGTAATGAGCATATTGTGAAGACAAATTAACTGGCTACAAAATCTGAGCTTTAAAACTAATGGTAGGCTCATTTTTCACAACGTAAAATTTCTGTCAATTGAAGGCACATAATATACAGGCGAGCGAGCAAGCGAATTGCAAGACGGGACGAAAAAATTTCAAAATCAGTTGAATTTAAACTTAAATTTTCGTGGTTTTTAAACATAGTAAAAAAAAACACGGGTATTTTTATGTCTTGGTAATGGTGGTTTTACCATCATGGTTTGTACTCGTGTTTATTTAAAACAAAATCAACATGATATAAATAGTTCACAAACTTAGTTCACACAATAGTTCACACTCTTCCAGTCGTAAATCACAAGAGACGTGTGAAAAATATAGTCTTTTTTAAAGTGAGAATTATAGGATTCGAGATGCGGACACCGAATCCTATACTTCTCACTTTAAAATAGAAAGGCCAATAATTATCCTCCTATTGGCAAAGATATACCACCAAGCACTTTAGCGTTCTGGTATGGTGCCGCGTAGAAATCTGTGAAGGATGGGTTCAGCTAGCAACGCAAAGATGGTTCTTTTTATGCTGCAGCTATTAATGGTTTATCAGTTATCAATAATAACTAATCTCTTAAGCAACATGAAAGCAAGCATTCTATAACTAATATACATCTCACAACAACCAGAATTTAATAATGAATTTAAAAAAAAATTGATGACCTCCGTGACGCAGTGCGTGCGCTGTCGCATTATTAAGTTTGAGGTCCTGGGTTCGATTCCCGGCTCGAGTCTGGTCTGGTGGAAGCCTTTGGCCGTGGCTAGTTAGCACCCTACCGACAAAGACGTGTCGCCAAGCGATTTAGCGTTCCGGATCGATGTCGCGTAGACATTAATTAGGAGCGTGGGTTTACCATAGTACTCCTAACAGGTTAGCCCGCCACCATCCGAGACAGCATCATCAGTTACCACGAGGTAAGATAGCCGTCAAGGGCTAACTTGTAGTGTATATAAAAAAAAAACCATAATGTACAGAACGTTATAAGAATGAGATCAGCATTCGATTTATAAAATGGGAACAACAAGATTTAGGATGGAATAACTTAATAATAAATAACCCTGAACGTCTCTCTAGCGTATGATGACACGTTTACAAAGGGGGATTAACTAAATGTTTCAAACTCTTGGTTTCCTATGGAACTGGGTGGAAATAGCACAGCTCCTCTTACAACTAACATTACAGTATGTCAGTTGAAACAGATTTTAGACTTGAAGGTATTCAATTGAAATCCGGTTCATAATTTAATTGAAGGGCCATTGCCGACTGTAAGCGAAGTATTTCTTTAATGAGCGGTATACTGGTAGAAACCTCTGTGCTGGTGACCAAGCTTCGGTTGTCTGTTAGTTAAAATGCCTTTATAAAGAACTCAATAATATATTACTCTTTCTACGGAAGTCGTAGTAGGTGCGTTCAATCTCACCGTTGAATGCGCCAGGTTTACTTTATAACTTGTTTTTCCTCAGTAACACATAAAAACCTGAAAGAATGCGTTATGCATCATTCATACCCACCATTTTTCCATTATTAATATATTCCTGTGCATTTTTTTGCAATTACCGCTAAGCAGTATGTCAATTAGGAGACGTTTTTACTTGTAGCGTACGATATTTACATTTTATTGCATAATTATTGCATTTATATTAGTGGTTATAGGTTGCAATCTTTACGTTAAAGTTGTTTGATAAGTCATTCTATCGCTATACAGTTAACATAGTATGTCTAGACGAAGTTATTTTATAATTGTAATTTTTATGCTGTGATAATTATTATTGTTTAGTTAATATTACTTTACGTTTTTTAATAATTAAAATATCACTTGCTTCAACGGTGAAGGAAAACATCGTGAGGAAACCTGCACGCCTGAGAGTTCTCCATAGTGTTTTCAAAGGCGCGTGAAGTCTGCCAATCCGCACATGGCCAGCGTGGTGGACTAGGGCCAAACCCTTCTCATATTGAGAGGAGACCCGTGTTTTGTAGTGAGCCGGTAATGGGTTGATCATGATGAATATTACCAGTTAAACTGAAACTATAAGTCGTAATTAACATAGATGAAGCGAGGGTAGATCGCTTGCGCGTAAATAATATGACTGCTTTGTTTTATAGTGGCACAAGTAAAATGGTGCAAGTTTTTACCAAAATATAAAGTATTCGGTACGTTAACGCTTGGAACCAATTAGGATGTACGTTTGCCTTACCCCTCACTGGCTAGTCTGCTAAAATCTTGTACTGTGTCGTCACTTACTACTAGGTGAGATTGCTGTCAAGGGTTAACCTGTAGTGGTTAAAAGATGAATATTAGCTTTGAAATTTATTAGGAGGGTATTTTTAGAGGCCGCGTAAATTTCGAAGAAAAAAAAACACTGCGTTGAAAGTAATTTAAAAAAAAGCGCCATTAAAAAAAAATGCAATTTGTTTTGTCTATTGAGCAAGTATGACAAGAATCGAACAAGAACGCCATAAAATAGATATGTGTAATATTTTAAAGTTGTTACTACATAATATAAAAAGTTTAAATAATTTATCAATTTGACCAAATTTTATAAGACGGGGTTTCAATAGCATATAAAAATATTAAATCGTAAATACTAAGTGTATGTTAAATTATTAAATAAGGAAACGGTTTATGGTTCTCAAAATATCTCATGATAATACAATGCATGCCATAAATCGGTGTGATGTGTCATGAGGGTGTTAGATGGGAGTGATGATGGATCTCTTATAAACCGGTTATAGAGTGGTCCAAGTTTATGGAAATTTCACCATTTATTGATGTAAAAATATTTTATTTTAAGTGTAGTATACTTTTTCTAAACACTACAAGTTGTCCCTTGACTGCTATCTCCTGGTGACCTGTTGATAATCGGTGGTAGCGGGCTAACCTCTTAGGGGTATGGTAAATCCACACTCCTAATTGGTTTCTACGGGACATCGTGGCGGAACGCTAAATCGATTAGCCACTCGTCTTTGTCAGTAGGGTGGTAACTATCCGCGGCCGAAGCCTCCCACCAGACCAGACTCGAGCCGGGACCCAGGACCTTCGACTTTATAATGCGACAAGGCACGCCATGGGGCACGTAGTCGTCCACTACTGAACAACTGTACTGTTATAGTTTATATTTATATAGTAGGCTTGCTGGAGCGATGTTTATGGTGATGATCATAAGTTAAGGGGGGGGTCAGGGCTTGATATATATATCATCACTATAAACATAGCTCCAGCACGCCACTAATGTATGCTCTTCTATACTGCTCTTACTATACCCCGCATACACTGAAATACTAAGGCTTTGTACATTTGCCCATCCTTTTTATGTTTAGTCTTAATAATACAAAAACAATATGTTCTGATAGATATACAGATTACGGTGGTAAGTAACCAAATTACATAATGTTAAAATTATTACACTCATGTGGGTTTTTTTTTAATATCTGTATGCAAAATATTGTATAGTAAAGAATGTATAAAAATGTATATGAGCGTATATTCTGCTCTTTATAAATTACGATACTTATAATTGTAATTCTGTTCTACCAAGAGTATCTGGTCTCTATGCCCGAAACTACCCACTTCTACCCAAATTACTGACGAAGACACGTCCTCATATTTGAATAATAAAGAAATTATTATTACAAAAAAGAAACGATATTCAAATGAAGCGAATAAAACAATGTAAAGTTCTCTCTGTTGTTATCACTTTATCAGATTAATTCGTATCGATAATTGTATAATAATAGTTACAATCAAAACAATAAATTGTTACGAAGTTCATAGGATTACCAATGATACTGCAATTGAAATAAAAAATCTGATATATACGCAGTGAAAATACGCTATCGATTATAACTTTAAGCCGAAAGTCCATCCATCGTTTCGACTCTTACACTTAAGAATTCAATTAATCTCGCTGCAACCGCACCACCGACCGTAACAACTTTTTATAACAAGAACTAACACCTCTAGCTAACAAAATAAGAGAACAAGTAAGATCCCGAACAATGAACGATGATATTGACTTATCTGTAGACAACGCAAGAAACCAGTATAATTTGAAGGCCTAGTATCACCATAAGAATTTTAAGTAACAAAAATATTTCAGAACTAGCTGACGTCCGCGGCTTTGTCTGCGTTGTGTAAAAGTATTTGTTTGTCTTAAAATCACGAGTGAAATCGGAGTACGCGTTAATGAATTACAACTAAATACACATTTTGACTTTAATCCCCTCTCCCAAGGGAACCGTGCTGAATTCCGTTATAAAACTATCCTTTACATTGAACCGGAGTATGAGCTACTCCTATACGAAATTTCATTCAAATCCATCCAGTAGTTTCGGCGTTATGCGCGGCCAAGATACAGACAAAAAAATAAAAAAAAAGATGTTTTGGGCTCAAAACGATAGTTAAGCATCCTCCAATAAAAATTTTCAAAATATATTTAATGTACATTTTTTTTTCGGACTATCTATTAGCTGTACTAACCTTATTGGTTGCCACAGCGTAACCGGGCTGTTTGGCGAGCTTCGGAAAGAAGCTCTGCCAGAAGAAAAGAAATTTAATGTACAGAATTCATCCCGTTACAATTTAATTATATTATAGATGCATTATGATGATAAAGAAAATGAAAAACTTAAAAATATATAGAAGCAAAAAACGAATATTGATGTTGCTTATATTGGAGTTGAGAATACCTTATATAAAGCCAATAGATATACTCGTAGGAATGTTATGTTTACAGCTTTGATTATCTGTTAACGGCCGAGTGCGCGAGCGTTCCGGTGACCCAGTCATCAGACGACGCTAATGAGGATTGCTGGGCATTCTGGAAACCACTATTCGGCGGGGAGCCCCCGCCAGAAGCGGCGCAGTTCTGTTGCATCGCTTCCGGAAGGGATGCGTAAACGTATTTCATATACAAAATAATACGAGCTATAGGTTTGGGTCTTAAATATTAGGATGTTACAAATTAGGTACCTATTTTTGAAGTGAAACTTCTTTTTCGGCGTTGGAAAAAAATTTACCGTCACATTTTTCGGTTACGCGTCACATTTTTCCGTTACGCGCCATCTTTTTCTTGCCCCTACCACGGTTGGTTCAGACGAAGTTGGACGATATTATTAATTTTCTTCACCATTCATTGTTGCCGTACACAAGTGAAGGTGCCTCTTTACTCGGTAACAATAATTATAAAATACCGATGATTTTAAGTGGAGATTTTAATGTCAATTTTGCATCGGAAAAATCTTTGAAGCTAGTTGAATTTCTGAAAGATAAATTGAATTTATCCATGAAAAACAGTCCTCAAACGTCAACAACAAGATCTGGCACTACAATTGATGGAGTTTTTACTCGGTCACTAAATTTCGTGGAATGTAAACTATATATTTCATATTTCAGTTACCATAAGCCATTAATTACAAAAATATATAATGACGATGACAATGATAGTAATAATTCTATTACAATTAATGAAATGCTGTAATAATCTTAGTAGCAAAAAGGTAAAGTGAAACAATTGTATTATTTGTATTCATGTCTATGATAATAAAATCCTTTTGTTTAAACTTTATCTAATTTAACTTTATTTAACCAATTTCTAGAAAGTTGCATGTAGATCATTTTTCGAAAAATAAGGCCATAAAGAAGTTTCACTTCTTACGTGTGTACACTAGTACACGCACACATTTTCTTTTTTTTATAACAAAATAGTAGGAGGGGGTAGCGGAGCATTCATTGTTTGAGAATGATAATGTTAACATTTACGTATATTTTGATTACAACTCTAAACATTTTGTTTGACCCAATGGCCCGGTACTTTGACAGGAGAAGACAATGCGTTTAGTCAGTTTCCCGCGAAAGGCCCTACCCTTTTACCATAGCCTATCCGAAGCAATACCATCGTGAGCGAAACAAAGGCGATAACTAAGAAGCGATAAATTACAAACAAGATTAACGCCCATCATTCATCATTCGAAAATTAATTGTTCCCGGTATCGCCTAGAGATATTTCAATATCATACAAAAGAATCCCATTTATTTAAACTGAACCTGCCGACTTCCCTTCATATTTTCTGCGGGTATTACAAAGGGCCGGGCGTGACCTCTAAGAGAGCGTGCGCGGACGCAGCAAAAATAAATACAAAAAACTATAGGCTAGGACTGCGATGAAGTAGTGTCCGGTAACTTTTAAATCGGGCAACGATTTCATTATTTCGACTGTTTTTTTTTGATATTTCGAACTAATAAACTAATAAAATATATATATATATATATATATATATATATATAACCTTCATTACTTTACTTTTATTTCTATAATTTCTATTATAAGAATCATCCAGCTAACGAATGAGTTTATTGTATGATTCTTATAATATTCGGATGCATTATACGCGACAGTACAGCCACTGCAGGACGCGTCGCTCTGAAATTTAAAAAACTTGAGTGAATTCTCCCCGACGCTTACATGTTACTGATATTATATGTCTATTTATCATCATGATCAACCCATTGCCGGCTCACTATAGAGCACGGGTCTCCTCTCTATTTATGAGATGGGTTTGGCCATAGTCCACCACGCTGGCCATGTTCGGATTGGTAGACTTCAGACGCCTTTATATGTATATTCTCGATAACATTATAGAGAACTCTCAGGCATGTAGATTTTCTCACGATGTTTTCCTTCACCGTTGAAGCAAGTGATGTATTAATTGCTTAAAAACGCACATAACTCCGAAAAGTAAGAGGTTCGAACCCCCGACCTCCTAACCACGAGTCTATCACCGCTTATAATCTGTTTTGTAGTCTATTTATCGCTAAGCATTAAAGCTCCCCTGACTTTTAACTGTTATCCAAGGAGTTTGGACCGTAATACTATGCTCAATAATCTATTCATGGCCTTCATAAAAACCCCAAGCTAATTATTTACCATTAAAGTGCTTTCTTTATTCGTGCAAGTTACATGAAAGTACAAAAAAAATAACGCGCACCAGGCACGCAAATGAAAACGAAATAAGAGTACGTCTGGGACCCGCCAAGGTCTTGGGGTATAAGATATGGCCTTTTGATTAACCATTGTCGGGCGTCGTCGGCCAGTGAAGTCTCTCGGCGGTATCTTTGATATTTTTTTTATCCACATCTTTGTCGCAAATACCTTATTTTAAACGGCGATTTCATGCAAATAGCTCTGTGTATAACCTCTTGATGACCTCTGAGATTAAAAAAAAAAATACCTTTTTAGGTGAAAATAAATATTTGTTCTATGTTTACAATATAAACAGAGACGAAAATATTGAGAGCAGAGGAGATTTCGTCTAATGCTGGTCACTAATATTAATGAAATATAATTTGTCTAGTGGGAGGCCTCGGCCGTGGCTAGTTACCACCCTACCGACAAAGACGTATCGCTAAGCGATTTAGCGTTCCGGCACGATGTCGCGTAGAAACCAATTAGGAGTGTGGGTTTACCATGCCCCTATCAGGTTAGCCCGCTACCATCTTAGACTGCATCATCACTTACCACCAGGTGAGATAGCCGTCAAGGGTTAACTTGTAGTGTGTAAAAAAAAAATGAAATATGAATGTATGCATCAAAAGTGCCTGTGATAGGCCAACTAAAATATTTTTGGTTTTGAAATTTGGATATAAGAATGGTCTACATTAATGTTTATATAAAGGAAATATATTTTTGTTTAATTATTTCGAATCGATAACCTCGTCGCTCTTTTTAATATAAATATTTTTCGTTCTTAAAATCTTAAATATAAATACCGACTGCAGTGAATTAAATACTTACCATTAAAATTTAAAGCATATATTACTTCATATACTTTCTTTTAAATTAACTTGCATATCTACTTTCTTATGCATGTTACTTATTACTTCATCCTTTATCTTTATTTTGGACAACGTGGACAAACGAGTTCACGGTTCAAACGCGGAAGAAAGTAGTCTTTCCATTAAAAAAACTTATCGATTCATATTTTATATACTCATTAGTAAAAAAGCGGTGATAGCCTAGTGGTTAGGGCGTCATCCTCCTAACCAGAGGTCGGCGGTTTGAATCTGGACCTCTAACTTTTCGGAGTTATGTGCGTTTTCAAAAATTAAAATATCATTTGCGTCAACGGTGAAGGAAAACATCCTAAGGAAACCTGCACGCCTGAGGGTTCTCCATAATGTTCTCAAAGGCGTGTGAAGTCTGCCAACCCGCACATGGCCAGCGCGGTGGACTACGGCCAAACCCTTCTCATATTGAGAGGAGACCCGTGCTCTGTAGTGAGTCGGTAATGGGTTGATCATATTGATACTCGTAAGTAGTAGAGAAGTGAAGAAAATAGCGCTATACGAGGTTCCTTTAAAAATTATTGTTTTTTTTTTAAAGTAAACAGTAAAGCTCTATATACGAAGCATAATTAGCTTTTATATTGATATTGAAAGGTGGTTTCGCAATCTCAGTATAATATTTTATATGCAAATTATAACTTTATACAAGCTCCGAAATCATTTGCATAACTTGAATCACAAATGGAGAATCTCGTTCTTCTTTTTCCGACGAAAATTCCAACGTAAGTATGACATAACAATAATCTTTTGTTTTTTATTCGGCTTTTGATCATTTTTACTAAACGGGAATATTACGATGTCAAGTCGTTGTTTTTTCTAATACGTCATATTACATTTGGTGTTATCATTGTTATTGTAGATTTATGATATTATGTTGTCCGTTTTAATGACGAGGTTACTTGTTTCTGTAACTGGTTATATGAACAACATTTTCAGTCTAAGTATTTCAAGTTTTTGACAGTGCTCTGATATTTAATCTTCTATATTCCAAATAAGCAAGTTTTGGGTGTTGAATTCGTCATTACCAGCGTGATAAATGCTTAAGTACTTTGGGTACCCAAAGAAGAAAGATTCTACATTATTTTAATTTTTTTGGGTACAGGGATTAGCTTACTTTGTTTACTGCAAGACCCTCTACAAAAACAAAAAATCAAAATCAAAAATATCTTTATTCATGTAAACATAATATAACAGATATATATGAATCGTTCATGTATATTATAATATATTTAATTTTATTCATTATTCAAATGTCTGAGATGATGGTGATAACTACACTCGCCAACTTAAAACTAAAGCTAAGAGGGTTCCTACTTGCTGAATACCTAATTACCGAATTAAAACAAACATTTCACTGTGCCAGAAGACAATCCGTCAGTCCGGCCGGAAACCTCGTGGCTTATATATTATAATGTATGAAATTAGTTAAGAGTAACAATGCAAAAAACAGTATATCTCTTTAAAGAAATCATTAGCATCAAACAACGAATTCCTTCTTCTGAAATCTGGTTGCATTAGGGTTTTCATACGGAAACCCCTAATGCGCTGCCTCCCTTTTATTGCTCTATTCCTTGTATTAGTTATTTCTGACGAGGGTCTGTATAAGTCACGCTTTCGCTCCACTTTGCACGTGACGATAACGAAACGATACTGCATCCTTGAGTCGTGATATAACATTTTATAGCTTCTCAAAGAGATATAAATTGGTAGCAGAGTAGCCATTGGGAATATTTTACCTATATAACATTGGAATATATTTACATTTTTATTTAAAAAGTTGAGACGAACAGTTTATCTAAAGCTCGATGATTTTTGAGCAATTATATACAATCTTGCCAAGAGTTGACGATAAAGTAAAATTCGTATGTGCCACACTAGGATATACTACTTCGCCGGAATCGCTATGTGAAATGTGTCAATTACTTTAACATTTTTTTTTCAACTAGGTTTTAAACAAAAAGTAACAGAGGCCTTAAAGGAATTCCAAACTGAAAACCACCTTATTTGCCATACTAGACTGGTGAAAGCCTCTTTATTGTATGACATTGGTATTAGTTACCTTACTTTGTCCTATCTGCTGTAAAGCTGTGATAGCCTAGTGGTTAGGGCGTCAGCCTCCTAATCAGAGGTCGGCGGTTCAAATCCGGGCACGCACCTCTAAGTTTTCAGAGTTATGTGCGTTTTTAAAACAATTAAAATATCACTTGCTTCAACGGTGAAGGAAAACATCGTGGGGAAACTTGCACGCCCGAGAGTTCTCCATAATGTTCTCAAAGGCATATGAAGTCTGCCAATCCGCACATGGCCAGCGTGGTGGACTATGGCCAAACCCTTCCCATATTGAGAGGAGACCCGTGCTTTGTAGTGAGCTGGCAATGGGTTGATCATGATGATGATGATGTCCTATCTGCTAATAAAACGTTTAAATATCGCTGGTAACTCGCCGCACTAAATCGCCGCGTAACTCTCCGTAATGTATGACGTGTCTAAGATTATTAATTAAGATTGAGAGCACTGTTAAATCATAGGCGTATCATGGATCATATTTATTATGCTGCGTCTTTGACAGATATAGATAAAATGTAACAGGATTAGAAGATTATTAATACGTATTTAGTTAGTACTAGGACTCTATCAAACTTCGTAGAGCTAGTGCTTAATTATTTATTTTATAAATCCTTGAAGACTGATGCATAGCTAATGAGATGTGCCTCCTGCCACATCTCGTTAGCTATGCCTCTTAAAGAATAATTCAAATTTCCGAAACATACTATACCATAAGAATGTCTTGAATTAGTTTACCTTTTAGGGTATATGATCTTGATTTGTTTTGGGTTTTTGGCCAAAGATTTCGAAACGGTACCGCTCTGTAACCCTAAACCAGGACCTAGATAAACTCACTGTCTATCCAACCAAGCATATTGTTATCTGAGGTATTCGACCGTGAAATAGTGTAAATTTAAAATATTCGGCTAAGCAGCAAAATATGGGTTCTATATTGGATTTATTAGTCAAGCGCGATCATTTTATGTAATGAAGAACTTTACTGGTGAACAAGGTGACAAAAAACTTTTTTTTTTCTCGTTGGTTGGATCGTGCAATCAGTCCATTTTCATAGAACTGAGTATGAGCAGATTTAAAGTTAGATATTATGTTATATAATATGAATATTTATAATTGGATATATTCATATTTTTGTTAGAACCGGACTAATCAAGCTCCAAGATTCTTTTTCTCTTCAGTCGCTTCTGTCTTCAGCTCCCTGTATCGGCAGTCTGATACAGTGAGCTGAACTGCCAATGGATTGGATGTTTTAGCCGTTGTTTGTAGTTTATTCCAGAATGTTGGATTTCCTCTTTTACAGTTTTGGAGGTCCTGGGGTCGATTCCCGGCTCGAGTCTGGTCTGGTGGGAGTCTTCGGCCGTGGCTAGTTACCACCCTACTGACAAAAGATGTGTCGCCAAGCGTTCCGTTTCGTTAGCGTTCCGACACATGTCGTGTAGAAACCAATTAGGTTAGCTCGCTACCATCCTAGAATGCATCATCACTTACCACCAGTTGAGATAGCTGTCAAGGGATAACTTGTAAATGTAAAAAAAATTAAAACTTGCACCCAGACGTGCATGGATCTCGCTGTTTCTTAAAAACCATGGTGCTTTGCCTCTGACATTAAAACATAACCTTATTCTATTTGGTATAATATCGTGTCGTGTTGATGAAATGACATGTTAGTCGCCGAAAAGTAGCGAACTTCGTTTTCTTGGTAATTATACAAGTTGGCGGTGCTCACCCCACACTACGCACGCGATCGGCGGCTTTTGAACGAAACAATATATTTATTTAAAACATAAAAAAAACTTATAACACGACTATAAACACGTTTCTAGCTATTCGCTTGACTAGTTCACCGCTTTGTTTTTCGAGTGATTTACTTGTAGTGAATAATTTTTGTAGCTTTTAGGTTACACTAACATAATAATTGTTATTTCTTATATACGCATCGCGGGCAGACGGGTCATTTGATGCTAAGTGATTACTGGGAGCCGGTGGTTCCATGGAACATACTGCAAATATAAAATAATAAATATTGCGATTATGGATATCGAGAAAAATACATCAAAATACCACGTTGATCAAATCATTATTGTTTGTTATCTTAATATATAGTTCAGAGACAATATTTAACTCTACTTGTCACGTCTCAGGAGATGCAGCCCACAGATGGTTGAAGGGACCGACAGCAAAGGATTAGTACAAGGGCTGTATTCGCTTCCTTTGGGTACGGAACCCTTGCATTGATTAGTGCTAATAAATCTCATATTTATTTATTTTATTGTAATAAAACACAAAGAAAAACAATGCAATATAACAAATATCATCATCATCATGATCAACCCATTACCGGCTCACTACAGAGCACGGGTCTCCTCTCAATATGACAAGGGTTTGGCCATAGTTCACCACGCTGGCCATGCGGATAGGCAGACTTTACACGCTTTTGAGAATATTATGATGAACTCTCAGGCATGCAGGTTTCCTCGCGATGTTTTCCTTCACCGTTGAAGCAAGTGATATTTTTTTTTAAACGCACATAACTCCGATAAGTTAGAGGTGCGTGCCCGGACTCGAACCGCCGACCTCTGATTAGGAGGCTGACGACCTAACCACTAGGCTATCACCGCTTCAGGCTTTCAATACAGAAAATCAAAAGTTTAAGTCAATATATGTTAGACATAGTAGGGATATAATTCAAAGACAACTTTGCGAACACCATGCATTGTCATAGGTCAGATATTAAATTTCCGCTACAAGTTATAGGCTACAATAAATTGTTGAATGTTATGATCGTTGATAGCTAGAAAATTATCGTAAATTTTAATTTACTCGCTTATATTTACCGTTAAAATGTAATGTTTGGAATATTAAGTACCTACTTATTCGACAATTAGTGTTTTATAAACAAAGTCTTTTTAATTAAGTCTTTTGAAGCGGTGATAGCCTAGTGGTTAGGGCGTCAGCCTCCTAATCAGAGGTCGGTGGTTCGAATCCGGGCACGGACCTGGAACTTTCCGGAGTTATGTGCGTTTTTAAGCAATTAAAATATCACTTGCTTCAACGGTGAAGGAAAACATCGTGAGGAAACCTGCACCACTGAGAGTTCTCCATAATGTACTCAAAGGCGTGTGAAGTCTGCCGATCCACACACAGCCAGCGTGGCGGACTATGGCCGAACCCTTCTCATATTGAGAGGAGACCCGTGCTCTGTAGTGAGCCGATAATGGGTTGATCATGATGATGATGAAACAAAGTCTTTTTAATTAGTTCAGTTACTCAGTCATTTACTTTGACTCTTTGGCGAATCACCTCGTTCCGGACCTTATCGCTCGAAGTTATTACAAGCATAGATATCCATAGCACGCTGAGCAACTTGAAGTTTGTGGATTAACCTCGCTGTCAGTCCACGTATCGGCCGCAAGTCAGTAGGACCTACCAGTCTGTAGGACGCACTGATCAAAAACTTGTCGAAACCGGTTCAGTTATTATCGCAGAAAAGCGGATTAAACGTTTCAAAGTTTGGCATGGGTCAACACATAGACGGACAAATAAACACGTGTTTGGGTTACATAATTAAAAACATTACCAGAGCTTTTAATACAAAAAAGTGTAGACATACATTCACACCTAAAAGTCAAGCTCCTAGAGCTTCAATACTACTATTTATATTTTTAGTATTATCTCTTGATTATAGTAAAAATATGTATTGTATATAATTCAAAAATATCGCGGGATATTTTACTATTATCCTGCGATATTTTTGAATTTGGCAAATTTACACTAAAGGAAATGGAATATCTTTCTATCAGAGGGGAAACGTACATTTATCCGAGATACAAAGAAATCTATATGCTTTTCCGTCCTATAATCAACTCCGAGCATAATAACATCAAGATTTATTTCAGTGTCTTTATTTCTAGCGTGATTGAGTAATAACATCCAGTCATCCTTTGTATCAGAAGGAACACAAAGGACACATATTTGCAGTAAGAAATCAAATTATGCTAGAATAGCTGGTGGCCGCGACTTCGTCTGCGCAGGATAAGTATTTCGAGTAGCTTATATTAGCGTGGCGTAGAAAAATAACATTAAAATTATTACGCAGACACACACGTCATATTTTGGACAATTTACACAATATCTTTATAAGTTGTAGCCTATGTCCTATTCTGATATATAAGCTATATTATTGTAAACTTTCATTAAAATCAATTTAGTAGTTTTTACGTGAAAGAGTAACAATCATGCATTCATCCATCCATACTTACAAACTTTATAATACTAGTAATATGATAGTGATAACTACATTTGAGACGAAACTAAAACGTGTGTACCAAACGCTGTAGTCTAAGAAGAAACGTAATTTATAGTAGAGTAACCTAAAAAGAGTAAAACGTCTTTTGAATAGGGGCAGTTATTAATTCACCTCGTGAACTTATGCCCAGTGTACCGGCTAGGTGGAGAGGTCCGAGTCCGTCGAGCGGCCTGTCCTCAACTTGTTGGCCGCCGGTCGCTTTAGTTCTGCTAGTTTCGTACGGGCCCGATAGCGCGGCGGACGCCCGCGTACTTTTCCCCGAGACGGCGCGCGCATATCAAACAAAAATATACAAACATCGAACTTTGTTTCACGTGTGTCGACTGTGGACTGTGAACTGAGTGCACATAGGGTGTTTTTGGGGTTTCAGTGGGGTGTTTCTGGCGGGGATTGCAACGTTTTGCGCAACTGATAAAAGCTTTCGTAACACCCGTGATAACAGTAAGTACCTACCTACGGTTTTGATTTACTCTCGATTGCCTGTGTCTGTGAAACATGGACCGCCTTTCAGATTTTGTTCTTAAGCTAATGTTCTAGATTTGTTTTGCATTGCATTGTAATTGAGATTATATATTGGAAGTATTTTTGGTAACTTTTTAGAAATATTTAAAGTATTTTAGAGCAATTTGTAACTTAGTAATTGTTGTTTTAGATATAAGTTCGGTAATACTATGTTAAATTTAAAGTGCTTCAATATATACTAAGAAAATATTATTAAGGATATAATATAGATCAAAATATATGGTAATATATCAATTGCAGGCACTTTTGTGGAGTAACAAAAATAAACCTACTAATATGTTTTCTTCTAATAAGAAATGAAACGCGCAAGGAAAGAAAGCATTAGTGTAAAACAATACGCAAGATAAAAACTGGGGAATTTTACGTGAACGTATTTCAAACAAATACGAGCAATGTGTTATACTAATAATACTACATTAAGAGATATATATGTAAAGATCTGTGTATTATTTAATCTTTGTATCACGTGGGGAAGGAACATTCAATAGGTACACTTGATTTTTTGCACATGCATAGTTCAGAAAGTGACATAGGTATTTTTATTTCGGATAAATCTATCTGCATAGCATTCATGCAAGCCTAGTAGTTTTTTTGAAACTTTGTCATTCAGAACCTTCGACGACATCTTACGGGACTTATGACTGTTTGGCGGGAGGCTTCGGCCGTGACTAGTTACCTACCGACAAAGACGTATCGCCTAGCGATTTAGTGTTCCAGCACGATGTCGCGTAGAAACCAATTAGGGGTGTGGGTTCAATATACCCCTAACAGGTTAGCCCGCTGCCATCCTAGACTGAATCATCACTTACCACCAGGTGAGATAGCCGTCAAGGGGTAACTTGTAGAGTATTAAAAAAAAAGTGGTATGCGTGTTTTAGAAGCCTTTTTTGTTAAATTCTACTATCTCGTTTATTTAAGGCGTCATAAGAATATATTTACTCGTATCCAATGGTTTACCACGTGCCTCAATAGCGTTCTGCGAGTTTGACTAATTGATTTTCAATGAGTGATTTGTGATAATGAATGAAACTGGACGGCATGTTATATTAATCTAGAGGCAGGACCAGGCATCGAGAAATGATAACATCCGAATTCAAACATCACATGTCACTCAAACAGTTACTGTATTTGATATACTTTGATTAGCCAATGCAATTAAATACGGTATAACAACGAGAGTAGAGTTTTATTTTTACAATCTTCTTGGTTGTAATTGGATTGAACTATTAGTAGTCTTTACATATAGACTAACTTGGCAATGTAGAAGTTTACATAAGATAAGGTTATATTTGAAGTTTTTTTTAAATATATACAAAAACATTAGTTAAAGTAACTTAGTACTCTTTGAATCTTTTAACGAGATCAATTGCGAATTAAGCTTATTTTTAGGCATACCAAGGATTATAATTTACTTAGTTTATGAAAATTAATACTTACTTATACTGGCCTCGCTTTTCTATGCTTGGTTACGCTGTCAATAATTCATAAATGTCCCGTATTAACTTTTGGATACAAAGCATGTGAAAAGAAAACAATTCTTGGACTACTTGATTCTGGACTTGAGTTTTATAGACACAGAGTTTACTGTAATAATATGAAATACGTACTCGACGTATGATGATTTAAAATGCAAATAAATCTAGTTAGAACCAACGAGTTCTATCATTTTACAATATCCTAGCAAATAATGCAGCCCGTCGTAACAGACACTCAAGTTATTCATGTAACGAAGCTCAAACATAGACACGAGTGGAGGCGTAGAGGCGATCAAGCATGCGCGATTCGTTGAACTCTTTCGTATGCAGTACATGCGCTTGCGCAGTATAATACCGGACCGGACAAAACAACGCATTGTCCGGTCTAACTGGAACCAGATAAAATTGATACGTCATCAGCCTTATACAAATCTATGATTAAGTTAAAAAATAATATTTCTTTTATTCACTCTCGATAAAACAACGCACAAACAAAGATACAGGGCGCCATATCGCATGCCATGGTGGATTCTTTATACAAAAAAAGGAAAAAAATAAACTTTTTTCTTGTTGGACCCACAACGGCCAGGTAATCTTTTTCATCAATCAACCGATTTTGTTTTACAAAAAAATAAATAAATAAGGAAGTCATTAAAAACTTTTTGCGGATCCCGTATTTTTGAACAAGCCTAAACGATAATTTAAAATTACATAGTTTATAGAATACTATGCAACTAAAAATTATCGTAGTAGTAGCATACATATTATAAGTATGCTATACACCTATACATATTTTAGCGAGCGTGTTTTCAATATCCCGATAAGTTTTTACTGAATGATACTGAGGATTTGACATCGAGATATCAAATTTTACATCAATTACCTTAAGTTTATCAGGCGTTATGAAACGAGCCGTTTTAGTAATTTATCGCTATGCTATTATAACAGAGTTAATCCCATCATTAAAGTATTTCGCAGCGTGACTGAATAGTTATTTTATCTGTTATTCTTTTTATTGGAATTAACAAGGAACATTAAAATATTAAAAAATATATATATCACTTGCTTCAACGGTGAAGGAAAAGATCGTGAGGAAACCTGCACGCCTGAGAGTTCTCCATAATGTTCTCAAAGGCGTGTGAAGTCTGCCAATCCGCACATGGCCAGCGTGGTGGACTATGGCCAAACCCTTCTCATATTGAGACGAGACCCGTGCTCTGTAGTGAGCCGGTAATGGGTTGATCATGATGATGATGATTAAAATATTTGACGGCAATCAGAGAGCAGCGCCATCTAGTTTTGGAGTCATGTACTACAGACAAGAGAGTGGCATCGCCCCCTCTCTTTACGCAACACTAAGTGACGTATGCAGGTTCTTATAAGACTCACCGGCGCGGGACGGCGCATTGCATTGATAGCACTCGGTCGGGTCGGACCGGTGGTTGAGATGCGGTGGTGCATTCGTACTTGGTGGAGCGTATAGTCTGCTCCTTATAAATTACCATACTTATAATTGTAGCTCTGTTTTACCAAGAGTGTCTGGTCTCTTCGCCCGAAACTACCCACGTCTACCTAAATTACCGACAAAGACACGCACCCGCCCGTAGTCATCCTACATCAGAAGTGGGATCTGAAGGGCCACCACATGAAGAGACCCGCTCAGTCTATTGGAGATTCAAAGTTTAAGATTACATCTTTCGGATTTCTGCGTGACGTCATCATCATTTCAACCGATTGACGTCCACTGCTGGACATACGTTTTTTTTGTCTTCTTTTTTAGGTGCCTCTCCAGCTAGTGAGGGTTGGCAGTCGGAGTGGCATATTTTGCCTTGTCCCTCGCGAGGCTGAGAAGCTGGGATACCGGTCCGTTCCCTGATGTTTCGCAGCCGGGACTTCCTCTTGCGACCGATACACCTCTTTGCTGCTACTTTGCCCATCATAATGAGTAGCAAGAGGCCGTATCTGTCTTGCCTAAGCGCATGCCCCGGATAAGCAACTTTTTTTTCTTTTTGACAGTTTTCCAAAGTTCGCGATGGCGGCCGGCACGTCGCAGGACATCCTCATTTCTGGCGTTTTGGGTCCAGCTGATACTTGGCATCCATCGATAAGCCCACATCTCGAATGCCTCTAGACATTTTTTTGGGTCCTCTTTGACTGACCAGGATTAGCATCCGTAAAGAAGTATGGGCCACATATTATAACATGTTTTTTTGTAGGGAGTTCCAGTGTCCGCGGTCTTGGGCTGCTTATATCCAGCGGCTGCCTGCGACTCGTCTCATGTCGCCTGTCCACCTAGTTGGGGGTCGATCAACGCAAAGTTTACTGGTGCGGGGTCGCCATTCCAGCACCTTGGGATCCCAACGTCCATTTTCACTTCAACTTCGCGACTCGCTGAACTAAGTCGATAAATTTGGTTCTTATACGGATCTCCTCATTTCTGGTTTGACCACGTGGAGATGCTCTTAGCGTGGCTCTCTCTATCGCCCGCCGAGTGACTCTAAGCCTTCTTGTGGGGCCCATAGTGAGCGACCACGTTTCTGAGCTGTGAGTCATCTGGCAACACACACTGTTCGAGGGCTTTGGTCTTCAGGCACTAAGGATTTTGATGGATGACGGACTTTGGACGATTTTGGGATGTCGCGGAGTTTCCCGAACGGGCAGCCACGCATGCTGAATTCGGCGGCTGACCTCCTTCTCGAAATTGGACTTGCCTAATTGAATCGTATGTCCTAGGTGTACGTGGTCGTCTACAGTTTCCAGTGCAGAGCTCTCAACCATTGCAGGGTAAGGCAGAACTCTAGCGTTCGACGTAACCTTTGTCTTGCTCATGTACATGCGTGGGCCCGCCTGTTCAAAGGATCTGCTAAGGTCGTTGAGCGTTGCGTCGAGGTCTTCCAGAGTCTCTGCCATTGCAACTGCATTGTCGGCAAACCGAGAGTGATTGATGTTCTCGCCATTGAAGTGGTGTCTAGTTCGTTTCAGTCCGGAGGCTTGGAGGCATCTTCCAACGCTGCGGTGAGCAGCTTAGGGGCGATCACGTCTGCCTCGCTGCAGTTGAATCGGCCTCGTCGTCTGGTCCTGTTTGCGGGCTGACATGGTGGCATTTTCGTACAGACGTTTCAGCGCTTGCATGTGCCGGTAGTCGATTCGGCATCCCTGCAGTAACCTCGAGACGGCCCAGGTTTCCACCGAATCGTAGGCTTTCTCATCATTCTTTCATTTCTTCTGTATGATCAGCCGCAGTGTGTGGATGAAGTCTATGGTGCTGGAGCTCTTCCGGAGGCCGGCTTGTTCGGGAGATTGGAAGTCTTCGAATCTATTGCCGAGACGGTTCCTGGTGGCTTTCAGAAGCAGCTTGTGGACATGGCTCGGCGGCAAGCTCGGGTCTGTGGTTTTGTCGCCTGTTTTGAAGAGCAAGGTCGCCGCGCTCCTGTGCCACGCCTCTGGCGTTGTGCCTTGCTGAATGGCGGAATTGAGCAATCGCTGAAGGACTTTAAGTTTTGGTTTTCCGCCCGCTTTTGTAAGTTCTGCTGTGATTCCATCATCATCTGGCGCTTTGCCATTCTCAGGTTGTTTGAGGGCCCACCTAGTTTCGTATAGGCTGACGTCCGAGATGTATTCAGAGTAGTATCGGGTCAATTTAGCTCTCGGAGACTTGTAGACGATGAATCCGACACCGCATTGAGATTGCTGATCGCCCGTCCGGTAATGGAGCGGGTTGCCGGATTTCAAGATTGTGGATTCCTCGCCATATCTTCGGACTTTAGACGACCCTATTATATCCCAACGCAACTTGCTCACTGCTTCTCCCAACTCAATCACCTTTTCGTGTGTCCTAAAAATGCGTGCGTTATAAGTTGCCAGGTCTAGTCGACGGTGGTGGCAGCGTTATTTCTTCCGGAGACTCTTTTCACCGCCTGCTCCGCCGTTACCATAACCGCTGCCGGAGCCAGGGATAGCGGGGCTGCCGGGGACTAGGGGCTGTGGCTGTTTTGTTTCTACCATCTACAAAGAAATTCCAATAATCACCACGCTTGGCGTGCGGGTTGGTGATCGCAGTGCTGGTCCTCTCGCGATGGTAGTGCTGCTGCCCATTATTATCGGTGAGGTTGCCAATTGGGAAGGCAGACTGGTACAAGCATTCCTCATACACCCCCTATGTGCAATAAGTTTTGCTAAACCAGGGAAACGAGAGCCCGTTCAAAGCTTGCTCTTATTGATGTGGAGTCTACGGCCACAAACAAGCTGATTGCAGTCGACGCCGAGAATATTCTACCACCAAGAAAGATGTCGAAAGCGGCAACGAGCTGCGTATTTGGTCAATCACCTCAGCGTGTTCCATCAGGACCTGGCCTGTGGCACTTGTGGCACTGGAACGATTAAGGAGTCGTCCACGTGTGTTAACGCCGATGTGCACGGAATGTCCTATCACATCATTAAGTGAGACCGTTTCATTACTCTTTGGTAGTGCGTCTGCTTACTCGCTTGTTAAATCTCTTTCTCTCTGCGTCGTATTCCTCATTTCTGAGGGTCGTGACCCCTTCCACTGACGATTTTCTTCAGGACGATGTCGCAACGATCTGAGCTGTCCCAAATCGATGCGTTGGCTATATGCTGTCCATCGGATCTGAGCATTCTTCTCCAGGACCACATCTCGAAGGCGTTTCAAATTTCCAATCAGCTGCCTCAATTGTTCATGTCTCTTAGACGAAGACAGACAAGACGCACTTTAGTGTTGATAGAAATGTGTCTATCCTTCCAAGTCTTATGCAGCTGAAATATTGCAGTCTTGGCCAACAACCCGGTTACGCTGTGGCCACCAATGGGTTAGCACAGCTAATAGACAGTCAGAAAAAAAAAGTCTTTGCCATTCCGATGCGCCTTCGAATTTCGATCTCACACGACCCAGCCTCGTTGATTTTGGAACACAGCTATATAAAGTTCTCTACAGTTTCGAGATATAGTGAACCAGTGAGTGAGTTCCAGTTTCTTACCACGATCTACAGCCAATACTTAGATCTGTTCATAGAAAAAGCCCAGTATTTTGGCCATGTACCGATACGCCAAACTAGCTTGCAGATCATGTGCAATATGTCGATCCCTGTATCCCCCCAAGGGCGGTCAAAGTTTCAACTGTTATTTTATCCAGCCTTGGCGCTTTCCTGGAGTTTAAGAGTTTTAAAGCTGTAATTACTTCTGATCTCAGTATGCTAGGCTCCAATTCCATGTTGACATCAGAAGTTTCTGGTTTATCAAAAATAAGCCGGTGACGACGGTTGGTAACGTATTGGAAATCTCCTGGTGTGTGGAAGGGACGCTGATGTCGGATCCACTGGTGTGTTTGAGTGGTCGAAGGGACGCTGATGTCCGGTCCACTGGTGTGTTTGAGTGGTCGAAGGGACGCTGATGTCCGGTCCACTGGTGTGTTTGAGTGGTCGAAGGGACGCTGATGTCCGGTCCACTGGTGTTATTGAGTGGTCGAAGGGACGCTGATGTCCGGTCCACTGGTGTGTTTGAGTGGTCGAAGGGACGCTGATGTCCGGTCCACTGGTGCATGCGTTTAAGAGAGACCACTGGTCTCTCTACCACTTTTTGTAGCTTTAGCATGTGCTATGAGTGTTGAAGCAGTGATAGCCTTGTGGTTAGGGCGTCAGCCTCCTAATCAGAGGTCGGCGGTTCGGCACGCATCTCTAACTTTTCAGGGTTATGTGCGTTTTTGATAAAATTAAAATATCACTTGCTTCAACGGTGAGGGAGGGCGTCGTGAGGAGGCCAGCGCGCCTAAGAGTTCTCCATGGTGTTCTCGGGGGCGTGTGGGATCTGCCGGTCCGCGCGTGGCCGGCGTGGTGGGCTGTGGCCGGGCCCTTCTCGTGTTGAGAGGGGACCCGTGCTGTGTGGTGGTCCGGTGGTGGGCTGATCATGATGCTGAGTGTTGAAGTACTGTCAAGATTTGGGTCAGGATGGGACGAACGGATGGCTTCGTTGATCTGTTTTGTTTTAGATGCACCGACTTCTGAGGACTAGTTGTCGCCCGAGGACGGTCGAATGTCAGGAAGGCCGTGACGGCAATCAGAGAGCAGCGCCATCTAGTTTTGGAGTCATGTACTACAGACAAGAGAGTGGCATCGCCCCCTCTCTTTACGCAACACTAAGTGACGTATGCAGGTTCTTATAAGACTCACCGGCGCGGGACGGCGCATTGCATTGATAGCACTCGGTCGGGTCGGACCGGTGGTTGAGATGCGGTGGTGCATTCGTACTTGGTGGAGCGTATAGTCTGCTCCTTATAAATTACCATACTTATAATTGTAGCTCTGTTTTACCAAGAGTGTCTGGTCTCTTCGCCCGAAACTACCCACGTCTACCTAAATTACCGACAAAGACACGCACCCGCCCGTAGTCATCCTACATATTTGTATATAACCATTGGTTCTGGGTTTCAACTAGAAACCAGCGGTAAAACAGCTTTTAGGGGCGTCGTAAACTAAGAGTGCAAAATTGAATATATTACTAAAACTTCGCTGTCCATCCGTTCTGTCTGTTTTCTGTCAGGGGCTGAACCGTAAGAGCTGACATTTTCACAGTAGATGTATTTCTTGTACTATAAGAAACAGAAAAAGAAAAAGATCCCACATACAAAAAAACGTGTGTTTATTTGCGCTTACCAACGAAAGCGTGAATTTTTTTTCAAATACAGATCATGCTTACTCGTAACATTTTATGGTCAGGTAATCCATTAATGATCTCATATTATCGCTAGCAATCAAATAGGCAAGAGTGATCGGATTGAAGCCTTAATAAGAAGTAATGTTATTGTTTTTTAACACACTATCGAGTAAATATAAATAGTATAAAATTAGTAGGTATGTGAAAATCGTGAGCCGCATCAGGCCATTAAGGATAATATGGGGCTGGGGTATAGCACTATTAGAGAAAACGTACGGTCTCCTTGAACAGCCAATTACAATAGGAGTCTTCCTAACTTAGGAGCCATTCCTTTCTGGTTCCCTCAGGCTGTTTCTTCGTATTTCGCTAGGCAATTTAAAATAACTGCCGGGAATATTTATTTGAGATTGGCGAGATTATATTTCTGTATTATTAAGGTAATTCCTGCATTTTTCCGTTCATGTTTTCCACATGTTATGGGTATGTGGTAATTTGTTAGTACCGCGCAATGTTCTGTTGTAAATTATGATTGAACAGACATTGGGTGATTCTTACTATTAAATGCGAATGATATTGCATTTTATTATCTTGTACTAATAAACATATTAATTATTACTATGATTGATTGACTAATAGTCGTAAACTTGCGATAAAATAGCGGTTAAAATTTCGGACAAACGTATTTTTTTCTAGAGTATCCCTATGAGAGCAATTTTTATATATCCATCCGTGGGGCATAAAATGGGAAACATTTCATGGACGTTCACTTATTTATAAACTTTAAACGTTAAATTTCGTGGCTTTTTTTGGCAAATCAACGCGAATACACTACAATCGGTTTGTTATATTTTATGTGAATAGTCTACCTAGGCATTGAATGTGATACATTTTAACCCGTTAAATCTTAGTTTCATTCATTCGTATTTTAAAATCTTTATGACAAGTTTTTTCGATGTATGTCTGGATACGACTGTTACACAAAAGAAACCGAACTTAAACCGGTTTCTCTTAAAACGTCGCGGACGCTAAATTAAACACTTATGTAAATACTATTTATGTCATATAATTGAATCTTTTCATTGGACATAGCATATTGCCCATAGGACGGGTAGGTACACCTTGATCGTCCTTTTTAAAACTTAATTATTTATATATTGAAGTTTCGGCATAGGTGCTCTATTATTTCAAATTTAAGAAAAAAATGTTAGCTATTAATTTATACTTACGTAAAAATCTATTACAAGCTGTACTACAAACTTCCCGAGCCTAGGCCTAAGGGATTTCAGAATAAATAGGCAAATCGATACAGTTATTTCGTCATGAACGTGCGATTTTCAAAAAAGCTATAAATTTTTTCATTCAATGTAGACGATACTACCACTTTATATAAAGTATCTTTTGCAATTTAAATACTGGAATATTTTAGGTCGAGACGAAATTGTATAATTGATTTCGTATCAATATAAGGAATCAACAAATTAGCAAGTAGGCACCTATCGGAGCGGTTGTTCAGGTAAAAAGTAATAAATAATAGCCGTGCGGTCAACCCTCGCTCTGGTTTTTGTTGTGGTGAAGTAATTACGGTAGATTTATTCCGTTTTTGTGGAAGTTTATTCCGGGATCGCATTGGGAAATAAATTGCTAATTGATTTACATTCGAATATATTTGGTTGAGCATGTTGGATGGCAGACTTTAGTGACATTGTAGTAGTAAAGGTAACTGCGATGATTAATTTTTTTTTATTGCAAACTGGTAGTGGACTAACCTGTTAGGGGTACAGCAGTTTTATTAGCCATAATAGTTAACCATACTCCTAATTGGTTTATGCACGACATCGTACCGAAACGCAAATTCACTTGGCGGTACGTAAAAAGATTACAGGAGCAGACAAAAGACTGGTGAGTGGTGACTTCAAAACCACATTTTATGATAATAAACCCACAGTTCGTATAGTATGGATCTTAAACACATATCTATTATTAACACTTCATATACTAAAATAGCTGACAAGATTTAAATTAAACTTAGTAAAAGTATTTTCATGGAATAAGATATAGGGTACTTTTTATCCTGACTGAGAGGGTAAGTCTTCTTTCACTCAAAAAGTTTTAGATTAAGATTAATATGATAAAAGTAAGGAGTACACAAGGTAGGTCAAACAAAGAAGGTAAAGATAATTGGAGACCAAGTATAGTTTATATATAAGTCAAATTTATTGCGTAATTTAGTCCAAGTGCTATTTAATTCCAAAATCACGTGTAACGAAAACATTACGTCTCCTAGTAGTTCTTACAATAAAGATCGCAGGAAAGGTCAGCAGGCAGTTGGCACTTAGCAGTCATAAAAGAAATGCCCGTTAAACCAGCAATTTGGGAGCTGTGATCAAAAATAACGAGCTAGGACCAATCGGAGCTAGATGTAGGTCGGTGTGTACGTGTTCTACATTATTCATTACTATAGCTTGACACAAAATCGTTAACAGTGACTCATTAAAGAAATTCAAGCGGCCGCCGGCCATTTTCTGGTATTTTGTACTGATAAACCGTGACTCAATCGCCACTACAATTGAATATTATCGACTACTTAAATCTGTCTAACTTTTTACTAGATATAAATGGAATTTATTGCCGAACACTGTTTTCTAGTACAAAGTTGCTTGATAAAAAGTATTCATTGCTAACAAATTTATTATAAGTTACACAATCCAAAATTTCTAGTTTTCAACGTTGCCCCATTTCAGACTAACTACTGGACTTATTTTTCTTGGAAGAATATAAATAGATATAATATGATACGTTGGTTGCTATAATTCAGTTAGTAGGTACACGTTATGACGACATCCGTTGCGCAGCGCGCGCGCTGTCACATTATAAACTTGGAGGTTCTGGGTTCGATTTCCGACCTGAATCTGGCCTGATGGGAGGCTTCGGCTAGTTACCACCCTACCGACAAAGACGTGTCGACAAGCGATAGCGTTCAGGCACGATATCGCGTGGAAACCAATTAGGAGTATGGGTAAACCCTAACAGGTTAGTACTACCATATTGAACTGCATCATCACTTACAATTAGGTGGGATTGCCGTCAAGGGCTAACTTTTAGGGGATAAAAAAGTAGTACTTAACATGCAGTGCGTAGCCTTTTAGAAGTAAAAATATTTGTAAACATTTGCTCGCTCCCATCAACACTGATTAGATCAAACCAATTGATAGATTAAAACTGTATCAACACGCCACACTTACCTTACAAAAAGCAAGGAGTAACACAAAATTAATGCTGCAACTTTGATCAAAATCGTTCGAACTTTAGAAACAGTTTGACCTGATACTGAAAAATTCGCTTAACTCGCATAACATTTTTATAAATTATATTACTTCTTGCAGATAATATTCCTTATTTTAGTTGTTAAAAGCAGGAAGTTTTTTAAGTGGATGTCTTAAAATCACGTTAGCAAATGATAATATATACAACTGATAATGTATACAATGCACGTAGTTGGATTTGTACGAAACATTGATAAGAACAAATTTATACTAATTAAAACAACCTTTACAAGGTCATGTACGTAAAAGTAATTGAATAAAAATCTTATTCACTTTCTTATCTTGGTCGCCTAATTAATTATGCGCATATGCGTCTTTTTGTAAACGCATCGAAGATTTATCGCTTAAATCACTTATTATCGATTTCTCGGTCGACCCTTCGTTATAGATCGCAAGTGATGATTATACGGACGAATAAATGAGCCATAAGCAGATTCACACGGGAAGAGAATAATATTTCCTGTTTATATGTACATCAGACAGAGGTATCTGAATATTTATATCATATATATATATATATATATATATATATATATATATATATATATATATATATATATATATATATTCATTTAAAATAACATTCATAATTATGATCATTGTTGTATTGTATGGCAGATTCTAGCTCGGAATATGCCATCAAAGACCGAGAAACTCTCAGTACCAGCTTGAAGTCATTTACAACAGTGTGCCTTACGAGGCACGTTATGCCATGTGATAACAGTCGTTAGATCGCCAAGCTGTACTAGCGCAACATGCACTTAGTCCCTTTCTTATGGAGGTCTTTATCTACCTACAGACTGTAGATAATGATGAAGAGACTTATCTTTTATATTAGTTGTTACATGGTTAAATCATTTGAAGAGCGGAACTCCACGAAAAAAATAACTTGCAGAATGATTTGTGGCACCATTAATCTTGCTTAGGACCGGTGGCCACCGACATCGAGAGCGAAAGTATTGTAGGGAAAATTAACAAAAAGCGTAATAACTTGCCAGACATTACGTTTCGAATCTGTAGAAGCAAAGAAATAATTTAATTCTTGCAAACTTTCGTCAAAGCTTTTTCATTTCAAACTTTTGTCTTTTTTTTAACATCAGTTTTTCTGGGAAGTCTGGGATTGAAAAATACTGGATTGGTTGTTTATATAATACCTTCTTACGAAAAAAAAATATATATAATATAATTCAAATGAATATTTTTTTTTACTTACGACAACATTTATTCTGCGAAATAGCAAAATAAAGGGGTTATGTAGATGAGTCAAAAAGATAACCTATCTATTTTAACAAAAATAATTGTGCCAATAGCACTGTACATATTGACTTTTTTATGTTACAATGTAAAGATGTTCTACTTGAGAAGCAACAACAGCATCCTGAAAATGATCGATAAGACTGCAAATATATGAATGGCTGTGGTTATATATATTTCAAGTGGATAGTAACAGTAGTGATATACAATCTGTAATATATTAATTTTGTTTTATTTTAATAGTGATTAATCTATATGCCCACAAAATTATGGTATTGAAATAAAGATTAATTATTATCATATCGATCATTGACTTAAACATAGTAACAGGTGTTTTAATCCAATAGCTATTCAATTTAAATTCATATTTTTTGATGAAACTATAATTATATAAATACAAAACACCTCGAACGAATCAAGTCGAACATGATAATTGTAACAAAGCAATCATAAAACTTTATATAAATAATACATAATGCATGTATGATATAGCTTTGTCAGCTTTTATTACTCGACGATAAACTTGATGGTACATTATAATTACGTGAAATCGATTCATACCCACGCTTATGGAACAAAGTCAAACATTAGAAATTGTTTCAACGAATCAGCAGCCAGTCATTGACTTGCTCTGCCCTTGAGTGTGTACGGTCGATACTATGTGTTATAGGGTAGAGTCAAACTTAACTTACAAACAATATTATTAACATTATATGTTCAAAACTGGATAATACGTAAACTAAGGTACAGTGAAAAATATTTACTTTTTTTTTTAATTATAAGTCCAATTAGTCCAAAAAACTGACTACAATTTTTTGAAACAGCCTTATAGCAGTATATGAAATTAATTGATGTACAATCGAGTCATTTTTATTTTATTTCTTTTGAATTTTGAATCCAAGTTTGTAATGTGCAATAAAGAGTTTATCTATCTATCTATCTATCATCTAGATGTGGACATGGCATGTATAAAAGATGAGTACAAAGTAACCGCACAACATTAATCTAAAATTACAAGATAGTTAGAACAAAAGGTAAATAAAATTACTTACTAACTTAACCTAAGTGTTGTCTAAACTAAGATCTACTTAAAAACATACCGTCCAAATGTTAATTTATGGTGCCCAAAACATTGATGTTGGTAACGGAAGAACCAAGGACCAAAGTGTGTGACCAAGTGGCAGTGCCGCAAAAAAGAAATCCTGACAAATTAGCCTTAGAAAACAACAAAAACATTTGTTTTGCAAAAATATAATCTATTTGAACATCGATTCAAAAAGTTTGTCTTTATTTATATATAACTAATATATAATATATTTCATAAAACTTTTATAGATATATAAGATGTGCATTTCGAACTTGAATCAACAGCTTGGTTTTTTTAATAATTAAATATCACGGGATCAGTTTAGTCACAAGACATTGAATAGACTAGAGATAAAAAACAAATTGAATAATACGTTCAACGCTATACACGTTCTGTGCCTTATTTTCCAATCGGTTTAAGCACTCATTCAGTCTAACAATAATAGGCAGCAAAGTTTAATAGACTCGTGTATATATAATAGATGCTTGGTAGTGTAACGATATCAATTTTAACCCGTATTAGACGATAGCATCAGAATCATTTCCTAACCTTCACCTGCGAGTGGTTCATAACACGCGTGTACGTCACGATTTAACCTTACCGACTTCACTTGTACTGAGCACCCTTCCTGTTGGTACTTTTTACCCCGGTCTCATCGCTTGAGAAATCACCTAGAGAGACCACCGTGTATTTATACCTAGAATCCATTAAGCTTTTTATTTGCTACAGTTACTTTTGAGAAAGTATGACGTTATATTCTAAAAAAATTAGTTTGAGAAATCTTTTATCTTTTTTTTTTATACACCACAAGTTAGCCCTTGACAGCATCTCACCTGATGGTAAGTGGTGATGCGGTCTAAGTCTGTTAGAGGTATGGAAAACCCATACTCCTAATTGGTATCACGTGAGATCGAACCGGAACGCTAAATCGCTTGGTGACACGTCTTTGTCGGTAGGGTGGTAACTATCCACAGCCGAAGCCTCCCACCAGACCAGTATCGAGCCGGGAATTGAACCCAGGACCTCCATCATCATTGAAACAGCGCGCGCGCTGCGTCACGGAGGTGGTAAAATCCAATTATCTATAACCGGTAAGAGATAACAAAATAACGAAATTAATTTATCAAACATATTTTGCTAGAATCATTATATTCGTTCTCGTCCATGGTATCATATGGCTGTCAGGCAGGTATCACTACTAAGCAATAAGTCCGCCTTTAGAAATTCGATCTTTGCACTGCACTTCTTTTATTTCCGCAACATTTTTTGTTCTACAAATATAGATACAATAAATGTAAAAAATAAATAAAAAAAACTGATAATTTCAATTTAAAAATAACATTTTACGTGACAGCAGCATTTTCATATTCAAAATGTCTATTTATAGCAACTACTGACCATTGCAAACCGACATAGAATAATAATCTGGATACAAATGATAAGATTGGATAATTTTAAATTAAATGATAAATTGACGTATTGTTATCACGTAGCTATCAAAATAAGTTTACTTCAAATTTTTGCATAATACATTTAATATAATATGAATCGTGAACGCGAATAAATTTACAAACTCTTGCAACCATTGTCTAGATCGAACGGTAGGTATTACACCACCCAAACTTTACGTAGATTTCACTGATTTGTTGCAGAGATTTTGTCAATGTCAACGTGTTACGTGGGCAATAAACTTCGGCGTAGGGTTGATGCTAGGCGATAAGGAGTAAAATTCACAAATCGCCTTATTTTTCCCATTTAAAGTTATTTAACCAGACGGTAGCCTTTGGCAACTGGGCCACGGTGTGACCTTCGAACATGCTATTAGAAAGGGCTAACTTTGTGTGTACCTAAAAACCATTTGACCAGGGACAAATTAATTTATACATAGGACTTAAAACGCGACTTGAGTTAATAATTATTATACTTTTTCTCGTTCTTTTCATGTAAAATAAGAAGAAAAAATAGAGAGGCTAAATAACATCTAAACCAAAGCGTTATTAAAAGAGAGATTACTTTTTTAGGGACCAAATTAAACAATAAAAGAAAAGGAGTCTACATATTGGATAGAAAGAAGGATTAACTTTGCGGAAGTTTACTGTATATACAATGAATATTAAGCTTAATTTGCTGCAATACGCGTAAAACACATATCTGCAAGGTGCAATTAATAATCTTTATACAACAGACTATACAGATTTTCCAGGCTACGCTCTCAACGCACGTTTCCCTCCGATGACACCAAGGCATCCGCATGAGATCTTGTATTATGTACACGAGATCTCTAGTACATTTTAAATCTGTTCTAATCTTGATGAATTAACTTTAGTTTTATTTATTTATTTATTTACATTTTATAAGATTTGATATGGGTCCCTGACCTGGATTTCATTTATTTATTTATAATTTAAATTAAAAAAAATGGTCTATTTACATTTCAGATAATTTTTTGAGGTAAGCCTCACGAGTTTGACCATCAATACCACGTGCGTTCAATCATCTCCAGTCATCATCATTATCATATCAACCAATAGACGTCCAGTGCTGAACATAGGTCTTTTGTAGGGAGTTCCAAAGTCCACGGTTTTGAGGCGCTTGTTTCCAGTGACTCCCTGCGACTTACACACCACCACATCACCAGTAGTTGCGATTAAAATTTTTAAGCGAATAAAATCATTATATTCGAACTAATTATTTTACTGTTCAGCTATCATCACCTCATTACTATAATCACCCTTTAATACCTTTCTGTTGTACATAGATCACCTTTTTCATAAATGCGAAATGCGGTTAGGTGTACTTTTATGATAACTTTGAAATATTAATGGAAATAACCGGGGTGGACTCTGGGATGTTATTTGGACTCTGTTAATAGATAACCGATCACCAAATATTGTCTTACCCGACACGGGATGTTTTTCGAACTCTTAATTCCAAATTGAATGTGCTAGCCATTAGAAAAACCAACAGGTAGCTAAAAAGGCTACGCACTGCGTGTTAAGAAACACTATTTAAAATTTACAGCCCTAGACGACACAAAGGCCTTTTGTGAAAATGCCCTAGGTCACTAATGGTATATGTACCTTTACGTCATCGCTCATGAATAATGTAGAAGCGTAGGGTTTATAGATTCAAACAAACGGTATGCTGAGGTTTAACAGTAATATTACAAAAACAAATGTTAGTAGGTACTTTGAAAAAAAAAAAGATTCCTGTCCACCAACATTTCGTTACCAGCAATAAAGCAAACTTATTCACTGACTTTAATACTTAATATAGTAAAATGATGACTGTATTCATTTTTGACTAGTATATTTAATTAATTTGATCAGTATTTTATTAGTATTCAATACATAAAAAAATAAATGTACTAGCTGCAACAATTCCGGGTTAAAAAGTAGCCTATGGGATGGTCCAAAATATAAATCTTTGACAAATCTCACACAGATCCGTTCCGCCGTTCTGGCGTGAATGAGCCAGTAATATCCATCCATCTAAACTTTCGCATTTATAATAGGAGTACGATTCAAAACCCCCTTGTTTCGTGTCTAAGCCCCATAAAAATTGTATTTCTAACTTCACAGCAATATATTTCTATTTTGACAAAGGATGCTTAAAATTAGTTAGATAAATGGTTGCCACGAAATAAAAAAATAAAAAAAAACAAATTGTGAGGAAATAAGGTGATACATGTGGTATTAAAATCTAAAATTCTTAGTTTAATGTCATACTTAAAGTAACTGAACGAAAAAAATCCATAAAATTCAAATTATCCCGTGATAAGAGCTCAGTTAATAAGAGCATAGCTCTTAAAGTCTCTTATACAGATACAATCGCCTTGAATTATCGGTTGCAGAACCCCAGCGAGCTTGAATTGACATTTAATTATCTACCAGTACCTACTACTGGAATGAAGTACACGTACTTTGTAAGATACGTACTCGTAATGTATCTCAAAGAACCGGCACAATAAGATAAACGAAGTGGCTTCACTAAACTATCCATTCCCATATAAATAAAAGCTGCTTTTTGAACCATAGAATATAAAAAAAATGCTATAATTTATTCAATAATTTAACATAACAACCATCCTTATAATATGTCCACAATAAGTTCGTTAATTCTTAAAACTATTTATAAGGATATTTTATGTAAAACATCTTAAATAAATGAAAAAACTATACAGCTCTCAGAAAAGTTACTGATGTATTTTCTTATACCTACTACTTAGATGAATCCGGCCACATTTCATCTTGGTTGCTATCAAGTAAACTGTATAATACCCCTTTTACATAGAAATGAGCAATGAGCAAAAATTTCGATACTTTTAAAGGTCGATATTTTTTTTACACTTTCGAATAGCTTCTAAATTATATAGTATTCTTTGTAACGATATTTATATGATTAGGACAGCGAATTCAATGAATAATTCTTCATGTCTTTATAATAAAAATTACTAACTTATATTGGGCTCGTATAGTTTACTTAATTAAATACAACGGGTCATGTGAAACCGCACTATTTGTGGAAGGTGATGAGAATCTTTATTGTGTGCAATACCAACTTATTTATACAGCGTATAAGAGCGATATAAATTTGTTTCGTAACGGGTACATGAGACGCTGCGTGTTGTTAGATAAATGTAACTAGAATATGCCGTTGAAAGTACATTTCAGTACCTTTGAATTATAATGTAGAGCAAACCTAATTCATTTAGTACAGGGAATGGAAATGTTTAATAACTTTATGCTAAGTTAACTGTTCATAGATAGGTTCAGGCCTAGCTATTTTGAAGCTGTAAAGTATTTTTGTGTTAGTTATATCTAAATATTTAACCCCTTAGCTGTCTCTGGCATGTTTGACTCTGGATCACGAGTTACTGGGCTTAATTTTTTGGTGACCCAAAACAATTTATAGCAAAGTCTGTGGCGCGTGCGTAGTAGTATTATAACGTGGAACATACCCGAGTCTGGTCTAGTCTAGTTACAATATTACTGGCAAAAACATTCCACCAAGCTTTGATGCCACGTGGAAACCAATAAGGAAAATAGGTTCAGTCTTAACGCATCGGTGACCGGTCGCTCGTTTGCCCTTAATATTAAAAAAAGAAAAAATTGGTGGGACGGAAATGAGCATTTTTCGCCCAAGTTACTTATTGAGAATATATATGAGAGTTTACATGCAAAGAAAATAATTCTTCTATCCTAGCATTCCTCGATAAATAGTTCTAGTTAAGCTTAGTTAGTCTAAATGGCATTAAATTGCGATAGCCCTTCCCAGAACCGGAGACGTCGATTTCGAAATGTGCATGCAAAATTAATCCTGCCAATAGATATCTAAAGAATTTGTTCGGCGTCGCTTCTCAGATCGATAACTAATAAAACTTTTAACTATTTCTTCATTTGGTTTGAATCATTCAGGAAAACCATCTTCCAACAGGCCGACTGCATAAGCGGCCATATATGAAAACTCATTTAGCCGTAACATCCTCCATCTAAAAAGGTCTTTATTTCTAATGAAATAGAGATTATGAAATCAACTACGTTCCGCGTATAGGCTAACTCATTCATATACCAAGCCTTAAATGGAAGACTAGAAATATTGCCGGCGGTGTAAAACAGCTCCGTAAATGCGGACAGCATCATAAGTTTCATAAAAAGTAATCAGTATTGAGTCAACTCGACATGTTTACTGTATTACACAACATGACCGGTCAGTAATTTATGAAGAATAGCGGATAAATTTAAAGCTTAAGAAGTATTTATCAGGTTAACCAATATTATCGTAAATAAATAAGATTGTGAAAGTGATTAGTTGACTAAGATCTCTAAGTCATGCTTAAAAAATAAAATGAATGATTTTTATACTTAGTTGCTGCACGCGAGACTTTTTAAGACAAGTTTACCAGAAATGGATAAAAAAAGGACGATAAATTAATTTAATCATACAGTATTTACAAAATTTATTATATCATATTACCGATGTAACAAAAATATTTATTATAACAAAAATATTAATAGCATTTTTTGTTTGTCTTTCCGCTTACGCCAGACGTCAAGGATCGCCTAGCTATCTCTGGACCAAAAGTGTCCAACTATCAGCATTGCCCTAAAGCGCGGATATTGGAGCCCCAATAATGAAATACCTTTATTTAGTATCAGGGCTTATAAGGAGAAAAGAAAATCATGATTTAAATGGGAAAATTAAATGGAAATATACTTTATTGCACACCATACAAAAAAGAAGGAACACACACACAGAAAATAATTAATTATCACTAAAGTGCGATCGCTATCAGGCAACCTAGCACAACCAGGGATAAAATATGAAGAAAGGCAAGGTTAGTGTTATAAATAATAAAAGATAAAAAATATAATAGAATATAAAAATATAAAAAACAGAACAGCAATACCAAACTGATTCACTTTTAAGTATTTATTGCATAAATATAACAACGCTTCAAACGGTATACGTCCTATTGTTTTGACTATACATTGATAATTATATCTGAGACCTTTGAATATAGATCATCAAACAGTTAACAATAAACTATTTATTCTAAACTGCGCAGCCAATCATGATCTACATCTCGCGATGAAATTGAAATAGAACCATATCGTACAAGAAGAAACATTTACTTCACAATGCACAACAGAACAATATGGAACGATCTTAATTCGTGACTCTCGATTCCGACAAAATACCCAATATACCTAAGTCCCGGCAATATGTCACGGTACAGGATCAGATAGTATGTTGCGATGGCAGTAACGGTCAACTGCGACATGGGATTTATCGCGCACTGGTCCCGATAATAACTTTGTACTCGATATTGGATCGTGGGTGCGCTGCATAAAGGATTTGTCCACGATGTCTTAAAGTTTCAACTTTGAGGGCTGTAATTGGACTTTAGTGTAGATAACGTCTGAAATTGTTTTAATATTCCCATCTAACTAATTTAAAGACTTTCACACCAATGTGATAAAACGAACTTTTTATTTTGGTTCTCTGTGCGTCAAAACTTCAGATTTCTCATACCATATGTTTTTGTAGCGCCATCAAGGGCTAACTTGTAACTTAACTTGTTGGAAATATCACCTGGTGATGCAGTCTAAGAGTGATAGCGGGCTAACCTGTTAGAGGTATGGCAAACCGATATTCCTGATTGGTTTCTTCGCGACATCGTGCTGCACCGCTACATCACTTGGCGACATGTCTTTGTCGATAGGGTGGTAACTAGCCAGGCCGAAACCTTCCATCAGACCAGACTCGAATCGGGAATTTGTCGATAAGGTGGTAACTAGCCAGGCCGAAGTCTTCCACCTAACCAGACTCGAGCCATGAATCGAACCCAGGACCTCCAACTTTATAATGCGACAACGCACGCACTGCGCCACGGAAGATGCCAAGAATATTTGCATTTGCAATAAATTTTGTACTCCATTTTGAACAGTTCTAAAAAGGAGCCGTCGAAATTTAATAGTGTCACTCCATCAAGTGATATATATCATATAGATGGTAAAAGTTTGTTTTCATTTGACAAATAAACTTTCTTCAATATTAGTTAGTAAAACAACAAAAGGTAATATATCAACGGCATAGCAAATAGATATAAAGGACAATATTTTTATTTCTTAGAAATGTTCCTTCTTTGTAAATACCAATACTAGTACAAAGTAAATAACATTGAATTCTGCAAGTGTTTTTGAACAGTTTAACATCGCCTCACAGGATTATATCTTACAGTCTCGTAAGCAAAATACCGAATGGAGTTTAATATAAGTCCATTTGAACACCACCCAAATATGCTGGGCACACGTTGCCTCTCCTTAAACCGCTTATATCTGCAACAGGCATCTTTATGCAAATAACTACAACGGTAACTAAAAACAATTTTAGGAAAATGTCCGTATCTGGTTTATGTGCAGACTACTTGTTAAGATAACTCATCTTTTTGAGATCTGCATACGGAAATGTCTCGTAACCAGTTGTACGAGTTACAAATGCTGTGTCGTTATAAATTCGAAGTACATTATAGTATTGCATAACAACAACGAGACGTTAGCCAATCGGTATTATATTATAATACGTGAACTTCGTGCAACCTGAAATACATTTGATTATCACCTTCTTTTTCATTACACTCTTGACAGAGTGTGGTCGAGTCGTGGTCATCATGAAGCAATGTCTTTGAGGATGTCAGAGAGATCCCCTACTAACAGCGATGAAAAAAGCACAGTGGTTTAAACTCTTTCAGTTCGATGCACTCTCCTCGAACTTTTCGGATTTGAGTGCGTTTTAATTATTTTAATTGGATATGTTTTTTTGAAATTCGCAAAGTTTACTTTCAGTAATAAAATACTTGAAACTTTCATAACAAATCATAAGGGCTTGGGTAAAATCTTGCGTATAAAAATCTATTGTTATTTTAAATCATTATTATTTTTTCTCGAAGACATAAGAGCCTTCCTGAAACATCAACAAAAAAGGCAATTAACGAAGCAGTCTAAGATGAACTAAGTCTAAGATATGAACAGATTTGGTAAATGGAATAATTTTTAATAGTATTTTTAATTTTATTCGCAAAGAATAGTTCAGGATTATTCAATTGATGTTTTAGTTGAACGCGATAAACTAACGTTGACTGCCTTAAAATTCCATCTAGCCGTCATCGCATCAACACGTTGTGTTTTTGACATGTACAACTGTTAAACTTTGCCGGCAAAGCGTTTACGTAGGCGTGTAAAAGCCCATTAGGGGTAAGGGTCTATACAACTGCCATACCTCTCTTTTAGGATAGCGCGACCTATCTTTGACTCAATCGGTATTCAAAATCCAGAGAGTTTGTTCTCAGGCCTAAAGTGTTCGCTATTTGGTACATGCCTGTAAATAGCTCAATGTACAGCACTAAGGGCAAGAATTACTAAAGTAAGAAGGAAATTCCTATCTATCGAACCTATTATCTCCTCCATACGACCTCCGTGGCGCAATGCGTGCGCCATTGCATTATATAGTTAGAGCTCCTGGGTTCGATTCTCGGCTCAAGTCTGGTCTGGTGGGAGGCTTCGGCCGTGGCTAGTTACCACTCTACCAAAAAGACGCGTCGCCAAACGATTTAGCGTTTCGGCACGATGTCGCTTTGAAACCAATTAGGAGTATTGGTTTACCATACCTCTAACAGGTTACCCCTCTACCATCTTAGACTGCATCATCACTTACCAGCAGATGAGATAGCCGTCTAGGGCTAACTTGTAGTGTGCAAAAAATATATATCTATAACCGATTACTTAGCTATATTATACATGTGTGAAGTGTGAACTTTTAACCAAGCATTATAAAATTGCTTGTTTAAAAAAATACAACGTTACAACGTTTGTGACGTAATACGGTAGTAAAGGCAGTAAACTATAGCCATATAAATTCCATTTCGCTTGAAATTGTTTCAGTGTGGTCTGAGAAGCTATAAATAATACATTGTTTCCATCAATGTCTTTAGCGCTATCAACACTAGTATACGTATCTTTATCATCACTATCACAATCAGTATATTAACAGGCTGGGCAAACGTTTTTTTTTATAAAGTATTAATGCTCCGATGCAGTGCTGGGCTTTAGGGGTAATCATCACGTATATATGATAATAAATACGGGTGACAGACTAACGTGTTCTCTGTGGTCCCGAGGTGGGAAACTCTAATTTCCAAACTCCGGGCTGTTACTGAATATTTAAAAAATAAGCCTTATTAAAATTCTTTGAACTTAAAAACTCAATACTTAAATATTCCAATAACAAGACCAATGAGGCAGTAACCTCATGTTGTTGTTACTATACTAACTAAAAATAATTAAAAATACGCTTACTGCACCAAATTTAAAATTCAAATTCAAAATAATCTTTATTCAAAAAGTCCTTAAAAAGGCACTTTTGACGCGTCAATAATTTACATAGTAGTTATTTCATGGTGATAACTTTATTCGTAAACTTAAAACTAAAGCTATGAGGGTTCCAAACGCGCCCCGGTCTAAGAAGAAGCCCACAACAAACTTAGCCGGGGTTTTTATTTTTTTTTCGTTATCACCATCTCACATAATGAATAAAATGAATAATAAACTATAGTACCTATGGAGATAGAGCAATTCACACCCAAGCTTTTTTATCGTTTATATAATCCTTTAAAGATTTCTTCTTTTCCCATAAGGATGGAAAAT
Source organism: Lasiommata megera (assembly GCA_928268935.1). Lineage (NCBI taxonomy): Eukaryota > Metazoa > Arthropoda > Insecta > Lepidoptera > Nymphalidae > Lasiommata > Lasiommata megera. The sequence continues at coordinate 12,798,694 of OV743315.1, read as the reverse complement.
GTTATATACCCAGCTCTCGTAATCATCGTAAAGTCGAACAATCCACCAATGACCCACTAAGTGTAATACGTACGTAAGTAAAATGTGGAGCTATAAAGAACCGCTCAAAACGTTAGAATGACAGAGTTCCATTGAATAAGGGTCTGATTTGCATATTACCTGGTAGTCCAGTGTGTGTGGTCCTTCGTTACCATGACTACTATCATCGGCGGCTCTTAACTGATGGACACGGCTAATTGTTGTGCCAAAGAGCAAGAAGACACGGTTTTAAATGCCGCTGACCGTTAGCCTTATAAGCTATCTATTTAAAGCGAATTAGCTCCTTGGTAGCGTGAGTCAAGACCTCCTTATCTATGTATAGATTGACATTTATAATTAGTTGAACGTATTTAATCCTTACTAATATTGAAAAGTAAAGTAAGTTTGTAATTGTGGTGACTTCTCTGATGATATAAAAGTTGATATCTTTGGCTCGCTATTTATATTTATATATGTTTGTTTAAAAAAAAAAATATCGCTTGCTTCAACGGTGAAGGAAAACATCGTGAAGAAACCTGCATGCCTGAGAGTTCTCCATAATGTTCTCAAAAGCGTCTGAAGTCTGCCAATCCGCACATGGCTAGCGTGGTGGACTATGGCCAAACTCTTCTCATATTGAGAGGAGACCCTTGCTCTGTAGTCAGCCGGTAATGGGCTGATCATGATGATGATGATGATGATGATGATGATGTTTGTTTTTGAATACTGGCTGGTAAGTGATGATACAGTTTAGTCTAGTCTTAGGTTCGTCGGTTTTGCCTCGATCTCATTTTGAAGTCTCGTCCATTGTTTCCAATTTGCAAATAAGAATAACTTTAAAAACATTAGCATAGGCGCCTTAGGATTAATAAATGTAATATCAGATTTTTTTCCCACGAAAATACAACATTGAAATTTTTATAAATACGGGTAGAAGCCATTCGTAAAGACTAAACTTTTGCCTTAATTTTAGCTTTTCGTAAATAATCACACTCAATATCCGACAGTTTGTAAGTACTACTTCAGCTAAGGAAAGAAAATTGTTTTTAGGAGTGTCAAAATGATTTTCCTTTTACATTTGATTTGATTATTGCGATCGTGCAAAAAGCTAAATAAAAAAGAGTTATCAAAAAATAGACCACTTCCAATATCATCACAGTTTCACTTTCGATCAGATTATTGTTAACTTTAATTAGCCATGTTACCCCCTATGCCATAACTCAAGTGTCAACGCACATTACAATGGAATAAGGCCTCACCTAATTTTGTTTCAAGTTAAATTTAGTGGCTAAATCCGGTCAACTATACGACTGGTTTATAATTAAATCTTGACTTTATGACCCGAATAGTGTAGTATTACTACGAAATCACGCAACGTAGGTTAAAGGCTCGGCGTCAAGAGGCCGGTCCGGTTATGCCAGGCAGTTTGCGCCTAGAACATCTAAGCATAGGTACATGCTTACATGTTCTAGGCGCCAGTAATGAAGTGTAAAAACTTTTTGGTATTCATACCTTCTTGGTCATGCCAATTTTAGAGACCGCGGAGTTAATTGTCAAAAGTGAGTCTTATGCTGTGGAAAAACGATGGCACAATTTATTTGTTAACTCTAGAATTGATAATTGTTTCTTTGCAATTTCTTTAAAATATTACAATTAAATATAATATATATTTTTTTATTATAAAACAAGGTAGCTTTTGACGGCAATCTCACCTGGTGGTACGTGATGCATCATTATTATGATGCAGTCTAAGATGGTAACCTGTAAGCAGTATAGTAAACCCATATTCTTAATAATTGGTTTCTACACCGTGCACCGCTAAATCGCTTGGCGACACGTCTTTTTCAGTATGGTGGTAACTAGCCACGGCCGAAGTCTACCACCAAACCATAATGCGACAGTGGACGCGTTGCACCATTGAAGCTGTGATAACCTAGGGGTAATATCAGCCTCCTAATCAGAGTTCAGGGGTTCGAACCCGGGCACACACCTATAACTTTTAAGAGTTATGTGTTAAGCAATTAAAATATCACTAATGGAAATACAGCAATATAATCTTGAGATAAAAGCATAAATTAAAATTTGTCATCGTCATGGGTCGTGGAGACTTCATACTATTTGTTGGAAAAATAGATGTTTTATATTAGTTACACTAAGACTTCATTTAATGACTATTGTGACACAATAGTAACAGAAGACTTAGGGCCCTGTACGTAAGCGATTTTGTACCGGAACGTTTATGAGCGACTTAACTAGAGTATTCTCATATTATTAACGTGTATAACCTTTTTAGGTCACTACAATTAACTATAGCTAGCTGCTACTAATTAAACCGCTGTTGTTCACGCAAAACACCGGTAGCCCGTGCTGTTAATATATTGTTCAAGTGATTGCCAGTTCGTGTCGAAAAAACTAGATTCTGCTTTAAATGTTAAACTGGGTCAAATCACATCACACCAATCCTACTTATAATATAAATGCGAAAGTTTGTAAGTATCACGTAAAAACTACTAAATCGAGTTTTATGAAACTTTACAATAATATAGCTTATAAATCAGAATAGCACATAAGCTACAATTTATAAAGATTTATTGTGTGAATTGTCCAAAATATGACGATAAGTGTCAAGTAAGTAAGAAAATATCTACCATCTGCGTGATAATTTTAATGTCATAATGTTAGTTTTTTTTCTACGCCACGCTAATATAAGCTACTCGAAATACTTATCCTGCGCAGACGAAGTCGCGGGCGCCAGCCAGTATTATAAATGCGAAAGTTCGTATACAAGGTTGTATATTTGTAACTCCTTCACTCCGGAACTACTGAATCAATTCGGCTGAAATTTTGAACAGAGATAGATTGTATTGTGGCTACTTTTTCTGCCGGTAAAACGCGTGGTTCTCGCGGTAATTTTAAAGATACTGTTTACCATAGCAAACATTCTTCGAAATCTTCTCTTTTGCGAAAGGAAGCGGAAACGGGTACGGGAATAGTAATGATACAGAGATAATCTTCCATTCCAAACGTTTAATTCATAGATTTTTTTAAAAACCGCGACGAATTAATCAACGGCGGATGAAGTCGTAGGCATAAGCTAGTACGACATAAGTTTTATTGTTCTGCATAAACACATGTTCAAAACACTTCGATATCCTCTAAAATATTGAAAGTCCGATAGGGCTTGGCGCAGCATTTATGAATTTCAGAACCTAAACAAACCTTAATTCAAGATGTCTATATAAAAGCTACGAAATGGATCCTTTGCTCCGGATATTTTGTATTAAATTACATCATCAAATGTTGAATAACCGTCGCTTATTCAAAAAATCACATGACTGAATCTTCGCATCGCGAAGATAAATAATTAATCCACATTCGTAACCGTAAATCAAAAGCAAGTCGCAAATGGCGTGAGTGATGCACGTTAATCGGAGAAACTCATACAATTAATTCCAAAGCGTTAATTATATAAAGTGATGGATGTTTTCAGTGCGGTAGTTTTATCAGACGCGGTTACACATATCATCTCTCAACTGCCTGTCAAACTTCACGCTACCGGGTGACCTTTCGCGTTGGTAGGCTTGCATGCGGCGGGTTACATGAATTCGATAACCATTTGATTATAATTGAAATGATTGGACGCTAATAACGCTATCTTTATTAACGACCGCTGCAAAATTCCACTTATGCAGGCGCTTTTTTGATTGAATGATACGTGCTCTTCTTATTTGGGTGAACTTAGGTTATGCCCTAAGCTATTAAATTAATTCTATATATTATTTAGTTAGTAGCGGTGATAGCCTAGTGGTTCGGGCGTCAGCCTCCTAATCAGAGGTCGGCGGTTCGAATCCGGGCACGCACCTCTAGCTTTTCGAGTTATGTGTGTTTTTAAACAATTAAAATATCACTTGCTTCAACGGTGAAGGAAAACATCGTGAGGAAACCTGCAAGCCTGAGAGTTCTCCATAATGTTCTAAAAGCCGTGTGAAGTCTGCCAATCCATACATGGCTAGCGTGGTGGACTATGGCCAAACCCTTCTCATATTGAGAGGAGACCCGTGCTCTGTAGTGAGGTAATGGGTTGATCATGATGATGATGATGATTATTTCGTTTATGACCGATGGACTGATCTACTCGTGACAACGCGCAGCGCAAACCGACCCAAAGTTAAAGGTCGGGCTGAAACTTGGCATCTCTATGCCATATATAAAGTATTCATACTATAGTAGGCATTCGATATTTTTATGAAACTTTGACGCAAATATCCACGAACCACAAACACGCACTCTTTAATTAAAGGGATAAAAAATGTTTTTTTTTTTCAATTATATATTTATTTCAAAATATAATTCGTAATATATTTTAATTTGAGAACTCTAGAGACCCAGCTACCTCTCTGAACAAAATTCTTCAAGATCGGATTGGCTGCTAAGCCATGTTTAGATTACAAATGTTATTTTTTTTAACCCCACAGATACAGTTCCCGTGCCCTTCTCAAGGATATCAGCTACGTCTGTGCCAAATTTTGACATGATCAGTACAAGTTATGAAAAAAATAAATAAAAAACCTAATAACTTTATAAAAACTAAATTGGCACGAAATAAGTGATGCGATATAACGCACCTGTCTTGATATGTATAAGCAAAATTACAAATTGCCTTATTAATATAACATTAACTTCGTATGCATAAATTATCATTATTTTCCTCACATACTTTAGTTATCAAGATAAATGTTTATATATCATTAATTTCTTACGAAGTTTTTTGTTAAGCACCAACAAATTCACGTAATTATAGCGATAACAATATTTCTGTGGGCTTAATTTTTTTTTTAATTTACCGTTGACTGCATTGTTATTTATGGAGCTATTAGCTAAATGGTCAGTTGTCATCCTTACACAATATTGGAAATTAGAAGCAGTTGTATAGTTTGCGGAAATCCATAATATACAATATTTTAAGAGCTTTGTTTGCTGTTACAAGTGAAATTCAGACAAAATATATGCGCTATGCCATCTTCTAAGATACGCTCTCTGTTATAAATTAAATTTTTATTCCTGGCCCAATCTTTGATATATGAACTCGTATGATGAAGCAATATTTCTATCTTCCAAAAACGTTAAACCTGACCAATTTCGCAAGAAATTCTTTAATAATGCAATATCTTAACCGCAGAAATCATTATCTAGGGTTGTCGATTGCATAATACTTTATAATTTAATTTAAATATGTTATATTCTATCCCGTTAATAAAGCAAGAGAAACATATTTTTCAATATCACGAAATTGTCTTAACGAACTAAAATGAGATAAAAAACTCACTTCGGTTGATTATAATAACATCCGTTAAAGTTACATGGATTTTTGATGATGATTAAGATGATGAAAATGATGGTTAAGTTTTAATATTGCATATGCATATTAAAATGATCCAACAGTAGCCACACATTAGATTTTTTCACTCAAAAACAACATTCTAAAGCTTTATGCTCCATGTACTCAATAATCACAATATGGTTGTTATTACATAATTTTTCACCATTTGTGTGTCTCATAACACAGTTATACGTATAATTTTGACTTAAGATCCACAGGTTATCTCAATACAAGACTAACAGCTGCAGCTTGACATCTAACTGTGTCCTTTATTCTATATAGTCTATTAAGAATTGTTATACCGCGATTCGTTGTTCAGTCTCTTTTGTAATATGGCAGAAGGAAACGCAAGAATTAGAGTTGGTGTGCTAATTTGTAGGTAGTGTAGAACCCCCTTGGAGTCTCAGAAAATACCAGAAAATGTAGATTTGGTAGACCCCCTGCTTGGTAGATAGTCGAATAATGGTGATTGGTGCAGACGATGAAGATTAAGTAAATTGAAAAGTAGTTTAAGAACTTTTGGCAACCCTAATCTTACCTGTCATAAACTCTTTTATTTTATCCTCTCAGTGAGCTCAAATGCAATTCGGCCTGTCTGCAGTGAGCGTACAATAAAAAGTCGAGAGCCTCGTGGATACCTGGAACCTCAGGTATATGAAATAGGTTGATAAGGGTTAACGTTTATAATTAGTGCTAGATGAAATCGTTTTAGAATAAATTGTTAAGTCATTAGAACCATCATTTATTATCGAGTCGGACGAGAAAAATTAAAATGGGTTTCTATTTAATTTTCTTTCTTCTTTTTTAACAAGATAATAAAGGTAACAGCAAACGCTGATATAATATATTGTGTAGCATTTAATATAATATAATTACTATTCTAGACCGACTACCAATATCATAAATTAGATAAAGAAATAAAATAATCATGGTATTTAGATACTACATAGCAGATTTATATTTTGAAACTTAAATAAAAAACTTAATAATTGACATAAAGTTTTATTAAGAAAACTGAACGATAAATTAGTAGTGCGGATTTTATTTTTTAGTGAGTATGTCATCCAAATGTCTTCCATCAAGTTGAACACACTGCTCAAAACGGAGCTTTGTGTTCTGTGCTACGCGCTGCAGTAAACTCTGTTCAATTAAGCTGATTTCTCGACTTATATTTTCCTTTAAAGCGACAAGAGATTGGGGATTGTCATTATAAACCCTCTCTTTGAGGTAGTCCCATAAAAAAAAACCCATAGGAGTTAGATCGGGCGATCTCGGTGGCCATGGGATGTCCCCAAAGCGACTGATCAGTTTTTGGGGGAAAATTTTCTGAAGCAAATTCATCGAAGCTCTGGCTGTGTGTGCAGTCGCCCCATCCTGTTGAAACCAAGTGTGCGAAGAGTACGATGGATGAGCTCGTAGGTTTGGTAAAAAGAATTCCGTAATCATGCGTCGATAATTTTCACCATTGACATTCGTCGCCTGGGCTCGAGAATTTTCGAAAAAAAATGGTCCAATTATTCCATGCGTGGATAACGCACACCAAACAGTTACCCTGGGGCAATGCAATGGTTTTTGATGTTTCAAACGAGGGTTGCGGGTTCTTGGCGACCAGTAACGGCAGTTTTGCTTGTTGACGTGGCCGTTTAGGTGAAAATGAGCCTCGTCGCTCCAAAAAATGGGATTCACAGAGCGAAAATGCTCCAACTGGTTTCACAAATTTTTTTCCGTAAATCAAAGTCACTTTCTTTTAGTTCTTGAACGATTTGTATTTTAAAAGGATGGAACTTCAGATCCTTTATCAAAATTTCATGCATAATCGCTCTTGGAAGTCCCAGTGAGGCTGCTCTTTTCCGTATTGAAAGCCGCGGATTTTCACGTAAACTGCTTTCAACCCGTTCAATGGTTTCCGGAGTCCTTGAAGATCGACTGGGCCCTGGCCGTGGGGCATTCATAGCCGAAGCAGTTGCGCGGAATCTCTGCACCCACGAACGAATTAAATTTACACTCGGTCCATCGCGTATTCGCCGAATACCGAACTTTGAACAAAATTGTCGACGAGCAATCACGTAAGAATCATTACTCTTAAAAAACGTCTCCACAGCGAACGCGCGATGCTCACTCGACCACTGCGACATCGTGAATGACAAATCCGCACGATCGATAATTCCAACGGTGCCACCCTCCCCCCGCACCGTTTATTACTTTTTGAAATAATTGTATTTAAAAATATAAATTTGCCACCAGACACCCTTTATATATGTATATAAATAGAGTGAATGAGATGAGAAATTTTGACGACCTCCGTGTACCAGCAGCGCGTACGTTGACGCATAATAAAGCTGGTGGTCCTGGGTTCGATTCCCGGCTTGAGTCTGGTCTGGTGGGAGGCTTCGGCCGTCGCTAGTTACTACCTTATCGAAAAAACGTACAAGAATGCTTTATCACTTGGCGACGCGTTTTTGTCGGTAGAACGATACCAGACCAAACTAGAGACAATGCTGAAATTATAATTTCCCAATTAACCCAGCCGGGGATCGAACCCGGAACCTCCCACTTATAAGAACATTAATTAAAACGGAATTAAAGCACCATAGCACAGTATGTTCTCTTATCATTTACTCTCCGTACTAGTTGGTTAAATTCCACGATCACTCCTAATCAATTAATGTAATTACGAGAACCAAACTGGTACCATTTGTACCTTGTGTCTTGATAACTATTGTTGGGTAAACACTAAACAGCTTTAGTTTAATTAACATGCAACGGTTATCTGGATGCGAACGTAGAACTTTTAATCAGAAAGGGCCGGGCGGAGCCGGGTTATTTGCATAGTTTAACAATTGCCCGCCACGTTGTTAGGGATTTCACATCTAGATATTTGCAACGGGAATGTCAATCGGATACTTAGTGGTCGCAGGACTTAGGTCACAGCGGTTAAGTCGGGATACCTCTTGGGTTCAAATAAGCTTCTTACATTATCTGATTTGAATGGTCTTAAAAAGGCAACACTGTGTGAATAAGAGTTATTGGCTGTGTACGCCATTTCATCTTTGAATCATCATCATCATCATCATCATCATCATCAGCCAACATTAATACACTAATGGACATAGACCTCTTTGAACTCATCTTGTATCTGGCCTTTCGCATCCAGTCGATGCCTGCTAGTTTTCGGAGGTCATCGCTCCACCTGGCCGGAGGCCACACACCGTTTGCCGAGACGTGGTCTCCACTCGAGGACCTTCTGAATCCAACGTCCGTCGGTTCTTCGACAAACGAGACCAGCCCACTGCCACTTCAGCGTCCAAGCCCTTCGAGCTATGTCGGTTATCCTTGTATCATTGAATACGTGAATTTTAAAAACAACTCAATTTTAATGTTATATCCGTTTCATCATCATGATCAACATACCAACCGATAGTTGTACACTGCTGGACATAGGAAGTCGCAAGGTCTATGGTCTTGGGCAAATTCCAGCGGCTTCATGCAATCGTTTGACGTCATCTGTCCAACTAGTTCGTACGATATAGCGCTCGTTTTTCATAAATCCTATGAAAAAAGTTCACTGAAGTAAAAAATTTCAGGGACTTAATATGTTTATTCCTATATTTGCATCAACACTATTTCGAATATACATTGAGTATATACATCATACTATATTGAATAAATGAATGAATTTACTTTTAATTAACACCACAGAAAATAATACAAAAATAGAGCAATAACATAGAAGGTACAATTTAGCGGCTTTATCGCTAAATAGCGAGTTTTTCCAGGCAACAAAGGGCGCAAAAAGAAATGTTATAGATGCTTGGTAGGTGATAATACAAAGAATATACATAATACATACTATACATCAATAACTTAAATGTTTTACTTTGCGCCATTACCATCTCCAATACATAATAACATTCCCCAAGGATTGTCTAAGAAAAACCAACTTTGCATACCAATGTGGACGAAATATTCATGACCAGTTATTTAAAGCTAATTTGAGTGCAATAATGATTATATAAATAAAAAAAGTGGTCGACGTGACGAGCATTTGCGCTCTATCCCGAAAATCCAAATTTTATTTTTAATGCGAGAATGACTTCGTTAGTTTGCCGCAAACACAGTTACAATTATAGTATAAGTAGAAAAATAAATATTATCGTCATTCTCAGTCCATTAATATTCCATTGATGGGCAAAGGTCTCCTATCTCACGGCAGAGAAGGCTCAAGATCGAAAAAGGATTTAAGCATTTGCATTGTAGGTATATCAAAAACTAGCGAGGTTTCACGATTCTACGACCAACGGCACTAAAGCTCTCAGATGTTAGCCTCTAAAGCTATCAGATCCACTGTCAGATATCACTTACCAAACACCCTATAAAGATAACCGATAGTCGAAGGCGTGTGGTCAAAACGTCCGGATCGTAAACTTGAACTCCCGGCGGTCGACTTGTCACACGTTTTTACGGCCACGTAGGTATTTTATACGGTTGGCATTGCACATTATATAAAAACCCTTACATACCTTTTTACACAAACAGTCATAAATAATATTTACACAACATTATAAATGCGAAACTGTGTTTTCGTTTCTTTTTCACCCATGTTTAGTATAGCCATTGCACAAATGTTCTTTAGGGAGATGGTAATAGAAAACATTTTTAATGGAATCTTTTAACGTGATTTTCACCTCAATCAAAACGTCGGTTATATTAAAATATTTAGCATATATTAAGGACCGATGAAAATGCAATGATTTAAATAGGTGGTTCCATTAACATATTCATTTTAATAAATAATTATTAAAGAATGTAAACGAGCTAGTTCCTGTCAAATATAGGTACCTCTTAAATTCTACTGCCTAAATGGTAAGGTAAGAATAGCACGTACTTGTCATTAACATTAAAAAAAACCTGAAGGTAGTGAAGAATTAATCATGCTATTCAATTTGAGCATTGAAATTCTCATTTTTTATTAAAAAATATTAAAAAAAAATACAGAATTTATTCGCTATTCTTCTTATTTGCAACTTTCATAATACACTCATATTCTATTAAGATAGTTTTGAGATAGCCGAGATTTTGAGATAATTTAATATTATCTTTGTTGAAAAGTTTATTTCTCAGCATAATAATGTAAACAATGTTACGTTTTTAGGCTCAACATGTACAAACGATAAGTATAGTTAGTTGTTCGTTAAGTTTTTACGCAACCTGTCGCCGCTTTTAAATAATGCGATAAACCGGTTCGGTACACTTTTTTCAATTATTCCATTCATTGGTTCAAGTTCGAAATTCCTGTGTTGTTTTATGTTCTTTTATCGCGGTCTTAAAATCACCGGATGTTGACGGTCTTGGTTAAGGTCATTCTTGTTCGTTTTATTTTTAACCATTTTTATTAAATCAGCATATTATACATATTCAATTGAACGGCCAATGAATATAAATCAGAATACAAATCACTCTATTTCCTATAAATGTAGCAGTATATTTTATGGAAAAAAAACAGGATTAACTTTATAATGATATGTTTATGAAATATTTGAATTATATACTTTTGCAAAAATAGGTTTCTGTTTCTGCCACTTTAAATTTTAGGCTTTAGCCTCTTTACTTATATAACCTTTTGTCTTTTTCATTTAAATCCCGAATAATTGATGATTGAATGAAATAAAGCTGCGTCTATCTGATCAAAAGCAATAACAAATAAATATAGCATATCTAGATTTATAAAAGAAAAGAATGACAGAAATATTTTTGTGAATTCATTTAAGTATTTAGTAAAAAAAGTTATATCAACAAAGTAAAAACGCGTAAAGGATGTGTCGATTATTAAAATTTATTACTCCTCAAACTGATGCATATTATTATGAGCGGTCAACGGTTTTATCTACCCATCAGTGGACGGTTTAATTAATTTTCGCCTATCAACTTTAATAACAATTGTGGAATGCAATCATCTTCATAATAATTATTTTGTACGCATCAATACCTACCGCACAAATACATTAAACCGTGTGGCCGCAAACATATTTTACCATATCGAATTTCGAAAAAGGCGTGAATCAGAATCCATGAGAGTTTTTTGATTTCCGGGTTGATGACATTCATGATAAAATGTAGTTATCATCATGATCCTTTTTATGTTCCTCTGTAAAGCTACTAGGGTTCCAAACGACCCTAATTGGTTTTTACGTGGCATCGTATTGGAACGCTAAATCGTTTTGCGTAGGTTACTTGGTAACCAATGCCTAAGCCTCCCAGACGTCAAAAAAAACATATATGGCCAAATTTCCAATGCCCACTACTGCGCCAGGGTGGTCGTCAAGTATTGTTCATAAAAACGTTTTTGATTCAATTTCTCCACATTTTATCGCTGGAAGTGCTGTCAATCAAACTGAATTAGAACCGAAAATCCTCGCAGCTAAATTAGTAACAGTCTTTTTTCTCGGTCTTTTATGAAATGAACAGTCACGCTTTATCTTTCGTAAAATTAGGTGTCAATCTGTGGTATAGATTTTCAGTGATACAAAATGTGTGCCCATAAAGAACTCACATAATATGTGTCCCAACCTGTTGTGTTTCCTATCGTAGAGTTTTGTTTTTATGACAAAAACTATAGAGTATATAAGTAGAATATTTAACCCCTATAGATATCATTTGGAGATTGTTTCTATAGTCTATATGCCAGTTCTGTTGTTCATCTTATATCACACTAATGTAATAAATGTGAATTTTTGAATATGTGTATATGTGTATATGTGTATATGTGTATATGTGTATATGTTTATTATGAAGGGACTACTGAAGCAATTTGGTTAAAATTTTAATTGAGATGTATTACACCCTGAATTAATACATAGGCTACTTTTATTTAACTCCGATGAGCAAACTATATATTTTTTTTTAAATTGCAAACTAGCTCAATGTTAAATTTATATGTTGGGAAAACCAGTGTAAACGGGAATAACAGGAATGAGACATGGGATAATTACAAACGTTGCTTATTCCACTGGTGTTAAAAACAAACCAAAAAAAATATATAACTTAGTTTATTTATATGACATACGTGACAAGTAACATTTGGTTATTTGGTTCATTAAATACGAGAACAATAAATAGATGAGACTACGTAATGCAATCATCTTGGAGCATTTTAAAACATCTCATTTTAATGAGGCTTATCTTAATTTAATTACCGTAAATGTACGCACCCAGTAAACAAACATGAAAAAACAATTAAACTCCAAAGATAGAATCACATTAAGCAGCATTAAAGTGAGTTCATTACTCCAGTCTCATTGTGTAGTTGACAAACGTGAGTCTTTCGAGTAAGTTCTATTCAAGTTTCGCTATCGTACAGATGGCGTTGATCAAGCGTCATTATTTGACGCATTTGTAATTACCCATACCCCAGAGAAGTTTCGATTTTAAAATCCTCAACAGCTCGAATATTAAGGACTGGACTAAATCGTAAGGGCTTTATATCAATCTGTTAGACAATTTTTGTTTGTAATTTACCCCTAATTGTACATAAGCTTGACATTTAGTAGGCGGGAGGATGTGAATTCATATACATCCCCAACATTCGGTTTTTTTATATGAATTAAAATTACAAATCCATCTCAAATGTCATGCAGGGACTGCACTGTTGACACCCTACACTTCAACTTTAGTGAGATAGGAACATATAGATAATCTCCGTTTTTGTTCAACTGCAAGTTGGCTCTTGACTGCAAGGTTTTTACCTGGTCATAAGCGAAGATGGTAGCGAGCAAATCTGTTTGGGATAAGGCAAACATATGAAGTCCATACACCTAATCGGTTTCTACCACAAGTACTTAATAGTTACGGCTAAGCAAGACATAAGAACGCTAAATCTCTTGGCGGCACCATGGCGGCGGTCTTAGTCCATAGGGTGGTTAATAGTCACTGCTAAACAAGAGATAGTCTATAATAGACTATAGTTGATTGCAACTCAAGCTGGCGCTTGGGTTGATTAACGCACAAATTACAATACTGTATATTTCTCTCACTGTGGAAAGCGTGTGAGTAGCTGTAACTCCATGTGCGTATGTGACGTGGGCGAACGATGTATAGGGCACAATATGGCGGCAATGTAATGTGAAGCCAGATTTATTTCGTTCCTAGGCTGTAACTCAGGCCAATACGTGACCGATGCTCACGCCTACTCGGACTAATATTTCTTAAGAGTGAACATATAGACAGCGTATTCCAATAAGCATCTGTTACTTCAGTACCTCACGCCGACCAAATACCACGAAAAAGCAATCAACGAGTTTCTAACTTGTGTACTTACTCACCGACTCGATGATCTGGTACTTCGCATTTTTGACTATGATCACGTTCTCAAATCGATGTGCAAGTTCAGCGAAAAATTTGCTACATATCGGGTTTTCTATAAAAAAATAGTATCAGGATTATTATTTAACCCACAAATACGGAAACAGGTAAGGTTTTCCACATGGGATTTTTGAATGTCCACTTAAAGGATATAGAATGTATAGCTACCAAGCCTGTAACTTATAGGCTATAAATGCTTTTAATGTCTTAGTATAATTCATGTAACGGAGTATGAATACCAGTAATTCTAGGCTCATGAATTCACGAGGAACCTCTGGAGTAATACGAGTAATATTGGGTGATAGGCTAGCATGGTATGGTCAGAGGGAAGAAAGTGATGTCATCAAAGAATGTTATATATGAACGTGGAAGGCAAATGAGTAGAGGAAGACCAAAGAAGAGATGGATGGATTGTGTAAAAGAGGATATCTAAAGGTGCTGATAGAAGTGAGTGGAAGAAAATTGTTGTGTCGACCCCACATAATGTGGGATAAGGGTAAGAAAAAAGAAAAAAGAAGATAAAAGCATTTTTGTTATCCAAAAAGTAGGACACTCGTTGAAAACTATATATTCGTAAATCATAATAACCCACGTACACTCAACACTACTCACACGCAAACCTTTTCGCATGAACATGAAAGAAAGCATTTATGTTTCTTATTAACGAGATGCTAAACAGTTGGGATGCAAGCGTAACGCCCACGATACCCGTTCACGCCTCTATAATTTGCGCTCGAAATTATATCATAGAGAAATGGTAGCGATTTTCACATACACTACCGGGGTCATATAAGACCACTACTAATGGTTAAAGGTCGCTTCAAAGGTCAGATCCTGTTCAGCCCACTTTCTACAGCTCTGGTTTTAATCTGGTGCAACAGCCGCTGGCCATTTGAAATGTCGAGTGTGTTTTTTTTTGTTCTCCCTGAATAAAGTGACTTGGATAGATTCAACTTATTTTTCTTATACAATACTAGTTCATTTTTATAACACAGTTTACTGACAAAGATAAAAATAAAGCATTTTTAGTAAATATATTAATTTGTTGGAATACTACGTCTTTGATCTAATAGTTGGCATGTTCTACTACGAATTATAAGGTTGTGGTTACGTATACTCAGGTAGTGCCAAATATTGGAGGGTTGTGGTAGTGTGACAGAGATATATTATCACGTTTGACAGAGATCACGTTAAGTCGTCATGGTCCGGGTAATTTTTTCCAAAATGACTTGATAATAATTATTCATCATTTGGTTGATTATAATGATTTAAATCATTGAGTTATAATCATAAATTAATTAATAAATTATGACACCAAAACCTTTTACTTTATTGTATTGACAGAGGACTTTCATTGATCAACAATGGAACATTAATATACAGAAAATTATGAGTATGTTGAAACGATTTACAAATATAAAAATAAAAAAGAAATTGTAAAACAATGTTGATGAACGCAAAACTCAAGACTGATTAGACCAATTGGCAGTTTTTTTCAATATTCTTTGAACTTCTGAAGGTTCTTATAAAGGAAAGTATTTGAAAACCACCTCTGGAAAAGTCGTATGTATCTAGTTTATAATAAAAACGTAAATTGTACCCAGTAGGTTTTATGTACAAAACGTCCCATAACATCCGTTACCTTTAGTAATTAAATTTATTAGGTAGAACTCCAAGTTGATAATATAATCAGATGTAAATGCACCAATAAAATCATTTAGCTTACGTTTTAATTACAGTTATTTACTATCAATTATTTCTGAATCTTAATAAACAAATACTTCTATACGTGTGTATGTCCCTAAACTCCCTAAATGGCTGTTTTTTTTTTGTTTTGTGTTATGTTGAACCGGATGCCTGGATGGTTTAGAATCACAGCTATAATAAAAAAGGCATTCACTAAGAACAGATCTTTGTAAATTCATCCCCATTAGGTAAGGTAGCAAAATCATCATCATCATCATCATGATCAAACATTTACTTTATATAATGATAGCGATAGATAGATAGGGAATAGCATCCGCTTTTCCCTTAACTAACTTTGGCTTTTAAAAGAGGTTCGCGGATTGCATATAAATTTGTGTTAAAAAAATGTGAGTAGTACCCTCTTTATTTTATATTCAACCAAAGTAATAATTAACACAATATTTCATGATCAACCCATTGCCGGCTCACTACAGAGCACGGGTCTTCTCTCAATTTGAGAAGGATTTGGTCATAGTCCACCACGTTGGCCATGTGCGGATTGGCAGACTTCACACGCCCTTGAGAACGTTACAGAGAACTCTCATGCGTGCAGGTTTCCTCACGATGTTTTCCTTCACCGTTGAAGCAAGGACATTTTAATTGTTTAAAAACGAACATAACTCGAAAAGTTAGAGATGTGTGCCCGGGATCGAACCCCCGACCTCTGATAAGGAAACGGACGTCCTAACCACTGGACTATCATAGCTTGGGTAGCCAAATAAGGGGATTCAAATGTCACTTTAAAGTTAAAAAAGCCTCTGGCAAGTTAATAATTTTGTTATATGTATAAAGCATTTAGAAGCAATACTTCAAACATATTAAGCACAACGTAATATAACGATTATATTGTTAATAATATCAAAGAATAAAAAACAAAGTTACAAGATAATAAAAGGCATCCCACATAACAGTGAAGGTTCTATTAACTGCGCAATGTTGAACGTATAGCTAAAATTCAACGAAGCACCCCAGGTTCTCTGGGAATGCATGGTCTACAATTTTACGGCATTGATTACCTGATAGACACTCTATGAGAAACCCTGAAGCGCAGCGGGTCCACACATAATATCATAAGTGGATAGCGACGTTTAAGGACCGCGATCCAACTACAGGCAACTATTGCGTTGGACGCCTTAAATGGTTGACTTTTTGTTACAATGAATTTCATACAAGTTAAAACTTTCTACTGTGAACGATTACGCCTCCGCTATTATCTCGGTTGTGTCATTCTGGAAATTACTTCATAAAAGGGAAATAAATGCAGTCATCTCTGATCTGACCTCAATATTAAATTCTTGCGCGCTGTTTGTACAGATAACTTCTGCACATATATTGCTAATCTTATACAGTAAGTATAATACAACGAAGTACTGAGTCACAGTTGGATATGGGCATTTCTCAACGAGGGCCACCTGGTCTCAAGCTTTGATAATCATTTCACATCCCATCGCCATCATATTAATATTGTTCCGCACTATACTTATATGCATTTACTCTTCGGTATGCCATATAACAGCCAAGTTATCCTTCTTATTTAAATCCTTATACATGGATATATGTATATGGATTTCAGCATTTAATACTATACAAAAACCGCTCCCATAACCCTATCCATAACTCATTGAGTAACTTTATCTTTCAAATCAGCATCTTCACAGCGTCCTAAGTGATAATGAGTAGGTTCCATAATACGATAATAGGATAGGAAATGAATCGAGTTGAGACAGCTGGGGGTTTCTTCTTGCTGTCGGAGACTCTCAACGAGACTGCAGTGCACCTATTTTATATAAGGTATTTTGATCTAATTCGCGGAAAATCAATATAATTCTAATAATTAATTGTAAACTATTTAATGAATTAAATAAAAAAAAAATTACACTCATTAAAACGCTAGTTGATAGAATAAAAGCTCTGAAAATTAAGCTATTATATGTAATAAAAATAGCCAAAAACTTTTATAATTGACCCACTTTACAACAATTGATGCAATAGTACACAATGTTAAGACTTATTTAAATTCATGTAATTCAAAACTAAAATGTTATATTCATATATGTTATAAGCTAATTTAAACTAATTTAAATTACTTGCATGCGGTGGTTACCTGTGAGTGGCTAAGCATTTTTGTGCTCTACCACAGTGCAAGGTACCTCACTCATGTAAAATGTTGGCTGTTGACGAACCAAATAAATGAAATACCTATATATTTAGATATATAAATGTTGAGGGAAGTTATAAATAAAAAACCTTATAATATAACAGTGTCATAATCTGTTATGCAACTAAGCAGCGCTGAGTATGTTGTGTATTTTAGTCGTTGCCTGCATTTGGCGGAAAGCAAACATTTGTAGAGCAATGACCGTGTATATAAACGTAAGTAATGACCAAACACAGTAAGACAGGAACCAGAGGTTGCGTGGACTTGTTCAGTTTAGAACTAGATTTTCGAAAGCGGTCTACAAAAAAACTATTTCAGCAACAATAGGATTTTATTTTAACTAAAATCATCAGTTATTGACGGCCTCCGTGGCGCAGCGCGCGCGCTGTTGCATTATAAAGTTGGAGGTCCTGGGTTCGATTCCCGGCTCGAGTCTGGTCTGGTGGGGAGGCTTCGGCCGTGCTTAGTTACACTAGCCCCCCCCCCCCTCTGTACCGACAAAGACGTGTCGCTAAGTGAAATAGCGTTCCGGCACGATGTTGCGTGGAAACCAATTAGGAGTGTGGATCTACCATACCCCTAACAGGTTAACCCGCTACCATCCTAGACTGCGTCGTCACTTACCACCAGGTGTGATATCTGTAAAAAAGTTGTACATGACATTTTGAAAGACATCTTCGATAAAGACGTGCAGTGATTTGCACCTATGGATTAAGGGAATAGGGTTTAAAATGACAAACTAATAACAGTTTTGCATGCTTATGCTTCATCACTTACCAACAGGCGATATTTCAGTCAAATATATTTCATTTCATAGTACTGTCCTGTTATCAAAAATCTTAATTAAAAATCGTGGTAATGCGACTATTTTGATGGTACTATCGTTCTTAAATCCATCTGACGACCTTCGTGGCGCAGCGCGTGCGTGGTTGCATTATAGTTGGAGGTCCTGGCAAGTTACCACTCTATCGACAAAGACGTGTCAAGCAATTTAGCGTTACGGCACAATATCGCGTACAAACCAATTGGGCTACCATACCATTAACAAGTTAATCAGGTAAGATTGCAGTCAAAGGGTTGTAGTGTATAAAAAAAATGAAATTTCTTATCTATTTGACGATTGACAGCATATATACAAACCGCATATATGACTAGGCAGCGATAATTGAAATCGGTTTTGCATTATCTCTACTTAGTCATACCATCTTTTAAGTAAATAATAATTAATGACGCGTTTAGAGTTAATAAGAGGTTTCGGATTTCCTATCTGGGTGTTTAGTAAAACACCCAAATAGGAAATCGGACCCAGATAGAATTTCTCAATTGATAAAATCGAATAGATGGTAACTTAGCAATGAAGATATATCTTATACATGTTTATAGCTCTTCCGACATGTAAAGACTGCGTTATCGAATTAAGTGGATCGGTTTTAATTAATCAGTTAATTAAATGGATTCTATTCAAATCGCTTCCTGTTTGCACTTGTCTGTTTGTTTATAGCGATCTATATTATTTACATAAAACATTCCCATTTACACAAATCTTAACTGCATTTTCGTAAATTGGTTTCATAATATCCGTAACTTTAAGATGTTTATTTTTGTCATAAACGCCTATTTATTGATTATTTTAGCAGTGTACTTTAGTTAAATACTCATTAGAAATATAATTTACCTGCGAATTGTGGGAATGGATATGAATTTGATGAACTTTCATAAAAAAACTCAGTTTCAGGCTGGGATATATACTTGGCGGGTCGATAAACACATTAGGATTTCACGTGGTTACATATTTATTTAAATATAACATACCTATAATTATTACTTATATGGTGTAAAAAAGGTACATATCGTCCAGCCTCGTCTCTATGTTATATATATTTTTTTTCATGGGTAAATCCTCATGGATACCTCTAACCATGCTAGACAACATCATCACGTACCACCAGGTGAGATAGCCGCCAAGGCTTAACTAGTAGTGTATAAAAAAAATGAGCCGATCTAACGAAAGTGATTACAGACTTACTTATAAAGACAGTTCACACGCCATCGCCACCGCAACCTAATAAGACCTATTACACATTGCAATGCCAGCAACATTATATTAGCGTCGATTTCACAGTGGGACAAATAATAGCATATTACGGGAATGTCCCACGCGCATTAATTTATGCACTAGTGCTTCCAAACATAATATTGTATAATATTATATTGTTTGAGTCAATTAGGCTCACTAGGGTTTCCGTAACAAATATATGTAACTTATATACGTAATAAGTGAATAGTTGAATGGAAAGATAGCTTCCAAAAGTAACCGTAGATTCTGAATTCATACAAGGGCTTTATACAATATTAAACTTATTAAACTGTTCAACAATGCTAATGATAAACGTAGCTTAATTTGTATCTATCATAGGATAATAAGACAAATCGAATCTGCGAACAACTGAAGGCTATTTGCAAATGAAAGAATAATTAGCAACTCAAATAGAATTCCTTTCTTAAGTTTGTTACTAAAATCCATAGTTCCAAGTGTGTCAACTTCAGCCTGTCAAAAGTTAAGATTTTATTTAATTGGGTTGATTGCGGCTAATTAAACATGGTCCTATTTTCTTATTTTCTACTTCCCAAGTTACATAACTGCTTAAAAAGAATTGTATTCTATCATTTTCATTACAGATTAATTTTGAATGAATGTTTTGACGTTAAATTTCACCATATAATGTTGTAAAAGCTAATATTACTTAAATTCTGAAATATATTGTTTTTGATACATCAGAAAAAGGTTAAAAAAAGGATATGTATATGATAAGAATGGAGGCAAAAGAGTCAACTAAAAGTTTAAAGAGGTTTGATAATTGTTTATATCTAAAAAAATATGCCATACAAAAAAAAATTTACCAAGTCGCTCATCAGTTTTCTCCACGTATCTTTACAAAATGGTATAAGTAAAACTTCGCGATACTTCGTTAACAAACACAGCTACCGGCAGTGTACTTGCAATAAACATGAAGTACCTAAAGGTCATAAAACTCTTACACATGCGTACTAACGGTTCAGGGGCGGATCTATTGGGGGATTTATCGGACCCCTTCAGTTTTGTGGACTATTTAGTGGTATTGTGATAAACATAAACGCGTACTATCTCAAATTACACCAAATAGCTATTATTACAATTATGATGAACCCGATACTTCATTGAGAAATATTTTAGCGTTTAGTGAGCTGCCCCATTGAAACATAAGGGGTTTTAAAAGGGCCATTGAATATATCTGTTAGCAACTAGCAACAGGTGATAAGTAATAGGTGATATACAGTTAAAGGCTAACTCCTAGAGAAATTATTAAAAAAATATATATTGGAGGCTGTCCTAAAAATATATTCGAGCTGTCCTCGCGTACATCACAACCCACCCTGAATTAAAGCTGGATCCGCACTCGTAACGCGTCTTATTGAGGAAAGCTGCTTGCCTTCGGCCGGCTGCACACGATCTCATAGTCCGTGCGTAAATACCAAATGTTTATACGCCTACATCGTATGCACGCAATACTGATTCTTATCGCCATATATTTAAAGGGTAATTCGTTTTAAGAATGCGTGCAGAATCGTGACGTCTAGTGGATTCTCAGAGCGGTAGTGGAATAAATAGAACACTCTGCAATATAGTAGACTAGTGGCAAGTTACGTAAGTAAGGAAGTTCACATCAAACTAACTTTCACTATTGTTTCAATTTAAAAATAACAGCGCAAAATTAACAAGGAAGTTGCAATTTACTTATTACTTAACTTTAATAATATTTAGGCACCCATTGTATACCTCTAGTATTTACTTTGGATGATTCATCTATTCGACGCGTAAGTCTGAGATTTTATCTTAATATCCCAGGTTCACAACCTCAGGCAAATCTGTGCTGATATCATTATTAAAGCAACGTTGCCATGCCACTATAAGTTAAAAACAAAATTTAGTTTGTACGAACGTTTTGAAATCGTTTGGCCAAACAAACACCGCTTTTTTGTCGAGGCACTGTGGTGTTGTAATTGGGTGAGATTTTATTTTTAATTTATAGACTGAAGTACATCTTGCAAAAGTTATTTTACAAGAATAAGAACAAATATCTAAGTTGATATTATTAATGAAATTCATTACGGATAAACCTATTGTGAAGTAATTACAAAGGCATTAAGAGCAAGGATATAATTAATATTTGACGACCTCCGTGGCGCAGTGCGTCATTTTAAAAAAAGTTGGAGGTCCTGGGTTCGATTCCCAGCTCGAGTCTGGTCTGGTGGGAGGCCTCGGCTGTGGCTAGTTACCACCCTACCGCCGAAGACGTGTCGCCAAGCGATTTAGCATTTCGGCACGATGTCGCGTAGAAACCAACTAGGAGCGTGGGTTTACCATACTTCTAACAGGTTAGCCCGCTACCATCCTAGACAGCATCATCACTTACCACCAAGTGAGATAGCCGTCAAGGGCTGACTTGTAGTGTATAAAAAAAAATCCATATGTCTTTGGGGCCTACATAATAAACCTTTAGCCTGTAACACAATAAAGGCGATTTTTACGCGTTTGTCTACCAAATTAATGGACCGATCTTGATATGATTTTTTCTCTTTGATTACTGATGATTGAGATGGTCATAGCTGGAATATATGAAGATCACTTTCTTGAAATTATAAACAAATTAATCAGGTACTGAATGAGTTCAGTGAGTTTCAGTGACATGTTCACCTTAAGATGTATGGTATTATGAAGTAGTCTACAGGATACCTAATTAACATCATATACGAGTATAGTAAACTAGACAATGTCAGTTGTCGCTTATTTTTTAAAATAGAATACTTAATCTAAATTTCATTTCATATCATTCATCACCAGCCCGGTACAAAGCCCGTTTCTCCTCTCAGGCAGGAAAACGATAGCCAAGTTCGAACTTCACACGCTTTAGAGAACGTTATAAGAACTCTCAGGCATGTAGGTTTCATTTAAAGCTAGTGATGTTAACTCAAGTAACTCCGAAGACTAAATGCGTGCTTGGAATCGAACCCAGCCACCCTACCCCCGGAAAGAGAGGCTTTCATTTTACCCACTTGGCTACTACCGCTTCTTTGTATTGTATTAGGATCTCATAAAAAAACATAGTTCTCCACTTCATAACGAATTCCGTATTGAATATAGTGATAAGTAATTTTCAATTTCATGTTTCTAGCTTTTCAACTTTGAACATTGCTTTGATGCAATATTTAGTAGAGGCATCTTTTCCAAGAGTACGTAATTTTTAACTGTTTTCTAAAGAATATATAATATTTTTGTTTAATATTCCTTTGAATTACCTCCCGATCGTCAAGGTTACGTCGCATCCGTTCATTGAATTCCTGTATTCTTTAGAATACCATAAATTATTTATTCACTTTAAGAATTTCAATGAGCCAAGATACATAATATACATAGTTATTTATCGAAGCATTATTTCTGAGTTTAACTGCGCTTAATGCTCTCTTAAATGCTTTTATTTCATACGCTAAATTATTGTCTGCCTTAAAACTCGCAATAAATTGATGTCCACTTTGATTGATCAATGACTTCTGTACGGACAATGGGAATACAAATAAACAGTTATACCATTAGTATTTATTTTAGTTTTACATGGCAAGGAATATAAACAACTATTTTGTATGAATTTTAGATTTTTCAAGAAGAGTGTACATAGTAAGAAGTCGAAAAAACTTTGGATTAAATAGCAGTACAGAGATTGTACTATCTATTATAACCTTCTTTGATCTATTTGGCTCCTGGTATTTAACCAAGGTCTGCATAGTTTTAAAGACAAACCACATTTGACAGATTATCATTTATTGCACTATGAAACCTTGGCGTATTATATTTAGAATAATTTATACAGAAATAGTACTTAACGATTTGTGTAGCATGTATTTAGTAATATCACCTACTTTGTATGACGATTATATTCTAATAAGTAATAATAGTGCTGGTGATTCAGAACTTAAGCGAATCCTTAAGAAAGGCGTTCAGGCCAGAGTCCAGCAATCGTAAGACTCTGGATAAACGGTCGTGATTGGTCGAACGCGGGACGCCGCAAACTTGAACGCTCTAGCGACACTGGTTGGAATCTGGCCATGCACTAGCACATCAGAAATCTTCATTTATTTGGTTATATCATAATTATTTACTCGTATTTGTAACTTGATATAGCTTTAAATTGGAGCATAGTCGTATGTATAATGTATGGTATGGTGATAAGCAAAGTATACTTTTTATCTCAGAAAGATCTAATACCAGCTTAAAAGATAGTGAAAAAATTCAACAACAAGATTGCCTGCATTTGTAAATGTACATATGGTAACATTTAGTCCGTCGACAAAGATGTGTCGCCAAGCGATTTAGCGTTCCGGCATCCGGATCTCGCGTAGAAACCGATTAGGGGTATGGTAAGCCCATACCTCTAATAACAGGTTAGCTCGCTACCATCTTAGACTGCATCATTACTTACCATCAGGTGAGATTGACGTCAAGGGCTAACTTGAAGTGGATAAAAAAAGTAGTTTAGTGGAATTTAAATACAATATTAAATCATAACTTAAGTGTTAAACACGTGCCTTACAAAAACCCGTACGTTTCAAATTAAACAAAACACAGACAATTTATTATCTAAAGAACCCAAAACTTCCACTTCGTTATCTATATTGCGGCATATCGTTTAAATAACCAGAAAATTAGTTACGATCAAGCGGCCAAGCTTTATTGGTAAAACTCGTATTTATTTCCTTTCCGAATGTTAATAAAATAGAATCGTGGCAATCGAATAAGTTGTAACTTGTAAATCGATTAATAATTTTGTGGAAAGGTAACCTGATCTTACTGTTTTCTTGTCGGCGATAAATTAGCTATAGACAATTGTATAACGACAGCCGGTCATAATGATCTTATTTAATTCGTAAGGTTAGAACTCGTCAACGTTTATGAAACTATGTTATTTATCATAATACTAATCGCGTTCCTTAGGTATGCTTAACTCCCCTCCTGCTCTTATTTTAATTTTTTATATCATTATCATCTTGATCAATCGATTGCCGGCTCACTACAGAGCCCGGTTCTCCTCTCAATATGAGAAGGGTTTGGCCCATAGTCCACCACGCTGGCCATGTGCGGATTGTCAGACTTCACACGCCTTTGAGAACGTTATAGAGAACTCTCAGGCGTGCAGGTTTCCTCACGATGTTTTCCTTCACCGTTGAAGCAAGTGATATTTTAATTGCTTAAAAACGCACATAACTCTGAAAAGTGAGAGGTGCGTGCCCGGGTTTGAACCCCCGACCCCTGATTAGGAGGCAGACGCCCTAACCACTAGGCTATAACACAGCTTAATTTTTAAATTTTTTACTTTACCCTAAACTATACGTATAACTACTTAAGAGGGCAAAATTTACCTACATTGAATTGTCTTGACAGTAAACTACAAACTTTGTTATAGTCAATACTTTTTACCTAATAATTATGATTACAAAGGAGTATTGGACATACTCCTTCATTCACAATTCAAAATTTCAAAATTCAAAATAATCTTTATTCAAATTCACTTTTAAAAGACTATAAATTTATGCATCAAGAAGCTGATGATAACAACATCTGTGAACTGAAACTAAAGCTAAAGACATAGAAGCCATAACAAACGCATTTTATTTAAGCTTTTTTTATTTACATTTACGTAACCCTTTATAATATAAAAGGGCTTTTGTTTGGTTAAACCTACCTACCTAATATGATCTTAAAGGCGTGACATGAACCCGGGCATCCATTGTTGCAATAATGGATTAATAACTGGAGGTTTGCGAAACCCAACTGTCTATATCTTCATCTACAAAAACTGGTTGTCTACGGGTAGTGGGTTATGAAATTGACGGGTAAATTGTTACCGATCAACAATAGGATTGCGCTATTGTTAAATATAACCGGTCAACTGCAATTGATTAGAATGTGTGGCCAAATATGATTTATGCAATGTAACAATTTGCCAAAATTTAAAGGAATCATTATGAACTTTTGAAAATATTTCATATTCCAAGGCCTTTTGCCACTAGTTACTCTCAGTGAGTCATTGGATTTAGTGTCTCTTATTGTGTTTTTTAAGCATTTAAAATATCACTTGCATCAACGGTGAAGGAAAACATAGTGAGGAAACCTGCATGCCTGAGAGTTCTCCGTAATGTTTTCAAAGGCGTGTGAAGTCTGCCAATCAGCACATGGCCAGCGTGGTGGACTATAGACAAACCATTCTCATATTGAGAAGAGACCCGTGCTCTGTAGTGAGCTGGCAATGGGTTGATCATGAAATATTGTGTTAATTATAACTTTGGTTGAATATAAAATAAAGAACATATACTCACATTTTTTTTTTTTAAATTTATATACAATCCGCGTACCTCTCTTAAAGGTTAAAGTTAGTTAAGGGAAAAGCGGACGCTAGTCCGTATCTAAATGCGATATGGTGCTCCGCTTTCGCTGTCATTTTATAAAGTGAGAGGTTCAGGATTCGAGTCACGGCTAGAGTGTAGTCTTGTTTTGGCCGCGGCTAGTTACTGGCAAATACATACCGCCAAGTGATTAAGCGTTCCGCTAAGATGCTGCACGAACACCGATTATGAGGATAAGTTTAGCCGCATAGGTGGCACTCTGGTGCTACAGATGTTCATGGGGGACGGTATTCACTTGATATCAGGTGACCCGTCTGCACGTACGATACAAATATAAATATTTAAAAAAAAACATGCTTAGTACCTATAAACATAAACTGACCACCCGCTTATCGGAAAGTGTTGTTTTGTCTCTAACAAAATATCTACGATAACAAAGTGTCGACATAAATTCTTAAAAAGGACTAGCAAAATTAACATTTCAGAATTATGTAGTTTCTCGTAAAATCGTGTCCACGAATTACAATGTAAACACGGTTCCGCCCACTCCGCATTTATTATGAACCATTGACACCGCTTTCCATTATTTTTAATCTTGCACACACTACACAAAAAAAAAACCATTTTATCTTGCGCACGTTTCGCTCGCTATTTAGTTCTTACACATAGATAAAGCATTGTTCACTTTTGAACCGTTATGTTTGCCTTCGTTTGGGCATAAATTTTGAGTAAACACAACATCCGTTCGTAGCCCTTAGGCGTTATGAAGAATGCGTATTCTGTACAAACATTACGTATATTTATCGGTGTTCAAACTTAAAAGCGGCCGCTTGTTCCCAGCATCATTAATTTTTATATTCATTTATTGCGAACAATATCTGTATGTGTCAAATGCATTTGACACTTCAAAGATATAGTGTTTACCTTATAATATGAATCCAAGTATAGAATTACAACGATCTAGAGATAAGTAACGAATGGGTCTATGTTTGTCATTGCGTTAACCCAAAAGGCATGTGACAGTATCAGATCCCTTTTCCCTTTATAAGTGTGGTGTGACCCAATTGCGGCAGTAAAAATCAATATATTGAGCCGGTTAAGTTATTCTATTTCTATGATTCAAAAGGTCCGAATTTCCTTCGTGCTCGATACACAAGTTAAGCCGTCTTACTCATTAAAATGTCTGAGTAAGAATTGTAGTACGTTACCCAAGCCTACCAAAAAGCATTGGTATAACATTATGGATCTAAGCTCTGTCTCCAATGAGAATTAAAGCATTTGCTTAATATTGCATTATTAAATTTATTATTATGCTAATTATAAAAAAAAAATATACCTTGATCATCGTAGAGGATTTCTAAAACGATTGGCAGTTAAAACCCGCCACCATAACAAACATGCACTGTCCTGAACTGGGAACGTAACACTGTTTTATCTAACCTATAACTTATGACGCTCACAACAGTGACGTTCATCACCATCATCATCATTATCAACCCATTACCAGTAAGAGGGCATGGGTCTCCTGACTCTTCACAGAATGACAATTGTGTAGACGGTTGTCCACCACGTGGGTCAGTTGCGGATTGGAACAGGTTCACACTTTTGTGAACAAGTGTGAAAAGAAACGCTCCAGCACTAGTAATTCTATATTTAAATCTTTACTGATAAACAACTCACTAAAACTACACTTAATTATCTATGATGTATAAGAAATATTAAAATAACTCGGTTTCCAAACTGCACACAAGTTTTCTATAAACTTAACCTGCCCCCTCGAACATAAAGCTTCCCCGCCCAGTTCTCTTTTTTTTTGAACTTAGTCCCAAAATCATATCGGAATGATACCGGATGGAAAACGCCAAAAGCCAAATAAAAAAAAACCTTTTTAAAATCAATGCAAAAATTAATTAGCTCAAAATACTTACTTTTTTTTTAATTTACAAGGGATGGGATCAATGGCTTAAAATGCACATAAATCTGAAAGTTAGAGATGCGTGCCAGGCATTCAACTCTGCCCTGAAAGTAACGCTGAAGTCTTAACAGATAATCTATCACCGATTTTCAACAGTACACTTTATTTTATAATAATAAAACTAAACAAAATAGGTATCTCCGTATAAGCTGCCTTTGAAAATCATTTAACTATGGTAAAACATTGTTCAGATTCTATCTATTCCACTATCAGGAATCACAGACTTAGCAAAACAAGACTGATGAACGATAATACCGATAAACTATCCCCGCTGGTATGTTTATTAAATTAAAGGAGATCAACATCTTTATCCAATTTAGGTATGTTCCAAGCCTTGATCAATAATCTGCTAGATATGTACTCGCATACAATGCCATTATTTGCACAAATTAAAGTATATTACATTTAATGCGTGTGTGAATTCTTATTTTTCACGGACACCTTTTGTTCGCGCCACTAATTTTACTACTATTCAAAAATGCGAAAGCTGGTATGTTTCAATGTTTGTTACTTAATAACGCTAGAACGGTCAAGTAATCTACATGAAAATTTTGCTCATAGAGAGAGATTAATCTGGAATCGCTCATAGGTTACTTTTTATACCAGAAAATTGAACTGTTCCCATTGGATTAGTGAACACGAAGTCGCGGGCGTCAACTAGTATACTTTTATATTAGATAGGCCCAATTGGCTTGCTCACCTTACTCAACGATTTAAATCGAGCAAAGTAATTTAGGGTTTTTAAACTTTAACTTGGGTTTAAGATGTTTTGACAAACAATAATATCTCCCTGAGCATGTCTTTTAGCAACGAATAAATATTATTGATCGGAGGTTCCAACAAGTTATCCAATCGAAATCTGTAAAGGTCTGTGCACATTACATCGTAGTATTGATAGGAAACTTGCGAAACTGATTGAGTGAGTTAAGTAAGGACTTCGAGTTTACTTGGAATGAATTGCACTTAGTATATTTGTTCATCCAACTATAGATTCTGAATTAAACTTAAACTTGAATTTTAGAAAACAAATTATGTCTAATATTATGTTTAAGAAGTACAAAGAATTTACGGTACGGTAATTTTTTTTAACCTTTTTATTTTTTTTTTATTTATTCTTTATTTGTACACCACATATAGATATAAATAACAAGAAAAACAAAAAGAAACAGGATACAAAAGGCGGCCTTATCGCTTAGTAGCGATCTCTGCCAGGCAACCTTAGGATTAGGAAAAACGAAATTAGAAGAAAATAGGTGGCGTAATATATAAGTAAAAACCTGCATACTAATAACTACATACTAATACATACACTAGATTACATAAATAACACAATATATTAATATACATATTAAATAAATATACTAATATATACCTTATAATATTAATAAAAAGAAATAAAATAATAAGTCGTCATTGCTGCGTGAGGAAATAAAGTTTGACAGCACTTTTAAAAACAGTGAGTGACTTTGACTGTCTTATGCTCAATGGGAGCGCGTTCCACAATTCGATTGCCTGCACTGTGAATGATCGCTTATAAAATTTCGTTCTATGGAACGGCATGCTTAAAGTCAGCGCACGACACGATCTCAGGTCTGACTGCTCACCAAGAAATCGAAATTTCTCCTTAAGATAAGCAGGAGTTTTAGGATCAAATAGCACACAGTACAGAAGGGAAAGTACATGCAGATCCCGGCGACGGCGAATAGAGAGCCACTTAAGCTTTTCACGAAATTCAGAGACATGATCATATTTGCGTAAGCCAAATATGAATCGAATAGCTAGATTTGCCTAACCTTTTCCAGACTTGTAGAAAAAAGGCGTTAATTATACAAATTATAACCCTATCTACAATAGGTACTATTTTTATATGTACGAGTACCTTGATAAGTGACTATTTAGATTATATGCTTTTAGACATATTTTGTCCTGGGGTCTATCTTAAAAGCGACTTAACCTTAAGGCTACTTCTAGTAACCCTTTAACTATCTCCTGGAATAAGAATAATAATTGCGACTGTATTGTATGTGCACAGTATAAGAATTCTTATAGCGTAATTTAGTAGCCACATGAGACTTTATTTTACGATAAACCGATTATGGCGTTAATTAAGCCCTGAAGACGTGGTTCTCCAACACCACATCGAAATGCGCCATTTTGCATAAGCCTTCCACACGACGACCCCAATACTGTCCTTATACTGAAGCGGTGATAGCCTAGTGGTCAGGGCGTCAGCCTCCTAATTAGAGGTCGGCGGTTCGAATCCTGGCACGCATCTCTAACTTTTCGTAGTTATGTGCGTTTAAAAAAAAAAAAAATATCACTTGCTTCAACGGTGAAGGAAAACATCGTGAGGAAACCTGCACGCCTGAGAGTTCTTCATAATGTTCTCAAAGGCGTGTGAAGTCTGTCAATCCGCACATGGCCAGCGTGGTGGACTATGGCCAAACCCTTCTCATATTGAGAGGAGACCCGTGCTCTGTAGTGAGCCGGTAATGGGTTGTTCATTGGCCCCAAAACGCGCGCCAACGCTGAGTTTTCGTCATTTCTAAAGTCGTCTCAAAGGAACATTTCTCATATTCGCGACGCATCCATTCGTTGGGACCTCGCACGCATCGAGTGTACATAATGTGTTAAACAACGCGACGATGTCAACGTGGGAGAACTAAAACGTTTGGAAATTCATAGCCTGACAGGTACTCAGTATTGCAAAGGCACTTACAGCTACTTCTTAATCAGATATCTTCACATTAGCTAAATAACAATAGAGTAAACTAAAGCTATCTCCAACGTATGGTATATTTCTAACAAATGTTGAGCATGACGACCTCAGTGGCGCTGCGCACGCGCTGTCGCCATATAAAGTTGGAGGTCCTGGGTTCGATTCTCGGCACGAGGCTAGTTACCACCCTACCGACAAAGGCGTGTCGCAAATCGATTTAGCGTTCCGGCACGATGTTATGTTTTTCGGACTGACTATTAGCTGTGCATCGCCAGCGAAGACGCTGTGTAGCGTATGATTGTGTGAAGGTTATGATAGGTGCTACGAGTATGCTGTCAGTAGTTATCTAATCGTCTGGGTCATGAAGGATATGTTTAGGTCTCCTCTTTCGGGGAGGAGCGCTTAGGTCGGGGGAAAAGTCCATACCACGTTGAACACACCGGTTCTCGTCCGATGTCATGTAGAAAGCAATTAAAAGTATGCGTTTTCCATACCCCTAACAGGTTAGCCTTCTACCATCTTAGACTGCATTATGCCGTCAAGGGATAACTGGTAGTGGATAAAAAAAAAGATCAACTTTGTCTCCGATGTGTGGAACCGAGACAATATGCGCTACTAATAACTTAGGTATAAGATATCCAAGCATTGGCCGGCGAATAGGTACGCACTCCTTTGGCACGTGCGCTTTACCTAACATAAACACACATAATTAGGTACTATAAGCTAAGTCACGACACGCTACAAAAGATTGTGTTGATATTACATTACTACTGGCTGACTGGAATTTTCATTCAAAGTGGTTCAAAATGATCTGAGACAACTGTTGCTTTGATTTGAATTAAGATACCGAACGTTGTTACTTTCAAAATTGTAAATGTGCCTTACTTTATAATAAGTGTAATTTACTTTTGCTCATGATTTATACTTAATGCAAAGTAGATAGAAAACAAACGGAATGGATAGCGATCAGAATGCGCTTTCAAATTAACTTGTTAATATAATTCTATTGCTTTATTATTTCACAATTTAATTTAAAAACCAGCTCTCGACTTATATGTGTCTTAAACGTAGCTTATAAAATAAAAGCACTTTTAAAATCATCAAAATTTAAAATGTATCTACATTTTTTATGTTAATTTAGAATTTGGATATATACTTTACAGTACACATTCTCGAATCGCATCCAACCTAACAGTATTAAAGACTTAAATTACTGTTAATTAAAGCTCGAAAGAGTGCGTAAAATATCATCAGAAAAAAAACAAAAAAAAAATCGTGAAATAATACGAGTATATCGGGATCAACAAAGTAAAACTCTTTAAAAAGTTACGAAGGCTTTTTCACAGATACATCGTTTATTATTATGGGTAATATGTGATTCATTGGCGACGCAATAACTGAAAGCTTTGCATATTACTGATTGTGAGCTTTCGCCGCATTATCTAGGTATCGGAGCCAAAGACAATGGGCCGCGCATGCGTAATGCGTTATCTCAGATCTACCTCTTGCCACATTCTGCTCTCCTAATGAGGAACGCTGTTCCAATTCTCGAGCTATGTGCTAATTGAAGACGGACTAACAAAAACGGGAAATTTCGCCCTCTAATTGAACTTAATTGAATTTCTCTCGTGAGATATGTACGTCAATATTGATACAAGTTTTCTTTTATTCACAGGTCGGATAAAATAAAAGCAGCGCTTTACAAAGGATGAGGTGTAAGCATCGGATATATAGCTTTAAAGGGCCTCAAAAGCTGCAGCCAACAGGTAAGATCTTGAAAACTTTTGAATACTAAATGCTCACCTATACTTAATTGAAAAAAAAAACATTGTACAGTCTATAAACTTGGAACTCTCGTCCCATTTGTGATATGACTATTTTACTAAAAGACTATTTAGACTCTAGATATTATGATTATTATAACCATATGGATGACCACCGACACCGTGCCGGTACGCTAAATCGCTTGGCGAAATTTAAAAGTGGTATCACTCCATCAATATATATATCATATAGATAGTAAAAGGGTTTCATTTGATAAAAAAACTTTCTTACTATTAGTTCAGTTAGGTCGTCAAAAACTAAGATATATTAAAACGTTACGCATTGTTCTCTTATGACAGCGAAGTCGAGTATTCAAATTTAATTACTCGCTTTCAAAATATCACTACACGTGCTAACGTTTGCACATTGTCAAATCACACCCACGCCACCCCACCCCGCGTATAATTTCGCGATTTAAATGTCCCGACGAAATACATCTCGACAGTGCTGGCGATAAATAACAAACAAATTACTTTGTTGACACAAAATGCTTTTAGGGATGCATTTTCTACAGCCGACCGCCTAGGTAAGCTCTGAAGATAGACGGTCTTAATCCAAGTTATATAAAATAATACAATCATTATGCAATTGACGTAGATTTGTGTTTGGTCACCAATACAGTAACAAAGGGTATTAGTGACTTATATGAGTTTCTGTTCCTTAAAGTATAACAATATCTAGATACTAGGCCATGGATATTATTCCCTAATGGGAAAATACCCAACTGTTATGATGAGGTGTTATAGTTAACACCCCATATATAAAAAACTTTTAAATTATTTTTGGTATTTTGTGTGCTAATATCATTAATCCAAAAGCACGTATATTGAATCCTTTCATCACGCTGAATCACCCGAATTTATTATATCACTAGAAAAATCCCATTTTTCTAGTGATATAATAAATAAACAATACACACACGCACAAACACGCTCACCCATATATAGATAGGTAATAAATCAATTGATCAGAATTCAACCACCGTTTGTCGTAACAGCTGTGTTGAAACGTACCCGTAACACGTTCGTCGGTGACATTTTGCGTGCCTAAGTTAATGTTCTAGACACATTGTTAGAACTACATGTAGGAAGAGAGCGAAAACATAAAGCAAGGCGCGATCCGAGATTTTACGATATTAGTGAATTCCGGGAAGATAAATTTACCAAATGTTTACGCTTCGTTCTAAATACAATACCTATCTAACTATCGTTTATAAATACGACCGACTAAAACTAAATCTATCTATCTGTTTCTTAATATTATTTATTAGTTATATTTTAGTATGTTTATTCATGAAGCGGTGATAGCCTAGTAGTTAGGGCGTCAGCCGCCTAATCAGAGGTCGGCGGTTCGAATCCGGGCACGCACCTCGTAACTTTTCGGAGTTATGTGGGTTTTTAAACAATTAAAATATCACTTGCATCAACGGTGAAGGTAAACATCGTGAGGAAACCTGCACGCCTGAGAGCTCTCCATAATGTTCTCAAAGGCGTGTGAAGTCTGCCAATCCGCACATGGCCAGCGTGGTGGTCTCATATTGAGAGGAGACCCATGCTCTGTAGTGAGCCGGTATTGGGTTGATCGTGATGATGATGATGTTCATTCATTATAAAATCATGTTACTCACATCGGAGGGTAGCTGGAATGTCTTATAGAGATAAGCTTTCCTTTGTATACTTCTTTTATAAGTGTTTGATATTACAAATTTGGTACAAAAATATTAAAAATAAAAGAAAATATTTTGGTTACAGTCAGGTACTTGAATGAATGCATGTATGAATACACTTTTATTAGACACCACAAAGAAGTACTGACAATTTATAACATCCGTGGCGTATCATAAAATGGTAGGACCTAGGTTCGATTCCCGGCTCGAGTAGTTATCATCTTACTTTCAAAAGGCATACAAAAAAGCGATTTTGCATTCCGGTATGATGCCGAGTAGAAACCAATTAGAAGCATGGGTTCAGCGGGCAACGCATCGGTGGTTCCTTATACGCTGTTGATATTCTTAGATGAAGTTAATCACTTACTTACTTACTTTACTTACTTAGTTAATCAGGTGATCCGACTGCTCGTTTTCGTTTCGTAAAAGACAGCGAAAGAAACGAAGGCCTATTGAACATATTTCATTATTCTTAAATAAACTAAACAGTTCATACTCGTAGAAATTAAATTTCATGTAACAACTTTTTTTTCTGTTATGTACAAATGTTACGAGGTCTAATAAATTTTGTGAACCATTCAAACGTTCGAGTGTACGAAACGATAATTGCTTACGAACGACTAATCTCGCTCGTCAAAGAAAATGTACTTTTGGAGCACTGTAAATCCTTTATGAGTGACAATAGAACTTAAAACGAGCATAATGGAATATAATGGAGTGGCTTTAAAGAAAGTCGAGACATTAGGTAGCCGCAGTCCTTTCTTACTTAAGATTTTTATCTGCCAAGAGCAATTTACTTGAGCGTAAAATGAATTAAACAGTAGGTACGTGGTGGTTTCTAGGCCATTTATATAGCTTTTACTTGCGGGTAGTGAAATTAAATTTCATATAAAACTATCGAAATGTCTCATTGGGTTAGTGGTTACTTTGTCCGGGATAAGATCGTACAATTCTGGTTTCGATACACATATGCCAAGATTTTTCTGCCAAAAAATTTCTAGTACTCAGTACCATCAGTTTCCGTTGATATTTCCCGGCTCGAGTCTGGTCTGGTGCCTCGGCCGTGGCTAGTTACCACCCCACCCACCTAGACGTGTCGCAAAGCAATTTAGCGTTCCGGCACGATGTCGCGTAAAAACCAATTATGGTTTGCCTTACCCCTAACAGGTTAGCCCGCTAACCATCCTAGACTGACATCGTCACTTACCACCAGGTCGGATAACCGTTAAGGGTTAACTTGTAGTGCATAACAAAAAAAACAAAGACCAACCTGCATTTGAGTAGCAACGATCAGAACAATACCGCTGGGATGATCATGATGAAAGTATAACTTCGGCAACATACCATTGGTGAGAGCTTATTGGGCAAGTCGTGATTAAATCTCAAATTACCGAGGATCTTACCCAAGGACCACAACTAAAACTACAGAGCTCTCAGTTACGCCACGATGGTCGCCGGGTCGTGAGGCGCGTCCAATGTTCCTGGCGCGCCTCGGACGGAGTTAGGGGGCCTCCATCATAGGCCCCCAGTGGAGGGTCTGCCTCAGCGAACGCCGCTGGCTGGGTTTCGGTCGAGTGCACAAGTGTTCCCGTGACCCAGCCACCAGGCGACGCGAAGGAGCATCGGTTTTAGTGGGTATTCTCGTCACCAGTCTGGCCGCCGAGGAGTCCCACATACCCCGTCGGAAGCGGCGCAGTCTTGCCTGCATCGCTCCGGAGGCGATGCGTAAACGCGGAAAAAAAGGTTGCGAAGAGTATAGCAATGTATTGATCTGAAATTTTAAGATAGCGATGATTTCTCACCCCAATATTCCTAAAGGAAAAGTCATGGCAAAGCCTATTGGGTTACACCAGATATTTTCCAAAACATTATGTCAAAATATCGATTCCAGAACTCTGACATTGACGTTTTACGTTTTTTACGTCCGAACCACAACCGAACCATTAATATTGTAATGTGGTCTTCACTTCCCCTCTCATTATGTCTGTCTCGTATTTCAACCTTTACTACCGATAAATCGTCTCCACTACCTGGCATTTGCAACTCCGATAATAAATTTCCATCCACACAAAAGCTCTTATTAGTCAGGCATTCCAAAAATACTAATAACTTGTGAGCAATTAACTACTTTAAAATTAACCAATAAATAAACCCGGACCGCGTCGAATATGTTCAAATTAATACAGTAAAATTATATTCCCTTAAATTGCGGGTAGAATTAAAAAAATATGGAATTAAAGACCGTAACCAAACGCGGGACGGACTGTTGTAACGGGAATCTGTGCTTCATAATTGACGTATATAATTAATTTTAAAGTTTTTCTTTAATAATTTACTTGTCTTTTTTTAATTCTAAATAAGTTTGTATTATCATCGTAACTGAACTATCCTTTTCAACTCCATAGAAAAAATGGGCGCAGTTATGTAGGTGGATATATAAACCCTTAAAATGTAACAATTTTGACTATCGTTTATAGTTATGGTTAGGTATATTGTGTAATAATTACGTCAACAGCTCTATTATTTTAGATTTTTCGCTTTGAAAAATTAAGTAGCACCATATGCGTCCATTCTTAACATATGGAACCTGAAAAATCGACCTGATATTAACGTCCTTTAAATCTATTTATAAATTATGCAAATAATATTTATGTACTACAGTAAAATAGTTGATTTAGACAATTAGTTTTGATATAATGAAAATCTTCATATCCTATCTTCCAATAATTCTCGTACCTACTATTTTTTTTTTTATTATTTCTATCAGAATAAAAATACTAAAAAGTTACGTTTTATGTTTCTTTTTGCCAATACTAATGCAAGTCTCATACTGTTGACTTATTTATTGCGACATAGTTATATTCTATATTGAAAAATTGTCTTATGTTTGACTTTATTTATGAATAAAAACGAGATTAAAACTTAAATAAAAAGACATTGAACATCAAACATAATTTACTGTAAGTAAGAGGCGTCAAATTGCTTAACATAGCAATTTTTCGTTGTGAAGTGTGTCAGAAAAAAATGCGTTGAGAGCGTACTGTCACATTTGTGTCGTGTGGTGTATATAAATTGAAGATTTTTTTATTACAGCAAAATTGCAAAATTACTGCAAATAAAGCTTAAAGTTCATTGTATACCATGGACTACGGTAAAGTAACCCCCGCTTCCATTAAATATGCAAATAAAAAGCTTTGGTGCTTGGAAATCAAGCTTATAAATAACTCATAACTCCGCTTAGTTATTAAAGCGCCTCAACTTACTTTAAACAAATACAACGCTTCATAAATTTTTACGCAAGCACTCCAAACGTGTTTCGAATAGTATATGACTTTAATGGAAGACAGTTTTTTTGTATAGTATAATTCGCTCATAGACACAAGGTCACAGTTAAGGCCATAGATTATATTGACCCTTGGTTTTTCTTGTATCAATTCGCCGTAACGTGAATCTGTTTTTTGTAGTATCATAATATAAAAGGGTAATAAACATTCCAGTTATATGTGTGTTAACTTAGCCTTTATTTATAGAAGTTGTTTGTGTAGGTATGAGCATATTAGATTTTGTTTACAACATGAAATTCTTAGCTCAACACTTTGGAGTTTCATAGGAAGTGGTTTTAAAATCTTTCGTTCCCAGATAATTAATGAAGAAACAAGTTAACTTTCACACAATATTTTCCTACAATTTATACTTCAAAATATATTATATTACCACTTAATCATACACAGACATAATCGACTAGAAATATACAGAAACACTAGGGTATCATGACATTGTTGATCTTTATTAATACACTCCAAAAAGTATATACTTTGATTAAGGATATAGTAACAATGTATGAGGATTTTATGTACTTTGATTAATGACAAAGTAACAAAGTATAAGGATATTGTTTTAGAGATTTTCTAATTTTGATTTTATTATTTATGCTTTCGCTTTACTACCTGAGAGCCGTGACTCGATCTGCTTAAGATGCTGTAGATTAAGGTTGTTAAAAATTCCTGTGGCATAAGCAAGTTTTAACCGTTCCCGTTCCCGTTTTTACTTCTTTTCCCCTATGTAAATCTAATAACAAGAAATTTTACTACGTGCAACTAAATTAGTTATAGATTACCAACATGAAATTCTGCTTTCACAAATCCCATAATAATGCTATGGGTACAAAGTAGGAAACAAAGTAGTACCTTAATCTAGGTCTCTTCTACCTATCTTCATCTACCTATCTTCATCTACCTATCTTCATTCCGAATTTCAGCTGAATTGGTTCTGTCTTTCCAGAGTTAAGGAGTAACATAAACTTACAATTAGATACAAACTTTCACCACTATAATATAATTATTATTTGTATAAATTTGTTATTTATTTTCTACATAAGAGTGCCAACGTTTTTGTTATGGGAAAAGAATACACATTGTTTTTTGTAAACATAGTAACACCTAAACCCACTGGTTCAGTAGAACTAGTGAAAGCTGCTATTGTTGACTTTGATCGATGTTGTTCTCCGTAGACGTGTGATAGGTTATATCAAGTTACGTCAATTTTAATAACTGTAACAATTTGTAATCGGCACTTTATTATAAAATGGAGTAATTGCTAGTTATAACTTCTACTGCAAAATAATATTACCGAAGTATTACGTAACATTCGATAGATGTTATATAGCAGAAAGTTTATATCATAAGCAACTTATTATTATGCGTTTTTTTTTCTATTTTAATAAAGATTTCATCACATTTACCGACACAGAACGTGCTAAGTGGTTATCGTTGTTTTTTATTGATACAATTTCGTGATAATCAAATTTAGTAATTTTCATACATTTCAATTTGACACCTTAAAATTATGTTTCAGATTATAAAACTTAGTATGGAGTTTTTATGGGAAAATTTTAGTGGCTTATAAGGCGATGCTTACTTCTCCGATGTCTTTACCACAATCAATGTATGATGTCTAACACACTTTTTTTCGAGTGACGACTCAGTCTGGCAAGTTTGTGGCAGCTTCATTAAGCCCATACCCTTTATCGATTACTACGCAGTAACGTACCGTAACGCTTAAACGCTTGGCGAGGCGCGTCGTTGCCGATATGGATAATAAAACTAATAAAACTTTTTAAATATTTAGATTTGTTGCTAGCTATAAACGGCGTCGGTGTTGATTATCTCATCTGAAACGGATTCCTAAGAAAGATGCATTGATGGCTAAATTGCGGCCATTACTTTGCACTTGGAATGCTATCGGAGTCGAGGGGCATTGCTTTTTTTACTTTCATGCATATTACATCTTTATTTATAGCTTGAATTAGATTTTCGCATTATAGTGTATAGGGTATTCAACCAGGGTATCGTGATCAACCCATTACCGGCTCACTACATAGCACGGGTCTCCTCTCAATATGAGAAGGGTTTGGCCATAGTCCACCACGCTGGCCATGTGCGGATTGGCAGACTTCCCACGCCTTTGAGAACATTATGGAGAACTCTCAGACGTGCAGGTTTCCACACGATGTTTTTCTTCACCGTTGAAGCAAGTGATATTTTAATTGCTTAAAAAACGCACATAACTCCGAAAAGTTAGAGTTGCCCGGGTTCGAACCCCCGACCTCTGATTATTAGGCTGACGTCCTAACCACTAGGTTATCACAGCTTAAACCAGGGTATACAGATATAGAAAAA
Source organism: Lasiommata megera (assembly GCA_928268935.1). Taxonomy (NCBI): domain Eukaryota; kingdom Metazoa; phylum Arthropoda; class Insecta; order Lepidoptera; family Nymphalidae; genus Lasiommata; species Lasiommata megera. The sequence continues at coordinate 12,758,736 of OV743315.1, read as the reverse complement.
ATGTTCTCTTTTACGGGTCAAGTATAAATATTAATTTAAACAAGCTAAGACCGGTTTCTCACAATTATGTTTCCATTTCTCCGGTAGCTTCTGGTGTAGGGTATGCACTGAATGTATTTATGAAGTACACGTCACTGGATTTTTGAATTCATGCTTTTTTTATTTGAGTTAACAATGCAAAAAAGAAAGTAAAAAACCTTAAATAACCACCCTGACACTTCCCCTACTTGAGTACTTTGCTCAAAAGCTCATATAGCTGTAGCATCGGACCGTACACCACCTACTAAAAGGCATCAGTTCAACGTTGTGCTGCAAGACCTGACAATCATGCAACTCTGATTTTCAGCTGAAACCCAGATCAGGGTGGTAGTGATCAAAATATTTTAAGTGTATTTTATTCCAATCAATATTACATAATCATCATTATCAACATCAACCCATTTTCAGCTCACTACAGAGCACGGGTTTCCTCTCAATATGATAAGGGTCACGCTACTGAATAAAGATTATATGAATTTGAATTTAGAATTTGATTCAGTGCATATTATTATATGGAAACTTGTTGTAATGCATTGGTCAGTTACTTGGGACAGTCATTGACAAAACATATTGAAACTGCAACGGACGTTCTATGAAGCGGATAGCACGTTAATGCGTTCTGAATAATAAATGTTAAATGGCATCATATTTGCATTGATAGATCGAGGGTAACTGAACTCTATCCTCATTCTCTGCCCGTCTTTGTCCCACTGCTGGGTATAAAGCACGTAATATATAGCTTTGATAAAGCTTCTTAAATAGGTATGAAAAAGAATACCTGGCTCTTTTTGTCATGGGTTTCTTAGACCAGTAGGGTGTTAAATATGCGCCACGTGGTAATTTGTCTACCTACATTTTCTCGTCTCATCTCATACAAATAAGACGAGATAATGGTGGCTTCATAAACTCTCGGCGCATTCATTAGCTCTTCTAGGCGTGTTTGGAACACTCGTAGCTTTAGTTTTAAGTTCACGTATCGAGTTATTACTAAATTTCACTACAATGAAAAAAACCAGAAGTTGCACAACGAGAATGCCCTATAAAGGCCTATAAATAGAAATCGTCAAAATAGAGAGGATTATGCTCAGACCCTCCACGATGTCTCTATGAAGGTTGGTGGAGTTAAACGATTTTTCATCACATTAGTGAAAATTTAAGTTACTGAAACAGGTTAGCCAGCGCCCATCTTAGACTGCATCATCACTTACCATCAGGTGAGATTTAGGACTAAGTTGAAGTGTATATTAAAAAAAAAAACTACGTTTTTTGTTTGTTTAAAAATGTTCGCTTATAACGGCATCGCGAAGAAATGCTAGTCAGATTTTATCTCGATTATACGAGTACGATTAAGCTTATGCGTGTCGGCGTACGCGAGTCATCTTGACGATAAAAACATTTCGCCTTTATCTATACAAGTAAATACAATTTAAGTATCTGTAGTGTGTTTTTAAATGATTGGGCCTTACTATGATTCTGTGAATGAAAGCATAGATGAGACATGCTTTGTTCCTGTGCCTGTGATATTTTTTTTCGGACTGTCTATGCTAGCTGTACTAACCCTATTGGTTGCCACAGCGTAACTGGGTTGTTTGGCGAGCTTCGGAAAGAAGCTCTGCCAGAAGAAATTTTGAGTCCCCTAGGACTCAAAATTCCCTAGCTCGAAGAAACTAAGGGAACGACTGCCTAAAGGCGCCTCCTTTGAGGCCGAACCTCAGCTTAGGCGACGTTTGGGATAGCGGGGGGTCGGACGGTGATTGGTCCGTATGTCTCCGAGGCCGTGGATGGAGCCCACATCCGGGTGACGCAAGATAGCGGGGACCTCGTCTTCGCCAGCGAAGACGGTGTTTATCGTATGTTTGTGTGGTAGGTGGTACGAGTATGTTGTCAGAAGTCATCTGATCGTCAGGGTCATGAAAGATATATATAGGTCTCCTCTTTCGGAGAGGAGCGCTTAGGTCGGGGGAGTGCCTGTGAATGTTAGTCTAGCCTTGTAAGCTCTGTACAGATTTTGACAATACTGTATTAGGTATTTCCATGATGACTTTGATGACATGGGCACCAGAGGGCGAGAAAGGTTAGGTTAGGTTAGGACATGCAATGGACCGATCAGATTTAGTCTATGGGTTGTTCTTTGCACGAGTGCACCAGGCTTTCGGCCAGCAATGAGAAGTGTAGAATGCTCGTAAGGCATATAACATCTGCCCTCCAAGACGTTTGCTTCGTGAAGACCACGACCGCTCTGTCAAGAGTGACGAAGAAGAAGAATTATTATGTAGGACATCACGCCGGAACACCAAATCGCTTCGTGACACGTCTTTGTCGGCAAGCGTCTGACCAGACCAGGCTGGACTCGGGAATCGAATCTAAGATCTCCTACTTTACAATACGATAGCTCACGTGCGGCGTCATGAAGTTTGAAGAATTTTTTTTCATAATACTAGTGCATAAAATTAATCGATATGATCAAGTTTATGAATTTACAAATAAAAGGCATGAATGTCATCGTAATGACACATTTTAAGTGTGGTGAAGCTATTATTTTATTGGAAATGATTTATTTAATGGAAAACACCATTTCCCAGTAATAAATCTTTAGAGTCTTAAGTCAATCTCTGTGATATAACGGCAAGGGCTATTATAGATGATCGCACATATAATATTGGTAACTGTAAAAATACATCAAGGCTTAACACGTCACTGTTTCGAAAAGAGATAGTTTTGTCTATATCTCGGTTATATGAAACAAATCTTATAGTATGTAATTTATGTATGTTTTGACGACCTCCGTGGCGCAGCACGCGCGCTGTCACATTATAAAGTTGGAGGTCCTGGGTTCGATTCCTGGCTTCGAGTCTGGTCTGGTGGGAGGCTTCGGCCGTGGTTAGTCACCACCGCACCCGACTCAGATGTATTGCAAGGCGATTTAGCGTTCCAACACGATGTCGCGTATAAACCAATTAGGAGTATGGGTTAACATTACCCCTAACAGGTTAGCTTGCTATCATCTTAGACTGCATCATCAGTTTACCGTCAAGGGTTAACTGGTAGTGGATAAAAAAAAAAACTTAGCACAAGTTATAACCTCATACTTGATTAACCTCAATTCAAAATTCTGTTACCTATTAAAAATATTGCAACAATAACTTGCTTTGTTGAAGTATTTTTTTTTTAAATTGAAATTTTATGGAACTTTATACGAGTATGTACAAAGAAGATGTTTTTCCACTTTCAATTATAACTTTTACTGCTTTTTTTTAAGCTTATTTAATACTTTAAAATAAAGTTACATGTAAAATTCATTGTGATTAAAGATTTGATTTTATACCTTTTGTTTATACCTGTTGTTGATTATGTAGGACCACCAAACATTATCACGTTTTCTTGATACTGCGACAGTGTGCGTTGACCCTAAGTCAACGAAAGGTTAACATAGCGCGTACATCAATAGAGATATAAAACTGATTTATATATCACGATTCTAAAACAACGATTCTCTGAACTGCGATGTTATTCTGTAAAACACCGTGCCCGCCGTTGAGATCACCATCGAAACATATTTAGATAGTTATAGAAATTGATTGTGTTTTGTCGAACTAACTGACGCAGTGGTTAGCGCTTTATCTATCTCTTTATCTTTCTATGTTCTATACGGCTCCGGGTTGGATCACTGACAGAAGTTTTTCTTGTTGGAGCCTACCCACAAAGACGTACCAGCAAGCGATTTAACGTTACGACAAAGACGTGTCACCAAGCGATTTAGCGTTCCGGCACGATGTCGCCTAGAAACCTATTTAGAGTGTGGGTTTAACATAACAAATTAACCTGCTACCATATTGGGCTGCATCATCACTTACGATCAAGTGAGATGCCGTTAAGAGTAAACACGTAGTGTTACGTTACAACGGCACCTACAAACGGATTCGAGGTTCAAACCCTTAATTTACCCGGTTTAATGTAACATTAATAGATAAGTCGGCTATCTACTTAGACTGCATCCTCACTGCATTACATCATCATCATCATCATCATCACTACCACTTAAATAAGGCTAACTAATTAAATTGGGAAAGTACTAGAGCCTGTATCAATTTAGAGATTTACCATACCCCTAACAGTTTATCCCGATTCCGTCTCACTGCTTAGCATCATATGGGATTGCCGCCTCTTAGAGGCTAACTTTTAGAATTAAAAAAATTGTGTCCAAAATTATCACAATTCTGTTTGAAATGGTACAATATATGATTTGTGTTCCTAAGGAATCACATACTGTCATTGGCTTATAATGTTAATGAGAGAGTGCCCAATAGTGGGTCGAGAATAACGAAACTAAATCTATGGCTGCATAAAATTATTTGCAAATGTTATTATTATTTTATCTGTATTCCATATTAATATGGTATTGTTTATTCTGGTTATGTGTTTTGAAGACATCACATATGGGGTGTGTCGTGTGCATTTTAATACGGTGCAATATCGCATATAATTAGAAAGGTTTGAGTAACTGGAATAATGACTGGGATATCCTATTTCCGTCGGATGTGTCAACCTAACGAGAGTTTAACGGCTACGCGTTGACTGTCCGTTAAACCGCTGAGCCGTTGAATCGTTGATCCGACATAATTGTTAAAGTGTGGGTTAATCAACAGCTTATGAAGTCGTCGGGTGAAATCATGCTCGATAATAGCCGTTCGGTAATCGCATCCAGGCTCTGTTGTTCGACATAATTATACTGAGTGAATCTTTAGACACAATAGAGTCTATTGAATATGTTCCATTCTACAGAATATATTATGTAGGTACTTTAGTCTGAAACTGTACACGTAGGTATTTATTGTCTTCTTCTTCTTTTTCTTGCCTTTATCCCACATTATGTGGGGCACAACACGTCTTCTTCTTTCACTCACTTCTATCAGCCGTCACCTCACTACCCACACCTTTTACCCGCATATCCTCTTTTACACAATCCATCCATCTCTTCTTTGGTCTTCCTCTACTTTTTTGCCCTTTCACGTTCATATATAACATTCTTTTGGTGACATCACTTTCTTTCCTCCGCATTATATGACCATGCTAGCCTGTTACTCCTCATCTTTTCTGTCACTGGCGCTACTTTTAGACTTCCCCTTGTATATTCTTTTCTTATCTTGTCCATTCTTGTCACACCACACATCTATTTATTGTATAAAGGAGAATTCATTCATTCAACCAAAGCCCAACCGCTGGCGGATTATTGTCCCAGGGTAAATCGGTACACCAAGTTGGAAAACGCCGCCATTGACCGAGTACATGTCGTCAGCAAATTGTTGATTTGTTGCTTACATGTTGGTGACATCTCACCGGGAAGCTAACAAGATATCTTCTCAAAATAAAGTCGGCGGGGCATTAGTATGTTTTCTGTATGTAATAGCATTTTTATGTTTCCATAAAATATTTCCCACCACAACTATTGGAAGGTAGAACGAGAAAGTAAAATAAACACTCACATGGTTATTTGTATGAGGCATTGTATGTTCATAAAGAATATAGTTCTTTAAATACTTGTGGATTTTTAATTAAATACAAAGCTAAAGAAATAAATAAAAGGGACCTTAAAATTAACTAAATTATAATACCAATTACGTACTATTTTTTATTATACGTTATTTGTAATTTGTTTTTTCTTTTTCTTTTCATTTGATCCTTTTTTTTTGTTGTTGTGACGTCACTGTGGTCTCAGCTGAAAATCAGCGACGTGTGAAGATACGACATATGCTGAGCTGTATACCCTTTCTGATTAGTATTAGAGACAGACAAAATTTCTGATTAGAATAAAGATGTACTGTTTGTAACATTAATTAAATAAATTTTCTTTCTTTCTTTTTATACTGGCACAAATATAAACGGGCAATCTATAAAATCAAATATTGTCATTTGTATTAACAAATGGGTGTTAGCTGAATAAAACTAATCGTTATATGTAGAATTGAGAATGAAATTTGAGAACCTAAAGGTAACAAATTCGTCGTGCACTCGTTACCAGTAATCAGCATACATTATCTATGGACCACACAGGCTGTTTCGAGAATCAAAGAAGCTATAATAAAAACTTTAGTTTCGCAAGAACTCGCCGCGCTTCTACGCTGTCACGACGCTGTCCAATTTGCCGTCTTAGCAACACGCTCTATACCTCAATAGTTTGCATCACGGAACAAATAGTGCAGAAAGCCTCCTACTTTCAAAGCTTTTGACGACCTCCGTGACGCAGTGCGTGATTATAGAGTTGGAGGTCCTGGCTCGGGTCTAGTCTGGTGGCTTCGGCCGTACCACCTACTGACAAAAATGTGTCGCCAAGCGATTTAGCGTACCAGCACAATGTTTATTTATCTGTTTATTTATTTATTTAGGTTTACCAACAGCTTAAGCTTAAGCTTAATATAATTGGACTAAAATAATTTATACATAATAAGGTATTAAATCTAAATGCTAAGCTAATTATAGGTAAACACCGCATGCAAAGGTGTATTACATTAAAGGCGGAAAACTAATTAATAAAAACACTAAAATATGTGAATATATGAAATAACTAAAGTGAAAAGGATAAAAAAAGTAGAAGTGAGTAAACTTTTATAAAAAAATAAACAAAAATAATGTTACGTAGAAAACAATTAGAAGCGTGGATTTACCATACTCCTAACAGGTGCTACCATCCTAGTCAGCATCATCACGTACGTATACGTAGTCGTCAAGGGGTAACTTGTAGTGTATAAAAAAAACAAAGCACTGAGCAAACTGAAACACTCTTCATCAAATCAATAAATGTTTGGTGGAGGCAACTACAAACAAAATATGGTCTGTTGAAGTCGCGAGCAATATTAATAAATTTTCATGCCATTTTACAAGGTTAAAAGACAAGTTGACAAGCTACATTAATTGAACTGAGGGAAAACTGTTACACTAGCAACGGTTTGTGTTTACAACTATGTCTGTTACCGTAACTCGATGCTACCGGACAAAGCGACCGCTGTTTTCTTTGATAGAGTCCCATCTCGGTAATAATGAGTGTATAAATTTGCGCAGCTTTGAATCCGAGAAGTAATAATAAAAACTTTAGATTTTTAAGAACTGTTCCGCAGTGATACGCTTTTAAATTTGACGTCTCCGTAACACGCTGTATAACAGAATAAATAGAGGGAAAACACAGTACGAAAGGCAATACGTTTAATTCTAGCTTTGACTTACTAGATCGGCGTAGGTAGTATATTCGACTGCCATATTTTATTCATAGCAACTAACATAAATACAAACAAGCAACTCATAAAAACATTTATGGTTTAATACAAATGGGTGTTGTATGAATAAAACAAATCGTTATTTGTTGCATTGAGAATGAAATCTGAGAACCGAAAGCTAACAAATTCATCGGGCACTCGTTACTAGCGATCAGCATACATCATCTGCGGACCACACAGGCGGCTTCGAGAATCCGAGAGGTTATAATAAAAATTTCTGTTTCGCAAGAACTCGCCCGCGCTGCACTGTCACGACGCTGTCCAATTTGCCGTTTTCGCAACACGCTGTATATTTCGATAGTTCGCAAAGCATAACAAATAGGGCGTAAATAAATGAAGTCCGGCATTTTTGGCGTGTAAAATTTTATGAAACGCCGCCATTGTGTTTTGTCTATAGTCTACACAATATATATAATATTATAATAACAATGTTTATAAGAAATAGTTTGTTTGTGTAGCAAAATTAATCCACGAAACGAATTGCCATAAATGGGATTTTTTTTATTAATAAAATCTTGGATTAGATTCTTACGGTGCTTTATTATAACTGCGTCACTTACCTTTTGACGCTCCTTAGATGGGAAGGCTTCGTCTATTATTGGAAAGAGTTAAATTAAGAACACCAAAAACAAATATTGGTAGACTAGCTCTAGAAGTTACTTGACCCATTAAATGCTGGCGATATTGAAGGATAACTTTAACGATAGCTAAAGCTTTAAAGAAGTATAGTTCCATTATTTTTTAATAGTAAATCAGCTAGTAAGTAATATTCAGTTCGACATTCGATTAAAATAAATGTTTATTATTTTCGTAAAGCCAATTGAAACTTTAAATCTTTTTAATTGGTTTTGACGACCTCCGTGGCGTACCGCACGCGATGTGGTATTATAAAGGTGGAAGGTCCTAGGTTCAATTCCCGGCTCGAGTCTGGTCTATTGGGAAGCTACGGCCGTGGATAGTTACTACCCTACCGACAAAGACGTGTCGTCAAAGCGATTAGGCGTTCCGGCACGATGTCGTGTAGAAACCAATTAGGATTATTGGTTTACCATCACCCTAACCTAACAGGTTAGCCCGCTACCATCTTAGACCGCATCATCACTTACCATCAGGTGACATGCCGTCAAGAGCTGACTGTATAAAAAAAAGCATTAAATCAATTACTAAGCTCGTATGTGCAATATATACAAAATACCTACCAAAAATTTTTTCGCAGCACTTTAGTTGTTCGGAGGCAATGAACTCAGACTTACTTCTACTTTCTTTAATCTCAAATTCTTCAAACATGACGTATACTTGTTGCTTACTTGTGAGGGGATCTTATTCAGATCGATATACGAAGTTCGCACAACCACTAACGATGTAAATATCTCCCTTCACAGTTGCTATTTTTTTGTCGGGATGCTGCACTTGCGACGCTAATCAAGACATTAAATCACTATAACGGTTAAGAAAGGCACCCGGTACTTGTATAAAGCTTCGAACCACGTAGTTGACGGACGTGCTCAAACGAGTTGATATAAATGCGATACTGGGACAAGATAAACCTGGTTCAGACCTAAGCGAGCCGCGTCCTAACTATAAAAGTGAACAAAAAACTAATGCACTAAACACGTTGCAAGAAATGTTTTATAGCTGTTCTTTATAAGAATAGTAACATATTTTGTTTCTGTAACATATTATGGTGTTTCTCTGAGGAATAGAATCCGTAACGAGGACATCCGTAGGAGAACAAAAGTAACCCACATAGCCCAACGGATTAGCAAGCTGAAGTGGCAGTGGGCGGGTCATATCTGTCGCAGAACCGACGGCCGTTGGGGCAGACGTGTTCTGGAGTGGAGACCGCGTACCGGTAAGCGCAGCGTAGGACGAGCTTCTGCTCGCTGGACCGACGACCTGAAAAGGATCGCTGGTGGCAGGTGGATGAGGAAGGGGAAGGACCGTGTGTGGTGGCGCGCTCTCGGAAAGGCCTATGTCCAGCAGTGGGCGTCTATAGGCTGATTGATTGATTGAACATATTTTACGATGAAAACGGTATTAGCTACTAAAACACGCTTTTGACGATCTCCCTTGTGTAGATTCAGTGCTATGGTTTTATTAATGGGTAATCCCGAGATCGATCCCCGGTAAGAACAATCTTAGAATACTTTTTTTATTTCTTTGATCTTGTACGAGGCGTGGTTAGTTGCTACTCTACCGACAAAGAGCTTCCACCACTATTCAGTGGCTTCCACCAAGTCAGCGTTGAATCCTATAAAGTATAATAATATTTCACCAGACCAGACGAATCTTCTTTTTTTTTATTTAGGTTAAATTAAGTCTATCATGGTCCGAGTTCATATTTGTGGGTTCAGCTTAGAATTGGAAGGTAGATTAGGATTACCTATTGGATTATTTGTTCAAAATTCTCAGCATTAGTCCGGATTTACAAAACGGGCCGTATCCCCCCCGTGCCTCAAGTAACGCGTTAAGCCATAGATTCTGGTAATTATCATTATAATGTGAAAAAAAAAAACCGCTAATCTTCATTGGAACAGCGTAGTGGGTCACTTTTTTTAAACTGCCCACTAACAAGAGAAACCCTGTACACAGCAATGACGCAAAATATGACTATAGTTACAGATACCACATATCGAATAGATACATCATAGAATATGATGTATCTATTCGATATGTGGTGTGGTGCCTGTGTTGAAAACTGAATACAACCGAATCATTAGTATTCTATGGTAACGAAAAAATGTCGTATCGATCATTATTAATTAGCATTCCAACCGGATACCGCTGAGATTGTGCATTCTTTGCAAGGCTGTACAAGGTAAACTCCAACTTCATACTTACATAACTATACGCAGCAAATCAATAGAAAAGATACCATAGAAATCTGTTGTTATTTCTCATGAACCTGTACATTCATTAATGTTCAGTTTTATACTTAGCATTGGTACTATTAATTTAGGTCCACCATAAGTTAGCCCATGATGCAATCACATCTGGTGTTAAGTGATGATACAGGCTAAGATGATGGCTTATCTGTTAGGGGTTTTATAGTTATACTGACTCAATTTCTCTGATCGATTTTTACATGAAATCGAACCGGGACGGTAAATCGTTTGGTATGCCTCTTTATTAGTAGGTAGGTGGCAACTAATCTTGGCCGAAACCTGTCGCCAGCCTCGAGCAGAAAAAATTCAATAACTATTTAAATTTATTTATTTATTTTATTCATAAGGTATGTCAGCGATAAGTTGCAAATTACGTTTCTATCCGAACTAACAAAATATTCTATCATTCTCCGAACATTTTTTTTTCAAATTTTCAAAAATCTCATCAGCCTATTAATGCTGAGCGACAGACAGGCTGAAAAGAATGTCGATGATTTGACGACCTCCGTGGCGCAATGCGTGCGCTGTTGCATTATAAAAGTTCAAGGTCCTGAGTTCGATTCCCGGCTTGAGTCTGGTCTGGTGGGAGGCTTTGGCCGTGGCTAGTTACCACCCTAACGATAAAGACGTGTTGCCAAGCGATTTAGCGTTCCGGCACGATGTCGCGTAGAAACCAATTAGGAGTGTGGGTTTACCATACCCCTAACATTTAGTTAGTTAGGTGAGTAGTCTTTTAACGTTATTAACTGTATGCATAATGCCGTTTTATGTCCATAAGTAGTCTGCTCAGTTTTCAAAACACAAAGTCAATATTGCACAATCGAAATAATAATAAAAATGAACTGAAACCATCAAACTAGATCGATCGAAGACTATAATTTATTACTAATGAGGTGTTAAGGAATTTAAATAATAGTGCATTTTAGTTTAAACAGCATCCGGTGAATGTCAATAAAGTAAACTTGAACTGAATGTTATGTTGCATAATGCCATTATGTCGTTGTTGTAAATGGATTTTTACACATATATTATGTAAAAATATATTAACATTATGGGTACCAATCCACACTTTAACACCACCATCTTCACAACGAGCCTATTCCTTTCAACGCTGATAGGAAACTAGTGCAGCAGAGTGGTTCAGTAACAGTGCAATAACGGAGAAGATTTTAAAGATCGAGAATATATCAACAGGTATCGGTAATTATGTTTTAGAATTATTAAATCATGGGTACATGAGTTCATCATCATCATTTTGAACCGATTGACGTCCACTGCTGGACATAGGTCTTTTGTAGGGAGTTCCAATGGCCACGGTCTTGGGCCGCTTGTATCCAGCGGCGTACATGACACACAGCACACATAAGGGGACTTTTTTTTTTTTATACACTACAAGTTGGTCCTTGACGGCTATCTCACCTGGTGGTAAGTGATGATGCAGTCTAGGATGGTAGCGGGCTAACCTGTTAGGAGCATGGTAATCCCACGCTCCTAATTGGTTTCTACGCGACATCGTGCCGGAACGCTAAAATCGCTTGGCGACACGTCTTTGTCGGTAGGGTGGTAACTAGCCACGGTCGAAGCCTCCCACTAGACCAGACTCGAGACGGGAATCGAACCCAGGACCTCCAACTCTATAATGCGACAGCGCACGCACTGCGCCACGGAGGTCGTCAAAACTCACTGCTAACTGATCGGTCTTTAACTCCCATTATATTCACCAGATCTTCAGGAACTTTGGTAATAACTAAACGGATAAACATTCTTTTCTAAAAACTCCTTCCGGAAAAAGTTTATCTATTCGGTTTATTAATTCATTTCCATGGCGTTTGTCTTATAAACATTAAATGTCAGTTTTAATATTAGTCAAGGTCAGTTGGCCTACTAATTTCTACATTATATCTGTAGCATAGTGAAGGTAATCACTGTCATTTTAGTCCCATTAATAACGTATCTTAATTACCAATTAATCCATATCAATTTCCAAATATAACCGTATTAATGTAATTAGGTCAAAGACTATCGAGTCTAGTAGGTAATTACTTTGGTTATCACTGCTTATCTTTTAATGGGATCAACTTCTTTCATAAGGAACCTTGTAAAACCGTTATCGAAAACTTCAAAGCCTCACTGTATGGAACACATTGCAAAAACCATTTTTTTTTAAAGCCTTTTCGACAGACATTTCATTACTCTACAGATCTTTATTAAGAAATCGATAACCTAATGTTTTTTTTTTAAATCATTTGAAAAATCTAAACAGAAGTAAGTATGCTCCATTCATGAATATTTGCAGCATCAGAGGAACCACCTTTCTGACCAGAAATGGAAATTATGCTCCATCATCATCATCATGATCAACCCATTACTGGCTCACTACAGAGCACGGGTCTCCTCCCAATATGAGAAGAGTTTTGACCATAGTCCACCACGCTGGCCATGTGCGGATTGGCAGACTCCACACGCCTTTGAGAACATTATGGAGAACTCTCAGGCGTGCAGGTTTCCTCACGATGTTTTCCTTCACCGTTGAAGCAAGTGATATTTTAATTGTTTAAAAAACGCACATAACTCCGAAAAGTTAGAGATGCGTGCCCGGATTCGAACCGCTAACCTCTGATTAATAGGCTGACCCCCTAACCACTAGTCTATCATAGCTTCTTATGCCCCAATTAAAAGACTATAGATCAAACAGTGTAGTTGTCCTTATGAGAGTATAGAGAAATTGATACTGACCAAAATAATGTCAGGAAGTTAAGGCATGAATAATAATAGTCTGAATAATTGAAAAGTAATGTAAGAGCTGGGCGGGTTATAAATTACAGTGAATTCAGGTGTCTTGTTCTAATGGAATATAGCAATATTCGAGCTGTCGGCGAACTACAATACCCCTTGCGTAATTCGTATTATTTGTACCGAAAGCACTTTCTAGATCTATTTCATTATATTTCACGTTTATAAGAAATTTTATAATGGAACAATTTATTCAAATATTTATTCATCGAGGCACCGAAATATGCTTTATTGTGTAACTTTAGAAACTTTGCAAAAGTAGAGTAAGTGCTTATCTTATGAAATATTTCTTAGTATAATATTGTTTTATTCAATCATGAAAAGGCGTGTCATAAATATCGTTTACTACATGCCCCACGGCGTATCGTCGCGCCTCATCTCAGTTGCTCTAGTGTTACTGCTCTCGTCAAGCAAAGTAGGAAAGGTACACATATTTCATAATAAAATTTAGCACTCATATATATATGTATTTTTATTCACTACAAGTTAGCTCTTGACGGCAATCTCACCTGATGGTAAATGATGATGCAGTCTAAGATAGTAGCGGGCTAACCTGTTAGGGATATGGTAAACACATACTCCTAATCGCTTTCTACGCGACATCGTGCCGGAACGCTAAATCGCTTGACACGTCGGTAGGGTGGTAACTAGCCACGGCCGAAGCCTCCCACCAGACAAAACTCGAGCCGTCATTTACAGTATTGAATAATTTAACAGATTACATAACATATTGTCGTCAATTTAATGCCTAGTTCTTCGTAGTTTCTTTTTTTAACTCCAGTTTGAGTTTGACCTTGACTGCAACCCAACATCGTATGTGATGATGCGTTAGACATCGTAACGAAATTAGTTGCCATGCGCCACGTCGTTATAGGTAGGATGGTAACTAGACACGTGATCATATAATGCGGAGAAAAGAAAGTGATGTCACCAAAATAATGTTATATATGAACGTGGAAGGGCAAAAGAGTAGAGGAAGACCAAAGAAGAGATGGAGATTGTGTAAATGAGGATATGCGGGTAAAAGGTGTGGGTGGTGAGGAGACGGCTGATAGAAGCGGTGTTGTGCCGACCCCACATAATGAGTAAAAAAGAAGAAGAAGGTAACTAGACACGTCGTCTTCTCACCAGACTACTCACAGCGCTTACCACTGTGCCAGTGAGGTATTCGTGTTTACATAATCACGATAAAACAAAATGGCGTTAAAACAATTTTACGCTGTTGATCAATGGTTTGATCTAATATTCTTACTGTAGACTGTCTATTGATCTAATTGGCTGTGAAACATTCGTGGAATTTCATCCATGTTAACATTTGTAGTGATTTCATACTCAACTTGGGTTTTAGTTCCGCATCTAAAATGGAAAATAAGAAACCCTTACAGAGAAAGCCTTTTATGCATGTTTGTCCCTTTCCTGAATGTTATTCGCTTTGATAAAGGTCTATTGGCCACAGTCCACGCCGTATATCTGCCCGTTTTGGAAGCGATATTTGCTTCCTTTATTAACTAGCATGCGACTTTGTCCACATGTATTAAGATATTTTAAAAGAACTGTATTAATAAACAACGTAGACTAAATTCATAACAAATTTATGGGTTACCTAGAGGTTTGAAGGAGGATAAGCATACGTCGTTCACAGTTACAAGTCATGGTCAAAATCGAATTCGTTAAAATGGATGTAGATATTCGAGTAAAATTGAAAAACTGGTTTTCAGAAAAACTTCTTACCAGTCTCATATCTTTATAAATGTTTCGTATTAATATATTTACTCTGGTTACTGTAGGTTCCTTGATTTTCATATAAGTTACCGAAATTGATCATTATACAAATTACCGAATTATTTTTTAGGTTTAAGTGCATTATCTCATCACCATCTACATTTATAATTAAATTAAAAAAAAAAAAAATTTAATTTAATTATAAAAGTTAATTATAAAATCGTAATAATTGTGTGTCAGATTTACTATGCTCATTAATTTTGTTTGATATTTTGTTTCCTGTCCCGTTTGATTAGTCAACTTTAATTATACACATCCGGTGCTTATGTTTTTGACACGTTGAGTAGGCATGTGCCAATATATTTTGTGAAATTAAATTTTCATACTGACATACGAGCCTAGGCCACGTAATGATAAAGTTATTGATAATGTTTGGATGTGCTGATTTAAATCAAATCAAATCAGCACCACGACCAAATTGTAGCCAGGAGGACCATATCCTAAGCGGAAAATGTAAATTAAAAACATACTACTAAATACAAACAAGTTATCATGTTAAATTATTTTAAATATTTAATTTTCTTTTATGTTTAAACTCATTATTATTATCTCATTATTATTATCAGGGTTATGTCTGAAAATCAGCGCTGCAGTCAATTCTGAAGCAGCATCAAGCTGAGGCAGTGCCCTGTTCAGCCAAAGTATAGACACATACGTTTTTAGATGAGATGTACTTTTTTTTCTTTTAAAGGCTGAATAAACGCAATTTTGATTTGATTTGATTTGATTAATATCTAAAATTAGCAGTAGTTGTATACATTATTTATAAAAATGTATTAGTTCTTGATTTTCTCACCCGATGGCAAATGACAATGCAGTCTAGACGTAACGAAACGTCAGTGCGTAAACTCAAGATGATATGGACTTATATCAAACCTTTAACCCTTACTGATCTATATATGTGACATTATGTAATTCGCGACAAAGTCAAAAATACATTTGATTGTTCAACTTTCATAATGTTATATCAACCCAGTATCATAACGATGCCGAAAAATAATGAATACCAGTTACGTGAGCTGTCAGTAACCCTATATCAACAAATCATACTCAAATCACCTCCAATTATGTAAGTTGCGTACATTGGAGCTCTTAAATCATTTGATTCAGTACCTCTTAACTGTGAGACTACGATGCGACGACGATAATAGTTATACCTACTAGTACCTAGGTGTCATTGAATTCAAATAACATATAATAAACAAGTCTTTTAAAGAATCACTTTCCGAATGATGTTGACGCTACAATCTATAAGGAATTATTTGTTTAGTACGATGTTTGTAAATTAAAAGTTTTATTCCATAAAACACTATAAATAGTCATACAAACGAAAATTTTATTTTTAAATCACGTAAAATAAAAATAAGCACTGCCGACAAAATATTACATGAGTTTGGATTAGATAAGTTTTGTTAAAATTGAAGTTTTAAACTCCTTTCAAACTTCAATTTAGGAATTCAATATGCACACACTCAATTTCTATGATGTAAAAAATAATTTATTTAATAAATGCAACTTATTCATTTAATATATCTTTTGCAACTTCTTTGTCATTTCCAACTTATTTTCTTTAAAGTAATGGTTGCCTGGAAGAGATCACTATAAGTGATAAGGTCGCCAGTTGCTGTTTCTGTTGTTATTTCAATTATCTTATGTATGTATGTAAGCAAAAAGTTGTATAAATAAATAAAAGGAACAGACGGAAAAATATAATATAGTGATTTTCCCTATTATAATCGTTGGTTGAAAACAGGTACGTCCATTGTTTTCTGACCAACCGAACTCGTTAAAATCTGACACAGTATTTTATAAGACCGAAATTATAATGGTGGTAGGTAGATAAAAGTACTTGAGTGTAATTTATAAATGTCGACCCATTATTGCGGTATCCATTAACGGTTACTTTTAACGATTTCGCATAGACAATTATAGAAATCAATTGATAACTTATCGGATGTCAATGATTTGTTACTGTACTATGGGGGCTTTTGTCGACTTGGTGATACTGCTAACTAGTCAGTTTTCTATGGCAAATAGTTTGTCTTTTTAACTCGGCTGCTTAGCAATTATGGTGAGCTTTTATATTGCTGGGATATATTTTAATACACCACAAGTCAGCCCTTGACGGCAATCTAACCTGATGGTAAAGTGATAATGCAGTCTAGGATGGTAGCGGACTAACCTGTTAGGAGAATATGATAATCCCATACTCCTAATTGGTTTCTACGCGACATCGTTCCGTAACGCTAAATCGCTTGGCGACACGTCTTTGTCGGTAGGGTGGTAACTAGCCACGGTCGAAGCCTCCCCCGAACCAGACTCGAGCTGGGAATCGAACCCAGGACCTCCAACTTTATAATGCTTCAGGGCACGCGCTGCGCAACGAAGATCGTCGAAAATCCGTTGATCACTTATCGGAGTTCAATGATTTGCGCTATGGGAACTTTTTTCGATGACTCAACGTAGCTGTTAAAGTCTAGAGGCAAATTATTTTTCATTTTAACTGTGTATTAACCGCTAAGTAATTATATTTAGCAATAACTTTGCTGTTATTGTTTTTATACAGTAAAAGTTAGCCCTTGCGCCTAAAATGTTTAGGGGTATGGTAAACCCATATTCAAAATGAAATTGAAAATTTATAATTGTTTTCTACGCGACATCGTGTTGGAACGCTAAATTGCTTCGCTAGGTTGCGCTTAATAGCTTGGCGAAACGTCTTTGTATAACAAGCCACGGCCAAATATCACCAGACCAGACTCGGGACGGGAATTGAACCCAGGACCCATAACTTTATAATGCGACAGCGCACATACTGCCCCACGGAGGTCGTCAAAAGACAGATGTGTTATGTAGAAATCCTTAGTCAAATCGATTTTTTAATAGTGTTAGATACTTCCGTAAACTTTGGGATAACTTTAGTTTTCTTTAACTATACATTTTTTAAATATACCTATATAGTTAAAGATGACAATAACATTTACATTCAATTCTTCATTATATTGAATGCTTGTAATACATGTATGCATAAGGAAAATATGAATCTTAGAAATTTTACTGATGCATCTCTTTATATATTTTTATAATATATCTTCAAATTTGCTGATGCTTAAATTTTTTAAATAAGTTACAGTTCTCCTAGGGAAAGACTATTAGTTAAGCTTTAACTAACAGATACCTCGAAAAGATATGCAATAGTGTTATCTCCATCACAGTATCACCAGTTCCCATGAGTAATGATACCGATTGATATAATGATACCGCGATTTGCTGAATCAATAAGCGATATAAAATTACGTAAGAATATCGGGTCGTTACAAAACCAATTGTAGTTCAATTTTCCCAACGAGAGCTCTGTGACCCGTCCTTTCATTTGTCAAATAAGTGGAACGGCGGGGCGATTGTGATTTCGCAATCGGAATCGTTTATAGTAAATCCAATTGTATAATGATATCATATGAGTTTAGGAGGCCAAAGAAATTTATGTTATCTGATACAGGATAATATTTAACAGCTTTAGTGTGTATATAGTTTTTAGGTGTATTGAAATACGTTACTTATTTTTGTAACAAGTTTTATAACCAACAATTTTTAACGCAAAAAGAATTTAAGCCATATAACTTTTTTTCTTAATACTGCGGGTGCTGATGGGTCCAACTATATTGCCGCTATAACAACAATATCCTCATCATGATCAACCCGTTTCCGGTTCACGACAGATCACGGGGCTCCTCTAAAATTCATATTTTGGTGAAAAAGCCATGGTGGACTATGGCCAGTCCTTCTCATGAAGGACTGGCCATAGTCCACCATGGCTGGCTTTAAAATTTTGGAGAACTCTCAGGCATGCAGGTTTCTTCACGACGTTTTAATTCACCGTTGAAGCAAGTAATACTTTAATTGCTTAAAAACGCACATAGCTCCGAAAAGTCAGAGGTTCGTGCAAAGGATCAAACCACCGAACTCTGATTAGGAGGTGATCGTCCTGCTTAAATAATAATAAATTTTAAAATAAAGGCAGAATACAATATAGTTATTTTAGGTGTGTTGATTGATCTTAGTAATGCTATTATGTAAGAGTAACATATGATGTTTTTTAATTCCCAGAACCCCTGGCTTGCGGTTCTTATTGTACTATGTTTAAAATTTGGCCTTTAACCTTCCTT
Source organism: Lasiommata megera (assembly GCA_928268935.1). NCBI lineage: Eukaryota > Metazoa > Arthropoda > Insecta > Lepidoptera > Nymphalidae > Lasiommata > Lasiommata megera. The sequence goes on along the minus strand of OV743315.1, from coordinate 12,739,806 downwards.
TAATTCTAAAGGTCACTGTGTAAAACTTTAGATTAAACTCATTTTTGAAGCACGTCGCGGTTCGTTAATATTTTTTCATATGTTATGACTTAAAATTGTACTAGCAAAACAAAGGTAGATAAGTAACTTTACTTCAGGTGCCGATAATTTTTATTCGTGACACCTATTCTGCTGTTGATTTCGAAACAAAGTAAGATTATACTCGAAATAGAGCTTGTACAAGCATGCTACGTGTACATCGATAGTTGCAAGTTAACTAACTTACGAATTGAAAATAGTTCGATGCAAGTCCAAACCGATTTGTCATCACAATTGCGCCGCAATTCCCCATCTCTATATTGATATATTGACAGCACAATTTTCTATTAAATCTGACCACAACAATATAGTAATAGTTATTTTAAAAGGAACTACATTTATTTTTTATTTCGACGGGAGACGTTTGCGTTTTCATCTTTTTAAGTAAGTAATCGAAATAGATTATTCTATTTCATTATACACGATAAGCTGGTATTATTTATCATATTTTAATGATTACTTACAATGCATTTTACTTTTTTAAATTTTTAGTTATATTCGATTTTTACCTACCAAAAAGAAGTAACGGTAATTGCAAAGTTCCACAGCGTATTTTTTTTTAAATATATAAGTACATACTTGGTTGTTTTTCATTTTTAGTCCATATTTTATTTTAAATTAGGTTTAACTGTAAGTTTTAGTGTAACAAAAAACCGCAATACGAGCCATTACTTCGCTGGATAGGCTCTTAAGAATGACCGCTTCCCAGAAACGACGCAAACACTTATCCATGGCTCCGATTGTCACCTCACTCTTATCCATAACTTATGACGTAGAAATTAACAGGTTATGTATTAAGAGGTGTCAATATTTACATAAATGCATTTTTATATCTTATAAGCAAGACCACTTTTGACGACCTCCGTGGCGCAGTGCGGGCGCTGTCGCATTATAAAGTCGGAGGTCCTGGGTTCGATTCCCGGCTCGAGTCTGGTATCGTGGGAGGTTTCGCGTTTCGCATTTTAGCGTTCCGGCACGATATCGCGTAGAATCCAATTAGGAGCGTAGGTTGACCATACTGCTTAGAGGTTAGCCCGCTACCATCCTAGACAACATCATCACGTTGTTGTGATGTGTTGTTGACCGACAGGTGAGAGAGCCGTCATGAGCTGACTTGTAGTGTATAAAAAATAATTAAACAATTTTTGAATGCAAAGAGATTTTGATTAAATATGACATCTCCGATGTTTTGCAAACAAAATGTTACAAATAAAAACGACACAAAATTAACCAAAATCAATATAATATGACTGTTAAATGCTAATATTAATTTCCTTTACCGTAATAACTAGAGCACGGCGTCCATCTATATCACTATAGCATGTTATATTCAATATTTAGTACCTGCAAGATATTTTCTTCCGAAAGCCGTTACTTTCACCTGATTAGCACAGCCTCGGTACTAATTAAACAGCAAACCCACAAAAGCATTGCATTCGAATCCATTACATTATGAATATCGAAAACGAGATATCAGCACAGAAATCGAATCGCGTAACATAGGTGCGTTTTAAACGAATTTACTGTAAATTGGTACAACCGCAAACTTGTTAGTCCGGCTTGTACGAATTAGTTCTAATAAGGTTACTACGGTTTCTATGGATCGATGTTACATAGAGATTGCGATAGCCCACGTGAATAATATACTGGAGCCACTTGAATTAAATACTATACTATTGAATACACGATAAATATGGGAAATTAAATGATAAGGACTAATGTAAAAAACAGCATTGATTCCAGTAATTTTCACTGACAGGTGATAATGGTTTATAAAGTCGCACTTCAGAAGTGGGATACAATGTGACACACATTTCAATGATCATCATCTCATCCCCTCCGGAAGCTGCGCTATCGGCGGAGTGTGTGGAACTCACCGTCGGGGAAAGTTTTTTTTATCCACTACAAGTTAGCCCTTGACGGCAGTTTCATCGTGATACAGTTTAAGATGGTGGCAGGCTAACCTATTTGGGGTACGGTAAACCTATACTTCCAATTGGTTTCTAGTGGCATCGTGCTGAAACACTAAATTGCTTGGCTAGAAACCAGACCAGACTCGAGCCAGGAATCGAACCCACGACCACTTTAATGACACTTCTGACATTGGCATGCAGACTGGACAGCCAGACAGTCTCTCTGGAGTTGCTTGGATATTTTGCACACGTTTTTCGTTTTTTTTTTTAAGTAGAATAATGATTTGTTTTGTAGCTTTTTAGTAGTAACATTGGATTTTATTGGATGGTTATCTGTTAATTGTATTATTTTCACGATATGGGCTACTGTTTGGAATAAAGATTTATTATTATTTCTATTTTTATTATTAACAGACTGAATATGGAGATGATGTATTTAACAAATATGACCGCGCAAAATCATGATATGTCTACTTAAGGTGGGTCTACTTTCTAAAACACAACCTACACAGGCAATATTGATTTTCGAAATACTGACTCAAATATAATATCGGATCATGTCAATATAGGTAACAAAAAAATGAAAACTGAAGGTAAATTTCTGATAAAAGCAACTAGGTCCGGCACAAATATCGCCCATTTTGACGCTATGACCACTCACAATATAACTTAAAGTTATGAATTTAACTTACTATACTACAGTAATTTTTTAAACCAATTTGTATCATCATGATCAACCCATTCTCGGCTCACTACAGAGCACGGGTCTCCTCTCAATATGAGAAGGGTTTGGCCATAGTCCACCACGCTGGCCATGTGCGTATTGGCAGACTTCACACGCCTTTGAGAACATTATGGAGAACTCTTAGGCGTGCAGGTTTCCTCACGATGTTTTCCTACACCGCTGAAGCAAGTAATATTATAATTTTTTAAATACGCACATAACTTCGAAAAGTTAGAGTTGCGTGCTTGGATTCGAACCGCCTACCTCTGATTAGGAGACTGACGCCCTAACCACTAGGCTATCACCGCTTAATCAATTTGTATATTGCAAGTTAAATATTCATATATTTAAAGGGGATTATAAAAGCTTAGCTTTTAGTTTTAATTAAATTTACCCTTTTAATTTTCTTCATTTTGATTGGTTCTTTTTTTATTTGTTTTATTTTTTTTAAAATATCTCCCTAGCACTTGGGTTTGAAAGGCGAATATAACGTTAACTTAGTTATAGCAATTTCTTTTGTGCGAGATTGTTAGCCGATGGCCAATGACCCGACGCGGAGGGGGTCTCAGCGCGTCCCTCTGACCAAGCTGAGGGCGCAGTGGATGACCCAGGGGGTGTATCACCCCGTGTGGTGGGAGGCCTGTCCAGGTATGGGACTGGCAGGCGGGGGTGGGTGGCAGGCTGCTGCTGGAGGTGGGGGTGACGACTGTGACTGGTCGTCACCATTGAAAGTTTGCGGCCCGGCCCGTCCAGGTATGGGACTGGCGGGCCGGGCCCGTCCAGGAATGGGACTGGTGGGCCGGGGTGGACGGCGAGCGTTCGCTGCGCTTGCCGTCGGCGATGGAAGGCCGGGTGCGAGAGAGTGTTCTTCTTCCACCTCTCTTGCTCCTGTGCCTTCGGAGGACTTGTGGATGATGGAAACGGGGCCGTCCATCACTCACAGTACGGTCCTCAAGTTGGCTGGTGTGCTGTTGTTCTGGCACACCTCTAACAGGCGAAACTGGGCACGTCGTGCCCAAGGAGGGTCTGCTGCGGCGGACACCCGCTGGTGGAGTTGCGGTTGTATGCCAGAGCCTTCCCGTGGCTCCACCATACAGCGGTGAGTAGGAACACGTGGGGGTTTTAGTCAGTAAGAGTCTGACATAACCTCTGTGCCTCCCCGTGGCGCAGAGGTATCCATGAGGATTTACCCACGATAAAAAAAAAAAAAAAAAAAAGTTATAGCAATCCACCGTGACAGATATTTACAAACAAAATATACTTAACATCCATACATACCCTTCCTAGGCTAAAAACGAGTAAAAATGCTCAGATTGTGCAAAAATTTTTCATCCATATAAAAGAATAGACAAAAAATACTCCATAAAAAAGTTGTTTAAACAAAAATCTGTTGCTCTAATTTCGAAACGTTGAAGGTACTTGTTTAATTCAAATGTATTCACTTGAAAATGTTCTCTGAATAAGTGAAAATGTACAGCAGTTTTAATTAAATTAACATTCTACTTCTAGGTCACCTTATTCTATCGGAACCTCGGGCTGTGTGTGTGACAGTAATTGCTGAAGATATATAAAATACATTGATTAAAATGGGATCAAGTCGCCCGTACGAAGAGGCCTCTGTCCTGAACATGGAAGGTACATCGGACTGAATATTTAGTGTCAGGGTTTTCTTAGACTCCGGTTCGGTAAAATCTCCCAAGGTCGTACCATTTATGTTTACATTAATCAGGGTAATATTTTTAACTAAAATCGAAATCGACTCATGTTTAACAATATTATAAAGCAAAATACAACGTCACACATAACTGATAGAACATATTTCTTCTTTAATTGCTTCTCCTATAAGTGAAGGTTGGTCGTCATTATAGTATATTTTGCATTCTCTCTCGCGAGGCTAAACGGCTGGGTAGCATTGGTGATACTAGTCCAATCCCTGATCCTGAATCCAGACTTCCTCCGACTTATGCACCCAGCTATTTTGCTTGTAACAGCATTAAGGACCCCGATAGTGTGCATTACAATAACATTTGTATGATTATTTGTAAGGAGTTTTTCTAAGTTTCAATTCAGAATATTTTTATTGTTTATACCACTGAATTATCTTATTATATCTATTGCTAGTAATACTAATGACACAGGACTTAGTGGCCATATCATATTCCTAATTATTCAAGCTTCAGGTCTTAATCATCACCTCAAATTTTTTGCCCACCACGTCTTCTTTCATTAAATAAAGACTACCTTGGTCGTACGTGAAACTCTGTTGCTTTAACCATTTACTATAACATATTAACAAGAAGTGGATAATGCTAATTTCCTAAATCTGGACACATAATTTCTGGACAATCCTTATACCTAAAAAAAAATACTTTCGTCCAATCTACTTGTAAGGATTCGTATTGAAATAAGCTAACACACTTACAATGTACTTTAATACTATTACTGTTTAAATAGGAGTAACCAAACCACAACACAATGATGGCAATTCAGTTGTACGCAATTTTCTTAACTAAAGTAAATCAATTATTTCAAACGTATCTTTAGGAGTCATGTTTACACTGTATTCCCTGGAAAAGGATGTTTTATATGAACTGCTTCAAACGGTGAAGGAAAACTTCGTGAGCAAACCTGCACGCCTGAGAGTTCTCCATAATGTTCTCAAAGGCATGTGAAGTCTGCCAATCCGCACATGGCCAGCGTGGTTGACTATGGCCAAACCCTTCTCATATTGAGAGGAGACCCGTGCTCTGTAGTGAGCCGGTAATGGGTTGATCATGATGATGATATGAACAGCAGATCGAGATTTATGCACAACAGAAATAGCAACAAAATCGGTACGTCACAAGGAAGCTGAGGTACAAGAAACTGTTTAAATATAAGGGAATTGCATAAATTACATGCAAGTGTAAAATCACATGTCCAGTTTTAGTTTAAATAATACGCTAGATACTCCAGGTAAGGGTATCAATTTACATGTCAGTATTCCGGGAAGACAATAAGCTCTCACAGTTGAGAAGTTCGTGACAGTCCCCTAAGAATACATTACAATCCTGCTTGTGCGAGGTCAAAGTGGCAGATTTTGAGACGGGAACGTGGATCTGGCGAATATGGACGCTATAGTGCCTGTCCGAAGTTATGGGAGTCCGTATGTTATCCTCATCACATGAAACGCTCAAGGGAATTTCACATCATGATCGTATAACGTAAGGCAGGGTATAAACGATCCGGACGCTGCTATACTCACTCAGGCTCGCTGTTCTGCACTCTAATGTTTGGTGTTATAGTCGCAACTATTTGATTATTGACTAAACTAATAGTTTAACTATTGATTACCTACATATAGGCATAACTTTACGAAAGTACATGACATACAATGAACGTCACACTTATTTTAGATTCTGCGTCAGTCTATTTAATTTTTTCAATACATAGACTTAGCTACAATTACAACAAATTTTAGCTGATCATGTGGACGTGGGGTGCACTAGTCTAGTAAACTCTTGGTTTAATTTAAAAATACACAAATTGTTAGTTCAACTCAACTCTAACTATAACAGTAAAGTTACTCAAATTATAAGGTGGTGGGGAAATCTTATGCAGAAAGGATATTCTAGGTCTTTGAGTATGGATTTGTATAGAGTTTCTTTATTTCTCAAACTCAATACAATGATTGTACTGACCCTCCAAAATATTCCATTTAAGCACGTTCCGCATCTACACTTCCATCATCGTCAGAAGAGGTTGAAAATTCTCAATTGCGTACATAAAGGGAAAATTTTAATGCAATGTTTACCTTAATAAAATGTTCGCGAACTTTTTCGTTCGATGAAAACTTCGAGAAATGGACTGTATACCACCAGCATTAGGAACACTATGTTAATGGCGGCAAACGTCATAACTCAGCATTAGGAACACTGATCATAGCGGCAAATGTCATAACTGTTGCATATTTAAATTCGCATTCGAACGTCTAAGCACAAAAGTTCGTGAACTTTTTCGTTCGATGCAAAGTTCGAGAAATGGTCTGTATACTACCAGCATTAGGAACAATATGAAAATAGCGCAAAGGTCATAACTCATTATAGCATATTTAAATTCGCATTCGAAAGTCTAAGCACAAAAGTTCGTGAACTTTTTCGTTCTATGCAAAGTTCGAGAAATGGACTTTATACTACCAGCATTAGGAACAATATGAAATTAGCGGCAAGCGTCATAACTCGTTGTAGCATATTTAAATTCGCATTCGAAAGTCTAAGCACAAAAGTTCGTGAACTTTTTCGTTCTATGCAAAGTTCGAGAAATGGACTTTATACTACCAGCATTAGGAACAATATGAAATTAGCGGCAAGCGTCATAACTCGTTGTAGCATATTTAAATTCGCATTCGAAAGTCTAAGCACAAAAGTTCATGAACTTTTTCGTTCCATGCAAAGTTCGAGAAATGGACTGTATACTACCAGCATTAGGAACAATATGAAAATAGCGGCAAACGTCATAACTCATTGTAGCATATTTAAATTCGCGTTTGCACGTCGAAGCACGCAAGCTGTAACGAGCTGATAGTTATTCTCACGCGACCAGAGCTTAACATGTGATTTTACGGTAGCGAATGTATGGTAAACACGGCCCATCCGTGTCACATGTCTCATTATTAAACGGTTAAATATTTACCCTTTTTGTGCTGTACAGGTTACGTTTCCTTTCTCAGCACAGTGGCGAGATATATTTTTAGAAAATGCAGCGTAAATACGGGTTTTTTTTATTATTACTTAACTACCTTACCTTAAAATTACCTTCTGTTAAAATTGATACTAGTTATCAGCCAATATTTTATATTGAATCTTTAGCTCAAGATATATGAAGCCATTTTTATGCGCATGAAATTAAAGATTTCTTGGAACTACGTAGCGTCATCATCATCATAATCAACCTATTGCCGGCTCACTACAGAGAACGGGTCTCCTCTCAATATGAGAAGAGTTTGGCCATAGTCCAACACGCTGGCCATGTGCGGATAGGCAGACTTCACACGCCTTTGAGAACATTATGGAGAACTCTCAGGCATGCATGTTTCCTCACGATGTTTTTCCTTCACTGTTGAAGTGATATTTAAATTGCTTAAAAACGCACATAACTCCAAAATGTTATAGGTGCGTGTCCGGGTTCGAAGCCCCGACCTCTAATTAGGAGGTGGATGTCCTAACATCTAGGCTATCACAGTAAATAAATAAATCTATATAATCAATCGCATTCAAATGTACAAAGTCTACATGGTACAGTTATACATGGTTAAAAGTATGTATATATAAATATCAGGTCTTTTATGGTCAGTCATCTAAAATTCGAGAAAGAAGTGTATCTTTATCGAACAAAGATGAAGAACTTGGAATTCTATAAACTAATGCACTAGCACTTTTCATATTATTCACTATGTTTGTTAACTTCCAGAGTTACCTAGTAAGTTCAAAAATAATATACAACTTGAGTTACACCGTTATTTTGTCAGCAATATATCAGTATTAATTTTACAAGAGCATAACTTAACTTCTGACTTGCAATAAATAAGGTTATTGAGGTTTCATATTACTAATAGTCGCGATAGACTTGTTATTCTGTCCACGGAGCAACAATGCGCGGGCGCAGATAGAAGGCTGATATAGAGCGACTGAGGACCGCCTTTTACGCTCACCGAATGATAACAGTACTTGTATAAGAGCCGGTGACAAGTACTCTTGTGCAGTTGGAGCAACGGTCATACATCAAAGTAGAAATACTTGTTCTCTTTAATACTGTATATATATTCAAGTATTTTAAAATGATAATGCTAATATATTATTGCTCATACGATACTTATTCATGTCTATTATAATTTGATATCTGACTATATATAGGAAATGCTTTTGGCGCGCGCTAAACTACGAGAATAAGACACCTCCACCTATGTAAAATGTCAATCGAAATTAAGTTTAAAAAAAAATGTCATGTTGTCATAGAATATGCAAAAAAAACTAATATGGCCATGGTTTATTATAATATATGCTTTTTTGTTATAATTATAAATTATCAAAGATATATTATGTATGTTTCAATGTGTTATTTTGGTAAATTAATTTTAATAATAATGATGATGATGATGATAACAATATATTTTTAACTAATAATAAATTGATTCTAACTAATAGGATTTATTCATAATATTATAAATTGGCTACCAATTCTTACTATCGCTATTTCTAACACGCTATACATAATAATAGACAGCTCTTAGGGTACTACTAGCAGTAGATGTCATAAAGTTATCCCATACATGAGCAGTGGATAAATCACCGCATTATGTTTAACATGATTTTGTAATAGAAGCAAACCTTCCGCTATACTATTTTCAGTTGAATACGCTACGCTTATATGTTTTAGAAATCATTTATTGAAAATATTTTACAAAACTGGATTTAGAGAGTCAATATAAGCGCATAAATCACGTGAACCTTATACGCTTGATCGCGAATTTACTTGATAATAAGTGGTGATACACTGGAAGATGGAAAGACGCAACCTAGGTCAACCTATGTCAGTTTATTGAACTGTTTTCGTTCGCTATCTGACATCGTTACAGAATGCTAAGTCACATGCGGTTGGGTGATTAATGAATGCTGTTGAAGCAGGTTGCTTAGGATTTTTTTTATACGTAAATTAGCTTGACGGCTATCTCACCTGGTGGTAAGTGATGATGCTGTCTAGGATGGTAGCGGGCTAACCTGTTAGGAATATGGTACACCCACGCTCCTAATTGTTTTCTAAAAAAATAAACCAGAACCAAATGATAATTAAGGGCTAAAGCGTACATCTCTAGTCAAATACTGTTTGTTGACGACGAGTACGCGAACGTTCCCGTGACCCAAGCACCAAGTGACGTGTAGGAGTATCGCTTGCATTTGGTTGGTCGTCACTCGTAATTCCAACACACAGTTCTGCGTGCACAGCTGCCGGAGGGGATGCGTAAACGCAGCGTTATTCTACACCGTAAAAAAAGTTTTAACTAGTCTGAACAATATACCGATCACCAGCTCCCGTTCTAGTGGAGAGTAGGTAAGATAAATTTTTCCCATACATACGTGGTCGTTAATTCGCGGTGTTATGTCGAGCATAGTTTCGTAAGAGACCTTCCGGCATACTGGCCTGTGTCCACTTATCAATTTCAACTAATCGGCAGTCCCGATCCACAAGGCGTGATTTAAAGCGGCTAAATAATTATATCACTGAAATTTCGTATTAAATAATTCGTCGTTTTCGCGCTGAAAACAATTTATTTTTAAGAAATTATTCTAGGACGTCAACAGAAAATAACTAGATACTTACGTCCTATAGTTATAGTATGTGGTTTCATAGGTAAGTAGAACATTCCGGGTCAATTCCCCGCAGGGAATGCTCTGATCTGGTATGACGCTTTAACCGTGGCTAGTTACCAAATTTCTTACAAAGATACGTCGTAATCTCATAAGATGACGCTTAGGAACCGACAACAGGCTTGGATCCAACGCACCTATCTTTGACTGCATCATCACTCACCCCTAAGTAAGATTGCAAGGGCTAACTTGGGCTGAAGCAATTTTGTAAAACAAAATGATTTTTACAAAAACCTTAGAGTTTTTTTTTTACTTTGTTATATTAATAGTCTTACATAATACTGTAACAGAGATTTGTTGAACTAACATAATTTTTGTGTTACTTACTTGGTAAAACGAGATCTCAAAACAGTTCACTGTTATCCTTCATTAGTCCCAAAAACTTTCCATAAAATGTCGAGTTCCAGTCTTCTTTGCATCATCATTCCTGAGTCAGCCGGTAACGGAACAGTTTATATGCGTCCATTCACATAAATCAGCCACGTCACCTTCAAGTTTCCGACGAGCAATGCCTGAGTAGAAAAACGTGACAAGATGCATGGAAATTCGAGACTGACTTAGACGGGTCGGACTATAATGACTGATACGTATATGACGTCAAATATAGATTTGCTTCTGCCAAAAAGAATGAATATAATCTAAAATATTTCAAAGTCGTCCTTAAAAAATATGTTCACGCGATAATTATATTTCATGATGATCCAAAACTGGCTCTTATTTAATCCAACGGCTAACGGCAACGGCTAGCAATAGAAAATAGAAATAGTGCCAGCATTTTGGCTACAATACCTTCTAATGAACCTTTAGAGGGTATTTTTATTTTTAATTAAAAAAAATCTTTCAAATATTACCAAAAAAAAAAATTTGTACAGAAATAGACGACACGACTAGCTACAGTTTTATCACGTTTTTATGTATGTGATTAATGATTTACTATTTCCTTAACGCGCATGGACTTAAGGTTTACTACACACTTTATTATTCATATATCTTTTCCTTATATATCTTTAATATCTTTATATATCTTATTATCTTTAATACCATCGTTCAATTTACCATCGATACTTATTATATGTTTGTTGCACTCGCTAACTCAGGGAAACATGACCGCATCTTTTATGTTAATTTAATACCATTTCAATGGGACGACTTTGCAAATCACATTATGCATTATAGCCTTACTTTCGTATTTTAAGCCGTTTGGTTTTTTCATTGTTGAGATGAAAAATTTACAAAAAAAAACAATGCGAAACTTTATTAGTAAAAAGTATTGTGGACGATTATATATAAATAAACGTTATATTTAATCTAAGGGGCTTAATAAATAAAAATCATAATCTAAGGGGTTTTAATACATAAAAATCAACGTGTTTATGATAAATATATTTAGTTATTTAGGGGGTAAAAGTGGCTATAAATAGTTCGTGTGATATAACAATGTAACGTCGTAAATTATTGTCTCTTGGCTTGAACTTGGCTTGACATAATGCTGCGTGTCTTGACTAAAATTTAACGTAAAGAATTGTGTTTTTATAATAACTTATATATTATATATAGCATTTATTTTGAATTATATTTTCGAGTTATGTTATTTAGTAATTTTCTAATTACTGGCAATATTTACGGATGTAACAACAGTACAAATAAGTTTTCTGTAACTTAATCTGATTTGAGGATTGTTGCTTTCATCATCATGATCAGCCCGTTCTCGGCTCACTATAGAACGCGGGTCTCCTCTCAATATGAGAAGGGTTTGGCCATAGTCCACCACGCTGGCCATGTGCGGATTGGCAGACTTCACACGCCTTTGAGAACATTGTAGAGAACTATCAGGCGTGCAGGTTTCCTCACGAAGTTTTCCTTCACCGTTGAAGCATGTGATATCTTATTTGCTTAAAAACGCACATACTCCGAAAAATTATTGGTGCGTGCCGCGGTTCGAACCCCCAACCTCTGATTAGGAGGCTAAGGTCCGTACCACTAGGCTATCACAGCTATTATTGTTGCTTTATGTTAATTTAATTATGTATTACAATTACAACTTTAGTACTGAATGAGTCACGAATGCAAATTTGTTATGAAAATAATGCAAAGCGATTCGCAAGTAAATGCAAATACAATATCCACATAAAAGCAGCTTGTTGCTCGAACATAAATCAAATTAAGACACACGCATTATTATGTTAGTTAATCGCTTTCGACATGTTTCGAGAGTATTAATGGCATGAAATCGCCAAGAATGGTTGTGAAAAGTATAAGAAGTAAACGACTTAAACCAAAGCTGGAACGTTCTCGTTAAAACTTTGTTATTTTTTTTCATTCATAACAGGTTCGCCCTGACCACGTTCACGTCGGATGGTAAATCATGATGTAGTCTAAGATAGAACATCCATACCTGGTACAATACATTTACAAGTTGCTCATCTGGTATGTCTTGTAGATGTAAGCAGCATTAGTATTGGAGTTTGCAGAGACGTATTCTTGATATGGATTTATAGGAGGCATTGAATCATACATAGGGTATTACATCTTAGGAGCGAGTTTATCGACCCCTAAATGAAACCGATTTTAATAAGCCTAATTATCTTTACCTTGGAATTACATCACTTGACCTGTAACTAAATGATAATATCTAGTAAGTGAGAACATCATTTGTGAAAGCATTTATATTTGATTCCAATAACCTTAAACCAAAAATGTCACCAGCAATAATAACCAAATGTGAATGTCACTTTGTGAATTTAATAAAGTATCCTGGTCAGACTGAAATGGCATTAAATTGAGACAAATGATAATTTACTACTACTTCGTTATGTAGTAAGTAAAATTAGCGATAATGTTAGCTTTATTGCCAGAAACAAAGTGCTTTATGTAAACCTTTTACTTAAAAGTGTCTAACATAATTTTGTAGGCAGTATATATATTTTTTCAGTGTACTAATTACTAGCACCAACTTAATTAAGATAAGCAATCACTCTTACTAACGAGTATACGCGTCTTAAAATTACCAACTGTGAAACAGTGAATGGTATAAGGTATTATGACCAAAACAACCGACCGGATAAATGTGGGTTTCGATTATCTTAACAAATGACAATATGAATCGTATGGGAATTATAGGTAATAAATAACTATAAAATTTATTGCTCGCCCATTTAAGTTACCACTGTTTTTTAACAATAAAAAAATACGACCGACCTTCGTTGTATCGACCTTCTTGGAACTAAATCACGATCGACATTCCAGTGAATCTCTTGAACAAACTCGAGATTCTTTACATTGTAAAATGGTCAAAAAGAAACTTTCCGACTCCCACGGTCTTGCATAATTTGTGTTAATACGTAAAAACGCAGACAGAATTGTGTCACCTATGTCTGTGAAGTAGAATGTGTGGGTAACGAAAGCCAGAAAATGGTTATAACTATGATTTTATAAAGATTACTGAAAGCCCATCTTGTAATACAAAAGCTTTATAATACTGGATATTTATAAACTATTTCTAATAATTAATCTTACATACTATCAATTTAGAACAAGCACCATTGCTTTGCACCAAAGTTTGCGAAAATATCTTTAAACATTTGTATTACAGAAGTAATTTAAACTTTTTTTTAAGCTTTTCCATTAATTTTCTCTGATACATCTTATAATCAGCCTGTTAAAGTCCCAATGCTGAGAACAGGATTCTTCTGTCTTAGAATGGGTCGTGTGTTAGTGGCTTATTTGAGAATAATTATCTAATATTGGTGATGATAACCGAGACAAAAAACTTACTATGCTATGCTATATGTGGGTGAATAGCGTTAACTAGCAAACTGGATCAGTTCCAGCCCGGAGTTTGGAATTTCCTAATAGAAACCCCAATAACTTTCTCATTTTGGCCCGACCCGGAATTTTACCCCAGCGCCTCGTAAACAGATAACGATTCCAACATATAATACAATTTATCAAATTAAGTTAACAGTCGAGATATTTTCTTAGACGAAGCATAAGTGAACAAAAGACGTGCCTTGATTGGAAACAAGGATTCATAATTCTACATAAACACTAACAAACCGAGTTTACTAACAAGTAAACTTAATGTAAACTCAGAATTGTGACAAACATCGCAATTTGTGTGCGTCTCATTAGTGTCTGACCCCGTTTAAGATTTCCCAAGGCGCGTAACAAAGCCGTCCCGAACATTGAAGAACCCATAAAGCATAATTAATAGCTTCAGTTTGGGTACAGATGCATTACATAACCCAAACTTTCATAGTTCATAATATAACAATCGTGCAAATTAGTCTGCGCTCAAATACTCAGCTTGCGTGAATCGGTCGTGCAATCTTGATTTAATTGAAGACCATTCAGAAAAAAATCCTTAAATAAATAAATAGCGAACAAGTTCAAAGACACGAAAATTTTATGACGCATCCAACTAAATCTAATCTAAATCTGCTATTTCCTTAATTTAAATGAAGGAGAAAACGTCTAAATTAGACAACACCATACCTTACATTCTTCATTCATTCAGATTGGGGATAATTCCCAGGTTAACTTTAGCAGCTTGATATATGCTATTAAGGCATTATGTGACGTTAATACATGTACACAAAATTTTACAATCCATCAACATTGCTACTTATAAAAAGGCGATTGGAATACATAAAGACGTCCTATGATGTGTCGATATGTTTATGTATATTGTTATGCATATTATTGTTCTAAATAGTTAGCTGTAAGTTTGAACTTACTCATAGAGGTTTACATTTTCAGTCTGTTCAAAGGCTTTTGCCGCGGTATGTTAACAAGAAAGTTCGGTTGATTTAACAATCCAGTGTGAAATAGTTGCATTACATGAGTTTAATTAAACTGCCTTTCTTTCTAGCTACCAGGTTAGCATGCTTTTATTTATGACTTACCATACGGTGAGAGCAGTGTGATGTCATAAAAAAATTCATTATTTAAAATTAAATTCATTAAATGTGTTTTTTTACCTTTAAATAGTTAGTTATATAAAGAATTTTCTACAAATTATTGATATCAATATATCTAGGCTGATTACTCGAATTTTATTTATATTCAATACTTTTATTTGTTTCAGGTAAGGTCCAGAAATATTCAAAAAAATAATATTTCCTCAATGAAAGCGAAGTTAGTAAGAATGAAGTTTGCCATCGTTATCTTCAGCGTGTTTTCAGGTTTTGAAAAATCTCATCCCATGTGGAAAAAAGTTATACTATGTCATTCCAAGATGCAATCTATAAATTCTTACCAATTTTTCATAAATATCATATGCGGATAATATCGATATATCATCAAAACTCGATTTCAAATCCCTTTGATAGCATGGAACCGTTTGAATATTATAAAATAATGCGGTTCCTTGAAAAAATTGCACGAAAAACAAAAGTTCCTTGAAATTTTTTCAACTTTCCTTCACTCTACTTTAATGCTTAATAGTTTTATATCTAATATAGTAACGGGCTAACCTGTTAAGTGTATGGTAAACCCATACACCTAATTGGTTTCTACGCGACCTCCTGCTGGAACTGCTTTGCGACACGTCCTTGTCGGTAGGGTGGTAACTAGCCACGGCCGAACCTCCCACCAGACCAGACTCGAGCCGGGAATCGAACCCAGAACCTCCAATATTAAAATGTGACAGTGCACGCGCTGCGCTACGGAGGTCGCAAAAACGTTAATAATATTGTGATAAATCACTGTAGCATATGACCTTGAGTCTACAATTAATAAGAGATCCATGGACTTTATTCCGAAATATTACTGTAGTTCTAAAACGAGTGTCACTGTTCTTAATAGTAAAAGTCTAGTAAGGTGTTACATGATATTTATTTACTTTGGTTTCTAAGGAAACCTTTGATAAGTGCAAGAATTAAGGTGCTCTTAAATGCTTACCAACTTTATCGGGGTCGAAGTTAAGCTACTTATCGAAGAAGCGACTTGACCCCAATCGCGGTTATGTAACTCGATAAGTGTGAACGTATTATCTTTTGTAAAGTGAGGTTTAACTAACCTTTCATCATACTCCTCCGATCAATATATTTATTTTGTATTTATAAGGCAAAAAGTGACTGACTTACTTGCTGATATATCGATGCGCAAACACTGGACGAATAAGGCTGAAATTATGAATACAGCGCTTTTATAACGCAAATGCAAGAAATCTATAAATTCATTCCAAATGGAGCGAAATAAATGTTGAAATATGTATGAAATCCTATGAATTTGATTTTATTGGCCAAAATGAATCAAAAAAGCAGCTTACAAAGACATAGCGCCAGAATTGGCAGTACATCTTTGTTCCTTCCTTCCTTTTCATAAGCAGTGGCTTAGTTCTGGTATGGTGTTGAATCGGAACGGATTAGGAGGATGGGTTCAGCCGGCGACACATCGATGATTGACAGATGTTTAAGGCAATGGTAATCACTTAACATAAGGTGACCCGTCTGTTCACATGCCGGCGATGTCAAAAAAGAAGCTTGTTAGGTATATGTTATTTTTTTTTCGGACTGTCTATTAGCTGTACAAACCCTATTGGTTGCCACAGCGTAACCGGGCTGTATAGGTAGGTATATGTTACATTTCCATCTCTTCTATAAGAGCAGTGGTCTACAGTGGCCAAGAAATTTGGCTGTAGTTGATAATGATTTATGATTAAAAGATTGAATTTTAAGGCATGATTAGCTATGACGGGAAGTAATAATTATGTATTTTTACATTGGTTTAGCCTAGTGGTTAGGGCGTCAGCCTCCTAATCAGAGGTCTAACTTTTCTGAGTAATGTGCGTTTTTAAGCAATTAAAATATCACTTGCTTCAACGGTGAAGGAAAACATCGTGAGGAAACCTGCACGCCTGAGAGTTCTCTATAATGTTCTCAATGGCGTGTGAAGTCTGCTAATCCGCACATGGCCAGCGTGGTGGACTATGGCCGAACCCTTCTCATGTTGAGAGGAAACCCGCGCTCTGTAGTGAGCCGGTAATGTGTTGATCATGATGACCTTAGTTTTTATTACAAGTTTTTTACTACAAGTTAGCCCTTGACGGCAAACTCACCTGATCGTATGTGATGATGCTGTCTAAGATGGTAGTGGGCTAACCTGTCAGGGGTAAGGTAAACGCATACTACTAATTGGTTTCTGCGCGACATCGTGTCGGAACGCTATTCGCTTGGCGCCACGTCTTTGTGAATGCGAATTAAGAGACAAAATAAAAACGCTAATATTTCTTTTTAAATTAATCATAATCTTTTACTTTGATAATTGAACTGTCCTATAAGAGACCTCTTTTATTTTATATATAAAAAAAGTGTCGAAAACAGCATAGATTTATAGCGTCGTGGTTAAGTCATAATTAGTTTAAAATAAAACAAACTATTTATACTGTAGGCTACCTAAATATCACAATCACATTTATTGGCGCCTAAAAGTTATGAAATACAGAATTAATATTATTATATTCGCATAATATATACCTATTAGCATCAATAAAAGGCAAATACAAAAACATTTTCTAGACAGAAGAGCTTTTAAATTTTAATATAATAAATTCAAATAGCTGGCAATATAATTGGATACGGCGCGAAATGTTGTCAGGCGCCACACAACCAAAATATATAGACGGGTTCATATTTCACGTGGTGTTGACGTAACACGTATTTATTGAATTAAAATAATCTGCATCATGCTCTGAAGGATATTTCAATATTCCACATTTAACTTAGACGGTTTAGAAATAGGCGTGCAGTTAATAAATTCGTATTTACGTATTGCGGTACCTATTGTAACGTATATGGTCATATATATAATAAATACTTAATCAACCTATAGACGTCCACTGTTTTTTAAGAGGGCGTCACCACACACGGTTTTCCGCCTTCCTCATCCACCCGCTACCAGCTAATCTTTTCAGGTCGTCGGTCCAAGGGGGAAGGAGGTTGTCCTACGCTGCGCTTATCGGTACGCAGTCTCCAGAACACGTGTACCCAAAGGCCATTTTTGCAATCGCAAATTAAACTTAATATTCAGTGTGTGAACATATCAAACCAATCGTTTTGTAGGCGGCTCGCTCGAAGCCTCCAAACCAGCCAGAAAAAAATATTGTAAATTCATAAAATTCCTTCCCGGGATCGAACCCGGTATATCCAACTTATAAGACTGCAGCGCTTGCCACCGCATCAGAAAGTTCCGTATCATCAGATTCAGAATACTTTGATCCCAAGCCATCGGAAGGATCTCGATAGCATGTTTCCCTACGTAAGATGTTTAAACCGACCTGATCAGCGAAAACGGCCAAAATTTCTCAAATTCAAATAATCTTTATTCAAATAGTCCTTTAAAAGGCGCTTTTGACGCGTCAATAATTTACATACTAGTGATAGTGATAACTACATTCGTAAACTTTAAACTAAAGCTATGAGGTTCCAAACGCGCCCCGGTCTAAGAAGAAGCCCACAACAAACTTAGCCAGGTAAATTTTCTTTTTGTTATCACCATCTCACATGCCACTTAAAATTATATTAAGAGCTATCTTATTAGGGCAATATTTCACACCCATGCTTGTTTATCATTTACATAATCCTTTACACTATAGTAGGACTTTTCTACAAGCTTACGTTTTATATAAACTTTGAACTTATTGAGAGACGTCCCAGAAATTTCATTTGGCAATTTGTTATAGAATTATATACAATTACCTTTCAATTAATTTCTAATTTTTTGAAGTCTAGTAGCGTGAAAATACATGTGAGATGGTCAACCATCTTACATGTATTTTGTATTGCTCTATTATTTGAGGCAACATCGCTTTTCGCCGTTATCCCTCCATTGTAAAAAGGGAAGGTAATCCAATAATCTGTTTCCTACGGCCGGCAACTTGGCGCTAAGCTGCTTAGCCCACTCGACCGTAGTTGCGGTCACGTGGTCGGTACACACTCTTACGTCTGTTTGCGGTCTCGATATTTTATGGTTTGTTGTTTCGAATCGATTTGTTAAGCTTGCCACAAAGAGTGAATCTACGCCAACGGTACTAATTTCACTGTGTATACACATCAGCTGATGTTCCGAATGCGGTATTTTTAACGAACGTCCTGCCATTTTTAGAGAAAAGACAAAAATTATACCTTAACATAAATGGCAAGTCACATTCAGTTCAGTAATTTAACTTCTTCGCCCTAAACGGTGAGCAGAATTTCTTGTCTTTATTTTTTTTATATACACTACAAGTTAGCCCTTGACGGCTATCACACCTGGTGGTAAGTGATGATACACTCTAATATGGTAGCGGGCTAACCTGTTAGGGGTCTGGCAACACCCTCCTAATTGGTTTCTACGCGACATCGTGCCGGAACGCTAAATCGCTTTGCGACATGTCTTTGTCGGTAGGGTGCTAACCAGCCACGGCCGAAGCGTGCGTGCGTATGCTATATAACTACAAAAATTAATTAGATCACATTAATATGGAAATAAGCACATTACACCTGAATCATCATCATCATCATGATCAACCCATTACCGGCTCACTACAGAACATGGGTCTCCTCTCAATATGAGAAGGGTTTGGCCATAGTCCACCACGCCGGCCATGTGCGGATTGGCAGACTTCACAAGCCTTTAAGAACATTATGGAGAACTCTCAGGCGTGCAGGTTTCCGCACGATGTTTTCCTTCACCGTTGAAGCAAGTGATGTTTTACATTTTTTTAAACGCACATAACTCCAAAAAGTTAGAGGTGCGTGCCCGGATTCGAACCGCCGATCACTGATTAGGAGGCTGACGCCCCAACCACTAGGCTATCACCGCTTCATACACCTGAATGTAGGTGCCTAACGCACGCGAGCAAAGCCGTGGGTACATCCAGTACATTATAAAATCCTCTGCTAACAAAATTATAGCTAGAAGTGCAACTTTATGCGGATCGACCTTAATTCTTTTTTCCCTTATAAGCCAAATTGAAACCTCTTACCAAGAAATCCTTTAATACCATTAACGGGCTCGCTGCGTCTAAGAAGCTACTGGTGCTAGCTGCAGGTATTCCCGCTCACGTTTACATCACGTCGGCTATATAATCTTTTAATTGCATAATTTTATTACGTTAACTGGGAACAGGGATGGCAGGTAATTTTATTCAGGGTGTGAATTTTCTACTTATTCTAAAAAAACAATTCCGTATAATCAGATCATAAATCGCTTTTCAAATTTCTAAATCAAATCACATCAGAAATAGCGTTATTCACATAAACCAGGCATCTATGAATCGTTCATTTCATTAATTCTATTCGTGAAGTGATGGTGATAACTACAATTGACAACTTAAAACCAAAGCTAGGAGGGTTCAAATCGCGCCCAGGAGAAGAAGAAACCCACAACAAACTTAGCCGGTTTTTTTTGTTATCACCATCTCACATAATCAATAATAAATTATAGTATCTATGGAGATTCACACCCAAGCTTTTTTATCGTTTATATAAGCCTTAATATCGTTATATGATTTTTCTATAAGCTTTCGTTTTATAAAAACTTTGAAATTATTGATAGATGATCTCCAAGATATCAATAGGTATGTTATATTTTATTTTATAATAAATTATAAAATATAATAAAATACAATTTCCTTGTACTTCTAGACTCATGTCTCAAATCGCCGTAAGGGTCGCAAAAGTCGTCCACTAGGGGTCCTCTTGACTCAAACCAGGGTATGAGTCGAAAGAAATAAAACGTGAACATCGAATAACAGTCGTATTTTTCATATATTTGCGTTTACATCATAACAAAACATTAGAATACGTAGCCAGAAATCCAACAAAGATTTATCGGAAGGTTACAACTCACAAGATAATAGGAGAAACGCCAACAGTTCATTTCAAAACCATATGGGAATAAGTATAGTGACAAAGTACAATACAAAGGCGGAGAAGATAGCAGTCGTACCATCCGTCCGCTAAGCTGATTTACAGAGACCTAAAGCTTCTCGCTATAAAAGATATCTCCTAGTGCAAGAGTCCACCGACAAATGCCAATTGAATTGAATTCACAAAAGCATTTCTAATAATAGTAAGAATGAATAAAATGAATTCAGTTTTCTTGACAATGATGTTGCAAAATTAAAAGGTGATATTCTCGCTGGCTGACCGCCCTTAGTCTGGTTCTGGTAAATTATTATAAAAGTTAATTACAAATATACTGGTAAATTTTTAATGCATGTTATTATTATCATCACTATTATTAAAGTCTCCTGAATACAGTATTGTATTTTAGTTTTTAACGCATCATTTAATTTTTAAACTTTTGAACTGTGTTAAATTATAATAACTTGGATACTTTGAATAAAGATTTATTATTAAACCATTGCCGGCTCACGGCTGCACGGCTGCACGGCTCTGGTCTCTCGGCATTGGCCGTAATTTCACCACGCAGTCCAATTGTGAATTGGTACAAATTGCACATATTTTGAAAATTATGTAGAGCTCTCTCCCTTGTTGCACTACTATCTTTTACTTTTAAATTGTTACTTTTACAAAGGGTTGTCTGAAGGAGATCGATTTAAGCGATAAGATAAACGATTGCATTCATCATTATTTCTTTTTAAATTTGTTTTTTTTATTATTTTCGCATCCATTTATAAAAATGTGTCATAATGAACACCCGTAATAGTGCAATAAATAATTTATCTATCTATCTAACTCTCAGGCAAGCAGGTTGTTGTTCGCAAATTTGGAACTATGTGAACATAATCTTTGGGACCAAGCAGATATCGCTATCGGCTCTCAGGCTATGAGCTCTTAGGATTAAAATAATTCAGTCTTCAACTGCAAACGTGCGCTCTGTGAGGGCAACGGTGATTAAATAATACCCGGTGGAGATTTATAAGTGTTTATTTCTAGAGCGGCCTCTCCCAGAGCCTTTGTGCACTCTTAATAAAACGCTGTTTGTCCTAAGCGAAGGTATTGTTACAGGGATGTGAATGTACTGAGTGAAAAATTAATGGCCTCTCCTTGTGAATAATCGAACAGACTCGGTAAATATGATATAGATACTCCATTTTTAATGCAAAGAAACCTGTCCAATCTAGAGCAATAAAAGTTTTGGAATTTGGTTGTGAAGGAATACATCGTGAGATTTATTTCATTGTCGACTATGTTTTCGAATATTGACGACCTCCGAGGCGCTGTCACATTATAAAGATGGAGGTCCTGGGTTCGATTCCCGGATCGAGACTAGTCTGGTGGGCGGCGTCCGCCGTGGCTTATTAACGGCGACCCTAACGATAAAGAAGTGTCGCCAAGCGATTTAGCGTTCCGGCACGAGGCCGCGTGGAAACCAATTAGGATTACCATACTTCTAACAGGTTACCTTCTTAAACTGAAATCATCATTTACCTTTTTAATTGCCGTCAAGGGCTAACTAACAAGGGCGCATACGAGAAGCTTGTCCTGGCGCAGTGATGTGCATAAATAGACATTTATTTAGAACACTAGTTGTATGAAGGTTGATACGGCAGGTATAGTAGGTAAATTTCACGGAAGATCATACGGTCGGCTAAAATAGAGGATGCATTTTAAATAATGAGTATAACATTTAACACGAAAAAACAGGAAGGAATAGATGGCTAGTTAAGCGAATCTCAATGCCCAAATGACGACCACTACCAGCCTACCAAGGCAGAGGCGACTGAGAAGAAGGCGCTGTAGGTAGGTTATAAAATAAAATTGAGGCTATGTAGGTGTTCGCTGTGTATTGGGTCTTGTTACCATGGCAGTTAACTTAGCTAACCGGTTGTAGAGCAACAGTGGCAGTTAATCATATTCAATATAACAATGAATACCCCATTATAATGGACGGCCGTAAACGTGGACCTTATCAAAATCTGTTGCACTCATTCTTGTAAATGGGGGGATAAAAGTAAGTGGTAGCCACATAATTTGTCAGCAACACAATGGGTTATGTCTGGTAAATTATAAATCATATTGTTGGCTTACGAAACTCTAGTACTTGCAACTGCATAGCAAAACTAGGCTATACCGCTTGGCAGGCTCTAATTAACTGTCCAGTAATTCGACATTATTACCATTGGATAATACTAGACTTCAAGCTTTGAAGGTTAAACGAAATAATTGTGCTAGAGATCTTATATTATTGATTAGCGTCGAATGTCGGAACTGACTAAGCCGGTACGTATTTAAGTCACTCGGTGTCCCGGGTGAACGACGGGATACGACATGTCGCGACGAGACGCAACGTGACAAAATGCGACCAATACTACGCGTAATTTTATGTTTCCCACGAGTAACAAATGCAGTGATTTTGAAAACTAGGACATAGAACAGTTCTCTGCAAACTTATTAGCGCAAATGCAGATACCTCAAGGAGAAGAAAGGAGAAGGACTATTTTATTATATTATATGTATTTATTTGTTGATCTTTATTTAATATCATAAAATTATATGTATTACATATTACCATTTTAAGTTGTGTGATCCAACGTTGACTGGTATGGAATTCTTAGCATTAAGTTCGGCTTCTGTACATTGTTTTATTATGCAAAAAAGTTGATAAAAAAGAACAATTCAAACATTTCATTTTCACGTTTAAAACATTAATAGGTTTTCCGGTATAAACTATAGCATGTACCTTAGGTAACTTCATAGAAATACGTGTGCAAAAATCCGTTAAGCTTTAACAAAAATTCAGATCCATTCTTAAGGATTCGTAATTTTAGCTATATAATTAAAAACTAAGTGTTTAAAAATGATTGTAGGCATGACAACGTAGGCGTCCGCTAAGAGAGATTTTTAATAAATTCATTCCTAATGGGGAAAGTGTATCAGTTTTAAAGTTAGGAATAAAAAAAAGTACGTGAGGCGAAAGTTAGTTGAGACAATGAAAGCAGATGGGTACCATAGAAAATATATCTCTGTATGTTTAAACGTTTCATAACTAAAAGACCATAGAAAACAGATGCTGTTCGCAAACATATACTCATTGGACTAATAAATTATTGAAATTAATAAACAACAACATACAAGTGCTCAGTTCACGAACGATTATTCTTTTAGTATCCATAAACAAAGGTTACTGAATACACACATAATTTACTTCAACGAACGAGGCGCACACACTTCCTACATCTAATATCTACACTATCATCGTAAAGTTGGGATTCATATCGCTTATGTAATAACAATGCAGTTTTATAAGCTAGTTTAGTCCTGATATTATAGGCATAGCGTGTCCAATACTTTAACAATAAACTGAGAGTATTTATACACAAAGTTTCGTACAGAATATTAACGTCAAAGTAAAATCCCGCCCTTTCATAACACAGCACAGACATTTTTTTTTTCGGACTGTCTATTAGCTGTACTAACCCTATTGGTTGCCACAGCGTAAAGCCAGAAGAAATTAAGGGAACGACTGCCTAAGGGCGCCTCCTTTGAGACCGAACGGGGGGTCGGACGGTGAGTGGTCCGTACGTCTCTGAGGCCGTGGATGTAGCCCACGTCCGGATGACGTAAGATAGCGGGGGCCTCGTCTTCGCCGGCGAAGACGGTGTGTAGCGTATGATTGTGTGGTAGGTGGTACGAGTATGTTGTCAGTAGTCATCTGATCGTCAGGGTCATGAAGGATATGTTTAGGTATTCTCTTTAGGAGAGGAGCGCTTAGGTCGGGGTAGTAAAAAGAAGCCGCAACTACGAGAGGGTTGGGGTGTCGGATTGAACACCGACATAGAAGCACAGTCCCATCAAGGTGATTCAATGAGTCTTAGTGGGCATAAACCGGATGAAACCGGTATCGACTGCTTCGCGTGCTCTCTCATGCACGAGAGTGGACAACGCAAATTCAACTAACTCCACTGTGATGGGATTAATTTATTTATTTTTTATATCTCATTTAAATCGGACATGGTATAGTCCATAGATTAGTTAGTATGTTAGTAACATTTTATCCTTAATTACTATGTTAGTATTGTTATTAATATCATCAGAAATACAAAATAAATTTATATATATATTTTTTTTTTTCGTTTTATCCGCCCAATAGCTACCGCCATACAGTAGTGCAGTATGGGGCAGTCATTAATATCGCTTATGTAGTTTTATAGGCTAGTTTAGTTCTGATATTATAGGCGTGTTCAATATATTTATAATAGACTGAGTGTATTATACTCAAAGTTTCGTACAGAATATTAACATCAAATTGATAGCCCACCTTTTCATAAGAGAGAACAGGCATAGAAGTATAGAAAGATAGTCCCAGGAGCTCCAATGAGCTTTAGTGGGCATATACCGGCTGAAACCGGTTTCAGTCGGTTTATGCACGAGAAGCAGTCAATAGCGGTATCGACTACTTCGCGTGCTCTCTTAGGCATGAAGGTAAATATAAATATTCAACTAACTAACTCCATTGTGATTCTTGACCTACACCGGTAATCTAACCCAAGACTTCGTGATGCGTTAGTTGAAGATACTACGAGTATATATAAACAAACAAAATGGGATCAACTTTATGACTAGGTGCTTATATTAGAAGTACCAATACGTGCATGTAGGCTTGTTATATTTTCACGCAGCTACAGCGATTAGCGAGTTTTTTCGAGTTATGAGCCGGAGAGCGTCGTAGGTTACTTTACATTCCGTAGTAAGGAAATACCATGGAAAGATCTAAATCAAAATTTTGTTACCCTGATGTATCGACTATACTTTGTATTAATAATAAAGTCTAAAGTTTGAACTCAAAAATCTCTGGAACTAGGGATCAAATTTGAAACATCCGTTTATCACTCGATATCCTTATCGTTTATCACTCGAGGTACTTTGGGAGGGAGGGTTTTTATGCTACAGCAAACAGCGAGTAGGTAATGCGACGCGGTGGGTTGTAAGATGAAAATTTATGCGGGAAAAAATTGCTTGACATCAGGATTTCTATTATTAGTTAAGGCATAAATATTGATTTACGTATTCATATACTTTTTTATATGTATGAGTTAAAGCACGGTTAAAGGTTCACCTTTACTCTAATCTGTATGTACAATATGCGGAATGCGCTATAGGTACAGTTAAAGGAAGTAATGCACAATATCTTTCAATTCCTAGAACTTCCACAAAGATACCACCTGATCCTATCTAACACGGATAATAACATAAGCTGATAGCAAATTATAAAGGCAACATTAATGCAGATAAGTACCACAATTGCCATTACACCCATAGATCCATTAGACGCATTAAGATTGTAGAAGAGCACGCAATTTATCGACATCATCGCTTCAACACACGTCTTGACGGCGCATTGTACGATTGCAGGTATGCCTATGCACCTCCAGTCGTACAATTGTGATATATCAGAGAGGGTAAGACTTAAACCATGACTATCGGATTGTTCGCACGCATATTAGAGGTACGGGCGAAGCCTCCGGCGCAGGGTAACAGTACCCTGCGTGATTAGACGCCACACGATACAAGCCATTGTCGGTACACGATCTCCACTTGGAAATTGCGGAAATAGCTTACTCACAAGCAGCGGGACGTTTCAATCGCCGCGCAAATATATGCTCGGATAAAACGGTCATGTCCCTGTGGAATTAATTACCGGCTCTACTGATTTTATAATCGTTTTGAATGAAATGTGGCCACGGGTTACTGATTGTGCATGAATTATCGTCCTTCGCCCTGTCTGCTTAACTCGTGTAGCGCGACTTTGTGATGAATGAGACAGAACTAATGCATGTATTAAATCGATATCGCTCTAACAAATTCTATTAAATAGTAATCAAATAAGTAAAGTAAAATAAATATCTGTTATACCTATTACACATATTTCTTTATCTTTCTATAATTTGTTTATCATGAACTTTTGTCATATGTTTTGAATGAAATGTGGCTACGGGTTACTGATTGTGCATGCATTTGAGATGAATGAGACAGAACTAATGCATGTATTAAATCGCTCTAACATTATCTATTTAAAAGAAATAAAGTAAAATAAATATCTGTTATGCATATTACAACTATTTATTTATCTTTCTATAATTGGTTTATCATAAACTTTTGTCATACTGTGCAGTCACTTACAGTTACAATAAGACAGGAGACACACAGCCCGGTTACGCTGTGGCAACCAATAGGGTTTGTACAGCTAATAGACAGTCCGAAAAAAAAACAGGAGACTAATGCATGTATTAAATTGAAATCGCTCTAAAAAACACTATTTAAAAGTAAAAGAATTACTAAAGTAAAATACAAAACTGTTATACATATTACACCTAACTATTTCTTTATCTTTCTATAATTTGTTTCTAATAAACTTTTTTTATGCTGTTGACTTACAGTTACAGTAAGAAATAGAACATGTAAGTAAGTTAACATTTAATTATAAGCTGATTGTATTTTGTATTGTTTGCCAAATAAATAAACAAATATAATCAAAATATCTTTATTTATGTAAACCTATTACAGGCAATCTATAAGCGTTCATATATAAAATATTATTCATTATTTTTATTAGTGAGGTGATGGTGATAACTACACTCGCCAGATAAAACTAAAGATAAGAGGGTTCCAATCGCGTTTAGGTCTAATTATAAGCCTACAACAAACTTCGCTGGATTATTTTTGTTATCACCATCTCACATAGTCGATATTAAAATGGAAATAGCTATTATTTTGTTTGACTTATACGAAGAACAGAGGCCGACAATGAAGGTTCAAATTTGAGTGTACCTTAGCTTCTAGTCCGTGTAACTAGGAATACGATCATTTCTTGAGAATAGAAGCCTAATAAGCCATTTCGAGGAGCGTGATGGGTCTAAGCTATATACCATTCTCTTTTACGAGAGAAGAGAAGTAAAGCAAACCAGTCAAGAAATGAATTGTTAGAGCTACACAAATAAATGCTTTCTCGTTACAGGGCACCTTCGGCTTACAACTGGAGCGTTCACATGCGTTTCACCAAATTTATTACATTTCCATTACACCGAACGTTCAGACTATTTGACAACTTAAAATTGTTGATAGTCGTAAAACTGTAACGTGAGGACATTAGTAAGCGTCGAAGTGTTCTTGTTTACGAGCCGCCTAATGAGAAATACCATCGCTCGCGCGTGACTAACTAATGCCTCGTACAACGCCGCCTGTAACACTCTTAAAACACTTGAATAGAACCTATTATTCCTAAACATCGAACTTGAAACTCGAAGCTTATAAACACAACACCACTTACCGGGGACACAGCCATAAAAGAGTCGCGAATCAATTTCTCAAGTGACATTAGTAACCAAACTCGTGCATCTGAGTTCAACGTAGACATGGCAAAATCTGTTAGACAAAGAAACAAAGCTTAGCTTATTGCGACCGTTATGAGGTTATAAGTTACACATCACGTTACTGTGCACTGCCATGTTTACAAGGATCGTCTGTCTGTTCATAAATCTATGACAAAGGAATGCGAGAATTCAGAAAAGAGCTCCGAGCAGTAATCAGGAAAGCGTGGTTTGACTACAATTTTAGCCCCGCAGGCTTTGCGATGAAATATGAATTACTGGCGATCGATGCTGAGAATCTCTATCTTGTAGAAGGCATCGAAATTTGATTTAGTTGCTATTAAGATTGCTCAGAAACAACACTATAATTCTGCTTAAATACATGTTGCAAGAGCTAATTTTGGCCGTTAAAATTATGTCTGAAGCTGTAATAGTCTAGTGGTTAAGACGTCCGCCTCCTAATCAAATGTTGGGGTTGCAATCCCGGATACGCACCTCTGACGTTTCGGAGTTATGTGCGTTTTTATGAAATTAAAATATCACACGGTGAAGGAAAACATCGTGAGGAAACCTGCATGCCTGAGTTCTCCAAAATGTTCTCAAAGGCGTGTGAAGTCTGCCAATCCGCGCACGACCAGCGTGGTGGACGATGGCCAAACCCTTCTCATATTGCTCTGTAGTGAGCCGGCAATGGGTTGATCATAATAAAAGGCATCGAGATATGATTTATTTGCTGTAAGAATTGCTCACATACGTAACACCGCCGTTAAAATTATGTCATAGTTGAGGCAGGTTTCCTTAAAAAAAAAACTAGATTCAGTGATGTAAAAGTTCGATCTCTAATATTTTATCAGGCAGAGTTTTATCATAATTGTCCTAAACAAACAAAATTCTTCATTCAAGTTCTTATATCAATTTTGTGATAATAAATACACGAAATAATGCCCTAAAAATATTTCAAAGGGCGCCTTACGTAAGCGTTGAGTTTGACATAAGAAAAATATTTACACTTGAAAGCAATCAACAAAAACTCCCACACTATATAGAACAATCAATCTTCCGAACCCTGAAAGGAATCTCAATCAAAACAAAATGCGGAGAAGCCGGGTATCGGATAAAAGGTTCTATAAATCATAAAATCAAGCCTCTATTCAAAGCGGTTTATTTGGTGGTGGTAAAAATGTTTGACCCTTAACTGCTCTCAACATTGTTAGACCGAGTCCAGAAGGGTGCATCAATTTGTCTTGCATTCAAAATCAACCTATCGAATGTTATATATGGTCTCATTAAAATTTCCATAATCACTTTTTTTAACAGTCATTCCAAAAATATTTTTTAATATGTGGGCCGAAAGAGCTTCAGTATAATTCAATGCTTCATTCAAGTTTCTATGCGTAGGAAGAAATAAATTAGATTTCGTTTTAATTTATTTTTTAAAAAGTTTATTGAAATGCAATGAAGGTAAACACTTTTAATTTATAATTGATTTTGAAATGTTATAAATGCTAATGATTCGCCAGTAATATGCGACTGAATAAAATCATTAAGTACCAAAAGGATTTATTAAAAAGTAAAAAAAGGTTAAGTAGAAAACATGGTAACGGGTAGACACTTCTCGCGATTCTTAGTAGTGGGCTAGGTAGAACGGTACAACAAATAAAAATAATTATAAAAAAGCAGAACTTGTACGAATGCCCAAAACCACAAAAGAAATATAGGTATATATAGTTGAATAACGTATGAATACATTAATAGTAACTTTGATTTTTATACATACTCTATACAGATATATTACACTCATTAGGGTGAAAAGAAGTACCATCTAATACAGTTTGAAACGTGCAACCTATATTTAGGTACATTTTAACAGTATAAGCAAAATAATCTCACCAATGCAGATTCTCTTATTAGTGAAGCATATGCGAGGACGTGTTACTATAAGTATTACGATTTATTGCTAAATGAAACATTCTTCTCTGCGTTTACGTGAATTAATGTAGATAAAACTTGAATAGCGGGGGATAATAGGATATTTCTTGAGAAAATTACGCTATTCATCAAGCAATGTGTTGCACTACGCCATAATGCTATCAGCAGGGACTGCCGGTCAGGGGGATCATGATAGAGCCCGCCGCGTATAGGTAAATCTTCAGTGAATATTTATTAAGACTACGTTAACTTTAAGTTTATAGAATGATCCTTTCATAACAACTAGGATATCATAAAACGATAAAGATGCTTCAATATGAATTTGATCTACTTGTGGATAGCCAAGCGGTGTTAAGCGACATTAGTGGTGATATTAAGACCAGCTAAATTTATGTGGACTTCTTCAAAGACCGGCTTGTTTTGACATCTTACAGGTTTAGTTTTAAATTGAGTGATTCATTCTCTCACTATAATAGTAAAATGTATGTATATACATACGCATGAAAACCGGTTTCCGAAGATATTTTTTAAATCGAAAATTTGAATGTTTAGTTACCAGATACTACTGCTATAGATTGTGAACTATTATAGTGAATATATTAATAACGATAAAAAAATGTTTCATGTTGATAGTTCAAAGGTTATTGCCACGTCTACACGACGCTTACGAGTGAGTTAGAGGGGTTTGCGTCTAACTTAATAAAAGTTTCTTGTTTCTTTCTCTCTACATTATAATAACTTGGTAGTAAGTATAAAGTTGAAAAAGCCTAAAAATGGATCAAAATATTTAGAATTTTTTAACTACAAGTTAAAGAATTCAAGTTAAATTAGAATGCGCTGCATATATTTTACAAATGTCATTCTTTTATCGAAAATATCGATTTATTTATAAATAAATAAATCTACCTTACCTGGCTAAGTTACCTGGTTGTTGTGGGCTTCTCCTTAGACCGGGGCGCGTTTGGAACCCTCATAGCTTTAGTTTTAAGCTTACGAATGTAGTTATCACGATTAAATCACTACTATGTAAATTATTGACGCGTCAAACGTGCCTTATAAAGAACTATTTGAATTTGAAATTTATATGGAAATAAACCCAGAATTGTTGATATTCCTTACCTTTCTTAAAGTATACTGTCGCGAACCTTACACGTCTATAAGTTTAGATTGCTATAATTTTGAGGAAGCCAATCAACAAAAAATAAACTCAAACGATTCCCCGCACTAGGAAATTCACTATGGTAAAAAAAGCAGATTTCGCTATAACAAATAATTTCAGTTCGACGAAACTAAACAAAAGATTCTAGCCACGATCATTACCTGCACATGGTTCATGGAGGTATATCATACACGTACGTACACATACAATTTGATACCCGTTACTGCCCAGCGGCGTTAGTGTAACTCTACCTTAAATTTGGTGCGATTAACCTCACGGATACCGACGGTTATTCTACTCAATTACGCTGGCCTGTCATGTACCATGAGTCCATACAAAATTTGTACATAACTCGTACCTTCCTAATACTGTGTCTGGATGTTTGATAACGGTTTAACGTACTGTTTTATGCGTACGTATAATAAATCACTTGATCATGAGAATGTCACACAGTTGGACACAGTCATCCTTCGACAGAGCTTAGACTCTCCAAGGCGGGTTGGTAGCTTTGCACTTGGCACTTGGCTTACTTTGTTGTGGGCTTCTTCTCAGACCTGGGTGCGTTTGTTACCCTCTTAGCTTTAGTTCGACGATCTCCCTGGCGCAGCGTACGTTCTAAAGTTGGAGGTCCTGGGTTCGATTCCCGGCTCGAGTCTGGTCTGGTGGGAGGTTTCGGCCATGGCTAGTTACCAGCCTACCGACAAAGACATGTTGCCAAGCGATTTAGCGTTCCGGCACGATGTCGCGTCAAATCCAATTAGGAGTATGGGTTTACCATACCCCTAACAGGTGAGCCCGCTAAAATCATCACTTACCATGAAGCGAGATTGCCGTCAAGTCCTAACTTGTAGTGGATAAAAAAAAAGCTTTAAATTGACAAGTGTAATTAATGATAATATGTTATATGAATTACCACATTACCACATACCTGTGGCGCGCGTTCGTTCCGCTTTATAAAGAGGGGGGTTCAGGGTTCGATTCTCAGCTTGAATTCTCCGATTCTCCCCGAATTCGACTGCGGCTAGTTACAACTCTGCTGGCGAAGCGTTCCGGTATGATGTCGAGTAAAATTTGTTGGTTACCAGGATGGGTTCAGTCAGCGACGGTAATCACTTAACCTCAGGCGACCAATCTGCTCGTTTCGAATGCACACAACGAATTGTAAAAAAAAAAAATTGGCCTGTATTCTAAAGTTGCCATTGATTGATGTTTTTGCATAATTAAAATAATGAATTTAAATGCATTCACGCGTTTGAAACAATAAACATGAACAATGTACTGCATTAACGGATCTAACAGCCCATTAAATTTAAATCCTAATACAAACAACAAAAATCAGAACGCTGTGGTTGTACCATTACCATAACAAAAGAAAGTTAATTGCTCATTTCGCTTGTACAAAGCGTTACAAACTTATCTAACACACCATATCTCTGTGTCGCGTATCGATGTAAATATAAATAATAACAATATAAAACAATTGACATCCTCCGAAGGAACTTTAATTTTTATTTATATTCCATCCCGTTACCTTTCGAGTGCCTCGTGCTAACAAACTATTGTCTAAAAACAGTGTTCTTTCCGTACATTAAACAGATCTGTATCTTAATAGAACAACACCATTTTAATCTGAATACCAAAACAGACAAAGGTCGGAGCGTAAATTCTCGATACGTCATCCCAAAGGGAACCGTAGTCCGTTATTCTCAAGTCCATATCGAGTCTGAGATAGGTTTATGGTGATTTGATACCATTCACTTGGAAATTGGCGTTTGACTCGAGTTCCATGAGCCGTGCGACGTGACGTGAAACGAATCGCTTATCTGGAGTGCATCATTTTTCTTTGTAACATGTGACATACACCCCCGTATGTAATAAAGGTAGCAAACAAACCATAGGATTTACGAAGCCATTGGTCGGAATTTAACGTAAAAAGTTCTAAAGAATCCAAGATAATATAGGGAGAGTTAAGGATAACAGTGATCAAAATTATAAGGGTGGATTTGACCTTGAGAAGATTTCGTCTTCAGCCATTCAATGTGTTCCATTTAATATTTCAACCGTAATTCGTAACGTAAGAGGTTTTAAAGAATTCAAATTAACAAAGGAAAAGTTAATCCAAATAAAATCATAAGGGTTGATAACCAGGAAAAGATGTCGTCTTTGTTTTCAGCCAATGTGTCAATCGATGTCTGTCAGCAGGGTACAGGTAAGGATAGGACCAATCCGTTTTGGCTGGTATTAACGGTTATTATCCCACTTAAGTGACAGTAACCGGCACAAACATGTAGACATTACGTAGAACAAATTTTCTACTTCTACTCGTAGCTTAAACTGAGATTTGTTAAATATACCAAACAAGTAATCATTTTACCCAAATCTTCATAATCACTATTTGAAACACTAGATCAACGAGTTGACAAATAACAAATATAATTGATCCGGGAAAAACTTTTATCTTTATACAAACAATGTGGTAAATGCATAACCAAATTAAATATTCCAGAACGCCGCGTCCCTTTTCAAGGTGACGATTTCGATTTATATTTGTACCGAAAAATACTAACTTCATAAAAACAATGTGGTAATTGCACAACCAAATTAAATATTCCAGAACGCCGCGCCCCTTTTCAAGGTGACGATTCCGATGCATAAAACCAACACGGTGCATAACAATGAAGCAGTTACAAGCTCGGGTTACAAGCAATATTCCACGTAACGACATATCCATCGGCGAAATGATATTTGCGCATGCGAGCGACCAAGATTCCCGACCCTGACCCCAGGTCGACAACCCCGCTCGTGACACTTCGATTCTCTATCGATCACGACTCGAATCTCGCTATCCAATCGATATTTTACTCGATATTTTTATGCGCTTATCTGATCTCGTACCGGCCACGAAACGCCGTGACTGCTAGTTGCGACCACTTGCCGAAACCAATGTAATCACAATGAGCTAAACAGTTAGCCTTTTTTGTATTGTTATTTTAATACCGTTATCATCTCGTTAGCAGGTGTTCTTTGTCTTGATTCGAATAGTCAGGTATCCAATTACAATACATGATCTTTTAAGTTGCTGATAAGTGGTAGCCAGTGACTATGACCGCGTAAATTGTCTGATTCCCCGTGAGATTAATTTAGCTGTCGTAACGTAATAACGCTCGTCTCTAGAACGCAAATCGTTAAAGCGAACCCTGGAACAATTTCAAATATACTTTTAAATATTAAAAATTAGGTTCTGACCGCGACTTCGTCTGCGTGGACTTCAGAATTTTTAATCTTAATACGGGAACTATTTGAGAGATCTGTATAGAAAATAAATGTTCTTTTCCGTAGCATAGGTGACATGTATACCAAATTTCAAAGCTGTCTGCCCGAGGCTTAACTAGTAAACAATTTCAATTTTCCCTGGGGAACTACTTAAGGAATTGGGCTAAATGGTAGACTATATTCTTTTCAATGTTTAAGGCTACATGCATGGCAAATTTCATCCCAATCCGTTCAGCCGTGTTTGTGTGGTTGAATAACAAATTTCCAAACATCCACACTTTCACATTTTTAATTTTTATAGGATAATAAATATTAAAAAACCTACTATAGGTTTACTGTAAGGTAATAACTTTAAAGTGAAAATATAATTCCTATTTTGTGTATCTACATTATAAAAGGGACTCAGCTTTTAGCTTCTGCCTCTTAGGGTTTGTGTGTTGATAAGACAGTCACGAAATTTTAAATATATATTATTATAAATAGACAATGATCGTATTTCCTTTCGAGTATAAATTACTGTTGCTACAAACACTATTTGACTTCTTTTTTATTTATTTATCTATACAATTTTACTGCACAGGCAAGATGAAACGTAAACATGATTAGGTACACATTACTAGAAGCATGAAGTGACCTCTTTGTGTCCCATTAAATACGTATAAGCCAATCTTTATTGCAAAAAAATAAATATGTAGCCACGACAAAATTCTTCTAAATTGCAACAGTATCGTGACTGACCTACTGGTTAAGGTATAAAAACGATAAACCAGTCCACTAACAATGCTATTCAATAATTGTGATTGATATAAATACCACATGACGTCAGAGGTCGCATACCGTTCACAGCAATCAATCGATTTGACGGTAGCTTCCTATAATAAATATATTGAAACACAAATTAATTCGATTGACTTGTTGATCGTAAATAATTCAATTAATTATTATGGACTGATGACTCCTATGACCGAACACTAGTCTCGCGGCTAAGAAACGTAATTAATAATTTCCCAGTGTGAACATTTTTACTAATTGAATTTTTTGCCGAGAGGCAAGGGTAATAAGTCGCAAACTCAAAACGTTTATTATTCAAATTGACATTTCTACTGTAGTTAGGTGATTTTTATGTTATATCTACATCTGTGAACTACGAAGCTACAATGTCGCCCAAATCTAAATAAAAGCCTACAACATATTTAACTGAGTATTTTTTTTATACACGACAAGTTACCCCGTTAGCCCTTGACGGCTATCTCACTTGGTGATAATACTGTCTAGGATGGTAGTAGGCTGTTAGGAGTATGGTAAACCCACGCTCCTAATTGGTTTCTACGACACTTGACGACACGTATTTGTTGGTAGGTTGGTAACACAATAACAGCCACAGCCGAAGCCTCCGGAAGACTCGAGCTGGGAATCGAACCCAGGACTTCCAACTTTATAATGCAACTGCGCCACGGAGGTCGTCAAGGTACGTACCTCATGTTAATTTATTATCAAAAAAAAACTTTTTTTAACTATAAGTGTAGCTATAGAGCTACTATCTGTAGCATCCTTGTATAACTTGATTACGGGTTTAAATAATTATACAGCGTTTATACAGTTTTAACAGGTACCTAACTATTATGGCTAGATATATGAGGAAGGAATAAAATAACAGCTTTACACTTGACTTCAAGTGCGATTAAACTAACTTACGAGCTGACTTGTCGAACTTAATTATTTTAACTTGCCTATCAATCTTGTTATAATCGAAGACAAACTGGATCGAATAGGGGTGTGTTAATATTTCCATGGCTTATTTATATTACAACACAGCTATCGCCGTGTCAAGTGAAGGGCATACCGTGCCTTATGTGTTTGTTAAGACATAAACCAATACGTAGATAGTTCGATGCTATCCCGTACTAAAAGCCTGATTGCTCAGGGCTCAGTGAGTTAGTTGCTCTTACGCACATTTCTTAGGCTCCCGATTGTAAACACTGATACTGTTTCTCGGAAGGTAGCGGTCGAATTTAAGACCTTTGATACAGGAGTGACTACTATATTTTTCCATAATAATACCTTGCAATTTTCTAAAATAGTCTTGTTTATCCTCTTCTGCGATCAACGTTTTTAATCAAGAAGTGCTTGTTATCCCTAAAGATAATTGAATAGGTCTGAAGACCAGTTTTTATTTACACCAAACGAAATTTATTATAAATACGAGTAAGTATATACCCCCAAATATTTAAAGTGCGATAATGAATTCGGCAATAAACTAGAGTTTCCATATTTTTTTTTTTTAAACAGACGTTGCAAGTAATCATGGCGGCATTTAATTTTTTTATACACTTCAAGTTAGCCCTTGTCGGCAATCTCACCTGGTGGTGATGCATTCTAAGATGGCAGCGATAAAAATATTATTACTGATATTGAATGTTTATAATAAACCCATGTTTTAATCATTTCAATAGAGTTATTCTATAACTTAATAACGAAATAATGCATCACCTCTTACCAATACAACAAATCGTCGAACCTGATCGTAAAAACATAAGCCATAACAATCAAAGAAGAAACAACTAAGCATGAGTCGAGATCTAACATGAAAAGTTCCGTACCACCAAAAATTCTAAAAATCACAATATACCACAAAATTATCAAGGCAAAAAACAAGCTGCTACGGTTTCAGAGCATCAAATTAAAGTATTAGCAAAAATAATAATTGATTTCTCAACCAGAGAAGTTAACAGAACCCGAAAGATTTTTCAGTTTACGACAATCTAGCCAAAACGGCAACTTTTATGGTCAACTATTAGCGATTTATTTTTAATAAATTCAGTATGTGTATCCTGAACTTTTGTCAAGAAAATCTTATTACATTTTAATTTTATTAAATTCTTCCCTTGATAGATATAAATAATCAAATCATAAATAACAAATTCAAATTCAAATAATCTTTATTCAAATTGTCCTTTAAAAGGCACTTTTGACGCGTCAATAATTTACATAGTAGTGATTTAATGGTGATACTCGTTACTACATTCGTAAACTTAAAACTAAAGCTTTTTTTTATCCAATACAAGTTAGCCCTTGACGGCAATCTCACCTGATATTAAGTAATGGTGCATTCAACTACTCACTAACCCTACGTTCGTTTGTATAAAACTCCCTTGCCACAATTTTAGTGACAGACAGCCAGTGGGGGTTTATTAATAACAAATGGTGTCTCGTTTGGCACCCTCCGGTTGCGGAACTCCAAAAATGGAAAGCAAAAACTGGTCGGAAGCGTTTTGAATTCATTAATCAGCCTCAAGATAAGCTCAATAGAAAGCAAGACACAAAGCGGATTAATGAGCTACATTGATTGCAATGTACAAATCGTAATTTGTAACGCAACAACAATACGACAACGCATCACAAGAAGCGCTCACCGGGCTGGTTCCACCCACGCATGCTCTCGAGCATACCTCTTTCGACACTGAAATAAGCCATAAATTATAATTTAAAAAATCATCGTGAAGCAATACACATTAACCATAAAGCGAGCTCTATTGCTGTAATGAATAACTGAGCTCCGAGTTTGTCGCTTTCTTTATGTAGAATCCAACACGTTTATGTATTCATCACCAGGTGTTGAGTTATGATTCAATTTAAAATCTAGTTGTAATAAAATTGCTATTCGTTTATCTGTTTGTAATCTAATCACGTCAAAGCAATTATAGATTGAGATGAAACTTAGAGCATTTGACTAGACTTGGATCATTGTGTGTGTATACACAATGATCCAAAACCCTTCTCATATTAAGAGGAGACCCGTGCTCTGTAGTGAGCCGGTAATGGGTTGTTCATGATGATGATGGATCATTGTAATCCTACTCGTATGTCTCACTGCATGCCTCTCTCATGTAAGGGAGTATCTTAATATAGCACAGACAAACCACGTTGTCGCATTGCTATTAATTTATCAGACTCTAAATTAGATTAATTACTACGAACTACTAGAACTTAAATTACATAAAAATTTAAAATTAAATACAGATGAAGCCAATGACATAAACTTGAGTTTGCATATAAAAAAAATGTAGATAATTAGATAAAAATGATTTATTTAAACAACCTAGCAGATCGTGTAATTTGTTAACACAAATGTAAGGTTATTTTACCATTGACCTTGAGAACAATAATAAATTCAATTTCACATCCATTCAATAAAAATAGGATTTAAAATATACGGCAATATAAATTGAAATTTTTTAAGCACAAAACATATATTTATTTGTATTTTATTTTCTTCTTAGACCGGGGCGCGTTTGGAACCCTCATAGCTTCAGTTTTAAGTTTACGAATGTAGTTATCACCATCAAATTACTAGTTTGTTAATTATTGACGCATCAAAAGTGCCTTTTAAATGACTTTTTTAATAAAGGTTATTTGAATTTGAATTATTGAATTTACAACGTTAAGAATCAAAAATGTCGTTTTCGGTAATCTAACTTCAAAATTGCGTATAATTTATTTATCTGAAACAAATATTTCTGTCAAAGCAAAATATAAAAAGGTTATATTTAACTTAAAACAGGAAACCACAGTTATTTAAAATCGTAGGAACATCTGTCAGACCCAAGTTAACTTCGTAGAAAACTTATATATATGTTTAAATCCAAGTGGGAAGGGCCGCAGGGCAACTCGTCTATTGCTTTGATTGTACCTTACGACGACAAGCTTATTCCCTATGATAAGTATTTATTAACTATTGCTTGTTCCTTCATAAACAAAACAAAACAATGATGGATTGGAAACAAGGGATAATATCTACGTTTTTTTTTACATTTAAAAACATGGTCTGGCCAACTTCCGGTTGAATGTTTGGGTGCTCTATATCAAGATGACGTTCCAACTTTTTTATCATGTTACAAGTTAGCCCTTGAACCTTATTTTTATTTTTTTTATTTTTGTTTATTCCAAGCGCCATCAACCGAATTATATGTAACATTTTAAAAACCTTAAGTGCTAGGATATACATATAAATCAATTTAGAGGTGACTACCGCATACCTAATATCTTAAGTCGACGCTAATATGTCGCTAATAATATAATATGCAAAATTTTAGATTAACAAACACCAAATAACAAAAAACACAAAAAATAACTTATTAACTACTAAACTATAAGGTGTCTGGCAGTTTGGTATTTATAGGTATTATAGTATTCCTGAGATTCATACAGAGATTGAGATAAATGAAATGTTATCTTTATTGACCTTATGTATAAAATTTAAAACATGAAAATGGAGATTTGAAAGAAATCCCTAGCCGGATTTGGAATATAATATAATGTATGGATGCTTTAATGCCTAGAAAATAGTGATTATATTGATTACTTAAAAAAGAGGTAAACTATAGTGTTTTAGTAGTAGACTACCACAACAAGATTACAAAAAATATATATTGGTAAGTCTTACTTTACATAGTTATATTCGTCTTGATTTTTTAATAATTCTGTAATGATATACTATAAAACCTTTGTTGATATTGGAATCACGAATCGTGATTGTGATTTTCTAATAAAATTCTTTAATATATGTATATACTTATGTTGGGGGATATGCAGAAGCATCATGATTCATATGAGTCTATTCAAAATCTCGTCTTATAGAAAATACGTGTTAAATCCTGTTTCATCGTTTGTAAGTGGAAAACATTATAATATTCTATTGCCTTGAGTGTAATTCTTTTCCTGTTTATTTTCGACAGGAGAGGCCCTTCCCCAGTCCTATTGTTTGTGATGATATCGATCATAAACGCGTTTTGGCCTCCGAAACGTTTTGCTATCGAGGTTGTTGACCGTGAACATAAAGAATATGAAGCAAAAAGTAACAATAATCTCCCGCCGGTAAAAATGACGGGTCTTGCCATGATTATTAGCAGGTCGGAGGTCAGATGGCTATCTTTAACGAGGCTTCAAAGATGAACAGAATAATGACATTCCATTTCACAGATACCGACATAATCGTAAAACTTAGAGAGTTCAGGTCATTCGATATTTTTAGATAGGACGGTACAAAGCTTTTTTGAACGACTTTTTTATTCAAATTCAAAATCAAATCTTTGATCACAGATGTTTTTGTTTATTAAGTATAAGTTAGGTAATGGAGAAAATGATCGATTTAACGCCATACTTTGAGTCCGTTAAAAAAAAATCTGATCCGAAATTATTACATTCTAATTTCAACTTTTAAGATTAGCCTGTCATTATTAACCCACTGGCAACAACAAAGTAGAAGCGGTAAGTTGTGACCATAGTCCGTAGGTTGTGGCCATAGTTATGAAGAACTCTCATGCATGCAGATTCTTCACGATGTTTCCTTTACCTTCAATGCAAGTGAAATTTAATAAGCATATTTAAAAAAATATTCTGAAATGTTAGAGTTTCGTGCTGAAAATATGTTAAAATCTTCTTATTTAAACCAGTACTTGGATTGATCAGTATTATTAATTTATGGTTTTAGAAAGGTAAGAGTCTGAAACACCGTACATGATTTTATCTAATTGACCTTTGTGAAATATTAAACCCTCAGTAACGGAAGTAACAAATCAAGCTATGGGTATCAGTAAACAATTATAAAGTGGTTAAATTATGTTATGCGAATACAACTAGGTAGGAAGGTTAGGTTGGTAATAATTTAATATATACATATATAATAAAGACACTAAAATACCTAG
The DNA here is from genome assembly GCA_928268935.1 of Lasiommata megera. Lineage (NCBI taxonomy): Eukaryota > Metazoa > Arthropoda > Insecta > Lepidoptera > Nymphalidae > Lasiommata > Lasiommata megera. Next base: position 12,698,364 of record OV743315.1, on the reverse strand, counting down.
AATTATAATTAAAAGTAAATTTAATTGCCGACCTACGTGCACTTTTATAAATAATAATTGAAAGAAAAAATAAATTATTTAGTGTTTCGAGAAGGCAAGAGTTACAAAATAATGATCGAAATAAAAGACAAAGTATTTTCTGTTTCGAGAAGGTAACAAATACCGTACAAGATTTAATTCGAGTATATTATTTGAAATAACGTATCCGCGGTAACGGAGTTTACAATCAAGGCTTCAAGTATCAGTCAAAATTGGCCCATAAGGTATGTATATAACAATCTTGCGTGCTACCGCTGTCAGTGACCTAGGTTCAACCAGTCCTTCTTAGGCTTAATAATACATGGGTTCGACGTAACTGCGAACGGGTACGTTCGCCCTCATTAAATCCCTCTCTGGTTCAAGAGCTGGTATAAGCTCTGAAGAGAGGTTTACGGAGACGTGGAATTTAATATTTATTTATTTATTTAAGAAATAACATTTACATGATTTTTACAATACTTAGGTGTAATCATAAAATCCAAACTTGAGTTTGAAATATAAAAATAAATTGTAATGCGTAATTGTGTTTGAGGGTAATTTTTTTTACAAGTTCATATATCGAGTAGACTTGATAAGAACTGATCCTAAAGCGCCTTCATACTTAATATAGGGGTTTATACAAGCGATTAATGTTGGTAATACATAATTGCTCTTATGTCAGTCTGTAAGACTCGCCAGAATATCTAACAAGACAATTTATCCCTACTTATGTTATAAATGTGAATGTAAGTTTGTTTACGCGTTTACGACACACTACTTAACCGATCATCATGAAACTTTGTACACATATTTTTGGAGGTATTAGAAGTAACAGATACTTTTTGTTTAAAAAATAAAGTTTTTAAAAATGCACTCATCATATTGATTCTGATTGTAATTACTTATTTAACGGTTTCAATGCGAGCCAAGCCGCGGGTAAAATATAGCAATTTATATATCACTATTATACAAATAACTACATTGCGAATTTCAAGTGAAGTTTACTATTCCTTTAAAACAGCAGAATTCCAACCTCCAATAAAGCCAATTTATCAACAACAAAAAACCCATATAAGCCCCACTAACTCCTCAGCTATATCTAGCTGTGATATACCCGTTTCGCTCCAAAGAATTGCATGCGAACAATATCGCTCATTATAGGAGATCACTGATTTCTCATTTTATCGTGTGTGGCACGGCATTAGCGGCTTCATTACGGCTTTTTTAACACGAAACGCTTCCCAGAAAGCTTAATCGCGAAGGCATTGAACGGTGATACATTTCTCGTCTATCCATCCATCATCATCATCATAACTTATCATTATATACCTACCTATATATCATCAAAGAAAATGGTTGCTACAATTGATAATACTTTAGTTTTTCTTGCGAATAAATGATGTTCTCTATTACAGAATTGGTTTACAAACGTTCCCGTTTTGTTTCTGACAGATATATTCGGGAACAAAATCATCAACAATTTCACTATACTCATCATCATTATCATGAACAACCCATTGCCAGCTCACTACAGAGCACGGGTCTCCTTTTGGTTGGCCATAGTCCACCACGCTGGCCATGTGCGGATTGGCAGACTTCACACGCCTTTGAGAACATAATGGAGAACTCTCAGGCGTGCAAGTTTCCTCACGATGTTTTCTTTCACCGTTGAAGCAAGTGATATTTTATTTTTTTTAAAACGCACATAACTCCGAAAAGTTAGAGATGCGTGCCCGGATTCGAACCGCTGACCTCTGATTAGGAGGCTGACGACGAGCCCTGACCACTAGGCTATCACCGCTTACTCAGTATACTCATCGATTACAAAACGCTTCTAGTATATTGACCTGATTGAAAAAAAAATTGTTGCTATTTTTATCAGAGTACTTATTTTAATTAAATCGACCATAATGCCAAGCGTCTTTGGCTAACGTGAAAAAAATAAGGCTATTAGATCGACTACATTAGGCACAACGACCCACCTCACCTTCAAGATTTGATTAAGTATAACAATCAAGGCTTCAAAGTATTAAAATAAAAAGTTGAAAATCGTTCCTACTACTAGGTTATTATTTTAGTTGATTTATAGTTGCGATAGAGAACTGTTTTACAACTAAATTATGAATGTACATAACATCAAACGTAGGTCTAATTCGCGTCACATAAAAAGGGCACTGGCTTTCGATTGGACAAACAATCTGTGCACTTATTTGTATTTCATGTTGTATTGATGAGTTTTTATATAATATTCTTACGGTCCCGCCTACCTGAACAAAAGTAGGGGGAAGGACCGAAACTCTAAATCACTCCCTCTTGCGAGTGAGAGATGCTTTGACCAGACTTAATAAAAAATAGAATATTAATAGAATAGTAATATGTTATGGATATTTGTGATTATCTCATACTAATATTTTAAATGTAAAAAATAGTCGTTTTATCCGCCAACGGCAAAACTGTTTGTTTTGCATAATATGAATGGTTTAAGTAACTTGTATGCTTGGAAACTAAATCTCCAGATGCATAAAATCCGACATCCAACCTTTTAATAGTTGTTTATTTTTTTATTCACCCGACCTTAGCGCTTTTCTCCGAGAGAAGAAACTTCTATCACGCCCCGGTCGATTAGAAGACTATTGACAACACCTAACCTTCACTAAACACAAACATACGAACGTGGGTCCAATCCACGGACACAGAACCGTACGAACCACTCACCGTTCGATCCTCGGGTCTTCCCAATCGTCGCCTAAGCCAAGTTTCAGCCTCAAATGAGGCGCTCTTAAGCAGCCGCTTATAAATTATAATTGCTTAAATTATAATTGCTTTATAAAAACAAATGCAAATTATTCGTATGTAATGATATAATCACTCATTATTAACATAGTTCATCAGCGCTCTTCTTACAGGACACTACTTATACATACAATTGTCCATTTAATATTTAAATTATAATTCCTTTAGGGGCAAATAGCGGTATGCTTAGTTGACGGCATCACGGAAATATCCTAGTAGGCTAGTCTTAAATACATTTAACAGACTACAAGTCAACCGAGATAAGAACGTTCTGGGCTTGTGAAAATCAGTGAGCCTCGACTCTAATCTTCTTTACGACGTTATAATCTATATTATCATTATCTGAGTCTAATCGATAAAAATGACAACCAAATATAACACTAGTCACCAGTTCCTTGAAGGCTGATTTACTTTCTTTAGGTTTACTATATCCTAAAACTTTTAAGTTTAATAAAGGAAGGAATTGTTGCATATAAACAAAATATTAAAGCAAAGCTTGTACCCGACAAATACTTCGTTTGATAATAATGAATTAAAATTGTTGTACAAAGTACTCAAAAATATTAATAATTTATATTTATATATAAAAAGTTCTAATTTTCTAATCTAAAATAACTTTGTATATTTTATATGGTAGCTTGAAATTTAAATCTGAAAGACTTTTAATAATTACACGAATTACATATTGCTTTATTGTATTATTAACGGAGTTTTCAAACTTATGTGATATTTGGTCGCGTCACATGCGTAGCCAAGAATCCCTCTAGACCCTTAAAGTACGTGACAAAGAAGTTCTAAGCCCCGTCACAATGTCTGTAACATTCAATCTAGAAATTAATGGGCAGATGTCTGGTTTTAGCTAGACCATACTATGTTTGGTTTTACATATAGACTATGTTTTTTTCACGTGTTGCATATAATCAGATAACGTCATTAATCGACTGGTAAGTACACACTTTTTACTAAAAGGTACCTAGAGATTAAACGTTATCACTAAAATAGTTAGTGGAAATGTGATCTCGTTGAGTTTGTAGGAAAGGATAACATGAAAGATGCATTCAAATCAGTACAAGTGTTAGACTATCGTTCGGATACCACAAGTCAATATAGATAGTAAGAGCCACGTACACAATGGTGAATGTTGAAGCCTTGATAGCCTAGTGGTTAGGGCGTCAGCCTCCTAATCAGAGGTCGGCGGTTCGAATCCGGGCACGCACCTCTAACTTTTCGGAGTTATGTGCGTTTTTAAGCATTAAAATATCACTTGCTTCAACGGTGAAGGAAAACATCGTGAAGAAACCTGCACGCCTGAGAGTTCTTCATAAAGTTCTCAAAGGCGTGTGAAATCTGCCAATCACCGCACTCGGCTATCTGCCGTACATGGCCAGCGTGGTGGACTATGGCCAAACTCTTCTCATATTGAGAGGAGACCCCTGCTCTGTAATGAGCCGGTAATGGGTTGATTAATGAATGAATGACACAATGGTAGTAAGAAATTTGCAGGATAAAAAAAAAAAAATAATAGTAAAACAACTCCGACGGCCTTGAAGGAGTTATTAACTTCATTGAGCGGTGCCAATGAAAAAATATTGCTATATTAAAATATGGCTTAAAAAAACTGTTGGGTACCTGTTTAGAATAGGTCGCTTGGCGACACGTCTTTGCCGGTAGGGTAGTAACTAGCCATGGCCGAAGCCTCCAACCCGAATAGACTCGGGAAATCGAACCCAGGACCTCCAACTATAATGCAACAGCGCACGCGCTGCGCCACAACGGTCGTCGAAATCATACATCAGATTGAATTGTCAGTGTGTGCGTACGGCCTTACCAAGGCCCGGAAACATGGACAATATCCCTTTATTATAGAGCGTGGGTCGCCCATGATTCAAACCCGTTTGTCTGTCTTATACATTCCATAAACGAACTGAACATAACGTTCCAGGACGCATTACAAACACCCAGTCCTTTTAAAATATTATAAATATCTATCTAACTACCAAACAATTATCCTAATTTTTTACGTTATATTCGTAGAGTAATACACCTAGGGATATAAGACCTTGTCTAATACAAAGCAGAGTGGGATATTGCAATAGCAATATATTACGATGCATCGCAAAAAATGGAATGCAGCGTCAAAAAGTGCACAAGATTGCGAAGGAGAAATATTATGTCATTTAGCACACCCAATTAAAATATTGCAATATTTTAACCGGGTGTGTATTTTTTGTAGTCACTTTTTAGAATGATAGTACAGCAATAAGACGAACAGATGTTTTGTATTCCATAAAAATGTATAATTTATGTTATGGCACTGTGCTAAATTAAAACGTTATCGGGTTTTCACATCTACTGGTCAAATAGTACATAAGGATGTTTGAGAAACAGAAGCGTTTTAGATTTAGATAGAAACTCTTTGATTGTTGTTATTGACATTACTCGCACAATATATCGGACCTATGGGTCAAGAAAATGTCATGAAAACAATAGTTATTCCGATCGTCTCTTCCAAGAGAAAGATCGTAGATTTTTGTCAGAAAGACGTTTGATAATAATTATTTTGAATGATTTTAATGTGGAAGATATTTCGGAGCGTTGTAAAATCGAACTGTGGACCATTAACGTCTTCCGAATGAGAAATGTCTCCCATTCCATTAGCTAGAGCATTCCCACGGCGGGTCTTAATGTCATATAGAATTAATAACCTCGAGAAATGTTCATTATAATAATTGAAACTGTTATCAATTTAAAAATCACAGTTTAAATATTTATTAAATATTTGTCGTATTTTTTTTAGAGTTTCGCCAAAACGTAATTATATTTTAACCCGGTCTGTACGGCCAGATTTTTTTTAATGAAACAGAACTGCATGCATGCAATTGAATGGAAAACTTTAGTTCTCATAAGCTTGCCTCGTCAAAAGGTCCTGAAAAGATAAAGAAGTTTAAAATTATTTACTAAACTACTAAACTTCTTCATTGGGTTGTGGCTTCTTCTTCAATAATATATATATATTTTTACCTGATTAATGTTTCGTTAATCCCGTTGAAAATTCTAAAAAATAGAACGATGAAAATTGGTAATTTCCTTTCAAGGAGCAATTCTGTCTTACAATATGCATATACGTTCTTTAAAAACGAAAACTCCTAGTTTTGGTCAGGGTAGTTTAAGAAAAATTTAAATAAATGATTATTATTAAAAAAAAATCACGAATTCTCCATCTTGCTTACATAAATGAGTAATGTATTATGAAGTAAATATACATAGTAAATAAGTACTTATACATAGTATTTGTATGAATTATAAAACATAATATTTATATCATAACAATCAAATAATTGTTTACTATCTTTTTTTCTAACGCTAGTTGGCCTAAACAGCCTTGAACACGTACACAGTAAAAAACTTTAAAGAATCGGTTGTTATTTTGTCGCTACGTGATCCATTGGCAACGGTACAGCCTTTCAATAAAAACACAGGCCAAGTACGAGTTTTACTTAATAACTTAGAATTCTGTAGGTATCTTATTCTTATTGTTTTTTTCTGTAATTGTTTGAAGCTTGTATTTTTCCATAGTTTTATATTTCTAAGATTGATAAGTACCTTTTCTTCTGTGTAAATTGTTTTTTTTTTTAGTTTATAAGATATAAACAAAATAATCGTCTTATTGAAAATAAGGTCGTAATTACATGTTGGCCCTTAAATGGGGTATTATACTATGTCAGTAAAAAGTATTATGTTAAAAATTGTGCTATAATATATAAGTCAGCATTCACATTGTATATAACGTGGGCTTCCAAATAAATAAATTGAAAGAAAACTTATAAATAGTTAGTTTCCGTCCGTGTTTATAAATTATTCATTAAGTTTTCATTGGAACGAGATACGAGTTTTCTATTACCATCTCCAGAATAATGTTTAAATGTATCTTCTTATTTTTATCGAAATCTGTTTAAGAGTTTAGGCGCAAACCTAAACAGGTAACAAACAATAAGAGAATTTATAAAATCGGTATGCATTACGAAGAAAACTGTAATAGTTAGAGCAAAATCAAAAAACTAAAAATAATTTTTCGTTTAATATTTATAATTTTAATTGAACTTGCTTCAATTGTTTCACATAAAAGGGAATGGTGTTTTTGTTATACTGTCTAGATAAGTGCAAATATCACCTCCATTCATTTTAACAAAATAACCCAATTTGACCGGGGACCTTATTCATACAATTTTGCCAAAAAAAAATGATTTTTTTGTTTTTTTTTTTTTCATTTGCGTTTTTTAATGATCGTTCTTGTTTCGATGTGCCTTAGTTATTGAAATATGAAGTTACAACAGTCTGGTGAATTAGTAGCGAAAAATACAACCGGAACCCTAATAGTACCTTAAAACGAGAGAATTCTTTACAAAAAACTACGAAACCCTTCAAAAGGAGTTTTGAGCTCTATTCCATTTCGCATACGGATAATAATAGCGCGATAAGGCAGCTTATTAGTTCTTCTAGAGTGTTCAAAGGCCCTAGTTAGCATCACGTAATTGAAGACATCAAAGAGGTATTGTGTGGGCTACCCTCAAACGCTTCTCGAACGCGGTTAGGTTCTGATTGCTATCGTGTATCGATTCAAGATGTGTAAGAAACAAGATACAATTTGATTGAATAGGAATGTTTGTATTGCCCTATGTGTTCTTGTCAAACTCACTTAACATCAGGTACTTGAAGTAAATGATTTATAGACACGCAATCTTGTTAACGGCAGTGTATCATAAAATTTCGCGATGATATGGTAGATATATATATTTTGTAATCATAATCTACTATCATTTCCTACGTCATCAACATCATCATTGTTTTGAACGTCTTTATAAATGATTCATACACTGTCTAAACGGCATAAGCCGATGCATGAGTGACTTTGGCATGACAGCTGAACCTATCGGTTTTTCTTATGCTACTACAAGTGATGATGCATAAAGATGGTAGCGGACTAACCTGTTGACGGTACGGTAGACCCAGACTCCTAATTGGCTTCTATATGACATCCTGTCAGAACGCGGAATTCCGCGTCAAGGAATGCCAATTACACTCATTTTAAATGAATCTTTGACGACCTCCGGTGCGCGGAAATCCTGGGTTCTATTCCCGGCTTGAGTCTGGTTTGGTGGGAGGCTTCAGCCGTGCCTAGTTCCCACCCTACCGAGAAAGACGTGTCGCTAAGCGATTTAGCGTGACGGCTCGATGTCGCGTAACCAATCAGGGGTGTGGATGTACCATACCCATAAACAGGTTAGCCCGCTACCATCCTAGACTGCATCATCACTTACCATCAAGTGAGATAACTGCCAAGGGTTAACTGTTAGTGTTTAATAAAAATCAGACTACTAGTTGTTTATCAACTGTTTTGGTTCTTAAAAAGTCCGTAAGAACCGTTGCGTCAAATACTGGCACAATTTGTTTGATGAAGTACTTTCCAACTTTCAAATTACGAAAAGAACGGCCCGCCACCGAAGACAGATGGTCACTGACAGCTCAAACAGTGCAGTATTACACAATCACTGTGACCATCATCTCATTATGTAAGATTTCGTTGGCAAGCCCGAAGCTTCGTGTGCTTTGTTCACTGAATTAAAACAATGAGAACTCTGTCCATTTTGTATTAACATTTTTGCTTATCTATCGGGTAATCTAATTCACAGTTGTATGTGTCGTAACAACGGCCAGCAACTGTAAGCAATGGTGCTTATTATTCATGATTCCCGTACCACCTCTATACCGGTATGTTATTGATACAGAAAGGCGGAATAACAGTTCTTAAATAGTGGCACATACATATATGTGCATACATTAATTGAATCGTTTTAACGTGGTTTTTTAAATTTGCATTTCTTAAAAGCTTTAACTTCTTCGGTTTTATGATTAGCATTTTCTACAGATAGTGGATCTTGAGTTCAATTACAAAGACAGACCGAAATATAATAAAGTATTGAGGACTTGAGATTTTATGTGGAAGTTTTCTGTACTTGTCTAGAGTTCGGAAATTGGTGTTGTAAACTCTGCCTACTATAGCGGCATGATGGTTCTATGGTCTAATCCTAAGATGTTCACGTCTCCCATTATGGAGAGAGGATAAGACTTTTTCTTGACATTTTTCGGACTGTCTATTAGCTGTGCTAACCCTATTGCCACAGAGTTATCGGGCTCTTCGGAAGAAGCTCTGCCAGAATAAATTTAAAGCCCTAGGCTCGAAGAAACTAAGGGAACGTCTGTCTAAGGGCGCCTCCTTTGAAGCCGAACCTCGGCTTAGGCAACGTTTGGGATAACGGGGGGGTCGAACGGTGGATAACGGAAGGGTTGGACGGCTACCACTACCACTACACTGGGCATTGACATACTAGGTTAATAGGCTGGTGATTTTGAAGTAATGATAATATTGTAAGTTTGTAATTATAATTTTTTAACGGCATGTACCATATTAAAATTTTACACTAAGGGATGGCGTACATTCTTGACTTACAAGTTAAGTTTACACATCATTTTGTGCAATATCGAAAGTGGTGGAGTAAAACTTTACACAAGTCAGCGCAAAAGTAGGTCGGCGTGTGTGTGTTCGTGCAAAATAAATTGAGTCAATCAAGAGGAAACATTCCAGATAGTATGCGCAACGTTCGCGGTACCTACTGTGATGTTTGTAGACTAATACGTGACCGGAGAAAGTGGTCCAGTGCGTATCAATACGGTATATATAGTAATAAACTATAATGAAGTAACAGAGCTTGTTCGAATACCAACTTTTTTGTACACCCAACTGAGATGATAATAATTATTTTTTTATCTGTGAAACTCTGTGATATATTGGAGCGGCATTTGAAAATAGAAAATAAGGAAATACTATAACTGTATGTAACATCAGTGATAGCTCAGTGGTTAGGACGTCTGCCTTTTAATAAGAGGTTGGGGGTTCGAACCCGCACCTTTATCTTTTCGAAGTTATGTGCGTTTTTAAGCAATTAAAATATCACTGGCTGCAACGGTGAAGGAAACATCGTGTGGAAACCTGCATGGTGAGAGTTCTCGATGATGTTCTCAAAGGTGTGTGAAGTCTGCCAATCCGCACATAGCCAGCGTGGTGGACTATGGCCAAATCCTTCTCATATTGAGAGGAGACCCGTGGTTGATCATGATACTGTCTGTATATTAATTAAAAACAATGTTTTTATTTTTATCCTCAATGCGTTCAACATGAAATTACTGAAAACAATAATGAATATAGAACCTTACCTTAAGATAGATTTGATTTATTGTCCCGGTCTCACAATGCTTGAATCTTAATCCGCATAAACTTTTTATGTCATTTAACGGACCAGATGGGAATAATAGATTTAAGATCGCTTTTGAAATCTATTTAACCGACGATATAATATAGATTAATCAATCAGCAACAGTGTTTCTAATTTTGTGGCGATTGCGATAATCGTCAATGAAGTCGACAACAAAAGCCGGTCATTATTAATGATGTAGGCCGATACGCGACCGACTATCATTTACAAAACCATTCCAGCCGCTAACAGAAACGTAGAGAGTTAGAGCCGAAGACAATTAAGAGATCATATCGAGCACTTCGTGACAAATCTGACGAGTGGTTGTACAATGCGGTACTGTTTTATATCCCTGGTCACTGTGTCAAGCTTTTTTCCGTTATCCAATGGAAGAACCGATTTCAAAATGTCTATATTAGACTATACGGTTCTTCTGTCCGTATATCGCTGTAATTTTTGTTATCATCATCATTATCAACCCTTTACCGATTAACTACAGGGGACCCTTGCCCCTCTCAAAATCTTCGGCCGTTGCTAGCTCCAACCTACCGACAAAGACGTGTCGCACAATGCAGTACTGTTTTATATCCCTGGTCACTGTGTCAAGCTTTTTTCCGTTGTCCAATGGAAGAACCGATTTCGAAATGTCTGTATTAGACAATACGGCTCTTCTGTCCGTATATCGCTGTAGTTTTAGTCATCATCATCATTATCAACTCATTACCGATTAAGTAAAGGGGATCCTTGCCCCTCTCAAAATCTTCGGCCATTGCTACTTCTCACCTACCGACAAAGACGTGTCGCAAAGCGGTTTAGCGTTCCGGCACGTTGTTGCGTGGAAATTAGGTGTATGAGTTTACCATTCTCCTAACAGGTTAGCCCGTTACCATCTTAGACTGCATCATCACTTATACCAGATGAGATTGCCGTGAAGGGCTAACTTGTAGTGGATAAAAAAAAACAATGAGAAGGGTTTAGCTGGCCAAATACGAATGGATAGACTTAAAAGAATGTATGTTATAGAGAACTCTCGGGCACGCAGATTTCTCTTCACCATAAAAGTAAGATACTTTATTGTATAAATTATCCCTTTATCTCTAGCAATGAGTATGGAGGCTCAGCGTGATGCTAAAAATGATAATGACTCATAAATTATAACAAATATTTATATGTATCTGAAATGGAGTAGAGGGAGGTACCAAAGAAGAGATGAATGGATTGTGTAAAAGTGGATATGCGTGTAAAAGGTGTGGGTAGTGAAGTGATGAAATAGAAGTGAGTAGAAGAAAAAGACGCTTTGTGTGGACCCCAAATAGCGTGAGAAAAGGGCAAGAAAAAGAAGAAGATTTATGCAATATTTTCGTAATAGTATCAATAAAATATGAGACAGATAAATATTCATAAGTAGACTTACTTAAATATCTACCTTATTTTGTAAATAGATATTAAAAATTGTAGGCTACCGACATTGCAATCAGGAGCCATTTTAATACCATAATATTGAGATCAATTTAAAAAGCAATTTCGACTAGTCAAGTTAATATTTAAACATAAGAGCATAAAGATACGTAGCTAACTCCATTCGGCCACCTAAGCTCTTTTATATTTAATTAACCTGTATCTACAAACAAGATAAAACCGAACCCAAAACCTCAGAAATAATAACACTAAGTTTTTAAATAGCCATCGGATGAACATTGAATTTTTTCAGTAACTTCTTTTGATTATGGTTTGGAAAGATGTTCTTTGACGCTGATTGCATTAGGAAATAACTGGTAATAATTGACTAAAGGAAACTGACTGAATGATAATTTCTCAGACTGTTTAACTTTATTAAGAGTTTTTTAAATAAAACTTTTATTATGTATACATTGATAAATAATTAAGAATTTTACTTAGTATGTTTTAGTTTTTAACCAAAAAAAAAACCAAGCTCAGAAGAACCTTACTTTTGAATTTTACGGTTATTTTTATTATTATGACAATTCCAACAAATCAATAAAACTCAAGTAGATTACTTGAGTTTTATTGACTACCAGGAATACATAAACGTCAGAATATCACAAAGCCATTTGAATGCCAGATGATGCCGAGATATAAACAATATCATAGCAGGAATAGCAATATAATACAAAATCACGATCCATCACAGTTGATTGCCAAAACCCGCTTCTGATCTGCATAATTCTCATTTAGTTCAATTCCAACAATAAACTACCGTGCCTAATACTAATACATAAAACCAGTCTGGTTTGAAAGAATCTTGATTAACCTTTCAAATTAATGGAGTTACGTAAGATCGTAACTGTAACACCTTGGGATAACAAAGAAAAATGGCGGTTATTTACATAATTTTCTTACGAGTAATGCGTGAAGCTTTTTTCGGATATTTAATAGTTTTCTTGATCCTAAATAATGACTTCTTCTTTATATTCTATTTATGGGAATAAGTAAGTTTGAGCATTTATAATCCGTCTGCACTGTCCTCATATAGGTATATACAAGTTTACTATTTTTTGTATACGTTGACCATGATCAGGCATAAATAAGTATATTATGTTATTTTTCAAATATCTTATCAACCCCTATTTTACTCAATTAAGATAATTATCTGAAATTATAAGAGGCCTATATCAATTTCTATAAACCTCAACTTTTTTGAGAAAATCTCTTAAAATTCGGTTCTTTCGGTTTAGCTTATTTCGAAATCGCACTTCATAATTTAATTATTATATATAGTCACGACAATCATAAGCTTTAATTCTATATGTCTGTTAAATAAATAACTCAATTTATTCTCATGCCAGACAAAACAAAATTCAGACACATCAATTTTCGTTATCACCAAACTAAATTACAGTGCCATAATAGTATTGAGGTCAACTCCGCCATATACGATCGCCGTTCAACGTAACACTGTAAGGGTCAACTCGCGTGATCCTCGCTATAAAGTTAACTTTTTGTACGGCTCACCGCACGATACCACCTTATAAGGGTCAGGGAGTCAAGCACCATGTTAATAAACCTTAATAAGTCACTCCGAGATACGAGATTGCCGCGGCTACTCTAGAAACCTTATCTACCTAATTATCGAACGGTAGAATAGAGGAACGACTGGGAAGCAGGCATTAATAACAATTACAATAAACCAATAAAACTATAAACAGAAATGAGGTTTGTACCTTAAGTAATTGGATTGGATCCAGTGAATGCAATGTATAAAGAAAGGTAGTTAGAAACTAAACGGGAAATATACCTTTTTGTAAAGTCACTGAGTTTGTTACGCGATTACTTGGAATGTACATTAAGATTTAGGAGCATCATCATCATGATCAACCCATTATCGGCTCACTACAGAGCACGAGTCTCCTCTCAATATGAGAAGGGTTTGGCCATAGTCTACCGCGCTGGCCATGTGCGGATTGGCAGACTTCACACGCCTTTATGAACATTATGGAGAACTCTCAGGCGTGCAGCTTTCCTCACGATGTTTTCCTTTACCGTTGAAGCGTGTGATATTTTAATTTTTAAAAACACACATAACTCTGAAAGTTAGAGGTGCGTGCCCGGATTCGAACCGCCGACCTCTGATTAGGAGGCTGACGCCCTAACCACAAGGCTATCACCGCTTCTTACCTACATGGTGTTAAAGTAAAATTGCTGTGTAAATTTCAAAAATGATGGAATCATGTACCTGCCTAAATAACATAATGGGGCTTTGCAGCCGTTCTCCCCATTAATTGCATAAAAACGCATATAAGTCCAAAAAGTTAGAGCTGTGTGCCCGGGCTCGAACCCCCGACCTCGTATTAGGAGGCGGACATCCTAACCACTAGGCTATCACAGCTAGATTTAGGATATTTGATTCTTCTATTCACCCCCAATTTCTGAAATACTTTACACACTAACGGTTAACTCAATTCACTGCAAAAGTTGATAAGCAATCAGTTTTGATCAGCTTGTTATAGATACGCCAATCAATGTAACATTACTACATAGTATTGATAAGCTTTTGACTAAGCCAACTGATATTTACTGTCAATAACCTACTTATGTTAGCAATTTTTTTATGCATAAACATTTTTGCAACCAATTTTAGACACTTTACGATAATCTCATTCGCTAAATTAAAGAGTCGATGTGTTTCAGAAACACATGGTATGAAATATAACAGTTATAAGTCAATAATTGTTATTTCGGTTATATTTCTAACTAGCTGCTGTCCATGACTGCTTAGAATAGTTGATTTTCAGTAGATTAAGAAAAAACATAACGTAACAAAAATAAAAACATAGGACTTTCATACAAGTTTCTTGCATCACTTGTACAGCATGTGCACTTAGTAAAGAAACACCCTATTTAACCATCATATTAAAAGGGTATATTTAAAAAATATAATTATATATTTATTATATTGTAGTTGATACGTAATTTTTATTTATAATAATTAACCTAAATTCAATATTTAGTGTCTCTAACTTCAAAAACATTGGACTATCATTCAAATATCCAATCCATACTTACGAGGTGGAATTATCCAATGTCCTATATTAGCTGCCAAAGTTTAGCTCAGTTAAACTTATAGTTTCTGTGATATTATCGTGGTGACCAGTCAGTAAGTTAGTGACCTGTCGTTTTTATATAATATATAGAAGATAAGAATCAGCTTTTAATTATTTCTAAGAAAACAATCCCACTTCTGAAAAAAAAAACAATTATTAATTGAATATTTATTTAATGCATTCATCATAATCCAGTTTATATTAACATCTACGTCCACGTATATTAAGTTCATATCTTTTATATTAAAATGAATAGGTATGTAGATAGCCTACATAAGGTGTAATTGACGGAAAATCGATAGTATTGTCCAACGGGGTACACAACACGACGTGGCAACTGAAGCGAATAACTCTATTGCCGTAAAAACGTTTAAGTGGAACACAATTCTTACTATGATAATACTTGTAATGTTAGTAAATGAAAATAGTGTAAGCAACTGTTTACAATACTTCCTCCGTGGCGCAGTGCATGCGCTGTTGCATTATAAAAGTTGGAGGTCCTGGGATCAATTCCCGGCTCGAGTCTGGTCTGGTGGAAGGCTTCGGCCGTGGCTAGTTACCACCCTACCGACAAAGACGTGTCGCAAAGCGATTCAGCGTTCCGGCACTATGTCGCGTAGAAACCAAGTAGGAGTGTGGGTTTACCATACCCCACCATACCTCCTGCATCATCACTTACCATCAGGTGAGATTGCTGTCAAGGGCTAACTTGTAGTGTATAAAAAAAAACTTTTTGAGGTATTACAGAAACAGCAAGCAAAATAGAAATGGAAAGAGCTGGAGTAGACCCTTACCAGACCCACCATTGCCTAGAACTACGGAATGTAAATGTATTATCATATATCACTATCTGTGATAAGTAACATCAAAATCGAAGTCTTTCTTTATTCAATAGACCTTTAAAGTTGCCTGAGCATTTAAGATGTGAGATACCTACACATATATTTCGCCATCGTATTATTTTTCGTATAGGTATTTTGATTATTATAAATCTTTGAATATTTAATTATAATTAACTGGATATCCGAAAAGCATAATGAAGTGAAACTTCGTTATACCAAACCGGGATTTCGTAATCCCTACCCAATATAGGATTAACTTAATCCGCCGCATGAAACGTTAGCTGCTATAGGCTAGCCGCTATAGAAAATTGTAACAACAACGCGACAAAAGAAAATTATTATAAGTGTATTGGGAGCAACATTTTTATGAGTTTCCGACAGACTGAAATACATCTGACGAATATAAAGTCTGGTTTAGTCACGCTATAGTGTAAAGTGACTTCACTTTTGAATGAAAACCTTTTTGGACGTTTTATTTGTTCGAACTTAGTTTAATATGTAACTGCCTGGTTTCTTTTCTTACTAATTTCATTCAACAGGTCATTTTTTACTACGAATCTGGTTTGATTTTCGGTTGCGACAGTGAATGGGTTAGCTGGTGTTTCGATCTAGAAATTTGGTCTTTTTTTTTGGTCTGGTGGGAGGCTTCGGCCGTGGCTATTTACCACCCTACCGACAAAGACGTGTCGCAAAGCGATTTAGCGTTCCGGCACGATGTCGCGTAGAAACAAAGAAGGAGTGTGGGTTTACCATACCCCTAACAGGTTAGCCCGCTGCAATCTTAGACTGCATCATCACGTACCATCAGGTGAGATTGCTGTCAAGGGCTAACTTGTAGGGTAATAAAAAAAAAATCCAGTGCTACTAGTAGCAAAATCTTTACAGGAAGGCCAATCAGATGGGTCAATGATAAAAGCTCTTTCAGCTGTGGGATATAAAATTGGCCAATCATGATGATAATCACGATCACTGCCGTTACTTTGGTTTGGTTATATTCCAGCTTTTAAAGTATCTCATTATCATGGTTACTTATATATCCTGATAAACGAGCGAACGAGATAAGATTTAAGGCTGCATGGAACTAAAAAAACTGGCTTAGTTCTAATTACAAACCCTACCCATTACGGTTCATGAGATACAGATCGCTGACGGACAAATAGACGGCCGGCTGAAGTTTAGTAATAGGGTAAAGCGGGGCTTGAGTAGGGCCACGCCAGTACCTCCCGCTGCTCAAATGAACTACGGTCACCCCGCAATCAAAGAAACGGAATGATAGATGGTACTTCTCAAAGATCTCAACACCTAGTTGTACGTTTTCCCCCTTTTGTGAGAGCTGATGTACGATTTATGTGATTTGCAATTGTTATATCGGCGATCGATTATGTTTCATAGATGCTGCTCGTTTATGATTTCCTGGTCATTTCACACAGCTTTTGTATGGATCTCCAATCTACTCAAATCTAATCCTTTGACTAGAGGCGTAGCTAGCACCGTATCAACCATAAGAAATATTTGTGATGATGATATTCCTAAGGTGCACGCCGAATTTAATCTTTACGTAGATTTAATCAAGAAAATAAAAATTACTAAATAGAATTATTTTATAGACAAGTTGCCGAAAAATGGCAGCATTTTTTCTTAAGATATCGTGAGTTGACCAGTTCAAAGTGAAATTAACTATCTCGTCGCCTTTATTTAAATTTTTTGCTTCAAGAAGATAACTACAATAAGACTATCTATCTAGCCGAAGACTACCTAGCTAGTTGAAAAACTTATTTTTTAAGCAAGTTTGTAGGATACAAACAAGGCTTTTGTAAGACATTCGTCTTTGTACATAGTTCTTCACCTTTGATACAGAAAACCCACGATCCTCATTCTACAATCACAATAAATGCTGGTACTAATCTAAAAATGGTCACGATCGAAGAAATAATGGCCTAGAAATTATCAGCGATCGTCAAGCAATTGAAGCGCTTACGGAAAAATGACAACTTTGCACAACATTTTACGGCAACCTTGTTGCAGCGCTGGGTGGTTCACGGGATAATGATTTAAGAGTGGGATTTGGATTAGGACGACCGTGTAATAATTCCTTAATTACGTTCCATCGGTTTACCGAATGATCGAATGGCTGTAATTGCTTTCCTGTCGGGCTTAAACGAGTTTAATTGGCACTGTTGTTTGAAATCACTCTCATATTTTAACGTAACACAATATTTATTACTTTGTGTTGAACAAAAGAAAAGAAAACCTGTGTAAGAAATGTAACTAGGTAGTCAAATTCCCCTTAGTGCTGTTTTGATGTCAAAATTTCATATATGCATTGAGGTATTTCTAATTTTTTTATTAAATTTCATTCAAGATTATCAAATGACAAATTATTACCCCAAAAATAATTTAAAGTAAAGGTTTACATCCGTCCATTTGTTTATTTATCAATGCCAATTAAATTTACAAAAGTGTCCTAAAACTGCAAAATTAAGTTAATTCAAATAGACTTACATCATGAGCATTTTCGAAACCTCAGGTATCTCTTTTTGTGTCTGGACAACCTGTCTGTAGGGCAGATTGGTGGTTGGGTTGCCGACGAATACTCGAGTGTTCCCGTGACCCGGCCACCAGGCGACGCGAATGAGTATCGCTGTTTTTTTGTGGGTATTCTGGTCGCCAATCTGGTCGCTGAAGATTCTCACAAACAACGCCGGAATCCGCGCAGTTCTGCTTGTTCCACTTCCGAAGGGGATCTGTAAATGCAATTCCCAACGATAAAAAAGGCAGATCCTACCGAGAAAAACCGCAATAATGGACGTTTCAGAAAATTTATCTTTTTTCAGGGTATAGTTTGAAAAAGATAACACTTTTTGGGTTTGTATAACACAGAATCAGTCCACTATTGTATCTATTATAGAGGAACAAAGGTGTGTGTCTCAAAAGTAATCAAAATATTTTGAAATGTATAGGTTTTATATAACATCAGTTCTGCTATTTCATTCCACTTTGTTATCGTACATAGGTGTTCGAATCATTTGTCTAGACTATCAAAGACTTCGATATCTAAGATATAAATAAAGATGCCACGCACGCGACTAGATGGACCATCTCAGACGGTGTTTATATTACACAATATTTTATCTGTTTGGCGCCATGGAAACAAGCTGTTGTGACGGGCTGAATCGCAATAAATTACTCCACAGGCTACCTATATTCGTCATTCGGACTCCTTGTCAGATATCAATAGACCGAACAATAAATATCCCTAGATAAATGATATCTCACCAAGGAGAGTATTGTATGATAAAATCCAACCAAATTGTTGCTCAGAAGCTCGGGGTTTAACTCCCGTTATTTTTGACATTCTGGTATTTCTAACTTCAAAACTGTATTAATGATGAATTTTCAAATATCCTTTTTTATGCGTATGCCTACGTTATTAATTATAATAGGTTACTGCAAATCAAATTTTTGCCAAAACCTTTTAGTCAGTCAGTTCAACGATTTGTTTTACAACCATAGTTTAGTAAATACTTATAAAAGTAAAGTCTAATTTTGTACCCCTAGACATTTCATTTGAGTCTGCTAATGATCTATTCTGGGCTAATAATAATTATTATTATTGAGCATAAAAGCCCATTACTGAGCAACTTTTAGCATGTGTGAAATCGAACCCAAGTCCTCGTGTACAGTATTCGAACATGTTTAAAACTACAACAAACGTTAACTTATTCGTAGCAGTGACGGAAATCTACAAAACAATATTCCAAACAATGATCTTTAATCTTTAGCAAAAACCACAACTTTAAACAAATTATTTACACTGAAATTACTTCTTACAAATATAGCAGTCAAGCTATTATTTTGCTCCATTATAACAGCTCTTAAATATGAAAGTATTTAGTTCATTAAAATATCACAGCTGATATCTTGCGCAATAGAGCAACTGCGCAAAAGTTATCAAAGGTAAGTGTGCTAGAAGGGTACTTTCCTACTGGCATTCTAGTTACTAGTGCCAGTGAACTTGTTACTTACACAACACGGAGATAAGCCGGCTTTAACATCTGGCTATTATTAAGCCCGACGCCTTCGGCACAGATCACGTTTGTTATCTTAGATAGCTACAATCTATGCGCTGTTTTTACATGCCTCACGAGGAATGCCAGATGGCGGTTTTATAAATTAGCGACAAAGCTTTTTCTGAATTCATTTTTACGGAATGTTTGTTTTTCTGCGAGACCAGTGACCGATAATAATCTATTTGTGAAATTTTAATGACGTGTATACGTCTATATTACACTATTATTATAAAAGCGGAAGTTTGTATGTGAGCGTTTATATGTGTGTATGTTTGTAACCCATTAACGGTGAAACTACTGAACCAATTTGGGTGAAATTTTGTATTATGATAGATTATACGCTGGATTAACACTAATACAATTTCTTTTGAATAATTGAATTTAATGCCGAAGACAAAATTATAGCTGTAGTTTGCTATAGCCACCTTTCTCGAAATTAGATTTATATGTTGGATAAATGGTATGGAAACGTGAACGAGAACAGAAGTGAGACATAGATTAATCTTCAATTACAATTTAGTATCAGTGAAATAATTCCACACATACAAATATCCACACACGTAGACTTAACCTCATAAATTATTTGTCACACAAGCCTATGTATGACCTTCCTCGATAGACGAACTATCTCACGCAATAAGATTAGGTATTTCATACCGGACTAGTTTTTAGAATCGAAATCAATAACGTACATAGGTTATAAAATGTATGTACATGAACACTGTTAAAGCTCCCGTGACGTAGAACACTCCAGTTTCGAACAAAATCCAAAGTTATTAATAACGCCGTTGTACTAAGTGGGTGCAATCTTACAGTTCAGTTCGTGCTTCACTTTGCGAAATCAACGTCAACCCATATTCGATCGGGCCTCGCTCCGGTGAGCTATTGCACGTTTATATGTTAAACCGATACCAAAGGTGTCAGGGTGTCGTGACAGGGTTAGCAAACCTTTAACCCGGAAAATGTGCAGTAGGAGATTCAATATTAATTTCATATCTGATTTTGCGCGCTTTATTCACGCGAAACGGTTGTCAGTTTCACCTCCAGTGGAGTTTTGTTACTGACAGGCGTCGGTTCCGTTTTATTATCTTGAGAGATTTATTATTCGAGCTTTTATCTGGACGTGTGCTGCGATCGGGGAGAGTTGCACCACTTTTTGAACTGCAATATTTACTGTAGGTTTAACACCGGACCGTAGGAGATAAAGGGTTTATTTAATAACAGAAAACTAACTGCACCCTGACGGGTAAAAATTTTTGCGGAGGAGTGCGCGAACATTCCCGTGATCCAGCCACCAGGTGACGCGAAGGAGCATCGCTGGGTTTTAGTGGGTATTTCGGTTGCCACTCTGGCCGCCAGCGAGTCCTACATACCTCGCCGGAAGCGGAAAAGAATGCGTAAACACATTTCGCAGCATGATAAAAAAAATTGTATGAAAAATATAGGTTGTTTTTTTTTCTTTTATAAGTAAACTAGAATGGGTAACTCTTTTACAGTAGGTGAACAGCTGTTATCCAGAATTTATTAGTGAGTAATTCAAGTTATTCATTGAATTACAGATGTAAAGGTTCCTTTTTAAGGGTTGTGTATCCGAAGGGTGCCAATGGGACCCAATTATTTAGTCTCCGCTCCGTCTGATGATCATACTGACAGAAGGGTTACTCATGAAACGTTATTGATGGAGTGTTAAAATCTTCACAGAATATGTATTGTATTTATATTGCCGCTACAACACGAAATGTAATAAGTTTTGGGGCTTTTGTTGGAACAACATTATCACATCATATTTTTTGGTATCTATATTATTAAGATCCATCTTAATAATATCGATACCTAAAAAATCGCTTCTAACTTTTTTATGTAGTTGATCATATGATAATATGTAAATTTCGTATTCGAATTTGAATTTGTTAGATTTAAGTCGCTTGCGTTCCTGTTAACAAACTTGATAACTAACGTCAGAGTAGCTCTGTCAAATTTATGGGGTATAGTCAAAATGATCGCTCATATAACATTACTTCTCGTTTCAAATAAACCTCAAAATGAACCTAAAACTAAAAATCTTAAAAACTCGTCTTGTAGCTTTCTAGAATTGTAATATATCCATTTTCCACAATCTTATCGCAATTCATCATCATCATCATCATCGCTTTACGATGATGATGATTATTCATCAGCTTATCGGAACATCCAAATATCATGTTGTCTGGCGTGGGCCGTTTCTGTCAAGCGTTTTAGACCTTAGACCAACCATGATGCTTTAATACTGCTTGGTGAGCTTATCCCTTATTATTGATAATACACATAATTATGAGCACACACAATCTCCATTAGAGAATACAGGGGCGGATATGAATACTAAATTGAATGAAAGCCAGTTGTAACAGAGCTATAAAGTGGTTACAGCAGAAGCGATTTCATAACACAATTTTCCCTTTCGCAACTCGGAGTTTGTGGTATTCAGAGATATGAGTAATTTACAATTGATTATGGCCCGTGCTTTCCTTATTCTTATATTCAGATTCCAATCTTACTGACAAGTTTCTACCTTATACGTATCTATCTATCTATAGCAATGTATTATTTTATATGTTGGTGTGCTCATGGCACTATCCAGCTCTCTTGCTTTAGATTCTGTTGCCTGTAAAAGATTGCTTGCACCAATAAGACCGCTTTTGCCATTTTCCATATATTTGAAGTATATGTATTGTCATTATCTATTTCTTATTTTTATGCGTGCAGAAAAGTATTTCTATCTTTCCTTATATTCTTATGATTCTTAACACAATCTTTAAAAAGCAAGGTAATTTGCAAGCTTTTATTGCTTTGTTTGTATTTTGACTACAGAATTACCGAATACGATAGCATTTCCATAGAGCTGGGAACTGGAAGGTGGGAGTAGGAAACAGAGTTATCTTGACAAGTACTATATCATAACTAGATGCTTTTCAATTTTTTTTTTAAATTCCTTCGTCCTTATGTATTCCTAGTATTTTTTCATGTTTGAGTGCATGTGCCCTTGTTGCCCTTAAGACCAATTAGCGGTCTTTGGTCTGCTAATAGAGCTGGAAGGGTCGCCATGCGATCTCGTTTACTACTTAACATATTTCCACATGCTTGACTTAGTTGAATTTGTCTTGACTATTATAATTAGTGGTTTCCACACTCTAATAATGGAGCTATAAAATGGTTATACTAAATCTATAGCTCCTTCATATTAGGCATCGTTAATTTTGTCTCGATAAGTACTGTATTTGTACTATGGTGTCAAGACTGTTTCTGAAGTGGAAAGAGGCCATAGGATATCCTAATTGGATTTGTCTATATAATATAAATAGATGTATGCGGGTGCTAATGGTGGAGGTATACGCGCGGCCATAAAGATGATACATCAGGCATCTTGCAGTTCTTTTGATTTACCTTTACATGTGCCTACAGGTTTATGTGACACGGCTTTGTCGGCGTCGAATTCGTTTATAGTTGTTCCTGTGGAAACTTTTGAATTTCCCGGGATAAAAACCTCAGAGTATAAGTTATCTGCATTATATTTGACGTGAAGTAAGAAAAAATCTTTCACGCTTAAAATATTACTAGCCGATCAAACGCTTTCGTCCGCGGGGCTTTTACAAAATCTGAAGACTAAGCAACGCTTCTACAGATTCTACTGCCTCTCTTACATTATAAATCTATTTAAGATGCAAACTACAACATCGAAGCGTGAAATTCAGCGTTTCACAAGCCCCAATTTTACCATGAATTTTGCCGGGTTAAAATAAAAAGCCTGTATCTGTATGTAATCCAGGTTATAATCTAACTCCATTCAAAATTTCAGACAAATTAATCCAGACGTGAATAAGTGACAAACATGCGTACAAAAATTCGCGTTTATAATTTTAGTGTGTTATTAAGAAGTATTTTGTATTAATGTTTTCACGTCACATAAGATATCTTAATTCAACGTATCTTATGCAATCTTTATCTCTTGATCATTAGATAATTCGTCAGTCACGGTCATCATCTCAACGATCGGATTATGTTCGTTAACACCTTCGGGAATTTATGAATTAATCTCACTATAATCTTACCTAACACGGAAATACTTTCCAAAATCATTGTACATATTTTTGTTATACTCTTTGTGTACGCTTAGTTAGGTTCTTATTGGCTTCTACGCGGCATATATTACATTATTACTTACAAAAAACCAATCAAGTTCCATTAAAGAGGACCTACTGCATCAAGTCTATCTGTTAATTTGTAACCGGTTTGGAAGGCATATTCTAATGCGTAAGTCGTCCGCACTCACAGCACAGTCCTCAAGTTGACTGGTGGGCTGTTATTCCGGCATACCTCTAACCGGCGAAACTGGGCATGTTGTGCCCGAGGAGGGTCTATTGCGGCAGACACCCGCTGGTGGAGTTGCGGTTGTATGCGAAAGCTTTCCCGTGGCTCCACCATACAGCGTTGAGTAGGTGGTCGTTTTAATCAGTAAGAGTCTGACATAATCTCTGTGCCTCCCCGTGGCGCAGAGGTATGCATAAGAATTTTTTACCCACGATAATAAAAAAATGCGTAAATAAAAGGACTACTCGATAAGAACACAGTTTTTTTTTTGGTAATTAAAAATTTTACTCTAGTTCCTCAGACAATACTATAGTAATGTCGACTTAATATCTGTATTTTTATACTGTAAACCAATAAGGTCACACAAAATCGACCAGAAAATAAAACTGCTTGAATATAAGAATAGGAAGCGTTATTCCTTATAAGATAAGGCATTTGTAACAACCACAACACGCAATTGCGTGTTGGTGTGCTAATTAACGAACCTAGACAAAGGTAACCACGTCTTAGTGATATTTACCGAATCGCGTTAATCGACCGAACTACCCTTTTGGCAAGTGCCCTCAATGTTCGATTTTTCTTCTGGCAGAGCTTCTTTCCGAAGCTCGCCAAACAGCCCGGTTACGCTGTGGCAACCAATAGGGTTAGTACAGCTAATAGACAGTCCGAGAAAAAAAAATGTTCAATTAACCCAAACAATATTTTCTCAAAGTGCGGCATCTAAGATACATTTCTTATTAGTTTATTTTAACCTTATGAAAAGTTCGTCGCACTTTTACAAAAGAAAAGCTCCTTTTACGAAACCATAGCTTAAATACAATTTATTAAAGGCATTCCCCAAATTTATGGAAGCTTATAAAAACGTCGAATAAAATTAACATAAGAAGTGCTGTAATTTAGCTTCAACATTGTTTTTGTAAATATTATTTAATCCTGCAAAAGCTTATTTCAAGACCGAAATTTAGGGTAAAAACATCCAACAAAAAACATAAATGTGAAAAATGGTCGATTTCCTATTAAAAAGGTTTCTCTACTTAAATTACTGAGGTCAAAGTCATTATGACCAGGAGTACTTCTACTATAGCCGTAATACTATCTTATTCAAGAACTTTGAAGCTGTCATTTAATACTTAGGGAGCCTACTAAATACCTAAATGATTTTCTGACATTTATATTATGAAAAATCATTTAGTACTGGAAATATAATGCATGCTTTCAAGTTGGCCATTATGTTAATATAGCATTATTAAAGCAGGTAAAAAAGATTATCTCGTAAACCAAAGTTATAATTTGGATGAAACAGTAGTACTAAATGTTTCGCGTTGATAAAATCCCAACGTGCTTTAAACTGGAACTTGACCTTGTGCACTGCCATGCCTTATTTCATATTAAAATATGAATGAATAAACATTACTCAAGTTTATTCTGAAGTAAAATATTTAGTTGATTGATTTCTTATTTGCAGTCTCTGAATAAGATTTCTTTACTAGACGAACTTATTCATACAGTAGCGAATAGGTGGTATTTAGCGCTTTTTAATTATTATTTTTTAATTTGAATTATCATTACTTGCAAGTATATATACTCGTATTACTATAAATAAATTCCGCATTATAAAGTTTGCTTTCATTCGCTTGGTTTGGACGTAATTTATCGTTGGTAGTTTCACTTGTAAAGTGGACACAACAATACCTAACGGTACCCAGATCGACCTGCGATCTGATAAAGATTATGCCCCGATAACTTGCTCTAAGCCGAAACCTCACTGATAATATTCCACTCTAGAACTACTGCTAGATACCTTGCGTGATAGTGGCTATCGTTTTGCGTTTTCTGTGTTAGTTTAATTTCATTCATCGTTATTATCACCGGCCTAGTAACTTCCCCGCCGTTGGGTCATTCTGGCTATAGCAGCCTGAACTCTGCCAATTGGGCCAAGTTCGTTCTTTTGACCGATACCGAATAGAAACGCCAAAATTTAATATGCATTTTTTTATCAATCTATAAGCAAGCAGTCGGAGGAAATATATGATTTTTTAAATTTGAAACGACTATTAGGTATTATTGCGAATTTTAACATGACAATTTTTAGGAACCCATAAACAAACAAACATATTAAACGCATATTTTTGTCGAAAAATACATCTTTTACCTTAAAATATATCGATAAAGGCCTAGCTGGCCTTTATCGATATATCTATATAAGACAAAATGCGGTTTTATTTTAAAATTCTATTACTGCTTGTCAGATTAGTCAAAGTATTTACATAAATTATCTAAATAAGTTGTTATAATCCCTGTTTTACTATAAACTAAGATACTTAAAAGTATTAAATCCAAAAAGTAAATATACGAGTAATCTCATGATCTCATGATATCATGATCCAGTTTTTACAGTGCCATAAACATGGGTATTTAAGTAAATAGGGAAATTGTAACAACATGCCTGACTAACAATACGGCTTATGTAATATTTACCTGAATCTAATGTTAGCCGCGGCTAAAGGTTATCAGGTAACAAAATATCAGATTTTCAATGTATTCCAAACTTAACTATTAGGTACTACTTAGCGGAAAGGTAAATGTTGACCTAAAAGCAAAACTACTTACTTTATATCACTAATTGAGAAATATGGAAATATAATGCTGCGTGGATTACATCCGACCATCGCATCACGATAGTTCCGTGAGGTTCAACTCTTCAACTTTGGTAGTGACCACTATCTTCTCCAGATTGTCTCTTTTTTGGCTGACTATGACTGAAGGTAGGATAGGTACTGACGAAGAACAACACCAAAACTAACCAATATCATTGAGAGCTGGAAGTATAGCACCATCTACAGTCCATCTTGCTACATGTATGATAAGCTTTAAAAGATCGTTTCAATCGATAAAACCCTTTGTACCCTAACACTATTAACGATTTGTTTTTTCTTGTATTCTTCGATTTTTGTTGCTACAAAGTTATTCTATGTTTTCTCTCTCTTCTCCAGGATGACGTACGCAGCGGCGCTGGTGTTGCTCGCGTTGTGTTCGGCGGCCCAGGGCGGCGACCCGGTGTTTGACCCCAGCACGCTCATGCGGCTCGTATTGGTGCCAGCGGACGCAGCCGTCGGCTCCGTTGTCTACCGCGTCCGCGCCTCCGACCCTGACTTCGACTACCCGTTGCACTTTGAACTAATTGGTAAGATCAGTTTTAACCAGAAATAATTTTATTTAAAATTCGAATAGATCTCACTGTTCTAACTTACTGTTTGTATCTAGAAACAAACTGTTAAATCAGTTCGATAAAGAGAACATTAATTACACTCAACCAGCATCACTTACTTTATTTTGTATTATTCTTTCCACATATTCCGTTCTATAAAGATAGGTACATTATATAAATATAATTTTTATAAAATAGGTACTTTTAAAATCTCAAATGATTTTGTTTGTCTCTGACAAAATACAGTTTAAGAAAGGATATAAAGACAAAATTTTAGCGTCTCCAGTAATCTCATTACTTTCTTAAATATCCTTTTGATATCTTGCTTTCCACGTTTCATGGTATTTTCGTGTTTGTAGAAGTAATTTTAAAATCACAATAGATTTAGTCTTTTATCAAACTGAGTTTCGAAAGATCAAATTCTATAGTCTCCAGTAATCTCATGACAGTTTCCTGGATGTTCTCAACTCTATTATTATGATCATGCTTTTTCCTAGATATTTTTGATATTACTCCTCTGATTTTTAAATCTAAAATTAGACAAGTTAACTTGACGATAAACCTGACTCAGTAATTTCAGCGAAATTCTTGCCAAAAAACTAATGTACCCTGGTTTATAGCAGGAATTACAAGGAGAAGATTTTTACATCTATTTGGGCAAGCATATATCATGACTGAGATTTTAATTTTTTTTTTGTCCAATCAGGGCAAATGGGTCGTCTAGACGTCGGCGTCGAGACGCTTCCCTGCACACGCTACAACTCCGTCTGCCAGGCCAATGTGATCCTACTCCGTCGGTTGGAGCCTGGTCGCTATGTTGATTTCCGACTGTCAGCCCGGAACACCCGGGGACGGAGCGCCCGCATCGCCTGCTCCATCACCGGCACCAACGCCACTACTCCTCGAGATACCATATTTCCTCACCAACCCGGCATTATTTTGGTTCCTGAAGTAATCATTTTACTACGTTAATTTTTATTTATAAGCGATAGAATTAATTTGCTTTCAAGATTGAGTTCAATAAACACGTGCTGCAGAACCACTTAATAAGATGTTGGGTTTTAAACTCCCTTGTTAGTATCAATCATGTTGAAATATATATCACATAGTGGTCCTGTTGGTCCTAGTTATGGATGTTTAATGTCAATATTACAATCAAAAATATACAGTTGAGCAACACCTTAATTTGTTCTTCTGGAATCTGCGTCATTAAATGTGTCAATGGTGGTTTTAAATCATCATCATCATCATCATCATGATTAACCCATTACCGTCTCACTACAGAGCACGGGTCTCCTCTCAATATGAGAAGGGTTTGACCATAGTCCACCACGCTGGCCATGTGCGGATTGGCAGACTTCACACGCCTTTGAGAACATTATGGAGAACGCTCAGGCGTGCAGGTTTCCTCACGATGTTTTCCTTCACCGTTGAAGCAAGTGATATTTCAATTGTTTAAAAAGGCACATAACTCCGAAAAGTTAGAGGTGCGTGCTCGGATTCGAACCGCCGACCTCTGATGACGGGGCTGGCGCCCTAAAACCACCGCTTTCGCTTTTCGCTTCGATTTTAAATAAAAGGACACAAACCACTATTTTCTCCATCTATTTCTATAAAATCGTTGGTTATATAAATAAATGATTGGACTATGCTTCTTTCCTGCCAAATTTTAGACCTACTTAATTAGCAGCTGAAATACTTAGCAAGTTACGTATTTAAAGACGTAAATAGCAATATATTTTTTCACAAACATCCGCCGCGTAAAAAATGCCGATATCTTCCCAATATTTACGTCATTAAATGAAGCAGCTCCATCCGCCTGCTGTGATGTTAGTGATTGATGATGATGACGGGCAACCTCGCTTCGGAAACGAAATTTCGGAATTAACTGCTACGCCTAAATAAAATTACGCCGACAAATTACGTTTTGCAGGACATGCGATGTTTTTTTTAATACGTTATATCTCTAAAATCATATATAGTATAATAGTTTGAGGCATCAATCTTAAACCTTTTTACCGTTATTTTGTAGTCTACTTGAAATAAATAAATTTAGATTTGAATTCAAAACGCAAAAAATTTAAAAATGAGCTTAATGCTTTCACTTTATTGATACAAAAATCTTGTATGTTCGCTCAAAAAGCGACTTAATAACAAATTAGAATGCACGAGCGTGGACATGTAGTTTTTTTCTTTAATCTATTTATTTTTTATATTTATTAATTCCAACTTAATATTTTTCCTTATTCAAATTTACGTAATATTGCCAAAATTAATCGCTTAACTTTTAAAAACTTCACTCGTAGCATAAACTTATTTTACACCTGGGTCGTATTTTTCTCTATAATAACGCAAAAATATTTTTCTTCAGTCTTTCTCATGAATTGTATTGCTATTTATTACTACAACAAACAAGTGTCGTAGCTTTTTATTTTTAATATAGATCACACAGACTCGTTGATGTGATGATTTATTAATGTAATTTTTTAGTTTCTTAAAATTAAAGTTTGGGTTACCTTTTTCAGGACGCAAAGCGCGGAACAGATCTAGAAATCGTGATCGCGAGGAAAAATCAGCTGTCACCGAAGCCCCTTGAACTCGAACTCTGGGTATGATTCAGCCATTTGAATTTTAAAGTGGAGATACGAGGTGATGATTGGATTTAATGATGCTCCTGTCGTGTTCAACACGCATTTCGCCGTTACCGCATAATGAAGTTTCGCTGCCACCGCTAATAGGGCTCATTTACACCGTGGAATCGCGTTGACGGAATTTCACCATAATAATTCATTTACTGTTTCGCTTTGTTATGATATTCAAGTGTTATACGATTTCGCTAAAATGCTAATCGACATACAAAATTCATGCTAGTTAACAAAATATTCAAGATTTTCTGAGTTTATCAATGGAATAGACTCGTCTTGTTCAAACTTATACACTGTCATCTATTTTATTTTGGAATTTATAAAAGAAATGCTTTTAAAATTGCTTGATCCATTTAATTGATCATTACTATGAAAGATTGGCATACGACCGAATTGCAATATTATGTTATGATATTATTATCGTTACAATATTATTACAGAATATTTATTCATCTTAATCAGTTAATTTGGTAGATTGAAATTATCAAACGGTATAAGAGACAGAATAATCATCATGATCAACCCATTACCGGCTCACTACAGAGTCTCCCGGGTCTCACGGGTCTCCTCTAAATATGAGAAGGGTTTGGCCATAGTCCACCACACTGGCCATATGCTCACGATGTTTTCCTTCCCCTAAGTTAGAGGCTAAACCTAAGTTAACGTAAAAGTTAGAGGGGCGTGCCCAGATTCGAACCGCCAACTTCTGATTAGGAGGCTGACGACCACTAGACTATCACCGCTCAAGAAACAGAATTATACTATCGTACAAAAGATGAATTTACAGTCTAAAAAGTATAGATAACTCGCTATTAGTGTGAATTATTACGTATAATAGTAATAAATTATCGTAATTTATTAATGCAATAAATGCGTGTATATATACAGAAGTGATTTTAAGGTAAACATAACACTCGCATCTTTAATCAAAGCTCTTTATACCCACCTCAAAGCTTTTGGTTTCATTTCAAACAACCTGTGCAAAAGTACTTTCTGTTCATAAAGGTTGATTAAAATCCCTTGTCACGTCTACAGTCATTGTTTTCATTCAGGGTTCGCCGCTCTTCGCAATAAGGCAACGTCGTGTATCCACCGAGAACACCGAAGGCACGATATTCTTGGTCGGCCCATTGGATTTCGAAGCTCAGTCTATGTACCACCTGACATTGCTCGCTGTGGTAAGAATTATATTATTTTTTCTTAGGTTTTAACTGCCCGGCAAAGAGTGAGATAACCTTACCTTTTTATGCAGGGTCCTTTTAAATAACATGCGCTATTTTAAATTTTGTATTTCCTTCTTTAACGAATTTCGAATTATCTTTCTCTGTATCTTTATTTTTAGTTACATAAATTCTGTGATTCCTTACAATCTCGGATAAAAATTAAGCATTTGCCTAAATTTTATCAATTTCTTATATCTCACTTTGCTACTTTTTAAATGTTATAAATTTTATAATAATTTTTGCCTCTTGATTTCGCCATTTCTTATATTTTTCACTCTTATTCTGTAAACATGATCAGTTGTATAATCCATAAAATAATACCTAATAATATCAAGTCTTAGCATATTATATTATCATCTGTTTTCAAAGTAACCCATTGTTTACTGATCTGAATTGAGATTTCACTCTCTGATGATGATATGACTCTCTTCACTATGAATGAAATTTTTCGGAATAATTTGAACAAGAATTAAGTTACAGTTGACTAAGATTTTCTTGAATCTAATAGAAACTTCACGGTCCAAACAGCAAGGACTATAAAATTTGTACTTAAAGCTTTCTAACAGTTTTGTATCTCGCCAATTTTACAGGACCCGTATGTAGAACTAGGAAAAGACACGCGAAACATCGCGGGTCTAGAAGTAGTGGTAGTGGTCCAAGATGTCCAAGACATGCCCCCAGTGTTCACATCCGCACCCCCTATTACTCATTTGCCGAGACAAGTGGCTCCTGGTGACATGGTTGTGAAGGTCCGAGCTGAAGACGGCGACAAGGGGGCGCCTCGACAGATCAGATACGGCCTGGTCTCTGAGGGCAATCCGTTTACACCATTTTTCAACATCAATGAGACTTCAGGTATGATTTGATTCCTATTTTATTTATTTCTAATGAGCGTGTTTGATGATAATTTTTGATCTAATACTTTAGTTTTATGTAATGTGCTCATTCCGGAGGGGGGCTCATTTGTTATAAATCATCATCATCATGATCAACCCATTATCGGCTCACTACAGAGCACGGTTCTCCTCTCAATATGAGAAGGGTTTGGCCATAGTCCACCACGCTGGCCATATGCGGATTGGCAGACTTCACACACCTTTGAGAACATTACGGATAACTCTCAGGCGTCTACGTTTCCTCACGATGTTTTCCTTAACCGTTGAAGAAAGTACTATTTGAATTGTTTTTAAAAACGCACATAACTCCGAAAAGTTAGAGGTGCGGGCCCGGATTTGAACCGCCGACCTCTGATTAAGAGGCTGACGCCCTAACCACTAGGCTATCATAGCTTATAAATACGTCTTATCAATCCTAACGCTACATCGGGTTTACGGTTGTAGATCAAACTTAAATCCAAACCGAACCCAACCAGACACCGAATTTGGAATCTATCTTCAGTGAAATATTTTCGTCTTATACAAAATTAAAGGACATTCAAGCTACATTTGTTCTAACTTGTACATGTATTACAATTGTTATTATGCAAAAACCAAAAAGAACATGGGCGTGTTTCATTCGATCAATAACGTGTTACATACGTATAAAAGGCAGTCTAATCGATAGTAGCGATCTCTGCGGCTTCAATTAAACTAGCAGATGATTAATTGTATTAAGAGAGAGTTATCTAAATCCCATTAATAAATACATTGTTAAGTCAAAAGTTGCCGTGTACAAAGAAAACAATAATTATGCATTGAATACAAATTTGTATTAGCATTTGCAATAGTTTAATACAGCACAATAATGATTATGAAAACTGTTTATGGTCTTACTCATCGGAAATCGGTTCTTCAGTCGCATTAAAAAAGATTGCAGAGTGTCTGGTACGCTTCTATACAGACCATTTATGTCACATGCATGCAAATTGTGAAACTAGCTACCTACCATCTACATTGTTTCCTCAGATGTTTCGGGGTTAATCAACGGGTGAAGAAAGTATGCCTTAGAAGCCACTAATGCATTGGTGGATTCTGAGGAGCTCCAAATTTTTCGTTAGCTAGTTTGTCGTTATGGAAAAATATTGGAGTTAAACATTTTTAAAGCGAGCTTAATTAAAGGGTTATTTAAATTTTTAATAACCTAAAAATTTTTCCTTTAACACGCCAAAAAAACTTGAATGTTTTATATGTTTACTGTTTTTTTTTTTTTTTATACACTACAAGTCAGCCCTTGACGGCTTACCTGGTGGTAAGTGATGATGCTGTCCAGGATGGTAGCGGGCTAACCTGTTAGAAATATGGTAAACCCACGCTCCTAGTTGGTTTCTACGCGACATCGTGCCGGAACGCTAAATTGCTTGGCGACACGTCTTTGTCGGTAGGGTGGTAACTAGCCACGGCCGAAGCGTCCCACCAGACCAGACTCGAGCCGGGAATCGAACCCAGGACCTCCAACTTTAAAATGCGACAGCGCACGCACTGCGCCACGGAGGTCGTCAAAACTGTACTGTGTCTGCATAGAAGAAACTTACTCGATTACTTGCTTTTCACGAAAAACTTGTGGGAGATGAATAAATTCGATATTGTGTGCTAGTGTATTCACGCAATAGAACAAACCGTAGATTCAGTACCATATTACATTCTGGTGTCGTTTGTTTCGGCTCATAAATAATGTAATGGACATAATAACCTGATCATTTAAACATGATATTATATCTATTCGACACGATATGTGTTATAACTGGAAGCCATAATTCGGAATACAATTCCTATACACGCGTAACCTTTTGAATAATATGCATTTAACCTTAGCGTTGCGTAAATGTATCGAATGTATAATGCATGTTCAGAGAATGCTTCCTGCGAAACGATTTGGAATTCAGCTTTTATTATCTGATATGAAACTCATATTTATATTATGGTTTCCAATGCTCTAAAATTTTCTATGACGTTATGCTTTAGAAAGTCAAAAATACAGCTTTGGAAAGTCCACAGTTCCAATGTGCCGTGATAATTTTGATATAAATAAATTATTTCGTTGTTTCTTCTTATAGGCACCAGATTTTATTAATCAACATTTAAGTGGTGGCACATTCTTGGATAAGATACACCATAAAAGCCTCTCAATAAAAATAATGATCATATACAAAAAAAAATTAAAAAAAGTTACCAGGGTAGTATAAGTTTTAGAGTCACATAGCGTGTGATAAGGCAATACAAAAGAAGAGGGCCAAAATTGCTAATTTCCGCAAATTGAGTTTAAAGTACCCAGTGATAAAATATTATTAATATTGTAATGACAGTATAAATAACAATATATAACTACCTCAATCGTATCAGGCAGATTACAAAAACAATATGAAGATATGTTGCCGCGAAAAGAAATTTAAGAATATTGTAAAAATAATATTCCCCATCTGTAATATATATTTAATATTTTGTGCTCAGAAGTACATCATTTATAAAAATATCTCATTTCACTTTGTATTTCTTACGTGGAACAGAACAAAATGGAGTAAATTTTGTATTGTTCCACGTTTCCTCGTTTTGTTATATTAATATTATGTTCTCGTATTTTAAAACTTTTAGGTATTGGATAGATGGTTGTGAAGTTTGAAATTTCATACATGCCTAAGAGCATGTTACGCCATTGGTTCAATTTTATTATAATTTATTATCATTGAAACGCGATCATAATTTTTGACGCCCGTCAACTCGCTTTGGGGCAGCGTGGTGTGCCTTAGACATCAAATTTATTTCGATTCTTATGAGAGAGGTGTCAGAGGACCCAACTGTTGGAAATTTAGCAAACCATCATCTTTCGTAAGATTCAATGTGTCAAATGTTCTTTATAATATGATAGTATAAAAATGGATTTCAAAATAAATAGGTACCAGGGTAAAATAAAAATGTAGACAGTTACTAGTGAAGAAGGTTATAATTCTTTACTTTCGTATTGATTTTAGTGTTAAAGCCACAGAAGGGTTCGCAAATCGCAATAAAAAGTGCTGATAGGTTCGTGCGAAATCCTCGCGTGTTGCCAGTAGCAGTATGTTTATGACTTTTATGGTAATGTGCATCACATTTAAATGTAAATGGGGTGGTTGAATAGCAACGTGTCCTTCTTACTTTAATCAGTTGACAGTAACAAATAGCAAATAAAATACTTCTGTAAGTCACATCGCAATCATGCTGAGTTCTTCTTCCACAGAATAGACGGGTTTCAAGCAAAGACCTCTCCAAATCTGATTGGGTATCAACTTTCAGATGATCATCATCATGACCAATCCATTCTCGGCTCAGTACAGAGCACGGGTCTCCTCTCAGTATGAGAAGGGTAGTACTTTTCTGTTTATGTGACACGTTTATGTGACAACAGTACCTACTATTTATTTTGTATAGAGATAAGGGTGGTAAAATAGGGGATGATAGTTTTTGCTTATTTTTTTATTATAAAGCCTACAAGCTTGAAATTTTGAAAATAGGTTTCTTTTAAGGCGTAAGTATAAGGTTAGAATTTTGTTTCATCCAAATCTAACTCAAAGGGGGTAAAATGGGGGTTCGAAGTTTGTATGAAAGTCCTATGTTTTTTTATTTGTTATATCGTTTTGAGTCTATATGACTTAAGACAGGTATACCAGTGTTACTTCAAAGGTCCTATGAATCAAGTATATCATCCAAGTTCTCAGTACCAAGCCGGAGTTTCATAGCTTCCTAATGTGCATTGAATAATGGAGAGAACGAACACAGATTGACTAACTTACTTATACGCTTTCTACCAACCTATAAGTCAGTATCCCGGATACTTCAACTTTATAATGTCCATAACCGTTAAACTTAGTAAATAAGACACAAGGCATTGAATGGGTTCAGATTAGCATGTCGCAAACCACAAGTTGTGAGGATCTATTTGAATAAATTGAATCCTTAACGTCTATTTCGAAAGTAATGGATTACCCCGTTCCGATCTACTGACTTTGATTTGCATTGAAAATAGGTATTAACTTACATTAACTTACAATTGCCTTAAAAAGTGCGTTGCTTACCTTCATAAGATTGGTTTTTCATAAATGTTACTCTGGTATTAAATAAAGGTAACAAAACATAACTTATCAGCTTCCAAGTTAATTGTATCTCATAAATATGTATAGTTAATACGAATAGGGAAACTTAATAAAGGAGCAAAAGGGTAACTTTTTCGGAAACTCTGTTAGTGGAGCTGTCTTCTACTTTCCTTTATCCCATGATTATGTGGATTCGGCACAAGCTGTCTTCAAATAATTTATTTAACCTTTGGTTTTCGGAGATCTTAAATAGGGGATAGTTTTCACAGAACGTAAGAATCCTGTTGAATAAGATAGTGCTGCTTTACCATCTACCCATCAATTAGTTTAGTAAAAGATTTATTTAAAGATAAAAGATTTTTCATAAATTGATTATACCAAAGATGATATAGAATTAAATACTCAAACTGTGCTTAGAGACTTAACTTCCTTGTAAATCAATGATCATTTGGAAAATATATCTTTCATTTCATTCTTCGTAGTAAGCAACCAAGCCAAGAAGCTTTTTTTAAATTATATTTCAACAATTTATTTCCTATACAGTCCCTATGCTCTACTATTTTTTTTAAAAAATACTTATAATATTTCTTCGTGTTATGAAAATTACCAACATATCAAACGTAACGTAATTAATTTATTGAAACGATAAATCAACTTTTTATGAGTCATTGGGGTAATCATATAACTAATTAAGACCAAAATAGTAATCTTATATATCAGGTTCTGGTTGCTTACCATGACATTATATATGGCATTACGAGTATCTAGCTGACTCCCGCGGCTACGTCCGCGTAGATTAATGGTTATTAAAAAAATTATTTGGAATAAGCAACGTTTGTCACTGAAGATTATCCTATGTCTAATTCCTGGTCTCGTTTCCGTTTCAGCGTCATTTCTTAACATAAAAATCTGGGAAACTGTAGCTATAGTTGAATCTCATCATCGCATCAGTTTCTTACAAATCCCGCTAGAACAAAAGATTTTCCCAGAATAAAAATTATTTATGTGTTTATGTTAGTCTAGGGTATATTCTATCTACATTCAAAACTTCAGACAAATTGGTTCAGTAGTCGCGTCGTGAAAGAGAAGCAAAAATCCACACATACACACAAAATTACGCATTTATATTAATAGCGTGAATAAAGTGTTACAAATACTTATATGCTTCATTATGCAGACATATGCTTCACCATAAATAAGCGTCGTTTCCGTTCGCATTTCCAATACTGGGTCAATGTGTATTAAAGTACTTTTTTCGAATACATTTATCGCGGTATTTGCCGAGTTCCGTAGGTATCCTACTTCCTTATCGACCCCTGGTCCCACTTACTTAACCCCAGTTCACGGCACTACGAAAATCCCATTTTACACAAAACAAATGTTAAAACTAAACAGTCATTTTAGCGAAATTAAATCCAACTCTAGCGCCAAACTTTGACAATTAACCACTAAGCTGTGCTTATTTCCTGGTACCAACTGACGATTTGAGTTAATTTCACAGCCAAATGCAAACCTTAAACCTTAAGTTAATCCTATAAGTATCATAGCAGCGTATTTAATTTACAGGCTTTTCGTAAATGTCTGATGGAATTATGAGCTTTTAAATCAAAATCCTGATAACGAGACTACCACATCGTTTTATGAAAGCACCTACTAATTAATATTTTTAAGTTTGAAAAAGATATTATATTTAATTTCAAAAATACGTATACAACTTTATGTTGTGTAGGTAATAAACCTTAGATTAACCTAAAACTTAAATTAACCTTAAAGAATATAATATCAAAAATAGGCAAGGTTCCGAAGATACTGGCAGCGTTCCCCCTTTGAATAGCAAGAGTAATTCTTTGTCCTAGGTAGTTGGCAGCTCTTCGGTCTACTGTGATGTAGATTAACCTTTTTGCTATTTCCTTAAAAAGCATTATAGTGCTAGGACCCCACGGACCAAGGGTCTCGAAACCGAATGGACAAAATAATTTTCGGAGCCTAGACCCCTGTATTTGCAAGCTTTAGCTTTTTCAGCCGCTTCATAAGCCGCACCATCTCTGTTGTTGGTTCTATGTAGAAGGAAAGGGGCCAGCGTGTCTGAACAGATTGCACCCCGTACCAGCACCCGGCCCATCTTCCATGGAATCAAACTCATACCGTCCGGTCTCTTGTCATCGTCTCTTGCAATACCATTCGGCACACCAGTCAATCAGTCTAATTAATATTATATCGCAACCTAAAATAAATACTGTACATACCGTAAACGCTCTTGTCTGTCGCAAGTGCCTCGTTGGTTTTCTGGAACAGTGTGACCATTATAGGTTGCAGGAAGGTGTGTCGCTTGCTTGGAATTGAAGAGCTTTCCTACAAATGCCAACATTTTGCAGATATACCGAATAATACCTCATTAGCCCATACCGGCTGTCGCTCTACAAGCATTGTTTGTAAGCAAGCCGCCTTATTTCATAATATGCCTTATTTACATCGGTTGCGATGTATAACGGGTGCAAATAAATACCACTGGTTTAGGAATAGAATGGTCGGTATACAATAACCGCATTCATGGAACTCAAATGTAATGGAATGGATTTGACAGTAATGGACTGAATTAGCTAGATCAAAACGTAACTTGATGGAGTGAGTTTAGAATAAATCAGTATCTCTCCAAAGTTCAGGTTTATATGTAAAACTGAATTTAAAAAAATTTTAATGGTAATTTTTATCCAGCGTCAAAATATGAAAATAATACTAATTAAAATGATGGAACTAAGCCCTCTACCTACGTATGTGTGTTGTGCATTTTAAAATCGGAAATAGATTCCTCTTAACATTCGCATTCAAAGATAGTTTACAAAACTCTATTCATCAATAGCCATAATCATTTTCACATAATTTACTTTCGCCCGATCATTACTTGAATTAAATCCTTCAGCTATTCTTTCGCTCCTTATTTTAATGAAACATACTTTGGTGAAAAAACTTTTTGGTAAAGTAAACAAATAAGCAAAACAAAAGTACTTTAGAAGTATTAGTTGTGTACTGCACGTAATAGTTTTACGTACTTGATACAATACATATTTTCCTTGTTTCAAAAGCAAACAATTGCTGTCGAAAAATTATGTTTGCATAATGAAGTTGTCCGCTAGTTTGAATATCATTAAGAAGTCCCGGTGACAGTAACCGTTTGTTCGGACTTTATCAAATAACTGCACCTCCTTAAGCATTACAAGATAATGACGGAGATTGCTAACACAGAGACATGTCTGACTCCATTTTCCATTATAAAACAAGGTGATCTGAAATTTGCTAACGTTTAAAATTTATAGTGGGTTATTTTAATGCATAGTATTAGGTAGTAACTTTTTTTTATATCTTTAAAGATAAACGTAAATTATAAAAATGCTAGAGAATAATTTATTTCTCCAAACCGCACTTAAATATTTTAGTGACAATTTATATGATGAAAATATATGCACAGATTTGTCAACAAAATAATTTAATTAAATATCATTTTATTCTTCTATTCATGGCATGTAGCCATATAATTAAATGCAAATCTGGTATCCCAATATCGTGATTTTATTCATGCGAATCTTGTTAAAGGTGAAGAAGTTTGAACAGAATTGGAAATGTTTGAGCTATACTATTAATATTATTAAAATATTGCATACATATTGCATAGGTAGTTGCTATACCATAGCACATTAACATTGAGTACCATAAAATATACCATACATTTTTCCAGGATAAAGAGTAGTCTATGACGATGCCCGTGCCATGAAATACCCCTTAGTACATAAACAAGTCAATGCTTGTGTAGGAGACAAACCATCAAACACGCTTTCAAATTTATAAGCTTAAGTAAGAAATACTTATGATTTAGTTAGCTTTATTGAATCGCTAAGAAGAAAAAAGTGTACCGAAATTACCAATTTGACGAATTACTTACTTCCAGAAAATACAGTTGTTAAAATTTATGATTATTTTGCTAATATCTCATTATCTATTGATTAATTAATACCTTCCTAAAAATATGCTGTAGGTAGTTAAATTTTTTAGTTACGTATAAGTACGTTTACGTTACGTTTGTTTCAACATAAACTCTTTGGCTTGCAGAATTAAACCCGTTTCCGAACAAGCTATTTTTCGCTCGAAAAGTTACCATATGAATTGCATGTCAAAGACAAACTCTGGCAAACTTACTGTCGGAGACTGTTATACATTATTGTTCCATACTTCACTCTAAGCCTTTCTGACAAGCGAATGAATGGTTCTTTTATGAAACACCTCTTTCACAAACAATAAACTAAACTCTACAGCAAGTACCCAGTAATCGATATCTCAACCGATAGACGTCTAAAGTTTGTCATGCTAGTAGGTATTTTTAGTTTTTATTCATTGTTGAAGCTGTGATAGCCTAGTGATAGTGGTTAGGAGGTTAGCCAGCCTCCTAATCCGAGGTCGGGGGTTCAAACCCTCAACTTTTCTGAGTTATGGCCTAACCCTTCTCATATTAAGAGGAGACCCGTGCTCTGTAGTGAGCCGAGAATGGGTTGATCATGATGATGATGATTCATTGTTATATGTTGGTTCGTTAAGAGATTTGGACACTCCACTTTAGATATCTCTCGATATCATGATCTGCCTTAAAAACACTATAAAATCACAACAAGAACTTTACTGAAA
Organism: Lasiommata megera; assembly: GCA_928268935.1. Taxonomy (NCBI): domain Eukaryota; kingdom Metazoa; phylum Arthropoda; class Insecta; order Lepidoptera; family Nymphalidae; genus Lasiommata; species Lasiommata megera. The sequence goes on along the minus strand of OV743315.1, from coordinate 12,657,673 downwards.
TTGGTTTACTGTCGATCGCGCTATCCCGAGATTCTACGAGTAGTAGTTTATATTCAAGTATGACGACGAAATAATTCTTGCATAACATTTATAAAGAGGCATATTAACTTTTTATACAGCTAAAATTAATAAACTAATTAATATTATGTGATAAAAGTTGCGACATCCTTTATTCCACTACTCGACGGAAATATTGAGATTTAAGTATTAGATTTTTAATTTAGTTAAATTAAGGTTAACATAGTGGAATTTTGATATGCATAGGTTTTTTATCTTAAAACACCTATACAGGATTATTAAATATATAACATAATCGTCTAGTCTTAACATGTCAATGTCTTAACATGTCATAACAATAAAGAAACCATAAAATGTCATGCCTGAACCCAGCGCCTTTTTTGAAGAAGAGTCTCTAAAATATAGGTTGACACTAACTTATTTAGCAAAAATCAAGGACAAAAAAATAATAAAGACAAGATTTGCTTGTGAAAGAAATATACCTACTTTATTAATATTAGATATATTATGTTTATAGTATAAACTTATTAAAATGTATCTATGTTTTAATATACCTACAGAAATAAGAAATAAAAATAGTAATAGAATACCTGAAAAATAGCCATCTTAATGATGATTCTTGACGACCTCCGTGGCGCAGTGTGTGCGGTGTCACATTATGAATTTGTAGGTCCAGGGTTCGATTCCCAGCTCAAATCTGGTCTGGTCTGGTGTTCTACCGTGGCTAGTTACCAACCTACCGAAAAACGTATCGCCAAGCGATTTAGCGTTCCGGTACGATGTCGCGTAGAAACGAATTAGGAGTGTGGGTTTACCATAACCCTAACAGATTAGCCCGCTACCATCCTAGACTGCATCACCAATTAAATTAATCCAATACTAAAATTTATCCAATGTAACATTATTTTCAAAGCTTTCATTGCTGGAATATAAGAAATGAAATCTCGAAAGGTATTTAAACCTTAACCTTAAAATATTAAACCGGAAGCAAAATCGCGTTGAGTGTGCACATTTTGAGTGCTACATTAGATCAATTTCTACATCTCTGACATGAGACAAAGATATTTATATTTTGCATATAAAGTACACGCTTTTTATTGGGTTCAATCTTCTTACATATAGTGGTTTGCAGCTGCTATTTGTTTAGTTTATTTAAGTCTTATGAAATTAAATAAACGACGTTAGACTATAAATTTTTCTTGGATATTCCTATTACTTATTTAGTGTGTAATTATTCTAAGACGCTCACACTGTCCGACTGTAAATTAGTCACCACCAAATTACTGTTAAACAAATGTTTAAAAACAATTCGTAGAAACGAATAATGATTTCTGTAAATTGTCGAACTAGACATTCTGACAAGACAGATGCATCGATATTATCAGAAGGTAAGAGGAAAGGGCCAAGCTGCTTTCAAGGCATCGACAGTTCCCGATCCGTCCCGGTTTCCTTCCGCCTTTTATGGCGCCCCTACCATATACAAAAGCATGGCAACATTATGTTTAATTCAGTGCCAAGTGGGAATCTGGGGTGAAGAAACATTTTTTGTTGTCACATGAAACAATGAAAGTGACAGACAGACGGGCGTTAAGTAGACACGTAGGTTATACTATAAGTATATATAAATGTTTATTAGACAAGCCGGTATACTTCTGACGAACGAAATGAAATAAATATGTAATTACTTCTGTCGACCTTACTGCGTATTGGACGGTTTATGATATATAATTTTACGGTTAGGGTGCCAGGTCGGGTAACCTCCACGTGTGCCCGGGTGCTGTGGGTCCCTCTTGATTCGTCCGGGGGGAAGAGCAGCATTCGGGCCGGTGCACCCTGGTAACATCGGTTAACAATTTCTTTTGTGCGAGATTGTTAGCCGATGGCCAATGACCCGACGCGGAGGGGGTCTCCGCGCGTCCCTCTGACCAAGCTGAGGGCGCAGTGGATGACCCAGGGGTGTATCACCCCGTGTGATGGAAGGCCTGTCCAGGTATGGGACTGGCAGGCGGGGGTGGGCGGCAGTCTGCTGCTGGAGGTGGGGGTGACGACTGAGACTGGTCGTCCCCATTGGAAGTTTGCGGCCCGTCCAGGTATGGGACTGGCGGGCCGGGCCCGTCCAGGAATGGGACTGGTGGGCCAGGCTGGACGGCGAGCGTTCGCTGCGCTTGCCGTCGATGATGGAAGGCCGGGTGCGAGAGAGTGTTTCTCTTCCACCTCTCTTGCTCCTGTGCCTTCGGAGGACTTGTGGGCGATGGAAACGGGGCCGTCCATCACTCACAGTACGGTTCTCAAGTTGGCTGGTGTGCTGTTGTTCCGGCACACCTCTAACCGGCGAAACTGGGCACGTCGTGCCCAAGGAGGGTCTGCTGCGGCGGACACCCGCTGGTGGAGTTGCGGTTGTATGCGAAAGCTTTCCCGTGACTCCACCATACAGCGGTGAGTAGGAACACGTGGGGGTTTTAGTCAGTAGGAGTCTGACATAACCTCTGTGCCTCCCCGTGGCGCAGAGGTATCCATGAGGATTTACCCACGATAAAAAAAAAAAAAAAAAAAAAAATATAATTTTACGGTTTATAGTATAATATTCGCTGTAAATATTTTTTTTGACGATCTTCCTAGCCACAGCGTTGGACGCTGTGGTCTTATACGTTGAAGGCCCCGGGTTTGGACCCCGGCAAGGACAGTTAAGAAATTTGCCATTTTTGCAGTTTCTTTGGTCTAGTGGGAGGCTTCGGCCGTGGCTAGTTACACTCGGCCGTACATAGACATGTTGCCAAGCAATTTAGTGTTCGTTACGAATAATTTCGAAAACAATAAGTTAAGCCGTAGGTTTCATCTAAAATATTGAAATTATTATCATGAATACGGAAAATTTCATTAATTTTGCAAATATAATAATAATAATCTTTATTTCAGACAAAGCCTATATTTAGTTAACTAGATGGTGCCCGCGACTTTGTGTTTTATTGTGTTATTATGTGCTATTCTGATGTATAAGCTTATTGTAAAGTTTCATAAAATTCTTGTATAAGTTTTTTCTCTTTATATACAAAATAGTGTGTCCTTATTTAACTTAACATCATAATAATATGGTAACCATACATAAGAGAGCTCAGAACAGCTATATGGTATTTTTATTTTATTTTATTTTATTTAATAGGTTTACTAGTGATTTTTACATTCACTTACACTATAGTTACATAATAATTTACATGCTTATTGTATGTAAAATCGTTTTGAAGTAAACACAACATGCAGTTTAAGTTACATTGCAATATAGCGACAGTTAGAACAAAATGAAGTTAATATTGTACATAATTTTAAACATTATGAAGAAGTATATTATTAACAAAAACGCAGGTTAAAAACAAACATCTGGTAGCAGTAATGTTAACTTATTTTTATACATTTTATACGTGGAAATTGTGTAGATCGCTGATTACCAACTCTCGAAAACCATTGCGTGAATTTGTATGTATATCTAAAGACCGACTTCGCTCATTGTAAAGTTTGCATAAACGAGGTAGGGTGCAATTGGCGCCGAAGACTGTTCTGCTGCGTGGCGGTACAAGCGGGGTAATAGCAGTACGCGGGTATCGTCGCGGTACTCTGAAGTTAATTTTACCGAGCAAACTCGGACAATCTATTTCATTGCGCAGTAATTTATAGAGAAACATGAGATCAAGCAAATCTCTTCTCTCTTCCAGGGTCATAATTTTAAAATAATTTAGTCTGTCTTTATAAGATATAGCTGTTTTCTGAATTTTTACCGAAAAAGACAGATGCCACATAAATCTCTTTTGAACCCTCTCCAGTCTTAAATGGTGGGTAGCATAATGCGGGCGCCAAACTACACTACAGTAGTCGAGATGGCTGCGCACAAGACTGTTGTAAAGAATTAATTTAGTTTTAGTGTCTTTGAAGGTTCTACCTTGTCTGATTATAAAACCCAACATTTTCGAGGCTTTGTTAATGACATTTTCAATATGATTAAGGTATGTCAACTTTTTATCTAGTATAACGCCCAAATCCTTTATGCTATCGACTTCTTTTAATTTGTTGCCTTTTAAACTGTATTGCGTTGGTATGATTTTTATTTTGCGCGTAAATTTTATGTGGAGACATTTATTATGGTTGAGTTGCATACCATTATTTGAGCACCAATCTATTAGTCTATTGAGATCATTCTGTAGTAGAAGGGAATCTGCTGGAGAACAAATAATTTTTGTAAATTTTAAATCGTCAGCATATAAGTATGGTGTAGAATGCTCAAAACAAAAGATAATGTCGTTAACAAATATATTAAATAAAATCGGTCCAAGATGTGATCCTTGAGGGATTCCTGATGTGACAGAGTACGTTGCAGAACTAAAGCCATTAACAACAGTGTAAAAAGATCGACCGTGCAAATATGTTGTAAGCCATCGCAATATTGGATTAGAAAATCCATAATGAGACAACTTTTCAACTAGGATATCGTGTGGTACTTTGTCAAAAGCTTTGTGAAAGTCTGTATATATTGTGTCTACTTGTCTTTGTTGGTCAATTGCCTCTGAAACCGAGTTTGTGAAACATACTAAGTTAGTGGCTGTGGATCTGCCAGGCAAGAATCCATGCTGTTGTTCAGAAACAAAACTCTTGAAATGCATTTGAACTAAGGGACAAACTAAAGCCTCGAAGACCTTGGCAAAAACTGGCAAGATAGATATAGGTCTATAATTACGAATGTCCTTCTTGTCGTCGTTTTTGAATATTGGAACCACTTTCGCTTGCTTCCAGGCTGTAGGAAAAATGCCAGAGGTTAAGGAAGCTTTGTATATTAAGTATAAGGGCAGAGCTAAATAAGCCGCACATCTTTTTATAAATATTGGTGGTATACTATCAGAACCGGCCCCTTTTGTTATATCCAGATTTCTAAGCTTCTTTAAGATGTCATCCTCTCTTAACTCAATAGTTGCAAGACTATTACTATGGCCTAAATATAGATTATTTTTCAAATACGAATAGGAACCAGTATTGCCAGAGATGTTGGGTCTATCGTAGACAGAAGCAAAATAATTTGAGAACATATTGCAGATATCATCTCCGCTTGAAGATGTTTTAACTCCATCAGTCATTGTCGCTGGGTACGAGTTCGAGTTTTTACGTTTACTTTTGAGGAATGTCCAGAATGCTTTCGGATTTTTTTGAATTTGCTTTTCAAGATCATTATTATAAGCATTGTAGGCTTCGCGCGTGAGTCTGTCACATCGATCACTAAGAACTTTTAATTCAATTTCATCCATTGGATTCTTGTATTTTTTGAACCGTTTTAGCATTTTATGTTTTTCTTGTATTCTTTTTGAAACCTTTTTATTGATCCACGCAGGATACTTATTGCTATTTACTCGTCGTCGAGGAATATAATTAGATATGATATTGTTCAACTTTTCATAAAAAACTTTAACCATTTCATTTACACTATCAAAATCTAACAGTTTATGCCAATCAATTAATTTCAAGACCTCGATAATTGAATTATAATCTGCTTTGTGAAAGTTCAGCCGCTCAGTACATGTATTCGCCGTCAGTCTGTCAGGTCTTATATTAGGTATGTTAATATCAAGAGGGGGATGCAGTGGGTCAATGTTGCAAATGGAGTTATACGAATAGTTTACGGAACAAGCAGGCAAATCAGCGAGAACCAGATCTAGTATTTTTTCCTTATTGTTAAGCACAGAGTTACATTGACGTAATCCATTTTCAGATATAAAATTGAGTAATGTTTGTGCAGCTAGGACAAGTTTTCCGTCAGAAGGACTTGAAATATCATTCCAGTTAATACAACTTAAGTTGAAATCACCGATGATACATGTTAACATTGTATGTAATTCAGATACACGGTTACAATTATCCAAAAAGTGATCTATAACGTGTTTATTGACGGGTGGCGGGAGGTAAGCCGCACATATGGCAAGGTGACTTATGCTTTTGAAATGAGGAATATCAAGTACTACCCAAATATCTTCACAACTACTTTCCCATGTAGGAATTCTGACGGAGTTTATACATTTTTTAACAGCAATAAGAACACCTCCGCCATCCGTCTTAGAGTTAAATTTAGAGGTTTGTCGATCTCTTCTATAAACGTTATATCGTGCATCAAATAGTTCATTACTAAGTATTGAGCTATTTAACCAGGTTTCAGTCAAAATTATGATGTCGTAATCATTAACCACAACATTACGATAAACATCATGAGTTTTAGTTCTGAGCCCACGCACATTTTGGTATAACACATTTAACGACGAGAATGTGATGGAAAATATGACTCAAAAATACATGACCTCTGCGTTACGCACTAATTTAAGTTACTTAAAAAGTCCAAATTTTTAACGATTTTGTATTCGGAACTATCATTTTTACGGATCAGTATACGACCGTTGCGGACCCAAACATATTTATATCCTTTTTCTTTTGCTTTTAACCTTGTTGCAGCGTGCAGAGCTTTATTTTCTGGTGACAGGTGTTCGACTACATAGATTGGTTTTTTTTCTCCACCAATTCCCATTCCTACGTGAGTAGTGTTCAACTTGTCGTTGGGGTTGCTTCTGTTGTATTTGATGACAGCAGCCATAAAACTATCTTTCGTTAATTGAGAATTAAATTGCACTACGATGGATTTTGGTCTATTGCTCTGTCGGTTTACTTTGGCAATTCTAGTAATGTTGATAATTTTATCAGACGTGATATTCTGCCCTATGACGCTTCCCAACTGTTCGATGATAGTAACCAGGTTTTCACTCTTTCTTTCTGGGATACATTGCACTTCCAAATTGTTGGACCTGGAGCGTTGTTCTAGGTCGTTTATACGTGTATTTAGTGTGGTTATAGTTGACTCCAATTTATTATTACGTTCCTTTAAATTTTTCAATACTAAATCATTCGCACGGTGCTCTTTAACAAAATCATCATATTGGTTGTTTATGAAATTAATAGAGGTTTTCATGTCGGCTATTTCTTCTCTAATAACTCTTAGTTCACCATTCAGTACATTTTTAATAGATGCCGTTAACTGTATTACCATTTCATTCATTTCAGTCTTTAAAATTTCTCTTACGATTTCCTTAAAGTTTGTCTGTTCGGGGGAGCACGCTTGCTCGGCTGGTGAAAGAGCCACCCTTTTATAAGATCTTTTCGCTGAGTTCTGTTCACTGCCTGACTTTATCTCTTTACTATACTATGGTAATGACTCATTATAATTTACCTTTGTGATCAGAGTACGTGTGGGTGGTTGTTGTCATTCATGGTGTAAATATGTCCATAAATAACGCGTCTGAGTACTGGCCGTATCTTAATCACATATTATGGCGTTTCTAATACCTAACCTACATGGTCATGATCAACCAATTACCGGCTCACTACAGAGCACGAGTCTCCTCTCAATATGAGAAGGGTTTGGCCATAGTCCACCACGCTGGCCATGTGCGGATTGGCAAACTTCACACGCCTTTGAGAACATTATGGAGAACTCTCAGGCGTGCAGGTTTCCTCACGATGTTTTCCTTTACCGTTGAAGCAAGTGATATTTTAATTTTCAAAAACGCACATAACTCCGAAAGATAAAGGTGCATGCCCGGATTCGAACCACCGACCTCTGATTAGGAGGCTGACGCCTTAACCAAAAGGCTATCACCGCTTCATACCTACATGGTGTTAAAGTAAAATTGCTGTGTAAGTTTCAAAAATGACGTAATTATGTACCTGTCTAAATAACATAATGGGGCTTTGCAGCCGTTCTCCCCCGACCTAAGCGCTCCTCTCCGAAAGAGGAGACCTAAACATATCCTTAATGACCCTGACGATCAGATGACTACTGACAACAAACTCGTACCACCTACCACACAATCATACGCTACACACCCGCCTACGTCCGGATGGACCGGAGGGACCTCGTCCCCGCTATCATACGTCATCCGGACGTAGGCTCCATCCACGGCCTCGGAGACGTACGGACCACGCAACGTCGCCTTAGCCTCACAGACCGAACCTCGGTGCCCTTAGGCAGACGTTCCCTTAGTTTCTTTTAGCCCTAGGGCTCAAAATTTCTTCTGGCAGCCCGGTTACGCTGTGGCAACCAATAGGGTTAGCACAGCTTATAGACAGTCAGCAGTCAAAATTGCAGCCGTTTTTCTATTATTATTATTTTAGTAAGGTTATGACTAAAGCGGATATTAAGTGGGTACACACAGCCACAAAGTAAGGTCTTCATTAATAGGGTCTAATAAAATTCTTTACTAATTATAAACAGGAGTAAAGAGATAGTAAAATTCTGTTAGCCACTTTAGTAGTACTCGTGTAATAAAAATACATTAATATTAGTTTAAGGACGGTAATATTAAAAGAAAAAATTTAAACATAATACAATAGGAGAATAGTAATGTTTCAAAAAAAATACTTAATATTTCACAGTGTACATTGCCCTCTCGCGACGTTTAGAATAACTATTTGCTAGACTATAACACTTCTGCGCGACTTGAGTGTCCCACGTCATAACATCCTAGTTCTCCTGTCTTCCGGTAGATGTCGCTAAGTTTTTTATGTCTGGTCAGCCGTAACCATCTACCTACGTGATTTGAGCGTCAAAAGTCATAACGTCCTACTTCTCTCATCTTCCGGAAGATGTCGTTAAGTGTTTCATGTAAATCTCAATGAGTCATGTAACTAGTCCTATAGCAATAATAACATTATAATGGTACTAAATACAAGACATATTTTTTTTTAACTGCAAGTTAGCCCTTGACTGCATTAAATGGATGGCAAGCGATGATGATGCAGTCTTAGATGGTAGCAAGCTAATCTGTTGGAATGTGGCAGCTTTATTAATTCCATACTTCTCCTGTTTTGATACGACATCACACTTAAAGTAAATCTCTTAATGTCCTTTCTCGGCCTCCCACCATATTTACCGGAGAGAATACAAGAAATAAAACCCCACCCTACCGACAAAGACGGGTCGCCAAATGATTTAGCGTTCCGGCATGTCGCGTAGAAACCAATTAGGAGTATGGTTTGAGCACACCCCGAACAGGTTAACCCGCTACCAACTTCACTTACCATCAGGTGAGATTACTGTGAAGGGCTAACTTGTAGTGGATACAAAATAAAAGTACTGACGAAATGATACGTTAATATTATGTGCTAATCAGTTCATCATATAATTTCCAGGTGAAGTGACTCTTGAACGGCCGATCGAGGAGATTGCTGCAATATCACACGCGGGCGCACCGATACTGCTCACCGTTGTTGCGGAGGAAGTGCGTCTGTCCAGAGAGGAGCCTGAAGCTATGTCATCAACCGTACAGCTCGCCTTCATACTGCCTGAGAGGGATAATTCACCGCCGTACTTTGAGAATGAGTCGTAAGTAAACGATTACATTCCCAAACAATAATTATGGAGCCATTTTATGATTATTAAAGGCTGGCTGTCCTTAACACAGATTGACAAAATCTAGCAATTAAAGCCAGTACTGATCCTAATAATATAAGTGTTTATGAATTTATTGTTATTAGATATGTATCTATTGTGATTATGATTATAAAATAAATTATTATTAATACCAGGTACGAACGATTGGATATCATCTAATATGATATTGAAACATTTTTATGCCTAATTGTAAAATGCTAATTATAATTTAAAAAAAAAATATCATGATTGAAGCTGAGTAATTTGACGTTAACGTTTATTGAAGGCATAAAATACAAGAATATATACAACCTATCAAAATCTAGAAAATAGAAATTTGGAAAAGTATTGCAATACTTTACAACATTTTAAAACATAACTATTTTCACTAAGAAATCATGTATATTATCAGGAACTGAATTGAGAATATCCACATTTTTGGAACTGTAGTGATTAATGAAGTAAGCACCTTTATTTGCATCAGCAAAATGTCCCCATGTACTGATACCTGATCAAATTGTTCATCATCAAACCTCAGATGTTTTTCCGTGGCCCCGAAAAGTTAACAATCAATATGATTAACTGTCGAAAATTCAATAGTATCAATGAAAAAAGAAACAGAGTCAAAAATCTGTATTATACATAACCAAATCTATTTTTCTGCAGTTACATCACTTATTTGGATGAGAATGCACCTCAAGGAACGGCACTACTGTTCAACGATCCGTATATTCCTCAAGTGAACGACAACGATGCAGGAAAAAATGGCGTGTTCTCTCTCTCGTTGGTTGGAAATAACGGAACGTTTGAAATAACACCAACAGTAGCGGAAAGGCATGCCCAATTCATCATCAAAGTGCGGGACAATACGATGCTGGATTTCGAGGCTCGTAAATCAGTTATATTCCAGGTATGCAAAAACATTTATTAGTTTTCAACAAGCAATTAATAATTAGGTAAACTAATAAATATTTTTTTTATACGTTACAATTTGAAGATGCATTTTATAAGTCGAGTGTCAAAAGATTTGAATAACGTATTGAAAACAAGGACATTTTTGCAACTGTTATCTATTGTTGTTTTATTGTCTATTGTTTCAGATTTTAGCCCAAGAGCTTGGTCCAGCAACAAACTTGTCAGCAATTGCAAATGTAACCGTATATCTAAATGACGTTAATGATAATCCTCCAGTATTTCTGGCACTCTCCTATGATGTGGAACTACCAGAGAATGTGACAGCTGGTACCCGAGTTGTACAAGTTGCTGCAGACGACGTTGATACGGGAGATTTTGGAAAAATGCAGTACACTGCCATATTAGGATACTTAAATACGTCATTGAACTTGGATCCGATATCAGGGTTAATAACCGTAGCAACTAATAATCATGGCTTTGATCGCGAAGCTATGCCAGATTTGCATTTTTTAGTAGAGGCTAGAGATAACGATGGTGTAGGTTTAAGAGTAACAGTGCCATTAATTATTAAGTTATTAGATGTAAATGATAACCCACCAGAATTCGAAAGAGCGTTGTATGAATTTGTGTTATCGCCAAATTTAAATAATTTTACTTCGGCGGCGTATGTTAAGGCAGTTGACAAAGATGCTGAGCCACCAAATAATGTAGTCAGATATGAAATAATAGACGGAAATAATAATGGGAAATTCGCAATTAACGAAGAAACAGGTAAGTTACTGCATTGTTCGTTAATTTCATTTATTTTATTGTTTATGAACAAATTTCATATTTATTTTCATTTCAGGTGAACTTTATCTTCTAGAACCACTGAAGAGGACGAAAAAACAATATGTGCGCAGGGAAAAACGACAAAACGATAATGAGCAAGAAAGTGAAGTTTATATGTTAACCATAAGGGCTTACGACCTTGGTGTCCCAAAACTATCATCAACTTCAACAGTAAAAATTTATCCTCCTGAAAGTAAGACTAGGACAATGTCATTTATCGTACCTGGTGCAAACCCTGACAGAAATAAACTAGAAGAGGTTTTGAGCACCCTTTCAGGAGGAAAAGTTACAATAGTTGATATTAAACCTTATAAGATAAATGACAATAAAGAAACTGGAAATATCGGTGACCAAGTGTCTAGTCAAGAAAAGTTAGTATTACTTACCAAAAGATGATGAATGTGATTATAACAGTGGCTAATCTGTATAATATAAATTGTAATATTTTCAGAAGTGTGGTTACTGCAGTAGTTCGTATGTCTGGTAACACTGCCATAAATGTGGCAAAACTTCAAGAACAATTAGCAAAAAATATAACTATTTATTCCACAACTAATGTACATAAAGATCAAACATCAACAGCTGACGATAGCAACTCGGTAAAAATATTTTAATTTATGATAACTTTCGTAAAATTAAATGAATAATTCTTTGTTTCTAATATAAGTTTTTTTTTTATAGGGCATTTATAAAGCAGAAAGCCGATTGTTATTTTGGCTTTTAATCTTGTTAGCTATTTTAATAGCACTTGTATTATTACTGCTCATATGCTGCTGTATATGCGAAGGTTGTCCTTTATATATGCCACCAAGGTAACTAAAAATACTTTCTACCTCTATGTTGTCGCTTACAATATAATTTGCTAATTTTCGTTATCCTACATAATTCTTATACAAAACTTATATAATCATTTACTTACACTAAATTAATTTCCACTTTTTGATATGAATAAGCACACTTATTGGATATTAATTCATGTCAAAGAACCTAGATCAGATAGGTACATAGATATCCATTAATAAATTCTAGGAAAAGAGTGATACGTGTCAACTCCACAGAGGACGACGTGCATTTAGTGGTTCGCGACAAGGGAGTTGGGAGAGAAAACAAGTCGATGCAAAATATAGAAAATAAGTCTATAGAAGCACCTGAGTGGAGAAGAAGGGAGGCTTGGAGCGCTGAACAAACGGATTTGAGGACGAAACCAACACAATGGAAATTTAATAAAAGAAATTATAGATCAAAAGAGCTTAGTAAACCAGCTTCGACGCCTGGGGGTATCCGACATGAATTTGTACAAACTGCCGCTGATAATGATTATAAATATGATGATACTAGGCAATCGTTCCGACACAGGTAATATTCGATTCATCAAATCTGTATAATTTTAAGAGAAATATAAAAATAAAATATTTAAGCTTTATTTTTTTACAGGGATGGCCCAAATATAATTTATACAAAAGAAATGCAACTTCAGGAAGCCTTTGCAAATAAACATAAAGAATACATTGAAGATTTAGAAAACGGATACGATAGGATTGCAACACTGCATCATGAAAATCAAGAACGTAAAGAACAAGAGAATGATTCAATACGAAAACACGAAATTGACCGAGGTTCTGATGTTGGAGGTTATCTCAAATCCGATGCTGATAGAAACGTACATGATAAAGAGGAACATCGAATTAAACGTGAATACAATGCTCAGACTTCCCTAGGTAGAGATCAATATTTCATAAAAGAAGGCAATACTGAAATTTTAAGGCTTGTAACGCGAGGAAAAAATGATGAAGATCGCTACGTTAATCTTCCTGTTCAACATCAACGACCAGTAACATTGATACCACACACACAATATGTTGTTGTTGACAATGGTAAGGAGCTTTTAATGGAACGGTTCATCCGAGAACAGGGTGAAGAAGCAAACAATATAAGAGAAAGAATGAACACAGTAGTTACAGATTTAGATAATATTACAAATGACAAAGATGGTAAGAGTTTTGGTCAAAGATCGCACATTGACGGTGACCAACAATTACATCAAATGCACGAGTATTCGAATTTGCCACCCGATGTACCTGGAACTGTGCCTTTTAAGTCCGATTATTTACAATCCGCTTTACTAGAAATGCAAAACAAATCTTCTATTCATCAAGAACTTCTTGAATCCTCATTAAGAAAGCAAAATGAACTTCTCCATCAAATACTGATCGAACGAGAGAGAATGTTGCAAAACCAAGAAACAGCTTCACAAGGGGAAAGTAAGCTAGAAACTCAAAGTTTACCCGGACATTCGGTAATGGCAACACAAACAGAATGTCATATTGGTACACAAACAGAACCTCTCTTACTCAAAGAAGTGATAAGAAAATCTCGAAGTGACAACGATTCATATAGTGAAGATGAATCTCAAATTGCTTCAGATAATTCAAAAAAGGTTACTTGGATCAAAAAGAAGAAACCTAAGAAAAAAATTAAATATAAAGACCCTAGGCGTAGTATTCGTGTCTATGAACTAAAAAGAAAAATTAAAACTCCCATTATTGAAGAAAGTGATGTTTCACCTTCCCTAGGAAGTGAGAAAACTGTTAAAGTTAGTAAAATAAATGAGATAGAAGAACGAGTAAAACATTACGGTGATGTTACTAAAAGCACAGTTACAAAATCAAAAAATGAAATCGTAAGTTCAACTCAAATTAAAGCTTCTGAAGGTGACAGAAAATTAAAATCACGCAGAGAAGTTCTAATGGAAATTTCAGATTCCCTTGATGAAAAATTAAAACAGAAAACGAAAAAACACCTACTTCCCTCTAATGAAGGGGTTGTAAGAGAAATGTATGAGCAAGAAAGTAGTAAAAGTACGAGTAGTTCCGCGAGTAAAGATCAACGAAATCTGATATTTTCACGCCAAGGATCTTCCACAGAAGAACGTGAACGTATTTTTGAAAAGCCAGATAGTAAGATTCAAACCACTGATCTTGATGAACCAGAAACTCCTGTTATATCTAAATCAGAGGCATCAGATAGTAAAGATATTTCGAAAAAACATGTAGAAAACGAATCTATAAAAACTTCTGATACGAGCAAACCGGTACAAAAAAGTTTACCTAGGTATATGCAATGGTATGGCAAAAAGTCAAATGTGAATACAAAACCTTCCACGTCCGATAAAGTAATTCCAGACAAACCAAAGAGACCCTCAAAAGAAAAAAACGATCAAGAGTTGAAAGAAAAGAGAGGTCGTTATGGTAAAATAGTCAGCAAGGAAAGTCAAAATCAAGGAAGCGAGGTAAAAAAAAACTTCAAAGAAAAAGAAAGTGATTTCATACATCCTCGTTTGTTAAAAGAAGGCAGGGTCACGCCTATTCCCGAAGGACCATTGCCTGATGTTCACCCTTTGTTGCAACACTCTGAACATAGATACGAGCATCAATACGAAAATCAAAATCCTCTTTGTTATATCCAACCAACTCATATACCAAAACACTTAGGTGCAACGCCAAATGTGCCAGCACAAAGACAATCCCTAGAACAGCAACCCATTTATGTTAATCAAGATGATGTGAAATATAAAAAAGAAAAACATAAAGATGTTTCAGAAAGTGCCTTAACGCATAGTATATCAATTTCAACTAACTATGAGGACGACAAAAGAACAGTATCTGAAGTGCATGTTTCTAAAATTAATATTGGTGGTGATGCAGTTACAAGTCAGAGAATAGTTACATCAAAAGTTGACGACAATGACTCTGGCATTGCTATGAGTTCACTGGCTCAGCAGACAGGTAACATAAAGCGTTTACCAATAACAGAGAAAAAAAGTGTTTTCACTATTGCTTATGATGATGTTCAAACTAAGCAACTCAGGCCAGATAGCAGTTCTACTTCGTACTAAACTAAACTTTATCAGTATTCAAACAACGAGAGTGCCTTATAGACATTATTTTTTATGTGTGTTGTGTAAAAATTGTTCCGTCCTATTTATTATTATTCATACAATCTCATAAGATATTGTAAATACTTTTACATTTCCTAAAAGAAGGAATGATAAAAATCAACTGCCTTTATTTATGTGACTGTTCTATAGGTACTTTATAATTAAATTTAAGCAACATTATATTGTAAATAAAAAAAATGTTTTTAAATTCGTATTGCTATGTATTTAATTGTAGCTTTAAAAAAATAATCTATTGTAAATAACTATTCATTTATCCACAAAAGTTATACTGATTCAGTATGTCATTCTATATTTGTTATAAAATATAAAGTTATACTATACTTATAATATTTCGTTTTATTTTCGGAGCGCAAGACTTCTCAGCGTAAACAACAAGCCGCTCGGGTCAGCTAAATAACCCACCTACATCATCATCATGATCAACCCATTACCGGCTCACTACAGAGCACGGGTCTCCTCTCAATATGAGAAGGTTTGGCCATAGTCCACCACGCTGGCCATGTGCGGATTGGCAGACTTTACATGCCTTTGATAACATTATGGAGAACTCTCAGGCGTGCAGGTTTCCTCACGAAGTTTTCCTTCACCGTTGAAGCAAGTTATATATATTTTTTTTAAAACGCACATAACTCCGAAAAGTTAGAGGTGCATGCCCGGATTCGAACCGCCGACCTCTGATTAGGAGGCTGATGCCCTAACCACTAGGCTATCACCTACATAGTATGGTTGGAAATGACCCGCATACCCAACCCAACAATATCAGCGTGACCTTATTTGATATTGTCATAGAAAAATATACAATAGATTATTTAATAATTATACCATACCATATATTATATTGGTAATTAAAATAGTGGAAGTTAAAACTATTAAAGTGGGCCTCCTTTAAGCAACCGGCAGGTTTGTCAGAAGTACGGGCCTCGTTTAAAGCACGAGTATTAAAGCATGCTACATATACAACGCTACCCTGGAAGTTGTGTTTTAGCCGTTAAATGACTAAAGCCCGAATTAATCTTCCCCGTACTAAAGAGCTAGTATATACAGGATGATTAGCTTATAGGTTGTAAACTGGCTCTCTGTCCTGAGTCACCTTCATAACTCATTACTGGGTGTTCCTGTTCTAGGGATGCTAACAGACGCTATGCCCCCAAAACTCCTGAAATTCCTAACGACATCAATCCTGAACGAAATATCTGGCTTAAGATTCGGATCATTTGGAAACCGGGCAGCCTTAAGTTGTACAATGACGGCTAACTTAGAGAGAGCTTTTTCGCAATCTGGGTGTCTACGCTTCTTAATTCCAGGCAAATCTTTTCGCAATAATTGACTGCGCGGCCGCCTGTCTGTTAAACGACTGCAAAACCCATTCGGATAGTCAAGCGCAGTAGGTAGTAGGACCTTCGGTTACCGCATAAGGTTTCCAGATCAGGAATTCAGATTCGGAATTCCATTAAACTACCGCAAACGTCCGGTTTTTTATTCGGAATTTTTACATGACCAGTACGTATAGAGACGCTTGTGAAAGCACATATACACATGTAATCATGGAAGACGAAGACGAATTGATTGCGATTGCACTTTTACTGGCGCTAAACTTGAACACCCGTTGAATACTCTGAGATTAACAGACAGTCAATTCTATATCAAAAGAGCAAAATTACGAGCACACCCAGAAGAATTCTTCAAATATTGCAGGATCTCATTACAAGGTTCGCGCGGATCTGAATTGAAATTTCCGTGCGTGTACGGCGGACGAGCCAAAAAGTACGGGAGCGCTGCATTCGGAATGACGTCATTAGGTTTTTTCCGTTCTCACGATTCGAACGCATCGAACCGAACGTTAGGTTTTTTTTCCGTTCAGAAAAAATAAGAATAATGTGCGCTTTGTTGAATATTTTGTATGTAAGCAGAGCATTCAGGTTTTAGAATCTGAATTCCTGATCTGGAAACCTAATGCGGTAACCGAACGTCTGCGGCCAGGCTAATGCGGTAACCGAACGTCTGTGGCCAGGCTTAGATTTACATGACGACCCAAGTGAGCGTTATGGCATTTGTCATGCTTACTACATCGTGCTTACCACAGGTAAAAAATGTGGCATGTGTCATGACTACACCGTGCTTACCACAGGTAAAAAATGTAAACCGTCTGTTATAAAAACAATACTTATGATCCTCGAATTATGCCAATTCTTGTAAATAGATAATTTCCAAGCTAATCAAATTTTACGTATTTTATATTTAGAGAGCTGTGACTATGCAAAGACTACAGTGAGAAAGGGACAATCCCTACTTTACTGTTTAGTTAGTTCAAATATATTTGTATTAATACAGGATTGACACCAAAGAATTATATTATTTAAAGTATGAAAATTAAACGATATGCAGGCAAAAGCGAATCACCATTGTCGACCGTTATTGTCCACTAGGTATTAGGACTGCAGAATAACTATGAAACGAAACTTCGCCACTTTGTACTAGTGTGATTTGTCAATAGATGGCGCTCGTAGTATGTAAACCACAATTATTATTATGATTGTAACCATTTGTTTGTGAATGGAGCCCGATTGATATTTAGCCCTGTCTAGAAGCATTTAAATTTAATAGCGGTTGCCTCTAACTGTTGTTGACTAACAAAGTTTCTACTAGGTACATATACCTTCCCCATACATGATATACAATTCCTATGGACAACTATACACCCATAAGAAATATTTTTCCTGTATAGAGGTATTATTTTATTTGGAAATAACATCTCGCCATAAATACAATTTTTTTAACCAAGATTTTCCTTTTTAAGTGTTGAATCCGAAAAAAAAGTAGAGTATGTTACTATCCGTATAATACGCAAACTTTCTTTTCATGTCCTGCTATTTCAAAAATTAGCCCGTTCAAACAGATAAAATTTAATAAAACGTGATTTTTTCAAACCAAAATACGTAATTTAATTTGAGACATACTCAAATTTTCCAAGTACATGCGGATCTTCCAATGTTACTTGTAAGACACGCTTAAAAAAAAATTACAAATTCCGCCTTGAATGTCGGCTGACGGCTGTTGTAGTTCAAGAGATACCAAGTCTGCAGAACAACTGAGGAGATGAACCAGCCAAATTGCATCGCTTGCGTCACATCTGTGTGCTTCGTCAAAATGGCACACGATGGCGTTACTTGATCGACAAAAGTGTCAATTGACTATGTGTGATACCTACCTAACTACTAATAAAGATATATAATATGAAAATATGATGATAGTTAATTATGATGTTAGATTAGAGCAACTGTTGAGTGTCTTGTCAGTCTCCCAGTGGACTGGTCTCCGAAACACGTAACAGATTATAAATAGACAGCTCCGACATTTAACAAAGTGCGTATTTTAAAGTAGACGTAATAAAAATGAACAATTTAAGAATGCATGTAATTTTTCACATTAGGGCAGGTTTAATAATAAAGGCCACGTCTTGGGCTGGCATCACCTGGTTAATTAATATCTGTTAAAGAAATAATTTGAAGTGACCTTTCTTTCATTATTTTACGACCATATTTTTACTTACATTTGAACTTACGGACTCGGCCGCCATTTTCTTTATTTTTAAAAATAGCGGCATTATAACATATTCATCAATATGAATATATTATGTCGAAGTAGTTTAAGACCCCCTCTTGCTATGTGGGATCAGCTATCGACACACATTAATACTGTGTCCTTGAAAACTTAAAAACGTGTTGGTATTGGTTATCAAGTGGTGAAACAAAAAAAAATCATGATCATGAAAACTGCGATACCTACCCTGCCTAAAAATATTTTGTACCTTTCCAACTAGACATACAATACATACACGTTCCTTCCGTCTGACCTAATCAATCGGGTAGTCAACAACCGCTATTGTCGTCTTCTGGTTCCACATGTACCAGGACTGCAGTATGCAGTAAGATGTAACCGCACAAAATATAAGTCTTGTCTGCTGTTGGCGTGTTACGCGTTAGCGTAGGTACACTCAGATATTATATCATACTTTCTGTTAGTGCTGCTATTCATCGGTAGATGGCGATGGGTAAATCTTCCGATTCATTCTACTTTCGTCGATATTGGCGAAACCGTATTTTTGGAATAAAATGTCGTAGCGCTTGAGTTTTATCGAAATCTTGAAATTTAGCCACATTGTGCATTGTTACACAAGAGAGAAGAAATATCATAAAGTGCCTAGGAGAAGACGACAGGGTGCATTGATCTAATAATAAAAACAAAAATAAAAATGTTACTCCGGGGATTCTTGACAGATTCCGTAATTCTTTCTTTAATTATACCTACTTAATGTTTTAACTTTGAGAATACATCAGTAACATAACATACATTACAATTAACATTTTTCCCCTTTCGTCAAAATGGTTTGTTTTGTTGCCTGGGACACTCAACAATCGCCATTGCCAACTTACGGTTCAATACTATAACTATTTATACCAGGACTGCAGAAAGTACAAGAAGACTTAACCGTCCAATCTTATTGACACAACGGCATAGTTTTTTCGACAGATTTCCATAAACATAATTATTATTACAAATTATATCGAAGTAAGTTATATCGAAATTCTGTTAAAAACTGCATTTTGACGATGATCAATATGAAAGGTTGAATAGCAATATGAATATTAAGTATTGCGACTTGTCTAAGAGCCTCAATAATACAGGTGCCCCACTGATATCGGTAGAGTAGCGGTGAGCACAGAGTGCTTTGCGCCATTGACTTATGGGTAATGTTCGGTACGGTACCATGTTATGGAGTCACTTGAAGTGAAAATAAGGCCAAGATGTTGAATATTTAATTCAACTTTGACTTTTTAGTTGACAACTAACTATTTTGGTGCACTATTAATATAATATATTTAATTAGCACGCATATCGAAGAGCCATTGAATCTCTTTTCATGAAATTTCAATGATAACCAGGGAGAAAAAAAGCAATCATGTTTTTGGCAAATTGGTAGCTCATTTTGACGGTGAACCATCGCTTTATTCTCTCATTATTTGGACAAAATAAATCGATGTTGTAAAAAAAAGTACCTTACACTGTATTATATTTATAATAAAATCTTTCAACATAAAAAAATTGTGTAAATAAATTATCCTTTTCTTCTTTTGAATGACAAAAATTCCTTAACAGCCGCCATTGTCGCCTAATGGTTCAACAGGTACTAGGATTTAAGAAAAGATTAAGATGTTATAGATTTATGTATGTACCATTTCTTGATGTAATTCTATTTGCTGATAGATGGCGCTTGACTTTATAGCTTTATTAGTAATATAATGGTTAAAATGAAATGAAAATGTTACTTTATACACCTATTATATTCATCATGTAATTGATTAGAGTCTAGAAGCTTTCTACCACGTTTTTTATATTTTTAAATATATTGCTTAAATCGGTTGCGTAACATGAGGTGATGCTACAAAAGATGCCTGTATTAATTTGGTATCAGATCGGGTCATGTTGCTTAATAAAATGTAAATGTAAAAGCATGCTACAACATTCTTATATGCAAGATATATTGTTAGATTTTTTTACATTTGTTATACTAAATACCTACGTACAAACATACATTTAAATAACAAAAGAATAATTTGAAACTAGTAGTTTGTATGGATACAAATAACTTTTTTCACATTCTTAGGAATGGATTTTACCAAAAGTGCTTTCTGTCTGAGCCCTTTGAGCGATATTATATTGTCACATATAATGTTTAAATATCTTTTATAAACCTACTCCATTTTAAACTACCTTGTATGATACAAGGTAATTTAAAATGGATGGAGTCATTTGAAGTATCGTTACACCAAAAAAAAACATCACAGTTACTTGATTTATAGAAATTATAACAGTTTCGCATATTTCTCAGTTTTACTTTAAAAGTCACCTAAAATAAATATTTCAACTGATTATAAATGTAATGCCCAAACTTATTATCTAAGACCTTTATCTTCTTCCCGTTGCGTTATGAATCCTTGACTCTATTCCATTGTTAAATGAAAACACAGCTGATGTTATATTAGGTGTGTAGGATGTTGTATAGGTTGTCACCGCGTATTTTTTTATGAAAACTTGATATGTACAGAAATATCTCTTAAAATGTTCATCCTTTGTTTTTTTCTTATAGAAAATATTGTGGAACTATATTGGCCTTGAAGCGCCAACTCACTCCTACTAGCTTTATGTATCGACATTTTGAATAAATAGCCGCTAAACAAATTCTTTTCAGATTAGCAATCAACATTGGCGATATTATAAAGTTGAACATTGTTTCATCGCGAGCGCTCAATCATTCGCATGAGCTGCTCCTTCATTCAGCTCATTTGCACAGACAACTCGCGCGGAAAATTATTTCTTTTCATATTCCCATTTTTCACGTCTTACTTAAAGTTTTCGCCCAATGACTGGGGAGTTTACAATTCCTCTGTTTATTTTCGCTTTTTTTTTCTTTTCCCTCGGATTTTACTTCGTGTATTGTTTGTCTTTCCTAATTGCTAAGGTAGGTTAAACGATTCGCTTTTGTTGTTAGTGAAAATCAGCTCTATTATTCACAGCGAAATCCATATGGCGATGTTACTTAACGAGTATATCGCACCGATTGCGAAGAAGTTTGATTTGAAGAGGTTTGTCTTGTTATTCCTTAAAATTAAAGAAGTTGGAACTCCTCGTTTCAGATTTTAATACGGATAATAAGACGATAGCTCTTCTATCCCTTGTTGCTACTATTTACTTATATTAATCATGATTCTATAATTTGCTTGTAGTTGGTTTATTTTTTCAGAGTTATGTGTGTTTTTAAGCAATTAGTTATCACTTTCACGACGAAAGAAAATATAGTAAGGAAAATTGCATGCCTGAGTTCTCAATAAAGTTCTCAAAAGAGTAAAAAGTCTGCCAATTCGTACTAATCTTCTAGAAAGTTGCCAGTTGCCCGAAGAACCCACCGATGCCCTTGAAATTCTGTAAAGAGACCCGTGTTCTGATGATGACTTTACTATTCACGTATAATTTTAAAATAAATCTGAATTTTATTATAACTTATACGGACATCATTGTTTGCATTTATTTATAATGTAGGTACGTCAATGTCTATCATATAATTCGCAGGTAGGTTGAGAAAAGATAAGATGCAATACATATTTATTACATATATAATATAAAGACAGGAGAGATGAACTTAATAAAGTAAATTATTATTGCCAACTCTCGCGGAACTTTTATTAAGAAAGTACTAGGGCGACAGAAACAGACATGAGGTATGGAAATTACGTCTCCCCGCGGCGACTTGCTTTCACGGTCCACTGGGCTGATCATAATAAAAACTCGCGCCGTCGCCTTCGCGCGAAGTTTGACCATAAATTCGGTGGTTGCAGTAATCGCCCGCTCGCCGAAGGCGAAATTCCTTCCCGACCCTAGATCTGCTTTTAATATAATAATAAATATCACAGAATACACTACTTTTTCTGTAAAGCATTTTTTTGCTCTTTGTTTTCCCCGAGGGTGAGACAAGACCATTAAAAAGGTTAGGGCAGGCGATATTTTATGAGACTTTTAGTGTGTAACGTCTTTAATATTCGTTGCATGGCTTGTGAATTGGGCTGTAAAATATTTGTAATAATTATATCAAAGATAAAGATCGTCAATTACCTATTCATGTTATTAGTATTGTGACATTACTTGTTGGCATTTCACTTTCGTGACTACTTAGATAAAACATATACATCCTTAATTATGTGTTACAATTCGCGTAACCCAAATTTTTATAGGCTATAAGTTGTATGAGACAGAAAAATGCTTAACTGAACGTTGAATCCAATTTTTTTTTAAATCTTAAACTTGAACCACTTTTATTTTAAATATTTGTGAGACGCTAGAATACGAGTATATAGGATTTGTCATAATTTGACGGTAATTCGCGATGTATATATAAAACTTGACCCTCTTTTATTTTAAATATTTTTGAGACGCTGAAATACGAGGATATAGGATTTGTCATAATTAGACGGTAATTCGCGATGTACATATAAAACTTGACCCTCTTTTATTTTAAATATTTCTGAGACGCTGAAATACGAGGATTTGATTTGTCATAATTTGACCGTAATTCGCGATGTATGTATAAAACTTGAAACACTTTTATTTTAAATATTTGTGAGACGCTGAAATACGAGGATATAGGATTTGTCATAATTTGACGGTAATTCGCGATGTATATATAAAACTTGAACCACTTTTATTTTAAATATTTCTGAGACACTGAAATACGAGGATATAGGATTTGTCATAATTTGACGGTAATTCGCGATGTATATATAAAACTTGAACCACTTTTATTTTAAATATTTCTGAGACACTGAAATACGAGGATATAGGATTTGTCATAATTTGACGGTAATTCGCGATGTATATATAAAACTTGACCCTCTTTTATTTTAAATATTTCTGAGACGCTGAAATACGAGGATTTGATTTGTCATATTTTGACCGTAATTCGCGATGTATATATAAAACTTGAACCACTTTTATTTTAAATATTTCTGAGACACTGAAATACGAGGATATAGGATTTGTCATAATTTGACGGTAATTCGCGATGTATATATAAAACTTGAACCACTTTTATTTTAAATATTTCTGAGACACTGAAATACGAGGATATAGGATTTGTCATAATTTGACGGTAATTAGCGATGTATGTATAAAACTTGAACCACTTTTATTTTAAATATTTCTGAGACGCTAAAATACGAGTATATAGGATTTGTCATAATTTGACGTAATACGAGATGCATGTATAAAACTTTGCAAGTACTGTGATAGGTTATAGGTTATACCGTGAGAAACGAGAACACGCTTTCAAGGCTATTAAAAAAATAAAAAACAGTATAAAGCTACTATATACTGTATAAACTTTATTGCGGCGATGTCGGAAGATTGCGTGAGTGGCGATATCCCTCATTATTCCGAAGCAGCAAGAGGGTTAACTCTGGAGTATCATTCCCGTTTATTAATGGTCAAGTTAAACCCTACCACGAGCGCGCCAATTGAAACTGATTGCTTTAAATGAATTATTAAACTGACGTCGTTCGTTATAAGATGCCTCATTTCGAAATTGCTATAGAGACACGTAAATTTATTTTTAATTTTAAGATTAGAACAGAATGTAATAATTATGATTCCTTGAATACTTAACGTCTTTTGTTATATAAGAATAAGAATTAAGAACTTAATCTAGTTATCTCTAGTTAACTACTCGCTCTTTTTCAGTCTTGATAGAAAAAATAGAAAACGTGCGTCATCAGGTAAGTGAAAATGATAATGAAAATTTATTTGTTCACATATAAAAGTGTCCGATAAAGCTGAGACCTAAGTAGTAAGTGAGAAAGTCCTGTACCGTCTGAATATCTTACCGTTAATATTACTACTTTGACCATCAATAGAAGTTCAAAAGAGATGAACGGGTCAACATACAACCTTTAGGTTTTGTTTAGTATGTTTAGAAGTTTCAATTAAAAAAATCGCTATGTAGCGATAAGGCCGCCAAATTGTATACTACTGTCTGTAATTTTCTGTCTTTTTTGTTTTATTTTTCCTTTTTCGTGGTGTACAATAAAAGTGTGTAAATACATAAAAATAAAATATTTTATTTTTACGTTCTTATTTTTATTTTATTCTTACGTTTTAGATTCATAGATACCTAAGTGTCAAGCGCCGGAGGTAATTTCAATTTTTTTTTTAAGTTTTTAGGTTTGGGATCTAGCTTTTTTGGGATTACTCTTTAAGTAATAATACTTAGTAAAAGTAATCTATTGAAAAATATTTACAATTCCTTCTTAAACAAAAAAATATTGATTGTTTTACTTACAATATGTAATGTTTTGTTTGTGTACTCATTGTTCTGCATATTGGTTATTTATCTACACCATCAAAGGGTTTATGCATATCAAACTCTACGGCTTATGGTCTAATGTCCTTTCAAGAAGCATTCGAATTCCAGGCAAGGAATTGCGTGAAGTTAATCGTAAGTTTTCACAGGTCTGGCGGGAAGCTTCGGCCATGGCTAGTTACCACCCTGCCAACAGTGTCATTACTGATAAGGCTCTAATTGGACGCACCCTAAACCTCCCATTAAACAAGACTAACTTTTTATAAAGGAACCTTACCTTATGTCGGGCTATTCGTAAAGTGTGCCTCCCTAAAATCATTAATTATGAGATTTTTTATTAATTGCTCACAACCTACGTAGGTGCGCGTAAAATTGACACTTATTGCTTTTCAGTAAGTTTATCGCGAAAAACCAATTAATCACGTCGCCGCTGTCCAATAAATTCCGTACGGACTTTAATTATTTTCTTATGATTTTAATTTCGGACCCCTCGCCCGGATCTTGGATTCGAACAACTGTCT
The DNA here is from genome assembly GCA_928268935.1 of Lasiommata megera. Classification (NCBI taxonomy): domain Eukaryota; kingdom Metazoa; phylum Arthropoda; class Insecta; order Lepidoptera; family Nymphalidae; genus Lasiommata; species Lasiommata megera. The sequence goes on along the minus strand of OV743315.1, from coordinate 12,632,075 downwards.
CCACTCTGATTTTTTCGTCAAAGTTCGCGACTTTTATTAATAAAGGGAAGATAATTAATACTACTTAAATTTTGTTTAAGCATTTCCAAACTTAATTAGGATTTTTTTATTAAGCCAAAGTAGCTTGGATAACAATAACAAAGTTTTATTTTACCAATGCAAAATTACACTTACGCATATTTACCTAATACATTTACATTATGTTATTCTTAGTAGGAGAAAATGGTTTTCAATCTGCTGTGCACAAATTTCACAAACTATACTAAGTGGCAGGTCTAAAATAAATCTGTCTTTTTCACACTATCCCTTAGAAAAGGAATTTAATTTAAGACAGTAAGTTACTCAGTTAGATAAAATCGCCACTAATACAAACCTAATATAAGGACCTAGAATCATTAGTTTAGACTATTTGTAAAAGTGTAATAAATGAATGAAGTACTAAGAATGTATTAAGAATTCTTTGTATTATATACATTTTACAAACATTATTACACTTTCGATTAATTAATATCTATACGAGTATATGTACGTAAAAATCTACTATAGAGACTAAACACAAACATTTGACACATAGAGGACGAACAATAAACAGCAAGTATAATTTGCTATATTCCGCCGACAACCGGGAGATTTGTATAATATAACACCACACAAAATCTTCCACTAGAACCTCTACGCACGTTTCGACCCGACACCGGATCGTCACCGCATCCTCAGGAGACGTTGACTTCACAAGCGCGAAAAGTAAAGGACTTTGTGAAGTCAACATCTACAAATCTACAAATCTCCCGGTTGTCGGCGGAATATAGCAAATTATACTTACTGCTTCTATTCATTACATAGAGGACGGGTGACTGATCCTCAGTCAATAAAAACTACGAAACTGAACTTAAAAAACACGTGTATAACATATTATAAGAGCTACATAGAAGTTACGTCGGTATATGTGACTCTATTTGTCCGTTACCTTTGCACACCTAAAATTACAGATTTCAATAAAGTCTAGAAACGTGATATATTGTATCCATAGGAAACTAGGATACTTTTTATCCCAGAAAAGTAAAGAGTTCCCAAGGCAACGAATGATATACAAATTTAAAGATCAATGAATAGTCCTTAAAATATTTGACAAAAAATTCCTATCCATTTATAACCATTGGTAATCGCATAGCAAGCAATTGTCAGGATTCGACCTAAAAACCGCGCCAATTAAGGCGCCATTTGTCTACAACAATAGAGGACTTTTCGGGCCCCCTTTCTTGCGAAATTAGTGATGACTTCAATAAAAATAATTCTTGTCTTTTAAGCAAATTGCATCGCCAAGTCCAAGAAAGCCTTTAATTAAGGGTCGCCCTCCACCACCCCGAAAACAGCGTTGCGGCCGTCACCTTTTATTTTTGTTAATTCTTGGAGCTCTTTCTTCGCCGCATAAGTTACTTTCACCCCTTCCCCCGTGATTCTTTACGCCTTTTTGTCACCGTTTCGAATTCTTTTGAAGAAACCCCTTCCTTCCCATCTGCCACGCCCGTCAATATTAACTCCACGACGAGTTAAACTTTTTAATATCCGTTAAATTTTGTTACGCCGAGACTAATACCTTTTAAGGAGATTCCGGAGAAAAATGCGAGCACTTAGTGACAATCTTGTTAAAGAATAAATTGCTTGTATTTACATATATATAAATTAAAAGCGGTTTTATTTAAAACCAATTCGAAGAGAGCCATGTCTTTTAATTTTATTGCATATATTAGGATTATGATCAAAAGTTTCGTTTAATATTCTCAAAGCATATCTGAGAGCACTATTAAATACATTTTTGAAAAGAATAAATATTTTATTTCCTTGTGCGATAGATTATCGTTCTGCCTGCAAAATTACTAAGCCTGATTACAAAAACGACGTAATCCCCTCTCACTATGAGAAGGGTTTGGCCATAGTCCACCACGCTGGCCATGTGCAGATTGGCAGACTTCACACGACTTTGAAAACATTAAGGAGAACTCTCAGGCATACAGGTTTCCACACAATGTTTTCCTTCACCGTTGAAGCAAGTGATATTTTAATTGCTTAAAAATGCACATAACACCGAAAATAATAGGTGCGTGCCCTGGTTCGAACCCCCACCTCTGATTAGGAGGCTGACGTCCTAACCACTAGGCTATCACAGCTTTTACTTCACTGTGTGTGTTCTAAAAAGTACTTAAATATACAAATATTATAAAAGCAACTATTATAATAGTTAGTATATAAGTGTGTACATGTGAATGTATGATACTCCTTCACGCCGTTATTACATTACCAATGAGACTGAAATTTGGACTGAAGATAGATTTAACCCTAAATTAATAGATTTAACGTTTTTGGAACCCTGTAAAAACCACGGTGCCCGCGCTATTTGTGATAAACTGAATATCACTACAATGAGCTATAAGTATAACTTCAGTTATAGCTTATATAGGTAGTTGGGAAAGGAAATACTACCTGGGATTATCTTCAATTATAAACGTCACCTTAAAACCCCTTATTTAGATACGCGAACAAAAGACTATTATGAACATAATTATGTTAGATTTAATAAGTATTTTAAAATGCAAATATTTAATTGCATTAAGAGCACAATCAATAAAATCGAACAATGCAAAATCAACTGTTTCAGTAATTTTTAATTTTTATTAGTACGTACGTGTAGTAGGTATGTGTATATTATAGAGTTTTGTGGGTGGTAGGTGCCTATAAACAAAACTCCTTCAAGGATACAAATGAAAAGATATTTCTTAAGATTCGTTAAATTATTCACAAGGGAGGAAAGAAAAAAAAATAATGTAAATTAGATCGAAATGTTTAAAAAAAAACTTGTTTGGAAACAAGAGATCGTGATGGGGCCGCAGTTGTTGGGACACGGAATTTTTAATCCATTTCCTCAGTCGATTAATATTCAAGACTCGGCCGGTCTGGTTCATCTCCTTTCCCATTATTGGCTGGACGCCATCGGCTCGTACCTTCATTTTGATTTCAAAACTAATTGCCTTCGGTGAAGTGCTACAACTCTCTCATACTTCCCGTGGTATTTTGAATTTAATTCAATACCATTTCCTACACTATCCTTCTTAATAACATAGTCAAATATTGATTATTCCTCTAAATGACGATTGAGAATATTATAAAGATAGATATATTATGCTTGTACGGCTTTTTTTAAACCTTTTAAAGACCAGTATTTTTATTGATCATACATAGTATATAACGTAAGACTTAGCCAGCGTAAAAAGCAACTGGGAATTGCAAATACCGTTTTTACTCCAAAATTTTATAATAAATTTAAAGATTAGTATATATTTGTAGCGGTGATAGCCTAGTGGTTAGAACGTCAGCCTCTCCTAATCAGAGGTCGTCGGTTCGAATCCGGGCACGCACCTCCAACTTTTCGGAGTTATGAGCGTTTTAAAAAAATTAAAATATCACTTGCTTCAACGGTGAAGGAAAACATCGTGAGGAAACCTGCACGCCTGAGAGTTCTCCATAATGTTCTCAAAGGCGTGTGAAGTCTGCCAATCCGCACTTGGCTAGCGTGGTGGACTATGGTCAAACCCTTCTCATATTGAGAAGAGACCCGTGCTTTGTAGTAAGCCAGTAATGGGTTGTTCATGATGATGATGATATATTTGTAATCAATAAATAAATTTATTGATTACAAATATATACTAATCATTGAAATATTAATATTTATAACAGATACAGATATTCTTCATAATTAAAGCGTGCAAAGAACAAGCTAAATCAACTGCTCAGACACCAAGCACTCATGTCCTGAGTAATCTCAGGCTGTAGACTCAGAGGTGCGTAAGGTGCGGAGGTTCATCTTGCTCTTCATCATAAATGTCGTCTCTCTATAATTTTCGTAATTAATCCTTAAGTTAAGGTATCTATTTAGAAACCATTCTTCGTAGTTTACGCTTTTATATTTTGACATGCATTGTAGGATGAGATTTTAAATTTACGTCCTGAAATGCAATTTTCCTGAAAACTAAATGACAAGGTAAATAACAAAGTTCCGATTGCTTTTTAAATCGTAAATATTGAATAGGAGCAATAGTTACTTTGCGGAAGTCCACGGTATACATTGAACATTAAACATTAAAACAGACAAATATCCAACATTAAACATCTTCGATTTTTATACACCACACATTTCAGATATCTCAAATAATGTTTTGCGAGGATAACAGGAAATTAAGCTTACATTAAGCTTAACAATCAATTTATATATTTTTTAATCTATTTGGTATTTCACTACAAGTTAGCCCTTGACGGCAGTCCAATCTGTTGGTAAGTGATGATGCACTCTAAGATGGGTAGCGGGCTTTTTAAACCCATACTCCTAATTGGTTTCTAACGTCACTGTGCTTGAATGCTTAATCGCTGTTGCTCATCTTTGTCGGTAAGGAATCGAACCTCGGACCTCCAACTTTATAATGCGACAGCGTAAACTTTGCGCCACGTAGGTAGTCATATTTACCGGAAATATGCTACACCGGAGATGGGACCAAATTAAATTACATTCTGGCAATAATTCAGTGATCCGACGACGGTTACAAGAACATAAACCTACTTTGCATCCTCGCAGGCAATATTGCAGTAATATATTCAATATCCGTTAAAATGATAATTTACCGACGGTTAGAATCCATTATCGGTATTTACTTGACCTTAGCTTAGTGCTTGCTAAGACAACAGGGGTGACCGTGCGCCCGAATATGCCTAATGTGGAGTCTCCTCGAGAACACTCCAAATATTCACGAGGGACTAAAGCAAAGTAAACGGTTATAAATGTTATAGCGACGGTACAAAAACAACGTGAGGCAGCTTATATTATCTTAGTCCTGTGGTGAACTTGCCTTAAAATTCGTCTATTGGTGTACTCTCGAGTAATACTGTACGTGGTAGACAAAGTTGTAAGTAAACAGTAGACAGTTTCCATGCTAACGACCGGTTCTTTAAAATCACATTAAGATCTGGCTCGATAAAATTCCATTAATTATTTATCCGTTTTTAGACTATGCTTTTATGTCAAGTAGGAATAAGTAAGCTAGCCTAGAACAGGCAAAGGTCTAGCCAATATTCAATATTGATTTTCAGTACCTATATCGTTAACCTTTTAACGATTTATTGGTAAAATAAGTTACTAAGCGCTTATGTCTTGAAAACGGATTCGCATATTTTTAATAAATATTTATTTTTTTAATTAGTTGACGTCCGAGAAATGTTGTTAAGAGTATGAAACGAAATGAAATGAAAATGAAATGTAATGAAAATACACTTTATTGCACACAACACAAACAGAAGAAATACAAGACAGTAAAGAAAAAACACAAAGAATAGAAGGTACAATAGGCGGCCTTATCGCTAAAAAGCGATCTCTGTCAGGCAACATAAATAATAAGAATAGAAGAATTTTAAAAAGCCATATGCATAGCAAGTAAGTCTCGGCATCAGCTTGTTATAGATAAGGAGTTGTTAGTTAAAGTTTATTTATTGTTATGGCTTAAATTTTTAAAGGGAAACTTAACATTTGTTCTTATTCAAAATCGCTACATTCAGACGGAATTCATAAGAGATTTTATTAACCCTCATAAGCATAGACAAACATTGCGCCCGCAGCTGTCAATAAGAAAATAAAAGAAGATAAACAATACGAAGAAAAACAGAAAGGTGAATCCAGGGTGAATCGAAATTACCGCGACCAGAAATTTGGAATTCAAATGGCGCGCGTGAGCTTTTGCATCGCGAGAATTCTTTACTGATATTTACTGGTACAAATTTTAACGAAAACGTATAACGCGTTAGATAACTTAATTTATATATTTATTACGGACAAACAACAGTTAATACATTTTTTCTTAACCATTTCTTAACTTTGTGAGCTTATGTGTGTAAACACTAGATCCAAAAATATCACTAGACTTATCGCAATGTCCTCGTGGCGTCCATTGTTATTGCTATTTTTCCGTGGACCAATCACTTGCCACCGTTTTGGCGGGAATAAAAACATGGCGGCACGACATGATGACAACAAAAATAGTATTCTAGTCAAGTTTTATACTCTTTCGTACTTATACAAATTAATAACATCTTAACCCTTATAAACAACTTGTAAAATATACGTGTTAATTAATAAATACATCATAATGTTTATATATATTATAAATCTTCTTAGAATCGTGGCGATAACGTGTGAAAGTTTAGCTTTTTACAGATTTTCACATCGTTCACAAATGGTTTCAAAGTAAGATATATTATTATACAATATAAATAATAATAAAACTGAAATATAAAAGATAGGTCGAAAAATTACTCACAAACTTATCACACAATATAATAAATTTGAAACATTAAAGTCCAAGATTACGATTACAAACTTAATTTTTATTAAAATTATTTTAGAATCAGAAGTCAATTATTAATTTGTTAATTTACAAATGTCAATTTACAGATATTTGTTATGAAATAGATCTATTTCTTCTTGTTTTATTACAGAGTTATTATATATGTCAGATATTCTTGGTAAGGAAGAATATTTACTTAGTTTAGTTCTATAGGGCCTGTGATAGAACAAATTACACGGAAACCGAGGAGCGTCTTCGCCTTCGAACTTCTAATCGCAAACCTGTGATTCAGTTCAGGGCAATCAACGCTATTGTGGAACAAATTGAATAAAAATTTCATCGGCAACAGATCTCGTTTTTTTTTCAAATAATAATAGTAAGGTATCATAGCATGTGATTCTGCAGGCATTTTGCAGCTTGGGACCAGTTTGAATATTTTATTGAAAACTAGCAGCACACGTCTACGTAGCGCTCACTCTGGCCAAATCGAAAAGTAAATAGTGAAAACGTGACGACGGTGTTTTTCATAAAGTTTTTCGTCGAATAAAACACTTTTGCATTCATATCGAACGTTGCGTGAATAAACCTACTTTCAAGTTTAGCGTAAAGATACATCATCATCATCATCATCATCATTTCAACCGATAGACGTCCACTGCTGGACATAGGTCTTTTGTAGGGAGTTCCAATAGCCACGGTCTTGGGCCACTTGTATCCAGCGGCTCCCTACGACTCGTTTGATGTCGTCTGTCCACATTGTTGGGGGTCGACCAATGCTACGTTTACCGGTGCGGGGTCGCCATTCCAGCACCTTGGGACCCCAACGTCCATCGGTTCTCCGAGCTATGTACCCCGCCCATTGCCACTTCAACTTCGCAACTCGCTGAGCAAGATAAAAAATTAAAGCGTGTCGTATTATAAAGTTGGAGGTCCGGGTTCGATTCCCGGCTCGAGTCTGGTCTAGTGGGAGGCTTCGGCCGTGGCTACCATCCTACCCCCAGTGACGTGTCGCCAAGCGATTTAGCGTTCTGGCACGATTTCGCGTAGATACCAATTAGGAGAGTGGGTTTACCATACCCCTAACAGGTTAGTCCTCTACCATCCTAGACAGCATCATCACTTACCGCCAGGTGAGATAGTCAAGGGCTATCTTATAGTGTATTAAAAAAAATCTCAGTATACATATAGACATAATTCTACATCATGATTAATAGTTGCCGCTAATACAACTACCATCCGATCGCCGGGTAATATCACGGTGTCTTTGCAAAAAATATGTGTGGGCGCGCGAAATATTTCAAAAGGGAAATCCGGGATAATCTATAAATATCGCCCTCGACGCCCGCCAAATTTTAAAGCGACAGTATTCCTTATTGCACCCACGTGAAAAATGTATGCACACCCCCTCGGAATATACAACGCGCGAGGGGTTATTAAAATTATAAACAAATAAAATTATTCAACGCCCTCCCTATATTCTACTCGTGGATTGAATCCTTCATGTGTGATTCTTGCATCTTTATTAGACAATACATTTATAGCTGTGATAGCCTAATGGTTATGGCGTTCGCCTCCTAATCAGAGGTCGGGGGTTCGATCCCGTGCAAGCACTAACTTTCCGGAGTTTTTTTGAGCAATTGAAATATTACTTGCTTCAACGGTGAAGGAAAACATCGTGAGGAAACCTACATGCCTGAGAGTTCTCCATAATATTCTCAAAGGCGTGCGATGTCTGCCAAGCCGCACATAGCCAGCGTGGTGGACTATGGCCAAACCCTTCTCATATTAAGAGGAGACCCGTGCTCTGTAGTGAGGCAAGAATATGACGTCATCATCATGATCATCCTATTGTTGACTCACTACAGATATTGATGATATTTATATATAAATCTAGCATAGGATCACTTCAATTTGTCGTCAAATTTGTATTAATCGATCAGTCAATCAAAACCTGAATGCAAATAATTCTTTTTATGGTGAAAAATATGCATTATAGTGAAACGTTGATGGTGATAACTACGAGTACATTCGTCACTAAGATTCCAAACACGCCTAAACTAATTTGGCTGAGTAAGTATTATTTTTGTTATTGCCATCTCACATTTACAAAAATTTAAGAACAACCTTTATCATTAAGGTATTTTAACGTATTACTATATAGAACTTTTCTTCAAGCTGTTTTAATATGATATAAACTTTGAACATTATTTGATTACGTACAAATACTCTGTACATAGTGCTCTCAATTGCCCAATGAGTACTTAAAAGCAAACTACGGGAAACAGAAATAAAAACAAAAAGATCACATATGCTTAGACATCAAAAAATACAATTTCCCGTTATATCGCACGTCAACATTTTTCATCTATCGATATACTTTAACCCCGTTCCCTTTATTTTATATTAAAGCGATAAACATGTCGATTTCTAGAGTCACGCCGGCTCACGCCTGGCCGCGCTCCCTCCCGAATATGCAAGTCATGAGAAAACGCTTATCACGAGGTTTAGATACCTCGGAGATAGACGTGAGATGAATTATATTGCTCTACGATGTTTGTTCTTCCGATATTTGCATATGTTGTATAAATAAACACGCTGTATTGTTGCGTATATTATTAGTTGATCTGTCAACAGTAATACAACAACGGTTACAAATTATGCCATTACGTATTGGTACCTATATAATTTGTAGTAATCTCAAATTAAAAGCGGTGATAGACTTCGTACCGGAACGCTAAATCGCTTGGTGACACGTCTTAGTCAGTTAGTAGCTAGTAACTAGCCACGGTCAAAGCCTCCCACTAGACCAGACTCGAGCCGGGAATCGAACCCAGGACCTCCAAGTTTATAATGCGACAGAGCGCGCACTGCACCACGGAATTCGTCAAAAATCATCATTAAGATGCTCATTTTCAGGTATTATATTAATATTTTAATTTCTTATTTCTGTAGGTATATTAAAACATAGATACATTTTAATAAGTTTATACTATAAACATAATATATTCAATATTAATAAAGTAGAAGCGGTGATAGCCTAGTTGTTAGGGCGTCAGCCTCCTAATCAGAGGTCGGCGGTTCGAAACCCGGGCCACGCACCTCTAACTTTTCGGAGTTATGTGCGTTTTTAAATAATTAAAATATCACTTGCTTCATCGGTGAAGGAAAACATCGTGAGGAAACCTGCACGCCTGAGAGTTCTCCATAATGTTCTCAGGCGTGTGAAGTCTGCCAATCCGCACATGGCCAGCGTGGTGGACTATGGCCAAACCCTTCTCATATTGAGAGGAAACCCAGGCTCTGTAGTGAGCCGGTAATGGGTCGATCATGATGATGATGATTAATAAAGTATATATTTCTTTCACAACTAAGTCATTTGTTGTCACGTACGACATGTTAATGTTTTTAATATTCTTGGCCACCTTTATCTATCGCGTGGCTGCAACGTGACTTCTCTTTCTTTTACTCTCAGGAAGTGTATAAAAACAAATTCAAATTCAAATTATAAATAATCTTTATTCAATTAGTCAGCTATATATAGTAGATTTGGAAATTTTTTGACGCATTTGTCAATAATTTACATAGTGCGATTTAATGGTGATAACTACATTCGTAAACTTAAAACTATGGCTATGAGGGTTCCAAGAAGAAGCCCACAACAAACTTAGCCAGGCAAATTTTCTTCTTGTTATCACAATCTCACATGCCACTTAAAATTATATTAAGAGCAATATTTCATATCCATGCTTGTTTATCATTTACATAATCTTTTACACTATAGTAGGTACTATATATATGATAGGATACTTTTCTAGAAGCTTACGTTTTATATAAACTTTGAACTTATTGAGAGACATGCCAGAAATTTCATTTGGCAATTTGTTATAAAATTGTATGTATAACCTTTAAATGAATTTCAAATTTTTTGTAGTCTATAAATATAATTTAGTACAAGTACTTAAACATAAAACAATAAATTGCACCCTTGGTTACAAAAATGACGTAAAGTGGTTCCATTCGAAGAATTCGGAAGATCATAAATAACGCTTCGATTACTCTAATCCGAAGGTTCCGCAGGATCGGACATTCCAACAATGGCGTTAAAAATGAGCCCGCAGTCCAGCTGTCTGGCCCGATGAATCACTTCACTGCACGCGAAGATATATTTACTTTGGGTTATTTGCACTTTTAAGTGGTGGTAACATGTTCTGCCCTTCATCATGATCAACCCATTACCGACTCACTACAGAGCACGGGTCTCTTCTCAATATGACAAGGGTTTGTTCATAGTCCACCACACTAGCCATGTGCGCATTGGCAGACTTGACGCCTTTGAGAACATTATGGAGAACTCTCAGGCGTGCAGGTTTCCTCACGATGTTTTCCTTCACCGTTGAAGCAAGTGATATTATAATTTTTCTGCATTGCATTGCATTCAAAAGTAATGCATAGAATTAAATGGATTTTAAGCCGAGATATTGACGACCTCCGTGGCGCAGCGCGCGTGCTGACACATTATAAAGTTGGAGGTCCTGGGTTCGATTACTGGCTCGAGTCTAGCTTGGTGGGAGGCTTCGGCCGTGGCTAGTTACCACCCTACCGACAAAAACGTCGTGCAAAGCGTTTTAGCGTTCCGGCACAATGTCGCGTAGAAACCAATTAGGAGTATGGGTTTACCATACACCTAACAGGTTAGCCTGCTACCATGTTAGACTGCATCATCACTTACCATCAGGTGAGGTCGCCGTCAAGGGCTAACTTGAAGTGGATAAAGAAAAATACTCTGCCTTGTAGCAATATGATTTAAATTTAGAAAATGAAAGCATCCTTCAAGCCCATACACCAAAGTCTGCCGACCGCTTCTTATTTTATTATCTTTCCCAATGAACGTTTCTAAAGATAGAATACACAGACAAACAAATACTCATGAATGCCAATATCAATTAAATGTTAACCTTCATAATGGCATTATCATCATCATCATGATCAACCCATTACCGGCTCACTACAGAGCACTGGTCACCTCTAAATATAAGAAGGATTTTGGCCATATTCCACCACGCTGGATGCGGATAGGCAAACTTCACACGCCTTTGAGAACATTATGGATAACTCTCAGGCATGCAGGTGTCCTCACGATGTTTTCCTTCACCATTGAAGCAAGTGATAGTATTTTTCTTTTTAAACGCACATAACTCCGAAAAGTTAGAGGTGCGTGCCCGGATTCGAACCGTTGACCTCTGATTAGGAGGCTGACGCCCTAACTACTAGGCTATCACCGCTTTACATTCATAATGGCAAACAAAAAGCTATATGATATAGTCATTTGTTGTACCGATTAATTTTCGCGAAATTCTTCAATAATGTTTAATGGCGCTTTTATTAGCAATAACGTATGCTGCATCGGAATTCCCTTCAATGGCAAGTCTCATAAAGCGGCGTTGAACAACGATTGTGTGAACAAGCGGCCGCTTGGGACGTGAAACTTCCACAATTCCCTGTTGCCTTGTCGCGAGCAGAGTTTTACGGCCAAATTAATATGGCATATTAATGCGTTCCGCAACCGTATAATTTTCGCGTATATGAAAGGGTTTCTTGCGACATCCCAGCGTATTGAGCGCCTTTCAAAACATTGTCACCCAATACACAAAACTCTTCACGCAAATTTCGCATTTACAGTAATAGAATTACCACCTACATTCGTGTTTACGTGTTTAGTAAAATCCTGGATTCTTGCTTCGATTATGGTGACGGGGAAGAGTGAGACTAGTAGGGCGAGATTCGTATCATTTTTCCATATGGAAATGATGTAACGAACAGAGCGTACAAGACAACAGCGATATGCTAATTAAAGGAAAACACACAGAACATTTTCCATGTTTATTTTCGGTCGAGGCGTAGGAAACGGCGGTGGTTTTTTTAATTTATTTTACATTAACAGACTAAAATTGTCTAACTCACTGTATAAATGTCGTATTTCACTAATGCAGTGTGGAAAATAACCATAAGTGGAGTAGCATTCAACGTGGAATAGCTTGTAATGTTATCTTCTAAATTATATTGATATATAATGTGACTTTATTCGCCGTCGGTAAAACAAATGGTAATTCATGTATAACACATGATTGCAGCGTAAAAAATACTTGTTTATGTGTATCTAACAATTGCCAATTTGTAATTTTTATCATTTTCCTCTCAAATTATAATTATTATGTTAAATTCAATTTCGAAAAGGCAACTGTTATCAAGTTGAAGTAAAATTTTGTTTTTGAAAAAGGTGAACTATGTTCCTAGTATCTTTACTTGATATCAGAAATAAGGTATATGTTATGCGTGATCAATCAATTTCGAAAAGGCAGCTGTTATCAAATTGAAGTAAAATTTTGTTCTGAAAAAGGTGAACTACGAGTATGCTCCTAGTATCTTTACTTGATATCAGAAATAAAAGTATATATGTCAAAGTCGAAGCTTGGAGAGTTGCCGATTGGCGATGGGATCTTAGGGTGCTTGAGTCAGCCCCGTGCTAGAAAATGCAGCAAAGGTTCCCAGTGAAAGGTTGTGAGGTGGGCATACGACATAACTCGCAATGACCTTGACATTGCTGGATACAAGCTACACTAGACCTTGACTTTAGAAAAACACTACAAAAGTCCTATGTGATATTAGACTATATCGACGTCGAAAATGATTTCGATGCTAATTGATGTCTTATTCGATTCCTTCTAGTTGATTCCATTTAAAATAAGTATTGAAGGAAATCTCTAGAGACAGAGGATGGTATTCTTAAAAACAATTTTTTTATACACTAAAAGTTGGCACTTGACAGCTATCTCACCTGGTGGTAAGTGATGATGCAGTCTAGGATGGTAGCGTGCCAACCTGTTAGGGGTATGGTTAACCCACACTCCTAATTGGTTTCTAAGCGACATCGTGCCGGAACGCTAAAACGCTTAGCCACACGTCTTTGTCGGTAGGGAGGTAACTAGCCACGGCCGAAGCCTCCCACCAGACTAGACTCGAGCCGAAAATCGAACCCAGGACCTCCCACTTCATAATACGACAGCGCACGCACTTTGCCACGGAAATAGTCAAACTAGGCGTCGTTACTAGATAGTAAAACAAAAATCAGTGCTATGGTTGAATTCATTGATCAACCCATTACCGGCTCGCTACAGAGCACGGGTCTCCTCTCAATCTCAATATGAGAAGGGTTTGGCCATAGTCCACCACGCTGGCCATGTAGAGATTGGGAGACTTCACACGCCTTTGAGAACATTACGGAGAACACTCAAGCGTGCAGGTTTCCTCGCGATGTTTTCCTTCACCATTGTAGCAAGTGATTTTTTTTTAATTTTTTAAAACGCACATAACACCGAAAAGGTTGAAATAGTAAACTTTAATGCATCAACAATTATTGGTATTCATCACACAAAAATAATTTATTTGTATATTAAATCCTTACCCTATAACCTAGAACCCGGGATTTCCCACTTATAAGATGACAGAGCTCACCACTGCGCAAGGTAGGTCGTCAGAATCTCATTCTCTACACATGAAATAACAAGAACAGACAATCTACTTAAAACATGTTTAATTATTACACACGCCAACGCAGTTTCAGGAGTTTACAAGGAGCATGCAACTTTATGAGTGCGATTTGTCACGACGATTGAACACGTGGGAGGGTCTCATGTACCTTCCATTTCTTGGAGCAGTAAAAAGGTGGCAGAACTTCGTTTAATCTTAGACATTCCTGCCTCGTTCCAACTCATTTACCCCTAAGGTGTGTTTAAGAAAATTTATATTAAGTTCTAGTTAATTTGTTCGCAACTTACACTCTGAGATACGAACATAAATAACTTCTTGGTTTTATTGTGATTTATAATAATTTTCCTTACAATTGTATATGTCATGCGTGGTCAATCAGCCGTTTTAATTCAATTGTTTTTGTGTTTGATTTTATAAAAATAGCTTTATTCATGTAAACCTATGACAGGCATCTATGAAACGTTCATATTATAAAATTTATTTTTCCTTTTTTTTTTTAATTTATGAGGTAATCGTGATAACTACATTCGCTAACATAAAACTAAAACTAAGTGATCGCTTTGAGATCTAAGTAGAATCCATGACAAGCTTAGCTGTTTTTTTTTGTTATCACCATCACACCAGTCATTAATATATATATTTTTTAATACCCTACAAGTTAGCCCTTGACGGCATCTCACCTGATGGTAAGTGATGGTGCGGTCTAAGATGGTAGCGGGCTAACCTGTTAGGAGTATGGTAAACCCATAATCCTAATTGGTTTCTACACGACATCGTGTCGGAACGCTAAATCGCTTGGCGACATGTCTTTGTCGGTAGGGTGGTAACTAGCCACGGCCGAGGCCTCCCACCAGACATATAATTATCTATGAAGTTAGAGCAATTTATACCCAAGCTTATTTATTGTTAATATCGTACTATGGTTTTTCCATAAGCTTTATGAAAAGTTATAATATTCATATCATTATATTCACTCATGCAGTTAATCCCACAGATATTATTTACTGATGAAATTTAACTATGCTAAGTCCCACACATCCCGTGTAAGCATTATTTTAAAAGGCATAAAAAACGTTTTATTATTCATATTTAATAGAAGAGATATCAGTTTATTAATGCTGATACATTCAATGTTAGATTTCCCTCGAGCTATATTATATACGTACTTATAAGTCAACATATTAGCCGAGAGAAGGATCTTAGGCACAGGCACATAATGAATACATTTAATATAACAACGGACGTCGACAATATCGAGAGCAAACAATTAGAGGTAAGTTAGGGTAGCAAGAGGGAGGGGGTGCCGATTAAGTTATACACATGCGGGTTATAGGGTAACCCTGACTCAGGAAGATTAAGATTCATCGAAAGGCCCTTACATGGAACAAACATTGTATTACGAGCCGGTGTCTTGGCGATGTTTGCTTAAGGTAGGCGGATGTTAATTTAGTATTCAGTATTCACCCCCTTGAACGTTGTGCCCAATATTAATATTTTGGTACTGTCGCGCAAGCAAAATTTTCCCAAAGATTCGGAACTATTGGATTCCCCATTGATTATTACTGCAGCTCACTTACCAATGTCCATATATTAACGTTCATTAAAAGTAGTTTTTAATAGGCGTCAGTACAAAAAGAAGTTCTAATATCTAAATAATTTTGACGACCTCCGTGGCGCAGTGCGTGTGCTGTTGCATTATAAAGTTGGAGGTCCTGGGTTCGATTCCCGGTCTGGTGGGAGGCTTCGGCCGTGGCTAGTTACCACCCTACCGACAAAGCCGTGTCGCAAAGCGATTTAGCGTTCCGGCACGATGTCACGTAGAAACCAATAAGGAGTGTGGGTTAACCATACTCCTAACAGGCTAGCCCGCTACCATCCTAGACTGCATCATTACCCAGGTGAGATAGCCGTCAAGGACTTACTTGTTATAAATAAAAAAAAATCACACATAACTAAAATTTAATAGCACATAACTCGTTGGTACTAATTGTATGTTTAACTAAATACGCTTACCATCTTGGATTTGATCCCCTTATCGAACTAAGAAATGTAAATTGGTAATAAAATCGTAATCCAATCTTAAACCAAAATTGTTAGAGACGTTAAAAAGTTTGATCACAGTTACAAATAATATTTAACAATAAGATTCAAATGTAAAAACTCTACTAGTATGTAGAAGCACATTTAATGGAGCCATTTTTACTATTTCATTACTGAAATATATTTATAGTTAAAAATCTGAATCTATGATATTTATTATACATGATATTACAGAAGAAGGTCTTAAAGAAGGTTTGATGTTTGACAATTGGTATCCTCCACTCCTGGATGTCTCGAAGAGCTCGTTAAGCAGTGCTGGTTATTACATGTAATGATTGAAGCTGCCATCACGCATTGGAACATCGTGGTTGCTTAAGATTCTAGACACAAGCCGAGAGGATTCAGTGTTTTGACACTAGGAGATCATAATAGGAGTAGAGGTATCAAATAACAATAATCGAATTTACTTAAGACAAAGTTTTGCCTTAGATGGCAATCTAAGAGTATATATAAATTTAAAAAATGCAATGATTTTTAACAAACCCTATATACCTTTTTGCTATATTATTGATTGAAGTTTATTAGTATAAAATTATATTCAGTGGGACATATATTTATATTACGCGTATCAGAGGTTTTCTTAAGACTAATTTGCGGTTACAAACAAGGGGAGGAGTGGTGAGGCTATTAATGTTCCAGTAACGCCTTCGGGCTGTCCACAGCTTGACCGTTCACTGGGGACTACTCCGCACTATTAAAGTGCTAAGAGGGGCATTAATTTACCCTCTTGGGCCCTGTCATCAGAATAAATTAACGGTTTAATTGTCTGTATTATAATTTTCGAAACTGAAGGTGACATCCAACCCAATAATCTTTATGGAGGAAAATAAATAGCCAACCATTTGGAAAAATTATGGAAAGAATTTTACACATGAGAACTGAACACATGAGAACATGTGAACTTGCTATATTGAGTTTAGTTGTAGTGTAATTACAAATGGACTCATAATATTTATGTATTAATGCGTTTTTATGGCCTTAAATGTAACAATGAATTCAACAATCATAGCCGAATTTGGCCACATAAGCTATTTGGAAATCAAGTTGACCGTGAGGCAAGTTTATAGAAATGAATTTCTCAATACTTCGACGCAAAATCGCAGAAACTATGAATTTTGCAAAAAAGATAGAAAATATCATTGATCAAATTTATATCCATATTATTTAAATTTGTGTCAAATATCTTCAGTCAGCAGATTTTCTACTAAAGATATGCTTCATATTATAAATATGTATTATAAATATGTTGAAAATAAATATTGGCAAAAGACAGCGCCTTTTTCTTAAATACGAGTTTTCAAAGATCAGCTCTGATAAGAGCACGTTATAATCTTTAAAATCTTAATTTTCTAAACTCGTGGATACTTTACCAAATGACTGAACCTGCAGCTTTAGCTAAAAAATATTGAAAATATTATAAAATTATGTCATATGATAACGTTTTATTCGCTGTAGTGGTCCCTTCAGTGTTTGGTACCAACACTTTTATTATTTTCTTGCTGACCTTTGCGTCCTTTTTCGCTAATACCTTAAAACTGGCCGTTGTTCGATAAGCAAGTTAATCCAAAAGACAAATGTCATGCGATCATTGTCCACACTGGGGGACAGTTGAATGATGTGTTTCTTTTGTCACCCTCTGTCGAGCCGAGACAATGTAAGGAAGGACTACGCGTCAGCAATCGAAGACCGGCGAAATTTTGACTTTGTATACAGAGCTATGAAGGTTCCGTTACAGACATACTTTCGTGTGTGTATTCAGAATCTTTGTAATCTCGTTACTCTTTCTCTATTCTTCTACAGAATAGGTCCGATAGACGCCGTGATCGCTGGCAGCTTCTGTAGGTGACATCTTATCACCGAACACGTAATTTTTGTAGTGATTTCTGCCAGGCATGTACATTTTTTGGAATAAATTTGCGATATGGGAATGTTGTTTTTTATTTCAGTTTTTGCTGAATAAGTAGCACAGTTAAGAAAGTAACGTTAAACGCCTTACATTGTAGATGATTTAATTTCAGTTCTGAAATAATCTTTAAGTGTCGTTCACAGTAAAGTTTTTTGAATTAAATGTTTTTTTACAGCCAACATTGATTTGACGATCTCCGTGGCGCAGCGGCGCGCTGTCTCATTATAAAATTGAAAGTCCTGGTTTCGATTCCTGGCTCGAGTCTTGTCTGGTGGGAGGCTTCGACCGTTGCTAGTTATCACCCTACCGACAAAGACGTGTCGGCCAGCAATTTAGCGTTGCGGCACGATGTCGCGTAGAAAGTAATTAGGAGCATTGGTTTACCATACCCTTAACATGATAGCCCGCTACCATCTTTGGCTGTATCATCACTAACCACCAGGTGAGATAGCCGTCAAGGGCTTACTTGTAGTGGATTAAAAAAGCTGTTATGTTACATTTTTCTTGTCATCTTGTATAATGTATATAATACTAATTAGGTAATGTTGTGTACATCTAGTATATTGTTTCTTGATCTATAATCTATTGTTTTAAGAACATTTTACAAGTACCTGCCTCAAGAAAAATTGTATTGTGCAAGTGCTAAACGTAATGTTGCCATATCTAAGACAGTCCAACTCTGCCAAATGGTAGCAAAGATCTGAGATCCAAAGGTCCGGCACATTAAGTACAGACCGCAGTCCAGAATTTTGTCGATCGGAGGGTGACTTTATTTAAAATCGCCCATTGTGTCTTAGATTCGTGCATTGAAGAACGTGATTTATTGGTTTCTGTATTTGAACTTTCTATTTTAACTGGTGGCTAGGTAAGTATTTATTATCATTTTAAATCACAGTGGAGTAAATTGACACATCATATTATTTGATCCATATTTGAAGCTGTCATAGCCTAGTGTTAAGGACGTCCGCCTCCTAATCAGAGGTCGGGGGTTCGAACCCGGGTACGCTACGTACCTCTAACTTTTCGTAGTTATGTGCGTTTTTAAGTAATTAAAATATCACTTGCTTCAACGGTAAAGGAAAACATCGTGAGGAAACCTGCATACCTGAAAGTCTCAAAGGCGTGTAAAGTCTGCCTGTGGACTATGGCCAAACCCTTCTCATATTGAGAGGAGACCCGTGCTCTGTAGTGATAGATGTTGATGACGATTATTTAATCGTGACACGTTTATTCATTTAAAATATTATATAGGTACTCAATAGCAAACCAAATCAATCTTATACATTATCATTCACAAGTTTTCTTTTTAACATCGACAAAGTAAGAATAAAGCACTGGTTAGCTTACGATATTATTTGATAACAGCAAAATCTAGGTTAGACGCGGGCTAACTTAATAGTTTCTCAGCGCTGGTGGCCCTGTTTTCCTAGATACAGTCTCAACTAGCTCGGAAAACTAATCATACTAATAGACTATTTTATTTTTACAACTTGTATTGTACATATGTATGTAAATTGTGTAAAAACTTTAGCTTTAGTTGTAATTTGTAATAATAAAAAACTTCTTTCTTTCGTTAATTAAAAAGAAAAAAAAGTGGTTGTCATCAAATAAATAATGTAAATCACAAAAATATACAAATTTCATTTTTATTTCTATAAAAAAGAGGTACAAATTTAGGATAATTATTTTAATTGTGTCTAAATTAACAAATATTTGATTTCATTTTCAGTAGTAATAAATTATATAATCTGTGATATTACATCCGGGAAATCTCCCTGTTTTATTTGGTCACTAACATTCTTAGATTGAGATCTAAATGTACCAGGCGAACATGAAGATGCAGTATGTGCTGAGATTTGCGGACAACGCCGGACCATCGGATAAATCGACCGGTAATAATAAAATGTAAGGGGTAAGAATGTAGATGGCTATTTAGATAATTGTTAGCTGCGTCCGCACTAGCCAGTGTATCGGAAAAGTCGTCAGATATAGGGAGGTTTTATTACCGCCCGAGGTGGTCATTTGTACGAAAACTATCAGAAACGGTCATTTATTTATTTATTTATTTTCATCCAATTAGAACGGCAAAATACCACTTACACTAACTAGACAACATAAAACAAATTATTTAAAACAAACTAATATTACTAAACAAGTTCTGTTACAGACATATTTCGTGTGTGCATTCAGAATGTTTATAAACTTGTTCCTCTATCTTTATTCTTCCACAGAATAGGACTGATAGGCGCGGTGATCACTGGCAGCCGTTTGTAGGTGACATCTTATCACCTAACACGTAATTTTATGTAGTGATTTTAATAATTTTTGCAATAAATTTGAAATATGGGAAAGTTGTTTTTTTATTTCAGTTTTTGCTGTAAACAGTAGCACTGTTAATAAAAAGGGCATTTGTACTTAATGTTTAAAAAAGAGAAACGCTTTACATTGTAGATAAATTAATTTAAGTTCTGAATTAATCTTTAAGTGTCGTTCACAGTAAAGTTTATTGAATTAAATGTTTTTTTACAGCCAATACTGATTTGATGATCTACATGGCGCAGCGTGCGTGCTGTCTCATTATAAAATTGGAGATCCTAAGTTCGATTCCTGGCTCGAGTTTGGTCTGGTGGGAGGCTTCGGCCGTGGCTAGTTACCACCCTACTGACAAAGACGTAACGCCAAGCGATTTAGCTTTGCGGCACCTTGTCGCGTAGAAACAAATTAGGAGCATTGGTTTGCCATACCCTTAACATGATAGCCCGCTACCATCTTTGGCTGTATCATCACTAACCACCAGGTGAGATAGCCGTCAAGGGCTTACTTGTAGTGGATTAAAAATAACATTTTACAAGTACCTGCCTCAAGAAAAAATTTATTGTGCAAGTGCCAAACATAATGTTGCCATATCTAAGACAGTCCAACTCTGCCAAATGGTAGCAAAGATCTGAGATCCAAAGGTCCGGCACATTAAGTACAGACCGCAGTCCAGAATTTTGTCGATCGGAGGGTGACTTTATTTAAAATCGCCCATTGTGTCTTAGATTCGTGCATTGAAGAACGTGATTTATTGGTTTCTGTATTTGAACTTTCTATTTTAACTGGTGGCTAGGTAAGTATTTATTATCATTTTAAATCACAGTGGAGTAAATTGACACATCATATTATTTGATCCATATTTGAAGCTGTCATAGCCTAGTGTTAAGGACGTCCGCCTCCTAATCAGAGGTCGGGGGTTCGAACCCGGGTACGCTACGTACCTCTAACTTTTCGTAGTTATGTGCGTTTTTAAGTAATTAAAATATCACTTGCTTCAACGGTAAAGGAAAACATCGTGAGGAAACCTGCATACCTGAAAGTCTCAAAGGCGTGTAAAGTCTGCCTGTGGACTATGGCCAAACCCTTCTCATATTGAGAGGAGACCCGTGCTCTGTAGTGATAGATGTTGATGACGATTATTTAATCGTGACACGTTTATTCATTTAAAATATTATATAGGTACTCAATAGCAAACCAAATCAATCTTATACATTATCATTCACAAGTTTTCTTTTTAACATCGACAAAGTAAGAATAAAGCACTGGTTAGCTTACGATATTATCTGATAACAACAAAATCTATGTTAGACGCGGGCTAACTTAATAGTTTCTCAGAACTGGTGGCCCTGTTTTCCTAGATACAGTCTTACGAGCTCGAAAAACTAATCATACTAATAGACTATTTTATTTATACAACTTGTATTGTATATATGTATGTCAATTGTGTAAAAACTTTAGCTTTAGTTGTAATTTGCAATAGTATCTAATAAACTTCTTTCTTTCTTCAATTAATAAAAAAGTGGTTGACATTGAATAATCAAATCAAAATCACAAAAATATACAAATTTAATTTATTTGTATAAAAAATTTAGGATAATTATTTTAATTGTGATCCTCTAAATTAACAAACATTTGATTTCATTTTCAGTAGTAATAAATTATATAATCTGTGATATTACATCCGGGAAATCTCCCTGTTTTATTTGGTCACTAACATTCCTAGATTAAGATCTAAATGTACCAGGCGAACATGAAGATGCAGTATAGGCTGAGATTTGCGGACAACGCCGGACCATCGGATAAATCGACCGGTAATAATAAAATGTAAGGGGTAAGAATGTAGATGGCTATTTAGATAATTGTTAGCTGCGTCCGCACTAGCCAGTGTATCGGAAAAGTCGTCAGATATAGGGAGGTTTTATTACCGCCCGAGGTGGTCATTTGTACGAAAACTATCAGAAACGGTCATAGGAAATGGATGATCTCGTTTTGCTGTTTCCGCAAAACGGATGCGAGAAGTGATCACAGCTTTGGGCGTTTTAATATTGTGAAAGAATGTGGGTAATTTGTATTATTTACGTGTGTGGATGCAAATATTAGAAATACTATTGAGAACTTTTTTTTTTCAGAAATACCTACAAGAAAAACCTTATTACCTTTAACGTTGAGTTTAATTTGCTATTACGCGGATTACCGCGTAAAATATGCAAGGTGCAATTTATAATTTCTTCTTACCTTATAGTAACCATACAGATTTTCCAGAATGCACTCTCAACGCACATTTCGCTTCGAAAACGAAGCATACTTAGGAGATGTGGAATTTACAACGTCCATTTGCAGCGATTTGTTACAAATTAAAATCACGCATGAGAAAATACAAATTTTTTGTTAGCTATTGATATGACCTTCTATTTTTTATATCTATATTATATCGGTATTGATAACATTATTTTCGTAACATATTTCGAGAAGGTATGTGACAAAATTTCCAATTTGTTTAATAAAAATGTAAAGTCACATTCAAATTAATGAAAAACTAAAAATGAAGGACCAACTCCCGAAGCCGGTTCCGTTAAACCGTCGCTTTGTTTATTTGGTTCGAGCCTAAACAAGCGGCCGCCAGGTGAGAAGTGAAATGGCTCGCGATTTTTCCCTTTGCACTTTCCACGTCGGCTCTTACCCTAATCCTGTTTTCACACCTTCAAGCGTTATGACATCGCTTGTTTTGTGAGCAAACAAAAATAATCGTTCAGTTATACAGCGCTGCGGAAGCGCTTCAGCATTTCCCGGTTACGGAATGTTTTATGCGTCACTGGGCACATTCTGTCGGTCCCAACATCGCCCGAATTATGACGGTCAACTGACCACCCAACGGAGACGCAAACGGGTAATCAGATCGACAAACATTCACTCCTTTGATATTGATAAAGCATCTTTGTGTAGGTCGCTTTGTTTTCAAACCAGCATTATCGGTACAGAAGATAAGCTCTATAACAATTTGTTTATTACTGAAGCCAGCTGATGCATAATGTCATAGCAACTGTGATTACTGCCCAAATAAAATACTCTTTTGGTATCAAAAATCTTTGATACCAAAAAATAAAAAGGATTTATCAGTTTTGAAGCTAGAAACGAGAACTACTAAATTAATATGAGCAAAGCTGCGGACAAAACGTAACAATAATATCGATCCGTAGCAGAATACATACAAATTTCATTAAAAAACTAATATGCGGACACCATACGTCATGTTCTCTAAACATTAGAGCTGAGATACACAAGGTTCCTATATTTTTTTTTGTTCGGACTGTCTGACTGGCGAAGATGGAAGCTCTGCCAGAAGAAATTTTGAGCCCTAGGGCTCGAAAAAACTAAGGGAACGACTGCCTAAGGGCGCTTCCTTTGAGGCCGAACCTCGGCTTAGGCGACGTTTGGGATAACGGGAGGGTCAGACGGTGAGTGGTCCGTACGTCTCCGAGGCCGTGGATGGAGCCCACGTCCGGATGACGCAAGATAGTAGGGACCTCGTCTTCGCCGGCGAAGACGGTGTGTAGCGGTACAAGTATGTTGTCAGTAATCATCTGATCGTCAAGGTCATGAAGGATATGTTTAGCTCTTCTCTTTCGGAGAGGAGCGCTTAGGTCGGGGGAGTGGTGGTTATATACTATATATCTTAACTACGAGAGGTCAAAATCCAGCTTCATCTAATCAATAAACTACGTTAAAATGAAGATAAATTTAGTCTGATATCAAACAAAATACATACATGTAAATTATAATATGACAGGTCTTTTAAGGCCTATTATGTAGGCACCATACGTCATATTTTTAAACATTTGACCAGTGATAAATACCTTTCTATATATTATTATATGTAACTTAATTAGGGTAGGATTATGCCCAGATTCATATAATTAATATGATGATAAATTTACCAATAAAATAGAAACTATAACATGACTCCAATCGATCAGATCGAAAAGCATTGCCACAGAACTCCGCTGTAAGACGTGACTGACATGAATCTTATACTCCAAAGCCTGCTATTTAAAATTGAATCTTAAGCTTATGCGGATAGCTTTCAAATTCAAGTGGTGCTGTATGAAAAGCGTTATATTTGCAAGTTGGATGTTTAACACCACCTGCGTCGGCCATCGACTCATAATATTCGGCTTAGCGCTCCTCGTACCGCATGGGTAGCGTTTTATATTAAACGACTTGAACTTTCCAAAGAATTGTACCTACTCGTGCATATACGTGCACAAACAAAGATCGAGGGGCTGAATAATTATAACTGTCTATATTCTTCTTATAGCCTTTTGTTTTCGGATGTGCGACTGTAGATAGACTGGGTTTGAATTCTTTTTCATTTGCCTTATTAAATAGAAGCTGTGATAGCCTAGTGGTAAGGGCGTCAGCCTCCTAATCAGAGGTCGGCGGTTCGAATCCTCGCACCTCTAACTTTTCGGAGTTATGTGCGTTTTTAAAAACAATTAAAAGATCACTAGCTTCAACGGTGAAGGAAAACATCGTGAAGAAACCCGCACGCCTGAGAGTTCTCCATAATGTTCTTAAAGGCGTGTGAAGTCTACCAATCCGCACATGGCCAGCGTGGTGGAATACGGCCAAACCCTTCTCATGACCCGTGGTCTGTAGTGAGCCTTATTAACATTATTGAAATGATCAGTTTTAATGTTAATTGTATAAAATATGTAAACATAATTGTGTTGGTCAATTAATAATAAATTTTACATAATATAAGAATTTCAGTGTTTAAAAAGGTTTTAGCTGCGTCCAGTCGGTTTTAAATATTTCTTGGTCTCTCTGCACTAGTATCTTTGTGCCTCGGAGAAAACCGAATATATCTTCCGTAGCAATTCTGTTGGTTTCGGTAGTAAAAACATTACTTTAACCGTGGTAATATAAAGTTTGATGACAAAATCTTAAAAGGTTATTCTGAAATTATAGATGTCTCTTTTATTTAATGTTTTGTTTAAACAAGCAAACCACGCTATTCGACGCAATATAAAACCTAACCTAACAAATTTCAATATATAAGCCTCATTATCTATTTGATGATAAAACTGTTTTAACAGTGTATCGGACGCTTACCCTACATTACAACTGGCCACAGACACTTAATTAACTCGAATGTTAATTCAAAGACGTCTAACGTAATATAAACGGCGAAATAAAACAACTCCCGAGTACCGAGCACTTGATGCATGGGGCTGTTGAAATAATATTATCGTTACGACTCCATACTTACTCTCCAAGGAAAATCAACATAAAGTGAATAAAAGAAAATTATGAATCGCACGAAAATAAATTACCCCGTGTTGGCGGCAAAATAACATCACATTTGAATGCCTTTTATGCTTTATGGGCCCGTAACTATATGAAATAAGTCCTGCTGCTGCTTTATGAGACATGGGAGCACGTACGCTGAATAATTTTTGTACTTTGTTTAGAATGGCTTCGTGTTTTTCTTTCCATTGAGTTTTATATACGATTATGGTTTGCTTTACCATTGGTCTTGACCATAGAAGTCATGCGTGCAGCCATGGTTACATCATGTTTGGTTCCAAAAGTAGCGCGCGTAAGCTCGAATAGGTGTTTTGCTAAGTTTGGCAGGTTTCGCTGTAACTAAACTTGTTTACTTGGACACGACCATTGTTGCAGCAATATGATGTAACGATTCTTGACCTGAAAACTGCAGCCACTGTCGTCGATCATGGCAAATAGGTCAAATAAATTCGGTCCTGCATCACATAGAATATTCTCGCGCCTTTTTTTTTATTTACTACAAGTTAGGCCTTGACGGCAATCTCATCTAATTGTAAGTGATGAGGCAGTATAAGATGGTAGCGGGCTACCCTGTTAGGTTTCTACGCGACATCGTGCCGGAACGCTGAATCGCTTGGCGACTCGTATTTGTCGGTAGCCTCCCACCACATCAAAGTCGAACCCAGAACCTCTAACTTTAAAACGTGACAACGCGCGCTGCGCCACGGAGGTCGTCAAAACCCTAGGGTACCTCAATATTACTTCTTTCCATTGAAGAGGCTACAAAAGCAGATAGTTTGAAACAAATACAAAATTCACTTTCATCGTTGTCCTGAGATCATCGAAGTGATGATAGCTCCTTATATTTTATTGACTTTATAAAAGAAAGTGTTCTCAAAAGTTGTTTCGTTAAATCACTATGCCATCATTCTGAGTTATGACAGTGCCTCACGCCGGTAAGACATTTTATCTCAACAAATTTCATGTGCGAGATCTAGTTACCTGGTACTATTGTAGAACAATCTCCAATCTATTGTTCCCTCAAAACTACAATTTGTGGTTAGCATCAGGGGACCTGCTTGCTCATTTGCCCAATATTGTATAAAAATGTTTTCGTACCACCGCAAGATTTTTTATTTATAAACTTAACGTGTCTTTATTACTACGATCTTCAATGCAATTTAAAGTAACATCTGCATGTAAAATCCATTTACAAAAGAAGTGTATTGATAAATAAATAACACTTAGATTTGCCACACAATTGCTTTTTTTTACCCAAAAATAAGGTCATAAAGTAGTTGTGTATGTAATTTTAGTACATTACACGATTACAAAACATCAACGATACAGTATAAAATTTTATAAAATATGTATAGGTATTTATATTTTAAAAAGGAGCTTTGATACATAAAGCTCCCACGAAAGGTAAGTGCCGAATCTTGTATAAAAGAGTAATAGTACAAAATTGTGTCCGATACTTATGTTCCGAGCAATGAGATATGACCCGCGACGCGTACAAACCCTGCCACTTAGGCGCGGAATAAATTTCCAATAATTACATTATCGAAAAAAAACGTCCCACCTCATCGCCGACAAATTTCTCCTACCTCGGAAGCCCATAATTCCTAATGACATGCAATAACCGTACCCCCAATTTTCGACATAAACCCGCCATAACAATATCGACATCAGCGAAATTTTTCCTCAGGAATTTTTTATTCGAGAATAAGTAACACTTTTCGGTGTAATCAAAATTTTCGCCACCCGACGGTCGGGTGTTTATCGGCCAGCCAATTTGATTTTTACCACCGCACTGATTCCACTCCTTCTGAATGTTAAAACGTGCGAGTACGTGAGAAATCTTGGTGAATTTATAGGCTACAGTCATATCACGTTAACTGTTCTCCCCTTTTATAAACAATTCTTCACCGGTTTCGATGTACAACTTTCTTTGTTATTTGGAAGTGAATAAATATTATATAGTACTTCGTAATAATTTTCATTGATTTACAATCTATCTCATCCTTCTTCAAGGACTTGTCAATTTGTTCTGCCCATATAGCATATCTTATCTAGCTTATCAGCACAGTTAATTTTTTAGATTTATCTCGAAATAAGAGATAGAATAGAAACAGGAAGTTGCTATGTTGCTAAATTTGTTCAATCAGATTGATCAGGAAAATCTACAAGGTTCTATTTATAATTTCTTTAAACTTTATACACCACACCACAGTGATCTTCCAGATGCGCTCCTAACGCATTTTTCGCAACGTCATTCATCGCAATATCCTCAGGAGATGTTGACTTCACAATGTACAAGTGCTTAGTACATGTAGTTGTACATCTAATTCAATATATTATCATATGTTATAATCAAAATATAGATGAGACGTCACTTAAAATAGAAAAAATTTACATAGTTATAATTTTTCTGTTGACTTGATTCAACACCGACTTGTTAAATATCATAAATACTTCTAACATACAAAATACAAAAGTGTCAAAGAATCCAATTGTATTAATTGGATATAACACTTTCCCAGAATGCCCAAATTTTTATAGTCTGCATATCACCTAAAATTTATTTCAAAGCTGTGCATATATATCTCTTGAAGCTATAAAATTTTATATTCATCTTACCGTCGTGTGTCCACTGATCCAGTGGCGTGAAAACGTATTTATATTCTGTCCGGTCCGATGTTTCAATTGCAGTGCCACTTTACCGCCATAATCCGGTTATTGGAAGGGTACGAAGTAAAACTTTTTTTTTTATTAAATTTGGACTTCACATCTACATTTGAGGGATTTGACTTGACGTACTTGCTCATAAATTTATATATGATTTCACGACCGCACTATTGGGTTATTTTGTTGCAACCCTTATAATTGAACGATTCAAAACTAGGTTTGTCCATTTAACCTCTAATTTTTAGAAACTATAAGCATTTTCAGTTTAGCAACAGTTCGGTTTTCTTAATCAAGATGCAAGAAGAAATATATGGTCATAAGCCATCCCTCAGTGAGAGATCAGGGTTAAGCGTTCCATTTCCACATAAGGGCTCAGTCTCATAAGAAGTCTGATCACGTTCCGTCCTCCTTATGACTAATGACCAGCTCACATGCCCTCACACCTCGCGCTTTATATTCAAATCATATAGCTTCCTTACCCTGATTAATGCTATTTTCTTTATAACCATTTGTTAAAGGTTCTTGATCTTAACGCTGGCATCAAATATAATACATCTTTTAACATAACTTGAGATGCGATTTTTTTGGGCTATATTTTGATTTCTTACATTTTAATCTCATGTAACAATGGGATCATTATTACCTCCGTAAGCGGTAACCTAGCAAGCGGTGATAGCCTAGTGGTCAGGGCGTCAGCCTCCTAATCAGAGGTCGGCGGTTCGAATCCGGGCACGCACCTCAACTTTACGAAGTTATGTGCGTATTTAAATAATTAGAATATCACTTGCTTCTACGGTGAAGGAAAACATCGTGAGGAAACCTGCATGCCTGAGAGTTCTCCATAATGTTCTCAAAGGCGTGTGAAGTCTGCCAATTCGCACATGGCCAGCGTGGTGGACTATGG
The DNA here is from genome assembly GCA_928268935.1 of Lasiommata megera. Classification (NCBI taxonomy): domain Eukaryota; kingdom Metazoa; phylum Arthropoda; class Insecta; order Lepidoptera; family Nymphalidae; genus Lasiommata; species Lasiommata megera. The sequence goes on along the minus strand of OV743315.1, from coordinate 12,602,944 downwards.
CCAAACCCTTCTCATATTGAGAGGCGACCCGTGCTCTTCAAAAAACCTAATAAAGCATGAAATTAATTGTGAAATATATTTGAGTTTTTTACACAAATATATATCTAAATTGATGTTATTTTGGCACGTTTCTGTACACGACTTTGAAACTATATTTACTCGTAAAAATAATTGTCTATCATTATTTAAATATTAATAGCGTAGGCATAATGAGTTGATTGAATTTATATTTTTCAATAGTGATCAAGTATTGCTGGTGGAAATATAAGATTTATACGTGTCTAGGGTTAAGTATTAGGGAAGTTTGATTAAATTAAATTGTAAAGTTTCACGATGGTTAGCAAACATTTGCAATCTCTCATTTGTAAGACGTCTGGGTACACGCCTTAGACAAATTAATAACCAGATAAAGAAACTCGGCGGGTCTTAATTCATTAATTAACCTAATTGTATTTGCCGCGGCTCCCATTATTATTGTGTTTTTGTGAATACAAGTACAGAGTAACACTTATGTGTTAAATTAAACGCAGTACAAGCGGTATTTGGGAAAGGTTATTATTTTTTCGCTTAAATATATACACACGCATTTATAGCATACGTGGACAATTCATTGCAAAATGCTTTAAATTTTTTTAAATCTTGAAGTTCATTTAAAAATTAAAATATCATTTGCTTCAACGGTGAAGGAAAACATCGTGAGGAAACCTGCACGCATGAGAGTTCTCCATAATGTTCTCACAGGCGTGTGAAGTCTGCCAATCCGCACATGGCCAGCGTGGTGGACTATGGCCAAACCCTTCTTATATTGAGAGGAGACCCGTGTTCTATAGTGAGCCGGTAATGGGTTGATCATGATGATGAAATAACCATTACATCTTGTTTCTTTTAGACAACTATTGGGATATATTAATTGTTTTTGTAGGCCTCTTTTAAGTAGAACTTTTTAGGATACGAAAACATTTACTTACAACAGATTTATACATCAGTAGGTAATATTAATATGTTGCTTGAATTATTTTATTTAAATTTCATATACGTAACTTACCTACGTAAATACTCATTTTTATAATAACATAACATAACATAATGTGATTTTCATAATTTTGAAATGTTAAATATCAGCATTGTACTCACCTCTGCTTCAAGTTAGTCTATGTTAAGATTTCGGGTTTGTTTGATTACCAAAGAGAGGGGTGAATCGAAAAGTTTCAACGAAGAAAAATTTGGCAATTTAAAGAAACAAAATAAGCGCGGATTCAGCCGTTCGGAAATTTTTCACTTTCAGACATTAATTGCCACTGAAACAAAATAAGTCGGCACTCTGCTTTTCGCTTTTTCGACGTAATCAATTAATTTTATTGAAAAGTTTCCTTTAACTGATTAGATTTCGGGTTAAGTTTACTTTCAGTTTTTACTCTCAACGGTTATTACGATATAAAGTTTTTTTTAAACCAATTAATTTATTATTAACTTAAATCATGAGGTCCTGAATCATTCACTGTCATGTTTATTATTCCTTTAAGCAGACATCTCCTCTCTCATAGTAGGTATGTATCGTCCTATATAAGTACTGCTTTTTTTTGTTCCTAGTTTTGCTTCTCATGTTTATATTATCACAGTTACACTTTAGTAAAAAAGAATAAAAAATATACACATCAATATGTTTCTTGTATTTTATTTTTATAATTTAAATTTATAGCTATCTGAGAAATACATTTTCTGTGACAATTTCAACTCTCTACCCATTACAGTTCATCAGTCAAAACCAGCTAATAGACTTACCGAATGACCGACGAACCGACGTACTTACGTACGTACCTATATATTTATTTTTTAAATAAGTTACTCGTTAAGTCAAATAAAGTAGAATAAGTACATTGTACCGTGTACAGCCACAAATAAAAACCAAATCGTATGGGGGCGAAATTGTTTTTTATCCATAATAATTTAGTGTTGCCATAACCCAACTTTGTAAATAAAGTGGTAACAAATTATTCCCACCCCCGTGTCGCACATATCATAGGTGCAATACAGGGTGATAGTAAAAAAGTTGATATCGACTACCTACGCGTTATATCCGAAGTTTCTCAAATTGGAAGTAGTTTGTTTGTCATCGATAGAAATAATGATGTTTGTGATAAAAGTGTTTTGACAATATCTGCAATATCACTACATAGTACAAAACAAAGTCGCTTTCTCTGTCTCTATACCCCTATGTATGCTTCATCATCATCATGACCAACCCATTACCGACTCACTACAGAGCACGGGTCTCCTCTCAATATGAGAAGGGTTTGGCCATAGTCCATCACGCTGGCCATGTGCGGATTGGCAGACTTCACACGCCTTTGAGAACATTATTGAGAACTCTCTGGCGTGCAGGTTTCCTCACGATGTTTTCCTTCACCATTGAAGTAAGTGATATTTTAATTGCTTAAAAACGCACATAACTCCGAAAAATTAGGGGTGCGTGCCCGGATTCGAACCGCCGACCTCTGATTAGGAGGCTGACGCCCTAACCGCTAGGCTATCACCGCTTCTGTATATATGATGCATATATGCTTAAATCTTTAAAACTACGCAACAGATTTTGATGTGGTTTTTTAATAGATAGAGTGATTGAAGAGGGTGGTTTATATGTATAATAACATCCATTAAATAGTGAAAAAATACTGTTAATTTTGAGGTTTCTAATGTGATATCGTAAAAATTAATTTTTTTACACTTACATTGCAAACGCTGGCTGAAGCATACGAGATTTATCAAAATAATGTACTAAGTATTGTACACATTGAATAGGTCTACAGAAAACTCCGCTATGGTATATGTCTATCTCTTATGGATATCCCACAATAAAATTTTTCTATCCCAGACTGCATCACACTTACCCGAAGATTAGATTGCCGTCAAGGGCTAACTTGTAGTATATAAAAAAAATACTGTTACTTCAGAGCCGTTTTTTAAGAAAAATTTGAAAGATGATTCCCTAAACCTAACCTAAATAAGGGGTTTGAAATTGTATGAGATTTTATTAGTTCTGAATTTAAAAACCTGACAACGAGCTTTAGGGATGCCTTAGACAAAAAAGTTTTGTAAATGATAATTAAGTAAAACAAACTGGTCTTTATTATAAGTCATCAATGCCAAATGGGTTGGACCCATAAACCCTGGTTTTAAAGCCGAAAAAAAATATCGGAAAAGTATTCACATTTATATATTTTAAGATATATATTAATATTATATATATCAAGGTCTATATTTATGTATATATTTTGCACCACCTTCCTCTTTCCGTATCTATATCTTCCACATATTTTTTTTATTTTTTATTTTTTTTTAAATATAGTAAAATTTTATTATACATCAAACATTTTACATAAAAATACAATACATTTTTTATAATACATTTTTCTACATATTTGGTTGCCTGGAAGAGATCGCTATGTAGCGATAAGGCCGCCAAATTGTATACTACTTCTGTCTGTTATTTTTTGTCTTTTTTTGTTTTATTTTTCCTTTTTCGTGGTGTACAATAAAAGTGTGTAAATAAATAAATAAAATAAATGATTCTTTCGCATAAAGACTGAAGACAAACAAAATTAAACATTGCAAAGTTAAAGGGCACTTAATTGAGTTTGTTCAGGACAAAACAAAGAAAGCAGAACTTTTAAATTGAGTGTCCGCGAAGTGTTACATGTTGATCTTCGCTACCTGCTTTGAAAGTTAATATTTTGTTTGATGAAACCCATTTAGTCTAGTGCACCACGAACTAAATGTATGCACTGAGACTAAACTTATGTAAACTTATTATATTCTTCATCAAACTTTTGTCGTTTAAACTAAAAATACAAATGAAATGTCATGCATGATATTTTTCATCAAGATCTTTTCTTACAAAACCTACCAAGAAGGTATAGTCAGGAGATAAGTTTAACAAGATTTTATGGATTTTTGGTTTAAAAAATAAAGCTCTGTGTTGCTAAAGCAATAAATTTATTCCAATATATAAATTCAAATATAACACATATAAGTATATTTTTTAACGTATTTCAAAAAATAGTTGTATTATTCAAATTGTTTATCAGTAAAAGTAATTGGTTAAGAGTAAAGCAAAGAATGAAAATTAAGATTGGTATATCAGGCTCGAACCTTATCACCCGAATAAAAGCCACATCTGAACAAGTTCTGAGCGCCATAATAAACTTGAGATTAATAAATCACATGCAGTAGACAAATACATTTAATTAAACCGACAAGTAGGCAATCAGCGAGTGGTCCCGGAATTAGAATTGAATGTAAATGTGCGGGCTTTATCGGGATTATAGTGCTCGTCTGGGAACGGGAGATAGTTGCCGGCCGTTCCTACATTCCACGACCACTATACGAAGACACATTTTGATATTATATCAGAAGGACTGCGTGTTTACTACTCACGTTTACTGCATCTATTTCTATTCTTATTAATCCATTGTGTAGGAGACAATCTGTATCACTAATTTAACGAAATGAATATAATTATAAGTCGATATTGGTGCTTTGAAGCGGTGATAGCCTAGTGGTTAGGCGTCAGCTTCTTATCAGAGGTCGGCGGTTCTAATCCGGGCACGCACCTCTAAATTATGTGCGTTATTAAAAATTAAAATATCACTTGCTTCAACGGTGAAGGAAAACATCGCGAGGAAACCTGCACGCCTGAGAGTTCTCCATAATGTTCTCAAGGGCGTGTGAAGTCTGTTAATCCGCACATGGCCAGCGTGGTAGACTATGGCCAAACCCTTCTCATATTGAGAGGAGACCCGTGCTCTGTAGTGAGCGGGTAATGGGTTAATCATGATGATGTTGATTGGTGCTTTATTCAAAGAAGTAAATAAATTAGCACCAACGTATATTTCAGTTATAGAACCAAAAATGCTTATTGCTACATACCTGGCGTACGTCCTGGCTACTCAAAATACAGTACAGATCGAAAGCGCGATTACTGAATTATATCGCCTATCGAAAAATAACCACAAGCTAACAAAGCTGAATGTATCGCTTACCGAAGGATTGATTTAATTTTGTTATTTAGAAAATTAATGAAATACTAGATTATGTCAGCATTAAAAAGGCAATTCGCAATTGTTTTAGATTGAGTTTTTGTAGAATTCGTAATGTTTTATTTAACCCACTACAAGTTAGCCCTTGACGACAATCTCATCCGGTGTTAGTGTTCAGTGGTCTAAGATGTTAGCGGGCTAACTTATTAAGGGTATGGTAGACCCATACTCCTACGGTTTGTACGCAACATCGTGCTGGAAGGCTAAATCACTTTCCGAACCGTCTTTGTTAGTATGGTGGTAACAAGCCGGGAAGCGCCCGGGAAGTATACAACGGGTCCCCCCGGGTGTTCAGTAAAACCTGCGAGAGGGACATGCCGTGGTGGTTTTTAGTTAGGGTATACCCCCCTTTGGGGTGGGAGTCCAACATAACCTCCTTCCCGCCCAAGGGTACGGAGGTAGCTATAAAGCTTTTCCACCACGACAAAAAAAAAAAAAAAAAAAAAAAAAAAAAAAAAAAAAAAAAAAAAAAAAAAAAAAAAAATGGTGGTAACAAGCCCCGGCCGAAGCCTCCAGAAAATAGAATCGAGCTGGGAATCGAACCCAGGACCTCCAACTTTATAATGCGTCAGAGAGACGTGAAATAGTTGTAAAACCTCCAGTGTGAGGATATGTTTTTATAGCTTACACCATACAAATAAATCAACAACTAGATCATTATTCTCACGAAATGTTAGTAATTTTCATCCTTATCCTAGGGGTCAGAGTAAAATTGTTACACGTACGCCCGTATCCCACCTCTTCAACAAATTTTACTGCCAACTAATCCGCTCTTTTCACGGATACAACCCTTATGGTATGCGTACACTTGGATGTAGAAGTTATCTCACAGATACATGTTTTAGTACCTATTTCTTTAGAATATCTGTAACTTACCTCCTCAGTTTTTTGTATCTATACTTAAAAGCCAAACGGGGCCTCTAAAAGGCATATTTTTATATTCCACTTCATAATTTATTTTTATTTTTTTATATACTACAAGTTAGCCCTTGACGGCTATCACACCTGGTGGTAAGTGATGATGCAGTCTAGGATGATAGCGGGCTAACCTGATAGGGGTACGGTATGGTAAACCAACACTCCTTATTGGTTTCTAAACGACATCGTGCAGGAACGCTAAATCGCTTGACGACACGTCTCTCTCGGTAGGGTGGTATCTAGTCACAGCCGAAGCCTCCCACCAGACCACACTCGAGCTGGGAATCGAACCCAGGACCTCCAACTTTATAATGCGACAATATATACATAAATTACAAAATACATACATTTGACGAGTCTTACTCACGCATATGTTGTTTTTTTTTAATTTAAATCTCAGTACTTTATTACTTTGCCTTCTAGTTAAAATGAATTAAGTTTGGCTGAGTTGTGGTGATAAAGATGATCTAGAATTTTCATCAGCGTCAGAATTCACATTCAATTGACTTGTAGCCATACCTTATGACGTTAAACGATCTATACCCTTCTTATAAACTTGGATCCGCGATGCCTTTGTCGATGAAATAAATAACTGGTATTAGATATTTTGAAATTATTTCCAGATAGAAATTCAAATTCAAAATTCAAAATAATCTTTATTCAAATAGTCCTTAAAAAGGCACTTTTGGCGCGTCAATAATTTACATAGTAGTTATTTCATGGTGATAACTATATTCGTAAACTGAAAACTAAAGCTATGAGGGTTCCAAACGCGCCCCGGTCTAAGAAGAAGCCCACAACAAACTTAGCCGGAAAGACATGGTTGTATGGATATATCACCATCTACTCACTACTATGTAAATTATTGACGTGTCAAAAGTGTCTTTTAAAAGATTACAATAAAGTTTATGATTGATTGATTGGATAGCATTGTATGTAAGCATCAAAAATGCTTTATAATAATATTTGAATAAGGATTCAGAATCATCATGATCAACCCATTATCGGCTCACTGCAGAGTACGGATCTCCTCTCAATATGAGAAGAGTTTGGCCATAGTCCACCACGCTGGCCATGTGCAGATTGGCAGACATCACACACCTTTGAGAACATTATGGAGAACTCTCAGGCGTGCAGGTTCCCTCACGGTGTTTGCCTTCACCGTTGAAGCAAGTGATATTTTAATCGCTTAAAAATGCACAAAACTCCGAAAAATTATAGGTGCGTGCGCGTGTTCGAAGCCCCAACCTCTGATTAGTTGGCTGCCTAACCACTAGGCTATCACAGTTTCGCTAAACTTAATAAATATTACTACAAGTTAAAAATTTATATAATGTTATATTTTAACATTTATTGGACTTAGCATTTCCTTGTTAAACAAAACCATCCTACTTTATATGTAAGACGTTAATGAAATCGGATCTGATGTACGCAACCGGCTATACTCAGCTTGAATTTATATACGAGTTATGAGATTATTACCCTATATAAACCTACTTAAAACCGGTTAGATTAACTTTGAGTCAAATGATGTATCTGCAAAGTTGACAATTATAACAATATCGTAGTGATATGTTTAAGATCATCATTAATATCTACAAATAGATCATTATACCTATATTTAAATCTTAAAACAAGTAGGATTCCAAACGTGCCCTGATCTAAGAATTTGCCAACAATTACTCGTAACTAAGCCGGGTTTTATTTTAGCAATCACTATAGGACATCGACCCTTTAAACTTTTCAAGAGCAACCTAATTAGGAAAATAATTCATACCAATTTTTTATCATTTACCTCATCTTTTAGGAATGTAAATAAGGTAATAGAGTTATTAGCATAATTTATAAGCTCAACGTTTATATAACCTCTGATTATTTTGAGAGACTGGATGAGTACCAGAAGTACGGAAGTCCTAAACGAGGAGGAGTGGTAAAGGAAATTAAAGTGCATAAGACTTACCAGCCCTTGAATTAGTATTATTTTATAATCATCTCGGTACTTTGACGTCTCAAAAATTAATATTGAGAAATAAAAAAAACACCGTCGAAAATATGAAAATATTTTCGATTTATATGCAGGTAGTGGGCAACCTAAACCAAACTATAAAACTGTTGTAATACTTTGTTATACTTTGTTTGTTGAACCGTCTTTGTTAGTATGGTGGTAACAAGCCCCGGCCGAAGCCTCCAGAAAATAGAATCGAGCTGGGAATCGAACCCAGGACCTCCAACTTTATAATGCGTCAGAGAGACGTGAAATAGTTGTAAAACCTCCAGTGTGAGGATATGTTTTTATAGCTTACACCATACAAATAAATCAACAACTAGATCATTATTCTCACGAAATGTTAGTAATTTTCATCCTTATCCTAGGGGTCAGAGTAAAATTGTTACACGTACGCCCGTATCCCACCTCTTCAACAAATTTTACTGCCAACTAATCCGCTCTTTTCACGGATACAACCCTTATGGTATGCGTACACTTGGATGTAGAAGTTATCTCACAGATACATGTTTTAGTACCTATTTCTTTAGAATATCTGTAACTTACCTCCTCAGTTTTTTGTATCTATACTTAAAAGCCAAACGGGGCCTCTAAAAGGCATATTTTTATATTCCACTTCATAATTTATTTTTATTTTTTTATATACTACAAGTTAGCCCTTGACGGCTATCACACCTGGTGGTAAGTGATGATGCAGTCTAGGATGATAGCGGGCTAACCTGATAGGGGTACGGTATGGTAAACCAACACTCCTTATTGGTTTCTAAACGACATCGTGCAGGAACGCTAAATCGCTTGACGACACGTCTCTCTCGGTAGGGTGGTATCTAGTCACAGCCGAAGCCTCCCACCAGACCACACTCGAGCTGGGAATCGAACCCAGGACCTCCAACTTTATAATGCGACAATATATACATAAATTACAAAATACATACATTTGACGAGTCTTACTCACGCATATGTTGTTTTTTTTTTAATTTAAATCTCAGTACTTTATTACTTTGCCTTCTAGTTAAAATGAATTAAGTTTGGCTGAGTTGTGGTGATAAAGATGATCTAGAATTTTCATCAGCGTCAGAATTCACATTCAATTGACTTGTAGCCATACCTTATGACGTTAAACGATCTATACCCTTCTTATAAACTTGGATCCGCGATGCCTTTGTCGATGAAATAAATAACTGGTATTAGATATTTTGAAATTATTTCCAGATAGAAATTCAAATTCAAAATTCAAAATAATCTTTATTCAAATAGTCCTTAAAAAGGCACTTTTGGCGCGTCAATAATTTACATAGTAGTTATTTCATGGTGATAACTATATTCGTAAACTGAAAACTAAAGCTATGAGGGTTCCAAACGCGCCCCGGTCTAAGAAGAAGCCCACAACAAACTTAGCCGGAAAGACATGGTTGTATGGATATATCACCATCTACTCACTACTATGTAAATTATTGACGTGTCAAAAGTGTCTTTTAAAAGATTACAATAAAGTTTATGATTGATTGATTGGATAACATTGTATGTAAGCATCAAAAATGCTTTATAATAATATTTGAATAAGGATTCAGAATCATCATGATCAACCCATTATCGGCTCACTGCAGAGTACGGATCTCCTCTCAATATGAGAAGAGTTTGGCCATAGTCCACCACGCTGGCCATGTGCAGATTGGCAGACATCACACACCTTTGAGAACATTATGGAGAACTCTCAGGCGTGCAGGTTCCCTCACGGTGTTTGCCTTCACCGTTGAAGCAAGTGATATTTTAATCGCTTAAAAATGCACAAAACTCCGAAAAATTATAGGTGCGTGCGCGTGTTCGAAGCCCCAACCTCTGATTAGTTGGCTGCCTAACCACTAGGCTATCACAGTTTCGCTAAACTTAATAAATATTACTACAAGTTAAAAATTTATATAATGTTATATTTTAACATTTATTGGACTTAGCATTTCCTTGTTAAACAAAACCATCCTACTTTATATGTAAGACGTTAATGAAATCGGATCTGGTGTACGCAACCGGCTATACTCAGCTTGAATTTATATACGAGTTATGAGATTATTACCCTATATAAACCTACTTAAAACCGGTTAGATTAACTTTGAGTCAAATGATGTATCTGCAAAGTTGACAATTATAACAATATCGTAGTGATATGTTTAAGATCATCATTAATATCTACAAATAGATCATTATACCTATATTTAAATCTTAAAACAAGTAGGATTCCAAACGTGCCCTGATCTAAGAATTTGCCAACAATTACTCGTAACTAAGCCGGGTTTTATTTTAGCAATCACTATAGGACATCGACCCTTTAAACTTTTCAAGAGCAACCTAATTAGGAAAATAATTCATACCAATTTTTTATCATTTACCTCATCTTTTAGGAATGTAAATAAGGTAATAGAGTTATTAGCATAATTTATAAGCTCAACGTTTATATAACCTCTGATTATTTTGAGAGACTGGATGAGTACCAGAAGTACGGAAGTCCTAAACGAGGAGGAGTGGTAAAGGAAATTAAAGTGCATAAGACTTACCAGCCCTTGAATTAGTATTATTTTATAATCATCTCGGTACTTTGACGTCTCAAAAATTAATATTGAGAAATAAAAAAAACACCGTCGAAAATATGAAAATATTTTCGATTTATATGCAGGTAGTGGGCAACCTAAACCAAACTATAAAACTGTTGTAATACTGGTCACAAATATTTGATTAAATTATTGCCGGATCCTAACTGGCAACGAATATTCGTTGGTGAGTTGGTACACATAAAACAAACATTTGAACAATGGGGGGACACATCCAATTTCATTAATAGTTCGAAACAGAATCGGTGTCGAAGTTGTTTCATTAAATCACATCCGCGGATTGGAACCATCATTAAGGTTTCGTAAACGGATCCACCAGCGCAATTGTGATTCACCAATCGGGATCGGTTACATAGTTTGCTCTTCCTACATATTTAGTTCTCTCAACATAAAACAACAACTAATAATGTTTCGTTTAGGCAGGTTACGGCACTAATTGCTTTAAAGTAAGTTTTTTTATGTACTAAGTTCGATTCTCAGATTCGAGACGTCAGGGTGGTGAAGGCCACCATCCCATCCCAAAAAAATGGGAAAAAATCCCACATAACCCGAGCTTTTCCCCAGCAATAGTCGCGTATCTCAGTAGGACATTTCCCCCCGTAAACAAAAAAAAAAGGCCTTATTTATTTAATGGTATTTTATATGTAACACAAATTTAATGATAAAACTGCTTTAAGAACGGGAGGTTAAAATTGCGAGATATTAGGTTTTGCTGCAAATAATTTCATAGTAGATTCTAGATCATCGATCTTTGTCACTAACATGTAAATGGAATCGCCCTAAAGACAAGATGTTGCATTTACGTCTAGAATTTTATTATTTATTCGCTTAGTGAAAACTTCGTCTGGTGGAAGGCTTCGGCCGTTGCTAGTTAACACCTTACCGATAAAGACGTGTCCCAAACAAATTAGCGTGCCGGCGCGACCATATATGTTACAGGTTAGCCAACTACCATCTTAGACTGCATCATCACTTAGCATCAGCTGAAATTGCAGTCAAGGGCTAACTTGTAGTGGGTAAAAAAAACTATTAACTATATATTGAGAATACTGAGTTTCGTACGCGGTTTAAATACGAAGGGTTATTAAACGATTCCGATTACCAAATTACAATCTAAGCACGGTTCGTGGGGCTGTCAATCCCGGCAAACCGCGCATTAGGCTAAATGGCTCGCGTAACGGGAGCCCGGGATGGGGATAGAGGAGGAAATAGTAACGGTAACATGCAAGGATATTCGACTACTTATGGACAATAAAGCAATGTTACACAACTACCGCAACGGATATGGGGGTATTTATTATAGAATTTAGTGATGTCTAAATTGTGTGATTCTTATAATGTGACAAGTTTTGAGTTGTCAAGATTTCGTAATCATAATAAACAAAAAAATAATGTTTTTATTCCTTTATTAAGTCGTCGGTCATGTGGTGTGCATATTTACGATTCCCATATCGGAATTATTGATTCCCATATCAATCGAACTTACCAACTCTATTTTCAATATCTTGCCCTCTTTGGGACATTAATAAGAAAAAGAGGGTATAAATAATGATCCAGTGTTAAAAGGGATAATTTGTTTAAAGAGCTTATACTAAGTATTTTCATTGTTGAAATGGTTAAAAATTGATTTTTTATATTTAAGATTACATTTGTATGAGAATGTTAGTGTACTCTTTGTTATCTAAATAATCAATGCTTAAATAAAGATATCTTAAATATACAAAAATTGGTTCATCATCATCATCATGATCAACCCATTACCGGCTCACTACAGAGCACGGGTCTCCTCTCAATATGAGAAGGGTTTGGCCATAGTCCACCACGCTGGCCATGTGCGGATTGGCAGACTTCACACACTTTTGAGCACATTATGGAGAACTCTCAGGCGTGCAGGTTTCCTCACGATGTTTTCCTTCACCGTTGAAGCATTACACTGAAAAAATAAATAAAAAAATTGCTGCCAACTTATTGTATTTTAGGCCGTGTGGCACCGGCAGAATAGAATAGTGGTACCCTTATTACCCAGTGGGTGTCATAAGAGGCGACTTAGGGACATATGGTGAGAAGTTGGCTCACAAAAATTAAGACAGCCCCCTCGGGGACGTGAGTGGACCCCGTGTGGCGTAAACACCACTCACCGACAAATGGCAGGCGAGCAATTGGCCAAACTGAACAAAAACACAGGCCGTTGTCGGGCAGCAGCGACACCGGTACGACCAGTTGAGCCCTGCGGTGACCAACCCGCCTTCCCAGCGTGGTCACTATGGGCATATCTTCCGATGAATAGCGCCAATACACAATGGCCCCCAGTTCCCAGTCGCCCTGCTATTCCCGACCTTGGCATAGCTGGTGGCGGGTGGATGAGGAAGGCGGAGGACCGTTTGTGGTGGCGCGCTCTCGGAAAGGCCTATGTCCAGAAGTGAGCGTCTATAGGCTGATTGATTGATTGATTGATATTGTATTTTAGTCTTTATCCAGTAAAATGTTTGCATAGGGGAACGAAAAGCAAAATTAAGCTAACATTGATTATACCATTTAAAATAGTTAAATTAAGCAAGTTAATATTTGTTATTTATTGCAATGCCATGTATGGACATGGTATTGTGTTGGAATTTGGATTCCAAAATGATTATATTACTAAGCATATTTTTATCATTTAACTTTATAGCTAGTCACATGCATGGTTAGTCGGCACTATAATTTTATTATTGCAATCGAGCATATATAACTCAAACATGTAAAATTCACACTATTTATTAGACAAACTTTTATTTTAAGTGTTTTATCGACAAAAATGCAATCAACAAATAAGAACGCAGAAACGCAAATAAATCAACCAAATCGAGTTACCTTTCACATTTATTTTGTTGATCTATATTCAAAGAGTGGAAGCATCAGACAATAATATTCAGACCAAGCATTATCGCTGTTTGACTTCACATTAAATCTTACAGTCGGCCCATAAATAACGCAAACTTTTATCCCACCCAAAATAAGCACTCAAAAATGCAAAGAGCAGAACGGTATAGCGCACGTAGACTAAATTTATTTTGTTTCGCACAATTCAAATAACCATAACTCACCGGTACGGAGTCTTAGGCCTATCTAACGATATAATGAAAAGCCATTAAGTTTCAAAGTAAAGCGTAAGTATAAAACGAGTATTTACTTCGAGATAAAGATGTTACTTTTCGATTTATTGATCTCGCCCGTTCGTGATAGGGTGGATCCGATCGTTTCAACTTGTTTTGCCTTAATCTTAATGATGTGAAAAGAACAGAGTTGATAAACCGTCTACGAAGTTGATAGACGACATCAAGGTATTCGTCTAGAGTCTCTCTGGATACACGCGTCACTAGACCATGGAGTGTGGAAATCCTAACAATATTTCAGGAATTTTTCTTAGTCGGTTTATTTGTTTAATAACCGTATTGCATTGATTTTTTTATTTAAAACTCCATGTTTGGAACAGAAAATTGAAAGATAATTAAATTGTATCTGATTCCATGTTTTTTAAACGTTTTTTTTTCATTTTTTATGTGTCCTGTTACACTTTATGAAATACTCGAGCGTAACGAAAACTCTAATGTATACGCCAGTGAAAGCGGACGCTTCTCCATCTTGCCTCCATAATTAGGCGGTTTGCATTCTCGACGCGTAGGCCGTATGAATTTTACCTATTGTCTGACATTGGACCTCCGAAGCTATATCATTTCGCACCTACCTTCGATCTACTTAAAGGAAGGGGGATGGAGAGTGAAAAACGGGGCACATTATGACGAGACTTTGGGTGGAGAATATTTGACTCTTTAAAATAGACGGTAGGTATATTATTTTCAAAAATGCATGACCATTTTAATTGTGTTTATTACAATCAAATTCGAGTAAATCCTCAGTAATACAGTAATTTTCAGTTTTTTTTTCTTTTAATAAAATTCTAATTCAAATTAATCTTTATTCAAATAGTCCTTTAAAAGGCACTTTTAACAAAAGGCACTTTTAACGCGTCAATAATTTGCATAGTAGTTATTTCATGGTGATAACTATATTCGTAAACTTAAAAAGAAAGCTATGAGGGTTCCAAACGCGCCCCGGTCTAAGAAGAAGCCCACAACAAACTTAGCCGGGTGTAAAGAATGTAGAATAATAATTTTAAAATGATGACACGAATATAATTTTAATAACATCTAAAAAATATGCAACTTACAAACAATTGGATCTCAATGCAGTTTAATTATCCGAAAAATTACATGTGGTACAAAAACTCAATCTAATAGAACGAGTAAATATAGAATGAGAAGTAATCGATTTTCAATAAATAAAAACTGTTATATTATGGTTTTCAAATCAACAAAATATCTTTTAAAAAAGCCGGCTATTTGGCGGTCAAACTAACAGATACAGTTTAAATTAATAAAATAAATGTTTTTACGAATATATTGTACTACATTTGTACATGGATGGGAATCATGCATTTGTACCTTATAAAATTAATTAACAAGCTAACTGTCAGACATAAATATAAAATGAAAATGAAATCTATGAAACAAAGTACTAGATACAGAACCCAAATAAACACCACTCTACGCTGTTAACTCAACCCTTGTTTGCGAACACGTCTACTCATTCCAGACAATCCCTCAACATGTAACAAATGCTCGCATTGAAAAATATTAATCTTAGGATGCTTCCTAATAGATATTTATGCATGGTCGGAACTAATTTCCATGAAACCGGGTATATCGCTAACGGATAACAAATTCAATCAGCTGATGCTGTTTACCGCCAATACACTTATCCGCCATCCTCATTATGTTAAATTAAATTAGTCTTCAAGGAGAATATTTCGGAGCACATAATATTTGTATGAAGCTGTAATAGCTTAGTGGTTAGGACGTCAGCCTCCTAATCAGAGGTCGGGGGTTCGAATCCGGGCACACCCGTATAACATTTCGGAGTTATGTGCGTTTTGTATTGTGTGTTAAGCAATCAAAATATCGCTTGTTTAACGGTGAAGGAAAACATCGTGAGGAAACCAGCATGCCTGAGAGTTCTCCATTATGTTCTCAATGGCGTGTGAAGTCTAGCAATCCACACATGGCCAGCGTGGTGGACTATGGCCAAACCCTATCATATTGGAAGGAGACCCGTGCTCTGTAGTGAGCCGAGATGAGTTGATCATGATGATAATGATGAAAATTTGTATTTATTCGAAGCAGATTGCATGTTTTTCTGAACATTGCATCCATGTATAATTGACCGAAGGAAGCTCTTAATTTGTGTAAACATATATTTTTTATTAATAAAATATGTTACAGTAACAAAATCTATAGATCAATTTTATATTCTGATAGATACGAGCATGTCTAGACAAGGGACTCATTCCGTCCATTGAATATTTGATTATGAAATCAAATAGTATTACGGGAGTTGGAGATTCAATAAAACAAGTGAAAATATCGAAAACCCTAATAGATTCCTATTGATTTTTGATATAAATGAATCCAATATGCTACATGAATAAGGTGTTTATGACCCGATAATGTACACGGAATTATTTCACGTATTTTTCAAGCAATAGCCCGTTAAAATTCTAACAAAGAACGTATGAATGAACAAAACCGAAACGGCTCAAATTAAAAATTCACGAAAAAGAAGTAGGGAAAAGGACAGGGGACGGGTTATGACAAATATGTGAGCCAATGGTGTTAATGAAAATGGACCTTTGAAAAACGACTCGCGAGAAAGGAGAATGTTATTACAGCTTTCGAAGTACGACCCCTAAAACGAAATTGATTAAATTTTTGAATTCTCTCTGTTTGTTAATTCTAATTTATACATAAACCCCTTTTTTTAACTAAAATAATATGCTTAGTTCTTAAACTACACACAGCGGTTCAATTAGCAAATTTAAAAAAAGTATTCTTCATCGTAATATTTCACGAAAGACTTCCCTGATTTTACGTTGTTTTTATATTGAACCCTCATTATAATATGAAACATTAAGCACATAAGGGAGTGCACACTCTTAGAACATGTATTATTTGCCGTCTAAGATATTGACGGCTTTATTCTTATACAGGATAATGCTCGGGGCTCACAATTCTCGCTAACGATTTAGGTAAAACAGTGTTGCAGAAAAAATCCACGGCTATGAATGTATCCCGAAGAACATAATATATGGGTCTTGAGAAAGTCTCGTCTGGGTAAGTGAGCAGCGTCATAACCAGAATGCCACCCAACAACTTAGAAGATATACGAAACGCATTCAAAAAGTGTCGAAGACTTTTTCCTGGACTTTATGCCTAGATTACGAAAATAAAACACTCGTTTTTTGATATTTATTTGTTAAAATGTTAAATTCGCAATTTTTTTTTTAATATTCAACAGTGTTTGTGTTTTCACCAATTATAGAAGAGGCACTGCGAATATTTTTAATAAAATTTAACTTATATTTATTTACAAACGGCTATTAATTATGACTTATATTTTTTTAAATATTCACATTATTACTTTACACTACATTTTTTATTCCGCTTAATGTGACTATGTGTTTTATTAACTAATTGGAAAATACAAGTATAACATGTGATGGAGCTTGTAAAAAAAAAATATTATAATATAACTAATGCGTTTGGAGAATCGTAATTTTCTAGACTAATGAGCAAGCAGACCCATCCCAGAGTTGTTGTACATTCAGTGTAAAGCATCGGATCTCTAGACAAATGGTTTAATTAACCTGATGGCGTTATGACTGATCGCATTGAATTCGCAAATTTCGACGCAATTAGAAACACTTGCAAATCTCATATCAATTAGGCAGCCACCCAACATCACGCCCTCGTTAATTGTTTTTGAATGCGTAGTTCCTGCTTCGCATGATTTATTTTAGGATAATTTGTAAACAGCATGTTCCGGATTTTAAATTGTCAAAATTCGTTTATGACAATTAATTAAAGGTGTTTGTTTTACTTCATATCAACAAAAACATTGAAAGAATATTTAACAGTCCAAAAACGGAAGTATGATTTTAATCTTTATTATTGATACAAGTTACTGTTTTATTTGAAAAATGCTACCGCTCATCATTATGCACATTAGATATTTTGTACATCTTAGGAGTCCAAATAATACAGCCAATTACTCCAGTGTCACTTATTAGTAAGACAAAGCTTAATTGAAAAAAATAGAATGCGACTTTGTTATAGATGCGCACTCCATGCAGCTTCACGCAAACCAAAAGAAATCACTGGAGACATCTTTTGAATAATTCCTACTTCTGGGACAGACAACGGACGCGCGAAAGTCTGCAGCCTTGACAGCTAATTAGAGCTCTCATTGTTAAACGAATCTTGCCGCATTTTCGAGCCTTCAACGGATTTCTATTCAGATAAGCCTAAAACATCGGCTTATAAAGTCCAATGTCCTTCAGCATATCTTACATTCATTATCTTCTTTCTTAAATATTTCGAGTACTGGAAAAATACAATAATCCGCTGTGAATGGCGGGCATTGTATTGAGTCAGTGTCCAGGAAGGATGTTTTGACGGGGTGTTTTTTTATTGCCGAATTTGCGTTTTATGGGCTGTCACAAAGGGAGTGCTGAGAGGATGTGACAATTCCGCACCCTTGTTCAGTCTGCCTTTTTTACAAGTTGACAATTAACTGCATTATTGGCAATCAATCTTCAAACCACTGTTACAAAAAATACCGACGTTTCGTTAGTACATATTTCTTTTATAAGATCTTCAACGTCTAAATTACAGAAAAAGAGCTCGAATTCTTAATTTACAATATTATTGCATTGCATAAGATCGATATAGGAATGTCGATATTTTCGATTACAGATCTCCGGTGGAAATAATGACTGGTACATGTACCATCAATTGTCGAGCTCATTAGTGTTTTACCTAGCTTAATAGCATAGAATAAAATAAAAGATCATCGACTATTCTATCCAATACGTATCTATAGCTGATTAGGAGAGCAGCGGCAGACAGAGGTCAGCAATAAAGTGACCGTCGTCAAGCTGCGTCACGTCCGACGGTCGACCGCGGACAGCGACGGTGGCGACACCCTCGTTTCGCGTACGCTGCGATTCTATTTTATTGACTCTTGCGGTTTCTGCTCTCCTGATGACATTTTGTGTAATCGAAAGTGAAAACTGGTTGGGTGCTTGTTTATTTTTAGCATTCGGAACTTGTTGTTTTTACTCGTCGAAGCGTTGTTGCGCAATGAACCATTTAGTTTGTATGAGTATTATTTTTATTCGTAGCGTAGTATTTCTTAATAATTTCATAATATTTTGTTACACGAACTGTGTAGTAATACTTAATTTACCGGATAGCTTTGATACCACTTATTAACAGAATTTGACTTAGAAACCCACATGGCTTTATTAATCTTTTTTTTCTTGCCCTCGTCTCACATTATGTGGGGTCGGCACAACACGTCTTCTTCTTCCACTCACTCCTATCACCCGTCATATCACTTTTACCTTTTTTTTTGATGAACGTTAAATAGAGTCCGTAAAATTATACACCGTTTTCTCTCTTTCGTCTTCGGTAAATTAATATTTGAAAGACGAATACAAAACATTGTTTTAATAAACAATTGTTACATAACGTTAATTAATAAGAGAGACGTTCAATAAATTGCTTCCCAAGAGATTGGCATGCTTTCTATTTTAGACTTATCTCAATAATCATCGGTAAGGTAAAGTAGTCCAGTACTAATTTGTGTTACATTGACTGAAAATAATACCATGGTAAAGTTCAGGGTCATTTCCAAATAAACAAAGAAAATGGTGCCCCAACCGACTGTTGTGTGAAAAAAGCTATAGGTACATCATATAATAAATGAGTTGCAGGCTCAAGCGAATGTGCCACTAATTGAGAACTTTGAATTCGTCCTCCATAAGTGTTACAAATATCCTTCATATTTCAAAGTCGTTTGCATCTGGACATCGGCCACTGAGATACGGATAGGCTTTGCAAGAATTAAGTTAGGGTTCAGGTCCCCTTCGTAATTTACTACGCCACACTTTGTGAATACGAAGAGAAAATAGCATTGCAAGAAAATATGAATGGATAAGTAATTAATAATTCGTAACAACAATTCTTACCTTTAAGTTTAATTCGTCCCTAATTATGTCACAGTCTATATTTTCTGTATTTTGTATAAAACATTTAAAAGCACGGTTAAGCTTTAATGGAAACGAAAAAAAAGCAACTATAGTTAACTAATTTGTATCCATGATTTATTCAACTTATAGCTACAAACTCTGATTAAGCAGATATCTTTTTTGTCTTTTCGTTTAGAAAATATCCTCTTAGGACTATATGACAATAGAAAATCTACTAAATCTACGGCACAACTCGAAATCGTAGTTTTAACTTTGAGGTAAAGGTAGAGGTACTCGTAGATACGGGATTATTCTCCAATATGCCTACCACAAAACAAAAAATATATTATTACATATTATCGTATGATGATGTTACCTCAAAAGTTAAAACTACGATTTCAAGTTGTACCGTACATTTTCGTGACTGTGAATGCTCACTTTTCCTCAATTTTCTTTTCAATCTATACCATTCTCAGGTCATGAGTCATCATAACCATCATCATGATCAACCCATTACCGGCTCACTACAGAGCACGGGTCTCCTCTCAATATGAGAACGGTATGGCCATAGTCCACCACGCTGGCCATATGCGGATTGGCAGACTTCACACGCCTTTGAGAACATTATGGAGAACTCTCAAGCGTGTAGGTTTCCTCACCATGTTTTCCTTCACCGTTGAAGCAAGTGATATTTTAATTGTTTAAAAAGGCACATAACACCGAAAAGTTAGATGTGCGTGCCAGGATTCGAACCGCTGACCTCTGGTTGTGAGGCTGACGCCCTAACCACTAGGCTATCACCGCTACAGTGGTACTTGGTAGTAAATAATGGTACTATGGTGATAGATGAAACATGACACGACTAAAGCTGTAAAGAAAATTTTGAAATCATAAATTCCGAAATTGCCCCTGATTATGAAAATTAAATTCGGGACCTCCTAGAATAAGACCAAAGCGCTCAATATCGCGCCATTGTGTTTGCCAAAACATAGAACCACCAGGCTTCTCCGTTGGTGCGTTGGGCAAAAAAAAACGAGACCGACGGCCTAGCGTGCTCTGCGAGGACCGGGCTCAACACAAATTTACCAATTTATTATTAATATAAAAAGGAAATATAATTGATATTACAATAACGGCACCGAAAAAACCGAAGAGGTTTGTCCTCGGTGCTAATCCGCAACTTAACAGCTTAAAACTAGAGCAACTGAGTAAGCATATTAGGCGTGAAAAGAAAGGTCCTAACTGAGTTAGAAGGTCGACACAAATGAATCAACCGACTAAATCAGCCAAAAAATATTCTTTTAATTTCTCTTTGACATTTTTAATATGTAATTTTTGGAAAGCTGGAGGGTAGTTCGTTCATGAATCGTGGAATCAAAAACGCTGTCGCTCGCTCGCCGTACGTGTTGTTAGCGCGCGTAATGTTAAAGCGGTGGTCATGTGTTTATGCTTCTTGTATTATTTGTTCCTAATAATAAATCTCTTATCTTTATCTTTACTAAAAAAAATCAAGACATTACGCGCCATAACTACCATATACCTAGTAATCAGATTGGAAAATATTGTATACTACGTAGTTACAGCTAAAAAAGGGGATCTACTGATCGTATCCATTATCCTTTATTAATTAAGGTCGTATATGCAGGACCTCGCTCCATTAGACGAAAGACAAACAGCGGCTCAACTCAACGATTATAATAATCTCCTGTCAAATTTGCTTGACCCGTGATGCTATTCGCGTGGGGTTCAAACTTATTGTGTACTCCAAATGTGAATGACCATACAATAATGTGTCAGACAATAATATATTTCATAAATTAAGTTACACTTTTACATTCAGTTTGGGACTAAAAATAAAGTGCTTTCCATCCCAAGTTTTTATATATATTTTAAAAGTACTTAAAATTATTGTAATAATAAAATATCACTCCATTTTTTATTCGTAGTGATGTTATTATCAAATGGATTGGTGGTAATGGAATCATAATCGATTAAGAGTTGTCATCTTCATAGTTCAATTAAAAAACCAAACGTTTTTTTCTTCAAAACATCTCGTTAAAACCATTTAAAGTCGATTCAGAACAACTCATCATGTTGTATACGTTTGGGTCTGTAGTTTCAATCAATCATTAATGCGCTAAGCGCTACTAAGATAGCGATAGTGATAGTGATAGTGATTGTGATAGTGATAGTGATTTTGATTGTGATAGTGATTGTGATAGTGATAGTGATAGTGGTTGTGATTTTGATTGTGATTGTGATTGTGATTGCGACTGCGGTTGCGATTGCGATTGCGATTGCGATTCCGATCGCCATGACAATGATTGTGATTGTGATAGTCAAACTCAAATAACCTTTATTCAAATAGTCCTTTAAAAGGCACTTTTGACGCGTCAATAATTTAGGTAGTAGTGATTTGATGGCGATAACTACATTCGTAAACTTAAAACTAAAGCTAAATGGGTTCCAAACGCGCCCCCGTATAAGAAGAAGCCCACAACAAACTTAGCCAGACAAATTTTATTTTTGTTATCACCATCACCTAAACCACCTAAAACTATTTTAAGACTCTCACATACCACCTAAAACTATTTTAAGAGCTATCTAATTAGAGCAATATTTCATACCCATGCTTGTTTATGATTTACATAATCCTTTACACTGTAGTAGGACTTTTCTACAAGCTTACGTTTATATAAATAGGTACATGTACATATTATGCATACGTATCTCTTTTAATCGTCTGCCCATTTAAACTTTTGTAACAACGGCGCATCGAGCTCGTTACTGGCGGATTATTAAATATTGAAACAGTGTCCGCGGATTAAATCTACCTCCTAGACGACCGTCAGAACCCCAGGCAAGGAAACAGAACAAGAACAATGTTTTAATAAGGTCCTACGTTAAACGAATATTCGTTTCAATCAACGGCTATGCCGTTTGTGCTTAGGATAGGAATTTTGTAAAAGCTAAGCTAAGACAAGCTATAATAGTAAACGGTAGATATTTTATATATCTTATCTGTTATTAGTTTAGTTATTTATTTATTTAGACAACTTTATTGCATATTGAAACAAAAGAAAAGTGGAAAGAAAAAATACATAACATACAAGCAAAATGCGACCTTATCACTAAAAGCTATCTCTACCAACCCAAAAAGTTATTTAATTAATTTTTTTTGTGAAATTAGTATTTTTTAATTTAAATATTACAAACAGAAATAAGTGTTTTCATTAAATTGCAATAGTATTTATCAAATATTATGGCTTTTAGAGACGCGTTTAGTTCAATAATTCACAATTATCAATTTTCTGTAAAAAAAAATTGTTATTACACTTTTGGAAAAAATTACACAATTATTCCATTCGATGAAGTAAAAATTCCACGGTGTTGCGTGGTGGTAGAAGATGAGGATAAAATTTAATTTATTCAAAATTAAACTAATATAAATCTTAATTTCAAATTAGGTATTTCAGTTCATTAAATTACATAAATTTGGTGCCCCGTGGTGATAAAAGAACACTGTAAAATACAATTAATTCAAAATAAAATAAATAATTTCATATCAGGTATTTCAGTACATTAAATATAAATCAACAAGAAATCTAAAAACTAGTAAAGAAACCAGCAACCATCAACCCATCGTTTCGCTTGCTATACGGCTTTTCTTAAAACGCTGTTTGTACCAACTCTAAACAAATCGTTGCTTATTCGCCATCACGAACAGTCCACTGGCACCTGCATTAGACTTTGATCCAGATGTAAACCCCGCGAAATTGCCGGATTAGGAACGGAATGGACTAAAAAGAAACGAAACAGATTTTCAATTCAGGGATGCTGAATGCAAACCGTTCTTCAAGCGCCATCGCTTGTGCTATTTGATTTACGCGCAAGTAATCTATCGATTTAATCATCGATGTTCTGTATCGTATTTCAAAATATTAAGTTCGGTTTTCGTTTATTTACGCTATAAAGCAGTCAAATATAATGGCGTGTAGAAAAAGATTGGGTATATTTTTAATGTAACAGGCTTAACAGCTTCTTTCTTAGGCTGTATCATCACTTATGACCATTGCAGTCAAAGGCTAACTTGTAATGCCGTAAAAAATCCATGGTATGGGTACGTGCGCCAATTACACCTACACCTGCGTAACCTATTCATAATACATATAGACAATTTCATTCTTATAGGTCATAGATTGAGCTGTGATAGCCTAGTGGTTAGGACGTTCGCCTCCTAATCGGAGGTCGAGGGTTACACATACACCTCTAACCTTTCGGAGTTATATGAGTGTTTAACCAATTAATATATCACTTGCTTCAACGGTGTAGGAAAACATCGTGAGGAAACTTGCATGCCCGATAGTTCTATATTATGTTCTCGAATCAATCCGTACTTGGCCAGCGTGGACTACGGCCAAACCCTTCTAATATTAAGTGGAAACCCGTGCTCTGTAGTGAGCCGACAATGGTTTGATCATGAGGTCATAGATTTATATTAATAACGTTGAATATAAGCACCCATACATTTAAATAATAGATATAAAAAAGGGAATCGTAGTTAAGCTGAAATCGGTTATCGGCGCTAAACACCCGGGGGTGTATAATTGTGAAAAGAAATCTTTGCTCTTTGTCAGCCGTGCCGAGGGGAGCTATTGATTTCTTTTGTTTTATGCTGATTGAGACACCTTAGCGAACGCGAGCCCCCGCATTTGAACGCCTCACAAAACACTTTATATATTTTTTAAACGAATCGCGAAGTCTTTATCATTTGCCGTGAAATTTCGTAGTCATCACTCGTTTATTAGGATTTAAGTTTATCGTCAAATTACATGAATTCAAGCATCCATAAAGCCCTCACAAAATTTTTATTTGGTCTCCACACGTTAAGGCAAAATAAATAATAATGAAAAGTGGTGTAGGATAGAAACTAAAGTTTTTCACCTTGAAGAAAGGAAACGGGAATGGCCAAAGTTAAACACATCAATCTTTGTCTCGATGATTCTTATCAAGCAGTGTCAAACCTCAATCAGAACCGCAAGGTATCGACAGTACGAAAAACTCGAAAGTGGAAAATGAGCTTAGTTAGCTGCAACATAAAACTTAATTTAGTATGATGTAAGCTCAAAGGGAAATCGTGAGCCAATCAACATTAGTCCCTTTGAGAATCGCTGCTGGGCTCATTTCTCTTGTGATTGACTGTGACTTGAAAAAAATTAGATCGCCACCTTGTATGCGATAGCATCGAATTTTTTGAGTCTTCGCTAATGGGGGCCTGTTTTATCTCCCGGCCCCTAATGTTCTTATGCGGGCGACAATAATAAGATTTTGACACATTAATGAAGCGCAGATTATGGCAAGATCGGAACGATCGAGTAAAACGTACCTGCAATTATATCTTAACTTTTATTTTAAGCTTTCTTAAGTTGATGATTGTTAAGTTACTTTTGTTCCATACCCAAGGGTGCCAAGAGAAATGCATATACTGAGACTCCACTGTCTGTGTGATTGTCTGTCTGTCTGTCAGCAAGCTAGTTGAGAGTTTCATTTTTCAGCTTAAGGATATCTATTGCCGCTTTAATAAGTATTTAAAATAAAGTTGTAATAAAAAAGAGACCCTTCATTATATAACAAAAATGTGAATTTATTGATGTTTCTACTCGACATTTATAATATTAATGGATAATGTATACTATTTCATTTTAAAGAAACCCTAAAAGATGCCAGGTTTTACGCAATACATTAAAATTCCTGCAATAAATTTTACTTGTAGAATATTATTATCAAGACAAGTTCGTTTTACTCCAAAAGTTGAGCCGTTTGGATCACCTCACCCCTTTTTACACTAAGTAAGTGCATATTCATAATCTAATAAGTAGAACTGCATTCCCGCACCATCTTAAGGCAACAAAAGAATATGATGACAATGATAAATTTCGCATCGCTGATCACGGCTCAATTTTTCAATCGTCTCAAGGTGTCTTACCGTTTTAAGAGCCTCGAGGACCACTCCTCAAGCCAGGGGTGTGACGTCAGCGGCGACTTTAATTGTGCAGCACTTCGTTAACGGCCGCCTTGATGGCATCTATAATGAACACCCGAATTAATGTAGTGGGCGAAATCGAAAATCGAAGTGTGGACACCCTCCGCAATTCTAAATTTGTTTACTTAGGATTGGTCTTCGTATTGCCTATTCGGATCTTGTTTTTAGAAGAGCTGTTGATTTCAATAATAAAAATGGTCTCAGTTTACAGTCTTATGTGGTATATTATTATTTTTATTTTTAACTAGCTTTTACCCCGTTTTTAACTAGCATTAAAGTCATGAAATAAGTATCAGAGATTACAATAGAATTGAATCGCTACTTAATTTTTTTTTTTTTTTTTGAATAAAAAGTATCCTATGTTACTTCTAATACCTCCAAGAATATGTGTACAAAGGTTCATGAAAATCATATAAACATAATTCTGTAGATAACACGTTTAAATCTTTTATTAAACTGACAAATGAGAAGCGTAAGAAAATTAAACGCATATGAGGCGTCCATTATTAATTCGTATAAACAACGTTTCTACACGTAGACGCAGAACCAATCAACTTTTCCAATTGTTAAAAACGCCGACCAACCTCTTGTTTTCCGGCGGCTGGTCCTAAATAAATATGCTAAAATAAGACTTTAGAGACGGTCCAATACTTGAAGCTATTGAGATGAGGAGGGATTTGGAAATAAAAATTGGACTCCACGAAGATTGACAGGTGCGTCTTAATAAGTGCGGCGACAGCTGCTTAGAGAAATGGGAAAAGGTAAATTGCCGGCTTTATGAATTTCAAGGGAAATTATTACAGTTTGTTGATTTTTTGCGAGGCCATCTTGAACAGAAGTTTTCTTGTCCCTGATGACGTATTGTTCTCATTATTAAAAATGTTCTACAGATTGTCGAAAATTTCGATCCTTTAGCATCGGGATATATTTTAATTCTATCATAAGTCAGCTGATATCACCTGATGAAATTTGTCAAAGATGGAAAGTTTGAGAGCTTCTAGCACGTTTACCTAAAATAAAACTTTTAAATTCATTATCTTATTGTTTTTTTTTAATACACTACAAGTTATTAAAAAAAAAATCACCTGGTGGTAAGTGATAATGCTGTCTAGGATGGTAGCGGGATAATCATTAAGGAGTATGGTAAATCCATTCTTCTAATTGGTTTGTACGCGACATCGTGCCGGAACGCTAAATCGCTTGGCGACACGTCTTCGTCGGTAGGGTGGTAACTAGCCATGGCCGAAGCCTTCCCTCTAGACCAGACTCAAGCCGAGAATCGAACCCGGGACCTCCAACTATATAATGCGTCAGCGCACGCACTGCGCCACGGAGGTCGTCAAAACGTGACAAAAAATGTGACTTTAAAATTTGATACAAAGTTCACAACATAAAAACTGGTTTTAAAATAATAGATAGTACTTTATATACTCGTATACTGGAATTCACAACATCCGTAGCTCCACTATTGTTTTCTTAGGGAAATTGCTTTAATAATGAATTTATCAGACGTTTCTAAAACAACATTTATACAGACGGACCGCTAGAGACAATGGGAGGGCTATCCCAGTCTGGGCATCAGCCACTTATTCCGCTGGCCTAAGCAAATTTTCGCCCGGCTCTGTTGGTTTTTCGCCGGATTCCATTTCTTCACTTCTGATTATATTATTCCATACTTTGGATAAACAATGGCTCTGCTCCAACCCTTTTGCACTATTGCTGTTAAGATGCTATTAAAATATGGATTTAATTATGTGCGCCGTAAAAAAATACAGTAATAATTCGTACTGAGGAAGCCATGTCTTTTATTATTGTGAATTATATAAACCCCTTAATAAAGCCAACTAAAACTGCAATTATTTCATCATCATCATCATCATCACTTCAACCGATAGACGTCCACTGCTGGACATAGGTCTTTTGTAGGGAGTTCCAATGGCCACGGTCTTGGCCCAAGCAATTAAATACCAAACCAAAGAGACTACTATAAACAAGTATGAAGTAATTGTACCAAGTTGGCTACAAACTTGTCCGGTGGGAGGCTTCTGCCATGGCTAGTTACCGCCCTACCGACTAAGACGTGTCACCAAGCGTTGTAGCGTTCCGGCACGATGTCGCGTAGAAACCAATTAGGATCGTCAGTTTACCATACTCCTAACAGTTTAGCCTGCTACCATCCAAGACAGCATCATCGCATACAACCAGGTGAGATTGCCGTCGAGGGCTAACTGTGTATTAAAAAAACCAAAGAAAATAATTATTTAAATGTTATATTCATCATGATCAACCCATTACCGGCTCACTACAGAGCGCGGGTCTCCTCTCAATATGAGAAGGGTTTGGCCATAGTCCACCACGCTGGCCATGTGCGGATTGACAGACTTCACACGCCTTTGAGAACATTATGGAGAACTCTCAGGCGTGCAGGTCTCCTCACGTTGTTTTCCTTCACCGTTGAAGCAAGTGATATTTTATTTTTTTTAAAACGCACATAACTCCGAAAAGTTAGGTGCGTGCCCGGATTCGAACCGCTGACCTCTGATTAGGAGGCTGACGCCCTAACCACTGGGCTATCACCGCTAAATGTCATATTATTAATATTAAATGGTAATTAAGATAAATTGTCCAGCAACAACATAACCCGTAAATTGAACGCTTGTGAATTATCGACAGAAGCGCACTCCTTGTCAGATAGCTATTCTATAAACATTTTTCTGTATGTCTAACCGCTGTAAAAGGTTTTTGTATACGTTGCTTTTTGGCTCCTTTTGCCAGCTAATCCAATATTGACCACCCCGGCAGGCTATTGACTTATGTTTGTGTTACTCATAATAATTTCGGGTACCTTTTATTATTCAAAACATCAATTTGCTCGAGTTGCTTTCTTTTGCCGGAGAAGCCCATTAATTTTATTATGTTGATTTTGGGTTATAATTCTGAAACTTTGCCTTATTTTTTTTGCCGAGCTGTTTTTTAAGTACGCTTAATCCTACCTATGATTTATTTCCATCTAGAAACAGAACCCAAAAACCATTATTATTTATTATTTATTCTTTATTTGTACACCACATATAAATAGAAATAATAAGAAAAACAAAAAGAAACACGATACAAAAGGCAGCCTTATCGCTTAGTAGCGGTCTCTGCCAGGCAACCTCAGGATTAGGAAAACAGAAATTAGAAGAAAATAGGTGGCGTAATATATAAGTAAAACCCTGCATACTAATAACTACATACTAATAAATTTTTTTTTTTTTTTTTTTCGGACTGTCTATTAGCTGTACAAACCCTATTGGTTGCCACAGCGTAACCGGGCTGTTTGGCGAGCTTTGGAAAGAAGCTCTGCCAGAAGAAATTTTGAGCCCTAGGGCTCGAAGAAACTATGGGAACGACTGCCTAAGGGCGCCTCCTTTGAGGCCGAACCTCGGCTTAGGCGACGTTTGGGATAACGGGGGGGTCGGACGGTGAGTGGTCCGTACGTCTCCGAGGCCGTGGATGGAGCCCACGTCCGGATGACGTAAGATAGCGGGGACCTCGTCTTCGCCGGCGAAGACGGTGTGTAGCGTATGATTGTGTGGTAGGTGGTACGAGTGTGTTGTCAGTAGTCATCTGATCGTCAGGGTCATGAAGGATATGTTTAGGTCTCCTCTTTCGGAGAGGAGCGCTTAGGTCGGGGGAGTAAAAAGAAGCCGCAACTACGAGAGGGTTGGGGTGTCGGATTGATTTCTCGAAATAGATTTTCGAGAGTTTCTTAAAGTGCTGAGCGATAGTGTCAAGTTCTAGGTCTCTGTGCAGATCTACGTTACGCACATACCAGGGACAGCCGGTTGCCGTGCGCATGAAACGATTCTGAATCGTTTGAAAGGTTTTATACGTGGGACGAAGCGCTATAGCGGCGCTCGCGTAAGACATGATTGGGCGGATACAAGTTTTATATAATGTCACTTTGTGACGGAGAGGTAGCCTACTGCGTTTATTAATCATGAAGTAGAGTCTGTTAAGAACAAAACGGGCTTTCTGACTGACTCTACGTATGTGCGGCGAAAAGGACAGGCGACTATCAAAGGTTACACCTAGATATTTGACAGTGCGTTCCCATGGAATCACACGATTAAATAATATCAGGTCCTTTTTGTATCTGGGGTCAGGGCGGTTTAACCCGGTAAAAAGAAGCGCTTTGCTCTTTTCCGGGTTAGCTTCTATCCTCCATTGGCGGAACCAAGCGCCTAAGCGCTTGATCGCTTTCTGAAGGCGGGCTACTATGTACGGTAGCGAACGACTGGTCGTGTAAAGAGCAGTGTCGTCCGCGTACTGGGCTAGCTCTACATAAGGGCTCTTGGGTATATCGCTCGTGTACAGCGTATAGAGGTAGGGCGCTAGAACTGAACCCTGGGGTACGCCGGCCTTTAGGGGTCTCCTAGACGACAGAGTGCCGTCTATTCGAAACCTAAAGGTGCGATCGGTTAAATAGTCTTTTAATAGGTATAAAAGCCTATCCGGGATACCCTGGGATTGCAATTTATAAATGAGACCGGCGTGCCAGACTTTGTCGAAAGCCTTGGCTACGTCGAAGAATACGGCTCCTGTGAGGCGACCACGTTTCCAATCGTAAAGCCCTCGCGCCACGTGCTCCGTTAGGCGGTGCACTTGGTGGACGCTTGAATGTTTGGATCGAAAGCCAAATTGCTCGTCATTGATAAGCTTTTTAGCTTCGATGACGACTTTAAGTCGGGCGAGTATTATCCTCTCGTACACCTTTGCTAAGGAGTTGAGAAGACTTATAGGGCGGTAACTAGAGGGGAGGTTAGCGGGCTTACCAGGTTTTTTAATACCTATTACTATAGCCTCTTTCCACTCTGTGGGGAAAGAGCATCCTGCCAGCAGGGCGTTATATATCATTACCAGTAGGTACAGTAGCTGGGGAGGGATGCATTTAAGTGCCCTGTTTGTGATCACATCGGGACCGGGAGATACTAATAAATACATACACTAGTTTACACCATCAAGATTACCATTTACCATCAAGATTCACTACCGTAAAGATTATGGCATTACCTTAGACTTTTGATGGCTGTAATCATTTTGCAACTACTTAGATGTTATACTGTATTCGGCAAGTTACTTATCCAGAATTTTATAACACTAATATGAACCTCCTTTTTGACGACCTCCGTGGCTCAGTGCGTGCGCTGTCGCATTATAATTTTGGAGGATTAGCACTAATTTTAGTTTAATGCTACTTGAAAGAGGCCTATGTCCAGCAGTGGATAAATGTTGGCTGATGATGATGATGATGATGATAATGCCTCTTTGATCTTCTTTGCTGTTCCTTTAAAACAATAATGGGGATGAAAAACAAAATCATTCATATTTTAAAATCATTTCCAAAAAATGTCTTTTGCCGAAACAGGAGGGTGGGAAAGAATAGCATCCGCTGCGGACAAAGAGACCGCGGTATCTAAATGTTAATCTTTGGTCACTCGCGCAAAAATTATGTTTTTCGGACACCAGGGAAGTTAACCGGGCTGGAAGGGAATGAGTTTCATTTAATTTGGTAAGTTGGGAATATCTAACGCCGCCACGCTTTACCCGTGCGTAGGGAGCCAGTAATTCTTGGTTATTAATAAAATAAATCCCGTTATTTGTTACGGTTTGGAGCTCCGTACGATTGTATGTGTGGATTTTGGGTACAATTTATTGTTGCGTACTCATCTAGTTTGCATTCTGGAATGCTATATCAGGCTTTGATAAATTCTAAGATAAACAACCAAATAACTATATAGATTTCAATAAAACAATCTGAAGCTTGTTAAAAGGAATCCCTTAATTTTATTAAATTAAGGTCTTATAGCTGTGGTAGCTCTGATAGCCTAGTGGTTAGTACGTCCGCCTCCTAATCAGAGGTCGGGGGTTCGAACCCGGGCACCTCTGACTTTTCGAAGTTATGCGCGTTTTTAAGAAATTAAAATATCACTTGCTTCAACGGTGAAGGAAAACATCGTGAGGAAACTTGCATGCCTGAGAGTCCTCCATAATGTTCTCAAAAGGCGTGTGAAGCCTGCCATGGCGCGTGGTGGACTATGGCCAAACCCTTCTCATATTGAGAGGAGACCCGTGCTCTTTAGTGAGCCGGTTATGGGTTGATCATGATGATATCAGGCTTTGATAAATTCTAAAATAAACAACTATACAAAAATACAGATTTCAATAAAGTTTTAACGTAAAAACAATCAGAATTCTGAGGAATCCTGTAATTTTATTAAATTAAGGTCTTATAAAACACAGAATGCTTCATCACCAGTTCTCGGTTTAATACAGAGTTAAACTCTGTAACGATATTATCTGTTTAAATTTTATTTAATGTTAGAGAAGTGGATTCCCACAGCATTAATGGTTTGAAAAATGTTATTGCCACCATTTGGAATGGAGAACGTTTTAAAAGGCTTCGTTTTATTTCGCGTCAATTTCTACAAAGCGAAATGACTTCAATTTGAATATGTAATGACGGCTTAGTATAATCGTCTGGCTTACACTAATAAAGGCTTCCACTCTAAAGCGGGAGACGTCTCAAAAGAATCGAACGATCGCTCTGTTCGATTCGGGGGTGGTATAATTTATTCGAGTGTGGATCGCCATTTTGCGGCGGGGCGGTCCGCGCTATCGTGTCGGAAGCCGCCTTAAGACATTGATGCTGATTCTTTTTTTATTATGCTCCCCTGGTTTCTTAAAGACGCTAATATAAAGAGGCCCATATATAAATAAGCTGCCTTTGTGAAAACGCCACGATTGCGTAGGCAGGAAGCGGTTCTCCCTCGTCTGAGGCAAAACAATCTAAATTACATTTTCACGCAACTTCAAATGTCTTATTAATTGCGACTTTTCAATGCGATAAATTTTCTTTTAACGCTCCCATTCCGAAATCGGCTTAAGCTCAAAGCTGAATGCCGACCGATCATTCAATTGTGCTCTTAGATCCCTTCATCTTCTTTGTCTGTTAGAAGTTACTTAACTTTCTTCATTTAAAATTCAATAACGCCTCTTTAAAATAAGTAAAAGACGTCAACCATAAACCATCTAAAACGGCAACATAAGTTTTCCCACATCCATAAATAAAACTAATTCCATCTCCCAAAAAATACGTAGAAAAGAAAATACCTGCGAATGATTTAAGGGTACCCTTAGACAGTGCGATACGGTTTTCATCACCTTCGGAATGACCCCGTATCCCTCTAGCTTTTAGTAATACGCGATAGTGTCGCAAATACCCCGGGGATTTGTCAAACAAATGCTCCACTATGTATCGAAAAAAATCGACGGCTCAGTAGTGGCCATTATGGCTATTTATGGGTGATTCTCCCTTAGCTTTTTTATTAATAAAACGTATATTATGCGCACAAGTGCGTTTTATATCGCGGTCCTCCTTTTCTTCGCGGATATTATCGTCCATCTTCGGACATCCAACGGTATTGATTACGTATTAGGATGAGATATTGTTTTTTATTATATTCATAGCGTACAATGAACAAAGCGATTAAATTATCATGGTGATTTTATTGCTCTGATTCTATATATACTATTTGTATTAGTAGATTTTTTTTATATATACTACAAGTTAGTCATTTACGGTAATCTCACCTGGTGATAAAACAGTCTAATATGGTCACGAGATAACCTGTTAAGGGTATGATAAAGCCATACTCCTAATTGGTTTCTATGCGACATAGTGCCGGAACGCTAAATTGTAACTGACCGTCTTTATCGGTAAGGTGGTAACTAGCCACGGCCGAAGCCTCGATCGCAGGATCGATCGCAGGACCTCCAACTTTATAATGCGAAAGCACACGAATTGCGCCACGGAATTCAATCAGGAAACAAAAAAATTAGGATATAGTAAAAATTGTTTATTATATTCCATTTTTTTTTTTTTAATATCGCTTTATTGTATTTACTTTCAGTACTACTCTATGGTGATTTGTGTGTAAGCGGTAGGTTATCAATATATAATAGTTTTCAAATACTGTTTATTTTTCTGCTTCGACAAAACTAACCTTTATGTAAACAGGTACCTAATATTGAGTTCTGTATCTACATCTTTAAGCGTGAGTAAAAGCAAAGTTTTCTTATATTTTTGTTTATCATAGCAGACGGGAGACTCGTACGTCACAGGTACATATCGTGTTTACGCCACTCGCTACCAAGTAGTTATGCAAACACGGAGATATTGATACGGAAACTTCTTGACTCGGAGGAAAACAAAGGCATTCCGTACAAATACATGACAGATATCATAAAAGGAAAGGTAATTTCGAAAGATTTTTATTCTGAAAACACGAGAGCTCGAGAAAAAAAAACGCATTTGTAAAATGTTTGTATTATAAATATCTTAACTCTTAAAACTTAATCTGTTACTGGGTTTGATGAAACGTCCTGGATGAATTATAAAAACGAAAAAAATGCAAGGCAACCTAGATATCACAAAAGAAAAAAACTAAAAATTCCGGCATTCAGTAACTGTAAGTAAGTATTGTCGGTATTACTTTAAAACAATAATGGGAATGAAAAATCAATATGATACATATTTAAAAATCACATGATAATTTAAAATGTCTATATCAAAAAGGGAGGTTGGAAAAGAATGTTTAAGTGTCGCCAAGCGAGTCCGCGTTCCGGCACTATGTCGCGTAGAAACCAATTAGGAGTATAGGTTTACCACACCCCCCTAACAGGTTAGCCCACTACCACCTTACTGCATTATCACTTACCATCAGGTGAGATTGCCGTCAAGGGCTAGCTTGTAATGTATTAAAAATAAGTATAATGCCACTCATACTTCGTTTTAGTAATAAAAAAATGGCCGCCAATTGTTGGACAAAAATGATGTGCGATAGGGAATTTGTCAACAAAATGTCAAGGTAACATTAATAATTATTATCACCATGTTAAGGTTTCCTTTAACGCAGCAGTTTATTTATCTATTGTTCATAGCAACACGTACAAGATGTAGGATCACAAATTTATAGTATTCAATACTTAAGTAAGCATTATAAGGGTAACACACAAGCCTCACAAAAATGCAATTACGAACTAGTGCAATTTGTTAAGTAATTACAGATAGAATTGTGTGTATTAGTAAGTGTTTGCGCAATTTATAATCTACCGTCACTGATTTAGGTATAAACCTGTATTTCAGGCGGCAGTGGTCTCCTTAAATTATTGACACAATGATTGAGTCTACACAAGTCTAAATCCTCTTTAATATTCTCACTAGCTCCATAATTCCGCTCGAAAAAGAAAATAAAATGTTCACCATACGCTTAAATTTTATTCGCTAAGTTCTTTTCACCAATAGGTTATTCTCGTTAAAATCTTCACGTTCGGAATCGTACTTGTGTTGTTCCTTAAGTTGGATTTATCTTTGTTTTTCTTCGCCCGAAGAAAGAACTTTTCAATCCCCCGATAATGTTTGTGTAAGAGCTAACAGACGGTGGGTGCTTATTCGAACTTACCGCGTAGAGAAATCGAGGATAACATAATTATAACGTATATCTTTTTTTGTATAATATATGTCAAATCAAATCATTTTTTTTTTTGCTATGGCTCACATAAACGATAATAAATTATAATTTGCTATGGAGTTCGAGCAATTCACACCCAAGCTTTTTTATCGTTTAAATAATCATTAATTTCGTAATAGGACCTTTCTATAAGCTTTCGCTTTAAAAAACATAGAACTTATTGATATATATCTCCAAGATATCAATAGTTATTTTTTTATAAAATAAAATACTTTATACTACTAATTTAATTTAGCCTACTAAACGGTACTGCCAGTTTACCTTTACTTGTAATATTCAGTGCGTTACAGTCCATTTATTTCTTGAATGTATGTATTGTATGTTGTATCATCATCGTCATATTTATTTTCCACTAATGCGGCCTTTTTTTTCCGCTGGGAAATGCGTTTACGCATCCCCTCCGGAAGCGATGCAGGCAAGACTGCGCCGCTTCCGACGGGGTATGTGGGACTCCCTGGCGGCCAGACTGGCGACCAGAATACCCACTAAAACCCAGCGATGCTACTTCGCGTCGCCTGGTGGCTGGGTCACGGGAACACTCGTGCACTCGACCGCAACCCACTAATGTGGCCTGCATTTTACTTCTTTTTTCCTCTTTCATAGAAGAGAGAGTCTACAATGTTCTCACACCATAGAATACTTAATTTGAATAATATTCTAACTTGGAGATAATCATCATCATCATGATCAACCCATTGCTGGCTCACTACAGAGGACGAGTCTTCTCTCCATAAGAGAAGGGTTTGGCTATAGTCCACCACGGATAGCCATCTGCGGATTGGCAGACTTCACACGCCTTTGAGAACATTATGGAGAATTCTTGGGCAAGCAGGTTTTCTCACGATGTTTTCTTTCACCGTTGAAGCAAGTGATATTTTAATTTTTTTAAATCGCACATAAACCGAAAAAAGGCGCGTGTCCGCGATCGAAACCCCGACCTCTGATTAAAAAGCGGACGTCCTAGCCACTAGGCTATGATAGCTTAGAGTTAATAAACAAAAACTCTGCATAAAAATCCAATTCGCACGCATTAGAATACTTATGACACCTCAGTCGATTCCCCGCCGTCTGAACAGTGTACAAAAGATGAAGTCGTGCGAAAATTAAAATGTATTTATTCGAACGGCATAAAAAGCCAATATGAGTGGCAATAAAACGAGGATGCAGTGAGAAATAATAAAAGATAACCTCGCCAGTGAATGGAAACTCGTCAAGTGTTTGCGTGGTGGATAAGACGCGATCATGGGGTCTTTCTATGACACGACTGGGTGAGAAATTAAAAATCTTTTCACTGTTTCCTTATTTTACACTTTTATTTAACGTTTCGTCTAATAATGCGGCTGCTATGGCGTCCTCCTTTTAGGGTTCCGTGTTTCAAAATTAAAACGTTAATGTTTCATCTTTCCATCCGACTATATGTAATGGCCTATTTTCTCATGATAATAATTTGATATCGAAAACAAACTTATACCAAACTAGCCGAAAATTCCTGGTTAATAAGCAACGTTTTTTATTGAAAATTATCCCATGTTTCATTCCTGTTCTTGTACCGTTTCCACTTCCTCTTTTATAATACTTATAACGAGGAAATTTGTTTTGGTACACTTTAGCTATATTTATAGCTCATCGAGGCAATATTCAGTTTTATTCAAATCCCGCCTGATTCATGGATTTTCCCGGTATAAGAAGTGTTAGCCTTTTTGTTAGTGTGAAGGAGTAACATACAAACACTCATATACAAACATTTGCATTTATAATATAAGTTTGATTATTGTTTTGGTTGGACGTAGTAGTTCCATAGAATTTCACACACGTGTTTGACAGGTGTCAAGAAATCACAGTCAATTAGGGGCGACATTTTTTTTTAGGAAACATGAAAACTGTAAATATACGTTAATTTACTACTACTACAGAAATACTTTTCAATGGTACTTTCCAAGTAACCTTGTAATTTTTTTTATAAAGCGATCGAATAAATGATGCATAAATATAGATACTTTATCTAGGTACAAAAACTACACTAGACTCATCATCATCATCATCATGATCAACCCATTACCGGCTCACTACAGCAGACTTCACACGCCTTTGAGAACATTATGGAGAACTCTCAGGCGTGCAGGTTTCCTCAC
Organism: Lasiommata megera; assembly: GCA_928268935.1. Taxonomy (NCBI): domain Eukaryota; kingdom Metazoa; phylum Arthropoda; class Insecta; order Lepidoptera; family Nymphalidae; genus Lasiommata; species Lasiommata megera. Next base: position 12,565,448 of record OV743315.1, on the reverse strand, counting down.
GATGTTTCCCTTCACCGTTGAAGCAAGTGATATTTAAATTGTTTAAAAAAAAAAAACAAGACTCACACTTGGCTTTATTTTTATTGCTGTACCAATAACCCTTCACCCGTGGTTTTAATAATAAGTACAAAATAAATATCAACCTTGTTTAAACAAATTAAGTGTTTATCTAAATTTTTAAAGATATGTAGATGTCGGGACACGAAAGACCATATCACACGTTGTAGTATCTAATTGTGACCCTCATAAAAGCAGGTAATTCCAATGGGGCGCCTTCCCGGCCGTATTCTTATAAATTAATTACTTGTAATCTACTCATGAAGCGAGACTTACAGAAATGAAGTTACAACACTGCGTAATACCACCGCTTGTGTTTACACGAAGCGATGATAAATATTACAGTCCTTAGATATGCCATACAAAAATCCCCGAAATACTTGTTTATGTATATTTTATTTTATAATAAACTACCGATTGATATGCCTATCAATAAGTTTTTATAAAGCGTAAGTTCTATTACGAAATTAAAGATTATATAAACAATAAAAAAGGCTTTAGTGTGAATTGCTCTAACTCCATAGCTATTTATAATTTATTATTGATTATGTGAGATGGTGATATCAAAAAAAACCGCCTAAGTTTGTTATAGGCTTCTTCTTAGACCTGGGTGCTACTGGAACCTTCTTAGCTTCAGTTTTAAGTTGGCGAGTGGAGTTGGAGTAGAGCGATTGAAAATGGGTTATATATGAACGATTCATAGGTGCCTGTAATACATCAATACATGGTTAGCATCAATAAAGTGGCAGTGGGCTGGTCACGTTTGTCAGAGAACCGACGAACGTTAGAGTCAGAAGGTCCTCGAGTGTAGAGCACGTCTCGGCAAACGGTGTGTGGGCCGGGTTATCCGGCCAGGTGGAGCGATGACCTCCGAAAAGTGGCAGGCATCGACTGGATGTGAAAGACCGGAGACAGGATGAGTTGGCGCTATTTGGCGGGGGTCCAGCAGTGGAATAATGTTGGCTGATGATGATGACTAGTAAAGAAGATTCCGAAATACGACAACGGGTATTGTATACGGAAAAAATTGAATAATAACGATTCCTCCGAACTATTATTTACTATAATATTAAATATATATTTAATATAAACTATTTCAACATAATTTTAACGCTATATTTTTTTTTTCAGTCTCCAGGTATTGCGTCGTTAATACCTTTCATAGCTCCACGGCGGTGGCTGTACAACGTAGACTCAAGGGTCCGTAACGACTTAATGTCGCGTCGAGAGAACAACTCTGAATTAGAAATGAGCCGCTGTCTAAAGAGCCCGCCCTGTTAATAAGACACATATGTCCCAATTTTCCAAAGCCATTTAACTGTATTTAAATAGATTCTTTATATATCTTTGTAATGCGATTGTAACAGCTTTAACATTAGAAGTACAAATAAAGTTGTGTTGCACGATACTAGATGTAGTCTAGTAAATTAGAAAAAATTACAATTCATTCCAATATAATTCTATACAATTTTATGACAAATTACCTAAGGAAATTTCTGGGATGTCTCTCAATAAGTTCAAAGTTTATATAAAACGTAAGCTTGTAGAAAAGTCCTAATATAGTGTAAAGGATTTTGTAAATTACAACAAGCATGGGTGTGAAATTTTTCTTTAATGATGCTCTTAATTATATTTAGATGGCATGTGAGATGGTGATAACAAAGAGAAAATTTACCTGGCTAAGTTTGTTGTGGGCTTTTTCTTAGACCAGGGCGCGTTTGGAACCCTAATAGCTTTAGTTTTAAGTTTATGAATGTAGTTATCAGCATCAAATCTCTACTATGTAAACTATTGACGCGTCAAAAGTGCCTTTCAAAGGACTATTTCAACAAAGATTATGATTGATTGGTTAATACAACCTTATCGAAAATTGCGAAACCTATTTTTGTCACAAAAGTGTGTGTGTTTTGTTACAAAAGTATTTGAGATAATTTACATGGTTCATTTTGCCATTGTATAACAATTTTAAATCAATAATTCAACAAACATCAATTTAAGTAACTATTTTCATAATGTTTATGTAATTATTATGTTACTTAAACTAAAATAGTTTTTACTTTGTTGACAAATATCTTTAGAACAACTTAGAATAGAACTTTTAAAATATATTTATTTAATATTCATAATCATCATCATCAATCAATTAGCCATGATTGTTAAGTTTTATAAAGCCAATATAAACAATAACGGGGGATTAAACTTGATTCCTACGAAATGACGGCCGGAATCTTAACCACTAGGCTATCGACGCTGTTTTACGTAATACTGTTTTAATCCAGGGTATAATATATCTCTATTCCGAATTTCAGTCAAATTAGTTCAGTAGATTTTGCATGAAACAGTGACAAACATCCATGCACATAAACTTTCGATTTGCTTTACGTTTATAATATTAATATTCAAAGGAAATATTTCTTCTCAAAAGAATCTTATTTCGCATAAAATAAAACGATACAATTAACTATATCTATCTCAAGGAAACTGAAACCCTCTCGCTGCGGTGCGGTTTACGCACAAGCTGTTACTTTTAATGCGTTATTCAGATCCGAATTAATGATTTTACTACCTACAAAATTGCAGTAAAGTATTTGAAATTAAAGCAAACTCACACAACGGGCTCTAAATTTTAATATCTAGCCAATTTTATGCTGGAGATTCATTTAATTGTACATTACGTTACTATAAACCACTCCAAGTTGGCAAGCGAGGAATGTGACTGGTATAACTTTATCATTTATCAGCGATAATTAGGAGGATCGATGGTATGACATGGCCTCCACGGCAAAGGGGTGGATAGCGCCAATTTCTTAACTCAGGCTGGTCTGTCGACAATTTTTCTACATAAAATTACTTATGTAGCCCGATAAGGGAATTCATAAACAAACATAAGACCCACTAGTTTAATGAGGCAGTTAGGTATAGATTTTTCTTATCCACTACAAGTTAGCCCCTGACGGCAATCTCACCTGGTGTTAAGTGATTCAATACGAAAATAAAGAGAATACAGTTCCTTAGCTGTAATCCAACCCGCTCACGTCATCAACATGTCGTTAAGTTCCTACGCACGTGCTAAATGGCTGATGTTTCTTGATAGCTATTTTGTTATCTTCCATAAGACAATCCATAAACAAACATGATTACATGTTTGTTTATGGATTGTTATTGAGGCAGTTTTTGTACAGTCATATTTTATTATTAACGCCTATAATATTTATTGACGCCCTCAAGCTTATGCCTTTTTTCTCATCTAAAAAAGAAGTATTTAATAAAATAAATGATCAAAATATCGTTTATTCAGCCAAATTAACAATACTAGCCATTCGGTTTAGTCAAACTCACTATGAAACTTAACGAAACTCTAGTTCCTAAGCTGTAATCCAACCCGCACGGCGTCAATACGTCGTTAAGTTCCTGCGAACGTACGCCGATTCCTGCGCACGTGCTAAATGGCTGCTGTTTCTCGGTAGCTACTTTGTTATCCTCTTACTTTTACATGTTTAATCGCTCCCGAGAGAGGAGGGACGTCGTTCTGACAATAAGCGTGCCGTTTACACAGGTAACTTGTCTTGTCTCTGTCTACGTGGTGAATTAGAAATTTTCTTTGAACAACGTCAGACTATGTAACTTTGTCTGTGTTACCTAGATACATAGAATAACTTTAAACTGTGTAGAAGAGTTACATTGAATATTAAGCTTAATTTACTGTACTGTTTTGAGTAAGTAATTAAACGTTGTGAAGTGAAATGATCCTCTGAGGATGATCCGGTGTCGAAGCTAAACGTGCGTTCAGGAAGTTATGTGTGGTATGGTTATTATTGAAGAAATTATAACCGACCAGATTTGCCTGTTTTACTTAGATATCTAATATTTTTACATTATTTTTATTTACAGTTAAAATATTTATGATGAAAAGGTGAGGTATCAAAATAAAACTATAACATCGTCAAACACTAGTAAGTAGTGTTTAAATTGGAGAAACGATTATATTGGAACAACTATTATAATAATTCAATATTTAATGTCGATAGCTAGATTAGATTAGATTTGATAGACATTTTAACATGTACCTCGAAAAGTTCTTCGAGAAATAATCATTAGTGACTACGATGGACCGATAGCTTTATTACCGTTTTAATGGAATACCCCAAATAGGTCTATAACCGGTACTGATATTATATTGTCATCATTATAATGTGACAACTATGATCATAGATTACGATTCTGAAACTACGAAGCTTCAAAATGCACCCTGATTAAAGAAGAAGCCCACTTAAATCTTTGCCGGTATTTATTTTCGTTATCAGATCTCAAGTACTTACTCGTACCTGTCACTATGTGTTCGTATCTGTTAAAACTAATTATCTTATGTAGCAAAATCATTCCATAAAGTTCCTCAGAGCCTTGGCCAAAGAAATTCAGCTGCCAAAATCATGGGTAATTACAATGTTGCAAATAAATCGGCAAATACAAGCCGTTACAGCGTAAACACATAAATTCACGAGGAACTCCTTCTAATTGCGCAACTCCCGATTTCTTACCTAACAATTAACCGGCTAATTTATTTGTTGTTTGTCGAACAGGAAAAATAGGTTTGCTCTATTTTATTTGCACTTGCCGAGGTGTTGCTATATCGAAAGTGTTTACATACACCGCTGTTGGTAAAACAAGTGAGTATGTACAAAGCCTATTTTCTAGTGCATATTTAAAATAGAAATATTATTAGTATTCCCATAGTTATATACTTTTTTATTTTTATTTATTTGGGACAGTAAACAATGGTATATTAAAAATAATATAAGATAAGCATTAATAACTATTATTAAATATACAATTCACAACACTATCCACAAGTTTAGTTCAAAGAAATAAAAATTGTCTAACAGTTAGGAATATCACGTGTCAAGTATTTTATGTTTGATACCTAAAAAGCAAACAATGTAATAAAGTCAAAGCTATTATAAAATAGCCTTAAAATATGCTTATTAGTAATAATCATTTTGGAATATTACTTTGTAAGATTAATAATTAATGTTATTAATCTTACAAAGTATAATGACATCAAATAAACTTCTCTAAAGACAGCTTTATTGCTAGAAACAAAGTGCTTTATGTTTTATGTTTCCTTTTAAAAACATTTTAATTCATAGTACAAATAATATAAACAAAATGTAGGTGGCAGCAATTTTTTTTATTGCTATTTCGTCTGGTGGGAAGCTGCGGCCGTGGCTAGTTACCACCCTACCGACAAAGCCGTGTCGCCAAGCGATTTAGCGTTCCGGCACGATGTCGCGTAGAAACCAATTAGGAGTATGGGTTTACTATACCCCTAACAGGTTAGCCCGCTACCATCTTAGACTGCATCATCACTTACCATCAGGTGAGATTGCCGTCAAGGGCTAACTTGTAGTGGATAAAAAAAAAAAAAAAATATCAATTTCATACCACTATCAATGCTAAAACGCTTTGTCGTTGTCAGTTCGGTCGTCTGGTAGGACACCATACCAGAGAATAGCAATCATGGCGTTATAATCGACGACTAGTAGTTTTAAGAACCAATATTCATCTGGTTCCGTACCAATAAAACAATTCCAAATACCCCAAACATACCTAACCAAGATTGCATGAACCCCTTTTTATCTCCAAACAATAAACGGCGCCGAATTTATAATAAAACGTTTAGTGTAAACGTGTAACAACAAAGTTCCATATTTTATTACGATCGTTATCGTAAAGCGCCGCATCCGCGTTCTTAAAAACTTTCTCGGGCTCCCCTTTAGCCCGCGAGATTTCATTATATAATTAATCTAAACCTTAGATATTCGAATAATTACATGTATTACTACAAATCACGAGGTGCTAGTTAGGATACTATTAGGATACTAGTTAGGTTCCGTATCTTTGTTGCCTAAGATTTTTTACTAGATCCCACTTCTGAGTAAAGAGCAGACACCTGTTTTCGAAATATTTGATCTCGTTCGATTGGACGTATTAACATTTTTCTTTACGCTTCCGCTATGACCCGCTTCTAGGATGGTTTTTGCCTTCCCTGTTTTTGTTTCCCCTGTGAGTTCCAGTCGTGAACCTACCTGAGAATGTGGGCCTGATTCCTCCTGTAGGTATATGCTATGCAATGTCATGCAAAATTTGGGATTTTATCTTCAAGTAATAATAGTAAAATGGCATTAGCTCGAAGATACAATAAAGCGTTCGGTCTCATTTATAATCACTGTTTATACTGTAATATGAAATGACCTATTTCTTAAAAAATAATAAAACTTAAAAAAATAATAATACTGTTAAAGTTTTATTCACACTTAAAATAATACTATTTTACTTCGAAATTCGAATCACATAAAGATTTAGCTATCAAAATCTGTATCCATCATCGTCATCATGATCAACCCATTCTTGGCTCACTACAGAGCACGGGTCTCCTCTCGATATGAGAAGGGTTTGGCCATACATAGTCCACCACGGTTATGCGGATTGGCAGACTTCACACGCCTTTGAGAACATTATGGAAAACTTTCATACATGCAGGTTTCCTCACAATGTTTTTCTTCACCGTTGCAGCAAGTGATATTTTAATTGCTTAAAAACGCACGTAACTCCGAAAAGTTATAGGAGCGTGCCCGTGTTCGAACCCCCCGCCCTCTGATTAGAAAGCGGACGTCCTAACCACTAGGCTATCACAGCTCTATAATAATTATATATTATAATCTATTATTATCTATTATACTATCATAGTGTTATGTTTGCTTAGTTAATAATTTCTTCAATCTTTGTTCATCACACTAAACAGTCCCGGCAATGTTTTCCAACACCGCAGCAACTTTGCCATAGAATCTTAACTGTCTATTAGATCTAAATTATGTGAGATGGTGATAACAGAAAAAAAAGAAAAACCCGGCTAAGTTTGTTGTGGGCTTCTTCTTAGACCGGGGCGCATTTGGAACCCTCATAGCTTTAGTTTTAAGTTTACGAATGTAGTTATCACCATCAAATCACTACTATGTAAATTATTGACGCGTCAAAAGTGCCTTGTAAAGGACTATTTGAAAAAAGATTATTTGAATTTGAATTTAAATACCAAACTTACCTATAGATAAACAAAAAAGCACCGCCAATTCTTACAACCGATTACACGTCACATTACACCCGCATTGCGATGAAAATTGTGTTATCGGCCAAAACAACGGCGCGGGAGGTTTTCTTAAACTGTAATAGAGAAAGTTGATACCAGTTTTATCTGCGAGTCGCCCTCGAGGATCAATTAAAAGTCGGAGAGCGCAACGCTTGACAATTATTGTTGTAATAACGCGAATGAATGTTTTAGCTTAAGAATTTTGAAAGTCGCGTAAAACGTCTGCACGATTACATGGCATGAGAATTTTAAAAAAAGGTGAGTTTCATTAACGTGGTAAAACTTTGATATATCCGGCGAACTTTTATGAGAAACATTATAGAAAATTTTATCAGTGCAAGAAGCGGTGATAGCCTAGTGGTTAGGGCGTCAGCCTCCTAATCAGAGGTCGGCGGTTCAATTCCGGGCACGCACCTCAACTTTTCGAAGTTATGTGCGTTTTTAAAAATTAAAATATCATTTGCTTCAACGGTGAAGGAAAACATCGTGAGGAAACCTCCACGCCTGAGAGTTCTCCATAATGTTCTCAAAGGTGTGTGAAGTCTGCCATTACGCACATGGCCAGCGTTGTGGACTATGGCCAAACCCTTCTCATATTGAGAGGAGACCCGTGCTCTTTAGTGAGCCGGTAATGGGTTGATCATGATGATGATGATGATGTATATATTTTTTTCGCAAATATATATATATGGTTAAAATGTAAGTAACTACAAATAATATCTCGACAATACCAGTAGAAATACTTATACCATTCAATGGTGTTTCCATAACAATTATTATATAAAGCATAACTGGTAGATATACTTACAAAGATATTGTTAATAGTTATCTTCTTTACAAAGTTTACCATACAATATTAATTTAACATATTGTTACTTATACCTAACAAGGGTAACCTCCCGAAATGTAATGGGATACAATGTTACCTTGCTTGTATCCAAAATATAAACTTAGTTTAGTAACAAATCTCTTCATATAATATTATCTAAGCATTTCCTTATCTGTGCTCTTAAAATATTTAAGTTCTTTATAGTGTCGTCATGGCATCGTTTATAACACGGGAATCACCAGTAAACCACTAATGTCTCCGCTGAGATCGATCTGATGTCACTTATAATGGGACTTTTAATTATTTTAATCGCTGTTTGCAGAACAAAAGCCATTAATTCATTATAAAAGAGTAATCATGGTTTCTTTATGGCGGTAACATTTTTTACGAACAAGCAAGAAAACAGGTTGCATTTTTAGATGCTGATCTATTTTTTTTTTTTAATAACGAAAGATAGACTTAATGGATATGTTTCATAGGCATTTTGCGTCTACTTTTACCAGGTTTGCATAAAATAGTAGAGGTCGTCTGCACAGCAGATTGAAACCAATTAAAAAAATAGCAGGACGAATCGCGGACGTATTAATCGTTTTCCATTGTTCTTGGAACCACTATCTGAAGCTTTTGTTACGCCACGGCACTTCCGGCACTAAAATGGACCTTTAATAAAGCAAACGTTGGGCAAACAGTACGAGAAAGGTAGGAAAATGGATTCTACGTTCGTCTTTATCCAAGGTTTTTAAACTGTTTTAAAATCTACATACTGTGTTTCGCTAGTGTTCTGAAACTTATTTTATATCATATGAACGTGCATGAATATAAACTATATATATACTATAACTAGATCGGTCCTAGTCATTATTCGGCTCACAAAAGAGCAAGGGTATCCTTTCAGTATGAGAACGGTTAGGCCATAGTCCACCATGCTGGCCATTGGCAGACTTTGATAACATTACGGATAACTCTCAGGCATGTAATATTCCTTCACTGTTAAAGTTAGTGATATTTTATTTTAATTGCTTAAAAACGTTCTTAACCCCGAAAAGTTAGAGGTGTGTGGCCGGGATCGAATCCCAAACCTCTGATTACGAGGCGGACGTCCTAACCTAACCAGCTATCACAACATTCAGCATACATTATACTGCTATACATTTAAATCACTAGTTAAGTCTACAAACACGAACTTTAGGTAAAGGGTAATTTAGACGTTCACAATGGTACATCTTTGTATCCTTATTTTAAAAATTAGTAATTAGGAAACGTAACGTTCTTGCAGTAAAATGTTCTACCTTTATTGATGGATAGGTGTATAAGCAATATTGGCGATAGGGGTGTTTGGTTTGGTTAGTCCATAGCAAAACTCTTTCAACCAATTTATCTTTTCGGCCACACAGCACGTCTCGGCGTCGACCGATAGTGAAGCAAAACACAAACGTTGACTCGGACGTGCGCTACGGCTGGGACGTGACAATTGACAGCTAAGCCGCTAGCCGGTGAAACGCAAGGAATGTTTTACTCCTTTTACTCCACCTATCGCACCGGCCGACGCTTTCTGACGACGTTATTTTTTAATCAAATATATCCGGAACGGGTGATAGACGAAAGGGCAGCGGCGACAATGAAAAACTAAAAGGAAAAAGTGGCCTTTTAAGCAAATAGAGACGAGACGGAGTTGATTGGTTTTGTTAGCGCTCATGTTGATTGGCACGGCAGTAAACAATTCGCTCCAGTGTTTAAGTTGAAAGGACAATTGAGACTCGACGATATCGTTACACAAAACGACGCACAACGCACTTGGCTTTCAGTGGTTTGTTTTCGAAGCGGATGATGCTTGCGCAGTGTTTTGAAAAACAAAAGTTCCCTGTGGACACTATCTGTTGACGTTTCATATGAAATTTAAAAGTGGCCACAAACATTGGTGACGAAGTTAAATTTATTTTTTATAGCGTGCGAATAAAGTGTGGAAATCGACGTGTAACACGCCTAGTGCAAACTAACTATAAATAAATTCGATATCATATGAAAATCATATTCATATGATTTCGAATTATCACAAAAGCACATAATTATATCAAACTACTATCATACTTTTCAAAGGGGGAACGCTGCCATTAGCTTCAGAACCTTGCCTAAAGGCACTCCATTTAATGATATATTTTAGTTATGATATTATATTTTTTAAGATTTATAGTTTTAGGTTAATCTTAGGTTTTTTAAGGTTTTTTTTTTCTGTCCCTCGTTGAAGCCAATATGAATAAAAAATTTAACAACTCAATTATATCAACAAACAAGTTAGTTGAAGCAAATAAAATAAGCGTTTGCTTCAACATAAATATTTTGGGTAAGGTACGACGACTACCCGGACTACATAAATTCCCGTAGATATTATTCACGGTGAGTAGCCAGGTCATAAATCAGGACTCCTCAGCCGCTATCATGGGTCCATTAGAGGTCTCACCCGCGAAACGTTTTCTGGGGGTTAGGTTATACCTATATTTTTTGTTCTTTCTCTTAATTTTTTGGGGCACTAAAATCATTCTTAGTTTCTTAGTTGACTGCTAACTGTTTTTTAACTATTAAAATACAAGCGTAGCGTACTTAATAACATTTCAGTGCTTTTTGTTTTTTAAAATTGTAAAAATAAATAACCGTTCCTAGTTTATCGAATTAGACCACTAATTAAGAAATAGCTATCACACATACACACAAAAAGTAATATAATATTGCGCCATTTTGAAGCTATCGCTATAGATAGATAAAACCTCAAAATTGTATACTATTTTATGTATAAGTTATTATAGTTGACTGTATTTTTGTGTATATATTATAAACGCGAAAGTTTGTAAGTATGTATGGATGGATCGGTGTGACTCTTTCACGTTAAACTTACTGAATGGATTTTAATGAAACTTTACAATAATATAGCTTATACACCAAAATAACACATAAGCTATAATTTATAAAGATACTGTGTGAATTGTCCAAAATGTGACTATAAGTGTCAATTAAGTAGGATATGATAATTTTAAAGTCATAATGTTAGTTCTTTTCTACGCCACGCTAAATAGCTACTTGAAATAGTAATCCTGTGCGGACGAAGTCGCGGGCACCAGCTAGCTATTCATATATTCAATAAGACCTCAAACTTGTGGTAAACAATCAAGTTTTATTTCCATCCTCTATTAGGAAAAAGGCGGAGGACTTAGTATATGGCAGGCGCGGTTTTTTCACGCTTTTCTTGAATTAATGTTTGTTGGCTAATTTTGAAAAGGACTGGTGATGGTTGTGTTGTGGACATTATAGTTTTGGTGTCGTTTGTGTAGTGGTTAGTTTTTTGAATGGTTAACATGTATTAATTTGGGAAAGGTTTGAGGGAGCCGCGTTCGCTGAGTGTGAAGTTTTCCGCCATTTCTCCCTCACTTTTACATTGCTATAAACTTGACATTGGCTAATCTGTGCAAAGCCATAAAAAGAGAGAACTAATAATAAAAAAAAAATCCTCTATTGTGTACTCTTCACAAAGTTACACTTAAGTTTCACAGGTCCGGATGAGTTACCTCGGTTCCGAAATCGAATAAAACTATTGAATAGAATCAATGTTTTCCAAATAATTAAATAACCCCACTGTCAAAATTAATTGTGCGGTTGTGTGGAGTCAGTAGTTCTCCCAGGAAATGGTTTCCTTCCGCCAAATTTCCTATTGCGTGTTACCGAGTCAGGAGCCAATTGAATGGAATTTCAGTACATAAATTATAATGAAAGAAAGCTGCCTACGAACCTTTACATCGCGCTTTAGTACCATATAAGCGTAATGGGTTGTTTCACTTTCATCGTTTCCCGATTAGCTTACCCGAAGGGAAATCCGGCAAACAGATTTGAACATTAAAAAGTATCTCTTGGCTTTAGTTTTAAGTTGGCGAGTGTAGTTACCACCATCACTATATAAATAAAAAATGTGTTATATATGAACGATTCATAGATGCCTCTAATAGGTTTATATGAATAAAGCTATTTTTGATTTATCATTTCTATTTGCCAAACATGGCTAGTTACCACCCTACCGACAAAGACGTGTCGCCAAGCGATTTAGCGTTCCGGCACGATGTCGCGTAGAAACCAATTAGGAGTTTTACCATAGCATGTGCTTTTACCGCACTCCTAACAGGTTCGCCCGCTACCATCCAAGACTGCATCATCACTTACCAGATTAGATAGCCGTCAAGGGCTAACTTGTTTTGTATAAAAAAAAACACGTTGCAACCCGAAAAAGCTTAGACAATTGCTATTTTAGTTGACCGTACTTTCGTTGTCGATGAGTTTATGCGATGTTTAAAAAATTATATAATTTTTATCATGGTTTAGTATTATCATACCATAGTCTTACAATTGCCAAAATGAAATCAGGACAGTCTACAAGCAAATTCACCAAAATCGTTTTAAGCTTCGCATGCCTACCTACGTGTATATCAAAACATCAGCCAATTAAAATTTATAACCCTAACTTTTTCTTGAACCCAGAATAGACGCCAGCAAGTCGTAGGGGGATAAAAGATTAAATGCGTTATCCATCGGTTCTGATAATGATGATGATAAACCGCTTTGTATGTTACCAGGCTCTCATAACATTGAAACAGTCACCCACATGCTAGATTATAATTATTATTTGTATCAAATATGCACACTCGCTTCGACTTGAATAAATTTAAACGGCCCGAGAATTCCGGGGACTCATTACGCAGTATTTATGTGAGGAGATAAAAATATTAGGGACAAGCTTAATCGGGAACGGATGAACAGGGACACCCTTGAATTGTGTCCCTTTTCGAATTCTATTTTATCAAGTTTTAATTTAAATTTTGTATAATATATAACGTCCTCGAACATTTTCGCTACCTTTTATTTCGCATTTTTGATACCAATGAAGTGTATCTCTTAGATTTTATTTAAGCATAAATGAATGAACAAATGTTGCTTTTTAGCCGACATAACCTACAAAATTAACGAAAAGTTCGGATAGTCAATGTTAAGTAACAATCTAGTGTTAGTTGAAATGGATTTGAAATTAGGCCTTGAATGGGCATTTTATAAGGATTTAATTATTCTAGCGATGCTTGTGTACAGCATATTTCTACCACTCCATGATTTTCCCAAAGTCCTCCGGTACATGGGCGACAGACCCGAGGCCATAAAATCACAAAAAGTCGAAGCATTTTGCATTTTTACAAATGCCATGTATGCTATATATATAATGCTATGTAAAATATACCAATGTATAGTTTAAATTTTTCTCATGTCATATATGTATTGACAAGTAATTTTATGATTTAAAATACATATTGTACGGAAGTAGTGGCACACCGCCATCTCTCTTTAGTCTTACTCAAACTGTGCTAGGTGAAGGTCACCACATTGTGTAAATAAATGTTAATTTGGCTAACATATTATTCAATTCCTTTTTCGTTATATTCCCATACCTAATTTCCTATAGCACCCTAAATAAACCATCGGAAAAATTAACAAAGCTAGATATGATGTTAACAAATATGTCGACCAGCACTTGACGATACTATTTGAACTACGCCGGTGGGAACCGAACCATTACAAACAAGCGAGCTAAAAGGCTTTTTCACCACGCGATGTTATTCTACCAATTAACACCTATCGCAAGCTGCGACAAGCAACGGAACTTTGTTGCGAATTTAGTTGCGCAAAAATATAAAACCAATTCAAATATCATATTCACTCATTCATGATCAACACGGGTCTCCTATCTCAACATGAGAAGGGTTCTAGGCCATAGTCCACCACGCTGGCCATGTGCGGATTGGCAGACTTCACACGCCTTTGAGAACATTAGGGAGAACTCTCAGGCGTGCATGTTTCCTCACGATGTTTTCCTTCACCGTTGAAGCAAGTGATATTTTAATTGGTTAAAAAAGCACATAACTTCGAAAAGTTGTAGGTGCGTGCCCGGAATCGAACCCCGACCTCTGATTATGAGGCTGACGTCCTAACCACTAGGCTATCACAGCTTCAATAGCATATTAATTAGTGGGTTTTAATCATAATGCATTAGATTTTACGATCAGTATATATACTTGGTTTAGAGAAAAAAAATACTGTATTTTGCTTTCTAATACGTTCAGGTGATATCAAAAGTTGCAACAAAAGCCCAGAAAAAATCCCATTGTTATCGAGGGTATAATTTATTAGGGGCCCCGGCTCACGGGGACCTTTTTTTATATATCATCGCATTATCCCCACTTGGAGAGTTACAACTTCTTAAAGAAAATCACGGGAAATTAATTTAAGCATTTAAAACTGTCCCGGACACAGCCATGCTTTGTGCGCGTTTTGATAAATGTCATTTTTTTAAGAAATTAATGAGGTGTTTGTTTTTTTAACTGCGCTCTAAATATTAAATGGAAATATACTATTTGAAAGACTATAACTTGTCTGATAAGCAATAATAAATATTTGTAAGCTTGTATGTATGTTTATATTGCTCATATATCTAACAGTATGTAAAGTATATGTAATCTTCCTTATTTCTATTATTTAACTTATCATTATTACTACAACAAATTCTCCTTAACTATTGCACTATCACCCTATTCTTGTACATGGTTCCTTTCACAAAAGGTTGTCTGGAGGAGATCGAGCGATAAGACCGCCTTTGCGCGTTATGTTTGTTATCTATTTTTTGTTTTTATTTGTTTTAGCATCTAAGTTTTGTAATGTGCAATAAAGACTTTATCTATCTATCTATTTCATTACAACAACTACATAAAATAGGCAATGATGTCATACACATTGTCACATTATTAAGTGAGGGGGCGTTTCCTTGGGAAGTTTCAGCCAAGGCTAGTTCTACCCAGCTGGCATAGACCTACCGCAAAGCGATTTAGTGTTCCGATATTGCCGACTGTAAGCCGTTAAGAAGAACGGGTACAGCCTGAAATGCATTAGTGGTCCTCTAGGTTGCAGATTTAGATCGGTGTCGGTAATCACTTAACACCAGGTGACCCGTCTGCGTCGTAAAAAAAACTTTTCAGTACACTAACATGTACTACACAATAAAATACCAGGTATTGGATGTTTTTTCTTCTTATACTTTGTTAATAGTTTTAACTTCTAGAAGTAAAGTGTTTTCCTCAAGAAGTGAATAAAATAAGCTACTCACACAAAATAAGGCAGTTCTTTGCCCCAAACTATAAAAAATAAAGCCCTAATATCGTTAAATGTTCCATTGGGGAGTGACTGGACAAAGCGGAAAATTCACCGACCATCAGGGTTGGCAAACGGCAGACTTCGTGTTTTTTTTTAAGTTTTTTAAATACCTTGAGTATAACTAAACTAAACTAAATTGAAGACCTCCGTGGCGCAAAACGTTTGCTGTCACATTTTAAAATTGGAGGTCCTGGCTCGAGTCTGGTCTGGTGGGAGGCTATGGCCGTGGCTAGTTACCACCCTACCGATAAAGACGTATTGCTAAGCGATTTAGCGTTCCGGCATGATGTAGAGTAGAAACCAATTAGGAGTATGGGCTTACCATACCCCTAACAGGTTAGCCTGCTACTATCATAGACTACATCATCACTTAGCATCAGGTGAGATTGCCATCAAGGGCTAACTTGTAGTGGATAAAAAAAAAACTTTGGGTCAACATACACATACATAATTTAAAAATATTTTTTTACATTTAAAATTTTTATAATCATTAAAAAGTACTGCCCCATGCGTGAAAGCCAAAGCCTTGGGTTTGAAGCCCGGTTTGAGCCAGTCATATCAAAAAGATATCAGTACTCAAAAGCCCGGAGAAGGAAATGTAGCCATGCCTCGGAGAGCACATTAGGCCGTCGAAACCGTTGACTTTGGTGGTAAATGTTAATGGGTTGATAATGATGATGATATAATGAAAACAATTATATCACTGCTAAAAATTATTTTGCTAGTCACTATAAAGTAAAATATTATTAAAAATTGGGGAATATAATTTTTTTTTCTAACAATAAAGCTAACCATGTGAGTCTACATACAAGTTATCATTAAAATTTTACGAAATGATTGTTATATTTTGACTTGATCGCTGTTACACATAAAATACTGAAACAATTGAATTTCTCAATTGTTAGACAATCTATTTTTCAGTGTAATTTTATATTATTATTTTGAAAATAGGCTGCAAATTCCGTTTGTGTGTTAGTTTGGAATATTCTCAGTAACTTTAATTATACGTGAACCCTAGCCAATCCTGAGATCAATACGCACAATTTATATCGCAATAATCCGCATGGACATTACGTAGCGTTGCGATCGGATATTATCGGAGGCCCGCGCTAGTTTGAGGACAAAAAACGACCTCTCATTTATTCGGTCACTTCGCGGCGACAGGCCATCACCTCCCCTCTAAGGTCTCGCACTATTACTGGACTTTTTTAGACTGGTGATACGAATAAGGCTGCGCACATTATTAACTTTCACGGCAATGAGGATACGTTCCTAAACCTCTATTATGTTTTAGTTTTTTTATAGGTTTTAAATTACCGATAGTGAATAATACTAGTCTCTTTAAGCAGCCTTACTTGAAGTACCCAAGGTACTTATAAAGACAGCCTAAAAAATATTTTTGTCAATATTATCTTAACCTGGCGAGTTTGTAACCCGGGGCCTGTTTTTGCGTGACAAAAATAAAATAAAATTGGTAGATTCAAAGTTAGTTTACCTCCTGGAGACAAACTGGACTTTTTCATTCCAGAAAACAATTTTTCCCGTGGAATACTTATAATCCCGAAATAAACATATTTATACACAATAACAAATATATATTATTAATATATATTAAATTTATAATTTGTTAATATTAAACGTTCATGTTGTGCAGTCAATTTGAATGACAATGAGATATAGAACATGTGACTAAGTTAAGATTTAATTATAAGAATAGTAATTTGATATGATTGCCAAATAACAAAAAGCTAAAAAATATTTTTTAGAAATCGCCTTTGTTGGAAAATTTTTGCTTACTGAAAACATAATGAAAAGACTTTAAACAAATGAAAAATTAATTAGCGATTGAAAGATATCGATGACACTTATTAATAATCGTAAAAATTAAAAATTTATCGAAATCGAATGAGATTGGAAAAAAGTCGGACACTTGTTCAAATAGAGCAATGCTGCAAAAATTCGAATAAAATCCTTTTCTCCTTTTATTGACGGAGATCGCAAACATTGTAACCCTATTGTGATGTAATTGAAAAATCGGTGCCTCGAACTACATTCAGCGTTTCTATCCATTATTCAGTTGTCAATCAGGCGAAATTCTGAAAAACGAAGTGAAAAACATTCGCCTGTTGTTTCTCGACGATTCGGGGTATAAAATATTCAGCGACTTAATCGCCGCTGCGACCAACGACGACCGAGCGATGATAGTTGGTAATTTATTCCAGTAATTTCGGTAAATCGTTCGCGAAAGCGTTTTGTCATGTCACTCACTTATTTAGGTAACGCCTACGGTACCGATTCTTATTTACGTGCCTTGATTTCTGAATAGAAAGTATTCCCATAGCCTACAATGAATAGGTAACAAATTACCTTGAACATATAATGATATTAATGGTTTTGTAGAAGTATTACTTGAATTCTTATAAACTTTTTCGTATCGGACAACAAATCTGAATAACACACGCAGGCACGACCTAATTTTGACCTTACCCAACTATGTATCTCAACGCTTACGACGTTAAACCAATCAATCTATCTAATAAAACTTTATTAAAATTTCCCTTTATGTGGCACTCAAACGTCAATATTTTACAATGAATTATTATGATGATAACTACACTCGAAAACTTAAAAGTAAAGCTAAGTGGTTTTCAAACCCACCCTGTTCAAAGAAAAATCCCTAAACAAACTAAGCCGGGTATGTATTGCTTTTGTTATCACCATCTCACATCATCATCATCATGATCAACCCATTGCCGGCTCACTTCAGAGCATGGCCTATGTGCGGATTAGCAGATTTCAAACGCCTTTGAGAACACTATACATCGTTAAGGCAAGTGATATTTTAATTGCTCAAAAACTCATATACCTCCGAAAAATTAGAGGCCTGGAATCAAACCCTCGACCTCTGATTAGGGAAGGATGTCCACAGCTTCTGCTTAGCAGTTAACACGTGTGCTTACCATCTCACATTGTCACTTAAAGCAACCTTTTTAGCGGAATATTTCATACCTATCTAGCTATCATTAACATAATTCTTTACAATATAATAGGACTTTTCTTCAAGCTTACGTTTAATATAAACATCGATATTATTGAGAGATTTCGCAAAAGGTCCAATTATATAATCTGCGAATGAATTACTAATTTTGAACAGTCTGGTAGCGTGTAGGTAAACTCAGATGCCATATCCGCAAAGTTTGATTGCTAACTATATAGTTTAGTACACTAAGAAACCTCATCAAAAAAAATATCATGGTTTTTTGCTATATACGAGTACAGTATAAATATTTCTTACTTTACTTAAAACGTATAAAATTGTCTCTTTACTTTTATATTAACATATCACACAGAAATATTTTATTTATATTTTTTTGTAAAAAAAATGTTCACCAAAAAGTGATAAAAATATTTTTATTTAAAACAAATATTTGTTTATACTATCTCTAATTTTTACACCAAAAAAGGAATTCAGCGTACTGTACGTTCTAAGGATAAAAATAAGGAGAATAAAGGAGATTCTTCGATATTTTCGTTCAGCATATGCGGGTGCACCGTTCCTTGATCTCAGGGAGGGGTGGTTTCTGCGGACTCATCAAAACAATAAACAAAGTATCGGGGCCCTATTTTATCATGTTATTATGCACGCCGCCCTATGATTTACGCTGCATGCACGGTGAAATTGTTTACCTAAAAGAGTTGTATATATACTCGTATATATAACGTACTACCACATATTTACAAAAAAGGATAGTAATACAAATATTGCTGTATTTTAAATAAATCTATACGCTTTGAATATTGTCTAAAATTTCCTGGTCCTAAGGTATTTAGAAGCTAAAGCAAGTATATACCTTATTTTGGAAATGGCGACTAAAATCTATTCCAAACTAGCTATATATATTAATTTATAATACTGTAATATTGAACCATCCAGGATCTTTTTCCATCAGTTATTTGAGTTTGTAGTGGCTATTTCGAAATAAAGTATATAAATACTTCTAAATAACTGATATTCTAATATTGTATATACAATAGAATATACAGTATATCCAAAATTAATAGTTACTTCACTTTCACTTAATTATCTTTTTTTATCCGCTGGGAAATGCGTTTACGCATCACCTCCGGAAGCGGTATGTGGGACTCGCCAGCGGCCGGACTGGCGACCAGAATACCCACTAAAACCCAGTGATGCTCCTACGCGTCGCCTGGTGGCTGGGTCACGGGAACACCCGCGCACTCGACCGCAACCCAACCAGCGGCGTCAGCCGAGGCAGACCTTCCACCGGAGGCCTATGATCAAAGCCTCCTAACTCCATTCGAAGCGCGCCAGGAACATCGGGCGTGCCTTACGATTCTTAATTATCTTAAAACGAGTAAAAATCTAGTAATTAATCATTAAGTACTTGATTTTTACTATCTGTAAAAATAAAATAATGATATCATTATTACTCAATTATATTACCAGAAAATATATTTCTCCAACCAATCCAAATAGAATTATCACATCTCCAGGATATCCATAACTGAATTTAAATGTAAAAATTGTTTTCATCCGGCCTCGGCGCTAGGTGGCTGTACAATCATTAATCAGCCAATAAGATGCAGCGCCCGTTAAAAACACCGTCGGGAATCAAAATATAATAATTTGTCATAGTGTAGATATACCTCGTACAAACTAAATTTTGTAATTAAACATTCGTTTTTAAAATCTTCGTCTACTATTTCAAACATTTCACACGTAAAAAAAAATAGTCAAGCTCCTATCGTATTTTTTTTTTCGGATTATTATGTTTGTACTATTAGCTGTACAAACCCTATTGGTTGCCACAGCGTAACCGGGCTGTTTGGCGATCTTCGGAAAGAAGCTCTGCCAGAAGAAATTTTGAGCCCTAGGGCTCGAAGAAACTAAGGGAATGACTGCCTAAGGGCGCCTCCTTTGAGGCCCAACCTCGGCTTAGGCGACGTTTGGGATAACGGGGGGATCGGACGGTGAGTGGTAATCCTATCGTATTGTTGAGCGCTGTGAGTGCGGAATGTCCTGGAGTTGTCTCCCGGTACAGACCATCATTTACTATTTAGTTTTGACGACCTCAGTGGCGGATCGCGCGCGCTGTCGCATTATGAAGTTGGAGGTTCTGGTTTCTCGTTCTTCGATTACCTGCTCGAGTCGGGTTTGTTAAGAGGCTTCGGCAAAGACGTATCGCCAACCGATTTAGTGTTAAGTCGCGATGTCGCGTAAAAACCAATTAAGAGTATGGGCTTACCATAACCTAATAGGTTAGCCCACTACCATCTTAGACTGCGTCATCATTTACCATCAGGTGAGATTGCCGTCAAGGGCTAACTTGTAGTAGATAAAAAAACAAAAAATCTATTAAAAAAGCTAAATATCAACTTCAGGCAAGGTAAACAGTTTTGTAACTGGTATTTTAAAAAATCTTACCCTCCTAACGTCAATCTGATAAACCTATCGGTTACATGTATGAAATATTTGTTAAATTAATTCGTTGTTAAAATGTTAAATGAAGTTTTATTAATGGATGGAAACCATTATGCTGTGAAGCTAGAGAAATACTTGTTGTTATAAGTAATGCATTTGTTTTTGTTACTTCATTACCTTTATAGCTAAAAAAGGAACAGTTTTATAAGAATAACAAATTTGTATGTATGTCCATCTAAGATGAATATGCTATGATTCGTCAAAATGTGTCCATGGCAAATAAGAATTCACCTACGA
The DNA here is from genome assembly GCA_928268935.1 of Lasiommata megera. Lineage (NCBI taxonomy): Eukaryota > Metazoa > Arthropoda > Insecta > Lepidoptera > Nymphalidae > Lasiommata > Lasiommata megera. The sequence continues at coordinate 12,544,448 of OV743315.1, read as the reverse complement.
ATTTGGTATCTATTTATATTATTAAAAAGCCACTTGTGCTTTGTGTGTCCATCTAAGATGAATGTGCTATGATTTGTCAAAATGTGTCCATGAGAAATAAGAAGTCACCTACGAATTTGGTGTCTATTTACGTTAGTAAAAAGCCACTTGTACTGAGCGTCCAGAAGCAATATAATAACGTGTGAATATATCTTTTACGTATTAATGTTTTTAAATGAATAACCGTTCAAAAACCGGGTTTCTGCTGTTTTTACATTATGTATGGGGCTGGGATAATATGGTTAAGAAAAATAGAAAATATGATGGCTAGTCCATAACAAGATAGCCCAAATTTTTTGACATAATGATGATAAAAATATGACGTAGAGCTCCCCTCCGGATATCCGATGGATATTGTGTTATCCGGCGTCACAATAAGAAGCTCATGATAAATTTGTACCGGGAATGCTCCTTGATTGATAACTTAGAGGGCCTTGTGAAAACACGTGGTTCTCACAGGAAACCACAGACTTAAAAAAACAAACACGATTTTTTTTTACATTCGCCTTAATTTGAACTTTCTTTTTTCGAACTTACTTTAACTTTAATTGAAAATTGATTCGTCGGTATAACGAAAAAAAAATTGAGTTGTCAAACTTTGACGTTTTTTTCTTTATTCAAACTAACGTAACCGTAGGTGTAATTTACTTACCGTATACGTGACAACTTACTAGAAATACTACAGGCATAATTTGGGTAGTGGAGCGAATGTCTGAATTTTGAACATGCGGGATTTCAATATCGTTAAGACATACTATTAAAGCTCAACTAGGTATCCGTATCCAGAATTTGAAGAAATTGAAGCGGTGATAACCCGCCTCCTAATCAGAGGTTGGCTGTTCGGATCCGGGCACCTCTAACTTTTCGGAGTTATGTGCGTTTTTAAACAATTAAAATATCACTTGCTTCAACGGTGAAGAAAAACATCGCAAAGAGACCTTGCGCGCCTGAGAGTTATCCACAATGTTCTCAAAGGTGTGTGAAGTCTGCCAATCCGCACATAGCCAGCGTGGTGGACTATGGCCAAACCCTTCTCATATTGAGAGGGGGCCCGTGCTCTGTATTGAGCCGGCAATGTGTCGATTATGATGATGATGATGCATCGTACTGGGACATTTTTCTGTAAGGGTATTGAAGTGGACTTACTTGCCTATAAACCGATGCCTTTCTTTAAAATGGATGTTTTAATAATTAAAACACTTATCTTTAGATCATGAAAAATGAATTAACACCATTGAAACGGTCAAAATATAACTTTAAATTCGTAATAGTAAAATTTTAATTGAACACACATAGTTTTTTTTTAAGCTGTACGCAGGTTCTGCCTTAAGCCTTTTTTTTAGTCACTCCCCTCTACATTTCTGCTAATCAATCGTCTGAAAAGTTAGAGCGATCAATATGCGAATCGCCATATTTCGTTTAAGACGGCCAATTTCAGGCAAAGCTATTTCTGTAAAAATCCGCCTTACTCCAAACGGTGTACTAAAATTAGGTGTGTTATAATGATATTCTCTCTCACTCAAGAGTTTAGACCTTCGAAGGAGGTGCAATAGGCGTGACAAAAGATTACCACGCCCATCTTGTGGGCGTGTCGGTATGCGAAAAATAATATAATATAACCCCTACAATATTCACTGTTTCTAAGACCTTTTTACAGCATACTGCTTCTAATATATTCCTTTCGATGACAAAATCGATTCATTTACAGGCGAAGAAAGCTTTTTTTAAATATACTAATTATTAAATATACTTTTACGAGAATTTAAATATAGGTATACCATTTACCTGAGAGATAGCTACAGATTTTTGAGGATATGTGTGATGATGCTAGTAAAAGAAAAATGTATTACAAGGGATTGTCTTGTTCTCACAGATTATGCTTAATACAATTGAATTAAGATGGTAAAATTTTAATTCACAATATGATGTAACAAGAAAAACTGTACAACATTTGATTAAATAATAGAAAAAAAAATAGGAAGTGCCATAAAAATTCCTCGTAGCATATTTCAAAATGTAGCGAAGCTCTACGTGCTACGAGTAATATCTGAAATCTGAAATCGTAGGCGGGGCTTTTCTACGATAATATCCCGAAGTAACCCGAAAGCAAACGACGTCGCGAAACAGACAAAAACCAGTTACCAAAGACCTTTGAAACTAAATGTTTTTCCGTAAAAACTCCTACGTAGGTAGAGGCCTGGGGGAGCGGAGAAGGTCAAGTTAACTTGGTGCGCTCTACGAGAAAATGCATGGAAATCGAGGGATGAAAAGGAATTCGCCAGGATGTGTTACGTAACGTCAGTCCATTTTCTGCTGTGTAGGCGGTAGCACGCTTCGTCCGGTTTTCCGAGTACACAATAAACAACAATAACGTGTTGACGGTCGTAAACAACACAACTTTTCTGGACTTTGTCAACTTTACGATTGTTTGGTAAGTAGAAGTTTTTCTACCATATTAGTGTTAAAGTGCATAGCTATTGTGGTATATTAGTAACCCAATTAACACCGAATTATGTTAAAGTTAAAATAAAAAGTAAATTTAATTTAAATTATTATAATTTTTTTTCGTTTTTGGTATTAAAGATAATAAAAAATTTAAAAGTTTTTTTATGTCAAAACTTTGTATTGGACAGCCCATCATTATATGACGTGCCCAAGTTTTGAAGTATATCCTATTCAGTCAGTGCCTCCAGTGGGGCAGTTGTGGCTGTTTTTCTCTACAAATGTGACTTGATAAAAAAATTACAACATTGATTTGGTTCATATTTTCATAAGCAAATTTGTAATATAAATTACAATTACTTCTTTGAAAGCTACTTTAATTCAAACTAAGAAATTAACTACAAAAAATACTTTAATTTAAAGTAAACTTTTGCGTTGTAAATTCCATTCTTTCTAATTAAATTCACAACGTATTTCATAAACTAGTTAACTAAGTAGAGATAGTAATGTTGTCATAAATATTCCGTCAGTAAAACTTCAATTATGGAAACAAAGGTGGTACATGGAATATATTAAAAGAAATTTGTAACCTAACTTCAAAAAAAAATGTAGCTAATGAACTTCTTAATATGAGATCACCTATAGATTCACTTAACGTAGTAAATAACTATTTTACTAATGTTGGAAGTAATCTGGCAAAGGAAATTCTAAATAAGTTACGTAAAAGTGAAGACCAATTGACTAAATTAATTAAACCTAATATATGTCAACTACACTCTATGCCAATGTATCTTACTAATATAAATGAAATTAAAGGCATACTTGCTAAATTAAAAAGTAACAGTGCACCAGGACAGGACCAAATACCAGTAGACTTATTAAAAAAGAATCGAGAAATACTCTGTCTCCCGATTGAACATCTATGCAATCTTAGTCTAATGAGTGGTATATTCCCTGAAAGTTTTAAAGTTGCTATAGTCATTCCAATTTTCAAAAGCGGTGAAAAAGAGATCCCTTCAAATTACAGACCAATCTCATTGTTAAGTACGTTAAGCAAAATACTTGAAAAAGTTGTTAATACTCGCCTAATTAAATACTTAGAGAAGGAAAACCTGCTAGCGCATAACCAATTTGGCTTTCGTGTAGGAAGGTCCACTGAGGATGCTGTGATATCATTCACTAACTTATTATCAGGCTACATGGACCAGGGAAAGAAGTGTGTTGGAGTATTCCTGGACCTAAAAAAGGCCTTTGATACAATTTCGATTCCACTACTGATAGTGAAGCTGGAAGACTTAGGAATACGCGGAACGCCCCTTAATTGGTTTAAGGACTACCTAGAGAACAGGAGTCAAATTGTAAGGGTTGCCGGGGTCGGCAGCAAGAGTAACATTATCACACATGGTATACCTCAAGGCAGTACTCTTGGTCCGACCCTATTTTTAGCTTACATAAACAATTTGTGTATGCTCGAAATTATAAACGGCCACATATTTGCTTTTGCTGACGATACCGCCATCCTATTTCACGGTTCGACCTGGCAAGAGGTACAAAAAGCTGCAGAGCAAGGAATTAGAAAAATTTCTAGTAACTTAGAAGTAAACTTACTAACTGTAAATGCCATGAAAACAAAATTTGTTTGCTTTAATATAACTGAAGCATCGCAACCTCCGCAGGATTTTAAGCTAAAACTTCATACCTACCCCTGTAATACAATAGAAAATAAAAATACCTCGTGTACATGTGAAAGCCTAGAACAAACACATCAAATTAAATACCTTGGTATTATTATAGACAAAAATTTAAAATGGCTTCCACAAATTAAAACGGTTGCAAAGAGAGTGAGAAGTCTAATACCTTTGTTTAAATGCCTGCGGGACGTCGTGGACAAAAAACTACTCTTCAATGTTTATACAGCGCTCTGCCAATCCCTGCTCATTTACTGTATTGCAGCATGGGGTGGCGCAGCAGCTAGTCATATGATAGACGTGGAAAGAGCGCAGAGAGCCGTAATCAAAGTGATGCTGCACAAACCACGTAGGTATTCGTCAGAACAGCTGTATAAAGAATCTCAACTCTTGACCATACGCCAATTATTCATATTGCATGCTGTACTGCGCCACCATAGCTCTTGTCCCATATTACAGGAGACAAAGCATAGGCGTAAAATTTATAATGCTCTACCCTTCACAAAAACAACCTTTGCAAGAAGACAGTACTTTTACTTAGGTCCATACTTATATAGATACCTGGTCAAAAAAATTAAAATTAATCAATTGAATAGGTATGGATTAAAAAAAAGTATTAAAAATTTTTTTACTAACTATAATTACGAAAATACGGAAAAAATTATGGATACTTACATAGTTCAAAACATTCTATGAGTTTCAAAGTGATAGACGGCACACACATACGCACACTCACATATACACACACACACACACGCGCACACACACACACACACACACACACACACACACACACACACACACACACACACACATAATTTAAACACAAGATATATTAAGCATGCAATATTTTCAAAATTCTTCTTGTTTTTGTTTTTGTTTTTTTTTTTTTAACTAAATTAAACTTTAAATCAAACTAAACTCAACACATACTGAAATATTTTTAATTGTTAAAGTGCTCTAGTTATGTAACTTTTAACTTATTCAATGTTTGGGAAGGCACTGGCCCCTAAGATACGGGTTTTCCTAGTTTAGGGGTCAGGATTCCATTGTATTGTGCAGTACTGAGTTTTATAAATAAAGATTATTATTATTATATATTATATTATTAATTAAATTATATCTATTGTTTTGATATTTTCATGATTGAAAATGTTTTTTTTTGTTTTGTAACGGTTAAAGTTTTACATCGTGCAATTAAAATTAAGCAATTAAAAATAATCTAATATAATAATCTAATAATAACCATGTGATGAAATTGCAAATAAATCTTCTATTTTTATTTAAATTCCATTTTTTTTTGTAATATTAGCCAATCCGTCCGGCGCGGTTACTGTCTATTCAATTTCTAGTCTTATCTAATAGATAATACTAGAAAATTTTAGACTTATCTCGTGGCAAGCATGCTAGCCGTAATTGAACTAAAATTTATTTTAATTGAAAAAGACAAAACTTCCTATATAATTTTGGTATACTCGTATATCTTAAAAATATTTTTGGAGTTATGAAACAGAATTAAGCTTCAAAGTTAACAGTTATATTCATATAGACCTGTGTGATATATACAATGAAGTTTAATTTTTTTTTTACTTCAGACCACTCTTAAAGAAAAAAGTGCGAACAAAATAACTTTTTGCCATCTGTTAGGAAGTACAAACTTGTAATTTTATTGAAAACTTAGGATAATATAAATATTACAAAATAAATATAAATAATTCACTTGAAATATGAACTAGACTAATTAATGAATTCATAAATTGGTACCTCAAAAGTCAGCTCCTATCCTGATGAGTCAGATGATCTTTGCGCAAAAAAATGGCCAGCCTCTAACAGACACCAGATGCGGAAATCACCCGAAGTGCAATGTCTCGTTAATTTGTATTGTATAAATATTATAATAAGTTGTTGCAAAATAATATAAATCTAAAGGACATAAGTAGTTGCTCTAACATTATCGAATAAAAATATATCGAATACGCCCCTACCTTTTTTGCAGTTGCAATCGTGCGAATTCTTTAACTTTTATCATAACAGGTTTGAAATCAACTAAAGAATAAAGAAATTAAGTCTTGCTTATATGTCTATTGTCTTTAGTCGTTTCACTACCAAAAATCTAAATAGGTACGTGTTGTTTTGGTTGCATATCACAATGCACCCCTGTTTAGTCCCCCTTGTTTACTGTGTTGCCCTCTGCGTTGCAATGTGATGGAGAACAAACACCGCGTTTCCCTAAATTAAATACTGAAAGTTTTGTTTTTATTTACATTATACAAATGAAGCGCACTATGATTTGACTGGCCATTTTTAAATTTTTTCATCATCATCATGATCAACCCATTACAGGCTCACTGCAGAGCACGGGTCTCCTCTCAATATGAGAAGGGTTTAGCCATAGTCCACCACGCTTGGCAGACTTCACACGCCTTTGAGAACATTATGGAGTGCAGGTTTCCTCACGATGTTTTCCTTCACCGTTGAAGCAAGTGATATTTTAATTGTTTAAAAACGCACATAACTCCGAGAAGTTAGAGGAGCATGCCCGGATTCGAACCGCCAACTTCTAATTAGGAGGCTGACGCTCTAACCACTAGGCTATCACCGCTTCCAATTAATGTTTTACTTAAATTCATTTATTTTTCTATATATGAAATTTTATTATATTTTCTATAGCTGGCGTTATTTTGTAAAATTCCACTATATAAAAACTCGATCCGATATAATTAGCAATGACTAAAAAAATCTCTGCGATGTAATTTATGACTACAGGATATGTTGAATTTATAATGCACAATCGTCAGAATTGTGCGTTGCAAATTTCTTCAAAGAATTGGCTATTCTCCGCGGTTTCACTTACTTTAATTGACTGTCGTAAATGAGTGTTATTAAGTATTATATGAGGCGAGTAGCTTATACAACATAGGCGTAACCCTCCACAGTGCGCTACAAAGACACGCTATGTTACATGATATAATATATAGCTTTTAATAATATAACAAGACGAGAAAATAATGGCGGCGTAACTATCCTTAATGTGGCAATTTAAATTGTATGCCTGATTCTTTTTTAAAATGAAAGGTATCTCTTAATTTATTTCGTATTATATAATATATATATCGTATAACATAAAAAAGAGGAGAATGTGACAATTTAAATTGTATGACGTATTTTTTTTTTTAAACGAAAGATATCTCCTAGTTTATGAATTCCGCGTCTCGTTGTTGAATTGCAATTTTTTTTTTGTGTTGAAGTTCATGAGTTACTCACGCAGTGAGCAGAGTATCGAATCGAGTTTTTCTATCGTGTGAAAGTTAACTTCAATTTGAATGAAATCGAAAGAGCGTCTGAGGTATTTCTGTAATATATTTCGCTTTTGCGATTCTAAACGGTACACGCGTAGTGAGTGTAGGCAAATGAGTATTGGCAGCTAGCCTAAACGCGGCCTACTGCCTTCTAACTTGAGACAACTTGGCATATAATATGGGCGGCTACAAAGTTAAAAAGAAGAATAGCCATTTGATCTGCTTACACGCAGCTGACCGGTTTAATGTGTATGAGAGCTTAGCTTCTTCATCAGTTGCATTTGAAAATTTTTATTGGAATGTTAAAAACCTTCTATATCCAATATTCAAAAATGTTTTATTCATGTAAACCTAATACGGGGCTATGAATCTAGGAATCTATGATGTGTTTACAAAATATAATTTTCATTGTTTAAATTCTTAATATACTCGTATATATATATCGACATTCGTTAATTTAAAATTAAAGCTACCAGCTTTCATTTTTTTTTTTTTGGAATCACAATCCTTTTGGATTATCACAAAGTATTTAATTAATTATAATTAGCTATGTAGTTATAGCAATTCACACCCATGTTTTTTATCGGTTATGGGTGAATACGTTTTATAAACTTGAACTTATTGAAATATATCCAAGATATCAGTCGTTAATTTGTTACAAAATAAAACAACCTTTGAGTGCGTTACTAGTTTTGTCTACTAAATTACATTACAAGTTTTATTTTTATTTCTGATGTTATGTGCGTAAAGGGCTTGTTTTTATAAGATTCTATAATATTATTATGGATTTACTATGGACCATTTAATTTTCATATTATGTATTGGTTATGTAATTTATTAATTATTGTTTCTCATGTGCCGAAATGTAAATGTAATACGTATCGGAAAGAGTAATAAATATCATTAACTTAAAATATAAGAGCTAAGTATGGCTAGTTACCACCCTACCGACAAAGATGCCAAGCGATTTAGCGTGCCGGCACGATGTCGCGTAGAAACCAATTAGGAGAGTGGTTTACCAAACACCTAATAGGTTAGCCCGCTACCATCCTAGACAGCATCATCACTTACGGCTTTTTAGGCTTTTGTAGTGTATAAAAAAATGTTATTAATAAAATACCATGGTGAGGGTGACATGGCATTACAAAACATATGACCACTAATTTTACTATGTTAGGTGTTAAATCGATGATAAAACACAGCTGTTATTGTTAGCAACTAAGTGTTTTATGTTTTGCAAAATTCAGTGGCATCGAGGCATATTCAATTGCGTTGGTGTGGAGTGGTCCAGACTCGAGCCAGGAATCGAACTCAGGACCTCCAACTTTATAATGGGTCAGCGCACTCACTGCGCCACGGAGATCGTCAAATATAGTGATATTCCAATTTTTTTAAATCAAATATAATCAAATTCGTTTATTGCAGCAAAGTTGTAAATTGATATGAAGATCTTAGTAAGCATATTTTGATGATTTTAACTTTATCGCTAATAATGTATGGTTTATCGCTCTAATATAATTTATTTTATTGGAACGAAAATGAAAATGAAAGAGTTTTTATTCTACTATGGATCAATCACACCAAAAGATCCTTTAACATTCTCAGAGTACAGTATAACAATGCCCTTCGCATTTTATTAAAAATGCCGAGGTATTGCAGCGCGTCGAGCATGTTCGCCGACGCTGGTGTCCCTGACTTTTACGCCATAGTTAGGAACAGAATTGCAGGTTTCTGGCAAAGCGTCCGCAATTCAAAAAACAAGCTAATCAAAGTCGTCGCTCAGGTATCCCCTGACAATGTGTTTTATATGCACTGGCTCAGGGTACACCAGACCCCTAACGTAAGATAAGCCAGGAATTATTTTTAAATTTTTTTATATCTGTTAAGTTCATTTTTATTAACTCTACTTTTAATATTTTTTATTTATTTTTTTCTAAATTTAAATTATAAGGTTTGTATATGGGTCCCTGACCTGCAATAAAAAGATTTTATTATTATTATTTTTTTATTTATTGTTATCAAAGAAAATACAAGATTACATAAAACATAAATTTGTCCCCTTATTTTTTTTATTTGCACAGCTCCGGACTAGCTGAGACTGTATCTCGTAAAATAGGGATAACCTCCTCGGTGACATAGCCTTTTAACTAATAGGAAATGCCTGTTTGCCAAACTACTTATGTATTTATTTGTATAAGTAGGTATGTGGGTGTGTATGTGTGAAGCGGTGATAGCCTAGTGGTTAGGACGTCCGCCTCCTGATCAAAGGTTGTGGGTTCGATTCTGGGCACGCACCTTAACTTTTCCGACTTTGTGCGTTTTTAAACAATTAAAATATCACTTGCTTGAACGGTGAAGGAAAACATCGTGAGGAAACCTGCATGCCTGAGAGTTCTCCGTAATGTACTCAAAGGAGTGTGAAGTCTGCCAATCCGCACATGGCCAGCGTAGTGGACCAGCCTTAGTAGCCAAACCCTTCTCATATTGAGATGAGACCCGTGTTCTGTATTAAGCCGGCAATGGGTTGATCATGATGATCATGTTTGTGTGGGTGTGTTAGTGCTTTTAAAAACACTCTAACAAGTGATACTTCACTCGTACAATCGCTTTTCTCGTTGTGGTAGTAAAATATTGTGGCCCACGAATGAAACATAAAATATTCATTATAACACGGGGCTAATTAAAGAAAAGCTGATCTGAATATTTGATTACTTCAGCCAGAGGGTAATAAGCTAACCGCGGCTTGGCTCGGATTAATAATTCACGGATTGAACAATTGAATCTGCTCGCGATACCTGTATTAAATATGCAAATTAGTTATTTATTCAAGTCGCGCCACTTTCTGAGAGGGGAGTTTATGAAAACTTGGCGCTAATTTGCGCGACGCAAATCTCCTGTCATGTTTGTGATGGGCAAATGTCGCGGATTCGCTGATATCGTGTTATATCGCCTTGGCATCAACTTGTTTAATGAATTATCTATTAGTTATATTATAATATAACTAATAGAGAATATTAAAATATAACTAATAGATAGATATGCATCCATATTTTTTTAACGTTTATAATGAAGCGTAGAAACCAATTAGAGGTTGAGGTCTGTCTGTCCTTACAGGGTAAGCTATATATACCCATATGGCAGCGGTCAATAAGCAAGTTGCTTGGCAAATTTTTTTTTTTTTTAATTAAGTAATGAAGACATGGGTTACGTAATTTCATTTAATTTTATTTGATAAGGAGAAAGATTAGTATATTTTAAGCATTATGTAGAAATAACATTAATATCGTGCAGGTAGTTCAATAACAAATTAGTCTCGAGCCAGCAAGTGTCGTTTTATTACTCTGTACACATGAAGCAAAAGATAGTGGAATTGGAAAAGCCATCCAAATATTGACGTCCTGCAGCGGACGTCATCCTTTTGAGATGATCATGATGACGATATTTGAATAATTATCTTCACATTTATTCACTTTCTTGAAGAGGAGTATTAATAATACGTAATTAAAATAATATAATTTATATAAGACATAGTCCATCTTACAAATACCTAAAATATACTAAATTTGAAAAAAAAATTAACAATACAACAGGTGTGTCACTAATTTGAATTAAACTTAACTTAACTTAACACAATATTTTTCACATTCTTTTCTTTCTAATATCTACCTGATGGATACGGACCTTATTAAAAAAATACTAAGTTACTTTTATATTCGCGCTAGTGTTTTAGAATTTAAAATGTAGACCTTAACATAATTATATACAATTAAGTTTTATTTTTTATACATATTTTCATTTTTTATGGTAGAAAACAAGATACTTGCACAAAACCTGAACTTCTTCTGTTCCAAGTTGTATTGCAGCAAGCATTTTGGTCGAAAATTGTCGTTTTAAAGCAACAAAAAATTACAGAAGAAATAACCAAAGCCAATTTACGTAGGTACAATAATTTGGGCCGAAGCTAATCAAAATTATTAATTGGAGAATATTAAACAATAGCAAGATATCCCTGCCCCCGGGGAGACGTTTAATTTAGATTATTTATAATTTCGCGGCGAGTGGGCGCGGGCCAAGACATCTACGAGCTAATTTCCAAAATAAATATTGGTTCAATCAAACTCCTCGGCTGCGTATTCGAGTCATTCGAGTCTGCGGCTATGTTGTTACAACAACATCGTCGTATTTAACATTCATTGGATTGAATATTGTTGTTTTAGGTTCTAATGTTGTGAATGATGACCGATATCCAAAAGCGGTGATAGCCTAGTGGTTAGGGCGTCAGCCTCCTAATCAGAGGTCGGCGGTTCGGCACGCACCTCTAACTTTTCAGGGTTATGTGCGTTTTTGAAAATTAAAATATCACTTGCTTCAACGGTGAAGGAAAACATCGTGAAGAAACCTGCACGCCTAGAGTTCTCCATAATGTACTCAAAGGAGTGTAAAGTCTGCCAATCCGCACATGGCCAGCGTGGTGGACTATGGCCAAACCCTTCTCATATTGAGAGGAGACCCGCGCTCTGTAGTGAGCCAGAAATGGGTTGATCACGATGATGATGGATTGGATATTGTTGTTTTAGGTTCTAATGTTGTGAATTATAACCGATATCCAAAAGCCCGTACTAAGTGTGTCCCACAGCTAATATGTTTGTCTTTTCAATAAAGGATTAGCGGCATTGATTTTTAATATTGAGATGGTTCAGGTATTGACACACTGTATTTAAATAATTAAATTATATACTCACGCGTAGGTACGTATATAATTTTACGAAACAGTGAAAGCCTAGTGCTTAGGACGTCCCCCTCCTCATCAGAGATCGTGGGTTAGAACCCGGGCACGCACTTCTAACTTTTCGGAGTTATGTGTGTATTTAAGCAATTAAAATATCACTCTTCAATGTTCTCAAAGGCGTGTGAAGTCTGCCAATCTGCATATGACCAGCGTGGTGGACTATGGCCAAACCTTTCTCATATTGACAGGAGACCCTGCTAACCATTTCTTCCGAACAACCATAAGCAAGTCTAATTAGTTATTTAAAATGCTTTAAACTGAATTTAATTGATAAGTCTACAAATTATAGGGCTTTCCTTTTCCTGATAATATTACTTCGTCTAAAGACTTGTTTAAACCAGAATCGGTGCGATGTCAAATAAAACTCCATTTAAGTTGAACCTTTGCTGATCATGTAAATTTACAGGCAAGCATAGGATAGGCATAAACATAGAAGCGGTGATAGCCTAGTGTTTAGGGCGTCAGCCTCCTAATCGGAGGTCGGCGGTTCGAATCCGGGCACGCACTTTCGGAATTATGTGCGATTTTAAAAATTTAAAATATCACTTGCTTCAGCGGTGAAGGAAAACATCGTGAGGAAACCTGCACGCCTAGAGTTCTCCATAATGTTCTCAAAGGCAAGTCTGCCAATCCGCACATGGCCAGCGTCGTGGACTATGGCCAAACCCTTTTTGTAGTGAGCCGGTAATGGGTTGATCATGATGATGATGATAGGATAGGCAGGATAGGCAGATACCTCTTAAATAAGATAGGACCTATGGGGGAGTGCTAAATAATAATTTATACTGAAGGCGGTTGAGACATTTCCGTGGAACTCGAAGGAGATATTGTTTTCAATAAATTAAGCGGACAACGCTGCGCAAACAGCCGCCGGACTCCGTCAACACAATTATTATACTCGAACAGCCACCCCTGTTTATACACATGTACTAAATAAATTAGCTGGACTTATACTTACTCACTCACTGTAAGGCATACTTGTAGAGTCAGTTTATTTTCCCCTTTGAAAGGCTTTGACTGCAATCTCACCTGGTTGTAAATCATTATTTACAGTCTATGCAAGCGAGCTTACCTTGTAAGGATATGACAGTCATAAACAGTTTTTGACGACCTCCGTGGCGCAGCGCGTGCGCTGTTGCATTTTAAAGTTGGAGGTCCTGGTTTCGATTCCCGGCTCGAGTCTGGTCTGGTGGGAGGCTTCGGCCGTGGCTAGTTACCACCCTACCGACAAAGACGTGTCGCCAAGCGATTTAGCGTTCCAGCACGATGTCGTGTAGAAACCAATTAGGAATATAAGTTTACCATACCCCTAACAAGTTAGCCCGCTGCCATCTTAGACCGCATCATCACTTACCATCAGGTGAGATGCAGTCAAGGGCTAACGTGTGGTGAATAAAAAAAAAAGTCATAATAAACCTCAACCTTTAATCGGTTCCTACGCGTCATTATAAACGTAAAAAAATATGGACACATCCTTTCTGGTTGGATAGTTTCTTTGCTCGGCCAAAGCCTTCTTCCAGACAAACATTTACCTAGGGTTCATCTAGATTCCTCTGGCTGCGTTGTGTGTGAACATTCATCGCTAGGTTTTAGTGGGTATTCTGATGGCCAGTTTGGCCGCCGGCGAGCCCCACATTCCCCGCCGGAAGCGGCCCAGTTCTGCCTGAGCCGCTTCCGGAGGGGATGCGTAAATGCATTTCCCAGCGTTTAAAAAAAGGGTTCATCTATCTGTTAATGAAAGAGTACTAATATTATCAACGACGTCAAATTACCTTAGTTTATAATTCGAAAAACAACTCTGTATGTCAGTAGATCAATTTTGAAAATTGTTCGATGTTTATTTTACTGTACTGTGTATGTACTGTATGTACAATCCACACAACACATCTCTCATGCTACGCACTTGATTAAAATATAGTAAGTTTATTTAAGATAGGTATATATTATGTGTTATTATTTATGCATTTCTTTTAAAGTTTTACCATCTACCAAGCATCGCAAAATGCTATACATTTTGCGCCTTTGGTTGACTGGAAGAAGTCACTAGAATTTGGCGGTCTTATCTACTCTACTCTCTATCTAGCCGCTCTATTCTATTTGAACTTGTGTTATCATTACTTCATATTATGTCTTATCTTACCTTAATATATGCAAAACTAGTTTGTACTATGGAAGGTGGTAACCAAGCCGATAGTTAACGGCAAGCAGTCATCATAATGAGAATGAAACACTTTTGTTATCTATTATCATTACTTGTCCTGAGATCAATTCTTCTAGACAAATAACTGTGCAAAGCTTTCATACTAAATATCGCGTGAAACCATAACATCAGCTGTATCCAAAGTTCTTTATAGACCTTTTTAACTCACTCTACACTACACGTGAACGTGTGTTCACGTGTAGATTCACACATACACGGGCATGTTTGATGTCTAGCAATTACAAATAAAGAATATGATTTCAATTTTTTCAGATTTACATAAAAGTGTAATTTTTAATTAAGCAGGTGTATCATTTACACTCTAGATCGAGTATGGGTGATACTTTATATATTCAGACCATGACTATATAAAGACCGTCTGTAAAGGAGATACGATATCATCTTGTCTTCTTTAAAGATGGTCTTGTAATTAACAGGCAGACTGGTTATTTATACATTAATGTAAAAATATTCAGCTTTAATAACAGCATCTAAGCAACCTTCCAGTCACTTTTTTTTTTATACACCACAAGTTAGCCCTGGACAGCATCTCACCTGATGGTAAGTGATGATGCGGTCTAAGATAGTAACGGGCTAACCTGTTAGGAGTATGGTAAACCCTTATTGGTTTCTACACGACATCGTGCCGGAACGCTAAATCGCTTGGCGAAACGTCTTTGTCAGTGTCACTTATAAAATGTGTAAGCGCTCCTTCGCAATGACTGACATGACATGAAAACACTTATTTTTAAGAATTTCGTTTGTTAAGAAACAGTTTAATTTCCTATTATCCGCGATAACAATGAAAATCCATCAGGTACCTCTATGTATATTTTTTAAAACACACGACTGCATTTTCTTTCATCAATTTTGCAGTTTCAAGGTATAAGAATATTATGTTTTTTTCTTACTTTAAAAAAACTTTCCTTTTACTTCTAACTTTTCGGAGTTATGTGTGTATTTAAGCAATTAAAATATCACTCTTCAATGTTCTCAAAGGCGTGTGAAGTCTGCCAATCTGCATATGACCAGCGTGGTGGACTATGGCCAAACCTTTCTCATATTGACAGGAGACCCTGCTAACCATTTCTTCCGAACAACCATAAGCAAGTCTAATTAGTTATTTAAAATGCTTTAAACTGAATTTAATTGATAAGTCTACAAATTATAGGGCTTTCCTTTTCCTGATAATATTACTTCGTCTAAAGACTTGTTTAAACCAGAATCGGTGCGATGTCAAATAAAACTCCATTTAAGTTGAACCTTTGCTGATCATGTAAATTTACAGGCAAGCATAGGATAGGCATAAACATAGAAGCGGTGATAGCCTAGTGTTTAGGGCGTCAGCCTCCTAATCGGAGGTCGGCGGTTCGAATCCGGGCACGCACTTTCGGAATTATGTGCGATTTTAAAAATTTAAAATATCACTTGCTTCAGCGGTGAAGGAAAACATCGTGAGGAAACCTGCACGCCTAGAGTTCTCCATAATGTTCTCAAAGGCAAGTCTGCCAATCCGCACATGGCCAGCGTCGTGGACTATGGCCAAACCCTTTTTGTAGTGAGCCGGTAATGGGTTGATCATGATGATGATGATAGGATAGGCAGGATAGGCAGATACCTCTAAAATAAGATAGGACCTATGGGGGAGTGCTAAATAATAATTTATACTGAAGGCGGTTGAGACATTTCCGTGGAACTCGAAGGAGATATTGTTTTCAATAAATTAAGCGGACAACGCTGCGCAAACAGCCGCCGGACTCCGTCAACACAATTATTATACTCGAACAGCCACCCCTGTTTATACACATGTACTAAATAAATTAGCTGGACTTATACTTACTCACTCACTGTAAGGCATACTTGTAGAGTCAGTTTATTTTCCCCTTTGAAAGGCTTTGACTGCAATCTCACCTGGTTGTAAATCATTATTTACAGTCTATGCAAGCGAGCTTACCTTGTAAGGATATGACAGTCATAAACAGTTTTTGACGACCTCCGTGGCGCAGCGCGTGCGCTGTTGCATTTTAAAGTTGGAGGTCCTGGTTTCGATTCCCGGCTCGAGTCTGGTCTGGTGGGAGGCTTCGGCCGTGGCTAGTTACCACCCTACCGACAAAGACGTGTCGCCAAGCGATTTAGCGTTCCAGCACGATGTCGTGTAGAAACCAATTAGGAATATAAGTTTACCATACCCCTAACAAGTTAGCCCGCTGCCATCTTAGACCGCATCATCACTTACCATCAGGTGAGATGCAGTCAAGGGCTAACGTGTGGTGAATAAAAAAAAAAGTCATAATAAACCTCAACCTTTAATCGGTTCCTACGCGTCATTATAAACGTAAAAAAATATGGACACATCCTTTCTGGTTGGATAGTTTCTTTGCTCGGCCAAAGCCTTCTTCCAGACAAACATTTACCTAGGGTTCATCTAGATTCCTCTGGCTGCGTTGTGTGTGAACATTCATCGCTAGGTTTTAGTGGGTATTCTGATGGCCAGTTTGGCCGCCGGCGAGCCCCACATTCCCCGCCGGAAGCGGCCCAGTTCTGCCTGAGCCGCTTCCGGAGGGGATGCGTAAATGCATTTCCCAGCGTTTAAAAAAAGGGTTCATCTATCTGTTAATGAAAGAGTACTAATATTATCAACGACGTCAAATTACCTTAGTTTATAATTCGAAAAACAACTCTGTATGTCAGTAGATCAATTTTGAAAATTGTTCGATGTTTATTTTACTGTACTGTGTATGTACTGTATGTACAATCCACACAACACATCTCTCATGCTACGCACTTGATTAAAATATAGTAAGTTTATTTAAGATAGGTATATATTATGTGTTATTATTTATGCATTTCTTTTAAAGTTTTACCATCTACCAAGCATCGCAAAATGCTATACATTTTGCGCCTTTGGTTGACTGGAAGAAGTCACTAGAATTTGGCGGTCTTATCTACTCTACTCTCTATCTAGCCGCTCTATTCTATTTGAACTTGTGTTATCATTACTTCATATTATGTCTTATCTTACCTTAATATATGCAAAACTAGTTTGTACTATGGAAGGTGGTAACCAAGCCGATAGTTAACGGCAAGCAGTCATCATAATGAGAATGAAACACTTTTGTTATCTATTATCATTACTTGTCCTGAGATCAATTCTTCTAGACAAATAACTGTGCAAAGCTTTCATACTAAATATCGCGTGAAACCATAACATCAGCTGTATCCAAAGTTCTTTATAGACCTTTTTAACTCACTCTACACTACACGTGAACGTGTGTTCACGTGTAGATTCACACATACACGGGCATGTTTGATGTCTAGCAATTACAAATAAAGAATATGATTTCAATTTTTTCAGATTTACATAAAAGTGTAATTTTTAATTAAGCAGGTGTATCATTTACACTCTAGATCGAGTATGGGTGATACTTTATATATTCAGACCATGACTATATAAAGACCGTCTGTAAAGGAGATACGATATCATCTTGTCTTCTTTAAAGATGGTCTTGTAATTAACAGGCAGACTGGTTATTTATACATTAATGTAAAAATATTCAGCTTTAATAACAGCATCTAAGCAACCTTCCAGTCACTTTTTTTTTTATACACCACAAGTTAGCCCTGGACAGCATCTCACCTGATGGTAAGTGATGATGCGGTCTAAGATAGTAACGGGCTAACCTGTTAGGAGTATGGTAAACCCTTATTGGTTTCTACACGACATCGTGCCGGAACGCTAAATCGCTTGGCGAAACGTCTTTGTCAGTGTCACTTATAAAATGTGTAAGCGCTCCTTCGCAATGACTGACATGACATGAAAACACTTATTTTTAAGAATTTCGTTTGTTAAGAAACAGTTTAATTTCCTATTATCCGCGATAACAATGAAAATCCATCAGGTACCTCTATGTATATTTTTTAAAACACACGACTGCATTTTCTTTCATCAATTTTGCAGTTTCAAGGTATAAGAATATTATGTTTTTTTCTTACTTTAAAAAAACTTTCCTTTTAACGTCATATCGGTATATCGGCATATTATCCGTAATATCGGAATTCTTTTGCTTTTATCCAATAAATAAATATTACTATATTGTTTCAGATTATTGATACAAAAATGAGTACACGGCCCTCCGCGACCGGCACTCGGGCCAAGAAGCAAAACCATGCGAACATTCCATGCCCCATCGAAGACTGCGCACGCTTCACGTACGGCAAGCTACCTGATCACTTGACCAAGATCCACGGCCTCACTGGAGCAGAGAGGGACGCACTCAACGAGCAGCAGAGAAAAAGGTTTTTCAACGGAGAACTGTGCCAAGTCCGATTTTTAAAAGAAACTGCAATTCGGGACCTGTGGGGCGCCGATTACGATGATCCAAGAATTCGCGCAAAAATACACCAGAGCTACGGCTTGGTGAAAATCAGGATAATTCCACTGGCAGCTTCCCAACGCGCTCGTCCACTCACAGAACAAGATGCGAACGTTTTGACAGCGTACAACGCAAGAACAGCTCCTCGGCCTGCACGTGTTCAAAGATCTAGAGCACGGCCAAGACCGTATTCTATACCTGAAGCTAGCCCAGTCACCAGGCGGATATCTAGCGAGTCGAGTGAAGAAGAAAACCCGCACAACTCCCTCCCGCCATCACCTCCACCATCTTCACCCTCTTTACCTCCGTCTCCATCACCATACGAACTCCAGCCAGCGGAAACCCGCTTACGAGATATATTCGATTCGAAAATCGACGCAGGATACAAAGCGGTTATCGATGACATGAAAAAATCGATGACAATGGGCCGGACTCTCGGAAACCGGAAACGCAAAGCCTATCGAACATACCGACGATATGCGAAACGATTGATCGCTTATTTGCATCGACAACATTCACCGTTGGCTTATGATGTCGACGTATTGCTTTGCGGTGAGACGCAAGTTTGCGCGTTCTTGGAAAGAATTAGCGGTGAACACAAAACGAAAACCTTGCGGAACTACATAGTTGCTGCAATCAAATTGCTTGATTCCCGACTTTTTGCCATCGAAACAGATCCTTCTAGCAAAGAAAAAGTCGCATCTATGACTCGGGTGTACGATGTCCTGCACGCTCGACTAAATGCTTGCGACCGGTTGCTTGCCCAAAAAGAATCTGCCTCTAACAAGGAAATTACTTCCTTTGACAGCGATGTTATGGAACAAAGTTTCAACGGAAGCTATGAAGACCTTGTGTAAATAAGTGATATAATGATAACATTGCGAATTTCTATCGTGTTTTACCGTCGAACAGTATTAAAAATACAATGTAATTTTCATTCAATATGATTCATTCTAGTCGAGGTTCTTTTATTAGATTTCTAAATAGGTAAATTTTAAAAACACTTTCAGTGCTCGGAGAAATGCCAATAGCTTTAGAAATTAAACATTTTTGCCAATTATAATATTTATATATAAATATTTTATTTTATCTTCTAGTGTTTTTGTAAATTATACACTTATATTTCCTTAATAAGCTCGATCTTATATCTCGTTTTATAATGATATCTCGAATTTAGTGGGAACAGAAATACAAAAAACTTAAATATGCGCATATTTAAGTTGTCCACACAATTAGATGATATTGGCATTTGATCAACTATTTTTTTTGCAGTTTATTGACAGCTCAGCTATTAATAGGAAATTTACCTAATTTTAAATCAAAATAAGTAAGGATATTTGTAAATATTCATTCCTACGCTTTGTAGTATCTTAAGCACAGATTACGAATGTTTTACACACATGAATAGAGTAGACTTTGCAACGTTTCTGAACGGGGTACCAATTTAACCCATCATTACGAGTTGGGTTAAAATATCAAATGCTCTAAAAAAGAAAAAAATACTAAGTAGATATGTGATCTGTGTTCACGATTTAAATTATTAATTTAGATTAATTGTAATTATTACTTAGGACATTTGGAATAATGTAAATATCAAAACACGTGTTTCAAGCAATAAGCTCTATGTTATAAGAAGGATTGAAATAATTAAAACATTTTATAATGTAACAATAAAATAAAGTAGGATAGATTGTATGGTTCGTATAGTGATACCTTCAGAAGCCTACATTGCTCCTTATGTGACAGCAAGTTACCAGTGTTGCCATGGACAAGCTTCATGCTTTTGCCTCAGTTAGCAACGGCGAACTATTTATTTTGAAGTTTAAAAAACTGATACTAATTTTCTAATTATTTAACAAAAATACAAAATAATTTCTACAAAACTTTGCTTACAATTTTATCAGATTGTTAATTAGTTTTCATATCATTCATTGATTTAAAGATATTTCTCTTACTTGTGCGATAACATTTTTTGCCAAATAAAATTATTTTAGGCCACTGGAATAACCTTTAAATGCATTCTAGCTTTAGTATTCTGTGTGAGTTATAACACCAGAAACCATCACCACGGCTTGGTGCCAGAGAATATGATCACAGTTTTTCCTTTCCGAAGGTTCTATAAAATGACATGACGTGCACAAAGATAGCTTCTATATTAAATGATTTATACAAAGCACTTGATTATTAGCACCGAGGACAAACCTCTTTGGTTTTTTCGGTGCCTTTATTATATAACTTATTTTATTCCTTGTACATTAATAATAAATAAATAAATAAATAAATAGATACTCTTAATTACAGTAATTATAAGATTGTAAGCAGCAAAAATACAGCGGGTGATTAGCTTCGCAAGCAAAGTTCTCAAAACTGTACTGTACTGTACCAGTACAGTATGTTTAGCAACACCAAACAACCTAACTATTGAACCTGCTCAAATCAATTTAGCAAGTAGTTCTTTTGTTAATATTTTATGCTATTAATATTGTAAATAGTTACTAAACTATTGTAATAATTTATTGGTGGTATTAAATGTCATAGACACCGATTTGTAGTTTGATTTTCCATAAACAATCGAACATTAAATTTGTAGTGTATAAACACTGTCAAAGAGAACAAATTATCTTTGACTTTCATTTAAAGGCGTATCCAAAGAGGATATAAACAAAACGTTGAATACCTTTCCTGTCTTTTCGAGTTCATTGCTGCTTGTGTATAAGGCTTGTATCTAAAAATAATACAAACACATGCAACCAAATGAACATATTAAATCCATAATTCGTATTAAAAGGATCAACACTTTATGTTGTAACAAACGACCACGCCTAAGGCAGTTTCGGGAGCTTTGCTCCGTCCTTACCAGCTTTCTAACCTCACTTAGCTCCATTTTATTGTAAGAGTAGAGCAAATAAATAAAACTAGTTGCTAATTATTTTGCAGCAATAAGCTCTCAAATAATAAAGTCCACAGCTGAAGACAGACAGACTGAGAAAATTAATTAATTAATTAATTAATTCTTCTAGGAATTCTTCTCTTAATTCTAGGAAGCAATATTAATAAAATAATAATAGCAATATAATGCAACACAAAACATTTGAGATTAGTTTTTAAAATACCTAATAAACGATGGCGTGGTATCACACACGTTAATTTCAGGTAAAACACCCTATTCTGCTAATACAAGATCTGTTTATAGGAGCATCACGCTATCTATAGGAGTGGAAATAAATTTATTGTAAAACTATGATATCTTCTAAGATAAATTATTTCAACAAGCAATTATGTTCAACATTGAATACTTTTAATGAATGACGTACTTATTTGGATACAGATTAATATCATGTTTATGAAACCATTATCGCAAATAACGCATTATTTTGGAACAAATTTTATTGTGATAAAAAAGTTCTATCTTTTATTGTTGAATGAAAATTTAACCTTAAAAGATAGACATACGATGTCCCGGACTTTTTTTTAAATTATTTTAGGTAACTTTTTTTTCAATTTATCAGTTAGAACAATCATCATCATCATCATCATCATCATGATCAACCCACTACCGGCTCACTACAGAGCACGGGTGTCCTCTCAATATGAGAAGGGTTTGGCCATAGTCCACCACGCTGGTCATGTCCGGATTGGCAGACCTCTCACGCCTTTGAGAACATTATGGAGAACTCTCAGGCGTGCAGGTTTCCTCACGATGTTTTCCTTCACCGTTGAAGCGAGTGATATT
The DNA here is from genome assembly GCA_928268935.1 of Lasiommata megera. Classification (NCBI taxonomy): domain Eukaryota; kingdom Metazoa; phylum Arthropoda; class Insecta; order Lepidoptera; family Nymphalidae; genus Lasiommata; species Lasiommata megera. Next base: position 12,521,885 of record OV743315.1, on the reverse strand, counting down.
TTAATTGCTTAAAAACGCTCATAACTAAGATAGAGGTGCGTGCCCGGGTTCGAACCCGCGCCCTCTGATTAAGAGGCGGACGTCCTAACCACTAGGCTATTACAGCTTCTAACAACAAGTTAGAACAATAAGTTTCTGGAATTTGAGCTTTCAACTAACCAAACTTATAGTAAGTTTGGATTCACAAGCATTATTCAGTGCCATCTATTATGAAGTGGTTTAAACACGGCCAGTGTGACTAGTTCGTTCTACGCAGACGATTAATAAATCTATAGTTGCTCGACGCGGCTCAATAGATGGCGCTAGGTATTTCACGAACCTCTTGGTAGTTTATGCAGCCCTGATACATGGCGATTGTAACTGCCTGCTCCAGATTCTCCACTCGCAAACGCCCACGTTCCTAACGTTCCGCAGACATTCATGAGGTGCTCTTCATTCCTTTCTCTTCTATAATACAAATAACCACCGCAACAGAGCGCTGTGTTTTTGACTTCGATCATTTATTCTATTCTCTATCGATCGTTTTACACGTTTCTTAAAATAAAAGGAATTTTAATAAAACGAATCTAGTACCTAGCTCTCTTTATACAGGGATTATTATTTTTAAAGACACAGTTTAAGAATAATAAATAATTTAAAACTTCAACTTAGGATAGGTGAAGTTGGTCTTTTAATCGTGATCATTTTAGACCACGAAATTAAATCTATTTAAAAATGACCTACTCGTATATAAATATATAGGTATAGTAAGTTATTTATTTATTCATTGAACATTAAGCTTTGTGTAATGGATTATGCGTTTGGTTAAATTTTTTCTATGAAATTATGAATAACATGAAAATATGCGTTCATTTAAAGATCACCACCTTTCTCATATTATTATTCTGTTAACAGAGTTAGGTTAGAGAAAGACTATGACTAAAAAACCTGGTGAAACATATTTAGCTATATGTCTGTAAGAAGGATGAAAAATTGTTGTGGATTAATTCGATCGATTAAGATCAGTAAGATTTCACTACATGTTCTAAAGATTCTGTATCTACATTGCTAACATAGATTTGGTGCCAAAATAATAACTATATATTTATACTGCTCATAAATTTAATTTTTGTTATTTTTTTAATTGTAATTGTATTAGTGTTTTTAATGCAGTGCGTAATGTTGGTATAATTAAGATTTAATAGTCTAGGTTTAATATAGATTTAATAGGTTTTTTAATAATTACAATTCATGTTTTTCTAATGTAAAAACATTTACATAAAACCCAAAATTCTAATTCGGATTTTTGTTGTTTATAGCAAATTTGGCTTACCATATTCAAAATATTTATAGTGGAGCAGTAACCGACGTGCATGAAATGGGGTAAACATACGACAAGCAATTCTATGATTTCTATTTATAACGTCTCACTCACAGGGCTATTCCTGTAACCACTGCCTTGAACCAACATGAAGCACGACCTATTTAAGTTTTATGACTAAAGAACATTCTCGTAAAACAAAGAGTTCCAACCTAATAGCGTTATATTATACTCTATTTAACGAACTCCCATATTACTAATATGCCATGGTATCGAGCGTTGTGATCTTATGTGTGAGGTCTCGGGTTCGATCTCCAACAGGAACAATTTAGAAAATCATTACTTATAAATTTTCTGGTGTGATAGGAGGTTACAGCCGTGGCTAGTTACAACCTTACCAACAAAGACAAGTGGTTCAAATTCAGCATGATGATGTCGCGTAGGAACACATATTGTTTTAAACTGAGCAGGTTAGCCCACTACTATTTTGGACTGCATCTGCACTTACCACCAGGTGAGATTGCGGTCAAGGGCTAACTTGCAGTGTAACCAAAAAAAAATTTGCCCTTATCCCACGCTATGTGGGGTCGGCACAACACGTCTTCTTCTTCAACTCAGTTCTATCAGCCGTCTCTTCACTACCCACACTTTTTACATGCATATCCTCTTTTACAATCTATAATCTATAATCTATCAATCTCTTCTCTAAAACCTTATAATTATATTAGCTGGTCCTACAATTTATATATGAATGGCGAAGTGTATAATATGGAACTTGTGAAACCAACTCTTCAATGTTCTATATGGTGGATGTAAGGTAATTCTATCTATGTTGTACAATAAAATAAAATAAACCATTAAAAAAAAAACTATGTTATGATGACTGTGGATAACCAAATTAATTTAACCGTTACTCGAAACACAATGGCTCTGATGTTACATATATTCGTGAACGGCGAAAATTATTTAGCATCAGGTGATTCGCCTGCCCCTTTGTCCGCTAGATACAAAAAAAACAGGTATTGAATCATAGAAATAAATTTGGAAAGTGCCAACGGCTTCGAAGGAATTTTTCGCTTGGCCGAAGTTCCATACGAATATATTTTTGGATATTCGTAAGAAGATAACGTGTCTGAGAAAAATTGGCCGTTTAACGACGACGCTGAAAAAGATTTTGCTTCGCATTCCGTTGGAATTCGAGAGGGAAAAATTCTATATATTTTTAGACGAAGCTAACGCCGTTGTAACGATTTTTGCGTTAGACTCATATTTATCACGTCTAATATTTTAGCATACATTGTCGTTATATATTATTTTTAATTAAAAGCTTATTATTTAATATTATGTTTAGTAATATAGGCCGAAATATTTTAATTGCTGAAATTGAATTTGTTTGGAACAAAAAAGCATTCTAACGGGTAAAATTGTTAAAATAGGTTCAGAACATTTCAAGTTTATCGTAAACAAATTAACAAACAAATATTCCATTTCTGGTGGGAGGCTTCGGCCGTGGCTGGTGGGAGGCTTCGGCCGTGGCTGGTTACCACCCTACCGACAAAGACGTGTCGCCAAGCGATTTAGCGTTCCGGCACGATGTCGTGTAGAAACCAATTAGGAGTATGAGTTTACCATACCCCTAACAAGTTAGCCCGCTACCATCTTAGACTGCATCATCACTTACCATCAGGTGAGATGCAGTCAAGGGCTAACTTGTGGAGAATAAAAAAAAAATATATACATAAGTCTAGTATATAATGTACATATTGTGTAAAAATTTAGCCTTTGTTACATAGGGATATAATTGTAAAAGTACCTATAATTTAAATCAGTTCATTAGTTCAGTGTTTGTATCAATTTCAGTGAAGAAAAAAAATCTAATAAAAAAAAAATACCTAAGAGTGCGGTTATTTTTTGTTTTACATGGGGGCTTACATCCCCTTGTAATAGTTACGAGTAGCTTACAAATATAACACAAATGCTCTCCCCTTGTGATAGATTTAAACTTACAAATATAACACAAATTAAGTAATGTTCTCAAACATGGATAGACCCGACTACTAATCTACATCAGGTACCTAACCATATCAAATGACAGATTTACTGTAACGTTAACGTGACGTCAATTCACTTCAAAATTTAAACAAAGACTTCCTCTAAGAAAAAGCCCTAAATTAGTCGTCTATTTATATTGCAACTATTACATTGAAACTAATAAAGTAATATTTTCTCAACAAATTTTGTATCGCTTATGAATTCTTTAAGTAGTAAATTTAAGAGCTTAACTTTTCTTTGCCCTTATTGCTGACCTGTTATGCTGTGATAGCTTAGTGGTTAGGACGTCAACCTCCTAATCAGAGGTCGGGGGTTCGAACCTTTAACTTTTCAGAGTTATGTGCGTTTTGAAGCATTTAAAATATCACTCGCTTCAACGGTGAAGGAAAACATCGCGAGGAAACCTGCACGCCTGAGAGTTCTCCATAATTTTCTCAAAGGCGTGTGAAGTCTGCCAATCCGCACATAGCCAGCGTGTTGGACTATGGCGAAATCCTTCTCATATTGAGAGGAGGAGTAGTGAGCCGGTAATGGCTTGATCATGATGATGATGATGATTATTGAGTTCGTTCATTGTTTTTGCCATCAGTCCGCATTCAACAGCGTGGTGGATCCTTTAAAAATCTGGTGAACGTTTAGAAACATGATCGCGATAAAAAGATTTTATATCTACATCGCAAGTTAGTTTAAATAACCTACGTACTTATCAATAACAATCACGAAAAATTTTGAGTCCTAGGGCTCGAAGAAACCTTAGGCAGACGTTCCCTTAGTTTCTTCGAGCCCTAGGACTCAAAATTTCTTTTGGCAGAGCTTCTTTCCGAAGCTTGCCAAACAGCCCGGTTACGCTGTTGCAACCAATAGGGTTAGTACAGCTAATAGTCAGTCCGAAAAAAAAACATGCAATTAAAAATCATAGATAAAAAATGTACAGTTCGTTCTGCAAGTTTCTTACTATTTTACGTAGCAACTACGAATCCTTGTAATTTTACCAAAGAGTATAGAAACCTTAAGAGTACTTTTTGTACTGGGATAACTAATTCAGAAGTCGTGAGCCGAAGCTAATAATAAGTATACTTATTTTTTTCACTAAGTCTAATATTACATTAATACTATTTTATAGTTAACATTTTTCTAAAGTTTCAAATGAAATTGTAATAATCTGTTTAACGATAATATATTGTACAACTGATTATCCAACAATGCGTATTAATACAAGTATATAGTACCTACGTAAATAAATGAATGACATATACTAACTTGTAAAGTGCAATAGCAAACAATACAATGCGAACTGGTTGACGTCACACGTATTCGGTGCAAAGTGCATGTATGCACCTCGATCTCTTCGCTTTCATGCTACCCTGGTGATCGTTCCTTTTGTCAGCGACACCAAAGGGGCCCTATCCCCTTCGAGAGCACCCTTCTCTGGGTCATCCGTTCGTCACTCGGTCACTGACCGAGGCGACCTTCATTTGCATTTTGATTCATACTCCTCTATGCAATTTGAAAATGTATCCGTTTAATGAATAACATGCAATTTACTTACACCATATATAATAACATCTTGTATTATTTATGTTACAAAATTGGAAAAACTTTTTAAAACTACATCACTAGGCAAAATTATATATACCTTGACATTTCATAATAATTTTGTGGCACAAAACGTCACTATTTGTATTCCTAAATAATAAATAACACAAATAAAAAGAAAAAGACATATAATACGGACAATTTAATATTTTTACAGTGAAATAAGGATAATGATGAAGTTAATGTAAGGACTATTATACATTTTTAGTGTTCCAATTTTTATATGTAAGACGATAAAAAAATAGAGAACTCAAAAAGTGGATAAATTTTATAATTTAATCCACTCTGATGTGATTAATCTTAGGCACAAAATTTTACGAATATCCTTAACGAATAAAACAAATACGTAGCGTGCATATAAACAAAGAAATAAAAAATCAGCCTTCGTGACTTGTCTTACCAGGAACTCGAAGGACAAGGCGTACAGAAAACGTAAGAGTAATCGAATGCAGTTTTATGCATTCTGCATCTAGATACCTCAATGACATCATTTTATAACGTGACTTTTGAGGACTAATAGGTCGTCGTACATCAAATAATCTTGGTGGTATAATACTGGCATACTCAAGGTAAATATAGTTTATTTTCTATTTTACGTCATCGCCCCTCAACACGTGTAAAATTTTAATCAATAGACGAAAATATCTTTAACGGTCCATTACTCATAGCGCTCTATTGAGATTTGCGCACTTTAGCTGTCAATACCTATCAATATTAACCTGAAAGCTTTGACCAATATGCTTAGGAAAATTCCAAATTTAAGATAAAATAAAATGTGTGAGACGAGTTTACAAGAGTATTTTTTTCATTATTGTATTTAAATATAAAAATAAATGAGTTGCAAGGTCTAACTCATACTATATGTTTATTAAACTGTAGTTTGATATGTTTATATATAAATATATTCTCAATAACCATTTTCAAAACTCGTATTAAAATATTTACTTGCAATATCGCTGTCGTCAATAACATAAACGTTGCCAGATCAGATTATGGAATCAAGGTTCACTTGCATCTTTTAAGCATACTGTACAATAAATAATTTCAGGTCAAGTATGTATGAAGATATAAGGAGAGTAACAGGGATTGCAGGTGGTCATCACGTCAGCATCAAAGAATCGCGTTCAGATTATGAAATAAAATCAATTAGCACGAAAAGTTTTCAACCTCGTTCCAGTTTTATACATAATCTGGCATTCAGTTAAAAATAAAGCACACGTAAAGAAACTCCTAGGCTTCAACCTCGAAGCAACATCTTCATGGAACATTTTGAAGTAAAATTTCTCTAGGCGCCGCATCGAAAAACTAACTAACATTTAACGTAACGTAAATAATACCCTAAATGAATTAATAAAACGTATATATATATATATATATATATATTATGTTATTCCACTAAACACATAAGCTACAGCAATACTAGTTAAAAATTATACACTAGAACCAAAATTTCACTTTGATGGTGATATATATACAAAGTGAGAGAGAAAAAAAAGGAAGCAATACTGTTTCATTTTTGTAGTAACCTTCAGTTGAACAAATACCCAATACATAGTTATCTTTGAAGTGCACTTTAAATTTTTTTTTTTTTTGTTCAGCTTATAATATTAACATTTTACTAGAGAGTATAAATGATTAGTGTAACATCTGCTATAGCCTAATTAGACTTCTGATAAATAAATAAAATATCCGAATAAAAAGTTTAATTTCCTAGTCTTCATTAAGGTAATAATGTATGGTGTATTTCAAAGTGCTGTTTTTGGACTTATTACTTTCTTGTACATAGTTAATTACCTCCAGCTAACGTTGCTGGCTACGCAAAGATATTTTGGTCCATCGCTTGCCCGTTTCTGCGTAGTGTCCGTTCTCGCTGTTATTTACACCGTTAGAACGCTTTGCGCCGTATAAAACACGTAAAGTGAGTCAGAAGCGCTTATTTAGTTCTCATCTTTTGAGAGAGAGCCATCTAGTGACAGGCTTGCCAAACTTGCCCAAGTGATCAGTGCAACAGTGTAGTGTTTACGGAAATCCTTAACAATCAATATGCCTGGACGTCCTATCTGGCAGGTAAATAATATGAACTTTAAAACTATTACTTTTACAATTTTTTAGTACATTCAAAACTCGTAATTTGCGTAGAATACACGAAACTCAGGTAATCAGTGTAGGATTATTTTAAGCCATACGTTAAAACCGTTTTAATAAAAGATACTTAGTTCATTATAAGTGATTTAGTCATGTTTTTATTCTTCTATTGCTGCTTTTATAACAGCTTTCGAACGTGCGGAAGCTTTCAAATCTAAAAATTATTATAGATATTGGTTCTATACTAATCGATCATATATATCGTACAAATAATTATAAATATTAAAAAAAAGTAGTAGTTTTGAATTCCGGATTAAAGAAATTGGCATATAGTTTGTCAAATTACATTATATTATAATTATATGATTAGAACAGAAAATATTGAAACTACATAATATAAAGAATGAACGTTGCTTATCATCTATCTACAGCTATTATGGATAGCTGTAATTGACGATTTCTGTTCATTGAATTTATCGATAGATGACCGAAAATTACTTTTTTAAGCAATTCTCAGTCTGTCTGTTTGCGTATCACAAATAAACAACTGATATTCTGGGTCAGGTCCGTATCCCTGAATCGTCAATTTAACAACAAAGTCCCTATAAATCTAATTAAATTTTTTTTTTTAGAAAATTTGTTACATTCATTTAGACTTTTGTAAAGACATATCTTTAGGCATTTTCTTCTACAAACTAAATATTTGTGGCATAAGCGAAAACAAAGACTTGAGTGACGATAATGTTCTATACAGAAGTTCACCCTTTGTTTGACTTGTATAAAATTGAATTAATAGTCCGGCAAATAATTAAACCTATATATTCTAGTTTATATAGTTTTAACAACCAAGGTAATGAAAGTAAATTTTTACTATACGAATCTACCAAAGAGCTATTGAAGAAGACATTAAAACCGATTGAACGGATATTGTAAACCAAATACAATTTTAGAATAAAAAGGTGTACCAGTGCGTCAAGCGATTCCGTTCGGAAACTAAACAAGATGACTAACCAGTGTAACCTTGGATACACCTGAAAATAACAAGAATCACTGTAAACTGTAAAACTATTTTCACTATCGGCTTCCACAGGCTGCAGTCTAAACATTTTAAGAACCTCATACGTATCAATATAAAATACGAGTATACCTGCTAATATTTAAATTTGAAGATTACAATGAATTTCATTCGTTTGGTTTCTTTGTTTTTACATTAACAATAGAATCTTTAAACTTTATATTTTCGTATGCGCAATGTTTGTATAAGAACAGTATTTTTAAAAACTTAATTATTCAAAACTCAATCATTTAAACTGTATTATTCGTATATCACGCCTCAACATGTAAAGGTCTTGAATTAAATTGCTATTACAAGCTTCCTCAAAGATCAACCTTTACAGGATTAAATGGAACTCTTATTTAATCCTGTAAAACTTGTATGTAATTCGTATGATTTTAGACTGACATTAATTTCTAAAATTAGGTCTTAATTTGTTCGCATAATATCATCCTATCAACTGATTGACGCCGCTGCTGGACACAGCATTTATTAGATTTACGAGATATTTAAAGAGAGTTCCAAAGTATACGATTTTGAACAGCTTGCTTCCAGCGGCTCCCTTAGAAGCGTTTAAATCTATGCTAAGGTCGGTATTCAAGCACCTTACGAGCTCAAAGTCCATGTCCATCGGTTTACCAAACTATGCGTCTCACTCATTGCCACAGCTTCACAACTTATAGCAGCTCTGAGTTCACTAAGGTTTATCCCATTTCTGATTTGATCACGTAAATATACGAGATCTCTCAGAGCATTTTTGATACTTCGGATGAGCTCAAATGCTAGCAAAGCCTATGGATTCGGAGATTTGTTAGAAGAAAAAGAAATACACGCATTATCTATCAACAACATCAAAATTTGTACGCACATGAACTCGTCTACGTTAAAGAGGACTGTTAACTTTGTATAGGGGTTTCCTGGAGTAAACAGTTACAGAGAGTATTATTTATATATTAATTTAGTAGCACTAACCAGTAGGAATTAGAAAAATTACAAGTTTTATGTCCAGGTATAATTATCTTAATTCCATAGTGGGATTGGCTTCCGTGTTCTGTATTATTGAAGAGTTCTCCTGGTACTTCGCCAGTAGCTCCGCTACACCAAATCATTATGACGAGCATAAATTGCTTAGCCACGATATTAAAACAATTGAAACAAAAACAGTAAAATATTTATATTTCAGTAATTCCGATGACGGTGAATAGATAGTCAACCTAAGGCCTGGATCATCAGCTTCACTTGCCACACCACAAATATATTAAAATTATAGCCAGTATCACAACAAATTCGACTGTAATATTTGATGAATTCTCTAAATTGCAGAATCCTATCATCAGATCTTCATATGACACTTCCTTGTTGGCCTTTCATTTATACATGTTTTTTTAATTTACGCGTAGAGGAGTTCTGAGATAACAAACACGAAAAAAATACAACCGAAATGAGATCCTCCTTCTTTTTTTAAAGTTCTTAAAAAAGTTATTCACACACAGTCCACAACATAATTTAAGCGAAGATCATAGGTATATCATTAGAAATAGATGACTCATTAATTTCTAACTGAAATATTATAGAAACTCATTATAGAAACAAAGATCTGGACCAAAATAAAATGGTTTTAATGACTCTATTGTGATTTTTGTAAGCTCCCAGACCTCGCTTGGTGTAGTCATAAAATAAACATGCTGCATTTTAGTGATGAAACATTAAAATCAATGGAGTTGGTTCAAATAATAAACTAATCTAATTTGAAAATATCTTATTATTTACAATAAATATATCTATCTTAGGTCTAATTAATAAAGTTGGTATCTATAATATCACTCGCAAATTAAAGCAGTAAAATAAAAATTAGTTGTTATGTTTCTATAATAATAATAACACATACTGAAGTATATAATTATACTTTACAAATTAACAGAAGAGCAAAGTAGTGTAACCTAAAGTTCAGAGCAAAATTCTAAATCAAAAAGAAGATTTAATATTTTTCACTTATGTAGGTGTTATTAAAATAATATTATATAACAGTCTAAATTTTCCTTATCATAATTTACATTGAACGTAAATTCTTTAATCGTTTACTTTCTTTTCAGTTTTTTTATTTGATAAATGGCTTTTTAAATCTCCAATCATGAAGTTTGCTGGCAGATTGTGGAATATCTGTTGCATAAAACCAAGTAAAATATCTTCTATAGTCTTCGACAAAATTGGTCTCAAAGATTCCGATACTGGTCGCCAATTTGCATTTAAGTAAGCGTTGGTGCTGTCCTCTGAAAAAATAATAAATAAAAAACTGTTAATTTATATTCATATAATATATAATAATAAACCTGTTCATAATTGTTTTATTTTGTTCTTCTATTATTTATTTGGATTTAAGATGTGCCAAATCAGCATTTATACTCGACGAACGATACGTGTAAAGAAGATACACAAAATTCTAATATTTTTGTTTTTTTTCGCAAAAACGTCTTGCGAATTGCGAAAACACTTTCAAGGTCAGCACAAAACAGCGTCTCACGACGTTTCAACGTTGCAATTTGTGACACGAAGCTACCAGGCTGCCATAAGCCTAGCGGTAATCACTCGCTATCTCGCTATCGACTATAGCGCCATCCGTCGTCAGATAGCTGCACTAATAAGACCTCTTTGTAGAATTGTTCTATAGTATGACTAAGAAGACATAGATGGCGCTATTAAACATTTTTATATAACAGCAGATACCCAGCAATAAACTGAGACTCGTGTAGCGAACACTTTCTTCATATTATTATGTTATATATCGTTAGATATATTTTTTATACCGAGTTAAATATTTTTTCAGAAGTATGCAAGATATAATTGCTTTTCTGTACGGATTTGATTGACAATGATTTGGATATTATATTGCAGTTTAATGCTTGGTTAACTACCAAGCATTGCAGTAAATTGCGAGAACTATAGACTTACCGAGAGATGAGATACCATCAAATAAATTGCTCATGTGTAATTTTAAGCCTCCTATATTGTATTTCACATGACATTGAGTAACATTGAAGAATGGTAGACCGGATTTTTCATACAATTTGACTGCGCTGACTATATCAATAGTCATGTTGCCTGTAAAAAATACTAGTTATAATATTTATTTTACTGTACAAAGGTAATATTACCGATGATCTTCGAACCTCGGATTTATGTTGAGCTTAAAATTAGTGGGTCTGCGATGACTGTAGCGGAAAACCTATGACACTGTAATTAATATATACTAGACGTGGCAACAGTCGTGTCTGATTAAAATGAAACTCAAATGTGTCCCGTCCACAAAGTAATAAAAGTGACGAAATATCTCATATTAGACAAGGGAATACATTATATAAAATGTATGCAATATTTTTACCACTCAACACATATCAATCATTATAGAATAATGACTTTGACTGCCTCCGTGTCGCAGCGCCCGAACAGTAGTATTATAATGTCTCGGCCTAGATTCCCGGTTGAGTCTAGTCTGGTTTCGGCCACGGCTAGTTACCACCTTATTTGAAAAGACATACCGCCAAGCGATTACGAGTTCCGATGTGATGCCGCATAAAAACAGATTAAGTTGATAGGTTCAGCCGTTCACGCATCGGTGACTCTTGTGGTACAGATGTTCATGGGGACGGCATTTTAATATTAGTGTTAAACTTGTACATTTTTATGAATTCCTAGTAAATTTTTAAACAAAAACTTTCGTAACTCTTTTAATATTAATATTTTTGAGTAAGTAATAAGTATTATTTATCAGCAGATTTAGAATATGTGGGTGGATATAAAATTAAACCAAACCCTTCTCATATTGAGAGGAGACCCGTGCTCTGTAGTGAGCCGGTAATGGGTTGATCATGATGATGATGATAAAATTAAAGTTTTTAAAAATCATAAAAAAAACTCACTGGGCTCAAACCAACAACGGCCACTACCAACTAAGGGTATTAATAATATTTTCCCCTTCAAATCGTAAGTACCCTCTATTCTTATCTTAGGGACTCGTACTTTTGTGTAAAAATCATATGTTCTGCCGTCTACCCTGAAAAACAAATTGAAATATTATCACGATGTCATGTTTAATTTCAAAATGTATATCAATAGGAAGTTAAACTAACTGGCTAAGTAGCACTTCGGTTTTTCCAAAACCTGTTACAACAACATTATCCAGTGCAGCATTCACGTTTACCGGTCCCTCGCCTTGCAGTATCCTTATTTTGGGAATATTCAATGGATCTAATGACGGTAGATCGATTTCTGGCAGACCTGAAAAGCAATATTCGACAAACTTAAAAAAAAAAATATCATCACAGAGGCGTGTGATATTTAAGATGAAGAAACAGCACTTTCGCTTTCCGCAAGTCATGTCCTACTCTACACATTTCGTAATTGAGGCTATATGACCAGCTTAATGGTATGTGAACCCAACTAGTAATCGTTTTGTACATACGCACCTAATATTTTGTATTATTATTTATATTTAAATTTGTTAATCCAGACAATGTAGTTGCAAGTGTGTGGTTTATTAACGGCCCATGTTAATAATCAATAAAATCAATAATCTTTAAATAGCAGATTGAGATCCCTACTCTTTCTTCCCGATCGATAAAGATGCTCTAAAAACAAATATGCTATTTTAAGTTTTATTATTAGTGATTCAATGCTAACCCATGAGCCTCATGAATTAAATTTTCTCTGTTGTAGTAAATAAGGAATAAAAAACTTTTACATGAATTAATAATATCACTTTATTTCCTTTAATACCCACGAATTTTAAGAGTGTTATTGACATGGGTCAAGTGACATCGCATAATTTACCAAAAAATTATAACTTAACTTGTAATAATAACAAAAATATTTGAGATTTTATTGTGTTGTTTGTTTGTTGTTGTTGGAAAAGTCAAATTTAGCAGAATAAGGTAAAAAGTAACGGTGACGAGTTACAACCGACTAGGAGTTCAGCGCATGGAGTAGGTGTGTAGCTGCAATGCCATTGTGCAACAGAGCAAACTGCAATTGTGACTTACGCAGTTGTAACCGCATGTTACCTACTTACTCGTAATACCTACTAACGTTAGAAGCGATGATCAAGTGTATTACAATTACTAAATATACCAGTATTTTATGTTAGATTATAATTGTATAAATTATCAAAATTATCTTGATAGTTACACAGCGCATTTCTGATTATCACTAAGCTTATTATTACAATTGTTGCTAATTGTAATTTTACTGTATCTGTACATTTAAGCCTGTAGCAGATGAATAGAAGCCAATCGAAAGTGATTGGAACTGTCATACTATTGTTCGGATGATAGGTCAGAAGGATGTGATGAAAATGTGGCACAAATGAACACTTCAACAGTAAGAACACTTTTACCGAGTAAATTCTTACTATGAATAGTCAAGTTTTATCATTAATCACCTTGAAAACATTAAAATTAATAACGAATGCATTGTGAATGCTATACATATATATATATATATTACAGAAAGAACAGGTACATTAATTTTCCGAACTAGTGACTATTTGACTATGGAATAGAGCTACTAGTAGTATAATAGATGTTAAAATTGAATACAGATTAGATAAGGTAAAATCTAATCTAGGGATACAATTATTAACTCAACATTATATTGATCTAATTGCAAAGAAAAATTAATGAGTCTAATATTTTTTTTTATTCATTTATAAAAAATAAATCGTGAGTTAGTTTATTTGTAACTTAACGCAAAAATAAAATAAATAAATACCTGGTCCTAAAGCATTGAACAATTGTTGAACCGCCTCTTTTGAGCAATCGTCAAAATCTGGATCACTTTTGAAACAGGTCCTTATGAAACTTGCTGAAAAATAAATTTATAATTTTGTATTCACTTTTTTAATAGCAGATAAAGTGGTTAGTATCATTTTAAAATTAATTAACTGGGCCGGAGTGCGTCGTGATTGAGTTCGCATCTCGAGAATTAATTTCTGTTATTTTTGACTAATTTATTATACTATAAAACAAAACCCCACTTCTAAAATCCATGATCCATAATGAGACAAAAATACAAATACCGGCTGTGTTTTGCGTTAAGTAAAATAATTATCAATTATGGATATAGATCATGCAATCATTAAATATGAATACAGCCGGTCATAAATCAGGTAAAACGAGCGTTATGTTTTTCATCAGAAGTGGGACGGCTTAAAACAGAACACGCAAAATAAAAGTTCTTCCAAAAATACTTACGCCTCGTTTTATAATGTTCTGCAGCCGCATACTGGAGCACTATGGGCACTATAAACAATACGAACTGCATTTTATCGATATTATGTTTTCCTTTTTTTTTCTAAATTGTGCCCCGAGCGGGCTGCTCGAGGTGATAGTTAGAGACTAAGGCACCAAGTGCGGGTTTCTCTACCACCGCACGCTGAGGAGGGGAGTATCACGCAATGGTTAGCAATGTAAATACAACATAAACTTTGTCCTTCTAAGTTACTATTACTGGATTTGCTTGTCTGCACATCCCTTTAACTGTCAAACATTTTTTCATACTCGTAATGTGGTTACGCAATTCTATTGCGCCTGGTAGTTAGTGTACCAATAAGTACTAAGGCTGCATAATCCGCGACATCTTTTTATGTTTATGTAACTTTGATTTAGTTATCTGGGTTAGCCGGCGTTTGCTTAACATCTTATACACGTAAACCTGTTACTAAAATAATTTTTCCATCATTTGTTTGCTTTTGTTTTGTTTCCCGTGTTGATGTTGTATTAGGTAATGTTTAATTACTCGGCATTACTTAAGATCTTACCGTCCAATTTTAAACTTCTTGCTTAACTTAGTTTGCATGTCTGCTCAATTCGACTATTAGTTTGAAGATGGCTGTCATCATAGAAACAATTATTGTTAGTTTAGTTCTCTCTCGATATCAGTTATTTGAATTTTCTTCGGGAAGCAGAATAAGTATTCTCCATCTAATATTTTATTCAAATAATCAGATACTATATTTTGCTTTCTGTAGAGTTTGTCTGGTGGGAGGCTTCGGCCATGGCTAGTTACCACCCTACCCACAAAAACGTTTCGCAAAGCGATTTAGCGTTCCGGCACGATGTCGCGTAGAAACTAACTAGGAATGTGTGTTTACCATACCCCTAACAGTTTAGCCCGCTACCATTCTAGACTGCATCATCACTTACCACCAGGTGAGATAGACGTCAAGGGCTAACTTGTAGTTTATAAAAAAAAGAGTTCATTTAAAATTATTTGATCAGCATTAGTTGTGCGTTTTAAACTAAGTTCACAGTCGGCCATTTCCAAGCAAACAAAGATCTTGGGAAATCTTTCTACTTTTGGCGAAGTTTCCTCAAAGGTTAAAGGTTTCCTAACGTCTATTGGGCAACTAAAAACTAGACAGCAAGATGTATCGCCTTCTAGTCCCTACAAAACAAGTTCTAGTTCGTGGAAGCAATGCCTCCGTAACAGAAACCTAATAAGCGGTAATAAGTGTTACAGCCGTTCCGTACCATTTAACCATTTCATACCTATTTGGTAATCGTTTTACGGATTCTTACTTTTATTCTTTAAATATGCGCTAAAATGCGTAAACTTTTTTTGTCTGTTACATAGGTGTTTAAATAAAAACAATTATAATTACACGATATGTAGAAATTTGAGTATAAAGAAATAAAGAAACGTATAGGCGTTTAGTTTTTTTACAGTTAACACTCGGTCTAAGTAATTTTAGTGTAGACTAAGTGTCAAACAAGTATATATATAAAATCCACGACTTACTTAAATTAAATACGTGTAATATAATTTATTATCTTTATTTTAATCTATGTTTTATCAGCCCACGAGAAAATAATTCCGGAGATAGGTCTTCCAATATATCGTTCGATCGAAGTGTAAAGAAATAAGGGAAAGTATTGGCGCATAGTTTTTTACAGTTAACACTCAGTCTAAGTAATTTTAGTGTAAACTTACTGTTAAACAAGTGTATATATAAATTCCACGATTTACTTTAATTATATAGTTGTAACTGGTTGGTGTAATACAATTTATTATCTTCATCAATTTATTATCTTCATTTGAATCTATGTTTTATCTTCCAGTATATCGTCCAATCGAAGTTTAAAGAAATAAAGAAAAGTATAGGTGCTTGGTTTTTTACAGTTAACACTCAGTCTAAGTAAGTTTAGTGTAGACCAATGTTAAACAAGTGTACCTATAAAAAAATCCAAGGCAATAACGAGCCTATTCGTGATTATAACCTGCGTTTAGCTAGTAGAGTTTACTAAGATGAACCCTTTTTCTACAGATACCTGTACCAGATTACATGTTACCAGATCTGGTGATCCTTGAGTGAGACACTTTTTTAACATTTTACATTACACGTGGTCAGATGATGTTTTGTACACTTTGTTAGTTAATCAAAATGTAAGCTTTGCTATTGATTATGCAATTAATGCATTAGTAGGGGTTTATAGAGAATGGCTCTTTGGAAACTTTGAATCGGCCTTGAGCCAGTGAATGCAGTTTGTCTTACACAACAAGTAGGGGTAAAGGATAAGGGATTTATTAGAATTTGATTGCTACATAGACTCATTGTACTAAATTAAAGCTGAATCTGAAAGGTCATAGGATTAAATCCGTACCATTGATTCACTGTCTCCAATTGTCTCACGTAATCCCAATTGAAGGACAGAAATGCATCAACACAGTTGATTTTATACAATAAATTCAAAAACTGGAACTAGCCATTAACTGATAGATAAATAAATTTGTATTGCACAAAATTAAAGGAAAACAATTATTATAAACCACAAAAAAACTAAGAATGATGTGCAAAGGCAGGAAAAAAAAATATGAATCAGTATAAAACTAATTTTTAAACGTAAATTTTTAAAACATACTTTTAAATCTCGAAAAGCGGCGAATTAATGTTAGAATTTTTGTATGTTATGATCCTATCTCTGGGTAGGAAATGCATTTTTTTTTTAACTCAAAAGCTGAGAAGGAAAAGAAAATCATTTAAATTTTTTCATGATAAATAAACAACTAAAAGGGTTGCAATAAAGGCTGGAGTTATCATAAAAGTTCTGATTGCAGACTTTCAACAAGCTATGCATTATTTTTTGCATTTAATCCTGAAACTCAAGGATTTCATTTTACGTTTTACATTAAGCTCAGTTCAATATGATGTTTTATCTCAGTTTCTGAATCAGTTAGTTCCTAAGGCTATAATCGGATAAAGTTCGGTTAGTTAATTACTGCTATCCTAACGTTTAGAAACGCCGTCATATTCTATACTGTTAGGGTTCAGCGTTTGGACGGCGGAAGTTCTTATTGATTAATGATATTTAAATATGAGTCATAAAAATTAAAAAAAAATCTTGGCTCGATTCTAATCAGTCATCACCTTAATCGTGCCAAACTACCCACGTCACCTTATATAATCTGCGATGACCAATTTCACTCCAACCTTGTAAATCATCATCAGAATTATGAGTGGGAACTAATTGCCGTAAGAATTTCGCGCCCACTAATTAATATGGACTGGTCTGGGAATACTTAGCCAGCAAGGTTGAGTAATATTACACTCTGATCTCAGTACTGAATTTATTCCCGAAAGCGAACTAAACCAGAAATAAAATGATAATATGAAAAAAAATAATAAGTACTACTAGTACTATTTATTAAAAACTTAACTTTTTAAGTTTTTAATAAATATTACGATTAAAATTAAACGTACGATTAATAAATAGTCCGATTAAAATTGCTTTATTAAAAAGTTTTATAATTTATAGTTTTATAGATTTTATCTTAAAATTTTTGTTTTTCGGTCTTTCTATTAGCTGTGCTAACCCTATTAGTTGCCACAGCATAACCGAGCTGTTTGGCGAGCTTCGGAAAGAAGCTCTGCCAGAAGAAATTTTTGAGCCCTAGGGCTCGAAGAAACTACGGGAACGTCTGCCTAAGGGCGCCTCCTGTGGAGCCGAACCTCGGCTTATGCGACGTTTGGGATAACGGGGGGTTAGGGAAGCGTGGTAAGACAAAATTATAAATCTCTCTTTCCATGATAGAGGAGGTTATGCTGGGGAAAATTAATTTGCTGAGAATTTTGATGATGATATAAAATTTTAAATTAGAATAGATGATGACTTATGCAATCACCATGGCTTGTTTTTCCTTAAATTAGTACACATCGTGAAATGCGGTAGTAAGCCCAGTTAGAATTTTATTTGTATTTACAATTACAATATAGCAATCCACAGTCCAGAGAGATGAATCGAGAAAGTACATAGTCTCTATGTAGGAAACATTTTATAATTTGACATGTTGAGGTCCGATGTATTTCGCGTGTTGACAATCGACAAAACGCCGGTCTCGATGTTTTGTTTGCGTGATGTCACATGAGCTGATGGGTCTCGAAACGCGTCGCTTCAACAATTCAAAATACATTCTAGAAAACAATCCGCACAACGTAAAAGCTATATGGTTTATTTATTCAAGCTCGTTTTATAACACGAAAGCAGGTTATGGCTGCACATAAACAAAGTCGTAACGCACGGATCTGTGTGAAGTCGAATTTCGGAAAACTGTTAAAGATTGTTGTAATATTCTGTTCAACATATAGTAAATAACAAATATGTCATCATCATCATTATCATGATCAACCCATTACCGGCTTACTACAGAACACGGGTGTCCTCTCAAATATGAGAAGGGTTTGGCCATAGTCCACCACGCTGGTCATGTGCGGATTGGCAGACTTCACACGCCTTTGAGAACATTATGGAGAACTCTCAGACGTGCAGGTTTCCTCACGATGTTTTCCTTCACCGTTGAATAGCAAGTGATATTTTTTTTTTTAAAACGCACATAACATTTGAGGTGCGTGCCGTGCGTGAACCGCCGACCTCTGAACAAATATGTACCTAGTTATTATTATTATTTATTCTTTATTTGTACACCACAACAAAAATAAAATAACAAGAAATAAAGAAGAAGTAGGATACAAAAGGCGGCCTTATCGCTTAGTAGCAATCTCTGACAGGCAACCTAGTTATTTAATAATAGCTTCCGAAAAACCCTAAGAAAAATCCATATTGAAAAAAAAGCTGGTAATAGTCATAAGGTACTGGTATATTTTTCGTATATAACTTAGAATAAAAGTTGCATGAGCTCCGGATGAAAAACAATTTGAATTTTCTAACATGACAAATAGATTTTTTTTCATAGGAATGAACAATAATATTTCATGGTGACGTACCAAGTAAGCCCTGCAAGCCTAACCTTAATCACTTGATATTACCTACGTTATTGAATTTTAAACGAAATGTCTGGTTTTTCTGAAATGCATGTGAACATGTGTTTACATTACACAGGACCTCAATTTTCTGTTGCCATAATAAAAAATTAAAGAAGCAAATCGCGAACTCATTTGTCCTTGTCTGTAACCAAAGCTAAATTTTATGGTTGTTACTGCGTATTTTTTTTTTAAACTTTATTCAATAACTCCAGGAAAGAGGTGAGGGACAAAAGTTTCTTTAACTGGAAAAAAAACCAAAAGCGCTTTAGCATAGTGTATTTCCAAAAAGCCTTGTATGGCGTTGGGCTTACCTTTTTTTTTAACGTGGGTAATCCTCATGGATACCACCGCGTCCGAGGAGACGCTGTGGTTATGTCGGACTATTACCGACTAAACCCCCACGGAGTATTAATTTCCCGCCGCCTTGGTTACCTAGCATAAGCTCATCTGTAATGTCAATTCTATCCCTGTCAGTACAAGAGATCAGAAGTATTAAAAAACAACAGTTCTATTTATACTATAACTTTTGGTGTTACACCAAGTTTTCTTGTTGGATAGAATATATTAATTATCTGACACTAATTTGGCTTCCTACATAGTAACGCTTATATACCTATCGGTATAGTAAATATGATATAAAGTGACTGTGAAAATCTTCAGCATCCCATCACTGTCGCAATAAATTCAGCAGGTGTCACACTTAGGTACGTTTTATTTATGTTCGGGTGATCGATGTTATCGATCCGCCTTAATTCTTATTATGCTTCTCTACTCTTAATTTGAAATTAATAAAAAAAACGACACAGTTCAATATGGGGATCTTCAAAGGGCGGATTAACAAATTGCTCAAGGGCCAGCAACGCATTGGCGGTTCCTCTGGTGCTGCAAATGTTCATGGGCGGCGGTAATCACTTACCATCTATATTTATATATATATATATATATGTATATATATCTTTTTGTTTATATATATATGTATATATATAAACAAAAAGAACTCATGCAAAGTACACTCTTTTATCTTAGAAGATAAATTACAATTAACACGAAAAATAAATAATTTTCGTTTTTTGCAATGCTCAATAAATGTCCAAAGATTATGTCTTATTTCAAGGCTGCAGTATACTAGGACTACTACCCTAAAATGTTTAGTTCGACATGAGAACGAGATTTTAAAGAGTTCTGGTCTTTAAAATCCCACTCTCACACGTTTTGATAAGCATCGCATCTCTGTATTGAACTACTTGAGTTTAGGATTGAGTACATGTTAGTCAATTTGTGGCCCGAGGCATTACTAAGAAAATGCGTAAATTAACGTAAATATTGAGATTTCATATAGTGTGTTAAAAACAGACTCCTCATCGTCCTCTGACCATCCCATCTAGGCCTTCTATTCTGTAGAAAGTTAGGATTTCATTAACATCGACCACGCTGCTCGAACAAGATTTGTTGGACTTCAAGACATATATTCACATTTTATATACGTGCTTTCGGATATGGACAGCGCTAATTTCCATAAGATACGCGAGGCAGGCCCAATTTTATTAGGATTTCCAACCTTTCGCGTAGGATGATACGGGTATTTCTTAGTTCCAAATGCTTATATACACTTACGTAATCACACGTGATATTCGTAGTGGGTACATTAACTTGACATCTTTAAATATATGTATGTTTCGAAACAAGCAATGTTGACACATCTTGAGTTTGTCAACTACATTTAACTTTCGCTCGCAACCGTTTGTCTGTCAACAAATTTTGCAAAATTATAAGATGTTATTTTTATAATAATGTGTCATAGAAAATACTGCTGTGTGCTTCAGGTGTTAGGGGTGAATTTAATGCAAGCAAACAATTATAAATTAATGAAGTAAAATAACTATTTTACTGCTTTACCAAAATATAAGCTTTAAAGCCATTGTTACGTAATAAGGATAATTTTAACTAATTTTATTATTCAGTTTAACTAAAACATTCAAAATTAAATTAAATTAATATTTAATTAGGGGTACCAATACTCAAACAATATTCGCGACTACGCCAAAGCGCTGAGCAATTCCATAGATAAGATAAACATGAAATCAAAAACTTATTTGCAATGCTTTAAAAAAAACTATAAAATTATCAATAATTTTGTTGGATTTATCGGTTTTACTAAATCAATCAATCGATCATAATCTTTATTCAATTTTTGCACTTTTGACGCCCACTTTTGTCAATAATTTAGATGGTAGACGGTGATATCTATATTCGCACACTTAAAATTATAGCTATGAGGGTTCCAAACGCGCCCTGGTCTGTGAAGAAGTCCACGACAAACTTAGCCAAGTAAATTTTCTTTTTGCTATCACCATCTCAAATGCCACAAAAAATATTTAAGAGCTATCTAAAAAAATGGTAATGTAACATTAAATATTCTGCTAGAGATATAGATTCTACTTTAAATTCCAGTATTTTGACTATAAATCGCGTCAGTATAATGGTACATAATATATTAGGACATTTGAATTTAGAAATTAAAATGATATTAAAACTATATAGTAAGATGTCAGGTTCATCAACGTACACACGTAATATTAAAGTCTGCAAACTTATTAAAGACTGTTTAAAAATAGATGTGTTGATATTGCATAGATGATCTGCTGCAGATTTGGAATTATCTACTAGATCGTTAGGTATCTTGCAATAGACCTAGATGACGTCACGCTCTCTCCGACCTCTTCAGACCAGGAGATCATAAAATGTTAGGCAAACTTTATTTCAACTACTTGCATCACAGCATAAATTCGATGTGTTGTTTACAAAAATAATGATACTTCCAATAATCTTCACAAGCCAAGTCAACATCTCCTGAGGATGATCCGGTGTCGGATCGAAACGTGCGTAGAGGTTCTAGTGGGAGATTTTGTGTGGTGTTATACTATACAAATCTCCCGGTTGTCGGCGGAATATAGCAAATTATACTTGCTGTTTCTTGTTTGTCATGGACTTCCGCAAAGTAACGCCTGCTTCTATTCATTATTCGATCATTCCTTGAGTCTATCCTCTTGTCCATCCGGTAATTCACGCATGTCATTGGCAGTTTATGTTTGGACTTTATTGAACACATTAATTTCATGCACTACTTATGATAATGTAGTACCTACTGTTTTTATATGTTACCCACTTTATACGTTTGGCACTGTCAAGCGTTTCGTCTAAAATATGCCAAGGCATAATTCATTTTTAATAGCCTTGTGGTTCATGCATTACAATTTATAATTCTTAGTTAAACCGATGCTAAAATTGTGGTGTATAAATTTAAACATTGAGATATAAGCTAATCTCACGTAACCCAAACAATTTCGGTGTTACCTCTCAAATATTTTAATCAATCGGATCTGATTAAAAATGTCGAAAATAACTAAATATCAATAGAAAAACATTTTGTAAGCGCATGGTATCAATGAAATTCTTAGTATTATAAAAAGGTTTTTATTAAATAAAAAATATGTACAAAATTATATTAGTCAGGTAAAAATGTCTTAGCTAAATATAATCTGTAATTGTTTTACAAAGAAAAATGTTGAATAACCGCGTGCGAAATTAAATTAAAGAAACACGAACAAACATTCAAGCATCAAATAAAACAAAACTACTGTACATTTTTATCTTCTATAGAAATACTTCTAATATAGAGATTTAAGAAATATTAAATAGCTGATATAAAAATAGAGATAAGATATTAGCTAAAACTTAGAAGAATACTGATATTCTGTATTAATTAATGACGATATTTAATATCCATTTATGTATGTGGTGTTGACATGAAAATAATATCGTAATTAGAGATTACATGTGGCGGGTGTTGCCGAAGCCACCGTGTCCGGATTGTGAAGCACCCTTATTAAAGCCCATTTGAAGGTTTAGTTCAGCGTTATGTGCCCTTAGCTGTTCTTCTGTGAACGTTCTTTCATTTTTATCCGCCATCTTGGGTCCTAATTGGGGACCAGTGAATTCAGGATGTTTTTGAGTCTGAAAAAGTGAAACATTTGTATAGTTCGACAAAAAACACGGTAGCATAAATTGCAGATCATTATAGGTAGATATTGTAATAGACTAAGAATAAATCTTACAATTCTTCCCAATGAGTATAAGCACAGAGTGACTTGAGGAATGTTACGCCTCTCAAACAGATCGGCAGTCTGGAAAATTTCCTCCTCCGGAACTCCGTACTTTTTAATGGCTGCTTGGAACCTGTAATTTGAGATTTATAGCCGCTATAAATAGTTATTTAATGTAGGAATGTTCTTATGTTCTTTCTGCCGTTTTCGAGTACATCTTCGTACTTGTACTTTATTGCTGAAATGTTTTATTTCGTAAAATCAACAATTACCTTTGAATGTTTTCCATGAGTTGGAAATTGGTTCCCTTTTCTTGAATCTTCTTTACCGATCCCGGGGCAAGTTTATTGATCAGCTTGCACAATATAACGCCGTCTTTTAGAATGTCTTCGTAGGCTCCTTTAGGCAACGGCTCTCCAAGGACCGCGGCAATCCAGACCAGGACTTCGTCCTCCTGTTCCTTGTTCCTGGCCTGCAAACATATGTTTTTGACAGAGACGTAAATAAGAGCGAGTTTTGAACAAGGGCCATAAAATATCTGCTCCAGTGCCAAGTCGTTTGATGGTAAAGCGGTCGAATTCCAGAATCATCTCCTAAAATAACGTAAACGCAAACATTCGGTTACTATCGCAGCGATGCGACTGGAAAGCTTTCGAGATTAAAGGACCAGCTAACGCAACTCATAATGTGAACAGCTGTGCGCTCGATCACGAACGTGCCATTAAGAAAGATGAATGCAGATGTGATCCACTAAATATAGACGAATATTTAACTAGAAATGCAGTTATAGCAAATGTTTATCAAACATCCAAATATTATGATGCCCAACGGTCCACTGTTGTTTGTTACAGCGAAACAAGATTAATAAAATATTATCGAACACCAAAATGTACGTGTCTCTTCAATGTGACTTTCGTCTGTCTGAATGTCACAGAAAATCTATCACAAAAATACTTCCAAAGATAAAATAACTTTTAGAGTGAATTTAGAAACACTTTCGATGCACTGCAAATACTATATCAAATATATTTGTTATATAACTTTTATATTAACAAGCTTATACTTAATGAAGCTAAAATTTAGTTCTTACAGGCATTTCGGCTGTTTGCGGATGATTTGAACTTTAAACACAAGTGAACTATCCTGGTCCGTGTCAACAAGTGGACTGGCTTGGGATCCGCCCGCCCAAAGCAGTTCAGCGTCCACGGGGGCGTCTGACGTCACCGCATGTTTTCATCAACTAAACGCATACATAATTATAGTCGTTACACCATTGCCTTTCAGCTCAGGATAGACAAAAAAGTATATAAGAAGTTATTTTAACTTATACAGTAAATAAGCGAATTAATAAATACATTTCTTTTCATGATATTAATAACGTTGGCAAAATCTGGATTGAAATAATAATCGCCAGCAATACGATTATTCATACAAAATGATATTTATGTATGAATAATATTGTGATAATTTTCATAATTAAGTATTATTTATTTAATTAGAAATATTAAATATATTTAATAAAGCAGGTTGACGGTTTGTAAATAATTTTATTATTTAACAAAGCAGTCAGCAGTAGTTTAAGTACATATAAAGAATTTAAAATGAAATTTTTTTGACGACCTCCGTGGCGCAGTGCGTTCGCTGTCACATTATAAAGTTGGAGGTCCTGGGTTCGATTACCGGCTCGACTCGGTCTGGTCTTACAACGCTACCAACAAAGACGTGTCGCCAAGTGATTTAGCGTTCCGGCACGATGTCGTGTAGAAACCAATTACGAGTGTGAGTTTACTATAATCCGAACAGGTTAGCCCGCTACAATCTTAGACTACATCATCACTTACCATCAGGTGAGATTGCCGTCAAGAGCTAACGTGTAGTGGATAAAAAAGTGGAGCTAGGTGTCCCTATCAGCTTTTTGTTTTATTTACAGGTCAGATAATTGTTTTCTATCTATTGTCTATTGAATCTGAAGTGTTTATAGTGTAACTTAGAATGTACAGTTTTTAATTTTTAACCTGTCATCTTTAGACCGTGAAGCTCTACTCGTTTTAAATAGACACAAGTTTAGTCGAACCAATTCATGAGTTAAATCACCATCAAAACGGGCGTGATGTAATTTCCTGTTGTTTATCTATTCCTGAAAGACACTTTATTTTCTTTACGTCTGAATAACGGAAGCGAGTTTCGGCCGCAGCATTTTCTTTATATCGGTATATAGGACCTATATATCTGTCGGATAGTCGGTTATATATATCTATAGCAACCTACTATCCGACATTAGTCCTATCCGAGAAGCGGTGATAGCCTAGTGGTTAGGGCATCAGCCTCCTAATCAGTGGTCGGCGGTTCGAATCCGGGCACGCACCTCTAACTTTTCGGAGTTATGTGCGTTTTAAAAAAATTAAAATATCACTTGCTTCAACGGTGAAGGAAAACATTGTGAGGAAAGCTGCACGCCTGAGAGTTCTCCATAATGTTCTCAAAGGCGTGTGAAGTCTGCCAATCCGCACATGGCCGCGTGGTGGACTATGGCCAAAACCCTTCTCATATTGAGAGGAGACCCGTGCTCTGTAGTGAGCCGCTAATGGGTTGATCATGATGATCCGACATTATGAAAATGTTAGGAAAACTTATCTGCTCATAACATAACATAACATCTGTTGGATACAATTGTATCTTGCTTTAAAAAAAAAAACAAAAACATTTAAAAATAGTCAAAGAAATTTTTACTTTGAAATAAACTAACAATATTTCTTTGGACTAAATTAAAAAGCTAATCGTTTTTTGATATAAAAATTAAGAATAAAACGAATGTTTTAGTATGAGCGAGTTTATGCTGCGTCTGTGTCGGCAGATGGTAAAAATATCTGAGAGGAGATTAACATTAATACAACTGTGAAATATTTGTTTGTACGTTCAATCATTAATCCAGCCGTTACTAATATTAGATTTTATTTTGAGTACGGTGGTGGGAATGATGTCAGAACCGACTTTGTAGAAATACTTTATAATGTAAGCAAAGAAACTAGTTCAATTTAAAACAATTTCATTTCTGATACATGTGAATAAATAAGTAGCTCGAAGAAGAACTTAAGTCACAGCTATAGTAAGACGGGATGCAAAACTAAAATGACCTCACTATTTTAGGGATTCAAGGGATTTTAGCTATTGGGCTAACTACCCGTCATTGGACGAGTCTCTCTTTTAGCGCGGGAGCCCTGTTGCTAAGGCTGGGGCGGCTGGTGGATATCCGGGAAGAATACAATGGGTTCCCCAGGTGTTCAACAAATCCAGCGAGTGGGACATGCTGTGGTGGTTTTAAGTTCACGTATACCTCAACGATAAGCGGAGGGGATGCCCACATAACGCATAAGCCATAAAGCTTTTCCACCACGAGAAAAAAAAAAGGGTTTCAAGTTATTTAAAGTGGTTACCCAGCTCTATAAAACGCAACGTGGGCAGAAAACCACTCAATGAACACACGACATTAGTATCCTAACTATAATTTGTACGTTAGCAATCATGGAGTCGCTTTCAATAACGTTAGAGTAAAATAGACCTTACGCAATATCTATACTTCCTATTTTGATTTTAGAAGTGTGGACAAATTTGAACTTTAAAACTAAATTAATTACGTTTGAATTTACTCTGACTACTATATTTATTTATTCGAAAACAACAACCAAACTACAATTTTTTTATAAGGGTACAGTTATGGACTGGACCCAGCAATATAATAATATATGACATGGAGTGTGGAAATCTTTACAAAATTTGTTGTAAAAGTTGACGTCAGTCTTTTAAAATGATGATTAAGACTTTCTATTATATTTTTTTTATATTGACATTGTAAGTGACAAATCGAACTTCGTAATTTCAATCGAACAACAAATTACTCGTACGTTTACTTTTGTCGCACAGATAATATTGCATTTCATTGTTATAGGATACAAGCTTATTGCTCAGTTGTAAAAAAGATTAATCTTTAATTCCGATCATCTAATTGTGAACACTTCTGCCAAAGATTTTCCTAATTTTTCTTATATTATCAACTCCATGTACAATCGTGATGATCTAATAATAAATGGACCGTCGAATGGTTATAAATGGACGGTCCAATTTAAAAGTATTAATAATTGATAACAACAGTTATTATTAATAAATCTTACACTGGCAGTCACCCAAACTACGGTAAAGAAAGATCATTATCTGAAGTGAGCACGTGGCGGGAAACCCTATCATTTGATAATGTTACATTAAAGAATTTGGTTCTAATAATTATTCAATAATTTCCAAGAAACACATAAATTATTCCCAAGAAGCATTGAATTGCAAGGATCGAATTATTTAAAGAATTAAGTATTAAGACTTTAATACTTACTACATTGGCTACCTGGATATATGTGGTGGATATTTAAAGTTGTTGGCATTCAGATAAATCTTAGACACAAATCAATTTCATAATTCATAAATTTTATCGTTACAGTGTGCCAACAAACGTGAGCCCGAAAAGGAACAGGAGGCCCAAAGATGGATTGAAGCGGTCATCGGAGAGAAGTTCCCCGCAAACGTTCCATACGAACACGCCCTTCGTGATGGCATCATTCTCTGCAAGCTCATGAACAGACTTCAGCCTGGAATTATCTCGAAAGTTAACATCTCCGGTGGCGATTACAAGTTCATGGACAATATTAGCCAGTGAGTTTGTTTTAGGGTTTTATAGTATAGGGTTTATTATTTTAAGCCCTTTAGATGGACACTGGGTTCCACAGAAAGCTGGAATTGCAACCCTTTGCTTCCATTGCTTCAAAAAGACAAACAACATGTGACTAATGGTATCAAATGAGTCGTCGTAATTTCGAAATCACTACAAAAACTTATATCAAGCAAAACCCGGCTAATGATCGTTTTAATGATCATTATAAGATCATTTCAGTTAATCATTTATACAGCTTATTCGAATCAGCTGCGTTATTATATATATATATTAGCTTCTTCTCGGTATTACGCATTTTGCAGATTTTTAAAAATCCGAAAACATTTGCATAGTATAAACAGAAATTGTAATTGCCGTTTTTACATTAACTGCCCGCCTTGCCCTCCCTCCAGTTATGAGATTAAGAAATGTATTAGTAAAAATTGAACCCAGATTTCATCAATAATTCATCAGATCATAAGTCAAATAGACAAAATAATCAATCCTAAAAGATACGTATACATTTACAAACTGTTTCTTTTCATTGCAGATTCCAAAAGGCCTGTATCAAATACGGGGTTCCAGACACGGACCTCTTCCAATCCACTGACCTCTGGGACCAAAAGAACATCGCCCTTGTGACGCAAACGATCTTCGCTCTCGGCAGAACGGTATTAAGTTTTAGTATTAATATATATAACATACAACAGATTCCTAATGTCGTCATCCTTTTGAATTCTTCAGGTATTGAACATATCCCCGTACTCTTCATATAATTACCTAACTCTTTCAAGCATACCAAGCTAGTGAAACAAAACCCCCATTTCGTAACTAAAGTAATTTTTAACAAAGAACTCTCATTAACCTCTCAATTATTAACTAAGTTCTCGGATAGATTACCAAGTCATCGTGTCATTAACTAAAAATATTTAAAAAAAAACATGGGTCTGGAGCATAAGCCCGCTATTATTAATATATATTATAATTACGCTATATATTAATAATTTATTAAGTGATGGATGCAAAATTATTGTTA
Source organism: Lasiommata megera (assembly GCA_928268935.1). Classification (NCBI taxonomy): domain Eukaryota; kingdom Metazoa; phylum Arthropoda; class Insecta; order Lepidoptera; family Nymphalidae; genus Lasiommata; species Lasiommata megera. Next base: position 12,492,652 of record OV743315.1, on the reverse strand, counting down.
AAAATCATCAGATTTATATCAGTAATTATTGGTTTACAGTCATACAAGCACCCAGAATGGCGCGGTCCCTTCCTTGGCCCTAAGCCTGCTGAAGAAAACCGTCGTGAGTTCAGCGAAGACGTCCTACGGGCCGGAGAGGCCGTTATCGGTTTACAAGCCGGTACAAACAAACTGGCGTCACAGTCTGGACAAAGCTTTGGCGCGTCGCGCAAGATCATTCTCGGCAAGTAAAGTACCAGGGAGCCAGAAACACGAAGCGTTACAGCGTAACGCGACGCAATCCAAGGGCACTTGGGACTTATTATTTTGTAATCAGTTTGTAATATTTTGATTACTATTTATGGATCTGTGAGTATACTTAACGACACAATTTATGTACTTATATTTCTTGTATTGTATATTGATATGTGATAAATATAAGTTGAGTAAGTAGGTATAAATAGTTATACTCTGTCGAAAGAACTGGACTTTTGAATAAATAGTTTGGAACGTGGGTATCTCTATTTATCTAGGCTACTTTATTGGATATAAAACAAAATGCTGTGATCTCGGAAACCAAAAATGTATACTTGCAACTATCTAAAAATCAAAAAGGTTACTATCCTTTAAATGTACCTATCTTAAATGTTTAAAACTACTTTTCAAAGTAACTAGGTAAAAAATTAAAAAAATATACTGTTGAATAATATATGTTTCTTTTATGAGTTATATTTTAGAACTGTTTAGTAATTGATAGAAATAGCCATCAAGGTATATACTTACTTGGTCTTTTCTGCTAAAAAAATATAATGCGTAAAGTAGGTATAATTCTTTTAAGAAAATATTATGTTTATAAAATATAATAATTATTAAAACTGGTAAGACGTTTTTTATTTTATCCTATGTTATAAATTCTAATGTAAAAGTATATCTATTTAAAATGCCTGCCTTTATTATCTCTTACGTAGATAATTACCTAAAATATAGCGGAATTGGAAAGATTAAAATCCTTTTCTATTAGGTTCTGTACCGAAAGGGTAGAGTTAAGACATACTTGAAGAACCGGGAATCGATTACAAAACAGTATTGATCAAAAAATCTATATTTACGTGCCGCACGAGCTTACTGAAATCGTGTGGGTACTCATCTGCAATTTTATTAAAACGTAATACCTAACCGTTTTTAAAGAGATTGTTAACTGTTGATGAAGAGTTGATCACACCTACGGCAAAAACGTGTGAAAAAGATCGTAGTCAAAGGTAGGTCAAGCTTCAGCGACTATGTCAATATCCGGGTTACGAGCTTTTACGACAAAGCAAAACCATGAGATGAGATTAAAACAAGAAGTTGAGAGAACGCGGCCAGAATAATTATAGATAGACAATATTGATCACAAAGAGTGTGGTCTTTAATCACACGCATCTTTTGACACTGGGCAATTTTTTATAGTGTGGTTGGAATGTACTTTTAATGCATCCGCTATCATGATCAACCCATTACCGAGCTCACTACAGAACACGGGTTGCCTCTCAGTATGAGAAGGGTTTGGCCATAGTCCACCACGCTGGCCATGTGCGGATTGGCAGACTTCACACGCCTTTGAGAACATTATAGAGAACTCTCAGACGTGCAGGTTTCCTCACGATGTTTTCCTTCACCGTTGAAGCAAGTAATATTTTTTTTTTTTTAACCGCACATAACTCGTAAAGCATCCGCTATACGTCTATACTTATAAGACAGTCTATACTTACAGGGATATCCCTGACCTTGCACCTTCAGTTTTTATCTTTTCAGAATTCTTTGCCCACGTGACCGACCAGGGTTTTTCGTTCACATTCCCAAGCAGGGCACTCCTCCAGCGTGTGCTGAGCGGTGTCCCTATCTCCACCACAGTGGTAACACCGCGGTGTCGCCTCCCGACCAATCCGACACAGATACTCACTAAAACAGCCATGACCAGTGAGTATCTGCGTAAGTCTAAAGGTGACCTTACCACTGTTTCCCTCCAGCCAGCCATTAAAGCTGGGCAGAATCGCACCAACAGCTCGTTGGCGTGCGTTTTTTTCATCCTGGAGACGAGAATGCCAATTTGATAGAGACTGTTATTAAATGTACCTGAATAAACTTTGCAAAAAATGTCTTGAGTTTTCATATAAAATGCGATGGCATTTTGTCCCAATTTATTATAGGTATATTTTTCCAATACTGAACACTGGGCGAGCACTAACGTAGCCACTAGTTTGACTTAGAACCATAAAATTACAAACTTGTTATAATATACCTGTACACGTATAGAAACGTCGAGTGTAGTCGAGAGCCATCTATTGAACGAAGAATAAAACCGAACACGTTCATTATAATTTACAGCTTCGCATATTTCTAAATAGATGGCAATGTAAGACGGATGTTCAAGGTCGATCATAGAGATGTACCGATAAGTCATTTCATTATAAATCGAATAAGTGTTAAATCGATTTTGAAAATTTACTTATTTTGATCATAATTTATTTTTGCGCGTCTTTTACTTAGACGTATGCATAATATAATAAAATTACCATAATAGAAACATACCAGGTCAATAAACCATAGGATGTCAAAACAATTACTTAACTGTTATTAATGATTCTTAAGTTGTTAGAGAAATAAACCAATTTTCCTGCAAACTTTACTGCAAGATAATTCTCTGATAATTAGGTATTTGCACTTCGAACACGGTCTGTTTGGCAAATTTTCATATTGTGTGCTACTTCATAGCATTTAGATTCTAACATGGTCATTGCAACATTATAACCTTTTGGAACTTAACCGTGACGGGTCGCCCGAAAGATGTTAGACATTAATGTTGATAGTAGAATGTATGACGGCACAAGAGAGCGTTATGACGTGTTATTTCTTGACGGAAAACCTACAGGTCGATTTTAGGCAGTGGCCTTAGCAGTAAAATCAATAGGTATGCTGATTTTTTGACACCTCAATAGATCACATCAGTAACGTGTGCAATTATACTTTATATACATTTCTCGTCAGGAACATAGTTTGTTTACTCTGATCATAGAAATATTCATTTTAATATAATATCGTTAAATTAAAGTAAATTCGTTTTAAAAGAGTATCATTTACTTTCTTTATCTTACTCTCTACATTATATATTTTTTCTTCTATCCTCTGTATCAAAATAAAGATACCTAAAATTCCCTAAGAATAGATACTTAAGTGATTAGTAAATTTTATAAGAAAGCAGTATTTCTAAAGCAAACGAAAAATGATTGTAATAAATTTTATTGATATCGATTTTGACGAGTTGTTAAGCGATGTTTCACATTTATACTTCAGTAGGATCGTCACTATTATTAAATAACAAGTGGAGTGGCGAGATTGTTGTGGTTTTCTGTTGAGTGGAATTTTATAAATTTATTTTTGTGGAAATTCTTATATTATATATGTCTTATTTCCTATAAATATGCAATCCCACTGTGTAAAAACCAGAAAATGATAACATTTGGTGGTGCGAATACTTCGGCGGCGCTAGAGGAATCTGGTAGGGCAAATAGTTACGAGTACGACGAAGTTCGAACAGTTTCAAATTTCTATTTACAAATGTATTGATTTCAATCAGGTGACGGTCGAAGTATTTGTGAGAGTGTCTGCAGTGATGGTTCCAATGCAACGGTGCAGGCAGGGGCTTCTAATCAGAGGCCCCGTATGGATATCGCATGTGTCTTGGATATAAACCAAACATTGAACCTGGCGCACAGAAAAAGAGCACTTGAAGAGGTTCGATTGGCTTCAGAGCTAGTCAATGCCAATTTACATCATATACACGTGAGTACCTTATTTGATTTGGGTTTGAAAACTTTCATAAACCACAAGAATTTTTATTATGTTATGAGATCACACTGTTTAAATTGTATTTTCAGCTTTTTGAGACATCATTGTAACGAACCTATTATTTTCCTTCAATTATTCACACATTGTTTTTACCTTTTTATTATAAATAAATTTTATTTAAAATACTTTTATAAATTTATAGGGTGACCTCTAATAATTGTTGTTCTATTACCTTTACTACCTATGCTCTGTACTGTACCAATAGCTTGTAGAACTAACCTTATGGAAATATCTGGACTGGTGAAAACGTTAAATCTAACAAAAGCTGCTTAGCAAGGTCATTAGCCGAAAGCAACTATTTCAAATTAAATTGATATGAGCATCTCCTTATCAAAGTTAATGCTATCTGTAAATTAATTTTGATTTTAAATAATCTATTTAAAGGTTAAATTATTTTTCTATCTTATGTAGGTAATCTAGGATAGTTATAATTGTCAACAAAAAGTTTTACTTTTTTACTGAAATACTAAAAAAAACAAAAGTTTTACTTTTTTCATGAAAAAAGCTGTGATAGCCTAGTGGTTAGGGCGCCAGCATCTTAATCAGAGGTTGGTGGTTCACATCCGGGCACGCACCTCTAACTTTTTGGAGTTATCTGCGTTTTTAAATAATTAAAATATCACTTGTTTCAACGGTGAAGGAAAACATCGTGAGGAAACCTGCACGCCTGAGAGTTCTTCATAATATTCTCAAAGGTGAAATCTGCCAATCTGCACATGGCCAGAGTGGTGGACTATGGCCAAACCCTTCTCATATCAGGAGGAGACCCTTGCTCTGTAGTGAGCCGGTAATGGGTTGATCATGATGATGATGATGTTTCATGTATTGTATGTGAACAGCAGCAAAAAATTGCTAAATTATATAATGATGCTAACTCTGGTGACCACTTACCTTTGAATGGAGTTAAAATGATGAACTTCCCTGTCATTGTGTTCTTATAAAATGAATAACATTATATCTAGACCTGCCAATTTAGTTTTAAGCACAACACAAATAGCACCATTGTATATCAAATTGAACAGAATGCAATGAGAAATTCTTGATCCACTTATAATTTACTTATACAAATGGCTTTTTTTGATTTTTATTTTGGAGATATGTTCTGTATGCTATATATGTTTGATTCCTTGATGCCCAATGACTCACTTGATATCCTTAGGTCTGCCAATGATGATTTGCCAAATGTCTTTATAAGCATCCTTGAATTTGGCAACATAGTAACCATGGTCAACCCATTCACGGCTCACTGCAGAGCACGGTCTCCCCTCAATATGAGAAGGGTTTGGCCATAGTCCACAACACTGGCCATGTGCGGATTGGCAGACTTCACAGGCTTTTTAGAACATTATGGAGAACTCTCAGGCGTGCAGCTTTCCTCACGATGTTTTCCTTCACCGTTGAAGTGATATATATTTTTCTTTTAAACGCACATAACTCCGAAAAGTTAGAGGTGCGTGCCCGGATTCGAACCGCCAACCTCTGATTAGGAGGCTGACGCCCTAACCACTAGGCTATCATCGCTTACATTAGTATTAATTGTACCTAAATATTGTTATAGTTTGAAAAACTAGACTTTGGAGAGACCAGTGTATTGGACACATTCTACAATGCTGATGTAGCCTTAGTGGATCTCAGTGTGCAAGTACAACAGAGCTCTCTGCTTTACCATCTTGGAGTTAGAGAGAGCTTTGATATGAAGGAGAATGTGCTGCTTTATAATGATGTTGATCCTGATGCTACACTACGACTTAAGGTATGTAAAAGAATAATAGTGATTTCAGTTATTAATTTCTATCATTAATCACTAACATGTGATCATGTACCAACTGACATGAGCCTAAGGACCCATTTTGGAGTAACAGGGTGGAAAAAGCTCTTTATCTGATATAAAAGTGGAGGCCTACATGCAGCAGTGATTATAATGCCTCAATTGTAAAATCACCTGTTTGTAATGGGCCAAGAACATCTCTTAATTTTTTTTACAGTAATCAATTTAAATATGTGTGTGTAAGAGTGTTCATTATTGGCTTCATAGACCTGTAATGCTAATATAGCATGACATAATTGTGGCTTACCATTTATTTTTATGTGAATGCTATAATGAAATGCATTGCGTGTTTAAAATTCTTATAGCTCTATTTTTTATCCACTCACAGCACAGGCATTCACTGATATGCGTAGAGTTTGTCTGTAGACCACCACATGCTAAGTGAAAATTGATGGACTACACAGGTTTCCACACTATGTTTTCCTTCACAGGTTACATCTAACTATGATTGCTTAAATAATATACCTATTCCAAATCATTTATATATTTTGTTATTAAGTAATTCTAATCTGTATAATTTATATAACCCAAACTCACTACTTATTGTATTTATACATACAATTCTTTACTGGTAAACAAACCACTGTCAATAAGACTTAAAAAGATAAATGACCTCCCAAGAAGTATTCTTTTAAAATAAAAATAAAAAAACTATTTCAACATAGCTTCTGACTTCTATACACTAACTGCAGGGAACTGAAAATAGTAAACTAAAAATTCTACACAGAACACATTGTTCTTTCATCCTAAAGAGATCAAAGATTGCTCTACATCATGAAGGTTTCCAAGAGATTTGTAGGCTTAGAACAACTCAATATTTAGTACTGAGCCTACAAATCTTCAATGTTAACATAATACCTACTCAGTTATCAAAACCTTGAATGAAAATATCTCAATAGTTGTTACTCTCAATTTCTCAATTGCTCTATGCAGACTAGCTTTGTGAATATTGTGTTACATGTTTCACATCAACTGGTTGCATACAATTATATAATATTTGATTCATGGTCTACTTGCTCATAACGTCCCACAGCTGGGTACTTCCAATAGGGAGGTATCTATTTTTGACCTACTATATTTTTTTTTATAATTTTTTTTTTTAATTTTTTTTTTTAATTTAAAATATCATTTGCTTCATAACATCGTGAGGAAACCTGCACGCCTGAGAGTTCTCCATAATGTTCTCAAAGGCGTGTGAAGTCTGCCAATCCGCACATGGCCAGCGTGGTGGACTATGGCCAAACCCCCTCTCATATTGAGAGGAGACCCGTGCTCTGTAGTGAGCCGGTAATGAGTTGATCATGATGATGATGATGATTTTTTTTATCCAATTGAATGCAAGACCTTGTGATCTGAGATAGAATATGTAAACAACTAGACCAACAACACAGTTTTTTTTTCTGTCAATAATAAGTTGTGGATTAGTGTCATTTCAAATAATGGATTACCTTAGGTCACTCATACACTTTTTTTTTATTAAATAAATATATTTTAATCGCGGGAAAACGAGCAGACGGCTCACCTGGTGTTTAGTGATAATCGTCGCATATGTACTTCTTCAGCACCAGTGGAGTCATCAATGCGTCGATGGCTGAACCCATCCTGCTAATGGTTTTTACTTGGCATTATACCTGAACCCTTAATCGCTTTGCGTTATGTCTTTGTCATTAGAGTTGCAACTAGTCGACGCCTAAGCTTCTCACTAGACCAAACCTGAACCGAATACAAGCGGGTATACATGGACTGTCTTGACGAGTTCGCTATCTTACGTCATCCGGACGTGGGCTCCATCCACGGCCTCGGAGACGTACGGACCACTCACCGTCCGACCCCCCCGTTATTACAAACGTTGCATAAGCCGAGGTTCGGCCTCACAGGAGGCGCCCTTAGGCAGTCGTTCCCTTAGTTTCTTCGAGCCCTAGGGCTAAAAATTTCTTCTGGCAGAGCTTCTTTCCGAAGCTCGCCAAACAGCCCGGTTACGCTGTGGCAACCTATAGGGTTAGTACAGCTAATAGACAGTCCGAAAAAAAAGAGTGGTCTTGTAGACATGCATACAGATATCATAGTGATATATAGTGATGGTGGATTTTCTAAAAATATTGAACGTAAGAAACAAAAGAAAAATTCTTTGCGACATAAACTTCTGTCTTGATTTATCTGATGCTATGCTGTCAGTTAGTATAAAAGGTCCCTAGATACCTGTGGCTTTATTAAATTAGAGCCAAGCACCACTTATTGAGCTCGTGTCAAATTGAAAGACATACACATTTATTATAGGTATATAACCTACCTTCATTTCAGTATCAAGTATGTTTACCCATTATTGTTATAATTATTATTCTTAAGGGATAAACTCCTTAGGGGTCCCAAGGTGCTTAAATAGCGATCCCATGGTGTGTGTGAAAGTGTCGATGTTTGTTACTTAATCACGCAAAAACGGCTAAATGGATTTGAATGAAATTGAAATGAAGAGCTAAGCCGCGGGCAGATAATATTGAAGTTTGGTATGCTTGTCACCTATGCTATGGAAAAAGACATGTATTTTATATACCGACCCCTCAAATAGTTCCCGTGGGAAAATTATAAATTTTAGACCCAATTCTGAAGTCCACGCAGACGAAGTCGCGGACAGGAACTAACTAGTAGGTTATTAAGATTTGGCTAGCATACTTCTCGCCTCCATTTTTTATACTGCGTATGAACTAACGACATGGCATATCTTTAGCACGTTTGAAAAGTTTTTATTTACTTTTATAGTATCGCCTTTTAGTATATTCGCTTCTCATTGTACGGTTAGCTCAACTAGTACCTATTATCCGCTTGATCAGTCAATAGAGAAACCGAATATGTCCGGCCTAGATGATGAAACATCTTTTGGATTTTATAGTGCCTATGATACGTAGCCCTTTAAATAGGTTAAAATTATCATTAAATTGGATTCTCTAAATGGTTATATCTATCGTTTATAACTCGTCGATTTTTAAGAGACCGTTCCTTCCATTTTCTTCACTTTTTTGTTCTCGCAGTTTGATTTTGATCAGACATTAACAGAAGTCAACACGAGACAGATTTATGCCTTTGTCACGTTTAACTTTTTCTTAAGTATAGATCTTCTTAAAGTTAAAAAAGAGGCAATGGGTCTTTACTGAGTATTTATAGGTACCTGACACATTGCCAAAATGTCGCTCGAAATTACATATATTGTTTGCAGATTTAGTTTGGGACCACCCAACCGTCCTAGTAATAAAACCAAAATTTCAGCGTTTGAGTTTTTTTTAAATAAGATACCTGCCAACTTGAAGCATTAAATTAGGAACAAATTGACATTTCAATCAATTAATCAATTTTTAAATCATTTAAATACACATGCGCTATGAGCTAATGATATTCTTTCGTCTGGGATTTCCGCCAACACGTCTATCATTTGCACACACATTAAGACATTGCATTAGTAACAGATAACACTGAGATTCAAAAAGTGGCTGCTTGGATACTTTTTGTTACAGTATTTGGAACATTAATTTTGTCAACTATTTATTTTATACCAAACTATTTGAAGCGGTGATAGCCTAGTGAAGCGGTGATAGCCTAGTGGTTAGGGCGTCTCCTAATCAGAGGTCGGCGGTTCGAATCCGCACCTCTAACTTTTCGGAGTTATGTGCGTTTAAAAAAAAATATCACTTGCTTCAACGGTGAAGGAAAACATCGCGAGGAAACCTGCACGCCTGAGAGTTCTCCATAATGTTCTCAAAGGCGTGTGAGGTCTGCCAATCCGCACATGGCCAGCGTAGTGGACTATGGCCAAACCCTTCCCATATTGAGAGGAGACCCGTGCTCTGTAGTGAACCGGTTGGGTTGATCATGATGATGATGAAACCGTTTTGTTAGCGATCTAAGGTGATGTCGTAAAAGATAAATACGTGCAAACAAAAGCTTGCTAAGTGAATGTTCCCAGTGAATACTGGCGTATATTCGACGTTAGGTATAAAATAAATGGACCGCCCATGACAAACGCTCGCGCAAAGATTTCCAACCATCCGATTTTGCGAAGGAAATGTTACCGTTGACCAATTCGTGTGCACTTAATATAAAATCTTTCTTATATGGGTGTAGATCTAGGATCATACGATCATTTTTCTATATCTCCGGAAACTCCGCCGATCTAGACATTTCAAACTGTGGGGTTTGGGTATGCACCAATTTGAATACATGTATGAAGTGCACTGCCTTTTCAGCGGTTAAAAGTCTTTACTTAGTTTTGAAAATTCACCTGGATCAACATGCAGACGGAATTTTTTATAAACATGTCTTGGTATTCTTCTGTAAATCAAATAATAATAGGATTAGAGGATCACACCCCACTCCATTCCAATAATTCACACACCGCCCTCATTACTTTGTAAGTTTAAGCATGTAGTGTACCAATAGCAGCCATAGCGTCAAGATAAATCAATGTTTACAGATATCGCTGCCAAACTTCCTGTTCGTGTCGTACAAGCTAACTGACGCGAGCACATGTGTCACTACCAATCCGGCGGCAGCTAAATTCAAGGGCGAGGAAGCTCCTGACCCCAAACAACATCTCACTTTGAGACTCCGGAATATATTACAAGATGTCGAGGTCCAGACCAAGTGAGTATATTAAAAATATCGCATTGAGAGTTATAACGTAAGTGTATTACAATATCGTAAGAGTGTTTTGGCTTGGTGCCATTATATAGAAAGGGAATCCATTTTGGAACATCTTGAATCCATGTTGGCTTTTGGAACGGCTATTTAAAGGCGGAAAATGGATTTTACGAAAGAGAAAGGTATCTTAGAGGTGATTGCTTAAAGGCGGGTGTCACATGATGCACTTGGTGTCTTCTGTTCGATATATCGAAGGCATTCGATTTTGTCCAACATAAGACGTTAGTCAGTAAACAATACTATGGTATTCGGGTTGTAGTTCTAAATTCCTAGTTAAAAGAGTTACATAAAGAAAAATAAAAATAGGATTTTTTTGAAAAATTCTGCTTGAGGTCATATGCCCCTATGACTATTCAAAGGATTAAAAACTGATAACATGCTAAAGCAATAGTTGGTCTGAATCAATAACCGACAAGGAAAATAGAAATTATATCTTCCGTTAGTATATCACCCGCTAAGAATACCAATGACAATGAAATATAAAGCGATCGAAGAAATTTCTGTACCATAGTGTTTTCTCGACGTTTCTGACAACAGAGACAGATTTTGTAGGCTTTGTATTTATATTAATTAGCATGCAAATTAATGCAAAGCATGCTAGAGTAATACGACATTTAAATGTATCGTGATTTTTGTTGTAATATCAAAGGTTTATTGCGAACTTAGAACGCCTACACCGGGATTATACTGTCATGCGCTATAATGATACCCATATTTATTGTATCTATATCGTTGAATATATTTGACTATTCCAATTGGTGTATCACTGCCCGCATATTCATATTATGTATTATTAATAACACGACAATTCCAACAGTTCAATTGCACTTTTCTTGCGTTAAAGCAAGACAAACTAACAAATACACTTGAGAATGTATAACGTCTAATATATAAGATATCGGCATGATCAATACATTGCCGGCTCACTACAGAGTACGGGTTTCCTCTCAATACGAGAAGGATTTGGCCATAGTCCACCACGCTGGCCTTGTGCGGAGTAGCAGACTTGGAACATTATGGAGGATATATCTCCGGTGTGCAGGTTTCCTCACGCTGTTATTTTTCACCGTTGAAGCGAATGATATTTTAATTGCTTAAACACGCACGTAACTCCGAAAAGTTAGAGGTCCGGGATCGAACCCCGACCTCTGATTAGGAGGCAGACGTCCTACCCACTAGGCTATCACAGCAATATAATAAATAATAATACAATTATAGAATTATAAATTTTAAAGAAAATCTACTAGACTGCCAAAAAAATAAACAAAAGAACGTGGTTGCGCATTAAAAATAAGCCCTCTTTTGAATTCTCTCTTGTGTGTTTTTTAAGTAAAGTTCCGGTGTAATTTTTTAAGTTCATTAACTAGATGATACACATACGATTAATATTGGTTGTACAAAATTTAGATATGGTGCTGCCGTTGTCGTTTTTATTCTGTACTTTGCTGTAGCGAATTCCCCAATTTTTTAATTTGACCTTTTTCCAGAGCGCATCTCCAAGAGAAGTTCCTATCAGACCTGCGTAAAGCGCGCGAGACCTACAGCGGCACAGAACTCGCGAACGTCCTTCACGCTATGCGACGCCGTCTGGACGACCCAGCCGTCCTATCCGGGGACACGATACTCAATCTTCTCATATCCTACAGAGAAATACAGGATTACGACGCCATAGTGCAGATCGTAGACGATCTTAAAACCATAATGAATAGGAAGAACTATGTCAATATGCCTATAATAAGGTTTATGTACGCTTTTGCTATGAACAGGTGAGAACATTGTATCTTGCAACATTGTATGGAAGTAGGCGGTACTTTGATAGTGTCCGTGATAAATTGACGTGATTAGATAATCTGGATTTGTCTTCACTCATAATATAAAGAGGAAAGATTTTTCTTTATACTTTACCGATAAAATCTGAAACTACTCAAGCGATTTTAAAAATTCGTTCATAATTACAAAGTGATTATGGTAAATTTAATTTCAGTTATAATATATCTGCATAAAAGGTATTTTCAAAGCAAGACGCTATATATACGTTGTACTTAAATACTGTGTTCTATAAAAATACTGGTATTTCATAGAACTAAAAAACGCCCCGAAAAACATAGCCTACTGTTAAAGCCACAATAAAGTATAATTTTATAGTACAAACGTCAGAACTTGTCCTTTAGAGCTGAGACGATTTTTTTTTTAGGGGACGGCAGTTTTTGCTGTTTTCATTACTATTGTAATGATATAACATTATGTAACGACCAGCTTTTTTAGTTAACACCAATATTTACTTTCGGAGAGTTTTAATTTGTCATATATTAATTTATTATTTATTATAATTATTCAAATCAAATCAAAAATATCTTTATTCATATAAACCTGTTACAGGCATCTGTGAATCGTTTATATATGCCATTTTTCATGATTTCTATTAGTGATGGTGATAACTACACTCGACAACTTAAAACTAAAGCTAAGAGGATTTATTGTAGTCAAGATTCAGTAGTAAGAATTCTGAAAGTACTCTTCGTATCCGTTCAGTTTCTTTCGTATATAAAAATAAATTTTGTTTCAAATGAGTTTGCTCTCATTTTCAGGAGGAACAAGGAAGGTGACAGGGAAAACGCACTTAAAGTATGCGTTAAAGCTTTGGAGAAAAAAGAAAATAGGTTTCCCGATATGTTGTGTCTTTGCGGTCGAATATATAAGGATAAGTTTGTAGAATCTCAGCACACGGACGTCGAAAGTTTGACCAACGCTATACATTGGTAAGTGGACATACATTTGAAATCCATAACGCTGGTCTTTCAGCCATAATTCCTTAGTGAACACTAGTCTTCTAACACTTTCATTATAGCGAGTTACGCTTTATGACCTTGTAAATAACCTCTAGAGTTATTTAAGCAAGCTTTGAAATAAATGGTCAAATCGAATAAGGAGATCAGAAGAAGAACTGAAGTCACAATGCGATGCCCGGTAGCGATTATTTAAAAATTAATCATTTCTTAATTTTTAACAAAACAATTAGAATGATAGGTTTAACTCTTAGAAGGCTTTCGACGACCTCCGTGGCGCAGCGCGCGCGCTGTTGCATTATAAAGTTGGAGGTCCTGGGTTCGATTCCCGGCTCGAGTCTGGTCTGGTGGGAGGCTGCGGCCGTGGCTAGTTACCACCCTACCGACAAAGGCGTGTCGCCAAGCAATTTAGCGTTCCGGCACGATGTCGTGTAGAAACCAATTAGGAGTATGGCTTTACCATACCCCTAACAGGTTAGTCCGCTACCATCTTAGACTGCATCAGCACTTACCATCAGGTGAGATTGCCGTCAAAGGCTAACTTGTAGTGGATAAAAAAAAAAGGCTTACTTGTAGTGTAAAAAATAATCTCATGTTCTAAAAAATAAATATAATCGAATAAAAGAAGAGATTACGCCTTCCTTAAACTTACGCATTCTTTAAAAATTGGCTATAAAATCACGTTCCTTTGTTACACACTTCTTTTGTTATCAGGTACAGACAAGGTTTCGAAGTACAACCCAACGAATATGCGGGTATTAACTTAGCGACGTTGTTAGTCATAGCCGGGAATGATTTCAAGAATTCCCAAGAGCTACAGCATATAGGTATGACGTTTTAAATATATTTTGCTTAGTAAATAGAGTTTATAATTTGAGTTGAGTCATTTTGCCCTTGTTCGTCGATAAGGAAAAATGGTAAACCGCAAACTGTTTCACTTCAATTTTATGCCAGGAAAAAATAATTTTCCATTAGTTCGTTTGCGCAAGCGATTTATCATTTCTTTTGACTTGTATATAGTACTCTAAGGTGTTCTTATACTTCGATTACTATTCTGGAATATTACTGTTACTAAAAAAACCCCACATAAATTTTAGATGGTTATTTTTTTTGCTATCACCATTTCACATTGACACAAAACTATTTAATAGCAATATAGTTAGTAGGTATAGGTTAGATAAGGAAGGATTAATGAACATTTAAATCTTTCAGGCAGGATACTAAACCATTTAATAGGCAAAAAGGGCAGCTTGTCGTCACTGAAGGATTATTGGGATGTGGCAACGTTCTTCGAGATCTCGGTACTGGCTCAGGACTACGTCAAGGCTATCCAAGCCGCAGAGTGTATGTTCAAACTGAAACCACCCAATTGGTATTTGAAGTCAACTATAGGGAATATAGAACTTATAGATAGGTAAAGTTAAATTATCTTCTTTTAGTAGTCCCATAACACTATTATATAATACATTCTTGAATGTCAACATAAAAATGTGAATAGTAAATAATTTTATTTTGTTGTCGAGGATGCGAAAAACGTACATAAAGGAACTAAAAATATATGCATGACATCCGGGGCGTGCTCAGTAGTATTATTAAGTGGGAGGTCCCTGGTTGGTTTCCTACGCAGCTAAATAACCAGACAAGACAAGACCAAACCATACCGCAAAGCGATATATCGTTCCGGTATGATGCCGCAAAGAAACCGATTCACGGTTTAGCCTAAAAAGCATCTTTGGCTTCCTTAGCGCTTGGGATGTTCATGGGCTGTGTTAATCACTTAACATCATATGACCCGTCTATCCATCTGCTATATTAAACAATGTATTTTAAATCGAATTATGACAAACTGAAAGTAATATGTGTACGAATCATTTACCTACTAAATTAAACATCCTCTTGTATTGTACAAATTCTACATGTAAACAGTATCTTTTGTTCATGCTTAGGTTTAGGAAGAAGAGTGAAGAAACATCGCCGGAGCAGCAAGTGTTCTCGTTCTGGATGGAGTTTTTCGTAGAGGCAACTAAAAGCACATGTGAAAATATAATTCGGTTTCCTGTAAGTACTTGTACTATATCTTCAAATTCCCAATTCGATTTTATTTTATCTTCATACCTTATCCTTTTACTAGTTAAGTTAATGACCTTCAAAAGTAAAGTATTTTTGAAGCTCATTAATTCTTCAAGTTATAAGTTAGTTTAGTCTCCCAGTCTAGTGTATTGATTCAGTGCAGTATTGTTATGGAAACAATGAAGGTGAGCAATCTAGTCACACAAAAGAGGTTACAATAAGAGAAAAAACACTGGCCGAGATCTATAAAGAGTATCTCATCTAAGAAAAAGTTAAAACGAGACAGCCACATGTCTCCAACATAAGTTCATAACTTTTAGGGCTAAGCTCAGTATATACGAGTCCCGATATACTTGTAAATCTTAAGTTTCTTTCAAAGTGGCCTATTATGAGAATATTAAATAAATGCCGAAGATTAAATTAAAAATAATTAAATTAAAATTTCTCATTAAAAACGTGCTATGTTTTTTTTTCGCTCGATCCCAATAATGCCAATGTTATGTAGTATTTCATCTTTCCCTTGAGCCAAGTGTGCAAGTCCAACTCCCACTTCGCCGAGTTTATAATCTAGTGTACAGTGCAACGGGTCACTAGAATAATTAAGCCTTCTTCATCCATTTACCTCGAACTCAAGAATGAACGCACTGGATGTTTCTGGAATCATATGAATTCAAATGAAACAGACGATAGCAAAAAAATTACCTTTTGCAGGTAGTAATATTGGAAACAACGAAAGTGTACATGCCGTCGTACGTCAACGTGCACATGGGCGCAGAGCAGAAATCCGTTGAGATATTCAACCTATGTCTAGATTCAATGCGCGGTGATTGCAGACAGGTCCATCGATGGCTATTCACGTCCGACATGATACGAACTTATAGGTAACACATTTTTCTGGCTGAGTTAGGTTCGGCTTTCTCTTAGGCTATATGGCTTTACCTAACATTTTTGACTAAATTATTTTTATAACAACTTTATTGCATATTAAAACAAAAGAAAAGTGGAAAGGAAAAAAATACATAATATAAAAGCAAAAGGCTACCTTATCTCTAAAAGCGATCTCTTCCAGGCAACCTTTTTGAAATAATATGAATATTTATCATTGACTTTTGAAAATTGTTTCTGAAATTTGCATCTCAACTTCGATTAAAGAATGCGTTTATCCTGATCCACGTCGAATTCAGGGCAAAAATCTTATATTTTTTATTATATTATATTATAATATCAATATAACAGATAACAAAGATAAAGATATATATAATCTTTATAAAATCTAGTATTATTATTATATATTAATCTGTTATTTTTAAAACATTTCTAATTTGCTTTTAACTTTTATGTCATAATCTGTTTGAAGTAAAAAAACTGTTCGATGGATCATCACGAAATCATCGAGGCTAATCCGCTATATTCCTTTTAGTTTGTACAAGCGCGACGAACGTTGCCTATTCTTATATGTCAGTGAGAACTCTGATGACTTCCAAATATTCCTCCCGTCGCAACAGTTCAGGCAACATCTGTACGAACATTTGGGAGAACTTACCGCTGACCACGAGAAGATGGCAGATTTGGATACCAGCGTTATGCAAGATCAATTAAAGGTATGTAGCTGTAAAAGTAAAATTCCTTTGTGAAAACCAAGAGGATTACTTACGAGTTCGACGTTTGGTTCTATAAAGGAATTTGGCTCTTAAAGCGCTTTCATTAAAGACTTGCAGTTACCGTCCTTGGTAAAACAACTTGGTAAAAAAATATAATGTATTTGGGATATCTGTTCATTCCAGGAATAAATTGTCGGACTTATGTAACTAATTTGACCCTTAGGTTAGGTAATAGCACCACTATGTTCACACTCAAACAGTTAACTTTTATTACTGACAGTTAAGATAGGCGATCGACAAATGACGACATAACCATTTCTTATTTGGACAAATAATACAGATCGGTTTCGGATATTAATAATATTTTGAAATCTGCGATAGCCAATACAATTGTATGTACGCTTATACAATTCTGCAGGTGTTTTGGAGTTAACATAGTTTTGACCTTGACTTTGGTGGTACAATACAATGGTTTCTGGTAACTGGGTATTAGGTGTTGTGGCGCTTACTGAGAAAGGTATATGTTCAGTTATGGGAATCTTTACACTGAAATGATAATTATAATAATGGTTGCTAATGCTTATGAGCATGATCAATTCTAAGCTTGATGATGAAACAAAAATGATAAATATAATACACATCCTCTCAAATAGCTCTATGTTTTCTTTTAGTTCGAATACGAGTTAGATGACTGTCACAAACGAATTATTCTCGGCAAAGGCACGTATGGAGTGGTGTACGCGGCGCGTGACCTTAACACGCAAGTCAGGATCGCTGTGAAGGAAATACCAGAGAAAAATCTTGGAGATGTTCAACCGCTACACGAGGAAATATTGTTGCATTCACAGTTGAGGCATCGGAATATTGTACAGGTAAGACTTTGTATTGACAGGTATTTTCGTGATAACGTAACCAACCCAATCCAACACTGTATATGATATGAACCCAAAATCTTCTATATTGACACAGTTTATAAACTATTATTTATATTTTTTTAAATTTTGACCCGCTCGTCACTCGGTGGTATATTATTAGTAGGGAAATAGGGATGAACAATACAAGCCAAGCTTCCGGCAAGTCTATAAATAAAACCCGCTGGTGGAGTTGCGGTTGTATGCGAAAGCTTTCCCGTGGCTACACCATACAGCGGTGAGTAGGACCACGTGGGGGTTTTAATCAGTAGGAGTCTGACATAACCTCTGTGCCTCCCCGTGGCGCAGAGGAATGCATGAGGATTTACCCCCGATAAAAAAAATGTCTATAAATAATACCTATGTCCATATTTTCAGTACTTGGGTTCAATATCAGAAGACAACTACTTCAAAATCTTCATGGAACAAGTGCCCGGAGGATCACTATCTGCTTTGTTGAGGTCGAAGTGGGGCCCGCTCAAGGAAAATGAGGCGACTATCGCTTATTATACTAAACAGATTTTGGAAGGTTGGTAGTTTTTTTTTGTATTTACACGTATTTATAAAACAAAAACATTTCTTTAATTTCACAATATCCAGGAATATTGTAATATTGTTGCTACCGTACTTAGACACCACATGTAATGCAGTAAGCATAAAATTGTGATTATAAATAAAAATAAAAATTCTTTAACTTCTCATGCCCTAAGTTCTAGTTTATGTTACGTGACAGAGGACTAACACTGCTCTTGCGTGTAAATATGATATATACCCAGAATATAATGGCGCAAGAGAATTGTTGTTGAGAAATGTTTTTTTTTATTTCAAGCTTAAATTTATAATAATCTTGTATAATTTAACCTTTAAAATTAACGTACATGCAATGTTTTAGTTTCAAATTTAATCAAATTTAATGAAAGGATGATAAGGTACCTAATACAATATCTGATGTCGTTAAAGTTCCTTGGGATCGAAATACAAAACAGATTGTATACATAATCGAATGTTCGACTTACAAGGCGTTCCTAATATTTCTGATTTCCATTTCTAAAAGCAATTACTTGTTCCTCAAATTCTATTAATACTGTTTAGGTCTGAAGTACCTTCACGATCAAAAAATCGTACATCGCGATATCAAAGGCGACAACGTACTCGTAAATACGTATAGCGGAGTTGTTAAGATTTCGGACTTCGGTACTTCAAAGAGGCTAGCGGGTTTATGTCCATCTACCGAGACCTTCGCCGGCACACTACAGTACATGGCACCGGAGGTCATTGACAAAGGACAACGAGGCTATGGAGCTCCGGTAAGTGTTCTTAGACATGCGTTTTATTCTTAAATGATGGCGACAAATATTCTTCACCGAACTTAATGGTATTGCTCAAAACTCGAATACTTTAGCACAGTACCCATTACCATTACCATTAGCTAAACCTAAAAGTTATTGTGCCTGTTCAGTCCGTCTTAAAATAAAATGGTAACTTAAAAAATGGTTAAAATAGCTATACAAGTTAATAAAAGAAATGCGTTAGTCTGATAAAGCTTTATGGAGCTAAAATCGTGAAGACCAATAATGTTGCAGATTTACAAATATCGTCATTGGCATTATCATGACTGAAAAAAGGTTTTGTTTCCCGAATTTACGGGTTTCTATCGACTGAAAACTGAATTAATTTTATGTATTATGTTTGTTATCTTAATTATTGAGTATCTGCAGTCAACACTGCAGTGCCAACCATTTACTATGGATAAATATCGTTTGCTTTTCTGCATAGGCTGACATTTGGTCCTTGGGCTGTACGGTGGTGGAAATGGCGACAGGCAATCCGCCGTTTATGGAATTAGGATCACCCCAAGCCGCTTTATTTAAGGTAAGATTATGTTTTATGACATAATGAACTAGCATCCTTAGGAATGTTTTTAATATTCGTCATCATTGTATTTTCATCTTTGAAGATTTCAGTGAGATAAAAAAAAAGTTATCCTTTACCTGAGGGTAGAAGACGTTGTAGAAACGAAACCTTATTATGTTTTACCGAGATTATATTGTTCGTAAAGACAAAATATATGCTTTGAATTTAAATATAAAACTTGGACCTAGGTCCAAATATATATATTTTTTAATTTAAAAACGATCGCTTGTTGACAGTTGAATAGTACAATTATAGTGCCAAAATCAATAACTTACTATAAAAAAATTTTTAAGGTGGGGTATTACAAGATGCACCCTGAGATACCTAGCGAACTTTCGCAGAAAGCAAAAATGTTTATACTTCGATGCTTTGTTGCTGATCCGGAAAAACGCGCCACTGCGTCCGAGTTACTCGAAGACCCGTTTCTGTGCGAGTGAGTACTTTTGTTATAATCAGGAAGCTTTCCACCCAAACGTTTTCCTCGCTCGTCCATATAAGTAGTATTTTAGTTGTTCATTATATCCACGTAAAATTAAAAAAATATAACTTTTATATTAATTAATGGTGGTGATAGCCTAGTGGTTAGGGCGTCAGCCTCGTAATCAGAGGTCGGTGGTTCGAATCCGGGCACGCACCTCTAACTTTTCGGAGTTATGTGCGTTTTTAAACAATTAAATTATCACTTGCTTCAACGGTGAAGGAAAACATGGTGAGGAAACCTGCACGCCTGAGAGTTCTCCATAATGTTCTCAAAGGCGTGTGAAGTCTGCCAATCCGCACATGGCCAGCGTGGTGGAGTGTGGCCAAACCCTTCTCATATTGAGAGGAGACCCGTGCTCTGTAGTGAGCCGGTAATGGGTTGATCATGATGATGATATTAATTAATCGTTCAATTTGTTAAAACATATGTATGAATAAAGTAATTATTATTTAGATTTAAAGTGATACTGCACGTCATCTTGTACAATTCTCCACATTGGATTTAATATAAAATTACATATACAGCCAGATCAAGTCTCAAGGTTTCACTGAGCAGCACATTATTAAAGCAGCACACCCAAAACGCTGTGCGTCTAATTTCTTCCTTGCAGACAAATAACTTAGCAAACAGCTCAGTTTTTAATGCTACTTTTCTATTTCTTTTAGGAAAAAAAAGTCTAGCAGTCGCCTCGGCAGTAGCGTGGACTACAGTCGCAGTATATCAGTACCTGCCGATAAAGCTCGAGCATTGGTCTCGCAGAAGAAAATTTCCGAACCGAGTCTCCCTGGAATCGTCCCGAGTTCACCTGATATCGAGTAAGTATCGGTATTTGTAAAGATCGACAGTTTTAACAGTAGTTATTTATTTTCCACTAAAAATGTTACCTGCTTCCACCTAAAGATGCAGATATTTAAAAAGCATGGATTTTGATTCAAAATCACTGTAATTTGAGAACATGTCTAATTAAAATTCGGCCAACGTTTGATCTTTAATGAATTAAAATCGGATATAATGTCCCAGTCGATGTCGAATCGATAAAATTGTCTAATATTTTCATTGTCTAAGCGATTATCAAACTTTGGTATCGAATATTAATCGTTAGAAATAATCACTTATTTATTTGCATGACATTCCGTTATGGCTGTTAAGGGTTTATGTTAAAGAGTTTAAATTTTTTGTTATTTGCATTGTGTGACGTCACTACGTTCATACCCATCATATTATTATTGTGGTGAGAGGGAGCTTTGTATTGGGCGGCGAAATTGTTCGGAATCGATATTAAATGTATCGTTGTTATTAAATACGTATCGTTCTCGTTTTTTCATATTCATGCCTATTGAAAACTAATCTCTCTTTTAATATAGCCATTTTTCACTCATTCGTTACAAATAGAATCATACAAATAAATATGTGATTGATGATTAAGCGATTTGTGGATAAAATCATGTGCACATTCAATTATATTTGTTTGTCTTTAGATCATTTATGGTTATACACACAATAAAAAACATGTCATTATTAATTGAAAAATATATAAATAATACGGTACCGTTTTTTGAGCATTTCAATAATATTAATTGGTTGATTATTATTAAAATAAAATTTTAGCTGTCCTTTGGAGCCTTTTTAGCGGTCTGGCATATACTATATTGTCTGTGCGAATTTCCTTCATTCATGAATATCATAAAAAAACTTCCACCTTCATATTTTTTAAAGGAAGTTATTATTTCCATGCAAACCTCCATTAGAATGACTTCATACTCGTATTAGCTATTTGCAAATATGTTTCATGTTTAATTTTTAAATAATGTTTACTAAGACATATCTTTTTCTGCCAATTAAAATTACAATTGCTGTGGTGTCTGGCATAAAACTATTATAAACTATCAAAAAAATATAAATAATATTTTGTTTTGTTGGCCTCATAGGGCTTATCGAGGAAAATTGAAAAAGAAAATACTTACATACTTATAGTTAATTTTATTTAGGAGTTGCCATCTCGGATAACTCGTTATTGGAGTTGGTGTTCTTTAGGTGGGTCTTAGTTCGGGATATTGCTTTTTGATAAACGATTCCATTTTATTGACAGTGCCAAAAAGGCTTTTAAAGGACAACTCAAAAAAGTTAACGCTTAAACTCTTTATAATTAACATCTAAAGACAAAGTTTGGTGTGCGCCCACTAAGCATCTATTTGTTTCCGCCGTCAAGGGTTAAAACGGTCCGGTCTAACCCGACTATCACTAGGACGGCTTCATCGATGCTCTCGCCGATTCTGATATACCCACCGGATTTGTCTAATAGCAGGTAATCATTTGTACCACATATTTGTGTCAGGGATGTTACGGGGTTTTTAGTACTTTTTATTTTCTCGCTTGATTTTTATATACGCAAATCTACCAAATAATCATACAAGTAGGTATAGCGTTTTGATTAAAAACCGCTTGCCTCAATGTCGTATACAAAAATATAAAATACGTACTGTTTTTTATATTGCAAAATTCATAAAGCTTTTTCAATAATATTATTTTACTAACTATTTAATAATCGTTAACATTCTAGAAGCCTTCAACCACTTGTCACATCTATTGTGAAAACACTCATAATTTTTACATAGAATTACTGTATTTCTTAGAGCACATTCATTTTATAGTTTGTATGAAAGTAGTATTTAAAATCTCTAAAATACATTGCCTGTATATAAGTGTGCCTGAGAGTAGCTGATTTCAATTTGTCGTGTACAAATCTGTTGTAAAGTTAAATGTTACTGGTATTTTAACCTTTTATTTGTATTATTTGTAGTAATAGCATTGCTAACAGTAGTTAAACTAATGTAATTAACAATTGAAGCGGTGATAACCTAGTGGTTAGGGCGTCAGTCTCCTAATCAGAGGTCGGCGGTTCGAATCCGGGCACGCACCTCTAAATTTGGGAGTTAAGTGCGTTTAAAAAAAAAAATGTTCTCCATAATGTTTTCAAATGTTCTCCATAATGATCTCAATGGCCTGTGAAGTCTACCAATCCGCACATGGCCAGCGTGGTGGACTATGGCCAAACCCTTCTCATATTGAGAGGAGACCCGCGCTCTGTAGTGAGCCGGTGAAGGGTTGATCATGATGACGATGAATTAACAATTCAGATGGGATGTCTAGTAATAAAACTGGAACACTAAGACTGGTATCGGAAAACTGCTCCCGAATATTGAATTCTTTGAAATCTTTAAATAAATATGCTGACCGATTTAAAAAATCATGCCCATAAATTATTCTGCGCTGTTTTAATTAATATCTCCACATTGTCATAAACATTATTAATAATAGGATTAGCAAGCGAAATTCACTAAGCTTTTTCACCAAATTCACCAAATTTCAATGGTATATTACGGTGACGAGTCGGTGGTTCGTCTGGTTTCTGCAGATGTTCATGGTCGACGGCAAAAACGGTAGGCCGCGATGTAAATATTAAAATTTTATATAAAAACTATATATACCCTAGGAACACAATGTTATCTTTATCTACCTTAACCATTTATGGTGATACAAACAGTTAATTTTATGAACTTTGATAAATATAATGAATGTTTTATTAGACAAACTACAGCATTACTTATTGCAGAATAACAGAAAAAAGTCGCCATTTATCGCCGCCATTTTTAATTATCTCTGCTAATATCGCATTTGTGATTATTATTAGTATAAGTACTTGAATATTAGTTTAATGTTTTGTAGTTATGTTACTAAAAATACAATTAAGATATGTTTTTAGCACGATGCCAAACACGCCATCTACCGATGAGATGGACAGTAATGACACAATACTGAATAGAAGAAGCTCTTCTGGGGGACTTCTTTCACCTGAGGTAGGTTTGCATAAACTCCTTAATGTTTTCCCGAACGATAAATTTATGTGTACTGATACACTGATACACTGATAGTTTATAATGTGTTATTTACATAATAAGCTATCAGGGGTTTTTTAATACGCTACAAGTTAGCCCATGAAGGCAATCTCCTGATGGTAGCGGGCTAACCTTTTGGTAGTATGAATAATATAAACCCATATTTCTACACGACATCGTGCCGAACGACAAAATCGCTTGGCGACACCTCTTTGTCGGTAGGGTGGTAGCAAGCCACGGCTGACGCCTCCCATCAGACCATACTCGAGCCGGAAATCGAACCCAAGACCTCAAACTTTATAATGCTAAGACGCACACGCTGGTCTTCAAATGGAAATTGTATGAATGAATATATGAATACAATACACAACAATGGAATAAAAAAAAATAAAAAAACAATAAAAAAAAGTATAAGATTTGGTGACCTAAATAAATGATAAGATTTGGTGACCTTATGGCTACTAAGCGATCTCTTCCAGGCAAAAAAAGACGTAGAAGACACAGATAGGGAAAAGATGAAGGTGGTGTAACAATACACATAAATATTTAAATTGTATTTGTACGAATGAAAAAATATGTATTACAAATAGTATAAAACCAAAAATACTAAACTAGGAGCAATCTCGTAGTGTACGAGAACTGAATATATATCATCATCGTCATCTTTAATTTTTAACATATAAGATACGTGTTTGTTTTGTACTTCGTACACAAGTCCAACTCGTACTTAGCTAGTTATTTAGTCACGGCCCAAAAGTGTTACCTAGATTTGTATTATTAGTCAGTAAGTTATAGTAACTGACAGTATCTTAACTTCAATATCTTGGGGGCGAAACAATATATAAAACTATTATTTCTTAGGTGGATATGCCAAATGTGCCCCGGTCATCTATAGATACAGAGCACGATGGATTTTACCTCCTGAAGAAAGATTCACAGCGCCGCTTCACCCTCTCCAGGGTGTTAGAGCAGGATAGCGAGAAGATATGCTCGAAGTGGATGCTGAGTATACAACAGGACTTTGGCACCACAGTTTTGACTATGGTATGTTATATGTGATTTCTGTTCAAAGGTATACACACGCACAGAATTCTAGACATACATATTATAATCTATGTAGTTTATGACCAAGAATAACTGACGTCTTCAGTTAATGCTGGTTTAGTTTGCTGGAATAAACTTTTAGATTTTTTACGTTTCGGCCCCGACTTTATATTAAGTGGGCGATTTAATTTTTATCATACGTATAATTTACCGTAGAATCCGTGCATATTATGGACCCCTGATGGGATAACTAGTTGCAAAACTCTATGTAATAACAAGTACACACCCGTAAGTAGCAATATTACTAAAAGGAGCTTTTTTATTGCAAATTTAGAAAAAAAAAACAACTTTATTACATCCGAACTTAATGCAGTAGTATCTATCTACCATTCAAGTGTAAAATTTACAAAATTATATAACCACTCACTCTGAAATATTAACTCTATTGCCCTTAAAACTCCAATACCAATAGCCATTTGGCTTCGTAACTCGACGTAGACTGCCTGTCCGTTGACTGATTAAAAATGTTGAATCAAGAACTACTCTTAAAAATGTTGAATCAAGAACTACTCTTATTGACTATTATATGCAATTCCGTCAGAACTACCGGAAGTCAAAATTGAGCTACTGATATTTTAACAATTTAAAAAGCTTAGAAAAATCTATGTTTAGTTTACTTAAAGTTATATAAAATAAAGTAAACATGTCTTGACAAGATTTTCAATTTTAATTAAACTGATTGATAAATCTTAAATTTATCAATCAGTTTTAGTAACACTAAGCCAATCACATTTAGAAAATATTTGACGTTTAAATTTTTAACAAGCTAACACAAGCTTGACATATGCATAAATCTCAGAAATGTGAAATAATGTTAAGTCGTGTTAAGACTAAGTCTTAGTCAAAGGAATCTTTTGCATTTATTTGTAATACGCAGCAATTTATAATAAATACGCATAAGAAGTTAAACTTTGTTGTATGAGAATTCTTTTATTCCGCATTTCAAGAATGCGTGCTCTCTTAATAAAATTAGAAATCCAGAATATATTTCAATTAACAGAATCATTTGGAGACATTACGGCGTGCGCTGAAGGAATACATCACAGACCAAAACAGAAGCGTGATCGAGCGCGCTATAATTGCACTCAAGGAGGAACTAGACTTTGACACAAATGCGATAAATGAGTTGCATTCGGCTATTTATATGTTCCAAGAGGCAGTGAATGTGGTCTTGAGGATGCACAGTATTAAACCGCATTGGATGTTCGCGTTGGACAATTTAGTTAGAAATGCTGTTCAAGCCGCGATTACAGTGTTGTCGCCGGGTAAGTTGCATTTTTCTAATAAAAGTTTTTTTTTAAATATATGACTGATAGAAATCAGTATATATTTCACTGACTGCGTATTGGATTCTTACTTGGAAGCTAAAAAAAAGTTTTTAAGTGCTAAACGCTGGAAATGAAATGTGCAAACGTTTTGAACATTAAATACTCAAATAGGTTGTTTTTTGGCAATTCGTCTTCGGCGCCTTCATTTTACCACAGAGTTACAACGTTTCTCGAGCATTATCAAAAGAATTATACACGTTGTTACTACTTATAAACGCCATAAATCATATTGGCTAATTTATGGTAGAATTACCAATATTGTAATAAAAGTTTACCAGCCCCAATTTGGAACCTGGAGAATAAGATTGCGTTATCCTTGGAGGAAGGTACAAGTTTTGAGAATGTCAGCTGTGAGTCAGTAAAATGTTGAGGGTGACAATGATGTATTTTTCTTTAGAAGTAATATATGATTGATAATTTTTCAGAATTAGGCGCCAATTTAGCTGGACAAGAAGCGGAAAGGCGTGGCGGAGCAGCCGATGTATCTCCTTCGGCACTTTCCACCGCAACATCGACGAGAGAAAGAGATCCACTACAGTTACACCAATTAAGACAGGACAATCATAAGTAAGTGTTCACCATACTTTCCACAAACTTTGAGATTTTACTTAAAATAGGGTGGTAAAATCTCATTGTTATTTTTGTCATTATTTATAACTTAACCATTCTTCATTCTTTACCGTCACCATGGGATACTTTTAAAATAGTAATCATACATCATAACATAGCAACTTGAGTATTTGACTGGTTTTTACCAAAATATAATATTATTTTCAGACTTCAGCAAGAGCTCATCGAAAGTTATCAACAGTATCAAGCATTGCTCAAAGTAATGTTGGAGGAACAAAAGATGCAAACTCAACTCCTAAAAGAAATAGTCGATAAGACGTCCAAGTAAGTGCACGAACAAACGATTTTGAAACTCCATATGTTATACATAGATTAAATTTAACTTCCTCATTAACATTAACATATATGCAAGTTGTAGAAATTAAATTTTTACCTAATTAGACATTATTTTCAATTACTAGCTTTGTTTGTTATATTGATATATTGCCTAACAGATCTCCCCACCCATATTTGATGCCCATAGTCAATGGTGGGATATCCATTTTATTTTGTCTACCCATTAGGGGAATTATAATTGGCGCAATTTGCATTTGTATCGGTGATAGCCTAGTGGTTAGGGCGTCAGCCTCCTAATCAGAGGTCGGCGGTTCGAATCCGTGCACGCACCTCTAACTTTTCGGAGTTATGTGCGTTTTTAAGCAATTAAAATATCACTTGCTTAAACGGTGAAGGAAAACATAGTGAGGAAACCTGCACGCCTGAGAGTTGTCCACAATGTTCTCAAAGGCGTGTGAAGTCTGCCAATCCGCACGTGGTCAGCGTGGTGGACTATGGCTAAACCCTTCTCATATTGAGAGGAGACCCGTGAGTTGTAGTGAGCCGGTAATGGGTTGATAATGGTGGTGGTGGTGGCATTTGTATCACGTTCTATTGATCATAATTGTATATACTTTGACGACCTCCGTGGCGCAGCGCGCTCGATGTTGCATTATAAAGTTGGAGGTCCTGGGTTCGATTCCCGGCTCGAGTCTGGTCTGGTGGGAGGCTGCGGCCGTGGCTAGTTACCACCCTACCGACAAAGGCGTGTCGCCAAGCGATTTAGCGTTCCGGCACGATGTCGTGTAGAAACCAATTAGGAGTATGGCTTTACCATACCCTTAACAGGTTAGCCCGCTACCATCTTAGACTGCATCTTCACTTACCATCAGGTGAGATTGCCGTCAAGGGCTAACTTGTAGTGGATAAAAAAAATAAAAATAATTGTTATAAAATTCCGCTTGTTTCTTTACTCCAGCACAAGAAGCCATACACCAAGCGCCGAAATCAGCGATTACTGTGATCACGAACAATTGGAAGTTTTTCGCGAATGGTTGTCACCTCGAGGCGTTCCTGACGAAGCGGCCGTAGCTTTAACATGTCAAAACTACACTTTACCCGATCTCTTGCAACATGTTCAGAGAGAGGATATTTCAAGGCTCAATCTCAAGTAAGCATACATTACACGTTTTAAATAACATATATAGTATATTCCTTCAGCTTATTATAATAAAAATAGTATTAGCTTTGTTAAGCTATTAGAATTTTTTGTTTTATTTTTTTGACGCAGTTTTACTTCATTTGTCACATGCTTTCAGAAATAGTCAAAAATATTTCCATTATATTAATAATGTATTGTCATTCAATACATACTTTATATGAGTTCACCTCTTAATCCAAAAATACTTCTAGTTAATCATCATCATCATCATCATTTCAACCGATAGACGTCCACTGCTGGACATAGGTCTTTTGTAGGGAGTTCCAATGGCCACGATCTTGGGCCGCTTGTATCCAGCGGCTCCCTGCGACTCGTTTGATGTCTGTCCACCTTGTTGGGGGTCGACCAACGCTACGTTTACCGGTGCGGGGTCGCGTTCTAGTTAATAGAATTACATTTTCCAGGGGCGGTATCGAACTTCGCCTATGGCGTGCTATAGTCGACCATCGTATGCAGAGCAACGCAAACCACCTCCGACGTACGAGCAGTACAGAAACCGATATGGACACAAACTCCATAGTGGTCGTGGAATGTCAGAAGTGCAAAACCTCGCGAACCCTGTCAAACAACTCCTCCTGTTCGAATAACCCTACAATTGTGATCAGGGATCAGCAGGTAAACGGTGATGATACAGTGGGTGAGTATTATACGGACAACGGGGTTGTCAATCTTTGACTATTGCGTGGGTGGTGCACTCTACAATGATTGCAGGGTTGGCGACTTCTGCGATGTTGGCTTTAAGTTGGGCTGGTATACCGCTGCCTAAAACTGTCAAAATTCAACCACATGTTTTGAAAGATTGTTCACATTTATAATGAAAATATAACATTATGTTGGAATAGATTGTTAAGAAAGTTTCTGTTGGTATACCCGTATAATAAACCATGTCTGAATCTAGAATTCATGGAACAAGATTAGTATCCTACGTACCGTACCTTACTGTAGTATGTTAGACGCTGAGAAACATGTACAATGACATTGTTATTTGTTTTTCTTCTAAATGTAATTCCTGTTTGAATTGTAACAATATAATACCAGAAACAGAAAATTACAATATGTCTAAAGAACAAAACGCGGATGAGAATCCGTAATATATAATATATAGACAAAATAGGAATTACACGTCCACTAGTAAATACCGTATTGAGTGGTAAGGAATACCTTTGAATGAAAAGAGTGGTAAAAATAAAGTTTTCCTTTCTAAGGTGTCCTTGTACATTTTTCTCCGTGCCTAGTCGCAGTTCCTATCCGACCTTCAGCCTACATAGTTGGCTTTTATTGTGTCAATTATGCTGCCTTCAATGTAATATATATAATAAAAAAAGAATTTTTGTATTTTGGCATATCATGTTAGTGGACAATTCAGTTACCAGGCGGTACATCATGAGAAGAGTCGTGAACAACACTTCACTTTCTTTCACGGTACTTACTTAAAAATAATCAATCTTAGCTAAAATCACACGCTTTCTGTCTAAGAGTTAAAAAGTATCGCACCCAATAAGCAATACGATAGGTTGTCGATTCTAGAATGTTCTTTAAAATAATATTACTAAAGCAATAATGTTTTATATTAATATACTTAACAATATTCATTGATTGTCAAGTCTAATGTAAATTATAATCGAAATTCTTACTAATTAAATATGTACCCATTATTTGCTGAATGTGATAATCATTTAATTACCTTATTTGGTAATCACGGATGGATGAAGGTGACCATTTTTTTACAGTCATGTAAATAATATCTTAAAGATTAATTCCTGTTCGTAAACAGTTCGGTGGTCCTCGCGAAAGTTTTCAAGTAAACAAACGTGACGTAGTTATAACGTTTTTATTTTCACTTAGATGGAATTGTGAAATCATAATGTCTATTTACGATTTCAAGTTTAAGCTTACAGAGACAAATTCCAGAATATTAGTCAGGTTTGCATTCAAGGATTTTTTTTTTCTTATAGAAGACGCTTGGGGGTAAAATAGAGGTATTATAACGTGCTTGTTTTACGTCCACACTTCTACAGGAAGCGCTCAGTGGCAAGTTTGTAAAATAAAACTCGGTAATAGAAAAATTGCAAATCTAAATCTATCAAAATAAAGCCTATTTTACTTTGACGTTATAGTGTTTAAAAAAGAAACCAATCTTCCTCTAGTTTGAAAGATGACAACGTTAAACGGGTAATACAAAATGGATTTATTTGAAAACTTACTCTAGGACTCTAATACTGAAGTTGGTACTTCTTGGTCTGGAACTTAATTTCTATGTATACGAGATTTAAAAAATAAAATTGGCTTCGCTACGCAATAACCGCTTAAGGCCTGAGTGTATCACCCTTAACATAAACTGTATATATTATTTAGTATTTATGAAATACGAAATGTTATTTACAATCATATTATAAGTTTTGTAAATATTATCTCATATACGGAGGCATAATAAGCAATAATGCTTTTTTACAAGGCTATATTATAAGACGCACAGTAAATATGTGGTCGGTGCTAAGTAATTAGACTAAAACTATGTGCCTTTCAAAATAATACGCTTGTTACAAATAAACTTATCAAATGTTATACGGAAAGTTTTCGTAATACCGAGAGTTTAGGATATAATCGACCGAGATTGACTATTTATACGTTTAAATGATGATGTGGGTCTATCCCTATTCTGTACCTAAGTACTGATGTACATTTAACTTTTTCTGTGTATTAACTCTTGATCGCCTTACACTATCGTTTAAACGTTTGCGAACGTTCGCTATGATCGAACATTGTTAAGAACTTACGTTACGTATGATTCTACTAACGAATATTATTTTGCTTATGAAAAACCTTGGTTTTATAGATAAGAAGTTATTAATTTTTAATGTTTCGTGCCATAAATACATAGTTATGTCTACATAAATGTATTTACATTTGCTTATAATTATGTACTAATTACATTATTAATGTTGAACGGTAGTTTTAGTGTTTATTATAATAATAATTAATCATATGTAGTTACAAAGTTTATTATTGCATAGGTACACCAAATATGCGGCAGTCCATGGACATAGGCTTAATTCGCTACAAACCACGATAGCCAGACCATTCCAAAGGTCTTTCAGCAATTGCAATTGTTTTCTAAGACTCTTCCGGTATCAAAAGGGAAGCGTATTTTCGAGGATCACTGTACAATTTGTGGTGGGCGTGGTTTATACCAAATAAAGCTTAATGTCTATTATGTATTCTTAGTTTTTGCTTTAGTAAGGGCAACCCTTACAAACCTTCATAATATTCCGATTGAAATATATTCTTTGTCTTAGCCTGAATGCGTATATGCGAGTAAAAATTCAGATTATTTGGAATGGGGATACTTTACTAGGGGGTCATTGGGGTATTCATATTTTTATCCCGCAACTTTTTACTTCCCTTTTTTCCCAAAATATTATACGTGTATCTTTTAGTTTTAATTTATACGTTACTTGAAGTTAAAATCTTTAGTGGATTTTAGTAGTACTATCTATCTTAAACTATTATTTTAAAGGGGTAACCCTTTTGCAAATGACCTTGAACATTACGCGAGCAATATCATTCTAGACTATTACTATATTTGATCAATCACTCACCAGATGTGGCCAAAAAGTGTCCTTGAAAAATAAGAATCCACATACAAATTTGGTCAAATACAAAATAAGTCGGCAAAGTAACTAAAGTGACGCAATGTCTTATTTTAGGCAAGGAAATACGTATTATATTTACACAATATTTAAAACCATTCAACAGATCAGTAAAATTTATAAACCGCTACACTTGCTACATCTTCTATGTGACTGCATATCTATCATGATTGATTGAGAAATATATATATATTGTTATAAAATTTTGATTGTGATGAGATGTTTTAATGTTTGTTTATGCCAAGAACAACACGTGTACATAAGAAACGATTCATCAAACAATGAAATATTTACCCAAAAGTTACGTTTAATAAAGTAATAGCTTATGATCAAAATCACAACCAAGGGTCTTTTTATAGGGTTTCAAACCGCTATCTCTAAGCATTGGAAGTAGCATTTAAATTCAATCAGTAATCTGTTTTTATCCAATCGCCCTTTTGACAACACAATTTGGAAATTATTTTCGGTTCCCTAATTTGGCCAAAAAATTGTTTGTGATCTGCTGGAGTTCAAGAAGTATATGTTCTGTTCTTGGTTTTGATTTCCTGCCTGGATAAATGAGTACCTATGTCACTAAATCTTAGCAGGCAGCTGCACACTTTTGAATCCTTTAGCTATTTTGTAGACCGTAAATAAGTATATCGTTGTATAAGAATAATATTGCACTATTTTAGATAAACGAATATATAGTTATAATGTTAGTAACGAATCGTTAATTTAAAATATGCGTTATTTGGTATAAGTTTAAAAATATATCATATTTATATTCTCATTTATCACAATATTTATATAATTTATTTATTGAGATTACACATTTATTGTATAATGTTACGATTTATGTTGTACATAAATGTCTAAACTAACGTAGTCAGCTAATTGGCAAGTCTATATATGTGTTATCCTTTTCCAGTGTATACAGTGTGAAAAGTACATTCAGAAATGACAATTAAGCTATGACTAGAGATTTGTACACAGAAAAACGTCACCAGGATCTTTTTATTTCTGAGTATAGTATCAGTTAAAAAACTATGTAGTGACGGTTATTCGGTTGTATTTCTATACTTAACTAACCTTACGACATTACAAGCTTATGTCTTTAGGTTAGTTAGTCTCGCAATTGTAGAATCATTTTCGAGTTTCGAAACATTGTAACATAGAGTAAATTGGACCTAACATTGATGACATTAAAGCATAAGTTCGTCTACAGTTACATGGCAATCGCGAACATTTCATGATGAAAATAAGTTGTGCAGAAAAGACAAAGGTTACAAAGTCCATATTATTTGACGTTATAAAATAGATAGTACCATCTTTTTCTAATTTTGAGACAATCTAAAACGGCATTTTATATCTCTTAGTCAGTTTAATTTGCCGTTTTACAAATCGTGTCCAACTTAATTGAGAAATCATCCCTCATAATTTTTGATACAGAATGACCCTAAAAAACAGTTCAGGCAAAATTTTGGCGTGTAATTGTTCTTGAAAATAATATAATGGATCCTTTTATGAAATTATTAAGGATAAGGAGAACTCGGAATATCATAAGATATCAAAGACGTTATAAACTGATCTATTACCGTGTTAGATGAGACAAATTTATCGTGCAGTAACGTGAAAAGAGCATTTGAGAGCTGGACTGCCCAAAATCCCCTTTTCGTTTAACATTACAGATTTTTCTTATTTATAAAAACTACAGTATACGATAAAATCTTGCGCTTATAAAAAATCACATGGAATATTTATATGCTCTTATATTGTTTTTATATACTATAGTATATTTATTAATTCGTTACGCCAATTTTTCATTATGATGAATTAATCATACTGTTAAAAAATATGATATTTTATACACTAAGTAAACTACAATTTTTCTAACTTGTCATATAATGTTAACAGTCCTACGATTATTTTTTAGTTTGAACTATGTTAAAAATATAAATTAAAAACAAATGTGATAAAATCAGAATTAATAAAATATCAACATTTTATTACTTCAAATATTTTTATAACATATTTTACACTTAAAAATAAGGTAAAGTTTGCTATTATTATGAGACAGGTGAGAAAAAAAATTGCTCTATTTTATTACATAGACATAGGAACTTAAAATTGTACGCGTAGCATAGCGTAGTTTAAGCACTGTTCTAACAATACTCAGTAATTCTGTTGTGAAGTACAAAATACATTATGTTATGAATTACGTTGTTGTTTTTTAATTTTTTATGTACATTTTATCTTCCCATAAAAAATTTATTTGTGACAAATACTCTGGCGCAGTATTGTTTGCTGTCCCGGGTTCGATCCCCGGCAGGGACAATTTACAAATTTGTGATTTCTGAATTTTCTCTGGTCTTGATCTCCAAGTGATTTAGCGTACCAGCACAATGTCACGTAGAAATCAATAAGGATTATAAGGAGTATGGATTAATGGCTATATAGCCACTTACCAACAGGAGAGATAGCAGTTTGTAAAGCATTATTTATTTTTTTATTATCAGCCTGTACTATCCCAATGTTGGGCAAAGGCCTCCCTTTCTTCCTTCCATTTGTCGTTATCTAGGGATATTTGGGCCAAGCCGACATATAGGCATCGAGTTCGTCACGCCAACGACGCCGCGGTCTGCCTCGACGTCATTTTGTTTTTTGTGGCACCCAATGTGTAGCGGCTTTTGCCCTAAGTTCGTCGGACATGAGCTTAACATGCCCAGCCCAGTCCCATTTCAGTTTCGCAGCTATATTTGATTAAAGTTTATGATTGATTGAGAACTACCTTGTGGATTACCTTATTTAATTTCATATTTACATCGCAGGCAATCGAGCAGAAAGACGGGTGGATCATCTGATGCTAAGTGATAAGCGTCGCCCATGAACATCTGCAAAACCAGAGATCGATACATTATTCGGACTGTCTATTAGCTGTACTAACCCTATTCGTTGTCACAGCGTAACCGGGCTGTTTGGCGAGCTTCGGAAAGAAGCTCTGCCAGAAGAAAGTTTTGAGCCCTAGGGCTAGAAGAAAATAAGGGAAGTTCTGCCTAAGGGCGCCTCCTTTGAGACCGAATCTCGGCTTAGGCGACGTTTGGGATAACGGGGAAGTCGGATGGTGAGTGGTCCGTACGTCTCCGAGGCCGTGGATAGAGCCCATGTCCGGATGACGTATGATAGCGGGGACCTCGTCTTCGCCGGCGAAGACGTTGTGTAGCATATGATTGTGTGGTAGGTGGTACGAGTATGTTGTCAGTAGTCATCTGATCGTCAGGGTCATGAAGGATATGTTTAGGTCTCCTGTTTCGGAGAGGAGCGCTTAGGTCGGGGGAGTAAAAAGAAGCCGCAACTACGATATGGTTTGATTCTTGAAATAGCTTTTCGAGAGTTTCTTAAAGTGCTGTGATCGATACATAAACTCGAGCTGCGTACAGAAACTCGAGCCGGCAATCGAACCCCGGACCTTTTTGACACACACTCGTTCTGCTTCACAGGGCACAGTGTGTGCTGTAGAGCAAAGCGAGTAAGGATGACATATTATTATTTGCACAAACACAAATCACGTACAACACAACATAAGGAAAATATTAAGAAAAACAGAAAAACAAGTAAGAAACAGTTAACAAGAAGAAGCAGGGGATACAAATGGCGGCTTTATCGCGTAGTAGCGATCTCTGCGAGGCAACCTTCCATATACATATATTTATACCCGACGCCCCCCCCTTATCCCAAACGTCGCCTAAGCCGAGGTTCGGCCTCACAGGAGGCGCCTTTAGGCAGACGTTGCCTTAGTTTCTTCGAGCCCTAGGGCTCAAAATTTCTTCTGGCAGAGCTTCTTTCCGAAGCTCGCCAAACAGCCCGGTTACGCTGTCGCAACCAATAGAGTTAGTACAGCTAATAGTCAGTCCGAAAAAAAAAATGTAATCTCCTTGACTTGAAAGATTACGAAAGATTGAAAGATTAGGAACCGTCGTTATACGAACTTGTATCAAACTTTACCCACTTAGCAAAACAAATCCACTCTTTATATTCATCCCTACACCATATTACACACAACAACAAGACTAACAAGTAATTTGAATACGTTCTTATTAGACTCGTGTAGCGATGGATCCGATATTGTTACAATTTAAGTTCCCTCCCTGGGGCACGTGAGACTCGAGACATTAATTCACCCAGTGTTTGCGGGCTAGCGTCTATCCTAATTTACATATAACGCGAAACGTATTAATTTATGTTACGTACTTCTAATGGCATTTATATTAGGGGTAGGTGAGTCTGGCTGTAGATATTTTTACCTATTTGAAGAAGAAATATGTTGACCCCGTATTGCGTGGGCATAGGGGCAAGAAGTATATAGTCCTGTGTGAATAAATATGTTGATTTTTGAGACTTATCGCTCGTCTCTATATACGGTGTTAAGCCACTTAAACAGGCCTGGGACCCGTTTAATTCCGGCCGTCCGCGTCGGCGAGTATACAGGCACAGGTAGGCAGAGAGGTTCCATATTATATATAGCAGTATAATATGGAACCTCTCTGCCTACCTGTGCCCTTAGCGCTGGTTTTCAAGTGCCTAAACGTTGCAAAAGCCTTAGATACGATATCCTTACTTATGGAAATATCTAATGGCCGAAAAATAATTAATCTAATCCAAAATTATCAGATAGCATATTGATTTTAGTAGTGCTAACCTCTTCCTACTTATCCTTGCTGATAAGGATGACGCTACTTGTGGTGTACAAATAAACTGTACCTATAATAGATAATATCATCCTTTTACCGATTCTTTTTTTTTGCTGTGATAGCCCAGTGGGTAGAACGTCAGCCTCCTAATGAGGGTTCAAACCCGGGCACGCACCTATAACTTTTCAGAGTTATGTGCGTTTTTAAGCGATTAAAATATCATTTGCTTCAACGGTGAAGGAAAACATCGTGAGGAAACCTGCACGCCTGAGAGTTCTTCATAATATTCTCAAAGGCGTATGAAGAATGCCAATCCGCACATGGCCAGCGTGTTGGACTAAGGCCAAACCTTTCTCATATTTACCTCATAACCCTTCGCAGACCCGTGCTCTGTAGTGAGCTGATAATGGGTTGGTCATGATGATGATGACTGACTTGACACTATAACGTTGCTTATTTCTGCGAGTCGGATGACGTCATATTATGTGGATTACCACAGATCATTAGATTACGAGTACATAACACGTATTACTAATGTATAGTTACACCAAGCAGCTTTGAAGGCAGGTTATTATCACTGCTTGCAAGTTGTGTGCAAATTATTTTCTCCAACCAAAATGATTAAACATTAAGTTAAGATATTGTTCCAGCTGGCAAAACACTAATAAAGTACGAAAAAAGGTTAGTATAAACTCGAAGCAAATTAAAATTGCTGATAGGGTAATAATTAATAAAACACTAAAGAAAAAGCTTTTTATTAGACTCAACTTTTATAAAGCGAAAGTTTAGCTAAAACAGTGGGGTGGATGTCTACTCAATTACTGGAGCGTCTTAATTATATTAGATATGCTCGAGACTTCGGATTTGAATTTCAATCGAGAAGCCCAACCCGTGTCAGACAGACGAAAGAATTGTTAATTTTATTAGATTCGTCCGAAGGCTTTTTGATGTAAATCGACCTGATCTCATTATACAGAATTTTGTAGGCGATCCTGCTAAATTGGCAACAAAATCTTACTATACCTACTATATGCGTATATATTTCAGTGTGCCCCTTTGTTTATTAACCGTAGGTACAAGATTTTGTACTGCAGGTGGACAAATGGTATTCCTCTTTTGTATGGGATTTATATCTAGAATCGTGTCAAGGCCTTTTTGCAACATAAGATTTTACCAAACGATGTATAGGCTCACTATAAAATAAAATAAATATGATGATGATGAATGGCATATTAATATTTTTTAAACAATATTAATATGTCATTCATCATCATGATCAACCCATAGCCGACTCACTACAGAGCACGGATCTCCTCTCAATACGAGAAAGGTTTGGCCATAGTCCGCCACGCTGGTCATGTGCGGATTGGCAGACTTTACACGCCTTTGAAGCCACGAACATAATAGAGAACTCTCAGGCATACAGGTTTCCTCACGATGTTTTCCTTCACCGTTAAAGCAAGTGATATTTTAATTCGGGGTCGAACCCCCGACCTCTGATTAGAAGGCGGACGTCCTAACCACTATCA
The DNA here is from genome assembly GCA_928268935.1 of Lasiommata megera. Taxonomy (NCBI): domain Eukaryota; kingdom Metazoa; phylum Arthropoda; class Insecta; order Lepidoptera; family Nymphalidae; genus Lasiommata; species Lasiommata megera. Next base: position 12,454,221 of record OV743315.1, on the reverse strand, counting down.
CAGCGTAGCACACCATCCCGCGCCACGGTTGTCAAACGTGTGGCGTAAATAGAGTCCACAATCTTAATGCTCAATATCATCGCTAAAAGCTGTAATATTTTAATATTATTGACGCAAGAAGATTACGTAGCTGTAACAGTCAACAAACTCTGTGGCGCAGTGCTTGCGCTGTCGCATTATAAAGTTAAAGAGGTTCTGGGTTCGATTCCCGGCTCGAGTCTAGTTACCACCCTACCGACAAAGACGTGTCGCCAAGCGATTTAGCGATGTCGCGTAGACACCAATGAAACGTATGGGTTTAACATACTCCTAACAGGTTAGCCCGCTACCATGCTAGACTGCATCATCACTTACCCAGGTGAGATAGCCGTCAAGGGCTAACTTGTAGTGTATAAAAAAAACATTCCTCAATTTAGGAACGTCTCGGTAAAACAGTATTTATTTAATATTATCGACGTACCTGTTACTTTATCGTAGAATTTATCTAATACCTACCGGGATTTATTTATACCTTATTATCTACGTTCGATAATTAACAGAAACCTCATTGTCATAACGCAAATAATACCAGAAATACGGCTAGTATTAAGATCAGATAAAAAACAAAATCCTTCTAAGATCACTCGCATAAGTTTACGTATAATATGGATTTGATGCATTCTAAAAAACATTTAGCGTAAAACTCATGCCTCTTTGCTATGCATAAAGGTTAAACCCGAAACCATAGGTACAATTATTTATAAGCGGTACGCCTAGAACTTTCGTTACTTTATAAAAGGTTAACATTGTTTATTTCTTCGTCGAGAAGTTCGGATAACTTCTTAAAATGTTCATAATAAAGAATAGAAAATTTCTGAGAACTTTAATGACTACACCAATGCGAGATATTTATAAGTAAACATTTATAACTACTTTAAAAGACGTAAATTGTTTGGATAAACGGCGATTGTTGCTTTATTTACTTTAAAAGACGTAAATTGTTTGGATAAACGGCGATTGTTGCTTTGTTTTCGATTATTTAAAAAGAAAACTCAACACATTTTAAGTAATTATACACGTAAAGTTATTTTCTGTTAAAGAACAATAAACAGTTCTGTAACAAATTAGTAAATTGATGCGGGCTTAAAGAGAGATTTTTGCTCAAACAATTGATTTGAGCCAATTTTGCAATGAGTCGCTTGATTGATCCCATGTTTATCTATCCATTAATAATACATATGTGTCAAATCTGCCTCGTTGGTCAAATGGTTTACATTTTATGTGAGATTAGACGAGAGAAATGGTAGTGATAAATAATTTGTGGTGCGCATCGAGTTTACATGCCGACCTCCGTGGCGCACTGCGTTCGCTGTCGCAGTGATCATCACCATCAACTTACATAAGAGTAAGTTGATGGTGATGATCACATTCATAATTATAAACCTAAAGCTATGAGGGTACCAAACGCGCCCTGATCTAAGAACTAAGACCACAACAACCTTAGCGGTGTAAAAAATATTTTTGTTATCACAATCTCAGATGCCACTTAAAATTATTTAAGAGCTATAACTATATAACTTGAGTTCGAGATAATCTCTAATAAGATATTATTAGAGATTATCTCGAACTCAAGTATATTTATCATTCACATAATCCTTTACACTATAATTAGGACCTTTCTGCTATTTTATAAAACACACCATTTTTCAGCAATCATAGATTTATTTTCTGAACAAAAGGGTAACACTTATTTCTTTATTTCTGTTTGTACATCTGTAAGGTAGAATTTATGGAAGGTATACTCTGGGCTGCTGGCAGTGAACCAAAACGTTGAGTTTTGCATAATAAGTACTTACGCCAGACCCGAGATCGGTTGAGCGGAACCCAGGCGTCTGAGCTACGCTTAGCAATTTACACAAGTGATGTTCAAACGCTCCCACCTCAAATGTTCCCTTGGCTTTAGATTACCTTATAATAAGCTTTGTAATAGGTACAGCAGTAGTTTTCATATCCTTTACATTCATCCTTAGCTGGCGGACGTAATGTCTCTGTGTTATGTAGATTGGAACGAAAGAGAAGCATATATACAAAATAATATGACGAATGAATGAATTTTTTTGTATTGTACATCACAAAAGAACAAGAAAAAATAAGTGAAAAAGCAATACAAAACAGTATACAATTTGACGATCTTTTACATAGCATTTTTTTCCGGGTAACCAAAGACTTGGATGACGTTGAATAATATGTATATATAGGTATACATACTTATATATGATATGACCACATCGTTTCGTTAATTTCTTTTCCAGCCCATCGTTTTGAAGACAGATATTTTAAAATTTACTCGTAATACTTTAAAACAAAGGAAATCTACTTTACTGCTGATGTATAAATAGGTTTGAATAGAAATGTATTATATATTATTTATTATTTTACCGTTGTACGTACACAGGAGGCGGAAGTAATTAAAGAGGATGAAGAATCATCGGAATATTATTTGACGACCTCCGTGGCGCAGTGCGCGCGCTGTCTCTTTATATAGTTGGAGGTCCTGGGTTCGATTCCCGGCTCGAGTCTGGTCTGGTGGGAGGCTGCGGCCGTTGCTAGTTACCACCCTACCGACAAAGACGTGTCGCCAAGCGATTTAGCTTTCCGGCACGATGTCGTGTAGAAACCAATTAGGAGTATGGGTTTTCCATACCCCTAACAGGTTTGCCCGCTACCATCTTGACTGCATCATCACTTATCATCAGGTGAGATTGCCGTCAAAGGCTAACTTGTAGTGGATAAAAAAAAAAAAAAAATCTTAAACTTTCTTAACGTTTTTAACGTTAGTGTTACTTTTCTCTATATCTTTTACATCTTGCCTGGAAGAGATCGCTTTGTAGCTATAAGGCCGCCAAATTGTATATCTACTCTTTCTGTGTTATTTTTTGACTTTTTATTTTTTTCCCCATCTTGTGGTGTGCAATATAAGTGTATTCATTCATTCATTCAAGAATATGATAAACTAAACAAAATATTTGTACACATATGGGTAGTTACTAATAAATAATAATAATTATAATTTTTTGATTATTAAAGGCAGTTCACCCAGTTACAAACAAGCACTTACAAATAAAGACAAACAAAAAAAAAAGGAGAAAACAGACTAAAAAGTAGACTAAGTTGTAGACACAGTTTATGAACCGATCTGAAAAGCCTTTACCCCAGAGATGCGAGAATCAAATCCATTGATCGCTACAGCAGACGTTTTCGCCACGTGCTGAAAGGTCTTAGATAATATAATATAAAAGCTTTCAAGAGAATACCGCTCTGCAGCGTGTCTCAAGTATCAATTCAGCTTGTAAGGTGACTACCTCTCGGATGTTTCAGACCTTGATGGCTATATTGGAAAATTGCTACGGCACTCTCGCAGAGTTCGGCGGATCTCGCGGGAGTTGATTTTTATTAAAACTAAAATAAACGTTACCGCTGCTTGATCGTAAATATTTCTACTTATATTACTATATTCGTTATCGTTGCTTTCGAGTTTCTACTAAGTAAGTAACTGTTTTGTGCTTTTTTTTAACGCTAAAGCATAATAATGCAGTGTGGGTGTTGATACGGTTCTAATAATTAAGTTTTAATCTATACTTTATATGTATTGTACTATTATCTATTTAGTGGCGATTTTTGGTGACAGACAGTTTTGAGACAGTGTGGAATAGCAATAACCGTCCTGTCCTTAGTGAACTTAAAGGATTTCGGTATTCCTACCGATATACCGAAATGTATTATATATTCACTTATGCTTTTGTTAATTTTATTCCAATATTGGCAAATTATAGAGGTTTAGATAATGTTTTTTTTTTAATCTGTTAATTATTAATTTGTGGCGCAAACCTAGGAGCGTTAAATATTTTAGCCATTTCTGTCAATTTTATGCCAATATTTGCGAAACATAGAGGTTTACTTAATGTTTGTTTCTGTTTTTAGCTATTATTTATCGATTTGTGCGAAAAATCTACCTAGATTAGAATTTACTTTAAATACTTTAGCTATTTTTGCAGGCTTGAATTTTTTTGAATTTGATCTCGATCAAATTCAAATTTAAAATTCAAATAATTTTTATTCAAACAGTCCTTTAAAAGGCACTTTTGAGGCGTCAATAATTTACATAATAGTGATTTGATGGTGATATATACATTAGTAAACTTAAAACTAAAGCTATGAGGGTTCCAAACGCGCCCCGGTCTAAGAAGAAGCCCACAACAAACTTAGCCAGGTAAATTTTCTTTTTGTTATCACCATCTCACATGCCACTTAAAACTATATTAAGAGCTATCTTATTGGAGCAATATTTCACACCCATGCTTGTTTATCATTTACATAATCCTTTACACTATAGTAGGACTTTCGTTTTATATAAACTTTGAACTTATTGAGAGACATCCCAGAAATTTCATTTGGCAATTTGTTATAAAATTGTATACAATTACCTTTAAATGAATTTCAATTTTTTTTTTTGATCTCCTATCACTTTATTGCTTAGCACAGATTTGATGCACGAGATATCGAGTACACATAGGAATTGCAATCCAAAACAGATTTACTGCACGCATGACTGATGGCAGCCATACTAACGACGGAATGATACCACCCACCCTTTGACGTAATTTTTTAACGCAAGGGTGCACTAGAGGTCCATTAATCTCCCGACCCGAGCCATAGCTACACAATTAGGTGAAAAAATTGAATATTAAGCTGTAGCCATTAGGACGTAAGGGCAAGACAAATGATCCAACTTACATTGCCGTGCCCCTTTGCTCATATGTTATTGAAATATTGGAGTCGCGCGAGCATACATTAGTCTCGCTCGTAGAGATATGAATTCTCTATCCTCCATGCCTATATTGCCCGCGACTTCGTCTGCGCAGAATTAATATATTAACGTGGCGTAGAAAAGAAATAACATTAGGACATTAAAATAATCACGCAGATGGTAGATTTTTTCCTACTTACTTGACACTTATGGTCATTTCACACAAAATCTAAATAAATTGTAGCCTATGAGTTATTCTGATTTATAAGCTATATTATTTTAAAGTCTCATAAGAATCCATTCAGTAGTTTTAACGTGAAAGAGTTACAAACATCCATCCACAAAAAAATAATCCATCCAACGTAACATAGTAAAGCATCCTCCAATTAAAATTTTCAAAATATATTTAATGTACAGAATTCGTCCTGTTATGTGTATATATTAACAGTACTACCTTCCTCTTTCCCTATCTGTGTCTTCTATATTTTCTGAAGAGATCGCTATGTAGCGATAAGGCCAAATTTTATAGTAATCCCTCTGTGTCTTCTTCATTTTTTTTGCATGGAATAGATCGCTATGTATCATCTATCTTTTGGTAGCCTTATCGTTATAAGGCTACCAAATGATAGGTATACTAATTGTTTTCTTTTTTTTTTATTTTTTCCTATTTTGTGGAGCACAATAAAAGTGTATACATTCATTCATAAACGTACTAATATACATCAAACATTTTACATAAAACTTAGATTAAACTAATATTATTAACCAAAAATCTTAAAAAATAAATAAATATATAACATCATAACTAAAATATATTATTAAACGTACTTACTTCTATATATAGGTTAAATCGCGGTTGTTTCTATTCGTGCAAACATTTGGTATATCAGGTGGTTGCTCCTAAATTTGCTTACGCGGATTGCGATCTTCTTTAATTTATCCTTAATGGGTTTGGAACGAGCAGCGAGTGTTCACAGTGATTGCCAGACTCCCCTGGGGGCGTATATCTTCACGATACACAATACTTTAATACCTATCTGCTTATTCCAGAACAGTTTCGCTATCAAATGCCGAGATTAATAAAGGTTTAAGTTTCTACTAACGAACACAATGTTTTGTGAAAGAGAATATCTCTGTCGGTATATTTACAACAGCTGATATTAACAAATCTAAACAAAATAGCTTTGTTCATATAAACCTATTACAGGCATCTATGAATCGTTCATATATAACACATTTTCTATTATTTTTATTCGTGAAGTGATGGTGATACTCGCCAACTTAAAACTAAAGCTAAGAGCCCAGGTCTAAGAAAAAGCACACAACAAACTTAGCCGGGTTTTTTTTGTTATCACTATCTCCCATAGTCAATAATAAATTATAATTAGCTATGTAATTACAGTTAGATCTATTCACTTTCACAAAGCTTTTTTATCGTTTATATAATACGGAATTAAAGATAAATTTTTTCTATAAGCGTTCGCTTTATAAATACTCTTAACTTATTGATAGATATCTCCAAGGTATCATATTATTAAATAAAATACAATTTCCTTCGTATCAGGATAGTAGTAAGTAGAATCAAATGGATTCTACTTTAAGTTAACGTATTGCAATGGTATGGTAGGCTTTTTCATTTTTCAAAAATCTACTTACTTAAAATTACCTGTAACGATCGACCAGCGTAGTAGACGGTTTTTAATGCTTGTTAATTTAGTGTAAAACACAATAAACTTAAATATTTTGATACAACAATTGGTCAAACGCTTTGATTATTATGTATAGTGTATACCGAACCATGCTCATCGGCAGCGATATAGAAAATCTCACCTAGATAACTATATAACATGGAAGTGTACCTACCCTACCTACTTTACTGTAATCAGACATGTAACGAGCACTTTAAATAATGTACCTACTATATAGTCTAAATAGGTACTTGTAGAGTCTTAAATGAGCTTCGTCCCCGACAAAGGATTCGCCTAGACATCACTCCGCGGGGAGTTTGGAACAAAGTAAAATGCAAATTCTCATGTATTTCCAATTAGTACCGCCTCCCTCCACTCCCGTACACATCTTAAGATTTCTATAACACCGTCATATTCCGTTATTGCATTTCGCTGTCTTAATATCTAGTTAATAATATATAAGGGATAAGAAGCTAGGATAGCCTAAATTCAAAATTCAAATTCAAAATAATCTTTATTCAAATAGTCCTTTAAAAGGTGCTTTTGACGCGTCAATAATTTACATAGTTTACATACACCTATACCTACCTAGTACCTATACCTAGTAGTTAGGACCGCCTTCTAATCAGAGGTCGGGGGTTCGAACCCGGGCACGCACCTCTAACTTTTCGGAGTTATGTGCATTTTTTAACAATTAAAAATATCACTTGCTTCAACGGTGAAGGAAAACATCGTGAGAAAACCTGCATGCCTGAGAGTTCTCCATAATGTTCTCAAAGGCGTGTGAAGTCTGCCAAGCCGCACATGGTCAGCGTGGTGGACTATGGCCAAACCCTTCTCATATTGGGAGGAGACCTGTGCTCTGTAGTGAGCCAATAATGGGTTGATCATGATGATCATGATGATACAAAATGAAGGGTGAAAATCTGTACCTACTTTAACTGTCAAAGTTAGTGTTAAAACGAGACAGATTTGTGACGGACACATAGCTTTGTCTCGTTTGAAATGTTTCTTAAGTCATAGGTAAGATTAAGCGCGCTCATAGATGACGGCCTAATTAGTCTGCATCGTGAACCGGGTTTTAGCGCGCTTTAAAGATCAGATTAGTATGCGTCGTGATAAGGGTTTTTAAAGATTTTCTTTGATATTCTCGAGAGAGGCTTTAAAGCATAGCACCACGCCTTGACGAGTTTTAACAATTATTATCAGTTATATTATATTATTATAGCTATGTTCTCTCCGAGGTACAATCTTGGTGCCTTCAAGTGAGTGAATAGGCTTTCCCTAATCCAGCGCGCTCCACCCTAGACCTCATCATAACTGTCCAACACTCATGTTTGTAGTCAAGCGCAGGACTATCTTTAATAATAAAAAAACAAGATACGGAATTTCGTCAATTATTAACTCCGAATTACGAAATTTTTTTTTTACGGAGAAACCCGATACATTTTTTCAGACATCCGATTTTTCAGGATCCGAACCCTGTAACCGTTGTGATCTGTTGAATATTCTTATCAATAGAGCACTTCTAATAAAGATGCCACGTTTTGGCAAATAAATTTATTTATTTAATTTATTTAAAGAACCAAAGGTCTAAGCTCTAAATGTATCTCCTACGATTAGTGAGACATGAGTTAGGTTGGTAATAATGAATAATTATCACCCAATTATTCGAACTCCATATCACTAATCACGATAATACTCTCTTAAATGTATTTTTTAAAACCTCCGATAGTTGTCCACCTGTTGAGTGTGTTTAAAGCTTTAGTATACATATAACGACAATGCCTATATCTCCGCCAGTCCCCGGGCAGACGTCTAACGTTTATAAATAATACATTTTGATCCTCTCGACGACTTGCAAGACGTTGAATCCCGACACCTGGGCGGTTTGAAAATTCTAATATCACTTCAAAAGCTTCCACGAATGCACTTCGTTTTAAATGATGAAAATGCTTTGAATTTTCCCATTTTAGTAAACATTGAAGTTTCTTTTTTTATACAACTCGTTCAACGTTGCTATAGGAAGGAGTAAATGCCTAAGCAACTTATGTATATACTCTTACATTACTTTGACGACCTCCGTGGCGCAGCGCGCGCACTGTCAAATTATAAAGTTGGAGGGCTTGGGTTCGATTCCTGGCTCGAGTGTGGTCTGGTGGGAGGCTTCGGGCGTGGCTAGTTACCAACCTACCGACAAAGACGTGTGGCAAAGCGGTTTGGAGTTCCGGCATGATGTCGCGTAGAAACCAAGTAGGAGTATGGGTCTACTATACCCTTAACAAGTTAGCCCGCTACCATCTTAGACTGCATCATCACTTATACCAGGTGAAATTGCCATCAAGGGCTAACTTGCAGTAGATAAAAAAAAAGATAAAATAACTATATACCAAATAAATAGATTTGCTAACAACAACAGATTTCACAACTTTTATTCTTCGAATATCAAAGAAAGAACAATGAATTTGTGCAAATAAATAGCCACTTGAGACTGGAGTTGGGGGAAAAATTGCACTCAAACTTACATATAAGCATTGAGGCGATGTTATTAAATGGAACTATATTAAACTACGTATCTAGTTTTCGTCTTGCTGAATCTCCAAGCCCCCTACCTGTTGCTGGCCACTACTTCATAAGTTGACTGGTAAGCTTCTGCGACAATATTTGACTAGACGCAAATCCGAAACTTAATAAATGTCTTAGCGTACAGTTTCAGAGCTAATCTTTAAGATTAGTTTGTTGAACTTTGATTTATATATATACTAAAAATTGATATATAATACTATGTAATAGGTAAACTGTGATAGCCTAGTAGTTAGGATGTCAGTCTCCTAGTTCAAGTCCAATCTGAAATGAGGAGAACCGTAGAAGAACCAGAGTTACCGTTCAGTGATTTGCGAAGCTGAAGTGGCATTTGGCGGGAAACATAGCTCGGAGAACCGACGGACGTTGGGTCCAGGTGCTGGAATGGCGACCCCGCACCGATAAACGTAGCGTTGGTCGACCCCATACTGGGTAGACAGACGACATGAGACGAGTCGCAGGAGTTGCTGGAAACAAGCGACCCAAGACAGTCGACTTTGGCACTCAATCGGTTGAAAATGACGAAGAATCTAATTACGTGTATAAGCAATAAATATCTTACTAAAAGCTTCAGTGAATTGTTGATAAATTGAACAATTGCTGTGTACGAAGAAAAAATTCGGGAATAAATATTTTACCAACAATAGAATGTCAACTAGGTGTATTATCCAGATAAAAGTTTTTACATTAAGAAATATCCCGACTATTTCTAAGAGCCGAATGCACGCGAACGACGAACTGAGAAGCAATAAAAATACCATCCGAGGGTCAATCAGGTTAAGTGTTTTGTCCGGCGCGTATTTTGCCTCCAAATAATATATATCCAAGATTTATCCCCCGAGTAAGTGGCGAAATAGCTGGAATAATAGCCCGACGTACTTGTGAGTTCGGAAGGTGGGTTTGCTTTGGGACAGACTTACATTATGGCATTTCATGACTCCGCTGCATTCCGCTCTTGAATTTACGGTGTGTTGTACTAATGTTTTTGTTAGCTATCCGTATTTAGATTTTAATGTGCGGATTTATTTTAGATTGTATCAAGGAAACCTGTTTTTTGACTTCGGACGAAAATAATAACTATATAATACGCGCGACTTGTCATGATAGATGCAATCAGCGTTATACTTAGATTGTGAAAAAAATAAGGTCTATCGCATTTTAAAGTAGCAAAATTAATTTTAAACGACTTTAGTTAAGCAAGCTAACTAAATAAAGGTTCGGCCTCAAAGGAGGTGCCCTTTGGCAGTCGTTCTCTTAGTTTCTTCGAGCCTCAAAATATTCTTGTGGCAACCAATAGGGTTTGTACAGCTTATAGATAGCTGACAGTCCGAAAAAAAAAAGATAAACCTATACGATTTCAACACCGTGCTAAAAATTATGGCACCATTACCTTTTCGACTAACAAAATTAATATTTAGAATTTTTTCTTTGCTGGCAAAGAAAAAATTGTCTTGAATTTTTTTATGCTAATCAAATATCGAGGACTGTGGTAACAGCGCTAATAGCCACAAAACCTACTTACTAATAATGAGATTGCCTAAATAAGGGTAATTAAACTATCTCTTTATGTATTATTTGACTTAAGCGGTAGATCCCGGGTTCGTATGTTATCATTGAGAAATTAATCATTTCTCAGTTTTCTTTGGTTTGGTCTGGTAGGAGGCTTAGCTTAGGAGAATGTCTAGTTACCTGCCTACCGACAAAGACGTGACGTCAAGCGATTTAGCATTCCGGTATGTCGCTTAGAAACCAATCATGAGTATGGGTTGTACCTAACAGGTTAGCCCGCTACCATATGTAGATTAGATTGCAGATAGTTGTAGTAAAATAATAAAAATTCCCCACAGCTAGCCCAAGAAGAATTAAATAGCAGAAGAATTGAATAACAAAATTCCGGGTCTTCGTAACAATGAATCTGTATAGAAAGGCCATTAAAATTTTCTGAGAAGGCACTTTTCAATTTAATTTCTCGTTATTACGTCGGGGCGGTCTCGGGACATTTTCTGTGCAAAAAATTGGCATTTTCATAAATAAGAAAACGCTAAGTCGGCTGACAGACGTCCTTGTGCTAATTAAAATGAGTCAACGTACTTATTTGTTCAAATATGAGAATTTGGAGATTTTTTTGCAATAAGATGTGAAGAAACGGTATAAATATATAACATATAAACTAGTAACAAGTTAAATTATTGGATGTGTTGGGTTAATGACATTTATCATGACGCTTGCACTAATTAATTAATTAATTAATTATTTAAAAGAAGGAAGGTATATTTTCGACACCTCTGCCAAGATAAATTTGACAAACTAATTAGAGTCTAACAAAGTCTAAATATTTAGTTTATTGAAAATAGATAAAATGAATATGTACCTATTAGTCGGGTTGGTCACCACCCTACGAGGAAAGACATACCGCCATACATAAGCGATCCGGTATGATACCAAGTAGACACCGGGTAGGAATCCTCCTAACACACAGTTGTAACATACGTAGAATTTCTAATCCCTAATCTGATAAAAGAAAAAAATCTTCGTTTGGGGGACCATTATCTAGGAAATTCTTTACTCTACTCATATCATAAAAAAGTCACATCGAAATAACGAACGGATATGTATATTGTGGTGATGTGTAAATAAGTATGGTAGCAAGTGCGCGATGATAACATCCTTCCTACGACTTTACCGCAACGGCAATAACGCTATTTGATTACGTGACGTTTCCCAACATTTAACTCCTTTTTCCAAAATGGAAAATCCCAAACGGTTTTGAGGTTAGCAGTAAAATACGCTATGACATTGCATGGAAATTTTACTAACCAGTCGATACTAGTTAGTAAAATGTGGCTAAAATTTCCATGCAATGCCAGCGACATGGCAAATTTTACTGTGAACCGCAATACCGATACAATCTTTTGTGTTCGTCGCATAGGAACAAATAGTGAGCTCAGTCGGCTCGGCAGTCGCTGTCGCACAGATTGAGACAATAAATTACGCAGTAATAGCATCGTGTGGGCGCCGGCCTCGGTAGCCCAAGACCTAGCGGGGATTTAGCGCGGGTATACAGAAAAAAAATAGCTGCCATTAAAATTTTGGTCGTCGATATCAACTTACATTAGTTTGTTTGCATAGGGCAACGTAAAGCACTTTGTTTTTGGTACATTTAAAACAAAGCTAAGATTACACCACTTAACACAGTATTAATTATAAATTAAGCTATGAAGCTGTGATAGCCTTGTGGTTAGGGCGTCAGCCCCTTAATCAGAGGTCGGCGGTTCGAATCCGGGCACGCACCTCTAACCATCTTTTTAAACAATTAAAATATCACTTGCTTCAACGGTGAAGGAAAACATCGTGAGGAAACCTGTACGCCTGAGAGTTCTCTATAATGTTCTCAATGGCGTGTGAAGTCTTCCAATGGCCAGCGTGGTGGACTATGGCAAAATCCTTCTCATATTGAGAGGAGACCCGTGCTCTGTAGTGAGCCAGTAATGGGCTGAACATGATGAAGCTATGATTCTTGTCTATGTAATGCAATGAAAATATATTAAATTTACAAAGCAATATTGTAAAATGATTATTTTTACTAAAACGGTGAAGGAAAACATCGTGAGGAAACCTGCACGCCGGAGAGTTCTGCATAATGTTCTCAAAGGCGTGTGAAGTCTGCCAATCCGCACATGGCCAGCGTGGTGGACTATGGCCAAACCCTTCTCATATTGAAAAGAGACCCGTGCTCTGTAGTGAGCCGGTAATGGGTTGATCATGATGATGATGATGCTTGTACAAAATTGATTGCTACCTTCTAAATACACTGATTAGCAAAGAAATGATTAATTACTGATTTAAAGAGTTCAAATGTGGGTAATTATTGTACTGAATGAAGTAAATAACTCCTTCGCACCGACAAATATTATATTATTTCCCTGGTTTGTGCTAGGTTGCCTGGTAGAGATCGCTATTTAGCGTTATAGCCTATTGCACCTATTTTCTCTGTGTGTGTTTCTTCTTTTTTTATGGTATACTATAAAGTATATTTTCATTTCTTTTTACGTTCTCAAAATGTCCCACAATCTCTCTGGCTACAACCCAATCGCGCCCCGCCATATTACGCCGAAATTAAGACAGCTTGCAGCTACCAATATGCAAATCCGTGTTCCAAACTGTGCGAGCCTAAACAAATATTGTTCGTAATAACAGAGACACTTTGTCTTTCATAAGTGACATTCGCAACAAATACAGACGGTGCGTATGCAAATGACTGTTTTTGAATATGTTCATACATTGTTTCACACTAAGCCAACTTACGCACCTTTGTGTTGTTAACATGTTATTATTATATGGAATTTATTGTCTTTGTATACTTGAAGCGGTGACAGCCTAGTGGTTAGACTACAGAGCACGGGTCTCCTCTCAATATGATAAGGGTTTGGCCATAGTCCACCACGCTGGCCATGTGCGTATTGGTAGACTTCACACGCCTTTTGATCACATTATGGAGGACTCTCAGGCATGCAGGTTTCCTCACGATGTTTTCGTTCAGCGATGAAGCAAGTGATATTTTAATTGCTTAAAAACACACATAACTCCAAAAAGTTAGAGGTGCGTGCCCGGATTCGAGCCGCCGACCTCTGAATAGGAGGCTGACGCCCGAACCACTAGGCTGTCACAGCTTTTAGCCAGCAAACTATATGATCATTTTATGTATAAACACAATAAAAAAAAACCACTAAAACCGAGTTAATGTAGATGTTTAGACGGTAGCAAGTATTTACTGTAACTATTGCGTCGACCCTTTGTTACCTTGAAAGCTCAGTATTCCTTTGAATTGCTTCGCTTGGTGAAATAAAGGCGGTTTGCATTTCCGCAACGTATTTGTTGCTCGTTTGTTCAAACAAACAGAAGAATCCGTGAGTTCCTTTCAGTCCGTGATAAAATATCACAGGGCTTGGAACGCATTCTTTCGATTCCCGGCTGGAACCAGCGGCTCGGAAACGCCTTTTATGTTTAACGATACCGCGTTATTTTACGAGCTAACCGGGTGAAGTTATACATTAAATGCCGAACAACTTATCTGTAGCTACTACGTTTCCATGTTTGGATCCGAACGTAAGTTGTAGAGCCCTATTATAGTGTAAAGGATTATGTAAATGATAAACAAGCTCGGGTATGCAATATTGTTCTAATAAGATTAAACTCTTAATTAATTTTAAGTGACATGTGAGATGGTGATAACAAAAAGAAAATTTGCGTTGGCTAAAAAGGCGAAGTTGTTAAGAACAGTTACCCGGCTAAATTGTTTGCGAAGACAACAAACAACTGAACAACAAAAAACAAGACGCGTTTGGAACCATAGCTTTAGTTTTAAGTTTACGAATGTAGTTATCACTATCAACTCACTACTACTCGCCTGTAACCATCAAAAGTGCCTTTTAAAGGATTATTTGAATAAAGTTTATGATTGATTGATTGAATCACCTAAGTTAGATTAAGCAATTTTTAAATCAATTATTCCGGTATTGACAATTTTTTGATAAAGGATACTTCATCAGTTTGGTTTTACCCATACGCCCTAATTAAGTCCTTAGCGGACACTTAAACCCGCCACTTAAGGACTTAACGATACTTAATACATGCCACGTGAGTGAAACCTAGCTAGCACTTGATGATAATGGTAGGAAGTTCTTTGTTAACCTTTTGCACACAAGTTAACTAAGTATGCGATTTCGATTGATCGTTATTAATAATATGGACTGTGGGCGTTGGATGCCAAATTTCCCATCAAATCTCCGAATTTGAACTATATTGATCTGAGTTTAATTTGATAATAACCACTGAATTAAAAAAAACATTAATATACGCTAACGAAGTCGCGATCATCAGTAGAAATTATAGTTTTACATGCTGGAGCTACCTCTAAGTTTAATTATATGTGTACCTAGCACCTAAGTTTATTAAAATGTTCATGTCACATATAATTCTGTTCGTGGCGCTTATAATAAATAAAATAAAATAAAACATTGTAGTTGATTTAATGTGCAGGAATCGTCCACTCAAAGCTTTGTTAAAATTATAGATGGTAAAATGGTAACATGGTAAAAACTCGTCGACTGAAATTTCAAACCATATGTAAACCTTCAATACTTTTTTTGCCCTTGACGGCATCTCACCTGATGGTAAGTGATGATGCGGTTTAAGATGATAGCGGGCTAACCTGTTAGGGGTATGGTCGTGCCGGAACGCTAAATCGCTTGGCGACTCGACTTTGTCGGTAGGGCGGTAACTAGCCAAGGTCGCAGCCTCCCACCAGACCAGACTCGAGCCGGGAATCGAACCCAGGACTTCCAATTTTATAATACTACAGCGCGCGCGCTGCGCCACGGAGGTCGACAAAATGTCACTATTCAGTGTAAGAAGCCCTTTAACGAAACGCTATGCTAAAATTCTTAAAAAAAAAAATTTATACTGTCATCATCATCATCATCATGATCAACTCATTGCCGGCTCACTACAGAGAACTGGTCTCGTCTCAATATGAGAAGGGTTCGGCCGTAGTCTACCACGCTGGCCGTGTGCGGATTGGCAGACTTCACACGCCTTTGAGAACATTAGGGAGAACTCTCAGGCGTGCAGGTTTCCTCGCGATGTTTTCCTTCACCGTTAAAGCAAGTGATATTTAATTTTTAAAAACGCACATTACTTCGAAAAGTTAGAGGTACGTACCCGTATTCGAACCGTCGACCTCTGATTAGGAGGCTGACGCCCTAACCACTAGGCTTCTTTTTTAAACTGTAAGACATTTAATTTAAAACGATTTCAGAATGAAGAAACAGATAAATCCAAGTATTCAAGTATCTTATAACTTAACAAAATATAATCAACTCCCGCGAGATTTCCCGTACTCCTAGAGACTACCGTAGCAATTTTCGAATACAGCCATCAATGTTCGCAACATCCGAGAGGTAGTCACCTTACAAGCTGAATTGATACTTGAAGTACGCTGTGAACGGTATTTTCTCGAAAGCTTTTATATTATATTATCTAAGACCTTTCAACACGTGGCGTCTGCGGTGGCGATGAATCGATTTGGTTCTCGCATCCCGACAATAGTCTAACATAACAAGACTCTCGCGCGATCTATGAAATTTACTTGTACATCTCCTTTAATTTTCTACTACTATTTAAAAATATCAGTAGATCGGTGGGATATAACTTTAGCTTTTTTAGTAATATATGTTTATATACATAAAGATGTTTGCTACCAACTCATTGCATTAAGTAACATTTAACAGCATTGTAATTTAGTTTTTTGGAAATATTGTTGTTATTGTGAAGCTGTGATAGCCTAGTGGTCAGTCTCCTAATCAGAGGTCGGTGGTTCGAATCCGGGCACGCACCTCTAACTTTTCGGAGTTATGTGCGTTTTTAAACAATTAAAATATCACTTGCTTCATCGGCGAAGGAAAACATCGTGAGGAAACCTGCACCCCCTGAGAGTTCTCCATAATGTTCTCAAAGGCGTGTGAAGTCTGTCAATCCGCACATGGCCAGCGTGGTGGACTATGTCCAAACCCTTCTCATATTGTGAGGAGACCCGTACTCTGTAGTGAGCTGATAATGGGTTGATCATGATGATAGTTATTGTAACAGTAAAATATATTCGTTATTTAAACAAGGGTTTTGTTTAATGCTTAGCTACTTATTTTGAGTTCACGAAGCCACGTGTGCTAGACTTATTGTAACGAAGTGTTATAACACGTAACGAGCGTGAAAAGAACACACTATATTCTCGCGCTTACACACACAATAGCATTTGATTAACCACAAGTAAAACTTGCGTCGCTTCCTTAGATAAAAGTACTTTTGATAGGCATTTACTGTTGAATTTTTTAGTCCTACTGTTATAAAAACTTCTGAAACAGCAATCTTGTGCTACCTGCGACTTCTGATGAGTGGTCACTACTTCAGCAGATAAAACCGAAAGGGCTTATAATATTACAAAAGTATGTAACGAAATATCCTAACTAATATATAAACGTAAAGGTTATTTGTTTGATTATTTGTCAGGCTCAACCACTTAAACTATTTAAAAAAAAAAGGCCGTTATCAGCGAGTATTCATAATCCCGCGGGTGAATACGCAGGTCGCAACTAGTAAAGCATGTTTTTTACAAATTTCGAGAGGTGTTGACGACCTCCGTGGCGCAGCGCGCGCACTGTCGCATTATAAAGTCGGAGGTCCTGGGTTCGATTCCCGGCTCGTGTCTGATCTGGTGGGAGGCTTCGGCCGTGGCTAGTTACCACCCTACCGACAAAGACGTGTCGCCAAGTGATTTAGCGTTCCGGCACGATATTGTGTAGAAACCAATTAGGAGGTTATATATTATACCCTTAACAGGTTAGCCCGCTACCATCTTAGACCGCATCATCACTTACCATCAGGTGAGATGCTGTCAAGGGCTAACTTGCGGTGTATAAAAAAAAAAGGTGTGATGAAGATATGCCTGCAGACAAAGAAGCATAATTTACAAGAACGATAGCCATTTCTTGGTAAACCAAGTGATCTAAACCGATGCCAAGAGGACGTTCGAACCTAACCTAGCGTTCATACAAATTGCTTGGGCAGAGCTTACGAGGCCAGGATTGCCGCTTCACAAAGCTAACCCCGCATATGAATCCACATTACGCGAGTTACACCGTTTTGGTTCACTGCCAGCTTCCTAAAGTTACAAAGTGTATCTAGACATTACATTAATACGAGCAGAAATTTAAACACGAAGCATTTTTGGTAGTCGCGATCCCTACGCCTAATGGTGATTACACAGGCCAGAAATGGAACCGAGTTATCCTGAACTGGAATAACAAGCACAGACTATAATTTACTAGCTGAAGTTGTAACGGCCTAGTGATTAGATCGTCAGCCTCCTAATCAGAGGTTAAAATATCATATTGTTATTGTCACTGTAATATATTTAAAGAAAATTACAAAAGCTTTAACATTACATTCTAATTGGTAATTTTGAGGTCAACCAATCATGTCGCGCGTTTCCCCTTATACTAGTCTAACCACTCAGGTATGAATTCCGTCCATAATATATAAGACAAACACATGGGAGACCATTTTAATTTGGCTAGCTTTGCAATGCTAGAAACATTAAAAATCTATAACAACACCTGGTGAGATGCATACTAAATAAGCATAATCATGATCCCATTGCCGGCTCTCTACAGAGCACGGGTCTCCTCTCAATATGAGAAGGGTTTTGACTATATTCCATCACGCTAGCCATGCGGATTGGCAGACTTTGAGATACGCCTTTAAGAACATTATGGAGAATTCTAGAGCAGGTTTCCTCACGATGTCTTCCTTATATCCTTTCCTACAAAAACATACTAACTCCGAAAAGTTAAAGACGCGAACTCCCGATCTCTGATCAGGAGGCGGACTTCCTCACCACTAGGCTATCACAGCTAATGTAAGCTTAGGTGTGTTATGCATACTTAATGAAATTATAATAAAAAATGGAAATTACTACACTCTAGGTAAGGTGAGGTCAATCAATCAAGCCGCAGGTAATCCCTAGCACCACTCTAACCACTCAGGGATGAACCGTTTACATAATATATGAAACCTAACACCCCAACTCACAAGCGAGTACATTCTAATATTATGTTTAATGCAAAATAAGTATAAATAACGCGTTTTTTGTAATCTTCGTTAAAACCCGACAACGATAACGCTCTATTTTGAAAACAAAGCTATAAATTTTATTAACATACCGTTATCACAAGACGTACCTACTGATACCATTTTTAACGGTACTTTAAATGCATATCAATATTCTATTATTTTTGTATGCACTATAAGTAAGTCCTTGATGGCAATCTCGAATGATGAGGCAGTCTAAGAAAGTAGCGGGCTAACCTTTTAGGGGTATGGTGAACCCATACTCATAATTGGTAATTATTGACATCGTGCCGGAACGCTAAATCGCTTGGCGTCTTTGTCGGTGTGTATACACAATAACAACGTAACATCGATAGGTTTGTATATTTTTTTCTAAAATGTCCTTACTCTACGTTACTTGATGTTTTCGGTACTACGAATATGTCAAATCAAATCAGATCAAAAATTGCTTTATTCATGTAAACCTATTCTACCTAACAGGCATCTATGAATCGTGCATATATAATATATTTTACATTATTCAATTTATGAGGTGATGGTGATAACTACACTCGCTAACTAAAAAATAAAGCTAAGAGGGTTCCAATCGCGCCCAGCTCTAAGAAGAAACACACAAAAAAGATAGTCGTGTGTTTTTTTGTTGTCTCACATAGTCAATTATTAATTATAATTATCTATGAAGTTATACTAATTCACACCCAAGCTTTTTTATCGTTTATAAATTCCTTAATAAAAAGCTGTGATGGCCTAGTGGTTTGGGCGTCCGCCTCTTAATCAGAGATCGGTAGTTCGAATCCGTGCTGCGTGCCCGAATTCGAACTAAGTCTAGTTTTTCAAAGTTATGTGCGTTTTTAAGCAATTAAAATATCACTTGCTTCAACGGTGAAGGAAAACATCGTGAGGAAACCTGTACGCCTGAGAATTCTCCATAATATTCTCAAAGGCGTGTGCAGTCTGTCAATCCGCACATGGCCAGCGTGGTGGCCTGTAGTGAGCCGGCAATGGGTTGATCATGATGATAATCCTTAATATCGTAATATGATTTTTCTATAAGCAGGTTTTATGTAAACTTTGAAGTTATTGAATCTAATCTAATATTGAAACATC
This sequence comes from Lasiommata megera, assembly GCA_928268935.1. Classification (NCBI taxonomy): domain Eukaryota; kingdom Metazoa; phylum Arthropoda; class Insecta; order Lepidoptera; family Nymphalidae; genus Lasiommata; species Lasiommata megera. The sequence continues at coordinate 12,434,373 of OV743315.1, read as the reverse complement.
TCCAAGATTTCAATAGGTAAATTATTATGAAATAAAATAAAATGTGTTTAATAAACGCTCTTCGACGTAGGCCGTACCGTCACTGGCCATCAGGTGAGATATAAGCGCCACCTTATAGCAGAATAAAGAACTGCATAATAAAAAACACAAATGTTAATATATATTATCTGTACCAAAAAAAAAAAAAGCTGTGATAGCCTAGTGGTTAGGACGTCTGCCACCTAATCAGAGGTCGGCGTCAAATCCGGGCACGCACCTCTAACTTCTAGGAGTTATGTGCGTTTTTAAGCAATTAAAACATCACTTGCATCAACGGAGATCATACCTGAGAATTCTCCATAATGTTCTCAAAGGCGTGTGAAGTCCGCCAATCCGCACATGGCCAGCGTGGTGCCAAAACCCTTCTCATATTGAGAGGAGACCCGTGCTCTGTAGTGAGCCGAGATTGGGTTGATTATGATGATGATATACAAAAATGTAGTCACTCAGTAATATATTAAATTCTGAAAGGAAGACATAATTTTCATTTGGCAGAGTTAATCGCATGTACGCCTGACGTGAAAAGAGTAGGAGTCGAATAGACGGGAATGAATATCTGTTGTGGGCAAAGTGTATGTTTGGACTTTATTAATAGTGCCCGGGTATTATAAAGTATGCCATGAAAATATTATATGTTCAAAACCAGTCTACATTTATTTAATTTTATTATTTTGTACCAAATTTGTGATAAGTATACAAAGGAAAACTTATCTCTATTAGAGTACTCTTCCAGCTACCCTCAGAGGTGAGTATGATGATTTTTTAAAGTGGAATAGGTCAAACAAGGTTTCTACATACTACAATATACTTAGATAAATTGAAAGAAGCAAAAAAACATATGTATATATATATGATATGATAATATAATATATATAAATAAACATATTTAATATATACACTTGCAAACCATTTTGAGTGAAAGTGGTCTACCCCGTAGCCGTGGGTCATTAGGGTCGAGATCTATAAAGTGCGTTTAGTGTTACCTATGACTTGAGACGCAGATTTAACGGGACATTTTTTTTTTCGGATCTATTAGCTGTACTAACCCTATTGGTTGCCACAGCGTAACCGGGCTGTAGGGTGAGCTTCGGAAAGAAGCTCTGCCAGAAGAAATTTTGAGCCCTAGGGCTCGAAGAAACTAAGGGAACGTCTGCCTAAGGGTGCCTCCTGACGTTTTGGATAACGAGGGGGTCTGACGGTGAGTAACGGGACAAAGTTATGTGTCACTAACTTGGCTAAACTAAGTCAAAGCACGCCTTATAGTTTTCAGCCTAACAGGCTGAGACTAATTTTGTGCACAGTCAATCTGATTTACAAGCTGGGCAAAATATTAGTCACGTATTTAAAGATTCTTTTATATTTATATGGGTCATTTAGGACAATTTACGATCTCAGATAATGAAAATAATCATGTCACAGATTGTGAATATGAAAAGTATAGAATGCCCAGTAAATAATTTGGATCGTAACATTGCCATGATATACGTACTAATATAACGGTCGTCGAACTTATTTTGTATATTTCAAAATACTTCGCATGCCTGCGAAAACTAATGGAAAGAAATGTGCATATTGCGAAGTCACTTAGAAGCAATTACAGTTTATACGAAGCACTGAGTTTTACTTTCGTTGACGTTTATCGCTACTTTCCATATAAAATAACGATAATATGACATTTATATTGTTTTAATTCGTTTTGTTTGAAGGTGAAATCTCAAAACCGTACTCAGAAATTTAGTCAAGTCTGGTTTATCAGATATTTTATTATTAGTCTAGCTCTTAATATCATGGTCATATGAAAAACAAAGAAATGAACAGATAATTTAATAAGGCTCGTTGAAAATCTAATAGGTATATGGATAACTTTTAACATTTGTATTATATATTGTATCAGACTGCGATAAAAGTCTTCAACGCCTGCGTTTTACCGGTCATGACATACGGAGCAGAAACGTGGACGGTAGGCCTTGTCCAAATGTTGAAAATCGCTCAGCATGCTGCTGGGCGTTTTTCTGTGGGATAGAATCCGTAACGAGCACATCCGTAGGAGAACAAAAGTAACCGACATAGCCCAACGGATTAGCAAGCTGAAGTGGCGGTGGGCGGTTCATATTTGTCGCAGAACCGACGGCCGTTCGGGCAGACGTGTGCTGGAGTGGAGACCGCGTACCGGTAAGCGCAGCGTAGGATGACCACCTGCTCGCTGGACCGAGGACCTGAAAAGGATCGCTGGTGGCGGGTGGATGAGGAAGGCGGAGGACTGTGTGTGGTGGCGCGCTCTCGAAAAGGCCTATGTCCAGCAGTGGGCGTGTAAAGGCTGATTGATTGATTAATTGATAGTATCAACCTTGAATAAGATATTTATTCGTCCATCAGTCAGTTAGTCAGTCAAGTTATCTGAGTGAGTGAGTGAACTGTTTATACTGTGCGAATGTGAGTTTTTTTTTCATAAGTGTTCTAAGTGCGAAGTTACGCTTTTATATGCCAATTTAGAAAATTCTATCACCAATAGGGAGCTACATTATCAGCGAGTAACAAAGGGGTATATATTTAACCCGTATTCCTAAGGAAACGGGAATTACCTTGGTGATATCTTAGGACGCAGCTAGTGAGAAATAAAGCCAACATGTTGATCATCGTGAACTTGTATGGTGATTTTTATCGTCGACGACCTCCGTGGTAAAGCGCGTGCGCTGTCGCATTATGAAGTTGGAGGTCATGGGTTCGAGTCCCGGCTTGAGTCTTCTGCCGTGGCTATTTACCGTATCGACAAAGACGTGTCGCCAAGCGATTTAGCGTTCCGGTATGATGTCGTGTACAAACCAATTAGGTGTATGGGTTTACTATACACTTAACCGGTTAGCCCACTACCATCTTAGACCGCATCAGGCGAGATGCCGTCAAGGACACGTGAAAGCTTAACAAACAAAAAATATAGGATTTTATTACATTACCTAGAATTAGGATAACTGAACCACACGTCTCATTGCATCATTTGATTTGAGCGTTGAAACTTAAATTATTAAATTTTTTACGCTATTTTCTTCCGAACCAGTACCGCCAACTGCCGATATACCGAGCAAGATAACATTAAAATAATCTTTCAGGTGGATGGATATGAAAAGAATTAATTGCGTCGTATTAAAGCATATTGCAATAAAATCTTGATTAAAATTAGGCTAAACGTAATACCATTATTCCATTTAACACGCATGGATGCGTTAGAATTTGGCAGAGCGGTGCTCCGTCGAGATACGGGGCTTATAATAAAACAATATTAATTATCAATCGACGCTCCACTGCCTCCTTTGTTCCGGACCCGGTTTTATAATAAAGGCATACTAGCTACGGTTGCCACCACTGTGCAATAGAAAAATAGGGCTATAAACACATCGCTTATATACATATTACGTGATATCTGAGATTTTTAGAGCATAATGCATGAAGCCATGTTTAATCATGTGTTGCTTATATACCTATTACGTGATATCTGAGATTTTTAGAGCATAATGCATGAAGCCATGTTGAATCATGTGTTGCTAATATACCTATTACGTGATATCTGAGATTTTTAGAGCATAATGCATGAAGCCATGTTGAATCATGTGTTGCTTATATACCTATTACGTGATATCTGAGATTTTTAGAGCATAATGCAGGAAGCCATGTTGAATCATGTGTTGCTTATATACCTATTACGTGATATCTGAGATTTTTAGAGCATAATGCATGAAGCCATGTTGAATCATGTGTTGCTTATATACCTATTACGTGATATCTAAGATTTTTAGAGCATAATGCAGAAAGCCATGTTGAATGAATCATGTGTTGCTTATATGCCTATTACGTGATATCTAAGATTTTTAGAGCATAATGCATGGAGCCATGTTGAATCATGTGTTGCTAATATACCTATTACGTGATATCTGAGATTTTTAGAGCATAATGCATGAAGCCATGTTGAATCACGTGTTGCTTATATACCTATTACGTGATATCTGAGATTTTTAGAGCATAATGCATGAAGCCATGTTGAATCATGTGTTGCTTATATACCTATTACGTGATATCTGAGATTTTTAGAGCATAATGCATGAAGCCATGTTGAATCATGTGTTGCTTATATACCTATTACGTGATATCTGAGATTTTTAGAGCATATTGCATGAAGCCATGTTGAATCATGTGTTGCTTATATACCTATTACGTGATATCTGTGATTTTTAGAGCATAATGCATGAAGCCATGTTGAATCACGCGTTACATGCACTTACTTAATTCAACATTTGTAACTTTAAACAATGAAACGAAATAAATTTCGACGACCTCCGTGGCGCAGTGCGTGCAATGCCGCATTATAAAGTTGGAGGTCCCGGGTTTCCGGCTCGAGCCTGGTCTGGTGGGAGGCTTCGGCCGTGGCTAGTTACCACCCTACCGACAAAGACGTGTCGCCAAGCGATTTAGCGTTCCAGCACGATGTCGCGTAGAAACCATTTAGGAGCGTTGGTTTACCATACTCCTAATAGGTTAGCCCGCTACTATCCTAGACAGCATCATCACTTACCACCAGGTGAGATAGTCAAGGGCTAACTTGTAGTGTAAAAAAAAAAACTATGTATGTATCTTGCAATGCCCTGACGGGGCCTCATGTAGTCTAACTGCCATAGTAATGATGTTATATGTAAGTAGATAGATGTACATATAAAATATATACATTCATCGTCATCATGATCAAACCATTCTTGACTCACTACAGAGCGCGGGTCTCCTCTGAATATGAGAAGGGTTTGGCCATAGGACATGTGCGGATTGACAGAACTCTTAGGCGTGCAGGTTTCCTCACGATGCTTTCCTTCACCGTTGAAGCAAGTAATATTTTAATTGCTAAACAATGCACATAATAACTAATATGTAAATGACTAAACCGTATTACTTAACGTAACAACTATAAACATTTGAATCCAATGACTGAATAGGTCGTAATTTTCTAGAAAAAAACTCGTCCTGAAACTTTAATGTTAATGAAAAAAAAAACAGATTTAATACATCAAATCATGCCATTCATAATAGAACAAAAAACTATAACCATTTGAATCTAATGACTGAATAAGTTTAACTTTCTAAACACATGTCATGCTGAAATTCGAATGTTAATGAAAAGAAATAACAAATTGATTAATTACTTCATTCATGGCATTAAAAACAGAGCTATATGAATATAATGATGATGGAAAGATGGTGACTATGATAAATTCACCTTTTTTATGAAAACTTTTTTATTGTCCAGTACAATAATTTACTAAAAGCGCGCGAGACTTCCCTGTTTGAACTATTAGCATACCATTCTGTATTCATATATCTCGAGTGATATTAAATATGCGAACTGTATAAGCGTGAAGAGGATTCGACAGTATTGGCTTTCACTATTTCAATTGTGATTTTTTGCGATAGCATATGCCAGCCGATAAACTATCACTATGCAAAACAAGACAATACGCCTTTACTCTGTTGCTGCGTTATTTAAGCACAAACAAACAAATATGCTTTTGTAATATTAGTAAGTTAGGATAGTACTTAGGGATATCATGGACAACCCATGGTGGCAACCCTAACTTGTGCATTATACCTCCGGCATTTCACGGCAGTTATGTTTAAATATTAATTGGATTTCTATAACGTTGGTTCAAAGGATAACTTCTGAGCATGATATTATCAGATATTATTGCTCAACAAATGCCTCTGGTATTTGGAATTTTAACCTCGTTCTTTGTTTTGACCGCCGCGGTGTATTGATGGAGTTGGAACTTGAGATTTATGGGTATATCTAGTTATTTCAGAATTTTATAGTTTCTACTAAAAGCGCCTTTGGAACCCTGCTTTCTAAAATCAAAAGAATCACCGTCACCTAACAATATGAGACTATTAAAAGTGCCTTCTTTTGTTAAGTTTTCATTCTTATATTTTAAAATTTAAAATAGCTTTATTGATGTAAACCGTTGTATGTATATGTAGCGTTCATATGAAATAAAAAAAAAATTGAAATATTGGTGATACCACCCAGGTCTAAGAAGTAGCTCACGACAAACTCCTTCCTTCTTTCCATAGCTCTCTAACTCTGAGCTATCGAATAAGTTCTATAAGTTATTCAGATGTCTGTACCACTTATATAAATGCGAGGTGTTGATTCATTAATACTTTATCTTTGGCATATAGGCAAGTTCCCGTTATTTTGCAATTACGTAACCCGAACTTACCTATATTCTGTATGTTTAGAGCGGGTTAAAAGTCGTATTAAAAAGATATTCACAATATATTTATAAGTCAGATTTGTAAAGTATTCTAGTTTTGATACCTCAACTGATGTCTTTAATAGTAAAGTTACTATTGGTATAAGGTATATTAAAAGTGTGCTTAAAATTCCTCCATTGTGTGCTCCTGATTACTAAAAAAATCACTAGCACATAAAACTGTCCTGAAATGCCTATTGTTGTGTTGAAATTACCAGGGTTGTGTTTATCCCGTTACATTGTTATCCTAAAGAGATAACGGATGTTTTTTTTCGGACTGTCTATTAGCTGTGCTTACCCTATTGGTTGCCACAGCGTAAGCGTAAATCATGAAGTAGTCTGTTAAGAACAAAACGGGTTTTCTGACTGACTCTACGTATGTCCGGCGAAAAGGACAGCCGACTATCAAAGGTTACACCTAGATATTTGACAGTGCGTTTCCATGGAATAACCGATGTATTTTTTACACTTAATAAAGATACAATATCTGAGCAAATGTGAAGGAAGTTAAGAAGGTGCATTTACTATTTGAAATGTACCTATTTTTCCTAAAATATGCTTTCCATTACAAAGATGTAGACAGTTTCTATTTATTTTCCATCGCATTAATCGCTGAACAGTTACCCACAATTTCCCATTAGTTCCTATTATGAAAAAGTGAATAGAATGTAAGACAGAAATCAATTTGGCTCCCCTCGAACTGTCAGCAAAACGGGCGGAGGTGAATCAGTTTGTTAATAAATTCAAATTTATTCGTTGATCACGCGCTCGTCTCGCTACTAACGCATTTAAAAAGTGATTAGAAGTTAAATTGACACAATATGAACTTTTTGTCCCCGCCACGAAACTTAATCAAAAACAAAATTATTCAATTTGCATTGGAATATCAAATTGCGCGCGGCGATATTTTTTTTTTGCGATACTGTAGTTTAAGTACTTAAAGTACATCATGATCAACCCATTACCAGCTCACTACAGAGCACGGGTCTACTCTCAATAAGAAAAGGGTTTGGCCATAGTCCACCACGCTGGCCATGTGCGGATTGGCAGACTTCACACGCCTTTGAGAACATTATGTAGAACTCCTCCTGGCGTGCAGGTTTCCTCACGATGTTTTCCTTCACCGTTGAAGCAAATGCTATTTTTTTTTAATAAGGCGCATAACTCTGAAAATTGCGTGCCCGAATTCAAACCGCCGACCTCTGATTAGAAGGCTGACGCCCTAACCACTAGGCTATCAACGCTTCTCACTTAAAGTACTTACGTTAAGTAAATATTATTCGATGAGTTTAGTTTTAATCTAGCTTACTTAGCTGTTTACTACGGCTCCAACCGCGTTTGTAAGATATGCAATGTTACGTTATTTAGCACAATATTAGCCATATACCTTTCACGAATACGTTAACTTTTAATAACAATTTTTCATAACAAAATAGGCTTCATATTAAAATGAGCTTTTTTGGTAAGGAAGTACGTATTACATAGAATACTTTTTCCCTAATAATTACGACAGAAAATTTCCTTTTAATTTTTGTATTAATATCGTCTTAAAATGCGATATATTATATTCATTAGAGAGACGTCTCCCAAAAATGATTTCCTCATTTTGTTTTAAGATCTTACTATATAGCAGTATTTTTGTGACACATGGTTTTTATCGACAGCGTACCGTATTTGAAATCTTACTAATGAAATTAAGAATAGCCCAAGTTATTTTGGGATAAAATAGCTTTGTAATGGTGAAAAAATATTTAAATTCGGTTCATTCGTTCTAGAGATTATACATAACAAATAAACACAAATAATATAGATAAGTAGTTTCTGTAACAATTATTTTTTATTAACAATTAATTCACAGTTACTATTTGTTTGTGCCCACATATTGATATTAACAACTGTGACTATAGGAAGGAAACATTAGCAGTTCAAAAGCTGTAAAACTCAAACATTAAGTTTAGATAAAAAATTGCTCCAACAGAATTTAAGAAACTCCATGTTTGAAAAAAATGCTGGAGACAAACTACGGAAGTACTTTTTCTTGAATGGTAGGTAGATGTGGCTAATGGGATCACTTTCAAACCAAAAAGGCACTTAAGGAATGATTAGAAAACTATTTATTTCATATTAAACATTTATTTAGAATTTATTTTAGATGAAAATTATGAAATTAAAAAAAATATATATATTTATATAAAATATAAAAGTTATGTCAGATAGCTAGACATGTTGCTACTTCATGCGAATTTTACGGAATCATCAAATATCACAAATAAATCTGAACAAATAAAATAAAATTTCAAACATATACAACACATAAACCAACCAGCTTAGAGTCGACATCAAAAGAGTATTCATAATCTGAGATTACCAATCAACTCTTTTTATAGATATATCTTTATTTTGTTTACAAAATTAACAACAAAAAACCCTTGAAGTGAACACAAAATTCGCATTACTTAGGAAGAATACGATTAAATTTACATTGTTGCTATTAGGACGTGGGTTCGCAGCATTTATTATGGTAAGGTATTCATGAAAGCAAATGTTTAGTCTAAGAGGGCGCGAGCGACGTAATATAGAACACTTGGCAGAAATACGGAATAACCAGCATATGTGAACTAACTTATGATAATTATTTGCCAGAATAATCCACCCGCAGCAATAAAGACTGCACTTTATTTAAATGAACTATTTTATTGACTTGGAGAACGGCTCTAAAACTAATAATAACATAATATTATGACTTAAATCATTGCCTTATATAACCATCGTTTACTTTTTAAGCTTCAAGTAACTAAATGCTTCAGTTAATTTAAAATATTTTATTTATTTTAACTTTTTACATAAAACTTAGATTAACCTAATATTATTAACTAAAAATCTTAAAAATAAATAAATATATAACAATTTAAAAAATAAATATATTTAAAATGTGATGAAGACATTCCTTATGTAAGCTTTTGCCAGGAAGCAAACTAGAAAGATTTCGTGTTGTTAAAATACTTTTATAACTCTTTCTGTAAATATCACATTAACAATATTTTTCGTCAAGTGCTTGACCCCCAACCGCCATCATGCCATCTGTCAAAATGACCCATGACCACAGATCATATACAAAAGTCAGGCAATATTCATTGTTACCTTTCATTTATTTCCAAGCATAAATTACGGTGCCTTTAGTTTATTGCTTTTTCTGTTTTCTTTAGCAGTATTTTACTATGTAATGCGTTTTATGTTTCTTTATGCTATCTGCTTTATATTAGATACTTCTTTCGATAAACTTACCACTCTATTATATTAAGATGTGAAATTCACGACACAACCAACACCAGTCCTTTTCAAAATTAGCCAACAAACATTAATTCAAGAAATGCGTGAAAAACCAAGTCTCCCGCCTTTCTCCTATTCTTCGTTTATCCTATTAACGTAAAGAAGTAAGTACACAGTCTGTAAAAAATGAGGGATAAGTTATACATGTAAAAACTCATTTTTGCTTTCATGATGATACCTGTAAAACTAATGTTTTACAGGTTTTTCGGAATCAAAATTATCCTTTTTAGTACTACAGCTGTGTTGGTCTAGTGCTTAGGAAATTGGCGGAGTACATCGAAGGCCATGTAAAGCTGTCAGTCCAGGTGTTAATTATATGTTTATCCATGTAATACTGTATGTTAAAGCCCAACATTGGGGCAGGAAAGTACGCAATGATTTCAGCTCTTGCGGTGGTGGCTTGAAGCGGTGATAGCCTAGTGGGAAGCGGTGATAGGATAGGTGTCAGAGCGTCAGCCTCCTAATCAGAGGTCGGAGGTTCGAATCCTGGCACGCACCTCTAACTTTTCGGAGTTATGTGCGTTTAAAAAAAAAATCACTTGCTTCAACGGTGAAGGAAAATATCGTGAGGAAACCTGCACACCTGAGAGTTCTCCATAATGTTCTCAAAGGCGTGTGAAGTCTGCCAAACCACACATGGCCAGCGTGGTGGACTATGGCCAAAACCCTTCTCATATTGAGAGGAGACCCGTGCTCTGTAGTGAGCCGGCAATGGGTTGTTCACGACGACGACGATGACATTAGATTATTTTTTTATTAAAATTTAACAAGATGAAAACACTATTACTATTTTACTGCTGGAGTGAGACGTGACGGACAACCCACGTTGGGAGTCATCCCAAGGGTGCTGTAAAGTACGGCTGTCAGTCAAACTGACGCCACGGATGACCGCAAGTAGCCCTCCGGTTGAATCTGCACGCTCTTAGAAGTTGTGCCCAACCCCAAAAGTTATAAGCTGAGAGAGTTTAGTATTTTCTCATCTATTATTATCTAATCTCAATAAAATGTATATTTAAATAACTTAAGAAAGATATTATTATTTTATTTTACTATTTAAAATAAAACGAATGAATTTTGCATTCATTTTATTTATACAGTCTTTCAAGTTACTAGTTAGTCTCATTGGTATCTGAGTAGCAGACATAAGCCTAGTCAAGTATCAGAAGCAACATACCACCTTATTACGGTGTGTAGCGTAAGAATTTTCTGCAGCGTCTATCTACATTGAATGATATGCGTGAACTTAACTGGTTTATAAAAGCTAACCAAATAGATTACATTCAAAAATTAGTCCTAATTTTTTCATGTACTAGATAAATGAGTACATCATCGAAAAACAATTATTGAAAGTAATGAGATACTTGCTCTTTTGGAAATCACTGGACATTTTGTTCTCCTAGTGTATAATGTCAGGGACAGGTCTTCGTCAATTCTTCAAGGAAGATATCAGAATTGCTCAATTGCTAATAAAGCCTACCCCTAAACGATTAAAAGGTTTGGAGATAGAAATTATAACATCTTAAATAATAGAACGTCTTCTATGTAGCCTTAAAAGGAGACTCAGAAGCTACACTTAAATTGTGCATCAGATGGCCAAATTAATAACCGAAAGGTTACTTCGCTGTGATATCTTAATAAGGCAAAAACCTCAGCCTTATATATTATATTGACAAGAGTGACATCATGGAAGATAATATGTTACCAGAATATCTAAATTTAGGAAATTTTTATATATATATTTTTTTATATTAGGCTACTCTATCAAATTAGGTTTTTATCCTGTTAAGCTAGAATAAGAGGAGATAATAAAAAAAATAAAAAAATAATAATATTTAAATATTGACAAGCGTAGTTTATAGAAAAAAGTTTCCATACAGAACAAACTAGCAAAATCGCTTGTATCTTATAACTTGAAAAAGACGTCTCGTCCAGTACAGCGCCTCATTCAATTTAATACGGCTTAAGAAATTATTTGTTGAGTAATTAAAGAGCTTCAAAATCAGCTTTTCTCTTCTTTGAATATATTTTGGTTTTAATAACATTTTGCTCGATAAATCTAATTGAATTCTGCAATTACTCTATTCTTAAGTTTCTCTAAATCTATATTTTGTACTGGATTATATGAAGGCAATTTCACAAACATACGAAAGCTTACAGCATTATTTCAGTTGGTACGAATTTAATCAGCCTCGAGCGATTATGCAAATGTGCTAATGATGGATTTGCTTACGTTCGAATTAGCGAAAGATAACCGGCTGAAAATATACTACAAATTATGCAACTAAACAATTCACCCTCGCATTGTAAATACATTATGAATTTCAGGAGTTAGTAGAATAATTGCAATATTTATTAAAGTTAGCTACGGCACAGTAAAAATAAAATTAATAGATTAATTGAATATTGTAACTTACTTTAATAGGCATATGCAAGTGCATGGAATAAAATTTACTTTATTCCGACTACGTTCTTATTAAATAATGATTTAAATTTTAATCATTGAAATCATTATTTTTTTAATTATCTCTCGTAGGCACAGATCTCCTTTCTTATAAAAGTGAGAGAATTAGACCTAAGTTACACTTAGCTCAAATACTCGTTGGAGGGTTTTATAGTTATATTATCCCTGGATAGTAAAAATTATGTGTTAAACAACTTCTTTAACCCATTATAGTATGGTTAAACGACTTGACAGAAAACCCCACTGCCAACAACAAATTTTTGAGCCCAGACTCTTTACATAATATAAATAGACAATCTAAAAAAATTTACAACTTAATCAAAAGCATCACATTTACGCTATCTGTGTGAACGTTTGTGTGAATTACTGTTTTAATGATGTTGATTCATTTGCACTTCGTAACCCTTTTGATTTGTAATGTAAGCAAAATTTTTCGATGGGCACTTTATACATTTTTGTATCTATATGTATTTACTCCAGGAAAAACTTTAGAACAATAGATTTAACTTTTAACGTTTTTGTTTATATTATATTATAAGTGTATTATTTTTATCAACAATTTTCTCTGAATTGATCTTGTTCAAATTGTCAAATGTCCTATATATTTTATTTTATTTTGTTTATCCTTTTGTTTTGTGAAACACTGTATTTTATTTGTTGGAGGGCGATGATTACTGCCACACAGTTTACACTTCGGCAGGATCATCGTTTTCATGTGTTTAAGCTTCCTGTATTGTCTGTGTCCAAATAAAAATCTTTTTATCATTATCTTTATCTATTATATTAGTCTCTACGATTGACGTGATAGGTATAAATAGCGATAGTAGTATTGGATACAAAATCGATATTTCGCGGTTTACGGTACTGAGCCCGATCCATCAACAGCTAACAAGTCGGGTGGTAAACTAAATGAATGACCCTCGTTTCCTCGAGACGGCGGTCAAGGATCCGCACCTAAAGTCACTTATCCGATCCATCTGCAAGAATAATTGGAACGTCTTTGACCGTCTGTGGTTGCCGAGTGAGCTGATATTAATTGGTTTGTTCTGAATTATTTAATTCGGCTGCCAGTTGAAACTGCGTACACGGGGATTGAGTTACTGAATTTACAGATGCAGGAAATTTAAAATTACTCTGACTACTACGTCTCTGGACTTCAAGGTTAACACTTAAAATATAGGCATTATATTAAAGTGTATGAGCTCGAAACGTTCAAACAATAGGCAATTCTATAATTAACTAGGTAATGTTTTGGTTGGTTAACGATAGTACAGGGTGTCTGGTAGCAGATTTATATTTTGAAACTTAAATAAAAAACTTAATAATTGACATAAAGTTTTATTAAGAAAACTGAACGATAAATTAGTAGTGCGGATTTTATTTTTTAGTGAGTATGTCATCCAAATGTCTTCCATCAAGTTGAACACACTGCTCAAAACGGAGCTTTGTGTTCTGTGCTACGCGCTGCAGTAAACTCGGTTCAATTAAGCTTATTTCTCGACTTATATTTTCCTTTAAAGCGACAAGAGATTGGGGATTGTCATTATAAACTCTCTCTTTGAGGTAGCCCCATAAAAAAAAATCCATAGGAGTTAGATCGGGCGATCTCGGTGGCCATGGGATGTCCCCAAAGCGACTGATCAGTTTTTGGGGGAAAATTTTCTGAAGCAAATTCATCGAAGCTCTGGCTGTGTGTGCAGTCGCCCCATCCTGTTGAAACCAAGTGTGCGAAGAGTACGATGGATGAGCTCGTAGGTTTGGCAAAAAGAATTCCGTAATCATGCGTCGATAATTTTCACCATTGACATTCGTCGCCTGGGCTCGAGAATTTTCGAAAAAAAATGGTCCAATTATTCCATGCGTGGATAACGCACACCAAACAGTTACCCTGGGGCAATGCAATGGTTTTTGATGTTTCAAACGAGGGTTGCGGGTTCTTGGCGACCAGTAACGGCAGTTTTGCTTGTTGACGTGGCCGTTTAGGTGAAAATGAGCCTCGTCGCTCCAAAAAATGGGATTCACAGAGCGAAAATGCTCCAACATCGTTTCACAAATTTTTTTCCGTAAATCAAAGTCACTTTCTTTTAGTTCTTGAACGATTTGTATTTTAAAAGGATGGAACTTCAGATCCTTTTTCAAAATTTCATGCATAATCGCTCTTGGAAGTCCCAGTGAGGCTGCTCTTTTCCGTATTGAAAGCCGCGGATTTTCACGTAAACTGCTTTCAACCCGTTCAATGGTTTCCGGAGTCCTTGAAGATCGACTGGGCCCTGGCCGTGGGGCATTCATAGCCGAAGCAGTTGCGCGGAATCTCTGCACCCACGAACGAATTAAATTTACACTCGGTCCATCGCGTATTCGCCGAATACCGAACTTTGAACAAAATTGTCGACGAGCAATCACGTAAGAATCATTACTCTTAAAAAACGTCTCCACAGCGAACGCGCGATGCTCACTCGACCACTGCGACATCGTGAATGACAAATCCGCACGATCGATAATTCCAACGGCGCCACCCTCCCCCCGCACCGTTTATTACTTTTTGAAATAATTGTATTTAAAAAAATAAATTTGCCACCAGACACCCTTTATTAATTTTTTAACAATATCAATCATAATACCAATGCCAATCAGCATTTGAGCCTCGCGAGAGACAAGGCAAAATATGCCATTCTGACTGCCAACCTTCACTAGTTGGAGAGGCACTTAAAGAAGAAGAAGAATCATATTTTCAATCTTCTTTTAGCCTAGCCGTAGTACATTTCAAAGTTGTACATTTAAATTAATTACCTCCTATAGAAACATAGTACAGTAAAATGTAATGCTACTCCTAAGTACTTATTATTAATACAAAATTGTGTTTGACGATTTGTTCTTCTTTCACGCAGCGTCGGTGCAAAGATGCAAAGTGTGGTTTTTTGTTTTAAAGAGTCGCACATTGACATGCTTTTTTCCCGGCAATATCAATAAATGTACGCGGACGAAGTGCGGGCAAAATCATGTTTCAATGAATATTAAAATATTCATGGAAAAGATTTTTTTTATTATTTTGCAGAAGCTTTATTTGTAAGAAGTGATTAAAGTAAAAAAAAATTACTTTCAAGTCATAAAGTAAACAATTTCGAAGTAAATAAATGGATCTCAAATGTGATATATAAAGTCGTTCTTCAAGAGTCTATTACTTTAACTAAAGATCCAACATCTACCCACGTAAGGTTTACTCAATTATAAGAACAAATAACTTAATACAGATCGGCGCGCTCTCTGTTATAGGTAATTCAAACTCAGACTAAATATCAGATTAGTATTTACAATTTTAAGTAAAAAAATCATAATTATATTTTAATAATTTTTTTTATTCATAGTACCACACCCTACCTAATGTTTAAAAGTGTAATTAGCCCCTATATTAGACTGTCTTAATAGCCTCCATTATTAATTCAAATAGCTGTGATAGCCCAGTGGTTAGGGCGTTCACCTCCTAATCAGAGGTCGGGGTTTCGATCCCGCGCATCTATAAGTTTTCGGAGTTATGTCCATTATAAAGGCTATTAATATATCACTTGCTTCTAGATCTGTGGCTAGTGGTAATTAAAAAGTTGAATTGTTTGTAAACAATGCTTTCAAAGGTGTTTGACTGTGGCCTAAACTTGTTTCATTATGAGAGGAGACTTGACTTTTGACTTGCCCTGTACTAGGCTGGTAGTAGGTAAATAAGGAATGATGCTGATGATGCGCTTTGCTGCCACATCCCAAGAGGTTAGCTCAGTACCATCACTCACCTATGATAAGGTTCGGTTTGAAACAACCTAAACTCTTAGTTACGGTGCGTGTCAAATTAGGATGTCAAGCCCTGTCTGAGGAGCGGGACAAATCCAAGATATATATCTGTAGGAAGTGAAACATTCGATTTCTAGAGTGATTTTATACTGTCTTTGAGTACACTATTGAGGAAGGCATTTTGAGATTTATGTAACATAAGCAATGTTTTACTACAGCATACGTCAGAGACTCAGTGATATATTATCTTGACATGTGTAACCCATAAGACTATAAAACGTAGCGAAAATGATTGCCTGCCAAAGTCTTCTCTGGGACGTAAAGAATCTAGTAGGTACATTCATCGTCGTAGATATTTCCTCAAAATTCTGTCAGGTAATGTCTTTTATAGCACTTCTCAATATATACGTAGATACACCTTCTAGTCAAATAACCAATCAATACGCAAAGCGGTAGAACGTGTTTTTGTTCACATAGGTACCCTAGTTACCTATTGCTAATGTTATATCAAGCTGGACCTAAAAGGTTACCAATGAGGAAGTCTTGCGACGTGTTGGTGTCAGATACAGGCTCCTGCAACTCATAATGATGGGTAAAGTAGCGTGGAAAAGGTCCATCGGTTGCAAGAGGAAGTGTTGGTTGTGAAATATCAGGGAGTTGTCTGGTGTCGTATAGAAGCGGTGATAGCCTAGTGGTTAGGGCGTCAGCCTCCTAATCAGAGGTCGGCGGTTCGAATCCGGGCACGCACCTCCAACTTTTCGGAGTTATGTGCGTTTTTAAACAATTAAAATAACACTTGCTTCAACGGTGAAGGAAAACATCGTGAGGAAACCTGCACGCTTGAGAGTTCTCCATAATGTTCTCAAAGGCGTGTGAAGTCTGCCAATCCGCACATGGCCAGCGTGGTGGACTATGGCCAAACCCTTCTCATATTGAGAGGAGACCCGTGCTCTGTAGTGAGCCGGTAATGGGTTGATCATGTCTGGTATCGTAAGTACCGCCCAGTTGTTCAGCCTAGCGAGAAACAAGGCGAAATATGCCATTCTGACGGCCAAAGTTCACTAGTTGGTGAGGCACTTAAAGTAGAAGAATGTATTATGTAATATTACGACTAGAGGGTATTCCACAGCCACATACTTAATGATTTCATTTAACAGCAGCGAGTCCGCCATAACAGCATGGTCCTTCACATTACAGTCTAATGCATGGCATGACTGTGATAATAATTCATATCCACAGACCCATTGTCACTAGTAATATCACGGAGCGTAACGTTGCCGGACCACGGTCACGGCTCTGTATTAACGTTATAAATTAGGACGTTAGCGACGTAGCCCACTCAAATAATCGTAAACCGACGTTAGTGGTCATTCACAGCACTTGCGCTTCGCCTTTGTCGTATTCATTTCGTTTCGTACACGGAAACGTCGGGCAATGAAAAGGATATGCTATCCTCGCCAATATTAAAGAGCTTGTTCGGAAGGAAATGTTGAATTGGAAATACGGTGTGCTCTCTATATAAGTGAGGATTATGTACCTAACCTTGAACTAAATAATTCAGCTGTCAATCGATTCAAAAAAATAAGCCCACTTTTTTGTATTAAACGTGTTGTACGCAAGATTTCGATTTGAAACTAGTTTGAGTGCTACTAAAAATAAAGAAAAGAAAAAGTCTTAAACAATTAAATTCAATTCGCTTAAATTAAATTGTCGTGTTATAATTTCTTTAAAACTCGTCTAACAAATAAATTAGTACCATCTCTTTGAATATTCATGAACAAGCAAGATGCATGGACAACAAACAAACTACGCCAGTTTTTATCATTACATTACTTGATGTAGACCTGTAGGACAGCTATTTTACAAATGTATGAAATGATATAAAAGGAAAATACACTTGATTGTAACCATAAGAAAAAGTAATTGCTATTTTTTATATACATAAAAAAGAAAATATAGGTACGAGTACAATTGGCAGAATTATCGCTAAAAAGGCAATTATGCGAAAAAAAATTACCATCATCATTGAACCAGCGCTAACTTATCCTATCGCCGGCTTTTCTTTCGGAGGAAAAATAATTACCTTCTGATTGGTCAGGGATTGCAGCATTTAACCGGATTTAAATGAATACTTTCCAGTACGATTAAATACTGTCAAATCGCTTTTTTATAGTTTTCGCACCAAAGAAGCAATGAGTTTTTTTTTAACAAAATATTATAAAAAAAAATTCCTTAAAAAGTTTAAAATCATTATATTGAGTGTATAGCTCTATCTATATGACATAGATATTCGAGGTTTCCTAGTATAGGAACTATTCGTCAAATAATTAGTTTCCTAGACAAAAAATATTAGTAGTATTATGAATACGTACTAATATTTTTGAATGTTACTATGTTTATGAAACACAATCACAGAAAGGTGCAATACGTCAAACTTACTAACCTCTATTATAGTTAACCGAATATCTTACAAATATTACGAGTACGTTAACGGAAAAAACAATATTTTAACTATAGTTATTAACAAAAACACATTTTATTGAAACGTAAAAATGAAGCTCTGTATTAACCCGTATTGCTGTTAGATTGTGTACGTTGAAAATAGAGATGAACGCAAGCGGCAATAATAGTATTGAGGCAGACCAGACATCTCTAGAAAGCATCAGCCACCGTCTCCCACCGTGATGCATACTTATTGCTCGATTTTCCACAGAACAATTTCAATCGTACCGTCCCATTAGCGGCATTCGATTGCATCTAGCTTCGATAAAACTTAATAGAAATCCCTAATGTCCCCAGATATTCTTGGCTTTTCATATAGATGCAATTTCATATGAATTACTTAGAACTTGTACGCTGTGGAGTCAACATCTCCTCCTTCGGTGCGTTTAGAGCGCATTAAAGATCTGCGGGCAGATTTGTTTATATTTATAGCAAGATATAATATAAGAATTATAGCAAGTTAAGCTTTATATTCATAGGACATAAATACGATAACATTTTAAATATGATAACGGAAAATGTAGTTATGAATTCAATAAAGCTATGGAAACTTTTTGTCAAGAATCTTTTGAATGTGTTGCAATTCAATTTGGTAATATTAATTTATAATCAGGACTCGTGAGTTTAATGTAAAAGAAAATATATTAAAGGCAAATTAAGAACACACTAATTATAAGTATATATGTAAGTGATTTTAAGTGAGTTTTTGTTAAGCTACATTCGTCGCTATTGGCAATTATTCCTTTTTCAAGTAAAAAAAACGTATTTTTTCATGCGGTTCAAAACAAATCCTTAAACTCAAGTGTCTAATTACTCTCAGAAGGTATAATACGCTTTTTCTATGAAAATTAGACACGCAAATATTTATTTCAATTAGATCCACCCTTTTAAAGATCCTCTGCTATTGACTCCAAAGGAAATGGTGACACGGAGAGAAAAAGGGTTGTTTCTTTAAAGAATTTTGATTGAGAGGGTATTTATATTAAAGCTCTGTAACGCCTATTATGTAGGCAAGAGGGCCTTGTCGGAAAAATACTTTACTAATTACGGTGGCAGTGTTAAAATTTTGTGTTATTTTTTTAAATTAAACGCTTTGTGCCTAATATGATTGATTCTTTTTCATTCCCAGGGTCAAACAGATAATGTTTTTTTCTGCGTACCTATGGTATATTATTCTGTTTATTTAAACGTAATACGTTATTACATACTTTTTAATAAGTTGGTGAGGTACAGTCACAAAACATATTTATTTTCTCCAACTTTACCTTTGTTATATTATTATGTATGTACAAGAAATAGTCCACACTATTATCTTTATAAGATTTGTTACGTGTCTTAATCCTAGATTAAGCAGTGTGTTTTTTAAAAGCTATGTTGATATTTTGTGAATAAAAAATAATTCAGTGCACTATTTTCAATTCTACTAAAAGTTTCCTTATGGCTGCAATCATACCTGGTTATAAGCGATGATGGTGTTTAAGATGGTAGCAGGCTGACCCGTTAGGAAATGTGAGTGAATCTCGCGAAGAGCTTACTATAGAAATGATCCCATGTCAAACCCATTCGCCTAATCTATGTACACGCGATTTTTTTTTTAATATTTAATCAGTAATCAGTGAATGTATATCGATATTCTGTACCTATTCAGACATTCGCAGTGTCTATGATGTTGATAAATAATATGGATATATGTTATCTACAGACCGCTGCCTGCCTCCATAAAGGGGAGAAATGCAATAAACGATAGGTAATACATTTTCTTTGTAGATTTTACGCTTGACCGCACATGGAATATTTAAAACTGGCTGGCTTCGGTCCTTTCTGGAATTGAATGGCCATCCACGTGAATACGGTTTCGGTATATTTACATACATTGGACAGGTGTATAAATATATAAAATGCTTTTATACAAGTATTTATTATTTTGTGGAAGCCGGCTTCACTTATATTTCGTTTTGCCCGTCTCGGAGATTGTTTACAGCTTCATGAATGTTAGAGTCCCTCGCATACTTTTTGCTTTTTTTTTCAAGATAATATAAACTGCGGTGGATTTAAACTCGATTGCCTCGTTAGTATAGCAGTTTGAATGTTTGAGTACGGGTTTTGGCGAATTCCCTGGCGCAGTGTGGTTTTACAAGAGGGAGGTCCGGGGTTCGATACCTGTCAATGATAGTTTAGAAATTTATCATTTTTGAATTTTCTCTGGTCTGATGTGTTGGAAGGCATCGGCTACCGCCCTAAAGCCGAAGCAGAGCCGCAAGCAACTAAACGATCCGGCACGATGTCACGTAGGAATCAATTAGGAGTATATTATGGGTTTACCATACCTCTAACAGATTAGCCATCTACCATCTTAGACTGCATCATCACTAACCGTCAGGTGAGATTGCTGTCAAGGGCTTATTTGTAGTGGATTAATAAAATAAAAATATTAATTTCCCAGTCAAGCCTCATTTTAAAATATCATGTATTCTTTACTGAATTTCTGTATTGGAGTTAACTGTACTCGACCTATGCTTTTATGCATCCCTGATTAAAATAGTATGGTTTTATATGTACAATATATGTTCAAGATAAATGGATTTACGTCATTAATGCATTGCAACACGCAAGTCAGTTCTAAGCTAATCTTATCACTTTATAAGCTGGTATTTGTCCCTTACTACTTCATCTCCGAAATTGGAGCCCTTATATATTGTTACGGACGAGTGCGATCCCGTGATCCAGGCATCGGGTGACGCGAAGTAGCACCACTGTGCTTTAGTGGGTAAACCGGTCGCCACTTTGGCCGTGATTGTACTGCGTACCAGCGGAAGCGGTCCAGTTCCAGTTTTTTTGCGCATTCCCACAAAGGATGCGTAATTGAATTCCCCAAAAAAAAAAAAACAAATATATTACGACTTAGGATAACAGGGAAACATAAATTTGGGATGGGAAATTTAAAAGAGCGGACGGATCATAGGAAGCAGACAAAACTATAAACGTCCGAACTAGATATAAGAATCAAATAGGTTTTACTGCGTGAGGTTTAAATCATTTATAACTTGGGTTTTATATTCCTACGTAAAATTTCCAACTAAAATTAAGACAATAATCAGGAAACGCTTAGATTCCATTTATGCGCTCCTTTGTAACCAAACACTACGATGAGTTTGTCTAATTTTCGCATAGGATATATATATCATATTCTGGTATCATATGATTGTAATAAAGGTTATAAGCGTAGATACAAAGTTATCTAAGGAACGATATAAACGATAAAGGTATACGATATAATCTAAGGAAAGTTAAATGTAAAGAATTTAAATAAACCAGAGTATAACACGAAACTCAAACATTCGCTCCTAATTAGTAGCAAGTTACAGCTTCTTGACGATCTACAAAAAGCAGTGACATAACTGGGAAGGGTTGGCCCATTACGGATTCAAGAGTTAGTCCCGGCTTTTACAGTGTACCATCGGCTTTAATGTAGGTTTGCCACGCTTACGAATTTTCAAGGATTTCACATTACTATTTTGCTTGTAAGAAAATATCTCATCTGTGAATGGACAGTCTCTATATTATTATGATACTTAAATAAAACGAATTGATCTGTGAGGAAAAAATAAAAGCTGCTTGATTGATAAACTGCACGATTCGACCAACGCATAGATAGAACACTAGACGAATCGGGCTGAAAAATGTGACACAGAGCCTAGAGGTCTCATCATCATCATCATGAACAACCCATTACCGGCTCACTACAGAGCACGGGTCTCCTCTCAATATGAGAAGGGTTTGGCCATAGTCCACCACGCTGGCCATGTGCGGATTGGCAGACTTCACACGCCTTAGAGAACATTATGGAGAACTCTCAGGTGTGCAGGTTTCCTCACGATGTTTTCCTTCACCGTTGAAGCAAGTGATATTTTAATTTTTTTTTAAACGCACATAACTCCGAAAGGTGCGTGCCCGGATTCGAACCGCCGACCTCTGATTAGGAGGCTGACGCCCTAACCACTAGGCTATCACCGCTTACCTAGAGGTCTGCTAAGAAAATATTTAAGAAAATTTATCCCCTAGGGCATAAAATAGACGTTTAGCGACGAAACTTACGTGAGCGAGACCACTAGCAAACAGTAATTTGAAAATATTCAAACAGTTAATGAACAACTACAACAAAGTTCTGTCACATTGCTGACATCACAGCTTTCGAGTATATACTGATCGCGCTGATCCTCGTGTCTGTGGATTTGACTATTTTATTTATTTATTTAATTTAAATTTAATTAGAACGGACAATATCTAATAACACTAATTAAATAAATTAAATGATTACACATAATAACATTATAACAGAAAAAAAGTATGAACAAAACAAATATACACTTAAAACCGACAAGAGAAACAAAAGCAAAAAAAATAAAATACTTCAGACAGAGTCATGGTGGTATTATTATACCTTTCGTAAAACTGCAAGCATTGGCTTACGATTGTATTCCATTGGCCTGCAAATATGTCACAGTGAGGCGAGCCCGTCAACATTGTATTTATATTTGCTCGTGATTTGTATTAGGACATGCTAACCACTAGAACAACAAGAGAGTCCTACGATTTATTCGTATATGGTTACCCCTCCCGTCGTCTAATTAACATGGAGCTCCTTCTCTCATTTTCAGCCTGTTTGCTTACACTCAAGACGAAATTGCGTTGAGAACTACCTCCGCTACAAATAAAGACCCTCTGATTGCGGATTAGGAAAAATCACCGCCTATCCTCTCTCCATAAAACCTGTTAGGCCATGGCTACAAAAGGTGGCGGCGCGGCATATAAGCGACTAAATATCACACATGAGACTCCTATCTTCATTTTTAGTTACGCAAAAGTATTAATATTTCTAAGCCACGGAACCGTCCAAACTTTGGCGACCTCCGTGGCACAGCGCGCGCTTTTGCATTATAAAGTTGGAGATCCTGAATTCGATTCCCGGCTCGAGTCCGGTCTGGTGGGAGGCTTCGGCCGTGGTTTCGATTAAGAGTATGGGTTTACCGTACCCCTAACCGGTTAGATCGCTACCATCTTAGAGCGCATCATCACTTACCATCAGGTGAGATGCCGTGAAGAGCTAACTTGTTTGAATATAAAAAAAAACATGTTAATGCATTGAAACAAATTATAGCTTGCTAAGACACAAAGTTCAATATGTTCGCCTATGCAAGCATTTATATTTGCTCAGTTATGATTTTTAACTCATGATAGTGATATTAAACGCGGTAGATTAAAAACGTCCTCTCAGCATTGGAGTTACAGGCTTGCAAATTCAAAATTCTCGCCAGAAAAACGACCTTGGATCCATTGTCGAACATTCTGAGTGCGACGTACGAGGCAGTTATTGCCCAATTAATTGTAGCCCAATCAAAATTATGATGATTATAAACGTCATTGATTAATGGATCCCAAGAAAATGATTGATTATACTGATGTGGGAACAATGAGAGATCGATCACAAGCTTAATATAATTGAACTTACTATACGTTAATGCATCTGTAATCTCTGCTTAATTTCTTATTTATAAACTACTTATGACGTCATTCTTGATGATTTGCGACTGTTATCTCGCTTATCTCCATCTCTCTCGCTTAGCTCCGTTACAATTATCATAACTCTAATTAAAAATTTTAAAATATGGTATTTGAGCTCAAAGGATGAAAACATGAAAACACGAAAATGGAAGGGTGTGAGAAGAGCTTACTTTTACTTATATTGTTAGAAATTCTTGAATCTTATAAAAACACTTTTGCACTAACGATTCCTTTAATTTGTTTTTAAAGTTTTTCTCATCCCTCTCTTCTTTGAGTGTTGTAGGTAGCTTATTAAAGATAATTATTGATCTACTGTATGTTACAAGGCTATAAGTTATTTATGTATGTTATTTGTGGGTATCGCTAATGTAACGGCCCTTGTACGGTATAAATTGCATTCAAACTTGGACTAGACATTTAGCCAAATCCATCGATTCCTATAACCGTATCATCAAAGGGTTTTGAATTCAATATCGGAGCAAATCCGTTTCGTCGTATAAGTGTTTTTATTTTGCTTTTATTGCCAAGGATTCGATCGAGTCACGTAGTTCAATGATTATTGTTCAATTTCCTTGCGAATATCTTCACTTACGGTACATTTGAATGTAAATATCTACTTACGTTAAATACTATTTGAAAACTATATTCAAGTACGTAATCAAATGTACATTTTATACAGTATATACCTACTATATATAAAGATATACATATAGGTATATATAATATTCCACGCCTTTGGAGTTCTCCCATTCTGAATAACAGAATCAACCTCTGTAAAAATCAGCCTCTGTACATAACATACTTAGTGTCTATACATAATTGATAGTACAATATAAAATCTTGCATTATTTGTAGTATGTTTTATATCTGGCGCATGCGCATATTTTCAAAAATCTTTGTTTACTCAGCTCTCCCAAAGGTTGTCCGGAAGAGATTTCTTTGGCAATAAGATCTTTGGTTTCTAATGCTTGTAAAATTAATGTTTTGTGTTACTTGTAAGTTAGGTGTAATAAAGTGCATCTATCGGTATATATATATATATATAAATACATATGTGAGCTAACGTAAGTAGATACTAAGTTAAGGACTTATTTTATAAGCACTAGAGTTTTATCGACAGTGCTCATACATAAAAAACTCGTAAATAAAAGCAGCATCTGTCATTGTAAATTGTTCAGATAGTTGCAAACAAGATTGTAAGGACATCAGAATCCGTTATTGCCACGGCCTTGCCATTCGGGTTGGACCGAGTTCGATTCCCGGCAGGCACCTGCAACTTTTCGAAATTATCTTTGTTGTGATTAGGCAATGTATTTTAAATATATATAGCTTGGTTGAAGTGAAAAGGGGGGAAAAAAAAGCTTGGTTGAAGTCCGCATGACTTATTGACCGTAATGCTCTCAAACGTCTACAAAGTGTAAAAACTCGGAATTAGCCAGCGCGGTGGGCTACGTTCAAAGTCCCGTGCCTAGTGTAATGGGCTGATAATGTTGATTATATAAATGGCAAAGGCTTGTTAAATTGTGTGTTTTATTTGAAAGCCATCGCTTGGCTACGTGTCGGAAAAGCTACTGAATTCGGAAGGTGCCATTTTAACTGTTGTAGCATGTTTCTCCATAAATATACTTTCACAGCAAGATAAAAATCGAATGAACATTGAAATCCAAAATACAATCTTTTTGTATGAATCCCCGAAAGGATTATTAGTCATCTCGTACAAAGACTCCCTTCTGTGTAAAAAATATCAGACTTGTTTCTGAAAAGAAATTCGTCTTAACTCTTGAAGCATTAAACCGCCGAGCTCACCTCTGGCGTAAAATAATGACGCCAATCATCATAAAGCGCCTCTGAATTACCGACTACTTCATCAAAGCCTGCTCTCTAACGACCTTGCATAATTTTGTGAACCGCCAACCTCTTCTAGGGACTCGTTAAAGATTTTGATGAATTTGACGTTGTATAACTCTCAATTAACATAAAAAAAATACGTTTTCACATCATTTTCATGTAACTATAATGTATTTTTAAATATAACAATAAATTAGTTTAACTTTATTTGAAGAATTCCGTGGCGCAGTGCGTGCGCTGTCGTATTATAAAGTTGGAGGTCCTGGGTTCGATTCCCGGCTCGAGTCTGGTCAGGTGGGAGGCTTAGGCCGTGGCTAGTGACCACCCTATTGACAAAGATGTGTCCGGCACGATGTCGTGTAGAAACCGATTAGGAGTGTGAGTTTACCTTACCGTTAACAGGTTACACTGCATCATCATTTACCATCAGGTGAGATAGCCATCAAGGGCTGACTTGTAGTTAATAAAAAAAAAAAAAACTTAAATGGCGATATGACCTACCTATAAGGAACATATTAGGTATTAATAAGTGAGAGACGTTGGAAAATTGCAAGATGCTCTTTGAAAGAAATAGCTAATAAAGTGTGGAATGTAAATTCTCACAAAAAATCTATCACTTGGATGCCCGTAATATGATGAGTAGTAGTCTAAAATTATACTTTATTATGTTATAATAGAATAACACAACTAAAGGTGTCTGACCAATATAGTTCGAATTAGAAATAAATCAGACCTTGGCTAAATACCGAGAATATGTTCGGTCGAAGAAGAATAAAGCGTACCATTAATACAACTACTTCTAAGAAATCTGTCTGTGTCGAAATTATACGATGAACTAGAATTAGAGGGCGTGCACTTTTATTTAACAGTGGTTTTATTTGGCTTTGTCACGATATATCTTCGAAATTAAACTGGGTAACCTAGCTTTTTGAATAACTTATAAGTACATGAAATTACTCAACGAAATTACCCATATATTCCAGGAGGCCATTCCAGCTGTGGTACATTATTAAGGCTGATTGAAATCTGCATTAATCTTGAAAGAAATTTTAAAATTAGTTTACCTAATTTTTATTCCTCGAAATTAAACTGGGTAACCTAGCTTTTTGAATAACTTATAAGTACAAGAAATTACTTAACGAAGTTACCCATATATTCCAAAGTATGGCGCAGGAAGCCAGTCCAGCTGTGGTACAATATTAAGGCTGATTAAAATCTGCATTTATCCTGAAAGAAATTTTAAGGTACGTATACCTAACTTTTATTCTTCGATATTAAACTGGGTAACCTAGCTTTTCGAATAACTTATAACTACAAGAAAATAGTCAACGAAATTACCTATAAATTCCAAACTGTGGTGTAAGTGGCCAGTCCAGCTGTGGTACACTTATAAGGCTGATGAAAATCTGCATTTATCTTGAAATAAATTACTTGAAACATTTATTGTTACATTATATAGCCTAGCGCTTAGGACGTCAGCCTAATAATCAGAGGTCGGGGGTTCGAACCCGGGCACGCATCTATAACTTTTCGGAGTTATGTGCGTTTTTAAAACAATTAAAATAACACTCGCTTCAACGGTGAAGGAAAACATTGCGAGGAAACCTTCCAGCCAGAGAGTTCGCCGTAATGTTCTCAAAGGCGTGTGAAGTCTGCCAATCTGCACATGGTCAGCGTGGTGGACTATGGCCAAACCTTTCTCATATTGAGAGTAGACCCGCGTTCTGTAGAGAGCCGAGAATGGGTTGATCATGATGATGATGATGTGATTGTTACATTGACAATATAGGTATATGTTTTCTTTGTCCAGCCGTGTTTGTTTGGAATATTAACAAAATATATTGAATAACAGGTCTTGTTTATTTGTTTTTATAATTTAAAATACATAATAACGTCAAAAGACACTATACACACAATTTTCATTGCATTATATTAATTTTACGTACGGGGTAAAAATAAGTAGTTAAATATTAAGTCATTGATAATTCAACTTGCATAAACAGATCTCGGGAGATCTTACCAACATAAAAATGCAAAAAACATACCCTCAACACCATTAGGTACTTCTCTCAACAAAGTGAACATTTTAAACACAAGTGAGTACCAACGTAGACTCAAAAAGTAAGTTGACATCTCAGTGCCTGAAGCAGACATTGTTGTGCCTTTGCCGAGGCTACTTGTTTTGTTCCACCTGTTTCAGCCAGATGCCACTTTGTTCGTTGTTGTTTCGTTTCAAAACAAAAAACTCGATTGCACAACATGCGCTGTGTACGCACTATCTGTAGTTAGTATATCAATCGGCAGAGCTTGCATATGCGTATACACATCTGGATCTCTTGTTCTCGCTCTTGAATTCGACTAAATTTAATAGTTTGTCCGCCTTAATTAGCCGCCTTAGTTTGCGGTACACCCGCAGTATATTTTGGTAATGTGTAAATTAATAACATTATTTTATGATTAAGAATTTTCTTGTCTTTTATTCCACTACAAGTTACAATCAATTCAATTCAATTCAATTCAAATAAATAATCTTTATTCAAATAGTCTTTTGTTCCACGTTTGACACGTCAATAATTTACATAGTAATGATTTGATGGTGATAACTACATTCGTAAACTTTAAACTAAAGCTATGAGGGTTCCAAACGCGCCCCGGTCTAAGAAGAAGCCCACAACAAACTTAGCCGGGGTTTTTTTTTCGTTATCACCATCTCATATAATCAATAATAAATTATAGTACCTTTTTATCGTTTATATAATCCTTAATATCGTAATATGATTTTTTTATAAGCTTTCGTTTCATAAAAACTTTTAACTTATTGATAGACATCTCCAAGGTATATAGGATATAATAGGTAATTTATTATAAAATAAAAATCTCACCTTGCGGTAAGTGATGGTGCAGTTTAAAATGGTATTGCGCTAACCTGTGTGGGATATAAATATATACTCCTAATTGGTTTCTACAGATATAAACATCTTTTGGCTAATAGATGTCTAATCAGATAGATTTCAAGTAAGAATGGATTCCACAAGAGTATTTCAGATTATAGCGGTGCGTATAAAAAACGACGAAGCAAACCGCACTCGAAAGTGTCCATAACACACAAAACACGTTAGGGTGCAGATTCTTAAGATCCTTCACGGTCGGATGGCAAAAAGGTTTGGAAAGGACTAGACTAGTCTCTCCCATGCGTTAATCATCATCATCATCATGAACAACCCATTACCGGCTCACTACAGAGCACGGGTCTCCTCTCACGGCTGCTTCGGTCTTCACACGCCTTTGAGAACATTATGGAGAAATCTCAGGCGGGCAGGTTTCCTCACAATGTTTTCCTTCACCGTTGAAGCAAGTGATATTTTATTTTTTTTTAAAACGCACCTCACTCCGAAAAGTTAGAGGTGCGTGCCCGGATTCGAACCGCTGACCTCTGATTAGGAAGCTGACGCGCTAACCACTAGGCTATCACCGCTTCATAATGTCACCATAATCACCGCTTCAAGCGTTAATAACACAAAAAAAAAAAAGCCAGCCAGCTTTAAAACATAAACTAAAACATAATTAGAATTCTTAAATCTTAATACTAACTTATTACTAAATATAAGTATGTAAGTATAACATAAAAAGTTTAGTGTAGTAATCAATTATTGGAAAACCCCTCGCGGGTCAAGGCCTCCCCCAGATATATCCATCGTTGCCTGTCTCTAGCCACCACCAGCCAATTTTTTCCTGTTTTTGCGTTAATAACAGGCAGCATTTATCACAAGTTGTGCGCTGACAAAAGTCGCGGGGAACTTCTCGATATAAGCGCATTGACGCGGGCTTTCAGCGCGATCTATTTGGAGCTTAATGGCGTTGAACTTTCAGACGAGCGGGGAGGTGAGGCCACTTACTATCAGGCCCCGCTCGGGTAACGGCCTCGCACCTTTCCCAAACATGTTAAATGTCATCTCTACTTTTGTGTCTGATTAACACCGACAACAAAGGACGCCAGATTTTATCTCGCTGCTTCGTACGTACTTATATTTTATAAGTTGCTTTTCACTGTCATACAATGTTGAGAGCTCGTTTACTTTTCCAAGCGTAAATAGTTTGTTTTGATGTGAATGTGAATTTTTTCCCTCTTACTTTATTATTTTATGTTTCGATTCGGAGAGAAATATTTTCAGATGGAAGCTGAACTTCAAAAGGTTGGTACGTAAAGTGACTCGTGCTAGGCAAATTAGCTGTACAAAAAGTCACCTTGTGCATACGCCGCGTCACGTAAATAGAGTGCTGATAAAATAATATGTAATGAATCAGCTTGGCAGTAATATATAATTTACCCCTGTGAAAGGGTATCCTAAACTATACGAAGAAATTACGAAAAGGACGAAGGACGAAAAGTGCTCGGTACTCATGATGACTAAAGTAATGATATTGAATAATTGCACAAATCATGATTTATTTATTTTATTTATTTAATACAACGGTATACAAAGAAATATATATTTTTTAAGACAAATTATGTATAATCACTTCTAGCAATGTATACTCACTTACAGGCTAACTCGACATGCGTAATATAAAACTTCTAAATAGTAATCTTAAGCTAAGACATTTTTAGCCAAAAAACAATTATAATCTACGACTATCAAATTATATTAATTAAATAGCCAAAATACCAATTTTATAGATGACTAACAATGTAATAACAATTTTAAAACAAACCATATAATTTCTAACTGATTCATTAAGTATTTTTTAATTTTGCTTCTAAATATCGCAGCAGAATATTGAAATTATTATTTTATTATAGGCATAAATTGTACAAATTTTTAACTTTTACCATCTCCCTTTAGTTCTTGACTTGCCGCTACTCACTGTTGCTGTTCTTCACTAAGTTGCAAAGCTAATATTATCATTTTATAACTTTTTTATGCTCTGTTAGATTAGCAATTTCATAAATATAACCAGAAGGTCGACCGCCATTGCCTTTTTTCATGATGCGATCTATACACAAAAAAAGGGTAAAAGTGGAAAGTGTCACGGAGGGCATTTGGGATTCAGCCACGTGCACCGCTGGTATTGATGCGGCAGACGGCGGCCACTCGTTTATTCATAAACGTTCCAAAACTTATCACTGATTCCCGTGGTGCACGAACGTAATTCACGTGTTCGAGATTATATTACCACTCAATTTAATATTTATATTACGCATATAAACTCTCTATCAAGACACACCAGTGCTCACTTCAAGGAGAGACAACTTCGGTTTTCGAACGTAATGTGAAAATTAAAAAGAAGAAGAAATGGGGATGGCGGCAAGATAAAAAAAGAGCGGGAACCAGGCTGGCGTTTTCTTTTAGAGTACGTGGTACAAGCGCGGTTGATTTAGATAAATTGATAATAATTAAATATGTTAATTTAAAAAGAAGATATTTATTGTTAAAGAACAATCGTCATCAACCCATTATCGTAACAACTGGTGTAAGGTTGTTGCGGAGGGCTTAGTTGCTCATGACGCCGCCTTACATGAGCATCTGGCAAACAAACGTGCTATAAGACACCAGCGCGTTGAGAACCCCCTACCTCCTAGCGGTTCCTATGTTTGTGAACTATGCGGACGTCACTGTCGCTCTCGTATTGGCCTCATAAGCCATGAAAACAAATGTCGCCGCCCATGAGACGCTGTTCAAAACATCTTTCGAAGATGAATAGGGCCAATGATAATGATGACAGAGCACGGGTCTTCTCTCAATATGAGAAGGGTTTGGCCATAGTCCACCACGCTGGCCATGTGCGGATTGGCAGTCTTCACACGCCTTTGAGAACATTATGTATAACTCGCAGCCGTGCAGGTTTCTTCACGATGTTTTCCTTCACCGTTGAAGCAAGTGATGTTTTTTTTTTTGTGAGCTTGTATGGTAGAAAATTTTCACTACTTCGCGCCGTGAACTGTTCTATTCTCCAGGCATGATACAGCACCCAGACGGAGACCACCGGACCAGAAGTCTTCGGGTTAGTGTTGAGTTGTTAGGATAACATACCAAATTTTACTCATAAATTATCTGTTTTGTATAATATGAAATTTTTTAATTTTATGTAGTTTATACTAAAGCACCCTTGTGATAATGTAAGTGATATCCTTGTTCCAAATAAAGAGTATTTTTTTTTGTAATAATAAGATTAATAAGCGTTGGACGTCACTTAATCTAATCAACATAAAAACTTATAAACTTCATCATCATCATCATGATCAATCCATTACCGGCTCACTACAGAGCACGGGTCTCCTCTCAATATGAGAAGGGTTTGGCCATAGTTCACCACGCTGGCCATGTGCGGATTGGCAGACTTCACACGCCTTTGAGAACATTATGGAGAACTCTCAGGCGTGCAGGTTTCCTCACGATGTTTTCCCTCACCGTTGAAGCAAGTGATATTTTAATTGTTTAAAAAATGTACATAACTCCGAAAAGTTAGAGGTGCGTACCCGCTTATAAACTTATATAATAATAAAGTCACATTGAGAGATATATATCTTATATTAATATGTTCACTATATATAAAGTACGGCAGCGTAGCAAACCAACTCATAAAGACAAGATCCTTACAAATATCATTCCTGAAAGTCACAGAAAACTCGGGTTTCCATACTTAATAACAACATAATAACAAAAAAATATTTTTTTATTACTTAATTATTGCGCCTTATACATCTTGAAATAATTTAGTACAACATTAAGTGTACAACGTAGATGAAGAGAAAATAATATTATCTTCATAAAATCTCTAATAATAAATAACCCACTCCATCAAACAGTCTCTTTTATAAAGAGAATTAATTTTGCTTCTAGATAATATATCAAACTTTTTGATGTCACCGTATAATGGATTGAAAAGTTTGTGAGGGTCACACGCTCGTTACTTTTAGAATCCAATCCAAATCCAATTTTTCCATTGCACTGCTGATTCATCGCTATTTAATAAATCCCAGTTGGAATTATGTCCCTAACTCTACCGATTCTATTCTATTCTATACTATCTAGATATATATCTTATGAGTATCTTCTGAGGCGGAACTGCCCAAGTGACTACAGTTATAATGCATTTATATTATAAATACAACATTGAAGTAGTATTTATATTTTTTTATAGTAAAATGTATGTTGTAATAGATTTTGTCAGTAGTTAATCGTATTTTTTTTTATCCACTACAAGTTAGCCCTTGACGGCCATCTCACGTGATGGTAAGTGATAATACAGTCTAAGATGGTAGCGGGCTAACCTGTTAGGGGTATGGTAAACCCATACTCCTTATTGGTTTCTACGCAGCATCGTGCCGAAACGCTAATTCATTTTGCGACACATCTTTGTCGGTAGGGTGGTAACTAGCCACGGCCGAAGCCTCCCACCAGACCAGAATCGAGCCAGGAATCGAACCTAGGATCACCAAATTAATGTTGTCACATTAATTTGGTAACAGCGCGCGCGCTGTGCCACGGAGGTCGTCAATATAAAAAAAAAATCTGTTGACCTTTTTTTTCTGTGGACCTGTTAAATTGGTTTCTGTTTTTTTAGTATAATGGCTTAGCAATCTTTTTTATTGAGAAAAGAAATCATGTGAAATCAGATTTAGCATTACAGAATTAAAACGCTGTGAAATATACAAATGCGATAATTTATTGCTTGTACGATACCGCAATAGCTTTGCGTGTGTCACCTCCTTACAGCAGCAAGAATAAATTTTAATTTTAGGGTTTAAACTATCGCGAGGAATGTTCATTATTGGATTAGTAAACGGCTGAACTCATGAAATTTCGTCCGAGTATGGTCCGCCCGTTTAACAAGCATTCAGGTTTAAGCCCATGAATAAGTCATGGGCTTGTAGTATAATATAATTATATTACGGTTGGCAAATCGCATAGCAATAGCGTTTAGCATGGTAAGACAAGAAAATTCACCGGTTTAAGAAATTACTTCTAAATAGCATCATTCCTTTTTTTTGTCATTATGTAAAACCGATCATTGATTGCAAATCACTCTCATCGAGTGCATTGGGGACGAAAAGTAGAATATAAGTAAGATGAGCACGTAAATGATTAAGATCTAGAAAAAAGGTCAAAATTGTAGTACGATTGCCGCGGGATGGGAGATTAATGGTGGAAAAGTCACGAAGCGAGGCGCTTTGTCTAGACGAGAGATGACAAGCGCGGGCCTTGTAAGATGTCGCTAAGTCCGCGTATTAGATTATGATGAGGTGACGACGTTTTCATTCTGTTTTTATACCTGCGCGATTTTGCTTGAACTTGACACTGGTCTGTCTATTTATTCATCATTATCAACCAATTTATCGGCTCACTACAGTTTAGTTTTAGCATAAAAAGTGTTATAGCCCTAGTTAACCATTCTGGCCAAGTGTGGATTGGTAGGCAAGCATATATGTATCCTAACGATATTCCCTTATGGTAAAAGCATGGTATTAACAAAATTAGCTCAAAATTCTCAAAATATTAGCGACGCGTTGGGGGATCGAACTGGGTTTCTACAAAGAACGACACGAAAGTTTCGAAGTCTTCCCCAATGACTAATATAGCTTAAAAAACCTACATGGTATCCTATTTGCGATCTCCAATGGTAAATGAAGCAGTCTTACATTCGTTATCGCGCTATTACTTGTGTTATAAAGTGGGTGAAATTAATAACCACTGCGTTTCTTTATTATTATTTCTTTATTTATGTGAAAACATAAATAAATACGACAGTTAAATTGAAACCTTTCACCCAAAAACATCACTTAATTTCTAGCAATGTCCCTTTGGCATCCATTGTAATTGCTATTTTGCGCGGACCAATTACTTGCCACCGTTTTGGCGGGAACCAATACCATGGCGGCACGGCATGATGACAATCAACTTATATATACATACATATATACATTCATAATAGTTATAAAAAGTACATATACAGATTAATAACATTTTAACCTTTACAAACAACTTGTGAAATATATGTCTTAATTAATAAATACACTATGTGTGTATATATATATATACACATTATATATATATATATATATATATACATATATATATACTTATATATAAATATAGAGAGAGTTCTACTGGTTCGAAATTCTTGTATAGCCGAAAAACTGACACGACACTTGCCAGTCCTTCCCTAACATCGAACATTCACTATTAAAAATTACTATTTCCTGCCATCAATGGCTACCTCTTTTAACTTTATTATCCTCTATTAATCCTACTTTCCTTATATAATATGATACAGAGGAGAGAGATATGGTATAAAGAGACGTATATATCAGAGTAGAGATTTCGGAATAAAGCTTATGGTGCATATAAACATCTCAGTAACAGTAGTTTATATTCCGTCAGTCAGCGGTGCATGGCATACGCTCGCGATATCTTAATATATATAAATCTCGTGTCACAATGTTTGTCCTCAATGGACTCCTAAACCACTTAACCGATTATAATAAAATTCGCACACCATGTGCAGTTCGATCCAACTTGAGAGATAGGATAGTTTAAATCTCAAATTATGGTCGCAATTTTAATTTATTGCTAATTATTTGTCTGTTATTATTTGACAGTCACAATTATCTGGTAACTCCAAATGATTCTAACAGATGTCGATACCTTTCGACTGGGTTGAGTAAGTAATCAATAGATGGCGCTGCTATGGTAAATCTACGAACGTGTCATATAAGCTACATTTTAACAGCATAATTACCACGTGTTGTTGACGCTATAAAATTAATTAAATTTATTTTGTAGTGAACGAAATACCGTATAATTCAATTATTTCCACTTTTTAAATTTTTGGTGTTAGCATAGCCGGCCACGTGTTACTTAGACTGAAGTGTAAATTCATATTATAATGAAGATAATACAGTGAAATTAATCCTGTTTTTTACTTATTTGTGCTTCATTGATCAAAACTTTATAATTTAATTTGAATATATGTATGTAAGTATTATCACATAATTATATAATTTAATAAAAATGTCAATGCAAAAATGATACACAATTTCCTACACTTTTTCAATAGTTGTACAAATATTTTTTTTTATTGTTTTTATTTAACCTCTATTAAAAAATATTTAGCACTTATTATTTCAATGTGCTATGATAACAAGTTTTTCAGATTTTTTTTTCTTATATTTAAACGATTAAATTAGTATTTCAATTCTTATTGAAATTATTATTTAAACTCTATAATTTAAATATGTACATTTCAGTATTATCACATAATTATAAAAGTTAATTAGAATGATTTTCAATTTTTTTTTTTCAAATATTTAAACGATTAATTTATTATTTTCAGTCAAATGCCTCGGAAAAAATCTAACCTCAACAACGCGAGCACCAGAGAGGCACGATGCAAACGTATTAAAAGAGCCCATCAGTTGGCAGAACAAATTGAATCAAGAAATCCAGCTCAAAGAATCAGGACAGCAGAAGGTCATGCACAAGAATCTCAAGAATTATGAACTTGCCAAAATACGGTCGCAACAAAAAATCGCATTAGCAGTAGCATCGTCAGGTATTGCGGCTACTTTACTGGATGGTGGGCGAACAGCACATTCAACATTCAAGCTGCCATTGGACGTTCATAATAAACCAGATGCAATGTGTAACATCAAAAAGAATAGTGGAATAGCTGCAGTGTTGCGGAAGAGTTCTATAATAATTTGGGATGAGTGCACAATGGCACACAAATATTCACTTGAAGCATTAAACAGAACTATGCAAGATTTAAACAGCAATAATAAACTTTTCGGTGGTGCTATCTGACTTTTGTCTGGTGACTTCCGGCAGACCTTACCGGTTATACCTCGCTCTACTTTCGCGGATGAGATTAATGCATGTTTGAAACAATCATTCTTATGGCGAAGTGTTTAAACACTTCGATTGACCATAAATATGCGAGTACAATTGCAAAATGATCCATCAGCACAAATATTTTCCGAACAACTACTAGATATTGGGAACGGTAAAATAGAACTGCAACCAAATACGCAATGCATTAAACTACCAGACAATTTTTGCACTGTTGTTCAGGATAAAAATGAATTGATTCAGAGTATTTCCCCGGATATACAGAATAATTATTTGAATCATGAATGGCTTAGTCAACGGGCGATTTTGGTAGCCAAAAACGTTGATGTTGACAATGGACAATGTCCATTTGTGGTTTAGATTTGGAAAATCCATGTTTTTCTCATGAGCAACTATATGTTGCGTGTTCACGTGTTGGGAAACCGTCGAATCTATTTGTGTTAGCTAAAGACAGGTTAACCAAAAACATTGTGCACCCGCTTGGTGTTAAATTAAATTGAAATTGAAAGTATTTATAATTCAAAAAATAGATATTAATGTTTAAAAGTTTAAGACTGTCTGCCTTGCCTACCTCATTCATGAGTTTAAGCGTCACATGCTATTTACTGTATTATACTGTAATATACTTATATTTGTTATAAAATTAAATGGAAATAATAAATCTGATAAATTTTTATTTTGTACCTATTGATTTCTGCTGAATATCAAGTGTAAGAACATTTTAATTAATTGTGTTCAACGTACTTCCCCTTCAAATCTCAATCCAGTGAATTTGTATACCAACATCAACATTTTCGTCTTTGTTCGTAAATAATTTCATTGTACTAAAGGGTTATAGTAGTAGAAAATCAAATAAGGAGATCACCATATTTTTTTACAAATACCATCTGTGTGAAAAAGCATAGTGTTGATGTTCTCTTATTGTTCCTCTTAGATTGTTTACTATAATGTAATATAACAAAAACTGTAGCCACAGCAACGCGTGGCCGGGTCAGCTAGTAAAATATATATTACTAGACCGCACTCAATTTCCGCTATGCAAACGTTTGCTGGGAGCTATTGCTTAACCATTCGATATTCTCGCTATAACTATACGATAATTACTTATTATTTTTTTTTTAATAGTTTATTTATTTGATAGTTATTATTCTTTCATCTTGGTGATTTATGACATATTTTTTATTTTTTTATGTATTTTTTTATTAATTTTTATTTATTTGTATGTGTAATATATTGTATGTATTATATTATATTTTCGTAAGCGTACACCTTAAGCGTGCTGTATATGCATTAAACCCTGGTCTATAGGTTGCCTGGCAGAGATCGCTCTTTAGCGATAAGGCCGCCTATTGTACCTTCTATTCTTTGTGTGTTTTTATTTACTGTTTTGTATTTCTTCTGTTTGTGTGGTATACAATAAGGTGTATTTTCATTTCATTTCATGATTACAATTATTATTCCAAAATTGGAGGACTTTCGAAAGCAGCCTTGACTTAACTATTTTTGTTAGTTAATATCTAGAACTCGATAATTAAATTAGTGTCAAAGTTACCTGCACCCTGAACTGATAAATGATTTTAAGGCTAGTGTGTTTTGTGTGTGTTTTGTTTTTTCTAGCAAAACGTCTATAAGATACTATATGATATCTATATTGCTATATGACTATCTAGCTTTTATAAGGCTTATGAGTAACTTAATTTTGACTTAAAATTAATGAATTACAACTAATATACAATCCAATGACTTTGGAGTCTCTACCTATGATTTGGAGATTACTTTGTTCACGTCATTTTGTAACGTAGTACTAACACTTGGTTCACACATTGTGCTGATCGTCACTAAACTGCTTGTTCACCACTCTGCCCTTCACCAGTTCAAAATTGATTTTCCTTTTAAGCCTTCTCACTAGATGTTAATCATTAAGGAGTTTTGAGGCCTCTTGGTTAAAGGCTACAACGTTAAAATTAATTATTCGTTATGGTTCATCACATGTTACATGAAGCGTTCATAGGTATTGTTCTATTAGAGTGAAGTTTTTCGCATTTTTAATAAATGGAAAACGTAAATCGACTACAGAAAATGATTTGTTACCAGTGTGATAGACGAGTAGTCAACAAAACTTCCAAATAAAAATGATAAATATATCACTGAAGTCGATTTCGTTTGAAGCCTGTATTAATAAGGAGTTATTGACCTGTCGCATACGACTTCAGCACAACGAACGGTATGTTCAAAGAATAGAAGCTCGAGGCCGGCGCCGCTTTTGATACGTGACAGCGAGATATGTTTCGGTGCAAGCGCGCGTCGAAACACTCTGCGAACAATAGGTAACCAGCCCGAAGTGATATTAGCTCTTTAAATAGCTAAAAATTGTACATACATAACATACGTACGTCGCAGAATAAAAGACGGATCGAATTTTCACGAATACTCTAAAAAAAAAGCATAGGTACCGATAGTAGGAAACGTAATGAAAATTAATCGCAATCCTCCGTCATTCAAGCTCGGTATAGGTATAGTTGAGTAGTTGATGGCGCAGCGCGCGCTGTCCCATTATAAAGTTGGAGGTCCTGAGTTCGATTCCTGGATAGAGTCTGGTCAAAGACGTCGCCAAGCGATTTAGCGTTCCGGCACGATGTCGCGTAGAAACCAATTAGGATTAGGGCTTACCATACCCCTAATACATTAGCCCGCTACCATCTTAGACTGCATCATCACTTACCATCAGGTGAGATTGCCGTCAAGGGCTTACTTGTAGTGGATAAAGAAAATAAAAAAAAATAGATAAGTTCTAAGGTTCAAAGATTAGGAATAAGCTTCAAATTGTATAAATTTCTGAAATTCCGGGAACCGACAAAGTTGTTATGGTGGTTTTGACAGTTGCCTAATTATTTTTAACATATTATTACGAGCGTATGGGAACTAAGTCCTAGAGA
Organism: Lasiommata megera; assembly: GCA_928268935.1. Taxonomy (NCBI): domain Eukaryota; kingdom Metazoa; phylum Arthropoda; class Insecta; order Lepidoptera; family Nymphalidae; genus Lasiommata; species Lasiommata megera. Next base: position 12,394,778 of record OV743315.1, on the reverse strand, counting down.
ATTAAAGTTTCTTAAAGACTTAAGTTAATATAAATGCGGTTCCTGGTAATTAATTGCCCAATAAAACTTAACTTTAGATTTTTGTATCTTAAGTTATTTCAATCAAGAAAAATACTACCTAATCAGAGCACCTAGCCTCCATATTATGATTAACTGTGTTAGAAGTTAATATACTCTAAAAATTGGATAATCTTTAATTAGATAATAAAAATGAGCATAACCCTTACTAGATATTCGCTTAGTATATACTTCTTTCACTAGATATTACCTTTTCTGTTCAGCTTACGTAACATTCGAAAAGTTAATATCTTGCTTATGTTTCCTGCATAATACGTACAGGTGGTTTTACTGCGAAACGAAATTTCTTAATAGAAAGACCAGAATTTCCAGCGTCTAGACTTGGCCATGTGTGAAATAACCTGGGAATTGTATACGTACTAATAAACCTTAAATGTTGGTTATAAAACTAATAGCGAACGTCACTTTGTCGTAAACTGTGTTATTAACCGAGAAGAGGCTTTGACGGTGTCCATTGTCTTCTTACTGATTTTGATAATAACTGGTTATACGGTTCACATTTTTTAACACATATTACATAGAGTTCATACACACGGAACTGTATTTATCTTTTTTATGTTAAACACTTTGGGATTTATATTGTAAATTGATTAAAAAGATTTACTGGTTTAGAAGATTCATTAGTTACAGTTTATTTTAAATCTTTCAAAACTAAATTGGTTTAATATGATTAAGATACAGATTTAAGGCTCGACCCAATACAATGGTATAATGTGGGTCAGCAAGTTTAAACAATTATTATATTATATCACAAGATGCTCATAACCGGTACTGAAAGGCTGTTTGGCGAGCTTCGGACAGAAGCTCTACTAGATGAAATTTTGAGCCATAGAGCTCGAAGAAACTAAGGAAACGTCTGCCTAAAGGCGCCTCCTTTGGGGCCGAACCTCTGCTTAGGCGACGTTTGGGGTCACGGGGGGGTCGGACGGTGAAGAATGAAAGCCTAGCACGCTGTTGAAGGTACGTAAGTGGACATCGTTACAAATTGTATTCTTGATATCGATGTCAACTCGAATCCAAGAAATCATAGTACAAATAATTTTGGTTTTTGAAATTTATCTTTTATTATTAATATATTGTCTTTTTCCTTGGTCTTGAGTGAGTTTTAATTTAATGACTCTAAAAGTAGAACTAGACTATTTTTAGTTGGTCTCCCAAATATACGGCTTTGTAATGTTTCGACAGAAGCCGTGTTGAGTGAAACGGGTAAGTCGCGCAGAAATAGTTTGTTTTTATCCAATACAAGTTAACCCCTGGCGGCACTCCCACCTTGTGTCAGTGATGATGCGTGCGTTGGTAGCGGGCTAACCTGTTAGGAGTATGGTAAACCCATACACCTAACTTCTACGCAACATCGTGCCGGAACGCTAAACCGCTTTGCGACACGTCTATGTCGGATTAAATATGATTCCGATTTTTGTTAGGTGCACCAAGGAATAATGGAAACGAACTCGCAGCGATTTTAATGGAGACCACCAATGATTTACAATGCATTTACGCTGCAAGCCCGGGTGTTTAATTTCGCCCATATAAAACTTTATACAACGGTCCAAACATTATTATGTATTACAGTACAATCGGATAAACGAGGAAGGTAATATAATTTTTTTTTTAAATAAAATATCTTTTTTTTAAATAGTAGCGACAAACTATTTAACATCTGGGACATCTGGGACGCAGGGGAGGTTGGAGGTTCGATTCCGGACACCTTTAAATTTTAGAAGATATGTGCCTTTTTTTAAGCAGTTAAAATTTCACTTACTTCAACGGTGAAGGAAAACATCGTAAGGGAACCTGCATGCCTGAGAGTTCTCCAAAATGTTCTCAAAGGCATGTGAAGTTTGCCAATCCTCACATGGCCGCTTTGGTGGACTATGGCCAAACCCTTCTCATATTGAGAGGAGACCAGTGCTCTGTAGTGAATCCGCAATAGTTGATCATGATAATGATTTCAATGTTATTGAAAACAGATTCAGACGAATGATATAATCATTAAAAAAATCTTTAGCTTTATCCTTATAATTAAAGCTGTACCACGAGATAGACTTGTACTTTTAGTGTATAAAAAAAACTTTAGAGCTTTATAATAATACTATGATGTATACTAGGTATCTTTATAAAGTAATGTTTCTCCGTAAGCTTTCAGCGGCAGAATATTTTTGCATACATTACATTTTATAAAAACGAGTTGCTTGTTGAATTATTTTAAATAATACAAAAACACATAAAAAACGAAAAAGCACTCAAAGAATTCGTGAGAGAAGTCAACAACCATGTAATTGCCAATTAAACGAATAAGTTATAATATAATGGAATTTATTATAATCGGCTTAGAAAAAATAGTACATCTAATACTGTTGGCCGAGGGCTAGCTTTGGGGGCTGGGTTCAATCTCCCTCCCGAGGTTGACATTAAATGTCAAGAGTCATCATCATCATGATCAACCCATTATCGGCTCACTACTGAGCAGGGGTCTCCTCTCAATATGATAAGGGCCACAGTCCACCACGCTGGCCATGTGCGGATTGGTACACTTCACACGCCTTTGAGAACATTATGGAGAACTCTCAGGCATGCAGGTTTCCTCACGATGTTTTCTTTCACCGTTGAAGCAAGTGATATTTTAATTGCTTAAAAACGCCCATCACTCCGAAAAGTTAGAGATGCGTGCCCGGGTTCGAACCCCCGACCTCTGATTAGGAGACGGACGTCCTAACCACTAGGCTATCACAGCTTCTTAGCGTCATCAGTATCGTCAGTTTATTAACAGCCTAATGCTTGGTATAGGCCTCCTCTCTTATGGGAAAGAGGATTTTAGTCACCCACCATGTTAATGCGGGTTGTTGTACACCGGTGCATAACCAGAAATGACAGCTTAATTTGCTCTTTGACACGATAGGCACTACACATTCCCTAACTAACTGGTACTGAAATTTTTAATATCCAAGAACTTAGCTAGTTAGCCTGACCTGGAAATCGACACCAAGATCCGATTCGTAGTTTGAATATGATAACCATTATTTAATGTATTGATACTAAGTTAAATTATTCATTACAATCTATAGTTTCGTTCAGCATTTTTCAGTTTTCTTTTTATCTCTCGTCGGTGTTCGGTCGGTAACCGACTAAATAATTGTTGACTACGGCCTCGTAGCTGTCAGCTTACACGAGCGGACGAAATGGTACAAACAGTAAGGAAATAATACTCTTAACCTACTTAATTAGACTTGTCAAAGGCTTAAGAAGTAAGCATCCACTCAAAATTTCAAATCCTTTAAGAAATCAACCCTTTTTCTCTCCGATGTCACTCTCCTTTGCAGTCAATCGCAGGCGCTCGGAAGGGAGTGTTAATTGAAATAAATATTTGCGCGTCTAATTACCCACTTTGAAAATGCCACTTGTTCTACTCCTCAATTAGAAAGTATAGGTAAGTTAAAATCCCTTTTTAATTGCCTTTAAAAACAAGGATAAGACGTATTTTTATGTTTATTCGTCGATTTTTTTTAGATGATCGATGTTTGAATGGGTATACTTTGTAGGCAGTCCCATTGTCGCCTAGCCAGGATCTGATGAGGAGATTCAATGGAAATTGTAGGATATCCAGCTAAAAAGAAAGCTATGACGTACGGTATGCTTGTTAAGCTATCATAAATCAAATTAAATCTATTAATAAATCAGATATTTAAGTCTGAGGGTCATTCGAAGTCGGTTCATTTTTGTCTCATATATTTTGTTCAGTATCATCTTAATTATCTAAAAAGTATTCAAAACTGGTAACCTCTAGAGGTCTAGACCAAAAAAGCAGTGTGATTAGTTCAGTCTAGAGTTAATCTATCACAGTAGAAAATTGGAATTAATATTTATGAGATGGAAAACAGTATATGTAGTATAGTATGACTGTTTTGTTTAAAGGATTTTATAAAGTTATCTGCATACCAATTTTCCTTGCAACCAGCTGTTTTCGCGGTTTCATATGCACCTACCTTTCATACATCTAAAAGATATTCATATCAGTTTTCCATTAATTCTAAATTTTACGCACACCTAGACAAATTTTCGATTAGCTACTCAATTTTTTCTCCACGTGAACCTGACTTTGAAAATTTGATCATAATCTTAACAATAACAATTTAAGATTGACAAGAAATTGTTTTTTGTAGAGCCATTCAAGTCTTCATTAGATAGCTATTTTTCTGGTTTCATGTACCACGTGAGCCTAACGTTAAAATAAATATTTGTTGAGACTTTGATTCTATAAAAGATTGGTATTTTCGATCACTTTTCATCTAGCTTCATAACAGCTATTTGGGGTTTTCACATCTAACCATGTCTTGCTCTACCTCATGTCTGCGGAAACACATTTTCTTTTCATTTTCCGACGTTTCCGTGTACAAAGCGAAATGAATGCGACAATGGCGCAGCGCAAGTGTTGTGAATGACCACTAGCGCCGGTTTACGATTATTTGAGAGGGCTCCGTCTAACATCCTTATTTATCACGTTAATACTGAGCCAACGTTTGTCATCCGTTCATTTTGTCTTGGATATTAGAGTCTTATTTTATCATAACATCTCAGTGATGATTGATCAAGTGGACATATGCCTTTAATCTCTTTTTTAAATTTTGACGACATTTTACCCTTAGCGTTGTGGTCTTTACGGTGAAGTTCTGGGTTCGATCCTTTTTTCCGAAAACTTTTCATTACTTCATTATCGATTTGCTAGTCGGAAGTTTGTCATTTTATTTATACACCACACACCACAAGTAATCCCTTGGCGGCATCTCACCTGGATAGTAAGTGATGATGCGGTCTAAGATAAGCGGGCTAACTTATTAGGGGTATAGAAAACCCATACTCCTAATTGGTTTCTACACGACATCGTGCCGGAACGCTAAATCACTTGGCAGCACGTCTTTGTCGGTAGGGTAGTAACTACCCACGGCCGAAGCCTATCACCAGACCAGACTCGAGCCGGAAATCTAACCCAGGACCTCCAACTTTACAGTGCGACAGCGCGCGCGCTGCGCCACGGATTTCGTCATTTAGTGGCTACTAGCAACGACCGAAGCTTTCCACCAAATGAGAAAAGAGAAAATTCAGAAATAATGAGTTTCTTATTTGACCCCGATTCAGATGACCCGAGATCCCTACTTGTATTATACTTACAAACTTTTGGTCAAAAAGTTTTTAAGGGCAAATAAATTATCAAACTTTGATATAAAGAGATCTACCACGAAACCGAGGTTCTTTTTATTTTCAATCGGCCCATTCGAATTGTCGATTGTTATTTTTTGTCTGCGAGGCGTAGCGACCGAGGCATGAAATATTGATTGATTGCGGAAATTCGAGGCATGAAATATTTATTGCACTTTTTGAAATTGAGATATCTAACTTAACAATACATAAAAGAGCTGACATAAGGTACTGTTTCTTTTATGTATAGCTTTCTATTCCTTGAGTTGATAAACTCGGAGTTAGGAAAACGATAACGGCAGCAAGTCTGTGCTGGTCAAGTCCACCAAATCGCATTACGGAAGGCACAAGCTCTAAATTCCATTATATACTCGTAAATGATAAATATATCTTCTGTTGAAGACGAGGCCTGTATCCAACAATCATCATGATCAACCCATATGAGAAGGGTTTGGCCATAATACACTACGCTGGCCATATGCGGATTGGCAGACTTTACACGACTTTGAGAACAGTATGGAGAACTCTCAGGCGTGCAGGTTTCCCCACGATGTTTTCCTTCACCGTTGAAGCAAGTGATATTTTAATTGCTTAAGAATGCACACAACTCCGAAAAGTAAGAGGTGCGTGCCCGGGTTCGAACCTCCGACCTCTGATTAGGATGTTCTAACCACTAGGCTATCACAGCTTTTCCTTCTGTATCTTATAATGGGGCATAATATAATGATAATAATTATAATAAATGTCATAAGTACTTTACTTCTTACGTTATTACGCGTAGTACACAGTATTCTGTGTTGCCTTTAGGCTAATAAGTGGGTAGTACTTTGACTTTTTATTGACTACGATGAAACAATACGACTTTTATTGGCTTCTATTGTAATTACTCTTTGTTCTTGTATCCTTTATAAGATGCCACTTAAGTTTACTCTAAAAGTCTTTGTTTTGAGTCTTCTTTCCTAGTATATTACTTGGTAAGGTTTTTTTTTATCCGCTACAAGTTAGCCCTTGACGGTAACGTCACCTTTTGCAAGTGATGATGCAGTTTAAGATTGTAAAGGGCTAACCTGTTAAGGGTATGGTGGACCATCCTCCTAAGTGGTTTCTATACGTCATCGTGCCGGTACGCTAAATCGCTTAGCGACACGTCGGTAGATTATTTGTAGTAACCTTGTAGTCTCCCACCAGACCAGACTCAAGCCGTGAATCGAACCCAGGACCTACAACTTTATAATGCGACAACGTGCTTAGCGTCACGGAGTTTCTTATTCTATGTTATTGAAACAGAATGAGATACACAAAATCGTGTTGAATTTGTAGCAATCAAGCGTCTCAGAGGATTTGCCGATTGCTGTACTAATTTTGATAGTTCACAACACCCACAGACAAGGGGAAATGTTAGACGTTAAATGTGATCTCGTTCTATATACTGATATTAAAACTGATTGTCTCGACACATCGACTTTTGTTTATTTTTCAATTTCACAAAAATAGTAAATAAAATGTCGCTCAGAAAATCATGAAATACGGGAAAAAATATTATGTGAGAAGTCATTATTGTATGAACTCAAACCTTAACGCCAAATTGGGCAATGTATGACGTGTAAGAGATTTATAAATAAAATAGGAGTCACACTTCATTTAGATTTTTAATAAGACATTTTAACATTCATAAGTGCATTATAACACAATACCGTTTTAACCCGCCTTAACTGAAAAATCAGTTTAGTCTAGTCATTAATCTCAACGCACAGTTTATTAACAAATCTGGATGCTGAACTCTTGAAAATGAATAAATCGGAAAATCAAACATCTTTGCATCTTTCAAACTGTCAAGTTTACCGCCAAAGATAAGTATGGTCGCATAGAGCATTAAGGCTTAAGTTTGGCTTGTTATCTAATCTAGCATTTATTTCATTATAATAGTAATTTAGTGCGATTGTACCTGCAACCGAAACCAACATTGGAGGGGCATGGTACTAAGCTCTAAAATCCTCTCTCCTGTGAGATCGGAGTGGATGAGTGAAATATTACTAGGCTGAATATTATATAACATAATTTACATATAAATAAGCGAGATGCCTTTTTCATGTACACAATTCAATTTGCAATAAGGCTGTCGGCGCTTCAATATGCTTGAATATCATATGGTAAAAATGTAACGCCTTTTTCTTCGCAAGATCTCTATTTAAATTTAGTCTTTAACATTTGCAACACAAAGTAGGTGTTAAAGCATTAGAGTTGAACGCCGTCCGCATAAAAATACTGCACCGCGATCCTTCAGGGCTTTGGAAGCTCCATCACGCAGTAGAGCCATAAACAATGTATCAGTTACTTTTTATTCGCGGTGTGCATTCTGAGTCAATGTTACAAATAGCTGAATCCCAACGTAGATTCCAATCGCTTGTAAGTGAATTTTATCTATTAATATATATAAAATATTCGGTTCGATTCCTGGATCAGTCTGGTCAGGCTTCGGCCGTGGCTAGTTACCACCCTACAAAGATTTCGCCAAGCGATTTAGCGTTCCGGCATGATGTCGCCAAGCGATTTAGCGTTCCGGCATGATGTCGCATAGAAACCGATTAGGAGTATGGGTTTAACCTTAACAGGTTAGCCCGCTACCATCTTAGATCGCATCATCACTTACCATCAAGTGAGATTGCCGTCAAAGGCTAACTTGTAGTGGATAAAAAAAAGAGTAACTTAATCTATATGTATAAAAGCGAAAGGTCACTTACATACTTACTTACATACAGATTAAACACGAGATCTCAAAAACTATTGTATGTATAAAGCTATAATTAGTAGATAGATAGATAGTTAAGAGATGTCAGCTAAGAAAGGATATTTGGAAATTTCACCCCTAAGGGGGTAAACCCCTATGGGTTGGAAGTTTGTATGAAAATCGTTTGTTTTTAGAGTTAGAGATACAAAAATTTGCATTACGATTAATAATAATAAATAAAAAACATGTATATCCATTTTTTTTAAATATTACCTGTTAAGGGTGGTAAAATAGGGGATGATAGTTTTTGCTTATTTTTTTTTCTTATGAAGTCTACAAGCTTGAAATTTTGAAAATAGGTTTCTTTTAGGGCGTATCCAAGTTTACCCTTTCTTTTTGTACTTGCAATGCAACACAAAGTATGGACTAAAGTTGTAACCGTCGGTATAACGATAGATACTGTAGCTCGGTGCCACAGGGTTTTGTGTTGTGAGCTGACTCTATCACAAACTAGAGCGATAAACAATTTATAAGTTACTTGTATATTCTCAGTGCGCGTTCAAAGCCACGATTACAAATCAAAATGACAACTCCCAACCCAGTTGTACTTTTAGATAAGCATATTTGAAACAAGATGATGTTTGCGATTTCGTCTGCGTCGATTAAAGGTTTTTAAAATACCTGTGTTATATAAGTAACGTTTGTTATTGAAGATTATCCCATATCTCATTTCCAACATGTAAATAATATTTGAGGAATTTTGCGATGTCAAACTTTATTTATAGTTGTCGCTCATTGACGTGAATTTAAAATCCCGCGGGAACCATGGATTTCCCGGGATGCAAGTAGCCTATGTGTTAATTCTAATGTCTCCATTCAAAATTTCAGCCAAATTGTTTGATTAGTTTCGTCGTGAAAGAGTTATTAGAAAGAGTTATTAGAAAGAGTTGTTATAAATACTTACAAATTTTCACATTGATATATATAGGTAGGGTTATAACTGAGTTCGGTTTTATTTAGATCATTATCATCATCATCATCATCCTCACCTGTGCCAAGGCATTCCCTTAATTATTAAAGTGAATACTTACTGTTTTTGAAATTTTACTAGAACAGTGATGTACCAGAAATGCAGTCGCATAAAAAAGCTAACATAAATGTTTCTCATTTGTGATTTATGAAATTTGTCCGTGGAATATTTAAAAAAAAATCCATTTAATTCATAGATAGATAGTTATCTATCGAAAAAACACTTTATAGTCTTTATTGCACATTAAAACTTAAAATCTATAACAAATAAAAACAAAAAAGTAGATAAGAAACATAATTTGCAAAGGCGTTCATAATATGTTTTTCCTTTCATTAAATTGGATATTTTGTCGATTTTAACACATTAGCTTTCCCACTAGCAAATTTAAGTGAACACTTTATTTTTACTTTCTGATTAATGAAACCAGGTGGAAGCAGCAAAAATGTGGCTATAAAATGATATATTTATAAATAAATCCTTAGGTCAGACCTTGGAGCTGGTCTGACCCACTAAAGGACCTTAGGATCTCCGCAAAAATGAAATAGAACTTACTCATTTTGGTGGTATGGGGATGAGGTTGACAGACGGTGACATGGGTTTGATATCGTGAGTGGAATCGAAATAAAACATTTTATACAGTAAAATGTTTTCAAAAACAAAGATCATCATGATCAACCCATTATCAGCTCACTACAGAGTCTCCTCTCAATATGAGAAGGGTTTGGCCGTAGTCCACCACGCTGGCCATGTGCGGATTGGCAGACTTCACTCACGCCTTTGACAATATTTTGGAGAACTCTCAGGCGTGCAGGTTTCCTAACGTTTTCCTTCACCGTTAAAGCAAAGGATATTTTAGTTTTAAAAACGCACATAGCTCCGACAAGTTAGAGGTGCGTGCCCGGATTCGAACCGCCGACCTCTGATTAGGACGCTGACGCCCTGACCACTGACACGGCTATCACGCTTCATTGCAATGGCATGGTAGGCTTTTTCACTTTTCAAAAATCTACTTACGTAAAATTCGCCCAGCGTAGTAGTGGTTTTTAATGCTTGTTAATTTAGTGTAAAACACAATAAACTTCAATATTCTGATACAAATAACAAAGATACTATGTATAAACATCAGAAAAATTGCTTTCGAAACGCTAGAATAACATTTTAAAAGCATATCAAATACCTTTAAAAAATAAAATAAAAAAGCGATGTTTGCCACCAGTCTAGTTTACATAGCGCTGTGTATCCGACGGCTTCGTACAAAATTGAATTATTTGTTCTGTTACTCGTGAAACTTGTGCGGGGTGGCGGACGGCACTTAGCAAACACACCTAATGGTATCTCGATAGTTTAATAAAGGTAACTTATATTTGAACAGTCTCGCTACAGAGTTAATAGCTTTATTATTGTAAAAACTTAGATAAATACGCCAGTTAAATTGAAACCTTTCTTCCAAAAATATAACTGAACGTATAGCGATGTCCTCGTGGCGTCCATTGTTATTGCTATTTGGCTCGGACCAATCACTTGCCACTGTTTTGGCGGGAACCAATAGCATGGCGGCACGGCATGATGACAACCAGCTTAATACATTCATAATAGTATTTTAGTCAAGTTTTATACTCTGTTGTACGTATACAGATTAATAACATTTTAACCCTCACAAACAACTTGTAAAATATGTATCTTATTTAATAAATACATAATAATGTATATATATACGAGAATAGCTTCTTAGAATCGCTGCGATAATATGTTGGTGAAACTTTATTTTCTTGAACTCCCTAACTATGTCTTGGAAATAAGCGTCATATTATCTGTTTATTCCATCATCATTCAAATAAAAAATGTCCGACCGCTGGGCAAATAACGCCTCCTTTATTTCTATAAAGTTTACTCCCTTGTTCTTCACTAAGAGCCGATTGGGAATACTTTTTTTATACAATACAAGTTAGCCCTTGACGGCAATATCACCTGATGGTAAGTGATGATGTAGTCAAAGATGGTAGCGGGCTAACCAATTAGGGGTATGGTAAACCCACACTTCTAAATGGTTTTTACGCGACATCGTTCCGGAACGCTAAATCGCACAGCGACACGTCTTTGTCGAAGGGTGGTAACTGGCCACGGCCGAGGCCTCCCACCAGACCAGACTCGAGCCGGAAATCGAACCCAGGACCTCCATCTTTATAATGCGACAGCGCACTGCGCCACGGAGGGCTAAGCTGCCTTGATACGCTACGAATAACGTACCGAATGCATATCCCACTGCTGAGCATAAGATTCCTGTCCCTTAGAGAAAACATTTCCAGCACCAGTCTCAGTAATAAGTTTTGATTTGAAATACTAAGATATGTGTAAAAAAGTTTCAAAGCAATTTGATGAAAAAAAACCTGCAAACATTAAGAAACTTTTTGGTATATAGGTAACACAAGTAATGTGGGTACCAACTAGTAATGAAAACTAGCATGGTTTACGGGTTTCATTTTCTCGAACAAAAGAACATAACTCTCGAAAACAGGGTTCCCTTAATAAGAGTTAGCGATATTCGCATACGTCTAGGTATTTCGAGTAACGACGTACTTGAATGTCATAGAATATATTAATAGGTAAAAAAAACTAAACCACTAGAAAGTAGAAAGTAAACTTATCTACAGTTATCCATATAAATATTGCTAATCTTGAAGATTCTGATCAGTATAATAGGACCAACTATTTAAACTCTTGTGCAAACTTTCAAATTAATCCGAAGTTCTTGAGGAGGTGAAAATCAAGTTCAAATTACGCTATATACAAACATAAGTACAAAGCTAACAAAAGCGTGTTAAACAATGGACCTTATGAAATCAATTTTTAGTTGATAATTGATTGAAAGTAAGTTTCCTTAGAGGCGCTGCCTAAAACAAGTCTAATTTAAGAGTAGATATTTTACCAGAGCTATGATAGCCTAGTTCTTAGGACGTCCGCCTCCTAATCAGAGGTCGGGGGTTCGAACCCGGGCACGCACCTCTAACTTTTCGGAGTTATGTGCGTTTTTAAGCAATTAAAATATCACTTGCTTCAACGGTGAAGGAAAACTTCGTGAGGAAACCTGCTGGCCTGAGAGTTCTCCATAATGTTGTCAAAGGCGTGTGAAGTCTGCCAATCCGCACATGGCCAGCGTGGTGGACTATGGCAAAAGCCTTCTCATATTGAGAGGAGACCCGTGTTCTGTAGTGAGCCGGTAATGGGTTGATTATGATGATGATGATTTTACCAGCGTGATCTCATTGTTTCTTTGAAACTCGAAAACTATCAACCCTTGCGACGCCTGGCTACTGGTACTAAGGGTACAATTGTATATTACGACTTACTTTCTTTATCGACTGATTCACGGGTGATTCACGCGGTCGAGGTCACATCGCCTTGACTCACCAGCAAAAATAAAAACGTACAATTTGTATGTAATCTTAACCAGTTATTATGAATACGAAAACTATAGTTTCGGCTGTCTATCAAAACTGTTTTGATACATTATGATGCTATAATCATTAGCTACAGACTTGATTAGTAATTACACGTACGAAAAGTGTTCGTGTTTATTTTTAAGGTGAAAAAAATATTTGTGTTAACACGTAACAATAAAAAGCTTGCCTATATTAAAAGTATATGTGTATGGTATTCAATAAATTTTTATTCTCATTAATATGAATACTGTAAGCAAAACTGTAAGGAGCTGTTCCAGAATGTCTTCATGTTAGAAACTTCATATTTCACAACACAAATATAATAACTTGTAAATTACGGTCAAGTTAATTGCGACTTGTACATCGCGTCCTAGTTTTTTTTAAACATGTTTTACTGTCTGAATACTAATGAAAAAATATCTAGAAAAGATTCAAATTGTACTAAGCTAGCATAAAATATAAAGGTTTCAGGGGGCGTCAGCCCTACGTTATCTGTTTTCAAGGCGAAGTAATCGAGAGGATGCTCGGAATAACTTCAACAATGCGTCTGAAATCTTGTCTAACTGCTTGACATACCGAATGTTCGATTCTCGACTTGACTGCCTCCGCACGTCTGCGGTCCCAGTACCTACTGCGTTCTCAACCAAAGATAAAATACTTAAGGGATGGAGATAAAACATTCCGAAGATAGAAAATTGTTTGAGAAGTCTTTGTTTGTTGTACTGAGCATTTATGATTACTTTTCAATAGTTAAGCTTTGCTTAACTTGCAAATCAATTTGTTACCTACCTGAGAATTTCTGCTTTTGGCGTTACGATTTGAAGCAATTTATGGTTTATTGCTCCCGAGGGCAGTAATTCTTTACCTTTTTTCTTTTAAGAGTTAATAATAAACCGAGAACGTAATATTACCTAAAGTATGAATTCATAGCGACATAAATACATAGCGATAACCAGCCCACATTAGATCAGCGTGGTGGGTCTATCCTATTTTCTTTGAGAGAGTCGGCCTGACTCTGCAGTGGGACGTTTCTCTGTAAAATGGTAACTAGCCCCGGCCGAAGACCAGACTTGAGCCGGGATTCAAATCAAGACATCAAGACGCCCAACTTTAAAATGCGATTCACGCACACGTCCTGCGTCGTAAAACACACTTAACTTAATATATTTTTTCATCAAACATTTTACATAAAACTTAAAATAAAACTTAGATTAACCTAAAACTAAAAATCTTAAAAAATAAATAAATATATAACATCATAACTAAAATATATTATTAAAAGGAGTCCCTTTAGGCAAGGTTCCGAAGATACTGGCAGCGTCCCCCTTTGAATTGCTAGACTAATTTTTTGTCCGAGGTAGCTGGCAGCTCTTCGGTCCCCTGTGATGTCGACTAACCTTTTTTTTTTCGTTAAAAAGCCTTAGTGCACTAGGACCCCACGGACCAAGGGTCTCGACACCGAATGGGACAAAATCATATACTTAATATATTATATTTTCTTTCTTCATTAGAGCCAACCATTTAAGTGGTGGATCAAAACTCAATCCGTCATGTATGTATGTATGGAACATATGGTATATGTTCAGCATAAGATGGACAGGTTGATGATGATCAGTATTGAGTCTACACTATGCCCTTATTATAAAGTTTTCACCCTTTTCGTAGATAGGAGTATCTTCATTATGTCACTTATGCTGTGCTAAATTATTAGTATTCTGTAGTTTTTTAAATGAAATTAGGCGAGGTAGTTTTCACATTTATTTATCCCTTACAAGCTATTGTTACAAGGGTTATTAAGTCATAAGCTCTTCTTCGAATCGACTAAGACACGTAGGTAGGTAACTTGTACAACAAATTACTACAAAAAGGAACGTTTGTGGAAAAACACATAGCAGTTTCTTTCACAAGCAAGTTAGTCTCGGAACTGAACAAGTTGTTTCGTATAATTCCAACCGTAAGTAGCTGGGGAGAAAAATGAGCGTACTGAAATATAACCCTGCTGGTACGTCGGGTCGTATCATATTTCTGCTTCTTTTATTTTATATTACACTGTATTTGGACTAAAATATAGTATATTTTATTTCTTGGGATATTATATTTAACCTTTTGAGTTTGTAGCGTGTTTCATTTTCAATATCACACTTCTGAACATGTGGTATAGTGTTTAGGAAGTTCGACTGTGGTATATAAGGCTCTAGGTTCGGGGTTTTCGGCAAAAAAAATTCAGCACAGGGTTTGAATATTGTTGCCGCCCACCCCGTGTCTAAGAGAGCACGTTAAGCTATCAGTCCCCGTTTTTATCAGTAAATAACCGTTGAAGCTGACTTACCCGGTTGTGAACTGTGTGTTGCTCTAAAATCTTCTCTCTTTATGTAGCCTGATATACAATATATCATCCTTTACATGAACATGGGATACTTTTGTATCCTGGAATAGTACCAGGCCAATGTTTCCACGGGATTTAAAAGAAGCCTTTATTGCCTTCACGGATTCACAACTAAACCGTTGTTATATATATATTTTTTATTTCACTACAAATTAGACGGAAATCTGGATATAACCAATGATGCAGTTTAAGATATTAGCGGGTTACCCTGCTAGTGTGTTAAACCTATATTCTTAATGTATTTTTTATAAGCGACATCGTGCCGGAACGCTAAGTCGTCACGTCTTTTTCAGTACTGTGGTAAAAAAACTCGAGCTGGGAACCGAACGCAGGACCTCTAACTTAAAAATCTGATAGTGCATGCGCTTAGGACGGAGGTCATCAAAGATCAGGGATAGTTTCTATAATGAAGGTTTATTTCTATCCGTACATAGAATATTTTCACAGAAATAGAAAATTAAAAAACAACCGAAATAATCGCGAGCGAAGTTGCGGGCAACAGACATGATATGAGTTTTTTGTTTCATAATTTTAAGATCAAACTTTACCTGTTAACTTAATTGGCTGAAATATTTAGGTAAACTCTATTTAAAGACTCGTGTCCATATATCGACTACATAAATATCTAGTAAAATATAACCATAATGCCAGTAAATCTTTATGGTAAGTTATTTATAAGTTAGTAAGTACCTATTAGTCAAAATGCTTAATATTCACATTTTACGGTATTAATTAGCGACATAACAAATTTAATAATGTTCGGACTCCACGCTAGACCAACTTTATTACCTCTTTAGAACCATAATTCAATATTAAAGCTAAAGAACTACACAAGAGCCGGTACACCGGACGGTTATGTTAGATTGCAGCACTAGTAGGGTGACCATAATTAAGCACCCTAAACTTTTTTTTTTACATTACAAGTTAGCCCTTGAAGGCTATCTCACCTGGAGGTAAGTGATGATGCTGTCTAGGATGGTAGCGGGCTAACCTGCTAGGAGTATTGTAAACCCATGCTCCTAATTAGTTTCTACGTGATATCGTGCCGGAACGCTAAATCGCTTGGCGACACGTCTTTGGCGGTAGGATGATAACTAGCCACGTCCGAAGCCTCCCACCAGATGAACCTGAACCTGTAACCTGAGCCAGAATTGCACAGAGGCCTTTTACACAGTCTTGTACTACACATCCAGGAAAAAAGTTTTTCATGTTGCTTGTAAACATAAAGTAAGCATGTGGGTTTTATCAGGCGTAGGTAGGATATAGATATATAAATAATATGTCTGTTAATTAATATGTCAGTTATATCTGATAAATTATTTTTTAAATAAACCAAATGACATTAAAAGTACTTCTTAGAATCTCAGTGTATAGAAAGTGCAACCATTAGTTTTAATATGATGGAACCACTCGAAGATAACGCAGAAGGAAGTAGCTAGTAAAATCCCAAATTGTATCTATCGCCAAAACTGCAAAATTAACATCCTATTAATTATGACTTTTTTTTATCGTGGGTAAATCCTCATGGATACCTCAGTGCCGCGGATGTTATGTCAGACTCATACTGACTAAAACCCCTACGTGTTTCTACTCACCGCTGCATGGTGGAGCCACAACAAAAAACTTTTATAAATAGTTTTTAAAAGACTCAGCCACCCATAGTTTAATGGAGAAATAAAGATTATAACCCATCATCGACCTTCCATCAATCCGATCAATCTCTATTTTTTAGAGCATCCATTATGCATTAATAGTCATATTAAATTCTTTATATTTTTGATTTACATCTAGTGATTTCAACGCACATATATGATCTTGCTAATACATAGCACAAAGTGATAAGCACCAAGCATTTGATATTATAAGTATACCGAAGAAGATGATTAAGGTTAGAATATATGCATATATCTCGTCTGACTTGATTATAGACTGCAAACACGTGTAAAATCATTATTATTACACTTTATTTATACATAACAAGTTAGGAAAGAGTACAAGAAAACAGAAACACGAGGAAAGAAGAAGAATACAAGAAGGTGGCCATATCGCTTGCTAGCAATCTCTGCCAAGCAACCTTAGTATTAGGAATCATGGTGACCCTATGCGCGGGTAGATCGTAAAAATAATTTAATGCTCCGACGCCGACGTCATTAGCGTCTCGCGCCATCTGCCGGCGTCGCGCGTTGTACGCTAAGTTCCTTTTATATTAATGTTTTGACATATAAATTATATATCTTTACGAAACTAAAACATTTGCAAAACAGAAAAGATTTCGTTTGCTTCACACGTGATAGAAGTAAAACGTTAAAAAATAATGATAATCGTAAAGTTAGAACACCAGTTGGATACTCGTCGTAAATGTTGTATAGAAAAATATTTTTTTATACACTACACGTTAGCCCTTGACGACTATCTCACCTGGTGATGATGCAGTCTAAGATGGTAGCGGGCTAACCTATTAGGGGTTAGGTGAACCCACACTCCTAAATGGTTTCTACGCGACATCGTGCCGGAACGCTATATCGCTTGGTAACACGGCTTTATTCGTACGGTGGTACACGGTCAAAGCGTCTCACTAGACCATACCCAGAATCGGGAATCGAACCTAGGACCTCTGACTATTGTCGCTTAGTATCAATCAATCAATCATAATCTTTATACAAATAATCCTTTAAAAGTCACTTATGACGCGTCAATAATTTACATAGTAGTGAGTTGATAGTAAAAAATACATTCGTAAACTTAAAACTAAAGCTATGAAGGTTCCAAACGCACCCCCCTGGTCTAAAAAGAAGCCCACATCAAACTTAGCCAGGTAAATTTTCTTTCGTTATTACTATCTACACGCCACTTGAAATTATTTTAGAGCTATCTTATTAGAGCAATATTACATACGCAAGCTTGTTTATCATTTACATAATCCCTTACACTATAATAGAACTTTTCTACAAACTTAAATCTAATGGAATCGGAGTTGTATGAACCAATTGGGCTTGAGATTTCTCAATGATCTTGTGGATTAAACCGCACTTTTGTCTCATTGTTGAGGAATAGAGCAAATTGAGCTTAACGATTATTGTGTATCGTGGAATTTCGCCGAGTAACGTCGGCTCCATCCAATACGTGTGCCATATATTGCAGTTGCGAGTGAGTTATGATTTGGCTGCCATGGCAAATAGCTTAGTGCGATTCGTACGGCACTAAATCAATCTATCATCGAGAAAATACTACGGCTGTAGCTTTACCACAGTTGTACAGTTTTGTACTGTAGCTCTATCTGAACTGTGTTTTGAATTACAATAGAATTGAAATGTTATAAAATTATATACATTATTACACGTGATAGCGTAGTGGTGAGGGCGTCAGCCTCCTAATCAGAGGTCAGCGGTTCGAATCCGGGCACCTCTAACTTTTCGGAGTTATGTGCGTTTTTAGGCAATTAAAATATCACTTGCTTCAACGGTGAAGGAAAACATCGTGAGGAAACCTGCACGCCTGAGAGTTCTCCATAATGTTCTCAAAGTCGTGTGAAGTCTGCCAATCCGCACATGGCCAGCGTGGTGGACTATGGCCAAATCCTTCTCATTTTGAGAGGAGACCCGTGTTCTGTAGTGAGCCGGTAATGGGTTGATCATGATGATAATGATTCATAGTAATATTTTCAAATTAATGTTTCATTGTTTTTATGTATATTTTACATATATTTTATGGACCATAAAACGTTTATATGCGCATTTTTTTAATTTAAATGTACGCGAGAATCCTCATAAAAATATTAGTTATTTTTATAAGGATTCTTTAGCTTTTTGTACTTTAGAACTGTGTTTTGAATTACAATAGATCTGAAATGTTATAAAATGATATAATACATTCATTCATAGTAATATTTTAAAATTAATGTTTCATTGTTTTTATGTATATTTTACATATATTTTATGGACCATAAAACGTTTTATGCGCATTTTTTTTTATAAAAATGTACGCGAGAATCCTAATAAAAATAACTAATGCATAATTAAGAG
Source organism: Lasiommata megera (assembly GCA_928268935.1). NCBI lineage: Eukaryota > Metazoa > Arthropoda > Insecta > Lepidoptera > Nymphalidae > Lasiommata > Lasiommata megera. The sequence continues at coordinate 12,375,901 of OV743315.1, read as the reverse complement.
GTATTTTTTAATTACCTCTTAATGCTGATATTGGCTTACGCTGCCATATGAATTGCTAATGCTAGGTTTAAGTGTCACTATAAGGGTGACCCAAGATATATTCTAACCACATTTTCTGAAGATATATACCTCTTTTTGATACCAGAGCGCATTTGGTACCCACGTAGGATTTTCTGTTTCGGGGTCGCTAATCCAAAACGTTGGTTTCCCAATGTTATAATTCTTAAAAAATACATAAAGGCTAACTCAAGGGCTAACTTGTTCGTTTTATCCCTTGACGGCAATCTCACCTGATAGTAAGTGATGATACAGTCTAGGATGGCGGCGGGCGAACCTCTTAGGGGTATGGCTAGCCCATACACCTAATTGGATTCTACGCGACATCGCGGCGGGACGCTAAATCGTTTGGCGACACGTCTTTGTCAGTAGGGTGGTAATTAGCCACGGCCGAAGCCTCCCACCAGACCAACTCAGGACCTCCAACTTTATGATACGACAGCGCAAGAACTGCGCCATGGAGGTCGTCAACCTGGTGGTAACAAACATATATGTAATCATAACAGAACTTGAGCCTAGCTCGATTAAATTTATCACAGGTATATAAGCTTATATCTTTTAAATGGACATATGACTCCATAGAAAACCGTTCCCGCGAGATTTAAAATATGACCGATGTCGAAAGGAACGACTATACTCGCATATGTATATGTATAATTTGACATCATCAATCCAATTTGACATAATATGTAAAGCGTAATCTTTAAATGTATATAATGGATACTCCCAAAAAATTCTCTTAAACCTTTTCCGTGTGATCACGAAAATAACCTATCATGGATTAATAGTTAGCCAGATGTCTTAGAAAAAAGAAAGCTTGAATGCCGGAATCCGGACGTAGCATAATCTATAGCTGAGGAAAACACGTTTCCAGCGGGAATTTATTTTATTAACTGCACGGAATTAGTCTACGGATAAGTTTTGAATTTGAAACGTTCATTTTGTGGAGATATTAGTGCAGCTAAGGGTCTCTAACTACTCCATGTCGTAGAATATTTATAAGCCATGGATTATTTACCCGATCCATTACTTTAAGTTAATGAATACGGCACCGAGACAGTAAACTTAACTATTCACTTGCTATTGCTAAATTCAGTTTAGTGCACGTGTTGAGCAATAGTGATACAATTTATTAGGCTAACCGCTCAACCATTTCAATATTTCGGTACCAAGTAACTACTTACTTACTCATAAAATTAGTGTGGTAAGCAACGGCGTAATAAACAAATTATATGAATAACTTACATTCAAAATAATTGTTAATGTAGAAAGGAATGCTCAGTTTGTTTATATGTCGTCGATAAACTCGAAAACCACTGAGCACAATATTCACAATTTTCATAATTATTTCACCATTATAAAATTATTTAATGCAAAAGTAACATATATTCTTGTAATGCAAATGATATTTGTTAACCAACAAAGTATAAATTACGCTACCTAGGTTTACTTATACCTTACTATTTAGTAAATAATAATAATGGTAATAAATACAAAAAAAATTGTCGTACAGTAATCTGTTCCTTCCGATGCATAAACTGAAACAATGTAATAACTGAAAAAATGAATAGAAGCAGGTGTTACTTTGCGGAAGTCTATGATAAACAATAAACAGCAAGTATAATTTGCTATATTCCGCCGACAATATTGTCGTGTTGTCGGCGGAATATAGCAAATTATACTTGCTGTTTATTGTTCTGAAACAATGTGATTATATCATGATAAAATATAGCGACGTCATCGTATAAATGACGAATTTTTCAATGACAGAGGTTGCTTTAAAATCCTTTAATCTCCCATAAGATTAATTAATCTTAATTTGTAAGATATTAATGTTTGAAATGTAAATCTGTTGAGTTTTTTTTTGGCTTCTTCTTGGTAGAATTCCTTCCGAACCGTTGGTACAGTCACTTTAAAGAGAAATAGTTTTTAAAAGTACATGACTACTTAGTAAGTAGAGTAAAGTAAGCCCAAAACTTAAAAAGCGTAAAACTTAAAAATATAAATATATGTGAATGAGAATTTTATTTTTGAAATAAAACATTAGTACCTCGATTAAAATGGTTATTTTACGAAACCAATAAGGTAGGCAGATCAAAATGAAATAATAATAGGCATGATTTAAAACATATTTTATTCCGGATTACATTTAGTAATATTCAGTGTACTCGTAATTCCAATTTGGCGAACTGTCCGCAACCGACAGCAATATTTACTGCGTCCGATAATATCTTCCAATTAAAACGTATCGACACGAAATGGATACGTACTGGTGTACCCATTACCGTAGGAGCTGTCGCCATTACATTCAAAAATGATAACGTGCAGCTATTGTGGAAATTTGCATGCTTTTCAACCGACTGCCAAACTGTACACTTTGTTTTTTTTTTTAATTCGTCGCCTTCAATACAGGCAATGATCGGCGACCATACTGCCTATTAAGTGGTATACATATTTTCTTTAGTTTACTTTCAATAGTGCTTTCCTGAATTCGTTCTTCGTATGTTTTTGGTGATTCTCTCTCATAGTAGATAGTGCTTAGAGCCTTGACCCACGGCGCTGTTTACTTTTCGATTGACGGGCTTTAACACCTGGTTTTACCCGTCATTGATACTTACCAATTATCACTGACGGGCCAGGTGTTAAAGCCTTATTATTCTGACGACTACTTTTACACTTCCTCGAAGTATTAAAATAAATTAAAAGAAGTATTAAAATATTAAAATAAAGCTATGAAATAGCTGTTTCCTAATTCAAAGCTTTATTTTAATTTGTTTAAAGTTCAGAGTTCATGACACTGGCCCGGAAAGAAGAAAATGCTAAAAGAAAATAATGTATTATGTATCAGATAAAATAACTATCACAAACTACGTTCTGATCCAGGTGTTAGGGAGTTAGCGATAACTATCCGTACTCTCGAGGGATCGCTCTGATAAAGTGGCGGCAATAAGGCTTTGCAGTAATTCCGTGTAATGGTCATCTTAGATGTATTAATGTCAGCTCCGTGACTTTAACAAAGTTGAACAGTTTCTTGCTAATATTATACAAACGATAGTGTTTTTTGATTGGCTTTTTGTATTTCTTATACGCAGGATTGATTGTCTTCAAGATTATTATTTATTTTACGTCCAGTAAGCGACATGGTTCTCTTAAATTAACCTAAAGAGCCATTCTATACAATAAAAACTTTATTCCTAATTCCTAAAATTATCTTTATTTGAAATTGTGCATAATAAATTACGAAATTTCAACATTCCTAATGAATTGAAATTTTTTCCGGTCAGTATATTCGTAGAAGATATGCTTCGTAGAAGATATATCGTAAAAAAGACAAATAAAAATTGGAGTTTAGGGACCTATCTCGTAACAGAATAATCGAATATAGTACTTGAATTATATACTATACATATACAAAATCACTACCTAGCTTACACTTTTCCGACAATGTTACGTTAATGTAATAACTAATATTAGTTAAATTACTTACCAATAAATTTTATTACATCTATAATCTACCATATTTTGATTATGACATACGTTGCGGGAAAGTCTAGACGCTGGAAAATGTCGTTGTATTAAGAAAATTTATTAGTCGCTAATACATTCCCACTTTAGACCCACCGCACATAGCTAGACATCGTGAAATACCAGGTAAGATTTCAGAGGATTGACTAAATCTAACATATATTAACAAGAAAATCCCAATGGGTCGACAATAAGAACGATTAAAAGAGTACAAAAAAACATAACATACGATTTCCAACTAATAATTCTTGTACTACACCGCGATATACTATGGCGTGTCAAGTCACCATCACCAGTCTTATTGTAGAAATACAGCATCTCGATGTCCCAAAAAATAAAAGATTTAAAAAAAAAGCAACTCGATGTCCTTAACAATACTCTGACGTAATTTTCAGAATATTAAACATCACTTATTGGTACTAATATTTATTACTATAAACCAATTAACATATTTATTATTATGTTTAGAATCAATAAATTAATACTCTTTTGTTGAAAATAACACCCAAATACAGAAAACTGAAATCGACTTCTACTAAAATGCAATTCATCGTTTGTATGTACATAGCGAACATAGCGAACTTCTCCAGAAAACTAAATGATATTACGATTTAGGTAGCATATGGCCAGTAATATCGTATATACTACACGTTTTATATATATATCGTACAAGAGCCCTACACTCTCAGTTACCATATCAGGCTCTTTGCCCGAAAAATCACGTTTTAATTTCATTACGATAAAGGGAAAACTGTAAAATATTTAACGGAGTGGTATGTTACTCTATTATTTACAGTAAGTGCAAAACAAAGATATTTATAACATGAATATGCAATACGCCGTTTATCAAATACCAACTGCTAGCAAAGAATCAACACTATTAAGGTTAAGACCATATAAATGTTCTAAATGACGTACTGTCGATCCTCTTGTGTTCCAACCAATGGTGTGCGCTAGGCCTTGTCCCAGAGAAAACAAAACCTTCCTGTCGTAATACGATAGAATTGCGACGTTGAAACGATGAAAAAATCCCAGATTAGCCGGGAAACTCCGGCCATTATCTGAAGAGGGGGTAATTGAAAAAAAAGCCTACCTGCTCTCATTTTACTAACAATGTTGTAATAAAAGAAGTTTATTCGAACAATAACCAATTTGAAAGGTAAAATATCCCCCCAGCCATAGCCCATTGACATAAATAAATCATTACTTTTTCCATGCTGAGGAGATTTAACGTTACCGAATTTCCATTGTAACGTTCCACAAAAGAAAAATGAGCTCGTGTTTACGGTGCTTTGTTAAAAATTAATTTGATACTTTTATCTTGAATTTCACGGGAACATTCTTGAAAAAGTTGATAAAAGTGTCTTTATTAATAAGCGAGGATAATGTACTTTCAGATATTTATATGAAGTTATTTTTATAAACTTCAATTTTACTGATCTTTTTTTTAAAGATTAAGGAACCTTTTTTTTTTTGTAAAAGATCAGCGTATGGTGGCATGGCATACGAATCACATCAGATGATAATAGACGATGATCTACTATCTAGGGTTTGAAAGAAAAAAAGTGGCTGGGACGTAGATTTGGTACCTACTAGTATATATTAGTATCTAGTAGTAGGTAGTTTTTTAATAATCTTCAAATTAATATATTCTTCTTCTTGCTTCACATTCGTACACTCTTAGCTAAGTGCTAATGGGTACTGTGGTGAAGCAACTAGTCGTTATTAGTCCCAGAACTCACCACGAATCTGCTCCATTTTTGAGGTTCGCTGAAACATTTTTAGTACTTAACGAAGAAGGACACGTTCTTTAAAATAACATAAATCAACACAACGTGTGCACTTACGTGATTCCAAGACAATAGATTGTTATCGCACAAATTATGAAAGTGATTAAGTACGCTTTCATTTTAAAAGTTACGGCAGCTTACTTTGTTATAACCCTATGAGTTCAATCTATTAGATAAGCCGAGCCTTTCGAGTTGCTATCTGTTGGGTAATTACGTGAAACGATAACACGTGCCTCGCGATCACGAATCGCAGATACTGTGTCGGTGTGGGTAAGTGATGTGGTTTTGAACATACAACGCTTTTAAACATACAACATACCTTCTTTGCGATTCAAGAGTATTTATTTTGATTGTGGACTGGAATATCTCCAGACTCCTTAAAGATTCGTTTTTTTTGTATACACTACAAGTTAGCACTTGACGGTAATCTCACCATGGTAACGCGCATACCTTTAAGGGTATGGTAAGCTCGTGCCAGAACGCCAAACCTCTTGGCGTTGGATTATATTATCTCCCTAGAATAGACCTATGTCTGTTGGTTTCCTGGCAAATATAATCAATTGTCTAACTTAAAATGTGTTTTGCGCGATTGCAATTTAAAAATATTTTGAAAACAGTAAAGTAAATCCGGACAAAGTATTAAGAGATAGGGCTGAATCAAACACTTTAAGAAAAAGTTTATACCCGCTTTAAAATATAAAATAATAATTCCATTATTATATAATAATTATTTGGAACAAAATACATTGAAATACAGTATATAAAAGATTAACCTTCAAGAATCGATGCATTAGTAAATTATTAGATTACAATAGGCAATAGAAATAGAATCGCACTATCGTAAATAATAACATTAGTTAGAAAAAGATAATGTATTAATAAATAATATATCAACATGACACCATCTTCAAACTATTTCGAATGCCTATAAAAGAATAGACCACCATGAAAACGGTATACGGGATATAAATGTATCGATAATTTATGGTATATAATTTATAAATCTGTTTTATTTTTATTATTAATTTATTTTTTAATAGGTACATTTGGGTCTGCACAGAGATTTCGTTGGGCAATCTTAAAATATGATAACTCAGTCACTCTGAAGGCGATTGAAAGAGCTTCGCTTGGAGCATCCTCTATAGTGTCATATCAGAGAAGAGGAGCAGAATCTATATAGCAATACCGAGAAAGCGCGGTACATTTCCGAAGTTTTCACAGTGGAAACTTATCTCCGAGAACCAATGGATACTGAAGGACCAAGTTGTTTGAAGACAGAGCCCTCATCTGATAATGCTCCGTTGGACCAGGCGTGAAAATAGTCGAAGAGAAATCACTTAATGATGATCTTCCAATTACATTAAACATAAATAATTAATACTCTTTATTTGACGCATGTTATGCCCATGTCCAACGAACTATGGGCAAAGGCCGCTACACATTGGGTGCCACAAAAAACAAAAAGACGTCGAGGCAGACTGAGACGTCGTAGACAGAGACAAATGGAAGGAAGAAAAGGAGGCCTCTGCCCATCATTGGGACAGTACGAGCTAATAATAATAATAATTAATTTGATGCACACAAAGAAAAATAACAAAAAAAAAAAAAACCATAGATGAAGTTACGCAGAAGGTACAAATTGCGGCCCAATCGCTAAATAGATATCTCTTTCAGGAAATCTAAGGCGTAAAAAAAGGTATACCCACTGATAAGAACAGCGAATTTATTTTATAAGAAAGTTTTATTGGCCAAAAATATACTTATCGCACTGTAACATTAGGGTCAATTACGAAAGGAAGGTAGTACATTACATTTATCATCGCATTGAATCTAAAACTTCGAAAAGTCCACCTGCGTACCAGAAACAATGTCATCAAGTTGTACACGTAATATTTACCACTGGAATTTGCGCGTGACTTCGCTGCTTAATAAATATTTATTCACGTGTAGAAATGAGATATTCATATAAATATTCCAAACACCTTTTATCGTCATTAGAGGTATTTTAGTTAAATAAACATACGTACGAAATGCCGGTCGAAATTGATTCAGCCATCGTTGACATCCTCCGTGGCGCTGTAGCATTATAAAGTCTGAGGTCCTGAGTTCGATTCCCGGCTCGAGGCTTCGGCCGTTACCACCCTACTGAAAAAGACATGTCGCCAAGCGAATTAGCAATCCGGCACCTTGTCGCGTAGAAACCAATTAGGAGCGTGGGTTTACCATAATCTTAACAGGTTAGCCCGCTACCGTCCTAGACAGCATCATCACTTACCACCGGGTAGAGAGTCGTCAAGGGCTAACTTGTAATATATAAAATAAAAAAAAACAAGACAGACTCGTAGACAAACATGTAGAAAGATGGACAGATTGATTTATTTATTTATTTTGTTAGAACCACCAACAGAATTATACATATTATTTTTCTACATAATTTAAGCCTTAGGTGCTAGATCAACATAACTCCACTAGGATGCTACAGCATGCAGATTTAGACTGATCATGGGAAGGAACTTAATTAAAAGTATACAAAATTAACAAATTAATTATAAGGAACATAGAGGCAAGAAAAATAAATAATAATAATTAAAAGATTAAAATCAATATTAAAATAAAATTAAAATCAAAATTAAAATTAAAAAAAGACTAATAAAAACACCCAACATTAGATGAACAAAGGATTTAAAAAAAAAGCTTCCGTTCAAATTATGGTAAGAGTCAAATTATTCAAATTTTAATCAAATGTCAAATCCCTTCAAATTATTGTTAAAAATCAACTCAATAAAAACCTAAATAGTAATAATGGATAAACAGACGGATAAAAGTTTGAAGCGTGTTTTCGGGCATGGACAGACATTTGAATTTTATTTCTTTCTATAGATGCATATTTCCGAGCACCGGGCTCGGTATCTGATGGGCTAGAATCTCCGGCGATATTTTCCACATTATTCACTGAACCCTTTCACCGTGGGCCAGGTGAAACTGGCAGCTGTCCGGAAACGGGATGCCTTTACTAATTATCTTTATTTTTACTAGCTTTCAGCTTCCAACCGCAGACTAAGCAAAAATAAAAATGGGATCGAGGGTTGATAAATATCCAGTACAAGATTTTGGGAATATAGCAACAGATTTCAATCGAATTTGTGTTCACACATATTTTTTATTAATCGATTTCAATGTGTATTGTAAAAGTTGATAATTGATAGGTATCTGCATGGTATTCTCATACAAATTTGTTGAAGAAGTGGTGTTTCTTATTTTAAGTTTACGAATGTAGTTAACGCCATCAAATCACTATAAATTGTTGATATAAATTATAGTCCTTTAAAAGGCAATTTTGAAGCGTCACATGACGAGTTCGAATAAAGATTATTTGAATTTGAATTCAATTTTACTCATTTGTGGAATGTGTAAACTAGAAAGTAAAACATGATGGAAAAGTTTGATTTCACATTGGACAACATTAAATAACTAGTAATTAGAGCAATAGTTATATGATCTTCATTATGGGTCCGCAATGAGATTTTTGGTATAGTAGCTGGTAGATGGTTTTTGAATTTTGGTTGAAAATAATTATTATATATATTATTATATTTCAATAAATTTTCTCTTGTGTAGTCTAGTTACCCAACCAATGAAACTTCACTACCAATTCCTACCTGAAAATAAGCAGTACCCCCCGAAAATAAGCAACCAACTTCTTTTGCATCGTTCTAAGTAAATCAAGACTGTACTTGTTAAATAAATTAAAATAAAATTTAAGATCACTTGGTATTCCCATATTGTCGCACCGTGGTTTTAGCCTGGAATAAAGACCTAAGTTTCAACTGTTGCACTTTCAAAAAGACATCTAGAAGGAATTGGCTCCTCTTAAGCGAGTATTGCTCTGTCTATCTTTTTATTATTCTCTACTTACTCCCCATGGCGACCGCTTTGTCTCCTGTGATACAATGAAAGTTGGCTATAAAAAGTACAGCCTGCAACTTTTCTATGGCAAAAAAATATTCATATAACTACTAAAGGATCGTTGTTTATTTAAGACTCCTGCAAAATCAAATGACATTTTTCTCTAAAGCTTTACAACGAAAAATAATTAATATGCAAATCATCTTAGAAAAGTCTAAAAAAGTGTACTTAATATATCGAGATACCTATAAACTTGGACGGTAACGCTTTGAACTTTAGAAGTAAAAGTAAACTTGTAGTAAAGTTTAGTAGACTGCACAAAATAAGTAACTCATTCAAAGGAAATTGTATTTTATTGTATTATAACATGGAAATGGAAATTAGCTATTGATTTTGAAATTTTGTCTATCAATACGTTTAAAGTTTTTATAAAACGAAAGATATAATAGTAGAATATATTACGATATTAAGGATTATGTAAACGATAAAAAAGTTTGGGTGTGATTTGCTCTATCTCCATAGGTCGTATAATTTATTATTGATTATGTGAGATGGTGATAACAAAAAAAACAGTCTAAGTTTGTTGTTGGCTTCTTCTTAGACCTGGACGCGATTTGAACCCTCTTAGCTTTAGCTTTAAGATTAAGTTTAAGTTTTAAAAATTATATATATACTAACAATCATAGATGTCTAGATGAATTTTATTTGATTTGGTAGCAAGACGGATAAACGGACGGATAGATGGACAAAATGCAAGTATGCTCAAAAATACTAGCTTGTAGTTATTAACATTTTGTTTTTATACACTACAAGTTAGCCCTTGACGGCTATCTCACCTGGTGGTAAGTGATGATACAGTCTATGATGGTAGCGGGCTAACCTTTAGGGGGTATGGTAAGCCCATACTCCTGATTGGTTTCTATGCGACATCATGCCGGAACCAAAATCGCTTGGCGACACGTCCGCGTCGTCGTCGGTTGGGTGGTAACTACCGACCAGACTTGAGCCGGGAATCGAACCCAGGATCTCCAACTTTATAATTTGAAAGCGTGCACTGCGCACCTCTAACTATTCGGAGTTATGTGCGTTAAAAAAAAAAAAACGATTAAAATATCACTTGCTTCAACGGTGAAGGAAAACATCGTGAGGAAACCTGCACGCCTGAGAGTTCACCACAATGTTTTCAAAGGCGTGTGAAGTCTGCCAATCCTCACATGGCCAGCGTGGTGGACTACGGCCAAACCCTTCTCATATTGAGAGGAGACCCGTGCTCTGTAGTGAGCCGGTAATGGGTTGATCATGATGATGATGATGACTGCATGAAGGAGGTCGTCATCGAAATAAGTTAATTACATTGTTCCACTGAAGTAAGAAAGCGCTGAGTATTGTATCCCTTCGCATTACACAAACTTATTTACGTCGTAAAACACGGCGGCTGGCGCTCCGATAAAGCGTTATTTATACACTTTTAAATGCTCACGGCTCCCGTCGCGATAAGAAATTTACGTGAATTACGCAGCACTATCGCTTTACACTTGATAATGTGCACTAAAAGTTCACTAAACAATGGAACACAAAATATGAGGGCGTAATGTGTCTTTGTTATGCTAAATTACAAATGACAAATATTCAAGATTACTACAGTCCAAGAGCTTGTGGAAAATTTTGAGGAGGTGCTTGGTAAGCGGGAAATTTCTGTGTAACTTACTCTAGTACGGGAACAGGAGCGTCGAGTTTAAATATTGAGGATGCGATGAGTCTTAACATTTAAACGTCTAATAAAAGTTTGCATCTCCCGTAAAGTTAAGTATTATATATGATTATGCTAAATTATAAATGATAAAATACTGAAGATTACTAAAGTCTAAGAGCTCGTGGGAAACTTTCACCGGTAATAACATGAAGGATAAAAAACCTTGAAGAAGTCTTTATATTTTTGTATCTTATAAAAGCTCTCATCTCAGATATGAAATTTGCATGAATTACACAGCACTATCGCTTTACACTTCATAATGTGCTTCATAATAGTTAAATGTTTTTTAAAATTAACATGTTTGACAGGAGATTAAGGTGTAATGTGCCAGTTGCTATACTAAATAAACGATTATCGTTGTGTTCAGGTATTTACTTGAGTTACAAGTAACTGTCACAGACCATTTAGAAATATGCACTTACTTTCACTAGGCAACCGTAGATGTATCTAAAAGAATTGCCAAATCAATGCACTGCCAGCCCAGGTCTGCGGCATCGTGCATTGCGACCAACCACGAGAAACGCATGTTTGACTAAAAGGGCTATTAAAAAGCTTAGTGTATTTAATAGCATGATTTTATTCTTTTATCTTCTTATGTGAATTTTACCACATGCTCTCACGCTATAACGCTCAATAAATGACAAATGTTACAAGAGTTAGTATAAACTAAGGGTACTGTGCCACAGTAGTAGCACAAAGCCCACGGACGCACGAGGTACGTCAAAAATATACCTTATATTAAAAGTATAAACTTTGGCCCAAATCTATTTTTGTGAACGAATTCTTAATGGTGGTATATAAAACAAAATTGATTTTTGCCACCAGCTCTCAAGCTATAACGATCAATAAATGACAAATGTTACAAGAGTTAGTATAAACTAATGGTACTAAACCACAGTAGTAGCACAACGCCCACGGACGTACGAGGTACGTCAAAAATATATCATATTGAAAGTATAAACTTTGGCCCAAATCTATTTTTGTGAACGAATTCTTAATGGTGGTATATAAAACGAAATTGAATTTTACCACCAGCTCTCAGGCTATAACGATCAATAAATGACAAATGATACAAGAGTTAGTATAAACTAAAGCTACTGTACCACAGTAGTAGCACAACGCCTACAGACGCACGAGGTAAATCAAAATTATACCTTATATTGAAAGTATAAACTTTGGGCCAAATCTATTTTTGTGAAAGAATTCTTAATGGTGGTATATAAAACAAAATTTAAAAAGTAAACTGTACGTATACTTGCAAAGGAAACTAATTCATCTGCACCTGGATTTAATTTCTCTGTGCCTGCGTAAAGAATCAAAGTCCCCTATGCCCGTGAAGGTACCATTCCGCAGATACATTACTTTGAAAGTCATACTTTCGAAATACATTATGTTATATCTGAATAAACAAGAGCTGAATAATTTGTATGTGTTTGTTTGTGCTTATGAATAAGATTCTCGGAGGGGTTAGAAACTCCGACGAAAATTCACGTGAGACCAGCCGTGTATACTATGGATGAATTTCACTCATAGATTATTTCAGTTTAAGCATCCATCCTTAAGCTGCGTTAAATTTTACGTACTGCGTGCGATAATTACGTAACACGCCTCTTTGAGCAAGTCTTGTAATGTAATGATAGCTATGACGTATGATGCTAACTAGTACACCACTAAAAACGCAGGTTGGAGGCCGCGGAATTGCCGTTTGACTATGTAATTATATCGCAAGAGACTCGTTAAGTTTTCATAAGCATTTTACAAATCTTTTTAGCATATTTGCATTAAAAGTACATAATGTTAATCCAATTTAATCATCATCATCAACCCATTGCCCGCTCACTACAGAACACGGGTCTTGATGATGAGTTTGGTCATAGTCCACCACGCTGGCCATGTGCGGATTGGCAGATTTCACACGCCTTTGAGAACATTACGGAGAACTCTTAGGAATGCAGGTTTCCTCACGATGTTCTCCTTCACCGTTGAAGCAAGTGATATTTTTATTGCTTAAAAACGCACATAATTTGTAAAAGTTACAGGTGTTCGGAATCGAAACCCCGACCTCTGATTAGAAGGCGGACGTCCTAACCACTAGGCTATCATAGCTTTAATTTAATAAAATTGGTTAATCCTACCTTACGGTTTAATTCTGAAAAACCGCTTTTATTTTTAGTTTATTTTATTAATAATATTTACATATGGATATGGATGCGAATGTTGGTTAGCTATTTTTGACTCACCTAATTGGCTGTGTAAAAGTAAAGTACTCATAATTTACCTGATATTTAATGAAGATAATTAGATATTTTGCTTCCGCTTCCGCGGAGTAGCAAAAGGAAAAGAGGAAGGCCAAGAAGACGGTGGGCGGACTTGTTCCTTCGCGTCAGTGGCCCGCTATGGACCAGATAAGCTAAGGAAAGGAAGACTTGGAAAGAGCTGGGGGAGGCCTACGCCAGAGAGGCGACTTCTACCAAACACTTGTGACGATATGATAATACAAAAATTTGACTGAAAATTGTAAAAAAAAAAATAAACAAACATTGACATAACATTGACATTTATTATTTTTTATTAACTTGGTAGTAGAATAAATGGCTTTTTTTTTATTTTTTTTTTTTTATTTTCTTTTATTTATTTTTTTTTTTTTTTTAATTAGATATTAAGTCGTGAAGTAAACTCGAGCAAACCCGCGTGAATATCTAGTAATGATAGTATAAACAAACCGACCTTCATATTCATAATATTAATATGGAATTAAAGCGCCGCGACGTATTGTCTCAACATTTGTAAAGGTTGCTGTGGCTCTAAATTAAAATGTTACAACGGTTTGAATGTCGCGATTCATATCATACTTTTATTTATTGCTATAATAAACCGTTATACAAAGTTGCCATGTTTTGGCTTATATTTTACATTTGTTTTTTAAACTAAAACACATTGCTCAATTCATAAGTCAAGATATTTAATACAATACTAGTCGGTGCCCGCGACTTCGTCCGCGTAGATAAGAGGTTTTTAAAAACTCCTATGGAATAAGCTACCAATTCGAAGAAAATTTCTGTGGCAAGCTGAAACTATAGTTATAGTTCAGTGACGTGAAATTAAGTTTTGCATTAATCCCGCAGGAAATGCAACGGGATAAAAAAAAGTATCTTATTTCCATCTCCTGGTTCTAAGCTATCTCCCCACCGATTTTCAGCCAATTCGGTTCAGCCGTTCTTGAGTTATAGGTAAATAGTGTAACTAGCACGACTTTCTTTTATATATATAGATGTATTAATTTGTTTAAATATTATTATGGATGTCTTATTAGTATTTATATATATGTATGTGGACCTCTTTCCTTCACCACCTTCCTCTTTCTATGTCATTGGTTGCCTGGACGAGATCTTTATGTAGCGATAAGGCCGCAGAATTGTGTACTATTTTGTATTGTTTTCTGTTTTTATTTTAATTCCTATGCTTTTGTGGTGTACAATAAAAGTGTATTCAATTATTCATTTATATTCTGAGCGCAGAAGAGAAAATTAAAAGAATATTGCTTCCAATTAATGGAATATAAATTGTGATGTGCGAATTTATTTCGTGTAAAACGAAATATGAGCGTGAAACGGTGATCTATCAAAGCGTAGTACTGATATTAACAGACATACTTGGGTTCTATAAACTATTTGTTAAGAGCCTTGGTGTCTTTAAAGATCGTCATCAAAATAAAATTTATAAGATAGTAACTTCTTAATAACGAAGATAAGTACGAACCAGCAGTGTCGCCCGTTGGGTTTGATTCCTTTAAATTAAAATGTACAACCTTTACATTTACAGGGTTCTGTTCAGTATAGGAGATTGCTGTAATTTTCGATCTTGTTTGTTTTCAGGATTATTTTGAATTCCAACATAAATAAAGTATTTTATATAAAAGTCGAAAATAAATGGCATTTTATTTTGTAATTTCAACGACCTCCGTGCCGCAGTGCGTGCGATACAGTAATACAAAGTGGGAGATCCCAGGTTCGAGTCTGGTCTAGTGAGAGGCTTCGCCATCAGCTTCCGCTAGTCACCACCTTAGACCGCCTACCTACTGATAAAGACATACCGTCATGCGATTTAGCATTTCATTTTCATTTAGAAGCCGATTAGGAGAACGGGTACAATCGGTATCGATGGTTCTGCAGATGTTTATAACCGGCGGTAATCACTTAACATCAGGTGACCTAGCCGTTTGTGTATAAAATAAATTGTACCTATGCGAAACAGCGAATTAATTATAAAAGTGATTTCAATTGATATTACTACTGACTGAATGGAGCTGTGATAGCCTAGTGGGTTGGACGTCCGCCTCCTATTTAGAGGTTAGGGGTTCGATCCCGGGCATCCACCTCTAACTTCTCGGAGTTAATATGTGCGTTTTTAAGCAATTAAAATATCACTTGCTTGCATGGCTGAGAGTTCTTTATAATGTTCTCAAAGGTGTGTTAAGTCTGCCAATCCGCACATAGCCCAAACCCTTTTCTTAATATGAAAAAGACCCGTGCTCTGTAGTGAGCCGACAAATTATAATTTAAATAATCTTTATTCAAATAGAAAGGACTATTGACGCGTCAATAATTTACATAGTATTGATTTAATGGTGATAACTACATTCGTAGAGCGAGCGAGCGTACTAAAGCTATGAGAGTTCCAAACGCGTCCCGATCTAAGAAGAAGCCCACAACAAACTTAGCCAAGTGAATTTTATTGTTGTTATCACCATCTCACAAATTGGGCATTGGGTTGATCATCATAAGGATGACTGAATTGTGATCTTAATATTACAATGTTGTTTTTATGACAGACAGATAATGCCTTCCAAATATAGGCAAGGGGTTACGCATCATGAAATATCTGATTCATTTCATGGCAATTGGCTGGCATTACTTATATTATTAATCTTATTCTGCAGTCACGGTAGGACGCGCTAGAACAATGTGGTACCAGCTTGTGTACAGAAATATACATGTTATAGTTACGAGTAGATACATCTATACAAAACGCGTTCCGATAAGCCGCAGACAAGCGCAGTACTCCTATGTTCAGTAATATACAGACACGAAATTTTAACAAGCCATTTTGACCCTAATTCCGTGCACGATGCGTTCCCATTCAGCTTAAACATGTTAGAATTTCGTCGATGGACTTATGTGGCAGATTTATCCATGAATAGTAATTGTGCGTCAACTTTTTTCACAATGGCAGTACAGTACGTGGGAAGAGCATTTTGTGAGTCGATTGTTAAATCTTTTGTTTAGTATAAATCAGAATGGATTGATTACAGAATTCTATTGATGTGTCCGATCCAAGAATGAGACATGTTGTAAATTTAAAATGCAGTACAACCGTATTTAAATATCTTATTCTATTATCTGGGACTCTAATAATATTATCACTATAAGATTCCAAAAGATCAATGACTTAAACCACGTCTTTGAGAATTTTCGGAAGGAATTTTATTTATTCAAATTCAAATTCAAAATTCAAAATAATCTTTATTCAAATAGTCGTTAAAAAGGCACTTTTGACGCGTCAATAATTTACATAGTAGTTATTTCATGGTGATAACTATATTCGTAAACTTAAAAATAAAGCTATGAGGGTTCCAAACGCGCCCCGGTCTAAGAAGAAGCCCACAACAAACTTAGCCGGGGTATTGATAAAATATAACTACCAAGGTGTATCAAAGTCAAATTTAAATTCAAAATAGTTTTATTCGTTTAAACCTGTTACAGGCATATATGAAGCGTTCATATATAATAAATTTTTCATTATTTTAATTCGTTATGATGATACTACATTCGCCAACTTGAAACTAAAGCTAGGAGAGTTCCAGGTCTAAGAAGAAGCTCACAACAAACTTAGCCGAGTTTTTTTTTGTTTGTTATCACCATCACACATAGTCAATTATAAATTATAATTAGCTATGAAGTCAGAGTTATTCACACACAAGCTTTTTTAAAATTAATATAATCCTTAATATCGTAATTGGAAAAATTCCTATCCTATAAACTTATTATAAAAACTTTGAACTAATGATGATATAAACTTTTTATAGGCTAACCTTAACTACGAATATATCTGACACAAAATAATGATTAACTTTTGGATTCTAATCAGCTTGCCCAGAATAGGTTACTTCACTCTTGCCTTGAATTGGAAAAAAAAAAAAAGCACATGTAAGTTTTAGAATAGAAATGAACTAAAATAACAACTCAAGAGAAACAACTTAGGTAATTAACTATTAAAATTTAAATAGGTATTTATTATATTTAAACAATAAAACCTTTCCTTTGATACTAAATTGAATAGGTGCTAGCCGGCCGTGGCTAGTTACCACCCTACCGACAAAGACGTGTCGCTAAGCGATTTAGCGTTCCGGCACGATGTCGCGTAGAAACCAACTAGGAGCGTGGTTTTACCATACTTCTAACAGGTTAGCCCGCTACCATCCTAGACAGCATCATTACTTACCACCAGGTAAGATAGCCGTTAAGGGCTGACTTGTATTGTATAAAAAAAAGGGCATTTGTAAACAACTTTTGATTCGCTTCGGGTATTATATATCTACAATATTGAAATGTAATTACCTAAGTGTACGAAGGTTAACGTTCTTTCTAAATAAAACAATTCCAAAGCTATCTCTAAATGCCCTTTCACACTAATCGTTCATATGAGAATAAGTTTGTTTCCATGAAGTTAAGAAAGCGCTAATGATGCGAACTGATTTGAAAATTTTTTTTGGTGGTCAACGTCGATGTACCTAATTATTATGATCAAACCATTACCAGCTCACTACAGAGCACGGGTCTCCTCTAAATATGACAAGGTATTGGGCATAGTCCACCAGGATAGCCATGTGCGGATTGGCAGACTTCACACGCCTTTGAGAACATTATGGAGAACTCTCAGGCGTGCAGGTTTCCTCACGATGTTTTCCTTCACCGTTGAAGCAGTTGATATTTTAATTGTTTAAGAACGCACATAACTCCAAAAAGTTAGAGGTGCGTGCCCGGATTCGAACCGCGGACCTCTGATTAGGAGGCTGACGCCCTAACCAGTGAGCTCAGAGAGTCACCGCTTCTACGCTATACTCAGGCTATACTACAAACGAATATCAGAGCTTGTCATTGTTTGCAACATGTTCCGACACGCGCCTGCACCGAATCATATCTCGCTGTCACAAATCGGCACCGGCGCCGGCCTGAGGCTGTATTGAAATATTATGCTTTAAATATCGTATGCGATATTTTACCACTCTTTGGATGTATTTATGAAAAAAGGATCTAACCTGACATAGACGATTGACTAAAATTTGTCAATAACTTAGCACAGTAGATGATATAAGTCCTTCACATTTCTGGGATCGATTTCGTTGACCAAAGTCGGCTTTTATGATCGAATTTTAGTAAACTTTTTGATATTTTTGTGGATTAGATCTCTTTTGCATAAAGACGTCCAACTGCGCTGTATATTATAAATATACTACAATATTCAAATGAAGAAAAGAATATTTTCATTTGTTTATTGGCTAGTTACCATCCAAACAACATAGACCTGGGTAATAAGCTATTTTTCGTTCCAATATCATATCGCATATAAACCAATGAGAGGTAGGTATGCGTTTAATATTAAATATTGACTACCCCTACAGGTTGGCTCGCTAACCTTTCAGTTTCTTCATCACTTACCACCAGGTGAGATTGTAAACAAGGGCTTACGTGCAGTGGAAGAAAAAATGTCATTGGTAACTAGTTTTTCCTTTACATCATTTATATAACACTCTTATCAGATTTTAATAATGCACCAAAATAATTATAACTTCATAAACTACGAGAACAGAATAATTTTTCTGCTCCAGAAAATAATCAGAAATTAAGTTGCGCTTTCTGAAACAGCTATATCTTATATTAGTCTGTTATAATATGTATTTTATTTTATTATGTATACAACTTTATTAAAATAAATAGGTCAAAACTTACATAAAAATAACAAAACAAACAGCAACTGGCGACCTTATCATGAATAGTGATCTCTTCCAGGCAACCATGTGTATATACCCATCGAAAATATCACCGAGCAGTCTTTTTGATGAAAAGAAGAAGATAATCAGAAAGTTTTATCTTTAACTTAACGACCATACGAAATCAGGAGTTACATAATTAACTCTTGGCAGTACTGTTTCCACGACTCTGAACGCTGACTGAGATTTTTATGGTCAAATCGCTAAGCGTGAAAAAGCATACCTTATATAGTAACTCTTATGATTAACAACTTTTCATACAATTTTTCAGTATCTTTATACTGGCTCGATGATTTACAAATTTTAATAAGCATAGCACATTTATCTTTGAATTTACTTATATTACTGAAATATTGTTTGTTGTTTCATCAACGTCATGATCAATCCATTGCCAGCTCACTACAGAGCACGGTTCTCCTGTCAATATGAGAGGGGGTGTGGGGTTTGGCCAAAGTTCACCACGCTTGTGGTGGCCATGTGCAGATTGGCAGACTTCACACGCCTTTGAGAACATTATGGACAACTTTCAGGCAAGCAGGTTTCTTCACGATTTTTTCCTTCACCGTTGATGCAAGTAATATTTTGATTGCTTAGAAACGCACATAAAGCCGAAACTGAGAATATTTTCACCTAACCATCATTTATTTTTGTGATAAATAATACAGCATCTAAAAAACAAACAAAATTCATGAAATTTATACAGGCAACTTGATGTACCCAATGCACATTGCAATATACATACATGGCACATTGATTTACCACTAGCCGTAGATCGATCATTAACGCTCAAAAAATGGGACGGAAAAGTAATGCTCAAATAGCGACGCGTGCACTCCTTTCCCCCAGTGCGTGACAAGGATAGACGAATGTTACCGATTCGAATACTCGAGCCGTATAATCCGAATGAATTACAAAGCACTATGCGCCGCTATAGATAATATAACGGCCAGAAGTCTAGTGTATCAAACGGGTTGTAATACATCGATATACCGATATGTAGGAATGTATAGTTAGTTGGTGACAAATTCTCGCCATGTTTTTGTATGACGCGCTCTATCTACGGCTAATGGTAAATCAATGACGTGGCATTGCAATGTGTACCGGGTCCAAAAAAAATACTAGATATTTTGGGTCAGGGGCTGTGAACACCCTATCAAAGTTATATATTTAGGGATAAACATTAAGTTATCCACGTTTATAGAACATAAACAAATACATTTTTAAATAAGAGGTTCGTGGGAAAATTTCAAAAAGGCAGTCGGCGATGTTACAAAAATAAGCATGACTGCGCTTGGTCTAAAATATTAATAACCCCTTTCCCAGATAGAGCTGCCAACTTGAATTATAAACTGCAACTTCGGTAACATGACATTTGGCTATTTCCGAAAGTTTTCCAGTGTTGCCATCTGTTAAAAAAAAACATTTGACATATCAATGTTGCCAACCTAATATCATTAAACGTACACGACTCTTGTCAGTACGGTTTCCACGCGGAAGTGAAGTGTGTTCTAGCAATATATTTGAGAATGCGACTCGCTGGGTCTAAACTCTGCGCTGACTGACGGAAGACGAGATGTTTATGGGCGAACCACTGTGAGTGAAATGTTTATCACCACCGTACGTTGCAGCATACAGGCTTCGGGATCAAGCACTCTATATTAAGTTGGTATAGTAGTCTAAGGCCTCTTCAAGTGATAAGCATATTCTATCTGCCTGTTATATATTTATGGCAAGATATGATTTTAAATTTCGTATTTGTTTCCTTAACGTAACTTATTACGCATCTCGGACAACGAAAAAATCGATATTGGACAGTTGTAAGGTGCAATGACAACATAGCTTCGATCGGCTATCATGCACGTCGGTTTAGTTCCATGTTGAAAATAATGCACACAAAGTGACAGGAGCTGTCAAACGACTCTTAAAAATCTATCGTGGCAACGCACGCGTCGCGCGCGCTTGTTGGCTAAATCTTAAAACGGTATTTACATCTAATAATGAGGGTAGCTGGAAAATACTTTTTATAGAGTTAAGCTTTCCTATACGTCTTATATAAGTGTTTGTTATAACAAATTTGGTACAAAAATAATTAAAATAACACTGGATCTGGTGGAGGATCATCATATGCAAGCTCAAGGTACGGTACGTGCATTGTATTGGTATTGCATATTTCAATAGTGTAACATCGACAACATCAGACCCGTGGCTTGTAGCCTGAATTCCCAGAGGTCAAAACCGGTCACCAACTATGAGATGCAACAGTATAATTTTTATTCATTAGAAAATAAACAGTTCTATATACTTAACGAATGATGGTCACAGCTGGAATATTTTAGACTGTATAATTTTACAGGTCCAGTTGGAACTTGGTATAGTCACGGTATAGTCCGACCTCGTTCCTCGTACATTAAGGCGTCAGCCCCATTTAATATCTCACGTGATAACAATCGCGTGTTATCGTTCACGATTCATGGACGAACTACCTCCAACGTTCCAAAAATAAGATATTAAAAATGTCAAGAACAAGTTGAAAGAATATTTTTTAACTGAGTTGGATGGTTGACGCATTTGTGTCAACCGTCTAACTCTTAGTTGGTTCCTCTTGTTTTATAATGTAAACGCTTACATCACTCACAGCCTAATCGTTAGTTACAGACTGGCAACGAGGACAAAACTCTCCGGTTTTTTTCGGTGTATTAATATTTTGTATAAATTGTATTTATTATAATGATAAATAAATAAAATAAAAAACAAATAAAAAAGTCGTTAGTGTTTAGGTTTTGATTACTTCTTGATAACATTATGCAATCTCTCCTTTGAGAGAAGCGTACGTAGTGTAAACCTTCCACATGTCGTGCATATGTTCTTATTATACGTAAAATACGTTTAGGATTTCTAAAATAAAATCCGAAACTTCGCAGGTATAGTCTTTAACTTTTATAAACGTAGTCAACAACTCATCAAAATCTAATAACACGGACTTAGCGTCATCTTACAAGGCCCGCGCTTGTCATCTCTCGTCTAGACAAAGCGCTCGCTTCGTGACTTTTTCACCATTATTCCTTCGTCCCGTGACAATCGTACTACAAATTTTTACGTTTTATTTTACCTTTCCCAAGGATATTTAAATGCTTTGTGGCTACAGATTGGCCAAAAACCACATGTCAACAAAAGCTATTGAAAATAACTGTACAATAAGTATTATAAAATATCATGAAGATAAACGGATATTCGTTTAAAAAAACGATAGTATATGAATAAAATAAAGTAGGAATAAAAGTCTAAATAAAAGAAATTGGGTACCCCTGTTATGCACAGACCCATTTTCCTATGAGTCAAGTACACTCGCTATTACAATTAATAATAACATATCTAAGATCTTAAAATAATAAGTAAAACACTTCTTGCTATAGTTGCTTGCTTCGGATGTTTGCCGTCTATAGGATCTTCGGCTGAGATTTTTAAAGCGAACTTACCTTTACCTCTTCATTAAGAAATAGTTAAAACAAGACAACTTTATGTGACCAATATAAGCCCGTCTCGTTTTAACACTAACTTTGGGTGAGCAAATTCAATGTACGCTCCATAGATATCAGTATTAGTGTTGGAGATAGTTTAAAATTTGACGCGAATCTCTCATCTACTAATTTCTAGTGAGTGTATTGCTGTACATGACATGTACATGTAAATGAGTATATTGCTGTACGTATTTTTTTTTATTACATCGCGGGCAAACACCTGATGGTAAGTAATTACCGTCGCCTATGAACGTCTGCAGCACCAGTACATAGTGTACAAATTTCAAAACTAATTTGGGAATTCTAAATTAATGCACTGATTTTCCTGGAAAATATTAAAAGAGATACGAGTAGCACTTTTTATTTACTAGCCAATTAGCCGTTTTTCAAGTTTTCAATTTCCGCTCTATCGCTCAGATATCTATAACATTTTCACTAACTCGGGGATCGTGGAAAATAATAATAAATTTTTCTTTGCGGAGTTTCCAATCCATTATACGCCGCCGTAGGAATTACAATAGGTAAAGTTTTAGTTTGAAAAAAAACATCAAACATCTGCTTGATGGATTGTACGTCAGTGAAGAGCGAAACTAAGAGACGTTAGGATCATTGAGGAACTTGCCCCATTCCATTATATTCAAGAAACTCTAGTCTATGTTTTGAAGAACTTGCAAAATCTATTTTGTCTATATAATAAATAATTTAAAACTAGCCGTTATTGCTTTAAAGAAATTCCAGTTGTCTGTGTATTTTAAAAACAAACCAGCTCTGAACTAAAATAAAATAATTCGATATTCAAAAATACAAAAACATACGTAATTTTTTTTTTCTTTCTTTTTATGGCTTTACACAGATTAGCCAATGCCAAGTTTATAGCAATATAAAATGGAAGTTAGGGAAAAAATGGCGGGAAACTTCGCACTCGGCGGACGCGACTCATGAATTCAAGAAAACCGTGAAAAAACCGCGCCCGCCATATACAAAGTCTCCCGCCTTTTTAATCTTTTTCATACGTCAATTTACAGTGAACGCGAAACTCAACACAGATAAAACACTAGTATGCGGCAAGAGTTGCGTGTTGTGTAAACAACACAATATAAACCTATAAGCGCAGGAGAGCCTTCGTCAGAACTCATCTTCATACAGAAACTATTCTTCTTTCTTTCCAAATCACTTAGCACAAAGTGATGACTTATTCAGCACAATTTATCATTAATTGTGAATCACTGAAATAACTATTGTTTTTATAACAGTAATTTATTAACAGCCCTTAATTCACACTATTATTGTTATTAATTATTTGATCACTATAGTCTTAAAATTTATAAATAGCGATTCGTCGCAATCACGGTGCGCTGGTTTTCCCGCCAATCTCGTAGTGTTCAAAAACTCCCAAAATGGCGAATCCTTCCCCGCTACCATAAACGCGACGCTCCGCTAGAGTGACTATGGCATTCCTCCGTCATTCTTATCATAGACGCGCCGTCGCACCTAAAGGATTCACCACAGATAAGATATCAATAAACACAAATAACATATGACGCGCACGCACCTTACGTACGTATTATTGTAGATATGTCGATATTTAATTTGAGTTGGATTTTCAGTAACAATTTTTTCGATTGTGGAATGTTTTTTTACACCACTACAAGATAGCTCTTGACTGCAATCATACCTGATAGTAAGTGAAGATGCAGCCTGAGATGGTAGCCTGTTAACCTGTTAGTTTAACACATGGGCTACTTTTTATTACGGGAAAATCCTTGGTTTTCGTTGGATGTGTGGAAAATTTCACGTAGATAAGCTACAACTATATTTAGCTCACACGCAGTTTCGAAACTGGAACACTGAGACTTGGTTCATCATCATCAAGATCAACACATTGCTGGCTCTCTACAGAGCACGGGTCTCCTCTCAATATGACAAGGATTTGGCCATAGTCCACCGCCATGTGCGGATTGGCAGACTTCGCACGCCTTTGAGACCATTAAGGAGAACTCTCAGACATGCAGGTTTCATCACGATGTTTTCCTTTACCGTTGAAGCAAGTGATATTTTAATTCCTTAAAAATAACATATAACTTCGAAAAGTTAGACGTGCGTGGATCGAACCTCTGACCTTTGATAAGGACTAGGCTATCACAGTTTCAGAGACATGGTTAATCGTCACTAATAAACGTTGCTTATTCTACAGGAATTTATAAAACTTTACCAAATCAAGCAAAAAGTAGAAAGAATAGTCAGACATCGCCAATAAACAATATATAAAGCCAATAACACTAGCATTAAAGCTGAAAGATTAACCACAGGATAAAATATGACGTGAATGCGCTTTGGCCCGTCATAAAACTTTCCCTATTTCGCGAAAAGTGAGCTCTGTCACGAAGAAGGCATTAATATACACTACATAGCAAATCCTATCGTGATGTTGGTATCGCCAGTGATTGTAATATATACATATATTTATATCTTTATATGAATAAATATATATATAAAATTTATGTATCTATTGTAATATACATCTATTTATATCTTAATATAATATAATATAAGTCTCTGTCTGCGATTTCGAAAGATGATTATTATAATAACACCATTATAATAATTAAAAAAATAATCGTCGCGACACCACACTGTTCAATGCGAAATAGAAATGAAAATATCTGGCTTGCTTTCTATAAGAGAGAGAGAGAGAGACAGACAGAGAAACATGCGACGCCAAACAAAAAGTGTCGTGACAACTTTTCGTAAGAATTTTTTCCGTCTAGCCCCCTTTAACAACGCGCGATAAGGAACTTCGTTCCAATAAACAAAGTAATAATATTTTTCTCTCTTTCTCTGTCTTCTTTGGAATGACTGAAGCAATTTTGGTGGGACTACAATTTCTTTACTAGTTCGTCTACCCTATTGCGGCGAAACAGGGAATACATAAAAGGGAGATCCAAATTAAGAAACTAAGTCCGTTTTACGAATCTCATATAAAAACCCGCGGACAATTTTTTCGTATATTATTAATTACTATAATTACGTTAAATCCCTTAAATAGTAAAATATATTGTTTTCTTTTGCCTTGACAATATCGTCACTTAAACTTTCGTATTCTATAAAACATTCAACTGAGTAACATATAAAATTTAAGATGATTTTCACAGCATAAGGTTTTCTTGATGAAGGCCAACCGCTCTGTAAGCTTGTAATCGATGGAACGTGATATTATCATTTTCCGAATCGTATTCTTTGTTATCTCATAAGTATTCTTTCAAACTCATTATTTGAAGTAATTGGATGCAGGGCTTAGATGCGTGCTACAAGATAATTATATTTACCACTTTCTCGTCCTCCTGTATGGGATTGGACGAAAAAATGGGTAGACATAAATATATTGCTGCGCTCAACTAAGCCTTACTGGTGATGGCAAGGGGTAGATAGAAACCATTATTTTACAATAATTCCTTACAATTAACACATCTGGGACCTTGTTGGACACTTCTTTCACATTGATATGCAAATGTCTTATTGGTTCGTTTTCCCCGTAAAATTTAACAGTCCTCGCGGATTTTTAAAAAGCCAGACAGGCTTTTAATAATTCTTCCATTCCAGTGTTATAATAAACGACGATCTCACATGAAAGTGCTTAAAATTGAAAAGGGTAATGCATTCTCCTAATGTATTCTATGCAACATAATGCACGGTTGTTTTCAAGAAGTGGACAAGCAATAAATTTCTATACGTATTCTAACGATAACATACTCAATTCAGATTATAAAAACACTGGTGAAGATGTTAATTGATTGCATAACTTACTAAATCCCAAATGGAGAAAGGCGGGAGACTTCGTATATGGCGGGCGCGGTCTTTCACGCTTTTTTTGAATTAATGTTTGTTGGCTAATTTTGGAAAGGACTGGTGTTGGTTGTGTCGTGGACAGTTTTGGTGTCGTTTGTGTAGTGGTTAATTTTCTGAATGGTTAACAGGTATTGATTTAGGAAAGGTTTGAGGGAGCCGCGGAGTGCGAAGTTTCCCGCCATTTCTCCCTAACTTCTACATTGCTATAAACTTGACATCGGCTAATCTGTGCAAAGCCATAAAAAGAGAGAACTAATAAAATAATAAACTTGACATTGGCTAATCTGTGTAAAGCCGTAAAACGAAAGAAAAAAAAAATCCCAAATTGCCTGAGAATGACTTAACGAATGAACTGAGAATCCAATCCCGGTACACATAACTGTCATTGTGGTTCACGAAAAAAATAAACGTTTATTTTCATACATTAATAGAATAATATATGAGCCAATTTTAGTTTGGCAGTTCTGCTAAACATAATACCTATTGAATAAATGTAATTTACTTGTAGTTCTTACGTCTTATAACTGACCTACAAAGCTGATACAGAATAGGTCACGTATTATATGAATTTGATAAAATAGCTTGATATCTTTTATTGTCAGAAGAACCTATGGAAGAATGGGGGTAAGTAGATAGGTATACTAGTGATTATGTAGACATCGTACATAAAAAAGACTACTGTAGTTGTAACATTGTATATTTTTTCAAGGACCTTTTCTTTCAAAGAAACCTCTGAAAACAGACAGAAAGTTTTCAATATGGTTCGGTTTTTTACTTAAATCATGGACGATTTTGGCAATTTCTGTAGGCCTCAAATTTCATTGATAACCAGGCTTTATTGAATTTAATTATGTTCGGATAACTAGTTCAGTTATTCTTCACTAATAGGTATTTTTGTTGGGAGACTTCGTCGATCGTTGCTAGTAGCGCCCTGATTGATTTCGACTTGACCATTGGCCGCGTATTAACCGATAAAAAAATAGATTCCTGGAGCATTAACTGAAAAGCTGTAAAGTCCTACCAGAGTTATCAGGTGTACTAACTTCATATCCTCGAACCTTATCATGTAGAAATACTATTACCTTCCATGATGGATCAGCAAACCCTGAAAATGTTGTCTATTGGATTTAAAGTGTTTTTTTTTATTTCGTTTAGTATTTATTGTATTGGTTGTATTTATTTCATATTACCAAACTACTTCCTACGTAGGTACTGGAATTTAAGAAACTTTTCCAAGCAATCTAAAAAAATCTTAGCCGTTGTAATTTATATTGGTTCTCTTTATTTAATATTACTAAACTACTTCCTAACTAGGGATGACCAGGTCCTGAATTCAATACCCATTCGATTTGGCTGAGATTTTTGACGTCCTCCGTGGCACAGTACGTGCGCTGTCGCATTATAAAGCTGGAGGTCCTGAGTTCGATTCTCGGCTAGATTCTGGTCTGGTAGGAGGCTTAGCCTTGGCTAGTTGCCACCCTATCGAGAAAGTCGTATCGCCAAGCTATTTATTAGCGAAACCAATTAGTAGCGTGCCTTTACCATACTCCTAACAGGATAGCCCGCTACCATCCTAGACAGCATCATCACCTTTCACCAGGTGAGATAGCCGTCCAGGGGTAACTTGTTGGGTATAAAAAAAAGGTTCCTGGAGCCTTAACTGAAAAGCTGATCAAAGCCCTACCATAGTTATCAGGTGTTCTAACTTCATATCCTCGAACCTTATCATGTAACAATACTATTACCTTCCATGATGGAGCAACATGATAAGTAAATTGCGTTATTCCACGGCGGGAAGCAGCGGCAAGTTCTGGAGCGTTTATGAATAAATGAGTGGTCCCCGTCTGCCGCATCAATACCGCGGGCGGCTGAATGCCAAATGCCGTTCGTGACACTTGCCACTTTCACCCCTTTTTCCCGTACACACGGTGAATTTTTCGTGAGGCTAATTTCGTGAGGCACAAGTGACTTTTACGAATCAACCTTTTGATGTATTTCAGTTGCGTGGACGTAAAAATACTTTTTTTAGACCACGCTAAAGCCTGAAAATTTTCAGCCTGTAAACAAACTTTCTGTTCGCCATTTATTTTGGATTTAAAGGGTTTTTTTTTTCGTATAGTATTGGTTGCATTTGTTTCATATTACCAAACTACTCCTATGTAGGGACTAGAATTTATGAAACTTTTCCAAGCAATCTAAAAAATTTTATCCGTTGTGATTTATATTGGTACTATTTATTAAATATTACCAAACTACTTCCTACGTCGGTACTAGAATTAAAGAAACTTTTCCAAGCAATCTAAAAAACATTTCTGATCTGATTGGTGCACGCCTTTGAACAGATTATAGAGAACTCGCAGACATGCAGGTATCCTTCTCTGGTAAGTTTATATTATAAATATATATATATATAACCAGCCCGGTTACGCTGTGGCAACCAATAGGGTTAGCGCAGCTAATAGACAGTCCGAGAAAAAAAATTAAAATAATGATTTTTTTTTTCCAAGCAATCCAAAAAAACTTAAACTTTCTGATCTGATTGGTGCACGCCTTTGAACAGACTATAGAGAACTGTTAGACATACAGGTTACCTTCTCCGTTAAAGCAATAATATATTCAAATAATTTACATCTAAAACGCAAATAACTCTGAAAAGTTAGAGGTGTTGTCGGGGATCGAACTAAGTACCGTTGAAAAGGTGGCCGAAATCATAACCACTGGGCTATCACTGCGTAGTTAACTCACTAAACCTAGTTACTTATATATTTGAGTAAACCCAGTCACGGCTCTCTACGGAGCACGGGTCTCCTCTCAATATGAGAAGGGTTTGGCCATACTCCACCACGCTGGCCGTGTGCGGATCGGCAGACTTCAAACGCCTTTGAGGACACTCTGGAGAACTCTCAGGCGTGCAGGTTTCCTCACGATGTTTTCCTTCACCGTTGAAGCAGGTGATATTAAAATTTTTAAAAACGCACATAACTCCGAAAAGTTAGAGGTTTCGATTCGAACCGGATTTCGCCCGGATTGGATCCCCGGCCACTGATTAGGAGGCTGACGTCCTAAACACTAAACTATCACTGCTTATATAACCTTAGTATAACTCGCATTAATAGTAGAGATTTCAAAAATTACAAGTAGATTCAAATTGTATACGTAGGTAACTTCACGAGTCAAAGCTCTTTGTTGCCACATTAAAATCAGATCCGAAAAGCGATGAGTTGACATTTGCATTACCCAAAGCTATGTTTGGGTAAGGCTCGAGGCCGTTACCCGAGCGGGGACTGATGGTGAGCTGCCCCACCACCCACGCCTGCAGGTTCAACGCCATTAAGGTTGATCTAAATAGTTTTCGACATAAACACGCTGCGGGTTGCCTATGCCAGTTGTTGGCTAACTCGCTTTACAATCAAGTCAATTATCTTCATATCTACTTCATTTGTATTGAAATTTCTTTTTTTTTTATCGAAATACTTTTAGGTTAAACAACGGATGAACAGGTCCTGAGTTCAACACCCATTTCATTTGGCTGAGATTTTTGACGACCTCCGTGGCGCAGTGCGTGCGCTATCGCATTATAAAGTTGGAGGTCCTGGGTTCGAGTCCCAACTTGGCTTTAGTCTAATGGGAGGCATCGGCCGTGGCTAGTTACCACTCTACCGACAAATATCGCCAAGCGATTTAGCGTTCCGGCACGATGTCGCGTATAAACCAATTAGGAGTATGGGTAACAGGTTCTCCCGCTACAATCCTAGACTGCATCATCACTTACCACCAGGTGAGATAGCCGTCAAGGGCTTACTTGTAGTGTAAAAAAAGACTCGTTTTGAGATTTGTAGCTAGATCAACGTTATAAAAACAACCTAAATGTTAGTTTAGGTATACCTTCAATATATATAATCCTTAAAAGCTAAATGTATAATGCAGCTATCATAACATAGCTTATTTTATTTTATATACGTATTTTTTTTCTAAACTGTATTTTGAAATCCACGCAGACAAACTCGCGGGGCAAAAACTGGCACAAAACTGTTTAACTCTGGGAAAATATGATCGTTCACTGACCCAATTTCCTATCAAATTATAGATCAGCCATTTATCTGATAGTTAAAATATGGAGCTTAGACCAACGCACCGCTTAGCTTCATCTATCTATATAAAAGCGAAAGGTCACTGACGTACTTACTTACTGATTAAACACGAGATCTCATAAACTATTGTACGTATAAAATTATAATTTAGCAAGTAGGTAGTCGATAGTTAAGAGATGTTGCTATGAAAGGATATTTGGAAATTCCACAATTTGTAAAATAGGGGTTGGAAGTTTGTATGAAAATTCTATGTTTTTTAATTTAGAGACACGAAAATCGGCAATTTGACATTTGCCTGTTGCTTACTTTGTGAAGCAGGGCATTAGCCGCACGGAAAACATCAATCTCACGGGAAATCAGCAATTCTACGCAGACGAAGTCGCGGGCAACAGCTAGTTGTCATCATCATCCTCATGATCAACCCATTGCTGGCTCACTACAGAGCACGGGTCTCCTATCAATATGAGAAGGGTTTGGCCATAGTCCACCAAGCTGGCCATGTGCGGATTGGCAGACTTCACACGCCTTTGAGAACGTTATGGAGAACTCTCAGGCATGCAGGTGTCCTCACGATATTATCCTTCACCGTTGAAGCAAGTGATATTTTAATTGCTTGAAAACGCACTTAACTACGTAAAGTCATAGGTTCGAACCCCCTACCTCTGATTAGGAGGCTGACGTCTTAACCACTAGGCTATCACCGTTTTTTTTACAACAGCTAGTTGTATATAAAATTAACTAATCAACTCTGTATACACTGTTATAGCAAGTAACGTGTAATTACTTGTAGCTCAAACACAATCAGTGTCTGTCTGTGTGTGTTCCAAAACCTTGAAATAACCTCATAACCCAGCCCTAAACGTGAAACATTAGAGTCGACAAGTAACAACATTAAAACGTCCGTAAACCATCCTCAGTCTAGACTGTAAGCCAGTTGTTCCCAAAACCTCGAATTGTAATTGTTAATTTCCAAGCTATATGTTATTTTAGTCATTTCTCGTAATAAGATATGGGGTGCACAGTAAGTGCGCTGTTGCTTTATAAAGTTGGAGATCCTGGGTTTGTTTCCCGGCTTGAGTCTGGTCTGGTGGGAGGCTTCGGCCGTGGCTAGTTACCACCCTACCGACAAAGACGTGTCGCTAATCGATTTAGCGTTCCGGCACGATGTCGCGTAAAAACCGATTAGAAGTGTAGGTTTACCATACCCCTAATAGGTTAGCCCGCTACCATCCTAGACAGCATCATCACTTACAACCAAGTATAAAAAAAACTGATTCGAAATCAAATAATCTTTATTCAGTTAGTCCTTTAAAAGGCACTTTTGACGCGTCAATAATTTGCATAGTAGTGATTTGAAGGTGATAACTATATTCGTAAACTTAAAATTAAAGCTATCAGGGTTCCAAACGCGCCCCGGTCTAAGAAGCCCACAACAAACTTAGCCAGGTAAATTTTCTTTTTGCTGTCACCTCACCTCACATGCCATTTAAAATTATGTTAAGAGCTATCTGATTATGAATTTATTTTGGCGTTGTCAAAGTTAGAATTTTTGTGCAAGTTGAGGACCACTGATTTAGACTATGTTTAAACACCGCACCGAATAGATACGCGCGGACATAAATCGCTAAGTAAACCTGAAGATATTATGTGCATAGAACCAGCGTTTATAACCCAATAAAGACGCTCTTTAAAATTGTATATTAAGTCGTATTCCTATTTTATAAAAAAAAAAAAAATTATACATCCCAAGTTAGCCCTTATGGCATCTCACCTGATGGTAAGTGACGATTAATTAGCGGTATGGTTAACCCATAATCCTAATTGGTTTCTATGCGACATCGTGAGACCTAAACATATCCTTCATGACCCTGACGATCAGATGACTACTGACAACATACTCGTACCACCTACCACACAATCATACGCTACACACCGTCTTCGCCGGCGAAGACGAGGTCCCCGCTATCTTACGTCATCCGGACGTGGGCTACATCCACGGCCTCGGAGACATACGGACCACTCACCGTCCGACCCCCCCCGTTATCCCAAACGTCGCCTAAGGCGAGGTTCGGCCTCAAAGAAGGCGCCCTTAGGCAGTCGTTCCCTTAGTTGCTTCGAGCCATAGGGCTCAAAATTCGATTCGATCAACCTGGTTGGCGGTTCGAATCCGGGCACGCACCTCTAACTTTTCAGAGTTATGTGCGTTTTTTAAAAAATTAAAAATCACTTCCTTCAACGGTGAAGGAAACTATCGTGAGGAAACCTGCACGCCTGCGAGTTCTCCATAATGTTCTCAAAGGCGTGTGAAGTCTACCAATCCGCACATGGCCAGCGTGGTGGACTATGACCAAACCCTTCTCATATTGAGAGGAGACCCGTGCTCTATAGTGAGCTGGTAATGGGTTGATCATGATGATGATGATGAAGACGATAGTTTAAATTACATTTCTGTATACTTACTCAGTTCTTTCCCACCTGACCAGACTCGAGTTGGGAATCGAACCCAGGCCGTCCAACTTTAAAATACAACAGCGCACGCGTTGCGCCACCGAGGTCGTCTAAAGTCGCTTCAGCTAGTGATATATAAGTGGAAAGTGCTATCGAAGTAAATACAAGCGCTATAACTTTCACTAAGGTCAGCAGCGATCGGACCAAGCCCTAAGTCCATAAAACTTATATAAGGCGACGTAAACTAAGTTATTAAATAGAAAACAGCTGCGTCCAAAGCACTTACCTACGTGATCAAGTTTAATGATAATTAGAAATGTGTCCAACCACATGCCCATTCTGTTTTACAACTACATATAGATTGACCCACGTTTTTGCAGTTAAACGGCGCGTAAAACTATTTTGTGAGTGATTGAGTTTTATTTTATAACACGCGCAAAAAAGGTCGCCATATTGCGCAACGAAGAATGAAGAATGAGCAGAACCACATAACTGTGAATTCAACTTATGAGTTTTTATTTTGCTAAACTGTCGTTTCCTCTGCAATGTTTATGAGTCTTCAAATAATAGTAGGATGTATCGTTTTTTGCGCTGCTACGAAGTGTGTGCAATATACAAAACAGCTTTTTTGCAATAGTTTAAAATGAGGATTTATTTGAACAAGACATCGTTTCAGTTGATAATTCTTGCACATGTAATGGAATACTAAAAATATTTATTTATATAATTTTTTTATTTCAAATTAAGAAATCAAGGACATAAATAGAGGTAATTGGATTTTAGAGCGTATTAAACTTTAACACTAAAATAATAGGTAACAGATAATAGATATTTTTTTATATACACTGCAAGTTAGCCCTTGACGGCTATCTCACCTGGTCGTAAGTGATGATGCAGTCTAGAATAGTAGCGGGCTAACCTGTTAGGGTTATGGTTGAACCACACTCCTAACTAGTTTTTCCGCGACATCGTGCCGGAACGCTAAATCGATTTGTCGGTATATCTTCTACTAGGAAGTGTGGACTGAAATTCGAAAAGTAGGTCTTCAATCAGCTGAATGACTTTTGATTACCTTAATACTTGTCTAAATGGAAAGGAAATTCATGATGAAGTCCATTTTATAAATTTTCGGAAAAGCTGTGGAGTCTCTTCCATATGTTTGAACAATTTCGTCATCTACTCCCAAGTGATATTTTTCTGGTTACTTTGCCTATGGGACTTCGTCGGAAACTTTGCATGAATTCTCTCTGTAAAATCCGTGACAGTATGTTGAACGCTGGAGCAGCACGGATGGACTGGGCTGCCAATCCCTCTCTTCTCTAAAATTGATGTATCTTCAACTAGGTAAAACTAGGTATCCGGCCTGGTTGCGGTTGTGTGCTCAAGCGTTACCCGTGACCCGGCCCCCAGGCGGCGGGAAAGGATATGCACCGTGGGGGTTTAGTCAGTAAGAGTCTGACATAACCACCGCGTCTCCGCGGACGCGGGGTATCCATGAGGATTAACCACGTAAAAAAAAAGGTAAAACTAGGTATATAAAATAAGGATGGTGTGAGTCAGACACGTAGTTTTTATATTGACCTACCGTCGTTTAGAGCTAAAAGTTTATGCAAGTATACATAGTTTCGTGTACCAATGAAAATGCAATTAACAAAATAACCTCGTGTCAGAGGCACCGGAGAGCCATGAGAGTGCATACGAAGCGCAATAAGACGGCAGTTAAGCGCTGCGCGGCGAGATAATCGCTGCAATAACAACTATTCAGAACATCTAATTACAGTAGATTCGAATACTAGAGTAGTGTGCACCAGAAGTTTCTATTACTGGGGAATATTGCTTATTGGTGTCTGCATTCTTAAACATTACACGTAAACATTTATAATGAATAATGATAAAAATTATTTCATCATCATCATCGTGATCAACCCATTCACGGCTCACTACAGAACACGGGTCTCCCCTCAATATGAGAAGGGTTTGGCCATAGTCACGCTGGCCACGCTGGCCATGTCCGGATTGGCAGACTTCACACGCCTTTGAGAACAATATGGAGAACTCTCAGGGGTGCAGGTTTCCGCACGATGTTTTCCTTTACCGTTGAAGCAAGTGATATTTTAATTGCTTAAAAACGCACATAACTCCGAAAAGTTAGAGGTGCGTGCCCGGGTTCAAAAACTGACCGATCCTCTGATGAGGAGGTTGACGTTCTAACCACAGCTATCAGAGCTTCACTAGGCTATCACAGCTTTGTGGCGTTTTTTTAACGCTAGGAAATGCGTTTACGCATCCCTTCCAGAAGTGACACACTGCGCCGCTTCCGACGGGGTATGTGGGACTCCTCGGCGACTAGAATACCCACTGAAACCCAGCGATGCTCCTTCGCGTCGCCTAATGGCTGGATCACGGAAACCCTCGTACACTCGTCCGCAACACAACCAGCGGCCTTCGACGAGGCAGACCTTCGACAGGGGGCCTATGATCGTGAGCCCTATTAATCAATGAGGAGTGATTTATTGAATGTAGCGTTGATAGCCTAATGGTTAAGACGCCGGCCTCTCTCTGGATCGACATTCGAATGTCTGTAACATTTCTTTTAAGTTTATAGTTTTAATAGCAATTCGAAATTTAATATGATATCCTTATGATAGTGAAGGAAACATCGTAAAACCTGCTTGCCTCAACGTTCTCCATAATGTTCTCAAAAGAGTGTGAAGTGTAACAATCCGCGTTAAGCCAGCGTAGCCTTTCTCGGGCTGAAAAGAGACCCAACACCTGTGCGCTGGTAACCTTTACCAATGATTAATAATGGTAGTGAGTTATTTATAGATAGGTTTTGACGGCCTTCAAGGTGCAGTGCGCGCGCTATCGCATTTTAAATGTTGGAGGTACTAGGTTCGATTCCCGGCTCGAGTCTGGTCTGGTGGGAAGCTTGGGCCGTGGCTAGTTACCACCCTACCGACAAAGACGTGTCGCCAAGCTATTAAGCGTTCCGGCACGATGTCGCCTATAAAATTAGTTAGGAGTGTGGATTTACCATGCCCCTAACAGGTTAGCCCGCTACCATCTTAGACTGCATCGTCACTTACCATCAGGTGAGATAGCCGTCAAGGGCTAACTTGTGGTGTAACGCTCGGAGGTTAACTACAGTAACGAAAGTTTGACCTGATTATGGAAATTGTTAAACCAGATTCAGACCAATTCCATGAAACTATATTATGTTGGCATTGACATAAATAACGTTAATTGCCGAAATTAGTTAGAAAAGCAAAACGAAATCTTGTAAAAACGGATCGGAAATTGGCACAGATCGGGAGATTAAGTGTTGAGTTCGTGGTTCTCAGAAAGACTATGGGAAACCTTCGCAGTCGAGGTGACTTCCACCTTAAACTAGATCCAAAGCATTGTTATTTAAGACTCGAAAAGACTTATTTTATTTGAAAATATTTCTTAAAACATTTTTCTTTATTAGCTATATAATTCAGTCATCATTTAATATTTAAAAAAAATAATAGTATAAGGATTGGTAGTAGAATAAAGGCTTTTTTAAAAATTTTATATGTAAAAATTGTGAAAGGGTTAAGAAAAATTAAAGGATAATGGTTCCTAGGCAAAAACCAGATTTTAAACTATTTTGTATTCAGTTTGCTTCTTATATGAATGATGGTAGGGGTTATTTAGTGATAAAACTAAAAAGAAACATGTTTAATGTATCATATCACCCATTAGCAGTTTACACGTGTTTCCTTTGTTCTCTAGACGCGTTCGCCTTGAACCCATCGGTTCGGCTCGTGAACTACATTATAGCCGATAGACAACCCTATCATTATCTTCGCCAAACACAAAGCTCGTTATTCAGTTAAATAGGTTGGTTTTTTATTTACCTTTGGTATATGAGGTAACAGTGATTAGTATGGTAATTTTTTACAATATACTTCTTGTTATTAAGACCATGATCTAAGATAGATACTGGGACGAGTCGATGCAGTTAAACATCTTCTGAGTTATGAGACCCTAGTATAACTTATTAAATACCGTTAGAGTTTCTTTGTTCTGGCGCAGCGCTTGCGTCAAATTATTAAGTTGTAGGTTCTGGGTTTGGTTCCCGGCTCGAGTCTGATGGGGAAGGCGTATCGGCAAACGACTAAGCCGATCGGAGACACCATTTAGGTTAATGAATGGTTTACAATACCCCTAACAGGCTAGCTCGTAATCTGTATTATCACTTACCACCAGGTGAGATGGTTGTCAATGGCTAACTCAAAGAAAAATGTTAATCAATGACTCAAATCTTATCTGGTAGTAAGTGATGATCTAGTCTAAATGGTGGCGAGCAATCCTTTTAATTTTAAACCCAGAGGTTTGATTTTTTTGCCATGAAACCCCTAATCGGTTACTGCACAGCAACGTTCTAGAACACTAAATCACTAAGCGACAATGTTTTGTCGGTATGTTGGTAACTAGGCACCACAGGCTGTAGCATCATTACGGCAATCTCGAAAGCTAAGACGTTCTCACTCAGAACGGCGTCTCAACAAAACTGTCTAATCATGATAAATGATATTTACTGATTAGTTTTTATAATTTAATTATTTAATTGGTAATTTGGTTTTGAAATGAATAAGGTTAGATCTAAATGTACATTTACCACCAAATAATGATCGAAATAATATCTTTACGGACTGTTACAATATCTCGGGGACAGTTCGACTTACCGATTCTGTAGCATTATGTTCACACACTTGTTTGGTTAATCAACTTAATTTAAATCACTAAACATGTTTACATGAGAACTTATCGCTTTAATAAATAATTAGATCAACCCATTGCCGAATCACTACAAAGCACGGGTCTCCTCTCAGTATAAGAAGGATTTGGCCATAGTCCACCACGCTGGCCATGTGCGGATTAGCAGACTTTACACGCCTTTGAGAACATTATGGAGAACTCTCAGGCATGCGGATTTCCTCACGATGTTTTCCTTCACCGGTGAAGCAAGTGATATTTTTATTTCTTAAAAACGCACATAACTGTGAAAAGTAAAAGGTGCGTGCCCGGGTTCGAACACCCCACCTCTGATTAAGAGGTGGACGTCCTACTCACTAGGCTATCTATCACAGCTTTATAATTCTAGTATATCGTTTTATTGCATTATTTTCATCACTTTATTATTTGTCGCTGTACTTATGAATCTGCATTCGATAGGTACTATGCAGATCAAGATATAGCTCTAATTCTCTCTGACATTTTACATCATCAACCTTCATCTATAGAGTACGTATAATGTAATACTATAAGCGGTTTATTTTTTTTATAAAACTAGCACGTACTAATAAAGGTTATCTAAAATCTTACCCGTACCCATCCACAAGCAACACGGTCAGAGAACAAGATAAAATCTATCACTCAAAAAAATGCATTACGTTGAAAGCGTAGGAAAAAAATAATTTATGGAGTCATAATTTTTCAATGTTTTTTTACTATAAACTGTCAAATTTTCAACTTATCATATCGTAATTGGATATTGCGGTGCGATTCATTTCTTTTAAGAACTGCATTTTCAGTCAGCATATCAATGAATCAGAAAAGAAAGTAAAATTTATCATTATTTATTAGTTTGAATCATTTTATCATTACTATTAAATATTAGTTAGGCAAGACTAGGTATTACCGTAAACAATTTTCGGAAAAGTGCACGACACACACAATCCTTGTATTTTGACCGTGTGGTCTGATACTTTGTCAAAGGCATAGCATGCCCCAATCACTCGAGATCTTTTGCTTTTGGCTTTACTTTGAACCAACTAACTAATAACTAGCCATTTAAAAAATCCACGCATGATTTCCTCCCATTAGTAATGTGATCTGTATTCATCGTAATATCGTATTACGCGGCGGTTTCCGTATTATTCCTGCCCGCGGCGTTTCTCGCGTCGATGGTCAGTATGTGATAATAATGCTGATGACTTGATTATAAATGAACATGGAAAGATTTCGATCAGCTTTGTAGGTGGCTCGAAAATAATATGCCTTAACTTTTATGGAGTTTGGTTTTAGTTTTGATATTGTTTTATAATACGCAACGCAAAAACTGGGGTGTTGCAATTTGACTGCTCTTTATTTGCGTGTTCGTATTACTCAATGGATAAAGGTTAAATAATTACAATAGTGTTGTTTTTTTTATTATTTCATTACAAGTTAGGCCTTGAATGCTATCTCAATTGGTGGTAAGTGATGATACAGTCTAAGACTAACCTGTTAGGGATGTGGGTACAGTATGTGTATATATATATATATATATATATATATATATATATATATATATATATATATATATATATCCCTTATTGGTCACAACGCGATATAGTACAAGAACGTATTTCTCGTTGGGATGGTTACTAACCTCAACAGAAGACTCCCACCAGACCTGACCAGTAAAAATTCAGAAATTATAAATTCCTTAATTTTAATCCATGGATCGAACCCGGGACCTTACAATACCACAATGCTCACTACTGTGCCATGCAGTTCGTCAATATTTAAGAAAAGCATTTGGGAATATCTTATCAACTATATTTACATGAAGATTTGCGTCATACAAGCGATTTGACAACACTGCAAAAACTATATGTCAAATTTCATATAGTCGAGTCGGCACATGAGCTACCATGTATCAGATGGAGCTTAGATTTCCCAAGATGCTCCATTTTTTTTTAAAACGCAACTTTTAGTAGTATAAATATTAGGACGTAAAATGTAAGAAAAGGTAATTCATTAAAGGCCTATCAACTCGTTCAACCATAAACAAAGCAATTAATAATAATAAGAATACTCTGACCTTAATGCCCTGCAAATGGGTTAAATGCCAGCCGGTAACAATAGATTGGACAACATAATAAACATGACAAACACAAATTAACACGGCGTCTTACCTCATTTTGTTATATTAAATCGTTTATTTATAGCGAAATCACATCTGTCAGCTTAGATATTCATTTAATCTATTGAAAATTTTATTATTATGTATTAAAATACGAGTATATATTATAATTGAATTAGTAACTTATTATATAACTTCTTAATAAAATAAGAAAAGTTGCCTTATGCATAAGGAATACATCAAAGGCAACGTCTGTATCTGTACTAATAAATGTGCTCCTAGGTCCTCCTTTGTAGATGACCCCCGTGGGAGGTCCTGATTTCGATACCGGCTCGAGTCTGGTCTAATTTGAGGCTTCGGTCGCGGATTGTTAGCACCTTACTTGTGCTTGTGGTGACCACTTACCATCAGGTGACCAGAAAGCTAGTTTGCCCGCGATATGATTTAAAAAAATATATATTTTTTCCTTGATAGTGTTGGAGTTGGATATAGCTGCTATGTTTTTTCGTTCTATATAGTGATAATTACATAACATTGACGTTATTATTTGAGATCGAGTCTATTAGTTGGGCTAGCAAGAATTTAAATATAGTGAAAATTCAATCAATCGATTAAGCATAAACTATATTCGAATTATTCTTTAAAAGGCATAATATTTTGCATAGTAGCAAGATTTTTTTTTATACACTACAAGTCAGCCCTTGCCGACCTACGGCCGAAGGCTCCCACCAGACCAGACTCGAGCCGGGAATCGAACCCAGGACCTCCAACTTTTAAAATGCGACAGCGCACGCACTGCGCCACGGAGGTGGTCAAACTAACAAGTATGGTGATAACTACATTCGTGAACTCAAAACTTAAGCTATGATGTCCCAAAATCGCCCTGGTCTAACATAGTATCCTCAGGAGATGTTGAATTAGCTACCCAATTGGATTTTGTGGGTATTCTGCAAAATCTGTATGATGTAGTGTAAAATTGCTTGAATATATTTTTTTAAATAATGTTAACATTACGAGTACATATTAATATAAGGTACATAGCAGATGGAGTTTTTATGACAATTATTCGCGCTCAGTCGAACTGTCAGCGCTAAAGTGGCCATTATAAATGATTTGACGTACGTCCCTCATGTCATAAAAGGTGTTTAACACACCCAAAACATAATTGTTAGACATCAAACTTTTTTAAACTCACCTCACTTAGTAAAAGGTATGTTCACACTGACAATGATTTAAGTATTTTAGTTTTTTTTTATACACTACAAGTTAGCCCTTGAAGACTAACTCACCTGGTGGTAAGTGATGATGCTGCTGTGTTGTAATGAAATAATAAAAAAAATCAACAGTATTGTAATTATCTAACCTTGATCCATTGAGTAATACGAACACGCAAATAAGGAGCAGTCAAATTGCAACACCCCAGTTTTTGCGTTGCGTATTATAAAACAAAATCAAAACTAAAACCAAACTCCATAAAAGTCAAGGCATATTATTTTAGAGCCACCTAGGTAGGATTGTAGCGGGCTAACCTGTTAGGAGTATGCTAAACCCGCACTCCCAATTGGTTTCTACGCGACATCGTGCCGGAACGCTAAATCGCTTGGCGATACGTCTTTGTCGGTAGGGTGGTAACTAGCCACGGCCGAAGCCTCCCACCAGACCTGACTCGAGCCGGGAATCGAACTCAGGGCCTCCAACTCTATAATGCGACAGCGTACGCTCTGCGCCACGGAGGTGGTCAATCCATATAGTATAGTATAGTGGTATATGAGTAAATTAACAACTGTTCTTGGAGATCTCTTTTTATTTAGCGTCGATTAATTATCACGTTGAGATAATTGCTTTATTTGTATACTCGTTAACAGTTGATATATTTAAAAAAAAGATCTTATGAGTGGAAGCTGTGAATGCCTAGTGGTAAGGACGTCCACCTCCTTATCAGAGGTCGGGGGTTCGAACCCGGGTAAGCACTTCGGAGTTACGTGCGTATTTAAGTATTTAAAATATCACTTGCTTTCATCAACATCGTGAGGAAACCTGCATGCCTGAGAAGCGTGTGAAGTCTGCCAATCCGTACATGGCCAGCATGGCCAGCATGGTGAACTATGGCCAAACCCTTCTCATATTGAGAAGAGACACGTGCTCTGTAGTGAGTGATGCTCTGTAGTGAGCCGGATTCATCATGATGATAATGAATCAAAACAAAAATCGTGCACTAATATTTAATATTTTTATGGGATCGCATGTCTAGTATATTGCTGGTCTAACTTAAAAATACTATGATTTCATTCGACTCAACACGCTTCGTGCGGCGTCGGGTTGTGCAGCGTCTTATAATTATGGTTCCGCCCTTATACCTACCTCGGAGCGTCTACAAAGTTTTTATCGGCTACATACGTGAGAACCAACCGTTATAATCAAAGTAAGTAATTGCTCCCAAAATCCTCATAAAGGAAATTCCAAGCACGTCTTTTATTAACTTTGATGGCGTGTTAGATTAAATTTGTGTGAATTCAACCCTTACTTTGGTTATTATAATAAACGTTTAAACCATCTTTATTACCCCTAATGGACAATGTAGTTTTCGCATAATATTTTAGTTTTTTTTTTTTTAAACACATTTGAATTGTGCTTAATAATGGACAATTCAAATGTTTTGATGGACAAAACGATGGACGTTGGGGTCCCAAGGTGCTGGAATGGCGACCTCGCATCGGTAAACGTAGCGTTGGTCGACCCCTAACAAGGTGGACAGACGACATCAAACAAGTCGCAGGGAGCCGCTGG
Source organism: Lasiommata megera (assembly GCA_928268935.1). Taxonomy (NCBI): domain Eukaryota; kingdom Metazoa; phylum Arthropoda; class Insecta; order Lepidoptera; family Nymphalidae; genus Lasiommata; species Lasiommata megera. The sequence goes on along the minus strand of OV743315.1, from coordinate 12,333,253 downwards.
ATACAAGCGGCCCAAGACCGTGGCCATTGGAACTCCCTACAAAAGACCTATGTCCAGCAGTGGACGTCTATCTGTTGAAATGATTATGATGGTGATGTGCATAATAAATATAATACTTTCAATTATGTTTAATAAACGCTCATCGTATTTGCAGAACTGTAAACATTGTTGAAATAAAATCATCATTACAGAGCACAGGTCTCCTCTCAATATGAGAAGTCATAGTCCACCAAGCTGGCCATGTGCGGATTGGCAGACTTCACATGCCTTTGAGAACATTATTGAGAACTCTCAGGCATGCAGGTTTCTTCACGATGTTTTCCTTCACCGTTGAAGCAAGTGACATTTTAATTGCTGAAAAGGTCCATAATGCACCCTGCCAATAATCAGATTCCAGGCGAATATAGCTTGCTTAACATAATAATAATATCATCCAGCATTAAGAGACCAATTTAGAATAGAGCAGAATATGAATCTCAAAATCAGTATATCAAATACCTATCTGAATACTTAATGGAAAACTCATAGATATACCAATTACTTGACGATGTTCGCCATCCCCGTTAAAGCGCGTGATATTTAATTTCCTTAATCAAAACGCAAATAACGCAGAAAAGTTACAATTGCCTGCCATCGAGCTCGGTTCCCTTCGAACAATTGCCGATGTTTTAACTAACAGGCTATCACCGCTAGCCTAACTCTAATAAGAAAACTAAATCTACGACTTTCCATTTTACCTTTTGAACACTTTGAATAGAATTTCAAACGACCTTAGTCTACGTACTCCGGTGTATAATTTGAACGTTTCTATACGTTTATTCTTTCCGACTCTCGACTGCTCGGAGAAGGAAAGGCCCTTTCATCCTATTACTCGGAAAATTGCTCCTACATGTGCATTTGATTAGTCCAATCGTGTAGAAAGTGTATAATGGTAATAAGGCTTGTCTGTCTTGCTGAAGCGTCTTCCACGGTATTTGAAAGTAAGTTTATCCATTCAATTTTCCTTTAGCCAGACAATGACATAGTCGCATAGCAAAGGAGTTTCAGAGCATTTCCTTACAGTAACGATGAGTACGTGGAAAATTTGAAATTTGGAAAGTGGAAACAATAATTTTAATTTTAATTGGATTTATAATAATTTTTAATCATTTAATTTTTGACTATCATAACATTGACTCTTTGAATTATTGTTATTATTTTTAATTTTTTTTTTTTTATTGAATTGTTTAACGTTAGAATATTCATCAATGTATAACAATTGTACTGTTTGCAATGCCCTGACCGGGTCTCATGTCTGTTAGATATGAAAGCATATATATGAAATAAATTAAATAACGGGGCTCCCACTTCTCAAAGCTGAGAAATTTGACCCAACACGCTGCTTCAACTATTAAGTTGGCGTTATTAAACAATAATTGTTAGTCAATAAATAAAAGCAGTAAAATCAAATATCACTTTGTTTAACAGGGAGGAACATCGTGAGGAAAGCCGCATGCTTTGGAGTAGTACATGTTTTTCTGGTAAATCTATCAATCTGCACTTGGCCAGCGTGGTAAAAAGCGGCCAAAAACTCTTCTCTATGAGGTGAATATTGGCCTGCTGTGGGCCGAAAATGTTGATAATGTTGTTTACCGCTTTCGGGTTATAAAGTTGGAGGTCCTGGGTTCGAGTCGGTTATTTACCACCCTACCGAAAAACACGTGTCGCCACCAATGACTTCTATGTATTTCTATGTAGATACATAGAAGTCATTGGTCGCCACCCGATTTGACGTTCCGACACAATGTCGCGTACAAACCAATTAGGAGTATGGGTTTACCATTGTATTGCATTCTGGTATTATTTCTTTAGTATACAGATAAAGTCTAGGAAAAGGGTCTGATATGTCAGTGGCTCGGGGATATCACTGGTTTTGCGTGTAAAAGAAGATTCTAACTTTACCCAGCAACAAAAAAAAAATACGCACAAAATATCGACGTCAGCGTTTGCGTTTGTTACGCATGCCTGATGCCATAAGCCAAAACCAAACCAAAATTTCCATATCTTCAGCATCATATAAAATATCTCGACACAGTATGAGATTAGGGCTAGAAAAAGAACAGGTTCATCTCAGCTTACTTAAAAAATCCATCGAACACCGTTATACGGCGTGTAAAAACTTAACTTTACAAAGTAGATAAATACCCATCTGTTTATTTTCCAGTAATGCAGCTAATATAAAAGTGTAGTTCAACGTCTGGACGCTTTCAATCCAATGATGGGGATTTGAAAAGAACTAATTCGGTCTGCGAGCTGATATGGAGCCATTAGAATGATTGCCGTCCCATCACATCATCCGCTGTAAAGTGTATGTAACAGACTGGGCCTCTTAACGGATTGAATTTTATACGAGGACAGCTCGCTACTCGACAGTAGGGTTGTCACACTTGGAATAAAATAAAAGTTATATTTTCGTCCATCATCATTTTTGTCACATGTTTATTTTTTGTATTTTTATGTTAAAATAATAGTTATACTTTGTACTTTACCATCTAGTTAGTTTACTGCACTAGTGTAGTGTAGTGTACTGCGGTTCTATTTAGATGTAAAACAAAATAAAAACTGATTGACGTCCACTACTGTCTTTTGTAGGCCGCTTGTTTCCAGCGGCTCCCCGCTACTCGTCTGATTTCGTCTGTCCACTTAGTTGGGGGTCGACTAACGTCCTGTTAAACGGTGTGGGGTTGTCGTTGCAGCACCTCGGGCCCCAACGTTATTCTGTATTCCGTTAGCCAATTTAATATTACCTGATTTTTCGACTTACATGTTTTGTAGTTTTCATTCACATGTTTTTGTGTTCCAGATATCATTTATAAGGTGTCACTGAAAGTCTCAGTGATTATAACATTTATGAGAAGACAATAACCTAAGCGATCGAAAAGCACGATAAAGGGAAGAAGAAAGAAATAATATATAATCTTCATTCATAATTGTCACTTTTTACAATACCGTTAGCATTACCTATTAAGGCATGGCAGCGTTTCAGCTCGAACCGTAGAAATAATTATTTAAGAGGATTAGATTTATCCTAATATATATCGATTATTAAAGTTTTTTATTTGACGAAAAACTTGCACTAGGCAGCCCTATTAACGCATGAGGATTAGGTGCATCATATTATTCAACATCTTTGTTATGATTTTATATCTGCGCGGTCTTGCCTCGAGTAGCTCGTGATATATTGATATTTCATGCTAATGCGTTCATATTTAATGGATTATACTTTATTATTATTATTTAATTACATAATGTATCTCATTAATACGTGAACGGAGAATTATATACATCATAATCATCATCATCATCATCATGATCAACCCATTACCGGCTCACTACAGAGCACGGGTCTCCTCTCAATATGAGAAGGGTTTGGCCATAGTCCACCACGCTGGCCATGTGCGGATTGGCAGACTTCACATGCCTTTGAGAACATTATGGAGAACTCACAGGCGTGCAGGTTTCCTCACGATGATTTCCTTTACCGTTGAAGCAAGTGATATTTTAATTGTTTAAAAACGCACATAACTCCGAAAAGTTATAGGTGCGTGCCGGATTTGAACCGCTGACCTCTGATTAGGAGGCTGACGCCCTAACCACTGGGCCATCACCGCTATTAATTTTATACATCTACCTATAATACATTTGCATCCACTACAAGTTATTCCTAGACGGCAATCACACCTATATGTGATGATACAGTCTGAGATGGTAGCGGGCTATCTATTTGGGGTATGGTAAGCCCACAAATCTATTTGGTCTCTACGCGATATCCGGAACGCTAAATCGCTTTGCAATACGTCTTTGTCGGTAGGGTGGTAAGTAGCCACGGTCGAAGCCTTCCACCCGACCAGATTTGAGCCGGGAATCGTACCCTGGACCTCCAACTTTTAAATGTGACAGCGCACGCCCTGCGCCACGAAGGTCGTCCCGTTTTAGACTTATTACGCAAAACTCAAAGTTTGTATAGAGAAGTAGGGCTACAATTTTATAATATAACATAATGGTCACATTTCGACGAATGGGGACAAACTTGTTTTTATTAATTATTACTTACAAGCTGTTCGTTCCACATTGCTACTTGGTTACGAACGCGCTCTTTAATTTTAATTTAGCATTATCTCCTAAACTACACGTCAAATTTATGGGCAAATTAGGTCTACATAAGATTGTCTTGAAGATTGATTGTCTAGAAGCGGTGATAGCCTAGTGGTTAGGGCGTCAGCCTCCTAATCGAAGGTCGGCGGTTCGATTCCGCGCAAGCACCTCTAACTTTTCGGAGTTATGTGCGTTAAAAAAAAAAAACAAATATCACTTGCTTCAACGGTGAACAAAACATCGTGAGGAAACCTGCACGCCTGAGAGTTCTCCATAATGTTCTCAAAGGCCAGCGTGGTGGACTATGGCCAAACCCTTCTCATATTGAGAGGAGACCCGTACTCTGTAGTGAGCTGGTAATGGGTTGATTATGATGATGATGATGATGAAGATTGTCTTGATAATTAATTAATTATTTATAAGTACCTACCACTGAATTAAATTTAACATATGATTCAATTGATGATTTCAATGAATTCAATGGATGTAGATAATACCGATCATATCATAATTATATTCTGTTAACTGACAAGTTACGCAGAAAATTATAGATATATAGTATGTTGACGTTATCTATTTTTTTGAATTAAAATAAGTGTAATGGTACTTAATATTGCATTTCTTTTTATTTTTATTCTTTATCTTCAATACTGAGAAAAGCTCAAATTTTTTTTTGCCTTACCTAGAATCGAACAATGGACCTCGCGAACACGTTAACCGCTAGACCAGCGACGCAGTTAGCAACTAAAACTACAATTATAAAACCTTTATCAAGATTACAGTATAGAAATTGCATACGTATAATCATCATCATGATCAACCCATTACCAGCTCACTACAGAGCACGGGTCTCCTCTCAGTATGAGAACGGTTTGGTTTTTGGTTTGTCCACCACGCTGGCCATGTGCGGATTGGCAGACTTCACACGCCTTTGAAAACATTATGGAGAACTTTCAGGCGTGCAGGTTTCCTCACGATGGTTTCCTTTACCGTTGAAGCAAGTGATATTTTAATTACTTAAAAACGAACATAACTCTGAAAAGTTACAGGTGCGTGCCGGATTCGAACCGCCGACCTCTGATTAGGTGGCTGACGCCCTAACCACTAGGCTATCACCGCTTCCATACGTATAATATAAAGCTTAAATAAATATTTAAATATGAAATTTTCATATCATAGTTTCTCAATTCGAGAGAAGCAGAAAACATTTTGTTCGGCGCGAAGGTGTTTACATGCACTTTATTCCGACGCCCTTATCAAGTCGCTACATTTGGCCCGCAGGCGTCGTCAACCTTCTCGAAATATTTACTCAAGTTGCCATTCTCGTCGCTTTACGCCCGACTTTAACTGCAGGTGAAAATTGAAAAAGTTTATGTTACGACCTTTTTAACATCTCTAAATGGAACGCCGAAGTCTAATTTGGGTATATGGTTGTATTTCGTCGAATTGGTCGCTCTTTACGGGCAATTTCGTGCATACCCTCGCCGTGAAATAAAATTGCTGTTCTTAACGAATGTACAGGTGCATCATATCAAAACTTCTTTACTTAAGCTGTCATATCACGAACGCATATTTGCAATATTATGGCATAAGTGCGTAGAGTTGTACAAATACTGCAAGAGGCTTAAATTGCATAGGTGCATGATATCAAAACTTCTTTACTCAAGTTGTCATATCACGAACGGCATAGTAAGTGGATATATTGTGGCACAAGTGCATAAATTTCTTCCACAATTTTAAATATTTCCTTGAGTTTCGATCTATATTGAAATGGTGATTAAGTTTTTGATAAATAATAATAAATAGATTATTATAATACTTTTACTCTCACGTCCGAGTGCAAAATATATTTATAAATAATTAAGAAATATAATATACTAATATACATAAAAATAAATAAACCTACATACACATTACATAAATACATATTTGTACCGTAGGAGACCGCATTATTATCTATACTGTGACATCAGATTTTGAATAAGCTCTTTTATGAAAAACTAGCTGGTACCTTGTCAGCGCAGGATTAGTATTTTGAGTAGCTGAAGTAACATTATGACATTAAAATTATCACGCAGATGGTAAATTTTTATTACTTACTTGACACTTATGATTATATTTTGTAAAATTCACACAATATCTTTATAAATTGTATGTATTATGCTGATATAAGCTATGATGTTACTATAAAGTTTCATACAAATCAATTCAGTCGTTTTTACGTGTAACAGTAACAGACATCCATCCATCCGTCCATACTTACAAACGTTCGCATTTATAATATTAGTAGGACAGCTATATATATACTGAGAAATAAAAATATTGCTGCACGAGGCTTTGATACTGTTTGTTTACTAGTCCAGGGTCACCATTGGTAATTGGAGTTAACATTAATCTAATATTTCGGAGAGCATGTTGAGCCATAAGACCCGGTTATTTGCTCAAACAAACAAGCGTTAAAGCCTGCCAGCACGCAAGGGTGCATTCGAGCAACTTGTTGGGTCAACTCTCTAAATCCCTCTGCACTCTTAGAGAGGATGCCTGTACCCAGCAGTGAGACATTACCTGGCTCAGGAGCAAACAAATTTTTGCGGTAATCTTTGAGGTACCAATATATTAAGTGTGTCAAGAATGTAGCACCGTGAACATTTGAATTACCGAATGGTTATTCTAGGAATACGAAGGAATTTTTAATTTAGCACACAAAGCGCTGTGCATGTGGACTATTGCTGCTACCAAGAAAGATGGCTGGCGATAATATGGCTATTAGAACAATTTTTAAGGCGGAGTCGCAGACGCATCGAGCAGACGCGAAACGCTCATAAAAGTGAATTATTATAACCGCGTCCACTGAATTTGAACAATCTCTCCCGAACAGGCATTAGAATATGATCTCTATGTTACATCACGGTTGGGGCGCGAATCTCTTGGTGTGGACAATTTTTCACAATTTTCATTTTTACTTTCAATTTTAATGCTCCGAGTACATAAATTAGACGTTACTATCAGTCAGGGAGATCGCGTGGATGTTTAAGGTCGGCTCAGACTTGACAAGATCAGGGGGTTTCTATCTATTGTTCGTTATTCCCAGCAACGCATTGGCGGTTCCTCTGGTGCTACAAATGTTCATGGGCGGCGGTAATCACTTACCATCAGGTGACCCACCTGCTCGTTTGCTCGCTATATATATAAAAAAAAAATCTCCGGACAACTGAAACAGTGGTAGGATGTTACTCGTCAGAGAATTACAAAAGTTAATAGCTGGACTAGGCTAGCATAACTCACAGGTATATTAAAGCTATCGTCAACGTCATGTCTGCCGATTAATTTCTACTGCTTGACATTTAAAACTGCACATATAACTATCTTATAGGAGATTTCCACATTTATGTATGTGTATGTAGTACTAGGAAGAAGAAGTTAAAGCTTAGGCGATATAGAATCCTAAACACTAATTATATTCGCATCACAAAAGGTTCGTAGATGGCATAACCAGTTCAGCCTAATCATAAACAATCCATTCTATAATAAATGCGATTATCACAAAATTAATATTAGAAGTAAAAATAATCTTGTGTTGCACGCTGCTAGACTACATAAAATTAGAAATTCCTTCAAAGGTAACTAATTGTATACAATTTTATAACAAATTACCAAATGAAATTTCTGAGATGTCTCTCAATAAGTTCAAAGTTTATATAAAATGTAAGCTTGTAGAAAAGTCCTATTATAGTGTAAAGGTGTATATAAACTACCGTTTGCAACAAGCATGGGTATGAAATATTGCTCTAATATTTTATTGTTTGCCTGACTACGTTTATTGTAGCTTAATTTTAGACCAGGGAGTCCTTTAATTTTTAGTTTACGAATATAGTTATCACCATCAACTCATTAATATTAAATAAGTAAATTATTGACGCGTCAAAAGTGCATTTTAAATGATTATTTGAATAAAGATTATGATTGATTGATTGATTGATTGATTAAACATTCTGGGCTGGTAGTTACTAATAATTTCTTCGTAGAAAACCCCAAGAAGAAGCAATATTTGATGCGACGAAGGACCCCAGGAGCCGAATCAAATATTGCTGATAGCCAATGGATTTGCACTTTTGTACCTGACTTAATACTGACTGTACGATGGGATCTGTCTGGATAGACCGTTTGAGTTAATGCTCTCAACTACGGTTGGCAGTTGTTGCTATCATAAATAGTGTTAAGCCTAGATTACAAAATGGAAATGCGTCTTTGCTTGTATCTGAGAATTTACATAAAACATAGCCGTTAAACGTTTTGCGGGGTGCCACCGTATATATTTCCTCTTAATTGTATGGCTCGGTATCTATTGCATATTGATGCATACGTACTTAGGCACGTACAAAAGTTATTTCTAGTAACGTCTGATTGAAGTTTGTCCAATATTGTCTCTAGTGTCTACACCTTATATAATCGCTTCAAGCATTATTGTTTTTATATTGTTGATGGTGTAGTTTTAGAATTATAATCGGTATTTTAGGGATGTCAAGGATGGGAATATAAAACTGTTATTTTTGAAACTTTTAGAGCTGTGATAGCTTAGTGGTTTGGACGTCAGCCTCCTAATCAGAGGTCGCAGGTTCGAACCCGGGCACGCATCTATAACTTTTCGGAGTTATGTGCGTTTTTAAGCAATTAAAATATCAAGGTGTAGGAAAACATCGTGAGGAAACCTGCATGCTTGAGAGTTCTCCATAATGTTATCAAAGGCGTGTGAAGTCTGCCAATCTGCCATGGTCAGCGTGGCGGACTATGGCCAAACCCTTCTCAAATTGATAGGAGACCCTTGCTCTGTAGTGGGCTGAGAATGGGTTGATCATGATGATGATGATGATGATCATGATAATGTCATTGCTATGGGCTAGTGGTTTAAATTGGGTTGGCTGGGATTGTTTGACAAGATGTTTTATCCCGGGGCCAAATAGGCCTATTTGAATAAAATAATTTTACGAAGAGGCATACAAAATTCTTAGTTGCGAGTTTTAGGACGTCGATTAAAAACGTTCACAGAGTATCCATTGTAGTTTAATGCAAATATGGTAACTCCTTATCCAATTTAAAATCTAATAGAAAGTTTCAACGTTCTTACACATTGCAATATATCCGATCAAATTTATATCAAAAATGATTTATGAGCTTGCTACAATTAGGTTCTTACTATTAATTAACATATTAATCCTATTAGTAATTTAATGAGGTATAAATAACAGTAGGTTAATTTGCATTGCTAATATTTTAGGCAACACCTACGCATAGAGAAATTACTTGTAAATGATTTTAAAGAAACCTCGCCGGTGTACGTACAGGTCGCGTCACGTAAAAAGAGCACTATCAGCTAATCTCTGTCGAGGGTGATTTATACAAATGTTACATAAAAAAAACTAACTAATGCTCGCAATACGTACAACCGTACGTAAAAACATCAATGTGGATTAAAATATTAAGTCTGACGGCAATCAGAAAGCAGCGCCATCTAGTTTTGGAGTCATGTACGACAGACAAGAGAGTGGCATCGCTCCCTCTCTTTACCCACACTAAGTGACGTATGCACGTTCATAAGACTCACCGGCGCGAGACGGCGCATTGCATTGATTGCATTCGGTCGGTTCGGACCGGTGGTCGAGCCGCGGTAGTGCATTCATACATTTGTATAGTCTGCTCCTTATAAATTACCATACTTATAATTGTAATTCTGTTCTACCAAGAGTATCTGGTCTCTTTGCCCGAAACTACCCACGTCTACCTAAATTACCGACGAAGACGCACCCGCCCCGTAGTCATCCTACAAGTCTATGGTTCTAGTAAAATGTAACTTTTTAATGTTTATTTATTATCTTCACAATATTTTCTCGCTGCCAATACATAAGCAAACTGTTTTATACGCATATAACTGCGCATTAGACCACTTACAACTAAAAGATTCAGAAAGCTGTTTTTCTAATTTAACTACAGTGTATTGTTTGAAAATCTCAATAAAACCTTTGACAACCATGGATGTCAAACACTGCGACAATAATTTAGATTTTAATCATCTTTCACCAGTAAATCTCAGGTTAGTGGATTTTCACTTATTAATACGAAAATTATTATAATTTGATGGAAATAAAATAAATAAGGTAGCCTCTTCTGTCGATCTTTCATTTAGTTGAATTATTATCTATTAATTTTGCTGATTTACTGTGACTATCCGTGGTAATCTAAGAAACAGGTTTAAGAAATATTGGCTGTAGGACGACCTGTATGTAGTGACGTATAGTTTGTAAAAGTATAATCTAAATAGGCTTAATAAAATCAGTTGGCGAAAAGAAATCATGATGATTGAAGGCAAAACCTACTAGAATAAAATCAATTTGATTGCTTTGGCTTAGATAAGTGGTAAGAGAGTCAATAGGCTGCCATTTCTATACATTTGCTTCAATTAAAACAATAAATTTACTAACACTGGTGTGGTCTGTCTCTGGAGGCTCTTGGAATAGGATATGCACTGCTTTTATGCTTTTATTAAGTGCACGCAACTGGTCTTTTGTCGTGATTATTAAACACAAGTCTACTGCGACTCGAATAAAGACGTTAATTGCTGGAAATAGATCTCTTGATGGCATGTTTTACCTGACACCCACTATACGGGCAAAGTTTTTCAAAACCATTTGTCTGCCAGTGACATCGCGGCTCTCGACGGGAGTACACTCCATCTGGAAACAATACAGCGAGTTGCGGAGTGCAATCAAGAGCCCTTACCTTGTGTACACTTCGCTTTATGCTTGCGTTCTCACTGTCGCCAGAACACTGGGTGTACTTCAAAGGAAAGCATAGGAAACAGAATGAAGTTACTTCGCTGTCTTACTTGCAAGTTAAATATCAGACTTTCTAAGAAGACCAACTCCAACATTCTCTTCTAAAGACCCTGCATTCAAATTTGCAATATTACTCTTTAACAATAAACAACAAGTATAATTTGCTATATTCCGCCGACAACCGGGAGATTTGTATAATATAACACCGCACAAAATCTTCCACTAGAACCTCTACGCACGTTTCGACCCGACACCGGATCATCCTCAGGAGATGTTGACTTCACAAGCGCGAGTGCACAAAGTTGCTTTACTTTTGGCGCTTGTGAATCTCCCGGTTGTCGGCGGAATATAGCAAATTATACTTGCTGTTTATTGTTTATCATGGACTTCCGCAAAGTAACGCCTGCTTCTATTCAATACGTATAGTTAATTATAAGATTAGTGTAAATAATGTATGTTTTAGTTAGTTTTTTTATATACTAAAAGTTAGCCCTAGACGGCTTACTCACCTGGTGGTAATTGATGATGCAGTCTAGGATGGTAGCGGGCTAACCTGTTAAGGGTATGGTAAACCTACACTCCTAATTGGTATCTACCCGACATCGTGCCAGAACGCTAAATCACTTGGCACGTCTTTGTCGGTAGGGTGGTAACTATCCACACCCGAAGCCTCCCACTAGACCAGACTCGAACCGGGAATCGAACCCGGGACCTCCAACTTTATAATGCGACAGTGCGCGCACTGCGTCACGGAGGTGTAGTGTCTATGTGAATCAAGAGATTTCACTTATATCAAAATGCTTTCTACTTAATTACGTGTGAAATGAGTACAAGAACTAATAAATAAATAATATATGATTGGCACCCACGTTAAACACACCACATTAAACATGACTACTACCTTATTTATTATAGCTTAGGCGGAGATCTATAGACCGTACTTTCTTTGACTTTGCTCAGCCAAACTCAGTGTTAAAAGGAGACAGACTTGTTTCAGAAACATAACGCTGTCTCGCTTAACTTGTTCTATAACACTAAGATAATTCGAAGCTCGCCTAAATGAAATGACGTGTCATAATCTCTAGAGAAGATGATTACAAACGTCAGTCAGGAAATCTGAAGCTCGAACGTGACATATTTCTACGAGTATATGTTTACTTTAAAAGGACATTTCATTTTTGGTTTCGTTTTTGCTACTAATTCAAACATCTGAATTGCAGTTATGTGACCTCATTTAAGACGAGAACTCAATTAATTTTCAGTTACTCTTTCATATCATTATTAAATATTTTATTTACGATATACTTAGAGTTATTTAGATTTAGTTGTCAGGTTAGTTTTAATTATGCATTTATTTAATTAGGTCATTTCCAGATGGTTACAATCTTATGTTTATTCTTCTTTTTTCTGTTTTGGCATTTATTTTTGATTGTCACAGTATAAGGTCAAACAGAAGAAAAGAGAAAAATTACATAACGTAAAAGCTAAAGGCGACCTTATCTAAAAAAGCAATCTCTTTCAGGCTACTTATTCGAAAGAAGTCGACCGATGTATGCTTTATATCATATTTGATTTTTTGTTTGCCTATAGACGTTAATCAATGATGTCTACTAGTGATGTAACGAATGTTGGATTTTTCACATTCGCGAATATTTATCTTCAACATTCGCGAATGCGAATGCGAATATTTTAAAATATCAAAAAAAGCGCGCGTAAAATGTTTGACAGGTTTGACGTTTCGTGTCGGCCATGTTTAAATTGAACATAGTCGAGCCGATATTGGTTAATTGAATGAATTTAGTCACAGAAAGTTCACTCTAAAAGTGTTGTTTTGTTTTGAGGTTAGTTTTATGGTATTTATCAAATTTAACTGATATTTTAATACTGAAAAACATTCGCTAAATATAAGCATAATTTTTGCGAATGCGAATGCGAATTTTGAAAAATATGCGAATATCCGTTACATCACTAATATCTACTAGACATCATTAGAAATTAATATAAAGGGTTTTCCAATAAGAGGTGTTATTTTGATATTCAAAGAAAAATGCCATTTTTTATTATAAATCATCAGATGTTTATTTCATTACAAAGAGGAAGGTATGCCGTTAATAGTGGAAAATAACATCAGGCAAATGACCACCACGGCCACGCTTACAGGACAAAATCCTTTTCATGAAATTTTCCATAACTAAATCGCAAAGTGGCTGCTCTATGCTCTTACACCGTATTTTGCATAAAGATTTGGGTCTTAAGGCTTATAAAGTCCAGTTAACACAAGAACTCAAGCCGGCTGATCATCAACAACGTCGTGACTTTGCTGATTGGGTCGTTGAAATGCATGAAAATGATCCGTAATTCCATCGAAAAATCATCTTCAGTGATGAGGCCCATTTCCACCTCGGTGGCTTCGTCAACAAGCAAAATTGTCGCATCTGGGGCTCAGAAAACCCAAGAGTTATTTTTAAAAAGCCTCTTTATCCTCAACGTGTGACTGTTTGGTGCGGTTTATGGTCCGGCGGAGTCATTGGACCTTACTTTTTCGAAAATGAGGCTGGCGCAACAGTTACGGTGAATGGATTGCGCTATCAAGAGATGATTAACGATTTTTTATGGCCGGAATTGAATGGTATTGATCTGGACAACGTTCACTTTCAACAAGACGGCGCTACGTGCCACACAAGCAACGAAACCATTTGCGATTTAGTTATGGAAAATTTCATGAAAAGGATTTTGTCCTGTAAGCGTGGCCGTGGTGGTCATTTGCCTGATGTTATTTTCCACTATTAACGGCATACCTTCCTCTTTGTAATGAAATAAACATCTGATGATTTATAATAAAAAATGGCATTTTTCTTTGAATATCAAAATAACACCTCTTATTGGAAAACCCTATAGTTAATTTCAAAAGGCTGACTAGGTTAAGAAACTTCTTCTTGAGAAGTCTGTCCAAACAGCCACAGCAAGGAAAAGCGAATGTAACAGGTAAACAAAACCAGCGATATATCCACTCCTACATCTTAAAGCGACGACACTTGAAAGTGGTATAAAATATGCAAAGTGCGAAGTGCAATCGAGGGTCCTTACATTGTAAGCCTCGGTTAAAGTTAACATTTCTAATGCTGTAAACTCCATATTTGTTCACTTGAACAAAAGGTGCAACAGCATTCGCGCAGAAACACATGACCATGTGAGAAGTTGTAAAAGCTTATGTAAACTTTTGATTTTGTAGCAAGCCTTCATTCGTAAAACTGGTATCACTATTTTTAGCGTTTCGTAATAAAACGGCGGCAATGAAATTATATGGAAACTTATCCATGTGTCTCCATTTATTTTTCAGTAACTTTACATAATTGAAAAAAAAGCGGTGATAGGCTAGTGGTTAGGGCGTCAGCCTCCTAATCAGAGGTCGGTGATACGAATCCGGGCACGCACCTCTAGCTTTTCAGAGTTACGTTCGGCATGGTGATAACAGAATTATATATTATTATATAATTCAAAATATTATTATTAAATTATCAAGCTAAACGAATTTTAATAAAGTTGGCTTGTTGCTTTGTTCTTGTTTCACGCAGCAATGTTAGTGCAAGTTAGTGTTAGCAAGGGAAGTGAAGATTCAGTACACGGAGCTGAGGGCAGACCTAGTATATTCTGTAAAGTATAAATATTTAAACTCTCAAGAAAGCTACTCCCAAATCTGCAAAGAAATCCGTTCTCATTTAAAAATTGATTAGGGCCGAATTTTCCTGATTGCTAAATAAACGTAATTAAAACTTTCGGGATTAGATTGTGCCCGATTTCTTTTTTAATTTCACTCGGGCTTAGCTAATTTCGTCAGCGCAACGGGGGATGACACTCCCTCCATTCAAGGGTCTATTTATTTAAAAAAAAGAACAATGAAAGGTTAAGAGATATAAGTTTCTTAGAAAACGCAAGAGTTATGAATTTGTGTCACATCTTTGAGCACTTAGTTCTTGATAATAATCAGACGTTAACTAACAATAACTCATTATATTTTGTTAATCTTTTTAAATACATATACAAATGTATAGAATAAAAGCAGGCGTTACATTTAACTCAAAACTATTTACTTCTTTGTGAACAGATAAATATGATGTAGAACAAATTCATATTAATAATCAACATCAGTAAAACCCTTCTTCACATGAACTTTGCCTTTGCCAGATCTCACACTCTTCCTTCATCATGATCAACCCATTACCGGCTCACTGCAGAGCACGGATCTCCTCTCAATATGTGAAGGGTTTGGCCATAGTCCACCACGCTGACCATGTGCGGATTGGCAGAATTCACACGCCATTATGGAGAACTCTCAGGCGTGCAGGTTTCCTCGCGATGTTTTCCTTCACCCTTGAAGCAAGTGATATTTTAATTGTTTAAAAACGCACATAACTCCGAAAAATTAGAGGTGCGTGCCCGGATTGGAACCGCCGACCTCTGACTCCCTGATTAGGAGGCTGACGCCCTAACCACTAGGCTATCACCGCTATCACTCTTCTTTACAGTCAGCCTAAAGAAAATAAATTTTCTCTTTACATAGTCTACACGTAATGAAAAAGCAAGACGTTTAATTCCGTACGGGAATATTACAGTCAAGCGGCCATCTTTTTTTTAACATTGTATAGTTTATGTGATTTTTTTAAATGGTAGTTGTACACTACAGATGTAGTATGTACTCACTACAGAAGAACTTAGTTCTTGACGAGGATCCCTAGTTTCTTTTCATAATACTGTATTTTAAAATTACTGTATTACAAACAGTGTAAACTGAGAAGAAATTTAAAGCTTTGTCTGTAAATTAAAACTGAAAATATCTTTTTCAAACATGTCACATCGAAACTAAATTCTGAGGTTACACTATTTCAATTACTACCAGGGCACTAAAATATAAATTTCTTGTGCAAATAAAAAGAGCACGTTTCCAATCAAGTTAGTAAACAGTGCGGAGAGAGGGGGGGATAACGAAGGGGGGGGGGGGCTGCATAAAACGTATTACATACACAGTAACGGGCACGCAATAAAACCGTTTTACGTGTCTGTAAGCCTTGATAAAACACCCTAAGGTGTCCCTTACCCGCTGGGCAGTTTATCACCGGACACTTTATGATTCACAAATTTCTATAAACTAAGCCATGCGCCATACATCATTGTATTATGTTCAACATTGATGTCGAACGTGACGAATGCATCGAATAAATGGCCACCGCACTAGCACTATCGTGTTACGAGCGAACGTCTATATTTTTCGTGTGATCCAACTCCATAAGCTTAACAGATAGGGTTACAGGTAAAAAAGCTTCTTTTCAATGCGACCAACGGCCATGATTCGTTTATCATCATCTTCTTTATTTATTTATTCATTCATTAGAACCATTTTATACAATGTTGTGCAATGTTTTAAATTGAAAAAAAAATAGATATTAAATTAATAATAACATTGTATAATACAATTACAGGTTAACTCAGCATGTATTACAAAATTTACCGATTTAACAAAAAACAATTAATAAACAATAAAAATTTTAATATACGGCTAAGTTTGTTGTGGGCATCTTATTAGACGTTTCAGTGGCGATTCAATATTTTTGTTATGATTTTGCTCATGACGTCATGACGTGTATTGGTCGGATAAAAAACTTTATGGTACGAAATAGCGATGCAGTTCAGTTTAGCTCTGTAGTTGAGTCGCGATAATCGCACCCTGTAGGCCTACCATCAGGTAGGCCTACAGGGTGCGATTGGAACCCTCTTAGCTTTAGTTTTAAGTTGGCGAGTGTATCACCAACACTTCACGAATAAAAATAATGGAAAATATGATATGAACATAGATGGCTGTTATAGGTTTGCATGAATAAAGCTAGTTTTGTTTCGTTTTATGTTTTTAATCTTTAGCTTAAATAATACGGCAAAGTTTTGAAATACATATAAACTTTCTGTGTAATACAAGAAGGTGTATGACTGGACTGGATTAAATTTGCCATCAGTACACATAGCTTTTGTTACGCTGGCATCCGCCCTGAAAGGATTTTTGAAAATTCAAGTTAAATTTTTGCATAGGAACAGATAACGATTATAAAAAAAGGCCGCACCCAATGATTTATGAAAATTTGTTACCTAAGGGCAAGATCACTTATTTATTTGTGAAAGTTATAAACGCTAGAACAGTATTCGCCAAATGTACTCGTATCATACAAATCAATGGATGTTGGACATAAGTGTTTTTTGAATGGATTTCTTAATTGCATACTCTTACGTCGCTTGGTAAAGAAAGCTACGTTTCTCCTAAACTCGACGCCTGACTGCAAACCTGCTGGCTGGCTAGAGTGACCCAGCGGTAAACCGCATAGCAACTTCACGTGGTACGGAAACAGGAAAGAAGAAAATTTAAACAATGTATTCTTAACAACAATCGCGTTTTATTTGACGTCAAACTTTACAATTTCTAGAAAGAGACCAGTTTAATTAAATAGTCTATAATGCTTTTCCTACGTCATACCTTATCGTTTCTATGTGCCTTGTTTCTTAGTAACATTTTCATGCAGTTTATCTATTCATTAGCTCTATTGGCGCCGATAACTAAAGCGTTTCTAAACAATGCAATGCCAGATAAATAAACCTAAGTTATACTTAATGCTTCTTCTTCCTCTTCTTTAGGTGCCTTTTACTAATGCTTTATTTTAATGTTTTTTGTAACCAATTATTAAAGGGTTAAATTATTATTAACTAGTTGAGGCCCGCGACTTCGTCTGCGCAGCGTGGCGTAAAAAAGAACTAACAATATGACATTAAAATAATCAACCAGATGGTAAATTTTTTCCTACTTATCGTCATATTTTGGACAATTCACACAAATCTTTATAAATTGTAGCGTATGTCTTATTTTGATGTATAAGCTATATTATTGTAAAGTTCCTTGAAAGAGTAACAAACATCCATCCAACCTTACAAACTTTCGCGTTTATAAATTATTAATATATATATAGGAATAATTAAGCGGTGCATGCTCCGGAAAATATCATTGGTAATATTATTGGTAATTGATATTTAACATTCTCAAATGATAGTGTTAATTAAGAATGTTATTGCGCCGCCACCGTACTATCGATGATAACTTTCTCCAAGGGTTGTCAGGAAGAGATTATTAAGGCAATAAGAACACCTTTGCATCCCAATGACATAAAAATCATTAATTATATCTAAACAGAAGTTGTGATAGCCTAGTAGTTAGGACGTCAGCCTCCTAATCAGAGGTCGGAGGGTCGAACCCGGGCACACACCTAACTTTTCGGAGTAATGTGCGTTTTTAAGCAATTGAAATATCACTTGCTTCAACGGTGATGGAAAACATAGTGAAGAAACCTGCACGCCTGAGAGTTCTCCATAATGTTCTCAAAGGCTTGTGAAGTCTGCCAATCCGCACATGGCCAGCGTGGTAGACTATTGCCAAACCCTTCTCAAATCGAGAAGAGACCTGTGCTCTGTAGTGAGCCGAGAAGGGGTTGATCATGATGATGATATCTAATTTAAATAAATTAGAAAAAAACCGGAGAGAAGCCGAAAGTAAACTTATCAGTTGCGCTTTTGCAAAATCAAAATTCTACAGTTAAATAATATTTTATTTATTTATGTAAAACGAAAAAGAAATCAAAATTTTCTAAGTGACCTTATGAACATTTCAATAGATCGCATTCTCATTATTTCAAGATGAAATATCGATATTTCAAACCCTGTAGACAGGGTATTAACTCCAAAACTTCTATTTTGCTCTTACACCCCAACATTACAATGAAAGATTATTTCAAACATATGTAATAAAAAAATCGTGCTAGGGGAACATAAAGCCCTTTGTTAGCAATAAAGTTAACTTTATCGTTGATTTTTGATTATTAACATAAAAAAATTAAACAAGTTATCATTTGTATCAATGAAATGCAATATTAATTTACTTTGTAAATTTAATACTTTATTAAATTTACAAAGTAAAATTTCTAATGCTAATAAATTAGTTTTAGGTTTCGGCAGTGGCTAATTACCGACAAAGATCTATAGCCAAGCCATTTAGCGCTACACGATTTCGAGTAGAACCTAATGAAGAGTATAGGTTTAACACGCCTGTGAGATTTTGCCCCCTAAAATCTTAGACTGCATCATCATTTACTACCACGTAAAATTGCTAGGCTAACTTGATTGAAATAAAAAAAAAAAAAAATTTATGTATAGCAATATTGAAATATTTATTTATCCTACCCATATACACTTACGACTCGCGTATTATCATTCGGTTCACCTATTAAACAACTTTTGTACTCGTAAAAAAATAAATTCAGACCGCGCTATCGGTCTGTTTATGGTGCGTAACAAGCAATAAAATTCGGGCCCATAAAGGCCCCATCGTTTTGCGATCCGGCCTACTGTCTTGCGATGAACCCCCGGGACTTTATATTTGTCTATAAACTTTTTATGATTCACACACATCCTGATCTCGAGGCTCGGTCAGCGAAAGTAACTCGTAAAGCCACTGAACGGTGTAAAATGAGGGTAGATAGCGTATAGTTTTAAATGGCGATTTTTATCATTTGTTTGTGCAATATATTGTAGCTATTTATTTGAGTTACTAGGCTGCTTTACTCTTTAAGATCGAGCGAACTTATTTAAACCCGAAATAGGTTTTTGTTGAAGTTTTGAAGACTTCCCTGGCGCAGTGATGAGCGCGGTAGTTTTATAACTGGAAGGAAATTTATCATTTCAGAGTTGTCCCTGGTCTGGTGGGAATCTTAACCGTTTCTTCATAGAACTCTGCCGATAATACCTACCGAATAAGCGTTTGATAACGATGCCACGTAGATATCGATGGAGTATGCCATACCCCTTAAAGGTTAGCTGGCTACCATCTCAAGGTGCATAAGTGATGACTTACCACCAGGTGGGATTGGCTGTTATTCACATCATGTTGACTAGTATTGGAGTACAAAATAATAAAAGTTATCGCACGTAAATTGCAAATAGTAGAGCATCTAAGTCCAATGTAAAGATTCCTAAAAATTATATCTATGTGGCACTCATCATGATCACCCCATGGCCGACTCACTACAGAGCTCGGATCTCCTCTCAATATGAGAAGGGTCCACCACGCTGGCCATGTGCGGATTTGCCGACTTCACACGCCTTTGAGAATGTTATGGAGACCTCTCAGGCATGCAGGTTTCCTCACGAGGTTTTCCTTCACTGCGAAGCGAGTGATAATTTAATTGCTTAAAAACGCATATAACTCCGAAAAGTTTGTTTGTTTGTTCTGCGGAAAGTGTGTTTGTTTTTTGTGTGAGTTCAAGCCGCAGTTTGTGAATTACTTGATTTATTTCGCTTTGGATTGTCGTTTTAATTTCAGTTAGGATGGAGGCTTTGTTGCTTTCTAGTTTCTCGTCTAGCAGTTTGCTGATTTTCAATAGAGTGCAAGGTCCTGAGTCCGTTGTAATGTCTATGTCATTTTTTTCTGGTTTTTTATATGCAAGTTCGCTAGCCTGAATCGTATCAACAAGGAAGCTGCGGTGTCGTTGCAGCGGCTCGACTTGAGACGACTCTGTTTGGTTGCGTACTGGAGTGTTATCATTTCTATTTCGTCGTGTTATTTGTGTGCATTGCGTGCATCGCCAGTTTCGC
Source organism: Lasiommata megera (assembly GCA_928268935.1). Lineage (NCBI taxonomy): Eukaryota > Metazoa > Arthropoda > Insecta > Lepidoptera > Nymphalidae > Lasiommata > Lasiommata megera. The sequence continues at coordinate 12,312,611 of OV743315.1, read as the reverse complement.
TTCAGATCGGCTGAGAGGGCGGCGTAGCAGGCTTTTGTTATGTTAATACATTCCAGGTGGAAATTTCCTTTGCAGCTGAAGCATTTTAGTATATTATCTATACTTGTAATTTCTTTTTCACACTGCACACAGTTCATCTTTCTTGCTAAATTTATTTGGTATCTATTTGAATAGGCGAGTTGTAATCGGTTATGAATCACGGGGCGCTTGCATTCGTTTGCTGAACAAGATAAGGATGCAATTTTTATGAATCCATTAGTGCGTACGGGACGGGCGTATGCGCGGTCATTGACCTCCGACACAGTGTGACCTTGTGGCGAGTTCAGCTGTTTAGGTAGTTTAACTATTTCAAAAATACGACGGGAACGATTTTAATTTCGGTGATTAATACTATTTGTCATTACTTATTTAGTTTACATCACTACTTTTTTTCCTTTCACTTTTACTTCACTTTAGCACTATGATTTTACTAGTTTCCCCCTTAAGTTTCAGCTTTTCGATTTTAAATACGAGAGCGGCACGGTTTAGCTGTTAATCGTTCCGCGGCGGCCGGAACACTCCTGATTAGGATCCCCTCCCCTGATTAGGAGGCGGACGTCCTTATCACTAGGCTATCACAGCTTCCACTCATGAGATCTTATTTATAAATATATCAACTATTAACGAGCATACAAATAATGCAACGATCTCAACGTTATAATTATAATCGACGCTAAACCAACAGAGATCTCCATGAACAGTTGTTAATTTACTGTTAAGGTATATGATACCTTCCAATGAATTATAGATGGTATCCATTTCTACTATGCTCGTTTATTATCTTCACTAAAAATATATAGCAATAATTTCAAGTCACCGTGACCTTTGCTATATATGAGCACAGTAATCCAATGTGAAAAGGTCGCAATAATTTACAATATTATAAATCCGTAGTGTTTAGCTAAGTTATTTAAATAGGCACATAAGTTGTTATACAATGTAAACAAAGGTAGGTAGGTGTGTTATTAGTTATTACTGAGTGTAGTCTATTAATAAATCCATTAGAATAATGTAAGTAACTGTGTAATATGTACGTATATAGATGCTATTAATCTTGCCTCATCACGATGCTCTGAGAATATCTAGGGATGCCAATTTATTGGATGAAGTTTACTATGGAAATTGTTTCACCAACTCTCAAAAAAACGCTTTGTGTCATCGGTAAGTAAGTCTGTTTCTTCCGAGATCCATATTAAATGATTCTTGAAATATATATACGAATCAAACCTATTTTATGATTTTACCTTTATCAAGCGAAAATCTTTAACAAATTAAAAAAAAACATTAATCTAAACAATGGTCGGAATTTATAGATGCCAAACAAACAAGCATTGTTAATTCATTATAATATATATAGTTAATGAGAAGTTAATTTCACAAGTAGAAAGTATCACTTTATTCTATAAAAAGGTTTGTTAAATAAATTTCTAATAGGCAAGTACTCAAACACCGTTCCAATTCTTTACCTGTTGTTTCGGGTGTAAGAATTTATATAAAACGGCCATGCTGCTATTTTGAACTTACAAAGACACTTCAATTGTATTTATTTCTATCCATTCTTTTCTGGCATTGACAATCATGTGTGCAGCCGAGCGATTGTCTGTGAATTAAAAAAAACAGCGTCTTTTTTATTGACACTCGTTTTTCGCAGCCCTATTCACGTATATTTGTAATTGAGCCAGTTATAATGAACGTTCGCAAAGCCTATAAGTACCTGAACGATAAAATTAATTGATAATGAGGATCTCGACGCCAGACAATTTTAAAGATGACGAATAATTTCATGATTCCTTTTCGAGGGTGCTCGTGCTGCGTTAATAGAGAAGGTTAATGAATTGCTCTGCGATTATATTAAACTAGTCGAGTCCGTGATATCAAGAATAATAATAACGCTAACAATATAGCTAATAATAAAAAATACAAGTATCTCGATCACGAGGTTTCCGATATGCAGCATGTGCAGTCTGCTGTAACCATCCCAATCGTAATATCTGCGAATGAATTGATCCCAGTTAGCCTCGCTCACCATCTGAGGCGACTGGGGTTCCGTGGCAGTTCGCTCGCTGCCAGGATGCAAAAAGCGGTCTTGCTGGACTCGGCTAGGATAGTCCGCCGGTTTCTCAACCTGTCGCCCTGACCCCCGGCCCTGGTCTCCCCTGCCACCGGGCGTAATCCTCCGCCCGGTGCAAATACCTATTTTTGTAATGTGTATGTAGGTTTATTTATTTTTATCTTTTTAAGTTTATTATCTCTTTTGTATGTATTTTGCACACGGGCGTGAGAGATAGATACTGGAAATAATAATGAATAATGCTCAATATAGCTTTTCAAGTCCATATTATTTCAAAAAAAATATTTCACTGGCTATGCAGTGGATATTAAAGCTAAATTTGCTCTAATTCGCGAAAACCAGGCAAACCTGCATAGTCAAATTTAAAATTTCGAGTTCATATTATTTCAAAAAAACTGGCTACACAGTGGATATTAAAGCTAAATTCCAAAGCTAAGTCCAAATTAAAATTTCTGAAATCTTTATACACTGACCATGCTAATATTCCAATACCGGCTTTTTGGGTTATTATTAAATATTTCAGTGTCGAAACAAATAAATAACATGAAACACTTTTGCGTCTTCTATCGTAAAAATTAATCCCTAAGATATTTAGACAGACGGTTCTAATTAATCAGCTTTGACGGTTAGGCACTACTAAACAGAGTCGGTAACTGGATGGGCACGATATACTCCAGTTTACCTTTTCATCTTACATAGACTAAGTAAAACCCTTCCCATATTGAGAGGAGACCTGTGCTCTGTAGTGAGCCGGAAATGGGTTGATCATGATGATGATGATGAGACTAAGTAAACGACGTCTACCGACGACGATAGTCGTATTAAAAAAGGTCCTGGGTGCAATTCCCGGAGTCTGGTCTGGTGGGAGGCTTCGGCCATGGCTAGTAACCACCCAACCGACATAGATGTGTAACTGCGACTTAGCGTTGCGACACTATGTCACGTAGAAACCAATAAGTTAACAGGTTAACAAGCTAACGAAACGAACTGATGTAGTTTAAGATCTTAAACTGCATCATTACTTACCATCAGGCGAGATTGCCATCAAATTTACTTGTCATCATGAACTCTCAGGCGTGCAGGTTTCCTCACGATGATTTCCTTTACCGTTGAAGCAAGTGATATTTTAATTTTTTTAAACGCACATAACTCCGAAAAGTTTGAGGTGCATGTCGGATTCGAACCGCCTCTGATAAGGAGGCTGACGCCCTAACCACTAGGCCACTACCGTTTCTAATGCTAACTTGTAGTGATTTAAAAAAAACGATCTTGATATAATATTTTTTAAGTAGCAACCAACATTTGCCGGCCGATATAGATGCTTGCTTATGGATCACCCCAGTCAATCTGGCAACAGAGACCTCACCTGAAACCACAAACGTGAAATCTATTAGTTTGGATGTGATTAGTGTTTTGTAGTTTGGATGTGGATGTCTTTTTATTAGAACAATAAATCTTTCAAAAACATAAGCCAACTCCCTCCAATGCTTGAGAAAATACATGAAGGTACACTTTCAAGCAGCTCGTTGGCAGTCGTTATCTCCAATTTGCGAAGGTGGGATTAGATACGAATTTGAATGGCCTCGGGTACCCTCAGTACAAAACTGAGTTGTAAGGGTACGTCCAATTTGCGAGCGTTTCTCAAAATGCGTTTGTCAATAATCAATCTTTGTGAAAATTAAGATTTTGACCGCTGTTGCTATCGAATGGATTGATTTTTATTATAACTAACCTAACTTTAACCGATTCAGTTGCTTGATACAAATCAAATAGTTTCATAACGTGTCTTCTAATCGGTTTTTATTAATTTATGTAAAATCAACGAGAATGTTCAAACGTCTGAGAAAAATCATAAATAATACTGCAGTAAATATTGCACGAAAAATAATAATATATGTTTTTTAACTATCCTTTACACACAATCTCCATAGTTGATCTATTAACCAACTTGTGTCGTTTGATCAACTAAGATCCATGGTACGCCAAAGTAGTATATAGGCAAGCAAAGGTGTTTCCACGATATGTTTTCCATATCTTTCGATGTCATAAAAATAATATCCAAGCGCTAATTCAGATCGCCCACTGATACTTATGGTTCCGTATCTTGATTGGCAACGTCCTAATAATAGAGGATTACCTATATGTGTACTATTAGATAAAAGTTGAGGAAATATTTAAAGAAAATATAATCCATCCATATTTATACATAATCCATTATTTATCAGATTTAGTACTAAGGGGACGAATGTTTTGTAAAATTTCATAAGCATAAGCTATTTCACGTTAAATTTATAAATATAAGTCCAAATAATGGGAACATGATAATTTTAATAGTGCTAGTTTGCTTTCTTTGTTTAAATAATTTATATACTGATGATAGGTACAACCAAAACGTTCATCCTTTATCTTCATTTTAGTACGGAATTATAAAATGATATAAATCGCTTTAATATAACACACCGTGCTCACAAAACCAATTCAACATGACCATATTATCAATTGCGTAAAAGTCAATGTAAAAAACACCTTGCATCGCAATTAAAAATATGCCATAGAGGTAAACCAATGAATAACATTAAAAGTAAGTGCGTAATTTTATTTTACACCTGTAGCGCAGGTATTTTGGTTCCAAAGGACCCATGAGGACCATTTAAATAAAAATTGGTCAATGACCTTAGTTGTTTATACTTTTCCATTAAAGTTCCATTAAGTTTCCAGTAAGGTCATTTTGTCATAATTTTGCTAGCTAGAGGAATATGGGATGGAAGCAAACGTTATTTTGGAGAATTCCAATATAAAACGAATATTATATAGCTTAATTTACCAGTACTGATCCTCGCAGGTTGCACTTGGACTAGGCTCGCAACAGATAGTGTGCGTCAGAGAGCGATGGAGGAGGCCTTTACCCGAAAATGGGTACCCAAAGAAACAAACAAGAAATAACTATTATTTGTTAAAATCTTAATTCAATCTTATCAATTATTTGTTATATTATTATTACTACAACTGTTTCGAAATTTGTAACTAGATTAGTATTAGATTTGGGATTAAATGGCTTATAAAAAAAAAAAAAATCCTCGCAGCGGCTGGCGAAATTTTGGTGGAACTTACAGCCAGGTTAAATACTAATGGATCTTGGCTACTTTTTACCACGGGAAAGGCTGACTGGATTTTTCTCAACTTTTACTGATAGTTAAGTCGATGTCTAAAAAATTCACGCATGCTTCCTTATTCCGAGACCGCCGATCCAATTATGTGACCAACTGTGTTGATATTTACTACGTAATGAAACCTACCTAACTAGAACACGTATTGACAAATTATCATATATCATTATTAAAAGAAATAACGTAATCTTCTTACTACTTAATATTACATTATTTTTATACTTGCGAAGATTATTAATTGTTATTTAACAAATATACTTCGCAAATAGTTTACCCCGCTGTATCTTCGGCCAAACCTTATTTTAATCCTTTGCAAGGGTGTGTTAGATATAGACTGTGTTTTAGAGAAGCCTTTATTTAGTTTAGCGAGAGGTTTCGATATTTATTAGCCATCAGAGCATAAGCCGGCTAATGGTTAATACTCACATTAAGGAGCTGCTTGTGCACGCCTTAACCAAATTTTATAGAAAAAAAAATAATATATACGGCTGAATAGGCTGTATGCTCACTGATCTTTGCCTTTGCCGGATAAATTAAAAAGCAACGAAAAACTAAATTTTTATGATGACCGGCCAGGTACTTTAGCTTACCAACGTTCATAATATTTGTAGACAAACTGCTTGTGCAGGGTAATGAAAGGAGTTCTCACTAGTTTTTGTCCGAGTCTCCAATTCCTTAACCAAATATAGAAAAAAAAAGAATATATACGGATGAATAGGCTGTATGCTCACTGATCTTTGCCTTTCCTGGCATAAATTAAAAAGCAACAAAAAATTAATTTTTTTATGATGACCGGCCAGGTACTTTAGATTACCAACAATCTTAGTATTTTGTTATCTAACGCATTTTTCATACACTTCTTTTTAATGTTACCATCTTCATCAGCAGCCCATTACCAGACCGCAGAAAGCCAGATTCGTAATCTTTATTAATGATTATTACAAGGAATTATCATCGAAATTAAAATTAAAAAAAATAGAACCTAGTCAATCAGTAAAATGGTAGCTTTTGGATATTAAGATGATTGCACCGCTCTTTGTGGCCTATAGCCGTAAAATATTACGATACGTAGAGAGAGGTATTGGATATATCATGATCGCATCATAAATCAAAATCGGCCCATAACTTTTCACGGGAACAGTGCAGTAAACCGAAATCTGAAACTTCGACGACCTCCGTGGCGCAGTGCGTGCGCTGTCGCATTATAAAGTTGGAGGTCCTGGGTTCGATTCCCGGCTCGAGTCTGGTCTGGTGGGAGGCTTCGGCCGTGGCTAGTTACCACCCTACCGACAAAGACGTGTCGCCAAGCGATTTAGCGTTCCGACACGGTGTCGCGTAGAAACCAATTAGGAGCGTGAGTTTACCATACTCCTGACAGGTTAGCCCGATACCATCCTAGACAGCATAATCACTTACCACCAGGTGAGATAGCCGTCAAGGGCTAACTCGTAGTGTATTAAAAAAAAAAAAAATAACTTTTATCGTATTCTCAGTATTCGTCTGATCGACCAGCTGATAGCACAATATCAGCATGAACAACCAATTACCAGCTCACTATAGAGCACGGAACTCCTCTCAATATGAGAAGGGTTTGGCCATAGTCCACCACGCTGGCCATGTGCGGATTGGCAGACTTCACACGCCTTTGAGAACATTATGTGAGTTATTAAGTGATATTTTAATTGTTTAACAACGCACATAACTCCGAAAAGTTACAGGTGCGTGCCCGGATTCGAACCGCCGACTTCTGATTAGGAGGCTGACGCCCTAACCACTAAGCTATCACCGCTTCATAGCAATATATATATACTATCTTATTCAAACTATTACTACATACACAAAATGATTAATCTAAACGCCAGGTTTTCGGTTTATGTCAGAGCCAACTTACCAGTACTTGTGAGGTGCAGTTAGAGTGTAGAATATCGCCAATGCAATATAAATTAGGTATTAGCACACCAATTAGTAATAAATTCGTTTTTGGCGAGACCTAAATAGCTGCTTACATAGTAGCCTTATTAGATGCGAGCACTTACTTTTTTACTAGTCATAGGTCTTAGAAATGTAGTACGAGATATCTTTGTGGGATTTGCTATGGAAGACGCAACATTATCCCATTGAGTGGAAATACGACGGTAGGGTTTTAATCTAGGTTTTTGTAACCAAATTTGGTTAAGTACCTATTTTTTTGTGTAGATTAGTAAAATTGCTGTGGAGTCGAACCACAATCTTAAAGAAGTGTTTAAGTTAGTTATTAATATAATTTATGCCACGTATAGCTATGAGGCAATTATCATTTTTTTTTTGAGCTTATCACTGTCGGCTTACTAATGCACTTACCTACCTAATTTTTTGTTTGACACATACCTACACGTGAAAAGAAAGTGGAGTACTAGTAGTTATCTATCTTTATAGGAATTGAATGAATACGATATATTTTTTTTAATTTTCGAAATTAAGTATTCTTTACGTAACGAAACAGAAAAGCGGGGTCGAACGGAATTAATGGAGGAGTGAGGATCTTAATGAGCAGGTTTACTTGATCTTTATAACTACTTATAGTTAAGGGATATCAGGAATAAAACAATTCTGTATTTTTAAAATTTTTATTTTATTTTTATAAAGGTTTTATTGTATTTATCGTAGGTATAGTGTCATTTGAAATATATTTCGATGCTAATTAGCTCTCCAATTAGATAATGTGTAGTAGGCGATTACGTATAAAAAATACAATGGTAGGTAATAAAAAAACAAAGTAATAAAGAAATGCTGAACATTAGTTAACTAAGTTCATAAAAAAAAGCTTAAAAATAACCAGTGTTTGAATACAGGAGAAATTAGTGAAGGTAATGAATAACTAAGTATTGGGTTATTAATTGTGCATTAACTAAAATTAGGTAAATTAAAATTAATCTAACATCAAACTAAATTAAGAGCTGCTAAACATAATTATATTCGTACTTCCTAGTTGCCATTACGGCAGAACATTCGTATCTACGGAAATCATTTTAAGGATTCATTTGAACTATCTGTTTTCTACGAAATCATCTTTGCCGGCGAGATAGGTTGACATAGCATAAGGCACTGTGCCCACTTAAGTGACATGAAAACAACGAACACGAAGTCTCATCGAGCATGCATGAAAGTGATTACGAAAGTGGCATGACTCTGACATGGCATTTGGTAGAACCATTGGAGATATGTATGCACAAAGACCCTAGAGACATCGTCATTCGATTATGAGAAATGCTTTTGAGAACATTCCATTCGTACATGTTTACTAGTTTTACTCGCAATGTCACTTTCAGGTAAAACAACGACAAAGTTAAATGAAACTAGTAGAATTTGAAGGTTTAATGCTTAAATTCGTAAATTCGTCATAAAATCGACGGGACTTTGGTAAATAAAAATAGTAGAGAATTTTCGGCCATCAAACGAAAAACTTTAGTTTCATTCTACATTTGGTTATGCTAGTGTGACAATTTAATGTCTTGAAAGTGACTTCAAAATCTGAGGATACTTTAGATGGACAAGGTATTTTTTTGAATAGATTATGAATTTGAATTTATGATTTTGTTTTGCATTCTGAGCTATTTATTTTTCAAGGACGAGTCATTTCAGTTAATGTCATGCTCCACTTCATTGTCTTAAATGCCATCAGGCATTTATCGCGCAAGATTACGCCAAGTATGAAAATATTGAAACGAGTGGCAAATCACGTCATGCGTCACGTAAATGGGGCCACATCATATAAATATTGAAGCGGGAGACAAGTTACGCGTCATGTCACTTCGGTCAGCGCAGCACCTCGCCAAACCGTGTTGCAGGCAAAGACAAAACGAACCGAAAATACTCGTATATAAAGCCACGCGACACGTCGAGGCAAACTCTCTAAATAAATTTCCAGTTAATAACAGTCAAACAAAATTGGACTAAACAACAAGGAATTTGTACTTTGGGAGATGTGATATCATAGAGAATCGACTAGGACCTCATCAAATGAATATTAAATACTTAATGAACATTGTATCAATAATATATAATATAAGCAATATAAAACGTAACATAATCGGAAACACTAGACAATAATATAATTCTGCTAAATAACTGAAGTGTTTCAGGTTTGGTTCATCGCCAAAGCTGCAGAGGTACAGTTTGAACATCGACGCCAATGATAAGACGAACGAATAATTCGTAAGCCGATTAAGTCGACTAGTAACGGCTTCGATCAAATCTGAAGTCATGCCAGTGGAGTGCATCAGGCGGGTAAACCAGGGTAGGCAAATCAGACTGGTCATATAAAGAAAAAAAACTCCTCCGATACAACTTTAGGACGAATAAAACTCTCAGTCAACTGTATTCTTATTATGCTGACGATGGAAATTCCACCGCAATTCATAAAAAAAAGGTTTGAATGTTTCACATAATTTTAGACAACCGATCAGTAGATAATTGGCTTGCTATTAGTAGTACAATATCTACTATATAAGTCTTCAGATTATTATTTTTGGCATAAACTGTATGGACGTAAGCAATGTTTATTTTATTTTATTTAAAAATGTAACAGAGACTATTTTACACGGACTGCAGCTTTCTACAATCCTTTTTCAGTACAAACTAGGCCTTAACGGCAATATCACCTGGTGGTAAGTGATGATGCAGTCTGAGATGGTATGCGGCATATTATGTTTGTTGCTGGGAACTAGCTACGGCCGAAGCCTTTCACCAGCTAACTATGCTAAACCTCATAATTACATTCTTACGTGAGCTCAATATGCTTAAAAAGGAGTACTATTTTTTATCTTTACGTATTCATAAATAGAGATTGTCTCATTAAACTTAAAATTGGTGGCTTGTTAAAATTTTTCTCTGGAGTTTAGTAACATTATATAGTTAAATATTTTGTACACTAAAGCAGTCTCTACCAAAGTTTTGTTATAATTTGTATCGTTGTGTTTTTATCGTTTTATATGCTGCCTGATAAATGGTACCCTGATTTAAAACCTTGGCACGCCACTGACCAGTTCGCCACTGTCCAAAAGCAGCATTGGAGACGAGGAATTGTCTAACAATATATCATTAATTGAATTGAATTAAAAACTTCACTAAATTTTGTACCGAAAACGTATCTAGCGTTGTGTTAAAAATGATATGCTTGCGAACAGCGACACTTTGGTAAAGATCACAACAGAAGGATGCTGCCCGCCCCTCAGCAAAATCAATGGAAATCGCCAGCTCCAACCTCGGCACCCACTACACATTCTGCTTTTGATCATGTCGGCCGCTCATTCGGTAGGTCTGCGTTTTATCGATATCATATTAATAATAAATGTCACAACATCAAGCCGGTATAAAAAACACTAAGCATACTAAAACTACTACCTGCGAAAACTCTTTTAAAGAGTAAACTTACATACTATCTTCGTAAATTAACACAAATATCAGGATTCGTATAAAATATAACATGTTATTTTTTTTTTGTGTCTCCTCAGTTTTATTACAATTTTCTGAAACAACCTTAAACACTACTACATGCTTCACGCTTTACCTACATTACAAAATAGACAATACAGCGCTCACTATCATTATAATTCCATAGCTTTCTCAATATTTCCGTTGTTGTCAATCGGAACTTGTTTGCTTATGATAAATAGCGTACTGTTAGGTCATGAACAGACAAAACGCATGGCCGCAGCGGCACATCTAACTGTCGCTTTAACTGTGATGTTTGTACTACCCTTTTATTCATATTCGTCTTTTGATTGTCGAAACATCACAGAGTAAAAGTAAAACCGGCCTTAAAATGTTCCTTATTTTTCAGTCGAATTATCTGCAACCATGACTCTAAAGAATTTTTAAAGATACAAATATATTTAAAAATTCTTCAATTGAAACAGTTTGTGACCTAAAAAAGATTTTTTTTTATTACGTGTCACAATTTGAGGCACATAATGTATTTCTTTCACAATGTATAATACGTTCACAAGGATCGTTAGTATTTGCACTGTTGACGATAGTAAGTTTTAAAGCAAGGTAAATTAGGTCTATTTTACTGTGAAGTTTGATTTCGATATTTGAATACGAATTACAGTTTGTGGGCCTGTCTTTTTGACATAAATAAGTTCGTGTTATGACGAAAACAATATTATGAGCCTTCCTTTTTCAGTGGAACAATGCGTTCACATGAGAGTCACGCATTCATCGTGATGTACTGCGGTGCCGCTGCAATTAAACGTTCTGTCTGTCCATAGCTTTGAATACACAATCGTTAATTACCGCGCTTTTATTGCGCCAATTCCTTATGCATTGACAGCGAATTTACAAAAATATACGACAATGTATCGAATCATTTAAAAATAATATAATTTTCAATGGTAATACTTATATTTCATAATATAATATTTTAAAACGTTTCTTAATCGTTATTTCAAGCACTTATCGATTACACTTAAAATTAGTCAATTGGCGTTTCTCTGAGCTTCTCATTCCAACCTTTATCTCTAATCGAGCCATATTTCAGAAAAATTGTAAGTAAACAAGAGATCATTATAGTTAAATACATAATATATGACACGACCACACCATAATATTAATAATAATCAAGTGTAGATAACCAGTATACCTACAATATAAATGAAGGAAACATTTTATAACATTATTCATTCTTCACTCATACAGACACACTTGTACATTCGCTTAATTAACGCGAAATTAGATAATAAGGTGTATTAAGTCTTTTAGCGGACATTTATTCCAAATGTATTTAAATGTATGAACCTTATGCCTCGAAATTAAAGATAACGCTTTAACATGTCTACTCCGCACGAGATCGGCACCGCCTCATAAACAGCAGAATAGTTACTTCTCTTTCTCTCTCTGCTCCCTTATTTGGCGAAGGGGCTTCAACCAGGCAACGCTGAGTGTCCAACGACGAGATTTCAAAGCGCGTTATTCCACTTAATAGCATATTCACCACAAAAACGTAAACGCGAGTCTTTACACGTAATCATGGCGAAGCACTGTCTTGGACGAAGGCAATGCCGATGTGTATTGCAGCATGAAGGGAACTGATCTCATGCTGAGCTGCATGTGTATCGAGGATATGAGTCTCTTTTCTCTTAATCAATGCACATACTAACCCTCTCTCTTTATCAGATAATAAGAAAGGCCTTCCACCAAGAACCAGCAATATAAAAGATATGAAGCTATCATTCAAAAATAGTTTTATTTAATTCCCAAAAATTTTATCGAGTTCTCGCGTCATACTTTTTTTGAATGCCTTTTCAACATTGCTCCAGGTGTAAGTCAATTTATATGTATTTTAATTAAGAAAATAAAGACACATATCGTCGACTCCGCGTTAAAATGACTTGACTCTAAATATGTGTTTTCTCTGAAACAGAATAACTTAAAGCGCCAGTTAAAATCGCAAGACGAACTGAATTATCTTAGAAGCATCTGACACAAAACGCACTATAGGTAAAGATACCCTATCCTAAACATAAAGGACCATGCCACCGAAGGTCTCGTATCAAGAAGCGATCTCAATGTTTCCCAGTCCATCGTGGTCTGGTCAAGACAACTTCTTAATGGACCAACGGGCGGTCTTATACCTATTATCGCTCTGATACACGTACGAGTCGGGGCTCGTTAGTCTTAAAAAATTACTACAACTACGATTTCAGTAAAAAAACGTACATTACTTGATGTTTAATTTACGAATTACACATTAATAGAAAAAACGTTATCACTAAATTACTTGTTACCGTTTACGAAAGTACAAAAGTATTTCTCATTACAAATTTATGACACTCATACCCTGATGCACCCCGCGCATTACGTAGTAAACGTTAGTCTAATTGCCACGCAATAACTTAATTATTATCTTTAACCAATTCGTAAGATTATCACCCAATTGTATCGTACTTACCACAATTACTTTCCATTTCAAATTTCGTACCCCAGAACTGTGCCTAGCGTAATCTTCATTATGTTCCTTCAAACCTTTACCAAGGGATTCATATCTTAGAGGAAGAGCGCACGGATTTAAAATTAAGTGGCTACTTAATATATGGAATTTGGTACAAATAAATTTATGAAACAGTTTACACTACAAAAGTTATACAAAGTTTTGTTTATTATCTATTGATCTACTTTTTAGTATTGCTACACAGTCTTTTGTCTTAAGTCAAGGCCAACCTGTGTCCATAGCGGCGTTTAAGACGACCCTAATCTAGCAAGTCTTGTGATTTGTGATACATGCACGCTGCAAACTTAAACGCCGCTCACTAAGGCCTCAGTGTAACTTGTCCTGTAAACTAACGTTGAATAAGATTAACCGCCCTTCTCATATTGAGAGGAGACCCGCGGTCTGTAGTGAGCCGAAAATGGATTGATCATGATGATGATGATGTATGACCAAACCTAATCACTTGACAGTCCATACAAATATGCCAGATAAACGTGAACTTTTATATGACGCTCGTTTACTCGGTAAGTTACACTAGGGGCTCAGGACTTAGGTTGGAAGTCGCGGTTGGTTTTTTAGTGCGCACTTACTCTAAGTCATACTCCCAAACTGTATAACCTTTCAATTAATGCTGTTTATATCACTTTTCACTTTCGCATCGCATTTGTTAGTTTGAGATACACTCATATATTTATATATATAATGCTTTAATGGTGTCAAAATGATTCATTCACCCAAATTGATAAATGCGATGGAGCGCGATGTTAAGCCTAAATACAAAAGTTAATACAAAATGTTAATATACATACTACTAGTGTAGAAAACATCGAGTATCAAAATATAATTAACACGTTGATTTGAATCTTTCACTAACCAATAACAGCCGTATACTAGAAATCAGCCAATGCGTTTGAATATTTTGAGCTTCAAAATGGACACCGGGTAGTCAGCGATGCCTATTTGGCATATCGGGGTTTTAATGTAGTTTTAGAGTCCTATAATAGTCTATACGTTGAAAACACGTCTGGAACAAGAGTTATTTTATCAACGATATTATTTACGATGAAAGGTTCGATACAATATCCTACCACACTTGATTGATCGTGAATTTTGATTTACAAAACTTTTCCGTTTCCATACCATAGCTATAGCTTTATCTGTTAGCCTTTTTTACTCTTAGCATGCGCGACACAAGTCTTCCTAACTATCACATTTCAGGACTGAGTTTTTCTTTTGGAAAAGACAATTACCTTACAAGTTAATGAATTTATGCCAATTACGTATAGCTTAAGTTAAAAGTAATGGGGCAGGGTAGATTTAAGAGTGCAATAAGTTAATATAGTAATGAAAGTGGATTTACCGAAAGAGAAAAAAAAAGTAATAATGTTAATTTCAATTACTATGCACATGTCGTGCCTATGACCAGAATGTACACGATTTATAACAAAAGTCGCTTATCGCGAGATTCCTAGCAATAAGAATTAATGAAAAATTATATTGATGACTTATATTAAAGTATGTGATCACGAACACTCATCCCTTTCACACTTTATAGTTAAAGAAAACACCTATGATAATGAGAACTACCGTTGGAATAAGGTTTAGACTTATCTAAGTTGGAAAGCGAGACCTAGTCCAGCAAGTATTATGCAGATGTTTATCTTCTACGGTGTGCTCCTAATGTACTAATAGCATTCCATAAAATACAAGATCAAATAAATATACAAGAGAACTAATACGAGATATAGTTTTATAATAAGTAACAATTTTCGCTCCCACTTTACCGACGTAAAACAAGATACAAGATTTCTTTAAACCAAGATAACGGGTAGTCACTTGTCAGTAGAAACAATTGCGCTTTTCATTTAGGATTTAATGGCAACTATTTCTTAAAGATTATCTAGATCACTGTTACTTTTAGTTTTAATATGTATTTGATTTATTTTATAAAATTTGCAAAAGTAACAAATCGTTTCTTTGTACTTTTAAGCAATTCACTAAATTACGCCACACTACATTCAACATGAAGAAAATTTTCAATGTAGGTGTCTAAATAAATTGTTATTAATTACAAAAATTTAACAAATATGTGCAAATAAACTAAGAAGTTGGCAACGTTTGTGTAATTACATTTATTTAAACTGAACAAATAACTAAGTGACTAAAATATGAATAATCAAAACATACTACGATTATTATGTATCTGTTGTATAAGAGAGTAGGAATAAGTCCAAACTATTTCATAAACGTTCCTCCCACCTACATCTACACAACCATAAGTTTCATTTCAAAATGGTATTCCTCTTCATTCCGTCGCGGAGCTTTGGTAAAAAACTTAGGAGTAAATGGAATAAAGACGATGGAAGATTCGTTTGAATGAAACACCGAATTTTTAAAATAGTTCGACCTAGGAAAACTCTTAACAATATTAAAGTTAAAATTACCAATAGTAAATGTACATAATAATTCAAGTTTAAGAGGTTAAATAAGTTAATTATACTTAATTATATATAGTACTATAAAAAGGGGTAAATCATTTTTTTTTCGTTTTGAAATATAATTAACAGAGGATTATTGATTGGTAAGCAACTATTAAAATACGCTTTCCTTATGTTTTGTACTGTGCAACCGAAAGTACTACTTGTATTTCGAATAAACCCTTCATACATACTATAAAGGCTAGTTCAGAAAACGTATTCTTAATTTAGAAGCCCTCTGAATATATAAAATTTCTATTTAATCCTAGAGAGGTAATGTAACCCTTTATAAAATATTAAAAAGATCCTTATTATTTTGGAGGATTTAATAAACTCGTAAAACTGGATATTTAATTTTCCAATATATCGTATTCTTTGAATTTGTACCGGAGGAGAGGGGGAAATGACTTGATTCTTCGCGTCATCACATTCCATTCATATACATCTACTTTAGATGACTCTGTATTGACTATTAAACAATATGTTTCTATAAATTTGTGTCGCTTTCACTAAATATATCGAGTGTAATGTCATCTCACTTTTTCATTTGTACATGGCCACCCATCAGATGATCTGGTTCTTTTTTTTTTAATATTTTCCTAAATATACCAACAACGGCTCGTTTTTTTTTTTAATTTTTTTTTCAAATTTTTTTTTATGTGATTACATACATTTATATAAATGTACGCGACACTTTTAAATATAATTCTATATCCGAACGAGCAAACTTCGATAAAATTAAAATTGTTTAACATATGATATGACATTACACTTGCGCGAGATCGTTTTAAAATAATTAGGGATCTTTGATATTGTTGACGTTTATGTACTATCGATTTACGGCTAAACTAGAAATATGCATTCATATATTATCTCAATAAACACTTTGTAAGCATCTGCGTGTAGAAAAACGGTATTATTTACAATACTATACTGTGCTATCATAGTTTTCGATATAATATTCTCAATCTTACAGTAACTTTAAGCCAGAGGAAGAAAAAAAAATATTAAGTGTAAGAGAGGTATTAGTAATATACGTACAAACACACTCGACGAACTGGCTACTAATATTAATAATAATATTTAATTAATTGTTCAGCCTTCAGCGGATAATTGCTATATAACTAGCGATGTGATCTTATTTTTATATAATTAACGGAAGGAGAACTGCGCAATGTCTTATTTAGATCCACTTGATCTACAATGCTATCAACTCTAACGTCCACGATACGGGATACACCAGAAGGAAATCATCTCATGAAAAATTATGAAAAAACTTGTATAGCTTATAGCTTCCCATTCACTTTCAAGTCAAGTTTAAAATAAAGTGTTAAATAGTATGCCAGTTCGCCGCCACTCAAACGATGCCAGATGACAAGGATGACAAGGATGACGACTGATGATGTGCAGTGATGCGGATGATGGCGTGGTGATGTGACAGGTGATGATACCCTAGGCTCTACGTACTACGCAACATGTATGATCAAACGTTTTCAGTCAAATATTATGAACATCGGTTCCAAAACAAAGTGTTACCCCCATTTTGAAACTTAGCTATTAGTTTACTAAAAAAGGTAAATGGCAGTTTTGATTTTTTTTTTACTTTTACTTTAGAATAATGCAAAAATTTTTACCTATAAAAATTGTCAAGTCTTTATAGAATTATTGCCTACATTGTGAACTTTAGCGTCCACGGATACCACGATACCCATTATTTTTTTTTAATTCAAAGTCTCGACCACAGGTCTGCGACATGTATCGTCCCAAAAAGCGTTCTCTCTTTGCCTAAAAATACCATAATTGGGTATGAAACACGCCGGCAAACCTGCGGTGAAACAGTATAATCAAGCCATTATAAGCGCCTACCAATCCGCACCACTTGGTTTCTCCATTATTCACTAAACACGCACTAGTTCTAGAAATTTTTATCACTTGTAATCACTTGCGAGTAGTAAGTATCAAATGTATAAAAAACTTACCTAAAACGTTAACGTTAAACATTAATGAGTAAACGTGCATCACTTATACGCTTATTAAATGTTGAAGCGCTATACTTAGAAATAAATAGACATTCATGATAATTATAAGAAAACCCTTAACCTAAATTATAGACGTAGCCGAAACCTTTCGTGATTGTAACAAAATTTTCTCATAAATAAATGCTTTCAGTGATAAGCGGACATTTCATCTTATAAAATAATTTCTGTTCCAAATATTTGAGGTTTCTTTCATTTGATATGGCACGATTCCAAAAGTGAATATAATTCGATATAAAATTTAATTTTTCATATACAACTCCGCTGATCACTGAACATGATAATAAATAATTTCAGTGAAAACAAAACAGGTAGATACATAGCCTTACAATAAATGTAATACATAATAATGATAAGCTAATCATTTTATTGGTGACACAGCAATTACTTACGATTAAACTCCTATACCATAATTAAGTGAAAAATATTTGTAAGTAAATGAAAATGATATCAAAGAGAATAAACTAAAATGACATCTGGAGTCTCTTCACAGATATTGGGCGTCATTTGGTGGGAGAGAAAAAAATCGACATAAACCTACGAAAATATTGTATAACACTTAAGGTTAAGTTTAAAAGTTTAAAATTTTGCTAAAATAAAACATAACTAATAAACTAAATTGAACTAAACAACACACCACTCAAACACCCTATTAAATAGGGCTATCGTACCAGTATCACTGAAATCGAAGGTAATAATTAAAAAAAAAACTTCTCTATCTCCTTCAGAAGGAATACTCCCCAGTTCGAAAGGTTCAAACGAAAATTTAAAAAAAAAAATGCAATTTCTGGTGTCACTATACATACCCCTAATTATTATTATTTTTGATAAAAACAACATCTACCTATTTTAATCAACAAAGTGTAGAATAAAATTAAAATAAAATCAATAGTATGATCTAAACCGATACATAAAATTATTTTCAATAATACCAACTTAATTTTAACAAAAATTATTCCTAGCGCCTCAAAGGAGGACACACATAAATAGTTCATTATCGGCGCACAAGATGAGCACAGTTTACGCGATTTGGTTAAGGTAGTCGATGAAGTCGTTGGAGAAAAGCTGGAGGTTGGATGGCTCGGCGAGAGGGGCCCGCCTCGGGGCGCCGCATGTGCTCAAAGGCATCGGCCTCTCAGCGGGTTTCGCTCGAAGCGCCGACAGGTATCGCTCCGCGAGTGACTCCCCGAAGCTCATAGCAAGTGTCTCCGGACTCAAGCCGAGTAAGGACAGCGATTCTGTTATACTAGCCAAGGGACTGAGGAATTTAGCAGACTCATCGTTTCCGGTCGGTTCCGGCGCGCGGGACGCCATGCTCGTGTTGACAACTGGGCGCAAAGCTGGCGGGGACGCCCGTCTTGTAGGGGACGGCGCGAGGCCCCACGTATCAGGGGGGGTGCCGGGAGAGGCTCCCGGCACCGCTGTTTGTTATGGCCACTGCTGGAAAAGCGGGAAAACCCGTTTCGTGAAGCAGTACGACAGTGGCTTCACGAAGTGCGTGTCCACTACACGGCAGTGCGGGCACGTCACTGGGTGCGAGTAGTCGGAATAGTTCAGCCGCTGGTGTGGGTGCAGCAGTGGCTTGTAACAGTTGTTACACTGTGGACAAAAAAACTGCTTTTAATGTTCTGTACACGAATTTCAGCAAGCATTTGATCAGAATATTTAAAACAATATCCTTAAACCTCACAGAGCCCTTAATACTGGTTTCCGTATATCACCTGATAGTCGGGATAGTCTCAGGGACAGATTACCCGTTTATTGCGAGATTCATTTCAGAAAGAATGTTTCTTTTTATTTCATAAACTCCATGATGAAATGGGAGTTTTGTTATTTTCGTATAAAAGTCAAATATTACTTCAAAGTTCGAGACAAGTACATTTAATGGTTAGGAATATTGTTTTTCTGGCGTAGGCATCCGCTAAGGAAGGTAACGCGTAAAAATACTAGAAACTTAGTTTTTTTTTAAGAAAGATAAACTTTGTTTTACAAGCCTTTTAAGTTCAGAATAGGGGGTTTCAGTGTGTATGGGGCAATTTAACCTATTATAAATTGTATGTACACTGACCTTCAATCTCTCAGCGCAGCAGGGCGTAGCCATGAAGATGTCATAGGAGTACATAGTCCCAAGCACCAGAGATGAGCCGTCCCACTTTTGGCCACAGAAACGGCAACGAATCGTGCGGTCTGGGTCACATCGCTCCAGACATCCCATGCATACGCACGTCAGATATTGCGTGCGGCCTTCCACTTTAACCTGAGTACAAGAAAACAAAATTTGGTTGATGAGACTTATATTATTCCTTGCTCATATTATAAATACAAAACTAAAAACATGATTGTTGCATTTTCCTCCTTCCCTGCGGCGACAAAGCAAACGGTTTGTTCTCGTTCTAGACAGAAACAAAGCAACGGCTTGTTATTTTACACACACAAATTTGAATCACGAAAAATGATCGTTTATACGTTATAACCAAGTGAAGTTAATAATAAAAATACAAAAGTGAGTTGGTGTGTTTGTGCTCGTTTAATGCAGCAATTAGAAAAAATAGATACAAATACAGAACAATTTCTTAATGGACACACACACAATGATTCAACGAATAAAAAAAATAGAGTTACATTTCCCTATTATCAGAATTACTGATTATCTAGAGTATATCTCTATAAACTTAATGTGTGATAATAAATATGTGAAACAATTGATCCGGAATCAGTATTATTTTGACGTTTATATTGTTGACGAGCTTCTTTCAGAATCACAATCCTTTATTTTGGGTAGTCAAGGTGTGTCATTAAAAAATGCTTTGAACAATGGATTTAAAACCACCAAAAGCTGTAAGTTAATGACGTAAGTATATTTGGTCAAAGAAGTTAACTTTTCAACGATATTATACATTACGCCATTTTATACAATCAAGTTTTTCAAGTAGTACAGATGTAGCACTCGTATAATTGCAAAGAGAATGGCATCCGTAACTCTGACATCAAACAAAGACCTAAGTATATCTGGGCTCAAATTCGTGTCGTAATTCACTGAATAAACAACGCCAGTCGAGAAGTTGGTAGCGAGTTAGAACAGTCGTGTATTTTGTAGACTTAAACAAACTTACGACAGAATCCCGTTTCCTTGCAACATTTGGGTAGATATCATCTTTGTTAACAGATAAATTTTACACAATGCAAACACCTTTTTTTTTAATATTTTTGTGTATGATATGCTTTTCGCTTTATTAGCTATATCATCATTATGATCAACCCATTACCGGCTCACTACAGAGCACGGGTCTCCTCTCAATATGAGAAGGGTTTGGCCATAGTCCACCACGCTGGCCATGTGCGGATTGGCAGACTTCACACGCCTTTGAGAACATTATGGAGAACTCTCAGGCGTGCAGGTTTCCTGACGATGTTTTCCTTCACCGTTGAAGCAAGTGATATTTTAATTTTTAAAAACGCACATAACTCCGGAAAGTTAGAGGAGCGTGCCCGGATTCGAACCGCCGACCTCTGATAAGGAGGCTGACGCCCTAACCACTAAGCTATCACCGCTTAATATATCATACTAGTTATTTCGAGTATCTCATTCGTAGCCCACAGCTGAACACTGGCGCATCAGGCTTTTCTGACAGTAAAATCTCAGCAACTACCACTTCAGAGTTAGGAAAAATAGTGCCTCAGAGAGCTTGTCAAGCTGTCGCGTCGGTGCCAGTCGTTATTCAACCATCAAGAATAAAAGTCAACAGAGAAGCTTTCGGGCTTCTTGAAGCATTGAAGAAGCCTGGAAAGTCAACTAGATTCTAAATATCTTTATCTTCTTATTTTATTTAATCGCTCTTTTAATGCCGATTACTAGGCAAGTGCCATTAACGGTCTGAGAATGACGAATAATTATTTTAAAATCACGGCTGGTCTGGTTAAAAAACCTCGGTACCAGTCTCAGGTAGGGAATTAGCGGTTTTCATCTACGTGCCTGGGACAGCACTTAAAGCTGTTGATACCGTTCTATCCCGCGCTTCACCTATGAGCGAGGAGACCTTTGACCAGCAGTGAATGTTATGAGGGCGATGATGATATGATGAGCCATGTTGTATTACCTCAACGGCGCTGCTCATGTGTTGACGAGGGCTGAGGAAGAAAGTCCCATCCACCAGCGGGTAGCGGTCAAAGACGTGCAGGGTCTCCTTGCACAGAGCGCAAGACACGCGCGGTTTGTGTTGCCCAGCAAGCGTCGAGAGGATGAACAGTCGCGTGTCATCGTTGCCGTGGTTACCCTCGTCCTCGATCTAGAACAAAATATCAATGAATTAAAAAAAAATACAAGTTAAATACATATTAAGGTGGAAAGCAACATAAACTTCGCTATTTGTAACCCATCTGTATCACATACTTCAGTTGATAAAAAAAACTGTGTTAATAAAATCATCTTTATAAAAGCCCAAATTTTTCTTCATTGTATAACTATCTAACAACATTTGTATAAAGATTAATCCATGCGAAACTGCATAATATACAGGAAATATTTGAAAGGCACTAAAACACATTCGCTTTTACTACCTACAAGAAAATACTTATAAGAAAACAAAGCAAGGGGCGCAAGGCAAACATGGCTTCTTGGAAACGTTACGTTTACGTTTTCAATATTTTATATCCCCACATTTACATATCGCGATTAATGCATCCACCCAAGACACTCACCACAGCTCCACTCCCTTCGTAATAATCCAAGTAAATGACTACATAAAGTTGAATAATGAAAGGCTGAAAGGCAATTATGCTGAATTCGGAGTCGAAGTCAAACAAAGGCTCACGGGCGCCACAGAGATCGATTTTGAGAACAATTCGTTCACGTACGAGCAATTTGTGAAAGCGAATAATAATGAAAGTTTAACGAGTTACTGCTGTGTCGTGGGACTTGATTAAACATATTATGAACTGTCAAACCGTTAAAGATATACCCATTACGTAAGAAAAGACTTACTTTGTTTACGATCATAAAAAATATATATCATCATCATCATGATCAACCCACTATCGGCTCACTACAGAGCACGGATCTCCTCTCAATATGAGAAGGATTTGGCCATAGTCCACCACGCTGGCCATGTGCGGATTGGCAGACTTTACACGCCTTTGAGTTGAGAACATTATGGAGAACTCTCAGGCGTGTAGGTTTTCTCACGATGTTTTCCTTCACCGATTCAATAATATATATTCGCAAAGTAAATAACAAAAAAAGAATTGTACAAACTTTTCAGCCTTTTAATATGAAGCTATAGCGTCTTATTTAGTTTTCGAAGCTCCTGTATACTTAGAAAACCATTACTGTTTTTCAGCCATGTAAACAGAACAAATTTTTATATATCCTTTTGAAAACAATTCGCTACTTATTTTTTGCCAAAAAAGTATCCCACACCCATTTCCAGGAAGCGGAATTTTAGTTTTCGAAGCCTAAAAAGAGCCGTCTCCTGTATACTTAGAAAATCAAATCAGCTTTTCAGCCCTGTATATGCAACAATTTTTCTATATCCTTTTGAAAACAATTCGCTAAATAATTTTTGACATAAAAGTACCCCACACCCATTTTCACGAAGCAATTGAACAACAAGATCAGAACAAGTTTAGTAAAAGTGACGAAAAAACAAAGAAATGAAAATTCGCATTTATAGTAGTTGGAATAGATGCTAATGACGCTGAGTATGGATTTGTCAGTGATACTGTGGATACTGTTTATAGGAAACGCAGGTCACACACACGTTCGGTAAGTAACAGAGCGCATACCAGCATGTTTGATGTTAACATTCCTATTATTCTATTAATAGAATGACTTCGTGACACCAGGAACACATAAAACGTCTCGGCGAGAGCGTTGACCTACGCAAACAAACACAGTAGGTATGATTTGCAATATAGGATAGTGCAGTTTGCCAAGAGACGAGGCGGGGCAGGCCATCCGGCTTTGCGAACGTAAACTTAACGCACGGCTCACAAACAATGTAGGTAATTTTCAGCACGATTACATCTGGATGATTAACGTAGTGATAAAATCGCGTCCATTTGCAAATTGCAATCATCGCGGGTAATGTCTACGAATTTGTGAATGATAAATAACTGGTCGAACGGAACCATGTGCGAGAGATGTGTGTGATTTATTTGACCCCCGTGTACCTGCTAATTTAGCACGCGTTCGCACATTATGATTAATAGTGCCCAGATTGTACAATGTTGGATGCCTGTGTTTTGGGATTCAAGGGTTGATAGTTTTACTGATTGGTAATGCGATAATGCAGTTGACACTAGCGAAGTATACATTATTGCTACAGTGATAAGCTATATGGCAAAACAAACGAAAACAGCCTACCTTTCGTTTTTCTATATTTAAACTATTATTGTTACTGAAGCAATGTGGTTACTGTCCGAAAACATTGTATCCTACTGTATGTTTTAGTTAAGAAGTTTTTTTTTTAATTTTTAGGCTTATTTAATCATTTAAAGATTGTCTATCCATTGTTGGTTAAGCCGCTGACCGCAATGATCTCTATAAATGACAAGTGTATATACTTGTTCATAAGTTACTGTTGGATTTCACATTATAACCCTGTATCTATATCTAAATTATACACTATGCACTAGTTTCAAACCCATTCGGGGTTCTTATTCTTGCTCGCGCACAGAACGGAATATACGTGTGATAGTTCACGTGAGTCCAGCCGTGTATAATTTAGATATGAATTTACTCACGACAGTTCTAAACTAGAATCCTGTATCTATCAATCATTCAGTAACAGTCATCCATGGCCATTTATAACAATCAGTTGAGATCTGACCTTTGAAAGGAATGCGCAGGAATCAAAATAATAATCTCCTTATAGCCCGGTAGTATTTGACAGCACAATATTGAGAAGTAAATGGTTCCGCAGATTTACGTGACAGTAGTTGTTCGATTGCATTCCATGATAATACCACCATCCTTGTTCATGAGTCAAAGTTTTACGTAAACTGCGTCTAAATCTACTAGAGAAATTTGCAATTTTGCAATATTTTCTGCAATGTTCTGCTTGCTAAAAATATAAAATCTGATAAAACATTTCTTTCTTTCTTTTAAATAATTTCTCATGTTGGCAATTGATAAATAATTGTGATTGGACAGTCTGAAGACAAAATATTTTTTTGACTTCAGACTGCCCAAATACTCAATAACTTAAAGGAGATGTGTTTCGCTTGAACTTGAGAGGGACGTTTGAAGACATAGCCAATAGAAGTTTGTTTTTGCTGTGGTTCTTTTTTCCATCCAACTTTCCAGAAAATCTATGAAGCAAAGCAAATAATGATTGAACGTCCCAGATACCACATTTGTATAATTCGATATCTAATAGTTTATCCTTATGGATCTGTTCAGCCCAATATTTTAATATTGCGCTGAACGAACGCGTTTAAAAATTTTTATGCTAGGAGTTTTGAAATTTTAAAATATTCCATCTATCTTTCTAAAGATTCTACACATTGTCTTGGAATATATAATGATTGAATGTCGTATGTATATAAGCTGATATATTTTTGAGACCGCAATTTGGTTCATGCTCAAACACAATTCTTTGTGTTTAAAGTACATTGGTAAGCTACGTTATTTCTTTGTTTTTGTAATTTTGTGAAGGATTTGTACGAGGTATTGTTTGTAGCCTGTAAATTACTGAATCAAATAAAATGATAGTTAATTTGTCGCCTTAAGACTAATGAGTGGCAATTAAATTGCAAGTGTCGCGTTAATTTTGTGAGTTTTAGTGAGGTTGCAGGTCTCGGGCGACGAACCCGTTGCGCCGAAGCGTTCCGAACTTGCGCCATTTACCAAGTAGGTACCTACTCGTACTACAAGATTGATGAGCGCTCTAAGCAGACGGTTTATTCACTCAATCCGATCAAGCATTGTGTCTGCTGCAAATCGTCTTTAAAAGCAGAATGAAAATTTATAACAGACAAAGTAAGCTTATAGAAAAATCCTATTACGATATGAAGGATTATATGAACGATAAAATAGTGAGATCGGTGGTACGAACCCGGGAACCTCTAACATTTCAGAGTTATATGCGGTTTTAAATAATTAAACTATCTCTTGCTTCAACGGCGAAGGAAAACATCGTGAGGAAACCTGCATGCCTGAGAGTTTATAATAGTCCACCACGCTGGCCATATGCGGATTGGCAGACTTCACACGCCTTTGAGAATATTAGGTGCGTGAGGTAATCAAGGTGTTGGTTTTAAAATCTAAGATAAATTCAAAGTATTGGAGAAACCTACAAGACATATATTATTTTGAAACACGTTCAGACCGTTTATAATTATCTTTTTAGTCGATTAAGGAAGAATCCTTAAATGCCAATACCCTAGAATTTTTTAATTCGAAACTATTCGATGGTTGTTTCGTAAGCTTCTTATAATAAATTTTAACAATAGCTTTCAAGTTTCTTTTTATAAAAACCCACATAAAAAAGGAGAGAAAAAGTGTATAAAACAAAACTATTTTACTGGAAAACAGCTTTTTTCCTGCGGTTTTGCTCACTTTGAGTTCAACGTTTTCGTATTTGTAACCTCTATACTAATATACTTTGATACAAATTTCAAGCCTCTATTTCGCCTTCATTAATTTTTAAACTCTCTCTCTTAGCGGGCACCTATTAATAGTCATCCGAATGCCAAATTCAGCCCAATAGGTGTTGTGTTTCGAGCCAAGCATTGATAGATCAGTCATCCGCTCACTCAGTAAGTCGGTCATCTTTTCCTTTTATGTATATCATTAATTTATGAGACAATGTAAGCTAAAGCCATCAATCATCAAACTTAAATCAAAGAGCAAACAAAAGGGGGCCGTCATGAAGTGGCACTTGGAATTCGTTCCAAAACGTAGATACTACCTATCCCTCAATTTAATCGCGGTTTCGTCTGTTTCGCTGTCGAAACAAACAACAAAAGCGTCGAGAGGCCGTTTTAAAGAGGAAACGAGAGGAACAAAGTACCCCAGCTTCGTTAGTAGTCGAAATGCCGCTGAACGAATGTACACACATTAAAACTTCGTAAATTGAAGATGACGTAATTATACATATGCACGTAGAGACACTTCGGATTCTGAGTTTTTGGGTTTTATTGCAATAACAAGCATTCATTAGGACAACGCTAACTCCTAAGTCCAAAAAAGTCCCCATCCTCATGGCAATCTGTTGCAACTCGAAACCATCGAGTAGGTTCCTATAATATGTAACAAAGATTACGTCTTAGCCGGTATGCACCGAGGCAAGAACAGTCTGAAAATAATTTATATTATAATAAATTTTATGATAGTTACGATATGGTGAAATGTGCAATCTTACTGCAAAAACTATTCCCAGAGGCAACTAAAATGAATAATAATATCCTTTTATTATGTTATTATATTTTTATTAACATTATTTACAATATTTTTATTGAGATTTGCTGACCATTGGCATAATGGGCAATGAGCGGTAGGCGCTCTTTAGATTACAATTAACATACGAGTATACTCTTGATACAAGCGGCCCAAGACCGTGGCCGTTGGAACTCCTTACAAAAGACCTATGTCCAGCAGTGGACGTCTATCGGTTGAAGTGATGATGATGATGATTGATACTCTTGGCGTAAAAAGGGCTTGTAACTGCCTCACTAAGTCAGTAACTGGATGAGTTTTACGAAGTATTAATTTGACCTACCTTCGAGTATGTAGAACCAAAATAATAATGATCGTTACTTTTACTACGTCAGACATGGAAATTTAGCTCGAAATTTGTAGGTTACAAACTGTATGCTTCTTGCAATATATGTTCCTCTGCTAAGAAAGAGATGATGCCTTTGCCCAAAGGCAAAGAGGTATAAATAATGAATATAGCTATTGGGATACTAGAGAGCTTTCGATCCTATCGTGCGTCATCCGTTTCATCTTTCAATTAGAACAACCAAGAAATCTTACCGAAAAAGAATTTACTAATGCTCATCACGCCTAAATAAGTTTCTCTGACAGCGTTCATAAAATTAATTTTTAAACGTATAAAAAGTCAGGATAGCTACAATTAAACTGATCCTTCAGGGTGGCTTATTTTTAATTAGGGAAATGAAACTTTCCGCATTTTATCATCCAACCGTCGTTGTCTGCATACGGCTCAGTGAACAGTTCACAAATAAAATTAATTACACAAAAGGAAATATGAACAAGTGGTAGTAATTTTTTTTTTAACCTACAGGGATCGGATTACGCTTTCCATGTTTCATCATTAGTCGTAGATCACTGGCTATTCCAAAGTGTTTCACCAAGACCAAGTAATTGTTCATATTTAAGTCTGTATTATGTAATAATAGCGATTAACCACGATATCCAAGCTTGAAATGTATTATGTGTTTGAACAAGTATTTTGCATGACTCGTGGCCATTTTATTAAGATAGGCGATAATTATGTAAAAAGTTTGCTCTTGCGCAAAAAACTTAAGTGCTTCTGTGACATAAATTAAAATGGAAACAGAGAGAAGGCAATAAAAGCTCTAAACTGTCTATACACATATTTAGTCAAATTCAAAATTCAAATTCAAAATAATCTTTATTCAAATAGTTCTTAAAAAGGCACTTTTGACGCGTCAATAATTTACATAGTAGTTATTTCATGTTGATAACTATATTCGTAAACATAAAACTAAAGCTATGAGGGTTCCAAACGCGCCCCGGTCTAAGAAAAAGCCCACAACAAACTTAGCCGGGGTTTTTCTTTTTTTTTTCGTTATCACCATCTCACATAATGAATAAGTTAAGAACAATGTTTAATGTTTATGCAGAAGATATTTTAAAATTGTAGATAAAGATAGTTATAGTTATATTTATATAATACCTGGCAATATTCAGGCGGTTACTATGATGAAGAATGCATAGACATTACATTTTGTCAGTAGGGTTGCTACATTGTATAAGTACTTAATAAATAAAATGGAAATGTCAATATAATAAAGAAAACACAGATGTCTTGATGTTATGTAAAAAAACATGGTATTGTGTAGATACACAATAACATGATGTTTAAAAAGCGTTTATTAGAAACCCTCAATCGTTCTTGGTCACTCATACAAATGTTATCTAAAATAATATTAGGTATAAAAGATTTTTCGCAAAAGTGCTGTCTGTAATTCGCTAGAAATTTTAATTTATACTAGTTTGTGCCACGGTGCCAACCCTGTTGCCACCCTCACAAACAATATGTCTGCCAGCGGGTAGTATTTGCGGGGCTCAATACATTTATTTTGATGGTGGCGTTACGTTTTCCTAAACGTTTGCCATTGTCTGACAGCTTCACGGTGGTATTTTACTTCATGTGGCAAAGGTGGTATTTTACTTCATGTGGCAACGAGTGCATTTAAAGAAAATGAATTATATCGCTAGATTCACATTTGAGTGTGATATATGTTAACCGTGACAGTTATTGGTACAATCAGAATTTCGATCGTTCATACATTCTATATGAACGTATGCACTAGTGTTTATCTCCTCTTTGCATATCCTTTATGTCATCATGATCACCATTCTCGGCTCACTACAGAGCACGGGTCTCCTCTCAATATGAGAAGGGTTTGGCCATAGTCCACCACACTGGCCATGTGCGGATTGGCAGACTTCACACGCCTTTGAGAACATTATGGAGAACTCTCAGGAGTGCAGGTTTCCTCACGATGTTTTCCTTCACCGCTGAAGCAAGTGAAATTTTAATTGCTTAAAAACGCACATAACTCCGAAAAGTTATAGGTGCTCGGGTTCGAACCCCCGACCTCTGATTAGGAGGCAGACGTACCAACCACTAGTCTATCACAGCTTCATTTATATCCTATATGTACCTATAAGTTTTTGTGTTGTATCACACTAAAATGTTATCGAAATTGTTATGTACTGGTTTTGATATTCGCTATAAAATGAATAAGTAAAATCAAATCAAAGGAAGTTCACACGGTCATCAAGTTCGATATAAATAAGTTTAATCGTATAATTTGTGAAAACAAAAGAACTAGACGGATTTAAGATGTAATATTTATAAAAAATATTGCGTGAAGTTGACCCTGTTTTGTTAGACAAGACCCTGTCTATTTACGTCGATAGTTATCATTATTGATATCTCACTAACGTAATAAGTTAAAGACATAATTGACTTGATTACACAGAGCAAAGGTATGTTAATACATAATTGCTAGGTAGAAAATATCGAGTGAGAAATTTCTACCTCCAGAAACTCGTGCATATTTGAATATAAAATTCCCGTGAATTCTCAAATTTCTTATCTCAAAAACGTGGATAAGGGTGGTGCGAGAATTCCGTGTCGCATTCAAGTTATTTTCTCGCGTGAATTAGTCACACGTAGCAAAGATTCCATATTCCAAGAAATAGGACGCGTGGAGCAAATTCCGCCATATTGAAGATGTGAAAGTGTTTTAATTTGTGAAAACTGGGCTGAAAAATGTATGTCACATGTGTTTTGCAAATTTAATTTAAGCTATCCTATATTGTGAAATATAACACAATAAGTAGGTATCTATATCAATGAACCGTTTGTGTTTTCATCACGTTCATTACGAGTATATACACAATCTTCTTCTATTTTTCTTGCCCTTATCCCACATTATGTGGGGTCGGCACAACACGTCTTCTTCCACTCACTTTATCAGCCGTCACCTCTCTACCCACATCTTTTAAACACGAACGAGTATTATACATAATAATTTCCTTAAATTTACAATTTCAGTCAAAAATTAGTACAATTCCACGATGTATAGGCTTCATTTCATTTATTACGCCACTTCCCTAACCCACCCACTGGTATCTTTAAACTTACTTTACTTGATATAATATCATAAAAATAAAAATTCATCAACTGTTTACTAAATAAATTGTAATAAAATTATTCGAGTGCTTCTAAAAATTGACTCGTTTAAACCTGTTAGGTACGGGTGCCAATGAGGTTTTGATGAGATGCTCCTGGCAAATGCCATTTACTGGCAAGGACAGAACGACATATTTATTAACGCCGCTGGCAAGAACAATCGTTTTTTTATAGAATGAATGAGTTGTAATAAACGTCTACAGGAACGAAACGTCTTTTCAAGATCGTTCAGATACCGATTTGACAATCTAGAGATGGAACTTTTATGTCATTAGTTATCCACATAGATTCATTGAGTGTTATTTGATGGTCTTTCTTTTTTTTCCTGTCACTTTTCAATTGGTTAACTTTAGTCTTGAATTCCGTGTGGCAGCGCCTGCGCAGTATTATAAAGTTAGAGGATTCGATTCACGGCTCGAGTCCGGTCTGTTCAGGCTTTGGCCGCGGCTATTATCACGATAGATGCTGGCAAAGACTTAGAACTAAACGATTTAACGTTCCGGTATGATGCTATGGATGATTTGGTGAAGGTTGCTGCAAATCATCATCATCATGATCAACCCATTACCGGCTCACTACAGAGCACGGGTCTCCTCTCAATATGAGAGGGGTTTGGCCATAGTCCACCACGCTGGCCATGTGCGGATTGGCAGGCTTCACACCCCTTTGAGAACATTATAGAGAACTCTCAGGCGTGCAGTTTTCCTCCACCGTTGAAGCAAGTGATATTTTAATTAATTTAAAACGCACATAACTCCGAAAAGTTAGAGGTGCGTGCCCGGATTCGAACCGCCAACCTTTGACGCCGTAACCACTAGGCTATCACCGCTTCAAATGGTCACTTTTAATCAGATGGGTCACTTGATCTTAAGTGATCAGCCCGTTTGCCCGATGTATAGGTATATAAAAAATAGGCCAACTGTTTTGGTGCGCGCAGCTACGAGAAATAGAGTTAAGTAAAGATATTTCAATTATTTCTTTCCCAGACGGACACTTCGTAACATGAAAAACTACTTATCTTAACTACGTTTTATTGTTAGCCGTATTGTTGTGGCAGTTCCTACCATTACTACCTACCCATTCGAGTAACATCATTAGTGCTAGTAGATAATAGCGATAGACTGGCTTTGTGTTTATTTAATGACCATGGTTTTTATGGTGTTTCGGTGTGTAAAGTTTATATTACTGTAATCGTGTTATGCTAATTCGTGATAATAAAAATATTAAGCACACTGTTGTTCAAGTGTTTATCTAAATTTAGCAGGAAGTTTCATTAGTCGGACTACCTAAAAATATTTCAATTTTATAATCATCATCATCATCATGACCAACCCATTAACAGTTTACTACAGAGCACGGGTCTCCTCTCAATATGAGACGGGTTTGGCCATAGTCCACCACGCTGGCCATGTGCGGATTGGCAGGCTTCACACGCCTTTGAGAACATTATAGAGAACTCTCAGGCGTGCAGGTTTCCTCGCGATGTTTTCCTTCACGGTTGAAGCAAGTGATGTTTTAATTTTTAAAAACGTACATAACTCCGAAAATTTAGAGGTGCGTGCCCGGATACGGTTAAAAATATAACAATAATTTCCAACACATACTGAAAAGTAGTCAGATTTACTGTTCTCGTAAAACTTACTATTACGATCTGTTCAAGAGGCATGTTGCAAGGCATTATTCACTCACTAAGAGCGCACAAGAAGTTTAAAGCGGCGTAACTATTCAAAATTTCAAGCATCACTTTGAAAGAGAACATGTATACCCACCCTAGCCCTCATGCAGAAACAAGTCTTTACTATTAATAAAGCTGAAATGCCTCTATTGTGTTTGTTAGTCTTTTTGAATCTAGTATTCGACGAAATCTTTTTTGCATTTTACAGCTCAATTCTATAAGAAGATATTAAACTATTTAAAGCCATCTTTTAAAAGCAACGGGCGGACAGTTTTATTTTTCTTCGGACTGTCTATTAGATGTACTAACCCTATTGGTTGCCACAGCGTAACCGGGCTGTTTGGCGAGCTTCGGAAAGAAGCTCTGGCAGAAGTAATTTTGAGGGCTCGAAGAAACTAAGGGAACGTCTGCCTAAGGGCGCCTCCTTTGAGACCGAACCTCGGTTTAGGCGACGTTTGGGATAACGGGGTGGTCGGATAGTGAGTGGTCCGTACGTCTCCGAGGCCTTGGATGGAGCCCACGTCCGGATGACGTAAGATAGCGGGCACCTCGTCTTCGCCGGCGAAGACGGTGTGTAGCGTATGATTGTGTGGTAGGTGGTACGAGTATGTTGTCAGTAGTCATCTGATCGTCAGGGTCATGAAGGATATGTTTAGGTCTCCTCTTTCGGAGAGGAGCGCTTAGGTCGGGGGAAATGGCGGACAGTGCGGCGTCGTGGATCATGGTAGAATAGCGAAATAATGTTTGTATGGAAAAAAAATACTCGGACAAAGCCGCGTGACACCAATAGTATAGTTTATTTCATAAAGTGACAATGATTCAATCTTCTATTTTAAATGCGGCTATTCATTTTATTGTATTCAATATAAATCATAAGCGATTAACTTATTCCTTTGTCCAGGCGTAAAAGACATATAAATAACGCGTGCATTGATGTAGGTCAAGGCGTAGTACCTACTCGTGAGTAATTGCGAGTGTTAAACATTTTACTGTGAATGTTTATAAATGTTTCAAGTGTTTTTCCACTGCTCGACTGACTAGGTTCTATCTCTTGACAAGTTAACTCGATACTAATGAGGAAAACACTTACCGTACTACTAAACATTTTTAAGTTGTGCTCAAGATACACTCAAAATTACGATTTATCTGCTTTGCTAATGATTTTTGTTGCGAAACTTATGTTAGTTTCGCAACTCATTGACGACCTCCGTGGCGCAGAACGTGCGCTGTCGCATTTAAAGTTGGAGGTCCTGGGTTCGATTCCCGGCTCGAGTCTGGTCTGGTGGGAGGCTTCGGCCGTGGCTAGTTACCACCCTGCCGACAAAGACGTGTCGCCAAGCGATTTTAGCGTTCCGGCACGATGTCGCGTAGAAACCAATTAGGAGTGTGGGTTTACCATACTCCTAACAGGTTAGCCCGCTACCATCCTAGACAGCATCATCACTTACCACCAGGTGTGATAGCCGTCAAGGGCTAACTTGTAGTGTATAAATAAAATAAAAAAATCGTATGGTCTGGTGGGTTTCGTCCTTGGCTAGGTAGCCCCCTACCGACAAAGAGGCGTCGCCAAGCTATTTAGCATTCCGCACATCGTGCATGTTGCGTAGAAACCGCGTAGGACTGTGGATTTACCCTACCCCTAAAAGGTTAGCCCGCTAAAATGCTAGACTGCATCATCACTTAGCACCTGGTGAGCTAGCCGTCAAGGGCTTGTAGTGTATACAAAAAAAAATAGTAGTATGTACCCTTTCCTACCCTGCCCTGTGTATAAGGACGGTGCCTAATTATTAGATTGACTATTAAATCGGGCGTAAATAATACTTCTACATCGGTCCGTGAAAAATTACTTCACTTAACGTAGAAATGAATATTTTCAACGTTCATTCCTTTAAATATTAATTAGATTATAATTCGTTTGTGTTTGCATATTTCATTTGGCCCTGTTTACCGAGATACATTATCAACTAGTTCGGAAAACAGGTACATAATGCTAGAGTACAAATAGACAATTTTATTTTTAAAACTTCTATGGTATATATGTATGTTTTGCTTAAATAAAGTTATTAACTTTATCATATCTTTATCATTTAATACAATATTAATCGAAGGCAATGTCAATAACTCTGGTTATTTTATGGACCTCGGTATTTCTAATTTGATCACATGACAGTTATTGAGATTTGAAACATGATTAATGTGTGATCTCGGAATTCAAATTCAAATAATCTTTATTAAAATAGTCCTTTAAAAGGCACTTTTGACGCGTCAATAATTTACATAGTATTGATTTGATGGTGATAACAACATTCGTAAACTTAAAACTAAAGGCTATCAGGGTTCCAAACGCGCCCCGGTCTAAGAACAAGCCCATAACAAACTTAGCCAGCTAAATTTTCTTTTTTTTTATCACCATCTCACATGCCACTTAAAAAATTAAATTATGTTAAGAGCTTTCGTATTAGAGCAATATTTCATACCCATGCTTGTTCGAATTACACCATCGTACTAAATTTGAACTTACTGAGATAATACGGGAGATAAGAAGGAAACAAAATATCGAAAAACAGTGTAGAAGAACATCTTGACTGTCATACAGGTACAAAGAGATTACAAAGAAATCATCTTTATTTTTATTTTATTAATTAATTAATTTATTTATTTACTTATTTATTTATTAGGAAGCCAACGGTATACAAAGTAATATTTATATATATATATCTTGGTGTAGACAACTCCAGTTTTCTAAATTGATGACAATGAAATATCAATCCAGCTTACAGTAACAGCTACGTGACTCTTAACACACGTCAACACATACTGGGGCAGTCCAGGCAATTTAGAATACCTACATACTTAGATTAAAATTATAATGCTCTCACGGTAGGGAGTTAATGCGAAAATTGTTACGCTTCAGTGAAATAAGTATGAAAAGTCATAAAAAAACGATGTCGTGATAGTTCTTTTATGCGCACTGGTGAGGTAGGTCGTTAATCATTGTTCCGATATCGCGTGTTGAGCTACGCAGTTAGATTATTAACTGGCACCTACCTACCCCGTGGTGATAAAAAAATTACGTTAATTTACTTGTAAGTTAGTACCTAAGAATTAAACAAAAGAAAACTCGTAAAAATATTTCTGAAAGTTTATGTCAGGTTTCTGAGGTTAAAATTAAATTCAAGATTTAGATGTTCGAGATATTCTACACGTTCGATCGCGTGAAAGTTAACTTCAACTTGTATGGAATCGAAAGAGCGCCATCTATTGTTTAATATATGGCACTCTTTGGATCTTATTTTGTTTAGCTATTAGGTACATGAAAGGCCAGAAATTTAACGATCTTCGACAAGTCAATTTGCAATTCCATTTTGATATAATTTTCTTTATACCTACACCTATATTTATTTGTCAATTCTTGTTAAGAATATGTGGTAGGCTGTGAATCACTTGTCACTATTCACGACCGAACTACTATGTTAGTCACGAGCCAGACCTATAGGTAAGCGTTAGTTGCGATAAAAAAGTATATTTAACCCGTCTGTTGATTAAATATTTTGCTATATCTTTTCCTTTTATATATATAATCGCCATTATTGCTTTACTTTTAATTCATTAATCTACTATCTACGTGTTCGCGATATCCAGATAGATCCATGAACCGTAAATTGGTGAAATAATAAAGTTTAAAATATGTTATATTTAAAAGTACGCGTGATTTTTTTTTAAATGTTGTAATATATTAAGTCTTGTTCGTATGTGCAAAGAATGGGAACATTTGCCTCGAACTTAATTCTCGGCTTACGAAATGTATTTGTATTACACATCAAATATGTATGACTATGAGTAATTATGTAGGTAGGTGCGAGGATGTATGGTATATACTTAGCTCACTCACATATATCAATATTATTTTTATTTAATTTTATCATCTGCATGTTCATGGTTACCGCAAACATTTTTTAATGATAACATTATTTATTGTTTGTTCTTGTTGAAAATCATTATTCTTCGTTACATTTGTTCAGTTGTATATTTATATTGTTTTGTACAGTTGTATAAGTCCATAGGAAAACCAACGAAGGGACAAATTTATTATTTAAATAATTTACAAATCATTAAAACATGTAATATTAATATAGCAATACGGCCTAGTAAATAAAAGTCCGAGATCATTGAAAATAAACTACTATATATGTTACTTGTATTAGCTATAGGATTTATCAAACTAGTAGTTAGGTATCTACATCAAAAACGACTACACAGAAGATCTTTCATAATAAATAGACGTCTTACATCGAAGTAGGCATGGTATAGAGTGATAACGTGCGGGACCACGTGCGACTACAGCTGAGTCAACATCGTTCGTCACACGTGGTAAAATCCTTATGAAATGTTCTGTCTAGCTCCGAACGTGCGAACATTTGTATGATTAGAATAAAATAAAACTCATTGATCATACAAAAAACAAATTCTTTATCTCATTGATCATACAAAAAACAAATTCTTTCATTTTAAGTAGGCCTACATTCTAATCACTGGAACATCGTCATAATGATCAACCCATTGCCGGCTCAATACAGAGCATAGGTCACGTCTCACTAGGGGTTTGGCCGTAGTCCAAACACTCAGGGTACAGGTTTCCTTCACCGTTTAAGCAAGTGATATTGTATTTAAAACGGACTTAACTCCGAAAAGTCAGAGTTGCGTGCCCGGAATCGAACCCCGATCTCTGATGAGAAGGCGGCCGCCCTAACCACTAGTCTATCACAGCTTAAACCCGCTCGGGAAAATCATCATCTCGAGTCAAGTGGTAACCAGTTTCCGCACGATGTTTTCTGTCGTTCAGACAAGTGAGATAAATCACAACCATAATTTCATCAAAGATATTTGAGGTTAAATAATCTAAATAATAATCGAAAAGTAATACGTCTTAACTATTTACTCGATAAAACCACGACAGTTGAGTGCGTCTAGCCAAAGACGATTCCAATTATTTCTATTCAATTAGATTGTTTGATTTCTGTGAAATTGAAATCCAAGTTATATTAGTATCTAATCTAATTCTCTCGCTAGATAGACGCTGGATAAACTCCGATTTTCTGAATTAATTGACTCGATATCTTTTATTCGAACGAGATGAAACCCTATGATACGATATTCTCGGTATCTACAATGATACATTTATGTGAAAGTTAATTAATTAGGTGGTCAATTAATGTCACTGGGAGATAGTTACGATCGTAATGTTTTCTGATTGGCTGACCAAAATTGTCTAAAAATGTTTGAGCGAAAGTGCCATTAATTCGGCCAATAATAGCAATTACAAGTTCCCCAATTAATTGACAATTTCAGTTGGGTATTTCAGAAAAACCGACTTCCAAAGGGAGAACGATTAAAAAAATGTTTGCTTACATATTTTAAAGATTATTTGTTGGAGGAAATTTTTCATACTTTTAATGGTTTTTTTTTTTCACGCTGGGAAATGCTTTTACGCATCCCCTCCGGAGGCGACGCAGACAAGTCTGCGCCGCTTCCGACGGGGTATGTGGGACTCCCTGGTGGCCAGGCTGGCGACCAGAATACCCACTAAAACCCAGCGATGCTCCTTCGCGTCGCCTGGAGGCTGGGTCACGGGAACACTTGTGCACTCGACCGCGGCCCAGCCATACTTTTAATGGATATTATATGATATATTTAGTAATGATTATGTGACAAATTAGGTAAAGTCGGAAATAAACGATCACTTCAATGAAAAAATAAAATTTTGTTTAGCAATTGAGAATTCCACTGTTAAGGTATTTTATGTTTATTG
Organism: Lasiommata megera; assembly: GCA_928268935.1. Taxonomy (NCBI): domain Eukaryota; kingdom Metazoa; phylum Arthropoda; class Insecta; order Lepidoptera; family Nymphalidae; genus Lasiommata; species Lasiommata megera. The sequence goes on along the minus strand of OV743315.1, from coordinate 12,274,454 downwards.
CCTATAAAAAATATATAGTACCATTAGATTATGTGACATTTATGTAAAGTCGGAAATAAATGATCACTTCACTGGAAAAATAAAATTTCGTTTAGCAATTGAGAATTTCACTGTTAAGGTATTTTATTTTTATTGCCTATAAAAACATTAATGTACAGATAAACTAATGATGTGGCTAGCGATAAAGTCAAAAATTTAATTAGTTTAGTCATAATTATAATTTTTTAACATCATTTTTTAAGGTTTCACGATGAGGCTCACAGCGTGCATTGATACAAATGATAAGCTAAATTTTACTACAAAGTGGTAAAATCAGTGAAAGTTAAATGAATTACTAGAGACAAACCGCTTGATATATATAATGTAATCCCTAATAAATCCAAACATTTTACTGGATTGAGTGACTAACAAAATTTTGATTATCAGTAATTTTATTTTTCATTGTTTTTTGTGTTTATTGTGTTCCGTGCACTTTTTTATTTATGTTGCCGATAAGATTGAATAGAAATAGTAAGCCAAAGCATAACATGTTTACGTTAATTTTGATTTTAAAAAGTAACACTTATCAATCTTTATCATTGTTTAGACCCCCAATCTTGTGATAAAAGGATAAATATAGGTATTTGGGTCTTCAGTGTTATATGATGTTACTTAAGATAAAAATACGATAACAAATTACATTCTAATCAAAAAGTCAGTATTGCATTTTCTTTTTATCATATTTTACCGATATATTTTTATAAATAAAGTGTTCTAGATAATTCTAGTTGTATCTCTTTCGACGGGCAATTTCTTAACGTAGATAATTCTTGGGTAAAGTCAATATATTTTCAGTGATTCTTTTGCAACAGTCAGAGGTAATTTAAGATTCTTTTTATTTATTCGATTCGATTAAAATCAATGAAAAATAAATTATAAGATTTTTTTTAAACATTTTTAATATCTAAAGGCTATATTTTCTTCTCCATAGCTCCATCCATACCTACCGATATAAAGTTTACAAGATCAAAACTTCCATTTAGACGGTATGTCCCCTCTTTTATTAGAGGTTTTTGAATTGGTGGTTACCCATTATGATAAATAGTAGCTATATTTATATTATTAAACTAGTTAGGTTAGGTTAGGTATTCTTTACAATCTATTGTTCGCGTGACTCTATTGAATACGTTAATAATTAATTATTGTCATAAATATAATATGAGTTAAAACGCTCTGTGCATTGAATTTACGTAACACGTAATTGTTTACCTATGGAGTAAACTGTTTCAATCATCATCATCATCATCATGATCAACCCATTACCGGCTCACTACAGAGCACGGGTCTCCTCTCAGTATGAGAAGGGTTTTGGCCATAGTCCACCACGCTGGCCATGTGCGGATTGGCAGACTTCACACACCTTTGAGAACATTATGGAGAACTCTCAGGTGTGCAGGTTTCCTCACGATGTTTTCCTTCACCGTTAAAGCAAGTGATATTTTAATTATTTAAAAACGCACATAACTCTGAAAAGTTAGAGGTGCGTGCCCGGATTCGAACCGCCGACCTCTGATTAGGAGGCTGACGCCCTAACCACTAGGCTATCACTGTTTCAATATCAACTCTTAAATAATGTACGTATCTTATTGTTTCATGAAAACAATGATTTAGGTCACAATTAGGTTAACAAATACGGAACAAGGACAAATTTTAATTAGCTTTGGTAGTTTTGATTTGTAGGAATACAATAGCACCCTTAAATAAGTTGTTCTGAAAGTCATGGATATGGTATTGAAGGATATTGAATTATTGGACCATTGAAAAATGGATGGAATTGTTTGTATACTCTGTGGCTGACGCTTCCACAGTAATAATAACTCTATCAGTCTGGCCACAGCTTATTTCAAAAAACCTCTATAAGTGTAACGTCAATAACATAGTAGGTACATAGTTCTTTCTCCCTGCTTACAGACTCCCGCATTGGCAGCATGTTTTGCCTTAGTTTTGAGCAGAAAAAAACTGTTTCTAGGCACCGTCTACGTCACAAATTGCATTAGCATTCAGACAGTAGGGTGCATAATAATTTTAACCACTTCAACATGTCTAAAAAGGTTTTTATGTTGAAATTCTTCACACTATGAGTTTATCCAACCTTCGCTTGCCAACATCTATGTTCTAACGTTTTTATTGGGTATCGCTCATAGCTAACCGCCCGCCAACTCGCCAACTCGCTTTATACTGGCGTAAATTATCTAAGCCCAGGTGGACACTAATAGTGTGAAGATCATAAAAGAGACGTTAGTTGATAAAAAGGATTTTTTAGAAGTCAAAAACTAGAGGCCTAGTAATAATAGAGTAAACCCTGAATGGGTAAGCGACCTTGATAAGTCCGAATTTTGGACTGACCCTTTCTGCATGCTTCGGGGTTGTACTACGTTAAAACATTAATCTGATAATAATACTAATCTAAGAAACGGATTGTTTGGAACAGATTGATAACTGTAAGCTCTATAATCCTTTTTCATTTAATAGAGCCCAGAAGTAGGACATTCATAAGGATCATCATGAACAACCCATTACCGGCTCACTACAGAGCACGGGTCTCCTCTCAATATGAGAAGGGTTTGGCCATAGTCCACCACGCTGGCCATGTGCGGATTGGCAGACTTCACACGCCTTTGAGAACATTATGGAGAACTCTCAGGCGTGCAGGTTTCCTCACGATGTTTTCCTTCACCGTTGAAGCAAGTGATATTTTAATTGCTTAAAACGCACATAACTCCGAAAAGTTAGAGGTGCGTGCCCGGATTCGAACCGCCGACCTCTAGGCTATCACCGCTTCATAAGGATAATCGTCTTGATTGATATAAATACGAAGCAACTTCACTATAACAGCAATAGGAATAGATCTAGACTGCTTGTTATATAATCGTGTACTTCAATACAAATTAAATTACTTTGAGGGGCTATTCGTTAAGATTAATTCATGAGACTCTAGGGCCTTGCAAATTGTCGATTCTAAACGCGTGCAACAAAACTATTGCACTCAATGACAGTTACAGCACCGGGCTTGGACGAAATGCAAATGCATACAAACTCGACGCTGCTCTGAATCGCTTCGTTACCACTATAGTACGCAATCACAAAACGCCAGTTGAACTCGCAAATGAATCTGCCTTTTTGTGCGTTCTCATTTGTATTTGACGAATGGATTTTCTACGCGAAACTATGGTAATTTATGAGCTAATTATACAGTTTGCAAGGAATCAAAGGTCTCATTAATTAAGTTCGTCTACGATTGATAGGGTTGAGTGCTACAAAAGTGCATTCCACGAATGGCCATATAATAAGATACCAGTACTTCGAAACATTTATTTGTGCTATCTTTATTACTAGACGTGTTTCAAGAGATGACAGTTGGCGCCTTTTTTGAATAATTAGATGAGTATATCAATCTAGTTCATCATCATCATCATGATCAACCCATTACCGGCTCACTACAGAGCACGTCTCCTCTCAATATGAGAAGGGTTTGGCCATAGTCCACCACGCTGGCCATGTGCGGATTGGCAGACTTCACACGCCTTTGAGAACTTTATGGAGAACTCTCAGGCGTGCACGATGTTTTCCTTCACCGTTGAAGCAAGTGATATTTTAATTGTTTTAAAAACTACGCACTAACTCCGAAAAATTAGAGGTGCGTGCCCGGATTCGAACCGCCGACCTCTGATTAGGAGGCTGTCGCCCTAACCACTAGTCTATCACCGCTCATCTGGTTTTGTACAGCAGAATTTGACCAACTCAGATTAGGACCAATGCCTGCCAAAACAAAGATTGCAAAATGTACGTAATTTTTTAAAACAGTAGTTCCTGGTGACACATTGGTTTGTATTCACAAAGGCACATTTTGGAATAAACTGTTGAATTGATAAATAAATTAATAATTTTTAATTGTCAAGGGATGATTTCAATCTCGAATATGAACCTGGGATATCGCTTTTGTTCTCTTTATAATTCACTAAACATCAGAATGGCAATAAAATGTATAAGACAAATTTTCTGGCTTCCAAATTAATATAAACGTTCATGTTATCGATTATATTATCGTTATAATGTTGTTTATTTTCACTTTATCATTGTAGACACTCTTATTTTCGTCCACCGATAACTTACAAGGCTGTTTGTTGGCAACTTTGCAAAACACAGTTGATAAGCGGGCTGGAGGTGACACAACTAAGTGCAGGGTTATCAATGCACGGTCGGTTTATACACGTATCGGAACTGATAGTGTTATCACGGTTTCGTTTCATTAAATTTGTCGTCGTCAAGCTTTTATTATTACACACTACTGTTGATTTGACGTTTTATTAAATACAATTTCGTACGGATTCTAATTATGAGTATGAATCATCATCTTCAGTCTGTTTAGTTATGTACCATGTCTGGGCATACGCCTGTTCTCTCTTGGGAGATTAGGAGAGCACACCCACAACGCTGTTCTATTGCGGACTGGTGGGTTACAATAGTAACCAATATCATGTTAGTCACACTAACCGGGATGAGGTCTTAACGTGCTCTCTAACGCCGGAGTTATTTATCAATTTAATTCTAAATCTACTCTAATCTTCTTAAAAAAAATTAAATAATGAAGTTATCCTTATCGAAAGGGTACGAAAATAATAATTATTATAATTGCATTGTAAAATTCTACCTGCTATCAAAAATTCTTTAACTAGATTCATTATAAATCGCGGGCGTAAGACGTGAGATGCGGTGGTCCTGAAAATTAACATGTAAATCTAACAATTGCTTGTAGTTTAGCATTTCAATTAATCTTATAAAGTCGTAGCTCCGTTTTAGTGATGAGCATGGAGATCTAGAACAGGTAAGGTCACCTACCTTATTTAATTAAACAGTATAAGAATTCCTAAACTACTACTAAATAAAATAAAACTTTGAGGCTAAGCAGCGCTTTCGTAAATTTTTTTTGAAGTGCATTTTACTTCTTTACCGTACATTCAAATCGTCTGTATATTTGCGTAAGGGAGAGTAAAATGGCCCTTACAACTGTAAATTACCGTGTCCTGTAACTGTTCCTCAAACCGTGTACACGCAAAATTATTACAAGATTAATATATATATTAAAGTATCTATAAGTTTTGTTCCGGCACTAAAGATTGTATCTGTATTAATAAGATTATGTCTTTCCAACGGTTGTCTGTCTAGAGATCGTTAATAAAGATAAACCTGTATTGTTCAGTAAGTTTTATTAATGGTTTGATTTCAATATAACCTTGTTATTTAAAACATTATTTCGCATTCTTGGCGCTTGCTACCATCGCATAAAGTAGAGATATCTATTTTAAAACTGTAGGCGCCCTTTTAAGTTATAATCCTTAATTGAAGAAAGTCATGTTATAGTCCGGTCAATTTAGACATTTGAAGTTACATAAAGTCCCAACAAGCTGAATTTCTGTGAAGTTGTTAAAAACATAATTATAAACAATGTCTAGAAGTTCCCCATCATTCCCCTGTAAGGAATAAATTTAATTCAAGGTCTAAGGTCAAAAAAATGAGTTTTTCGCGATTTTCAGCAAAACGGTAAGTTTTATCATAAAAGTACCTCAGACAAAAATTGTAGATCATAAAATTATCTATAAAAAATGTATCAATACTTTTTTTCTTACGAGCCACCGTTTCTGAGATATAACGATTCATAAAGTTATAAAAGTTGTTATCGTCATAATATGCATGAGTACGCCACGTATATATTGACCGGACCGGACTATTATGTTATTCTAGGTTTTGGATACCGCTTTGCTTACAGCGGTAATACTCTTAAAGCAGTAAGCAAAAAAACTTTCGTAAGTTATACCTCAATTGATCTTTGTTCAAAAAAATTAACAAAACAATTTTTTTTATATAGAAGTATTTTTTTTATATTACCTACGTATATGTATGTATTTGAAATGGTATTTTTTCTTCTTAACATAACATATTATATACTGCCATAATTATCAACATCCTCACATAATATGATGGAGAATTGGATTGACCAGGCTTTAAGGCTAATTATCTTTATTTATAAAATGAATAGGCACTATAATTTATTATTGATAATGTGAGATGGTGATAACAAAAAAAAACCCGGCTAAGTTTGTTGTGGGCTTCTTCTTAGACCAGTGCGCGTTTGGAACCCTCATAGCTTTAGTTTTAAGTTTACGAATGTAGTTATCACCATTAAATCACTACTATGTAAATTATTGACGCGTCAAAAGTTTAACCTTTTAAAGGACTATTTGAATAAAGATTATTTGAATTTGAATAAGTACCTAAATAGTTGGAAGACAGCACTAGTAAATACAATCTGCTTTCTGAAGATTGGATTGATGATATATTTTGTTCAGAGTGCAGCTTGCGATAATCAATCAATCAATCCAAAACGTTATTCAAATAATCCTTTATAAGGCACATTTGATGCGTCAATATCTTACATTGTAGGGAGTTCATGTATAATACTAGATATATACGTAAACTTAGATATAATCTTCAGATGCTTAGTAATAAATCTCTTAAGATCTTAAGAACCCACGCTACTTCTGACATATCCTCGTAACTCAGCTAATTCTAAAGGCATAGTTAATGCATATTCTAGTAAATATTTGATAATGTCGTACTTATATCATTAATACGAAGGTATGCATTTGGTTTGTAACTTTCAACTACGAGCAGTAACGAAACAATAGAGTGACATAACATAAAGATGCTTTTAGAGACTCAGTGACGTAGGATTATTTTTATTCCGGTAATATATATCGAAGCGATGGCAGTAAGTTTTACTTGTGCAAATAGACAAAGTCTCAGACATTAACTAGTACGTTTTATTTATCAGCTCAAATCTAATAATTGGCATTCACACGGCACCTAGGAAATTTATACTTGAATTATGCAGTAGTTTATTATTGGCACGGTTATTGGTGTTCTTTATCGAAACATATTGTTTGTACGTTAGTGAGTGAGTAAGTAATAAATCTTAATTTATAACCAACAATACTTACGTCCTTAACATTCCTGGAACCTACATTAAGGTTACGTCAGTAAATAAAATTATACATAAATTATATTTACAATTCATGTTACGCACTAAGAATTAAATTTATGCATTGCAATCGATCAATATATCATTTGATAAAGTTAAGAGAGTAAAACATTAATAGTGCACGGTTACATTTTGGAATGTGTTATTGCAAATTATACACCACCATGATCAACCCATTGCCGGCTCACTACAGAGCACGGGTCTCCTCTAAATATGAGAAGGGTTTGGCCATAGTCCACCACGCTGGCCATGTGCGGACTTCACACGCCTTTGAGAACATTATGGAGAATTTTCAGGCGTGCAGGTTTCCTCACGATGTTTTCCTTTACCGTTGAAGCAAGTGATATTTTAATTGCTTTAAAAAAACGCACATAACTTCGAAAAGTTAAGGTGCCGTTGCCCGGGTTCGAACCCCCGACCTCTTACTAGAAGGCTGTCGCCCTAAACACTGATCTATCACTGCTGATTGCAAATTATACAACAACAATGTTATTTAACCGATATTGCAAAAAAATATTGAATTTAATTTTATATGTAGGATTGAAGATAGTGGGTATATTTAAATAAATCACAATAAACTATCTAAGCTCTCTTCTACACAGGAATTTTTCTCTAAACATACGTAGCAGCTGATACGACAGCAGAAATATTCTTCATGATCAACCCATTACCGGCTTACTACAGAGCACGGATCTCCTCTCAATATGAGAAGGGTTTGGCCATAGTCCACCACGCTGGCCATGTGCGGATTGGCACACTTCACACGCCTTTGAGAACATTATGGAGAACTCTCAAGCGTGCAGGTTTCCTCACGATGTTTTCCTTCACCGTTAAAGCAAGTGATATTTTTTAATTTTTTTAAAAACGCACGTAACTCCGAAAAGTTAGAGGTGCGTGCCCGGATTCGAACCGCCGACCTCTGATTAGGAAGCTGACGCCCTAACCACTAGGCTATCACCGCTATTAAATATTCTTAATTGAACATTTATCTGTTGAACTGTTAACATATCATTATGCTTATTTATAGACGTTGCACAACAACCGAAAAGGTCTCACTTAACCAAAACAAATTATGTTATAATCTTATCGGCGGTTATGTAACTATTTACTTATGGCATTATTATCAAATATTGTTTACTGTTTCATTTAAATACAAAGTGACGTTGTTATCTGATACGCGATGTTTTATAGACTAAGTTGAATAATAATAAATCATACCAAGGATATTGTTACCCATGAAATCAAAGTTAGTATTTTGATTTAAACGTTTTTATATTTTTAATACGTTACTGTAAGGTTTGACTGGCTAATCAATATGCAACCGAAATACTTGTACGATTGCTGGGTGTTTGGTTTACGAAAACAATAATATAAACAGTTATATAATAAAAAGAAAGCCTTTCCTCCATTCGAGATAAATTAATATATATTTTTTTTCACAAGTCCATAAGTATGCAATGAAAATTAAGCTCAATTCGCTGTAATGCGCGTAAAACACGCAAATCTGCACAATTTAAAACTTGCATTGAGAGCGCATGTTTCGTTCCGAAACCGGAGCATCCTTAGCAGATGTTGACTTTACAACGTGACATACAGCTCAACAAGCGATTACTTCTACATCATGATCAACCCATTGCAGGCTCATTACAGAGCTCGCGTATCCTCTCAATATGGGAACTGGGTTTAGCCATAGTCCACCACATGCCACGTGCGGATTGGCAGACTTGACCTTTGAGAACACACACACATCGGGCATGCATGTTTCCTCACGATGTTTTCTTTCACCGTTGAAGCAAGTGATATTTTAATTGCTTTAAAACGCACATAACTCCGAAAAGTTAGAGGTGCTCGGGCTCGAGTCCCCGACCTCTGATTAAGAGGCGGACATCCTAGCCACTAGGCAATCACACCTTCGGTTATTTCGTATTATTAGTGCAATAGGGTTGAAATAAATCCGAGCGTAGACCCACTAACAACTGGCACTGAATAAATAATACAGTTTATGCGTATGCGTAGAATTTCAAACGGAATTTTATCTCGGATTTTAAGTGCATATACGCATAATGTAAAGAAGTAAAGGTACAGTTAGCGTTAGTAAAATCTAAACGTGCAATAAATTCGATGTCATATTGTAAATATTGCGGTGAGAATGGAAATTGAATTCCAAAACGAACGCTTTTCATTCGAAATGAACTAACGATTTTATGTACTCAACCCTATAATTGATTTGTTGAAATTATTGAAATGAATTAAGTATGTACATTGCTGATGTACTACAAATGTTTGTCTTTATTAATCGACCTGTTGATGATGATAATAGTTTTTAATTAGTTATGACGTATTCGTCTAACCACGAAGTTGTGAGTAAGGTATGCTCAATCGACATCCGTTGTATTATCAAACCTATGATTTTATCAAAGATATCAAATATATGCAAGTTATAAATCGAGAGGTGTCGATTCAAAGATATGTATTGACACACACTTTTATTGTTGTGTGTAGGTATACTCTCTTTGTGGACAAGCCTAGATCTTGTCCGGGCACACCTTAAATACTTTTTTATAAAGCCACTTATAACATGAACAATGTTATCTATAATATTTTTATACATCCATCCTATTTAAATATGACGAAATGGACTGATCATTGCGCAGAGACATATACTACCTAATCCATATCTCTCTTAATAAGTAAAGCAGCTCATAAGATGAAATAAAATGTTAAATACCAGTTTACATATTAAGTCCAAACGATTAAACTAGCATAAACTTAAATATCATTGTAAAGTGTTCATAAACATCAGATTTAACAATTTAACACGATCGTGCACGCATTTCTGCCGCTTAATATACGTGCGTCGGTAAAGGCATACGATAAGCCAAGTATCATATAGAGGATAACGGCCTCTTCAAGGCTAACACAATAAACGGGTATCTACAAACGGCGACAAAGGTTGCACCCTCCAACACTCGGACAGTCACTTTATGTGTAAAGGACCGCGTGTGCTGCACTGTACGGCCCTTACACAACAAGTTAGAAGTTGTTCTAGCACGCCCTAATAAATACACTTCACGTGAAAAAAGAGGTGATAATAATTTACAGGGTGTTGTAGGGTTGGATGGGCTGCATACGTTCAAATATCAATTGTAATGATTTTATAAATGTTAAATTATCTAGTAAAAATATAGAATTAATAATGCGATTCTTTTAATAAAAAAATCACACTTATTGCGATTGATTATTTTTTAACGTTAATAAGTAACATTTTTAAATTAAGTTTTTTATAGTAACTTTACATTTCAACTGAAGTAACATAAAAGTCATAATTTGATAGCAAATAACACTACCGGTAACTTTTATTTACAAGATATGTTACACGAGGGACTTAGAAGACGGACAGATATCCCTTTTAAATATCAAGGGTTCACGAGGGAGTTTTAAAAACCACTATCAAAGCGGACGAATTCTTGAGCATCATTACAAACAAGCAAACGCCTTTTTTTACTCCACGTAAGCACTTGTCTAAGTAATGATGCTGTATAAAATGGTAGCGTGCTATCTATTGGAGGTTTTGGCAGTTATATTAAATCTATAGTACCGGAACGTTTAATCGGGAAGTTAATCCAATATTCCAAATATTTGAGATATATTCAAGACTTTTTGTTTTGTCGTGGTGGAAAAGCTTTTTTTGGGACTCCCCCCCCCTATCATTGGGGTATACCCGAACTAAAAACCACCACAGCATGTCCCACTCGCTGAATCTGCCGAACACCCGGGGTATATTCAAAACACCTAGCCGAGGATCGAACCGGGAACCTCCTAGTTTACAATACCACTGCGCTCACCACTGTGCCAGTGAGGTCGTCAATCATTCATTATATACCATTGGATCGTGCCATAGAGGTCGTCAACTTCCATACCATTGAATCAAACAAGTATAATATCCTATCGAAGTCGGATGAAAACTGATACGTACAGGCGTATAAGAACTTCGTAATAAAAACTGTACCGGTAAATATCATATTAAATTCTGACAGATGTTCGAGGTTACAATCATTAATCTAATACAGTAATTCAAATATGTTCCACTTATCTCAGCAACATCCGGAGTTTCGAGTAGCTGCTCGTAACGCATTATTAATAAACATTATACAACTTTGTCTTTTTCTTATTTCATTTATCAACCACTCAATATAAAGAACGTCAGTGACAAAAAATCTATGCAAAAGTTTAGAACACAAAAAATATTTTATTTTATCATAAAGTTGTTGCAGATGTATTTATAAAACAAACTGATTTTAATTTAAGCAAATTGAATGAATAAAATATTAGATATTACAAAAAAATATGTTATTTCGAAAAAAATATCTAATGATAATTGAAATATAATCTTACCTACTGTAAACCTATGAAATTTAATTTATTTTCTGAAAAAATACTGTAATGTCTACGAAGACAGAGTAGAGTTAAAATAACGATGTTTTAACCCTAAAGAGATATATAATATGGCGGACTGTATGATGGTAATATTACAAATATCCAAAATTAGAAATTATCAACATAAGTAAATCGATGAAATTTTATGTACATATAAGCACAAAAAATTACTCTTATGTATGTAGACCTCAAAACTAAAGACAAAAACAAAAAATATTACTTATATTTTTATTCCTTCATTTGTTATGAAAAAGATAGATAGCAGGATATATTTTGTACATTATAATCAAACCCTCGGCTTCTTCCAGTTATTTTGGGGTATCACCGAAAATAGAAAGTTCTTAGCTTCCTACGTAAAACGGGAAAGGAAAATCATTACAAGGATGTCCAAATTTAATTCAAAAATACTTTATTTATGTACTTACCTAGTAAAGGCACGTATTAAGCGATCATAAACCTTTTCCATTATTGTGACGATAGTGTTAACTTGAGCTAAAGCAACGAGAATACCAAACATAACAAGAACTAATGATGTTAATTTGTAAGAAACTATAATTTTTATTAAAATCATAAGCGTGAATGTTTGCATGTTATATCGCTAGGATGATTTCTTAACAAAAACCAACAGTCAAGTGCGTCGGACCTGCCACAGTAAAGTGTTCCGTAGTGAAGAACGTTTAAAATATCGTACATCTCAAAGCAACACGAATTATATTTCCTACTAACTGTTCTTATTTTTTCATAGTACACCGTTGTATTTGCCAACGAAATGCTATATGTATTGCATAGTTTAGTCTTCAAGTAAAATGGCTGTTATATAATATTGTGGAAAAAACATATTTATAAGAATTCCATCATTACAATCTTGTTAGAATCTTAAAAAAAACTTTACGTGTCAACTAGTAAAGTAAAAAATTAAGCCTTTTTTATAAGCATATAATGTAATGAATAATATCTCGATTCATTGTTTAACTGCGAGTGATAATTATCTAACTAAGGAAATAATATTTAAAATTACTACTGAAATCGCGACAATGAACAAAAAACATACGTACCTAGATAGCGTATTTTGCTAAGTATACCTGTAGTAATAAGTGGTTTTGCATATGGACAATTATAATTTATTATTGACTAGCTGAGATGGTGATAACAAGAAAAAACCCGGCTAAGTTTGTTGTGGCCGCCAAAAAATCCGCCTAAGATCTGGGAAGATCTCATATTCACATCGAATCAATCTCTGTAACCTCATAAAGAGGTACGTTTGCACGCACTCACTCACACTTAATTGTTATCGATTTCACGGTAAAATACTCAAATGAATGGCTATTGAAGGTTTTATCTCCGAGCACACATCGGCGCGAGTGTTCATGATAATGCCTAGTTACATAACACTCCGGATTATTGTGGTACAATGACCGATAGAAACCGGAGGGCGTAGTTTACCTTGTGATCACCGCATTCAGCAGGTTTCCAACTAGTCGTTGTACGTGCTGTGAGGTTGGTAATTTATATATTGTATATAAGCATACAAATACAGGGACTAGGCTCTGAATATGATTTTGTCCCATTCGGTGTCGAGACTCTTGGTCCGTGGGGTCCTAGCGCTATAGGGCTTTTTAGGGAAATAACAAAATGGTTAATCGACATCACAGGGGACCGAAGAGCTGCCAGCTACTTCGGACAACGAATTAGTCTTGCAATTCAAAAGGGGAACGCTGCCAGTATCTTCGGAACCTTGCCTAAAGGGACTCCTTTTCATAATATATTTAAGTAATTATATATATATATATTATATTTTTTAAGATTTTTAGTTTTAGGTTCAATTTAAGGTTTATTTTAAGTTTCGGATGTTATATGGGTCTATATATTTGACAAAAAAAAAAAGTACTTTTTCTTGATTTGGCATCAAAAAATACATTTGGATATCAATCAATCAGCCTTTAGACGTCCATTGCTGGACATAGGCCTTTTCGAAGTCGCGCCACCATACACGGTCCTCCGCCTTCCTCATCCACCCGCCACCAGCTATCCTTTTCAGGTCGTCGGTCCAGCGAGCAGGTGGTCGTCCTACGCTGCGCTTACCGGTACCCGGTCTCCACTCCAGAACACGTCTGCCTCAACGGCCGTCGGTTCTGCGACAAATATGACCCGCCCACTGCCACTTCAACTTGCTAATCCGTTGGGCTATGTCGGTTACTTTTGTTCTCCTACGGGTCTTTCGATGAACAGCGCCAATACATTTGGTTATATTAATATATATTTAATACATGGCGAAACAATATAATGACAACTAATCGGTTCGTATATTATAGCATACTCCTAATCTTGTTCATTCAAAGTTAACGTCCTAAAATACGTTCAACGCTGGTTGTTCATTAGCATAACCTTTGATCAAACAAACCTTTGATGATGAATAAACTATAGGATGTAAGAAAAACTAATAGTAATAATAAAACAACTGACCTAATTAAGAGAGATAAGTTGTTTAGCAGTCCCATCCTCAATCTTCATATAAACAAGCAATGTGTTTGTTTGTTTATACCCATTTTTTTAAGTGTTAGAGCTCAATTTTCTCATTTTACTTCGCATTTTGAGTTTTGCCATTTATAAACCGAATATTTCGTTAACTGTAGTTTCGGTTGTGCTATTTGGTACATCCTCCAACTTGAGAGGTAAAATAAGACAATGATGACTTATCAACCAAAAACAATTGGGTTTTGATGGTATCCCACGTTACATTGGAAACTTTTATTATTCTAAACTTTGAAATAGTACCAACTACATTGTAGTAGGGATACCTAGGGCTCAAATAAAACTGAGATAATATGATGACAGTATAAGATAGGCAAAAAAAAGCGTTTAACTGATTAATATTCTCCATCTGTTGAAAGTCGATCAGAATAAATAAAAAAAAAAATTACAGCATGTTTTTACTTGAGCCTTGTTTCTTTTGCCTTAGCAAAGTAAAAGTTCATGTTATTCTGCCATTTCATATGAAAGACCAAACGTCATCATTTCACAATTACTACTTTCTTTATATGTTATTCCCAGGTTGTACTAGTAGAGATCGCTTTAGCGGTAAGGCCGCCTTTTGCAACTATTTTCATTGCAGTGTGTGTGTTTTTGTATGGTGTGCAATAAAGTATATTTTCATTTTTCCATTAGACGTTAAAATTGTCTTCATTTGTCACTTCAAACGAAGCATACACTACTTGACTGCGTTATTTAATATTATTTCTGAGTAACGATAATAACGCAAAAAAAAACCAAGTCATTACCTCAATATGCAAAACCACTAGCATGTCTTACAGTAGTGTATTTAGAGATTCAGAGGCCGGTCTGAAGTCATAGTAATTACTGCCAATCACGAAGGATTGTATTACCTAGTATGAAATTACTCCCATGCGATTGGTTTGCGTTTTAGTCCTTTCTTAATAACTTTATTACATGCAAATTTGAGTCATCCTTCATTCTCTGTTATATTGTTAGCTGTCTCATATAATATATTATTGTTTTTTGTCAGAAATATAATATTGCGTGTATTAAGAAATTTGCGCCAACCTTTTATTGTTTTGTAATTTTGACAATCGTTTGATGATTTATAGTGTTAAACAAGAATAATAAAAACATGTTTAATTTCTTGCATACACAATTACATAATCCTTATTAAATTTGTTTATAATGGAAATGCGCTTTCTTGTAAAGAAAAGTTATTAAAATAACAATTAGAAAATCTTATTTTCAAAAATTAAGCTACAAATCTCTTTTAATTTTCTTTTTATTTATTTGGTTGCCTGGAAGAGATCGCTATGTAGCGATGATGCCGCCAAATTGTACACTACTGTTTCTGTTATTTTCTGTCTTTTTTGTTTTATTTTCCTTTTTCGTGGTGTACTATAAAAGTGTGTAAATAAATAAAATAAATAATTCCCTTTTTAAAAAAAAAATCCTATACTTCTCTCCAGGATGAATGAATTAAAATTTCTAAGTGCAAATCTTTATTATCATGCTGAGCCTTTATAGCCTTCCTTATAAAGACAAGATTGGTAAAGAGCTGAAATACCCACTAGAAGCTCTAATGCGGATTAGTCGGTTAAGTAATGCGCTAAAAGACACTTTTTATCATATTCCATCAATTTTAGGTAAAGATATGTTGCTTATACATGCTGACAAAGTAAAGTTGTCCAAGTAAGTTATAACTTGTAAGCTAAGTGGGGCCGGTCCAGTAATAGCATTGTCGGTCGCAATCTAATTCCCCCAGGGCAAATTGAGAAATAGGTATCTGATCTGTTCATTGAATAAACCAAAACAAGGTACACGCAAAGTTGGGTAATAGATTGCTCCGACTTTGGTACTAATTCAACAAATAAATTGAGATACATTCTCTTTACAATTTTATCGTTGTCCTAGGTATATTATTCAAGTGAGTTTTACCACACCTAATACATGTCTGAATATGTACCTAACCTCACCTAATATATATCTGAATATGTACCTAACCTCACCTTATACATGTCTGAATATGCACCAAACCTCACCTAATACATGTCTGATTGTGCACCTAACCTCACCTAATACACGTCTGAATATGCACCTAAAGTATTGTTATATCTTAGTAGCTGTGTCCCGCGGTGTCTGCTCGTTTTTTGTGGATCTTTGCGTTATGTAATAAAGCTCCCAGAATAAAAATGACTTGTAAACTAAATTAATTTATGAAACCGCGTAGAATACACCTATATGTCTTTATCTGAAATTAACGTGTTCAAAATAAAATGGACATTAAAATTAATGAAAATACTATTTATTTTATAACAAGGGTTTCACATAACTACCATGCCACCACAGTGTACTTCAGCACGTGTGAGTGACAATTTTCATTAATATCACACAATTTGAATGTTTAAGCTCTCGAGCCTACCCCTAAAACTGTCGAGTGTACTGCAAAAGTAATTCAGTTTTTAACAAGATAAAGCGCGAAAGCACGTTTAAAATGTTATCAGGGTGTTAGCACAGGCGTTGGGAGACCGGAGTGTTTAACGTAGACTCCCCATTCAGCCGCAGCTCCTTAGGGATGGTTAAGGATTTAAACACAAAAAAGCGGAAAACGAAGTCAGTTTCGAGGCTCAGTTTCTTGAACCACGAAAGGAAACCGAACATTTTTAAGATTACCAGCAACATCTTGCCATTTATCTGTGTTATTATAGTCCTGATTAAACATTTTACGTAAATACTTCTCACATAATATTGTATGTTTCATGAGGATCTATAAACAAGTTATGGAGATACCTAAATATGAAGATGAAATAGCACAGATTCGTTATAAAATGGGATGCAAGCGCGTTTAAACTAAGTAACTTTCTACGCGTCTTCTTATTAAGAAATAGTAAGTATGATAGTACCTACGTACGTTTATATATATAGGTTTACTTTTATTGCGTAGCGTAAATTATTTATAATATGTGAGCTAAGTAAACCTAGTCAACAATACAGTATCGTGTGCCAAGTAGAATGAAATAATGCCTAAGGTCTACGACCTATAAGTAATTCATAGAATGGGCGAGTGAGCGCGGGGTTCGGCCCGATATGGCAGGTGTGTTATGTAAGTGGCCTGCGCAGGCGCAGTTAGATACCTACAATAAATGCCACTGTTGTATTCCTCAGCTAGTTAGAACCAAGGCCTTCAAACAATTGAAAGTAGATGGAACCCGTTCATAAACCGCACAGCCTCACAATATTTCAAGTTACCAACACCACCAACTGTCTCTTTGGTCTAGTGGACAAGATTTTCAACTACGAAGGACGAAGTACTGAGCTCAATGTATGAGTTGGGCCAAAAATTGTAAGGTGTGGGATTTTTTAAGTTCCAAATGTGCCGAACGTGCCTCTAGAGCATGTAAAGGCATCCCAATTAGTAATCAGTTCTAACCGGTAAAGCCCATCAACACGCATAAATGCAGCGTGGTCCGTCAATGCTCTTACATCCTCTGTCCTATGAGAAAAGAGGATTGCGCCCGCAGTAGAACTCACCAGGCCCTACGTAAATTTAACCTCAAAAAAGATGTATAGACAGAAGAGCTGAAGACGTGCAAAACAAAAATGTTTTTATAAAAAAAATGTTTAAAAAAAATATATATTTTCAAACCAGTTGAAAAACATTTAGTAACGGTAAAACAATTATTCAGCCAATTAGGTACAAGTCTAAATTAGTTTAAAATGCGAGCTTTGCGCAAATTATAGCCCATTTATATCAGGTGCTGTCTAAACTACCGCCGGTGAGGTGCCAGACTTAATAATGATATAGTCCATTAGGTATCATAAATGCAACAGTAGAATTCATAGTGATTACAGTCATGCACCGAGCTTAAAGAAGTCATTTAAAAGTTGCTATCCAAATAAAAAAAAACTACATAGTTACATATTATAAAATCTATATATTAAAAAGATTTATTTTGTATATTTATAAATGACGAAATTCTTAATATGAAATAATGCATCTCATTTAAAAAGAGCATTATACATTTTCGAGTTTTTAAATCGCCTTCTTTGTGGGCCATCCCTGCAGAAACAGTAATCTCATCTTACAGTCATTTGTCATTCTAGTTACGTCACATTTTTTCGAAGTGAAAAATCTGAAAAGAATGACAATTGGTAGATGTTTATGGTAATGTAAAAGGAAAATAAACCATTTCTCGAGCTAGCACAGTTTCTTTGCGAACTTTTTTACATGCCGAAGACGAATGGGAACACTTAATCAATGGGATATCATATATTGAAAAAACTTTTATGATTATTAATTTTCCAAGATGAAGTTGATAAAGAAAAATGACCGACAAAGACATGTCGCCAAGCGATGTCGCGTAGAAACCAATTAGGAGTGTGTTTACCATACCCCGAACAGGTTAGCCCGCTACCATCTTAGACTGCATCATCACTTACCACCAGGTGGGATTGCCGTTAAGGGATAACTTGTAGTGTATAAAAGAAAGAAAAAAAAATTAAAAAAATACATTGACGAGACTACCTAAATACATTGACGAGACCATTGAGTATGGGAGACATAAAATTTGAGAATGGAATTGAGAATCTCTTTTTGGGCGGCAATAACATAAATTAGATAGTGCAGTGTCTAAATACGAGAGGACACCGGGAGGCAGGGACTACCGGGGTTAGGGCCGATGAATAACGAGGCGAGTGGGACGGGTTATCGGCAGCGAGACGGTCGCGAGCAAGACAGCACGGGCGGGCATGAGTGCAGTGTAGCCAGCAAGTGTGCACACAGACTACGATCGATTAGTGGGCCCGCCGCTCGCCGCTGCAGCCAATCTATCGACCTTTGCTTTCGCATTCCGAAATTACTGCCCAATTGTTACAAATCAAATCAAAATAGCTTTATTCATATAAACCTATTCCAGCATCTATGAATCTATCATCTTTAATTATTTCTAATACACTTTTTCAACTTAAAACGAAAGCTAAGAGGGCTCAAATCGCGTACACGCACGACACACAACACAGCGTCTTCGCCGGCGAAGACGAGGTTCCCGATATCTGACGTCATCCGGACGTGGGTCTCATCCGCGCAGTGAAAACATCGAGTTCTCCATAATGTTCTCAAAGGCGTGTGAAGTCCGCACAGGGCCAGCGTGGTGGACTATGGCCAAACCCTTATCATATTGAGAAGAGACCCGTGCTCTGTAGTGAGCCGGGAATGGGTTGTTTATGATTATATACGAGTACATGACTAGACGCATGTGGAGTGTGGAGTGGAAATAATATTCAATACAACATGACTCAGGCAGAGATTTATAAAGTGTAGCAATCGTTGTCAGGCATAAATCTGTCGAGTTTTGACAATTCACTTTGGCTACGCAAAGTCAAAATACACACCATTCTGCTCTTTGGTATCTTCAATTCTGTTTTATTGAAGTTTATAAGGTGCTATTGAAACCAACTGGCACTTCGTAAACCTAGGTGATAAAGCGTTCTATGGGAAAATTTACTCAATTTTCAAAAATCCCTTGGTTTTAAAAATTGATTATATTATATAATTCATTCGCTGTATTCGACTACTAAGATGAAGCCCAAGTTGGCATGCAAAGCCATTTTGCGTTCGCATCACGTCGCCGCCCGGTGATCACTTATTTAACTTGGGATGCTGTGATTATTTAGAATTCATCGGATAAGCCACATCGCATTTATTATTTATGATTTTTTTATTAGGAATAGTGCACTGAGAGGGAACTAGAAGGTAATGGAATAATTTCGGCGGGCGAAGAGAAACCATATATGATTTGAACGGGTCCAATCGTTGAGGTATTTTATAGTCTTCTTTCTTTTTTTAGTATCAGGAAAAGCATGACTATGGCAATATGGTTTGAAATCGACTGCTTTGCCATATTAACATTTTAATTATATAATATATAATAAACAGAATATCCGACCATAATAGCTACTTTATTATTTCATACTAAGTATTAGAAAATTTTCAGAAAATTGCTAGCTGATTGCTAACCTGTCATCTCCATACATTTCCGTAAGCTTATAGAAAAGTCCTATTATAGTATTAAGGATTATGTAAATGATAAACAAGCTTGGGTATGAAATATTGCTCTAATAAGGTAATTTATTTATTAATAATTTTAAGTGGCATGTGAGATGGTGATAACAAAAATAAAATTTACCTAAGTTTGTTGTGGGCTTCTTCTTAGACCGGGGCGCGTTTGGAACTCTTATAGCTATTATAGTTTTAAGTTTACGAATGTTATCATCATCAACTATGTATGGGACGCCTTTTGAAGGATTATTTGAAAAAAGTTTATAATTGATTGATATTTGAGTGAGTTTGCAACGTGGGCTTGTCTAATAATACGTTTTTTATTAAGGAAAAATTTTTGGAAAATATACTGACTGATACGTCCAACAGTAATAATTTAATTCATCAAGTTATCGAAAATAATGAGATAGTCATTTATAGCGAGATAAACAAGAGTTCTAGACACTTTTAGTAATAAGCAAATATAAGACCAGTATCCATTATGTCTTAAAATAATGGCTTAATATTGCCGCGAAATTGCTTCAATTTATCAACATTACTTTTTATTGGACGTAATTGCTTTGTTACGCTGTCTTAAATGGGATTTATTTTATTGCACCTAAATCATAAAATTGTTGTTTGTATTATATTGTTATTTCTATGGGAAGCTAGTGAAATAAGTGGAGATAAATCTAAACGAAGAACAATTCTGAGCAATAAAGAATATGTTTTATCTCAATTAGTCTATGTATCTTTAAGTAAATTGATTGTGTCTATCCTATAAACAAAACACAAAATAAATATACAAAAATAAGGTAAGCATAAAGGTATAAATTAAAATAAATAACTTTAGTATACAGTATACGAAAACAACTTTATAACAAGATTAGAATAACTTATACGTTAAGAGCTGTACAATTAACGAGCAAAAAAATATATAAAATAATAATTTAGATATTTGTGTTGGCGTTTAGGAAAATATATTTATATTTCCATAGAAAAACTTGTTTACTTTGAAAGAAAAATGTCTAACACAATTATGTTATGTTGTTATATTTTTAAAAAAACTTGAGAGGTGTCAAGGGACACCCGGATGGAACGAAGTTCCTTTCGATTAATTAGTGAAGGAATTGTAATAAATTTTTTTGAGATAACAAAAGTCAATATTAACAACAATAACAAAAGAAAATGAAATTATCTGGCTTGCTTTCTATAAGAGAGAGAGAGACAGACAGAGAAACATGCGACGCCGCACAACTTTATAGCAAAAAGTGTCGTGACAACTTTTCGTAAGAATTTTTTCCGTCTAGCCCCCTTTCACAACGCGCGATAAGGAACTTCGTTCCAATAATTAACAAAACGTTAACTGAATAGCTTCTTTATCTTGAAGCCAGTCATTAGTTGTATCAAAGAAAGCAGTTATTCTGACGCAAAGGGAAAGAGACAACTTAGAACAGGAAGCCGATGTCAGCCGAGCTTGTCGTAGGAAAAGAAACATGTGGACATGTTATGTGGAATGATAAGATACATTAATTTAATGTAGGTACTTCTCTTGTCAAGTGTAGGCAATGACGGTATACTCGTAAGTGTAGGACTTAATTAATTCTACCATTACTATCAGCCGAAACGACAAACAAACAAAAGTGTCACATTCAACTACTAGGTATCTATATACAGGGATATCGGTATTGTGTGAGACATATTGTAAGCCGATAAAGAAACTGTAATACCAACAAAACTTATTTAATTAAGAAATTAAATTGATCTGACGGGTACGGGCGAGTAACTTCAAGAATTCATATTACGTTCTAATATGGGATCGGATAACCGTCGTCAGGAGAACAAAGCTACGGCTAACTTAACAATGTGTTTAGTTTCAAGATTATACCGATCCCGCCCGACACCTAAACACGGATTTTAGATAACATTCAAACTCCAACCGCACTGAATATAAATGAGATTTTAGAATACCGCATCGCACGTCTTCTAGGGCTCTCGTGCATAATTACTAGACTGTAATGACGTTTAACTGCGTTGCGATGTCGATGTGTATCTATTAATTTATCTTAATAATAATCTTAAAAGCTCTAGAGGCGATTTGCGAAGCACACAGATCGATTGTATTAGTGATTCCAGTGCTGCTTTTTAATGTCGGAACAAATAACAAAGGGCCGACGAGGGTCGCTTGCGGAGGGCCGGCACGCACCCTCGCCTCCCAGCTGTTTATGTCTATTACGATTTCAATGTCAAGACCGATCAATACGGCCCGGGGATGTAAAATTTCGGCTGGTTTCGGCGGGTTCCGGGAGCTACGAACGCCGACAGCCGCGGGCATACTAACCTACCGTAATGCGTCGGGGTGCGTGCTCCGTAAACGATCAATAAACGCCGAGTAAGGACTCCGCTCGCTTTATAAATAGTCTTGAACTTCACCTCCGCGGTGTTACGAATTTCGTGGGCGAAAGTGTGAAAATAGTCCCGCTTGTGCCCCGATCGCGTGCCCGTGTACGAGCAACAATGAATTCTCACCCAACTGATATGAAGAATGAATAATCAATATATAAAGTTTGTGAGCGATGCCACACAATGCCAGGCGTCTGATTATTCAAATTAGATGCACAATCTGCGCCGGGGAGAAAGTTGGAATATCTCAATAAGACGTGTCAATCGGCAGCTGATGTGAATATTTCACTAAGTTTCCATGTAAATCGCCCTTTACGAGGTACTTCGGCTGCGATTCTGCGGTGCAATGCCTGGAAAAATGTCACCGAGCTTCGGAAAAACAAGTGCCGAGAATATTGCACGTAGAATGTAATGAAAACCTGAACTGCCAATATCTGCGCTTTGCACTCTATTTATATTCACAAAGTGATGCAAATAAGATGTATAAACAAGCTAGATTTGTTTTGTGAAAATTATTATGATTATATATATTTTAAAAACATAAAATATCATTTGCTTCAACGGTGAAGGAAACACATCGTGAGGAAACCTGCACGCCTGAGAGTTCTCCATAATGTTCTCAAAGGCGTGTGAAGTCTGCCAATCCGCACATGGCCAGCGTGGTGGACTATGGCCAAACCCTTCTCATACTGAGAGGAGACCCGTGCTCTGTAGTGAGCCGGTAATGGGTTGATCATAATAATAATATATTATGATTATAATATATTATTATATAGCGGTATTCATTAAAAAACACAGATGAAGCGCAATGAGTCGCGACAAAATGGAGCTAGTTCCATGATAGCGGGGGAGCAAAAGCAGTGATATTAAAGTCGAAAACGAGCTCTTCATTACTCGAATGCTGGTAATAACAATACGGCTAATGGCGCTCGGAGCAATCGTCTCAATTCCCGTTTCTACTTAAAAATATTCCGTTACAAATCCCCGACATCTAAAATCGTTACTGGAAATCTTATTCACTTAGAAGCGTTTGGCAAATGCATTAATGCACTACATAAAATTGGTTCTATTAAAATGGTTTGAGATCTTTAAGAACATTTGCGGTAATAAAAATAGATTTAATAGGTCTGTTGGCATATTTGTCATAAGTAAATTGTAAACAAGACTGTATTCGTGAGACTATAGATTTGTTAATCGATTTCTAATGAACTATATATAAGGTTACTAAACTCGATGATTAAATTAATCTATTACCTCGATACTCACTCGCAAGCTGGTGATTTTGTTCAAATACCTGTGATAACTTAAACTAGTCGGATGGTTACAAAAACTTAGTTTTTATTGTTATATGACTTAATACAATCGCATAACAAGTTTTAAAATTTGTATTAGGCACTAACTGTTCGAACTTTGGTTTAATTGAAAATAATGAACTAATAAAACGAGAGCATGTCAATTGCAACGCAGATTTTTCTTATGCTTCTTATTGAATGTGTTTTGTCCGAAATAAATAATTATTAGGTACAGTAAGGTTACATTACACAAAGCAAAGTAATTTTGGAATCCTGTGAAAGTTCTTACGATCATCAACAACTTTATAGTGGAAAATTTAACAGAGTGTTATTGACGACCTCCGTGACGCAGTGCGTGCGCTGTCGTATTATAAAGTCGGAGGTCCTGGGTTCGATTCCCGGCTCGATTCTGGTGGGAGGTTTCGGCCGTGGCTTCCAACAAAGACGTGTTGCTAAGCGATTTAGCGTTCCGGCACGATGTCGCGTAGAAACCGATAAGGTGTTGGTTTACCATAACCCTAGTTAGCCCGCTATTATCTTAGACTGCATCATCACTTACCACCAGGTGAGATAGCTGTCAAGGGCCAACTTGTAGAGTATAAAAAAAGAGTACATAAAATTGAAACTAATCACATAGCATTGAGTTATAAGAATAAATTAGAAGCGATCCAAGTTGATAAACAATCCAGAGCTCAATAAAATCACAATACATTGTAACGCCAACAATAAGGTACACAGCAATGTATGTTAATTATAGTTTATAATAATACATTGTCCCATCGAAGTACAAACGCAGTGTTAAACACATACCATATATACTTGTGTGCTATCATAATACTGGAAACGTGTAGGTAGGTCACGTAGACACAGATAATTTAGTTTTATTAGCGCTGCAAGACGTAAGTATAGGAAATTCCTTTTAACCTTTGGCATATAAAACATTCATAGTCGTTGTTATATCTCTAGACCAACTCATACAAAACCGCACTGTCTTATAGATAACCATCATGATCATCATTTTCAACTCATTACTGGCTCACTACAGAGCACGGGTCTCCTCCCAATATATGAAGGGTTTCTGGCCATGTGCGGATTGGCAGACTTCACACGCCTTTGAGAACATTATGGAGAACTCTCAGGCGTGCATATTTCTCACGATGTTTTCCTTCACCGTTGAAAGCAGTGATATTTTAATAGTTTAAAAACGCACATAACTCCGAAAGTTAGAGGTGCGTGGCCGGATTCGAACCGCTGACCTCTAATTAAGAGGCTGACGCCCTAACCACTCTCCTGACGCGCTATCACAGCTTCTAGATAAACATTAAAGTATAATTAAAAAATCATTAAAAGATGAACATAACAAAATGATATTTGTGTGTGCTTAAAGAAATAAGATTACTGCTACACAGAATGAGAGTTATGGAAGTTGGAAAGTCATCACGTGCCAATCGAGACGTGTTACAACAATTTGTTGAGGCTATAAAATATCTACCACAATCCTCAATTAGATCATGATTACGTGTTCGCGTTATTAAAGCCTGCACTTAAACTGTACTCTATAAGGATAATGAGATAAACGCATAGATATCTTGAGCAGAGATTCACGTCAAAGAGCAATTAAAACACAATTTTGTATTATGCGCTCCATTAAAAAGCAAGCAGGTTCTTAGTTTATATGTATCATAATATCGTATTTTAAACATGACTAACCATTTGTTTTTTCTGCTAAACTAGGTTGCAAACCTCGGCAGGTGAAAAAAAAGAAAAAATCTTTATTTGTATCATTATTGCAGAAAAAACTTGCATTATGGTTGCGAACAATTCTGTTGACAGTTCGGGTGAATGGGTTATTTTTATTCGCATTTACATCGCGAATAAGGGCGCTTGTACACGCTAAGAAAATTTGCCGTTCCTGCGACAGACAAGACAAATTTTTCGTGTAGACGACAAGAATTTTGTCTGTTCCACACACGAAAACTTTTCGTGTCTTCCGCAGACAAGACCAATGGAAACGTGTACACGACACGATTCTTTTCGTGCAGTCGACAGTCGGGCGTAGGGCGCGCAAGTAATAACAAGTGTAATCAGTGAGTTTCGTTTATTTATATAAATGTTAACTACAAAGCAAAAAAGAATGATAATTGCATATTATTATTATAACAAAATAAAAAAGGAAACAAAAAACAAGAGACTTTACTGGGTTCATCCAATTATACAAGAGAAAAATGAGTTTGGCGGGTTCATTACCCTTTACCGTGTCATGCGACAACATGAGGAAAAATTTGTGGATTATTTTCGCATGAAAATGTCTACGTTTGACAAGCTTTTGACAACAATAGAAAATAATATACGACATGAAAATACCAAAATGCGAGAAAGTATTCCTCCATACATTAGATTGGCCGTAACATTAAGGTAAATAATTTTTTTAAGCATATTGATTTGAACGTTATACAATAATAAATGTCTTTGAAGTGTTACATGTTTCCAAATTCAACAGACTCCACATGTTCATATTCTTCAGAAAAGTCAAAGTGAAATTCATCTGTATGCGATGTTTCCACACTACTAATAGTTTCGGTGTCAAATTCAATGGATGTAGATTTTTGAGTACTGTAACCTGGTCGAGTCGAGTATGATGGGCCGGGTACGTTAAATGACGACGTAGAAGGCTGCGTTGTTTTGTAATACTCAGTACTCCATTGATGCTGAACATCACTTCCCTTTCGTTGTTGCGTAGAACGCACAAGTTTTAAAACTTCAAACTGGAAATCCACCATTTCCTCATCACTGAACTTATCAACACTCGGAGCTATACTTTTAAAAAATGACATGGCACGGCTCTCTTCTTCTTTGGTAACAGCCTTTATAAATTCTGCCATATTTTTGTCCACCTCGCTAACATCCTGTTTCTTTTTTTTCGCGATCGGTGTATGTTCTACGGGACTTTTTTCCACGTTTGTTGTTTCGGGTATATTTGACTCAGTGTCTCGGCGTGTTACAATTTTTGTCAAAAATAACATTTCGTCGTAAAAATCACATTTACGAATCTTCTTAGCACCCGATCCCGATTTCATTTCTTTAAGTCTTCTGTGACATTTCATCCACCTATCTCGCAAACTTGTCCATTTTTTTGCTGTAGACTTTGCTGAAACAAAAAACGAACTACCGTTAGAAAGTAGGTACCATCTATTGCAAGTAGACATAAACTTCATATAAAAAAGGAAATGACCTCATTGTAAGAGTAAGAACACACTTGCAATTAATCGCACTGCAAGTTGCAAGTGTGTTCTTGCTCTAAGACATTGTTACAATTTTTTACAGATACATGGCAACTGGAGATACCTTCGCACGTCTTCATTTCGATTTTCGAATCGGAATAAAAACAATAGCGAACATTGTACGTGAAGTTACTCATCATATTTGGTCAGAATTATCTACAGTTTATATGCGGATGCCAACACAAGAAGAATGGTTGAATATAGCACAAAGATATGAAATAAATGCCAATTTTCCACACTGTCTTGGAGCACTGGACGGGAAACATATTAGAATAATTAAACCCGAAGAAAGTGGATCAATGTTTTTAAATTATAAACATTTCTTTTCTATTGTTCTCATGGCTATTGTGGATTCCAACTACAATTACATTTTTATTGATGTAGGGTCGTATGGTAAAGAATGTGATTCAAATGTTTTCAAAGAAACACAGTTTTGGAAAAAACTTGTTGACAATACGTTAAACATACCATCCCCATGCTCTATAATAAATACTAACTATATATTACCATATGTTTTTGTAGCTGATGAAGCTTTCGCACTTCATGCTAACGTACTTCGACCCTACGGTGGTAACGAACTCACAAAAGAACAAAAGATATTTAATTATCGCTTGACAAGGGCAAGAAGATACGTCGAGTGTGCATTTGGAATAATGGCCAACAAATGGAGAATTCTGCACCGATCTTTAAACTTAAGTCTCGATTTAACAGTTGCTATTGTAAAAACTACTTGCGTTTTGCAAAATTTTATTCATACAGAAGAAGGTCACGTTGAGCCTTTAATCAATCGAGACCGATTAAATAGTCCATTGCATTTAGAAGGCAATAATCTCACAGCAGACGAAATTCGTCAAAAATATACTGAATATTTTTCCTCTGATGAAGGATCACTGCCATGGCAAGATAAATACACATAAAAAATAAGTTCTAAAACTAAAACCCGACTACTAAATTTTAATCCAAAAAGTGTGAAACAAGGAATTATTCTTACCTGCCATATTGTTTAAATAAACAATTACATGTTATATTTTTTTTCATGTTTATACGTATTTTATTATAAGTATTAGTCATTATCGTTTTTAGCAAAGCCGTGTCCGTATGCTACTTAGCGCTATTGAACTTATGATTGCTTGCAACTTAAATCTTTTATTGTAGATGTATTTAATGTGGGTAACGACAATGATTAATATTTATAATAATATATAGCTATATAGAATATATCTAGTAATCTGTATTTTTGAAAATTGTAAAAAGATAGTAATATGTTGTATGTACTTACCATATTCATTTTTTTTGACATTTGTCATTTCGTCGAAGTCTTTGTTTAAGATAGTAAATATTTTTCTCCATGCTTCGTATGTGAGTCTTTTATCTTTATATATGTCTAAAGTTTTGTCCCACAATACCGGTCGTCCTTCTACTAAAGTTATAAGTAACTCATCAGCCATTTTGTACTCTACGCTGCAATACACGTCCACACCAAACGCACAACGCACAACAAAAACTGGGCTGGCTCAACCCTACTACACCGCCCCCCCGCCGCTCCGCAACAACGTTCGCCGCGTCGTGTCTTGCGCAGACAAGATTTTTTTTCGTGCACCGCTGCGAGCAGTGTACACAGTTATTTTCTAGTTACGACACGAATTCTTAGGTACGCCCGGCGTTTTTTCTTAGCGTGTACAAGCGCCGTAAACGAGCAGACGGGTAATCTGATGTACGATTCATGTGTTTTTAACATTACATTGCCGACCATTTATTTCAACCTGAGGGTTATTTAACTGTATAAATGAACTGTGATCATTTTTAGAGATACAAACTTAAGCTCTTTTTATATTACACAATTTCTCGTTAGTACACAGTATTTCTAACAGCTCTTATTTATGAGTATCTTGTTAAGCTGGGTTATAAATTTTATTGAGTAGTTGTCGTGTTTCAATCAAATTTAATTAAATAATTATATTAGTATTCAATGGTTACTTTATTGGACAATTTATAGATTCGTGTCGATGAATTGAACTTTAACGGCAGGTTATAGAAACGCAACAAACATGGCCGCGTTTAACGATTCTATGCGCTAGAGATTTGCAAGCATTGCGCAGGCGCAGCTGTGTACTCTAAGTGGGACGTATACGAGCGTCGACCTCACGCCCGACTTCAGGGTTATGCTTGTCGTCGACCATGCCAACAAACTCTTACGTAACCTTATTAACATCTACACCATTCTAACAACCATTGACTATTATAAACATTTAATAATCTGTATATTCAGTACAAAACAGCTTACGACGAGGAATTCTTTTATAAATAAATGGCCAAACTGGCCATCAGAAATAAATACCAAAGCATAGTTGGTGTAAATTGTCTGATGAATTAATTAAAATATTGTTAGATTTATTTATTTTCAATCAAAAGTCAGATATTCTCAGCTAAATCAATAGTGCTGTTGCGGTGTACAACATTTTGGCCCGATATCAAACATGTTTAACCAAAATATTATAACGTTATCGAGATAATAATAGTATCGCTGAAGATCAACGACCGCTCCAGTTCTATTCTAGTACCTGCTAGTCGCTAAGACATGCAACTATTACGTTTATTATTTCGTGGAAAACTTAGTAGGTATTATATATAAATATTAAAAGAACTTATAATCATTGCATAAGAATTAAATCATAAGAAGATGTATAAAGAAAATTTCTAATTATAGTAAAGTATTTATTATAAAGTTTAGCGTCGTATGCAAATGTTTTAACAATAACAACATCTAGCTTTGTCAAGAGCTATGGATAATGGATTTTTTAGCATAAATAGACGTCTAGAATTGAACTTTCATTTTAATTTACCGGAAAGCAATTATCTTGTCTGAGCCTTAATTAACACTTTCTGATTACAAGCTGCACAGTATAATAAAGTCTTCTTACAGTTTATTTAGCACGTCTAAGTAGATGGGAAGAATTTAAGATAGTGGGCGGGTCTATTCACGACGCATCGATTTTTGAGTGCGTGGTATCTAGCTATATAAATCATATTGTAGAAGAAACTAATGACTGTCATGTACTTATATTGAGTTCGGACATTCTTATTGTATATTGTGTTAGAAGCGTTTAAAATATATGAGATTTTTTTTTTAAATTATAATGCCCAAATTAGACAGAAAGATGAGGAGTAATAAATAGGCTAGCATGGTATGGTCATATTATTATGGAAGAAAGTGATGTCACCAAAAGAATGTTATATATGAACGTGGAAGGGCAAAAAAGAGTAGAGGGAGACCAAAGAAGAGATGGATGGATTGTGTAAAAGAGAATATGCGGGTAAAAGGTGTAGGTAGTAAAGTAGTAGGTGTAGGTAGTGAGGTGACGGCTGATAGAAGTAAGTGGAAGAAGAAAACGTGTGCCGACCCCACATAATGTGGGATAAGGGCAATAAGAAAAATAACAAGAATAATGTGCAAAACAAATGTTCTCCGGTTATTAAATGCAAAAGAAGAGAAGAAAAGATAAAGAAATTGTGGGCGAAAAGAGAGACCCAATCATCAGGAGCCCTATCAATAAAAATTCTCCCACATGCATGGCTTTCCCATATACGCACAATGGATGCATGTATTGAAATATAAAGGGAATCAAAATAAAATGATTCACAATTCGGTTGCCGATGTGACAAGACGTGGGCGCCGACTGTGTGGGCCGAGTTCATATTGCACTAGCGTAGCTTTAAACATTCTGCGATTACTTTGTTTGTCAAGACGCTCTCGATGAATTCAGATAAGGAGCACTGAATATAAAAGTCAAAACTTTGTGTATGTGTGTTGATAGGTGATTGACGTCACAGAGTAATTCAATTATATTACAGCAGCAATGGTAACGTACTAAATGTTGGAACGGCTGAGAGAGGACGATGTGGACTCTCAGCCGATCCGTCGCAGACGTGTCGGGCGCAGGCGGCTCGAGCATTTTCACCGCCTACCCCCTTGAAGAGCACCTTCGGGCGTTAGATGTGGGGTCGTCTAACACCCAGGAGATAGGTCCTCGAGCTGGAAGACGCACCCCGTGTTCCTGGTGCGTCTTTGGCGTTCAATTTGGGGGCATCTGATATTGCCCTCAAGTTGGCCCTGTCTTCGCACGCGAGCGTTACCCGTGGTCCGGCCCCCAGGCAGCGGTAAGGATACATCGTGGGGGTTTAGTCGGTAAGAGTCCGACATACCCACTGCGCCTCCCCAGGCGCGTAATTCTGAGAATTACCCACGTTAAAAAAAAAAAAAAAGTTAGGTACTAAATGTTACACGTGTATATTGTTTAATATAAAGAAGGTAATTATAATGCGAACACAGATAACTTTATACGAAAGGCTATCAAACATGATATTAGCGGCGATAACGCAGAAGTTGTATAAATAAATTACCTTTCTGAAATATTTTACAAAACTCGCAAAATATGCAAACAAGGTATACCCTTATCAAGATTGAGTTCAATACAGTCCGATGGTAACCGAAACCGGCTCAAGAGTCATTTCCATGTATGGCAATAATGTTTTCTGTAAGTGGATACTTGCGATAACTTCATAAAAAGTTGATCTGAGGCACACGAAACGGTGGAACCAGTAGTGGTTGGGCAAAGTTCCCAAGCTAGCCATTTATAGCGTTAGTGCCTATAAAAGATTTCGAAAACTTTGCTTAGCTGGAAGAAAATGTGCACGTATTGCACCACTGCAGTGACTGCCCCGATTACACCTTCGCTGGTTTAAGGGCTGTGTTAGCAACTCCAGTACAAATCAGTGTCTACAAGTAATTACGTCAAGTGCTGTCTTACGAAACGATTGATATCTGAACTGGTATGAGATTGCACGTCATGCTAACATCGAGATGCAAGTTTTTCTGGTGCAAGAAAGTTGCACTACTACCTAGGCGTCCAACCCTATTGTATCTATTAACTGGCTACTTTCTGATTTCTTGCCGTTTATGGTTCGTTGAGAAAATCAAGACGCATTTGTAATAGGTATTAGTAGTAATATTATATATAAAACTACACGATACGTTAAAGTGTAATCATGGAGCGGGCTAACCTAAAAGATGGTGCTACCATCTTAGACTGCATCATCACTTACCATCAGGTGAGATGCAGTCAAGGGCTAACTTGTGGTGAATAAAAAAAAAAATGATGGGTTCTAAGACAATTGTATGGACTTCTGCCATAAATATCCGAGTAAAATGTACTGATTGTAACAATACAGTTACGATTTAAAGATATTGCGATTCAAAACGCTGAATCACAACTGCATTAGCAAGATAAAATCCAATTTAAAAAATCAGTCATGGCCCACGCAAAAATTGAGTGTTTTCAATTTAGCGAGATCCGATTTATCAATCCAATACCGAGCCCCAGCCAAAATGATAAAGCTATTATCTCATTGTGTGCTCGGCAAGACGATTTAAAAGAAAAACACAGTTCTAATCCACATGGGAAGCCTTGAGCGGGAGTATCGGGTGGCCACGCGTCGTCGGATTTAGTTACATGGGCGACCGCGCGCTCGCCGCATCTCTTTCAGATTTGCTCATGGTATTATTGTTTCTTTCTTTGTAATACATCTATAGCATAGTACATTTAATTTGTCGTTCCCTTGTTTCTAACTTCGAAAGCCGATAGAATAATCTCGAATGCCAGTGGAGATAAATTTTTATAAATAATTTTTTTAATCGGACTCCAACGTAATAATATATTTCTCTGTGTGATCCATATGTTTCTGGTTATTTGAGTTGTGCTTTAATATATCACACATTCAGTCACGTTCTCCATTCTTAAATGTATTTATTTCATTTTATTCTAATACATTATTTATTTTGTTTATTTTGGTTAGAACCAGAAATCTAACTATGGGATTATAATGCCGAGGAAGATGATAATGACATTTTTTTTTCGTTAATTGTATAAATTAACATTTTATTACATTAGTCATAATCTTATACATAATAAGTTTTTACTAAGATTTAAATACTACAACCGTTTCGTATTCCAAATAGAGCTAGAAATAGGTATGTCAGTATGTTTAAATTCAAACAGCTATGTTAAAACGAATGCAAAAACAATTTAACCGCGCAGAGCTATGTCCAATGCGACAAATAAATCTATTAGGACATTTTAAGAGAGGTCTTGTGCTCGTTAGGCTGATGTTTGATCGTGAGTGGATAAAATCTGTTTATGTACGGGCGATGTGAAAATCGCTTACACGATGAATTCATACGCCAGGTTTGGTATGTGCCGCTAACCGGTCCGATCAATATGCTGGTACACATCGAACGCCATAAATAGAAGAAGTGGTCGCGGTCTTTAATGATGTTGCTAGCAAAAACGTGCCTCGGTTGTCACTATTATCAATCACTTTGTAACTAAGTATCGTTTCACTCCCGGTGTTACTACATGCGAGAGCTTTTAGAGTAAAGAAAATACTTGAATGATACAATCAGACAAGTATAACTTTACAATATTATTAATGTTCAAGACAGTGAAGATGTGTGGACGTTTGTTTGTATATCGATTACACTACATTAGCTAAACAGACTTAACTTATACATCCATACAAATGCGTTATTAAAAACTAGTATGGCGGATGGTATTTGTTTTTAGTTTTACAAAATAATCTGTCCTTTATTTTAGGTGTAGCAAACTGTTTTTACTACCATTTACGTAATAGTTCTTATCACTTAAACTAATATACAAGGAAAGGCAGTAATATGAAAAGTCATTTAAAGTAAATTAACGATACGTATTTTTCCACATAAGATATATATTTATGAGTAAAATAGAAGCTCACACATCAAAAATATAATATAAGAACATGAGTAATGATGATAAAGATATTCCAAAATTTGGGCCCAATTTAAATGAAGCCATTCATCATTTAAACATTCTCAAGTGCCTTGTTTATGATGAATGGATGTGAGACTCTTGATGTTAGAGTACGACGCAAATAATTATTAATGAAAATATTCTGAACGAATACCAAATAACGAACTCTTCAACTTTATCAGCCACGCCTTTGAACCAGTTAAGTGTACCTATATTCAAATTCACTGTAGACAACAATGAAATGTTCATTACATTCAATTTATTTAGCAGAACCATTAAAAAAAGCAATTTGTAAGATGTAAGTATAAAACAATTTTTTTTCTTTAGATTTCGCATCAAGATTTTCTGCTTTGAGAATCACGTTATATCAACAATAGCAATAAACACGATATTCTAATTTAATTTTAAAATTTAGATGAATGATAGAACAAGGTAGCTAATTCAGTTTGGCTTTACGCAATAATTAAAACTTTAATAAATTGGCAAGCCTTAAAGTAGTGGAATAATTTTCCAATGAAAATTGTAATAGCTAGATTCGCTAATGGGTAGCAAGTACTTCTTGACCCGTTAGAAACTGAGGTTGATGTTGATGATGACCATGTACAGCCAAACGGATATGAGGATATGCCTAAATATAAAGAAGACTACACCAAAACCACCGTACTATTTGGTTTGCCATCTACCAGTAAAGAAATAGGTAGATTATATATTGGAACACAAAATTTTGAAGTTTCGCCTGATGGTATACAAACGGGGCGCTGTCACGCGAAGCGGAGCGAAACGAGTGTACAAGACAATACCGCTCGTCTTCGTCCGATAAAACTGGGAAATATTTTTTTAAACTATTGCCATGGATTAGTCTTAAAGCACCTCGATCGAGATTTTATATGAAATATTTGGTAGAGATGTGGACATGGGCATATAAGTATTTTATAAGACCGAATACGATATTGGTTATGAACATATTATATATAAACCACACTTCACATTGTTTATTGATAACATTAGTATGAAAGTAACTGGCTAGAATGAACTGAGTGATTATCTTATATAAAAGGAGAACATTATAACTAAAACTGCAAGCGAAAATGACTAAAATATTGCTTAGAGCTTAAAGAGGAATGATCCTTATAATAGTGTCAAACGAAGCATATTAATACAAATTACAAAATTTTCATAAGATACGGGCGATGGCGGAAATGAGTGCAAATACTTTTGAAAGCATTGTTGTATATGCTGTAGACGATAACATAATCGTGGAAACTGTAAACCAAGTACTCACTGCAAACGCTGGTAATAAATATCAAACAAACGTCGAGTAAAAATAGAAACAGGCACGGCGGGCGGGCGAATGACCGTCAGTTGACATACAACGGACTCAAGGCCTGTGGAGATTAGATACCAACTGCCGTCGCATACAAACATATAAGTACCAATACGCTTAGTAAAAAAAACTACATTTTCAAACAGAATTGAGCAATCGTATGTTGTGTAAACGAATGTTCGCGACTGCTTTAGATTTTATAACCCAGTTCCAGTTCTCTAATTTGATTGAGGGAAAATATGCACATGTCCACTCTAGACTTCATAAAAATACAGTACATATAGCGGACAGAATAATACGATCGTTCAAAGTGAACACTTAAGTTAATATGATATGATAGTAAGGGAGCTGGTGACAATTACCAAATACGTAATTACATAAAAAGGTTGCTGATTTCTAAAAGAAAACAGAAAATTTGCTTTATTGTTGTTTTAGCATTAGTATACCAATATTAATATTAATATAGAATAAAATAATAATTTTAAACAATTAAAATATCATTTGCTTAAGGCGAAGTAAAACATCTTTAAGAGACCTGCATGCCTGAGAAATCTCCATTATGTTCTCAAAAGTCTACCAATCCGCACATGGCCAGCGTGGTGGACTATTGCCAAACACTTCTCACGTTGAGAGAAGCCCCTTGCTCTGTAGTAAGCCGGCAATGGGTTGATCATGATGATAATGACAATATTAATATGATATAATATTGGTATACCAAAAAAAACATGTGGTTGACTGCATACACACACAATTTAACAAGTTTTAAGTGTTTTTTGACAATATATATTGAGCGAATGGTAATAATGATATAGCAAAAATAGATATTCGTGATTTTGATTTCGTGTAGAAATTTAAAAAAGCTTCACTATTTTCAATGTCTGTCGAACTTATCATTTCAAAATGTCAACCACTAGCTCCCTAGCTTTGTTAGCTTTAAATGCTAACGTAATTTGAGGTGTACTTTCGTGGGTACGTGCTTTAAAATAAACATTTGAATTCAGTAGAAAAGTCGGTAAGGTAGTCGTAAAACACCTAGTGGCGCGATTAAATTACACCGGAGTTATGTTTATTTGGTAGAAAACCTGGCAAGGGCAGGCGCCTCCCGTGACGGCGTTTTATCGCGAGAAGTGTCAGCCTAGTGTTTTTATGGCACCTCTAACAAAAGCAACCTTTCTCCGCTGCAAACCTTTTTCAGTAATAAACATATTTTACACTCGTATACCTCACACATTCTATACGCTTTAAACACAATATATAGAAATTTAACTCCTATTTCGAGTATGCAGCTCACGAAATAGATTGTTTTACACGTAATTAAATTTTTACCTTGCGCAGCGCAGTTTGAAAATCTTTAATTATATCTGAATACCTGAAGTGATACCAGTTGTTGCTATAGAACGCATTAAAATCGTAAAACATTAAAATAGCCAAAAATTAAACATAATATGATTTCATAGTCGCCTATAAGTTTAAAATATATCGTCGAAATAAGCTGGCTGTTTTCGTATAAAGGCGGTTATGGCTTGGCGACACGTCTTTGTCGGGTGGTAACTAGTCACTGCCGAAGCCTCTCACCGGACCAGACTCGAGCAATGAATCGAACCCCAAGACCTGTACTTTATAATGCAATTAGGTTGCCTCTTTTTGCATTTATATTTTCTTAAATTTTGTATGTTTATAAAGCTAAGTTATTGCAAGTGGCGCGCTTACATTTTATATCTGGAAAAATCTGAAGTCTTACTCCGATTTTAGAAACTACAAAATTCTGTCTAAGTATAGTGTAGACTAGAATCAGATGTTCAGCAAACACTTTAATGTGTACAAAAATTAATAATAAACTTACTTGAATAGAGTCAGGTAAAGAAATAGTACCCTTAAGTGGTCTAAGTGGTCGTGTCGACGAGACTAATGAGTGAAGAGATAAACCACTAAAACCTTTTGCTGCAAATTATTATGAATAGAAGTTGCTGCATGAATAGGGGTTATTATAAGACCCTTCGTTTTAGAAATTCTTTTCTTTTCATTCGCTCATGAGCATGACATATTAACATATTATAATATACAGTATGTTGATAGAACGTTAATTGAAATCGATAGAGAAGTTCTGTTGAAAAAGAAAAAGTTTGTTCTTACACTAGACTTAACGACTAGATGAAGTTTATATAAATCGAGAATCCTTTCGGCAACAGCACCTTTAAAATGGCTGAGATACAGAAACTTATTTTCAGCAGAGCGTGGGTACTCAGCGAAAAATCTGGATAGTTCACGTGTTCAAAAAAGTTGTGTCAAGTAAATTGACTATAACTTTTTATAATAATCAGGTCACTTTTTATTGATATTTTTTGTTTTAGTGTAATAAACGAAGTTTAAAAAAAAGAAAGTATGGGCAGAAAAATAAAGGATCAAAGGAACAAAAAACAAAGCGAAGTGTTAAGTTTTTTCTTGTCTGCCAATCTTAATCAGTTTCTACTTCAATCGATAGTAAGTGGTACAAGTGGATGTCATTATTTAGTTACAATGAATTTATGGTCCCGTCGCGAGTAATTTAGCGTGTCACGTAACAAAAAAGTCGGGTTTTTTTTATATTGTTTAATTCATATATTTACAAAGAAATATTATCGATGCAACAATAAAAACCATTGGATGAGAAAACGCATATTGTTCTAACGAAATCCTAAATCCGATGTAATTACTTTTAAAGTAATATTTTATTTTATGATTCAGCTATCTGTATTCTGTTTTACTAATACAAATTTTACGATGATAATACAGCGCCAGTGATGAGTCCCTTATGATGCCAAAAACCTTGAACAGGTATGGCTGTTAAAATTGCTTTGCTCCAATACCCATAACGGTTTTACGCAGAAACGCCCAAATAACGTAAAGTAACCCCATGGTACTTCATCACCTGTTGAGTAGTATTGGCCACAAACTATCCAATGACCTTCGAAGGCTACATACAGCATTCTGTGACAGGTAAATAATTGAATTTGATTTAAACTAAATATAAAAGTGTAATCAAACTAATTATCACTCACCTTTATCTGGTATGAGTTGACTTTGTGCTTGGGCAAAAGATTGAATGTTGAGAAATCCAGTCTTCGTGAAAATATGCCATTCGCACCAGCGCCAGCTCTGTAAAAAGAAAAATTGTGTTACTAATGTATAATATGTAAATAATACTGATAACGACGATATCCAAGCGACCAGAGCATAGATACTTATATATATACATACATACTTAGAGAACAACAACTAAGGAAAGAAAAAAGTAAAGAGGAAGTTCGATCAGTAATATACAGCGAG
Organism: Lasiommata megera; assembly: GCA_928268935.1. Classification (NCBI taxonomy): domain Eukaryota; kingdom Metazoa; phylum Arthropoda; class Insecta; order Lepidoptera; family Nymphalidae; genus Lasiommata; species Lasiommata megera. The sequence goes on along the minus strand of OV743315.1, from coordinate 12,235,958 downwards.
ACCGATAAAAATATAGAGTTAAAATAATGTTAAGGTAAAATTGTGATTTCGAAACGCCATAGCGAATACAAATTCTGATTGCTACAATTGTTCAATGAAATTAAACGAACTTGACGAAACGAAAAACATAGCATAGGTTAAAATGCGTAAAGACACAATTATTAACTTAAAGGTCATCAATGATAAGTAAGATATAATTAACGAATTTCTTGTAGATAAAGTTGAAGGTAAACTATGCTTTGCATTTCTGGACAAAATATAGAATGATTACCTATATAATATTTTTAAAAAAGGGTTTTTTACACAGTTGGTGCACATGCTTCTTTAATGTGACATCGGTATGCTTATACGTTACTCTATAACCACAAAATCTTTAATTTCTTCTTAAATTTCATCTTCATAGTTAAGAATCTTTATCTATCTATTCTTTATTTTAAGAGAGTCTTTAGAGTTACATAGAAATATGTCACTAAAACTATAACGACTTTGACAACGCAAAGTTTCGAATCCGTTATAGTTACATACACATTTAGTTTGCATTTTTTTTTTTTTTTTTTTTTTTTTTTTATCGTGGGTAAATCCTCATGGATACCTCTGCGCCACGGGGAGGCACAGAGGTTATGTCAGACTCCTACTGACTAAAACCCCCACGTGTTCCTACTCACCGCTGTATGGTGGAGCCACGGGAAGGCTTTCGCATACAACCGCAACCCCACCAGCGGGTGTCCGCCGCAGCAGACCCTCCTTGGGCACGACGTGCCCAGTTTCGCCTGTTAGAGGTGTGCCAGAACAACAGCACACCAGCCAACTTGAGGACCGTACTGTGAGTGATGGACGGCCCCGTTTCCATCGTCCACAAGTCCTCCGAAGGCACAGGAGCAAGAGAGGTGGAAGAAGAACACTCTCGCACCCGGCCTTCCATCACCGACGGCAAGCGCAGCGAACGCTCGCCGTCCACCCCGGCCCACCAGTCCCATTCCTGGACGGGCCCGGCCCGCCAGTCCCATACCTGGACGGGCCGCAAACTTCCAATGGGGACGACCAGTCACAGTCGTCACCCCCACCTCCAGCAGCAGCCTGCCGCCCACCCCCGCCTGCCAGTCCCATACCTGGACAGGCCTTCCACCACACGGGGTGATACACCCCCTGGGTCATCCACTGCGCCCTCAGCTTGGTCAGAGGGACGCGCGGAGACCCCCTCCGCGTCGGGTCATTGGCCATCGGCTAACAATTTCGCACAAAAGAAATTGTTAACCGATGTTACCAGGGTGCACCGGCCCGAATGCTGCTCTTCCCCCCGGATGAATCAAGAGGGACCCACAGCACCCGGGCACACGTGGAGGTTACCCGACCTGGCACCCCAAAACCACCCTGGTTTAGTTTGCATGAAACTCGACCTGTAATTAAATATTCAAAAAAATGCTGCTCGTATTTCGCAATGACCTATTGATACAAAAGTTATAAATATCAAATACCTACTTGAACGTAAAACAAAAAAGAAGTACACACAAGACCGATCTAACCTTGGACTTTTAATAAATATGGAGCGAGTAGGTACTAATATGATTATGTTGACATTTTAATGAAATTCATTCCATTTGCAGACACCGAAATATTTCTCGCTGTACCTTGTTTATAATAATAACGTTACGTCAATTTATATTCAACATTTTCGTGCACGTGTTTTAATAAATCCATGTTGCTTCGAAGAATTGAAAATTGAGAACAATGACAGCCGACCATATTAATAGCGCAATTCGTTACCGTGCGACCCAGAGTTTTATCTTTATTGCAAAGTTCCCCAAACATATTTCCCCTGACAAGACGATCAATTACAGAGTATTGATTGAGAATAAGATTTGGTCACGAAAGCACTCTTATGAAAACCTACGACATAAACGCTGGACACATTCTGTTAGATTTTGTATGGGGCTGCATAATATTCGGTAGAAGGCGCATTATCGATCGAAGCAAGGAACAGACATTTTTCATGGCGCATCGGTGGCGCCGCGCAAAAAGCAAAATAAAGCATCAAGGTTACGCGAAAAAACTTGTTTTTTCATTGCCAAGGCCAGTTGAATTAGATACCGGCTCGCGTATCTCGTTGGGGCGTGTCAACATAGCATTGTGTTTACATTTGCGTGCAGATAAAAAAAATGGCGATTACATTCTAGACGCTTTATGTTGTTTTGAACGTTAATTTTAGCATTTTATTATCAGCGTATAAGCGATATACTTATATAATAAATGTGATGTTATTCGATATTAATTAGTTAAGTTAGAATAGTGATTAACGTGGATTAAAATTATTATTAAAATCAGCGATGGAGGTTTTGCTGAGAAGCGCATTTCGAGCTGTGGAGATTTATAAAAAACAAATGGTGAATTCCAATGAAGCACTACCTAATAGGCAGATATGACTGTGGCATTCCTTTCAGGAGACCGCTTACGATTCCCGGCACGCACCTCTCAGCTTTTCGGACTTTGTGCGTTTATACAATTTATATCACTTGCTTTAACGGTGAGGGAAAACATCGCGAACAAACCTGCATGTCGAAGAAAGAGTTTACAATAACTTTCTTAAAGGCGTCTACCAGTATGGTAAGCCTGAAACCCTGATTCTGAGGAGACTCGCGCAGCATTGTAAGTCGATACAGGTTGATAAAAGATGGCTCAATGAATTTATAGAAATCTGTAATTTATCCATCTGACATTGGGTACCGTTCTCAAATAGGTATTTGCCGGACCGTGATCGTTTTATTAATAATGGCGTTTAATATAAAGTCTATTACTGTAATCCTGCGACTTGTTATTGCCTGCTGTCAAATACACAACTTTCACATACATTTCAGACGTTAAGGAATTCTGTAGAATTTAACGAATCTTAAAGTCTATCACGCATATATCAAAATGGCGACATGCCACGTGAATTTTGCCGCAGTTTGTAGTTCAAGCAGGAGGCACCTCTACTTTGGAATTTGCGATTAAGTTTTAAAAACATTGCAGATTCTGGTTCACACGAATCTACATAATACAATACGCTTAAAAAGTTACAGCAATTTATTCCTTGTATTCGAGCGGGATTATGAAATAACTAGTTTCATAATTCATATTCAAACTAACGATTTATTTAAGCAATGGTGGTTCCTACGCCATTACTTATACACGCAACCAAAAAAAAAATTATAAGCTGTTAATTTTTTAATTTAAGACGTAGATATTTTTATTTGAAACAAAAAGTGCTTTTAAAAGGCAAACACGAACAGCCTAGCGGAAACGCGGTTGGCTTAATATGGGTAACCTTGGGAACACAATGGCATAGTTATTATAATGTAATCGTCAAAAAAACACCGGTAAAATTGGTGGCCCACTTATATAACGAGGCATGCAATTTTGTTGTCTATTATGCTGGCATTTAAGACTTAAGTCTGATAAGCGATCTGAACGAGGTGTAAGGTCGACTGTCTAGGTAGAGATATGTCCACGTTATTAGATTAATCTGACGTTTGTATTTAATTAATGACTGTTAAAATAACAAGTAGGAGGGCATTTCATGAGCATTTGCTGCGACTTGATCACTTGCTTACCCTGCGTGACGTGTTTTTAGTGTCTAGTATTTTAATGACAGCACGGAAAACTTTAATTATGAAACAATCGGTGTGAAATTTAGTATAATAATTTATCTATATTTTGTATACAATTAACTGTGCGTAGGGCTCTTGAGATGTACACGTCAGATGTACGCTAAATAAGTAGGTTTTAATCGAATGCAAAACTACTATACTAGAAGATATTCAAGAGATTTAAAGATCACACCAATTCTTTAATGGCACTGAATGGTGTCGTACCAAAAAAGGAAACTTCAGCCATTAATAAATGGTTACAACAAACAAATCAGTGAGTATATTGTATACTGTTGTAACAATGCACTATACTACAACGGAGACTGAACATGTCTTCGTGAGATAAAAATGCTGGGTCAAAACATTACATACGTCAAATATACTTCTTGCTTAGTCTTGCAATCCAAAGGGGAAACGCTGCCAGTATCTTCGGAACCTTGCCTAAAGGGAATCCTTTTAATAATATATTTTAGTTATGATGATATATATTTATTTTTTAAGATTTTTAGTTTTAGGTTCAATTTAAGGTTTATTTTAAGTTTTTAAGTGTTTATAATACAGTTACATTGTTTTAGTTGTTAATAATAATTGTCTAAAGTTTAATAAATTTCTTCTTGCTTATATTTCAAATTCAAATAGTCCTTTAAAAGGCACTTTTGACGCGTCAATAATTTAAATAGTATTATTGATTTGATGGTGATAATATGAGGGTTCCAAAGGCGCCCTGGTCTAAGAAGAAACCCACAACAAACTTAGCCAGGTAATATTGACAGTGACTACTAGCACTAGCAGGTATAATGCCAAGAATTGATACTGCAGACATTAATAAAGTACTGTTTGTAAATCTTTGGAGTGGGGAATTATGTAAAAATATTCTTTGCACCTAGTTTTATTTTCAAATGCAGCATGATAAAAGACCTTGTTTACGAGTTACAAACTTTTTGAATCGATACATAGTGAATGCAACATGGCGGTGTCGGCCTTGGGATCGGAATAAAAATAACGATGTTTGTGTCGACTCGATTTTATATCAAATGGTGAGTCGCTCGTGCATACCACGTTATATTAGTTTTTGCGGATTAATGATTCATTTTAATGTATATTTATATGAAACAATTTAGAGTGAATTTATAACTTTTTTGCTAATAGTATTAGCAAAGTCATCCTGCACCGATTTATGGTGAAATACAAAATAGTACCTATTTTGTATTTCACCATAAATCGGTGCAGGATGACTACTAATATGATTTTAGAATTTAGAGCTCACGCCGATTCCACTTTTTGTGATGGTGCTCAAGCAATTTAATTGGATAGCAATGGCTTAAAATAGAAGTAGGTAATTGCTCGCAATACTCTTTGAAATACATTAAAACTATTTTCACCACATACTATAGGTAGATATGTGTACGGGTGAAGTAAGTGTCACGTTAAAGGTCTGCGCTAACTTTCGACTTTTACGAGTATAGGCATCTTAACTTCTGGGCATCGACGGCGTATAAACGATATTAAACGATATTATATTATGCCGTATTGAAGGTTGGCGTTTAGGAAATCTTGAATGCTGCCGAGCGATGGGAGGTACTTTAATTTCTAATAAGTGGTAATACAATATTTCGTCGCTTCATACATCCCTGGTACATAGTTTCCAATTTAATGCTAGCTAATTTAATTTCTTATTATCGTATGATATTTTAATTTTGTTTTGACTTGTACATACGAGTACTTGTAATGTTTGTGGCATGTTCCTACATGATGTAACTTATAAGTCTATTTATAGTATTCAAAATAAACTAAAATAACGGCTTCAACGGTGAAGGAAAACATCGTGAGGAAACCTGTACGCCTGAGAGTTCTCCATAATGTTCTCAAAGGTATGTGAAGTCTGCCAATCCGCACATGCCCAGCGTGGTGGACTATGGCCAAACCCTTCTCATATTGAGAGGAGACCCTGCTCTGTAGTGAGCCGGTAATGGGTTGATCATGATGATGATAGTTTTAAAAAATTTGTGCTACCGCTTCTGATAAAATGAGGAGATTCCGCTCGCTCGTTTCATTATTTTTCAGATATGTCGACATTCCAAACGTGTGTTAAGTTTACTATAACAAAATAAGAAATCAAACAAATCTATTAGAATTGAAATAACCTAGACAAACAAATCAATTAGTTTGCTGTGTATATTACTCAAGCGCTAAAGTTATTTCGACGTGTCCCAGCCAGACTCGCGAGTTATAATAACGTTTGTGTTTAACAAACATGCTTGAGGTCGTCCGGTCTCCGCGGTGTTTTCAGTTTGCGCCCAAAATATTAATATGTTGACTAAGATATTTCTGTCTGTTTTTTTCTGTTTCTGTATATAGGCTATGCACATGTATGTACCTTTGACTAATTCTGAATGCGTTTTATATTGTTAATTTGCGCCCAAAATATTAATATGTTGACTAAGATATTTCTGTCTGTTTTTTTTTTCTGTTTCTGTATATAGGCTATGCACACGTATCTTTGACTAGTTCTGAATGCGTTTTAAATTACTAGTTATCCGCAGGATTTAATTGATAATGGCAATTGGCAATGGTAATCTTAATAATGGTTTCTGAACCAAAGAGGGTTTTTTTATACACCACAAGTTAGCCGTTAACCGCATTTCACCTGATGGTAAGTGATGATGCGGTCTAAGATAAGAGGTAACAGGCTATGCTTGTCAAATCATTCATTTTGTTAGAAGTAGAACAGTTGTAAACTAGTTGGAAAAAGTAGCAGAAATCTAATTCGATCTACAGGTCTGATGAAATCAATCACTTCATCAGTAACGTCAGTAACATCAGGAACGTATAGAAGTAAATCTACATACACAGAGCTACATAGTGCTAGCCTAAAAATCAGTGTTTGGTCAAATGAAAATTCACTGTACAAAGATGACAATGGTGACCAAAGCGAATCAATTCTATAATTCAAATGAAAAACAATCCACTTTCAACATGGCAACGTTAATAGTCCCTGTATTTGTATTCTTAACAGAAAATGTATTTTTTTCCATGTTCCCAGACTGTGTGATTTTGTGCTACGCTATCAATAATTCATAAACTTAATACGAATTGTATTCCTTGTAAAACAACAATGTGCGTCTATATCACATGACAAAACGTGCAAGATAAACAACTCCATTTCAAATTCCTCGTTAAATTTTTACAGCACCGGTTGCACACACGGTTATCCCAAACGTCGCCTAAGCCGAGGTTCGGCCTCAAAGGAGGCGCCCTTAGGCAGTCGTTCCCTTAGTTTCTTCGAGTCCTAGGGCTAAAAATTTCTTCTGGCAGAGCTTCAAACAGTCCGGTTACGCTGTGGCAACCAATAGGATTTGTACAGCTAATAGACAGTCCGAAAAAAAAAAGGTCGCACACGGTGGCCAGGCTATCGTGTTACAAAACCCCATCAAACATGGGTTTATCTTACGACCACCATAAAACTATCAACCAAATACATTTATGAATGCCCGGTAGCCGCGTGTTCAGTTTAGTGCGATAAGCAGAACATCTATTGTGATTTGAAAGTAGACTTAGCCGGTGGGAGCCGGGAACCGGTATACGACTTTCTCATTCAGCTCGGCCTACGGCAACAGGCACTCGCGAGCAATTTCGTTTTAACAACCGAGATCGGAATCGCTAACAAGTTCAGCCGATTGCTTCATGATAGATCAACTATTTTATAACATCGCTATTTAATTTATTATTAGAAAATGCGTGTTTGGGATGTCCTCTAATGCGATCAAAAAGAGAAGCACGCTAACCTGGATGGATTTTCGATGCATCATTGAATGCGGAAAGCTAATAATGACCCATCATCAACTCGGCCTTCTACCGCAATAATTAAGATGACCAGATCCACATTTTGACCCCCGTGGCGCAGTGCGTGAGCTGTCGTATAATGTTGGAGGTCCTGGGTTCGATTCCCGGCTCGAGTCTGGTCTGGTGGGAGGCTTCGGCCGTGGCTAGTTACCACCCTACCGACAAAGACGTGTCGCTAAGCGATGTAGCGTAGAAACCAATTAGGAAGGTGGGTTTACCATGCCCCTAACAGGTTAGCCCAATACCATCCTAGACTGCATCACCACTTACCATCAAGTGAGATATCCGTCAAGGGCTAATTTGTAGTGTATAAAAAAAAACCAATCAGTAATTAAGGAAGCACATTTGATGTATTTTTATGACGTGAGCAGCGATTCCGATTGCGAACTGCAATTGGAAGAAACCTCGGGCTTCGTATCAAGTTTCATACGACTCCAAATATCGATAAAATATTTACGTTGACCCTGACATTGTTCTTTGTTTGTGCGGGCTTTCGGTTGAGCGGCAGTTTATGCTTTGTTTTGTATTCGCAAAGAATGCTAATACACTTTCTGGCTTCACGGTTGCTGGTAGGTATCAGATTATAGTATCACGTTACATGGTCGTGGGGTTCACAAAGCAGGCAAAATAATAGGATTTGTGAAAAAATAAATCGACTGCAATATATTACGGAAATGTTTAAATACAGCGTTCTGTTTATTAAAGCCAACAATGTTCAATAGATTTATTACAATGACCACTGGTGAGCTGATGATCATCACCCGATATTCACAAATAATAATGAAACCAATAAAAACAAATTCTTGAAATTAATTCAAATTTGAATTTAAAATTTAGAATTTTAACAAGAACAACACAAACAATTCTCGTCACATTATAACTTTATTTTTAATCTATTAAGATTTAATACGAAGTTAGTTACACATTATTTTATAACTCACAAGTACCGGCGTGATAAAGGTTGCATACACGCCAATTTACCCTACCGCAATATTGAGTACCTTAGACTATCGTAGGTAATAGAAAAACATTATTGCATGTGAGAAATATGTGCATAAAAACAAAGTCGTAAAATCACCAAGGTGCCTTTGAGAATCCATTTAAATACATAAACGTGCCTCGAAATTTCTATGATGATACGACATACATAGGTATACTCGACGCTAATATGTCCGGAAGTTGTCGAGGACATGTCAAGTACTTTGTCAATAGGAATATCGAATTAACGCACGCCGTCCACAAGTCTACAAAGAAATGCAGCCATCAATAAACGACACTGCCAGATTTAAATACAGCCCATTAATCCGGCAAAACAAGTTTATAAAAGCGTGGGAGAGAGTCCATTGTCCATCGTAAATGTTACATCACTTACAATTGACCGATCGTGCCATAATTCCATTTTACGACTCATTAATTCACAAAAACAAAATGGCACTGAAAGGTAGATTATCACGAATAACACGTAATCCTGGCACCCAGGCAAACAGTGTGAAACGCTGTTTTAAAACAATTGATGGAATGAATTCGTGAGCAAGGTCAACAGATACCTACATCAAGGATTAATCCTTGTCAGCTTTGTATATAGCTCTTTTTTTGCTAAATGATAGATGTATATCTGTAACGCCTTCAATGCTCACGGGATTATAGACGAATAAATAATAGACCAGCGGTGCAATCTCTATAGATTTGCTGTTAAATAGTATTCGAATTAATAATGTGTTCTAACATTTTTGTACATATTGTTAACTGGTAAACATTTCTCGATAAGCTATTTAAAAAAAAAACCATAATGGCTGTAACGAAAGTAAAAAAAAACACGGGTAAGGGTAATAGTATTTCTAAATGATATAACATCCATAATGGGTAGGCGATTTATTGGGTAATTTGCTAATCTAAAATTAGATTCCTTGCCGCAAATAGCTTATAAACATATTTAAGGCCACAACAAATGTACCGAAACATGATTTGGTACAACGTAGTAGTCGCGTACGTTGTAAACAATAAAGGCCTTGGCCTCGGTAGCATAATGGGTCCTACTAAATTCGATTACCTAACACCCGACAAGCTTGTTTTGCTCACGATTTTTTACCATACCGCCAATTTTCGTGAGTCGCCCACGTTTAATAAAACTGAATCCAGTTCATTTAGGTTATCTAAATGTTATATTTTTTCTTATATTCTTTAAACTTTATCATTTTTATCATGATACACGTGCCATATTTATCACAAGACGTCGTAATCTTTAACCAAATTGCCAACATGTATTAACTTACCTAAATCTCGCTTTACCGTTTAGCAGTATGCATAAGAATTATAATATATAAATATACAGCAAACAATGCCCGGAAACAAAAAGGCTTACATATACGAAATGATATGTTTCTATGAATCACACGTAGCGAAATTTAGGAATGGTACACCTACCACACCCTCTTTGGTATCAAGGTCTCAAAATGTAAATAGTTCCTCATTAGGATTCCGAAAACTGTTCCGTATCAAGAACAAAGGGACCGATCCTCTATCGGATTATTTCGAGGCAACATTCCCTCATTAAAATTCGAAATGAAAATATTTCTTTGAAGTGCGATTGATGTTGATAGAATAAACTTTGGATTATTATATTTTATGACACGTGTAATGAAGTGATAAAAGACCTCTTATTTGCTTTGATAGCAGATAAAATCTGTTAGACGTGTTTTTGTGTGAGATTAAATTGGAAAATGGGTCGAGACGGCCGCGCCCGAAACAAACGGGTAATAAAAATAATTAGGCAATTAGGCGAATTATGCGAGGGCGTGGCTTTCGATCCCGACTGTCTTTATTGTATAAAAAGCAATTGTATAAAAAGCGAATCGATTAAATTGAGCGTAACAAAATGAAGTGTCCGGTATTTAGAATTTCTTATAAAAAATGTAGCTTCAACCTTTTTGTTTATAAGGCGAGAGGACTTTTGTTCCACCATCATGCTTAAGCATACAAATACTAGAAACAGAACCAAATCGTCACCAGAAAAATTGTATTTGATCGTATCCTTATTACAACGTATAAATTAGAGAATGATTTCAAAACCATATTTTAGCAGAGGAAAATTGTTTAACTCCTCAAAAGACATAGAATTGCTAATGTTAGGTAGATGCAAATTAACCAGTCTCAGTCATTAATACTTAGTTTGATGTTAGTCGGAATTCTTATCTTGATTAAATTACAACTACTTTGGTTATAAATAACAAATATCATACAATCTATAACCGAAACCGAGATGATATATTCGCACGTTTGATTGAAAAAAAACTTTATCGTTAACGGCTAAGAATTTTATGTTGCCAGATTTATTACCTCAGTACCAATTTAAAACGATTTATATCAACTATTTTTGTTCTACAATTTCGGCGCTCGTGTATTTAATTCCGTAGCGAACGAAGCCATGTTTTTTTATTAAGTTTTTACGGAATTAACAATATTACAGAATTATTTTACTACTCAATTCGATACATAATGTTGAAATCTGAACATATTAATTTAATTAGCATGTCATTGTAAGAACTTTTTTTTTGCAATAATTTCGGAACTCCATTCACTAGATATAGGCCCACAAGAAATCATTGATGAATATTTAACCTTTACCGAAAAGATTTTAAGTGTTTATAATACATTGATAGTTTTAATTCCATTCACATATCCATACAAGTATGAAGCGGTGATAGCCTAGTGTGTAGGGCGTCAGCATCCTAATCAGAGGTCGGCGGTTCGAATCCAGGCACGCACCTCTAAGTTTTTGGAGTTATGTGCGTTTTTACACAACATAGGAGCAGTTTTATACCTCTCCGATTATTAAATAGGCAGTAGGCATAAGCGCAATCCATTACTGCCAAAATCGCAGGCGCGGCAGATCTGCCTGATCATGATAAACAGTTAACGGTAAAGACATATTTCAATAAAATTAGTCCAACCCTTAAGGCGTTCATTGACATACTTAACCATGTACAGAAGAATTATTCATTTATAAAAATAAAATTACTCTTAAAACTTTTAACGGCTTAAGCAATATTAATTTAAAATCTAGACTGTATACATACATTTCAGACTTTAAATTAATATTGCTTAAGACAAAATAAAGACCTATTACCAGTATTATACCATTAATACCTATACAAGATTTATTATCAGACTGATTTGTTACACAAGCATCATAAGATCTTTTTCATTAAGTTTATGTATGAAAGGACAACAAAAACTGTAATAGGTCTATATGAAGTAAGAACTAAACTGACAAGTTAATTTACTACAAATTGACTTAATATGCACGAAGACACTTACCTACGGTATAATCTCATGTCAAAGTTACATGATAATTGTAATATGAGGGAAAGTGTCTAGTGTAAGCGCAAGTTAATTTTAAATAGCTGCACGTAAAAAATTTGTATAGCATATGGCCTGCAAGTTATAAGTACGTTATAGGTACCTTATAGTTATCATCTATAATCCCTATCTACTGGCTTCCCTTCTTTTACTTACATCACGGTTAAACGAAGAGACGTTTCACCTGATGTTAAGTGATTACCATCAACCAATGCGTTGCCTGCCTAGCCCAACCTCTGACTCAAATACTACTACTACTAATACTACATCGTACCAGAACCAAAGAATGTATAATAATGCCAGTCGCTAATTCTCTTGGCGGAATGTCTTTGCCAGTAGTATAGCATAAACTATTGAGAAGAATGATGTTCAACTGGCGTTTTAAATCATACGTCGATAATATTTTTTCAAAAATATTTCGTATTGTAGCTTGTAAAACTATCAAGCGAAACAATATATCCAGTTGATTCTTCGGAAAAAAACAGTCTTAGAACCGTTGGTAAACGGCGCTATCGTAAAAAACTCGCACCCGAATCCGCCTCCCCTCTTACAAGACAGTACCAGAAAGATAACAATTTATTTAATATATTTTATATATTTTATGTAGATACATAAAATAAGTATATGGCGTAAATCCGACGCACATCCGATCCTTTAAGAGGTCGGGCAAACGATATTATCATTTATAATCACTTACACTACAACTAGATTAGTCACAGCACGTAGGTAATATTACCTATACAATATACTATAGATTCACTAGCTGCGGCAATTGTCTATAAATAGATCTATTATTTACATTATATGCAAGACGAAGTTGCATATAATGCGTTTCATTAAATAAAGTATCAGAACCTGCAACTATTAATGGCTGCTTTAAATGCATGTTTATGTAACAAATACATCGATTAATTCATCGATATGATTAAGACCAGTTTGTTGACAGTGATGAATTAAGTTTTATCAAGAGTATCAGAGTTACCAATATAGCTCAACGAGTTGCAAACTAAATTCACGGTAATATTATGTATATTGTAACTCGGCCGTATCTTTGAAATAAATGCCTACAGCTGCGCGGTACCTACACATGCAATAGGGGTGCCTCCAGCATTTTAATTACATTTGCCTACTTTGTGTTAAAATTTCAACTGTCTAAAGACAGACAGACGGTCAAATTTTTTTTTCTTGTATTATTCATACAAACAGTACAATAAACAACTATTATTAATGCAACCAAAAACAGCACAATATATTCTACTCGTCATATTAAATATGTACTTGAAGTTATTTTTAGTGAAAAAATCGCGCGGTTATTGTTAAAAGAACAAAACACCGTACGTTCGTCACTTCGGCACAGTCGCGACTGTCTGCATGCCGAGCCCATGCCGAGATCGAGGCGCGTAGGCATAGCTCGCGTTTCGACCGTTTGTATGAAGTTGGAATAACGTAATATTACCGTGCTAAAGTCGCGTAGGCCTCATATTTGGAAGAAGCAATGGAAGATGGACCCCGCATCGTTAACACAGTGGTTAAACACACAAACGACAAAAATGATTTAAGAAAATCAGTTTTTAACTAAGAAACACGAGGCAGACTTTAGTTTGCGGTAATAGTCTCCATGCAACTCGCTCGATGTAGTATGACCATCTAGTGGGGATATTATTGAATCACAACGTTTATAATTATTTAAATTAGTAACTTTGAGCTAGCTATCTACAACTTCGACCTCCGTGGGGCAGTGCGTGCGCTGTCGCATTATAAAGTTGGAGTTCCTGGGTTCGATTCCCGGCTACACCCTACCGACAAAGACGTATCGCCAAGCGTTCCGGCACGATGTCGCGTAGAAACCCATTAGGAGTGTGGGCTTACCACACCCCTAACAGGTTACCCCGCTACCACCCTAGACTGCATCATCACTTACCACCAGGTGAGATAGCCGTCAAGGGCTAACTTGTAGTACATAAAAATATTGTTACTTTGAGATATCTACAAGCACGAGTTACAAAAACAAACACTTCCAAATACATTCTTTTTTGGCAGTGGTTTTGGCTTAAGAATACCACCGATTTCTTGAATGAACAATCATGTTAAAAACAAACAAAACGTGCTAATAGCCACGCAGTTATTTTTACCGATGTTTTGCTAGTTCTAAGTAGCAAAAACAAGAATCGTAAATATGTTTACCTAAAGATAAAATTAAACGCGATATTTTTCAGCTGTAAAACGTTGTTTATCGCAGGAAGTGAACGACAACGTGACCCCGATAGCTAAACGTACACCTAACACCACCGCATACAACTAATGCATAGAAAATTATAGACCTTGCAACCGCTATAACGTTGAGGATGGTTAGTTCTCTACATACGCAATTATTGCTATAGTAGGAACCTAACAATGTTGTGGAACACTCGCCTGCAGTCAGTACCTACGCCGTTTTAAAATAGAACGTTATAAAAGTAGGTATATGGTGATAACTCGCCGCTATCAATGTAACTACTTTGTTATGCGAGTGCAACAAATTAAAGCGACTAAAGATATAACAATCACAGAAAACAAGTAATAAAATGACACAAATAATTCATATGGGGATAAAAATAATCTTTTGTATCACCCGGTGGCCTTGCTGCCTGCTGTGATGTGATGACTGCATCATCATCATCATCATGATCAACCCATTCTCGGCTCACTACAGAGCACGGGTCTCCTCTCAATATGAGAAGGGTTTGACCATAGTCAATTTGGCATAGTTGGCCATCAAGCACTAGGTACTCAGAACTTAATCATCATCGATATTATAATTTCTATCGGATAAAGGATAAATATTATTATAAATATTTTTACACACACACATATTTAAAAAATAATAAATTCAAATTCAAAATAATCTTTATGCAAATAGTCCTTAAAAAGGCACTTTTGACGCGTCAATAATTTACATAGTAGTTATTTCATGGTGATAACTATATTCGTAAACTTAAAACTATGAGGGTTCCAAACGCGCCCCGGTCTAAGAAGAAGCCCACAACAAAGTTAGCCGGGGTTTTTTTTTCGTTATCACAATCTCACATAATGAATAATAAATAGAATAGATAGAGAGAGAGAGAGAGAATCCTTAATATCGTAATATGATTTTTCTACAAGCTTTCGTTTTATGTAATATATAAACCAGTATTTTATAACCTAAGTTGCAAATATTTCAACTTACTGTAGACTATACCATACAGTCAAAATTATAACGAACGATCCGGTACACAGACTTCAGAACATCGAGCAAATACAGACATTTGTTGACCCTAGAAGTGCAATGTGCTTTTCCAAATACACTGTTAGGATGAGAGCACAATATACATGATAGGCTGACAAGTCAACGCTACCATAAATCAGTTATCTAATCTAAACGTCACTCACAGGCTATTGCTGGAGATTTATTTCAAGATTTACAGGCGACAAGGCCATGTTGAATATGCGCTAGGAATATTCTGCTACGTTGAGAGTTGCAATTCATGTTACTAACGCACTAATCATCATGATCAACCCATTACCGGCTCACTACAGAGCACGGGTCTCCTCTCAATATGAGAAGGGTTTGGCCATTGTCCACCACGCTGACCATGTGCGGATTGGCAGACTTCACACGCCTTTAAGGACATTATGGAGAACTCTCAGGCGTGCAGGTTTCCTCACGATGTTTTCCTTCACCGTTGAAGCAAATGATATTTTAATTTTTAAAAACGCACATAACTCCGAAAAGTTAGAGGTGCGTGCCCGGATTCGAACCGCCGATCTCTGATTAGGAGGCTGACGGCCTAACCACTAGGCTATCACCGTTTCCTCAGACTATTTTAACGCACTAATACTAGTAGTAATAAGCAGTCAATTCCGACCATTGCATTAGGAAATTAAACACCATCTGCCACCGAAGAAGTTGTAGGCTAAAAACTAGTGCCTAATATGGGAGGTGAAGGGGATAAAATATCAGAAACCACTATAAGGAAAGACAACCGCAATGGATGTCGGATAGTTAGTAAATGTCAGCTGAATTAAAGTTGTGTTGTAAAACGTCGTGTTATATTGTTCATTCGAGGCAAACGAATACGAAACTCGCTTTGATTGAAACATGAAAACATATAGGCATTAAAAATCTCAGAACCTTATTTTGAACATTAAAAATGCCAATATGTATTCATGTTTATTAGACGTTGAATATAAATTAAACAGTGATATTAGTAAAACAGAAACATGAAACTCTAAGAGCAATGAAAAACACATAGTTGTTAGAACAGAAGATCTCAACTGCTAAAATTGCTCTGTTACAAAATGTATATTGCTCCTTATTTAACGCAAATTTAATCCTAATATTGGAGTAAGAGATAATATTAGAAGACGTTCTGAGCAAAGGCGTGATAATTAATATCACCTTAAGTTAACAATAATTCTCCTTCACTAATGTCGCTGATTTAACCTTTAGATAAGCACAATGGGTGTTAGAGACGGAGCTCAATGAACTGTTGAACTTTATGTAGGTTGAGATTGCAGCATCGAAAACATTCTCGCGTAAAACGTTCACTATTTGCCAGGAATATGATATTTCGCACGAGAAGCTAAGAAAAAAATTATAGGTTTAATAAATTACATGCTTTGTTAATTTAAAAAAATTATATTTGTCCCAAATGCAAAAACATAGTAAAAAGAAAAAGAAAATTGTAAAATATAAAAAATGATAATTTTTCAGTCTATTTCCTTAGTCATGGAAAGCTTGCATGACATAATAACAGATATTTAAGAATCTTATGATAAAACGAAGATATAAAGACACGCATGTCGCATTTGATTCCTTGTAATGAAATGAAAATATACTCATCGCTAAAGAGCAATCTCTACTAGGCAACCCAGCACTAATTAGGATAAAATGTAAAGAAAGTCAATTATAAATGACAAAACGTTAAAGACAAAAAAAAGGACAAAACGTTAAAGACAAAAAAAAATAACCAATGAGCACAACTAATAAGTAAGGAACGAAAGAAGCGTTTGAAAGGATACAGAACATCAACATCGCAAGGATACACTTATATTTAGCTCCGAACATAAAGCTACTCTTACAAATTTAATTGCATCGACGATCGCCTGCCGCGAGACGTAAATAGCACCACGGCCCTGAACCTACCCGAACTTTCTCCATACGCAGCACCAACGATGATTTTAACTCGTATTCATAGAGACATTATTCGCATCAACAAATCATATACTATTATTCCGTACGATTTGAATACGTTTAATTTGAATGTATGTATAATGAATTTCGCTAGCAATTCTTAATATTCAACTACGTTCCTAATTTTCTAGCTTTCTTACCTAATTATAACTTTTATCACGTTATTTGCAATACCATTTTTAATGCCAATCTAAGCAAATTCGTAGTGATAGATAAATACGATTTTTGTATAGAGACATTATTTGCATTAACAATTCATATATATTATATAATTCTGTACGATTTGAATACGTTTAATTTGTATGTTAATTGTATGAATTTCGCTAGCAGTTCTTAATGTTCAACTACGTTCCTAATTTTCTAGCTTTCCTACCTAATATTTTATCAACTTTTATCGCGTAATTTGCAATACTGTTTTTAATGCCATTCTGAGCAAATTCATAGTGAGATATAATTGCGATTTTTGTATAACAAGGTACAACAAATCTTAACTTATTATATGTACTATATTCCTATAATTTTGTTGATTTGATTACTACTGCAATAATGACAACAGAAGATAAATTAATAAAAAATAATTAAAAAACTCGTTTGTTGTCATTTTATATTTTTTTTATATCAACAAACGTAGCAAGATATATAAAAAATCTATTATATTTGCATTTTGATAAAGATGATAATAATCGGTCTTTTACCTGCAGCATCATACGTTTCTCTCCCTCTCTTTGAAAAAAAAAATGTTATCTATTACTCCTCCAGATTGCAAATCTTATTATTTAAAAAACACTATCTCTTAGGTTGTTAGGAATATGTTGGTGAGTAGTTTTAAACTAATTCTGTGTTATGTTTATAAACAGACAGTGACTGGACAGCGACTAAAATATACTTTCCTTAACTACAACTAAGTGTAGGTACTAACTTGGATTTTGATTAAAAACCAGACAAAACTTCAAAAGAAATCCCTTTTAGGGTGATTTCCCAGTGTTCAATATAGAAACGTAAACCAGATTTCAATCTACAATTTTACAAGATAAGTTTGAGCCGATAGAATAGAATGTACAGACTGCTTTTAAATTGCTCTGAACTCGTTACAAAGTCGTTTTAGCAGTCTTGAAAGTTGTATTGAATCCTGACATATAGCGTCGTATAAGGTTGGTCAACTATGTCTAGCCAACACGGCTAAGAGTCATTTCGAGAATTAATGGCTGAATTATGCATAGTCCGCTCTGAATTGTCGCCGCTTCGCCGGTGGACTGCGTAATGAGCCATTGCAACTGACCAGGCATGGGTGACAATAAATCTTACTAGTTTGACATTATTGAAAGAAAAAAAAAATAGTTTTTACTGCCATACAAATCAAAACTTTGAACTAGTGAAGCTGTGATAGTCTAGTGATTAGGACGTAAGCCTCCTAATCAGAGGTCGGGGGTTCGAACCCGGGCGCACCTATAACTTTTCGGAGTCATGTGCGTTTTTAAGGCGCTGTGTATAGTGAAATTGAGTCGAATGAGTATCGTTTTCTGCAAAATCCATAGCTCATAACATTATGAAAAAAAATATGGTTACACTTGATCGTATTTCTGACGTGATGGCCGATTTAGAAACACGATTTAACGAAGTTTACTAGATAAAAAAAAATTGCAATCGCACCTCTGAAAATACTTAAATACTAATTTTTCTCAGTTATGCCTAAATTGATCAGGGTGAAATTAAGTACAATTATTTGTGATATATTAATAAAGTAATTGGCCGATTTACATTTTGCATAAAACGTATATTATAATTTTAATAATTTTTATTACGATTTGGCACTTAGGTCCTTTGCATCCAAGTATCGGCGTCCTTGTTACTCGTACGCAAACCGACAGTGATCGCTGAGGCGCGTCGCTAGGTGGACCTGTGACCAGCTGCGATCGCCCGTCATTCAAACATTATTTCCGATTACATTAATTAAAAAATTGTTACAGGAATTTATTTCGTTTATATTAATTCATTTAAACATAGTGTCTGTAATAAAAGGTGTAAATACGTGTGTTTATAAATAGTTCTGGTAATCTAATCATATTATCACAGTAAAATCAAATTGCTTAAGGTAATGAATAATGTACCTTAATTTCACCCTGACTTTAATAAGAACTGTGGCTCAGTTGAATCACGCTCACATGTGGTGCATAAGATAAGCGGGAGTTCGGATCCTAAAAGGTTTCATAACTTTTTTTTCCGTAAATATTTTTATATTTTTTATTATTTTCGTATTTTCGTATTTTGTATTTTTGAATATTTTTTTTATTTTAATATATTAATTTTGAACAGATAAAGTTTTTTGAAGATTGATTCTGATGAACCGTCAACCGTCATTGTTTTACAAGAGTGAGGATAATTATTTGCTTGACCTGAGTAATAATCAAAAATACCGCTGCTATCAATTCGGCGTATGCTGTCTACTTTAGATTTAAATACGCCGACTTCATTGGAGGTACGCCGACTACTTTAGAGGTTTGCTGTCTATTTTTATCAGTCAGCATGCGTAGTAGTATTTTTGTGGGTTCATTAGAGTTTCCCGTGGTTAGTTTTTGAGATTGTTTCAATAATAAAATAAAATAAAATAAAAAAAGCCATTTATTCTACTACCAAGTCAATAAAAATAATAAATTATGTCAATGTTTTTTTTTTCTTACAAGTTTCAGTCAAATTTTATATTGTAATATCACAAGTGTTTGGTAGAAGTCGCCTCTCTGGCGTAGGCCTCCCCCAGCTCTTTCCAAGTCTTCCTTTCCTTAGCTTCTCTGGTCCATAACGGGCCACTGACGTGAAGGAACAAGACCGCCCACCGTCTTCTTGGCCTTCCTCTTTTTCTTTTGCTACGCGGAATCCATTCTGTGGCAATTTTTGTCCATTTTGTATCTGTCATCCTGCAGATGTGACCAGCCCATTTAAATTTAAGCAATCGTATTTGGCTGATGACATCTTTGACCTTG
Organism: Lasiommata megera; assembly: GCA_928268935.1. Taxonomy (NCBI): domain Eukaryota; kingdom Metazoa; phylum Arthropoda; class Insecta; order Lepidoptera; family Nymphalidae; genus Lasiommata; species Lasiommata megera. The sequence goes on along the minus strand of OV743315.1, from coordinate 12,215,943 downwards.
GTTTTTTTTCCGAATATTTATGTTGCTCACCTTGTCAGATAGTTTGATACCAAGCATGCTCCTCTAATTTTTTTTTATCCAGCAGTTGCAGATGATATCCGGCCATAATTCTTTATAAAATAGTAATTTCACACATATGCCACTTGTCTAAATATACTTGTATACACTCTAATTATACATGACTTTTTCATTATAAGTTATCTCATTTATAAATATTTCCCATTGGATATATTAATCCAAGATTCCTCTTGTCTTTTTTCACTTTGGGCAGTCTGGTACAGTTAAATGAACTGCTAACGGATTTGGATGATGTTTTAGCCGCAATTTGTAGTTTATACAGAATGTTGGATTTCCTGCTTCACAGTATAGTGATACATCTGCGTTCATGGATCTCGCTATTTCTTATTGCCAGATTCCAAATTGCCAGATTGGTCGGAGTAAAGCCTTGTAGATGAGAAGTTTGTTGTCAGTTGTGAGCTTTGCGTTTCTTGAGAGTAACCAATACAAACCAGTGTACTTAAGTTTCAGTTCGACCTTCTTTGCTACAATATTTTGTCGACAAGTCATCGTTCTATCCACAAGAAAGGTTCCACAAGAAAGTGTGACAACCACCGGACTTTGGCTTTAATCTCCCACGCTAGCAAATCGCCACTTTAATCAAAAATCAAAAGGCAAATCTCTGAAGAACAGGCAGGCTTTGTTAAGGGGTACCCGCGAACAGATAGTCAACATCAGACTAATTATAGAGAAAAGCTACGAATTTGACAATCCTGTCATCATCTGCTTCGTAGACTATAGCAAAGCTTTTGACTGGACCTGCATGTGGAAGGTTCTCTTAGAACTGGGCGTACCTCAGCATCTTGTGGCACTACTACAAACCTGATACAATAACAGCCAAGGTTCCGTCAGATTAGATAAGACCATGACAAGCTCATTTTACTTCAAAAAAAGTGTGCGTCAGGGATGCATTTTGTCACCCATACTTTTTAATGTTTATGTTTAGTTCATAATCCGTCGCACTTGTGAATCTTAGGATGGGGGCATAAACATTGGAGGCACCGCAATTACTAACTTGCGGTACGCTGATGACACTACACTTTTGGCATCCAATGAAGCAGAAATGGTGACTCTCCTTAGTAAGTTGGAAAATGTAAGCAAGGAACTTGGTCTTTCCATTAATCCATCTAAATCAAAGATCATGGTTGTGGATCGAAGTGGCAAACTTAATCTGACGGGTGCACTCAAGTTAGAAGTTGTGGATAACTTTATTTATTTAGGCTCATGTATAACAAACAATGGATCTTGTGAACAGGAAGTGCGCAGGCGAATTGGTATGGCAAAGAATACCATGTACCAGCTATCCAAGATCTGAAATAGCAAGAGCATATCAATTCGCACCAAGCAAAGACTAGTAAATGCTCTGGTTATTTTCCATATTTCTATACGGTTCTAAAACATGGACTCTTCGGGCTACAGATCGCAAACGCACTGATGCTTTCGAGATGTGGTGCTGGAGGAAGATACTAAAGATACTGCATTCAGGACCAACGCATCTATCCTGAAAGGGTTGAAAATTACAGCAAAGCTGAAAACTATATGTATCAAGCGCACCTTGACATACTTCGGACACAGCCCTGGGAATTTAGGAAACTACTCGTAACGGGCAAAGTGGAGGGAAGAAGGCCAAGAGGACGTAGCCCCATGCGTTGGTCCGATCAGATCAGCACTGCACTCGGTACATCATTCCACGCCACACCACATAAAGCCGGAAACAGAACCATCTGGAGAAACATCATACGGAAGAAGATGATCCATGCTAAGGATCGCGACCCTCAGTAATGAGAATGACGATGCAAAGAGACATCTTTCTATGGAAGACGATTGTGAACGTTTTGTGCTGTGATTTCAAAGCAATAGCTAGAACTTCCTATTTATCATGGATAGACAAATGTCTGAGTTTCTTGGAGGCTTTTTTGTAGCATTTCAGATGCTTTTGCAGGTTTCTCGTAAGAAGCAAGTAATGTAGTATCATCAGCGAAGGTTTCTACAGATACTCTACAAGTTTTTGGTAGGTCGACTATAAATAATGTGTATAGGATTGGACCTAACACTGAGCCATGAGGTACTCCAGCTTTAATATAGTAGAATCTAGAGGTACATTCACCTTCTGTGACCTTAAAAATTTAAACTAGTAAAGCAAAGTAGGTGTGTGGTAGAAGCATTTTGATTTTCCGAAACAAGCCTTGTTGCCAAACTTTTTCAGGCTTGTTGTATATCAAAGAAAACATACAGTTTTCGTTCATGTGCTTTTCTTATGATTTGACATACTCGGTGAACTTGTTCAATAGTTGCAGTTTGTCAATAGGTCTCTTCTAAAACCGAATTGGTGGTCAGGCAGTATTTTTCTGTCAGAGATTACATGCAGTAGGCTATATAGCATTATCTTTTCAAGTGGTTTGGATAACGGTGGCAGCAAACTTATAGGTATGTCTATAAGACGTAACTTTACTAGAAGATTTACCAGGTTAGCAGATCAGAGATTTGAGGGATTTCCACAACAGTGGGAAATAACCAATTCTAATTATGCTGTTGGAATGGACAGTACGATACATAAGGCCTATTTTTGGAGGTTCTTTCATTACTATTTTGTCTATTAGGTCAAATCCTGGAGCTTTCTTGTCTTTGAGTGTTGTGACTGCCCTTTGAATCTCCTTCGGTGCGACACACTTAAGAGGTAGATATAGCTGGAAGTCCTGATCCAATATCTTATGAATGTCAGATTCATCTGCATTTGCTAATTCCATATTTGGTGCGAATAGTATTACAAATGTAAGTATTACAATCTTCAATAGGAGAGGTAGAAACAGCAGGTCGAGTAATATTTATAATTCCTTTCATAGAGAATATCTACGGGCTTTAGTAGGAGAGAGCAATTCAATGCTAGTTTTATTTGTATCATCCTCAGCTTCTACAATCACATATTTTAAGGAATGTCCATTAGGACATTAATATACCCTTATACTTTTATGTTATGTATTTTTTCCACTTTTCTTTTTGTCCTTATATTATGCAATTAAGTTGGTTAAAATAAATAAAAAATAAAATAGCTACATAATTTTCTTTTCGCTTTCTTGGTGGCCATCGCTTTCTATTGCCATGGATAAATATATAGAATAAGTGTAATGGGCATGAGTCGAAGTGCCCACATAAAAAAAAGCTGATTTTTTGACCAGGTACCCTCCCCAAAACACCTCACTAAACTTTCATCACATATTCTAGGAACACAGCAAAGGACAAGCATATCAACAACATTTTTTATTTATATAAAAAGATGGATCGTTTACTCCGAATCATACAAGTAGGTAGTAGGAAGAAATACCAATTTTCCAAATTTGAAATTTTGATTGAATTTGAAATCCGATGTTTATCAGCGAAAATTTAATTTTTATGTACGAAAATTATTGTAAACAATATAAAAACATAAACAAGATAAAAAAAAAAGCATATTTTGTTTAAGATGCGAAAAATTCGAATTCACGTTGTATTAGTCCAGACGACCGTTCAAACAAGTGACGAAATTAAGGTAACGTATCTATACCTATAGTTGATAAGACTTGTCGTGAGCCGTTTATTGTAACTGTTATGGCTAGCTGCACTAAGTATTGCGCGAGGTGGGCGGGGCTAACCGTCCGCTACTGCCGCTGCTTCACCCCCTCAAATACCTAAAGTTTGTCTATACAGAGCGCCTTAAGCAATTAAAATATCAACGGTGTAGGAACACATCTTGAGGAAACCTGCACGCCTGAGAGTTCTCCATAATGTTCTCAAAGGCGTGTGAAGTCTGCCAATCCGCACATGGCCAGCGTGGTGGACTATGGCCAAACACTTCTCATATTGAGAGGAGACTAATAATAATGACGATTGAAAATAATTCTTAATACAAATTTTAATAGAATACGTTATTGTGGGTTAATACATAATGCATGTTCTATCTACTACAGACCTGCGAAGTATTTTTGTAATATTTATTTTGTAAACTATTTTACAAATACCTTCATTACAGACTGAAATATTATAATATCTGAAATAAAATTGCTATAGTCTGTTTTACCTTTCGGTATAAATTGCTATTTAATGGTAAAATAATTTTTAAATTCGGTTAAATAATTCAGAATCAATTTATTACAATCAAACAAAAAAATTTATAATACTACTAAACTACATTACTTTACTCTTAAGTACTTTGTTGTGGGCTTCTTCTTAGACCGGGGCGCATTTGAAACCCTCATAGCTTTAGTTTTAAGTTTACGAATGTATCACCATCAAATCACTAGTATGTGAATTATTGACGCGTCAAAAGTGCCTTTTAAAGGACTATTTGAATAAAGATTAATTGAATTTGAATTTTGAATTTAAAGAAAAACTTCTACTTGTGTTTTTATGCGTAATATATCATATGAAACGTGCGTTGAAATTTTGGTATTTAATATTTCGAGCTCCACGAAATGCACACCGATGTTGCACCAATAAAATTTGACACAGGTATTGTGGAGTGAACCTGAACGAAGGGGAGTATGCTTTGTTATGCTCGTATTATATTGGGGCACATTTGGTGCGTGCCCACACAAGCACAACACAATGCCCACGTAAATACCCGTACTTCTTTGCGTTTGGCTCCGCATAATGACGTCAATTTGCAAGTTAAATCACAAGACATTTTTTTTAAGCTCCACAAATTTAATATAGCGTTGCCTGAGAATCAGAATAGAGCTTATCCAATAACACTTAGCAGCTTTACAGCTAGTTCATTAAATGTTTATCATCGTATTATCTGCTTACTTACTCAAGGAGTTAGCGCAATATGGGTATGGGATTTTACTGATGCTTTTTTTGCTTTTGTCAGGTCCCTTGATTCTCATCGTGGGAATCTTTACCATATCTGCCTATACAAAACCAAAAACTTCGTCATCTGAATTATCTTATTCCCCAATTAAAATGCAGCAAGCTTAGCATATAAGACAAATAAATCGTAGTTTACTACATTTTTTTTTTCGGACTGTCTATTAGCTGTACTAACCCTATTGGTTGCCACAGCGTAACCGGGCTGTTTGACGAGCTTCGGAAAGAAGAAGACAGAAGAAGTTTACTAAACAAATACATTACAGCCTCTCTTCTTTCACTCTTTACTTGTTACATTTATTATCGGTCGAAACTCGGTACAAGGTCGCGACCACGAGGCTACGTGACGCCACAGCACAGCCGGCTTCAGTGAAAGAGATGCACGTAGACAGAAATCGGGAGAATATTGTAGTTGGCTGCAATTTATGCAGGCATGCGCCGTTGCGCTGATCACGCCCTAAAAACGACGTTAACGAGCCTTACCGCCCTCTGCCACTGTCGACATGGGAACGGAAACCGCCGCCTTGTCTGAGAATTTAAGACTCCTGTAATTTCAAACCCATTAATAACAATAATACAATTTCGAGGCCAGCATGGAGCCGGTTTGTTACTACTTCGACGCATTTGTGCGAAAAAAGCATTCCGTTTTACGAGAAAAGCCATAGTCTTTACGCCTGTGACGTTCTGGGTTCTGGACTACAAAATTTAGTAGTCACAACTAAAGTACCACATTAAAACAGTGAACAAATGTACATTACTCTTTGCACATTTATTTTCTTTGATTATAACATTGAAAAGAATATTTTGCTTTTTACCTTTGATATATTTATTGTGAAGCGGTGAAAGCCTAGTATTAGGAGCCTGACCACTAGGTTAGGGCGTCAGGCTCCTAATCAGAAGTCGGCGGTTCGAATCCGGGCACGCGAACTTCTAACTTTTCGGAGTTATGTGCGTTTTTAAATTAACATATCACATTTGCTTCAACTGTGAAGGAAAACATCGCAAGGAAACCTGCACGCCTGAGAGTTCTCCATAATGTTCTCAAAGGCGTGTGAAGTCTGCCAATCCGCATATGGCCAGCGTGGACTATGGCCAAACCCTTCCCAAGAGCCGGTAATGAGTTGATCATGATGATATTTATTATCTTTAAGAGGTATATATAAAAATAAATTGTCAAGTGTACCAATATAATTACTGATATTAAAGACACCATCTTTGATTACTTTGGGCTTTGCACTGTGTTCAACGGTGGATTTTAACAAACGTTCATCGATACCCTTTAGCGGCCTCCCCTCGATTTCACGCACCGCTGGCGTCTGAGTCATAGCCGTCGTGAGCCGCAATTCAGACGCTTTTTTATGGCGTGGGTTCTATAATTTCTCTTACTTAGTAAAACTGGATTCATGTCATAATCACTATCGTAGTAAAAATAAGCTTTTTAAAGTATTAACTTGAAACTTTTTTTTTTTTTTATCCACTACAAGTTAGCCCTTGACGGCAATCTCACCTGATGGTAAGTGATGATGCAGTCTAAGATGGAAGCGAGCTAACCTGTTAGGGGTATGGTAAAGCCATACTCCTAATTGGTTTCTACACGACATCGTGCCGGAACGCTAAATCGCTTGGCGACACGCCTTTGTCGGTAGGGTGGTAACTAGCCACGGCCGCAGCCTCCCACCAGACCAGACTCGAGCCGGGAATCGAACCCAGGACCTCCAACTTTATAATGCAACAGCGCGCGCACTGCGCCACGGAGGTCGTCGAACTACCAACAGAAGCAACAAAACTGAAACCATAGACTAATTAGATACTTTTGGAGCATAGACAACTAAATAAATGATAAAGAATGTTAAACATGTAAGAGGAAACGTCGATTGAAAAGAAAATGATCAGACATGATTGTGGCAGAATGACGACTGAAGGAAAGAACCGAAGAAGGAATTAAAGAACGCCAAATATTAAACCTGAAACATATTTCAAAAGAACTAAGATTGCAAAATAATGAAGACAGATACTTCATAAAAAGAGAATGAATCAAAGGAAGAACCGGTTCGTAAATATAACTTTATGTTAATGGGACTAACAGATAAAAAAAAGACTTAATAAATTACGGAAATATGTTCCGGGCGTACGTACGAACGTAAATCGTTATTTTGTAATTAGCGTAACAAAACACGAGACGCCACATTATGTCTGACATGGTGGGCTCGTCTCAAGGTTACAATAAACGTGGTCAGACTATTCACCGTGCCAGTCGTTAGCGGTGCAAAAAACGCTCCTTCCTGCAAAAGAAATCATAACAAAACAGCTCTCAAACATTTCAAACATAATCGTAGAGTTACTTGCAAACGCAGGAGTTAGACGAATGATAATTACTACGCGCAAAAATGCTCACCAATTTTTTATATATGTATATATAAAATTGGTGAACATTTACATTATATATATATATATATACATACATTATATATACATACATACATTATATATACATAATAAAATCATAGTTTGTCTTCCACTGAATATTTGTTAGGACCAAAGTTAATTGGAAGAACGACTGTGATATTATAATTACGAAAATTGTATAAACATAAATTCATGTTAGCTAAGGAAAAGGATTTTGGTTATTTGTCAAGATTTTGTTTCTGATTTGATAGTCAAAATAGTTATTTCCTTGTTTTATTTTTCTATGTCCTGTTTGACAACGTAATACGCAACATAATCGCCTTGAGAATTAGAGGCTTTGTATTTTTTTCCTATTTAGATCTTAACTTATATAATATTGAAGCTTGTGTCCATGGCAAAAAATATCGCTGCGCCATTTATCTTTGATATTATTATTTTCAACTTAACAGCAGCCCGTATAACCAGTTATTATGAAATCGTATTCTGCATCTGGTTTTGATAAAATTGCAAAAAATGCATACTTCTCGCCTTTCAGAAATTAAACGACAGTCTAATCTCATACGATGTGTGTTTTTAATTTATTCTTCGAGAGAAGATTTTCTATAATTATTTTCATTTAATATTGTTACCTTACCTTAGTTAAGTATAGGATAATGATAAAAGTATCATAACTAATTATTTTTTGCTTTCAAATGAACAGCTATAGACAGCTTATAGCAAAATCATATCAAGAAATTAAGGATTATAGAAACGATAAAAAAGCTTGGGTGTGAATTGCTCTATCACCATTATGTGAGATGGTGATAACAAAAAACCGACTAAATTTGTTGTGGGTTTTTTTCTTAGTCCTGTACGCGATTTGAACCCTTAGCTTTAGTTTTAAGTCGTCGATTGTAGTTATCAACATCACTTTATAAATATAAATAATGAAAATAACGATTCATAGATGCCTGTAATAAGGTTTATGTGAATAAAGCTATTTTTGTTTTGATTTGATTTTAAACAAATGTATGACTTATCTGACTGGATAAACAATTATGAAAATGTATCACAAGGAATTATTCTTCTATGATTGCTGATATTTAAGAATTCTATATTGTAAACATCCACCGGTAGTCATTAGTCGATGAATAGGTGTATAGAGCGCATTCAAGCCGTCAAACTAGTTTTATAAATTCATATTGGATCGCCTAATGCGTCTATAGGGTAGACAATCGTGTGTGCTTTGAATACAAAATGTGTTATAAATAGCCGCCAGGCGATATGTGAAATAATATATTCAAATTAGAGTTCAAAATAATGATATAACTTAAAATCGCAAATTTATGTGAAAGTCTTGTGTTTTATTGCATCCGTTTACGGTAACATGTTAAATCTTTTAAAATGCATAATCATTTTCATCATTTGGTTATTGAAATTCTTGTCAAAATTATAAAACTAGCTGCGATTTGTCCGCTTATAAATAATATTATTTACCTACTGTGTTACAAAATTCAATCGTTTTGGAGAATTCAAAAAGAGCTCAAATACTTGAAAATAGGTACTAGCTAGATATCATGATTAGTATCTGATTTTTCTACAATATCTCCAATTATCATTTCTATTGATTGATCACTACTGTGATTATTATTTATATAGAACCATTTTATTGATTGATCACATTAAATCATTCATACGTTGTTTTTGAAATTGCAATGATAATTTATAGTCACGTACAGGTTGACTAATTTGTGCTATCGAAAGCGGTTTTGTGAATTTCAAAAATATCAACACTAACAAATTGATCCCATCGGCATTATAATGTCTATTCGAAAATGTTTAAGTAGATATGTACTTTACCAGATTAAATTTTTTTATACACTACAACTTAGCCCTTGACGGCTATCTCACCTGGTAGGTGACGATGCTGTATAAGATGGTAGCGGGCTAACTTGTTAGGAGTATGGTAAACCCACGCTCCTAATTGGTTTGCACGCGACATCATGCCGGGACGCTAAATCGCTTGGCGAAACGTCTATGTCGGTAGGGTGGTAACTAGCCACTAGAACCAGACGCGTTAATATATTCAATTCGCGATTCCACAAACGAAACCTTACTTTTTGGTTCACACAGTAGCATCTACACACACGATATGTTACATATATTGAATTCTTTTCATTATACATATGAATCATTCCAGTAATTTAAATGCTTTGTACGCAAATTGTGTACCTACACTGTCGAATACAATTATTACCCGAGGTCACATTTCAACTCGTTTTTATAGGTCAAGTTAACGAGTAAATAAGGCGATGGACGTCATGCTGTCTTCGCCCACGTCTCAATAATGCTGATACCTAGGTGATACTTGATCCTTGATATCTCCAATCACACACACCTACATACCTAGCATATTCGATAGTCCATGGCGTGCAACATTTTTAAATATTTGCTTATGTTCCAGGTCATTTCTGCCACGCATCTGCAAATTGTGGAACCAGCTTCCATCTTCTGTGTTCCCTAATGGTTATAATATGGGGATCTTCAAAGGGCGGATTAACAAATTACTCAAAGGCCAGCAACGCATTGGCGGTTCCTCTGGTGCTGCAAATGTTCATGGGCGGCGGTAATCACTTACTATCAGGTGACCCGCCTGCTTGTTTGCTCGCTATGTATATATTAAAAAAAAACAAAAATAAAACCATTGCGGTTCTGGGGCTGGAGGCTTGAGTTTCTATCTTCAACGTCATCCTTTGCCTATTCCTCGCTTTTTGGCACCGAATTCCTCTCTCTCATAAGAGTAATTAATGTGTAGTAGGTACGTAGTTAATATAAAGCTAGAGTTTACATTGCAGATTTGTCGTTAAATTTGGAAGTCGTGGGTTCGATTCCCGGTTCGATTCTGGTCTGTTGGGCGGTTTCGGCCGTGGCTAGTTACCACCCTACCGATAAAGACATGTCGCCCAGCGATTTAGCGTTCCGGCATGATGTCGCGTAACCAAACAGGAGTACGGGCTTACCATACCCCTAAACTACTATTTTAGACTGCTGTCATTACTAACCATCAGATGAGATTGCCGTCAAGGGCTAAATTTTAAGTGTATAAAATATTTTATTAATTCGTTGTGTACGAGATTTGGCAATAGTTGAGAGGATAACATTTCAGAATTTTTATTCAGCGATAACCAATTTTTTATTTTTTATAATTTTTTTACAGATTAGTACCGAGGACCACTTTGGGTTTTTCGGTGCCCTTATTGTATAATTAATTATATTCCTTTTATATTAATAATAAATAAAGTAAATAAATAATTTGTACAGTTCCTTCTTGTTGTGATTATTAGGATAAATAATAAAATAACTATTGCCAGTACATGAAGTGCCCAGAGTTGCATTCAAAAACTCTGGTAAAAGCGTAACAAATATACATTTCTGCTTTTAAATATGTAGGCATGTCCTTTCTCTAGATCTAAATAAAACCGGTCACACTAACCGGTTTTACTGGTATTCAAATCCCTTTGATTGCTTTGCGTGTCTGGCTGTACATTATTGTTTGTTTAGATTGTGTATTTTGCAGTTAGAGGCCAGAAACGCACCTAACTTAAGCTTTAATAGATTTCATGAATAGTTATTCAAAATAGACTTACGCTTGACCACACCTCAATTGATGGTAAGTGATCATTGGGATTCAAAAACGATAAAAGGGTTGACAATAACGACACGCCGTTGTGTCTTGGCTAAAAATAAATTTCCATAACATAAGAATAATATAATATTTAAACCTTATAATAGACATCATCATGATCAACCCATTATCGGCTTACTACAGAGCGATCCCCTCAATATGAGAAGGGTTTGGCCATAGTCCACCACGCTGGCCATGTGCGGACACCGTTATTAGATATATAAATATATTCAATAGTAATTGTAAAGCAATTAAAATATTACTTGCTTCTACGGTGAAGGAAAACATCATGAGGAAACCTGCACGCCTTAGAGATCTCCGTAATGTTCTCGAAGGCGTGTGAAGTCTGCCACATGGCTAGCGTGGTGGACTATGGCTAAACCCTTCTCAAATTGAGAGGAGACCCGTACTCTGTAATGAGCTGGCAATGGGTTGATCATGATGATGATGATATGATTAAAATAAAAATATTGAAGGTAAAAGTAAAGGCTAATGGTTTCATTCATTCTGGGACGCATCTTAATAAGTTCCTTATATATTAATAGTAAGTTATAATAATGTAAAGGGTTATGTGATAGATAACCAAGTTAACAATGGATTGAACATGATGATGGCGATGACGATACAATTGGATACAGGGGACTAAGACTAAGATCCTAAGTTCCCCCAAACGTTCTGATACTTCTACTAAACTGTTTATAGTCTGATAGACTGATTGCAGTTGATTAAAATAATAATAAAAAAATATATATATATTTTAACAAATCTAGCATTAAAAAGTTCCGCATAGTGAACATCTGATAAGCGCGTAATGAGTTTTAGTCAAGAAACCGCATCAATTTCGGACAGGGGCAGCTGGCACGCCAATTTCGGGAAAATGCATTTTGTAACTATGGCGTATGGACGGGAAACGGAAACCAGATGTGCAGCGAAGCGCGGCTAATGTATGGGACCGACGAAATTGCATTTTTAGGGTTACACCAATTTGCGATGCGCCGGCGCGAAATAATACCACAGACAGTAAAAAGCGTTATTTATTATTACATTTGTTGAAAACCGCACTATCTTCAGATTATAATCACACGTGAGTATAAAAGATTACCCACTCCTTAAATACAATATTACACCTACACATTATATAGATGGTAAGTGATGATGACTGTGGGGTATGGTAAACCCATACTCCTAATTGGTTTCTACACGACATCGTGCCGGAACTCTAAATCGCTTGGCGACACGTCTTTGTCGGTAAGGTTACTAGCCACCAAACCAGACTCGAGCCGGGAATCGAACCCGGGACCTCCAACTTTATAATGCAACAGCACAAGCGCTGCGCCACGGAGGTCGTCAAAATAAAGAGAATTTACCAAGTCTGCCATTGCAATACTGTCTCAGTAGTCGATCACACGAAGCGGTGATAGCCTAGTAACCGGTGACAGCCGTTATGGCGTCAGCCTCCTAATCAGAGGCCGGGGGTTCGAATCCGGGCATGCATCTCTAACTTTTCAAAGTTATGTGCGTTTTTAAGCAATTAAAATATCACTTGCTTCAACGGTGAAGGAAAACATCGTGAGGAAACCTGCACGCCTGAGAATTCTCCATAATGTTCTCAAAGGCGTGTGAAGTCTGCCAATCCGCACATGGCCAGCGTGGTAGACTATGGCCAAACCCTTCTCGTAGACCCGTGCTCTGTAGTGAGCCTTGAATGGGTTGATCATGATGATGATGATAAGTCGATCACATCACAGTAGGTACTGGTAAAAAAGGTAGTTAATAAAACGTTTCCCAACGAAAAGTAAACACTACTTGAAAAGGCACAACGGTGCCATCAGAAATTTTATTCATTTCAAAGTTGTTTAATATAGCTGCTTTTTGCCTTTCGATTCGTTGGTATAAAAAGTACCTAATTCATTTACACAATTGATTATAGCAGACGGGGGCCTCAGGTTGGCGAATATTTGTAACTTGTGTAATTTATTAAGTTATACTCACTAGGTATGCCTATTTACCTAATTATTTTTATAATCGATATATTGTGAATAAATACCTAAGTTATACTAAAGGATAACTAGGTATGTACTATTCTAAATAAATATATGTTTTTCCTTAACATAAACAAAGGTACGTTTGATAACTAATCAGGCTATGTTTAATTTAACATTTTAATAATATCTTAATTAGATATAATAATATAAAATTTGCTGCGAACCAATATATCTTATGGTTTAAAAATAGGTTAATACTATAGAAGATATATAATTAAACTATACCACAAAAAATTTAGTGTCTGTCTCACATCTTGCTCTTTTATAAGCGGATGATGATGATGGAATACCAACTTGCTTTGCTTCGCTAAAACCCGCGGCTTCGCTCACATTAATTCGTTGTTTTTATTTAATTTTAATTTACATCGTGAGGAAACCTGCACGCCTGAGAGTTCTCCATAATGTTCTCAAAGGCGTGTTAAGTCTGCCAATCCGCATATGGCCAAACCCTTCTCATATTAAGAGGAGACCCAAGTTCTTTAGTGAGCCGGCAGTGGCTTGATCATGATGATATATTTTACAACCCACTGTCAATTTGCATATCGAACTATATTGTAATACATATTATTTCAATCAACTTACCGTTTTTAGTGCGCCATAATATATAGAATTACTGTCAAAAACAGCAAGCAGACACAAGTTTATACATTTAAAACATTATTAGCATACTGATTATGTAAACAAAGACAGGTGAAGGTCACACATTGGGTGGTTAGGTAGGTAGAGTTCGTCTAAGCCGAAATGACGCGCCCCACCTCTGCATTTACTCACACAAGCCCAACTCAAATATGAACGCAATACATATAAACATGGTATTATAATTGGTCGCTCAGTTGTATACTTGCTAAGAAACGTTATTCTCGGATTTGTTGTCCAACTAGTTTAGTTAATATTAAACGCGCGAGAGGAGAGGACGTATTGTTTCATACAATGGGACGGCGTTGCTCAATAGAGCGAGCGTTATCGGATTTATTACCCAACTAGTCAACCGTCTTGTGCACTCAGAGATCGTAGTTTACTGATAAATCGACGCTCCCACACAGATGAAGTGTTGTTGTTTTATTTGCACTCACACATTTAAATACACTAATTAAGTAGTGGGGCGCGTCATTTCAGTTTAGACAATCTCTACCTAACTTACTGGTACAATTTCCGGCTGCATACTTAATACATATGATAATATGTGGTGAAAAATATCGCCTTAATCAGCGGACCTTTTAATATAGTTCTTCATATCACCAATATTTAGAACGTATTGCAATATATTATACACTACAAGTTAGCCCTTAACGGCAATCTTATCTGATGATAAGTGATGATAGTCTGAGATCGCAGCGGACTAACCTGTTATGGTAAGCCCATACTCCTAATCGGTTTGTACGCGACATCGTGCAGCTAAGTCGGCTTGGCGACACGTCTTTTTATACCACAACTGGTAGTAACTAGCCACGGCCGAAGTCTTAGACTCGAGCCGGGAATCGAACCCAGGACTTCCAACCTTATGATGCGGTAAAGCTCGCGCTGCGCCACATAGGTTGTAAGAAAATTAAACTTAAGATATTTTATTTAATAATCCCTTAGCAAATGAACGTATTAAATAACTACCTATTTTCTTTTTGCTACAGTTAGTGTTCGCAAAATTATTATATGAATTAATATGGACACTGCATCGAATGTGATTCTTAAAGCAGCTTTATTTTTTATATTTTTTTTTATACACTACAAGTTGGCCCTTGACAGCTATCTCACCTGGTGGTAAGTGATGATGCAGTCTAGGATGGTAGCAGGCTAACCTGTTAGGAGTATGGTAAACCCACACTCCTAATTGGTTTCTACGCGACATCGCGCCGGAACGCTAAAACGCTTAGCGACACGTCTTTGTCGGTAGGGTGGTAACTAGCCACGGCCGGAGCCTCCCACCAGACCAGACTCGAGCCGGGAATCGAACCCAGTACCCCCGACTTTATAAAAGGACAGCGCACGCACTGCGCTACGGAGGTATCCACTTAATTAATTTTTTCAACAACTTTCGACACCTCATTTACTACGTCAACTTGTGTCAAGGTACACAAATATAATTTTAACAATTTTATTGCGAGAATTTAATCGAGAACTTGTTTTTCTTTACTAAAAAGCGCTAACACAAGTCGCATACCTTTTGTTTATAAGTCGGATTTCTTTGTTTCTGTCTGTCTGTGTCAAATTACGATCAACAATAGGCAGGTAAATTATATTGATGGGTCCATATATCATAGCAATCAAACGGCTGTACCAATATAAATGCTACTTTTGTATCACATACATCAGTATATAAACAATATTACTTAATAGACTAACGAACAATAAATATTGCAGTTCATATAAGTAGGCACTCTTCATCATCATGATCAACCCATTACCGGCTCACTACAGAGCACGGGTCTCCTCTCAATGTGAGAAGGATTTGACCATAGTCCATCACGCTGGCCATGTGCGGATTGGCAGACTTCACACGCCTTTGAGAACATTATGGAGAACTCTCTGGCGTGCAGGTTTCCTCACGATGTTTTCCTTCACCGTTGAGGCAAGTGATACTTTTATTTTTTTTAAACGCACATAACTCCGAAATTTAGAGGTGCGTGCCCGGATTCTAACCGCCTGGTTAGGAGGCTGACGCCCTAACCACTAGGCTATCACCGCTTAATTTAAAGTTTTTTTTTAGATCTACTTAAGACCTTTATTAAGGAATATTTTTAATAGGCAACCAACGTATAATTATTTATCTACAACGTAACATTAATTTCCCCGGAATCGAACCGCCGACCTCTGATTCTCTCTCTCATAAGGCACTCTTCATATAAACGATTTAATAATAGAATTGTGTATCGATAACACTGATCCAATAATGAGTTTACATTTGCATGAGTGTTGTTTAATTTTAGGTAGGTAAATGAAGCGATATGATGTTAATTTAATTTGTGCATTATTTAAGATAAGCGATAATGTTAAAATAATATTTCTGTACTTTAACGCAATACGTTTAATTAAGAATATTATTATAATAGGTTAGGTACGTAATTGTATTCATATAAAGTTCATTTATATTATTAAAAATAAGCGATAATGTTAGGAGTTACTGTATTTTTCTCGCAATCTGTTCAATTATTTTTGTAGCTTAACTTGCCTATTTAATATTAAATTGCCTATCGGCATCTTAAACATTATCGTTTTTAAAGATACCTACCTAAACAGTTATTAGATTTTTCACATTTTATTTTACGAAACTTGCATGTAAAATGGAAGCCAAAAAAGATATAGCACAGCATATGAGGTCAAGTAATACGTAGTTACTGCAAATTTTAAATTATGGCATTAATATTTAGTATTTATCGATCTACATGAATAACTTCAGAATAGAAAAATATTTATTTTATTCCTAACTAGTACACCGTTTTTTTAGGACTTTAGTCCGAAACGGATTTGCCAGCCCGAGCATCTCCTAAATTGATTATAACAAACAATCTTATTAAAAAAAACAAGTTAAACTATAATTACAAACTACTTATACAGAAATATCTCAACAATCAACAACAGATTTAAAACCTTCTGTTGTAGGTGTATAATTTTAAAAACAAAAATATAACCTATATTATTACCCTTTCTAAGACTTTCTTGAGTAGGTACGCTATACCAGTCTGTCCCACAGATTACTGTATACCTACATAAAAACAAAATATACCTACCTATTTTTCTAATGTGTATTAGAAAAATTTGTCATATTTTAATATCAACTGGAGACGATTATTTAAATCTATAATTATTTTTTTTTTCCGCTTTAAGTTTTTCTTGCACGCTTTTTAGGCAGAATATGTTAGACTGAATTATAATCTTAAGATCAATATATAAATGTACCACTTTCTAGCAATAAACGTATTTGATTTGAGTTAGGTCCTATGCAGATGGAACTATTATAGGTATTCTACCTAAATAGGTGTTCTTTCCATCAGTTTTCTAGAAGACAGTAACAGGCTATGCTGTGTAGCCTCTACATATAACTTATTATCTTAATTCGATGCATAGTAAAGGCCCGAGGGGTCCGGTTTTCGAACAAGTCAGGCTCAGAGACCCGACCGCAACCAGTTCCCCGCCAATTATGCAGAGCTCTTATAAGATTTAATCCATAAACAACCGGCGTTCGAGGCTCGAGCACCGTAGGCGTAGCTCGTACACAGAAAACATTTGCGTAGGTGCGGCTGTTTACGACTTGACCAGCGCCACTTATCACTAATCTTACAAAATAAGGCGTGATTGCATTATTATTTTAGCCATATGTAACGCGCTGTTAGCATCGCACCTGACTTGATTCCCAATATCGAACTCCAGTTAAAATAATGCCATGTCTGTCAACTGCCTTTTCAATTATTCAACGTATAAAGTTGTCATAACGCCAGCGTTCACCTACGGGGATAGCGGTGACCATACATGTTTAAAATCGAGTAGTCCCTTACCTGATCCTGTCGGAAACGAATTCTGGCTTCGAGTTCCTCTTCGCAGGGGTCAGTGAGAGAGGAGGGGCATGTGTGGGGCTCGCCGATGGCTCTGAGGATGCAGATGGCGGTGAGCACGATCCGGAGCTAGAAAGACTGAACGCCCTGGAGCGGACGTCGACTGCCGCCGGCGTACGGCCGGAGCGGGCTCTCCTGCGCTTCTTCTTCTCATCGTCTGCTCTTATGGCCGTGCCGGGCGGTGTCCAATCTAGATCCTTCTTCAGATTGCCGCGACCGCATCGGCAGCCGCACGCCTTGAACGCCAAATCGTAACCCTTTTTCGTCCATAGATTCTGGTGTCTCTGCCGCTCGGACCACGAGCGCGCGCGGCCGCAGGACTTGAGGTAAGCGAGCACCCCGGCCTCCCATTGCTCGAAGCATTCTCTGTGCATGTACCGGCCGGCGGCGCACGTGTCGTTGTTGCATAGCACGCGGACGGCGTCTTCGACGCGCACGGGTTCTCGAGGGCGCAGGCACTCGCCGGGGACGCAGCACCCGTGGGTATCGTCGGAGTCGCGCTCGCCGGTCGCGCCCTGCCGTCGCGGAGCCATGCTGCACCACGATCGACTCAACGAAATCGAACGTGCCGCCGCGATGTATCGGAACGCGTCACGCGAGACACATGCTTGCCGGAGCGCGCGCGGCCGACTAATAACCGCGAGTGAACGAAAGCGAAATTTCAAGAGCGCAGCGCGTCGCCGCGCCGCCGCCGCGCCACCCGCCTGCACGCGGGGCTGACCTTGCGGCGCGAGGGGCGCGGGGGTGCAGCGAGGGGCGGGGCGATGCGGCCGACGCGCGACGTCCCGGGTGGGGAGAAAGTGCCTAGTGAATTTTCACTTTCGCGCGGTACCGGGAACTGCCCTGGGTACAGCTAGCGACTGGCATAGTGGCGGCGGCGGTCGAGGGCATCTGAGCCTGGCGTCCCGACAACTGCATCGATGTTCAGAAATGCAATTGCTATTCACTTTTTTTCTTTTCTATTTGCAAGCTGCCCGAAACTTTTTGATTGAAAAGGATCTCCCAGATCCAATCATTTTATACTGAACCATCGATTACTTAATGGTGAACGTTGAAACAGGATAAAACGTACAAAAGGTTTTTTTCATTCAGTACTTACTCGTACGAGTAAGTAGGTCCTTCCTATTTGTCTGAATTGGCCTCGCACCCAAGTGGTACCACCACAAACAAATCTACAGCAGCATCAGTGAGGTAATCAATAAATGTTTTTGTGTTGCATCCTATAAGCTCTTGATTAACCCCATGTGGAATGTCGCATAATATAAAAATAAGTAAGTCAAATCAAGTAACAGTGTAAAAAATTAATTGTTGTTGTTGATTAAGGGTTTTACATTTAGATAATACAACTTCCATGATCCTAACAGAGTATTCCGGTACCATCGTTATTTTGCACCATCACTTACCACTTACCAGGTGAAATATCAGTCAAGTGTAGCTAACCACCCCCGTACCTCGTAGAGCACGTCCATCTGTCGTTCGTCGGAGTAAGCCTGTGCCCCCTATGGCACCTAACAGCATTTTTTTTAATTAAATGGGACTCAGGACGTGTTGGCTTTCTAACGTCAGGACCATCGAGGCACGTCTTCATCTCAATTCCTTTTAATTTATCACAAATCTTTTTTAATTTAGAATTCGACTAACTCTCATAATCAACCCATTGCCAGCTACAGAGCACGGGTCTCCTCTCAATATGAGTAGGGTTTGGCCATAGTCCACCACGCTGGCCATGTGCGGATTGGCAGACTTCACACGCCTTTGAGGACATTGTGGAGAACTCTCAGGCGTGCAGGTTTCCTCACGATGTTTTCTTGTCACCGTTGAAGCAAGTGATATTTTAATTGCTTAAAAACGCACATAACTTTGAAAAGTTAGAGGTGTGTGCCCCCAACCTCTGATTAGGAGGCTGACGTCCTAGACTAACTCTAAACCAGTCGAAAACTAAGTTTTTAATAAAAATAGGTAGCCATTTTAATTAAGTTTACGATCTTAATGTTAACTATAAATCATACTGTAAAAGGTTCATGGTTCCTTTAGTTATTTTTATAGTACAATACTGAATCAGCTTTGGATTTTATTATGTTAATAATGTTTAAAATTCAATAAGATGTGATGTCACCTACATAACCTAATAATAATACAATAAGTAATAATAAACCATTGTATTTTTTATTTTATACACTACAAGTTAGCCCTTGACGGCTATCTCACCTGGTGGTAAGTGATGATGCAGTCTAGGACGGTAGCGGGCTAACCTGTTAGGGGTATGGTAAACCCACACTCCTAATTGGTTTCTACGCGACATCGTTTTTCTCGGAAACTAGCCACGGCCGAAGCCTCCCACCAGACCAGACTCGAGTCGGGAATCGAACCCAGGACCTCCAACTTAATAATGCGACAGTGCACCTACTGTGCCACGGAGATCGTCAAAATTAGGCCCCGTCGACTAAGTAAGTGGAAACTGATTGTGATCTGGAGTTAGTAAATTTGGGTTGTTCACTCCCTTGCCTAGGAGAGCACGTCAGGAACAGTGGGAGGTTATTATTACTTATGCGATAATGATGGTTAGGTGTCTAATGTAAGCGGCGTAAATAATTGTACTTCCTAAAAAGTACCCAAGCGATCAAGGGACTGACTGTCGAGCGTAGCGAGGGTGGTGCATCTAGAATCGTGAGCGAAGCCAAGGTTAAGGGGCGCCTAAGACGCAGACCTCAAGACCTTGTAGTTTCACAATTTATACCATCACAAAATAACGTTTCATAGATATGTACTGGAGGTAATTTATACATAATTATATGCTCTATGATTTGTGATTTACAGGCTTTGCCGAGTAAAAGGTACGCCTACATTAAAAGAAACGGGATCGCAATATGAGACTAAGTATATTTTCTACAAATTTTCTACATATAAGGAATATTGGTAGTCCAAATCACATAACATCTATATCCATATAATGTATTTTAGTACAACATTACAACCCCGCTAAGTGTAATGAGGCACTTTACCTTTGGATAAGGTCTTGTGATAAGGTATTATCGAGCTGAATGTATCAATGAATACCAAGAAATTTTTGTATTCAATTTTATTATGCATAAACATTCCGTATCAGATAATGCCTTAGCAGTCAGTGTAAACATCATCATCATGATCACCCCATTGCCGGCTCACTACAGAGCATGGGTCTCCTCTCCATAAGAGCAGGGTTTGGCCATTGTCCACCACTCTGCGGATTGACAGACTTCAGACGCCTTTGAGAACATTATGGAGAACTCTCAGGCATGTAGGTTTCCTCACGATGTTTTCCTTCACGGTTGAAGCAAAATATGATATTTTAATTGCCTAAAAACGGATATAACTACGAAAAGTTAGAGGTGCGTGCCCGGGATCAAACCCCCGGACCTCTGATTAGGAGGCCGACGTCCTAAGTCCTAGCCACTAGGTTATCAAAGCTTCAAATGTCGTGTAACGAAATAAAAAAAAGGAATAATATTGTAACACACAAAATATTTATAAATACGGACAACGCATACTACCAAAAAGGAAAACAGTAGGCATAAAGGCGGCTCTATTGCTGTAAGACATCTTAAAGGCAACCTTAGTTGAGAAGACCAACATCTACAGGGCGAAAAAGTCCAATTACAACAAAATAAATCAAATCAAATCATTTATTTGCTTAGATTGAGTCGGCACATTGGTGTACCATTAAATTTGAGATGTCGGGTAGGCATGCAAAAATAATATTTTAATAATTTATGTTTATGGCAAATCAATAAAAAAGATTTTCTTCGCAGATGAGTTTTAAGTTCATTTTACGTCATAAACTTCCGTAACGTAACACCTGCTTTTATCCAACGTTACGTGTTTGAGGGTTATTCAATACGAGAATTACGTATTATGCAATTTTACATTCCCTTTTAATAATATAGAAATAATAAATACTTCTATAGAGTCATTCATGTGAAATACTCGAGCTTGAAGCGCACGTGTGGCGACTATGGGGTGAGATGAAAGGAACAATGGATTTACTTCAAGACCGGTTCAAGGCTGAACTCTGCGGTCCTCTCCTCTGTGCTCTGTTTTATTCATATTTTAATGATTTAAAAATAATAACAAGACTTCTATTGCTTAAGAAATCAATTTTATTAATAATAGACTAGCGTATGATCGCAATCACACCTCGCTTTATTATACCGAATCTGATGAGTGATTTATCGTTCCGGCACGATGTCGCGTAGAAACAAATAAGGAGCGTGGGTTTACCATCCTCCTAACAGGCTAGCCCGCTACCATCCCAGACAGCATCATCAGGTGAGATAGCCGTCAAGGGCTAACTTGTAGTGAATAAAAAAAAATCTCTGTTAAATTACGTATTCCTGTTAGGAATATGGAAGCAGAAATTACATTCATGATCTTTGCGGCGCTTATTAGAAACTAGGAAGCGATGAGCTTCGTATGTGTGTATTGGATATTGCTCGAACGTAATGGAAGTCGACCTATAGACCTAGGTCTAGGACCTAGGTACATACTGACTTTACCAGTTTTCGGGTATCAAAACACTCATTCATTCATAATTTATGATCAACCTATTGCCGACTCACTACAGAGCACGGGTCTCCTCTCAATATGAGAAGGGTTTGGCCATAGTCCACCACGCTGGCCATATGCGGATTGGCAGACTTCACACGCCTTTGAGAACATTAAGGAGAACTCTCAGGCATGCAGGTTTATCAAAACACTGTTAAGTCTGAAGTAAATCTACCGGACAGTGAAGCATAGATAATATGATCTTGACTACAAAAATCCTTAGCCAGCGAATTTCATGATAGCACACCGTATTAACACCCAATTGCATAAATTATTCACTGATGTAAATACTATTAATATAGCTCGAACATAATGGAAGTCGACCTATAGACCTGCGTACGAGATAGGTCTCTTGGAAGCATTATGTATGGATTTTGATACTCCAAGGTCTCTTGTCCATTGCATATCTAGTAGGGCTAGGCGAGGGTTAAACGCACGTGTGCCGAATGTAGGGTGATATGAAAGGAACAATGCTTTTACTTGAAGACCGGTTTAACTCAGAACTTTTTTTTTTCGGACTGTCTATTAGCTGTACTAACCCTATTGGTTGCCACAGCGTAACCGGGCTGTTTGGCGAGCTTCGGAAAGAAGCTCTGCAAACTCAGAACGTGGTGTTCTGTCTATATAGTAGCATGATATAAGATAGATGAGTTCTGCGTTGTGGCATTGACCTTTTTTGGAAATCTAAGCAAAAATGACCATGCTGTGTGAACCGATGGATGTCACTAGCGGATATAGGTTTATTTTAAGGTCTCTTTCAGCGTCACTCTGGGATAACTTCTGTACACCATACACCAAGTGGGGCTAGGCTTCTGGCTTTTAACCCGGCCCCCAGGCGGCCGGCAGGAATGCACCGTGGGGGTTTAGTCGGTAGGCTTCTGGCTTTTAGCATAAGTGTGGAGTATGTAGTGTGAGATGGAAAGTACAATGGCTGCAACGCTGGTTCAACTCTTTTTTTTTAAGTTTCTCTTAACTTGTAGTAAATAAAAAAAAAAGTTTAACAAATTAGACTTTTTATAATACCAATAAGCCATGTTAATGAAAAGTTAAAACGATTAAAATATGCATAGGTACTAAAAATTATCATTTTGAAATATCACTTTGTAAATTTAATACAGAATCATAGTGAGGCTGACATGGCATTACATTTATACAAATGATAGCTTGCTTAACTTTAGTCTAAAGTCAGCCTTATTGCTAGAAACAAAGTGTTTTATAACAACACTTTACTTGAAATTGAATAACAAAAATTTGTGTACAGCAACAACCAAATTTTACAATGTTCACTCGCTGAAGCATTTGAAATAGCTTAAATCATATTTTACATCTGTGTAATTCCGATGGTTCAAGCAAATAAACTTATTAAGATTTAACTGAAATATGATGTACAACTTACAAGGGCCAATACAAGATACCTACGTACTCGTACATACTGACGATACCAGTTTTCGGGTACCGAAACACTGTTAAGTCTGAATAAAATCTACCGGACAGTGAAGCATAGATAATATGATCTAGACTATAAAAATCCCTAGACCGCGAATTCCATGATAGCACTAAACCGTTTTAAGACCCAATTGCATAAATTATTCACTGATGTGAAATACTAACGTCTGTACTAATAAACGTTGTACAGCGCGTTAATAGCTATACAACGATTTCTCTCTTTCTGACATCTGCGATTTGTCAATCGAAAGAAGAAGACAAAGTACATATATATATATATATATATATATATATATATATATATATATATATATATATATCTATACAACCGCTAGACAGGGTATATTAGGAAGAGGTTAAATATTAAGATAGGTATTACATTAGTCACGAATATTCTGACAAGTTTCACATAGTAAGTATAATAATCTGTGATTTGTTGGAGTGGATATTACTTAGAAAGCGTTAGTAGTGTCACGACATTCTTGCACAGAGACTCAAGCGTCCATTAAATGCTTCGAGTATCTTTTATTTATTTATTTATTTATTTGGGCTTACAACAAAGCCACAGTATAATATATAGCAATCAAACTTACACCTAATATTAGTTACCGTGGCGTCAACCACGTAAACCACTGATACATTTTAAGTGGACCGATTACAAAATCCTAATTAACTTTACAAAAAAAAAACCTAGTTTACTTTCCTAAAAAAAACCTAATTTACTTTACTAAAAAAAACCGCAAAGATGAAAATCTTGTGTGTGATTACCTTTAATAATTATTTTTATTTTCGAACAATTTCAATCGTAAACTTAAAATTTACCATAAATGCCACGTACCTGTACAATTTTCTACGTAAATATTTTGTGCCTTTGCCTTCTTTTCATATCGTAAAAACTTGCATGTGGACCCTACACTAGGCGATGAGCTGTATCGTAGGGTCCTAGTAAATAGTGGGACCTAGATTTTGGTGATGACAGCAAACAATCCGACATCCGTGGTACAGCGCGTGCGCTTTCATAGAATACAGTTGGAGGTCTTGGTAACCGTCTGAGACTTGTCAAGACTTGTCAAGTCTGGTCTGGTGGTGGTGGCTAGTTACCACCCTATCGATAAAGACGATGTCGCGTAGACACCAATTAGGAGTATGGGCTTTTCACATCCCTAACAGGTTAGCCCGCTACCATCTTAGACTGCATCATTACATAGACCAAGTGAGATTGCCGTCAAGGGCTAACATGTAGTGGATAAAAATAACCCCAATTTAACAATAAATTCAAATAATCTTTATTCAAATAGTCCTTTAAAAGGCACTTTTGACGCGTCAATAATTTACATAGTATTAATTTGATGGTGCTAACTACATTCGTAAACTTACAACTAAAGCTATGAGGATTATCCACTAACTATAGCCATTAATATTTAAAATACAAAACACCATTATATTAAAGGACGTAAAGAAGAAATAAAGAAAAAAGAAGAAATAATAATTGGCATTCCGCTTACACGTGTTCTTAATGAAATGTATATGTAAGTCATATCAACTTTGAGCTTAATACTGCTTTCCAATTGCGACGTTGAATCATACAAACATTCCGATTAGATCAAATCAACGAGATCATATCGGACGAAAACGAGAAACCAGTGAATAGGCCCATAGAGAAACTACTAGCGCAACGTGTGACCCAATTTCATTTCGACTTGCCCCACCAGGTGATAGGTGCATTTTATTCGGAGGGGACTCGTACACGTGTATCAAACACCAGCCAAAATACATCCCGGCAACATTCAAGATTCACCTCAAACAGGAATTTATGTGGAAAAACAACTCTAACCCGTTGGAACAAGGTTGAGTGTCAATAAAAAGCGGGAAAAGGAAATGTTTGCTAAGGAATTGCGTCTCAACTCGTTCTGATCCCGCGATATTATTATAAGGCCTTTGTCTGAAGTCCGCACATCTGTGTGACCTCTTGAATAGCCATTGAGTTATTGAAAATATTTGGAGCGTAACCCTTGAACGTTGTTTAGTCGGAAAAGAGGTAGGACCGCTTTAAGAAGCTGCTCAGGCATTGGTTATTAGGTTTATATATAACTATTATAAGTTACCCTCAAGGCTTATTCAAGTAAATAGACTTAACACATTTGGTTCGAAAGACCTTACCCTAATGCTTTCGTATTTTAAATCAGGGTTATTTACGTTTGCCTGGGTCTACACAAGGTTTACCCCGGGCGTCCAGTAAAACCAGCGACAGAGACAAGGCCTTGGTGGTTTTTTTGACGGAGGTAGCCATAAAGCTTTACAAAAATAAAAAACGAAAAAAAAATGGGTATCTACTTATGTTTGAATAATATCGTTATAGAAAGAGGTTGTACAACTTGCCTTTTTATCTAGAAGTCCCATCCGCTGTTTATTTATTATCTATTAATATTGCAAGCAAACAGCGGTGATAAAAAGGTGGCTAAGATGCCGGCGTCAGTAGGGGAGAGGGGGGGGGGGACCCCGATACGCATTAACAGTTTTGGAGTTATTAGGAAATCTAAGCGCTGTCGCATTATGGCCCGGCTCGAGTCTGGTCTACCATCCTAGACAGCCATCATCACTTACCACCAGGTAAGATAGCCGTCAAGGGCTAACTTGGTAAGTTATAATTTATTAGTTGTTAATACAAAGTTATAACAATATTCACCCGCCCATTATAAGGTTTAATTTATATACATCTAATTTTTTCATGATCATGATCAACCGTTTCTAGACTCACTACAGAGCACGTCTCCTCTCAATATGGGAAGGGTTTAGCCATAGTCCACCACGCTGGTCATGTGCCGATTGGCAGGCAGACTTCACACGACTTTAAGGGCATTATGGAGAATTCTCAGGCATGCAGGTTTCCTCACGGTATTTTCCTTCACCTGACTTAGGAGAGTGACGTCCTAACCACTAGGCTATCTCAGCAATTTTTTTAATGTTCTTCAACTTATAAATGTTTCACACAGCAAAAAAATGCATTAAAACGCCAAGATACATGAAGAGGTATCGTATCGAATTAATTAACCGCTGAATACATTTTGTTAAACGACGTGCAGTAGTATTCACTATAAAAACCAGTCAGTGAATTTTTACATGAAGCCCTCATTTCCTCCGACGCCGAACGGATGCGCTGTGGAATACAAAAACCGTTTATTATGTTAGTACATACATAGTCGTGTTACTGTAGTGTGACTTCGTTAGCACATAATGACTGGCGGTTGAACGATCCTGGTGTTTTGATGATGAGCCAATGTCTGGCCATATTGTTGTTGGGTTTGTCCATTGTTTCTGTGATAGTCACACTTATCCTGATCAATTACACGGCTTTGACTTATACGGTCTGATTGCTGGGGACTTGGAATATCAATAACAGAGAGTCCAGTCTCAGTTCCTCCGGGATGTCATGATATGTATTTTATTTTATTTGTGTAACGTTGCCAATTCTGATGTAGCTATACAAATGTATATAAATAACGCCATCTTTTTCAAAAAGAAAAAGAAAAAGAAAAAAAATATTATTAATAATAAAAACAACAATAATCTTCATTTTAAATATATCTTATCTTTTTATTATTAATCTTCATTTTAATTTGGGATGGTAAATCCCATATTTTTATTAGCACAAAACAAAAAATCATAATCACAAAATTTTTTAAATAACGCCATCTATTTCGCTACCATCTTCGTGGTAAAAGCTACCACATATTTCACTTATTACAATGGAAAAGAAAAAAATATATTATTAATAACAAAAACAATAATAATCATTATTTTAAGCAAATCCCACATTTTTATTAATACAAAAAAAAAACACAATAATTAACAATTTAATCGATTATTAGTAACTGATAATTAAAACAACCAAAGAAACATTAAAAATGGTAAGTTAAAGTAACTTTATCACTGATTTTACCACTTAATATAGTAGTAAGCAAGTTATAATTTGTGTCAACCTAATGAATGCCATGTCACCGTGTTACTTTATTAAATTTACAAAGTGAAATTCCAAAATAAACATATTTACTTAGCATATTTCATTCATTTTGACTTTATCGCTAGTAACATGTATAGTTTCCTATTATAATAAATTTTCTTATTGGAATCAAAATATTGAAACGAGTAAAATTCTTACTTATTAGAATATGTTTATTTGAGCACCAATAGAGATTTAAAGGTGTCAGAATGAGCACCAATTCTGTTTTTATATGAAACAATTATTAAACTTTAATTATTATAAATATATGTATTCGTAATATATTATCGTCATCACATACGAACATCCACTAATGAGTTATGCTCAAGCGCCACCTTCTTTAGTTATAACATATAATAGTATATAATATATCGATCTTTTATTATATATTCTTCATTTAATCAAAGAAGAAACACAATTTAATTTCAAGAATACCTATATAACTTAAAATAAACCTGAAACTATAAACCTTAATAAAATATAATATCATAATATCGATTATTTATTAATAGTCAATAAACTAGTAAAATAGTTTTTTTTAACCTGCTATTGAGTTTTAACTAAATTCGTACCGATGTATAACATCCACTCATAAAAATTATTCTAATAAAAAATTATTCTTACACCTTATGTCTACTTCAAACTCACTACATCTTTCAGCTGCTGCCAAAAGCTGATGACTTGCTTTAGCATGCCCTGCAGGCCAAACGCCGTTTGCAGCTGCTCTTACAATCATCATTCATCATCTTTGCAACCGAGCTCCTGACGGGAGTCAAAATCAAAAATATCTTCATCCGAAATGACCTATAGGAGTACAAATAAGATTAACATTTTTGTGATATGTTGCTGTACTTATTTTTTTTAATAATTGTTTTTTTTCATTCGTAAACATACACACATATAGTCAGGCCAGGAGGTCTTGATGACCTTCGTGGCGCAGCACGTGCGCTGTCGCATTATAAAGTTGGAAGTCCTGGGTTCGATTCCCGGCTCGAGTCTGGTCTGGTGCATCGGCTGTGGCGTGTTACCTCACGACAGAGCACGGATCTCCTCTCATTTTGAGAAGGGTTTGGCCATAGTCCACCACGCTGGCCATGTGCGGATTGGCAGACTTCACACGCCTTTGAGAAGATTATAGAAACTCTCAGGCATGCAGGTTTTCTCACAATGTATTCCTTCACCGTTCAAGCAAGTGATATTTTTGTTGCTTCAAAACGCACATAGTTAAGTTAGAGGTGCGTGCCCAGGATCGAATCCCCGACCTCTGATTTTGGGGCGGACGTCCTAACCACTAGGCTATCACAGCTTCTACTAACAAACAGGCATGATATAATGGAATACCCACTTATATCTACTTGTTCATGAACGATATAGCCCCTACTGATCGATATATATTA
Organism: Lasiommata megera; assembly: GCA_928268935.1. Lineage (NCBI taxonomy): Eukaryota > Metazoa > Arthropoda > Insecta > Lepidoptera > Nymphalidae > Lasiommata > Lasiommata megera. Next base: position 12,186,961 of record OV743315.1, on the reverse strand, counting down.
CTCGTTAACTCCGACACAAACATAGGGAATTCCGCGTTTAAAATGCGCACTTTAATATACACCCAGTGGGGGAAGGTGAATTAATTAGCAGTTAAAATGTAGCCGTTTTTATTTGACCCACATCTAAGGGATAATTGTGAGGGAATAAATTGTTTAATTATTACTTTTATAGGTCACTGCATAATACTGGCAGGTGCATCGGAGCGAGCACCTGCTACAAGGGTTGTTCAAGGTCTGCGATGCGCGTTTTTTTTTTGTTTGTGTTTGGCGATGCGCGCGCGCGGGAATTTTTATAGGTGAACTTGTTTTTTGCGAACTCCTTTGTGTATTTTTAATTCTCTAGGAAATAATTTAGTCATTCAAACGAGCGACTTAAATATTATATCAACTGAGTTAGCGAGGGACGTATAAACTGCGTCTTACTTTTTTGCTTTGCATATTTTGTGAGGACGTTTATATTGGACACATATGTTTAAACGTGACCGCGTAGTTTTATTATTTCTTATGTTTTCGTTGCAACTTTATTTCATATCTACATATTAATATGCGTAGGTTTTTATATTGCAAATTGGAGTGAATGTGTGCTTGTTACCTATGTGCAGCTCAACCATTGCACCGATCTTGACGAACTTTTTAAAGGAGTTAACCCCCTACAGCGCTAAGATAGTAACGTCTATATTTTAACGAACTCACTGGTGCAGTGTTGAGCGCTGAAGTCTCACAAGCGGAATATCCCGGGTTTGATCCGCGACAGGGAAAATTTAGTAATTTATCATTTTTGAATTTTCATTGGTCTGGTCTGGTGATAGACGTGACGTGCCAAGCGTTTCAGCGTTCCAGCACGATGTCGCGTAAAAACCAATTGGGAGTATGTATGGGTTAGGGCATACTAGGTTTACTCTAACAGGTTAGTCCGCTACCATTTTAGATGACATCATCACTTACAACCAAGGGCTTAAAGAACATCACAATATATTGTGAAACAAATATATTAAAAACGACATTAACTCCCATAGTCACTTAGGCAATGTAGTTTTATGGATTGTTGTAAGCGAAGCTGTTTTTTGCAAACTTCATTGTACTATTTTTATATCTGCAGGAAATAATTTAGTCTGTCAAACTAGCGTTATAAATCGTAACGTCCAACTCATTTAAAATGTGACGTATTTGCACACAATACAACGTGGAAAAAACACTTCTATTCGTAAAAAATGCGAAAACATGTGTTACGTTTATAAAAATAACTCAAACTTTAGAACTTGCTGAATAGATAAAATATGATAAGACTTAAAAAAACACTTCCTTATAATGAATCATACAACAATTAATATCTTAAATGTTAAACAATTTACCAGCAACTGTTGGTAGGTACTGGTGGTGAATACAGTTTTTTTTTTAATTTACATCGCGGCCAAACGTGCAGATGGATCGCCCATGGTCACCTGCAGAACCACAAGAGCCACTGATGCGTTGCCAGCTGTAACCATCCTAATAAGCAGTTTCTACTCACCTGTCTGCTAAATCGCTTGGCAGTATGACTTTGGCAGTAGGTAACTAGCCGCGCCTCAGGCCAGACCAGATCGGACAAGAAACGAGCCAAGAAGCGATCCCAGGACATCCCATTTTATAATACGACAGCGTCACACGGGTCATAAGAACGTTGTCAAGTGGCGATCATCTTCTCTCAAATTACCATCATATTTAAAGACGGTTGATAATCTGGCGAAAAAGATACAAAACACAAAAGGTAGCTAAAGAATTAATGTTGGTACGAAGAATAATATTATATATATTAGGAACCTAACTATGTGTCTATAATCATAGAAAATAATATATTGTTTTATCAGTTTACTGATTCTGAAAAATTTGCAACTTATTTCATTTATATTATACACGATAATATTGCCAATGTGCGAGACAGTTAAATCATCTGGTTTATTTGAAATGCTATTGGGTACGTTATTTCTCTTGTAAATCAATCAATCAATCAATCAATCTATAACTTTATACAAAGAATCCTTTAAAAGGCAAGATTTTACATAAGTAAAAATAAAACTAAACCTACGAGGGTTCAAATGCGCACTGGTCTAAGAAGAAGCATACAACAAACTTAAAGCCTGTGAAAGCTGTAAGTAGGTATTACACTTAAAGTTATTGTCTTGTTGTACGAGTATCTTTATGTTATAAGGTCTATACACGAAATACCCCTAAACAATGAGAGTTTTATCCATGGGTCAATATAATAAATAACAAAATATTTTATATTTTCCTATCGTTTACATCTAAGTTTTTACAATAAATTTTAATAATTTTTACTTTCTAATAATACCTAATATTTGGCAGATATCAAACCCTTATGCTTTTAAGGTTAACCTCACAGATCAGACAATGTATTCGTACATTTTATGTACGTGATATTGCATGATATACTTGTGTCTCAAGAACTTAAAATAATCAATAATTTCTTACGGCAACCACGTTATCCTTTAAGAAATAAGTTATTCAAACGTGTATATGTTTTAGTGTAGGTAAGTTCTAATTTTGTTTTGCTATGAAAGACACCAATGGCAAACACATGAATATAGGTTTTGTGTTTGTTGTTTTGACTTACAAATAAACCTGCGTACCTATGCTTTTGTTTACAAAAGGATATTTCATCGCCATTTCCCATCCCATTTCTGAGCTTCGGTCGGACCACCTTTGCTACATACAACTCTTTTATCCTGTAAGGAAGAAAACTCGAAACTTCATGTGTCCGACGAACTAGTCTTATCTGTGGATCATTGATGTCTCACTACGACCCACAGTCAAATTTGTCACAATCGTAGGATGCAGTTGACACATTCAATCACTAAATACTTCGTAATCCATTTAACATGTAAGAAAAATATCAAACTGTTTTGAAAACAACAAAACACAATAATATTATGATTCTGAATCATGTCTAGACAACGATAGATAAAAATCAAGGTGTTGATAATACCAACTATGTTCATTGAAGAATGATTTTAACTGTAGACCATTTGCGTTAAGATTGGTAAGATTTAGGCTTATCTAGCTGTGGCTATAAATACCTGTGTTTGCAAAAATTTAAAATCCAATTAAAAGCTAAGCAAACAGCTAAATTTCCGTAAACATATTTACGTGACTTTGAGCTGACCGTTTAAACAACACCATCGACTTATTAATAATGAGCAAATGATGAATGTCTGTTAGTTTTTAGTTTAGAATTATTTTTGAGAACGTGGCTTGGTCATAGAACAGGACCATAGTATTAAGTTAGACATCTGTTGAGATTATTCTTATACAAGTCTAAAGTTAACCAAAAAAAATTATAACTAGAAAATATATAAATTTGAATATGAGATGAATTCTCTAGTATTTTATCCAGTTATGTGTTCAAAACATGTTTGAAGTTCGAGCATTAACGAATCCTAACTTGAAGGGAGATAAATTAAAATTTCGATAGTAATTGCTATGGAAGTTTTAATATATTTTTATCATATTAAAGAACAGTACAGTTAAATACAGTTTAAAATACAGTTGCAGTCTACCGAAAGTCGCATAGTTATTAGGTATGGCTGAAATAAATACAAACCTTAACTTATAACAGTGTATTGAAACAAATTCAATAGGTACCTACATATAGGTGTGTACGAAACCTCTTTTCATACAAGCACAACATCAACCCGTTTTCGAACAAAACATGGCTATAGTCGAAGGCATCCCGCAAAACTGGTAGACCTTGATCTCGAAGGGACCCTCGACGTTCTGCCGCCGGGTAACCTTGAGTTATTTTTAAAACACGCCTGCCCACGAATCCCGTCGGACGACTCCTTACGTTCTGTTACATAATGCGATTTTTTTTTCTTCCCCATAATCTCTCTCTCTCTGAAAAGCGTGTGGCCCTGTCATTTCGACTTTATAGCTTTTGTTTTGGCTCGCACATATTTTATTTCTTTTCGCGGAACCGTAAAAGGAAGAGGCAATGAAGGGTTAGTCGTTCTTTTATGGAGTTATTTATGGTTTCGAATAATGGCCGCTCTTCGCCGCGAAATTTAGAGACAGCTGCGTGCCCTTCGGAATATTTTGATTCCGCGCATTTTTCTGCTTGACCTCGGCATTTGCGATGTTATGGTCAATTTGTTATTCACTGTCAGAACAATTTTTGCCTTTGATAAAAAATCTTTAAGATTCGTTTTTTTAGGTTTTGCCTCAAGTAAATAGGCTGATTGATAATATTTCTTTTTTTCTAGATCTCTAGTTAGGTCAGATCTGGAGGAGGTTTTATACCTCGAAGGATTGATTGGATAAAGGTTTCAAACTGTTCATCTGAAGAAAATGGATCTAACTTGCCTCGTTATAATTGTATTGGTAAGCATTCTGGATTTAGCGGATTATTTAGTTTGTATTTAGCGTTCCGCTTAGAAAAATATTGGGTGTATGGTTAGCTGATTACCTGCCATATCTCTTACAGTTTAGTCCCCTACCGTCTCATACTACGGCGTTACGTACCAAATTGTGATCTTACAGTTAAAGGATTACATGTAGTGGAACAAAAAAATATCCAAGTGGTAAACGTTACGACAGTAAAAATAAATACTTACTGGGTGTCCAAAGTGATACTATTTTAAGCACACAAAAAGACTCTTTATTATATTACTATAATTAAGTACGTATAGATTTGATAAGGAATATCGTCATAGTACTTGTATATTCTGTTTACTTATAGTGAAAAAACCAAACCATATTATTCATATGAACATAAACTTTCCATCCAGTTGAGTTGCATTATTCCTTTGTGTTATTTGCACGCTATTATCACGGTCGCAAACATCCCCTCACATTGTGTTGTTTGTGCGAGAAAGAAATTGGAAACCGTATAAAAAGATACTTTAAATAGTAAAAAGATACCTCAGACCTGTTTGACTCGTTTGGTCTGTCGGATGTCTCCTTTGCCATTTAGTGAGACCCTGAGACTTAACGAAGATAGGGTTGCCGTACCTCCCCGTAGTTTACCTACTATAAAATAAAGTCACATTTCAGAACAAGTAGGTAAGAGGGTGGCTATAATAATTACGACCGGTTGTCTACGAAAATCTCGCAAAAAAAGAAACATACGGCAGAAAGTGAAGTCGTCTTCCTAAAATTCCTGATATCCTGGTAATCACTGCTCGACATAGGTATTTTGTAAGGATGCCCACACTTCGCGGTCTGTCCCGGATATGACCAGTGAATATCTGCGTTGCAAATGATGTCGTCTGTCTAATTTGTATATTCTATCTTTGTTTAGTCTGGTAAGTTCCCAGGTCTTGATTTCTATAAATGATAACCTGCTTAAGAAAAATATACCACTTTAAAACGAAAAATATTAAGCTAGGCATTTGTTTGACCAATAAAGCAGTCCTCATAAATATGCATCCAAAATAATCTAAAGAAAACGGAAATAAAATCATCCTTCAATAATCTGATCAATGATATTATTGTTTACATAATTTTATGGCATATCAAATAATCTTGAGTCACCAACGATTTTATCTCGAGCTTCGTTTTTTTATAAATCAGAGCTACCAACACAAATTACAAATAGAAAAGTAAGTAATATGATATCTTGCCAATTTCATCAATGTATTAATTACTGCTGCCACCACTGGAGAGCTCAGAAGAACTTAAGTCATAAAAATTAAGTGGGCGATTAAAAATATTTGATACTGAAATATTTTGAGGTTAATTAGAATTGGCCAAGCAACACAAACTTTGCTTTGAATCTCGGCTACGCTAGCTATGTTCCCATATCGGATACGAATCGATAAACCCTTGTTTCTCTTAAAAGCACGTTTCTGAGAAACCACGGTTGGTTTCTCGAGTTACAACGTCCTCTTGCGTAACTGTGGTCAAAAAACAATATACAGTTTATAACCGAGTGTTGACATGACCTTATTTTGTTGCTCGAAAATATTTCAGAAATAACACTGTCGTTATTGGGCTTATAATAAGTAAACCAAACCTTTATTTTTTTATAATCAATCATAGATACGTGTTCGTATCACAAATCACGAGGCCCTAGTTTTGTTGACAATAATTCTCAGCTGAAACTAGAAAATTCGCGTATTACTACACCCTCGTTCCTCGAAGAAATGACCCTTTTAAACTTCCATTGGTATAGAATAAGATCTGCAGACCAATCCAAAACCTATCCGGAGAAGTGTCCGGATAGTGTTTCTTCGTAATGGTAAACAGTTGAATGTTTAAAAAAATTAAAAATATATATTTATCGACTTACCTAAAATAAGATATTTCGTTAGTTGTACCTAATGCTTTTGCAAGCACATTGGCTTTTAGCTTGCAATATACATACTATATATACCAAAATAGTGAATGAATTCGCAGACATACGCATTATATATTGTTGATCGAAGAATTTAACTCCATGTTAACCGACATTCAAAAAGTACTGTTTGTTTACGTATTTACCCGGTATTCCGTAGAGAAAGAGACTGGATTATACGACAAGAAATAGTTAGTGAGAATTTAAGTAATCAGTTGATATAAAATATCATATTTCCCAGTGGACGGACTCAATCCGTTCCGCTACAGACTTAGTGCTCCCGTGATGCTACCAACAGCAATCGCCGGAAGGAGATCGTAAGAGCTGCTGTGAAGGCCAAATCATAACCACGACAACTCTGCCAAGAGTGAACGAATAACAAGAATTTTACAATACAATAACACCTATGTAAAATAGATTACGATAGACCAGATAGGTCAATCAGTTGAACGACGAAGTGTAAATTGCACGGCCTTAGTTCCCAGAGTATTTTCGCATGTACCATGCCACCATTGAATTAAAACCTACAATTATCTGCAGTTTCTGAACTTCCTGATTACTTGCTTCCGTCCGGCCAAAATCGCAATAATTCGCAGTGAACTGTACTTATACAAACATGAGACACTAAAATCTTACTGAAAATGTAAAAGCTTCAAGTATGTTCCTTATTTACCCAACAATAACTGAATCAATTTGGCTAAAATGTATTAATAAGCAAATATTGTTTCAGGGTATTAACCCTAAAATACATTACATTTAACAACACATTTTATCCTAGATAATTCTTAAGCAAATTATATATTACTTATGTAGTTTTGACGACCTCCGTGGCGCATTGCGTGCGCATTATAAAGATGGAGGTCCTGGGTTCGATTACCGGCTCGAGTCTGGTCTGGTGGGAGGCTTCGGCCGTGGCTAGTTTACCGCCCTAACGATAAAGACGTCGCCAAGCGATTTAGCGTTCCGGCACGATGTCGCGTAGAAATCAATTAGGAGTATGGGTTTACCATACCCCTAACAGGTTAGCCCGCTACCATCTTAGACCACATCATCACTTACCATCAGGTGAGATGCAGTCAAGGGCTAACTTGTAGTAAATTTAAAAAAAGGCAGGCGAAAGCTCGTTTACGCTTATAAAGTAGTCAAATGATTATAAGTTGTGAATAAAGCTTGTTTGTCTTTTCGGATCGGTTTTTATGTTCTCACGCTGGCGGGCCACATGTTTTTCACTGCGCGTCTTTTATTCTTATTGAGTTCCACTTTATATGACATCATACAATCATAAATTAGAACACTTTTTGATACTACACACTCGTGTTGGCAGTAAAAAACTGGATTTGTTTATTTTATTTTATAGCACCATTATTAGTAATGGGCATTTTTGTATCAACATAGGACTCCGTAGGTACCTAGTACACCTTTTTTTGTGTTCTATGACAATTTAGGTATAAAATATGTTATATTTAAATACTAGCTTTTACCCGCGGCTTCGCTCGCATTAAAGCCTATCAAAGATCATTGCAATAGAAATTAATCAATATGATAACTGTATTTCAAAAAACAATTGTTAATCTTTCGTAAAAAATAATTTAAACAAAAAGTATGAAATCCAAACGAAATCAAATTTAGCTTTTTTCCTATAAACCTATTACAGGCATCTATGCATAGTTCATATATATCACATTTTCATTATCTACACATCACATTTCTATTCCTGAAGTGATGGTAATAACTACATTCGCTAACCCAAAACTAAAAATAAGTGGGTTAAAAACCCACAACAAACTTATCCGGGTTTTTTTTTTTATCCTAAGTTAGTTCTAACCGTATACACAGGTTTAATAATGATCGGTTAAGTAGTTTTCGTGTGTAAGCGTAACACACAAACTTACATTCACATTTATAATATTAAGCAAGTATAATAAATACACAACGTCAATATCTATGTAATAATTATTAAGGATTAAGTAGATATACTTATTACTTAATTATTGAGATATAAGTTGTTGATAATTATATAATATTCCACCTATAATAAGAGCACCTTACCGGCTAAAATTCATAATAATTACTTTATACAATTACATATATTACTTTATACAATCGCCTTCCATATTAATATGCTGCATCTTAATTTACCATCAGATGTGACCGCAAAATACGCAACCGTCAACATAAAATCCGACCTGTTTATCTAGTTTGAAAAATACAATTTCAGCGAGATAATAGCCAATACCGAAATGCCAATAATAAAACCGTAATAAACAGGTTCGAATACCGTGCGTAATTGAAGAGAAGTCACCAGGGCCGCAGCAAAAGGAAGGTGATTAAAAAGACATAACTTTTTTTTTATTAAAAAAAAAATCTTTTGAACCTTTCATAATCACGACGTGGAGTAAAATATGACGTCAGTAAAATTATAATGGGCCAGCTCGTAAACCGGCATTTGAATAGAAAAGTTACATATCAAAAATTTTCAGTGATCCGTGTTTTACGAGTGCCTCGTAACCGTGTACTTAAGTTGGAAAATAAAAGGACCCTCCAAGTTTCTGTTTAAAAATCTATATGGGCACGTGAGGGGAGATCAGTGCTCGATTTTATGGTGTACTACTTTTGTCTGGTGGGTACCTACTTTGACTTGCATTAGCTTTGCCTATAGTTAGAATATATACCAGTAGGTACAGCAAGCTATACCCGTTACGATGCAAAGTAAAAAAATAAATAAAATAAAAAGATTTTTGAGCCAGTTTTCTTTGCGGATATCCCTAGAAGATTCTTTCGAAAAGATTCATTACAATCCGATAAATGGTTTGGGAGTGCATAGAGGAGAAACATATTTATTTTTTAAATAGATTTACAATGCCATCGATTGCGTTTTCTAGCGATGGCAACTGAAGGTTGATGAGAACTGTCTAGTGAAGAGTTATCAGTTATCAAAGATAAAAATGGAGACCAGACTTGCATATATGCATATATGCAATATGCAATATTGCAGATTTTTTGACAAGTTTGTAGCCAGTTTATATGGGTTCTTAAATATCTGGAGTTCGTAACCATATCAAAGTTACTACTACCTTGAAAGATGAAACGAGAAAAAAAAACTGTATTTACAAAGCAGGACGATTAAAATTATCAAGCAGCGGAGTAGTCAATAATGAAAAGGACGGTTGCAAAATCTTCGATAGCTGGATATGACCTAACAAGGATATCTTTCCGCTAGTAAAAGTAGTAAAAAAGAAGTAAAAGTTTATGCGAAATTATATTAGCAGCTGCTACTGTGAGATGGAATACATAGAATCTAGCTTCTAAGTAGCAAATGAGACCTAGTTGCGTGAATAATAAATTCAATAAGTAGCTATTTACCAAACAACTGATCCTCGTGATCCTAAGTCCAATATGGCAATTTAAATTCATTTACTGAACCAACGAGGTTATTTTAATTTAATTATTAAAATCATATTCTTAATTGGTTTCTCATGGCGCGTATGTACTTACCAGTATGTAGGTAAGTGCTTAGTCAAACATCACAATGTCGTTTCAGAAATAACTCGCGGCAAGTTATAAATACGAAATGAGCTCCCTCAAGTAACTCGATTCCCATTGACGAATATAATAAGATTTACTTATGTTGAACTTGGCTGAAGAATGCAGGTGGAGTTACAATGAAGTCCCTCGGGTGTTCTCAGAGGACTATTTTAATAAGAAAAATGGGCTTTTTTTTCCACGTTGCCTTTCACCGAATTACTTTGAAATCATCGACATAAAAAAGGAAAGACATATAATTCGTTTACGACTAAGCCGTGATTGAGTTAAGACTGGCCTTGCTTGGAAAGAGATTACGATATCCGGAAAAGACCTATAACTTTTTTAAGTAATGTATATTTTGAATATAATTTAATATCTTAAATTAACGGTGTAGGAAATTATCTTGAGCAAAATAAAAAAAAATCTCCATAATGTTGTTAAGAGAGTGAGAAGTCTACAAATCCACCATAAATTTTCTCATGATGAGAAGAGATCTACGCCCTATAGTGGCCGGTAATGGGTTGATATTAATGATAATGATTCACTAACTAATAGACTATACCTATACTTTTTCTTATGTTAATAAATTCAGCTTCGTGCTGCTACATAGCACATGGCACTTAATGCAAATAACCTTCAAAAAATGCATATTTATATCAACACAATAGGGATATTTAATACTAGGTATCTATATATTGACATTTAGATAGTTATTTATAACAACTGAAACTTAAAATAAATCTTATATATAGGTTATAGGGATATTTAAAAGCCCATACAGATCACCAGCACATTAATGTTTTGGTTCTTAGATTGAACAAGAAAGTTAGCTGATATGATGATCAGGGTCCGGAGATGTTTATTGGAGACTCTATTATAACATTTTTACGTCTTTCTTTAGAAATGCCTATGTATATATCTTGAATAAATAGCCAATAACAAGCTGTGATAGCCTAGTGGTTAGGTTAGTTCTTAAAGACGTGTGAAGTCTGCCAATCCGCACATGGCCAGTGTGGTGGACTATGGCCAAACCCTTCTCATATTGAGAGGAGACCCGTGCTCTATAGTGAACCGAGAATTAGTTGATCATGAGTAGATTATGATGATAATGACAGATCACCAGTATATTAATGTTTGGATTCTTAGATTGAATATGAAGATAAGTTAGCTGATCATCATGATCAGACTCCAGAGATAATGCCAGACTTTTATTGGAGACTAGTATAAGATTTTCACGTTTTTTTATTGGACATGACTACGTATATCTTGAATTAGGTTTATCCATGTTGTAACATAAATAAATGAACAGGAGGATCAAGTTGAATTAGAAAAGTGTAATAAAGAAATCTGTCCATTGAAGAGTTATGAGGGTTGTTCACAATAAGGAAGTCGAATGTTCGCCTGGCGACAAAGACGGCAGGTATCAGGGCGGAAAAGGGATCACTTTTCCTTTTGATGTTGTCTCAATAAAATGTCCTTCCTTGTAGTAAGTACTTACACACACACACTTTGATTTGACTATTAATATCTACACAATTAGAGGATATCAAGTGGATTACGATGTTCGAAATTATGACCTTGGACCCAGAACATACTCAAAACTATAGAGTGGGGCCAGCCTTTCGTCTGGTGGGAGGCTTCAGCCTTGGCTAGTGACCACCCTACCGACAAAGACGTGACACCAAGAAATTTAGCGTTCCGGCACGATGTCGCGTAGAAACCAAATAGGAGCGTGGATTTATCATACTCCTAACATGATGCTGTCTTGGAGGGTAGCGGGGTAAATCACTTACCACCAGGTGAGATAGCCGTCAAGGGTTAACTGTAGGGTATAAAAAAAAGCCTAGAGAAATAAAGGCAGATAGATCTAACTAAAGATAATGTAAACAAAAGTGATAGCGCTTTTCAGTAATATCTCAACTACGTCGGCTGGAATATCGGTATTAATCGGTATCCGGCAAAGCATAACGTTTATTACTTACGTGACGATAATAACTAATTGCATACCATAATTTAACCCTATGCAAAAGCACTCAGCAGGAGTCATCCACTGCTACAACTATCGCTGTCAAATTCGGAAGATCAGGTAGAGACCTGTTAGAAAATCGAAGAAGTTATATATCATCATCATCATCATCATGATCAACCCATTACTGGCTCACTACAGAGCACAGGTCTCCTCTCAATATGAGGAGGGTTTTGGCAATAGTCCACCACGCTGGCCATGTGCGGATTGCCAGACTTCACACGCCTTTGAGTACATTATGGAGAACTCTCAGGCGTGCAGGTTTCCTCACGATGTTTTCCTTCACTGTTGAAGCAAGTGATATTTTTATTGTTTAAAAACGCACATAACTCCGAAAAGTTAGAGGTGCGTGCCCGGATTCGAACCGCCAACATCTGATTAAGAGGCTGACGCCCTAAGCGCTAGGCTATTACAGGTAAGTTAAATATATGGTATCTGAATCCGAAGCAAAGCGATCTTCTTTACTCATCTTGAACATTAGCGTTCCAATTAGCGTTCCGCGTTTCCCCGGCTAAGTTTGTTGTGGGCTTCTTCTTAGACCGGGGCGCGTTTGGAACCCTCATAGCTTTAGTTTTAAGTTTACGAATATAGTTATCACCATGAAATAACTACTATGTAAATTATTGACGCGTCGAAAGTGCCTTTTTAAGGACTATTTGAATAAAGATTATTTTGAATTTGAATTTGAATACAATTAAAGCCGCATCAATGCTACGAAGTGAAATTGAGGTCAAATGAAAATCTAACACCAACAAAAATAATAAATCCAATTAGTTATTAAGAACTCAAATCACGTAAAGACGATAAAGTCGATTATAATAGAAGGTTAAGATTCTAGGTCGTTGACCGAGCTATGGGTTAAACGCATGGTTAGCATATCGGGTATTAATTAGTTTAAGGAAAACTGACGTTCTATTGGCACGTCAGTTTTCCAGCGGTTGCAGAACGACGGTAAGCCGCTTGTAGATTGTATTCATCGCTCAAATAGGTAAGCAATAGTTTTGTTGTTTTTAATTGATTACAGGTATTGATGAAATTTTTTATTAGTTGTCCCAGTAAGTTATGCAAGGATATGCAAAAAAAATATTAAGATAGTTTTTTTGGCCCGGCGAAGTGGTTGTCCCCAGAACACCCTACCAAGGTTTCAACACACCTCATCAATTATTTCGGTACGCCTCGAGGACAAACATAACAACATTAATTTTAATTCAGAAACATAGATAAAGAGTTTTTTGAAAAGTTACGGGTGATATCAAAAATATTGTTTTTAACTTATATGTTTTTGGGATACTTGTTGTCTGAAACGGTATGCAAGCCCCATCATCTCTTTAGTAATACATTATTTGACTGAACTTAATAACTAAATAAAACTATAACTATTTGAGCGCGATATAGACAGTTATCTAATATCTATCTATCAACATTATTTGACTGCACTTATAACTATTTCGAACGCGATAGACACGACATATACAGAAATATGTCAACAACAGATCTGGTACCCTCCCCTTAGTTTCTTCGAGCCCTAGGGCTCAAAATTTCTTCTAGCAGAGCTTCTTTCCGAAGCTTGCCAAACAGCCCGGTTACGCTGTGGCAACCAATAGGGTAGGGTAGTACAGCTAATAGACAGTCCGAAAAAAAAAACGGTACTCCCCTTTCCATAGGCAAGGAGGACGAATACTGAACAAGCATATATTTGTAATTTAAACATATCATAATTATCAACTGGTGGGCAGTAAGGTTTAGGCTATAGTGTATCATGCTGGTAAAATTGCTTTAATTAAAAAAAACACAGCTTCTAGGAGCGTGTAAAGGGTCTCGAACTGGAGTCCCGCGCAATGGAGGTAGTCGTTTGTAATGATTAGACATAATGGCAAAATATAATATAAAGATACAAAATAATAGATTTGTTACGGGAACGTTCACGTTTCAACTTTAACGGACCTCCAAAGCCGTACTTTATTACAATTGATTTTCGTGTTACGTATGAATATTTCGTGCCAATTGTCAAAATAATTGAGGTAAGGACTTTTCGTCTTTCGTAGGGGTTAAACTAATCTAAGGGCTGAATCAGACATAAATGTTGACCTTTAATCTTGAGTTTCGTATTCAAGAAAGTTTCAGCTCTTTCGTGTTTCGTTAAACAAAAAAGTTTACAACAATTTTGTTTTGTAGCTGTGGTTTATTTTTGAATTACTTCTTTCGGGGAACCACGCCACAAAGATCATATTTTCTCCCCGGCTTCTTTGTTTTACGATTTTTTCATTGCACCCACTTTATGGTTGGGCGGTACTCCTCTTTTATAACTAACTAACAGTATTCTGAGAGTCGAAGATCGCGTGTTTGATACTAATTAAGAGTCTCCCGTACAATGCAACAATCAGGTATATTGATGAAACTTTTAAACAAAACTATCGCTCTTATCACCATAGAAATAAGGACTAAGATGTTACGTCTGTCGTCAGATATACTCCGTCTGTCTGGGTATGGAGAGTTATTCGTTTCTTACGGCGTTTTTATAGCTGTTTCGTAGCTCCTCTGCATTTACATGCGCTGATTGGAGCTAAATGGCTAAAACATTGGGTGTTTATGGTTACATAACTGTAAGAATGATGTTTTTATTTGAGTCGATTCGCTTTTTTGTTATAAGCGAAACAACAGTGTAATCTCATACTAACTTTACGAGCTTACACTCGATTTTTGGTCATCGCGTTAAAAAGCTAATTTTAATAGGTAGTAAGATATATTAAGTAACTTAAAACACCCAGCTTCGTCGGTACAGTGTTAGCATGTTTAACTAAGGATCTCGAGGACCTGGATATTATAAATGAAATGAAATGAAAATACATTTTATTATACACCACACAAACAGAGAAACATAGAAGCGGTGATAGCCTTGTGGTTAGGGCGTCAGCCTCCCAATAGGTGTTCGGCGGTTTGAATCCGGGCACGCATCTCTAACTTTTCGTAGTTATGTGCGTTTTGAAAAAATTAAAATATCTCTAGCTTCAACGGTGAAGGAAAACATCTTGAGGAAACCTGCACGCCTGAGAGTTCTCCATAATGTTCTCAAAGGCGTGTGAAGTCTGCTAATCCGGACTGGACTATGGCCAAACCCTTCTCATATTGAGAGGAGACCCGTGCACTGTAGTGAGCTAGTAATGGGTTGATCATGATGACACAAACAGAAGAATACAAGACAGTAAAGAAAAAACACAAAGAATAGAAGGTACAATAGGCGGCCTTATCGCTAAAGAGCGATTATAGAGAAAGTATTGGATTTTTCTGGTAAAGTAAAAATACAAATATTCAAACTTCGGACCACATTCGTTTTTTTTTTGTTTATGCATTCTTGGGATTTTAAAGGTCCATTATTCAGGCACTCAGATTATTTTTCTTTATTTAATGGATGTATTTTCTCAAGGTATGAAATGCGCTTACACATATTAAGCCCAACCTTTTGTGTAATACGTGTAATAAAGCATACATATACTTATATAAGTACATAAATATAATGCAAATCGCAATTAGTGTCAAGAGGCACGGATGCACATGTGTCCTGCGGTAAATTTCTGGTTCTGGCTTTATATTGTTCATGCTCTGAGTTTTGCCCTTCATCTTGACACCTGGCCTTTTCGGAATGATTGTCCTTTTTACCATTCATTATTGTTGTATGCTCACTGATTTCTCTGCCATTTGTATTTCTTTGATTTGAGTGAATGTAATTCAGTAGGGGTTGCTCTGTTTTTGGTGCCAGTAAAACTTGTGTACTCTGGTTGAATTGAATAGGTGTTATTTTATATTATAATATAATATATTTGATATAATACTCGACGGCAGATTTGTGCCGCGTATTTCAAATGTTTTCAAATTTTACGAAGTGCAGAATTACAACAAATTAAAAATTGTCTAAAAATAAATTCTCTACAAAACCGACTTACTAAGCCACTTTAAAGTCAAAATGAAAATGGTTTTAGTTTGAAATTAGGCATTTATATATTTTCATATTGCTAGAACCCATTGTAAAATAGCGCAATGCTATATAATGTATCATAATCATGATCAACCCATTACTGGCTCACTACAGAGCATGGGTCTCCTCCCAATATGAGAAGGATTTGGCCATATTCCACCACGCTGGCCATGTGTGGATTGGCAGACTTAACACGCCTTTGAGAACATTATAGAGAACTCTCAGGCGTGCAGGTTTCCTAACGATGTTTTCCTTACCGAAGCAAGTGATATTTTAATAATTTTTTTTTAATAACTCCGAAAAGTTAGAGGTGCGTGCCCGGATTCGAACCGCTTACCTCTGATTAGGAGGCTGACGCTCTAACCACAAGGTTATCACCGCTGTACTAGGCTATCACCAATGTATCATAAATCATCATAAATTATATACTCGTATCATAAAATTCAAAAATGGACTTAAAATATCACTTGTTAGATGGTATTCATCGTGATCACCATCCTAAGGCCTCCTAGGAGAAAAGGGAAGGATATAAGGTATTTACTTATCATATAATTCATGTTTATAACATAAATAAATCTTTTTAACATTAAAAATAATCGTTAGATCGGATTCCGAAAATATATAATTTTTGACGTAGTAAAATAAAACTGAAGACACACAGTAAGTAAACGAGTCAAATCAAAATAGAAAGGTAAAATTTTAATAATCACCGCCACATCAACAAAATGTAAATGCGTGGAACATATTAATGAACTCAATTAGAACAAACATCAAGTTGGAAACAAATCGGTCGTCGCGCCATTCTATTCCTGTTTCTGACATCGCCACGGGCGTCTTTGTCGAAGACACCATCTTGTAATTACTTCCACTTATATTTCCCCGTCATCGTCACAATTAGTTTACCGAAACGCCCTTATATGTCAGCTGTCGCGTGAAACGAAAATAAACTTGGAATAACATTTTGGTTTTTTGCTTAGCTCCATTTTGCATTTTTAAGCGTTCCATTACTCCACATTTTCGACGACCTCCGTGGCGCATTGCGTGCGCTGTCGCATTTTAAAGTTGGAGGTCCTGGGTTCGATTCCCGGCTCGAGCCTGGTCTGGGAGGCTTCGACCGTGGCTAGTTACCACCCTAGCGACAAAGGTGTGTCGCCAAGCGGTTTAGCGTTCCGATGTCGCTTAGAAACCAATTAGGAGCGTGGGTGTACCATACTCCTAATATGTTAGCCCGTTACCATCCTAGACAGCATCATCACTAACCACCAGGTGAGATAGCCGTCAAGGGCTAACTTTTAGTGTATAAAAGAAAACATGCCGGGTGCACCTCACATCAATTGACTGCGTTCATAATTTGTTTATGTATGAAGAGGCCAACGAGGATACCTTCTTCGCTGTAATACTTACCGGTATTGTTGTATTCACAATTTGATACTAAAATATTGGAGCATGTCGACACTTGACTACAGTTCTGCGAGCATCAGAATCTTTGATCTCAATATTTTATTGAAGAACAGGACACACCAAGGCAAGGCCGGTTTCATTGATGTCATCTTCTTACTAGTTTCAAGGGCTGATAAAGTAACATGCAAATGACATTTTTCGTGTCTATTATCGAAATTTAGCATGTTAAAAATAATTAACGTCACCCCATTATATTGTTTCGGAATTTCTAAATGCGGACCTTTTGACCGCGCTTTGAACTTTTATTAACTAATGCGAAATGACTTCTTTGTATAAACTGTGACACCAAAGTTTATGGTTATTCAATCGGTTTTGTTTGGCCGAATATTTTGGTAAACACTTATTTGACTCGACATTTATATTTGCCTTGGAAGCAAGATACGTTGTTGTTGTTTTCAATAACGAAAACCTTGTTAAGTATTATTTTCACGACGACGTAAAACGACGGTAACTGTATCGTGTACAACAATTCATAATATGCTTTAGGTTTCCGTTAAACATAGGCACGTTAAATTTTTGTGTTAATCTCTTCTTAAAGCCCTTATTCCATGGTTTGCATGGTTTGCAAGGAGGGTCTGCTGCTGGTGGATTTGCGGTTGTATGCGAAAGCTTTCCACCATGCAGCGGTGACTAGGAACACGTGGAGGTTTTAGTCAGTAGGAGTCTGACATAACCTCTGTGCCTCCCCGTGGCGCAGAGGTATCCATGAGGATTTACCCACGATAAAAAAAAAATGGTTTGCAGGATCGGCAATAGCATCTCCAATTAAACTTACATCCTTCAGCCGTCATTATCCATTAATTTTCAAATATATACTCTTCCTATAACCAAGCTCTCTTTCTTGGTGCTTCCACATTAATATTTAATAAATTTCTTCTAGTAACTAGTTAAAAAAGAGCTTGAGCTTTCCCATTATTGGCTATACTTTAATCACCAGTCCCGTTTTTACACCGCCAAACCATGTTCAAAACGCATGTCTATATCAATCATATTCTCCACTCAAATTAGAAGCAAACTATTTATTTTTATGTCATATCATATTGTATTATTTCCAATTTTATTTATTCATTCTTAATTATCTGATTAACCAAGACAAGATTCTCGCTCCAGAGACTGGCGATATGTTAATAATGCTGTTTCTAATGCATATTACTTGATTATAAAATATTTTTTGTCCTGTTTTTCTTTTTTTGTGTAACAAATGACTGACCAACTTATCATATATAACGAAACGGCATCCATTCGAACTGCACAAAATGTTAATTGGATTATCACAGAAGTTGGAAAAATATTGCATCGCCATTATAAATAGAATTGAATTACTACTTAAATGAATTTCTTTTTACTATAAAACTGTCTACAATACGTTATTTGATTCGTAAGGCATGATTTACGTTTTGGCAATAAATTGTTCTCAGATAAAGTTTTATTATTTCTTGTTGTGGATATCTTCTGTAAGATATCGTCAAATTTGATTTCTCGTAGAGCATTTAAAAAATCGTTTTAATAAATACGGAGACATTTTGTAGTAGGACATTTTGTCTCACTATCTCCATTATAAAAGGGTTATAGTGAAACTGTATTGAACAATATTTCACAGTATTGCCCTGGTTATTGGGAGCAGTGAGGCAACGCAAGGAATCGGTAGGTGCACCATTTCTCTAAGTAAGTACTTATAGATTTTTCTAAAAGAAGTCGTAAAAGGGTAATCAACATTTAAGTATGATATTTGAAATACTGCTGGAATTCGTTTTTCCACATCTCTTAGAAGTATTATTTCACTGTTTTTTTTTTATATTTACTACGCTTCCCGTTTATCTCGCTTGTGGATGTGGAAAAAGAACTTGTTGATGGAAAGTGGATATCTGGTCTAAGAGGGAGATATATATATTTCAGAAGGACTTTCCTCTCTTAAACGGAGGTGTATGTAGAAGACGTAAATCGCTATGAGCGATTATGCGGCATATTTAGATATACACAACACAGGCATGAAAACCCGCCCAGTGAAATAGTAAAGGGGAAACAAGTTTGAATAATTTCCTGATAAAAATGTCTTAAGTCGTTTCGTAATATCTCGTTAAACTGGCAAACTGACGATAATGAATAAGACTTTGGTGAAAAATAAATGAAATAGGACATTTTCACATTTACATTATTATGAGCTACGGATTCACAAAATGATTTCTATTCACTAAGGACAGCAGCGATATAAACAAACCATTAAACTTGATACTCGAGTCAGTCCCGAGTATATTTACCGAGCCCCTGTACAAACAAATGCATTCGACAATCCATTTCATCATTTAGCACATAGTCATCTGCCCAAATGAACACTGACGTAACGCGATAACCAAGAAATAATATTTTCTCGGCTCAGATTTATATGCCACGCCTGTCACTGTGCAAGATTTACGTCGTATCTGTCAAGTTTGAGAGGTTTCCACAAATTTACAAATGCAGGACATTTAAGTGTAGTACCTGAATTACGTCTGCAATATTTGTAAGAAATATCATCATCATCATCATGAACAACCCATTACCGGCTCACTACAGAGCACGGGTCTCCTCTCAATATGAGAAGGGTTTGGCCATAGTCCACCACGCCACGTGCGGATTGGCAGACTTCACACGCCTTTGAGAACATTATGGAGAACTCTCAGGCGTACAGGTTTTCTCACGATGTTTTCCTTTACCGTTGAAGCAAGTGATATTTTAATTTTTGTACAACGCACATAACTCCGAAAAGTTGGAGGTGCGTGCCCGGATTCGAACCGCCGACTTCTGATTAGGAGGCAGACGCCCTAACCACTAGGCTATTATCGCTTCACGCCCTAACCGTAAGAAATATGTTACAATAGATTTGACAACATACGATACTCCAGCCATTTGTGGCCCAAATTCTTGGGTTACCGACTAGATGAAAATAATCTTAAGTACGTTAAAGGTAAGACACTACTAATAAGATACCGTTTAATCAATGGCCGCTCTGACATTACAGATGTCACTGATCGACAATTATTGCCTACTGACTGGCAGTTGACCCATTTCGTTTCCCGGGACGTCTGCCAGCTTGTTTACCAAAGAAAGTGGGATAGAGACATCAATCATTAGCTACTTTGTTTTTAAGAGTGTCAATGGATTGACGTGGATGCCGCGCTACGCTTAGAACTGCCGCGATGATGAAAAAATTACCAAAATACTTAAAAAGTTTGGTGGTCCTAATACATTTCTATTAGGTACTCGGGAATAACACGGAGGAGCTAAAAAATCATGTGAACTTAGAAGAAAGAAGGGCCTTAGCAGTGAGATTTTTTGGGGTTTGCAGATGTAATATGTTGTGAACCACAGGCTCAGTCGAGTGAATAAAGAGCATAAGATAGTAAACTTTGAACTGCCAAAACATTACATATTTCAGTGCCCGCAAGAACGCAAAAACAGTATTTTACGACCTGAAGAGATTCTCCCAGGCTTATTAATTTGAGCTATAATTAAGATGATTGGTAATGATACTCACAGATTGCCTCTGTGGTGGAAAGGACTATAGTTATCACATACCTACACTTGTTATTTCCTCCACATTCTCATAATTTCATCTTACAGCGTCAGCGTATATGCAATTTTTCACTTCAAATGTTTTTGTTTAAATCATTAATTTTAGGAACTGCAATATTTATCAAGTTAATTATTTATGTTATTTATAATTACAGTTATATAGTGGATATTCCTTTGTGTAAGAATTGCACGGTATTTTCTTGTATATTTTGTGTCATATATATTTATATGTCATAATATATTTATATTATTTGTACTCTCAGGCATTTACAAGCCCAGATCTCTGAACCAAGGCAAGGGTATGGTGTCTAACACGCAGGGCTTTGTTTGAATCAACTCTGTAGGGTAAATATAATAATTATTACTATTTATAATTATTATTATATATAAATATGTCTCGGGCATGTCCTATGAAATTTTAACATTTGTGATATCTAGTCAAGTTAGACAAAGGGGTTTTGTGCTTTGAAAACCGCGCGAACATGATGTCATGCGTTCAGAAGTTGAACACGTCTCCTAATTAATAGTAGAGCTTTTACGGTCGGCTAGGGTAATATTTTGGGATCAGTTTCAAAGAAAAATAAGAAATATTCGTGTCAGTCAGCGAAGTTTATGGCCCGTTATTTATTGGGAACGTCCGAAACCGAAGCATTAATATTACGAAGAACGAATTCTTTGTTCTCTATAGCATTTAGGTATAAAGAGCGGTCTAAGTTCGAACTTATAAACAGTCTTCATGCCTTTCACGGAGTTATTTCAAGAAAAAGACGCGAACTTTTCCTTCGATTGAACAAAAGCTAAAGAATTATTTTTATAAGACCGACTTTTTTTGCGAATATAAAAGACGTTGATGTATTAAAAAAGACTGGAAAGATTGATCTTTAAAGTACTTTACTCCTTAAGGATTTAATAATGCTCAAATACAAAACTTTCACATTCGATGACGCACTTTTATTTGGAAGTACTTCACGTCATACTGGCGTAATATTAACAGTATAACGTAATGTTGGTTTCCTACCTGGGAGCGGTGATAGCCTATTGGTTAGGATGTCCGGCTCCTAATCAAAGGTCGGAGGTTCGATTCCGGGCACACACCTCTAACTTTTCGGAGTTATGTTTTTAAGCAATAAAAATATCACTTGCTTCAACGGTGAAGGAAAACATCGAGAGGAAACCTGCATGCCTAAGAGTTCTCAATAATGTTCTCAAAGGCGTCTGAAGTCTGTCAATCCGCAGAGTGGTGGAAAATGGCCAAACCCTGCTCATGGAGAGGAGACTCGTGCTCTGTAGTGAGCCGGCAATAGGGTTACCTACCGATAGAGGATATATTAGCCTGACTTTACCATGTATTAAATGACGTATAGGTACGCAATACGCAAATGAAATATATTTTGCGTAATTTGAATTTTAAATTATTTTTATGAAGGATACTTACTTAATAAATAAAATGCGTGATCTTTATCAGAAACTAGGTATAAATCATCATTCAAACAGACAATACCAGTGGTTTTTTTCGTTGCATGATTACGAGACGACAAAACATCATAACTTGATGTCGCTACTTTAAATTATCGGTGTCTATCATAAATCTTAAGGCCCTGCCAAAAGTAAGCGTGTGTTATTAAAATTATTGTTAACACACAAATAACTTAAATTTTTTACCAACTTATACATTACATTATCGTATTTCTTCATTTCATTTGCTTCAATAGTGAAACATACAAAATTCCCCTTTAACTTTTTAATTACTAACATAATAAAATAGCAGCATAGATTTTGATATTTAATTTTGTTTTATAACGAAAACATTTGATTGAATTAAATTAATCAAAGTTTAAATTAATTCAAATTCATTTTTGTCTTATTCAAAATAGTTTTATTCATGTAAATGTAATGTTTGTGCTAGGGTGCCTGGTAGAGATCGCTCATTAGCGATAAGGTCGCCTATTGCACCTATTTTCTTTTCTGGGTTTGTGTTTCTTCTTTTTTTGTATAGTCTGCAAATATATTTTCATTTCAGTTTAATTTCCAATCTATTTTTAACAGTGAAGCATTCACATGTAACATAAAATATTTCTCATTAATTTCATTCGTGAGGCGATGTTGATAACTGTACTCGCCAACTAAAAGCTAAACCTAGGAAATTTACAAACGCGTCTAGGTCTATGAAACCTAGGGCGTGTTAGTGGACTTGCTTTTTTATCTGTAGATAACGCCTTTTTCATCACTGCAATAACTTTCTTCATATTTAAGAGGTGATGCTTTCAACGGTGGACCCTTAAAGACGAGAATCGTGTCATAAATCCTTAGGTATGTATCAAGATTGTCAACCGACGAAGTCGTGGTATGAGTATTAAAGAACTGTATATATATGCCACAGAATTATAATACGTGTTCTATTACAAGAGTTGATTTAAATTTAAATTCAAAGCAAGAAATGTCAGATCTTATCAGCACACATAACTACCGTGTATTGTAAACAATGTAATTGGATATGACGACGCCTCGACTTGTTTTTAGTAAAAATAAAAATAAAATACGTTTATATATTTATATGTCATTACAAATGTTCAGGTAACTTAATTGTTTTATTACATATAAAAGTAGCTATGAATTATTTTTATATTTTCATAAAATACTCGCTTTTAGTGACATTGATGCTTTTCTATATCTATAAAAACCACAAATTCCTGTACTAAGTCACATTAAATACCTAACCCTTAGTCACGAATTTTAATTTTTCTCTTCTTTATCTATATCCTTCTCTTAAAAAATAATCTACTTTGTAGGCACGGGTTTATATAAACTATGTCTAATATTGTCTTGATACCATATTTTTTAATATTTTTTATGGAAGGATTAATACAAAAAAGTCCTTAAAAATTACGTTTAGATATCACCTTATGTCTAAAATGCGTTATTATGTTATAGAGGCAGTCGAATCATTTACCTAAATAAATATTTATTTGCGATTTCATTAATGTATGAAACCTAGACGTGCAAGTCTGATTTAAAACTTGCCGGTTCTTAATTGGACATAGCGTACGCGGTGATTGGATAATCAACAGAGAGTTTTACACAGGTTGAATAAAATAATTACAATAAAAATAGTTAATTGGTAATAAACAAGCCACCTGCTACCAACATTATAATGTGTATTAATATTACTCCTACGTATCATAATTCATTGGACTTTTCAATAGTTAGCATTAAATTATAAAAATATTAAATATAAATTTGGTTCGACCACCTGCCTTTAATACAAGATGTCGATTAAATTTATCTCAAGGCAACCATTAAAACGTATAAGGTATTATACGTTTGAATATATTAGTTTATATCCCTCGCAAGAAAACTTTGAAACCTACGTTATATACCTAATTTATCTTAACAAATATTTCGTTACATTTTTAACATTTCTAGAGAATAAAAAAAGAAACATGTGTATTAATCAACATATAAATAAATTAAATAAATCAGCTGACATCGCTTGCGTAAATAAGCGATAGTTTAAAACGTAATTATAAGAAAAAAACTTTAGAAAAAAGTAAGATCCGATTTCAAAATAACTAAAGTACTAAAGTTTATTTAAATGAGAAGCAAACAATAAGTATTTTCGACTACATTATCAAGTCATTAGTTAATATTTTTCTTCATCATTATTTATCTTATTTACAACAGAGCAATGTCATCTCAAATACTATTCCATAAACATCACACTCTTCCCAACGATTTGGGGCAAAAACATTAAAGCGTGAAAGTGTAGGTCCCAAAATATTTTTTTTGACATATTTAAGGTCAGCTGTTGCATATTTATGTCCACTCATCCAATTTTAGGTCTATGAACCATCGCTAAAGTGACCTTAACACGTCCCAACATTCCGACGTATTAAACGCTTTGTCATAGACCACAAGCTATGGTTCTTCGGTCTCCCGTATTACTTGCCATCGCATTAATGTGGTCTAAGGTAATGAACCTTTTCGGAAACTGTCTTGTTCGGGAGGCTAGAATCCTTCGAATTTACGTTATTCCTTATAAATCTATAATCCTCTATGTGCCAGTGAAAATTCAGTCAAAATACATTCCTAAAATAAGCAAAGTTAAATAGACCGTCAGAAAGACAGACAGACAGAACATTTGAAACTCTTGTTTGGGTTACGCTATCAGTTAAGCAATAATCAGAGCTTAGCCTCTTAGGTAGTTACTATGATGAGATAAAGTAATATTATTGTTCTAATAACTAAATCAATGAGGATACCAACCCACGGACCAGTTTGTCTATGCATGAAACCGAGAATTTTTAGAATGAAAACAAATGATAAAATAAAAAGTAAAAAAAAAAATGGTTGGACGCCGCAGTTTCTACTGCCAGTCATCTGACAATAAATGACTGATAAAATATGAACACTGTATTGTGAAGGTAGAAAATCCTTTGTAATAAAAAAAATGCGAAAGTGTGTTTTTAGCTGTATCTTTTGATCACAAAGCAACAACAGAGCAACGGTTGTCGATATTTTTGCTTAAATATTTATTTTTAGCCGAAAAGAGATATAGGCTACTTTTTAGACCGGACAAATGCAGATTTCTTTGCGATGGTCAATTCTATTAGCATGAGGGAAGCCGCAGGCAAATCTAATACGATATATTCGTAAACATGCTATGAACTGCAAATATACACTTGCTGCAATATTAAAACACCCGTTTAGCCCCCTTTTTGAAGGTTGGTTTTGACAAGCAAATATTCCAATTTCAGACAACACTTTAAGGTATGATTGTTTAAAGGAATTTTAGGGAAATCAGAGAGGTGGATTTCACGCCAGCTGCAGACATATATAAAGACCAAAAATCATTTGTTATAGCACTGAAAACCGTGATTTCAGATGCTATCACAGATGGTGTTAGACGAAGAATACATCGCAATATAGGTGTTCTTAGAAAGGTACCCAAATATTTTCGTAAATTTCAAAGCTTCAGCACTGGATTTTTATGTATATGTATTTACAGATTTTAGCGGTATAGATTTTTTTATTTTATTTATTCCTTATTTGAACTCCAAAAAATATAAAAATATAAATAATAAGAAAACCCTAAACAATAAGAAGTGGGATACAAAAGGCGGCCTTATAGCTTAGTAGCGATCTTTGCCAGGCAACCTTAAGATTAGGATAACAAAAAGAAATGGAACATAGATGGCGTAATATATAAAAAAACATGCATACGAATAACTACTCACTAATACATAAACCAGATTATTATATTATCTAGACAGTAAGGTGAAAATTTAGATTGCAATTTTCAATAGGTCGAAAAACTATGCATAGATGAATTTCTTCTTGGTTGTGAAGAAAAATTGCGCGAAACCGACAATTACAAACTTAGTATAACTTGTGCAATTAAAACGTGCCGTAAACTAGGTATGTTCACAACTAACCAATTACCAATCAAGGCAATAAAAGCGACTCAGTTTCCAATTTAAAATTCATAATGACAACAATTAGCTCCTAATTTCCCGTCTAGACATTAGCTACCACAAAGACTAAAGCTGGCTCTCCATTATAGTTTACCAAAGAGAAAAATTAATGAAAAGTTTGAGGTATTAAACTTTGGGCCCTTTTCTACTAAAGCTATGCTATCATCTTTGTGATTAGATAGGTATTTGTAGCTGTGCGGAAAAGATGCGTGAGGAAAAGAAGCTGTAAAGTTAGGCCAGAATTATCTGACGGACGCAATAATATATAAGGGACACAGGAATGGTGCACCGCATTATGGTTAAGTATTATAGACAAAGTCTTGCAGAGATGCCAGTAATAACGCTAATACGAAATTTGTATTGGAGTCTCTGTTTAAAAATAGCGTAATGGGATGTGAGATCACATCATTATTGCATAAAGTTTAATCACAATTTGCTTAGAAAGAGAGATCTATTCATACCTTGTAATCCAGTACTGCCTCGTTGCATTACTTGTACTTATTTGTTTTTACATAATGCTTGTGTGAAGAATGAAAGATATGCCAATAAACTAACCCTCCCACCATCAAAACTAAACTTCACACCTCGAGTCCCTACGTAATATCTTTAAAATATACAATAATCTGCCATACTACATTCTAAGCGTAGAAAAACGAAATAAATTTTACAAAATATAAAAAAAATATATTTTACTGGAAAAGTGTTATTTCTCTGTAAACGAGTTTTTAAACGATGCAAATAAAAATAATTAAAATCGGTCTCTGTACTAAGGTCGATGTCAGACCAAGTTGCAACACCCAAGCTGGGTATGTGTAAACAATTTGGAACGAAATAAGTGAATAAGTATTACCAGCGCACTATTCAGTGATACATATTGCTTGGTTTAAAAACCAATATTTCCGAGCAACGCAACCTCACGCAGGCATAATGGCAAGTCCCCTTTAAGTTAACTAGGTACCTATAGGAAACTGAAATCCATTTTAGTATATATAAAATAAATCAGCGCCATTGAGTTCGTCGAACTAAAACTTGGAACAGTCGAGCTGAGATGTAAATTAAATCGAGTGGCTGGGGATAGTGCTACCACATAAAGAACCTTTTTTTCGGGATTTTACTATCCTCACGGGTTGTATTATCTGAAATTCAATCTGTTTTATTTTGCATACTGTAAGTATTACTAAAATTATAAAAATATCAATTTTGTTGCTCGGAAGAAATCGCTATTTAGCAATACCAATAAATAAAATAATAAAAAGTACAAGATGGCGTTATTGTACTTTCTATCTTACCGCTCTATTGAATTTTCTATATTTTCTGAGGTGTACAACAAAAGTGTATTCATTCATTATATGCTATCATAATATTATAACCAGTAGGTGTAATAAAAATGTTTGTTTTATAAATTGTATAAAAACGTATTGGCATGTAAGTATGTAAATACTCTATTGTATACCACAGAACAATGCTGAGAATATATAATACACTAAAAGTTAACTAAATGTAGGTATAAAAAGGCGATGTCATCACTAGAGACCATTACCTTCCAAATAACCTTCAGGTTATGGAGATAAAGAAAAGGTGGATATTGGTGATGGGTAAATATGCTGATACGAAAATATACAACCATTCTAAATGCCTCATACTGTTTTGGATATAAATGTAGCATCGAAAGAATAATCCTTAAATCATCTGCATTGGTATCGTTAATAATAAAAATAAATAACTTTGTGGCGGACTATAATTTGTTAATTGTTTATTTATTATATATTCTTGTAGTATTTTACTAAGCAATAATTTATGTTTATTTATTATATACTTGTATTATTTTACCAAGCAATTGTTTTATCTGTAAATCGTAGTATATAATGCGTCTTATTACATAGGTTGCGCATCTAAAAGGAAATACATACATTGCTTATATGTAGCTCTTGGATATTCAGTATATAGAAACCTTTACTGCAAATATATACAGCTTTTTGTTATTACACACAGATTATTAAAAAATGTATTTTACTAGATGTTGCCCACGACTTCGTCGATTTATTTCTCGTAATATGTATGAAAATTTTCACAAAAAGATTCATATTTACTACAAACTAAAAATATTATTAATGCCTCTTGCATAAGGATAAATACATTACGCACATTTAGTACACGTTTGATATTTTATGTTTTGAATAAATAAAAGATTGCGTATTTATAAAATAAATTATATTCAATATACTTATAAAAGTGTGAATGTTAAACCTAATTGATTGTGGTTGGATTGTGGTTGGGATTGTGGTTGGTATCCAGATAACATTATGGGACAGTCCCAAAAATTTCAACAATGTGGCAATATCAGCTAAAGGCCCGGTAAAGACTGGGATTCGCCCTGGACTCTCTTAACATGTACCCAACGAGTTCTTTTTAGTTTTCTAACAAGTTTCTCGAAGTCTCAAGCGTTTGTCACATTGAGTAGACGGCGAAATCTCATACTTACAAACTTTTAGCAGTGTGTTCGCGACATGTGGGGATAAATTAGTTGTCAGCTTTAGATTTAAGGATGGTTGATAAAATATATGAAATATATAATAAATAAATAGGTTTTGTTAGACACTCGGAAGACTGAATTTGTTAAATGTATATGAAATACGTTGTATGTACATGATCCAGACCTTGGCCCTGAATGCTGAAAACCAAATAATATGTTTTATGGCGCTTTATTCAACGAATTATGAATGTCTGTAATGTGGCATAGGTCCTTAAAAGGTAAAGTTTAAATGGTAAAAGGCGAAATTTTCTTCCTCGTTATTGTGTGATTTGGCAAGCTGTCTCAACTGACCACTAACATATTTGATTCATCGAGGTGGACAGCGCAAATTTCCAAGGCCGGGTGTTTCTTGCCGAAAAACATCACATAGTCGTGCATTGCCTGGTTCATTACAGCACTTAAATTGCACGTAGTCATGAGATCCAACCCAAATTAAGCTAGTTAAGGATTATTTAGCTTGAATTGTGACGATTGTCTTAAATTTGTTAATAAGGGTTTTTGGTGGAGTAAAATATAATTCATCTTTTATATTTCTGGAAACTTCTCGTTGGCCAAAGTTTCGTGATCATCATCATGATCAACCCATTCTCGGCTCACTATAGAGCGCGGGTCTCAATATGAGAGGGATTTGGCCATATTCCACCACGCTGGCCACGTGCGGATTGGCAGACTTCACACGCTTTTGAGAACATTATGGAGAACTCTCATGCATGCAGGTTTCCTCATGATGTTTTCCCTCATTGCTGAAGCAAGTGAAATTTTAATTGCTTAAAAACGTACATTACTCCGAAAAGTTATAGGCGCCCAGATTTGAACCTCCCATTTCTGATTACGAGGCGGACGTCCTAACCACTAAGCTATCACAGCTTAAAGTGTCGTACGATCTCTTTATGAGCCACGATTCAATACAGATGTTTTCGTGGATTGACTCCTTATTGCAAAACTACGTATAATTGTATGCACTTAAGTAGGTGCACAGTATTACATGTAACGTAACACAGTTTACCTCCCTGATTATATGGACGCAGAGAAACCTTTCAAACATTTGCCTCAGACCCTACCAGTCAGTACGATAAGCAAATAAATCATTTTTCTCTGCAAGCCTCTTTCCCAACGATGAGATCAGGGCCAATATTTGCATAAAAACAATCCGCATATGCCCGAGGTAACCATTTTAGTAATTTCGGCGGCCATTTTTCAGCCGCAGCGTATCCAATATGCAGACTATTGGATACGCCACGGTTTTTTAGAAATGGAAACTTTTTAGGAAAATATTCATCCATTTTTCGGTATGATAGACTGTAAACGCTGCATTCCGGATATAATAGCCGAGGAGGATAAAAAGTCATGCGTACAAACCGGATTCTTCATAAATATTGTTTCGTTTGCTTTTTTTTCATCCGGTTTATGATTTTGTTCTTATAATGATGTTTATTTTAGTGCGCGAGACTACTATCATCACTTTAAGAATTGACCTATTCGACAACGAATCACAAAGACGACATCTTGAAGTTACCTCTCAATAAGTCAAAATTTTCATTACACATAGGCTTCTAGACAAACAAAAGAATCCTATTATAGTACTATAGATATAAGTAATGCATATGTTAAGTAAATTGTAGTAAGATACAAAAACGAAAAGACAAAACTGGTAAACAAAATATTTTTATTGTTTTCATAAAAATGGCGGGCTTTTGCTAGCTTGGCGTACCAAACCATAATGGCGGCATTTTTAGGCATGGCGGTAGGGCACGACAATATGGCGATTGGCGGCTTTGCATAGACAAGTTGGCGCACTCGTTACAAAATGCTAAAAAAGTTTGGGTTTAAATTATTGTTCTAACTAGTTGCCCTTAAGTAGCGATAAATATACCCAGCTAAGAATTTATTATAGTAGTTTTTTAATTTTAATAAAAGTTCATATAATCGTATTTTCGCTCGGCGTTTAACACGTTTGTATATGAACTCTCTTTTGTTGCAATAATTGAGCTGGTAAATTAATAAAATTTGCCTGTATAATAATTTTGAGAGCTTCCAGTATTTATTTTAAAAAATAAGAAAAACAAACCAAGAGCCTTTGTTCTCCTTTTTGATATATTTAAAAGAAACACGTTAAAGTCATATAGCAAATATGGGGGGAAGCGGGGGGATTACAACAAAGGAAACACGCAGATAAATCACAACAATGTACTGTAATGCCCAATATGACCCGCTGACTTAGTTTTAGTAGGGGTGGAGTGTGACGTCATGGCACAGCCCCTGCAGGATGAGATCATCGTGCTTAAGCGCTATTTTGCTCTGCCGAGTTGCACAGGCGTTTTGTAATACCTATCTATTTGCCTGGCATTTGAATTACTTTAAAGAAGATAGGTTCTCGATTTCCCAGTGAGCTGGTACGTGCAGCATTTAATTAGATTCTCCTAGTTCAATATATCTTTCGCTCGGGTAATATACGTATAAAAAGTGTTGTGTTTTTTTCTACACATACTACTTTCTATTATATTCCTTGTACTATTTGGTGGTTTGGTAGGCAATATTGGTTAAGCCACAGTTTATACTAGTACAGCCGTTATTGCAAAATCATGATTATTATTCCCTTACCTATATTCAAAGTAAAATAAATAAATAAATTAGATAAAATAAAATTCGGGGTTTTTTTTAATCAAGTTACCCACCCTTGCCCCTTAGGGAGCACGTTAAGGTAGTGATCACCGTCATCAAAATGAGATAATGGTCGCTTAAAATCGCAATTCGGTGGACTTTAACGTTTAAACAGTGGAGGGAGATCTGTACTCAGAAGTGGGATCACAATTATTTTTATGGAAATGATGATGATAATCATGATATTGGTCTAGTTTAGGCCTGGCAGCAATTGACTGCCCTTCCATAGTAATAGTTGCAGTACCTTCTAGAAGCCGTTGATTACATCGTATATATCATAACTTAACATCAACTCAGCGGCGTATAATAATTAACTTTACAAGCACTGTTATAAAAGCTTCATTTTGTTTGTGTGTTTATTTTTAAGCCATAACGCCCAAAGCTCAAAATACGCGAGTGAAACCGTGGGGTGCAGGTAGTAACAAACGAAGCACGTAATGTTATCATTGCACACAGCCTAGTGGTTCAAATTTGGCCTTACATCTAGGAAGGACCGAGTTCTCTAACTTCTCGGGGTTAAGTGCGATTTTGCGTGATGCGTTTTTGCTTTCATAAAATCAATTTTAATTGTGAAAGGACATCTTGATACCTGCATGTGTTAGTGCCTCCGTATGTTCTCAAAGGCATGTGGATCCATCGATCCGCTCTTGGCCATAACCTTTCTTATGCTGAGAATAAACACGCGTCGGTAGCCAATAATTAGTTGATAATAATAATGAGGATAAAATATAAAAAAAACATGCCGAAAAACATGTAGAAATCCACAATATTACTAATTAATTAAAAATTACGTAGCTTTCATCTCAACTTTCTTTCAGTGGTAGATTGCAGAAAAACCTTTTCTTAGGCACCTTACACTCGTTATGGAATGTCATATTCATATAAATAAATATCTTATCACGTTTATGTCTACAGCAGGCTATCCGTTTTGTAAATGTAGATTTGACTCTTGATTCCGACCCTCATATAAAATGTCATTTGCCTAATGTCGTATGCATTCATTGTAAATATGACGGCCATTTTGAGGTTCGCTTGGCCGGATTTGTAATGAAATAACAATATTTAAAGCGACAACATTAATGTTAACGCGTGTACGGTACAGAACATGCAACTTACGCAGACTGGATACTTTTTGTCTGACTTACGAGGAGTGGAAAGATGGAAGCGGTGATAGCCTAGTGGTTAGGGCGTCAGCCTCCTAATCAGAGGTCGGCGGTTCGAATCCGGGCACGCATATCTAACTTTTCGAAGTTATGTGCGTTTTAAAAATAATAAAGTATTACTTGCTTCAACGGTGAAGGAAAACATCGTGAGGAAACTTGCACGCCTGAGAGTTCTCCATAATGTTTTCAAAGGTGTGTGAAGTCTGCCAATCCGCACATGGCCAGCGTGGTGGACTATGGCCAAACCCTACTCATATTGAGAGGAGACCCGTGCTCTGTAGTGAGCCGGTAATGGGTTGTTCATGATGATGATGATAAGAAACGCGTTTTTCCCCATATGCTAATATTAGTTATTTGTTTTTTTTTTTCATTTATCTTATGGAAAGAAACAACAACAATTTAAAATTAAAAAAGTTAAATAATAATAACCATTTTCAGATCTAGTCAAATTCCTGCAAACAATTTTTTTTTTGGTTTTTCATCTAATCACTAATTCATAGTATAT
The DNA here is from genome assembly GCA_928268935.1 of Lasiommata megera. NCBI lineage: Eukaryota > Metazoa > Arthropoda > Insecta > Lepidoptera > Nymphalidae > Lasiommata > Lasiommata megera. The sequence continues at coordinate 12,153,763 of OV743315.1, read as the reverse complement.
TTCATTTGCGTTAAATATCTATTTTAGCAGATGTTAAACATCATTCATTTTAGCATTATTTTATGAATTTAGTGGGAGACTGCAGAGCACAGCTAGTGGTATTTTTAATATTTCTCTGCATTTGCTGAATATGCTGCTTTTTTAATTTGAAGTCTCATCTTTTGATAAGTCAGGTGGATGCGATTTCTCGTTAGAAATGCTATTTTTTGGTTGATTGGCAATTTTTTAATTCACAACGTTGTGTTAAAAACTAATCACCAATACCTAACAGTAGAGTTTTGTGGTTTTGACAGTTGTTGCGACATCAGCTAATTTTACTTAACTATTGCACTATCCCCCTTTCCTTGTAAATGGTTCCTTTCACAAAGGGTTGTCTGCGATAAGAACGGCTTTGCGCATTATGTTTGTTATCAATTTTTTGATTTTTTTTTGTTTTAGAATCAAGTTTTGTAATTTACAATAATGACTTTTTCTATTTATTGAATTTATTGATTCTTTATTTGTACACCACAACAAATAGAAATAACAAGAAACAAAATAAAGAAGAAGCAGGATACAAAAGGCGGCCTTATCGCTTAGTAGCGATCTCTGCGAGGCAACCTTAGGATTAGGAATAGTTAAAGAACAAGAAAGTAGGTGGCGTAATATAAACAAAAAATCTCATACAAATAACTAAATACTAATACATAAACCAGATTTCATAAATAACACAATATAGTAATAAATATTTAATAAATAAACTAAATTATACCTTATAATATATATAAAAAAAAATGAAATGATATAAAAATAATCCTATGTATCTATTTATCAGGTTTTATTCTTCAGGCAGGCTTAAAAAGCAATGTGTACTTATATTGCTGAGAAGTTTGTTGGCTGCGTTTGATATCGCTAATGTGCGCCGCTTCCTATAGCATTTTGATCCCCGTCTCAAGTTAATCCAGAATTAAATTATTATTGTGATTGTAAACTGTTACGACCCACGATTAAAACTAACCACGAAGCAGTTATATCTTGAATAACGTTTGCGGCACAATGGAGTAACATAACTTTATAGCTAATATCGGTCGAGATGAGACGTAAAGTCTGCATTAGAATATAACCCTTACTTCTTGTTTGTTACCGTTAAGTGATGCGCAAACGTAGACACTGCGTTGGCAATAAGGGACACCAAAGTAGACCGTTATGGGTGTCTTTTTAGTTTTTTGTCAGTTTATCTGTAAATTTTTAGAAAACACCGACTTTATAATGTAATTCAAAATTAACAAATATTTTAAAGTTAGTTAAGTGTTAAAATTTTAACAGTGTTAACAGTTAACACAAATTCAAAATAGCTTTATTAATGTAAACCTATTATTACAGACATCTATGAACGTTCATATACAATATATTTTTCATTATTTGATAATCGTGAGAGTGATGGTGATAAATAAACTCGCCAACATAACGCCCAGTTCTAAGAAGAAGCCCACAACAAACTATTTTGAAATAGTATACTGTTTTTTAAGTGGTTGATATAATATGTTTTTGCCGGTGTCTGGGTTCTGTGAGTATTATAAACAGTGCCTACGTTTGCGTAACATCACTACCTCAGATTTTAACGGTAATACCACCTCAGATTTTAATGTTACGAGGGAGCCATTTCAATGAGGACCAAAATAAACGCACCCCTTCCAAATAGCCAATTCTCTTATGCTAGCTGCAAAGGTATAAAATGTGTATTTTTCAAATGGATTTTTGAGTGCCCGTGCTTTTGATGGCCAAATCTAAGTGTTCGAATTTACTGACGCGTCGAACGTAGGGTGGAGTTTACACTCCTTTTACTTTTATAGTGACTATAAAACTGCACATTTAAATATTTCTTTATATTTCAGCTTGTTTTCTCCTTTGTAAACACCTTTTATATAAGAATTGACAAAGTCCGAGAATAACTATGACGACCTCCGTGGCGCACCGCGTGCGCTATCTGTCGAATTATAAAGATAGAGGTCCTGGGTTCGATTCTCGGCTTGAGTCTGGTCTGGTGGGCATACCCTACCAACAAAGTTCATGATTTCATGATATCGTAAGGGTTTACCGTACCCCTAAGGTTAGACCGCTACCATCTTAGACTGCATCATCACTTACACCAGGTTGCCGTCAAGGGCTAACTTGTTTAGTTTATCCTACACAAGTTAGCAAGTAGTCAAAAAAAAACTAAATCTCATTTATATAGTTCGTAAAACTCTAAAAGTAATCGATAGTTCAATTTAAACATTTTGCACAACTATTCATTTCTAAAAAAAAAAAGTTTCCGTACATACTTATCTACTTTTTATCACCGACGGGAACGGGTCTCTTACCATTATATTATCTAGATATATAAAAAAGCAATGTTTGTAGGTCCTCTATGCGTTTTGAAACGTGACGCCCGCAAGAGTTTCTGGACCAAAAATAGTGAGTTGGACGGTTGACTCATTTGTGTCGACCGTCTAACTCAGTTAGGAAATGTTCTTTTCATGCCTAAAATGCTTACTCAGTTCTTCTAGTTTTAAGCTGTTAACTTACAGATAAACACCGAGGACAAACCTCTTTGGTTTTTTCGGTGCCTTTATTGTATAATTAATTATATTCCTTGTATATTAATAATAAATAAATAAATAAATAATAAATATATTTTCAATCTTATTAAACTACATCATAAAGTTTGGTTAAATGAGATGTCGATATCAAAGTAATCACTAAGCGTCAGTTTCGTGTAGAACGCCCCGTCGCTTTGTAAGGCAACGAGACAGTCTCGTGTAGAAGCTTAGTTTTTCACGACAGGCACCTCGTTTACAACGTCGACTGCACAAAGGTAGCCGATTTTCTACGGCATTAACTTAATGAGAACTACCGAAACTTTGCAAAATTTTCACGTAGCTAAGACAGCTGATATTTCAAAGGGCTCGAATTTCATTTTAAAACAAGTACCTAAATGGAAGATTACTCACTGTTTTTCTTTGAATAACTGCGATATACGTAACTTTAATTAATTTTATTATAGGTATCTACCTGTTTTTCAATTTATATGCATTGCATATGCGGAGTTATGGAATGGAGCCTTTGGGACAAGCTGATCTATTGTCACGTAAAAGTTTAAATAATCGAAATAGCCCGTCAACCCGCATTGCAGCAGCATGATGGGTGGATACTTTAATTCGATCACTCCTGAGAAAGATTTTTTTTTCAATGTCACCTGATGGTATGTGATGAAGCAGACTAGGATAGTAGCGAGCTAATGATGGTAGCTTCTACGCGATATAGCGCCTCTTTGTCGCTAGGGTGATGACTAGCCACGACCGGGAAGTATACAACGGGTCCCCCGGGCGTCCAGTAAAACCTGCGGGAGGGACGTGCCCTGGTGGTTTTTAGTTCGGGTAGTCCACCCATCTCACATAACCTCCGTCCTGCCCAAGGGACGGAAGTAGCTATAAAGCTTTTCCACCACGACAAAAAAAAAGGGGGTGATGACAAGCCACGGCCGTGGCCTAAACAGATGCTAGCGGGGAATCGAACCCAGGACCTCCAACTTTATAATGCGACAATGCGCGCGCTGCGCCACGGAGGTCGTCAATGCCCAGAAGCGAGTCGTTAATTATGATTACAAAAATCAGGATTATTTATGTCTAGAATATAATCGTTTAAAGAATACTATACGACCAACTTTATCTTGCATACAAATTCTTTTCAATAAAGCAAAACCTTGTATCGAAGTTAAATCGACGACGAGGATTCCAGAATCGATAACTTTCAATATCACTAATATATCTTCGAAGCTTTACTTCAACTATAAGGTTGGTGTGTCTGCCGAATCGCTCTTCGGAATGGCCTTATTAATTCCCTTTTATGTGTTCCAGAGCACACACGCTCGTATAAGCGATTTACGTTGAGTTTACAGCGTCAGCTTTCTTTATGCCACTATAAAGTAAAGATACGGTACCAAAACGTCCCCGAACGTAATATCTCGTTTTAATTGTCGACGACCTAGCACCTGATGTCTGGAGTAATTGGAATGTTGCTCCTTTGTTTTACAACTTTATGTGATGGAAGGTTTTGCTGACGTTTATAATGATTGTTTAATATTTGGCCATATCATTTATGTCTTTATAAACATCGTCATTATCATCTAAAGAGTGCAGTCTATATATCCGCGCGGATGAAAAGTGTATGGTGGACATGAACCATACATATGAGAGAAGACCCTGGCATATAAAATATTGATAATGATGATGTATCTTTAGAATCCTATTTATTTTCATACAATACAAGTTTGCTTATGTCATAGTTGTAATTAAGGACACCTCAGTAAAAATAATATGCACTCCTGGAATGGCAAAACATGTATAGTTCCATAAGAAACTTATTATTATTTCTTTTTATACACCACAAGCTAGCCCTTGACGGCAATCTCACCTGATGGTAAGTTATGTTGCAGTCTAAAATGGTAGCGGGCTAACCTGTTAGGACTATGGTAAACCCATACTTCCAATTGGTTTCTAGACGACATATTGCCGGAACGCTAAATCGCTTGGCGACACGTCTTTGTCGGTAGGGTGGAAACCAGGCCAGACTCGAACCGGGATTCGAACCAAGGACCTCCAACTTTATAATGCGAAAGTGCACGCTTCAAATTATCAAAGGTATGTGATTGTATTTATAATACTTTATAAAGTAACGACGCGTCAAAAGTGCCTTTTAAAGGACTATTTGAATAAATATCATTTGAATTTGAATTCTGACTATTGATAATAACTTCTCACTTTTTCTCTCTAAATACCAGCTACATATTAGTACGTACCATACCGAAGATATGAAATTTTTATTGGAAAATCAAACAGCTGATATCCAGGTGTATTTAGGAGTTTCTCAATTTTTTGGTAGATAATTACAAACCTATTTTGTAGTCCGCAATTCCAAATCCATATTTATTACGAATCATATCTTATTAGAAATTGGGTTTTAATAATTATTTCTTAAAGAGTTGTTTACCTAAATTGTTAAAGAAGCCAAAATTACTTTTACATTGAAAATTTCCGATAAAGTATTTACTTGGGTTATTTTTAAGATACGGCACGCAACCTTCCTGACTTATTATAATGATCGTTGAAAAACCCTGTTTTTCCTTACAGTGTGATATTAATAGGCTGAGGGTCTCAATATTTCTAAAAATGAACCTTTTTTGTATGAGCCGACAAAGACGTGTTGCAAAGCGATTTAGCGTTTCGGCACGATGTCGCGTAGAAACCAATCAGGAGTGTTCGTTTACCATACACCTAACAGGTTAGCCCGCTACCACCCTAGACTGTATCATCCCTTAACACCAGGTGGGATGGCCGTCAAGGGCTAACTTGTAGTGTATAAAAAAAACCTTATAAATCTCATAAGAACATTATACATACTTGTTTACCAGTTAAGTCAGAATTTAATCATAAATGGAAATGTTTATAAACATCTCCGAGCGAAGATCCAATAGCTATCAAACTTCAATATCCTCTCAGATAAGCCGTTTGATGTCCCTCAGTCGCATAATATTAAATAAACTCTTTATACAGCTTTATTTTTACTTTCTAAGCTCTGCAGATCGACTGATAGAGGGCCGAAGCTTTTAAATTAAGTCTCGATCTCATTACGGGTTGAGGAAAACCTGCATTCTGTTCACGTTAGCAAATAATGTTTAGTCGGTTTTTTTTTAACGTATATATTATGCATGATTTACTCAGATCATCAGTAAAGAATCCATTTAGGTAACATCATGATCAACCCATTACCGGCTCACTACAGAGCACGGGTCTCCTCTCAATATGAGAAGGGTTTGGCCATAGTCCACCACGCTGGCCATGTGCGGATTGGCAGACTTCACACGCCTTTGAGAACATTATGGAGAACTCAGGCGTGCAGGTTTCCTCACGATGTTTTCCTTCACCGTTGAAGCAAGTGATATGTTTTTTTTTTTTTAAACGCACATAACTTTTAAAAGTTAGAGGTGCGTGCTCGGATTCGAACCGCCGACCTCTGATTAGGAGGCTTACGCCCTAACCACTAGGCTATCACCGCTTATTTAGGTAACACAACATATAAATTTTACTTAAAAGTTTTTTGTTTCGAGATAAACAGAAAGTTTCGATACAAAGGTGTCGGTTTAAAAAATGAGGGTATTTCGGAATGAAATGCCATGATTAAAGAAGTCAGTTAATTTACTCTGATAGGTCCGCGGTTGAATCGGAGGCGATCATTACCGGCCCATTTGCGGGAGAGGCAAGTTAAACATTGACATTAAATAATGATTTCTATTTCCGTCGCATATCTGAACGCTTGGAAATGGAAATTTGTACTGCAAATGTTGACATGAAATCGGTAAAAGACGTTTTCATTCTAACTAATTTACTGGCGGACTCTGTTATAATATAAACAAAAATTTCTAGAAATAATTGAATTGAATAATTCAATTATTTTAATATCGAATGCTTTATTTACGTAAGAAATTCGTATTGATAGTAATTGAACTAATCAGGAACATGGCGGTTCCATACTCTAAAACTCTCTGTCCTATTAAAGCCGACACCTGACCTGTGCCCAGCTGTGGGCTTGAGTGAAGAATGGAATATGTATTGAAGCATTTTCTCAAAGTTATATGCGACCATTAATATCTGCAATTACATAAAGATAGCTACCTATTGAATGAATAAATTAATTAATTTTTATTGCACATCACAAAAGAACAGGGAAAAATAAAAACTAAATATCCAATACAGAATAGTATAGCAAAAGAGTTTGCCGGCCTTTTTACATAGCGATCTCTTCAGGCAACCAAAGGCGGGAAAGACACAGGCACAGCTATAAATATAAATACATATATATAATAATATTATATACGCTAATCCTACTAATATTATATAGGGGAGAGTTTGTAAGTTTGGATGGATGTTTGTTACTCTAAAAACTACTGAATGGATTTTAATGAAACTTAACAATAATATAGCTTATACGTCATAGGGTATAATTTATAAAAATATTGTGTGAATTGTCCAAAATATGACGATAAGTGTCAAGTAAGTAGGAAAAATCTACCATCTGCGTGATAATTTTAATGTCATAATGTTAGTTCTTTTCTACGCCACGCTAATATAGGCTACTCGAAGTACTAATCCTGCGCAGACTAAGTCGCGGGCACCAGCTTGTACGAGTATATTTATTTATTATTTGAATTTATACGTATAATAGAAAATTACAAGCAAATGGTCGTAGTTTGTCAATGTTGACTTGAAAACAGTCTGATTAACTTTGTTTTGTTGCGTGTATTTATTGCGTCACTTATTTTTCACCGGCCGCGTATTGTATTAATATACCTGTACCTCTTGTAGATGTTGGTACTTAATCGTACAGAAGTAAGACCTAAGCTATCGACATCCGTATGTCTTGTAAATTTTGCAACGATAGCGGTATTGGTGCAATGACGAAAATATTGAGATAAGATAAGATACTCTTTATTTCTCTTGCTTCTTTTCTTTCTTCTTTCTTTTTTTCTTTTTTTTGAGATGTTATGCTTGTAATTTCAATAAGTGATTCTTTTTGATGTACTGCAAGGGGACGTGATATTATATCTTCGGCGATTCAAATTTAGTCATTAGTGGAGCTTCACGGAAATCTACATGTGCTTAGAAAGTTAGACTTATCACACCATAAATATAAATTTATTACAAATTGTGAAAAGTCAGTTTTTGTTTACCTTTACTTCACACACCGTTGGAATACTAACCGGTAATAGAAAAACACAGCGTCCATTTTCATCCTAAGTTTCTTTTATCTCATACAGAATTATGACAACTTCCTCTCTCATAGGTAAGAGATATTAAGAAGAACCCTGACTCTCGCGAGATATATCACACCTAATAGTAGCAAGGGAAATGGTTATAAACAGTATTTTTAACCTATTAATGTCCCATACCTGATCACAGGTAACTAATAAAAACCTGAGTTCTTGAAGACCAACCACTTGTTCCAAAAACTTGTTTCTTAAAATACGGATTATTGTCATATGCTTGTAAAATATACGGCAGCGACGACCATAAATTCACACGCAATCGACCACTCATACGTGATGTCAGCACTCTGTTTGCATGACACGAAGTACACAGGCATGTGGAGCCATTACATCCAGAGAATTATCAGGAATCGAGGTCGTTTGTTACCATGGACAACAAACAAGAGTCCGAATTAATGTATCTCCTGCCCTTGATTTATCGAACTGCTGGGTTCGTCGACGACTGCCATTTGTATCAATATAGGCGCGAGTTAAAGACAACCTAAAGCGAAGAGCGGCTAATGGCGACCTTATTTTTATCCACTACAAGTTAGCCCTTGACGGCAATCTCACCTGATGGTAAGTGATGATGATAAGGGGTACACATCAGGACATCGTGTCGGAACTCTTAATCGCTTGGCGCTTTATAAAGCTGGACGTCCCGGGTTCGATTTCTGGCTCGAGGCTGGTCTGGTGGGAGGCTTCGGCCGTGGCTAATTACCGTACCGACAAAGATTTAGCGTTCCGGCACGATGTCGTGTAGAAACCAATTAGGAGTATTAGGATTACCATACCCCTAAAAGTTTAGCCCGCTACAATCTTAGACCGCATCATCACTTACCATGAAGTGTACAAAAAAAATTATTGCATACTTGTACGCTTACGGCCGGGAGATGTTGATAAAGGATTACTAGCTAAAAAAGGATTTCTCTCAGTTATTTATCTTTAAAAATGACAGCGTTATTAATGAAACGAGAGAGCAAGACTGTCAATCTATCGATGTCGACTTTATAGTCATCACATTGTGTTTTTCAAATATAATCCGTATATGATGAGAGATTACTTGCATTACATTTCTAAAAACCATTTCGAAGTTATGGTTTTAATACCTTGTTGCTGTCCTTCCCACAAACGTAAAGTTTCTGGAGAATGGTTAGATTTATATTTAAAATGTGTTTATTTATTTTGCACAATAAATTTAAAAAAAATACCCGTTTATTTTCATTTGCCACCAAAAGTGTTTATGTCTGCTAGTTTAGACATGTTTATTGTCCTCTACTTACTTAAGCGTACTTCTGTCGTCGTCAAAATATTGTGTGAAAAGAGAATGAAGATGTCAAATAGCTCGATTTTACATTTTGTTTATTAGTCCTGTCTGTTACTGATACGACGCATTTTAGTCTTTAGTTTACGATTACGAAAAAACCTTTTAACGGCCCTATTCAAACTATTCCCATTAAAGCGTGGGTTTTCTAATTACCGCTATATACGTAGATTGTGAGCTATTTCGTTTTTGGAGGTAAAAAAAAACAAATACAAAACCTCTTGGTTTTTCGTTTTCATGCTTGACTTTGCGCATCAGTCAAAATAGCTTTTATTCATAAAAAAAAATTATATTTAAGAATAAATTTATTTTTATTTTCACTTTTATGCGGACCTATTATTTAGGTTATATTATTTAGGTGTGGAAGGCCGTCATAGCATTATATGAAATGATTTTTTATTATTTTTTGTATCCGCGGATTTTTACCTGATAGTATCTACTAGAAAATAGTTTGTTTTTATACTACAAGGGCTACCTTGACACATATATCACCTGGTGGTAAGTGATGATGCAGTCTAGGATGGTAGATTTAATCCGGTAGAAACCGTTTATTTTGTAATTTCATGTAATTGACACCTGACAATTCTTGGCCTGTTCCGGGAATTGAACCCATGACAAGTATTTTAACATACAACTAGACCAAAGTTAAAAGATATATATAACTTACCACGGTTTTCCAATTGATACGGTAGGTAATAAAAAAAATACAAAAAAATTCTTAAGGATATAAATAAACCTATTTACAGCCATCTATGGAGCAAAAGCTACGCTAGTTTGTATCAAACCTTTTAAATCCACCTACCACAGCTGATGCTCTTAGCCTAAATTTCTTCGGCCACGGGCCCTAAATCTAAAGGAACCTTGCAAAAAAATGCAGTAAATGGTGTGAAAGTAAAGTAAAAATTTCAAAAATAAAATTACTAGTCGATGTTCTCAATAATCCTAGTATGAAGAATAATTTGCAAATATCGTGACATATTTGCAAAAAAAGATCTATTGTATTCCATATTTAGCTGTGAAAAATAATATTGGGCGTCATAAATCAAGGATTGATGCTAGTGTAAATAGCGTTGGCCATTCGGATAGGGTGACCATGAAAGAGTCTTTCAATTAAGACGCGATGTTTCGGAACGCTCTAAAGCTGTGTATCGATATATATATTATTTACTTGGTCACCATCATTTTAATCAGTCCACTATAAGGCACGGGTTATTCAGAATGGGAAGGCTTGTCCACCACGCAATGCGGATTACTTCACACGCCTTTGAGAATATTATGGGGAACTCTCAGGCGTGTCAGTTTCCTAACACTGTTTTCCTCAACCGTTAAAGTAAGTTGGAATTGCTTTAATTAAAACGTACATAATTTCGTAAAGTTAGAGATGCGTGGCCGAGAATTAAGGCTACGACCGGTTATAATTGCTTACCGTTTCGTTGATTGGACATAATTACACTTATTCAACTGCATTCAGTTTTTGTTCATACAATAGTGTTTACTATTAAGATACATATAAAACCGTGCGCTTTTGCTAGTTTATTGAGATATGTAGAAAGCCAGGCACCTTACAAATTGTCACAAGGTTGTCTGTTTATCTATGTTCAATATGCTGCACATATTAAATTAAAGTACACAAACTCTGTTTGCGCCGCCGTAGCCCTGGGAATTTAGAAAAACTGCTCGTAACGGGCAAGGTGGAGGGAAGAAGGCCAAGAGGACGTAGCCCCATGCGTTGGTCCGATCAGATCAGCACTGCACTCGGTACATCATTCCACGCCGCACTACATAATGCCGGAAACAGAACCATCTGGAGAAATATCGTAAGAAAGAAGGTGATCCATGCTAAGGATCGCGACCCTCAGTAATGAGGATGACGATGCAGAAGAAGAAGAACACAAACTCTGTTTGCAAATGTCAAGATTTTTTGTGTGAAAAATAAAACCGCACATCGCGTTCGCCGTCATAAGAGTCTTACTTCCGTCGATTAAAACAGTATTATTTATAAATAACATTTGTATACATAATACCTTGAGTCTCTAAAACTAGGATTATAATTCTGAAATTAGAAAAATAGCAACCTACCTGATAAAAACCGTCTAAATTGAAGCCGAAAAAATTAAGCTCCCTAAAAGTAACCTATGTTTTATAGATAACAGCGACAATAAAGATGTTAAGATATATTTAAATCGCTTGTCCAAAAAAATCTAGTCATCATAATATGGAACGAATCAAAATTAAGCAATTTGGATTTTCCAATATTGAACTGTATATGAATCAGTTTGTAATTTATTAAACTGTTCTTATGAACAGTCTAGTACAGTCTAGTATGAACAGTCATGTATCGCTGTTTATAATAATAAAGATAAGACCCTCCAGGTTTACCCAATAGGAATTTATGCTATTATAATCATATTTATATGATTTTCTTTCTCCTCGTCGGCATAACAACTTAAATTTCCTAAATCCGTGTTTGTACAAAAAATAAACTTTTTTCTTTGTTTTGATTATTACTCAAATTATTTAGACCAAGTTTTGTATATCTATATAGCTTTCGTTTTCTATAATAATTTATTAGACAGGTGTCTTTCCTTAGAAAATGAAAAAACTCGTATTCCGCTTAGGGACTTGAATTGATGAAAATTTATAATTATTTAACTCTTTTACTTTTGTTTTACAATTTATATCAATAAACAATAAATATATTCACCAACACATATTTGAAAATAAACCACCGAACGAAAGTTACGAGTATATGTTACAATATAGTATGCGGCCAATAATAACTGTGTGATGTGATTTATACTTTCTTTATATTTATCTTTTTATTTTGCAATTTCACAACACACATCTGGACAAATATGCTCAATATGCATGTTTCTCGCACCGATATCAGATCTTCAGGAAATACTGATTTAATTTTAGCATTTTTGTGCTTTGTATTATCGGACATAAAAATGATAAATAACATTTTAAGTACATAACTGTATTGCCATCACGAATTGTAGCAACTTAAACGTAACGACCAAGGGTATCCCAAAATTTTCCCTGCTTTTAACCGGACAAGTCCCGTATTAGGATATCCATCTAGTGACCCTATCAAAAGTGGCTAGCATGAATAATATTTAGGGGCCATCGATAACGTCTTGACACCTCGGAGGACGCTCAGCTTCAAGATCGCCTCGATATTTCAATATTATCCTGTGATCCATATTTCTTTATATGATATTTAAACAAACATACATTTTACCCAACTGTGCACCATCGCGAGAGGTAGCTTGTAATCGTATATTAACTGCCTAACTAGATTTTTTCTTTAGATTTGTCTTAGCAAATATGGAAACACACTAGCCTGGAGGGGTTCAGTGCATCCAGATCACGGAGAATATATAACACTACATAATACATTGGCATTATGTTTTAATATGGAGAAAAAAAAGCATCAAAGCACATTTATTTGTATTCATACTTGATAAACTAGTGCGGTGCGGAAGCGGTGATAGCCTAGTGGTTAGGGCGTCAGCCTCCTAATCAGATGTCGGCGGTTCAAATCTGGGCACGTACCTGGCCAGCGTGGTGGCCAGCGTGGTGGACTATGGCCAGCGTGGTGGACTATGGCCAAACCCTTCTCGTATTGAGAGGAGACTGTGCTCTGTAGTGAGCCGGTAATGGGTTGTTCATGGTGATGATGATGATGATACTTTATTTTAATTTTACTACGTTTTGATAAAGTTGCTTTATAAAAATACACACTGTTTTTCAATGTATCCAATTACTGTTCTTGACATACAGACTTTATGCTGACAGAAGAAATGACGGTCGGTCGGATACAGTAGGTTTAGTTTTAGGTTTTCGATATCCCCCTCTGGCTACGAAACCCTGACTAGTGGTTCGCCGCAAAGAACGAGTTGTTAGGCAAATAAATATTACTTTATAAGCAGTAATTATCGACGAAGAAATAGTCGTATCTCCTTATCTATAATTTAATATTTCTTTTAATTAATAAATAAATTAATAATTGCTCTTAAACAACAGGATATTGTTTCAATCACAGTTTATGAGATAGACCTAGATCCTATATGTCGGCGCGGGCCAAGAAAGTTGTTTACGAACGAGTGCACGTGCAACGTGTGACGTCATCGTACCACTCAATGAATCAGGCAGATGGGGACGGACCGGTTGCCGGTTTATAAGGCAGCGCGTTGTGCGGATCGGCTCACTTCTATCGTGGCGATTACACCGTCAACATCTCCACATTGCGATCACGCCTGAATCATTTTTAGTATTTGTTAATTTGGTTGATTTTCTTAATAAATTCAGTATAAATAAATCCTAAAGTTTTTATATAAAAATGACGGAAGAGCGATCGAAGATTATAGATTCACAGGATCGGCGTCCACTTTCGCCAATACTTCAACGCACGCCCCTTCTATCCGACATCAGAAGTGGGATGGACCGAGGTTCTTCGGCTCCATCCACCAGCACTGGACGAGATGGCGCGGATAACAGTCAAACGCTGTCCGCACTGGCCAACATCATAGAGAATTTAACACGACAGCAGCAGGCCAGTATGCAAGCCAATCATGAGTTTCTTACAGGGTTGTTAAGCCAGGCTGTGGCCCCAATAAAACGACCAAGACTCAGTGACATTTACATCGCATCATTTGACCCTGACGGTGATGTACCAATTCGCGATTGGTGTGAACACGTGGACAGGGCAAAGACCCACTGGAAATTAACCGACTACGAGATTATTACCAAAATAGCTGGCTTATTGCAGGGTCGGGCCAAAACTCTTGGAGACACATGGCTAGTGAAGTCACCAGTATGGGCCGACATGCGACAGGCACTAATTCAAACATTTGAACCCGAAGCTCGATATTCAAATGATATTATAAAACTACGAAATTTTAGGTTTGATCTTGCATATCCAGCCGAGTCCATAACTAGGGCCTGGAATATTTGGAAACGGGTAGTAAATGGTGACAAGGAAAAGGACGCCGTGGAGGCCATTATTGGTTGCGTAGACAACGAGTTTTTTCGATTGCGTCTACTATCTAGCAAGTGTTCTTCTGTTCCCGAACTTATTTCAGTTGCGGCAACATTCAAACAGCGAGAACCTAGGCAATTGCAGGGTGAACCACCCGCTAAACGAGCAAGAATTCGTCACGGTAAAGAGGAAACTATGCTTTGTTTTAAATGCGGTAAACCTGGACATGTGCAATCAAATTGTAACAAGGTTAGTGAGAAAATTAACGATCCAAAACCGTTACTAAGCACAATCAATACAAAAGAGATTTCTAACCGAACAGAACGCCCAAAGCCCAAGTGCAGTTATTGTGAGAAAGTAGGCCACGTTGAATCCACTTGTTTTAAGAAAATGGAGGATGAAGCTGATAAGTGAACTTGGCTAGATGTTTTTATTACTAAGAAAGGAGCCATTATAATGAGTAATTCGATCATCTCAAGTATAAATACAAAAGAGAATCCATTTGCAAACTTAGACATTGATTTAACCAATGTAACAGAAGTGTCTGGGTTGAAAAATCTTTTACAATAAAGAGAAGAAGTTAAGATACAAAAACGCTCCAAACGTCTCCAAAAACCAAAGTAGTATCTAAAAGACTTTATCGAATGGCACCGGTTGAATGACAAAAGTTGAAGGCCATAATTAATGACTTACTTGATGGTTCACGGAGTCGTCAGAGAGAGCACCTCGAATTACGCCAGCCCGTTAATTGTGGTTAAGAAAAAGGATTAGGAAGATTGAATGCACAGATTATCGCTAACTAAATAAGATATACTGTTCTCATCAAGATTCCACCTCCAATAATATCAGACCAAATTGACAGTTTATCGAATGCTACCTATTTTAACAGGCTAGATATGGCGCAAGGATTTTATGAGGTTCCAATCAAAGAAGAATTAATACCAAAATTGCGTTCATCACACCAGAATGTTTGTACAAATACGTAAGGTTGCCGTTTGGACTGATGAACACACCAGCGGTTTTTCAACGAGCCATTATGACAGCGTTACGACCATTACAGGATCATATCTTGATTTATATGGATGATGTATTGATAAAATGCAAAACATTCGATGAGGGATTACAGATTCTGGAAAACGTTCTAGCAGCCTTAACCGATACTGGATTCACTGTTAATATGAAAAAGTGCTCCTTCTTTAAGACATCCATCGAGTACCTCGGAAACCTAATCACAAGTATGTCACTTCTGTGGCTTAGCTAGCTACTTCAGGTGCTTTTTATCATCTTTCTCCGAACGCATGATCTCACTATATAATTTAACGAAGAAAGGTGCATTATTTCAATGGACTGCAAAATGTGAAAGCGTCAGACTCGACATCATTCCTCCACTTCCAATTGAACTCCATACAGACGCCAGTAGTACAGGGTTGGGGTGCTATCCTTATACAAGTGAAGGATGGCCGACATCATGTAATTGCATATATGAGTATGAGGACTACTGAACCCGAGAGTCACTACTAATCCTACGAATTGTAGACTCTTGCAATAGTCGAGCCAATGGCCAGGTTAAGCGAGTGATAAGTGTTGTGAAGAACGGGTTGTCCATAATTCGTAATTATGAAACTCAGGACTGGAAGAAAGGTTTGGAAGCTAGCGATCAACTGTACCAAGAACAAAACTACAAATGTGAGCCCAATTAAAGCTCTCACTGGAAGACAATATGCAGTACCACCAGAATTATTACCTTTAATAGACGAGGAAGAAATGTCAGTGAGTCGAGATCAACTAGATAATTACATCACGAGGAAAGGAATGTAAAGAAAGGTTTTACAAAGGTAAACGCTAGGGCTCAAATTAGGCTTGACTTTAAATATCCAGCTTCATACGTTATTTGGAAGATACTACCAAACGACCGTTACCAAGTAAAAAAGATAACAGGACGCAGACACCCTAAGAAAGTAGCTCATGATGAACTAAGATTGGCATCCAAGCCAAACGAAAAAATAAATCAGGATTCCATTTCGGCGCTATAGAAGCTCACAGTAATACCAGAACCCAGTATGTACCATGCCAAAATAGGCACACATGACGATTTGGATGAAGTCCCAGTGACTGAGATTACGGAACAATAAAGGTAACAATTAGCCTATAATTATGTCAAAAATTAGTACACACTATTTGCTTTCATAATGACGTAAGTTGAGGACAGGGGCCTCCTTACTATTGTGTAGGGATGTAAGTTGAGGACAGGGGCCTCCTTACTATTGCGTAGACTCGCACAGTGACGTAAGTTGAGGACAGGGGCCTCCTTACTATTGTGTAGAGACGTAAGTTGAGGACAGGGGCCTCCTTACTATTGTGTAGAGACGTAAGTTGAGGACAGGGGCCTCCTTACTATTGTGTTGAGACGTAAGTTGAGGACAGGGGCCTCCTTACTATTGTGTTGACACGTAAGTTGAGGACAGGGGCCTCCTTACTATTGTGTTGAGACGTAAGTTGAGGACAGGGGCCTCCTTACTATTGTGTAGAGAGACGTGAGTTGAGGGCTGAGGCCTCCCTACGTAAAGTTATGGTGTTGCTGTTCATTCTTCTTTCTTAAAGGTCGAGGGCGACCTTAATGCAGAATGGCCGTGTCGGCGCGGGCCAAGAAAGTTGTTTACGAACGAGTGCACGTGCAACGTGTGACGTCATCGTACCACTCAATGAATCAGGCAGATGGGGACGGACCGGTTGCCGGTTTATAAGGCAGCGCGTTGTGCGGATCGGCTCACTTCTATCGTGGCGATTACACCGTCAACATCTCCACATTGCGATCACGCCTGAATCATTTTTAGTATTTGTTAATTTGGTTGATTTTCTTAATAAATTCAGTATAAATAAATCCTAAAGTTTTTATATAAAAATGACGGAAGAGCGATCGAAGATTATAGATTCACAGGATCGGCGTCCACCTTCGCCAATACTTCAACGCACGCCCCTTCCATCCGACATATATTTTATTTCCCCGGTATTCTCTCATAGATGTGTGTTTACGGTAGGTTAATACAGTGAAGTGACCTTAAAAGATAAAGTTATATGTTCTCTTAACCTTGTTAGTCTTTTAGGAAATTTTTCCGCTAAACTACTTTATTTAACAAAAGGTATTATAATATTTATTTATTTGTTTGGTATTTTAATGCAAAGCTTATAAATAGGTATTTCATTTACGTAAAAAGAATTTATTTACTAATTTGTACATGTAATCTAAATCTAGCCATACGTCTATAGTTTTTTTATCTACTACAAATTAGCCCTTGACGGCGATCTCACCTGGTGTATGTGATGATGCAGTCTAAGATGGAAGCGGACTAACTTGTTAAGGGTATGGTAGAACCATACTCCTAAATGGTTTCTACGCGACATCGTGCCGGAACGCTAAATCGCTTGGCGACACGTCTTTGTTAGTAGGGTTATTAGACACAGCTGTAGCCTCCCACCAGATCAAACTCAAACCGGGAATCGAACCCATCCATCTTTGTATTGCACAATGCGCGCGCTGTGCCATGGATGTCATCAAGATTCCTTTATACTTACTCGATAGAAAGGATTGATGAATGAATGAATGAATACTTATTAATTGTTCATCACAGATAATTCAAAAAAAATGCAATGCTATACAATCGATCGGATAGCGGTACAATTTGGCTGCCTTATCGCTAAATAGCGATTTCTTTCAGCCAACCAAGCGCTGATGCTTATTCTGTTGTACAGAAATCGGTACAACGTCCACTGTGTCGACTCGTTTCATGTCATATTATATCTACCAAGGCGGGTGTTACACAACTATATAACTATATATTATAGCTATTTTGAATCTAGTACGGAAGTGTTTCACCGAGTTCACAACCGCCGAGATTGCACAACTATTTAAAAAAATAACTTAGATACCTTTTAAGAGAGGATTTTTTAATATTTTTTTGCTATTTTCTACGAGACAACAATCTTTTGGCTGCATGTTTCAAATAAATAAATAACAAGTTTCATCAAAAGGTTACCTCTCATGTCAAAGCGTCTTGTTAAGAAAACCCTATCGGGGCTCTTTCTTTCTGGAATTATTTAAGTAAGCTTTCGAGACAGTCGGAGAGGCCACAACCTCTCCAGAGCCCTGATCGCCAATTTATCATGACATCTCTGCGTGCTCAAACTGGAGGATATTCTAAAAGCATTCGAAAATTGTATTGTACCCACTTATCTAGATATATTTATTTATGTACACATTTGCTTCTTCGAGTATTGGATTGCTGAGCCTTTGAATCAATAAGTATTTTTAAATATATACGTAATATAGAATATTTATTTGTTTAAAATACAGAGCAAAATGCATTACTCACAAAAATAGATTCTTGTGTCCAAAACCGTGTATTAAATGAATAAAAGAACCAACCACTTCAAAGAATTATTTTTATATCAAAAATTATCACTCGGAGATCTCAATCTTTATATATTACTAGCTGACCCGGCAGACTTCGTACTGCCAAATATAGCCTGTCAAAATGATTTGTAATGTGTAATTTTTTTGTTCCTACATATTTTATTGTCGGGGCAAAAAATTCACCTGAACAGAACCGTCACCCTGGTGATAGGGCGTTGTGAATAAGAAATATAATTAAATAAAACATATATAAGCATTTAAAAATAAGTAATCTCTTTATTGTTAATCTTATGAATCATAATTATTAACAAAAATCAGTTTTATTTTCATTGTAGTGCTTTGTGATATACGATGTTTTTTGTTTGATTATCTGGCGCATAGACAAACAAATCTGATGGTTTTCCAACACGGGAACAGGCAACATACGATTGACCATGTGAGAAACATGGGTTTTCCAGATTAATTCCACAAACACTTAATGATTGCCCCTGGGACTTGTTTATGGTCATAGCAAAAGCAAGCCGAACTGGAAACTGTAGTTGTTTAAAGACAAACGACACATAATTCGGAATTGGGATGCGCGGTATGAGTACGTCTTCTCCTTTATACTTTCCTTTCAGTATAGTTGCTTCTATCACGTTGTTTAGTAATTTCTTATCGCTAACCGTGTGCCGTTGCAAAGACGCGGTTGGTTGATATTTCGCAACATTATAACTACCGATCCAACCTTTAATTGAAGATTGTGAGGTGGCAATCCTGGCAAATCCAGCGAGTTTAAAAATTTTGGTGGATAGTTCACTACATCATCTTGGTTAGTAGCCGAATCAACTGATTTATATATACTCGATTCGCCTGTATGTGTTCTTGTATTTTTAAATTTAATTCATTTACATCTATGTTTTTTGCAGCCAATATAGCTCGTTCGCTCAACCAATCATGGTTTCTGTAATTTTGAGAAACATCTGGAAACACCTTCTGAATAAGTTCATCTTTTGATTAACTCGTTAACTGACAAAAACTTTGAGGAATGTTAATGGAGCCAGTCAACATGTCTATAGGAAATTTGCCATTACCAATGTCAATGAGTTGTTTAGAGAATATGTTTCCAGATTGGTCATTTTGTAACTCGACACGCATATTCTTGCTTAAATGAAGTACTTTGACATGTTTCCACAAATTGGAGGACTTTAGACATGCATTGAGTTCATCCGCTGGTGTTGATCGTGGAATCACTGGCAATGTTGGACGAAAATCTCCTGCTAATAAAATCATTGCACCACCAAATTGGTTATGATTGCTCCGTATATCTTTTAATGTTCTGTCTAATGCCTCCAAAGATTTTTTATGTGCCATCGTGCATTCATCCCAAATAATTAATTTACATTGCTGCAAGACCTTTGCCATTGCAGAGTTCTTAGAAATGTTGCAGGTCGTAGTTTCATTGCTTTTCATATTTAATGGCAATTTTAATGCTGAATGGGCTGTTCGACCACCTTCAAGCAAAGTTGCTGCGATTCCCGACGAAGCGAGTGCAAGTGCAATTTTATTTTGCGAGCGAATCGTTGCTAATATTAATGAAATCAAAAAAGTTTTTCCTGTACCACCAGGTGCATCTAAGAAGTAAATCCCTCCAGTTTCATCATTTATTACTTTCATAAGATTTTCAAATACATACTTCTGTTGTTCATTCAACAGTGGAAGATTCGTTTGAATTAATTCTTTTAAAGAGTTGAGATCATACATTTTTTCTCGATTCAACTCTTGGTTAAAAGCATCATGCATTGGGCGATTGGGCGCGGCCAGGCCTAATTGAATTAATTGTTTGTTTGACATCATCAAGCACATGTCCTCAATTGAAATCAATGCTTCGTTGTAAATTTCTTCACTTATTTGTATATTTTGATTTCCCATTCTATTTCGTATTTGATACAAAATATCATCACACATATTATCTTTGTACATGATCCACAAATCAATTGGGTTTGATGGGAAGCATGTAGATATGATTATAGAAAACAATGTTCGTATTTGATGAGCGTGTGATGATATTACAGCATCATTGAGAGTTTGATCCCAATGAGCGTCATTTTCTAGCAATTGCAAACGTTGACAGGCTTCCCTGTAAGATCCACACAATTCACCATCAACAGTTCGTAAATGTTGGAATGATTTTGGGCCACGTACATTGACTAATAGCAGTCGTAAATAAATTCATCATTGCTTGGATGTACTGAATAAATTCGACCAATGGCATCGGTGGAATACACATCTGGGTATCCTTGAACTTGTTTCCCTTGTTTCCGTCTTATAAATCTTCTTGAGGATTGATTCCAAGTATAATATTTTGGCATTTCAGAATATAGCAATGTTTGTGCAAAATCATCGTTGTGGCATGTCTCAAAAAAACTGGTTAATGTAGTAGATGGTGGCTGAGCAGCTTTTTGTACTGCGTTCTGTGCTGTAAAATACACTCTTTGTCCATTTTCTAAATGCACAGCTAAGTGAACAACAGAAGGGTGTCTCTCATGAATAGGAAAAGAAAATATTCGCCATACTGCTTCATTACTACTAACATAGCGGCCCATTTGGTATTGTGTAACTTCATCATTGGAATTCTCTCCACCAATTACAATCACAGCCATATCACTCCCTTTGGTTACATATTTGCAAATGTATTTAATAGATTTCACTGAATGGCAAGATTCTACGATTATGTAGATAAGATTTGATGTGTGCTTTGAAGGTCTTTGATAAAATGCGTGAATATGGGACAATCCAACGATTATCTATTTCAATATCTTGTTGATTTAATTTGACAATTGTTGATCTTCCATTGTCTGCTGTCGATCGTCGACGATACAGTGGATAACCGTCATTACCAGTAATTGTTTCCGATATTAATGTCCGTGGATATCGTTTTAAGCCACCGTAAGTTGTATCGATAGGTGGCGCTGGGGTCACGAACCCAGCGAATACAATAGCAATAAAGCTCGTTTTAGTTAGTTTAGTTTTTAGCCCGTTTAGTCTAGCTGACTCCCGCGACTTCGTCTGCGTTGAGTGTTTGCTTGTCTTGCAATCACGAAGCAATAGATTACTGAACCGAAGAACTTGAAAAAATTACATCATAAACATTAAAGTATCTCCTTTCTTACAAAAAAAGAATGAATGGATTCTGAGTACGCGTTAATGAATTACAACTAAATACACATTTTGACTATCTCCCAAGGGAACCGTGCTGAATTCCGGGATGAAAACTATCTCATATGTTGAACCGGAGTATCAGCTGCTCCTATACCAAATTTTATTCAAGTCCATCATTTCAAGTGGTTACGGCGTGATACAGACAGACGCTAGTAAAATCGCTAGTAAAGCATCCTCCAATTAAAATGTTCAAAATCTATTTAATGTACAGATTTCGTCCTGTTACAGTTTGACTATGCACTCTTTGACGTTAGGAACACACCTACATTGCTTAGACAACAGTGAGTGCTTGTAATTTAATATGTACTTTATGCAATAGCAATAAAATCAAATTGACAATCAAATTGACTCTACGTTTATATAGAAAACGTTTGTATGGGAAAAAGAAAAGAGCTGTTTTAAGGGGTTTTCCGGCAATTATTCAGATTTTTCTCGCCGTAAAAACCATCTTTGAACTTCAACGAATATTTAAAAAAAAAATTGGCCAAATTGGTCCAGGCGTTGTTGAGTTATACTAACAGCTTTTGCGATTCATTTTAATTTCATAGATCATTCTAATTAACTTTTATAATTATGTGATAATACTGACATGTACATATTTAAATTATAGAGTTTAAGTAATAATTTCAATAAGAATTGAAATACTAATTTAATCGTTTAAATATAAGAAAAAAAATCTGAAAAACTTGTTATCATAGCACATTGAAATAATAAGTGCTAAATATTTTTTAATAGAGGTTAAATAAAAACAATAAAAAAAAAATTTGTACAACTATTGAAAAAGTGTAGGAAATTGTGTATCATTTTTGCATTGACATTTTAATTAAATTTTATAATTATGTGATAATACTTACATACATTATTCAAATTAAATTATAAAGTTTTGATCAATGAAGCACAAATAAGTAAAAAACAGGATTAATATCACTGTATTATCTTCATTATAATATGAATTCAATTTACACTTCAGTCTAAGTAACACGTGGCCGGCTATGCTAACACCAAAAATTTAAAAAGTGGAAATAATTGAATTATACGGTATTTCGTTCACTACAAAATAAATTTAATTAATTTTATAGCGTCAACAACACGTGGTAATTATGCTGTTAAAATGTAGCTTATATGACACGTTCGTAGATTTACCATAGCAGCGCCATCTATTGATTACTTACTCAACCCAGTCGAAAGGTATCGACATCTGTTAGAATCATTTGGAGTTAACAGATAATTGTGACTGTCAAATAATAACAAACAAATAATTATCAATAAATTAAAATTGCGACTATAATTTGAGATTTAAACTATCCTATCTCTCAAGTTGGATCGAACTACACATGGTGTGCGAATTTTATTATAATCGGTTAAGTGGTTTAGGAGTCCATTGAGGATAAACATTGTGACACGAGATTTATATATATTAAGATTATACACGTTACTCATATACCTACATTACTTTACCAAAACTTAACACGAAGCAACAGAGATCTATTAATTTAAATACGTCAGTAAATTCAAAGAAACAAAAGATTTTGATTATTAACGACTTACGATTCAAATAATATAAGACTTATTATTATGTCAAGAACATTGAGAATCTGCATAATATTATGTCAATGGATTTAGTGTTCCGGTGTGTTTAATATCGCACACAATGTGCTATTTCGCTTCATCCAACGTTGACTGAAGTTTGCCGTAAAAATCTATGAATTGAGACTACTTTTACTGAGTAAATTTCTTCTTTCTGAATGTAACATAATCCTTGTTTATAATGTATATGTAAAATGTCCATATTGATTTTGTTTACGATTTATTAATGTACACTTTGATTGTACACACATGTTTCTTTCCTGTCTTGTATTGGTTCCTTTATGTGGTAAAAAACAAAGTGTATTTAATTTTATTTCACATACCATACATTCATAATATAGGCAGAAAAATATATAGTTTAATATAGTTTAAAAAGAAAAAGATTTAAATACTTAAGCATCATTTTATCGTATGATTTTAAAATAAGGGTAATGCACTTCGAGATTCGCCTCAGTCCAAGCGTTCGATTGAATACGTGCTTTACTTACGATAGTACGATTTCGGAGAGATAGTCTCTTACTGTTTACCCGAGCATTTACTTCTTTGAATTCATATTTTGTAATTTCCATGGATTCTAAAGACAGAATTGTAAAAGAATTAACGTCGTACACGAAAAAAGAATTGTATCGGTTAAAAAGTTGAAGATTTTTATCAACCTTGCGTCTATGAAATCGAGACAGCGAAAAGGGACGCGGTAATGACCTAGTGGTTAGAGCTATAGCCTCTTATTCGGAGGGATCGAGTTCGATCCGCCACGCACTCTTAACTTTTCGGAGTTAATATGTGTTTTTTTTTAAATAATTCAAGCAAAGTCAAATTAAACATCACATGCTTTTAAGGTGTAGGAAAACGTCGTAAGGAAACCGGCATGCCTGAGAGTTCTTCAGCTTGGAAGCTTGTGTAGTCTACCACCAAAAGGAGACCCATGCAATGTAGTAAGCCAGTAGAAAGATGATAATGACGAATATGCTTAGTGATAATAAGCTGGACCGATGTCTTAACTTGAACTAAAAAGAAAGGCATATTGCTGCAAACAAAATATTGTTTGTCACTGTTAGGTAAAAGGTTTGCATAGCGAAGCACTTGGTTGCTAGCAATAAGGATAATATTATCAAAAATATTCCAAAATAAACCAAGTTATCGTTCTTGTTAATGTAAAGCCAATCAGCCTCAACATGATATTTTATTAAATATGCAAAGTTATATTCTAAAATTATTATTACGAATCATATTTTAATCATTATAACTTTATCGCTAGTAACATGTATAGTTTTGCGTAATATATATTTTTTTTATGCACTAAAAGTTAGCCTTTGAGGCCAATCTCACCTGGTGTAAGTGATGATGCTGTCTAAGATGGTAGCGGGCTAATTTATTAAGGCTAAGGTAGATCCATACTCCTAATTGGTTTCTACGCAATATCGTGCCGCAACGCTAAATCCGATTTAGTAACCACCCTACCGACAAAGGTCGGTGGTAACTAGCCAAGGCCGAAGCCTCCCACCAGACCATATTCGAGCCGGGACTCGAATTCAGGACCTACAATTTTATATAACAA
Organism: Lasiommata megera; assembly: GCA_928268935.1. Lineage (NCBI taxonomy): Eukaryota > Metazoa > Arthropoda > Insecta > Lepidoptera > Nymphalidae > Lasiommata > Lasiommata megera. The sequence continues at coordinate 12,128,876 of OV743315.1, read as the reverse complement.
ACATAAAATACTATGTAAAAAGTGCAGTTCTCATTTGTCGCGAGACACGGGAGAAAACATCCTTAATTCATAATCTCTAGGTCCATTCCTTAAAATAGAAGATTTTTATTTTTTATTATTTATTTATTTAATTTTAGCTAATTTTGTACACGCACCGAATTCACCCCATCTATTTATTTATTATTAATATACTAGGAATATAATTAATTATACAATAAAGGCACCGAAAAAACCAAAGAGGTTTGTCCTCGGTGCTAATCTGTAACTTAACAGCTTAAAACTAGAGGAACTGAGTAAGCATATTAGGCATGAAAAGAACATTTCCTAACTGAGTTAGAGTTATTGTCCTTGTATTTTATTTATATTGTATTGTATTGTATAATCCTATGCACTAAACGCGTAGTGTAACAAACTAACATAAAAACTATATCAAATAACGTATATCACTTCGTACAAAACGCCAATGCGTACGTTTTTTATCGGAAAGACGTAAATCAGCAGGTCGTCAGTTCACTAATCGTCCCAGTGCCCAATCATGCAATTCGCAAGGAAGTGGGACGCAATTTCCCTCGCAATTCGCTTAAGAATTAACCTCATTCGCTTTCGTGTCTCGTCTGCTAATTGTGTTCGGCCCCCAAATTTGTGACGTCATTTGATTAAGCTCTCGTTATGGGAGAAAATAGTATTGCTGGTAAATAGTACACAGGCATCCGAAGCTATAAGTCGGTACGTGATTTGCATTATGTAATTCAATAACCTCACCTCTAACTTTTCGGAGTTATGTGTGTTTAAAAAAAATATATATCACTAGCTTCAACGGTGAAGGAAAACATCGCGAGGAAACCTGCGCGCCTGAGAGTTGTCCATAATGTTCTAAAAGGCGTGTGAAGTCTACCAATCCGCACGTGGCCAACGTGGTGGACTATGGCCAAACCCTTCTCATATTGAGAGGAGATCCGTGTTGTGTAGTGAGCCGGTAATGGGTCGATCATGATGATGATGATGAATTCAATAACTATATTTTAACTATGTAGTTAAATATAGTTATTGATAAGGCCGTAAGGGGTTAACTTATAGTGTAATAATAATATTTATTTATCAAAAGCATAATTTACACTTCATTAGTGTGAAATCCTGTCTCCTGCGATAGTTTAAACTGTGTTACAGGAGACAGGGTCTTCCCAATATCTATAGCACAACAACATGAGATTTACAAAAATAACAATTTACACAACCAAAATTAAACGAAGAAAAATATTATGTGTGTGTATGTATTTTCAGAGTACGTGTGTGTGTGTGTATGCTTTTGCATCGTGAATGAACACAGATGATATCAAAAATTATATTTTAACATCATAGTTATATCTTTATTTTTATTTTATATACTGTAAGTTAACCCCCATACAGCGGGCTAGCACCATACGCCTTGTTGGTTTCGATACTATCAAGAGGCTATTGAATAAATTGCTTGCATAGGCCAATATAAGGCACTTTGTTACTACCAATAAAGTTAACTTTATCACTGATTGTACTGGTTATATAGTTAATAATCAATAAATAGTTGGAATACCATGTTTGCATCACCATGATACTTTATTACAGTTACAAAGTATATAGATTCCAAAAAGATAAAGATATTCCAAAACGATCATTTTTTTCTAAGTATACTACTTAGAATGTTTCTTTAATGATCATTTTTTTCTAAGTTTTTTCTAAGATTAGTTTTTTTTAAAGTAGGTACTTTAAAAAAACACTTTATGTTTTTTTTAAACTCTCAGGCATGCAGGTTTTCTCACGATGTTTTACATGGGAATATTTAATAAATACAGACGAAGTCGCGTTCGTCATATAATAAAACATAATATCATATAAACCAGTTATATACACCAAGAAAAAATTTGATAAAATGGTTTGAGGATAAATCTACGTTAAACTCACGTCACGTAATTCCATAGTTTGTTTACCTATAGGTCGCGTTACGTAAAAAGAGTGCTGAATGAATGCTGAGCCAACCTAAGTTGTAGAAAATTATATATTTAAATATATATTATATAAATGAAATATATAAATTATATATTTGTTTAGTGGGAGGCTTCGGCCGTAGCTAGTTACCACCCTACCGACATAGACGTGTCACCAAGCGATTTAGCGTTCCGGCACGATGTTGCGTAGAAACCATTTAGGACTGTGGTTTTACCATACTCCTAACAGGTTAGCCCGCTACCATGCATCATCACTTACCACCAGGTGAGATTGCCGTTAAGTGCTAACTTTTAGTGTATTTAAAAAAAAACATTACAGATAATATAATCGACGTAATTAAGATTTTAGTTTTTGAATAAATTATATTAATTGTATTCTCCAGGTGAATGTTATTTTTTTTACATATTATATTAACGTTGCAAAATTGACGATATTATACAGTATAATATGGTATAGCCGGAAGCTGTGATAGCCTAGTGGTTAGGACGTCCACCTATTAATCAGAGGTCGGGGGTTCGATCCCGGGCATGCATTTCTTAACTTTTTGGAGTTATGTGAGTTTTTAAGCAATTAAGATATCACTCGCTTCAACGGTGAAGGAAAACATCGCGACGAAACCTGTTTGCCAATTCGCACATGGCCAGCTATACCCTTCTCATATTAAGAGGAGACCTGTGCTCAGTAGTGAGCCAGCAATGGGTTGATCATGATGATGCGGGATAACCAGCCAGTCTACCTTTGAGGTGTCACCACTTATAGCATTCAAAGTTTGACTTCAAGTTTCCTTATTTACACGTAGCAACATCAAAAACATGTTCATTAATTTTATGAATCATATCGCGTTTACTCTAGGTATAGTTTTGGGTTTATAATATTTTAATTATAAACTAGCTAATGCAATAAACGTTTTCCTTGATAATCTCAATAAAAAATGCGAAGTCGCGGGTAGAAGGATAAAATTAGGAGTTGTAAGTTTTTATGGATGCAAAATAAATAAATAAAAAAAGTAAAAAAAAAAACTCTAGTCCAGCGGTATGAAATATATTTTATGATCTATTATCATACCTAACGGGCATACATTATTATATCACGCAATATAAGCCCTTTTGGAGAACACCAATAGATACTAAAAACTAAAAAAAAATATGCTATCTGTGGTTATAAATCTACTTAATATACGTAAAGCCACTTCCTTTACTTTATGTTTAAGAAAAAATTTTTTTTTATCATCTCTGTAAGAAAACATTAACCGGTCCCAAGAAAACAATCGATTACGTGCGAATTTTAAAAGATGACTGAAAAATGCTACCACATTCCCAGGCAACAATTACGAACGTAATGAATTCTCCTTTAACTCATAATCATCGATAATAATTTAATAACAATATAAATACATTATATTATGTTTATAATATTTAGTCATCTGCCAGAATATTATTTTTATCAATAAAAATGCTTAAACAAAGGACTGACTGCGGGCAGCTAAAGGAAAATTCAACTAATAATTAAGTACGGACAGAACAAAACTGGTAAATCCACAAATGACGCATGCGATCATCGCGATCTACTGCATGTACGGTGAGCAGAATAATTTAAAGAAGTAAAACATACAAAAAAGGTTACTTTTATTTCTGTCGGAATCTTTCAAATTCGTGATAAGGTCAGGTCGCCTTTTGCTTTTATAATATGTTTTTTTCTTTTCCTGTCTTTTGTTGGATGAATAAAATAAATAAATAAGGGGTTTTAAGAGTGATTTCAATTACACAGGTAGGTATAGGTATTTTAATTTTTACTTTATCTTGTGTTTTGAAGTCTATTTTTTGAAGATAAAACACGTGTAAAAAATGTGTATTGACAATATCAACTCATTCGTTGTCATTTACTTATAGTCCCTATTACTGGAGATTTTATAAAACAAAATCCCTAATTACTATTAGTTTTTCACCAGTGAAGCATTTTAAAAATCAGCTGAGCAGCTATAGAGAATCTGCTATGTAGGTACATAATAAGTGTCGAACCAACAACTTTCTTCCATATAAATAAATGTGTTTAAACTACAGTTAACTATTGAACAATATTGATGTGCAAACCGTACTGGCGAGAACGCTATCTATATAGTAATATATTATATAAACTATACTTGACCTTTAAGATCCAGTATAGCAAAGCGGACGGACAAGTGAAGTCACACGTTTTTAGCATCTAGTCGACACAAGTTTGTAGTGATGCACAGTGTTTAAAAGTGTTTATAAACTGATAACATAGTTTGGACCAAAGTGATATAGGAAATAGTTAAAATGAAGTGTTTAACACTGTTTATAAGTTTCGCGGTGCTATGGAGAAACGTATGTATGTATACGCTATTTATTTTTACTTAATTATATTTTTTTTGGTTTTTCCCTAACGAACTTTAGATTAGTAAGATATAGTTCTTGGTAACATTGGTTACTTAATATTTTTTTTTAAATTTTCCTTTGCATTTTATCGTCAAACTTTTTTGTGTTTTTATTGTATCTTTTCTACATGTACATGTAGTTAACTATATCTACTAAATATGTACCTAGATTACAATTTGGTTAGCATGGTTAACCGTGGTAACCGTGACGGTCATAATCAGTTTACGTAAAACCCTGAAATAAGCATAACCCGTGTCGTTGTTTGTGAATCTCAATAAATAAATACGTAACGTATACGGAATAGATATTATGTTCTTGATTATAAAACATTCGAGAGGGTAGGACTTTGTTCAGTGGTTGAACGTTTGTAGGTTATCGATGATAAGTTAGCGGTTGAGATAGAAGATGAATGAAATAATGAATGAATATAATTTTATTGTACACCACAAGAAAAGATAAAAAAAAAAGATGAGATAAAATCCATTACACTGTTTCATCAATTCAGTCTAATTAATAGGGTATGGAAATAAATAAATGAAGGGAGCTGATTTTAGATGGTGACTTTTCTTAGTGGTGTGATGGTGAACCTGTTGTGACCGTTCATCTCCATAATTTGCGATGATTGTTCAACTGCTATATCCAACTGTTTGGCAACTTACTAGACGTTAAAGGTTACTGAATAGGGTAGCAGATATCTCAAATTGTCCCTAACGGAACACTACCAGGATTTTCCACTTACCCCGCCAATACTTTTAAATATAAAAAAGCGGTCCCTCATTGGTTGGAATTGAACTGATTAATTATATAACATTTATATATAAGCTTTTAGTGAAATCTTACTGTCCTCGGTCAAAGCAGTAAGCTTAGTACGAAGTTTTCTCTTAACGTACTAATGTATACTCCATGATTGCTTTTTATTCATCCTTGAACTATTCCTTAAAGGGGAATAGGCCACATCTCATAGTGGAAGGACAAATAGTTTAATCCCTGCACGCTGCTGAGGATTGCTTGGTCTTTTGCTAGCAATAGGTATCAGTCACAATAGCCGCGATCGATGTCATAACGTCATCTCAGGGGCAAGGTGGAGCAATAACATCATTTCCTCACTCCGGACATGCACTTCCTGAGATTCTTAAGCAAAAACCCTCAAACCCAATTCTTAACCGTAGCCAATGACAAGAGATAATTAATGTCAATAAACCTTGGACGTGGGAAAGAAAATGACAGTTATTATTTGTGTACTTTTCTCTTGCGTGTCATCATGATCAACCCATTACCGGCTCACTACAGAGCACGGGTCTCCTCTCAATATGAGAAGGGTTTGGCCATAGTCCACCACGCTGGCCATGTGCGGATTGGCAATTCACACGTTTTTGAGAACATTATGGAGATCTCTCAGGCGTGCAGGCCTCACGATGTTTTCCTTCACCGTTGAAGCAAGTGATATTTTAATTTTTAAAAACGCACATAACTCCGAAAATTTAGAGGTGCGTGCCCGGATTCGAACCGCCGACCTCTGATTAGAAGGCTGATGCCCTAACCACTAGGCTATCACCGCTTTGTCATTTCCCTCTGCGTGTCTTTTGATAACCAAAATTCTTATCTCTTTTCGGTGACCTTTGTTAACAAGGCTGTTAAAAAATGCCTTTTATAATTAATATGATTAAAGCAAATAGTGTGTCAGTAAAGTCATAAGATATGTTCATTTTGTTAAGTCACGGATAAGATTTGATAGAATCCAAGATTCTGCGATTTTAGTGCACGAATTTTAACTACGCTGCAATAGTGCTTCGATCAATAATGTACTAGATATGCTGACCCATATAATATCAAGTAGAAAAAGTGTCCAATGATTTAATTAATGAGTGAGCTCATTAATTAAATAGTCATACATACTTAACATAAGATTTTTTGCATTACTAGCTGACTGCTTCCGCGTATCTTATTCCCAACATATAAACAAACATACATATATAATTTCTAATGCAACTGTAACTATAGCTTATTGCCGTGAATCGCTCATAGTTTACAAAATATATTCGGTAAATATCTGGTCCTGAGTAGAAAAAAAAATTATAATTAGGTGTGGTAGGAAAATAAAAAAAAAATTGCCCATATTTATAAAAAGCTCTCACCCTGCTAAAAGCAATTTTTTTTAATTTATTTAACCTTCTATAAGCTTTTAGTTTTTGTTAGAAAGTCTATGCAGAGTATAAAACTGTTGTTATTTGAAATCTATCTCGTTAATTGACCCCATTTAACCCCAAATAATCGTTTTTTGATTATTCTCAAATATCTGCTATTAAATATATGTATATTTATTAGTAAACTAATGGCATTATCCTACTTTCTTGTGGTCGATTTTCTCAACAGAGTTTTCCTCTTAAATAAATATCTTCAGCAGTTAGTAAATTTTTGCATGTTTGTAATTTTCTTTACTGAAGACATTATAAATAATAATGTGTCCATGTTTTTCTTGCAAAGTTTTTCTCTTTCTTCTTCTTCCGTCTAGAATGCTGTAAAGTCCATTATTTTAATTATGTAATATTTTTATGGATATTCATTAAATTTACCTATATGTATTACTTATGCCATTAGTTTATATTCCTTTAAAATATCTCATACAGCCTAACAAAAAGAAGGCTTTTGCCAAAACATGACAGAGTTAGCACTAGGCCCATTAAAATGCCATATGACATAATGCTGTTCAAGTAGCTATAATTCACAAGCCTGAGACTTTATATCCGTCATATGACATATCTCTTTTACAGCTTAAGCACAGCAGAGCTAAAAGTCTTTACGATCAATTATTTACATTTATAAGCTGTGATAGCCCAGTGGTTAGGGCGTCCGCCTCCTAATCAGATGTCGGTGGTTCGATCACGGGCACGCACCTCGAACTTTTCAGGGTTATGTGCGTTTTTAAACAATTAAAATACCACTTGCTTCAACGGTGAAGTAAAACATCAGACAGTGGACTATGGTCACTCCTTCTCATATTGAGAGGAGACCCGTGCTCTGTAGTGAGCCGGTAATGGGTTGATCATGATGATGATAATTTACCTTTATTGACTAAATTATTTCTGCTCGAACGGAGACTTGGATGTTGCTGAAATACCAAAGTCTAAACCAAAACATACGTTCAAGCTTTTAATCAGAAATAACAAAAATTAAGACCTTGAGTTATTGTAAAAACAGCAATCCTACAGACCATCAAGTGAATAATATTTTCTTGTATTTTCCTTGTACTATGTACTAACTCGACTGGATTAAGGATATTTTGAGCATATACCTATTATTTTTTAATAAATTGAGTAGCATTAATTTGCCGCAACGCAATGCGCGTGGGTATTTTTAATCAAAAATCCAGTTTTTGCTAAAAATAATTTATTATGTTTTTTGTTAAAAAAATATTTATGTTCATCCAAAATATGTGCCAAATTTAATAATAATAGGTGCAGTAGATGAGCCATACACAGTAAATAAACGAACAGACACACTATTATTTTTTGGGAGGATTCGGCCGTGGCTAGTCACCACCTTACCGACAAAGACCTGCCGCCAAGCGATTTAGCGTTCCGGCACGATGTCGCGTAGAAACAGATTAGGAGTATGGGTTTACCACACAGGTTAGGTTATCAGGTGAGATTACCGTAAAGGGCTAACTTGTAGTGGATAAAAAAAGTTTCACATTTAACGATATAAATCTTGGGATGTTATTACCACTATTGCAAAAAAAAAAAACTTTTGTAAATATAACTAAGATGTCTTCTGGATTTTTAGTTCCAGAGTCGTGCAAGACTCCACTTGGTCGGACCAGTAACTGCGTTTCCCTCTACGACTGCTCATCACTTCTGACGGCGTTTGAACAGAGACCGCTGCCCAATCATGTCATAAGCTTCCTCAGACAATCGCAGTGTGGTTTCGAGGGATATATACCCAGAGTATGTTGCGGTCCAATGCCGTCACCAACATCCGGTGGTCAAGCAACGGTATGTAACGAATTATTTATTCTAATAATATTTCTCTCTTCTAAAGCTTTTAAATATTTCACCGCCATTGTACTGCAATAAAAAGTGTTTTGAACCCAATCTGCAACCATCTGATAATCAGTAGGAACAAGAATTACCTACTTACCTAGAATAGACCTACTGGTTATCAGGGATACAGATATGTACTGACAGCTTGAGCTTCTCTTATATGTATGCTATATAACTGCGAAAGTATGGAATTAAGCATACATATAACAATAATAAAGTAGGCGTCCGCTAGGAAAGGATTTTTGTTAATCCTTCCCCTTAAGGTAGCAAAACAAAAAAAAATACTATAAGTGAGCGATGCGTGCTCCCTTACTATACTATATTTATTAAGTCATCATCATCATCATGATCAACCCATTCTTGGCTCACAACAGAGCACGGGTCTCCTCTCAATATGAGAAGCCACGCTGGCCATATGTGGATTGGTAGACTTCACACGCCGTTGAGAACATTATGGTGAACTCTTAGGCGTGCAGGTTTCCTCACGATGTTTTCCTTCACCGTTGAAGCAAGTGATATTTTAATTGCTTAAAAACGCACATAACTCCGAAAAGTTATAGGTGCGTGCCCAGGTTCGAACCCCCGACCTCTGATTAGAAGGCTGAAGTCCTAACCACTGGGCTATCACAGCTTTATATACTATTTATTAAGTACATGTTTACAACTACATTTTTTTTTATAGACAAAACGTCCTCCGTCTGTTGCCAGACCCATCGAAGGTGAAGATCCTATATATGATGAAGATTCATATCCCGAGTCTCGAGACAAATGTGGTGTAGAGACCGGCGCCGACCGTATCTATGGCGGTCAATTTACGGAGCTTGATGAATTCCCGTGGATGGCACTGTTGGGATACCGACCACGTAAGATTTTATTTATGCCCGACAATCAGACATATATTATATTGTGTCTAAATTCACCTTTTGCGTTGAGTACTTGCAATAATCCAATAGTGTAGCACTTTCAGTTATTTATTTTTTACACACTAGAAGTTAGCCCTTGACGGTTATCTCACCAGGTAGTAAGTGATGATGCTGTCTAGGGTGGAAACGGGCTAACTTGATAGGGGCAGGGGGGTAGGGGTAGGAGTATGGTAAACACACACTTCTAATAGGTTTGTACGCGACATCGTGCCGCAACGCTTAATCGCTTGGCAACAAGTCTTTGTCGGTAGGGTGGTAACTAGCCACGGCCGAGGCCTCCCACCAGACCAGACTAGAACCGGAAATCAAACCCAGGACCTCCAACTTTATAATGCAACAAAGCGCGCACTGCGCCACGGAGGTCGTCAACATTCATTTAACGAGTCATTTAAAAAGGTCAAGTTATTCAGTACCATCATTTGTGGATTAACACTAAAATAAGAACACATAGATTCTTTGGATGAAGGACAGAAGTTCAGAGGAAACTCTATGCTTGCACTATTTTGCACATTTTACCTTCTCATGGAATCCATTTTTGGTTTGCTTTGCTGCGCTTAAATAAAACTGTTCTCCTACAGGTAACAATGGACCCTTAACGTACCAATGCGGTGGAGTACTGATCAATCACCGTTACATACTGTCGGCGGCTCATTGCGTTGTTGGAGAAATCGAAAAAGCGGTCGGAAAACTGTAAGTACACTTGTCATGTATAATTGACAGATGATTCATGATATTTAACAAAGCTATCCCGTGATTCCAAAAGATGGTCAGATCATCATGTCGGCCAAATATTGAGCCATTGTTGGGCACATGCTTCTCTCATTCATTCATGGGAGAGATTTTAGAGCTTGCTGCACTATTATGTTTTTTTTTATTATTATACTCGTACCTGATTTTAGAGTGAGATTGTTAAATGAGTTAGACGACACTTTTACACGCTGGTAAGTGATAATGTAGTCTAAGATTAGTAGATTTTAGTAGACCCGTATTTCTAAATGGTTACTATTAATAAATCTGTGCCGATTCGATATTTTATTGGAGCGCTTTTAAACGACTAATATCACGTCAAATCAGCTATAGTAACCAAATTAGCTCGATTTCTAAGGGATTATCTAAGACAGGTTGACAAAGCTAATTTCTCTTTCGCTACAGTGCCAAAACGCCCTACACTGACCATTTGCCTGATCTGGGAATTCGCCTTTAAATTAACTTTTTTCTCCCTTTCAGAACATCAGCCCGTTTGGGTGAATACGATACACAGACAGACATAGATTGCGAAGCCCCTAACGAGTGCGCTGACCCGCCACAAGAGATCCTGGTGCACTCCGCTTATCCTAACCCTGGATTCTCTGACAAAAACAAGAACAGAAAAGACGATATTGCAGTTATACGTCTTGCTAGAAGGGCAATCTATTCAAGTAAGTGAAGAAACCATGACAAAGGTTTTGAGGGCGAACTCGTTAATTAAACGACTAAATGATACTGGCGACTTATTCTGCGTTTCTGTTTATTAAGAATTTTCCGGTACCCGTTTGTTTTTCTATGCCGTCTCCTGGATGCAAACTATTGTGACTTGGCATTATCCTTAAGTTGCCTGTCAAAGATTGCTATTAAGCGTTAAAGTCACCTTTTTATTCTGCATATATCTATGTTCTTCTATCCTTCTGTAATTTGGTGTGCAAATAAAAACTTTGAATAAATATATATTCTATTTGCAAAATTTCGTCGAGATCGGCTTACCTTGAACACTTAATAAAATCTAACGCTTATAATCATTCTGGTACTGTCTCTAGGTAATTTTTGAGGATAGTATCTTATGCCCGTGTACAGAATGCAAGCAATTTCTGTGCCTCGAATTTCGTCGAGATCGGTTCAGCATTTCAACCAAATATAGATAGTAGACAAATGAACAAACAGACACGTTTTCAGAGGTAAGCATACTTATGCTTAAGTATAACGTCTATATATCTATGTCCCAATGCAAAACACAAATCTCCTCTCTTATAGGTTGTAGGTTGTGTTGTTGTGATTTGGTAGTGGTCCTGAGAAGGTAGAAAAATACAATCAAATTTTTCAGTGAAGCTTTCCACTTAGTCCTCACAAAAAGGACAATCGAAATTTGTACTTGTATTCTATGTATGAGACATCTGACCTAATATCGAAAATCACATATCTTTACATCCATACTACTTACTGGTGCATTTATATATTTCACTTACAAATTTTTGATTTAATGCATAACTAAATCTAAGCAAAATTAAAGAATTTGTTTGTGTGTGTATAGATGCGTATTCGTGTTTTTTATTCTAGTCTTAAGTCCCATAGTTATATCCAAGATAGCTATTACTAAAACCGGACGAGGAAGTGTGTACTAGGTATAGAAAAACGTACATTAAATAAAGGTATTTTGTTTCAGCATATGTACAACCAATCTGCTTAATAGACAACAGACTCCGACTCAGTGCAGGCGATGACGTATTTGTAGCTGGCTGGGGAAAAACCCTGGAAGGTACGTTACCTGGTTATTGATTTTGCTGGCTCACTAAATGTTATTCTACGAAACTTGTTTAGCTCATTATTGAATAATACTGAACAACGAGGGGTACCACGGTAATGACTAAGAATATACCTAGTTATTCAATGGGTGAATTGAAGAATGCATTTTTTAAACTACTCAGGAATTGGAGTTGATATCGTCTCAGTAACTAATTGACACATGCAATCAATTTAACGAAAATTTTAACTATGAAGAAAACTTCTTCTTTCTTAAACATTCTTGCTGTCTATCATTCTAAAAATTGGGATAAATTATGACAAAATAACTAATATCCTATCTTATAAAGAATTACACAAGCGAAAGTTGATGAAAATATTTCATATGAAAAATATTTAGTTAAATATGATAAAAAAGTTATAATAACATGACACTGAAGAAGATAATAAATATAAAGTGTAATTATTAAATGAAGAATGAGTTACGTACAGTTTATTGTTGCTGCAATCATTTGACCTTCCATGTTGTATTGACTTTGAACACGCGTTGTTTTATTATTTCCTTATTAATTCCACTGACATAGAAAATGGCAGAGTTAATACGAAAACTCAAAAGGGTTGATGATAAAACTGGCTTTTGATATAGATTTGTCGTGCAAATATTAGGTAATCCGGTAAATTACATGCAATTAATTACTTTTAGTTAATTGAACTGTATAATAAAAATTAAGTATATCAAATTGTAATGATATAAAATGTTTTTTTTTTTTATATAAAGTGTTTAATTTTTGTTGGATAAGCTTGTCTGGTCCGTTTAATCCGATAAGGTCGACTACAACATTCGACCTTATTTATAATACTAATTCTCGTATCATAATGTTCTAATAATGCTCCGAAACGGCTCGACCGATTTCTATGATTTGTTTTATGCATATTCAGTAAGTCTGAGAATCGGCTACTATATATCTTTCAAAACCCAAGGAGATAAGGGGTGTCCACTCAACAAAAAAAATTTTTTCTTTGGATAATTTTTTATTTTTATTTTATTTATTATGTGGCATACATACAACTCTACATTTTCACTCTTTGGGTATGTACTACAAAAAAAAAGTAGAAATATATTTATAAATATTATTTATTACAGGAAAGAGCAGTCCTATTAAGCTGAAGCTAAATTTGCCAATATTCAAAAAATCTGAATGCTCCTCGAAGTACAGGACCCTTGGAGCAGATTTGACTGACAACCAGCTGTGCGCTGGTGGAGTGTTTGCCCAGGACGCGTGCAGAGGAGACTCGGGTGGACCACTTATGAGGAAGACTCCTTCGGGAACTTGGGAAACTGTTGCCGTTGTATCGTTTGGATATGGTTGCGGGAGAGACGGCTGGCCGGGCGTTTACACCTCTGTAGCAAATTATCTGGACTGGATAAAAGAAACCATTGCTGCGTCCAACGCGTAGGCCCAATTTAGATTACATTTTGTAATGCCATGTTATTTACTATAGCCACAATTTTACTAGGCCTGTTTTAATTGCCAATAGTCTTAAAGAAAACAGAAAGACATTATTTTGAATTTACCGAAGAGCGTTTTAAATGCTTGATGGATGTTAGGGACTTAAAGCCGTGGACGTAGCTAAATTTACTGTTCGTTGTAAATATTCCTACGTTTATTCTTGGAACTGATAATAACTACTATACAAGGAAAATCCAATGGCGAATTAGCGCCTCCATCATATTACAACATAATATATTTATAGAACACGCAAAGGATTATAGAACGAAATTAATAATATTCGCATTATAGAACGAAAATATTTGAAATTTGTTCGTAATTTAATAAGTCAGTAGTGGGACGAATACAATTTATGTAATAAAATAAAAAAGACCATTAAAAATACATTTTCAATTATATATCTTTATTTTTTAATATTACCTTCAAACCTGCTTACATGGATATAAATCCTCGTGGCAATATTAGCGAGATAAAACCACACTACGAAAAAATAATGTATAAGAAATAAAACAACTATGTATAGTTTTATGAACAACATTTCTCAATATAACAGAAATAAAGAAGTAGTTTCTTTTCGTTTTAATAATTGAGTAAACAATATTAAATTAAGCTGGTAAGTGAAATAAATTTAAGGACACCACATGGGATTCTGGAGTCCCCATACCCCCTCCATACAGAGATATTCAATTAGTCGTAGCGAATCATTTGCATAGGTGTCACTGGCAATCAAATTAAGTGGATCACCGACAATTCTATGCGCATAATTAAATCATTTACCCTTCCGAACGTATATGGGTGTCTGAAATTTTATTTGTTTTCGGGACCCTTTTTGATGGTATAACTTCTTTGGTACGTTACTCTTTGTTTTCGTTCCAGGCCGTTATTTCTCAAAAGTATTGTTTAAAAGCAAACAGACGTTGTTCGATTATTGTGTTCCTTGGTAAAATTCGATAGATAATAGTGTCCTAAACTGTAATGGTAAATGATATTTAAATAAGTACTTAGATGGAATATATATATTTTTTATGCACTACAACTTAGCCCTTGACGGCTATTTCACCTAGTCGTAAGTTATGATGCAGTCTAGGATGATAGCGGGCTAACCTTTTAGGGGTATGGTAAACCCACACTCTTAATTGGTTTCTACGCGACATCGTTCCGAAACGCTAAATCGCCTGGCGACACGTCTTTATCTACCGATAACCAGGCCAGACTCAAGCCACGAATCGAACTCAGGACCTCCAAATTTATAATGCGACAGCGCACGCACTGCGCCACGGAGGTCGTCAAAATAAATAAATGAATAAATTTTTATCAAAAGAAATTTATCCACCGGAGTAGAGCGGCAAAAAAATTTGTCCGTAACAAAGTTGGAAAAAAACAGATAGTAAATCACAACTGCGAATACATTCATTCATTTCACCCGGGAGATAACAAATACGGAAAGGGGAGTTTCAATCGGAATCTAAAAATTACGGCAGTTTAAAAGTAGGCAACATTTACATAAAACTACTATATCCGATATGATATACACTCCACGAGGGCCATTTGTTTTTTTTTATGCGAAAAATATCGCTCGCATATCGAAATATAGGTTGGACTAATTTGAACATAACTGATTTTGTTATTCAGTTTTGACTCACTATTCTATTATGAGTATTACAAAACGTTGTAGTTATGTAATGCTGCATATTTTTGAGACTCAGGAAGGCTTCACGGATTAAATTTAAATAATTTCGAGAACCGTGGCGCAGTGTGTGAGCTGCTGTATTAGAAAGATGAATGTTCGTTATTTTCTAGTAGGGTAGTACTAGAAAACATGTACCGCAAAGCGATTAAGCATTTGGGTGTGCTATCGAGTCGACACCGACTAAGAAGATGGGTTCAGCCGGCATTACATCCACGGCTATCATGGTGCTGTAAATACAGTAGTAGGTACAGGGAGTCGGTAATCATTCAAGTTTAGATGAAACTTCTTAATTGTATGAGATATGTGCCTTTTTAATATAAAAGCAATTGTTAATAAAATATCACTTGCTTTAACGAAAGAGGAAAAAATCGCGAGGAATGAAACCTGCGGTCTTGAGACTTCTCCGTAACGTCCCCAAAGGCGTCTGAAGTCTACCAATTCGCACCTGGCCAGCGTGGTGGACCACGGCCGCAACTCTTCTTATTCTGAGAATATACCCAAGGCCTGTAGTAGCTTCTTTTAAATAAATTAAATAGTTAATATCCTCAAATATATTCAATTTGTACACTATTTTGGTTGACATGATCTCTTACTGTTCGTTCAATGTTTCAGTTACCACCCATTTAATACGTCGACGCATCCCATAACCGTCAGTGTTTATTGATATTCCTTTCATTTGTGATATATCATTGATCATTACATAAAAAGTTCTTATAATCTATAAGTCAATATTAACAATTGTTTTTAAAAGTTTGACATCATCATCATCATCATGAACAACCCATTACCGGCTCACTACAGAGCACGGGTCGCCTCTCAAAATGCGAAGGGTTCGGCTATAGTCCACCACGCTGAGTATGAGTGGATTGGCAGACTTCACACGCCCTTGAGAACATTATGGAGAACTCTCAGGCGTGCAGGTTTCCTCACGATGTTTTCCTTCACCGTTGAAGCGTGATATTTAATTTTTTTAAAAACGCACATAATTCCGAATAGTTAAGAGGTGCGTGCCCGGATTCGAACCGCCGACCTCTGTTTAGGAGACTGACACCCTAACCACTAGGCTATCGCCGCTTCCCACAAGACTATTGCCGCTTCCCACTAGGCTATCATTGCTTCTAGGCTATCATCATAGTTTGATGCTAATATAGCAGTAAGTATAGCAGAGCTTTGACATATTAGTGATTGCTTTGTCGCGTTCATTACGTGTAAGTGTTTTAATAAAAATCGAGTAGTAGATTGGTTTCAATAATATAGAACCATAACACTCCCGATGGCAACATTGATAGGAATTATAAAATGAAGTAGCATGTGAAATGCTTGTTGTGTTAAATAATTTTACACGCGATGTTGTTAAATGATGGAAATCAACACAGCTTTTGTAACACAAGGATCGCGATTTTATCGTACAACGTATAAAATTCTATCAACAAGCAATATGCGCCATTTGAATCTACGTTATACACTCGACAATAATGGTGTGTGTCAAGTTATTTGTGTTATTTTTCGTAACGAATATTTCAATTGCTCAACTGGACGATGATGTAAGTCAATGATATTATTGTTTATAATTGATTGATAATTGAAGGATTTACCCCACTTTATCCACTTTTGATAGCTTGTGCTGAGATCAGAGTAGGAAGCAATAAAAAAATAGTTTTGGAAGTCTTTAATCGTAATAATATTAGATTATAATTATTATTTATGTATTATTTTAGACAGGGTTACATATAAGTTGTCCCCCGGGTGTCCAATAAACCAGCGAGAGGGACATCCGTGGTGGATTTTAGTTCTGGTATACCTTAAAAATAACCTCCTTCCTGCCCAAGGGTACGGAGGTAGCCACAAAGTTTTTCCATCACGAGAAAAAAAAGTGTTACATATAAGGGATACTAAGCATAGTGTTTCAATAACGACTGCAGTAGTGTAAACTGTAGCGCAACCATAATTGCCTACAAAGCCTCCAAACCAACAAGTAGTAACAGTAATGCAAAAACATAGCAAGTAAAAAAATAATATAAAAGAAAAGAAACAGTAAAAAGTCCAAAGGCATGCAGTTGTGTGTGTGTGTGCGTGTGCGTGTGTGTGTGCGTGTGCGTGTGTGTGTTTTAAGTATTTATTGGGGAACGCATTACTTTATAAAGTACTCCACATTGCTGTAAGACTGCAATGTGGAGGACTGTGCTTAAATAAAATCTGTGTTTAAATAAAAGCTGTGATTAAATAAAAGCTGGGATTAAAACCCTTAAATGTTTTGATTGCTGTCGCTTATGTGACCAAAAGTGTTACTTTATATTTTTTTTTAAATTCGTTGGCCTCAACTTATTTCTATTGGAAACCTCTAAAAGTAATCTAATGATGAACCGTTGCATAATTGATTTATTTTTCAGAACTGCTATGCAGCGATTTTTACAGAAGGTACCAAAAGTTGCAGTGATTTTGAAAATGACTTATTTATCTGCAGTTTAAGTATCGACATTGCTCCTGAAAGCGATGAGGGGTCGAATAGTATGCTACTCTCTGGTAAGATAGAGGTGAAGGAAGATGTTGGCGAGGATTATTATGTAAATATACGCTTTATTTTAAATAATTCTATTTGTTCACTATTTTGTTTAACATGACCGCTTACTGTTCGTTTAACGGGTGGTAATTGTAACATTCACCCCCCATTTAATACATCGATGCATCCTGCAACCGCCAGTATTTATTCATATTCCTTTAATTTTTGATATATAATTGATCATTACATAAAAGTTCTTATAATCTATAAGTCAATATTAACAATTGTTTTTAAGGGTTTCACATCTCATAGTAGAAAACGGACTCTCATAGGACCTTTGTCTTTCTTTTTCGTCCGTTTTACAACCTTTTTTCTAATTTTTACCAAATGCATTAACATCAAATAACAAAATTTGTAGTCTGTTCAGAAATAGGGCTGAATCTTTTATAGTTCTTCATTTATTTAAAAAAAACATTTCTGTCCTAAAGCATAACACAGAAATTTTACTTTGATTATTTATTATTGTAATTAGAATTGATAAAGATTTACTTACAAACATAATGAAACACTACAAACTACCACGATGTATCTAACTAGGTAGCATAGTTATTTAAGGAACAGTTAAGATCATTTACAGGCTCTGTTAAACTAAAGATAATGGTATATCCCTTTTCTGAACAATGTAATCTGAAGATTGATAAAGGTTTTAATTTGTTTGTTTGTTTGTTTGTTCTTTTAATTCGTCGAACCCACCGTGCACGTTTTACCAGTTATATTAAAAAAACGAAGCGGTGATAGCCTAGTGGTTGAGCGTCAGCCTCCTAATCAGAGGTCGGCGGTTCGAATCCGGGCACGCACCTCTAACTTTTCGGAGTTATGTGCGTTTAAAAAAAATATATATCACTTGTTTCAACGGTGAAGGAAAACATCATGAGGAAACCTGCACGCCTGAGAGTTCTCCATAATTTTATTAAAGGCGTGTGAAGTCTGCCAATCTGCCAATGCAATGCCAGGCTGGTGGACTATGGCCAAACCCTTCTCTCTGTAGTGAGCCGGTAATGGGTTGATCATGATATTGATGATGATGATTAAAAAAAACACGTACCCTTTATTATAAATTATCTCCGTCTGCAGGTGGAATTAAATGTTTGGAAGGATATAGGTACTGGTAAACAATATATGTACAATATCGAAGGCAATCTGTGCGATAGTCTTAAAAGGGATGACACGCCCTGGAAACCTTTGGTCGATGCTCTACAGACATCAGATTGTCCTGTTGCGCAGGTAAAACTAATTTTATCACACTTGAGAGAAACCAAAAATAATTTCGAATTTAAAATTTTAGTACTGAAGGACATGAGAGATAAATTTTCGCTATTTACTCTTTCACTAACTCACTTATTCGCTTCTAACAAAGTACAGTCATTGATCCAGCGATATAAATTAAAATAATCCTTTTAAACATACAGACTCACTGTCACATTTATAATATTAGTATTAATTTTCCAGGGACTCTACCTTGTGGAAAACTTGACGATGTCTCTTGATTTTGCGAAAAATGTATTGAATCACGAATTCTGCGGCGATTATGTCGCAGAAATGTCTATAAATATAGCTGATGAACAAATATCGTGTTATGAACTTAGTGTCGCGGTTGAGGAGGTGCCTTGCTAATTATAATAAAAATAAAGTTATACAAATTATACTACCTATATTGGTGACTTTCTTTTATTTTAGTTATATCATCATCACGATCAACCCATTACAGGCTCACTACAGAGCACGGGTCTCCTCTCAACATGAGAAGAGTTTTGCCCATAGTCCACCACGCTGGCCATGTGCGGATTGGCAGTCTTCACACGCCTTTGAGAACATTATGGAGAACTCTCAGGCGTGCAGGTTTCCTGACGATGTTTTCCTTCACCGTTGAAGCAAGTTATATTTTAATTGTTTAAAAACGCACATAACTCTGAAAAGTTAGAGGTGCGTGCCCGGATTCGAACCGCCGACCTCTGATTAGGAGGCTGATACCGTAACCATTAGGCTATCACCGAAAGTGATATATAGTATAGTAAAAAGGAATCGATTAAACGGATTTGGTTTTTTTTTAATTATTTCAATATAAACATGCAAGAATGCTCAGAATTTGCATGAACCGTTTTTCTTTACCTATTTTTCTGATACGAACCGTTAAGTATGGTGAGATCTTCTGACATCAGAGTGCCGATTGCGAGATTTTCTGATTCGATCGAAAGTTCATTTGTTTAATACCCTATAAGTTAGCCTTTGACCGCAATATCACCTGATGGTAAGTAATGATGCAGTCTAAGATGGTAGGTAGCAGGCTAACCTGTTAGTAGTATCGTAAACCCATACTCCTAATTCGTTGCTACGCGACATCGTTCCGGACACTTAATCGCTTGGTGACACGTCTTTGTCAGTAGAGTGGTAACTAGCCACGGCCAAAACCTCCTGCCAGATTAGACGTGAGCCGGAAATCGAACCCAGGACCTTTATAACACGACAGTGCACACACAGTGCAAATTTGCGTTGAATCGAAAGAGCACCATCTATCATCTATCTATTTTGACTTATTATCATTCAAGCACAGTGTCGCGTAGGAACCAATTAGGAGTATGAGGTAACCAAAACCCTAACAGATTAGCCCGTTACCATCTTAGACAGCATATCACTTGGTCGTCACCAGGTGAGATTGCCTTATTTCTAATAAGCTTGTAAAGTCCATTTAGTCCTTACGGATATAAACAACACAGTATACGCAGGTACCTATTACAGGGCTTCCACTATTTCCCAAATTGAGAAACCATGTCGCGGACATCTCTCGAAAAGTCGAAAGAAAAATCAAAGCGAGCACTCGGAAAGGTTTTCTCCTTTGACAAATTGGGGAACTTGTGTTTACAAAGATTCGAGTTGTGGCCGTAGATAAGGCAGTTTTGTAGAAATACCTACTAAGAGTGAAAACCATTCAGATAATCAACGGAATTAACTTTTCAACTTATATACTAGTCTGCCTTCTTAGCTTTAGTTTTAAGTTGGCGAGTGTAGTTATCACCATCACTTCACGAATAGAAATGATGAAAAATGTGCTACACATGAACGATTCATAGATGCCTGTAATATGTTTATATGAATAAAGCTATTTTGATTTGATTTGATTTTGATTTGTTTTGTATGAGTTAATAAGAATCTTGGATCACAATCCAAATTTGTAAGCTAAATATTCAAATTTCAAGCTTGTAATTCATTCAACTCTTGATACATGGACGGACAGTGTACAGACAGCGGAATGTCATTTGAATGTGAAACCCAATGACATAATAATATATTGGAATAGCTTTAATCATATATTGCTAAAATATATGCATATTATATAAAATTACTATCCTAAACCTGCGGCTGCGCTTGCATTAGATAAGTATTGAACATTCCAATAGAAATGAATCAATATGATAACTAATACTAATCTTAGTAAAAAAAAATTAAAAAAAAAACAGTATCCTATGTTACTTCTAATTCCTCCAAAAGTATGTGTACACAAAGTTTTATGATAATCGGTTAAGTTGTAATTTGGTCTGGTGGGAGGCTTCGGTATGGGTAGCTAACTTGTTAGGAGTATGGGTTTACCATACACCTAACAAGTTAGCCCGCTACCATCTTAGACTGTATCATCACTTACCATCAGGTGAGATTGCTGTCAAGGGCTAACTTGTAGTGGATAAAAAAAAATAAAGTATTTTTCGCGTGAAAGCATAACAAGCAAACTTACATTCACAATTATAATATTAGAATGATATTATGATCACTTTAAAACTTCAAACAGTTGAAGCTTTGATTCTATCAAGAACCATATTCAAGCTTTGAAATGTCGACAAACCTCTTAGGTATGATACTTGCAAGCGAACTGAAAAAGACATCTATGAAGTACTTACTCGTAGATGTTCTAAAAGACGCGTTAAAAGTGGACAGAAAAAGCCGCACGCATCAAAAAATGTGATAACTAGCGTAAGGGAGGTGTGAAGGGCCCTCGAGTTCTCCAATAATGCCACCAGTTCGCAATGGAATTGTCAAGACGAGATCTGCTAACGATGCACTTTGAGATCCGAGGTTTGAGTTTCGGAGTTAAATGCGGCGGATTAAAATTGATAAAGAGAGTGTTGGATTGTGCTGAATGCGTTGAGAAGCACTTTGAAAGATTAGTAACTTGCGAGTGAAAAGTTTTCTAGATATATGAGTTTTTACTTAACAATATATAAGTAGTTATAAATAACATGAGGGCACAATAAATACCGCTACTGTAGTAGAACCAAAAAGTTAACATTGTTCTTTACAGCAAGTGGTAAGTTGAAACTGTATTTGAAAATAAATTAGTAATAGAGATGTTTTTTATTTTTTTATTTTGAAGAATCTGATTGGACACTAATTTTTAAAGTTTTGTTTTCCACATAACTTAAACATTGATTGACAACATATTAAATTGTTATTTGTTTCTTGTGACCCTACCTGAAGCTGTGATAGCCTAGTGGTTAGGGCGTCAGCCTCTTAATCAGAGGTCAGCGGTTCGAATCCGGGCACGCACCTCTAACTTTTCGGAGTTATGTGCGTTTTCAAACAATTAAAAATATCACTTGCTTCAACGGTAAAGGAAAACAACGTGAGGAAACCTGCACGCCTGAGAGTTCTCCATAATGTTGTCAAAGGCGTGTGAAGTCTGCCAATCCGCACATGGCCAGCGTGGTGGACTATGGCCAAACCCTTCTCATATTGAGAGGAGAACCGTGCTCTGTAGTGAGCCAGTAATGGGTTGATCATGATGACCCTACTTGTTCTGAATCTACTAGTTCTGAAGAGTGTCTTATAAACAGAGCATGACAATTCGTTGTATCTTCCACGATCTATGACAGAAATGAAATAATGTCGTCCATAACATTTAAGCTAAAATATTTTTATAATCACGTTAGTTTCATCGTATTTAAATGCTATTCATAAACATGAGCAATTAACGTAACTTTTCATTTATTTCAGCATACAACTTTATATTTATACATACATGTTATTTTTTTATAGATAGCCTCGACATAAACATGTCGTATATGAAAAGATAACTTTAAATGTAATTGCTAACAACAGCCACGATTGAAAATTCACTCCTATTGCGTTAAGAACAGAGCTTATAATGCCACGTTGGGTATAGATTTGGGGAGTAATAATATCTGCTCATTCGAATAGATGAGAAAAAAGCGGGGTCCGGCGGACGAACTTTTTAATTTGTAATTACAGGACAGAGTCCAAGCTTTAGGCATCATTAACTTTCCTCCCAAATGTCTACGGTATATGGGTTCCGTGCATACTTTTACGGGAGAAAATTTTATCGCCCGTAACCAAATTACGGATTGGTGTAGGTAAATATAGAGCGTTGTCGTTTTGCGTAATTAGCCGATTCTCTTAATTACAATACCGGTTAATGAATCAAAATATAATGAAACGACCTTAAGGATTAATTATTAAAAACAGAAGGGTGGTAACTAGCCACGGCCGAAGCCTCCCACCAGACCAGACTCGAGCCGGGAATCGAACCCAGGACCTCCAACTTTTTTATAATCTGACAGCACGCGCGCTGCGCCACGGAGGTCGTCCATCTAATCAATCGCGGGCTCGAGACCGCCAGTTAATGTTAAATTAATAACTGTTTATTGTTTCAAAATATTTGGATATCGATTCTGGATATCTGGATTCGATTCCCGGCTCGAGTCTGGTCTGGTGGGAGGCTTCGGCCGTGGCTAGTTACCACCCTACCGACAAAGACGTGTCACCAAGCGATTTTAGCGTTCCAGCACGATGTCGCGTAAAAACCAATTAGGAGTGTGGGTTTACCATACCTCTAACAGGTAAGCTCGCTACCATCCAAGACTGCATCATCACTTAGCAACAGATGAGATTGTCGTCAAGGGCTAACTTGTAGTGTATAAAAAAAAACATATAATGACTAACATTATATGTTTAAAACTTTATATATTATGTCGTCAAAAGGAAATACTGTTTAGCACGTACCCAATATTTATAAGTTGCATTCACCCCTTTCAAATATCAGACTCCCTTTATAAGGAAATGTCGCATACAGTCTGGGGCTGGTATCATAAAATAAATGACGCCGTAACTTTGTTATTAGTTACCAGTTATACATAAATTAAATAGCTTGTTTTCATAGCTCAAGCTAGAGATTTCCCATCAGACCCCTAGTATAATTTATCAAGTTACAAGGTCACAGCTAAGTTAGCATTAATCCCTTTTATTTGTTTGGAGTTGTCAAATTATTAATTTAAATTCTACCCCGAAGGGGGTAAAATAGGGGTTTGAAGTTTGTATGAAAGTCCTATGTTTTTAAATTTAGAAACACGAAAATCGGCAATTTGACATTTGCCTGTAGCTTACTTTCTAAAGCAGGGTATTGGCCGCACGGGTAACCTCAATCTCAAGGGAAATCAGCAATTCTACGCAGACGAAATCGTGGTCAACAGCTAGTATATCATTAATTCTTGTACACTTTATGAAAGGTTTTTAATTGCATAAGTCTTACCTTAGTCAAAAATAATGAATCCTTTAACTTATTACAACTATCATTATACTGAAGATGGTTTAAAATTAGCTCCGCTGTCTATTCGTCTCATGAACTGTAATAGGTAGGTAGATGAATCTTTAATTATATCGCAATCGCAGCAAACTTTAAAAACAACATAAAGATTTAGTTAAATATACTTGAATCAAAGGTATTAGAGCCAAAGCAAAAGCCTCATTAAGAATTAGTATTTATTCGGTGAATTCACTCAATTTTAATAAACTCAATACTATATTGCAGTGTTTTATATGTAAGTCCAACTCGCAACAACTGTAATTAACGTTTTGTGTGTAAATAAATTGTATTAAACTACTTATCACCAATTAAAATAATGAAATATTTGATATGTCGGCGCGAAGGAGTTATTAACTTCATTCAACGGCGCCAAGAAGCTCAAGAATTCAATAATTACCCACATTTGAACTCTTGATGATTTTGCTAACACAATTTAGACAGTAGCGATCAATTTTGTCAAGCATGCTTTGTTATAAATACGGGTGGTCGATGCCTTTCGTGGCATTCTCGTTTAAGACGTCTTACCGTTCGGACCTCTTGGTTATTGTCGCAATAAAAGTGTAAACCCTCAAGGTGTGGTTTTAATTACTATGAGCGAAAGTAAACAAAAGCGTGACGTCAGCAATGCTGACGTCACTCTTACTAAAAACAACTCGGACGGCCTTAACTCGTCAGATATATCAATTGTTTACATCTAAGTAAACTATTGTGACTTTGAATTCAAAAATATGCGAGTTTTGCTACATATTTACTAGATGTCTACTTTTGGGTCAGCTGCTGCAGCAATGTGTGAACAATTCATAATCCAACACTGACGCGGAATATTAATACTGTTTTCAGAAAGGTGGCTACGTCGTCGGATTAGTCATAATGCGAACATAATAATTTTACTGCGTCTCCTTTTGATTTGACAATAAAATAACCGCATGTGGTATATAAAGTTGAATTACAATGCGCAATAAAATGTTATAGTGTGTGAATACGCCGCATCCAGATTAGAGGGGTTCGGATGATTGTTACATTATTATTTTCTTGTTTTTACGACGGGAAAATAATAAGCGACGCGGCGTTTACAGTCTGAACAATAAAAACGGTATTAAGAAAGCGCTGATTGTATTCATTACAATAGAAGAAAAGCAATTAGTGTTACTGTGGAATGTAATATGATACGCAGTAACTTGAGGAGGAGATGGTCATTGTTTGGGTTATGAATGGATTTTTATGAATAGGGACGATCGTTACATGAAAAGGATCAGTCGTAAAAAGATATGAAATACTATCTAAATAGATTGATGTGATTCATCAGATTAAGTAGATGAAGCCGTGAAACAGTATGCCTTGATTTGGGTTGGCAAACTTTAAAAGTTCGCCAAACAACATGATTTCTATCAGTATTTCTTATTTTTAATTTTTGCAATCAAGATGATGATGATGTCGCATAGAAATCAATTAGGATTATAGGTCTACCATACCCTAAACAAGTTAGCCCGCTGCCATTATTAGACTGCATCAATACCATTCTATTCATCTAATTACTACTTCCATTTGTTTATAATAAGCAATGAAGCCATGTATCGTTGAGAATCAAATCATTCATAAGACAAGAAGCTATACAACCCAGACTAAAATGCCTCTTTTCTCTGTACATATGCTTTTATTTTTTACTAATTTTCCTGGACCTCATAAATACTCAAAGTTTGAAATACAAAGGAATAAAAATTGCTTACTGAAGCGTAACATAATCAAATCGTATGATAATCAAACCGTGTTAGCTGTAAGCACAGACATGAATGTCAGGATATGGTGCCAAAGGCATTAGGCAACGTGTTCAGTATAGTAGAAAATTGAATCTCGCCAAGAGAGTTTTTAAAGAAATTGCTTATTTTCAGTATTTATTGTTTAAATAACTAACGCTTAATTTTATTATATTTGTATCTACAAGGCATTTAAAGATATCTGTGTTAGTTTTTCTTTTGCGTTACTATTTCCCTATTACGTCTGGTATTATACGTGGATTTTCTTCTGCAGTAATATTACAAGTTCAGTTATGGAGATCGTCATCATCATCATCATAATCAACCCATTCTCGGCTCACTACAGAGCATGGGTCTCCTCTCAATATGAGAAGGGTTTGGCCATAGTCCACCACGCTGGCCATGTGCGGATTTGCAGACTTGACACGCCTTTGAGAACATTATGGAGAACTCTTACTGTCCTTCATTTCTTTGAGTTTGAGGATAAAAATTATTAAAAACAAAAATATCTAAATCTCGAGGTTGCATTTCATTCCGTGTACCGGGCAGTTTTGCGTTATTTTCACTTGTATCGAGCCGCTCTTTTATTATTATATACGTCAAGGCTGTATGTTTCAAACATCCAGGCAATATAGACCCGCCCTAGGCATTGCGATATCGCTGGATTTACGGTGCAGTAAGCTGTAAATACGCCCCGACGGCCACCCATTGATCTTCCCAATTCCCCTTTGTTTTCCCGGAATTACGATTGAAGTGGAATGATGATAAAGAGTTTTTGAAATGCATGCACATTTCCAGCAACGTTTTTGTATATCCATTATTGTACCTTCGGGTTTATTGTTCGAGTAAGCTCGATTACTACTCTCGTATGCTATGGAGCCCTGGTTCTATATGAGACTGTAGTCGGAGTATAGTTCTGTATAATCAACTATATACTTACTATACGAGAAAATGCTTCTGTGAGAAACGACTTAGAAAGCAATGCGAGAATAGTAAATTCAAAATACAAATTCAAATTCAAGTAATCTTTATTCAAATAGTCCTTTGAAAGGCACTTTTGACGCGTCAATAATTTACATAGTAGTGATTTAATTGTGATAATTGTTGCGGGTAGACACATAAAATACTAATAAAAATAGTTGTCATCCAGTCGCTCTTTCATTTACACAACATGGTGGCAGCGGTGGGATTCATTTATACAACAATAACTACATTCGTAAACTTAAAACTAAAGCTATGAGGGTTCCAAGCGCGCCCTGGTCTAAGAAGAAGCCCACAAGAAACTTAGCCAGGTTTTATTTATTTTTTGTTATCACCATCTCACATTATCAATAATAAATTATGGTACCTATAGAGATAGAGTTTAGAGACAATTCACACCCAAGCTTTTTTATCGTTTATATATCGCGTATAATCCTTAAAATCGTAATAGGATTTTTCTATAAGTATGCACGAAAATCTGTTTTACTACGTCCGTCTCGAACGTATCATATAAATATGTTTATTACAATATCAATTTATTAAATCGATTTATTCACACTAAAGAAATAAATAAATAATTGTGTTACAAACGTTTTGAGCTAACACACACACACAGGTACGTCAGCGCACATATACAAACGCACACTTACACACATTTAGTTATTGTGAATCATTGTTTTGAGTGCGTTGCTGTACATAAAATCCGAGACCGCGTTATATCATATTTGGACATCCTTTTTATATATATTTGTAAATGTTGTAAATTACGAGTAAATAAATGAACTAAATAACATTCAGAACCAATACTTATAGTACATACTGTATCTATATTATAGTATTCATTGCACAAAAAAGTCATTAAATGGGAATGTATTTTCTAAAAGTAAATTCAGTATGAAATAGTATTAAATTTAGCAATCAAATCGTTATGTTCGCGAAACCCCTGATGCAGTTATATCTTACTAATTGCAGCAACGGGACTCTTCATACAAACCCATTTTATATTCCCAACAATACTAACATGAAAAATAAAGTCACGTTGATTTATATAGAATTTTTAAATTAAAGCGGTGATAGCCCAGTGTTTAGGGCGTCAGCCTCCTAATCAGAGGTCGGCGGTTCGAATCAGGGCACGCACCTCTAACTCTTCGGAGTTATGTGCGTTTTTAATCTATTAAAATATCACTTGATTCAACGGTGAAGGAAAACATCGCGAGGAAACCTGCATGCCTGAGAGTTCTCCGCAATGTTCTCAAAGGCGTGTTAAGTCTGCCAATCCGCACATGGCCAGCGTGGTGGCCAAACCCTTCCCATATTGAGAGGAGAAACGTGCTCTGTAGTGAGCCGGTAATGGGTTGATCATGATGATGATGATCTAACGTCTTATTACAGTAATAAAATCTAAAGGTTTGCATAATTTTGCATAATGCATTCTAATTATGGATTCAATTAATATTATTATAATAAAACTATGACAAAATAAACATGCTTAAAAATTATTAGAAAATGATTTCACCTGTTGCGGGGTAAGACCCAAGTGACTCGTAGTTAAGGCTTCAGATTGAGGAACCTTTTTACTATACGCCCGTCTCAAGTAATAAAGCCTACTGTACCTGTCCCTTAATCTAACTGCTGAGTAAAAGCATCTTTCGGTGTTCTTAGAAGCTTTTCGCCGTAAGACCATTGGCGAAACGGCTATCGTTACAATAAAAGTAGAATAGCATAAAATTTTATTAATTATAAATTCATTTATTTGCTTTAAACATGGGTATAGAGCAAGAGACGTTTTTGACGATCTCCGTGGCGCAATGCGTGCGCTGTCGCATTATAAAGTTGGAGGTTATACAAATATAACAATATATTGAAAAAAAGAAATATACCTTGCTTCAACGGTGAAGGAAAACATCGTGAGGAAACCTGCGCGCCTGAGAGTTCTCCATCATGTTCTCAAAAGGCGTGTGAAGTCTGCCAATCCGCATATGGCCAGCGTGGTGTACTATGGCCAAACCCTTCTCATATTGAGAGGAGACCCGTGCTCTGTAGTGAGCCGGTAATGGGTTGTTCATGATGATGATGATGTTAGGTTAAGCATTATCTTTATATTATGTCGTTAAATAAACAAAGTTTCGAATAATTCACTTAATTCAGTCAATGTGAAAGCTCACGATGTATACCGTAAAATGCCCCTTTATTAACTAAATTATATTAATTGCAAGGAAATATTTAAATAGTTAAGAAATTGCGGGCGATTCTTAGTTGTGCAATTGCTAGCGAACCTTCCTCGCTTTGTCTAGACTTAAATTGCTAGACATTTGTTAAGGGCTCGTACCAATACATGCGAAATTTGAAAGCTTGCACCCTAAGACAGAACTACTACGCAATTTTGAAGCCAAAAAAAATGTTATCCAAAGAAAAAACAGATTACAGTTAAGTTTACATTTATCTGACACACGATAAAGCTACAAAGAATGAATATTTTACTTTTTGGGGTTCAATAAAGGTGTATTCATTCATTCAATATAAAATGTTAAACTTTCATTTTATTTTACCATCTGAAAAACATTTAATTAAGTTATAATGGGTACGCTATAAAATTAATTATACTAAATTGTTTTACACCTGTTAATCGTGCAATGGTATTGCGATCGACAATCTTGTTCTGTTACAGAAAACACGACAGAATTTTTAAATAACCAATATGATGTGTAAGAACCCTAAACTCATTCTTTCAACATAATCAAATTTCTATATATCTAAAATCAATATTCATGCGACGCTTATTGTGATACAAGAAATCTTGTCTGTCTGTGTTCCAAGTAGTAGTAACAATACTAACTAATATTATAAATGTGAATATAGGCATGTTTGTTACACTTTCACGCCGAAACTATTCAACAAATCGTCATAAAACTTTGTACACATATTCTTGGAGGTATTAGAAGTAACATAGTCTACTTTTTATTTAAAGTAAATGGTTTGTTAAAATATAGTTATCATATTGACTTATTTATATTATAATGATCTCAGATACTTATTAAATAGCTAATTATTTAGTAAGCAATCATTTTATGTTTTTGTAAAGTTCCTCGTATTACATTACATAAGTTACTCGTGGACGCACTGTCCATTTGTAATGCCACCATTTCCATTATTTTAGCGTATGGACGAAGGTGTTTTGAAACCGATTACTTATTTTTATGCCACTACAAGTTAAGCCTTGACGTGTTAATATTATAAAGAAGCCTTCCAAACGGTAAACCATAATTATAGTAGATTTAAAGTTACAAATGCTTTTTCTCATAGGAGGCAGGATAGGCAGGAAATAATGACAAGTAACAGGTCAACTAAATCCAAAGATGAAAGCTTGTGTCTTACGGAGCCTTTAAATTTCGATACTCCTAGCTATTTGCCCTTTCCTCTAGATGTGAATAGCATCTTATATTCTATACGTCTTCTAAGAAGTTATATACGGATTTTGGGATGGTAATGTTTTATTTTATTTTTATACACTACAAGTTAGCCCGTGACGGCTATCTCACCTTGTGATGATGGTAGCGGGCTAACCTGTAAGGGGTATGGTGAACCTACACTTTTAAATCGGTTTCTATGCAACATTGAGCCGGAAAATCTAAATCTCTTCACGATATGTCTCTGTCGGTAGGGTGGTAGCTAGCAACGGCTGAAGCATTCTACCAGACCAGACTCTAGCCGGGGATGAAACCCACGACCTCAAACTTTATAATGCAACAGCGCACGCACGGCTTTCAAACGTACATGTATGGAATCATGGATGAAGGTATAAAAGATCACGATGAATTAAGCCCATCATATCCGAGAATGGGCTAATCATGGTCATATAACAAAGCAATGCCAACTGTTTATGTTTACATAAATAGAATTATTTGCTAGTGTTATAACATAATATGAATATTTTATGTTAGTATAATTTGATGCGAGAGTATCGGCTCATTCATTGTTTCTTGTGGCACATAATATAAGTGTCATTCAAAGTCGGTCTTTTGTAATAAATGTTTATGACAGCGAAATATTTTCGCAATCAAATAATTTCACGGCAAAGTTCAAAAGCAACGAGTGGCCAAAACAAAAAGATAAGATGTAAATATTAAAAGTGTTTGAAGATGAATCTAACTTTGCCAAAGGTCGCACGAATAACTGAGATATTAATAAAGAGTCAGATAAACAACGTACAAAAAATTATATCCATCTTCTTAGACGCTGGCAAAGCAACAAGAGAAAAAACTGAAACACCAAGAAAAAGCTCGAACGAGTTTTGGCGTACAATAAATCCCAAAGATAGAACAGTTTAAAACTAGAAACTGTCTAAGAGAAAGTTTCAATTTGCGAGGCAGTTTCTTTATCGTGGCGAAGTATGAAGGCGCCGCGCGGTTGCCAAGATGTCTTGTTTTTCATTATTTTCGCTGTAGTGATTTCTTTTCAATAAAAGCGTATGTACAACACTAGATATAATGATTTATAATGGCTCTGTTGTGATCGGCCATTGCTCTAAACCCTCGCTTCGTAGTCGTTTTTTATTATCCCACTACAAGTTAGCCCTTGACGGCAATCTCAAGTAAGATGAGTTATGATGCAAAGGTTATTTTCTCGGTAACTCGCAATGGACCAAACTCGACCTGGGAATTGAGCTTAAGTAAGTAAAGTATCTTGTTTTTTATACACTACAAGTTAGCCCTCAGCTGGTGGTAAATGGTAGTTCGCTACCGTCACTTACCAAGCCAAGATTTTTTTTTTAATACACTACAAGTCAGCCCTTGACGGCTATCTCACCTGGTGGTAAGTGATGATGCTGTCTAGGATGGTAGCGGGCTAATCTGTTAGAAGTATGGTAAACCCACGCTCCTAGTTGGTTTCTACGCAACATCGTGCCGGAACGCTAAATCGACTCGAACCGGGAATCGAACCCAGGACCTCCAACTTTTAAAATGCGAAAGCGCACGCACTGCGCCACGGAGGTCGTCAAGATCAAGCCGTCAAGGGCTAACTTATAGTGTATAAAAGAATTGTTTGGTAAAAATAAAACTTTTATATTTTTTATGTCTTTATTAAATATCGTCATCCATTTTATAATACCGAAGAAGTAAGTAAAATTTATTATTTACTTTAATATCGTAAAAGGGATGATCACAAACAAAGTCCATCTGATTAACCAGTGTTTGCTCAGCTGATTGTACCTACACCTGGACAAATGCAGACTTTGTCTAGCGAATCTTTACAGCCACTACCAGCGTGGAATACAAATTGTTTTACTCCAATCATAAAATGAAAACATGCTACATGTACACGTTTTTTCTTGAATCGTAAATACACGTATTACTTGTTATTTGTCTATGGCTTTATGACTTTATTTTATTGTATTATGTCCTAGAAAACATAGATGGGATACACAACTACAGGTTTTGGTTATGGCTTAGGTTATTTGACATATAGATACTACTATATGTTACTATATGATATTACTATATGTTATTATACAAATATAATTAACAACTAAAACAATATAACTGTATTATAAACACTTAAAAACTTCAAATAAACCTTAAATTGAACCTAAAACTAAAAATCTTTAAAAAAAATTATATACATACAATATAATAACTAAAATATATTATTATAAGGAGTCCCTTTAGGCAAGGTTCCGAAGATACTGGCAGCGTTTCCCCTTTAGATTGCAAGACTAATTCGTTGTCCGAGGTAGCTGGCAGCTCTTCGGTCTCCTGTGATGTCGACTAACCTTTTTGCTATTTCCTTAAAAAGCCCTATAGCGCTAGGACCCCACGGACCAAGGGTCTCGACACCGAATGGGACAAAATCATATTCAGAGCCTAGACCGTATGTTTATATTATAATCGGTTTCAATTCCATAGTTGCTACAGATTTTGTATGAGTAAATTTAAGTTAACTATTATTAGTGAAACGTAAATCATATACACGATTGTTTGGTAAACGGAACATTAGTTCATGATCAACCCATTACCGGCTCACTACAGAGCACGGGATCCTCTCAATATGAGAAGGGTCTGGCCAAAGTCCACCACGCTGGCCATGTGCGGATTGGCAGTCTTCACACGCCTTTGAGAACATTATGGAGAACTCTCAAACGTGCAGGTTTTCTCACGATGCTTTCCTTAAACGTTGAAGCAAGTGATATTTTAATTTCCATCCTCCTAAACAGTTGGAACAGGCGGTTGGAATCCGCCAACCTGTGTTTAAGAGGCTGACGCCCTAACCACTAGGCTATCATTGCTTGGTATAGAAACTAAACCTTGTATATATAGAACATTAGTTATTGGTATAGAAATATCCATGAAAGTTAAGAAAGCGTATTTATTATCTTCATTATTGTCAGCCGACAAGCTACCGCCATGCGGGCCATGGGTAGCAGCCACCCTACCGGCTAAAATGTGATGTCAAGCGATTAAACCAATACAATAGAAACCAATGGACCAAGGAGTTTATTATAGCCCTAGCAGGTTAGCCAGCTTAACTTCCTGCATCATCACTTACCACCAGTTGAGATTGCCGTTAAGGGTAGCATGCAGTAGCATTAAAAAAAAAATTATATTAGGGGCACGGGTCCTCTCTCAAAAGCATAAGGGTTCAGATAGTAGTCCACCAACCAGGCCCCACGCCGATTGGTAGACTTCACACGCCTCTGAGAACATTATGGAGCACTTTCAGGCATGCACTTTTCTTCACAATGTTTTCCGCCACTATCAATACAAGTGATATGAATTTCTTAAAATACATATAACTCCAAATTAACTAGTCGGAGTTATATGTGTTTCAGGAATCGAACTCTGTCTCTCTGAAAGGTAGATCAAAGTCTTACCACGGCTTGTTACTACTAGACTATAGGCCATTGTTATCAATTCGCACAATATATAGACACTTCTACGACGAAACCGCGAAACATCGTCTCCTAAGTTCAAATTGATTTACTCAATCGTCCTTTGCATATAACATAAGTCTCGGAGACGTAACCTTATTAAGTTCAGCATCAGAACATTGTTAAAGGGGATTTAAACTAAAGGGATTCACACTACAATGGGACTACGTATCCTATTTCAATCTAATCTCCACATGAAGATGGACCTTTAATATACTCTAAAGTTGCTGAAAGGCTTCTGATTGGTAAACGCTTCGCATGTGAACATAATCCGCTACCGAGTGAATTGGACGAAAAAATCTCCCAGTACTATCACTCTTTTGAAAGCGTTCCTGTGTATTTTTGTTGAGCTAAAAACTTTTGCAATACCGGCTCCGGGCTCAAGTTTAAACTCCGAGAAAAGAGGGATTCAACGATCATCTGGCTGCGTCTAATAAAAGGGCCGATGTTTGTGAAATATGTTGTCACTGCATAAACTTTATGAGGACTTTATGACTTTAGTTTCGCTCAGAGTCGTCTAGAAATGCGAGAAGTTCTTTGAACATGATGAAACCGTTCGGGAGCCTTATTATCATATGCCAGTCGCAGTCTCATAAAAATAATAAACAACGTTCGCTTACAATAAAAGTGTCATTTAATGCGAGATACAGAGAGACAAAGCATTTATTTAGGGGTGTCGCATTAAATAAGCAATTATGTTAGATATATTATCTATGGGGGACGTTACGAATTTTTTTATCGATATCAATATCGATAGAGCTCTTAAGCGAAATAAAACGGAAGTTGTAATTTTTCGATTCTTGAAACAATTTCCATAACTCTGCTCCAATTTGCCATGTCGTTTGTCAATAAATAGTAATTTATAGCTTTTTACCTCGCGCAAGAATATTAATATTTTCTGTTGGTAAATTGTACTTATGATCAACATCGTTTGACTAACTTTAGGACCAATTAAAGGATACCTCTTAAACTGCTGTCATGGGTCTCTTATGGGTGTCTTATGATATAATAATATTTATAATAAATAAGGTTAATTTCCAAAACAAACTTTTGCTGTAATACAATACTAAATTTTTTAAAAAGCATCTGAATTTAAAAAATAGTAGTTTGACAAAATAATAACCCCTTTTGAAATATCATATAAACTATTGACAGACACTTGACTTCACTTGCATCTGATGCTAATTGAGGATACGTATGATGAAGCGTTCAGTACGACACAAGGAAAAAATATAAACATAAGAATAAGAAATAAATTTATTGCATTAACTGTTAAAAGTCTGCCACTTTTTGGAGTGCTACATTTTTGATTACAATATCTATTAAGTACTTTTAATATTACAATGTTAATATTTGACACACTTAATACTTATAGTTATAATACACAAGCAGTGATAGCCTAGTGGTTAGGGCGTCAGCCTCCTAATCAGAGGTCGGCGGTTTGAATCCGGCCACGCACCTCTAACTTTTCGGAGTTACGTTGTAAAAAAAATTAAATATCAATTGCTTCAACGGTGAAGGAAAACATCGTGAGGAAACCTGCACGCCTGAGAGTTCTCCATAATGTTCTCAAAGGCGTGTGAAGTCTGCCAATCCACTCATAGCCAGCGTGGTGGACTATGGCCAAACCCTTCTCATATTAAGAGGAGACCCGTGCTCTGTAGTGAGCCGGTAATGGGTTGTTCACGAATAATACACACACAATAAAAACATACCATTTCAAAAAAGAAAAGAAAAACATAGAAAATATTTGTACTTATTAAATACTTACTTATCAGAATTTTTACAGAAAAACTCATAATGCAATACTACGATTGCAGGCCACACAACATAGTTATGCAATGCAAAAAACCATATCGAAGGGTATATCCGTAAAAGTTATACAAAGACCTTAAGCATTTACATAAAAGACATAAAGCACCATATTACCAAAAACCGACAAACAATGTTTGGCCGGTTCCGAAATTCAATCCATATCCTTGTACAGTTGCTCCAAAATCCAACATGCTTATAGACCAACGAGATAATAAAAATAAAAATATAAAATATGATCATTTAACCTTACGCCCGAATCTAGTATTCCCTGCTCAATTTTCGCAAATGATTCCACCCCGTAATTTCCAATTTCGCATCAATAGCTGTGATTTAAGTATTTCCCGTATCATTTGTTTCCTCCCAATTCCAATATAGCATTTTTTATTTTGTTAAATTGCTTTCCTTTGTACGTTATCCCCCTTCATAAAAACATGCGTGCCGTTTTTGAACACTGATTTGTTTTTAAGGATTGACATTTATTTGTTCTTAGCTCACGGCGAAATTGCCTGTCTTAGAGCGTTTCTTATCTTCATTATATTTTGTATTTCAATTTTACGTTTGAATACAATATATTTTATCGTAAAACATGGCATTAACAAGAGTTTGCGATAAAGGAACTTTTTAATAAAAGTGTCCTTGTTTAATAATTTGGATAAAATAATTGTATGTAGCCGTGACAGCCTAGTGGTTAGGACGACCGCCTCCTAATCAGAGGTGCGTTTTTAAGCAATTAAAATATCACTCGCTTCAACGGTGAAGGAAAACATCGTGAGGAACGGTGAACCTGCACGCCTGAGATCGCCATAATGTTCTCAAAGGCGTGTGAAGTCTGCCAATCCGCACATGGCCAGCATGGTGAACCATGGCCAAACCCTTCTCATATTGAGATGAGACCCGTGCTCTGGAGCCAGCAATGAGTCGATCATGATGAATTGTATGTGTCCAATATCAAGACGGTTGGCATCTGATATGAGTGTTTTATTTCAAAAATATATAAAACGAAGTAATTATTCTGTTCTAGTCCAAAGTTACAATTTGATCATATTTTTCAATTTAGTTATTATATTCGAAGTTGGCATGAAAAAAATGTTTCAATTCCATTTTAATTTCATCTCGTTTGCTATGTACTTTTCGTTCATATCCGGAGTGGATTTTTAACAAGCAGAAACACTCGTGACGTCAACAACGCAAAACATTTATTGTGCTCCCGCTGACAATAAATAGATTAAACGTCATGAAAAGTAAAATAAGTGCGACGCAGACATGAGACATCTGTTTATCCTTTATAGGATAATTAAATTAGTGAAATAAAAGAAGGATTTAATTAGTGAAATAATGGAAATTCAAAATAACACATATTTTGCTAATTTATTGCCAAAATTAATTTGTAAGTCAAAGACGGGCTTAATTGAGGGGTTATTCTATGTATGAACCTATTGTAGTTCTTTTTTTCCTAATAAAGACTAGGTCTTTATGTAACTTTATTGTTGGAAATCAGTTTTTTTTAATTATGATGAAAACCATCAAGAATTAGACAGCGAAATAAAGACCTAATAGAATAGTTGTTACCTCTGTTTTAACGACCTCCGTGTCGCAACGCGTGCGCTTTTATTATAAAGTCGGCGGGTCCTGGGTTCGATTCCCGGCTCCAGTCTGGTCTAGTTTGAGGCTTTGGCCGTGGCTGGTTACCACTCTACCGAAAAAGACGTGTCGCCAAGTCATTTGCCATTTCCGGTACGATGTCGCGTAGAAACGTCCGTCCGAACCATATTAGACTGCATCATCAATTACCATCAGGTGAAATTGCCGTCAAGGGCTAACTTGTAGTGTATAAAAAAAAACATAAGACAGAATTGTCTAGAGCCTACGTAAATCTTAAATATAGATTACACGTCATGTTCCAAAAAAGTGCACATTACACATTTCCTCCTGCCCTCGTTTCCTAATACAATAATCAAAGGAATATGAGGGGCTCCGCGGAATCAAACATATGCGTATGGCGATAAAAGAAAGCAAGCTCTCGAGAAATCGGGGTCACATAAGGGTGTGATATAAAGGCTAACGTCAATTACTTTGACAATAAAGACATAATCCGGTCTCACGGTTCTCCGTATATTTTCATATTGAAAACTGTATTCGAGGATCTAGTATAGATTTCGTAGTATCTAATGTTATTATATAATAGAGGTGAGGTGGTTTTAGTTTTATTCAAACCACTATATTTATATATTTGAAGAACATTGAAAATTATTAAGTTGACTAACATTAAGTTAATAGAAGTTTTCAACGTACTACTTAATCGTAGAATATTTACATAGGTAAGAATAAACTTTTTTTGGTTACAAAAATAGTTAAATTCGTTAAAAAGTCAGTTTAAAGGCTCCCCATTCAGTAATGCTGCAACAAGAATTGTATAGAAATGATGAAAAAATAACAAAGATGTTACATATACCGATCTAAGTACCAGGGCGACAGAATTCAGCGCAACTGTCACGCATGAGATAATCTTTCAAAAGCGGTGAGCGTGCCCTCAAAACGACTTACCAATCCCTCGGCTCCGCCTACCAGGCTCACATGATAATGCGGAAAGTAATTTTTTATATTAAATCTTTCAAACATAAAAGGAGAGATTTTCCGGGCGCGTCTTACTTTCGCTCGGCGAATGCGCCGCATAAATTAGTTTTCCGGAGATTGTTTGTCTAGTGGATGCCTTTTTATTTATTTTACGTTAACATTTATGAGTTTTTCGACGTGCGCTGTTGGTCTAGTGGAAAACGTTTGTTTGGTTATTCAACAGCTACGTACCGACGATATGAGGATTTAATGCATTTTTGACGAACTTTTAACAAAAGTCTGTTTCAAACTGAGCTCGATTCATATTTAAAGTTAATATTGGAACTTTTATTTGTCTCCACTTTATGCTATTTAAATAAGGTAAGATAACGAGACGATTTTGATACGTTGGCGTTGCTTCCGCAGCCGGTCAGTAATTAATTAAAAGCTTAGGTCGTGCCATTATGGGTTTTATGCTAATAGGTAGCGGCTAATATGAAAGCCTTCAAAGGGTTGTGTGGGGGCGAAACATTAAATTTCAGCGATGCGTATGTTACAAAGCAAAACGGATAGATGTACACAGTGCAATATGGATAGATTAGACTGGCCTGGACTTTAGCGGGTTAGTTCCCCGGGATGTAATACTAGTTGATCAATTTTGATCAATATCGCAACAGAGTTTAATCATTTCCTATTGAATTTCAATGTTTCGTTATGATTGGTTTCGTAGTTATTGGGTAAAGTACGTAAACAATATCAAACAAATATATTAACAGCCATTATTTTAGCCACCGTGCATGGATGATTTGAAAAGCCATCAGCCCTATTAATTACAAAAATAACATAAAAGTAACTTTTTTTTTATCCACTACAAGTTAGCCCTTGGCGGCAATCTCACCTGATGGTAAGTGATGATGCAGTCTAAGATGGTAGCGGGCTAACCGGTTAGGGGTATGGAAAACCTATACTCCTAATTGGTTTCTACACGACATCGTGCCAGAACGCTAAATCGCTTAGCGATACACCTTTGTCGGTAGGGGGGTAACTAGCCACGGCCGCAGCCTCCCACCAGACCAGACTCGAACCGGGAATCGAACCCAGGACCTCCAACTTTATAAAGCGACAGCGCTCGCGCTGCGCCACGGAGGTCGTGAAAACTTTATGCTCTTTGAAATAGGTCAAAATCTGATTTTAGGATATAAATAAATAAAACAAAAACAGACCATTTATAAGAAATAAAATGGTGTGAACGAGGTGTCTGTCACAGCTTACCGAGTAACCCGTATATTGGCTAGCTATATTAAAATGAAATTAGTTCTGGCTATTGAAATACCGACGTGTTCAAATTAAAATGGGGGGTATCTTTAGCGGTTATTGAGTACATAGGGAAACCCCACTAAGGGTTTTTACATACTGCACAACTTTTTATAATATAATACTATCGAAACTAGAAGCGACGATGTTTTTTACTGAATATAAGTTTTATCGTCGAATTGGCGATCGGCTTCGGTGACATAACAAGGAACCTACCTAGAAACATCAATCATGATGAAATGAATGAACACTTTATTGTCCATGACAAAAGAACGTAGAAAAATACAGACATAGCACATCTCTTAATGTAAGGTTGTACACGTAAATATAAATACATGTATATACTCATATACATATACATATATATACTTTAACTAATAATAGTCAAGAATATTTCAGATTTGATTTTTTAGCAGTTAAAATAACTCTTTGAAAATAACCGCTGCAACGGTGAAGGAAAACATCGCGAGGAAACCTGTGTGAAGGCGAAGGAAGGCGTGTGAAGTCTGCCAATCTGCACATGACCAGAGTGGTGGACTAGCCAAACCTTTCTCATATTGAGAGGATATCCGTGCTCTGTAGTGAGCTGGCAATGTGTTGATCATGATGATAATGATGATTTCAGATCTATCAACAGTTATAAGGTTAGAAGTGAACGATGGTGACTTTAATTAAAGCAAGTAAATTTTTGGGTTATGATGTTATTACGAGCAGTTATCCCACATACAGTAATTGCACACGTCGCCGATGGCCTCTGGTTAGTTATCATCAGTCAGCATATTAACGTCCCATAGCTGGGCACCTGTCTCGTGGGAGAGATGGGTTTGAACAGACCTCACCACGCTGTATAGGCGAGTGGCAATCATCACCTCGATAGATGCCTACGTAAATGGACCTATTATTGCTTTTTGATTGATGATCCACTCCCAAAACCTTCTCCTCGGTCCTCCGTTATCGGTGTAATTATTTAAATAAATAATTAGCAGTGTTTGCGGGCGCCCTAGCATGCACCGAGAGGGACGGGAGGGGCAGGGGGGAGGACGGCGGTACGCGTGCGAGTTAAATTGAGCGCCGCCCAGATCCCAGACTCTCATTTCCTCCATCCACCATTGTACGCTACTCACAATACAAAACATTTTTTTACGAATTTCGACAAAAAGTGCTTTGAATTTTTTCCAATCTTCGCCTCTATTCAGCTCGTAAAAACTTAATGTCTCGCCAGCTACGGGGCGTGGCCCTTGGAGTTACTCTCTGTTATATGGACAGCTAATTACGAGAGGGCAAGCCTACTTCATTGAAAATATTCGAATACTACATTTTCCACGCAAAAATAACGTTCC
This sequence comes from Lasiommata megera, assembly GCA_928268935.1. Taxonomy (NCBI): domain Eukaryota; kingdom Metazoa; phylum Arthropoda; class Insecta; order Lepidoptera; family Nymphalidae; genus Lasiommata; species Lasiommata megera. Next base: position 12,088,009 of record OV743315.1, on the reverse strand, counting down.
CCGATGCTTCCTTACCTCACTGTAATGAAACACCTACAACGGGGCTTGCCGCCTTTTTCACAGTTTTTTAATATGACAATATTTTTCAATAAAGAAGGTACTTACGTGAATAAATTATTTACTCATATTGTTTTTTACAATTCTATGGGATAGAATATAATACTAGCGGAATAGTTCCATTTCGTTTATTTGATGTCATTTGAGAGTTAGAGTTCTGAAATATATACTTACTACCTGCACTCTCACCGAATGAAAAGCGTCGGTGCATCAAATCAAAATAGCTTTATTCATTTAAACCTATTACAGGCATCTATAAATCGTTCATGTAAAAAACATTTTCCATTATTTTTATTCATGTTGATAACTACACTCGCCAACTTAGAACTAAAACTAAGGGGGTTCCTTCTTAACGAAGCGAAATTAAGCGGGTATAACGGTGATGGATAACATCGTGAGGAAATCTACATGAGTGAGAGTTCACCATAATGTTTAAAAGGAATGTGAAGCTATCAAAACTGCACTTGGACTACGGTCACAGCCTTTCTGGTTCTGAGAGGAGAGCCTATTATACGGAGTGAAACGCAGTTTTAATAATATATTACTGTTGTAAGAGCGGTGAAAGCCTATTGGTTAGGCTGTCAGCCTCCTAATCAGAGGTCGGCGGTTCAAATCCGGGCACGCACCTCTAACTTTTCGGAGTTATGTGCGTTTAAAAAAAAAAGTTAAATATCACTTTCTTCAACGGTGACGGAAAACATCGTGAGGAAACCTGCACGCCTGAGAGTTCTCCATAATGTTCTCAAAGGCGTGTGAAGTCTGCCCATCCGCACATGGCTAGCGTGGTGGACTATGGCCAAACCCTTTTCATATTGAGAGGAGAACCATGCTCTGTAGTGAGCCGGTAATGGGTTAATCATGATGATGATGATGAAGGAGGGCTCCGCCAGAGAGGCGACTTCCAGCAAAACCTTGTAACCAATTATAATAACCCAGAAAAAAAAACTATGACATAATTTTTTTTTTATTGATTTGGTAGTTGAATAAATGGCTTTTTTGGTTTTTTTATTTTATTTTTATTATTACTTACATGTTTTATTGAAGCCTTTAACTCGCCTGAATATTATAGTGCAAAGTATACCTTAATACTCTGAAGAAGTTTAAAACTGCGCTACTTAAAAATATAATCACCCAACTTTGAAATTCTTAAGTACTGTTAAGTGCGACAAGAGGCTGCTTTAATTTTATCACCGCGTTTATAAGAAGGTATCTAACTCTTTAAGAACAAACATTAGTCATTTTAAGTAAGAGATTTGCGTTAAGGATTGCCGTATTAAACTAATTAATTGTCTAAAGTACGACCTTAATGGCCGATGTGTATTTGTTGATTAGAATTTAGAAATATGATTTGCTTTTGGTCTTCTTTGCATAGCGCGTTATTCAGTTGTTTGAACACGGTGAAGGAAAGAACGTGGCGTATACATTATGAGCGGTGATAGCCTAGTGGTTAGGGCGTCAGCCTCCTAATCAGAGGTCGGCGGTTTGAATCCGGGCACGCACCTCTAACTTTTCAGAGTTATGTGCGTTTTAAATAAATTAAAATATCACTTGCTTCAACTGTGAAAGAAAACATCGTGAGGAAACCTGCACGACTAAGAGCTCTCCATAATTTTCTCAAAGGCGTGTGAAGTCTGCCAATCTGCACATGTCCAGCGTGGTGGACTATGGCTAAATCTTTCTTATATTGAGAGGAGACCCCTGCTTGGTAGCGAGCCGAGAATGGGTTGAACATGATGATAAACTTTTATATTTTATAATAAGTGAATATGTGAACGTGATGTTAAATCCTTGAAGACAATGGTGTTTAATGGGCATAAGGTAAAATTCGAAAGTCCGTCCGCCAGGTGGTAATCATGATTAAAGTCCGAAATCCGAGAAACAAAAAGCGTCAAGTACATAAGTAATCCTTTCACGTTGCAGCGACATTTGGAGCTAGTCGAAAAATATCATAGACTTAGTAGCGTCGGCGGTCGTATTAACTTTTTAAAATTTCAGGTTTCCAGTCTAGCTTAAAAAGAAGAATGCACCTAGCAGTGTATTTATTTTAAAATACAATTCTTCCTGCGCGTCATCATATTTTTGTTCATACGCAAATATTTAAGAGCAAGGTGTTTATTTATTTGTGATTCATAATGTTTTGCTCGTATACTCATTGTCCTACATGTTGGAACTAATCTACGGTATCAAAGGGTTTATACATATATCAGCTAATAAATAGATTTAGTTATAAAAATTACATAAAAAATATGTTATCTATATCTTCAAAAAAAATAAAAAACATTTAATCGTGGTAATCATTTATGTATTTATAACTATTACTGCGATTTTTTATAACTATTACGTATATATGTTACGGTTATATGCGTTCAATCGATCCTCTATGCTAATCGATAATCAAAACTGTGTAAAGGAAGAAAGTCGCACATTTTCTCAATAGCAAGAATATTTCTGATTTTTATATACACTACGAATACGAGAGTTGATGGCGATCTCACCTGGTGGTAAGTGATGATGCAGTCTAGTATGGTAGCGGGCTAACCTGAGACTATTGTAATAAAAAAAAATGAGGAAGAGGAAGGCCACACCATTCCATAAAGACAAGTAAGTAAAGTTATAGAGCGCAAGGGCTATAAATTCTTGCTGCCAGTACGGAACCTCACTTCCAGACTCTCAAAAGTAATTATCGAATCCTGCAAAACTTTACTATCGACTATGGCGGCAATGAATTATGTGTAACAGTTCACTTACCTGTCTAGATTCATGTTGAATACACTTTTATATTAGCTTGTTCGTTACAAACATTTGTTCACAGAGCCCTACAGAGATGCAAAGTTATATATTTTGTTGACGACCTCCGTGGCGCAGCGCGTGAGCTGTCGCATTATAAAGTTGGAGGTCCTGGGTTCGATTCCCAGCTCGAGTTTGGTCAACTGGGAGGCTTCGGCCGTGGCTAGTTACCACTCTATCGACAAAGACGTTTAGCGTTCCGGCACGATGTCGCGTAAAAACTAATTAGGAGTGTGGGTTTACCATACCCCTAACAGGTTAGACCGTTACCATCCTAGACTGCATCATCACTTACCACCAGGTGAGATTGCCGTCAGGGGCTAACTTGTAGTTTGTAAAAAAAACTTGCTGGAAAACACTATCTACCGTATAAACCCCTATTTGAGAAGATTTTATTATTATTGTATCCAATGTCTGCATATTCTCGTCAAAAACTCTATGCACGCTACTGCGTAATATCTACTCTATGCACACACACAACGGAATATATGCATCGCCGCAATTATGGCTTACGCCCGCTCCTAAATAGCAAAAACAGCAGTTTATAAAGTACTACTTATATTTTGCATTAATCTAGTCAAGGGTGTAAGCTATTAAATATTATACGCTGCGTAGTTGATAGTGAACTTTGACAAAGTTTGTTAATTACTCCAGGGAGTGCCGAACTTAGGTTCGGTGCTAGTTACACGTAGTTTTATTACCTACAGCGTTATTGGAAATTGATATGAGATTAACTTCATAATAGAGGATATTCACTTTTGCGCAGTCGAACTAAAGAGAATGTAATAAGATTAGTCTGAATTTGACTTTGTACAGTTCATGTACATAATATAATAAAACTTAATATAAGTGATATTTTAGTTACGATATTAAATATTTATTTATTTTTTAAGATTTTTAGTTTTAGTTTAATCTTAGTTTTATTTTAAGTTATATATGTATTCCTAACAACTAATTGTCACGAAATAAACGTACTTTAAAACTTCAAATAAAAAAAATATATTAAAAAAAAATCATATTATTGACAATATGGCAAGTGTGCTAGTATTTGGACTTCTTCTTTTCCTTGTCCTGATCCAATATTGTGTGGCAAAAAACATATCTTCTTCTTCCACGCACTTCTATCAGCCGTCACCTTTTACCCAAATATCCTCTTTTACACAATCCATCCATCTTTTTTTGGTCTTCCTCTACTCCTTTGCCCTTCCACATTCATCGTCATCATGATAAACCCATTGTCGGCTTACTACAGAGCACGGGTCTCCTCACAATATGAGAAAGGTTTGGCCATAGTCCACCACGCTGGCCATGTGCGGATTGGCAGACTTCGCACGCCTTTAAGAATTTATGGAGACTGCTCAGGCATGCAAGTTTCCTCGCGATGTTTTCCTTCACCGCTGAAGCAAGTGATATTTTAATTGCTTAAAAACGCACATAACTCGAAAAGTTAGAGTTGAGCGTGCCCGGGTTCGAACCCCCGACTTCTGATTAGAAGGCTGACGTCCTAACCACTAGGCTATAGGCTATCACAGCTTAGGTCACATTCCTATATAACATTATTTTGGTGACATTACTTTCTTCCCTAATTTATTACAATTTGGATAAAGATAGGTATTACCTATCCAATTATTTTAAAAGACAGGTAGCTATTTCGCTATCTTATTTTTTTACTACAGTAGCCAAGAACTTGGCTAAACAAGCTGCTTCTTTTGATCAGCTTAACATTGACATTGAGACCTTGGAAACTATTCCAAGCAATATTATTTTAAACTACATAACTTGCTTAAATAAAAGAAATCTTACTAAAAAAACGCAATTAGTAAAATAATAAATCTATGTTTAATAACAAATCCACTGTAAATTATATCAAATTGGTTCACAAAAATATTGTATAAAAGGAAAGGATGGGTCTGGTAAGTTATAAAAATAAGACTTACGGTCTATCTGTATGTTAGCGATACTAAAAATTATTGAAACGCTCAAATCCCGAAAAATAAAAAATAGTATAGTAAGCGGCTATAGGCGAGTAATTAAGACTTCAACAAAGGCGTGCCACTAAGCAATTAAGTCATATCTCTAACAGCTAGCAGCACGCTACCATTCTAGGCTGCATCATCACTTACCACTAGGTGCGATTGCAATCAAGGGCTATTTTGAAGTGGTGTAAAAAAAAACTGTATTTCATTATATTATGTTATAAAATGTTTATCTAAGAAAAAACACTATTGTCTAATGGAATGAAATGGAGGTTTCCGTCGATATCTTTTATACTAAGTTATTGCGTTTCGACTTAGTGCACGAACGCTTTTGATATACGAGTATGTCGGGTGGGTGTAGTCTGTACCGGGACGAGATTAATTGGTATCTCGATGGATGCCAGACAATAAATAAATCTTGTCTTTGCACACTTCGTGTAATACATATACAATAAAATACCTTTGTGATAAACTTCTGTTCCTTAGCTTCTTAAGAAATAGCATTTGCTTCATTCAACTCATCTAGAATAGTGTACTGAAACCATGTTTTGGTTTGTAAAAAAAAACGCGTAGCGACCACGTTAAGAAGTAAATCGCTTTTTTTTATCCACTACAAGTTAGGCTTTGACGGCTTTGACAGCTCACTTGATGGTAAGTGATGATGCAGTCTAAGATAATAGCGGGCTAACCTATTAGAAGTATGGTGGATTCATAGTCTTAATTGGTTTCTACGCGATATCATACCGGAACACAAAATTTCTTGGCGACACGTTTTTGTAGCAACTGACCACGGCCCAAGCCTCCCAACAGATCGGACTCGTGCCGGGAATCGAACCCAGGACCTCCAACACGCCACCGAGGTCCTCAAAAACTCCCTAGATCCCAAAGTATACATTACACAATGTTTAAGAAATATTAATAACATTAGTACATTTGTATACCGTACCTAAAAAGCGCTTATGGTTGTTCTATGACTTATTTATGTTATTGAGGGAATACTTGACTCCCTTCCACGCCACACTTACTCACTCACTCACTCACTTAGGTAAAATTAATGTAAGGCTCCCTAAGGGATAAGGGATTTCTATTTTCTGTATCTGTCACAGACAAAAAATTATCGACCAGCCGCCTAAGGAAATTAAAAAAAAAAAATTAAGGCTTAGGCGGTAATCTTGAGCCCATTATGTTTTTCTTATCTATAATAGTTAAAACGGTCACATATTATGTAGATGTAGATTTTTTGCAAGCGGTCATAATCTTTAAAAATGATGGTTAAAATAATTAATGACCTAGTCAACGAGATTTCCTTTGTATGTATAAATACACTATATTCGAAAGGTTTTCCATTATTTTTCTGTATCATTCCTTCTATATCTTGATCGGCGGTTAGCATAGATACCACCGCTGCCGTCTCCGAGACACGCTAGAAAAACCATTTCGTATGATACAAAAATAAACTAAAAGCGATCTCAAAGTAACATTGCATATCCTGGACGTGTAAGTTTTCATAGAAAACGCGTTCGCAGACAGTCTGCTCTCTGAATGGCAATGCAGGTACGGCGTGATCTAATAAATCAAACTTGATCGGGTTATCGACTTGCAAACATGTGCAGCCATAGTGCTTCATTTTATACAATTTGCATGAAACTGCGGAGAATGTTATATTTTGTGCGGTTTTTTTTTTTACTTTGAAGGAAATTATTCAGCCATGCAATAGCAATGGTTCCTCTTATCGTCATCGTCACCGTATTAGCATATAAATTTCCCAGGACTAAACAGCAACACGGTAAACACAGCAGAGGGTTTGAGGTTTTTAAAACTGGAAACGGTACATTGCAATTAACCGTTTCCAGTCTTAAGCGTTTATATAAATATATTAATGATAATTCGAAGAACATCTTAAGAAGCTTTCACTCGACTGTTGGATTAATCCAAAAGTCCGTCCAGACTTTTGGATTACAGAGGCTGTATTAAGTAGTTATTGACAAGTAAAAGTTGTAGCGCATATGGTGAGAAGATTGCTCAATCTGAAGCCCTAACCACTGGTTGGTTGGGTCTTGCCTCGCAACAAGTCAAATCATTTTGATATAATCTTTAACAATGTTTGTTTTGTTATAGTTTTGTGATAATAATAATTTAATCATAATGCATTATGCCGTAATAAGACGTTATATATATCAACGTGACGTGAATTTTCATAGTAGTATGTTGGGAATATAATAAAATGGATTGCTTATACAAGAACAACACTCTTGTTTACTGCATTCAAACGTAGTAGGAAGTAGAGTAACTATTTTAGTAAGTACATTACTCGTCACCATCTTATTATTGGTCTAGTCCAGACCAGGCTATTGTTGAGAACTCGTACAAAATCAATGTATCGTTTAATTTGACAAATACGCGCAGGTATCAGAAGAAACGATATAAAATAATTCATGCACAAATTGTTGGTAGGTACGCAAATAAAATGCCAACGACTTTAGCGAAGAATCAGACTTTTGAAATTAAAAACTAAATTAGACGAAACATTTTTTTGCGAATAAAAAATGCGAAGTTATTAAAACGTACGAAACATAAAAGAATTTTACTTTTAGTATTTTAATAAATCCCGATTTACGTTTTGGTCACGTCGTCTGACTGGCATTTAAGAGTCGCACCTATTGGTTATATTTTATTTGTAAAAGTCGAATGCTTTACGAGCTCTAAGACGAGAACTCATATTTTATAGGTAATTCCGTGGAATTGGAGTATCAAACCTAGAGAACTTTTTACGATTTACGTGAGTGCGGTTTAGCAGTTCTTGAGAAAATTATCTCGATGGCTGTACACGGTTTTGACCTGTAGCGGTCATTTCAAAGTAACATTCAACATTATGATATAGTATAAGTTTAAATAAAAGTGAACCACGATCATCATCATCATCATAATCAACCCATTCTCGGCTCACCACAGAGCACAGGTCTCCTCCCAAAATGAGAAGGGTTTGGCCAAAGTCCACTACGCTGGCCATGTGCGGATTGGCAGACTTCACACGCCAAGAACATTATGGAGAACTCTCAGGCATGCAGGTTCCTCGCGATGTTTTCCTTCATCGTTGAAGCGAGTGATATTTTAATTGAATAAAAACGCACGTAACTACGAAAAGTTGTAGGTGCGTGTCCGGGTTCAAACTCCCGACTTCTGATTAGCAGGCCAACGTCCTGAATACTAGGCAATCATGGCTTACTTAGCTATCACAGCTTTACGATTTGAAAACCAATATCTGATAAAGTGCAAGATTTAATCTCGTATTAGTTACGCCTCTGACGCTGTGATTTCAGGTGACCCTCTGATTCATAAAGAAAAAAATAGAAAACACCGCAATTCACACCCCCGACAAAGAATAAATATGCTAACTATACCTTCTAGTAACTGAATAAAATGAATAAACCTCTAAAAAAAAAGTACCAAAATTAACACTCACTGAACTAAGAAAAAAAAAAAACTTTCATTAAACCTTATCTAAAATATGGAGGTGATTTCGTTAATTACAAAGTCGATAGCTATTCCAACTCTTTACGACTGCTCTGTCCGCGATAACGCTTCTAATTGTCGAATAAAAAAGGATTAGGGCTAATCCTTGTTTAATAAAAATGTTAATCATGAGATTTCCCATCGCAGTATGCTAATGTTATGGCAGCCCGTTCGTTATTGAGCACGGCTTAAATGTATGCATTTTGTCACAGCGCGATGTTTTGATATTGCATTCAAAATGAAAATGTAAGTCTAAATTAAAAAGGTATTTTCCTTTTTTAAAACACTACAAATTAACCTTGATCTAACTAAAAGTTAGTTCTTGACGGCTATCTCACCTGGTGGTAAATGATGATGCAGTCTAGGATGGTAACGGGCTAACCTGCTAGGGTTGGTATGGCATGGCATGATAAACCCACGCTCCTAATTGGTTTCTACGCGAAATCGTGCCGGAACACTAATTCGCTCTGCGACACGTCTTTGTTGGTAGGGTGGTAACTAGCCACGGCCGAAGCCTCCCACCAGACCCGACTCGAGTAGGGAATTGAACCCAGGGCCTCCAACTATATAATGAGACAGCGCACGCATTGTGCCACGGAGGTGCGCCACCCTACCGACAAAGACCGATTAGGAGTATGGGTTTACCATATCCCTGACAGGTTAGCCCGCTACAATCTTAGACTGCATCATCACTTACCATCAGGTGAGATTGTAGTCAAGAACTAACTTTTAGTTAGATCAAGTTGGTTTATGGTTTTATTATTTCGTAGCTATAAATCTTGAACGTTGTATTCTAACAAATCGATTTCAATCATTATCTTAATCATCATTTTGGCCTTTACATCTATTCTAGACGGTTTAAACATTGTCTCGGAGGCATTTTCTCCGGTGACTGTGGAGACCAATGCGTGGATGACAGTTACGTCCGCACTTACTGCAGCAAAACCCAACGACCACAGACGCAGTCCCGCCGCTGGAACGCCTTCTCGCTCTCTTTTATCTTAAACATCGGTGGTTATCGTGAATTTAAACTTGTTTACCTCAGGTCTCACAATCCGCAATGAAACATTCTAGATAAAGGGTCTTATAATTACTGGAAGAGCTATCTGTGAGGAATTATCCTAGCATCAGTATATAAAGTAAGTTTTTGATGCCGATGCTGCCAAGTACAAGGGGCTTTAATTTTTAATTCAGATCTCTCTTATTATTTCAGCGCAGATCAAAAGATCGATATGCTTATAATAACATTAGTATTTTGACAAAATGAAGCAGGATTTTTAGATATCATTGACGTAAACTTTTTGAGAAAAGGTTAATTACCTTCGAGAAATATTCCACAAAATCTAACTTCGGCAGTGAATACGCTTGATATTTATAGTCTTTAATCTTCGTATAAATATTTCGACCGAAAATATTTTACCTTCAGAAAAGGTAAAATAAATATATCCTTAATGTAAACGGACACCTCATTAGACGGAAAATTCTTGGGGATTACGAAAAAGGTCGATCTTGGTGAGCACGTAATATTTAGACCGAGGATTATAATCTGCATACGTAACTTGATAGTGATGTGACCATATCTTTGATGCGAGTCTGTGGGTTTTATCGTTTTTCACATGTTAGTAAAGATTCGGTATCACCATTCTAAACAGTCAGTCTAATTACTGAACAAAAAATCTTTGATAATTTATTTTTACTTAATGTGTGCCAACTTGTCTATGCGAAGCTGCCATATTGTCGCACCCTACCGCCATGCCTAAAAATGCCGCCATTATGGTTTGGTACGTCAAGCTAGCCAAAGCCAGCCATTTTTATGAAAACAATAAAAATATTTGGTTTACAAGTTTTGTCTTCTCATTTTTGTATCTTACTACAATTAATTAACAAATTTAACACGACGAAGATTCTTTTGATCTGTTGTTGAATAGTTGATGTGTAATGGAATACAGTGCCTAATAAAAAAATAAAAAAACTTGAGAGGTGTCAAGGGACACCCGGATGGAACGAAGTTCCTTTTGATTATTAGTGAAGGAATTGTAATAAAATTATATAATATATATATATATATATATATATATATATTATTTAAGTTATAATGATATTTTTTTATTATTTACAAATATAATGTTATATAAACTGATATTGTAATATTAAAATATGATTTGGTTTTGAATTTATTTAAATTATGACGCGTATACTTGCTAAACACACAAAATGTGGAGATTATAATGCGTATGACTTGGTTAGCACAATAATAAAGAGAGGTTATAGTGCGTACTTGCTAAAAATACAAAAGCATTTATTATTATCTGTATATAATCTCTACTTACCTAACTCCATCAGCAATATCCGGAACTTGTGCAGAAACACTGTCAGGATTCATTATTATTATTATTTTTTATTATTTATTATTTACAAAAAACCTGTATACACTCAACAAAAATAATCGTCGTGACACCACACTGTTCAATGCGAAATAGAAATGAAAATATCTGGCTTGCTTTCTATAAGAGAGAGAGAGCCAGACAGAGAAACATGCGACGCCAAACAAAAAGTGTCGTGACAACTTTTCGTAAGAAGTTTTTCCGTCTAGCCTCCTTTCACAACGCGCGATAAGGAACTTCGTTCCAATATTAGAGTACCAAAGCTGAAAGATTTTGTATTCGATTGCGTTGTTAGATTTTCATTATCAACCAATTTTCGTATTCGCTAAAGAATATCGATATCAAATAATTTTTTTATAAATAAATACTACTAAATAATAAATTTACTAATAATCAAAGAGGAAAAATAGAATCATGTGTCAACAAATTTTTATAAGAAAGCACATAGATTTTCTTTTATATCGATAGTAGATATTATTTCAAATCCCTATTCTTTAGCGAATACAAAAATCAGCTGAGAGTGAAAATCTAACAATTCAGGCGCTCCCACAAGTCGGATTATTGTAAATAAGTATCACGCCGACACCCAAATTAATCCTCGCCGCTTTTTAACGAAATGCGAAAAAGTTTACTAACTAACTTGGCTTCCACAAACCCCTAGTGAAATATCGTTTCCCTTGGTCCGCAGAATTATTTGTATCAATAGAATGTTTGGTGAAAATTTGTCTGTTCAAATAGAGGCAAGTTCGCGGCTTCAATATTCGGGACCGAGTTTAAAAAGGTGTGTTTGACTTAACTAATAAATGCGGGCACTGTTCAAATGGCAACTTTTCGTGCTCTCCGTGAACGAAGAATGACTTATACAAAGAACAGGTTTCCACGTTATTAGCAAATGCTCGCGTGATTATAATATATGGTTACCAAACCGAAAGAAAGAATATCGAAATCTGATACATGGTACGAATAATTAAGCCTTTAAGTCCCCCGTGGTTTAATTTTCTGTCTTAGTTATCGATACACTGATATCATAAAGAACATCACTTACAAAGCCAACTAAGTAAGTAAAGTAGCAATTGATAATTATTTACAATTTATTATTTTCTTTCTGCTATTCAAAGGTAGCTGCCAGTATCTTCGGAACGTTGCTTAAAGGGACTCCTTTATATAATATTTTTTAGTTATTATATTATATTTTTAGTTTTAGATTCAAATCAATAAACTTTTCCTGAATATATAATTGTATATAATGCCCCTTCTGTGTGCGAAAATATATTAGATTTTTTAAATTAAATATTAAATATCTTTCACATCTTACGTTATAAGGAGGTCGTCTTGTCAGTGCGTCCCTGTAGCGCTCGTTGATCTGTTATGAGAGCACGCAGTTACATTTCTTATTATATTCTGATTTAAGGAACCAGCGATATATCGTTCCTTGTTGGTGTTTTCCTTATAACAATAATTAATTATGATTTCATATGCGTAGACTAACGGTTACGAATCAGTGATTTTAGTGAAATGTTTCCTTAGATTATTGTTCTATAAGTTCGATGAAGTAAATGCCAGAGAGTTTGCCACTGCTGTTACGTAAGCGAATGACGCGTCTATTTCCAAAACGTCATAGCCGAAACCTATCTCGTTAATTGACCGCATGAATAACTTAAATATATTGCAGCTTCAGGCGATATTTCAACGGTATATTATAAATCAAAGGATTAGAAAACGGTGAATAGATAACGCCAACGTTATAAGTACATGACACCATGCAGCTCTTATTGTCTTTAACATAAAGCTTATATTTCTCTGCTGGTGTGAGTATCGCCAAAGCTCGTTCAGTCGCTTATCCTGCATACGTTATAGGGTGATAACGGCAAAATAATCGCGGGGGAGGCAGGGGGTGTCCGGCACAGCGGGGCGTATGGGGCAAAAAGTACTAAGTGCGAGTTAAATACCCTTTGTGTTGTCATGCTCTCCTGTTACCATTCATCGAAGGGTCCTCTCATTATTCAGTCGAAATTCGATTATTTTCCCATTTCACAAAATATCCATATCGTCCCCGGCTTTTACTCTAATTGAAAATGGAGTAGCTTTTTAGGCCATCACAATGATCGCTCTTAATTTATTTATACTTATAATGCGTTGTTTATTTTGGTTATTTTTATTATCTCACGCCATACACAAGTCTTAAGTGCCTATGAATTAAATTACAAAAAAAATAAATATAGCACAAAATGATCTATATTTTACTACATTATATTTTATTATAGATTACCATACGAAAGTAAGACTTATTTTAATAATATACAGTATATTAGTAAATCACTCAGCGAATTATGAGATACTCGAGATTTAAAAATGAAACGCACCTGTTTTTGAAACCCCACCCACTCTAAACCCCTTACTAAGCTCCCTGCGATTTTGTATTATTCCCGAGAGAGAAAGAAAAACAAAAGAAAAGTTTTATTCGAGCGCCAAAGACAGCTGCCTAAGAAGTAGGTAGCTAGCCCCTGACCTCACGGACCGGCAAAAGTATTTTCAAAAATGATTTAGACGAATGGAATTTTGGACGAGCAATATAAAGAATATTTGGAAAATACTTAAAATAAATTGTACTTTTATGCTGTACTTTTCTTTAACTTAAAACTTATCGAATGACCTATCTAGTCCTTTTATATCACCTTTGATATAACCTTCCTATTTTCGTACTTTCGATATTTTATGTCTATCGTACCCACAAAATAATATTATATTTTGTTTATTTTTGATAGAAAGGCTTTTATTATATACAAACCTAGAACAATGAGCTCAGTGTACATTTTGAGGGATAAAAATCATTTTTCCGTATTTTAATGACCCAGTTTATTGGCCATCATTAACTACACAAATCCTTTTAATAAGAACGGAACAGACGGAAGTTATACACTAGGAGATAGTGGGGACGATGTCGCCGCCTGTACTCGTATACAGGAGGAGGACACTCGGGACCCTGTCCTTGTGCTGATCATCTCGGGGCACGGTTACAGTTATCTGTGCAAGGTTGCCAGGCGGGAGCCCACTGAGGAGTGAGTGCGACTACGCGCAGGTCGAGCGAGCCTTACTGGTGGTGGCCAGCGAGAAGTTCTTATGCGCCGTCGCCTGCGAGGAGGTCGCCTGTGATGATGCAGAAGGAGACAGCGTAACGGTGCCGTGAGAATCACTCAGACGCGAATCTTCTCCAGAATCTTAGAGCGGGGCGCAGCCGACGGGCGCACAATCGTCGCCTTCTTTCTTACGAGGAGCTTTGGGAGAGGGCTGAGAAGCATCGAGCCCCGTTCTCGGGTCGTGAGGAGTAAGGGGGCCTCGATAATACTCCCCCGATTGATGGTTCGCCTCGGCGGACGCTGCTGGCTAGGTTTCAGACTACGCGACCGTTCCCGTGAACCAGACACCAGGACGAGAATCTCACAATATTAAGGTCTAGACAAAAGAAAAACACCTAGTAGGTAACCGTTACGTGAATTATGTTTATTTTGTATTGGATGCATCGGAATAGGTTAAGTTTAAATTTTTTTATCCACCACTATTAGCTATTGACAGCAATCTCACCTGGTGTAATGATGCAGTCCCAGATGTAAACGGGCTAACCTGTTAGGAGTATGGTTGACCCATACACCTAATAGGTTTCTACGCGACATCGTGCCCGAACGTTAAATCGCTTGGCGACACGTCTTTGTCGATAGGGTGGTAACTAGCCACGGCCGAAGCCTCCCACCAGACTAGACTCGAGTCGGAAATCGAACCCAGGGCCTCCAACTTTATAATGCGACAGCGTACGCGCTGCCCCTGGAAGTTGATGATGATAAAAAATAAAGTTCGAGTTTGGAGAACACAATGGAATTACACCATTATTATGTTTTATTTCATAAGAATATGTTACTATACTCTCTGTAACTACAAATACCCTGTCCGAAAATGATTACCGCACGCGCAGTTAACCGTCGTTACGACCGGCTTATACCCATTCCGAGGGTATTAGTCTCCTAGCCACCAATTTCTGTAATTTATTAAGAGCCGTGCCTACATTGACCGCTCTTTGGTGGCTTCTTTTTCTCGCTCAAAGGAATCAGGAAAAATTATAAGAACCAGCGCAGACATAAGTACAAAATTTGTATTTTAAAGATTGTATAATATGCATCATTATCATCATCATGGTTAACCTATTGCCGGTTCACTACAGAGCACGGGCCTCTTGTCAATATGTGGTTTGGGCATAGTCCGCAACGCTGGCCATGTACTGTAACTGCTTGTAGTAACATTATTACCCAAAAATTTATTTACTTTAATTAAATTCACCGTTGTCTACTCGTTACCTAATAACTGTTGTTAGATCTGAAATCATCATTATCATCATGATCGACACGTTGCCAGCTCACTACAGAGCACGGATGTCCTTTCAAAAATAAAAAGGTTATTATAGTCCACCGCGCTGGCCATATGCAGATTGGCAGACTTCACACGCCTTTGAGAAAATTATGGAGAACTTTTAGGCATGCAGGTTTCCTTACGATGTTTTGCTTCACCGTTGAAACAAGTGATATTTTAATTGCACATAACTCCGAAAAGTTATAGGTGCTTGCCGGGGTTCGAACACCCGACCTTTGATTAGGAGGCTGACGTCCCAACCATTAGGCTATCAAAGCTTCATTTTAATAATATATTTAATTTATTATACTATGGTTTTTAAGGTTTTCAGCTTTAGATTCATCAAAATTAAATGAATGAGTCATGCAGTTCAGTGGCACTAAGGAAAAAAAATGTTAAATATTCCATATTTGAAAATATATACTCACTGTCTATTGTCTGCTTTGCCCATAAGTTACCATCATCAAAGACCTTCCCTGCCTGATCCCTAATATTTCACTCATAATTGGTTTATTCTAAGCTCGCAGCATTTCCGTATGTGGCCCCTTTGATCCGTCCACTGTATTAAGTTGTAACCAGAGATGTATTGACAGCATTATTCGTTGGGATTTACGGCTTTATACAAGACTGTCGTATTTTGCCCGTTACCGTTCAAAAGGAAGCGAAATATAATGAAAGGTTTTATTTTTGTTTTCGTTTATATCTCTCTTATATAATTTTTGATATTTAAGTTAACATTATGATTCCCCAGTGATGCGATGCACCTACGTTTGCTACAGAAGTCTAATTGATTATTTACCTGTATCTTATGTTGTGTTGCCTAAAGTAAAAAAAAGTTAAATATACACCTTTTATAACCGTGTATATATACCGTGTTAAATTGTCAATGATTTGCCAATGTTTTTAATAGCCATTAATACAGTCATGGCGAATCAATTTATCTTTTAGTAATCATAATAATTCCCCAGTTATTATTTACCTATATTTTATTTTATATTGCGTTATTAATTTATAGTAATAAAAGATATCTTAAGTATTATAAATAAAAAAGTTAAATATGTTAAATTGTCAAAGTTTTGCCAGTGTTTTTACAATACATACATGGCGAAGATTGTTAATTAAACAGCAATGTTATTTAAGAAGTGCTCAACCAGTAATAATGATCGCTAAGCAAATCGTATGACGATAATAGATCTGAACTGGGTGGCTTGAAGATATTAATTCTGGACATCTTATGAAAGAGGAGGCCTGTATGCTGCAGTACTTTAGGAATTGCCTTAAGTATCACTATGCCATTCCTAATGTACCTCGATTAATAGAAAGTACTTTTATATAGTACCAAAAAGCCTGCCTACAAAGCAAAAGATTAATTGAAAGGTTAACATGTTTATCCTTACATGATTTACGTTGGCTAATTTCCTGAGGGCTCGGATTGTTTTCGCCGTCTCCGTCTGACCGGATGCTGTCCACCCCTGTCCGCACCATTTCCGTCCGCAGTCAAAGCTTGTGAAAGTTTTTGTCGTCACAAAAGCCGCCATAGCTAACTACTGCATACTTTTTTAGCGATGACAGGTTTGCGCTGGGATAAATGTGAAACCTCAAATTCAAATTCAAACAATCTTTATTCAAATAGTCCTTTAAAAGGCATTTTTGACGCGTCAATAATTTACATACTACGATTTCATGGTGATAACTACATTCGTAAACTTAAAACTTAAGCTATGAGGGTTCCAAACGCACCCCGGTCTAAGCCCGCAACAAACTTAGCCAGGTAAAATTTATTTTTGTTATCACCATCTCACATGCCACTTTAAATTATCTTAAGAGCTATCTTATTAGAGCAATATTTTATACCCATGCTTATTTATCATTTACATAATCCTTTACATTACAGTAGGACTTCTCTACAAGCTTACGTTTTATATAAACTTTGAACTTATTGAGAGACATCCTAGAAATTTCATTTGGCAATTTGTTATAAAATTGTATACAATTAATTACCTTTAAATGAATTTAAATTTTTTTGTAGTCTAGTAGCGTGCAACACAAATTTATTTTTACTTCGCATTTTTTATTGAATTTTATTACATTCTTATGAACATACATTAAATTTTCAAATATGTATTGGCCATGCAATGTCATTATTAATGCCTCTTACAATCAAGCTTTATTATGTACTAGTTGACGCCCGTGACAACGTCTGCGTTGAGTTAGTGTGCGTGAAAGTGTGTTTGTTTGTCTTCCGATCAAGAAACAATGGATTACTAAACCGCCGACATTGAAATAATTACAGGATAATCTGTAAAGTTTTACACATTTTGACTTCCATCTCTTCTCCCAAGCGAACCGTACAGAATTTCGGGATAAAAACTATCCTATATCTTGAACCAAAGTATCAGCTACTCCTATACCAAATTTCATTCAAATCCATCCAGTAGTTTCAGCGTGATGCGCGGGCAAGATACAGACAGACAGACAAAAAATAAAAATAAATTGTTTTTGGCTCAGTATCGATAGTAAAGCATCCTCCAATTAAAATTTTCAAAATATATTGAATGTACAGGATCAGTCCTGTTACAGTTTTATTATATTATAGATAATGGACTGGTAGGTAACATTATGTGCCTCTTTCTACTTTGAATATATTATCTATTAATGTTTTATTATTAAACTTTTAATAAATAGCATAATTAATGAACCGATTGAATCACGAAATTTAATAAGATTTTCGCACGAAGGAAGCAATTCGCAATGGTACGCGAAATTTCGTCAACGTCTTAATTTCCTGGAATCGCGGGCCGCGGATTAAGCCTCAAATCGTTCTTCCCCGATATAAATCTTTTAACACTCGTGCCCGGGTTTTAGTGGAGATTTCCCAGCTCATTCTGAGCCCCGCTAACTCCTACAACTGCAATTAGCTAGCTCTCGCCCCCCGTAATCTTGAATAAAGCATCAAACGAGGTGCTATTTAAATAAGCAAACGGATTGCACGCCTTCGAAGTTGTTTCTCTAATTACGCCTTCTTACATCCTAATTGAATATAAGTATTTACCTGTATTTCTCAGCTTGTGCTGCTCAGCCAATACACAGATCATCTGTGATCCTTCTGATATAGGTGGACTTTTAGACTGGCCATAGTTTTTTGACGACCTCCGTGGCGCAGTGCGCGCGCTGTCGCATTAGAAAGTTGGAGGTCCTGGGTTCGATTCCCGGCTCGAGCCTGGTCTGGTGGGAGGCTTCGGCCGTGGCTAGTTACCACCCTACCGACAAAGACGTGTCGCCAAGCTATTTAGCGTTCCGGCACTATGTCGTGTAGAAACCAATTAGGAGTATGGGTTGACCGTACCCTAACAGGTTAGCCCGCTACCATCTTAGACCGCATCATCACTTACCATCAGGTGAGATGACGTCAAGGGCTAACTTGTGGTGTATAAAAAAAAAAAAGTTTAATCTAGAAGAGTTTATTTTACTTGAGTCACTGTACAGGTGGTATAGGTAGGTAGTCCTTCTTATATAGGTGGGCGTTTTAGACTATGTCTAGTTTCGACACTAATTGATACGCGGAAAGAAACGCGGATGAATTCACTTTCAACAGCTACTTGTAAATGTCATTTTGCAAAATAACACCTGTTTGCAATCTAGCAGTTCAATCAAGCTGAGAAACATCATCATTTTAGTTACCTCAATCTTTTATCTTAATTTTATTTGTTCTGTAATAAACTAGACAACTTACATAAACATACACTATTAAAAAAAATACAAAATAAATTCATTAATAATTCATTGTTCATAATGATAAAATTACTCATATCACTTACATCTAATATGCATTTAACAAATTATATGACACTAACAAAGTAAATGATGTTTTATTATATTATAAATTTATGTATTAATTATAATTCATTGGGTCATTTCAATGTTTCACCAAAAATATTCGCAAATATATAATGCTAGCTGGTAGAGCCTAGAGGTCACCTCATGTTAAGTGATAACCCATCCTCATAATCTTAAATTGTATGTTGCCAATCGGAATAAGTAGATATATAGATTATCTAATCAGGCTATTCCAGAAAAGATTATTTTGTTGATTGAACGCGCTAACCTTTAAACTGAGGGTGATTTGAAAAACCTTTTTTTTGATTTGAAAGCCGAATGCTGAAAAACATTATAGGCTGTTTAACATCAAGCTACGCCGACAAAACGAAATCATAGCCCAGGTGGGCGATGAAATGCGGTGTTTCAAGGCATAACATGTACAATTCAAAATGGTAGAAGGTTTGTATTGGATATTTTTTATTTAAGGAGTACTTAGAATTTGTACACAGACAAAATCGCTTGTGACCGCAAGTCATTCAATAAAAAAGATACGCTTATAAAAGTTGTATCTAGCTAAAAAAGATTCAATGATAAGGAATTTAAACAAAATTGCTCATTCAAACCAAGATTCAAGTTCATTACTCAAAATTAATAATCCGCTAAATTAATTTAAATTCAAACTTTCTCTAATCTCCTTTAGTCTCAGAGGCGAAGCTGAATCGCTAATGTACAGGCTGCGGCTGTGATATTAAAACGAATATATTTTAATACAATATGCGATATTAATTCTTCATTCTCATATATAAATTACATTCTGGCTTAAATCCTTAATGAATACGAGATGAAAACAAATATCCATAGTATATAAGTTTCAAAATATGATTCAAATGAGATTGCGTTCTTTTCATTCATTGGACATATACTGTGGCTCATTTTAGACCTACAAGCATATTATACCTATTACTGCGTATGGATAGGCTCATACTGACACCGACGTATTTGTAAAAGAACACCAGGGGCTCATGAAATACTAATAGTATTGTATCGTAGACTATATGGGAGGGTTTATCGATGGATACAACAAGCCTTTGGCCTGTCAGTAAGTATCTTGGTATAGGCGTTTTATCGAGGTTACTTAGACAAAAAGTCGATGTACAATCAACCCTAATCCGTAGTAATACATGAGTATTTTAACAGATGGCGCTGTTGTCTTTGTAGCATATGTCATTCTAATTGTATTATCTATTGAACGAAATTTAAGCTTAATTATCTGTAATTCCAGTAAACAGGTAGTTCTGTACGCTGCAATCTGTAACACATAAATAAAATTGGAGTATCTGTTTGTAATACTGAAAAAACCGTTTTTTTACTACATGCATACTTATCCACCAAAATATTTAAAATTTTTGTCTGTCTGTTTGATCCAGCATATCTCTGAAATGGATGGACCGATTTTGACGGTTTTTTTTTTATTGGCAGGTAGCTAATGTAATAAGGAATAACTTAGACTACCTTTATTTTTGAAAAATTCGTTTATTTTAGTAAAATAAAGTAATGCAATGTCAAGTACCATGCGCAGCTCACGCGCATTCCACCACTGGGCCGTCACGTCAGGCGCATTCCACCACCTCTCCCATTAACGAATCAATATCACAAAGACATCCGCATCCTAACGTGCGGGATCAGTACGCACGAGCAGGCTATTTACAATATTTATAAACCACACCACACGGATATATAAAAATGGCCTTTCAACACACGTTTCGCCCCGACACTCAGGAGATGTTGCCGTCACAACGTAAAGTTGCTTAGCAACTAAGACGCCATTGTACGTCGTGAAGTTAACATCGGAAGTTTATTGTATACCCGCTAAGTAACCCCTCCTTCAAGTCAATATCATAACTATCTATTTATATGGATGGAAATAATCTACAGTGATTGTTCAAGTGGGTTGCCGGAATTTAACGATTTTTTATAACATAGTAGTGACAATCGAGACGCCTTTACGTGCTCTCCAAGACATGGTGGTAGATACCGCCAATTTCCTAACTCATGGCTGGTACTACGATTCTTAATAGAAAATTTGAACATCGTACAAAACATGGTCTGACTTAGGACTCGATCTAGTACCGAGGGTCTTATCACTACACCATCTTCAGACAATACAAATTTGAGGTTATTATTATTTGCACTTACCCTAAGTGACTAAAGTTTTAATCTTACCAGCTTCACAATCCACGCCTTACCGGTGAAAGTCACTAAATAAGACAAATGTAATATATAAGAGTAATAATAATTTAGGTTGCAAGGTAGTTAGGTATTTATATATAGCAATGATAATTCATCTTCTAATGAAGATTAATATTATTTGCATATATGCGTGAATAATATTTGTAAAGGAAAACTTGCATCAAAATATTATATAACTGTTTATTTCTCTTCTTCTGTCAAGCAGTCTTATAATTTAGTGAGGCGACCTCCTTGGCGAAGCGCGTGCGATTCCCTGCTCGAGTCTACGGTTTGGTGGGAGGCTTCGGCCATAGCTCATTACACTACCGATTAACGCATGCCGCCAAGCGATTTAGCGTATAAATAATTTAAAAAAAATGTATAGTAGTATTCTCAAGTTATTAAGTTATTAATATTGAAAACGAAATATTCGGCAACTTTTAAAGAATAAGTCGCGAAAGCTTCTGGAACACCCTGTTAATAAAATCGATGGAGGCGCTTGCTTCGCCACTAAAATTGCTAAGTCATCATCCCCAGTGGCAGTAAATTACGATCCAACTCCAGTAAATTGTAGTGAGCGTTTTAAACTTAACCGAAAATTCGTTGTAACGATACGCTTCGACTGTTTTATTACTGAAATTGAATTATATCGCTTCATATTAAAGGGTTGGATTATTCCGTTCAGAAGTATCATGGCGTGTGTAAGTTTTGTCTAGTTGCGATTTCGCAAATCAATCTATTGGGTTGGTGATATCCGAATTTGGCCTTTCGCTACCCTCTACTTAAGAACACTTTAGCCTGCCAACTTATATTGGAGAAGCCAGCATCAGACATCAAATAGACTGATGAACAGTCCTTAGATAAAATATAATAAGAACATTATGAAATTAAATTTGTCCATATTTTAATAATAATTTATTAAATAGCAACCCAAAAACGTGACGCCAAATGGTCACATTTGGCGTCACGTTTTAACGTGCTAAAATCGCGTACTTATATATTTTTTTGGATCTGGTTAACTTACGGTATGGTATTTTATGGGATTCCGCTAGAAAACTTGAGTTATCTCTTTTTACGCTGATTCAATTTAAATCTGATACAAAACGATAAAAATTTTGGTAGAGAAGGAAGGAAAAAGGAAGATGCTTTGTCTTTTTTTGTAGGATGGTTTATAGTTTAATGAATAGAAGCAGGCGTTACTGTGCGGAAGTCCATGATAAACAATAAACAGCAAGTATAATTTGCTATATTCCGCCGACAACCGGGAGATTAGTATAATATAACACCACACAAAATCTTCCACTAGAACCGCTACGCACGTTTCGACCCGACACCGGATCATCCTCAGGAGATGTTGACTTCACAAGCGCGAAAAGTAAAGATTTATAGTTTAACTAATTGGTATCAATATTATTATAAACAACGTCACAACGTTTAGTGCAAGGATTTATTTAATTTATACTCATACTTTAATGGTTTTAAAATAGTGCTTGTATTTTCTATGGTCGCTAAGATACGTTATCAAAATATAAAGATTATACAAGAAATCTGGCAAAAATATTTTCATTATTATTTGCATTTTTTATTTTTGTGTCTGTTTCTTTGCTGTCTTGTATTTCTTATTTTTTATGTACAACCGAATGTATTTTCGTTTCATTTTTAATTTTTTGAGTAAGGCAATACGCAAGTATAAATTGCATAGGCAAAGCAATTGGTAAATGGTGGCATTAGCTTACTTTCCTCCCTCTATATTATTATGTTGCCATTCATCATGATCAACCCATTAACGGCTCACTAAAGAGCACGGGTCTCCTCTCAATATGAGAAGGGTTTGGCTATAATCCACCACGCTGGCCATGTGCGGATTGGCAGACTTCACACGCCTTTGAGAACATTATGGAGAACTCTCAAGCGTGCAGGTTTCCTCACGATGTTTTCGTTCACCGTTGAAGCAAGTAATATTTAAATTTTTTTAAAACGCACATAACTCTGAAATGTTAGAGGTGCGTGCCCGGGTTCGAACCCCGACCTCTGATTAGGAGGCTGACACCCTAACCACTAGGCTATCACCGCTTCTGTGTCCGTCTTCTTTGCAAATTCTGTGTTAACTTCCTAATTTCACTACTTAACTAGGTACATTTGTTACTGCGTACAAAGTAGTACTGACATACTCAATAATAAACATTTTATTGAAACAGATTGAATAAATTCTGTAGTAATTAAATGATTCTTAAGATTTGTGTAACATTCATCGATCTCATTCTTAATGATAATTAACATTATTTTCTCTTAGTAAAACTTCGTCAATTAATTAAAGTCAGATACGACTTTCATTGCCTAACATGAATTACACAAATTAAGTTTACACAAAAATTATATCACGCTCTAATTGGTCCCCGCCGAGAGTTTTGTCCCCTAAGAAAATATTTACTCTGAGCAGTCCCTTTTACATCTTCTGTTGTTCAAAGCAGATTAATGTTTGTGCTGGTTTATTTGCACTGTTTTTCATAAAAATGGTCTAAACAACGGTGGATAAACAGGGGGTTTATTTCTGCGTTTTTATGACGTTATCTGTTGTAATCCTTCCCAGTAACCGCGGTGGGTGAATAATTTATGGGTATCGAGTATACGTACGCTTTTATTCAAAGGTTTGCTGCGAATTGTAATGAATGGTGTATCAGATATGTTTTATTAACACGAGTTTTATTTATGACATTGCAATCATTAAATCATTTTTTATTATAGTATGAGGTTTCTTTTTATTTAATGGAACGGTTTAACTATTTTGAAATTTGGCCTTTATTATTCTACTGTGTTTTTAAGAGTCAATTCTTCATTTGGCCCTAGTTACTATTTGGTCTTACGTAACATATTATGTTTTTAAGTTATCAGGTAACTAGTGCCAAATGAAGAATTAACTCTTAAAAACACAGTAGAATATTATTATGTTTCCAATGGAAACAAATGAGCAGACCGGTCACTTTATTACCGTCGTATAACTAGCCACGGCTGAAGCCTCCCACCAGACCAGACTCAAGCCGGGAATCGAACCCAGGACTTCCAACTTTATAATGCCACACCACGTGCGCTGCGCCACTGAAGTCGACAAAATGTTTACTATTCAAAGGTCAGAATGTGTGACTTTAGTCCTTTTTGCTAGCATTAGTAATTTTTCATTACTTACTGGTAATTTCTTTATGTTTTATAAACATATTAAGTTTATAACCTGCTTTTGACCTGTCAAGAGTTTTGAATCAGGGAGATGTTTTTGTAACGACAACGTCAAAACGTCTACATTTCCTCCCGAAGATTACCAGGAGTAAAGGAAATAGGAAGAGATTTGAAGTGCTCCAACAAGGCGTACGGAGCAAATACTCGCCTTTGTGATAGGAGGACGTAATCTCCGTCTCGGGGATTTTAATTACTTATTGGAAACTTGTGGCCGGCGGCTGTATGGGACCGTCTCCGCGCTTTATTGGAAGATTGTGAGCTTGCCGATAAAGAAAATAACTTATGGTTCTCGATGATGACTTTGTCAGCCCAATCAAAGTTTAAGAACAGGCCAACAGATCGTTAGCCAATTAAATTCTAGATGCGCCGTCAATCAAAGAATGACCGTAAAAATAAGAATTCAATCACAAAAATTGGACTCACTTATTTTCGTTATTGTGCTAGTAAACCAGCTAATGTTATTGTACTGCTAAATAATCTCTGTCTACGATTCGCAGATGAAGCGCTAAATGAGCAAGTGAGAAACGTTTAAATGAAATAGGTAAGAAAATTGAGACAAGCATTTTCTTCGACAAGGCTTTATTGAAAATCTAACTAATAATTAAAATTATATATCTAAATAATAATGACGTACAAACTATCTATGTCTGTGACTAAATATGTTATTATTAGTAAGAACATACACATTTCAAGTTAAAGTTTACTAGATAGATGCCAGCGAAATCGTTCGTTTTGGTTTCCCAAAAACCGTTATCCGTAATAACCAATATCATAACAATGGATTTTTTCTTACGTCCAGCCTCGAAAAATGGGATATTGTCTAGTACGTGCGAAGATCCAAATCAGTCATCTCGAAAGGCAGTCAAGTCTTAACTAGAAGGCTATCAACGCTAATAGCCCCATAAACCTATATCTCGAAATTCTCTTTGAGAATGAAAAATGCCTGGGCAATAAAAATAACCAAGTTTTTATTCAAACAAACAAAATACACCAGCTTATTTATCAGTATAAATTATACTCAGGTATCAATACAAACTCCCTAAGGTATGAATTTTTCATGACTTAAAAATAAATGCAAAGCAATTCGAGAACAAATAGTATGCCGCAATGTCAACATAATACAGAATGTGATTTCGACGCGTGTCGACTTGTAGCCATTGTATTTATCTTTGTGCATTGTATCGGAAGTGGATTCTGTATATTTCGTCTGATAGGTATTTGGAAATATCTCTGTCAACCGACATCAGCAGATTTTAGATCTGTTGTTGAGATATCTCTGCATAAGTAGGTTGTGTCTCTTACATTGTATTTAGTCATAGTTTTATTTTTATAATTACGTTTTGTCAAATAATGTATTAATAGAAGACAGGGCTGCCATATCCGTTAAAAATATAAGATAATAATATAACTTTATTTATAAAAAAAAATACATTTCTTTAGTATGAAACCCTGTCTCCTGCGATAGTTTATACTGTGTTACAGGAGACTGAAAAACCAAAAATCTTTAACTTGATAATACACTCGACTTAATCCGCACACATTTCAGCTCTTTAGTCATCTTTCGGGAACTATTTATTCCAGGAACTATCTCTATTACAATTTTAACAAGATTGGTATTGCTGTCAGGAGACACTAACGTAATAAGGTTATTTTGTTTTTAATCTTGCGGTACCTGGGTCCTGGTGCTTTTCCAAAATAATAACTAACTCTACAAACAAACAAAACACATGCACTTAATTCTTGAATACCATATTTTATTCTCCTAACACAAGCCTTTAAATATCCCACTTTTGGCATATGTCTTCTCCCGCTCGGGAGAGAGTGTTGCAGAGCATGACCCACCATGATTAGTTTAATCATGGCCGCTGGCTTAACGTACTCTTTGAGGCACGTGGCAGGACACCGCCAAATTCATTACTCCTGGCTAGTACTTATTATTTAATCCAAAAATCATAGAATGTTTTGTCCAACTCGTTTTTTTTAAGTCTTAATGTGTTATTTTATATCCTGATAGGATCTATTCAAAGATGAGTGGACACTGGAAAACCAGTCCTTGACTTGGATACTCTGAGAATATAACTTGTTTATTCTTTATCCTTTAACTACCAAACTGTTACATGTACTTAGTAGTCTAAAAGTAATATGTATTTATCATCAAATTAGTGTAATTACCACCGCCGTACTGATTTGATGTATAATGTTTAAATCACTACTAAACAAGCGAGGCTTATACAGGAAATTTGCCTACTCTTTGCCACTTCTCAAATGAAAAGATGTAGTGAAACTAAAAAAAACCCTTTTTTATATATTCAAAGTTCTAGTTTTTAGAACTAGAAAACAACTGCTGATACAATAACTATAACCCTAAGTTGTTCTAAAAAATATGAACGTTTGTAGACAACATAAGACGTGCACGTTAAGGCATCTATAATGTTGTTCAATACATCACGCGGTACATGAAGAATCATATGAAAGTTTACCTACTCTCCACGCCGCTAATGCCGTAGTTACACCGGTTTAATTGTAACTTTTAAGATACTTCATTATGCTTGTATTAAGACACATCTCATTTAAACGTGAAGCTTTTAAATGGTTACTCATGCCTAAACCCAGCTTAGTTTGTCGTGAGTTTTCTTTTCTTTTTGGATCTGGGCGCGATTCGAACCTTATAAGCTTTAATTTTAAGTTGGCGAGTGTAGTTATCACCATCACCTCATAAACTAAATTATGAAAAATATATAATACGTTCGTCTGCGTTGAGTAAGCGTGTGTGAGAGTGTGTTTGTTTGTCTCCCAATCACGAACCAATTACACCTTGTGTCCGAAAAAACCCAAATATCTAACGGAACCCTATTTGTTCCAAAATAAAATTTAGCGTATGTTACTCGTGGGTAATGTAGCTTTCCAATGGTGAAAGAATTTTTAAAAACGGTCCAGTAGTTTTTGATCCTTTTCATTACAACCAAACAAACAAAGTTTTCCTCTTTATAATGTTAGTGAAGATATGAACTATTCATAGATGCCTGTATTAGGTTTGCATGAATAAAGCTGTTTTTTATTTCATTTGATTTATGGACATCAACTAACAACAAAGTCCACAACGGCGGCGGAGGTCATAAACTAGACCATCGTAATGTTTTACCACTGTACATAATTAAAAATATTAATTTGTCAAGTCTTTGTTTGTGTAAACGTCTCTTAATTTGCTAACCGATGTCAACGACTTCTTTCAATAGACGTCGACAAATATTAGAATTAAATGCTTTGATCTTGAACGATCGTCTTGCGTCAACGTGTGTTAATTAAGATCAAACAAGACGCGAGCCGTCTAGGGTTTTGTACGCTACACTGAGATGTTACTAACCATGGCGAAACGTAGCTTAGGATGCCCAAAAAAAGACGCCAATTTCTAAAATGACCCTGCCAGGGATCGATACTTGAAGTTCCTAATTACAAGTGTTTTTATTCAACAATATGCCAGAATGGTAGTCAAAATATTGCCGTAAGAGTAACATCGTGGCTTTTTATAAAATGCTTTTACTTATTGGGCGTTGTGAAGGGATTTGTAGATGCGCCTGAGTTGCTTTAGCCTTTGAAATTCGTGGTACCTCGTGTCGGTAGACGCCTCCATAACCGTAAAACATTTGGCTTGCCAAAATCGAAAACTAATCTTTATCAAAATAGTCCATTGTACCGAATGCAATTTCTTGCAAACAAATTTCGTGATAAAATACACATCTTCATCATCTTAAGGTTAAGCAACGGCAATTGTTTTAAGGATTATTTTTTCTTTTCTGTTTTATGGTTATCTAAGTTTTTAGGTTAATTTTAGCTTATTATTTTTACTCATAACGGTTTTCACCCCATTTTGTGCATGCTATGCTCGCATCAAGAGGGCAATATTGTATAAATAAGATATTTAGTATTATGAATGAAGTATAACTGCGATTTTCTGTAATTTTTGTGAACTAATTAAAAAAAAACATCAATAAATAAATAAACCCCCTCGACAGATGTATCCGACCAAACTGGTGTCGATGGACTCAACTGGGTTGTATCGCCTTTTCAAGGTAGTTCAATGCCTAGATGTTATAACATCTCTCTGGTATGAGATGACGGCGAATATTTTAAACACGTATTCTCGCAGCAAATAATAATATAATGTTTTAATTTGGAGCTATCTTTGTATGAAGCGAAATAGCACTCGACAAAAAGCTTCATAAACGAGTTATGTATTCAGTGATGCGGCTCTAGTGTAAGTTTTCGAGTTAACAAAGTTTTTTTTTTCTGACTGTCTATTAGGTGTACTAACCCTATTGGTTGCCACAGCGTAACCGGGCTGTTTCGCGAGCTTCGGAAAGAAGCTCTGCCAGAAGAAATTTTGAGCCCTAGAACGACTGCCTAAGGGCGCCTACTTAGAGGCCGAACCTCGGCTTAGGTGACGTTTGGGATAACGGGGGGGGGGGGGGGGTCCGGACGGTGAGTGGTCCGTACGTCTTCGAGGCCGTGGATGTAGCCCACGTCCGGATGACGTAACATAGCGGGGACCTCGTCTTCGCCGGCGAAGACGGTGTGTAGCGTATGATTGTGTGGTAGTGGTACGAGTATGTTGTCAGTAGTCATCTGATCGTCAGGGTCATGAAGGATATGTTTAGGTCTCCTCTTTCGGAGAGGAGCGCTTAGGTCGGGGGAGTTAACAAAGTGGAGTTATGTTAGTGTATCGGGATAATGTTGTAATCATCATGATCAACCCATTGCTGGCTCACTACAGAGCACGAGTCTCCTCTCAATATGAGAAGGGATTGGCAGACTTCACACGCCTTTGCGAATATTATGGAGTACTCTTAGGCATGCAGGTTTCCGTTGAAGCAAGGGATATGTTAATTGCTTAAAAATGCACATATTTCCAAAATCTAGGAAACGATCTTAGGACATGCTAGCCATTGGACCAACGAGGCAGTAGAATTTTACACTCTGTAAGTACATTTGTGGACTGTGAACTTTAATAGCGAAGATTAAAACCAGCGAGTAATGACTCTTCCATTAATTATGATCTCAGTAAAAGAAAAGAAAAAACATTTTTTATCATAATCTGCACGAATCTCCTTTTCTTTTGCGCGAATAAATTTAAAACTATCTCGTTTTATTTGTTCATGAATACTTCAAATCGTTTATGTTTGTTTCAACTGCATTGTAATTTATCGCAAGGAGCTTTGGGTGGATTAAAAACTTTTTGTTTATGTCTCTTGAATGAGCACAGTAAAGAATAATAAAGAGCGATAACAGATTACTTCGTGAACAAGTAAGATTTGTTGGAACTTTTATCCAGACCGCATTCAGACTTAGCGCTTAAAAGTTTTGATTTTACTGAGTCCAAACACAATGTATTTTGTTTCTAGTGTTGCCCCGAGATTTATTTTTATTTTTTTTATTTATTTAGATTTACCTATTATATAGTTCTTTTTTTTTTTAAATAAAATATTACTTGCTTCAACGGTGAAGGAAAACATCGTGAGTAAACCTGCACGCCTGAGAGTTCTCCATAATGTTCTCAAAGACGTGTGAATTCTGCCAATCCGCACATGGCCTGCGTGGTGGACTATGGCCAAACCTTTCTCATATTGAGAGGAGACCCGTGCTCTGTAGTGAGTCGGTAATGGGTTGATCATGATGATGATGATGAATACATGGGGCGATTAGTAGTGTGGGATTACCATACCAATTAGGAGTTTACCATACCTCTAACAGGCTAGCCCGCTACAGTCTTAGACTGCAGCATCACTTACCATCAGATGAGATTGCCGTCAAGGGCTAACTTGTAGAGGATAAAAAAAATTATGCCTTTTCACCAGTCTTATAGCAACTGTAGCAACATCTAGTAGAAAATATTACAGTTTCAATCTACTATACAAAGGTCTAACTCGCAATGAGACACATTTAAACGAGAGATGACAGATTTTTATTTATAATTTCATTAAAGTGTTTTCACCTACCTGGAGAGATAAGGGATCAAAACCGGCCGCTTCCGAACATTTTTGAATTTATTTAGTTTTTATAACTTGGTTGTTTCATAAACCAAAGATATTTATATAAAACATACCAGCCTCTTGAAACGCCGTAGTCGATATAAACAATTTACCTATTTTCATTTTGCGACAAATATTTCGTGCTCAAGTAATTGGATAGGATATTCAGCAATTACCGTAATCGGATTTGGGGCGTTCTGGTGACGTCACTAGGTAACCAACCACTAATCTGTCTGTAATTGCCCCTTATGTTGAGTTACTTCAAGTATGTTCGTTCGTGCTTAACATTTAATCTTCTATTGTGTTACTACCAGATGTATACTTATAGATCTATACGTAGATATGGGATATAGAATCCCAATACTAATACCGCAATTATAATCAAATTAATGAAAAGTTTGTAACGGCTTAACTACTGATGTAAACGACGGCTCGCTTCCTTAAACTACAAGGAAACGGAGGAGCTTTTCTTGTAATTATTATAAGAGCGTTCTCTTTGATACATCTTATTGGGATATATATAAATAATTAAATAGATAGAGATAGCTCTTAACATAATTTTAAGTGGCATGTGAGATGGTGATAACAAAAAGAAAATTTACCTGGCTAAGTTTGTTGTGGGCTTCTTAGACCGGGGTGCGTTTAGAGCCCTCATAGCTTATGTTTACGAATGTAGTTATCACCATCAAATCACAACTATGTAAATTATTGACGCGTCAAAAGAGCCTTTTAAAGGACTATTTGAATAAAGATTTAAATTTGAATTACATATATATTTTTTTTACAACAAAAATATAGTTAAGCTACCAAGCGTCAGTATTGTGTCATTTCTACTGTTAAAGCGAATAAGGTACCCACGAGACAGGATTAGCTATTGTGGGTACTATCGGAAAACTGTACAATTGTAATGTGTAACTGTGTTTTTGGTGAAATTAATATTTTTTTCATTTTTTTCAATGACAGCCGTTATACACCGTTATTTAGATAACCATTTTTATACCAGGATAATCATTCGCGGAACTTTTTCGGGGGATTTAAAAAAGTTAACTTTACATGTTTTAACAAGTGTAACGACTAAAGACTAAGGGGCTTGAGTCTACGCAAGACTGAAGTGTATCGCTAATGAGCCCAATTATATCAAAATACTTTTTTTTTAATCCACTACAAGTTAGCCCTTGACGGTAATCGCACGTGATGGTAAGTGATAATGCAGTCTAAAACGGTAGGGGTATGGTAAACCCATACTCCTAATTGGTTTCTACGCGACATCGTGTCGGACCGCTAAATCGCTTGGCGACACGTCTGTGTGCCATGGAGGTCATCAATACAATAAGTCGTACATAAATCAAGTAGGTACGAATTTTAATACAAGTAAGCCGATCTATAATAAATATTTTATTGAGAGGACGAGCCAATAAATAACTACTTTTTAGCACAGGCAAAGAAACAATTTCCGAGGGAGTTGGGGTATATAGTTATAGTTGTTCTAATATCTTCGCCTACGATACCACTATTGTTCAAAGCTATTATTGTGATACATCAGGTATATATTTGGGTGCACGCATATCGCAAAGAAGGAAGCTGTGATGGTCTAGTGGTTAGAGCGTCCGCCTCCTAATCAGAGGTTAAAAACGCACCTCTAACTTTTCAAAGTCATGTGCGTTTTTAAGAAATTAAAAATATCACTTGGTTCAACGGTGAAGGAAAACATCGTGAGGAAACCTGCACGCCTGAGAATTTATAATATTCTCAAAGGCGTGTGTAGTCTGTCAATCCGCATATTGCCAGCGTGGTGGACTATGGCCAAACCCTTCTCATATTGTAGTTAGCCGGTAATGGGTTGATCAAAGAAATATTACGTAGGACCCATTAAGTTACAACGTTTCACAAAATAATACCGTACGTGAAAACATATTAGAAAAACATTAATTTTCCGGTTTTGCATCGATAGATGCTATTCAAATCTCTTGACAATGGGTCAGAGATAGTGATTGATAAAACACGTTACTGAAGCAATAAGTAACCGTGGACGACCACCTCTAGAAGGCATAAATAGACGCAGACGGAGTTATGGGCAAAATGTATTAATAACTAATAGATATACGAAAACGTTCCAATATTCATTTCTCAATTTAATATTGAAATATTGTGCCTATCAGTTCTGTAAGGAATATTGAAATTTGAACCTCGATATCATGACCGAGCGCAGGTCACGAAGGTTCGTTCACAGGTACGCCCTTTATATAAACAATGAATAATGACGTAGGTTACATCTGAATGTAAGTATAAGACATCAATATGGAGATGAACTAAAACGTGTTCGCAAAGAGGCAGCGCTATCTTTGATTTCACATCCTACTAATATTATAAACTCCAAAGTATGTTAGTATGGATGGATGGATGGATGTTTGTAACTCTTTAACGTAAAAACTACCGAATGGATTTTTATGAAACTTTACAATGTTATAGCTTCAGAATAGCACATAGGCTACAATTAATAAAGATATTGTGTAAATTGACCGAAATATGACGATAAGTGTCAAGTAAGTAGGAAAAAATCTACCATCTGATTTTTTTTATCCACTACAAGTTAGCCCTTGATAGTAATCTCACCTGATGGTAAGTGATGATGATATGGTAAACCCATACTTCTAATTGGTTTTTACGCGACATCGTGCCGGAACGCTAAATCGCTTGGCGACACGTCTTTGCCGATAGGGTGGTAACTAGCCACGGCCGAAGCCTCCCATCAGACAAATGTTATAATGTTAGTTCTTTTCTACGCCACGCTAAAATAAGCTACTCGGAATACTAATCCCGCGCAGACGAAGTCGCGGGCACCAGCTAGTAGGTATGTAATTTTATATTGATTGAGATTAATCAAGCTATGGGATTTAGGTTTTTTTGAATCCCATATAAATCCTCCAAGTATCCGGGATCAACGTAACTCAAATAATATGACATTGGTAAAATGTCATCTTGTAGCGGTATAAAACACACTATTATCATTGAACTTTAGCGATCTTTACATCTTGCCTTTCTTATGCCCACTCGATATATTATTTTAATTTTTAATTATTTATTTAAGAAAAAAATTGTCAATGTTGTACTAGTTAGGTGTAATCACAAACTCGTAGCTTGAGTTTTTCCGTACACCAGCCCATTATTTATACTTACACGCTAATCTATTAAACACTTACTTAAAAGCTAAATAATTGCTACTTATAAACTAACATCATTATAAATTAAGGTCAATGTATTTTAAAACTAAATGTACTAGGTAATAACTAATTCATATATATATTTAATTTTTTGTAAATGTAGGTAGGCTAGTAAAAAAATATTTTATAGTGTATAGAAATAAGTATTGTGCAAATTTAAACTGAGATAACAATCATCAATACGTATGTCAGTTTCCAAATCAAAGATTTTGAAAGTAACTTATCGTATATCGGCAAAACGACAAAACCAGCGTAAAGACTTATACCCTCGTGACATTAGATACGCTTCATTGGCTCCTCAAGTGGTGATGGAACTGATTGGCCGGCTTTGCTTTAACAATGGCCTAAAAAGAACCACGAAAGAGGCACATCTACCAAAAGATAAACAATTGAAAAACAACCTTATTCGTTATAGTTTATAAGTATTTTTAGAATGGCTGTGCTGTTGTTTTATGGTATCGTTTAAGTATCAACGCATCTGCTTAGCCGGATTTTATGTTTCATTGATTGGCATTGTTAAAAGTCACTGCCAGGGTACTCCAAATGCTCTCGAATGATACACAAACCGATAAGCTATTCAAAAATATAGACAATTATTTGATAAAGGTTACATCTTGATCGAGATGTTTACTTCAAATCTTGTGTCTTACCTAATAAAAATACTGTAATTGGGCGATTTCTGTATATTTTATATTATTATTTTATTTGGAAGAGAAACGTATATCGTTATATTACACAAAATATGTCTGTTCGCGATCTGGTTTATCTAATGATTTGATAATGTAACGAGTCCGGCTGAATCATATTAATTGTTATATTGAAACAGTACATTCATAACTTATTATGATATTATATCATAACTCAATCAACTATATTAATATTTCTTTTAGCTCAGAAAAATATGTATTTTAAGATTTTTGCCTTTTCTGGTACAGATCTGGTGAATATTAATGTAGATAAAGGACAAAATTCCTTAGTGGACTGCAGCGATCTCTCTCATAAGACTTAACGATATCAATGTATTACATATATATCGTACACAACCTATGTGAGTGGTATAGAGTTTATATAAAGTGGAAGTGAATTTCTTGCTTAACCTTATGAATGCAAGATTATCTACTACAAATGCCATTTCGACTCCTCTCAGTTTGAGAGGGGTTTGGCCATAGTCCACCACACTGGCCATGTGCGGATTGGCAGACTTCACACGCCTTTGAGAACATTATGGGGAACTCTTAGGCGTGGAGGTTTCCTCGCGATATTTTCATTCACCGTTGCAGCAAGTGATATTTTAATTTTTTTTAAACGCACATAATTCCGCAAAGTTAGAGGTGCGTGCCCGGATTCGAACCGCCGACCTCTGATTAGGAGGCTGACGCCCTAACCACTAGGCTATCGCTGCTAGATATTATATAGTACTCGTTGTTAATGATAGGAACTGTAAGCGATGTACCTAATTCTTTTTCAGAACTTCAGTAACCCATATAAATAATGACTTGATTCAACGATACTTGTTCCCAATGGATGTTTGTTTCTAACTTAAATCTACGCGTATTAAGTGGCATGAATCAGCTAGTGCGTATGTGTAGTGTAGAAGCAGTGTTTCTTTTTGATTTTTAAATATGTTCGTTTTAACCATTACTTTATACTACAAACTTCTCACACCTTCGCCATATAAACTTTTTCTATACTGAATCTCAAACTCATTCTTCCTCGCCGTATGCTAATTTCTTATTTTTTCTTTCTTCAAGTGTTAGTACTGTATATATAAAATACGTGAAGAAAAGTATACTTTAATTTTATAATGGAAAACGGTGATAAAAAAAAACAGAGAGTATAAGTTTCTTCTTGTTTTCAGCCGCTATAGCGCTATTTAAAACTAAAAACTATATAATATGTAATCAACTTTTCTATGATATATTAAGAAATTTCATACTTTCAACCGTTCAGCGTTCCGATTCTCTTGCCCATTATTCATGCATATATATTATCTAATATTAAGTTTCAAGATTTATAGGCCCGTTTGAATATCATAATGAAAATTGAATAGACTTTGAAATAGGGCGATGTTGTCCCAAGACTAAAGGCCGATGACACCTACTAACTTTATCAGACGGGCCATCGGATGAAAAACCTCTTGGTTTTGGTGTGAGTTCAAAGAATAATTACTTCGCACTAATACTTTAAAAGGTTCTCAAAAGTATTTTCTCGGAGAGCACGTCAAATGCTAAGGCATTTTTAGATTTTATATTTTTATCGCTGATATTGTTTTTTAATATTTTCTTTTTTTTACTGTTGTTCATTTATACTAATAATTCACATTACTCGAACTACAAACTCTTTTATTCTCTGACAACAAAAAACAATCGTTTCTTGGTAATACCATAGATAATACAATAAAGATAATTTTAACTGACCAAAGAATATATACTGTCATTTTATTATATTTGTGTTACAAATACGAGTATATACTTAATTTTATGTACTTAATTAAGTAATAAATATATTATGTATTTGAGATACGTTTTTTTTTGATACACTATCTATTATTCGGCATAAAAATTACATAAGATCAATTTCAGCAGAACAAACATTTTCACCGTCTCCAGTGACACATTTTGTTTTAACTTAAATTCGCTCCTTTTAAGTCTTGAAGAATGTTGCTATTTAATTCGAAATTTGTGCGTGTCGCTTCAGTAATATAAAATGTAGATTCGATTTTGTAGACTTCTTTCTAGTACAAATAAACAGTCCGAATGTTCTTGAAATACTCGATTTCTTGTTTATAAATTATTTATAGTCTACCGATTTTATTTTTAAGGACCCTTATTTGGGTTGCTTCGATTTTATTACGTTGGTAAAGTTATATATAAGTGGAAACAAAATGAACTCCTATATTTATCGGAGTAGACAACAAAGGAGTCTATTCATCACCAAAATTAATACAGAAATGCATTATTCATTGTGCTAAGAGACAAATTGGAATATGAGGAGTAGGATGACATGATAGTGATTATTAATTTTGATCTAAGATACCACGCCGAGAAGCTGTGATAGCCTAGTGGTTTGGACGTCCGCCTCCTAATCAGAGGTCGGGGGTTCGAACCCGGGTACGCACCTCTAACTTTTCGGCGTTCCGTGCGTTTTCAATTAAAATATCACTTGCTTTAACGGTGAGCAAACCTGCACGTCTGAGAGTTCTCCATAATGTTCTCCAAAGCGTGTGAAGTCTCCCAATCGGAATGGCCAGCGTGGTGAACTATAGCCAAATCCTTCTCATATTGAGAGGAGACCCATGCTCTGTAGAGAGCCGGCGATGAGTTGATCATGATGATGATGATCTATCTATCTATAACGATGAGGGGACGGTCGATTATGTATTTGCTATAATTGGTTATTTATATTGGTCACAATAGCCAAGCCAACTGCGTAGAAATGTATAAGAAAATAAACTATCATTATAACATACGCGACGTATTGTAACAAGTTGCCCGAAAGTTATTGAGCTTTACCAGTACCCTTGACGTAAGGAAACATTATTATAATGACACAGCTAACGATATTTGACGTTAAAGCAAGCAGAAAACCAGAACTTTGCCCTGCATCCAATGTGTAATAACTAATAAGAGTAAACTTGATTATTATAGTACAATATTTAATACGTAAGCGAGCAATTATTTTATATATACGTACAAAGTTAGGCGATTAGTTAGTTAACCGATAGTCTACTTATTCGTCCGCGTGGGTTATAAATTATAGATCTTTAATAAATATCTGTAATTTTCCGGGATTAAAGTATAGTATAAAAGTTTTCATGCCTAATATGCTTACTCCGTTCCTCTAGTTTTAAGCTGTTAAGTTACAGATTAGCACCGAGGACAAACCGGTGACCGGTTTTCGGTGCCGTTATTGTATATTTAATTATATTCCTTTTATATTAATAATAAATAAATAAATAATAAATATAATGTTTGTATGTAGGTAATCTATCTCCATATAAAATTTAGTTATTGTCGGTTAACTAACTAAGAGATTAATTTTCAAGTTTTTGTATTAGTTATGGAAGTAAGGATTTAACGTAATTAATACACGAATTTCATACATGCTAACAGAGTATTGATAACCTTGTAAAATGGTGATACATAAGACTTCTGCCTCTTTTAAGGGAACCGGGTTTGATCCCGGCACGTACTTCTTTTCGGAGTTATATGCGTTTTGCTTTATGTAAATTAATATCACTAACGCTGAAGGACAACATCGTGCGGAAACCTTCATACCTGAATGTTCTCCATTACGATTTCAAAGCCGTGAGTGTAAAAGACTAAAGTGTCATGTATTGGACTGGTTATAATCGAACATTCGTAGCTTTAGTTTAAGTTTACGAATGTAATAATCACCATTCTACTACTGCCGTAAAAAAATTACGCGTCAAAAGTGCCTCTCTAGAATTATTTAAAAGAAGTTTATTATGATGCCCGCTGCTGGGAATCGAACCTGGGATCTCCAAATTATAAAACCACGGAAAGAACGATTGTTTTCCTTAAAAAGTTTTATCTATTTACTTACCAAAGTGGTATTCTAAGCTAGCACGTGATAGATAGGGTGATAGTGTTGGCAATAAACAGATCCGTCACACTAATATATTTGGACATCCAACCAATTAATCGTACCAAAAGTCACCTTTGTTCTCATAAAGGCAATCTAATTACTTCTATAAGCTAGGTAAGTGTACGGCTTCGTACACACTATGACATTTCCTTTAAGATAAATTTAGTTCAGGGAGTAGACAGGTTATGAACAAATCTGTACGACGTGCTACTATATAAGTGATATTTCGAATGAAAAAAGTTTACATGAAGAAGCATAGTAGGCGAAAATTAAAATCTATAATATTTTTACCACCACATAGTTTGCTACCCACTAAGCAATAATAATTAATGATTTTAGTAAAAAAAAAATTCGATCACAAGTACTACAACCAATCTGATAATAAGTGATGACGTAACCTAAGAAGGAAGCTGGCTAATCTGTTTATCGCTTGGCGGGACACTAGTCTGAAATAATAAATGTTTGTGCCGTAATATGCTTAGTAAAAATCATCACTATGGTTAAATTTACAATTTATTCAATTATCATAGTGAGGCTGATATGGCATTGCATTGACACGAATTATAACTTGCTAAACTTGTTTGTTAAGTAGCAATATTAAGGATAAAGTTAGCATCATTGCTTGAAACAATGTGCTTTAAGTGCTCTATGCAAACATTTCACTTGACAGTGACCAACTTTATTATATCGCATATTTCGAATTCGCAGAGTTCGATATGGCTAAGACAAACCTCCTGTGTATTGTTGCAAAGCAATTATCTCGTGTGTGGTCATTAGCAAAAATATGTCATTGATCGACCATTGAGACACAATTATAGTAGCAGAGTAATCCCTGAGCCATGATGGCAGTCCTTCAAAGATCTTAAACAACATAACCGCAGAAGAAGGCCTTTGAACTGAACCCGCGTAAGGACGCTTTGCCTCAATGCCAACTGACGTAAGGGTCAAGACTACTGCAAACTCAATACAATGGCCGGTTCGCTTCAGTATTAAGTATAAAAATACCCTCGCATCTTTCACTCAGTCGCATATGTTCATGTAAACAAAGCCTAACGCACATCTAATGGATACTCCGTGTTCCCAGACCGGTGTGGTGTTTACCAAACGCAATTATTGTCCGCGTCCATTTTGCAATATGAGATTTAAAGGCCAAATTAACTGAATTAGAAAGTGGGGGGCCGTACAAAGACCTCTGCCCCTCGATGCCGAACCAATGAGCCTCCTCGAAATACCTACAATCGATAATTTAGAAGGGAGCGCATGTTGATATTTGAATACGCATCAATAGATATGTCTGACTTGTTTAGTACCTAACTTTTATTGCATTTGCTAATATGTTTTTCACAGTGGCAGCGACCTCATATGCGATGTTAAAGGATAGGCCAAAGCAACGCATCTAGCAAGCTTCCATGACAAATACTTGTCCTTATTACAACCAATCAGGGGATTGATAATCAATAGCGCGTCTTGTGATTGGTCGCCAATTAATACGCCAAATCAAGCCTATGTTGACGGTTATTTTTTTTTTGGAATGAAGTTCTTTAGAGCTGCTGCCGGTAGGACCAGGTAGGAGTTAATTGGTAGTTATCTTCAGATAAGAAAAAGGCGTTATAACAGTTTATATCCCCCCATGTGAATCATTCGGTTCCATTTGTAGTAGTTCGGCAATCATCGTAACATGCTGGCCGTTATAGGTACTTGACTTTGCTCTGATGGTCAGAGAAGCAGAGGTCAACTAATTGTACATGATCATCATCATAATCAACCTATTATCGGCTCACTACAGAGCACGGGTCTCCTCTCAATATGAGAAGGGTTTGGCCATAGTCCACCACGCTGGCCATGTGAGGATAGGCAGACTTCACACGCCTTTGAGAACATTATGGAGAACTCTCAGTCGTGCAGGTTTCCTCATGATGTTTTCCTTCACTTGCTTCAAGCAAGTGATATTTTAATTGCATAAAAAAACTAATTGTACGTATTTAAAAAG
Organism: Lasiommata megera; assembly: GCA_928268935.1. Taxonomy (NCBI): domain Eukaryota; kingdom Metazoa; phylum Arthropoda; class Insecta; order Lepidoptera; family Nymphalidae; genus Lasiommata; species Lasiommata megera. Next base: position 12,047,770 of record OV743315.1, on the reverse strand, counting down.
TGAAGTCTCATATAAGTACCGACTAATTGAAGCAGTGCATTAATTGTAAAACAGTCATAAGTACCAAATTGATAATCAATTACAATTTGATAACAATCTGCTATTCTTATTAATATGTAACGCTATCGATGGTTTTCATTTTATTCATTCATTATTTTATTATGTCTAGTATATTATTTAACGATACTGGGGGAAACGTCTGACAATGGCAAATCAGCCCGTTGCGCGCAATTTATAATTTCCTCGGTCAGTTAGGCCAGGGGGTGTCACAATAGTGTCCCCTGCAGATGCTGGTCCGGTTTAAACAAGGGTTTTTGTCCCAATTATAGTGAGGTTAGTGATTATTTCCGCTAATATCCACACTGGACCATAAATGTAGTTTATTATGGACCTGAAATTATTTTCATGATCTGACGATCATTTCGAGTTCAGTTAATATGTCAATCAAATATCAGTCAATCTATCTCTAGTTGATGAGAATTCAATAGTGATTTTTTCATAGTGGCGTATGATGGGATTAATGATGACCAATGATGAAATGATTTCAGTCAAATCAAAATGGGTCTAGTAATTTTGCGTAAAATACCTATTGGCAGATACACGACTTCTTATTTCAGATGGATTAACCGTTACGTAGATTGTAAACGGCTGTAGACAAAAATGTACATAAAAAAGATATTCATGAGCTTTATCCATTTTGTTTTAAAAATATACTTAAATAGCTTCTTTCGAATAAACTTATCTCAACTTACCTTTTATATCAAAACACCGAACATTCCACTTGACTTTTAAAAGTTGCATTAATCATTAAACCATCACAGTCTGAAAAGTTTTAATACTAATTCAATTCGTAACTCCGAGACGGGCCCTAAACATTAATCAGCGACGTTTAGAGACGGAAAACTCGTGCCTTTCGTAAATGCGACCAATCAGCGCTTTCATCCAACAATAAGGGCAAAATTCGAAATAAGATCCTTAATGAAAACTATCAGGTAAGTGAGGTCAAATAGATGCCGACTTTAAATAGCAGTTTTAAGTTCGTCTTAATGTTAATGTTTGTTTGCTCTAGACCCCGCTGCTGGGCACACGCCAGTTTCACCGATTAGATCATTAGAGGTAGACTTCCATTCTTCACGCTGCTTCACTCCAGCGGGATTACTCGAATAATACGAAACACGTGAATTTGGGCTTGTTAGCTACGCTTTCAAGCTTTTGCAACTAATCGTAATAAATTTGTAGTTTTATTTATGGTATCCTGGTAAATTGTATATTTATGGTATACTTTTATGTCAGAATAAAATATCTTTATACATTATCCTGGAGCATTTATATTTAAAAAAATACGCTGATGAAGTCTATAAAAACAAAGTCATCCAATACCCAGTAGGGTCACCAGTGATTACTTCATTTATCTAAACCACGAAGTCATGACTAGAATATATCTTTATTAGTTTAAATCGTATTTCTGGTACCTATAATATATAGTATTTTGTCTAAAGAAAACGGCGTTAAAACATATCCTACTTGTAACGTGAATTAGACGTATTCATATTATTCATAAGTTTCATAAAATTGTAATCAATGTTAAACTCAGTTGACCCTACAACCTAGGCCAAACTAAGCATACTGGAGGAATATTAACATAATGTCGTCTGCAGATGCCACTGATGACAAAGATGGCCGCTATAGACTGCGGTTACTTATGGCACTATTAAGCAAATACCACGTTCGGAATTAATGGAGTCCCTATATAATGAGAGGAATGGATATGGATTTAATTTTTTTTATAATCCAATCCCTCACGCAATGTTGGTATCTTTTTATGTTCAATTTGCCTTGTTAATAAACAAAAATATAAAACTAAATAATTCAATATTTAGTATGTGAAATGGTGATAGTAATAAAAACCCCGGATAACTTGATTGTGGAGGAACCTAACACTATTATCATTATTATAATATGAACGCTTCATAATCACCTACACTAAGTTTACAAGAATAAAACATTTTAGAATTTAAAACTTAGAATTTTTACAAATTTGGGTCAAAATAATCTTATACGTCGAGTATAACATTTTTATCATCAAATTTAAGTATATTTCCCTTGCAGAACCCAACACTATTATCCTTAAAATTATATAATATGAACGCTTCATAAACACCTACATTAGGGTGATTTTAATAAAACATTTTTGAATTTTAAGTATATGACAATTCTAAATTCTAAAATTTAGAATTTTTATATACTTGATTTCACAGATTACACACACGATACACGACTGTTTAAGTATAATTATTTCCCTTCTCGCAAAGATTAAAGAAGGAAATGATGTTAAACTTTAAAATATAAATATTAATTAGTACTTGTCTGTAACAGTTGTTAATGACAGACTATTTATCATTCTAAAGCGAGTCTGACTTTTTATCGGCTTTTCTAGTTGGTTTTTCGAAGAGACAGACTAATAGCTATCCTAGGTAAAGGTTAAGAAATGCTGGACATTCAATTTTCTTTTTGAATTCATTTTATATAGTTGTCAAATCACCATGAATTAGTAAGTTAGCAAACAAATATTCGTAACAAAATTGTGAGCGCAGAAAGGCCTTTTTCCGCGTCTTCTAGCTCTTGCACAGCACACAAAAGTACAAGATGTAAAACTAATTGTGATAAAAAAAAAACTGTCTTACAATTAACACAAAATGGTTGGTTTAGTTGTATTTAGATGGTGCGTGAAATCGCATGTGGGTGCGCCAGCGGTACGACCAAATTATTCTCCCCGTCTTTTCATCCCAATTCAAAATCACAAATCACTAAGCCTTTACCGCCCTTTTGTTAAGTTCTTCCCACACCTTTCACGCTCCATCAGAATGACAGTCTCCATCAGACAGATATTCTAACCCAGCAATATTTAAGAAATAGACCACAGAAAGAATTATGCAATTATTTTTAGCACAAAAAACAAATATTTTACATAGCGTCAAAACAATGCCATAAAGGAGGTATACCATTTTAGCTCCTACGCAAATATCGATGATACTAGTTTTTTTTAATCATTGTAAAAAATACAGAGAAACACATTTTGATTGTAAATTTAACTATCCTCCAGAAACTTTACATTTATGGAGAGGATGGTGAGTTCACCTTAATAATATACTAAATAATACACTATAAATAAAGATGTCTAAACTATGGAGAATACAAGCAATTATTAAATATACGATAAGAAATGGCTTTTACAATTTCTTGTAAATCTTTAGTATTACTTATCCAACGGTATTATTTTTTATTGTGTGCAGGCATTCCAGTTATTAAATCCCCAAGCAGACGTTATGTCGGAGAGGCATCCTCGCCCGTGAGATATCACAAATTTTGCATCCAATACACGGTAGGTATTACTTTTCCATTAGTATTCGGATTTTTGTTTGCAGTTTATTTTCTCCAATATGCAAGGTAGAATATTCTTATTGATGGAAATGTCGAAATAAGACAAGAATGGTGTACCTCGAAATATTGGCATAACGGCAAAGATTTTTGCCTCTGCTAAATAAAATGTACTAAAAGGATTATATTATCTTCGTATTTGAGATTTTATATTTATTAGACGCAGGGTGAAATTGGAGAATTTATAATTTCTTATCTCCCAGCTCACAGAGATGCAAAGCGATTAAGCTTACCTGTACGAAGTAATGTAGAAAACCAGAGGTTATGGGTTTTATATATCTCTTTCATCCTATATTCGACGACCTCCGTGCATGTTGCATTTTAAAAAGTCGGAGGTCCTGGGTTCGATTCCCGGCTCGAGTCTGGTCTGGTGGGAGGCTTCGGCCGTGGCTAGTTACCACCCTACCGACAAAGACGTGTCGCTAAGCGATTTAGCGTTCCGGCAAGATGTCGTGTAGAAACCAATTAGCAGTATGGGTTTACCATATTCCTAACAGGTTAGCCCGTGACCATCTTAGATCGCATCATCACTTACCACCAGGTGAGATGCTGTTAAGGGCTAACTTGTGGTGTATAAAAAAATATATGTATTCCAAACGAGTGCGATAACCCTGACTTATATTTTTCTCTTGATTATGGGTTAAAAATTCAGCGCTCCTTTTACATGACACGAAGTATATTATATTAATTATATATATATATATATATAGTATAAAACCGACCGCTGAACATTATGACATGTTTACAACTTAGTAACTAAATAACTATCATGTGACATACATTGCATCCAACAGCGTCACGCTTAGTTAGAGCCAGCGTGAAGTCAGCCAAACCACTGATAGGCCAAGAGTGCGCTGAAACATATCCGAGACCTTGCATACATTAAGAAAATATGATATCAAGTAATTTTTTTTTATTTTATTAAAATAAAGAGAAAATACAATTTATATAACAATAAACACACCGAAAACCGAAGAAGTTTGTCTTCGGTGCTAGTAGTAGAAGTAGAAGACAGCGTTTGCGACATACATATTATGCTTTTCTTGATAATTGAGTTTTTGTAAGTTTAAGTTTCCTTCCAATAAATCCAGTGTTATTTGGCACAAAAATATCGCAGATAAGGAAAATAATCTGTGTAAGATCTTTTTAATAACTTTGCTTTCCATTGAAAAGTTGTTGAATTTAGAAATGAAGAATTTTATAGCAAACTCATTTATAACATTTTTCATATTTGCGACACCTTCAAATTTAATTAGTGATATCCAGTATATTTAAAAAAAAATACAATGGATCCAATGAATTAAATTGCAGACAAAGAACAAACATACTCGTAGATGGTACTAGTATTAGACTAGTATTTTTCATATTTAGAGTTAACTGAAATGACATGGCCGGAATGTATATGGAACTGTGCAATAATTAAAATATGCATGTTCATTAATATACAGTACATCATATTAAAGCTAATAACTGTGTGTTTACATCCGTTTAAGTTTCACGATCAGAGACCAAGCGAGAGATCGTTTAGTAGAAAATAAAAAAGTGCGCCTAGATATTTTGATGACATAATATTCATGAAGAAAACGCTATTAAACTAATCTAAGCTAAGCACGTAGAAGAAATATCGATATTTTTTAGTTTATTTTCACTTATGAATGACTACAAAACATTTATGTATTATTAGGGCAGAATACGGTCATGTCATTTGTGTGTATTTTACCGTAATAGATTTCACAGCCGCCTCCTATTCTATAATTCGTACACTGATTAGATTCCGCGCACATCGTAAATCCTGCTCAGTGATGTGATTTACGCTAATTTCATATCGCGCACCAGTCTAAACGCGCCTTAATCACGCTTAAAGACGCGATACGCGGTGGTAGATTACTCTCCTTTGAACGGTAACCAGAGACGTATAATTTTCATCTGGTATTAACACTATTACCAATTGATATTAGTCGACTTCCTATCTTTATTTTATCATTTTAATAAAACATTTATTACTAGGCAAGATTTAGGCAAGACTGGTACGTGGGACTTCCCCGCGGCCAGACTGGCGACTAGAATACCCACTAAAACCCAGCGAGGTTTCTTCGCGTCGCCTGGTGGCTGGGGTCACGAAAACGCTCGCGCACTCGACCCCAAACATTAGATACCTATTAAAACTAATACTGAAAGACATTGTTTAGATTCCAACCAAATATGTACATATACAGAGTTATGTGCGTTTTAAAATATAATATCACTCGCTTTAATGCTGAAGGAAAACATTGTAAGGAAACCTGCATGCTTGTGGACTTTTACGTAGCGTTCTTAAGTGCGTGTCCAATAAGATCTTTCTTAATCGTCACTTACTTGACATAAAACAAGCAGTAATAAAGGTATTTTTTTTCTGTAAGGTCAGTATGACCCATAATCTTTTTTGTAGCCTAGTAAACTTTACCTATTGGAATTATAACCAATCATAACAAAATGGCAATATTTTTTTATTCTATGAACTTCTCGTAGCAATATCTACCCACGTACTTAGTTTAAGCCGAGTATAGATCTATTTTATAGCAATACATAAGGACAGCAAGTACGTTTTAGTAGTTTTTCAGGATAACTCATGAGTAATTAAGTATTCTGATATAAGCTAATTATTAATGAATTTTAAACTTAAAGAAATTATACGTTAATGCAGGTGCAAGGATTGGTTAATACCAAACCTTATTATGAAAAAAAAATGTTATCCCATTTCTGCACAATCTCTGGCCTACCTTTTTATTACATATTTGAAAACTAAAAAAAAACTCTTTTGCAGATGCAAACTAAGGAATAAAAAATAAACTCTATTACTATACGGATGTAAAAAATCGCTTTTAATGAAGATCCTGATGATGTCAACTATAGAAATTATTGCATTGTCAGCGATCTGGGATAGGTGGGCAGTTTCAAATTAATTCGATGTTATGAAGGGGGTGTAAATCACGTTCATAGATTCCTTTACATACGAGTATAATACATGCATACGTACATACATATCAAGATAACAAAAGAGTGTTGAAAAACTTAATTGAAGAGAATCATAATATATTTCATTTTATCTCACGTTGCCTGCCTTGAAAATTTATGACACACTATTTTCTTAAGGAAAATTTATCTTTAGTTAAGTTTATATTAGCTATGGATTAATAGACGGATCTAATCTTATGGAGAAGTTAACACATTGTATTTGAACAAACTCAGGGTCATGACTTTATATTATATTCTGTTAGTGACACACTCTGAACCGAAATTTGTAATGTAAAAATTGAGAGTGAGTCCCTACGCAGTTAATTTCATTATTTAGGTTCATTATGTCCGAATTATTATACTTTGACGACCTCCGTGGCGCAGTCCGTGCGCTGTTGCATTATAAAGTTGGAGGTCCTGGGTTTGATTCCCGGCTCGAGTCTGGTCTGGTGGGAGGCTTCGGCCGTGGCTAGTTACCGGCAAAGACGTGCCGCCAAGCCATTTAGCGTTCCAGCATGATGTCGTGTAGAAACCAATTAGGAGTGTGAGTTTACCATACCCCTAACAGGTTAGCACGCTGCCATCTTAGACAGCATCTTCACTTACCACTAGGTGATATATTTGTCAAGGGCTAACTTGTAGTGTATAAAGAGGAAATCCACTTCAGCATTTTTTTCTTTGGAGGACGATGATGAGTGCAACGCAGTTTCCACATATGCAGGATCATCGTTTTGATGTGTTTAAGCTACCTTCCTGTCAATGTTTCTAATTAAAATCTTCTTCTTAATTCGAACTGACCAAAATAGTACGTAGCAAACGTATCACTTGGGTCAGTTGGAATTAAGAATAAATCTTCTAGATAAAGCATAATTGGATGCAATCTCTGCTTTCGCTAGTGAATTCAAATTTGGAAAAAAAAGCTACAATTACATTCATTTACTATGATATTATTTCCAGGTACAATATAATATATGTTTTGAGGCAATTTATATAATTATGTCGTCATTGCCTTTGAGCCAAAAGCACGTGGAGTGTTCGTCGTCGAATGCATTTTGTATGAGCTCGCGAACGCTTTAGATTACCTTCCTTTAATTACTTCCCGGGTAAATACGGCAAAGCGACGCGTGTGTAATCAGGATAAGTAATTAGGTAGTGTACGGCGGATATAGTCAAAGGGTGCTTAGGATATTGTCGTATCATGGAACTATAATATTATATTATCGATATTAAAAATATTAAATATATATTCATCTTTGAGAAACTTGATAAGATTTGTTACCATTTTGGTCTGGTGAAACATCACCCTACCAACAAGCGATTTAGCGTGCCGGCACGATGTCGTGTAGAAACCAATTAGGAGTAAATATAGGGTAGAGTATATATATATAGGGTTTACCATACCGCTAATAGGTTAGCCCGCTACCATCTTAGACTGCATCATCACTCATTATCAGGTGAGATTGCCGTCAAGGGCTAACTTGTAGTGAATAAAAAAAAATGCATTTTGAAATATTAATACAAATAAATTATTTTTAAAGGTATTACCGAAACAGCAAGTCAACCTGTTTTCATGCCTGAGAGTTCTCCATAATGTTCTCAAAGGCGTGTGAAGTCTACCAATCTGCACATGGCCAGCGGCATGGACTATGGCCAAACCTTTCTCATATTGAGAGGAGACCCGTGCTCTGTAGTGAGCCGAGAATGGATTGATCATGACTTAGTTATAATGTATACTCCAATTTTGAACGCAAAAGAGTATATTTTGCTATTTTTGGCGTAGATATTTATAGCCAAAGAGAGGCAGAGTAAGTATTTTTGTCTACCTTTTATCACAGTATAATAATTCGCGAGCAAAATCTAAAAGTAGTTATCTAATATATAAAATGTTGTTATTTCATAATATTCTGTTATATTAATAAGGAAACATTAACAAATAGCTAGCAATAGCTAGCTAGCTACGCCCGTGGCTGTCCGACAGCTACCTAAGATTCATTCAGCTATATCGCAAGAAAATCACTGCGTACAAGTCACGAGCACATGTTAAGAAAGTTTGTTAATATTTAATGAATTTGTCGAGAACGGCGTTGATTTGTTACTTTACGTTTAGCGTTTAATTTTCACCCCGAAACCGCTAATTCAATAATTTGACGAGTTAACATAATTACATGGTGCAGACACAAGATTATACTACTTCTATATATATAGGATATATAATATTTACAGTTAGTTATTTTAACATTTTTCTAATTACAGCAACACCTTTGCTTAAATTAAAGGCTTAATTATGCAATGCTTGCAGATTGAGAGAGTGTTGCAATAACGGCTACAGTAGTGCAAACTGTGGCGGAACCATCACCGCCCACCTCCAAACCAACAAATAGTACCAATATTACAAAAACATAGTAATGACAATAATAAAATTTGATATCTAGATTTTGTTAACAGCTTCGCAACATAATATTCGTCGTTCTCATGTTTCGTAGCTGGAAACTTACAGGCTATTCACATCATTTTATTTGTTCCCCGTAGAATTAATTTTCAAAAATCCACGTCCTTGCGGACGCCTACGTTAAAAGTATCCCAAATTTAAGCGTGATCCTTCAATCAGCCAGTCTGTACCTTTTTTAAATCAGAAGAGTCCTAAAACGTATAAACTAATTCATAATGATCAACCCATTACCGGCTCACTACAGAGCACGGGTCTCCTCTCAATATGAGAAGGGTTTGGCCATAGTCCACCACGCTGGCCATGTGCGGATTGGCAGACGCCTTTAAGAACATTATGGAGAACTCTCAGGCGTGCAGGTTTCCTCACAATGCTTTCCTTCACCGTATGAAGCAATGATATTTAAAATTTTCAAAACGCACATAACTCCGAAATGTTAGAGGTGCGTGCCCAGTTTTGAACCGCCAACCTCTGATTAGGAGGCTGACACCCTAACCACTGTCACCGCTTAAGTATAAACTAATTATTGGCATTAAAATAGCAAAACATCCGAACTTAAGAAACTATATGAAATGCTGATTTTATCGCATTATTATGCGGAATTTGTAGAGACGGTCCAACTGTAATAAATTAATTTAGATAGATATACCCTTTCATCTGGTCGAATATTAATTGCGAAGGGTTGGAGACTCAAGGTCAGGCTATACAATGTATAGTTGTGTATGAGACCGGTCCCTCGCGCAATATATTTAAAATACGATATAATATGATTATCAGGCTGTCCCCCTAACACAGACAAAATCGATAGCGTCTGCATAAGCGTATAGGGGAAAAGTTCAGAATAAGGCGGAACTTTGTTTCATTGTTTGTCGAAAATATCTGACGTTCGATTTTTTCGGCGATTTTTTCAAAACCGTTCTCGTAAATGACACAGTTTCGAACCTAAAAACTGTAATTACGACCTAGCAAATAAAAATCAACCCAAATCATAATAGCTTTATTTAACTTTATTAAGTAATTTATACATTTATGTAATTACTATTACAGACATCTATGAAGCGTTCATATATAATATATTTTTCATTGTTTTTATTTATGAGATGATGGTGATAACTACACTTGCCAAAAGCTAAAGCTAAGAGGGTTCCATTCGCGCCCTGGTCTAAGTAAAAGTAAATAACAAATATATCCGGGTAACTTTCCTTTTTTTATGACTATTAAATGTCAACTCAACACTCTGTAATTAACGCATCAAAATTGCCCTCTTAAAGTATTGTTTGAATAAAGTTTAAGATTGATTGATTGATATTAGTGATGACTGTCCATCTCTTGAAATGATAAAGGCCTAATCAGTAACTAACCGTAAAGGCGGGAGCTAACCGCGGAATACAATCTGCATTTCAAGCTTGCGTCTAATAGCAATACGCACCGGGTTAACCATTAGTCTTGCTGTTTTGGTTTATTACTCGCTAAGTACGTACGTACGTGAAAGCTGTGATAGCCTAGAAGTTAGGACATCCGCCTCCAAAATCAAAGATCGGGGGTATAATCCCGGGCACGCACCTCTCAACTTTTAGAAGTTATGTGCGTTTTTTAAGCAGTTCAAATATCACTTGCTTCAATGGCGGAGGAAAACATCGTGACCAACCTGCATGCTTGAGAGTTCACTATTGTTCTGAAAGGCGTGTGAAATCTGCCAATCTACACATAGCTAAGTGTCACTACACTGGCCATGTGCAGATTGGCAGGATAGTCCACCGACTATGGCCAAACCCTTCTCATATTGAGAGCAGATCCGTGCTGTATAGTGAGCCGGTAATGGGTTGAACATGATAAAGTACGCAGGTTGGACGCCGCAATGTGGTAAACGCAAAAGTGACGTCAGTTATACCAATCATACGCTCTAAAAAACCTCAAGAAAAAAAAACATTTGTTCTCGTATTTTCGCCCATACGTTCGCATCGCCCGTTTTATCTCAGTACCTGTATAGCGGGGTATTTACAGCGATTGTTCTGTATTTATGCGACGCGACACTCGCAGGGTAGGACGACGCTTGGCTTACTCGAGGGCTTATAAAATTATTCCTTATTAGTGTTCACGTTATTATTTAAAGTATGTGCTTGCTTTAATTGCAAAGAAGGGGCTGGGACGTTGTAAGTAGCTGGGTATAGGTTAAGAAAACAGAGTAATAGTCATCACACACTGACGTCCGTGGCGTCCGGTGGTTCGAAAAAATTACTGTCCGACCCCCCCGTTATCCCAAACGTCGCCTAAGCCGAGGTTCGGCCTCAAATCAGGCGCCTTTAGGCAGTCGTTGCCTTAGTTTCTTCGAGACCTAAAGCTCAAAATTTCTTCTGGCAGAGCTTCTTTCCGAAGCTCGCCAAACAGCCCGGTTACGCTGTGGCAATCAATAGAGTTAGTACAGCTAATAGACAGCTCGAAAAAAAAAAACGAAAGTATTGCCAAGCGATTCAGCGTTTATCGTAGAAACCAATTTAGAGTATGGGTTAACCTTCGATTTGGTTCAGTAGTTTTTTACGTTAAACTCTCATACAAACTTTCTCGTATACAATATTATTTTTTTATATATAGTAAAAGTTGGACCTTGGCGACTATCTCACCTGATGATGATATAGTCTTAGATGGTAGTATGCGAACCTGTTAGGGGTATAGTAAACCCATACACCTATTTGGCTTAAATGCGACTTCGTGCCGGAACGCTAAATCGTTTAGCGACACGTCTTTGTCGGTAGGGTGGTAACTAGTCACGCGCGAATCCTCCCACCAAATCAGACTCAAGCCAGGAAAAAATCCAGGACCTCCAATTTATAATGCGACACTGAGGTCGTCAAATGTTATAATATTAGTAAGGAATTCAGCTTATTTGGTTTTGAATTCGATGAAAGAATTTACACATTTACAATTTTGACGACCTCCGTGGCGCAGTGCGTGCGCTATCGCATTATAAAGTGGGAGGTCCTGGGTTCGATTCCTGGCTCGAGTCTGGTCTTGAGGGAGGCTTCGGCCTTGGCTAGTTACCACCCTACCGACAAAGTCCGCCAAGCGATTTAGCGTTCAGACACGATGTCGCGTAGATTTCAATTAGGAGCCTAGACAGCATCATCACTTACCACCAAGTGAGATAGCCGTCAAGGGCTAACTCGTAGTGTATTAAAAAAAAACATAACATTGGTGTAGGATATTTTGTTGTTGAATGTGGCACGTTCGTGGGTAAGGATAATTTTTATCTATTTCCAAATAGACAATAAAGAGGTATCCATTATGCGAAATTGGTGCCCCGATGCGTGGCCATAACGCATCGTCCCTGTAATGTTGTAAGACAGGTATAAGCCATTAGGGAATAATAAAATATCCTTATCGGGCCATTAGATGCTCATAAAATAACAGTTAGTCATATAATAGCGTGATAGATGTTAATATCGGTGTTTTTCCGACGAGATTTCCCTTAAGTTATTTGTTTTTAGCATCAAATTGAGTATTTTCTATAAGTAACAATGCTTTGTGCTATTGTGCACGCTACTAGACTACGAAAAATGAGAAATTCAGTCAAAGGTAAGATGTATACAATTTTATAACAAATTACCAAATGAAATCTCTGGAATGTCTCTCAATAAGTTCAAAGTTTATATAAAACATAAGCTTGTAGAAAAGTCCTACTATAGTGTAAAAGATTATGTAAATGATAAACAAGCATGGGTAGGAAATATTGCTCTAATAAGATAGCTCTTAAATAATTAAAAGTGGCATGTCAGATGGTGATAACAAAAAAGAAAACTTTCCTGGCTAAGTTTGTTGTGGGCTTCTTCTTAGACCAGGGCGCGTTTGGAACCCTCATAGCTTTAGTTTTAAGTTTACGAATGTAGTTTTTCACCATCATCATCACTACTATGTAAATTATTGACGCGTCAAAAGTTCCTTTTAAAGGAAACTAGGAAAGTTCCTTTATATGAATGAAGATTATGATTGATTGATTGATTGATATTATGCAAACAAGGTGAACATGGTGTACGAGTATGTTCACCGCTTGATGATGATGTTCGAACAACGCTGGACGATACCAAACGACTCGAATGTGTAACGCATTTGCCTTACCTGACGATTCGTAACACCTTAAAACCTACTGCATGCCGTGTTGAAGAACTACTTTCCAATACATAAATCCTTCTACAATCCGAGTTGTTAAAATGTAAGCTGAAAATGCATATTATATATATGCAAATAACTTTTAATGGGCATTTCAACGGTTGTCGACCAAAGACTAGACCATTGTAAGTGGGACTGCATCCCACAATTCAAATGCAAAACCTGTGTCTTTTATATATTATTTAAAAATTGTTTAAATTTATCCAGACTTTCATACATACATATAAACAGTACATTGAAGTATATCATCGTTTATTTCATCTTAATCATCGTTTCTATAAAAAAGTATATTATCATTAAATAGGCAACAAAACTAACTAATGTTCAATAAAAAAAAATTGCAAAAAAATATTATACTCCACAGGCAGTTAGAACGATTGAGAAAACAACCCAAAGTCAACTAGTTACTGGTTATAAAACTAAGCATAAAAGATAAATCGTCAAGCCTTATCCAGAAATATCATTTTTCTTCCGAATGTGTCGGATTTAAGCGAAATAAGCAACATCAATCATTGTGTCACCTGATTTCTAATGTAAAATAGTCCCCTCCCGGGGTAAGTCACGCCAGTCAAATTCCAGCGAAATCACCCGCGAAATGTAAGGAAAACATACATCATGTGCACAATGCACTATAATAGACTTGGCGATAGCGAATTCAATATGGAAATTTTATCAGAGTTCCTTGGCTTCCTGTCTGTAATAATGTTTACCTTCTTGATAACCGAGTAAATTGCATTAGGTGCTATTAAATAAAATACTCAAATAAAAAAAATACGTCTTCGACGCTCTAGTAACTATTCTATCGACTTTCTCCTTTTTCTTTCATAGAAAGAAAAAATACCTACGGCCGTCTGTAACAATGTTTACCTTCTTGATAACCAAGCAAATTGTATTCATCATGATCAACCCATTACCGGCTCACTACAGAGAACGGGTCTCCTCTCGATATGAAAAGGGTTTTAGCCATAGTCCACCACGCTGGCCATGTGCGGATTGGCAGACTTCACACGCCTTTGAGAATATTATGGAGAACTCTCAGGCGTGCAGGTTTTCTCACGATGTTTTCCTTAACCGTTGAAGCAAGTGATATTTTAATTGTTTAAAAACGCACATAACTCCGAAAGAGGTGTAGAGGTGCGTACCCGGATTCGAACCGCCGACCTCTGATTAAGAGGCTGGCGCCCTAACCACTAGGCTATCACAGCTTCGCTGAATTATTCAATTCTATCGACCTTCTCCTTTATCTTTCATAGAAAGAAGGAATAAATACTGCCGTCTGTAATAATGTTTACCTTCTTGATAACCAAATAAATTGTATTAGGTGCTATTAAATAAAATACTCACACTCTAGAAACAATTCAATTCTATCGACCTTCTCCTTTATCTTTCATAGAAAGAAGGAATACCTACGGGGATAACAGATAGCCCATGTAACTCTCTAATAATGTAGCTTTTCATTGGTTCACGAATTCTTTAAAATTTGCTTAGTGGTTTAATGAAAGCGTAACAAAGAAACAAATCCTTTCTTATAATAATAATTAGGAATGTCACAGGCTATATATGACGTCATGAAAAATGTAAAAAGACGGCTGACACAAAAAAAAAAAAAATAAGTTTAAACACACATTTCAAGTTAGTTCGTATAATCAAAATATAGAAAAAAATGCATGTTTACCTACTAGTAGTGATATTTACAACGTGTGTTTTGTAGGTAACAACAGAAAAGGTAGAGTTTATTTTTTTTTCCTACCTTCAGGAAACAATATGCGTGGACACGATAAAACTGAGAGGAAAGATTGCAATGCAGGGAGGGTTCGACGCGATGCGGCGGTTGTCGGAAACCAGAGAGGTTTGTATAAAGGTGACGGTTCATGTTAGGAGTACTTTTGTAGATAGTACAGTACTTAAAATAGCGGTAAATTGTTAGTTTACATTAGAAATTAGACTATTTTATATTTCATTTTAATTAAGTTGTACCTACTAAGCAATCATGATGTTGACATAATTAAGTTGTACTAAGCAATCATAATATTGACTACAAAGTGTTGCCATTTTAGCCTAGATTTTTTTACTCCTGTACAGAGGACGTAATACTTTTTTACGTCTAGTTAGTAAATCTGGACGGAGTATAGATTTCTGATTCGACTCGATATATATATATATATATATATATATTTAAACATTTGTATTATTACTTTCAAGTCCTCTTTCGGTGTTTTTTGCATATAATAACGTAACGTCATTAAGGAAATGAGGTATAATCGGTGTTTCTTAAGCATAAATATGGTAGATCCATATATTTCATTTATACCGCTATCCGATGTTTCTACGAACTATCATCACACCTTGTCAAGTCTAAAAGTAGTCTCCCAGTGTGAAATCTTTTTTGTACCAATACGTTTAAAGCTCACTCCAATATCCATTATGCCTGATTATGACTCCATACCATCAATGAGAGGGGCCCTCTCGCTTACATACAAACTGCGATGTTCGAGCTCATTCAGCCACGTAATACTTCATCTAAAAGCTCTGTGGCTTACGTCGATGTTATCACTAACCTTTGATAAAAATAAAACATTTCTCTTACATGTAGATGTAACGTAGGTATGTAGTGATTAAATTGAAAGGCTCACTTTATATAAATATGTAATATGCGTTATCACACTTCTGAAATAAACAAGACGTGAACTCCCAACTATAAGAACTCAATAATTGTCGTATTGTGTTTTGTCAACATCTTTTGACGTGAAAGAACCGTAGCTTTTATTTTCCGGCGACAGTTTAGTGTTTTGTTACAAATAGAAGAAGATTTTCAACGATATATATCTAAGACATTGTTAAAGTTATCTTTAAATTAACGCACTGTTTTTTCATCATCATCATCATGATCAACCCATTACCGGCTCACTACAGACGTCGGGTCTCCTCTCAATATGAGAAGGATTTGGCCACAGTCCACCACGCTGGCCATGTGCGGATTGGCAGACTTCACACGCCTTTGAGAACATTATGGAGAACTCTCAGGCGTGCAGGTTTCCTCACGATGTTTTCCTTCACCGTTGAAGCAAGTGATATTTTAATCTTTTTTAAAAATCGCACATAACTCCGAAAAGTTAGAGGTGCCTGGATTCGAACCGCCGACCTCTGACTAGGAGGCTGACGCCCTAACCACTAGGCTATCACCGCTTTTTTACACTGTTTTTATATGACTCTTATTTTCTTGTAATTATTCAACGCCTACATAGGGTTATTCTTCCACACATGAGTGTGCACTTCACTTAAAAGGAATCCATAACCAGATGTAACCTAGTCACCCTTTACGTTTTCATAGCCTACGACAATACTGTGGTAGTTGTCTGTATGACTCAATCATATAAATCCAGTATGGATAGTTTGATATGTACCTACACAGTAAGATTCCCCAGCGTGCGAGCTCCCTCAACCGGATCGCTCAGCATGTGAACGATCTGCGGTGCTACGAAGATGTTATCACATCTCTTTGGTCGCAATATTTTTCTTTTATTTGCATTTGATGTATTTCGAACGAAATACTCATGTTTATACCATCCAGTACAAAATAGGACGCGCGGGATTTCAAACATGAAATCTCTTTTATGTATGTTTTCAGATAAGTCCACTCGAACTTTAAAAGAGTTTCCTTATAATCACTTTCTTACCAGTAGGAGTAAATTATAAATAGGTATGCCTTCCTGCTATACATATAACATATAATAAAATAAAAAAATCAACAGATTCAAAAATGTGAGTGTGGCACATTTAAAGTCGTCATCATCATCATCTTTTCTAATCCATTACCGGCCCACTATAGAGCACAGGTCTCTTCACAGCATGAGTAAGGTTGTGATCGTTGTCCACCACGTTACCCCCCGAAAATTGGGTCAAAGCCAGTGGGCTGACACCACTCAAACAAAAGCGTTCTACGTTTAAACATTAAATTGCAAGTATTAAAATATATAATATAAAAATACAATTTAATTATAAAAAGGTTCTATAATAATATTAGCATAGGCACAAGGAAAACCTTCTCGATCGCGATAGCCAGAGATCAAATCCGTTTCAAAATTAGGCATTTTAAAAACTAAATATTGCAGCAATAAACGGTAGGTATGTAAACGTTCAATATCATACTTTGTAAATGGTGATTCTTTTCATCCAGAAACATTCGAAATACAATACGAACACTCTTTATATTACACTTTATACTACAAGGCAATGATACCAGTTAGATATTTTTCTTCATAACATTTTATGCTACGCGCAGCAATAATTTTTAAGCGCGATATTCATAAACAGCTGCCCTCAAGACGTTTAATCTTCATCTCCCACACGATAAGAGGGGAGTTGTTTATTTTCTACCATTTTATTGGTAACGACGGGTATAAAGCCGGGATAAAATTTCAATTGCCAGCATTGCAGACAGCAGTACCATGTCCCCGCAGTTTATTTATTGTGAGCCCCAAGTAATGGAGTTTATACGACTTGCTATTACTAGATGTGACAAAGATGTTAATATAACTCCACGATTGTTATTTTAAGTGGACACCACAAATGACGTGATATTTTTCATAGTGATCGTTTACAGGCCAGAAAATATGCAAGATTCCAAAGAACTTCTCCAAATTGAAACTTTTTTCATTGTTCGTTCATGGCTGAACGGATTTAGATATGTTATCTAAATAGGGGTATGACATCAGTATTTAGTTGGTGTAACTACGGATTACGAGGTTCCAAGGATTTGGATTTGTTTGTTTATAATATAGTTCTAAGTACTCTGAGTTTAGAAATTTGGCAGCGTCCTCCCAGTGTCTCGGATACGTTATAGTTAATATAGAGAGTTAAGTTAAGTTAAGAGTTAAGTTAGAAGTACGGATAGATTTAAGAGCCTCATCAGCGACCGAGCCCTAGGGCTCAAAATTTCTTCAAATAAACAGCCCGGTTACGATGTGGCAACCAAATCAAAACCAACAGGGTTAGCAAGAGAAAAAATTATATATAAAATAACTGACAATTCCAGTTTTACTATGCAGCCTATATCGTTGTAAGCCTTTCTCTTCCACTCGAAAAATTTCAATCGTACTCGCCGCAGACTGAGGGCATAATGAAAATCCCTAGAAAACCTGAAAATGCCCCTGGACTGCGTGCCGAAACAAGATAAGTTAGTTTTAGGGCTCCCCAATTATAGTTGGCTCGCTTAATTGTTGTCTGCAATTGGGAGAGAACCACTAGAGATTTATTGTAGAGTTGCAGAATTTATTGCAGTTTGGTTTCACCAGCTGAAGAGATATTACAATATTAAAAAAATATCCGTTAGCTATTTATTGGGAATGTCGATGTTTTTATATAAATATAAAGAAATTTGTTTATTCTCATATGGTGTTACACGCAGTACATCATATTCTTATCAGAAATTTCATGTCTGTCTGTAAAAATATTTATAAGAAAAACAAATTACGAATAACAGGGAACCGAAACAATAAATTTAACATATACTTTTATATATAAAAACATAGGAATAGAAAACCATTATTCTCCTTCATAATCACTGTTTTTTTTTTTAATCTTATATGTAATAATCCTTTTAGGGCTTACTGCCTAGGGCCGCTAACCCACATCCGAACATCAAGTTGGAACTAAGCTCTATTATTTCTTTTTAATACAAAATAGATATTAGACCCACCAGAGGGGTGACCTTGAAAATTGTTTGAGCTCCAAATACAATTTACAGTACAGTAATTCGGCGGATCTAAAAACAAACAACCAAATCATTGTTGAGTACATAAATAAAAACAAACGAACCCTCTATAAATAAACCGCGAGCAATACAAATTTTTATCAGTTGGGCAATGTCCATAAATTCACGCTTACATTCTAAATTCGCCATTGAACCTAACGGCCTCCGGAGCACGTGCTTGAACAGATAAATCTGTACTTTACACCCGTTTATCATTCCGATTAATAAAAAAATAAATCGTATTTTTTATATTGTGCCGAGAGAAAGCTTTTTACAAGAATATATAACGCCAAGTCATCTTAATAAAGTGACGTTTAAAATGCGTTTTAAGGCTCAGATGAGACAAGATAAAGGGTGGTTCAATGAATTAAACAATGTTTTTCTATGTTAAATAACATTGAGTGGCATATCCGTACTGTTATCATAGAAACTTTACTATTATTATTCCTACAGGACTATTTTATTAAGATTCCATTTTCTATAGTCTTAAGTAACGAAGTAAGAATTTCATATCATCATCATCATGTTCAACCCACTATCGGCTCACTACAGAGCACTGGTCTCCTCTCAATATGATAAGGGTTTGGCCATAGTCCACCACGCTGGCCATGTGCGGCTTGGCGGACTTCACACGCCTTTGAGAACATTATGGAGAACGGCGTGCAGGTTTCCTCACGATGTTTTCCTTCACCGTAGAAGCAAGTGATATTTTAATTGCTTAAAAACGCACATAACTCCGAAAAGTTAGAGGTGCGTGCCAGGATTCTAACCGCCGACCTCTAATTAGGAGGCTGACGCCCTAACCACTGGGCTATCACCGCTTAATCAATTTCATATGGAATCACAGAAATTCCATTTGAAAACTATTGGCACTGCAATTATTGCGACACTCGCGAAACAAGTTACCTTTTGTGCAAGTATTTTCACAATTTACACAGTTTAAATCACTGTGTTTATACAGTAAGCAGTTTTATTGCGCACATATCTATTCGTGGAAATGAAAATAAATAATCAATGTAAAACGAAATGGTCAAAAATTCTGGTGTTAAACTACGTGAAATAAAAAGAGAATTATTAATTAAAAGTTGTGACTGACGTCACCATGTGACGTCAGTCACAACTTTTATGTTTTCATTACTTATATATAATTTATTAAATTCATCATCATATGTTTGTCCTAACAGATTATTCAGACAAGATTGACGGAGACAAACAAAAATTTAAATAAATAAATATAGATTTAATACAATAAATAACAGGTGATTTTAAAATTTAACTATTGTTGCCGCTAATCATAATCATAAAACATGTTAAAAGAATAATATAATATGTATTCTTGTGGTAAATAAACCCAACAAGACAATGTTATAAATTATTTATACATAGGCAACGACATCCAAAGATAATCTCGGTTGATTTACGATGGGAACTACTTTATTTACACTTTGCGACTGTAAAATACATCAAGTAAGTACATATAGTTGGACAGTTTTTATTGTGTTTGTGTCTAAATAATTACATATAGATTCATATTTTTAAGTATGTTCGTTTTCTGTAATGTAAAGATTAAATTTAATTTAATTAATGAATGTGTAATTAAACTTTTAAATTACACATTCATTAACGTTATTATTAGTAAATGATTTATATCGACAAAAAATATTTACATTGTATCACTAAGGTACCATACTACCATACTGAGACATATCAAATTAAGTCGACGCACTTTATCATAGGCTCTGAATAGGTTTGCCATAAAACTTTTTTCTTTTAATACTCAATGAACAGTTTTATTGATTGCTATTTTATTCAAAAATTCAAAATAATCTTTATTCAAATAGTCCTTAAAAAGGCACTTTTGACGCGTCAATTCAAATTCAATTCAAATAATCTTTATTCAAATAGTCCTTTAAAAGGCGCTTTTGACACGTCAATAATTTACATAGTAGTTATTTCATGGTGATAACTATATTCGTAAACTTAAAACTAAAGCTATGAGGGTTCCAAACGCGCCCCGGTCTAAGAAGAAGCCACACAACAAACTTAGCCGGGGGTTTTTTTTTCGTTATCACCATCCCACATAATGAATGATAAATTATAGTACCTATGGAGATAGAGCAATTCACACCCAAGCTTTTTTATCGTTTATATAAACCTTAATATTGTAATATGATTTTTCTACAAGCTTTCGTTTTATAAAAACTTTGAACTTATTGATAGACATTTCCAAGATATCAATAGGTAATTTATTATAAAATAAAATACAATTTCCTTTGAATGAGTTACTAATTTTGTGCAGCCTACTAAACGGTACTACAAGTTTACTTTTACTTTTGATGTTCAGTGCGTTAGAGTCCATTTTTTTCTTGAATTATTTTGATATAACTTACTTTTTTCCTACTAGCCGTTGCCTACAATGTACGCGTGAAAATAGTTTTCTCACAATTAAGCTATCTCTTCCCTGGAATACAAAAAGCTGGGAGATATATTTTCGCAACAAAGCTTTATGTTTATTTTTGATTTCAATTCCCCAAAGTTTATAATAATATTTGTAATATTTTTTTTCTATTTTTATTCCTTTATCATGATAATTGATTTAATAATTCAGAATAACATCACGAATGTTAGAGTACCAGACAAATGGTGGCATTTAAATTCTGTGGTAATTTTTACCCATTAGCGAGTTGTCGTGTTCGTAATAGGTACTTATCAAGTGCCGCTGAGTTTGGAAAGGTTTTTGTTTATTTTATTTACGTTTTATTTACCTATAAACTACAAATAAAAATATGTCAGTTTTCAGGATATGTGTAAATTTGAATAATATTTTCAAGTTTCAAATTTTGGTTTGTCATGTGTTTGGATATTTTTATAAATCAATAAAATCCTTCTAGGGTACAAGATTTCCGTATTTCCAATTTCACCACGATCAGTTCGTCCATTCATATAATTTTATAATCATATAACATATTGAAGCTGTGATAGCCTAGTGGTGAGGACGTCAGCCTCCTAATCAGAGGTCGGTGGTTCGAACCCGGGCACGAACCTATAACTTTTCGGAATTATGTGCGTTTTTAAGCAAATAATTCAAAATGAGTGAATAATAATTATTCACTTACTAAAAAGTAATAACAATGTAGGTGTTTATGTCTATCTAATTTTTGTTCTGCAGTTCTGAACTAACTTGATCTAGGGTTTAAAAGCGTGTCATAGGCAAGGTATATAAAAGTGTTGAGTAACAAGAAGGTTTTATTAACTGTGTAAAAAATATTTATTTTCATTTAGGCTATTCTTGATAATGCTGTTACAGCTTTGTTAAAATTAAACGATTTATTTTCTCAGTATTTGTTGATTTACTATGATTATTATGATATTTCTAAAATTACTACTACTAATTAGTATGAGGGTTACAGACTTATGCCGACATCTATAAAAATCATTTTTTTTATTCGGACTTATTCGGACTATTAGCTGTGTTATTGGTTGCCACAGCGTAACCGGGCAGTTTGGCGAGCTTCGGAAAGAAGCTCTGCCAGAAGAAATTTTGAGCCCTAGGACTCGAAGAAACTAAGGAAACGTCTGCCTAAAGCGCCTCCTGTGAGGACGAACCTCGGCTTAGGCGACCTTTGGGGAGATCGGGGAGTACAGCTGACCCCAGTAATTTTAGACCAATTTCTGTACTACCCACTTTCAGTAAAATCTTTGAAAAACTTTTATTAAATCAATTACTGAAACATTTTAATAACAATAATTTATTACACAATAAGCAATATGGCTTTACAAGGGGTCGCTCAACGACCGACGCTGGTGTTGAGTTAGTACACAATATATTTGAAGCCTGGGAGGAGTCACGTGACGCACTTGGTGTCTTTTGTGATTTGTCCAAGGCGTTCGATTGTGTTCAACATGAAACATTGGTCAGAAAATTACACCACTATGGAATTAAGGGTATAGCTCTAGATTTAATGATATCTTATCTAAGCGATAGAATTCAAAAAGTTGAAGTTAATGGAAAGCGGTCTAGCGGTTCATTTGTAAAATTAGGAGTCCCTCAGGGATCTATTTTAGGGCCTTTTCTGTTCCTCATTTACATTAATGACCTTCCTTACCTTGCTAAGGATAGTCATGGGATAGTATTGTTTGCTGATGATACATCACTCATGTTTAAAATTAAGCGTCATGAGAGAGCTTTTGACGATGTAAACAACTATCTCGCTAAAGTAGTAGAATGGTTTGAAGTCAATAATTTGCCACTAAATGAAAAAAAAACTAAATGCATTAAATTTACATTACCGAATGTTAAACATGTAAATACCACTGTACTGCTTAAAAATGAGGAATTAGATCCGGTAAATACTACAGTTTTTCTTGGAATAACTTTAGATGCAAAGCTTCAATGGGGCCCTCATATAGATCATTTATCGAACAGAGTTAGTTCTGCTGCATACGCGGTTAAAAAGATACGCCATATGACAAACATAGAAACGGCTAGGCTTGTATATTTTAGTTATTTTCATAGTATTATGTCATATGGTATTTTATTATGGGGTAATGCTGCCGATATTGAAACTATATTCGTGCTGCAGAAGAGGGCTGTTCGTGCAATTTATAATATGGCTCCAAGAGAGTCATTAAGAAAAAAATTTAAGGAAGTAAAAATAATGACATTGCATTGCCAATACATATTTGAAAATTTAATGTATGTCCACAGAAATATAACAAAATTCAATAAAAAATGCGATTGCAACAATCTTAACATCAGAAGTAAAAATAAACTTGTGTTGCACACTACTAGACTACAAAAAATTAGAAATTCATTTAAAGGTAATTGTATACAATTTTATAACAAATTGCCTAATGAAATTTCTGGGATGTCTCTCAATAAGTTCAAAGTTTATATAAAACGTAAGCTTGTAGAAAAGTCCTACTATAGTGTAAAGGATTACGTAAATGATAAACAAGCATGGGTGTGAAATGTTGCTCTAATAAGATAGCTCTTAATATAATTTTAAGTGGCATGTGAGATGGTGATAACAAAAAGAAAATTTACCTGGCTAAGTTTGTTGTGGGCTTCTTCTTAGACCGGGACGCGTTTGGAACCCTCATAGCTTTAGTTTTAAGTTTACGAATGTAGTTATCACCATCAAATCACTACTTTGTAAATTATTGACGTGTCAAAAGCGCCTTTTAAAGGACTATTTGAATAAAGATTATTTGAATTTGAATTTGAATTTGGACCTTTGGGGAGGGGGAGGGGGGGGGGCGGTGAGCGGTCCGTACGGTTTCGAGGCCTTGGATGGAGCCCACGCCCGGATGACGTAAGATAGCAGGGAAATCGTCTTCACCGGCGAAGATGGTGTTTAGCGTATGATTGTGTGGTAGATGGTACGAGTATGTTGTCAGTAGTCATCTGATCGTCAGGGTCATGAAGGAGTTTAGGTCTCCTCTTTCGAGGGAGTAAAAAGATGCCGCAACTACGAGAGGGCTCACGGTAGTTTTCGTACTGAATTACATAATACAATCATAACACGTAGTATATAATGTTTGTGAAAACGTCGTTTCCTAATGCAGAAGACATAATGCCAGACGATCAGATGGTAAAAATACCATTTCACCTCAATAAACTCTACAAGCGAAATAATATAAATCGATCCGTTATTGCAAATTAAAGGTAAAATAAAATAAAAATGATCACTAAAATTAATCGAAATGTAAGGTTATCTTTTTCAAAAGAAGCGGTGTCAGTTATAGTAACAGTTATATGCCAAAGTTGTTTCAACATGAGCGATATAATGCAAAAATATTGCTATAAAGAAAACGATACGGCTCGAGATCGAGCGTAACATTTCCCAGAGGGAAGGCTTTAGAGAGTAAATAAGCAAATTTTCTTGGATATCAGCCCATCAAAGTATGTAAAATGTTTCAGAGGCTTGGCGCAATGCAGGAGATGTGACGTCACCGCTGCAAAATATTAAACTCTCAAGATGTCTACGCCAATGGGACTTTAATACGGTTTCGAGACTTGGCAGACTGCAACGGTTTTATAACTGATACAAACAAAAATAATTTACTCTCACTTTTTAAAACGCCATGCTCTATCCTTTTTATATGAATAATTTCATATTTATTTTATTTTTAAAAACAAATAATCTGAAGGTAATAATCATCATCATGATCAACCCATTGCCGGCTCACTACAGAGTACGGGTCTCCTCTAAATATGAGAAGGGTTTGGCCATAGTCCACCACGCTGGCCATGTGCGAGCTGGCAGACAGACTTCACACACCTTTGAGAACATAATGGAGAACTCTCAGGCATGCAGGTTTCCTCACGATGTTTTCCTTAACCGTTGAAACAAGTGATATTTTAATTGCTTAAAAACGCACATAACTCCGAAAAGTTAGAGGTGCGTAACCCGGGTTTGAACCCCCGATCTCTGATTAGGAGGCGGACGTCCTAACAGCTAGGCTATCACAGCTTCTCTGAAGGTAATAATGCGTCATTAATTTGTATTTATTTTTACTCACAGATGCTTTTATCAAAAAATAAAAGTAGCCTGCTTGAAAAATATATTAACTTTACTACATTTATTTAGTTTAAAATGTTTCCCCAAACTACACCCAACTGGGAAGAAATTTAAACGATACGTCACAATAAAACTTCAAATTAATTAATCAAACTGAATTTACTACTACTCATAAATTTCATTAAAATAAGCAGCGTAAAAGTACAATGGTTACTTATTTGTTCCTGCAAAAGGAGTATTCTATAAAAGCGTCTTATTGGAAATCTTCGCTTGTGCTTCCATGTGCCTATTGTAATCCTCTACTTTGCACTTTCTATCGGATTTTCCGCGCCAAATCGTATTTCCGACTTATAGAAAATCCGTGAAAATTTTGGAGTTGCTATTTGATAATCATTTTACATTATAAAGTAAGTATAATTTTATGTATTTGCATAGAATTTTCATGTTTCTAGTACAATGAAATATTGGTCTTTCTGCCTTAGGGGTCATTTAAGAATTCTTGGTCACTTTAGGGGGTGATAGAGGAAAAAAAAGTAAATAATCAAAACAAAAATTATATGATCCTTAACAATATCAGAGTAACCCAATAAAAAAAGCGGGGCACATAGTTTAAAGGACCGACGTTGAGGCCTAGGTAGGGCTGGTTGTCATAGTGTCGGCAGATCCCTAAGGTAGTTAGACGATGCTTTGATCGAAGTTAGAAACAGTCAATGTTGTACTGGCACATGCAGTTAAGTGTACCGTACGATTCTGTGTAAACACTAATTAAGGGTAAGGGTTAAATAAATTGCCATCGTTTTGCGTAGTCATGGGTAACTAACAGCATTAGAGAAAAATAAGTTTTAGATCGATTTAATAGCATGATTATTTAATTATAATTTGACAACCTCAGTGGCGCAGCGCGAGCGCTGTCGCATTATAAAGTTGGAGGTTCTGGGTTCGATTCCCAGCTCGAGTTGTGTCTGGTGGGAGGCTTCGGCCGTGGCTAATCACCCTACCGACAAAGACGTGTCGCCAAGTGATTTAGCGTTCTGGCACGATGTTGTGTAGAAACCAATTAGGAGTGTGGGTTTACCATAACCGTAACAGGTTAGCCCACTACCATCCTAGACTGCATCATGTTACCACCAGGTGAGATAGCCGTCAAGGGCTAACGTATGTGTGTTATAAAAAAAATATATATTATATAATATGTCTTTAATGTTATAGACAATAATTTAAAATTTCCATTGCCATTCATTTATTTATATTCATTTATTAAAATGTCACTCTTTATTACAAAATAATATTCTCTTGAACTGACAACGAAAAAGGTATTTTTACGAGAGGCGAGAGGAGAAGATACGATATTTTCAATTTTATTGAGGGAATTCAAATTGGTAAATAAAACCTCGTTGGTATTTTATAGATAAGCTTTCATATTATTTCTAAATCAGTTAGAAAAATAAAATGGACTGCGTTCTTGTAGTAAAGATAGCATTTTGTAGATCGAAATCTCAATAACTATATTTTCTACATAAAATTTAAAACTTAAGGTATTTGTAGGTATAACTTTAGGAGGATCAAAATCCTAGTCTTATCTTATATGTATATGTACCAAAACTCAGCGCTAAACTATAGGAAGGAGGAAGAATTTGTATATTAACCCATCGCGCAAGTGCAATGCGCGTGGTGAATACGTACGTGATGTCTTAAATGATTGAACGAAGTAAAAAAAACTGAAGAATCTTTATTGTGTTTCAATTAACAGAGGAATCTTAAACCTAATAAACGATAACAATTGTATAAGTTTAAAAAAAAGTGTCACAGGTATTAACACCCACCTCCGGGATCTATATAGTGCTTAAGTACACTAAATATATGTATAAGTTAAGTGTTTTTTTTTTTAATTTATTTTTATTTTGAGATAGGTTTGCGCTTGATGACAATCAGTACCAGAAGGCACTGATGAGGTCTAGGTTGGAGCGCGCTTACCTAGAAAATGCCCATTCACCCTTCTCTTGAAGGAACTAATGTTATACGTGGCTGGAAACACAGATGCCGGAAGAGAGTTCCGCACCTTAGCGGTTCGATTCAGAAACGTTGTTCCAAATCGTTTCGTCCAAGTAGGTTGGATTTTAATCACATAAGGGTGCCAGCGCTCACGATTCCTCGAAGTTCTGTGGTAAAACGGTGAAGGGGGCACGAGGTTGTAAAGTTCTTGAGCGCACTCTACAAAAAATATCCGTACAGATTAATGTTTGTGTGTGTGTGCGTGATTAGAAGCCAAACAGTGATTGCCAGTGGCTCAGAAACGTGATCGCTTGCTATCTCATACGAAGGCTATGAGTCACGCAGCGGGAGATAGAGATACCTATACTCGGAGCTGTACATGATAGAGTTACAGAGATAGTTCATCGAGTCACAAAGCTGAAGTGGTAGATAGATAGATAGATACTTACTCTAAAACAAATAAAAACTAAAATAGATAACGAACATAATGCACAAAGGTGGTCTTATCGCTTAAAGAGATCTCCTCCAGACAACATCTTGTGTAAGGAACCATTTACAAGGAAAGGGTAATAGTGCAATGCTTCAGTAAAATTATTATTTTGTTATTACAATTAAGTTTATTTGTAGTAATAAAAATTAATAACAATAAGATTACTTATGCTTTACATACTGATTATATATATCAAATAACACGCAGGGAGCGGCCTAAGGCCGTGAACTTTGGAACTCCTTACAAAAGATGGTGATGGTTATAGTTATATACGAGTATTTAACATTTTCTAGCATTGTAGATACTATTACTCGCTATAACTTCACTGCAACTAAAGTCCGTCTTATTTTTCTAACCAAACAAAACCGCTGATCTAAAAAGTACTGAACAGAAACTGCTGACAGATTGTCTCTCAGATAAGGTTACGATGTGACACATCCTAAAAGTTTAATGCAATAATAGTGTAACGCTACTAAAATCGGGACTTACCTACAGATAAATCAAATAGATTGAGCTTGAGGATAGGACACGAAATTAAAGTCTGCCATTATGTTTGCAGTAAGCATGCTACGTATATATCACTGAAGTAAAGATATTATAACAGTCGCGACTTTACCGCGAGACACTGTCGCAGATACAAATTCAATATCTGGAAAAGTTCACTGTTGTATTCCTAGCTCCACAGGAACGAAATAACGTCAAAGTTTGTTATGTTTTCCATCTCAAAAGTTATATTTGATATTCTGCGAACTTTGTGTAATTCAAAGGCACTAGACACGGAAATTTGAGCACAATTTAGTCCTTAACAATATCGTGATTCACTCGAAGACATGAACGCGATATACAGTTCGCAATCTTTTTAATTTTACACCATTTACCGAGCTTTTATTCAAATGAGCTAATACTTCACTTTACACTGAAAATACACGGTGTAGAAACACTTGTATAATATGGATAGATGATGGAGTTACTTTGAAAATAACGCGATATCATTATGTTTCGCGATAGTTTTAACTTTACGTAACCGTTGGTTGGTCTGGTATCCTTTGTTTCAGCTATGTGTGCCGTGATGTTGATTGCAACACAGCATGGTACTGACTATGCACCGACTGCACCAGTGCCCCAGTGAAGCCGCGCGCAACTGACCTCGTGCGATAGTGAGAGTGAATCAATACGGCTCTTCTTGGCTGTCACCTATCTTGTTCCTGTTTCTAATTAGCAGGATCTTCGGTGCTAATTAATGGTTCGTGTAATCATACACGATTTATGATTGCCTAGTATATAGATGGATAGATAGATAGATAGATAGGTATTCTTTTTTTTTTCTTTCGTTTTATGGCTTTACACAGATTAGCCAACGTCAAGTTTATAGCAATGTAGAAGTTAGGGAGAAATGACGGGAAACTTCGCACTCCGCGGACGCGGCTCCCTCAAACATTTCCCAAATCAATACCTGTTAACCATTCAGAAAACCAGCCACTACACAAACGACACCAAAACTGTTCACGACACAACCAACACCAGTTCTTTTCAAAACTAGACAACAAACACTAATTCAAGAAAAGCGTGAAAAAACCGCGCCCGCCATATACGAAATCTCCCGCCTTTTACCTAGGTATTCTTTATTGTACACAAATGATTGAGAAACAATAACATAGAACATTTATAACAAAGTATGCAAATGAGTTCTTATTGCTTAAGCAATCTCTGCCAGACACTCCTTGGGGAAAGAAATAAATGAAAGATGAGGGTAGCGGCGCAATATATAAATATTACTAATAAATATATATTTTTATTTATAAATGCGTATATATCAATACACATATACTATTCATTGAATGTAGTTATAAAAAAAAAATTACGACTTTTAAATATGTTTAACGATTTCTAACTTCTCACATCATTAACACAGCATTCACAGTAAATGACTTCCCATAAATATAGGTTTTTATAATATCACCTTGGTTTAGTGGTCAGCGCGCTCAAACACAGATAAAAAGTCCTGTGCTCGATTCCTAGTCTGGACCAGTTAAGTATTAGATATTTTGTTCAAAACTTCAGTACTGGCCTTGAGTTGAGAAAGTGATGGCATCCACCTCCTTGCCTCGGAGAGCCTGCTAAGCCATCGGTCTGGTTTAGATAATAAACCAGACCGATGGCTTAGCAGGATTATCGTAATAGCCAAATAATTTATATCCGATAATATACCAAAAAAACCACTTCCAAAGCGTGTTAGTAGGTTTGTTATTTAGCATTTGCATTCATAACATGTAGGGAATTAGATAAACATCATCATCACCATCAACATAATTAATAATTAATCATTATAATCATCATCACCATTACCGATACACTACAAGGCTTGTGTCTCCTCTCAGAAGAGCTTCCAGCGCACTGGCCCAGTGGTAGAACCGTTTTAAGCAATTATAGTTGAAATTTTCAGACAGATTTTTTCTATTGCCTTTATAATATAAAAAAGGGCGTTCCCATGAAACGTTTCTTATTTGGCATTTCTCGCGTGTTTCTCGCTAAATCTTAGTAATGGTAATACTATTAAAAACTTTCTACTTTGCTTCGGCGTACTTCGGGTCTAAGCTGAAAATCACCAACGTGCATATTTTGTTAATAATGCACGGCATATGCTCAGCTGTATACAAGTTTTGAATGGCATAACAAACGTTATATTTTATTTCTTTAAATTTTAGTGCTTTATATTGCAACTAAGTACGGAACCCTTTGAGCGGGAGTCTAACTCATACCTAGCCGGATTTTGCGAAATTGCGTGGGCGTTTAATGCTATAAAACCTTACAGTATGTGACCTCTGGGAATTATTTTGAGCGACTTGTCCCTTTCATTCAGCGTTTTAAATATTTATTCATATCAAATTCTATATTAAGTAATAAAAAGGTATTTTAATTTATATCTTTATTTTTATATGTAAAATATACGTCGTCTAATTGGTCCATCTCTAATAAATTAATTGCGATCAAGTTAGGTATCTAACATAAGAAAGACAAAAAAATAAAATGTGCAAAATTTCACTCTTATTTTAACAAGTGATTACCACTTTGTTGTTAAACGGTTCTTTAAACACTGATCTTCAATTAAATACCGTGGGATAATCTCGTTGTCCGTACCGATTCTTAATTAACAAGAATAAAATTCTTAGAGAAATATCTCGGGAGGTATTGTAGCGTGAAAAGGGATTGTAGGGGCGAAAACTGGTTCGGTGCCCTTCTCTGCTAAATCTGCCGTTTATGACAATGGATAAGGGAATTATTGATGAAAAGGTATGGGACCTTTTCATAAATATTATCCACACTTCGTGATTTTACGTGACACGAACCGTGGAGGGATCGCAGCTTAGTTATTGTGTTTTTAATTGTTAAACGATTTATAAACTTCTTTTCACAACCGGATTATTATGAAATATAATATTACATCATCGAGGTAATATTATTATCTACTTTTTAGTCTGTTTTTATCCTTTTTTTGTCTTTATTTGTAAGTGCTTATTTGTAACTGGGTGAACTGCCTTTAGTAAAAAATATTATTATTATTAATTGCGTGTATACAAAATCGTACTGTGTAGGGCGTGCTCGCCGAAGTAACGCTTGAGAGCTACTAAATACTGTTTTTTTAATATTACATCGCGGGTAAGCGAGTTGACGGCTCACCACATATTCAGTGATTCGTCCCTCATGTACATGCGAACCACCAGAGGAGCTACCGATGCGTTGCCAGCTGAACACAGTGTGGTTTCTTAGTCGATTGCTACTAGGTATCTCTTCTCGTCGTCGTTGCCAGTAGGTTGCTAACTAGCCGAGGCTGAAGCCTTCTTTTAGACCAGACTCGAGCCGGGAATCGAATCCAGGATCTGCCACTTTACAATACTGATATTGAATGCACTTTTATTAAACACCAAAAATGAAAGTGAGAAATAAAAATAATACAAAACAGTATACAATCTGGCGGCCTTATCGCGACATAACGCGATCGTTACCAGTAGAGTGCAGGTTTCCTCACGATATTTTCCTTCACCGTTGAAGCAATTCATATTTTAATTGCTTAAAAACGCACGTAACTCCGGTAAATTATAGGTGCGTGGACGGGTTCGAACCCCCAACTTCTGATTAGGAGGCTAACGTCCTAACCGCTAGGCTATCACAGCATAGCAACAATATTGATGGTTAAAAAGAGAAGGTATCTCTTAAATATATTCCGCTATTGATAACAAAACATGTTAAGTATATTTAATATCAAAAAGATGTTGTGAATAAAATATAACAGTCTGTGAATTTTGAATGGATAGCAATGGCTTTAAGGCGAAACAATAGTGTGGTTTTGATTTGAAAAGAATGTTGTATACATATTAAAAAGGCAGATAAAAGTAAACTCTGTAACTTTTCCACAGATCATTTTTGTTTTTATACACTACTAGTTAGCTCTTACCTAATGGTAAGTGATGGTGCAGTCTGAGAGTATGATAGAGGGCTAACCTGTAAGGGGTATAATGTACTCCTAATTGGATTCTACGCGACACGTCTTTGTCGATAGAGCGGTAACTAATAAAATCGGACCCAGGACCTCCAA
Source organism: Lasiommata megera (assembly GCA_928268935.1). Classification (NCBI taxonomy): domain Eukaryota; kingdom Metazoa; phylum Arthropoda; class Insecta; order Lepidoptera; family Nymphalidae; genus Lasiommata; species Lasiommata megera. The sequence goes on along the minus strand of OV743315.1, from coordinate 12,015,376 downwards.
CTTTAGAAAGCGACAGAGCACGCGCTGCGCGACGGGGTCTTCAAAACTTATTTCTATGATAAACATTTGTTTATTATATAAGTAATTTTACATTGTGAAGTCAATATCTCGAAAGGTGCGGTGTCGGAGCGAAACGTGTGTTAAGAGAGCACTGTGAAAGATCTGCATAATTCAAACGTGTTTATATGTAAGCAAATGAAGTAATTATAAACTGCACAGTACAGATTTGCGCGTCTTTTGCGGATCAAGCAACTTAAACTTAGTATTCATTGTATAACATGCATTGACTTTGGCAAATAACTCCTGCTTCTATTCAATAAGAAAATAATTTCTTCATTGACGGTTGCGGTGTCTTTTTAAGATGCTGGAAAACAAATTTAAACATTTTCTATTTTAAGAAGGCTTTGAAAATAGTATGTCTTTAACTTTTTAAATTATGATGAATGCGAGTAAGATAAACCTTATGTGTGCAAAGCAAGTTTAATTTGTTATATTTTCTATAGAAATGACAGATGAATGTATCATTTGTGCGCGAATGCAGGAGGTAGCAGTTGGGGCGCTATATGGCGATAGAATTCGTCTGTAAAGTTTCAATGGAAGAACAGGGTTAAACAATGGCGTAGACAGGGATTTGCTCACATTGTCTCCAGAATATTAAATACATTTATATACTTATTACGATAAACACCAACTGCATCGTTGATATCTTTAGAACTATGGTTCACAAGGTTTTCGGTTCGTTTGTTAGGTTGGTTCAGGTTTAGTTAAAGAAATAAGTTAAAGCACGGCTAAGATAATGGTTTTCACGAAGAAAAAATAATATTAAAAATTTTGCTGCAACATTTGCACATTATCAGCTTCAAAGCTTAGGTTTGAATCAAATAATATCCCGTTGATCGAATAAATATATATGTATTTTTAAATAACTTTATTAAAATAAATGGTCTCGACTTTCACGATCAAAATGTCCATTTTGACGAGATTATATAAAAACAAGACATATTAATGTATATTAATGAATATAAATATATATATATTTATACATTAAAAGGATTTTATACTGGATTACCATTCTTACCTAGCCGTTTAATATTTACGATTAGAAAATTTTTCGTTCCATTTACATATGCAACCCCTATGTAACCACTATCTATCACTAAAATTATATACAATTTGCGTTAAGATAAAATGCGTCCGAAGTCATTATCAAACCCTTACCTATTCTACTTAACAACTTTTTATCTTTAAAGCTATCTAAACTATCCTAAGTTATTGTCCTCAAAACCCTTTTTTCAATCTAACAATTTTTTACCCATTAAGCCCTCAGATATTACTTTAAGCATTCAGTAAAACTGGATTCAGTACACTCGGATCAACGGGATGGGAGAGTTCAATACACAGTGTGTGTATAATTAAAAACGTGTTTATATGTAAACATGGTCGGGAGTCCAAATAGAACCACGCCAAAATCAAATTCGTCTGCAAAGTTTGTATGTTTGGAATGGACTCCGTTGGAACAATGGTGCGGACGAAGAGTTATTGATGTTGTTTGAAAACGCGCTAGCACGTGTAATATACTCCTGCCTGAACATTTACCTACCGTCTGCCAACTTGCTTCGATATACACAATAACAGAAATACTTCACTAAGCGCGGCTATTTGGTACTTGACCCTTTTTTTTAACGCTGGAAAATAAATTTACGCATGATTATGATCAACCCATTACCGGCTCACTACAGAGCACGACTTAAGCTGGGAATTGATATATTGTGGGCGAAATCTGCTAGACTAAACACTTCTTTAGGGTGTGTGTAGACTGTTCGAAGTCATTTTATATTTAATGGCTTTTCTATAGTGTAACCTATTTATTATGTTGCACATCATTAATAAAGAAAAAAATATTCATCATTATCATCATGATCAACCCATTACCGGCTCACTACAGAGCACGGGTCTCCTCTCAATATAAGAAGGGTTTGGCCATAGTCCATCACGCTGGCTTTGTGCGATTTGGCAGACTTCACACGCCTATGAGAACATTATGGAGAAACTCTTAGGTATGCAGGTGCCCCCACGATGTTTTCCTTCACCGTTGAATCAAGTGATATTTGAATTGCTTAAAAACGCATATAACTACGAAAAGGTATCGGTGCCTGCCCGGGTTCGAACCTCCAACCTCTGATTAGGAGGCTGACGTCTTGAGCTGAACCTTATAAATTTACGCATCCCCTTCGAAAGCAGTGCAAGCAGAACTACGCCACTTCCAGCGGGATATGTGGGACTCACCGGACACCCAGTAAAACCCAGCGATGCTTCTTCACGTAGTCTGGTGGCTAGGTCACGAGCCAAGGGTCAAGAAGAGAATGATTGATTAATTATTCCACTGTTTTCCTATCCTAGTATAATAAGCGGGTTCCGATTATTATAACTCTAAGCCGATGTGACAATCTTTTTTTTTACACACTACAAGTTAGCCCTTGACGGTAACCTCACCTAATGGTTAGTGATGATGCAGTCTAAGATGGTAACAGGCTAACCTGTTAGGGGTATAGTAAACCCATACTCTCTTTACGACACGTCTTTGTCGGTAGGGTGGTAACTAGGCACGGCGGAAGCCTCAAACCAGACAAAATCATTACTATCTGACCGCCGAAAGTTTTTGGGAATAGTTTTTATCTATAAAATTATCAATAAACCACTGATAATTTATCGTTTTTAATTATCACGTTAATTACTAAGATAGATTTGCTCTCCAAACATAGGCTAAACTCTAACTAACAAATTTCCTCAAAATAGGTGGTAATATTCAATTCTGTGGCGCTTTTATATATGGCAATATAACGTGATAATAAATTTAAGTATAAAATCTTTCGAAAAGGATAAAACCTCATATTAATCCCAACATATTACCAGCAAGTACCAAGGCACCATAACCCAGAAGGTTTATTTAGAAACAGCTGCTCAGACTCGGTGACCGAAGTTAATTAGAAGCCTTTGCACTCAGGTCCGGTTGCGGTTTTAATAATATCCGACGGTCCGACGACTTAAGCCGGGAATTGATATACGTGTGGGCGAAATCTGCTAGACTAAACACTTCTTTAGGGTGTGTGTAGACTGTTCGAAGTCATTTTATATTTAATGGCTTTTCTATAGTGTAACCTATTTATTATGTTGCACATCATTAATAAAGAAAAAAATATTGCATTGTCCTTAACCCATAAATTTATTTCTATAATTTCAATTTTCACAATTTTGAATACTTATAAGTGCAGTCCGTGATTGATTTGAGTAAACCAAGGTAGGCTGATACAGTTTTATTCATTGTTCTGGGTTTTGCAATAAAGTTTAAATGAAATAATCTTATTTTAATGTCAACAGTGAAACATAAAAAGGGCATAATATTAATAGCCAGTAGGGGTTTACATTCAAACATTGCACGTTTCTCTCAATTCTGAATCCATTTCGAAAATTATTTTTAATTTAAAAGGTTTCACCGTACACCGGTTATCCACATTTATCCAATTAATTTCCTGAGGAGATCTTTCTCTTCAAGATCTTAAAATTGTATCCCGAATTTCATTTTAAGTTAAAACATACTATAGTGTGTTTATTTAGAAGCTGCTTAAACATTCTAATTAACAAAAACAAAGTCTTTGTGTATCAAGAATTGAGACAGTCCCGACTACTTCGTAAAGAGTAGTTAAAGATATCTGAGTTGGGGGTGACGGCGTAGCGCGGGTGTCAAACTCGGTTCAGTTATTAACAGCATGTCAGTTTCTAATTACGCGATCCAGTTATCACCTGCGGCTGACGGTTACATTTCTGCCACCATTTTATGTAGACGCCTCGTTGACTTAATGTTTATACCTACTCTCTCATATTTTGGGTCTGAATTGAAATTATTATAAAAAGCTCCGAGTTTCATATCGTTGGCACGTTACTCAATAAGTTGAGCTTACATTTGCAGAAAGCATTAAAACATTTGCCTGTGACATTGTATTTTTCGTATTTTTTAAAATCGAGATAAGGCAGTAACCTTTTGTTTTTCCAGGCAACAAAATATAATTAAAAAACTTTTTCGTTTCGTTCTTATGCCATGCATATAAATATTAAATATAAACTTAATTAAATATTTATGAATTTATTTACAAACAATTATATATTTACGTTACTGACTAACTTTACAATAAACTGTACATTAGACACCGGTATGTTCATTACCAACTAGATCAGATGATCTGAGAACTTTAAATTTAAAACAAAACATTATTTAAAGAGTAACTGTGCTCAGTTTTCATTAACTATTACTTTTACTCATGGCAATAAATATCATTAATATATGTATATAATAAAGTTTTAGTTTACCAACATAAAAATGTTTCGTCTGTCCGTCGTAGGTACCTACTCACTAACGATGCGGCACTTGAAATTCGGAGCGCGCAGTCGACCGGTCCTTTTTATCCAAATTATATGGTACGCTCGTAACAAACTGTTGGCGTAGCTGCTACTCTTGACTATTTCAAAATATAACATCCAAATCATTCGATAGGCTCACCACAACCTAATAGTCATGTCTATCGAAAAGCAGATCTTTCCACAAAAAAAATGCCATAGACAAATCACACTATCCATCCATACTTTTTTAATACGATAGTGTTTATGCTTCCAATGTATGGTTCAGCAATTGAATCAATCATAATTAAATTTAGCAAAAATTTAATAATTTTCTTGAAGGATTTAAAAACTTACCTTTCTTCCCTATATACGGCGTAAGCTTCACTTATAATAACAACATTATGCATATGTATAAATTGTTTTTTTATCATAGTATGACAGAGGAGTTTTGATATACAACTTTTTAGCCGGGGTAAACTCTTTTCGTGAAGATTTTTAAACATAAATTACCGTACATATTCGTAGGTAGGCTTATACTATGTTTATATTTTCATGACACAGTGGGATATAGAGGCAAATCTTTAATTCCAGTTTCCAAATAATTGATACCATCCAAGATATATAGATAGATTTTCTCAATTGCCTATCATTGGATTTAAAAATATCGCAATATTAAGGATATACCTAAATCGTATTTTTTATAACACACTCGCTTAATGATGCCACATTTAAATCCTTTAATAAATAATCCGTCTTTATATATTGTGCACGTACGACCGTACGTATATTTGTGTTACGTTCCGCGACTGTTTAATATTACGATATTGATTTTTAAAATAATATATTTAGCAAGTATATTATATTACTAGCTGTTGCCCGCGACTTCGTTTGCGCAGAATTGCTGATTTCCCTTGAGATTGAGGTGTCCCGTGCGGTCAATGCCCTGCTTCAGAAAGTAAGCTACAGGCAAATGTCAAATTGCCGATTTTCGTGATTCTAAATTAAAAAACATAGGACTTTCATAAAAACTTCAAACCCCTATTTTACCCCCTTCGGGGTAGATTGGATGAAAAATTCTAACCTTATACTTACGCCCTAAAAGAAACCTATATTCAAAATTTCAAGACTTCATAATAAAAAAAATAAGCAAAACTATCATTCCCTTTTTTACCACCCTTAACAGGTAATATTTAAAAAAAATTGATGTACATGTCAATTATTTATGTTAATGCAATTTTTTGTGTCTCTAACTCTAAAAACAAAGAAATTTCATACAAACTTCAAACCCCTATTTTACCCCTTTAGGGGTGGAATTTCCAAATATCCTTTCTTAGCTGACATCTCTTAACTATCAACTACCTACTTGCTTAATTATACGTATAATAGTTTTTGTGATCTCGTGTTTAATCAGTAAGTGAGTGACCTTTCGCTTTTATATATATAGAAACACAATCAAAAATTGCACGCGAACATCTATGAAACTTAGCTAAATACAAAAAACCTCGTGCACTTTTGTCGGTGTATAGTAGCGTAACAAAATCACTGCGAACGATCCACGTTAGTGTAAGACAGCCTAGCCTCTAGGGGGCGATTGTTAAAACGTCGGTACCCTGGCGCCGCCGAGTGCTCTCCAAAAGTTAATAATTCCAAGCCCGTTGCCGCAGTGCTTGTCTGATTTTCCATTCATATTCATACTTATTTCGTTTCACGTATTCGCTGCGGACTCGATTCAAATTTTAATCCTCAAATTTAACAAGATACCTTTTCGATATACCCAGCTTTCGCTGAAATTCTCATAATGAATGTCGCGTCGATTACAATATTATTCGATCGTGAGTGCGAGCTTATGAATCCACTATGAATAATCCAGCAATATTTTCGGATGATAATATTTTAAGCATTTATTTGTGGATAGTATATCGTAGGTAGCAGAAAACATTTTGTATTTTTTTTTTGTCATTTGAGATATAGAACATAACTTGTTCTTCAAGAAGTGATTCTCCACTCTTGTTCTGTTTCCAATAGGTAAAATATGAGTGGACACTTTTTGACAACATACTAATATATTGATCAAAGGTTTACTAAATCTTTAATGTACCAGGACATCATAACTTCGAGGTTACTCCGCCAAACATATTGTCTCATAATATTGTTCTAATCTAGTTCCTCATAGAATATAATGATATAATAAATAGAAGCTACAAAGGGTGCCAAAATTGTATCACGTCATAATTGCTATATGTTTATATTATATATCCAGATTCTATATAACGGAGGTATTTTTAATCCGCTAACCACACGCTTACCACAAAGCGCTTAGCAATAAATTGCTGTTCAAAATAAAAATGAGAAAAATAAACAAATTTCTTATTGAAATCTCGAAAAACATAATCGTCCTCTTTAATACTCTCTCTGTTTAACATTAAATGAAACGCTTGAAAATCTTTGTTCATAAAATTTAAAGGTGGTAATCGAAATAAAATGTGAATGCAGTAATTTACGTAAATACATAAAAAAAGGCTTTTAACGTGCAGAGCATGAATACTCAAATAGTACGAACAGCGTTTTCTTTTTAAATGAAAGCAAATTCGATGCCATTCAATCTTTCCTGTACTAGCAATTAAGCGCGAATGAAATGCTATGAATTGCAAATCCTTTAGATATTTAAATGTCTATATTGACTTTGTTTTCCACACTGGTGCATATCGCGCCACTTACCTAATATGGATCTGAAATTTGATTTAATCTGTATCCCTGTCTGTCAGTTATCAGAGATCTTAACAACAACGGGCCATAGCAAGTGAAGTAAATATGGCGATTTCAATTGGAGGAAAATTCCATAGTATATTTAAAAATTTTCAGCAAACTACAGATCGTGCCACATTGCGCTGTTTTTTTTTAAAACGTTTGTGAATGGTTCTCCAACTTCATCTTCGATATTGTAGATTTGGCTAACTGTCAATGTCAACTTTTACACCATAATGTTATAGCATAATCTTTTTTTTACTAGCTCAATTCTTGTGGAGGGTTATATATATTAGATACAAAACTTTATTATCAATGATCAGTCATCAAATGTGTCTATGAAAAATAAGAATTCGTTCATTATTCGAAGTTCAGTTTCGTTAATTCGCTAATTCAAAAGACCATATTCTCTTTTGAATTAGCGAATTAATCTTGCTTAATGTTCGAAAAAGCAATAAAAGTGTTGTAGTATTTCATTTTAAGTAAGAAAATACATATATTCAGTTGAATATTGAATAATTTAACTGCCATCTGAAACACAGGTTTATACCTAAATCAGGGACAATAGATTATAAATTGCGCAAATAAATCCATACATCCACATACTCACTAATACACACAAACCTATTTGCAATTACCTCACAAATTGCACTAGTTTGTAATTGCGTTTTTGTAAGGCTTGTTTGGGAATCTTATAATGTTTACTTAAGTACTGAAAATGCACGCTCTGTCTTGTGGACCTTTGATACTACGAAAGGCTACGAAGCGCGTAGCTTGGCCATGCTTGATATTCTGTACGCGTCGCCGACCCTTTCTACTCAAATTATACGTTCTGGACTGGATTCGGCCAAATAGTTAGACTTTCTCCACTTGAACGTGTATAAACATTATTATTACAAAATATAGATATAAAAGAAAAGTAAACTAAAAATACAGTGTACGGGATAAAGCAGGTACATAAACTAAACAATCCATGCCAATCAGATATACTTGTATATTTTTTAATATGGAACAATAGATTTAATAGTGATTTAGTAGGTATTGAAATAAACAAGCTCTATTATAGGGACGCGCTTTTATCGTCTTGGTAACATAGAAACCTTAAAACGCTACACCACAATTCTTAATTTATTTACGGATCGCTGCATTTGATATATATATATTTTTAAATAGCTATAAACTATGATTAAAAGGGTAAAAATTTATCACATATTTTCATATTAGTACATTACATTCGATCTAGCTCTCTCCATCGTCCGCCGAGCGACATTCGATATTTTTTATACGGCCCCGAGCAACCATGTTTAAAGTTGAAGCGAATTGTTTAAAGACATTGGTTATCATACACTGAAGCTTTTGAGCTAATAGAATTAACGGAGATTCAAAACACTAACCAAACAAGAGGCAATAGCGGTTTACTTGTTTCTAAAAATTAAACCTAAAAACCGTTGTCTTCAATTTCGAGTATGAATTTTAATATCTAGTAGCACAAGTAGACGTTATCTGCGATTACATGATAGAACGGAATATGAACAATAATAATGGCACACACCGTATCTAAAGGAGAAGTTTTAATTTCTTAGGGTTTAATGTGTTATTTAACAGTATTTCATTAATAATTTTTGATATCTTATTTCAGTTTTATAATTTTGTAAGCATTTAAAAAATATAATGACGTTAGATACAATAAACGAATGACAGAAATAATAATAATAAATAAGCATATGTATTTATGTAATGTGTATGCAGGTTTATTTATTTTTATCTTTTTAAGTTTATTATATCTCTTTTGGTTTTTTATATGTATTTATTTTGCACACGGGCGTGAGAGGTATTGGTATTGGAGCATACAATATTATGTCATATTATAGTCTGTCATATGAATTGTATACCATATCTGAACGTTTCATAAAATTAGCTTATATTTACGAGTTTAAAACGCTGCTAACGCGGCTTGGCTCAGCGCCCACTGCGCTGGTATAGCCAGACGGTAGGAAACCTTTAATGGTAATTAGATTTAGTATTCAAACATTTTAGGATCATACCGCTATTACTATATTACGTTAGTGGTAATAACATTTTGCTTTAGTTGCAATATTAAATTGCTCGCGCATCTTTTATGAGGATGAAAAAGTTTTTTGTGGGAGTCAACATCGGTCTGTATCAGACTACATACTACTCCATATAGCTAGTAGTATTTTTGCTATTCTACTAGAAGTTAATCTATGGTCTATGATGTAGTCAAGGATGGTAGCAGGCTAAACTTTTAGGGGTATGGTAAAGCCATACTCCTAATTGGTTTCTACGCGACACTGAATTACTTTGCGGTACGTCTTTGTCGGTAGGGTGATAAGCAGCCACGGCTGAAGCCTTCCACCAGACCAGACTCGAGACGAGAATCGAACCTGGGACCTCCAACTTTATAATGCGACAGCACACGTACTGCGCCACGGGACGTCGTCAAAAAAGTATGAATAATCTTTAACCTATAGCCCAAGCTCGTCAAAATGCAAACTTTTCAGATTAATTATTAATACATAGATAATAAATGACAGATCCAGTAAAATATACATCACAATACGTTTAGCATTCGAAAATTACTAAGCGAATCTCATTACACATAATTCGTTATTTCAGCGCGTACCCACGCGTGAAAGACACCAGACAAAAGCGCGAAACAATCGCATTCAAGCCGCTTTAATTTACATTAATATGAGATTTTCTGCTGTAATAATACTTAATGATTATTCAGAACTGCGTCAGGCACAATGGGGTTCCGTTTCTGCGCCAACGAACAATTTGTCTGAATGGCTGTAAGAGTTATACGAGGCTGCGTGATGACACTTAGAGAAATGCCACATTAAAAATACTCAAACAGTTATAAGAGTACAAGGTTGCGGGAGTATTTTTAACCAGACTTATCTTTAATGTATGGCTTATTTCACTGAAGAGAATGTGTTTCAGCGAGACTGAGTTCCAAATAAAAACCAATTAAGAATATAATTTTACTATACCCCTACAGGTTAGCCTGCTACCATCTTAGACCGCGTCATCACTTACCATCAGGTGAGATGCAGTAAAAGGCTAACTTGTGGTGAATAAAAAAAAATAACTGATGAGAATGTGTTTGTGAAGCTGTGAGAGCCTACTGGTTAGGACGTCAGTCTCCTAATCAGAGGTCGGGGGTTTGAACCCGGGCACGTACCTATAACTTTTCCGAGTTATGTGCGTTTTTAAGCAATTAAAATATCACTTGCTTCAACGGTGAAGGAAAACATCGTGAGGGAACCTGCACGCCTGAGAGTTCTCCATAATGTTCTCAAAGGCGTGTGAAGTCTGCCAATCCGCACATGGCCAGCGTGGTAGACTATGGCCAAACCCTTCTCATATTGAGAGGAGACCCGTGATCTGTAGTGAGCCGGTAATAGGTTGATCGTGATGATGATGATGATTTAACTGAAGAGAATGTGTTTCAGAGAGACTGAGTTCCAAATTTGCCATTACTCTGTCTTCAGGCACTAAGAATTGTTTAACTTTGACGAACTCCGTGACGCAGCGCGCGCGCTGTCGCATAATAAAGTTGGAGGTCCTGGGTTCGATTCCCGGCTCGAGTCCGGTCTGGTGGGAGGTTTCGGCCGTAGGTAGTTACCACCCTACCGACAAACACGAGTCGCCAAGCGATTTAGCGTTCGGGCACGATGTCTTGTAGAAATCAATTCAGAGTATGGGCTTATAATACCCCTAACAAGGTTAGCCCGCTACCATCTTAGACTGTACCATCACTTATCAACAGGTGAGATTGCCTTCAAAGACTAACTAATAGTGTATAAAAAAAGCCCACTACGATTTCTTATGTTACCGTTTCATATATACAAACCTTAAATGAAATTTTGTAAATTAAAATGATGCACTAGAAAAATGATTAAACGGTAAGCAATCTAGAACTGCACATCGAAACTTAAATATATACTTGAAGGTATTTTTATACAAGATTTTAACAACTCGCATTCGTTTCTATCTGTTGGTTACAATTTCAACGAATGAAATGCGAAAAAACATGCGACAGAAATGCGAATGTTGAGATGGATGTGTGATGTGACAAGAATGGATAAGATAAGAAATGAATAAATAACGGGAAGTCTAAAAGTAGCGCCAGTGACAGAAAAGATGAGGAGTAAAAGGCTAGCATGGTATGGTCATATAATGCGGAGGAAAGACAGTGATGCCACCAAAAGAATGTTATACATTAACGTGGAAGGGCAAAAGAGTTGAGGAAGACCTAAGAAGAGATGGATGGATTACGTAAAAGAGGATATGCGGGTAAAAGGTGTGGGTAGTGAGGGGACCGCTGATAGAAGTGAGTGGAAGAAGAAGATGTGTTGTGCCGACCCTACATAATGTGGTATAAGGGCAAGAAAAAGAAGATTTAGAATTTCAACGAAATGAGCTTTTCTCTTTTTTCTGATAAATTAAAATACCACGAACGGATAGGTATATCGATAGTATGAATCTAAAAAAATACCAATCCTGCAGACGAAGGGATAAAGCGATTTCGTAGCGCAAAACTCGAAATATCAATTCTATAATTGCTCTGAAATTTGTGATGCAAATTTTGAAAAACGCCGAGTTCAATATCGAGGTATATTGTGCTGACTTCTCGTAGATTCCAGACGAGTTCATTATCTTTTGGGATAATTAATACGTTGATGCGAATTTTGATATTTTTCGGAGCCCGAGACATCCCTTTTAATGGTGTAAATAGTTCGTAAAATACACTTATTATTAAAAAATATCATTTTATGATATAAGTAATATTTGGTTCATATTTCAATGCAAGGACGTAAAATAATGGTAAAAAGTTTGATACGATATTTGGTACCGATCACTTTCTCAAAAGAAGTTACCTTGCATTATAGCAAAATATTTTTAGTCCAATGGCTGCATATGTGCATAAAAGCGCTGCTTATCGTTAAGTTTTTAAAAATCGTAGCAGAGGTGAGTATACTTTTTTATTTGCTTAATGTATCTTTTGCAGAGCTCTTAAACGCTATTCGCGGTATAATATAGACTGGACTGGACTATATAATATGGAATCGGAAAACGAGTCAACAGTTAGAAGTAAATATCAGATTTATAAATTTATTTAAAAAAACGGGACACATCGGCATTTGAACCAGTCTCGCTGGCCATCGTGGCCGGAGTAAAGCACTTGGTACTGGTATCACTGTGTACCTTTCACCAATCTATAGCGACCGTTAGCGCCATCTAGTAGCAGTTTTAATTTAAAAATGTGATACTTCATCTAAAAGTCGGTAAAACATTTTAGTACTACCTATCTTAAGTAGGAACTGTCTAATGGGTAGGTAATAGGTTTTTCTATACACTACAAGTTAGCCCTTGAGAACTATCTCAACTGGTGGTAAGTGATGATGCTGTCTAGGATGGTAGCGGCCTAACCTGTTACCTACCTAATTGGTTTCTACGCGACATCGTGCCGGAACGCTAAATCGCTTGGCGACACGTCTTTTGTCGGTAGGGTGGTAACTAGCCGGTCGTCCAGGAAGTATACAACGGGTCTCCCGGGTGTACAGTAAAACCTGCGAGAGGGACATGCCGTGGTGGTTTTTAGTTCGGGTATACCCTCCTTCGGGGGTGGGAGTCCAACATAACCTCCTTCCCGCCCAAGGGTACGGAGGTAGTCATAAAGCTTTTCCACCACGACAAAAAAAAAAATAGGGTGGTAACTAGCCACGGCCGATGCCTTCCACCAGACCAGACTCTAGCCAGGAATCAAACCCAGGACCTCATAATGCAACAACGTGCGCGCTGCGCCACGGAGGTCGGTGGTATATATGTAAATAAAGATCGTAAAGTTATTTGCTCATACCTGTTTCAATTCCAATATTCTATCATGTAGGTATGTTTATGTAACGTTGATAGTAAAATACGCTTCAGATATTCGTAATATAATCCGATGGAAATCTTATTTCAGCTCTTTTCATATTCGTATAGAGCGTGAAAAATCGCTATTATCGAGTATCAAGTTCAATCATCTCTCAAAGTCGGGGAAAGTAAAGGCGTGGTCCATGTGCTAGCGATTGTTATTTGAGTAATCATTGAAAAATAGTAATAAAAAAACATCTCATAACATTTATTGATTAGAAAAGACTGTCTAGCACTACATGGAGCTCTCTAAATAGTGACTAAATATAGCACATGCAGCACTGTACACTTGCCAGAAGTAAAAATATTTGCCATAACGTGACCTTAAAATTTAAATCTCCTTACCAATTTCTACCCACTTTTTCATTTGATATGCTGATATGATTTTTTTTACCGAACCAATAAACCAAAAATGCTACTAGCGATGCAGTCTAAATTATTATCATATTTTTTTTTAAATTAAAGATAGGTTGTGAGGAAAACATCGTGAGGAAACCTGCATGCCTGAGAGTTCTCCATAATGTTCTCAAAGGCGTGTGAAGTCTGCCAATCCGCACATGGCCAGCGTGATGGACTATGGCCAAAACCCTTCTCATATTGATAGGAGACCCGTGCTCTGTAGTGAGCCGATAATGGGTTGATCATGATGAAGTGCTTTATATTCCCCTATGCAAACATTTATTCGATAGTGACGAATAAAACTTTGTTTTCATCAATATTTTTTTTAGTACATTCGCTAAAACCGCCTGGTATACAGAGTCCCTTTCCCTAGGATCTATTTATGCCTGGTACTTTAGTGCGCGTTTCTCTATGATCTGTCTAATATCCCACTTAAACTCTCACAGTGGCACCACAGACTAAAGTAGTTTGGAAGTAATATTGTGCGTGACAGCAGCAACGTTAATATTACGCCGTACGATTGACGGAAGCTAGATGGCGCTCGTGCGATAAACATCGGTACAACTATTGTGTACACGTAGGGGAACTACGTACCATATAATGCGTGTTTTTTTTAAGTCAGCTATTGAGCGTAATCTTACTTTAAATTGATGATGCATTCTAAGACGGAAGCCTCTTGACGACCTCCGTGGCGCAGTGCGTGCGCTGTCGCATTGTAAAGTTGTAGGTCCTGGGTTCGATTCCCGCCTCGACTCTTGTCTGGTGGGAGAATTCGGCCGCGGCTAGTTACCACCCTACCGACATGCGATTTAGCTTTCCGGCATGATGTGGCGTAGAAACCAATTATTGTGGGTTTACCATACCCCTAAAAGGTTAGCCCGCTACCATCCTAGTCTGCATAATCACTTACCACCAGGTGAGTAGTTACCTCCCTACTGACAAAGACGTGTCAAGCGATTTAGCGTTCCGGCACGATGTCGCGTAGAAACCAATTAGGAGTGTGGGTTTACCATACACCTTACAGGTTAGCCCGCTACCATCCTAGATTGCATCATCTTACCACCAGGTGAGATAGCCGTCAAGGGCTAACTTGTGTTACAATATCTGATTGTGTAAACAAACCATTATAAAATTATATTGTCTGTACTAGTCATAAGATGTTCTATGTAATCTATGTTTAGTCTTGGTCTAATGGTCATCTCAATAAAGTGATATTATAACAACTTGTAGTGTATATAAAAAAAGTCTAGGGTTTACGTGAGAAGGGTTTTGTCTGTTTTACCATGTTATCCAAGTACGGATTGGTAGACATACGTTTATCAGCATTATTTTTGCTCTTTTTATGTTAGTTACGCATAAAGGAATTCTACAATATGTTTTTTCTTATATATTCTTTTTTAATTTTGTGTCTGTGTACTGTCGTATTGCAAGAAACCCAAATTGGAATTGAATTTTTAGAATCACAACAGTACACCAGACTATAAAGTGCCAATGGCATGTGTATATTGAAGAATTAAATCTACATAAACAGAATTGAGTTTCACGTAAAACTTTTCACATTTCACACTGGCGAATCCTCGAAGGTAAAATAAAAACGCAATAGGTCTTTTATATTGAATTTATTTTTAACTTCGGATTGAATTGGTCATTGAACTTGAGGAGAGTTTGTTCAGCTAATGCGGCCGTCTAACGATAATCCACACTTGAGATAACGCACCGAGGCCTCTCCAAGGCACAAGTAATGAATACTCTAGAGAATAATAAGCCAACAAAAGAAAATCGTTATTTGTTTTCCTGTACACTTTTTTTCCTCTGCGGGGATCACGTCATTATTTTGGGATTCGGCTGTATTCTTTTTTTTTCGTTCGTGTAATAATTAAAGATAAATATAATATAAAACGCTCCACTTCACAGAGATCGTCTCTAGCTATTGTGTTCTTAAATGGACTGCCTGTTGATAGATTGTCATCCATTGTTTTCATAATCTGCGACGCCGGAGGAAAGAATAAATGATTCATAAGTTCCACTCGGCGGTAAGTAACAATGGCGTATAAAAATAATGATAAAATTCATCGTATTTCGATATTAAAACTCTTGTTCTATCGATGTTAATAAAGTGTGAAGCTAAGCTTTTTAATTAAAGACACGTATAACAAAAACGTAATTAAGTGAAAACATTCTTTGAGACTCTAAGACATCTGGAAAAAACGGATTTTTTTCAAATTAAAAAATTCTGAAAAACACCTCTTCATTGTTACATCATAAACATATTGTTATATATCTTAAACCTATTTACCTACCTATTGACGTGTTTTGCAATGTATTTGGTTGTTTCGGAAGTCGTTCTTTGGCTAAATAGTAATAATTATTTATTTGTATTTATCGTGTAACTTATAATTAATTAGTATGTAAGGCGCTGAGTGCGGACGACATTGAGGCCAAACCTCTGTGGTTTTTTTCAATGTCTTCGACGATCCCTGTAAATTTAATTATTTTATACTGTAAAAATAAAAAAAAATCTACGTACAAATTCGTACGTAATCCACTCTCAGTTTGTAGGTTTTTTTTAAGTCTTGTGAGGTCAATGTTGGATTTAACTATTTTTCACTGTAAATAAAATACTTGTAAAATTTTGATATAAAGTAAATTATTAAGAACAGTTGGACGCTTGCCTAACTTTGATCCTTCAAACGACACGAAATCACTCAAGAGGTAATGTAATTGGATTGGGGAGGTACTAAACTTTCTAAGTTTTCTACAAAGTTGTCGAGTAACCAGACTCCACCTGTGTGCTCCCACGGAGAGACGAGTTCTCTTGTATCTTGTAGATATTCAGTATCTTTCTTTCTATTCTTGCGGAATACATTCATCCGTAATCTCATATTGACATTAAATTTTCAGTTTTCGTAAAAAATATTTTTGAATAAATGCTTTTGTCCGCGGTTTTGCTTACGTTAAGTTTGCCTATTCATCGAAAGACTTACATCATGATTAACCCATTTCCAGCTCACTACAGAGCACGGGTCTCTTCTCTATATGAGAAGGGTTTGGCCATAGTCCACCACGCTGGCCATGTGCGAATTGGCAGACTTCACACGCCTTTGAGAACATTATTGAGAACTCTCAGGCGTGCAGGTTTCCTCACTATTTTTTCCTTCACCGTTGAAGCTTGTGATATTTTAATATTTTTAAAACGCACATAACTCCAAAAAGTTAGAGGTGCGTGCCCGGATTCAAACCGCCGACATCTGATTAGGAAGCTGACGCCCTAACCACTAGGCTATCACCTGCTTCAATTATTTAAGTCCCTAAGTGAGAGATTTTCTAAAAAAAATCTTAGCGTACATCTACGGTATTATAACTGTGTACGATCAGTCTGAGCCACCCAGTGATTGGATATTTGCGTTGACAGGTGAATCAGTAATCTTTTTCTTTAATACAGACTATAATCCGACTCCAGTAGGCATAAGATTTTGTTATCTACTCTCATAGAAACAAGATAAGAAAACGGCGGAGTTAACTATATCTCGTGGCATAGATCGCTTTATAAGATCCAAACTATTTCTATATAAAAATTTGTTAATATCGGATTAGCCTTGAAACCGCACATGTTATCCAAGGATATTAATGTCGACCGGAAACGTTACCCTAGTACTTTTTCGGGATTAAATGTATACCAATATTCGACTTCAGGACTTCTAAAAGAATTCTGTGTGGCTCATTAAGCCAAGGACACAAGTAATTGAGTGTGCCTATGCGAAAATATATCAAAGAAATTAATGTCTCACTTATTTATTACGGATATAACTTATTCATAAAATTTTTTTTCATTGTGAGCTAATGTGTGAATGTTTAACTTTTTACAGGTTTTGCACAACGTTAACAAATAGTTTTCAAATAAGATACGTCTTTAAGTCATTTGCTTCAGTCAACTAGCTACATATAAAACTGCAATATAAAATATAGGTCGATAAATTAGTCACAAACTAATCACAAAGTTATAATTCAATAATTTTGAAACATTCAATTCCAAAATTGGTTACCTAAACTTAAACTTAATTTCAAGTCTTTATATCAATACGCATTTATTTATTATGAGTAGCATTTTCTCGTTCTCGATGCCTATATGTCGGCTTGGCCCCAAATATCCCTAGACAGAGACAAATGGAAGGAAGAAAGGGAGGCCTTTGCCCAGCATTGGGACAGTACGGGCTGATAATAATAAATAATAACTTAGTAGTGTAAACGTAAACGTAAAGTAAACTTTTTCTCGTATTTTGTTTAGCGAATAATGTATACCTTATATTATTTGAGTTTTTATCAAAGCACCTCTTTTAAGTGCGTCGTAAAAGTGGAAAGTTCGACATGGATAATGAGATCGGATGAAACGGTTAGTCATTTTGACGTAAAATAAGCAATTTCCTTTGTCGGCGACAGTGTGCTATACATGTTTACGACTTCACTTTCAAACTCCGTTAGCTTAGTTTTAAATATAATTTATTTATTTATCAAAAGCATAATTACATTTTATAAGTGTGAAGCCCTGTCTCCTGTGATAGTTTAAACTGTGTTACAGGAGACAGTGTCTTCCCTAAATCTATTGGTACAATAATATGCGATTGACAAAAATAACAAAATTTACACAGCCAAAATTAAACAAAGGAAAATAAGGTTAAATTAAACAATTATGAGTGTGTATGTATGATTTTCAGGGTACGTGTCTATGTATGTGTATATGTGTGTGTGAATATGTTTTCTATTTTTTAATTACTTAAGTTAGATATTCTGTTGAAATATACTTAACATAATGTCAATACTATTAAAATGAATTGGGATACAGTCTCACCTTGATGATATGATCAAATGGAAGCCAAACACATTGCAACACTGTAGAGGGTGCTTCTCTAAATCCTATTCTGTTATGAGGGAAGCAAACGGTACCCAGCCATGTGAAAATACCAATCGAAATGGGCCAAAGATAACTTAGTGAGAAAAGTTTCTTATATTAGTAATTATCTAGTAAGCTTGCAAAAAAGTTCTGTTATAGTGTAAAGTATTACGTAAAATAATGATGAACCAGCTTAAGTATAAAATAATGCTCTAATATAATAGCTCTTAGGTAATTTTAAGTGGTATGTGAGATGGTGATAACAAAAAGAAAATTTACCTGGCTAAGTTTGTTGTAGACTTCTTCTTAGATCGGGGAGCATTTGGAACCCTCATAGCCTTTGTTTTAAGTTTACGAATTTAGTTATCACCATCAAATCACTACTATGTAAAATATTGACGCGTCAAAAGTGCCTTTTAAAGGACATTTTTGAATAAAGATTATTTGAATTTGTATGAATAAATGCTCTAATATAATAGCTCTTAGGTAATTTTAAGTGGTATGTGAGATGGTGATAACAAAAATAAAATTTACCCTTTTAAGTTTGTTGTAGATTTCTTCTTAGACCGGGGCGCGTTTGAAACCCTCATAGCTTTAGTTTTAAGTTTACGAATGTAGTTATCACCGTCAACTCACTACTATGTTAATTGTTGACGCGTCAAAAGCGCCTTTAAAAGCATTAATTGGATAAAGTTTATTATTGATTGATTGATATACATAGACGTACCTACTACATACTCTAGGCCACAAGCTCGGCTGGTTAAACTACCGATCACGCGAATACTTGTAATCACATAATTAATTACGAAGGTAAACTTAACGTGTTTGTAATTTAAAAATTGATAAGTTGCTATCGGGTACATAAAAAAATAATTCATGATTTTTAGAAATTTGAATATACTACTTAAAAAATCGCAATATGTGTGTAAGATGAAACTATAGCTCATAAACAAAGTAATACTTAAGTTAGCCATTGACGGCAATCTCACCTGATGCTAAGTGATGATGCAGTCTAAGGTGGTAGCGAGCTATCTTGTTAGGGGGTTTACCATACCCTAATTGTTTTGTACACTACATCGTGCCGGAACGAGACTTCTTTGTCGGGAGGGTGGTAACTAGCAGCGGCCGAAGCCTCCTACCAGATAAGACTCGACCGGGAATCGAAACCAATACCTCCAACTTTATAATGCGCCAGCGCACGCGTTTCGTCACGGAGATCTTCAAAATGTATGTATATTTGTTAAAACCATACGGAGTGACTCTGACTATAAATAATATGAAAAAAAGTAGGTAAGTAGGTAGTTTATTTTGTTTACAAACTAAGACACTTTATATTACCGGCAAGGGACATGTCGGGCTTTGAACTCGAGTGGTCGAGCAGTGTCAGGTATCGGTTTATTTCATATACATTGTTAGAAAATAAAACGCTAAAAAGGAGCTTGGTACCCAATACATAAAAGTGTCCACTTTTACAGCTAACTTAATCGAAACCTATTTTTAAGGTAAAAGGAGTAAAACTAAATAAAATTTAAAATCCAACTGCCGAACACACGAGTTTCACATTTGGGAGTTTCGCCGCCATATTGAATTAAAATGAAATAATAACCAGTGATACTCGGAATGAAATGAGGATTATATAACCCTGCAAACATTGCACTCCTCATTTTGCAATGGTGTAAAAAAAATGGGTAGCAAAATTGTTCGTATAATTTTCTCTAACATAAAATGCTTACCGCCGTTAATTTTATCTGTCGCATACCAGATGTAAAAGGAAAAAAATCAAAATACCATAGAGGTACGCGAAAGCACTGTAATTTTAGTCGGAGCACATTCCCGCTCCCCTTTAAAAAAAGAAACGGAAGAACGTGAGTTGAATGTCCTGGCACGGCCGGACCATGCATTGGACATAGAATATATTAGATGTAGAAATATAGGAAAGACTATGGTGAAAAAATCAATGAAATAATGCTCGATTTATTTATTACGTATCTAACATTCTCTTTATTTACTGTGGTCTGACCCTGTTGGAGCATTAATAATAACGTAATAATAAATGAGTGAAGCGGTGATAGCCTAGTGGTTAGGGCGTCAGCCTCCTAATTTAAAAAAAAATTAAAATATCACTTGCTTCAACGGTGAAGGAAAAATGTTCTCAAAGGCGTGTGAAGTCTGGCAATCCGCACATGGCCAGCGTGGTGGACTATGGCCAAACCCTGCTCATATTGAGAGGAGACCCGTGCTTTGTAGTGAGCCGGTAATGGGTTGATCATGATGAATAAAAGAGTTTCAGTACTTTACCGCATGAACTATGAATAGAGGTATGGATTTTGGATGGACAAAAATTTTGCCTACTACCGTCTTAGACTGAACCTATCACATCACTTTTCATTGGGTGAGTGGGACTGCAGTCAAAAGTTAACTTGTAGTGGAATGGAAAAATGGATCAGCTCAGAATCTACTCAGTATTGTGAACCACGAAGTGTCACACTTCCAATTATTATATTTGTCGAAAAAATTATGAAATCCGTCAAAGATTTCGTTGATTTGAAGCTAAATTGAACAGGATTCCACTTGAAGCCTGATGCTGGCAACTGAATACCAAGTTGATAGGATTAATTTACGTCCAAGAAACCTACTACCTACTTAATTATTATTAATAAAAATTGACGGTGTACTGATAAGCGCAAAAGACTCGTTGGGAAAGTCGATTTCCAGTGGGGATGAATGAAAAAGTTCTCGGTTATTTCGGTCTTACCTTTATGCGTAAAAATATTTGATTTGAAAAGGTTTTCTCTGCATGATTTACACCGTTAAAACTAAAATACTATGATTGAACCTACATTGGGCATCAGACTAGAAAAACAAATACCTTTTATATTTGAATGTGAAAGTTTCTACGAAGACAAAAGTTCTGGCATTGATAATCAGTGCCTCTTTGGTTTTTGAAATTTAGAATTTCTATTTGTTTAAAATTTTGAATTATTCTCTTTTCGTGCATGCATATTTTTTTAATTTTGATAAAACTTAATTTTGATAGGTTATAGTTTTACAATAGATATAAATTCAACAGATAGATGAATATGCTATAGCGAGGTACTAATTTTCCCGCAATGTAATTTATAGTTTTGGTTTTGATATTTTTATCTTCACACCACGTAAGAGGAGTAAGGAACCGCCGACCTCTGTTTAGGAGGCTGACGCCCTGACCACTAGGCTATCACTGCTTCTCAAACGGTTCCGCTTTTGGACAAAAATCAACTTAATTATACCAAAATAAGGCAATGTCAATAATTATAATTATATAATAATTATCTGGGTCGTTAGCGTTAGGCTGAGGGAAATCGAAGACCACTACGTTCTGAACAACAATAAACTACAGCGACATACACTCATAAAGAACATTATAAACATTTCCAAATCTCTCTCTCTCTCTCTATCTCTCTGTCTGCTCTAACAAATATTCCCTCAAACTTGCTCACAACCTCTCATAAGGATAGTACAGAAAACATTTAAGTTTTCCAATGTAATGTGTAAGTATTACAACTAAAATATAAAATATAATTCCACCTAAGACTCCAGGATAAATGGCGTCGGACATGAGCGTTCATTCTTTTTCATATGTCCTTTGTGATGTAGCGAGAGGCTTTGCACTATTCACGGGACATTTGCCACATGAAATAAGATTTCGATTAACCTCCCAATGCGGGAACTGATAAGGTTATAAATTTAGGTGGCGTATACGCTGCCATGGTCATGTGTGTGACCGGAGAAAATATATTGAAGGTAGACTGCAATTTAACAAGAGTGGTTTATATTCAAAAACAAAAATCTTTAATCGTTTTGTGTGTGTGTGTGTGGGAAAGCTAAGTCCTCAAAACAAACCAAAGGCGACCAGGTCGAAGAAGTAACCCACAGAAACTTTGGCGGTTTTTTCTCGCAATCACCGTCTCACATAGTCATAGTTCAGTTAATTCTTTGGGCGCAAGGTTTATTATTGTAATCAAGCCTGTTAGCCCGCATTGGAAACGCGTAGGTGTTCATAGCTATTTTGGGAAAGCACGCCTTAGAGCAACACATTTATAGTTTGAAGCATGTTAGAAGCGTAATAGTCCGAATAATTTTGTTGTGAAAGAAAAATTTAATTAATTGCCTAACACATTGGCAATAATGGGAAATATTTAGTGTTTTTTCAACGAGGTTTAAGTGAATGATCTCAAGAATAATCTTTCATTAATTCACAAAAAAGGTCCCGAACAATATAGCTATAATTATAATGAAATTATAAATTCCAATTATGAAGATATCCATTGTACATATAAACAATGGTACAAATTATAATGGTACACAACTCTCTAAACTAAACTAAATTGACAAATCTGATGCTGCCTTTTCAGAGTGTATCAAAAAGAAAAAAAAAAAAAAAGAAAAGTTGTACATACATAAAAATAAATAATAGGGTCCAACTATAAAGAAAATGCCAATCGACAAATAAAACTGTATTTAAAATATATATCATCATCATCATCATGATCAACCCATTACCGGCTCACTACAGAGTACAGGTCTCCTGTCAATATGAGAAGGGTTTGGCCATAGTCCACCACGCTGGCCGTGTGCGGATTGGCAGACTTCACACGCCTTTGAGATCATTATGGAGAACTCTCAGGTGTGCAAGTTTCCTCACGATGTTTTCCTTCACCCTTGAAGCAAGAGATATTTTCAATGTTTAAAAACGCACATAACTCCGAAAAGTTAGAGGTGCGTGCCCGGATTCGAACCGCCGACCTCTGATTAGGAGGCTGACGCCCTACTATCACCGCTATCACCGCTTCAAATATATATATCATAAATAAAATATATCTTAGTAGTTTATCTTAGTATTCGCCCAAGATATACCTATCTTAATAAACCCTTGAGGGTATTATCGGAGGCAGCTGCGGTGTTCGGCCTCAGCCCATTTCCAATTATGACTGCCATGAGACTGGAATACGTGATAACTTAAGTAAGTGAATTAGAAGAACTATCTTATACTCGCTGTCTCCCACAGTTTTACCTGCGCTAAATTAAATCTATGTATACAAAAGACGCTGACTCACGAAATGACACAAAAGGTGATCTCTATTATCGCTGGACTAGCAAGTAAGTAGTTGTTAGTTATGAAAGGATATTTTCCAAAACGAGATCACTAGCGAGAGGACTAGCAAATAAGTAGGAGACGTTAGTTAACAAAAGTATAATTGGTATTGTCTTAAGGAGGTAAAATGACGGTTGGATGTTTGTGTGTCTTATGTTGGGGTCCCAAGGTGCTGGAATGGCGACCCCGCACCAGTAAACGTAGCGTTGGTCGACCCCCATCTAGGTGGACAGACGACATCAGACGAGTCGCAGGGAGCCGCTGGAAGCAAGCGGCCCAAGACCGTGAGCATTGGAACTCCCTACAAAAGACCTATGTCCAGCAGTGGACGTCAATCGGTTGATAATGTTGATGATGATGATGTGGTTTAAGTTAGAGGCAAGTACGAACAAAAGTATAAAAAAATAATAATAGTAAAAATAGTTTGTAAATGCCTAAGTGTGCCTTATTGTTTACAATACTGCTTTTACTTTGGCCGCATTTTTTTGGTTTCTCACAAATATCGCAGGAACCATAAATTTCTCGGGATAAAAAGTAGCAATCAATCAATCATAATATCTATTCAAATAATCCATTTAAAGGCACTTTTGATGCGTCAACAATTCACACAGTAGTGATAACTACATTCGTAAACTTAAAACTAAAGCTATCACATCTCACATGCCACTTAAAATTATGAGCTATCTCATTAGAGCAATATTTCATACCCAAGCTTGTTAATCATTTACATAATCCTTTACACTATAATATGACTTTTCTACATTTTTTGACCATTTCAGACAAATTGGTGCAGAACTTTTTGCATGAAAGAATACGAAACTTCCATATATTAGTACATACGAACCTTCGCATTTTTAGTATTACTTAAGATTGTTGTTAGAACTTAATGAAGTTCTTAAACTCGCTCTCCAATAAGTACACAGCCGTGAAATTTCACAATTTCCCGGATGACGTATATGAAAGAAAGAGAGCTTCTGCAAAACGTTAATTACTAAGTTCGACTGATTACAGAACGGTGCCACTGTGTCGTAATTTGTCCGAATCCGGGTGGCATTTTTCTTTCGCGGGCACTGTCACCGTTTTATTTACGAGGGGCACGCTTGTTTTAATACCTTTTCATTAACAATTTTAAGGTCCACTTTATTGAAGTCGTAAATAACTCGTACAATTGCCGCTGTCGAGCCGTAATTTGGTAAAAGCTAAAACAATTTTAAAAAGCGTTTCCGATTTGGAGTGACACTTTTAGGTAACAAAAAATAAAAATCGAAACCGGTACCGGAATAAAACGTTTTGTTCGTTATGAAGCTGTAGTGATGTTTTTTATTTGGTTTTGCTTACTCTGTGCAATATTGTATGTATTGTATTTTCAAATGTTTAATTTTGCGTATTCTGTTCTATTAATTTTATAAAATTGTGATATTTTTTCTGACATAATTTTTTAGGGTTACTATAATAAAATTGGATGCTTCAATAACATATTATATATTATTATCATCATCATCATGATCAACCCATTACCGGCTCACTACAGAGCACGGGTCTCCTCTCAATATGAGAAGGGTTTGGCCATAGTCCATCACGCTGGCCATGTGCAGATTGGCAGACTTCACACGCAAGTTAAAAGAAAAAAACCAACCACAAATAGATTTAATTTTTGTCATATATCAATCAATCATAAACTTTAATTCAAATAATTCTTAAAAAGGCACCTTTGATGCGTCAATTATATAGTAGCGAGTTGATGTTGATAACTAAGCTATGAGAGTTCCAAACGGGCCCTGGTCTAATAAGAAGCCCACAACAAACTTAGCCGTATAAATTTTCTTTTAGTAATCACCATCTCACATGCCACTTAAAATGATTTAAGAGCTTCACCATCATTAGAACAATATTTCATACCCAAGCTTCTTTATTCATTACATAATCCTTTACACTATAATAGGACTTCTCTACAAGCTTATGTTTTATATAAACTTGAAATTGATTGAGAGACATCCGAGAAATTTTACTAGGTAATGTTATAAAATTGTATACAATTACCTTTAAATTGAAGTGATTTAAAAGCGGTGATAGCCGCTTTAAAATCACTTCAATTAAAAGGTAATTGTATTCATTCGATAGATAGATAGGTCGGCGGTTCGAATCCGGGCACGCACCTCTAACTTTTCGAAGTTATGTGCGTTTAATAAAAAAATATATATCACTTGCTTCAACGGTGAAGGAAATCATCGTGAATAAACCTGCACGCCTGAGAGTTCTTCATAATGTTTTCAAAGGCGTGTGAAGTCTGCCATTTCGCACATGGCCAGCGTGGTGGACTATGGCCAAACCCTTCTCATATTGAGAGGAGACCAGTGCTATTTAGTGAGCCGGTAATGGCTTGATCACGACGACCTTTAAATTGATTTCAAATTTTATATACTCTAGTATAGGCACCATAAGAATATATATGTAGGTATATCACAGAAATATAAATGGCGATTTCACGCCTCACAGATTGCGAACGGGAATGGCAACAGTTTGCGTTCGACCGCGGGGTAGCTCTGATTTCATTAAGTGATTTATTTTTTCCACCTCCCTCGAATCCAATGAATCCCGATGCGGCGGTGAGTTAATTAATAATTTAAGGACAGCGCATTGCGATTTCGCTGTTCCACTAAGTGTATTAAAAAATTAACTGAAATGTACGTATTTTCAATTCCAACCAACTTAACTAGTAGTAAAAAGAAAGATTAACGTATTGATGAGATTTATTTTGTGACGTTAATTCTAGTTAGTTAGTAGTAGTTGCTTAATATTTTCAATCTGATTGAATTGGAAAACTGTTTTTCATTCACTACGGTTTCCTACTTCTGTTGAAAACTGTAATTATATTAAAGTGTGTAATAAATATTACCGGTTCGCAGCATTGATATATTGATGAAATTCTGAGATATTCTGTATGTCCGTAGATACAAACACGGCATTATTTTTTTTATATCATGATCAACCCATTACCGGCTAACTACAGAGCACGGGTCTCCTCTCAATATGAGAAGGGTTTGGCCATAGTCCACCACACTGGCCATGTGCGGATTGGCAGACTTCACACGCCTGAGAACATTATGGAGAACACTCAGGCGTGCAGGTTTCCTCACGATGTTTTCCTTCAGCGTTGAAGCAAGTGATATTTTAATTGTTTAAAAACGCACATAACTCCGAAAAGTTACGAGGTGCGTGCCCGGATTCGAACCGCCGACCTCTGATTAGGAGGCTGACGCCCTAGCCACTAGGCTATCACCGCTCAATCAATAAAATGTAATGATAGCTCCTGGTGATTTCATTTCATGTAAAATTTAAACTGACGCCCAATTTCAAGTTGGTTGAAATCTTCAAATCACAAAATTTACTACTACTAATTACTACTTTTAATTTTTTATTTACACCAAGTAAATCGCACAACAAAAGCTAAACCAAGGTTAAGTTTATTTTACTCGGATCCTACGATACAAGTACCTAGTGTAGGGTCCACTGGCAAGTTTTTATGATATGAAAAAGTAGGTATTTATGTAGTAAAATTGTATAGCCAAGTGGGATTTATGTTGAATTTTAAGTTTAATTATTTTAAGCTTAAGTTAAGATTGTGAGAAATAAAAAAAATAATATTATAATCTGATGGAAGTAACGACAGCATATCAGCGAAAAATCAGGAAAATAACTTTTTCTCATGTCGCCAATGTAAAGTGCGGGCGGGTAATAATATAAAAAAAAAAAAATATCTTCGATGCATAGAATGCAACTCCAAGTATTTATTTTTTTATACACTACAAGTTAGCCCTTGATGGCTATCTCACCTGGTGGTAAGTGATGATACATTCTAGGATTGTAGCGGGCTAACCCGTTAGGGGTACGGTAAACCCACACTCCTAATTGGTTACTACGCGACATCGTGCCGGAATGCTAAATCACTTGGCGACACATCTTTGTCAATAGGGTGGTAACTAGCCACGGATGAAGCCTCCCACCAGACCAGACTAGAGCCATTAAAACCACACTCCTAATTGGTTTCCACGTGACATCGTGCCGGAACGTTAAATCATTTGGCGACACATCTTTGTCAATAGGGTGGTAACCAGAATCGAACTCAGGAGCACCAACTTTATAATGCGACAGCCGTTAGACATGACAAAGAATCTGCAGCAAGTTCCAGTTACGAGATTCTTCCAGAAATAAGTCTAGTATAACTAACGGAAGCTTTACTGGTTGAAGCACTATGAATGGTCTGCTTATTATTCATAGAATAAAATTTTAGCAGTAAAAGTTGAGGCAAGCGATGATTTTGTCTCTAACGAAACTCCGAAGATTTGATATTCGGTCCATACTAGTATTAAAGCAGAAAGATTTTCGTTTCTTCGTTTTTTAATTTATAATCGATAAAATCTGAAAGCACTGAACCAATAACTATAATCCTTACACTATTCGAAAGAGAGTTATTTTATCGTGAAGTACCAAAGGGTATTTCATAAATAATAAGATTTCACTTAAGGTAAAAGAAAAAAAGCTAGCGAGCTCTTTATCCACTGACTTAATAGTATGTTGTAGATAAATAATTAGACATTGGCTTCCTAATAAGAATATACATTAATAATGGCCTTAAGTAGATCTAAAAAAAACTGTGTACCATATGTCTATCTATTTAAAACCATTTTTTATTATAACACAGATGACGCGAATTTTAAATAAAATATCTATTACAGGAATAGTTTAATACATAAGAGTTTTCAGCATGTTTAAGGTATAATATGTTAATAGCATGTAGCTACTACGACTTTCAGTAAACGCGAGAAAACGCGGAGCAAAACTAGTGTTAAATAAATATAGCCCTTACAACAGGCATATCTCGAGAAAACACTAAGTCGGTACTTTAAACTAAACTTTGAATAAACAGTAAATAATACCAAGAGGTTTAAAATTTCACAATAATTCCGTGAAATATGTCTCGCGGTTGATTAGAAAATGTAATTGCTTATTTATTTTACACGCCAAGTTCCACCAACAAGTGCCAAAGTTACAAATAAGACCCTGAAAATACGAGGCCTGTAAACTTTTAACTAGCCAGACTTGAAAACAATCTTGTTTCAGTTTTAGATTTAAAACGAAACTTCTGAGACTAAGGTTTATTCGAATAGCGTTTGTTAAGGCATTCTATGTTCCCTTTATTATCGTGGTTCCGTACCAAAACGAAAACAAATCTTATTGGTTAATCTTAATTCTTTAATTTTATTTTTAAATTTAGTAAAATTCAGTTTTCGGTCAGCTAATGTCGATGGTAGTTTATTAAACAACTGAGGCGCCATATAACATATAATTATATTACTATTCCCAAAAAGTACTTCTGCTCAAACTCAACAAAATTACACGCAAACATACGACAAACATACCTTTGAAATTCCAGTTGCACGATCTTCTCCCAAGTGTGTGTGTCCTAGTGTCTCAACCACCGAAGCACATTTTTTATTCTCCGATTTTCGACCTACCTTCCTGGCGTCATTTCAAAGCTTTTCATGATAGTTGGAATTCTTGTGCCTGGTAATTAGTTTACCGCATTACTGATAAAGACGCTTATTACAGAGTTTATGATGTGATGCAGCATTAGGGTTAGATATAGCTGCCAGAAATATGTCAAGTCATTCTTAACACATGGTGTAAAAAGATTTAGTAACTAGTTCTTCTACCTTTTCCACCTCGTCTTTTTAGTCTTGTTGACCGAGATAGAGAACCTCAGTAAAGCATTTATCAGATCTTAACAATTCAATTCTATTTTAAAAACCACAACGGTGCGGCGTAATAACGAGTAGCTTGTTAATACACAAACATCAAATCCACCCGAATGTAAATCGATCAAAATAAATTCATTGCGCAATAAGTACGTATACTCTCCCCTCGACAAAATTCGGTATACCATAGCTAGCTACATAATGTTTGACCTTGGGGTGGGATCCCTCATAGCCTAGCAACGTTTAGATCCCCTGGTCGAGCTTAATCTATAGATAATCATACCTATAGGATGCCTACACCCGATCCAGAAGCTAGAATTATTTCAAGGTGGCGACCAAAAATTTTATTATTACTGTAGTTTTTATTTTTACATAGTGTGAATCGATTTCGTGGTGCAAAAATTATGACGACTTTTATGTGTGTCTAATCAAAGTAATCAAACAAAATGTGTTTTTAAATGTATTTCTCGGACAGATAAGTCAAATGTGAATCAGGCCAGATCTTATTGTTAATTTAACTTTATACTAATTCAACCTTAAGTATTTTTTAAATTATAGTAAAAAATGAAAAGTATTTTAATAATCACGTGTTTTGTGTTGTTTTTTTTTGTGTTGTTGCTATAAAAACAGTAGCTTATTTTTCTAAAGTGGACCCAGTAAAGAGCTATAGTGCTTCTTAACTGTATGCTTCTCTAGTCATAATCCAAGTTTTTTCTATATTACAAAACCATAAACCGACTTACAAACGACAAACTTAATTATTGTTAAACATTTTCTAGCAGCCATCTTTTCGACGTGCGCGAAAATAGCAGGTGTTTCTGGGTGATTTTCCGGACATCTCCAAGACGTCAACTATCTCCATACCAAATTTTATCAAAATCGATGATGTACCAAAAATTTGTTTTTACTCCACTACCAGTTTTAGCCCTTGACTGGGATTCCAACAGGTGGCAAATTATGATGCAACCTAAGATATTATCTGGCTAAACTGTTCTTCGGCCGTGGATAGTTACCACCCTACCGACAAAGACGTCTCTTCAAGCGATTTAGCGTTCCGGCACGATGTCGCGTAGAAACCAATTAGGAGTATGGGTTTACCGTACCCCTAACAGGTTAGCCGGCTACCACCTTAGACTGCATCATCACTTACCATCTGGAAATATTACCGCCAAGGTGTGGATTAAAAAAAAAGCATGAATTATATTTAACGTAAACCCTCATAGGTTTCTACGCGACATCCTACACTTTCCACGAAATGCTTTTTCCGGTACGTCTTTATCGGTAGAGTCGTTAGTATCACGAAAGAGACTCTCACCAGCCAAAATAAAAACAATCAAACAAAAATCAAGCAAACAAGCAGACACAATTATGGGTTAGCCTAAATAATATTGCGAGCAGTAAGTTTTAGAAATCGCAATGTCATATCCATTCCTAACAGACGCTCAGTGCGATCGGGATACTGCGCCAACCCCCTGGCAACAGAACTGCGTCACTCCCCTGCCTGCTACAATCACACTGATGAATACTTTCAACACTAGGTAGGTATACAAGTGTTACACGAGACACAGCCAAAATGTTGATCCAATTATCCGTAACACAGTTCTGTTTCTAAATTGGCATGGAGGACGGCTTGTTTACGATTTTAAGTTTTTACTTACTATTTATATTTTCAACTATCTGACGCCCGCGTCTGCGTTGAGTTAGATTACTAACCCGAATTACTTGAAATAATTACAGGATAAATATTAAAGTATCACCTTTCTAAAAAAAAGAATGTGTGAAATCGGATATTGATGTTGATAGTTGGTGGGAGAAGTTGTGGGAATAAAAGTAGCCTAAGTTACTCTTTATTACATCAGCTAACTGCCAATAAAAGTCCCGTAAAAATCGGTCCAGTCTTTCGTTTTCATAGTTCGTTTTTTAAATTATGCATTTAGTGGTATTAATTAATATTTTAAAAAAAAGCTTAGTTCACTAATATTAATTGATGGTTTAAGGGGAATTAATTATCCCATTTCCAAAGTCAGATATTCAAACTATCTTTTTAATGTAAATAGTATCATTATAATATGTAATTTATTTGCGACGCAATAAATCTTACGAAAAACCGGAAGTGCTTATGAAAAATTATGCCTGGGGTTGTAACAGGAGGAAACCGCTTCCTCCGAAATGAGTATCTATATATTCCCACTAACGATAGACTTATGTCTTTAAAAGATCAACAGTGACACAGTGAACTGATGCGAGGCGACACGCTTACCTCCACTGCATTCTACCCTCATATTTTTGTCCTTACAACACACTCTCCCCCTGACATACTTGATGTTTCCCCCTATAATTACTTCCCCTTTTTCCTCTCTCCCTTGCCCCTTTCAACCATAATACCTAGGTCCATAGCGAACCTAGGTATACCTACATCTAAATGCTCGACGGGATTTGCGAGGGGAACGCTAAAAGGGCTCGGCGCCAATGTGATATAAATTTGTACGTCAGTTATACATCTCTTTTACGCAGGGGAGACTACGCAGTTGTTTGTCTTGTTTTGAACAAAATATTTTCCGCAAACCTGGTTTTAAAGCGTAGGTACCTGTGTAGGTATATTGTAAAGATTTTGTTCAAATTAAGGCGTCTATAATGTTCAGTAAACAAATACCCAACAAATCTACCCCACTATTGATATTCATTTTACGTCAAAATACAGTAGGTACATTTTGACAATGTCATCATAGCTCTGCAAGTTTAACGAGTGCTCCATTCAACCAAGTAAATTGAAAGTCACCAAAAAGTGTCCATTAAAATGAATTGAAGATCCACTCGCAAATTAACTCTCGCAAAAGTTTACCCTCAAAATAATTAGGGATTCACCGCAATTATCGCCGCAGAATCAAACTTTCTTTTGATCATTATTTAGAAAAAGTATTGACAATCTCGACCCTAAAATGTTACGAGTATAGTTGAAAGTAACAGGACGAATGTTTAGACGACGCCTGTATAGGGAATATTTAAATAGGCAAGACGCCGCCGAAAAGTTTCGTACTTTTACCTTTTTGTTAAATCACCAAAGGGAGACCGGGCAATAATTATAATTATTTGCCAATTTGTAAGTAAAGTTATTAGAGAAACTTCTCCGTAATTGCTAGTCTTTTAAGTATCATTTAAATGAATAATCCCTCGATTTCAATAGAGTTCGAGTCACCGCTCATTTGTGAGTGGG
Source organism: Lasiommata megera (assembly GCA_928268935.1). Taxonomy (NCBI): domain Eukaryota; kingdom Metazoa; phylum Arthropoda; class Insecta; order Lepidoptera; family Nymphalidae; genus Lasiommata; species Lasiommata megera. The sequence goes on along the minus strand of OV743315.1, from coordinate 11,982,902 downwards.
CAGAATTATCGGGGAAAGGAAACGACTTTTAATTTTTTAGACGAGCCTCATTGCAAAGTTAAATTATTTCGCATGAAAAATCTCTTTAGGATTTAACGATTTGCGTCTGAATATTCCGGATACGACGCGGCGTTGATAAAATCCGATTTCGGTAGACTCGACTTAAAGCGTCCACTTTTTCGAAAAATCGCTACATTTTATACACTCCTTTAAGAGAAAATAATATTCAATAAAATATGGAATACGGCATCGTATTTTTTGTTTTGATCTTATTACCTATCTGTTTTTCGATAAAACTATCGATCTTTTGGAGAAATATTAAATCAATATTTATTCCGTTGCTGCATGGTCGCAGAACTTCAAAATCAATAAACGCGGCTTTGTTTTTATGATCTAGCTATAAGAAAGTAAACTATGTATTGCTACGTGAAAGGAAAACTTCGTATCCCTTTTTAGACTTACTGCGTGAAAGGACCGGTGAGAGATTTAGGATAGTTAAAGTTTTTAAGGCGAAAGATTGCAAAAAGATAAAATATTTTGTGTAATAGGTCGTTTTATTAGACTAGACTATTGGATGGCTACTAATTCATTTCAAAATATTAATGGGACCACTGTTTTTAAAATAGTAGCTGGCGCCGACGACTTCGTCTGCGTTGAGTTAGTGTGTGTAAAACTGTGTTTGTTTGTCTTCTAATCACGAAGCAATGGATTACTAAACCTTGAAATAATTATAGGGTAATTTGTAAAGTATCTCCTTTCTATCAAAAAAAGAATGAAATCGGAGTACGCGTTAATGAATAACAACTAAACACACATTTTGACTTTCATCCCCTCTCCCAAGGGAACCGTGCTGAATTCCTGGATAAAAAATATCTTATGTTGAACCGGAGTATCAGCTACTCCTAAATTTCATTCAAATCCATCTAGTAGTTTCAGCCTGATGCGCGACCAAGAAACAGACAGATAGACAAATAAAAAAAAAATCGTTTTGTTTTATCGAATGTAAAGCAGCCTCCAAATAAAATTTTGAAAATATATTTAATGTACAGAATTCGTTCTATTACAGTTTTATTATATTATAGATTATAGAGAAAACTAGAATGTGAAACACGATCAATCATAACGTAAGCAGATGCTTATCAACATAGAATTTCACGCACGGTTTTATAAAGTCAATGGCATAAAATGAAGCTGTCATAAATACAGCAAAGATGACGGATCCATCAATCATCAGTTCGGGTGAAATTCTAAACTAACATTGAGGTCACAGTGATGGACCTAGCGTTAGCGGAAAGTATAATAATTTACGACATGGAAGATTGATAATTTTTGTAGCACGCCTGGTATAAATAATACTGTAATAGTATATCACTGAATCGTATCGACTTTGGTATTATAAAGAAAATATGATGATTGGTAGAATGAAATAAAGAAATATATTTTATCAAAATTATATTAATATTACTCATTAATCAAGACAAAATCAACTAATCAAAAGTTTATTAAAATTGATAAAATGATGATTGTGATAGCTACATTCAATATTATTACTTGTATACTATTATAATCGAAAAAGTCTTAATGTATGGATGTTTGTTACTCAATCCAGCCAAAACGGCTTCACGGATCCAGATACAATTTGACGCAGAAATAGATTATAGCCTTATTTATCTTGATCAGGACGTCAGTTCTCAAATCATAATTTGCTCGCTGTATACCAAGCTTAATGGTATATTCCAATAGCCCCCTGGTTTAAGAAGAAGCCCACAAAACTTAGCTGGGGTTTTTTTTGCTATCACCATCTCACATAATCAATAATAAATTGTAATTAGCCATGGAGTTAAAGCAATTCACACCCAAACTTTTTTATCGTTTATATAATCGTTAATTTCGTAATAGGATTTTTCTATAAGCTTTCGTTTTATTAAAACTTTGACTTAATTCATAAACATCCTTCAAGATATCAATATCGATTAATTAATTAATTATAAAATAACATCCAATACCAACATACGAGCTAACCGCTCCGCTGCACTCTTGTAGATGTCACAGAACCTCAACCTATGATTGGCAAGCATGTGACACTGTCAAACCTTATCTCTCGGAAGGTCCAGCGAAGCGCGTAATAGCTATTTACCTGCCTACTCGTGTTCAACGGATTATTATCTACGGATTTGATTCTTTTTCAGATTCGAAAGAAGATTGGAGAGGGTCGCTCCTCGGAATTGAGTATTAACTGGAGTGGTCCAATATATCTAATTCGTATAAATTTGGATCTACTTTGTTTGCGCCGAAAGCATGTCTTTCATTAATTTTACGGATCAGGTAACATTTTGGGGAATAATTTGAAATTTGTTTTTATTCTATTACATATTTGACTTGTCTCGTTTGTTACAAAATTAAAAAATATTTCAGAACAAAGTATCCTTCATTAAATTATATCAAGCTTAATATGTCTTAATATATATAAAGTTACTAGCTCAAACAAATAATAGAATAATTTATTACTTTACTCTAAATGCATGCTGTAGTTACCTCTAAATTGATTTATATGTATATCCTAGCACTTAAGGTTTTTAAAATGTTTTTTTTTTTACATATAAATCTGTTGGTGGCGTAAATTTTGGATAAATGAATAAATACAGGTAATTAACCCATTGCGTATTCGAAATAATAAATTGACGTATTAAATAGTGATTCGGGGAACCGGGTCGTGTAAACATTAGACGACCATATCGTATGCATCACAGACCCATTACTTCAACCCTAGCCTGATTAAACAGTAATACTTGTCCCATATAAAATGGCCGTTGAAAGTTATCAACAAGACTCGGGCAAAACAGAACCTCTAATGGGTCTCAAGGGACCGCTCCTTTAATGGCCACTCGTAAATTGGACGAAAATAATTAAAATTGCGCGTCCGTACAGACGCAGACCAAAACACGGCCATTAAAAGTGGTCCACACAAAAGGGTTCCTATCCGATAAATAAACCAGAGGCTCTGGGTACTGGCTTAAAGCTGGTATCGTAGCTTCAAACACTAGTGTTCTATCGGACAGTTATATTGCATCTAACAGCGGACTTTACACAAGTACTGAGAATCAACGTATTGACGAAAAAAGTTAAGTACCACCTTCAGTACACGATTCAACTTGGTATTATAAACCACAACTCGGTATTTTTAAGCTGTTATTAATAATTTCTATCGATCCCGGGTACGCGCCTCTAACTTATCGGAGTTGCGTGCATTTTTAAGCTCTCAAATTTTCATATGCTTCAACGGTAAAGGAAAACGTCGTGAGGAAAACCTGCATGTTTGAGAGATCTCCATAATATTTTCAAAGGCGTGTGAAATCTGCAAATCCGCACATAGCCAGCGTGGTGGACTATGGCCAAACCCTTCTCATAGTGAGAGGAGACCTATGCTGTGAAGTGAGTCGGTAATGGGTTGATCACGAATGATGAATGTATATTGGGTACTCACAAGCGTGGATCAGGATATTGCAAAATATATAATATATATTGCAAAATATATATATATATATATATATATGTATAATTCAATAGGCTTGTGACGTCACACTTTCACGGGATGTTGAGATCGATAGGCTGATTATATCCAGTGCTTTAATAACATATATTTTTTTTAAACTACAAGTTGGCTCTCGACGCCAATCTCACCTGATGGTACTTACCTACCATGATGAGTGATGATGTTATCTAAGTTGGTAGCGGGCTAACCTGTTAAAAGTATAATAAACCCATACTCTCCTATTCCAATATTTTCTTTTTCTATCCTAATTGGTTTCTACGCGACATCGTGCCGGAACGCTAAATCACTGGGTGACTGAGTAACTAGCCACGGCCAAAGCCTCCCAAGGTACGGTACCGTAGTAGTGGGTGTCTTTTTTACTAAGTTTTTTTCAATCATTTCACTTATGTTACACTAAAACAACTAATTAAACAATTGAACGCTGTGAAGCCATTCTCCTGAGTATAATCCGGTGTCAGATCTAAATATTCTGTCTCTATTGTACCAATCTCTATTGTATGGTGTATCAAGATTGAAGAAATTATAAATTGCAGTGAATATTACCTGTTTCAAATTGCAAATTAAACTAAAAGTTCGTTGTATAAAATTAAACACTTGAATTTTAACATATTATAATAAAGTGTGTAAATAAATAAAAATAAATATTATAATATTTATCATCACCATTCTCAATGCATTATTATCCCAATCTGGGAACTTTTTTTATTTTAAGAAAATATTTTATTTTTGGAGTTATATTATCATTTTAAGTCAGACGTAAGATCAGCAAAGGTTAAATCTTGAACACATTTATACTATTAGCAATCCCTCGTCACGGATCCAGCGAAGCAAAGGTTGTCTTAGACAGATTTCGGTGATATCACACTCAACTGCACTCGCTTGATCACGATTGCCTACTTATCAGGTTTTGTTTACTGATTTAAAAAATCCACTTAGTGCAGATTTTATGTTATTATACATAATTATTATTTCTTTTTCCCCAGAATCAGGCAATTTTGTTATTATTTCTGGACCTTAAAGTTTTAGTTTCTTATTTCTAATTTTGAGTTAAACAACCAAAGGAAACTAAGTGATGAATTAATGGAACACTTTATGTTAGTGCACCGTATATATGTAGTAGGAATTATAAAATCAATCAAAAATAGGTACAAAAGGCAGCTTTATCGCTAAATACTTCTAGACATCCTTTCGGAGCATATAATTATTGGTATACATCAAAGAACTAAACAAAAAAGTTACATATGTTTATTACAAAATAGAGAAGGGGTCTAGTAGTTAGGGCGTCCGCCTCCTAATAGGTAGAGCGTTCGAACCCGGGCACGCACTTTTCGAAGTAATGCGCGTTTTTAAGCAATTAAAATATCACTTCAACGGTGAAGAAAACTTCGTGAGGAAACCTGCACCTCTGAGAGTTTATAATGTTCTCAAAGTGTAGTCTGCCAACACGCACAACATGGCCAGCGTGGTGGACTATGGCCAAACCCGTTCTCATATTGAGAGAAGACCCGTGCTCTGTAGTGAGCAGGCAATGGGTTGATCATGATTAAAAAATACAGACCAAAAAATATTATTAAATAATCTTTCTGCCTCTGTTGCAATGCAATCTGTTCCCAACGATTTTCTTACTACTACTGCCCCAGTTACAAAAAATGTTTATACATCTTACCAATTTGCATAAGCAATACAAAAAGTAGGTAAAAGGTATGTGGATATTCTCATAGTTGTAAAAGGAGGGGTGAATGGTGAAAGCGTGCCAAAGGGATGAAGTAACAGATAAATACGGGTTGATTACGGCTCGAACGTGTCGTAAAATATCGTCAATCGCTCCACTTAGCGGGATTAAATCTAAATGTAGTGGCGCGATAGCTCTGTTAGATTTGTGGAAACTACTCTGTTGACAATTTGAACACTTATTTTAATTTGGATGGCACGACATTTTACTGATATTATGTTTAGTCATGTTACTGAAGTATACATTTGTGTTAGCGTTATGCTATGTAATGTAGGTCCTGAAATAAAATCAATTATTATAAAGAGGTATAATTAGCGAACGGGTTAGAATGAAACTAAGTACATTTCTAGGTGGTACTTAGAATCATCCTTGAAGCTTTTATAACTCAAAAAATTATAGTGATAGGGATAGGGAATATACCAATACCTTTTTATTGCTTTTTTTCTTTTGTAATAAGTTTTTGTTCTGTTTTTTGTTATTTGCTGTTAGTTAATTTAAATTTTTTTGCATATTATATTATGAGCGACCTATTTGCTTCGACTTGAGTTATTATGCATGCTGTAGTTACCTCTAAATTGATTTATATGTATATCCTAGCACTTAAGGTTATAAAATTGTTTATTTTTTTTACATACAATTCTGTTGGTGGCGCTTTGAATAAATAAATAAATTTATTACATTTATTCATTTAACGAAATCAACATTAAAGGGTGTTGTATCCGACAGTACCAGTAGTAAATAATCCTGTATTGGGCGACACATGACAGTACATTTGTGGGTGGAAGGGTACATTAGTTTAGTTATGAGCAAATCTCGTGAAAATCTGGTCAATATTAACGCTAAGGCGTTGGATATTGGTGAGCCTATACATAATATCAGAGTGAGGGCGTAAACACTAGCACCTTATAATATAGTAGAAAGGCTTTCGGTTGACGTTTTGCATATAAGTTATCGTTACATTAATGATTTTAACTTTTCGTTGTTGTTCGTTATTTATTTTTATCTATGGTTCTCAGCGCTATCCATTATCTTTTACTAGCCCTAGCTTTGAATTAAGGGCATAAACCTGATGGTAAATGCAGTCCACACCGATTGTTAATTATAGGACCTCCTTTTTCACTACAAGTTAACCCTTGACAGCAATCTCACCTGATGATAAGTGATGATGCAGTCTAAGATGGTAGCGGGCTAATCTGTTAGGTGTATGGTAAACCCATACTCCTAATTGGTTTCTACACGACATCGTATACGAACGCGAAATCGCTTGGCCACACGTCTTTGTTAGTAATGTGGTAACTAGCCACGGCCGAAGCCTCCCATCAGACCAGACTCGAGCCGGGAATCGAACCCAGGACTTTATAATGCGACAGCGCACGCACTGCGCCACGGAGGTCGTCAACCTGTTCAAAAAAATCTATTTCATTTACTGACTTGGACTTTCCGACAGGTTTTTTTTTTAAATTTTTAATCTAAGTAAACTCAGTCGCGGGCATGAGCCAGTATTTTGTCATTTAACTAACACTGAAAGTCATCTGAAAACGCTCAAATAACAATAGCTTCATTATAACGATGAACGTTCACAGTAAAAAGAAATATTGAGATAATTTATATGAAATAAAAAAGAATACCATTTTGTTGAGTAAAAATCTGTTGGGTAAAAGTGCTCTAGCATTCATTTTCAGAATGCGTTAGTTAATTTTCGCTTCTCATTTTTACCATTGCGCTATAATTCAATAGAACACATAAATTCACTGGAGAGTACTTTTCGACCGTACCTACAATAGAGGGAAATTAATTTGTTTTTCTTACAATGGAATGTCTAGACAATCGCATATAATTCAAGTTTCACTTAGTTTTGTAGACGCTAATGGCCAAAAACTAAGGACTCGTGTTTATAACAACATGTAGATCATTTTAAAGGTGACCGGTGGGACTAGTACAATGTCCCAGTTGATATGCTAGTTATTTAGCTGTAGAAGCCATCGCCCCTCCTATATCATTATCTCGGCGTAGTTTCGCTGCTAGTATATCTACTTAAAAGTATTTTGTTATATTTAGAGTAAATGATTTATGTTGTTGCATTATAAAGTTGGAGGTCCTAGGTTCGATTCCCGGCAAGAGTCTGGTCTGGTGGGAGGCTTCGGCCGTAGCTAGTTACCACCCTACCGACAAAGACGTGTCGCAAAGCGATTTAGCGTTCCGGCATGATCTCGCGTGGAAACCAGTTAGGAGTGTGGGTTTACACCACCCCTGACAAAGTTAGCCCGCTACCATCCTAGACTGCATCGTCACTTAACACCAGAAGAGATAGCTGTCAAGTGTATAAAAAAAAATATAGTGACTTCCAGCATTGTAAAAGTTGGATTAACTGCATCACCACTTACCACCGCATTAAACTAACCAAGGCTTACTTGTAGTGGAACAAAACCGAGGTGATTTAATTCGAGCAAAGCCTTAAGAGTAGGTATGAGAAGCGCTGTAATTTTGTGGAAGATGGAGTAACCCGAGCGAAATGTTGCGGATTTAAATATTGGCAGCGTTATAACAGACACTAATAAAAAGGGTATTAAAATACAGAGCAAGGTCGATTAGTGGGCTGAGATAGCGACAGTTAAACTACGATGATGGCGCCATTAATAGCGTCTGTATATTCCTCCCTTATTATCTATTTACAACCCGCATTTTATTATTGGGGTTAAGATGGTACAGGGCATAAAAGATGTACTACAGGAGGTGGGCGGGGCCAAGGGTGAGTGAGATCGGACGATCGTTAAGGGATGTTTTTACGACCATCAAAAGATACTTTGTGAGATGGCATCCGGTAATTCTGCAGTAAGTACGTAATCTTGAGTATTCTCAAACGATCTTGTTGAGTTACGAGTTTAATCCCGGATGCTGTTTTACAGTTTTCGTTCCATTAACAGAGGATTTGTTGACCCCCTCCCCCCACCCTAATTATTATATTTAATTTCGTTGCAATGCCACGTAATAAAAGCGGCCCCAGAACACAAAAGTTTTATCACAATCAAGTGTCAATAACACAGATAAAAACAATTATTTATTATAATATATATATAGAACATTCTGGAACGCTTATTCATTTGGCAGTAAGTCTTAGACGGTAGGGTGGTAACCGGCTGAAGCCAGAAAGAAAAATCAAATTCCCAAATTCACTATGGCGGTTATCGAACCTAAAATTTCCTACAGTCCGTAGAATTACCCGATGTCTCGTAACTTTATTTGATACGAGAATCAAACCCTAAATCTCACAATCCGTAGCAAACGTACACTACACCATAAAGACGGGTACAAATCGCACCAAGGTGGACCAACGAGATCACCCCACTTGCCTAAAAGAGCTCGGTAAGCCTTCGCAAGTAGGTGACGTCTATTATCACTTTTAATAACAATCGTAAAAAGCTCGAAAGCAACGTGATGAGTTATAGCCCTGAATCCCCTTCTCCTATGCGAGAAAGCATTTGCCCAGCGACGTGTCTTTACTGAGGATTATGAAGCTTTCGAAACAAGGATTTTACGTGATTCTATTACTGTCTAGTGGTTTTCATTTTATAATTTCTTCCACTGCCAGCTCGGTAAAACCTGGCGACATTTAAAGTCTCATCGTTTGCAAATCGCAGATCTATGTTGCAAGTCCTCACACCCAGTGTTTCGTCTTAATGAACAACTCTTTAGCTTCACTGGTACTGACTTGCAAATTAAACAGTGGATGGTCAATGATATGCACTCTTCTACTTACCAACTGCAGATAGGAAAAAGCTGGAGAAGTTATAAGGCATGTAAAAAAAGGCCATTTGTCTACTGCTCGTTCTTAAATTAGATAGATGTGATTTATTAATTTTACAAACATGCAAAAGCGGTCTTATTGCTGAAGCAATCTATACCAAACACAATGGGTGTTTGGTAGAGAGGGAACCCGTTGATTGGGAATAAGTGAAGACGTAGCTTATCTAATAGTTCATGTAAAGGGATGATTTAAATTTTGACAGACAAGGAAACATCTCCATATTATGCCCTATTATTCAGGCTTATGGTAGAAGAAAAAGGAACACACGGAAGGTTGTATATACAATAAAAAACAAAAACTGATTTTTTATTGTCATTGCATGGGTTTACCGTCTATCAAGTATCTATCAGTAAGTATCATCCTGGACCCATGGGCTTACTGAATCCGGCTTTAAACAGCATAATTTCGTGTTGACTATAACCATAAGATAAAAAGGATAAGAGCATAATGCAGAAGAATATGTTATGTTCCTTCCGAAATGCAAAAAAAAATAAAACAATTCAGACAGTGTACCCACCATTATGAATCTAATTAATAATAAATTATCTATGAAAATGCTACCAATATCAAAGCACATATATGGTAAAAGCAAAATTATATGCCTTTTTACAGGTACATCTTTTGAGGATGCTTTTTGCACTTCCAATAAATTATACCAATGCCTAATAGCCGCTCTAAATATGAATATCTTTTTAGATCACTGAAATATAATTCGTAATTCTGTAACAAGAATAAAACTGTACATTAAAGTAATTATGGCATGAACATGTTATTACGTACCTAGATTAAGTTTTCAAGTACTTGTGCGTCGGTTTGAGTTGCTCTTGAGTGGCTGTAGGGTTTATGCAGTGCTTAGTTTTTAGTATGGTTAGGGTTATGAGGAAATAGAACAAGTCCACTCACTAGCTACGTTAACAAATAGGCTTGTCGCGATATCGAAGACGAGAAATAATAAACATGACTTAGTTGGATGTTAGTGGATCTCGGTTCACATTTAAATGATGAGCTACTTTGAACATAGGTAAGACAAAAAGAAATCATGCTCAGCTTGGCTTTGATAGCATATGATATTGTTTGTCAATCATAAATAAGCTTGTTTATGAAATTAATATTGTTTAATAGGATAGCTCTTAAATAATTGTAAGGGGCATGTGACATGGTGATTACAAAAAGAAAATTTACCCGGCTAAGTTTGTTGTGGGCTTCTTCTTAGACCAGGGCGCGTTTGCGACCCTCATAGGTTTAGTTTTAAGTTTACGAATGTAGTGATCACTAGTGTGTAAATTATTGACGCGTCAAAAGTGCATAATTGATTTATCAATTCACCCGCGTTCATAAAAGAAACCTTTCTTAATGAAATCTCTGTAGTAAAAAAGACTGGTATTTCGTGACTTTAAACATTCAAATCAACTCATCTTTATCGTGTTGTTTCACTCACAGTTATGTTAATAACAAAAAGCAGTAGATATTTTGTTGCAAGCAAAACAGAAAAATAGTTACATAATATAAGGACGTGATTTCTTTTTACCTTCCCAAACCAAAAATCTCTTATTGTCAATTTTTAGATTTCACCTACGAATTACTAACTGCTTTTATTGAAAACCAATATTTGAGTAAAAAAAGTCAAAACATACACATAATAAAATGTATTATGGTGAAAGAAATGAATGAATTTTCTCAAACGATTATTGAAGATTTTTAATTATCTTAGCGAACACTCGTCAATCCAGTAGTAGCCGCAATTATTTTCGCAGTGGAGTTCATTTTTTTACACTGTAAATGACTTCTTTGTTTAACATCTCTTTTTCATAACACAAAACACAGAACATTTATGCGTCATGATTATTCACAAAGCGTTTTTAATTAAACAAGTCCCGCCGGTTGTGGGGGCACATAAAATTTTACAACCCTTTAATAAGACGTAAAACTGCTATCCAGCTTCTGTTTTATACGAATATTAATGATTATAGACACCGCAACGTATTTTCGTGTGGTTTATAGTTTAATTCGAGGCATTTCCACCGCCATTGATATAAATTATTATTAATTATGACTATATCTTTATTAATTTATGCTTGGCATTTATCTGCAGTCAGCCGCATCGATGTTAATATTCATATGGCAAGCTAGCCTGAACTTAAAGGATGTCTGTTACAAAAATGACGACGAATTAAAAATGTTCTATTGCGGTGAGGTTTATTGCGAAATTGATAAAAGATTTAATACCATATTTAACTGACGGTATTTTTGGTGTATGCCATTATTACCATCTACCTGAACTATTTAGTTCAAAGGTCTTAATCCTACGCATTCTATTAATGTCTCACTTCTGGGTGCAGGCTTATACTCTGATAGAAGAGACGATTTTTACAGCATATACCTACTACGTTATTCCAATGTGGGTTGGTGGGCTTCATAAGTGTTCCCAGGGTTAAAAAGTATACCAAATTCTCCGCGCTAAATTCCCTCACAGTCATTGTAGTTTTTAAGCCACGCATAAGTAACAAAAATAGTTTTAATAAGCGGTTAAATCGGTTCCCGCATACCTTTCTACTATTGCTGCTTTTTATACTATTGCTGTCTCCAGGATTTCCAGCTTTTTTAAGCTAGCTACTAAATCAGTGCAGCGGTTTTGCCAAAAAAAGGCTGACAAAGAAATACATAAACGAACAAATATACTTTCGCATTGATAGTATTAGTAGTGGTAGATTCAGAGTATTAATATTTTTTGGGCCAAACAAAAAAAATACACCATTTATCACAGATATAAATAAATAAGTATCTACCAATCATCAGAACTCTCCAGGGACATTGACCAGTACGCAACGCAGATTAAATAGCGAGATGTAATGTTGCCACCCTCTAAAACACCCCACAACTTTCGCAATAAAACCAGCGAACCGGTTGTAGATAAATATTAAAATGTAGTGTCACTAAACAACACTGAAAAGAGTAATAAAAAAAACAATAAAAAACGTAAAGTTAAGTACATTTTATGTATTACTGTTTGCAATTTTTTTATAAGCTTAACACAAAAACAGAGACAGTGTCTAGAATTCTGCACCGTTACCAGGCCTAATTATAACAAAATTAACTGCCTGCAAGGTGGCCTTAAAGAGACAGAAAGAATATTCACAAACAAATCTTCGGGTTTAAACTTTTGTGTTGTCCATGTGTTTTTATATTTTCACTTACTCCTCAGGTAAACACATAAAAAATGTAATAAAGTAAAGACCAAAAACATAGAGTATTGAAGAAAGTGGAAGACATAGGATATCTGCGAGAAGTGGTGAAACCACATCAACTTAAGCCTTCCCCAACGACTGTGCAAACAATTTGTACTCGTAATTTCTTTTCCACTTTTAAATTAAGATACCAGCCACATTATTATGCCATCACGGGACAAAAAATTTACATATATGTGTATGTAGGATCTGAGGTCAATCCCACTTCTGATGGAGGAGCTGACACCGATATATATATGTATATATAAATATATGTATATATAAAAACGAGCAAATGAGTCACTTGATGTTAAGTGGTAAATTGCAACACCAGACAGCCAGGTACCAAAGCGTTGCTGACTTTGAAGGATTTGCTAAAGAGCTCTTCAAGATATAAATTATAAAACACTCGCTTAAATTTCTACGGCTGAGCAAAATTTAATAATAGGTGGACCAGTACGTTTTATCCCTTGTCAGTGGAAATCATTTTTGTCCAATGCTGTAAATATATACGCCGAGAAAATGATAAAGGAGGGTCGATGGCTTCTACAGCTAAATAACTAGCATATCAACTGGGACATTGTACTAGTCCCACCGGTCACCTTTAAAATGATCTACATGTTGTTATAAACACGAGTCCTTAGTTTTTGGCCATTAGTATATATGCACATGTGTATATTATATCTAAAAAACCTACTATACATAAAATAACCCACTCATAGACAAACCAGGAATATAATATAGGTAGATTCATTGATGCTAAAGCAAAGCTTAAGGAATTTCTTGCTACAATATGCTATTCTGTATATTATAATCTATTAGTACACGGATTAATGATTAAAATTTGAAAAATAATGTAATTATTAAAATATATAGTAAATACACGTGACATATAAATACTAATAGTTGTACTAAGCCTAGACTTAACTAATTATAGGGTGCCAGGTTTTTGTTTGCGTAAAATTGGGTTTTAGAGAAAGTTACACAGATAGACGTGAAAAGCAAAAAACTGACTTATTCCAATCGCTGCAGCCATTTCAAATCCAACTTAATTCGTATTCAGACTATACCTGAGGAGGTATTTACGGGGTGGCTCTATAGTTTTAAAAACCGTTTTGTATTTTAAAACTGATTTAAATACTAGAACTTGAACATAACTCATTGTGAGTTTTTTACATCTTTACACAAAACATTTGATATGCTACCATTCTTTTCCGTTAACAATTATTAATTTATTATAGTTATTCTTAAATTTTAATTAGTATACTCTTTATAAAATTATTATAATAATTAAACAAAATTTATTAATAATCATGTCGTGCTCTTTATTTATTTTTATAACGCTTGCCGTAAAAGTCTGCACTCGTTGCAATAAATTCAATGCAATGAATCAAATACAAATATGGCATACAGTTATTTATTATAAAGTAACGTATAGAAACAATTTTTACACTTTTTTAAGGCAATGCAAGGGAGCTAATATAGGGATGGATATTTGTATGAATATATTTGTATGTCTGTCAGTTTGAAGTAAGAAACACGAGAACAACGAACTTAACGTGACCGAACCTTCGAGCATTAGATAAACTGGTATTTTTTTTTTAATGATGACTCTGTTTTATGATTACTCTGATGACAATGAATTCTTAACTATGGTATGGAGTAACACGGTATTTATTTTTTTTAATAATTAGTTTATTTATTTAACACATTTACACATTTTACATTTTCATTGTAATAAGACACAAAGAAAACAATGCAAAATAACAAGTACGGTATGCTTATGAATTTAAATGAGTTTTATTATATATTATAAAGTAAACAGTTAGCTTCTGAAGCCAAACTAGGTTTAACCTGTGCTTCAGCTTCAGATTATAACATACATCCCATTTAATAAGTAATTTAATATTTGATCTTCTTTTCAATTACTACTTACTTACTTGACTTGATTTATTCTTCTGTTTAGTTACTTCGGTTCGGTCACTTGCATTGTGATACGGACCACTCACCGTCCGACCCCCCGTTATCCCAAACGTCGCCTAAGCCGAGCTTCGGCCTCACAGGAGGCGCCCTTAGGCAGACGTTCCCTTAGTTTCTACGAGCTCTAGGGCTCAAAATTTCTTCTAAAGAGCCCAGTTACACTGTCGCAACCAATAGGGTTAGTACAGCTAATAGTCAGTCAAAAAAAAAAAATTCAGTGTTAAGGCCGCCCACACACCCCGTTTTGTTTTTTGTTTTATTATGCGTGTGTTATAAATAATTTATTGTTATTTTGCTTGGTTTGTAAAAAAATTAAATTATCATAAAACATGCCACAATAAAATAGTATACACGTACCAGTGCATTAACAATGCGAAGCTCGTGTCAGGTAATCGAGTTAGCGGTCCGCTCTGTGGCGATCATTGCAAGCGCGTACGCGACGTAGGTATCCACGGATATAAGATCCCAGAACTGCCTGGATATAAAAAATGTAAAAAATGTACAGTCGTAGGGACTGAAGAGAAAACCATGTACAATATTATAAATTTTGTATATTTGCTAATATGCCACAGCTTGTCGGCAGTCTGGCGAAATAAAACTCATTAGTGTAAACGAAGGAGTTGTTAACTACATTCTGCGGCGCCAAGAAAATAAAGAATCCAATAATTACCCACATTTGAACTCTTTAAATCACTAATTAATCATTTCTTTGCTAATCAGTGTTTATTTATTATATTTTGTTATTTAGAAGGTAGCAATAAATTTTGTACAAGCATGCTTTGCTATAAATACGGGCGGTTGTTGCCTTTTGTGGCATTCTCGCTTGAGACGTCGGACCGTTCGGCCCTCTTAATTAGGTCGCAATAAAAGTGTAATCCCGCAAGTTGTGGTTTTAATTACCTACTATGAGCGAAAGTTAACAAAACCGTGACGTCAGCAATGCAGACGTCACTCTTACTAAAAAACTACTCGGATGTCCTTAACTCGTCATAAATTCAAATTCAGATTCAAAATAATCTTTATTCAAATAGTCCTTAAAAAGGCACTTTTGACGCGTCAATAATGTACACAGTAGTTATTTCATGGTGATAACTATATTCGTAAACTTAAAACTAAAGCTATGAGGGTTCCAAACGCGCCCCGGTCTAAGAAGAAGCCCACAACAAACTTAGCCGGGGATACACGTATACGTTTTACCCCAAGCATTAAATCAATGAACGCGCAATTTTCTTTTATATGCACCACAAGTTAGACCTGGATGCCAATCGCACCTGATGGTAAGTGATGATGCAGTGTTCCTACACTACCACCATCGTACCATCTTAGACTGCATCATCACTTACACTAGGTGAGATTGCAGTCGAGGGCTAACTTGTAGTGGATTAAAAACAAATTGGTGCTAAATAACAAAATAATCACTTCCAGTATAGTTAATTTCACAATCTAGATACCGTGCAGAGATGCTGTGTCAGCATTTTTCACGAATACTAGATAATTCCAATCGCCTTCGGAACGTTTGCTCTTTGTAAGATGGTAGAAAATGATGACTTTGCTGCTTCATTCGGATCTTTTTTGCTCACTTTTGTAATTAACGTAATAATCAAATACTTCGCCCGCTTAATATCTTTCAGTATTAGGCAAGGCTACTTTGAAATGACAGTACCACCTACCACACAATCATACGCTACACACCATCTTCGCCGGCGAAGACGAGGTCACCGCTATCTTACGTCATCCGGACGTGGGCTCCATTCACGGCCTCGGAGACGTATGGACCACTTACCGTCCGACCCCCCCGTTATTCCAAACTTCGCCTAAGCCAAGGTTCGGCCTGATAGGAGGCGCCCTAAGACAGACGTTCCCTTAGTTTCTTCGAGCCCTAGGGCTCAAAATTTTTTCTAGCAAAGCTTCTTTCCGAAGCTCGCCGTCTTTTATTTGTTATAAGTACTTATGGTATTTTATATACCTAAAGGCAATGGTATCAGGAAGACAGTCGCCATTAAGTCCCATTATAATGTTTCCTAGTTTCGTTACCGATAAATAAATCTCCGCTACAACAGGATGCCAGTAGAATAAATGTGACGTCAATCTGCCTCCATTTGTCGTTGGTGTTGCTTCATCGTTAACAGTACGTACACACGGGACTAACGTTTGACGAACGATTTTGAGTTGATGTTGCACTCTAGATTGGCGTTTTTACAAATTCTATAATATGCAATTTAGCATTGAAATCCAACAATCATGTCTGGAACAACAAATGAGTTGAATCTAGAGTTAACAGCGTTTTGTTTTTTAAATTATCCACATGTTCCAGAGTTAACAGCCCATTCCACCGAGTCTGCATTGCTACGGAATACGGAATTGCAGTCAATATTAGCTACGGAAACCTAGTTTTAAAAAGAAGGTTACAGTCAGCCGGGAAGTAAACTGTTTAAAATTCAGACAAAAACAATTACCTATGTTTTACGTACAGTCCAAATATAAATTGGGCACATAACTAAAACATATATAAGCTGTGATAGCCTAGTGGTTAGGACATCAGCCTCCTAATCAGAGGTCCGGGCACGCACCTATGAAGAGTTATGTGCGTTTTTAAGCGATTAAAATATCACTTGCTTGAACGGTGAAGGAAAACATCGTGAGGAAACCTGCATACCTGAGAGTTCTCATAATGTTCCCAAAGGCGTGTGAAGTCTGCCAATCCGCACACGGCTAGCGTGGTGGACTACGGCCAAACCCTTCTCATATTGAGAGGAGACCCGTGCTCTGTAGTGAGCCGAGAATGAGTTGATCATGATGATGAAGATGTAAAACATACATAAAACTTACGATTTTTATACTATATCGTACGATTTTATTAGATAGTAGATTTTTTATTTCTTTATCGTGATCATTTTTTCAGCATGTCTAGTGTCCACTGCTAACCACACTCAGTTTGTTTTTTGCACAGTTTTGTTAATTCATGTTTTTTTTTTTGCGTTCACTTTTGCTTGCCTGCGCCGTTGTCCGTATACATTATTCAATAAGCCGATCTTAAGTTAGTGAAGGGGAGACAAGACAAAAACTTAATGACAAGTGGACAATGGCGGAGATTCGAAACGCTTGTCGCCGCGAGATTGTGAGGAAGCGTTTCCGAGGGAAGATCTCGTTGACAGCCGAATATAAATACATTATTGTTTGCTCATTGTTTGCTGATTGTTTGACGTATGATGTTTTCCACTCAAGACTACGATTATGTATGGAATCTTATTTATACCTACCACTTGTTTGTTTAGGTGCTATGTTTTTTAACGAA
The DNA here is from genome assembly GCA_928268935.1 of Lasiommata megera. Classification (NCBI taxonomy): domain Eukaryota; kingdom Metazoa; phylum Arthropoda; class Insecta; order Lepidoptera; family Nymphalidae; genus Lasiommata; species Lasiommata megera. The sequence continues at coordinate 11,965,313 of OV743315.1, read as the reverse complement.
AGGGATTTTTTATAGCTGTAGATATCGTACGATAATTATAAATAATGTCTGGTGGGAGGCTTCGGCCGCAGCTAGTTAACTCCAAGCCAAGCGATTTAGCGTTCCGGCACGATGTCGCGTAGAAACCGATTAGGGGTATGATAAACCCATACCCCTAACAGGTTAGCCCGCTACCATCTTAGACTTAGATTATTAGATCTTAGACTGCATCATCACTTACCATCGGGTGAGATAGCCGTCAAGGGCTAACTTGTTGTGGATATTAAAAATATATTATATCTCTGAAATATTAGAAATCTTGGACCTCCGATTAAACAATTAAAATGGTTAAATAACACAATACTGAAAACAAGCCGTCAATAATACCTTAGTCACCATGTTTGTTCTAACTTCACTCAACCTTACTTTAAATTTTGGTAACAAATAAACAATAGCATAGCGAAATTTTAGTTGTTTTGCGACGTTTTCCGCAAAGACTCGATTAGTCCAATGAAATTCTACACTTTTTTTTTTCGAAATATTAACTCATTTTTTATGATAAAGCATATTTTATAGTTGTAATTCTATCGGATAGACATTTTAGAGTTGGATAGGACTGTAAAAGCTACTGTGGCTCATAGCTTAGGTACAAATAATGTACATATCAAAAAAATCCTCGTTGTGAACTCTATCATCATGATCAATCCATTAGCGGCTCACTACAGAGCACGGGTCTCCTCTCAATATGAGAAGGGTTTGGCCATAGTCCACCACGCTGGCCATGTGCGGATTGGCAGACTTCACACGCCTTTGAGAACATGTTGGAGAACTCTCAGGCGTGCAGGTTTCCTCACGATGTTTTCCTTCACCGTTGAAGCAAGTGATATTTTAACTTTTAAAAACGCACATAACTCCGAAAAGTTAGAGGTGCGTGCCCGGATTCGAACCGCTAACCTCTGATTAGGAGGCTGACGCCCTAACCACTAGGCTATCACCGCTTCTAACTATATAAAATATTTTTATCTCTTATTTTAAAAATATACACATTTAAGCAATCCCAAATGGATTCAGTGGGCAGTCTAAGAAGCTCTCGGGTAAATCAAATCAGACAATCAAGTGGAAAAATCCATGTCCGTAGTACAAACAATCAACTCGAGTTACGCGGTCGGGAGTGACGTGGGACGGTCCTCACCTCTTATTTGATCGCCTCTCCACTCCCGCCCTCCCGGGAATACGCTATTTGTTTTAAAGCTTTATTACTAAGTAATGTGTACGTAGGTCAACCCTCTAAAAATTTCCAGTGTTGACCAATAACTTTAATGTAATGGACTCGCCAGCGTTTTGGGTATTTGATTGGGCAGCCATTTATGTTTAGATTGCTCTTAAAGTTTACTTCGAATGTTTTGGTAGATGAACTTCTTTCAATGTATTCTCACTCATTATATCATAAAAAACAGAAAGTTGCATGAACGTCATCGAAATCATAGAGTCAATGGTACTAGGTCATCATGAGTGCCAGGGACCCAAAAGGGATGCAGGTCCAGCGATGAGAATACTAAACGATTCGGCGCAAACCACCATACATAATTCGAAGCTAATTAATATTTTCAAAACATAAAGAAGTTCCAGATCTATAGATATATTTTTTTGTTTTTTTTTTTGTTTACATTTCAAAATACAAAGAAATACATTTTAATTATAAATGTATCCTCCATAAACTTTAGGTTTCTAGGGAGGACGGCGAGTCTACCTTAATAATATACTAACTAATACACAATAAATAAAGAACTTAAAACTATGAACAATTAAATATACGATAAAAAATGACTTTTACATTTTCTAACAAATATATGCTTGGAAAGCATTGGAACCTGAACCTGAAATTGCAAGTCGATAAAGATAAAAAAAACGAACGGCAAAGGCACGACTCCTACTTTAGGATTTCAACTGTAAGTCTATAGTAATACGACCCTTGCTTTAATGAACTTGATGAACCATTTCACTGGCCATTGCATCAAGAATTAGCGGGATCGTAAAGCACGGGGTCTATTGTGTATTCGTAATTTATTCACCGGTGTTCAAATACAAAAAACTTGTTCGGCCCGAAGGGTCTCCCCAGCAAGGTGTCAATTTTTGAAAGATTGCGCCACGTCATGAATATTATATGAACGAATCGAGTTAAGGGTATTTTGCGATAATGTTCGACGGTCGTTTGGATGCTGTCAGCCTATGTCATTTCACATGGATTGGCCCTTTGTTAAAAGTAACACGTACAGTGTCAACTCGGGGCGGGGAAGATATCGTTTGGAAAATTTGCCTGCTGAAAGCTGGCTATTTGCTTGTCGAGATAGAAACGCTGTAAGAATTTAACAAGCTTCGATACTAAGGCTTATAAACACCTTGTATGCGCTTTTAAAGTTTCGCGTCAATTTACACGATTTGCATAGTCGTCTTAAGGATGTGCGATATTTCAGTTTACTTGTTAGCATATCTTTAGTATTATAAACGCATGAGTTTGTATGTATGGATATTTGTTACTCTTTCAAGCAGCAACTACTGGAATTTTGAATGGAGAAAGGATGTGGGTTACAACCTGGATATTTTTTTCCCGGAAAAAAAAGGTGGTCACTGCGGGATTTACGAAACGCACTACAGCTAATAATAATATAATAAGAGTAAGATAATAACTTGCGCAAAATTTGATAAGTGTTTTGTAACTTTAATGGAAATCATAAATATTGACGCGTCCAGTGGCCCAAGCGCCGACGCATCGGCTAATTCTGCATTGAGAAAAGTTCGCATAACTGACATTTCTTTACGGAGTATATTTTGATAATAATTGTGTATATTGAAAATCGATCAAGATTTTTTTGGTTGGCGTAGACCTATTTTAAACAATGTAAACTATGCAACACATATCGCGATGGAAGCCATGCTGATCTAAGTTTGTAATGATAGATTTATAAATGTGATAAATGTAGCAGCTTTTCAACAAACAGGAAAACCTTATAGCCTACTTTCTAAAATATTATTTTATTTCCAACACCCTCAAAGTGATAATATCATCATATTTATAGACCTTTTCCTTAAAACTTGTAACAAGTGCCATAAATAATAGATTTTACGCGATCCAACAGTTCGATGCCCGAGATGTTCTTCGCAAAGGAAATCGTAAAATAAGTTTTTTTCTGCGCCGCCGCCAACCCTATGCGAGGCAGTCTGCATCAACAAACATTACAAAATACGAGTTTATCATTCCAATAAAATGTATGGTTGCATATTGGTGGAAAAACAGCCATTTACAAAGCTTTCTCAGCCATATGATCAACCAACGATCAAGCACGGGTCTCCTCTCAATATAAGGAAGGTTTGGCCACTACGCTATGTGCGGATTGGTAGACTTCACGCGCCTTTGAGAACACCATGGAGAAATCTCAGGCGTGCAGGTTTTCTCACGATGTTTTCCTTCACCGTTGAAGCAAGTGATATTTTCTGAGAGTTCTCCATATGTTCTCAAAGGCGTGTGAAGTCTGCCAATCCGCACATGGCCAGCGTGGTGGGCTATGGGCTATGCCAAAACCCTCCTCATATTGACAGGAGACCCGTGCTCTGTAGTGAGCCGATAATGGGTTGATCATGATGATGATGATGATAGCACTATCCCAATCAGCAAACTGTTTTTGATGATATCTATATAATATACTAGCGCTATATCCATCATTGTCACAGCTTATAGCTGCTTAGCTAGCTTATAACGTTTAACTATTTGCAGCCATTAGGACTAAGTAACAACAGTGGCTTATTAATACAACTATTAATAATAACAACTAACTTTAACAACCTGAGAACGTAATACGAAAAGGGTACGGAAACAAAGTGGCCTCCCAATATCTCGGTTAAGACCCTTTCGCCAATTATTATAATTAACTATAAGAGGAAGTGACCTCTTGGGCTTAAGGCGAAGGGGAAAATAACTTTGTAATACCGCGGCTATTGGAGAAGATTGATGGCAACAAGACAACTGAATTAAGACTGTATTACATACTTGCAAAGTTTGCTGTGCTCCTTAATTTTGTAAGGCAAGTTGTTAAATGGGATTAGCCTTTTGACGTACTGTAGTTTACAGTTGCTACATAAATGAACGTTTGGATATGTCGCATTATGTTGCTCAATCCGACACCCCAACCCTCTCGTAGTAGCGGCTTCTTTTACTCCCCCGAACTTAGCGCTCCTCTCCGAAAGAGGAGACCTAAGCATATTCTTCACGACCCTGACGATCAGATAACTACTGACAACATACTCGTACCACCTACCAGAGAATCATACGCTACACACCGTCTTCGCCGGCGAAGACAAGGTCCCCGCTACGTTATCCAGACGTTGGCTCCATACTCACCGTCCCCCCCCCCCCTCCATACTTGCCTAAGCCGAGGTTTGGCCTCACAGGAGGCGCCCTTAGGCAGACGTTCTCTTAGTTTCTTCGAGCCCTAGGGCTCAAAATTTCTTCCACAGCCCGGTTGCGCTGTCGCAGCAAATAGGGTTAGCACAACTAATCGTCAGTCCGAACAAAAAAAATATATATCGCAAGGCTACCAGTAGAAATATAGGAACGTTACAAAAGTAAAGATCCCTGATGAAAAATATGCGTAGTATAGTATTCCAGTAGTATTGTAGTAATCCAGACCCGATTGAAATTAACTCTAAGATGTTTAACAATAACCCCACAATAATGTGTCTGAATTATTTGGTATTTGATGTTTATTCCCATTCGCGGTGCTACAAAGTAAATTTTCACTTCTTCTAAATTTTGTATACTATAAACAACGTTATTATAATATGGTGTTCTCGAAAAAACATCCATTTATTTTTCACTACAACTCCAATATTAAAAACCCTTCGTTTGATAATCTAATGCTATTACACACTCGGCGCTTATTTGAAAGAAGCTTTTAAATAACTATCCTTTTTATTATTATTCCTTTCCACCGAACTAAGGTGATTTCCGAAACTAAACCATTGCTAAGCAAACACAACGTGAAGTGAATACCGCAGGCGAAACTTAGTCTAGCAAATATTTACCCGTCTAGAGGAATAATGAGTCTAACTACGCAGAACTTTGCAATGAGTCGGTTTTCTCAAAAGGTTCATTCAAAAGTTCATTGTACTTTGTTTATGTCCGTGATTTCACAATATTTCTGTATTGCACCCCAGATGGTACAAGTTCCTTTTAAGTCTACGAAATAATTAATATTGCAAGTAGAAACAGAGATATTCTTCACACTAATATTATAAATGCCTAAGTTTATATGTGTGTATGTTTGTATTCATGCTGGAATAACTGAAGAAATTTGGGTGTAGTTTTGATTGAAAATAGATTATACCATGGAATACCGAAATGAGTCTAAAAAGAATTTCACGTCGATGATCAATATATATAGCTATAGTTTGTTATAGCTATATATATTGATCATCGGCTACTATCTACTAGCTTGGAATTAGATTTGCATGTTGGGAATGAAACTGGAAACGGGAACTCTTTTTTTACTCAGTACAAGTTAGCCCTCGATGGCAATGTCACCTGGTGATAAGTGATGATGCAGTCTAAGATGGTAGCCGGCTAACCTGTTAGGGTATGATAAACGCACTCTCCTATTTGGTTTCTACTCGACATCGTGCTGGATCGCTAAATCTCTCGGCAACACGTCTTTATCGGTAGGATGGTAACAAGCCACGACCGAAGCGTCCCACTAGACCAGACTCGAGCCGGGAATCGAACCCAGGAACTCCATATATGGAACTCTATAATGCGACAGCGCGGGCACGCCACGGAGGTTTGCAAAAACTAATACGGTAAACGATTTATAGTGTTTGTATTGTGTGTTTTGTTATATTAACCAAGTGTCAGAATCTAGCAGCAAAGAAATCTATATATAAATATTGTTCTTAACGGAGTATTGCAATGCATGCCGGATATAACAGTTTATCTTCAATGCGAAATATTTGAACATGAACATTCTTTACACATGGAGATCGGCTGAACAGATCTAATTGAAAGTTAAAAATTAATGAGCATATAATAAGCATCTAATTTCCACGCAAGAACCACGAAGTCCACAGATTGTAATCAAAATGGCTGTTTGCTGCGACTTCTTTCGTAAAATGCAAGAGTTAGTTTGAAATGAAGCAAATAAATCGATGTACTGCCAATGCTACGCGTCGCTTCAGTATGGATTTTATTCCCCCTTTATTGTAGTGAATGTGATTGAGTTTTAACTGAATGGATCGTTTTTAGTAAACAAGAAATAAAACGTGGATGAACGTTGGATTTTTGAGAGGAAAACTTAGCATTGCAGAACTTTGCGATGTTTGGTCTAGACGAGTTATTAAAAATTTATTTTCATAGAATTTTATAATGCGTCCGCGATCGGATGCTGTGTTTGTTTTTGATGTTCGAAGAAAAACCGAGTTAAAAGAATTTATTCTTCAATGCAAAATGTTATCTTATTACTACTGTACTGAATTATAAGTTATGTGTGTATTAAATGAAAGCAAACATCAATGTGCTTGAATTTTTTTGTACAACAAAAGTGAAAATCCCAAAGTGTACAAGAATCGTGCAAATAAATAAGACCAAAAAACGAATTAATAGACATTTGCAATATGTGAACTTATCGCTAAAAAGCGCAATCTATCAGAGTACTAGTTTACTATATGACAAAAAAAGGCTACAAACTTCTGCAGGTTTATTATATACAATCATATATTAACATATATATAGCAACATATATATAGCATCATATATATATATATGTCGGAAAATGTTGCTGATTTGACGGAACGTAAACGCCATCTATTGGCGTTAGAAGGAGTCTACCGAATGAGCCGGAAGACGGAAGTTAGGGATTTAATTGAAGTCTGTATTTAGTAATAAGTTCACCTCTAGGTTTTGTGCCTCTTGAGGGTTCGTAGAAACTGTCTTGTGTTCCGTATCACGTGTGTGTAATTAGTGAAATTAGTGTTCATATAATAAGCGTAACTCGAATCGAAATTAAAGTGAATGTTGTAATCCAGTACCTACTATCATTTAAAATCAACCTACCCACAACCGCCCACAGTCAAATAACTTGCCCGTTATCAAGTCAAGGTTAGATTTTAAAAATGGAATCTGATAACATAGGTAAGAATTCACAAGTCCCGTTATATACATAACATTCTTACGAGAATAAGTCTGCAGTAAAGACTAACCTAAATTACGAAAACTGGAACTTCTATGTATCTTTCGCTTACTACTCTGAGACTTAAGCAGAAAATCTTTCTTTTAAAATCTTCTTCGAACTACAATTTAAAATACCTAATCAAACTCATGATAATTTCAAACATGTTATACGAGTCGAGAATTTGGTAGAGAATTAAAGCTGTATTCGAAATCTAGAGGTCAGAATGGCAGGATAAGTTAATTTAATAAGCATGTTACGTTATAAATTTGTGTAATTGGGGCATGAATATTATAGTTGCCCGGGCCAACTTCACCCCGCCATTTGTACATCGTTTCGGATAATAATTTTGATTTAAACGACCTTTTAAATCATTCTTGGCCTAGCACTAAATTTGCTATTTATAAAGGTACTATTTCATTCGATTCAGTAATAACGACATGAATAACTAAATTTAAAAAAATATGTAGAATTTTTTGCCGTGATCAGAATACTAACTGTGAACTCTTGTATAACGTAAGATATTAGCATGATATGTTTATATTATTATTGACTATGCGAGATGGTGATAAAATAAAAAAACCCGGCGTAGTTTCTTGTGGGCTTCTATAAGACCTAGGTGCGTTTGGAAGTGTGTAAAATATATTATGTTTTATATGAACGTTTTATAAATGCCTGCAATAGGTATACATGAATAAATCTGTTTGAATTGAATTTTAATTGAATCACCCCACCCTTCAACTGTTATATTGCTTCTGGGTTCGTATGGTGCTTTGGCTGTGGCTAGTTATCCTTCTGATGAAGACAAACGATAAATGCAATTACAGTTTATTACGCTGCCATGTAAGACTACTTCATCACTTAACACCCTGGAGGTGAGATTGCAGTCAATAGCTTACTTGAGTGGAAAAAACTAGGTTTTAGTCAAACATTAGAATTATCATTAAAAAAAATACTCTCAGTAAAACATTAAGGTTATATTGAGACATCCAAACTCAGTCACCTATAAGTTAACATCCTTTACAAATACAGCCTTCCGTCAGTTTTTCTAACATTGTGGTTTTTTCCTACCTGTTTATTAATTATCCAACAAAAATCTGACGTTGTCACGTAAGTCAATCGACATGCAAAGTGGAAAATTTTAAAATATTTTCAGCTATTTTAGCTAAGCGAAGTTATTCGACTAACATCTATATACGTACGTTTCTTTTGTTTATTTAACCAAAAGTTACATACTAATACACTTTATTAAGTAGGTAATATGTTTTCGTGTTAAAACTTGACGTACGGTCCTCGAAAGTCGTTAGTAAGATTTAAGTTCTCAGTGTAGAGGTCTCCAGCCCTAATCGGGATAAATGGGGACATATTCATGATATAAATGAGACTCAACCCTAATTTTCTGTCCCTATAAAGTCTTTAAGGATACTTATATATTAGAGAATGACTGAGAGATGAAAATTCTTTACATTACTTTATTAAATAAAAACTGGACGTATATTTATGCCTTTGTTGTTCTTCTCTTCGTCTTCGTATATTTATTTAATATTTTGGCTACCCGCCTGACCGTTTTTTTATAAATAAAACGAATGTTTCATAGCTACTTTGTCAGTGTAGAATATCTGATAAGAATTTTTCCCCCTTAGAAACTGCCGCTAGGTATTCTACATGTATATAACGATTTTTTTATGAGCTTCACCACTGAATTTAATACATGTCTTTTAATACATATTACGTATTATAAGTCTACAATTTCCGGGGTGGAATCACCATATTATCTCCATATGTGATGTGTGTGTGTGAAAGTGGGAGGTCCTGGGTTCAATTCGGATTTCGAGTGTGGTCTGATGGGAGGCTTGAGCCGTGGCTAGTTACCACCTTACCGACAAAGACGTGTCGCCAAGCGATTTAGCGTTCCGGTTCGATGTCGTAGAAACCTATTAGGAGTGTGGGTCTACCATACCCTGACAAGATAGCCCGCTACCATCTTAGACTGCATCATCACTACCAGGTTAGATTGCCGTCACTTGTAGAGGACAAAAATATATCGTAAATCCCAATTCAGCTTTTAAAATCAGAGTTAAATAAAGGTTGGTATAAATTAAGTTGGTAACTCTGGTTCTTTGATGGATGATCTGATCTACCTATTTCTAATAAGATAACAAAGAGATACTCTGAGCTCAGATATCTTCAAAGTATTAACTCTTTAGGTCTCAATATTTCAACATGTCCAAGCCGGAAGTCACCGTCACTAGGCACTGCTGGAAAACTTTGGTCTTCAGCTTCAACGGGATTTCGGATGAAAGGCGAGGCTTAAAAAAAAAATTATAATATCATATCTGCGAATTGGTTGATCCCAGTTAGCCTCGCTCACCATCTGAGATTCGAATCCGCGCACGCACCTCTAACTTTTTGGAGTTATGTGCGTTCAAAAAAAATTGAATATCACTTGCTGCAACGGCGAAGGAAAACATGATGTGACAAAAATAATGTTCTCAAAGGCGTGTGAAGTCTGCCAATCCGCAAATGGCCAGCGTGGTGGACTATGGCCAAACCCTTCTCATATTGAGAGGAGACCTGCTTTGTAGTGAGCACAGTAATGGGTTGATTATGATATCTTTTATGGTTTTTAAATGTATTTATTTTGCACACGGGTGAGAGTTAGAGAATATAATGAAAATAATCCTGAAAATCCGTTTACTGTTTAAGTCGAACTACTTTACAAAGCAGTATGTATATAAAATAAGTTATGTTGCCCATCTCTTTGCAGTAATGCAATTTGTCTTTGTTTTTACAATTCCTCCCAGCAAATCAGAGGAAACTCAATTTGTCCGTCGTCAAGCAACAAATAAACAAAGCGAATGTAGTTTTGTGTAAAATGTAGACGGATAGTGTAACATATGCAGCGCAGGTAAGGGCTGTCCTAACGAAGAGCGCGCGTTTTGAATTTTTAGTGCGGAGTTTTTGCGTTTACGTCCGCAGACTTTTAAGCGATTGCGCTGATCTGAAATCGGTTTCTCTGGCGGTTTACGTGCTTTTACAAATACAAAGAACCTCAATAAATTCTACCAGTCTAAACTTATGCGATTTTACTGAATCTTGTTATGAAGAAGACAGTTTATAAATCACCTCGCAAATAAAAATTCCCGCATTATCTTTCCAGAAACTTTCATTAATTATGTATGACCTGTGAGTTTTATGTGATTCAAATTTTTTTTTATACACTACAAATAAGCCCTTGATGGAAATCTCACCTGATGGTAAGTGATGATGCAGTCTAAGATGGTAGTGGGCTAACCTGTTAGGTTATGTTAAACCCACACTCCTAATTGGTTTCTACTCGACATCGTGCCGGAACGCTTAATCGCTTGGCGACACGTCTTTGTCGGTAGGGTGGTAACTAGCCACGGCAGAAAGCCTCCCACCAGACAAAAAAAAAAACACAACGTCAAAGATTCCGATTAAGATGTAGACATTGTAATTGTGAAGAATAAATAAAAGTGTATGTAATAATAATATTCTTGTCTTGTATTCATAATGTTCATTTATATTTATAAACGGCACAACTGCTGAATTTTTAGCTCAGAAATATTTATAGCTTAGAAAACCCAACAATTTCCGTGGGATTTTATTTTTGCATGAACTAACGTGGACTAATTGGACTGTTACCCTCGAATATACTTCGTGAGGTTGGAATCTAAAGATATCCATATATTTACAAACTTTAAATAACAATGAAGTAGAAGAGTATGTTTTAACACATAAGCTAAATAATTTAAGCCCCGACCTAAAAAAAAAAGCTTGGATGTCATGTTAAATCAAAGAATTGTTTTGTTCTAATAATCATAAAGATTTATGTTACGATATTTATATTACTGTTTACGTTTAAAGCTACTTAAAAATAAAATATTGTTATTTTACAAATTACTTTAACACTCATAATTTGGCTTAGTAGGATGAAGTTTCTCATTTTTATTTTACAAGTTAGTCCTTAACGGCAATCTCACTCAGTGATATTGCAGTCTAAAATTATAGAGGGCTTACCGCTTAGGGGTAAGGTTTATCACACCCCTAATTTGGCTCTGCGTGTTATCACGGCGTTACGCTAAATCGATTGGTGTACAACCGGTGTGCTTTCTTTAGGGTGGTAAATGACCATAGTCGAAGCCTCTTACCAGATCAGAGAAATACCGAATTTATTGATTGCTAAATTGCCCTTGTCTGGGATTGAAATAGGGACTTCCCTCTTATAAGACCGCAGCGCTCAACACTGCGCCAGGGAGGTCGACGTTTACCTGTCTTGTAAGTTCAATAGGTTATTACGAATCCTTCAAACTACCCACAACTTCCGCAGAAAAAAATATTCGGGCAAGTTTGTAAATACAAGTATTGGTAAAAATCAAGTTTGACATCACCACTCGCGAGTGCTCATTGTAACGATTCGACATTGTGTTTGACATGAAAATTATTTGTTCGGAAACGCCGTGGCGCTGAAATCAAGACGAAATTGGTTTTCGCGTAAAAACCCCTCGCTGTGCGTGATAGGTTTTTAAGAAAATTTGAAGAATAATTTTCTCAATATTTTATTTGTTGCTTTCAGTGCTTACACTTAACAAGCGATAAGTCAAGCTCGATTTAATCAAGCGTAACTTTGTGGAATTCTACGATATACATTGAGTCAATTTTAACGAAGAATCAGTTTAACGCAGTTGACTAACCAAGCACGATGTGAAGTGAATATCTCCAGAGGACACGCCACTAGCCAAGCACGTGGACAACAGCTTCAGGGGATACGCCATATGGCAGATGAAGACATGTGTGTTTTAGATATTTTAACAGTATATGTCATAATAATATGTATGTATTTTATTATCAGACCTAGTAGACTAAAACATACAAATACCACACATCCGGCCGTACAATGTTAATTTATGAGTAATATACACGTTGAAATACCCTAAAACAAATTTCCTTTCATGTCTGAAGCGACAAAACGAAATAGGAAATCGTATTACGCTGCGTTCAAAATTCATTAAAAGCTGTTCTTAGTCAAATGTAATAATTTATTTAAGGAACAAAAATCCCCAAAAGTAATACTCATTGGAGCGTACTTCAACATTAAAACGGAGAGGCGAAGAGGTACCCGAACGTATTATCGTATAAATAATTCAGCGTATCTTTAGCCACATTATGTCATTTACTCTGTTTCCTTTCAAGGGAATATTTGCACAAAAGAAGAGCGAATCAAAAATGATAATTACATGTAAATCTTGGGTTCATTTGAGCGCTTTTATGTATTATGCTTTCAATAGATTATTATCAAAAACTTATTCAATGGGATTGTATCATGTTCGAAGAACTTTTAGATAGTCATCCCCGGCCTTATTAATATGTAAAGCCGTGTATTCAACAACATATGCAACAATAACTTAGTGAAATGCTCCGCATCGAGTATACATTTGTAGTAGCCCTTGACGGCAATCTCACCTGGTAGTAAGTGATGATGCAGTCTAGCATGCTCACCTGTTAGGGGTATGGCAAGAAGGTTTCTACGCGACATCGTGCTGGAAGGCTAAATCGCTTGTCAACACGTCTTTGTTGGTAGGGTGGTAAATAAAACAAAGCCTCCCACCGGACCAGGTTCAAGCCGGGAATCGAACCCAAGACTTCTAACTTTATAATGCGACAGCGCACGTGCTGCACAATAGAGGTCGTGAATGCTGGGCACGTAGCGCAAATATAGGCAAAAAATCGCGAAACATATATGGGGTATTCTTAATAAATGATTTGGAGGAATCATTTTTTCTTGTAATGGGCCATGGGTACAGAATCTTTTATCACTCCAGCTTCGATACTGTTTAAGCTGGACTAGTTCTGAGCTCGATATCTTCGTAAAACAGTATACAGATGTTCTTACTTCTAGATGAGTAGGAAGATGGATGGAATGTAGGCAGATACCCCAAGCATAGCTATTCCCATCGTCGACTGACTCGGAGCTTACTTATAAAGCTTATAGTTAGCTAACTCAGAACTGTACGATTAGTCACTATCCAAATATGTTACCTAAATATCACATTAAGGTTAAATGACAATAGCAAAACCAATTGATGGATAAAGTTATTATCTGTTCGAGATAGCGTGAGACCCCTTCATTTCTACGTAACTTAATTACTTATGCTAACTGACAAGTACGCAGCACTATAAACTCACCAGAATAACTTGAACATCCTTAAACGTACGCCCCAATACATCTGTGCGAAGGTTCTCGTGTGTTATGGTTATAAACAAAGACCACCGAAAATTGGTCGGTTTACTGTTGCGAACATCTATTATACTGTATTTGAGAATGTAGATTAGGTATTGGCTCGGCTCTTATAATATAACTGAGCATGTAAAGCAATTACTTTGAAATAGTTCAAATAGGCAATATTGGTTGGAGTGCCCTTACTGAGTCGATGGAACTAATACATTTACATATTGCCAAGTATGTTATATTGGAACCCCAAATTTGCGTGATTTATGCAATAAATACATAATTTATTTTTGATAAACAGTCAATATATATATAATATATCGCACATTGAAAATAATAGTGTCACTATCCAAAACTCCATGTTTTTCAGTAGAAGCATTTAAAGATTTATAAGATTTTGAAGGCTAATTCTATGTGAAAATCGGAATGAATTGTTATTAATGTAATAGTCTGTTTATGAAGGGCATTAAGTGTAACAGTTGAGTAATATTTAAAAAACAAAAAAAGTATTTTAAATTTTTTTTTTTTTTTTTAAATATAGAATTTTGGATAGTGACACTATTATTTTCAATGTGCGATATAATATAACCGCTAGCTAAATTGTTGGTAAGAGATCATAAAATATAAGACACGTACCAATTAGATGGGGTATAAATAACTTGGATCTCTCATTACTTTCCGGGACTTTACAGGCATCTATTTATCGATTATTTTTAAATATCTCGCGGGAACTTCTAGTTTATGGACGACAATTATCTCATTGCTGAATTTTATTGAGATCAGTTAAGTAGTTAATGAGTGAAAAGTTAACAGACAAAACACAAGGTTACTTCCGAATTTCAATATGAGTATAAAATATTTTCCATTTTGCAGGTCGATGCTCCAGAGTGTCTTTAGGTTGTTTGTTAAACATATAAATCTGATACAAAAAAAAACAAAGGAGGTTCACCTAAATATTTTTGTTTTTTTTTTTAAGTATTTGTTCCTTAATTTAGCGAAATGGACAACAAAGAGTATAGGTACATAAATTATATTGAGAATTATATAGAATTTATTGAAGAAAACAAAAACAGCTAGTTATCACGAATTAAAATCCAAAAACCATTAACGTTAGAATCTGTGTGAAATATTTTTTATTTTTATCCGATGTTTTTACTGTACGTATTATGTTGTCGGTAAACTTTTAATGTATGCTCGTTTCAGACGCCGGCTCGGAGAGTGAAGGGGCGCGAACTTTCTCCGTCCATTTCAGAATCTTGAGGAACTAATTTAACTGCGTCTAACTACCGCTCGAATTCTAAACGAATATACGAGTTTTGTGTTTCAATATATCCTTTTTTTTAAATTAAAAATTTGTTTTTTTTTCAAAGAGATTCAAAATCGCTTTTTTTATTTAAACGTCATCCAAAAAATTATTATTTGCCGCAATAAGTATATTTATATTGAATTTTTTATATATTATACTTTAATTTTATCTTTTTGTTTATGTATGTTGCATATACCTATATACCTATTTAATATTTATAAATATATATGATAATTATTGCTATTTATGTAAATAAATGTGTATTCTTTAGCATGTAATTGTATTTAAGTTTAATTTTATTTATGCTCTCATTTGTACACTACTACACATCAATATTGCAAAATTCCTTTACATAGCGGTTGCCTGGAAGAGATCACTTACAGTGGCTAGTTATCACGGTTACGCTGTCGCTACCAATAGGGTTAATACAGCTAATGGTCAGTCCGAAAAAAAAAGTGGCTAGTTACCACCCTACTGACAAAGATGTGTCGCAAAGCGATTAGCGTTCCGACACAATGTCACGTAGAAACCAACTAGAAGCGTGGGTTTACCGTATGGTAAACCCACGCTTCTAGTTGGTTAGGAGTATTCCTAACAGGTTCGCCTTCTACCATCCTAGACAGCATCATCACTGACCGCCAGGTGATATAGCCATCAAGGGCTAATTTATACTGTATGAAATAAAATAAACTTTTATCATATATTAATTATGTTTATAGTGTATAAAATAAATGAGCGAACTTTTATCATATATTAACTACGAGTATGTTTAGTTCATTAAAACTGACATGTAATACGTATACGTAAGAAGACCTGATCAGATATTCCGTAACGGCGTCAGCGTCAGGGCAGCTCATCAAAATATTGTGTTACGGAATCACAAATTCATTCCGGACGCCAATTATCCGTGTGCGCTCATTTTCCGACTCATTCCCTGGTGTAACGATCACGTGGTGATTTTGACAGCTACCACCCTTTCTAGCAACGTGTTTACATTGAACGGTCCTGATTTACTGTTCTGTTATTCGTCCATATTAGTATTAATAATATATACATATATTAGTATTAAGCTGTGACACAGCCCAGTTACGCTGTCGCAACCAATAGGGTTAACACAGCTAATAGTCACTCCGAAAGAAAAAAAGCTGTGATAGCCTAGTTGTTAGGACGTTCACCTTCTAATCAGAGGTCGGGGGTTCGAACTCGGGCACCTCCTACTTTTCAGAGTTATGTGAGTTTTTAAGCAATTATAATATCACTTGCTTCAAGTTGAAGCCTTCAACGCTTAAGGAAAACATCCACAACCTGCATGCCGCAATCCGCAAATGGTCAGCGTGGTGAACTATGGCCAAACTTTTCTTATATTGAGAGGCGACCCGTGCTATATTACCAACGGGCAATGTAAGCATTGGCAGACTTCACACGCCTTTGAGAACATTACGTAGACCTCTCAGTTATGCAGGTTCTATGTTTTCCTTCACCGTTGAGCAAGTGACAGTTTAATTACTTAAAAACGCACATAACTTTGAAAAGTTAGAGATGCGTGCCCCCGACCTTCGATTATAGGCTGACGTCCTAACCACTAGGCTATCATAACAAATATATATACAAATATCTCCGATAGAAATATGATTTAAAAAAAAAAACAATGTTCTAGAAAGTACCGCATGTAAGCGCCCTCTAAACGACGTAGAGGAGGCAGAGGCTGAGGGCAATGCGAATGCAAATGTCACTCGTTAATATGCATTGCGCGTACTCGGCCGTCTAATTAGGCGATAACCTGACATCAACCAAGATATCATTTTATTTGGGTGCTTAATATACAAGACGCACATTGTACCCTCTACGACCCAAATGGTATTAAACTAAAATGGTTAGCAAGCTAGAAGGGTTAGCCACTAGGGGAAGGGGTGGATAATAATGCACTTCTGTTTTCTGAGATGGTCAAGCGGCTTCAATCAAGCATTTTGTTTTTACTAGCCGATGCACGAGGACATCCGTAGGAGAACAAAAGTAACCGACATAGCCCAACGGATTAGCAAGCGACAGTGACAGCAACGAAGTGGCAGTGGGCGGGTCATATTTGTCGCAGAACCGAAGGCCGTTGGGGCAGACGTGTTCTGGAGTGGAGACCGCGTACCGGTAAGCGCAGCGTTGGACGACCACCTGCTCGCTGGACCGACGACCTGAAAAGGATCGCTGGTGGCGGGTGGATGAGGAAGGCGGAGGACCGTGTGTGGTGGCGCCATGTCCTGCAGTGGGCGTCTATAGGCTGATTGATTGATTGATTGAACAGATGCACGCGCTTAGATTGAGGGTTTTTAAATACCTATAGTATAAGCCACGTTGGTAAATGAATATTATCCCATTTTTACTCCAATTATATTTCTCATTTCTGCACCTTTTCGCCACATATAAATCTATTTTGGAGGAGGTTTGCTATGGCAAATTATGACTGAACTTGAAGTTTGTCGACGTGAAATTGTGTTGCACGAAGACGTTTAATTTCTGAAGAAATAATCTAAAAATAACGTTCAACACTATAACAATTCTGAACCTCCAGTCGACCACGCACGCCGCTGCGCATACTATTGTAAAATGGGAGGTTTCAGATTCGATTCTCGTTTTGAGGATGATCTGGTGGGAGGCTTCAGCCGCGGCCAGTTACCCACCCCACAAGCAACAGACATACCGCCAAATCGTTTTATGTTGAACGTTCTGTTATAATGTTGAGAAATCCGATTAGGAGACTAGTTTTAGCCGGCAACGCCTCCTTATTATAGCGCTACCAATAATGGCAGTGATCACTTCAAATCAAGTGACCGGTCGACTAGATTGCCCGCGATGTACATATAAAATAAAAATACACCATACGTAAAAAGAAGTTGTTTATTCGTAACATAAACGTATAAAAAGAAGTTAAGAGCACAGTAAACAGGAAACGGGCAATTTCGTATGGAGAAGTATGGAAAAGCGCGGCGGGCGGCTTAATATCCCTCAGGAATAAACTGCAATTTCAGCATATCGGGATGAAAACAAAATATTATAAGCCATAAGAATAAAGTACGAACTCAGACACCACTTATTATACTCTAGCGTGAATAGCGCCATAACAATCTTGCTAGTATTTTAAGAATGGTTTAAATGTCTCAAACCAAGACGTTTTCTGCTCAGAGCACATTGAATCTTTAGTGTTATTTTTATTATTTGGAGAAAAAATATCACACTTTATTTAACAACTCAAAACAGTACCCATTCGCAAGCCAGAAGCAGTAGTTCTCCAAATTGTTCAAAGGCATGTGAAGTCTGCCAATTCACACATGACCAGCGTGGTGGATTATGGTCAAACCCTTGTCATATTGAGAGGAGACTCGTGCTCTGTAGTAAGCCGACAATGGGTTGATCATTATGTACGTTTATATATAAATGTATCTCATCATTAACACACAATACACACATCTTACTCTGAGACACACACACAATATGTATGTACCTAGATATTATACTAACCATTGATTCTGATACGAACTATTTAATAAAACTGTTTTTTTAGCTCCCTGGCGCAGCACGTGTGTTTATTTCAAAGACGGAGGTCCTGGTTTCAATGCGCGTGTCGAGTCTGGTCTGGTAAGATGAGGTTTCGGCCGCGGCTAGTTACCACCCTATTGGCAAAGAAATACCACCAAGAGATTTAGCGTTCCATCTGTTGTTGAGTAGAATACGATAAGGAGGTTGGTTTGTATGGGTTCAGCCGACAACGCACTGGAGGTTCCTTTGGATCTGAAGATATTCACGGGTGATGGTAATCACTATTAGGTGTCCCGTCTGCACATTTCTTTATTTATTCAAAGCGCCACCAACAGAATTATATGTAAACAAACAAACATTTTAAAAACCTTAAGTGCTAGGATATACATATAAATCAATTTAGAGGTAACTACAGCATGCTATATGCTCATATTAAAGTATGCCATGCTTAAGTACTTGAAAAGGGTTTGGCCATAGTCCACCACGCTGGCCAAATGCGGATTCGCAGACTTCACACGCCTTTGAGAACATTATGGAGAACTCTCAGGCGTGCAGGTTTCCTCACATTTTCCTTCACCGTTGAAGCAAGTGATATTTTAATTGCTCACCTATAGCTTTTTGGAGTTATGAGCGTTTGCTCATAACTCCAAAAAGCTATAGGTGCGTGCCCGGATTCCAACCCCTGACCTCTGATTAGGAGGTGGACGTCCTAACCACTATGCTATGACAGCCACATCGTCTCCGTCTCCTTCATTGCCCTGTAATGTAGTAATATAAAAAATAAACAGATAATTATATATACGTATAAAATCTTGCGATCCCTTGATAAATTATATATCAAGGGATAAATAACTTATTGAACATACTTAAAGTTTTAGCAAAATATATGATAATATACTAATTAGTAGGACCAGTTTTTCAGACATACTAATTAGTAGGAAAATAATGAGACATTAGGTAAAAAATGTCACATCATTTTGTACCTTCGCAAAAACGAAATGAAAAAAAAGAAACAACCATAATGCTAGTTTTTAACAAACACGAATAACGGATCGGCCACCGAAACAAGCAATAGAGTATCGCAGTAATTACTCGGCACCACAATGTCCTGATTGTGAAGAACAGTGTAGATTCATTACACGCCATATGCCTGCCAAAAGTATTTCAAAAAAGAGCTTTTGTGAGTAACCCTTCCGCGTAAGCCATGGAATGTTCTTTTATATCTCAAGAGGCTGTATTATGACGTCGGAAACATGAAAACAGATACAGAAAACAATACGAGTTTTGATAAAATAAGGGTTGATGAGGGTACCAAATGAGAACGTGTATGAATACGTTAAATGTACTTTTCAACTTTTCGTCGGTGTATGGGTATTGTATTGGGGATTCATTTAATATTAGATTACTTTGCAAATTAATTAAGACAAATATAATATGCTAGAAGCTAGACCGAGCGCTCACTGCAGATGCACAGTTAATTAATTGGACTGGGAAGGTCCGAAAAGACCGTGAAGTAGCAATCGCTAAAAAACACCTTATATCTTTGTAAATCATCATGATCAACCCATTACAGGGCCACTACAGAGCACGGGTCTTCTCTCAATATGAGAAGGGTTTGGCCATAGTCCACCACGCTGATCATGTGCGGATTGGCAGACTTCACACGCCTTTGAGAACATTATGGAGAACTCTCAGGCGTGCAGGTTTCCTCACGATGTTTTCCTTCACCGTTGAAGTTATTTGTATATGCCCACAGTAAATAGGCATTTATGCATTTTATGTATATGTGTGTATATAAGTATTCCTTTTGAAATAATTATTCAATTTATCACGGGAATTAAAATCGATTCAAATATTTAAAATGCGAATGTGTCTATTTGCTTATTTTATATCATCTTTTTTTTTTCTTACTCTTACCCCACATTATTTGGGATCGGCACAACATGTCTTCTTCTTCCATTCACTTCTATCAGCCATCACGTCACAACCCACACCTTTTACACGCATATCCTCTTTTACACAATCCATCCATCTCTTCTTGTCATTTGTTTTATTTTTATATGTCTGAAGTCATCTTTATCATCCAAAGTCTATTAAAACTTCTATTGAGCACAGGTTATTAGAGAAGCTCTCAGAAAGAAAGCATTAGAGCTTAGGCTCTCTACGCTGCTATCGATTAATATAAAACCTTAATCAGCTTATCTGATACTGCGATATTTTTTTGTTCAACTTTACCCATAATGTAAAGGATGCAAAACAGGTTTACAGCGTTACGGCAAAGGACTTATGTACACAAAGTTGTTGCCCAAAAACGTTGAACATATACCAACCAAAGAGGTGTATGATATTACCGGCAAAATTTACATCGTAAACACTAACAACCCATCAAAGGGCCGAAGTTCCCCGATAGTTCCTTTAAGGATTACCTTTTGTAAACTAAAATGGGACTCAATCATCATCTGGACCAGGATTACAGAAGGGTGTAGGATTATAACTATGTCTTACTTATGCAATAGAGGCATAGCCTCGGGCGCGGAGAAGGGGCCCCTTTGGTCCTTCGCAAATATTCCATATAATGATTCGCTTTTAATTATTATTGCTGTAGCGGCCAAGTTGTGTTTGATGTATTGATTAAAACCGTGTTTGTGTTTAAATGCCATCTAGATAGCGGTTTCCATCGCGTCAATGGGAACTGTAATCTCGGGGGACGCTCCTTGTCACTTTGTTGGCATTTACAATGGTAGACTGATTGTGTGGGGGTCAATAAAAGAGCTCTCCACATATCGTTATCTAAAGAGTTCCACTGATTGAAATGATGACCGATTCTTTATAATCAAATGAGATGTTTTCTTTCTAAATATTAAAAAAAAAATCATAAATACCCGCACAATAGAAACGGCTACTTTGGTCTTATTTATGACATAAGTTAGTGTAGTTTTATTTTATTATAAATTTTATAGACCCGCTGAACTGACGACCTGATAAAGACCAGGATCGCTGGTTGCGGGTGGATGAGGAAGGCGGGTGACCGTGTGCGTGCTCTCGGAAAGCCCTACGTAAAGTGGCGTCTATAGGCTGATTGATTGATTGATTGTAGAACATATCGTCGATAACATATAAATATCTGTGTTTTATATTTCATGCACCTTCACTTTCATCTAACAACCTATAACAGGACATATCGACATATAGACATAAATTAATGTGTGTTAAGAAAATGGTGATTCGTCAATTCCACTGCTCTAGCCACTTAAAATTTATCCACTTACATTGAAGCCCTTAAGTAAGTATTAGAAATTATTATAACATAAATGAATCAATATGATAACTATATTTTAACAAACCATTTTTTATCTTTCGTAATATATATTTTTTAAATTAAAATGTTACTTCTAATACCTCGAAGAATGTGTACAAAGTTTCATGACGAGTAATTTTTGCATGAAAGCGTAACATACGTCATTCACACTTTTAATATTAGTAAGTAATTATTCAAGTATTAATATCTTAATCACATTAATGATTTATACACGGTTTTATTTATATATCTATATACGTATGAGAATAGACTTAAGCTGAAATCTCACTTTATTAGAAATGATGAAAGGTGCAGTCTCACAACACCCAATATTAACAACCCATTACTCCCAGAATATATCAGAGGGTCACAAACAAACAGTTAGCGATCGTTATATTGAAATTTTTTATAACACATAGGAAACATTGTCGCATAAACTATAACGACCAGTAACTTTACGAGGACATAAACATAAAAAACTCATCGCGTCCACGGGCGAAAAATATGAAAATGCACCTAATATCGCGCTTGTATGGGAATAAAAGTTTTTCCATTTAGTTGGAACATCGTTGCTATTTCCCTATAGAAGTCATAAACATAATGCTTAGCGGGCAGCGGGGCCTGTCTCCCCCTCCTCCCTGAACCCTTCTCCCATCCCATCCTCTGCAAAAGTTCAATTTTATTTCAGTCTTTTGCAAGTCCATGCTCAGCGAGAAAAATGTTTCGCTTCCCTGTCCATTAGCTGGTTTAAATTAGAGTTTTAATTTTTAAGAGCGCATCAGTCTTTAAAACGTTCTGCGCGAGCAAAAAATCCGGCCGCGTTAAAACGTTAAACTTCAGAATAGTTCACTTACTGGTTTTGTATCCAATCCAAAGGTTATTTTTAAGCTCCAATAGACTTACTCACCCACCCAAATTGATTGCTTCGTAAAATGAAACTCATTTTACCAACCACCAAACAGGGACTGCGTTATAAAAACAATATTACGCTTAAGTAATATCCAAAGCAATTTTTAATAATTACGTTAGCATGCCCCAAATGTTCGGAACAATGTTGTCTACCAGAGCGTGCTATTAAGGGTATGAGAAGGCTCGCAGTAAAGCCACGAGAGCAAATAAAGTTGCTGCCGAAACGCACGGTAATGAAAGTTCATTGGATTAAGCCGGGCTTGTGTAAGGCCCCAATAATAATAATAAGCAAAAATGCACGTGCTACGGGCCTCGCTTAAATAACTCACTCAATAACATCTAAATTAGGGATCTCCGGAATATACTCGGGCGCATTCCACAAAGAGGCACCGGAACATTTTACGCGGTTCAAGTTTATGTTATTCTCATTAAGCTAAATGCTATGGATATTTAAAGGGAGTTTTTTAAAGCCGTTTGCGGTTCGGGGTTTTGTGCTACGTAAAACGCGGACAAATAATATGGTAATATATCTCTTAGGCCGCGGCTTTGAAGGGAATTTATTTTGACCTTTTATTGCTTGAAGTTTCCCTTATTTTGTTTATATCATTTGTAAGGTAAATTTTTTACGGCGTTACAATTTTTTAATGTTTTAAAAATTAAAATGAAATACCTAAATGTTACAATAAAAATTATTATTAACTATTTCATTATAATTTTGATAATGTAGATGTACCTATATGTAGTATTGATTTTTCATTATTATTAACTGACCGAGTTGTAGGGTATTTTAGCTAGAAAAAGACTAAAGAAAGTATATCTCTTAATATAAAATCTCAAAAAAAAAGCCTTGAGTATATATATATTTTTTTTCATACACCAGAAATTAGCCCTTCGCCCGGTGATGATGCAGTCTAAGATGGTAGCGGGCTTACCTGTTAGTGGTATGGTAAACCCACTTCTAATTGGTTTCTACGCGACATCGTGACGGGACGCTAACTTGCACTCGCACTTCACTTCGCTCGTCTTTTACGATAGGGATGTAACTAGCTACGGCCGAAACCTCCCACCAGACCAGGCTCGAGCCGGCAATCGAACCGACGACCTTCAACTTTATGATGCGACAGCGCACGCACTACGCCGCGGAGGTCGTCATAATCTAACTAAGGCTTTGTGTAAGCAGATCTACTTTGCAATACTGTGTATCTTTATATGTAGTTTTGCATATCAATGACTCAAACGTATTAGAAGATGAGTCTACGCGATGCTTTATCAATTGTTTTCACGTTGGAATCGAAACGTTTTAAAAAGATCAAAGGAATTTTTCTATCTACTGACGGTCTTTGTGGCAAATGTTATTACGTTTATTCGATGGAATTTCTATTATTTCAAAAATAATATTGTTTGTGTATAATAAGACTTGTGAATCCAATTTTTTAGGATAAATTAGAAAGTTTTCAGAAAAAAAAATCGGCTTGAAGAAAGACGCATTGAGTACAAATGTACTATAACTTAGTATGTACTTAGCGTAGTCGGTAGACCCTTACGTGTCGCCAAGCTATTCAGCGTTCCGGCATCATGTAGCATAGAACCAATTAGAAGTATGAGTTTACCATATTCCTAACAGGTTGGCTAACCTGTTAAGGATATGGCCAACCCATGTGTATGGTATAATGTGGTATGGTAAGCCCATACCACATGTGACCAGTGGATGTCCGCCGCAGCAGACCCTCCTTGGACTCAAAATGCCCAGTTTCGCCGGTTAGAGGTGTGCCGGAACATCAGCACACCAACTCGAGGACCGTACTATGAGTGATGGACGACCCCTTTCCCACAAGTCCCTAGTCCCTAAGAGCCCTACTCTCATTTCTGTTCATATAATCTGCTCAACCAGCCCCTGACGCTCCCATCTATCACTCTGAACATTGTCGCAGAGAGGCTGGACCTATTCAGCTGCAATCTGAGTGAACTCACAAGAGTGACATCGTGGATTATATGTTACCGGGATTTGTAAATTTAGACAATTAATGCTCATAAGTTTTTATGATCATAAATTTGTATACTATTTATATTAGGCTACTCTAGCAAATTAGGTTTATAATCCCGTAAGGCTAGAATTAAGAGGAAATAATTAATATATTTATAAAATTGGATAATAACTGTGTCATGTCTTTTTAAGCAGCGATGGAAAGCCTATATATATAAAAGCTATAATTTAGCAAGTAGGTAGTTGATAGTTATGAGATATCAGCTAAGAAAGGATATTTGGAAATTCCACCCCTAAGCGGTTAAAATAGAAGTTGGAAGTTTGTATGAAACATTTTTTTCATCCAAATCTACCCTGAAGGGTATAAAATAGGGGTTTGAAGTTTATATGAAAATTCTATGTTTTTTAATTTAGAGCCACGAAAATCGGCAATTTGACATTTGCCTGTAGCTTACTTTCTGAAGCAGGGCATTGGTCGCACAGGAAACCTCAATCTCACGGGAAATCATCCATTATACGCAGACGAAGTCGCGGGCAACAGGTAGTAATACATATTTTCAACGCTCTTCTATCAACGCTTTCAGTGAACATCTTCGTATAGGAACAATTTCGAGTCATTTGACGCAGCGCTTCCTGTAAATCACCTCGCTACATTTGCACCTGGTGCAATTTGTTTCGTATTTTAACACATTATCTCTTTCACTGTCCCGGCGCCGTTACTTCCTGCCATGTACAATTTGAGAAGTTTCCTCGAAGCAAGGGTAAATGAAGGAGTAAAAGAGGTAAAATTTTGATACAAGCGTATTACATTTTTTTTACACTACAAGTTATCCCTTGACGGCTATCTCACCTGGTGATAAGTGATGATGCTGTCTAGGATGGTAGCGGGCTAGCCTGTTAGCAGTATGGTAAACCCTCGCTTCTAATTGGTTTCTACGCGACATCGTGCCGGAACGCTTAATGGCTTGGCGACACCTCTTTGTAGGTAACTAACCACGGCTGAAGCCTCCCGCCCGACCAAGCTCGAGCCGGGAATCGAACCCACGACCTACAACTTTATAATGCGACAGCGCCACGGAGGTTGTCAAAATCACTCAATATACAGAGCTTGCATGAAGTGGAGTTGGATTATAAAGTTGCAGGTTCTTGGTTCGAGTCTCAGCTCGAGTCTGTGAGTTCCTGGGAGGCCAAGCGATTTAGCGTTCTGGCATGACGTCGCGTAGCGTAACAGGTTAGCCCTCTACAATTATAGACTGCATCATCACTTTCTCAGGTGAGATTTCCGTCAAGGGCTAACTTGTATAGCATAAAAAGAAATAAATTTATGAATTATTTTACAACGTACCTTCCAAAACTTTAGCAAATTAAAGCAACTCTGATTTTTAAAACAACACAAAAATAGTGTTAAAGACTCTTCTTTACATAAACGTGCACAAACTGTATCTACTAATAGATTGCGATGTTTTCTCGGTATCGACACAATATCCAGTCGTTTTTCCCGGCGTCTGCAGTAATGCTCAGGTACATTTGCACCTCGTGTAATTTATTTTTGCATCCACATTCCCCCCTTCCTTGATGCTCAAACGTTTGCTAGCTTTAGAAAGGTTGTTGTTTTAACCCTTTTTTTTAAATATATGTTTTGAAAATATAGAAAAGCTTTTTTTTAGATCGTTGTCACCTTCAAAAAGAAATTAGAAAATTCTTTCTTCGAACTGATTTTGTTGTTTACATTTCACTAGAATTTCGCTTGATGGTAAAGTAATGAAGCAGTGTGACATAACAATATAAGAATTGTTGTAACTAGCCGAACTGAGTATCGAACCCGGGACTTCCTCGTCGCTTCTCGTTTGATACCTTGTCGCTCACCAATCGTGACACCAGGAAGATCGTCATGTATAGCATCAACCTAGCCTGTAACACATTTTTTTTTAGTTATTAGTTCGAAAAACTGACAAAAAATAACGCGGCCGTATTACATTCATAATACTAAATATCTTATTCATACAATATTGCCTTCTTGATGCGAACATAGCCTGCACAAAATGAAGTAAAAACCGTTAAAAATAAAAATAATAACTTAATAAGTTAAATAGGGATTACTTCCAGCAATAAGGCCGCCCTCGTATGTATGTTTTACTTGGTATGAGATGCTTGTATTACTATATATTGCGCGTGTAATACTGTCTCTTCTTCTTGCTACACAAACAGATGGGTTAGACAGTGCAGAAAAGTATAGAAGTGCCGAACAATTATCATTCTTTAATCGGATAGATGGTTCTCTTGCTCAATTATTTATGTTATTTAAGTCCTCGATTCGCGTAAATCCCGAACGTGCGTTGCTCGTTACAAAAATACAAAAAAAAAACCTCACGATTTTATCATATTTCTCACATAATACGAGCACGCATCCAATATCTCTGCGCCTATTGTAAACAATAGCGCATTAATATAGATAAAGAACGGAGTCGCTTTGTATCTTTTGTAGCCTGTACAATTCCGCCCCATAACATTATGTTGATAGCGGCAATAACGCCTGAAATATTCACAGAAATATAAGGAATGAGGCAGTTTTGATGTATAGGCGATACCTGAGACGGATTGACCGTGTCGATACCAAGATGGAACCGCGTTCGTTACATTTATCAAGTTTAATTTCGCCACGAATCCAAACGTTGCGTTTGAAAAAAAAATCTTCAACGTTTAAAGCGTATTTTCTTACCTCTATATTATATTTGACATCTGTATTTGGTGTTCAATCTTCTTGTTATATGATTAGTAAAATATAGAACGACTGTCATATTAAATGACTTATCCATTACGCACAGCCTAATCCACTGCAAGTATCGAGCTGAAATTAAGCATGCAACTTTAAAAGAAAGGACGGGGTTTGCTAAGAAAGGACTTTTGAAAATTCAAATTTTTCGAAAGTGGATGAATTTTTATCAAGATCTGCAGTCTTTTAAGCCTTAAAAACCTTGAGAACGATGCACGGTAAGAGCTAAAAAGCCGTTTCGTATAAAATGCGAATGTGGCCTCCTATATACACTCGTATAATTCTTCGAAATTTTTAATTTATAAATTATAATTTTTATAAATTATTAATTTTCCACTGAAGCTGAAGCACAGGTACTCCTAGTTTGGCTAACCATTTACTTTATATTAAAAATTAAAACTATTAAAAAGAAAAAAGAAATAAAAAACAATTTTTCTATGCTCTTTGGCTGAGTCTTTAGTCCAAAATACTGCGGTAAAAATTAAATAAAGAACTCTTAGTAGATGACGCACTGATAAAAAAATATGAAAGAAATAAAATACTCAAAAGAATCAACTTAAAGATTTAAATAATAATTTTAGATTTAAAGTACAGTTACATAATTAAGTGGCTACATAAGGGTATAAAATCTTACAATTCACAAAACACAAGTTCTAGAGTGGACTCACTTATTTAAATAACAAGACCTTTGAGTAAGTTAATTAAAAGGAAACACAAATGGCTTAAAAACGAAGAACAGTTCCTTTGATGATATAAAGTTCTTTGTTGGAGTTCCTATTAAAAGTTCGGTACAGCTGCCAGCGATTCCGCGCAATATAATATAACTGATTGCAATACAAAGACTTTTCTGATTGCACCGCTGCATTTATATAATACCTTTCGTGTGTACCGCTAGACTACATAAAATTGGAAAGCATACTATCAAATGAAATCTTGGGAATGTCTCTTAGGTTCACAGTCTTTATTTTTAAGCATTTTTATCTTATATTATTATTATTATTCTGCAGATAAAAAAAAACAGTGCGTGTTGCCAGTGATGACTTACGGCTCTGAAACGTGGTCGCTCACTTGGGCCTCATAAGAAGGCTCAGTCACTCAGCGGGCGATGGGGAGAGCTAGGAGTATTTCTACATGATCAAATCAGAAATGAGGAGATCCGTAGAAGAACCAGAGCTACCGACATAGCTCAGCAAATTGCGAAGTTGAAGTGGCAATGGGTGCGGCACATAGCTCGGAGAACCGATGGACGTTGGGGTCCCAAGGTGCTGGAATGGCGACCCTGCACCGGTTAACGTAGCGTTGGTCGACCCCCAACTAGGTGTACAGACGATATTAGACGAGTCGCAGGGAGAAGCTGGAGGCAAGCGGCCCAAGACCGTGAGCATTGGAACTCCCTACAAAAGACCTATGTCCAGCAGTGGACGTCAATCGGTTGTTAATGATGATGATGATTATTATTTCATATAATATGAACTAATAGTTTTCATTAACATATTTTAACTAATTGTATGGTTTCCAATTATTGCTCTAATTAGGTTGCCCTTCAATACTTTTAAGTATCAATGAGAGATGGGACTTACAAAATAAAAACACGATCTGCTTGTGATCGTCTTTTGTTTAGGCCAGAGTTTTAGTGTTTAGGATACTTAGATGATGAATGTTATCAGTTCACTGGATTGGAAAAAAAATATCAATCTAATATGCTCTATTGGCATACATTTTTAACATTA
Source organism: Lasiommata megera (assembly GCA_928268935.1). NCBI lineage: Eukaryota > Metazoa > Arthropoda > Insecta > Lepidoptera > Nymphalidae > Lasiommata > Lasiommata megera. The sequence continues at coordinate 11,936,342 of OV743315.1, read as the reverse complement.
ATTTTGGATTCGTTCTTTAGAGACTTTACGGCATAAAAGCTGTTGCCGACCCTGGGGTTGATTCTTTAATCATAATTGGGATTGTTAGTACACAACTAGACGTCTAGATAAATAAAAAAAAAAACTAGAAATCCCAATTGAATAAACCTGTCTCTAGCGAAGACCTTCAGAAGATATTCTCTTCTTACATTGCACTGGTGAGATGGACTGTAAGGACGTTTGTAAATAAAAAATGTATGCGAAACCCCTTAATATTGGCTGCCCCCGTTCATTAGCAATGGGTGTGATTTCCGGTGAATATGATAAGACCCTTCAGATTATATCAGATCGAATCCCCAGCGTAACAATACCATCCTGGTCCCACCACGTGAGTTGATGTTCATTCTACCACTCGTTGTTTATGTTTACACACGAACAGAAAGAATTACTAACAAACAGTTCGGTGTCTCAGTGAAATTTCAACTGTCAAGCTTTTTATATATCGACCAGATTGAAGGATAGAACACACGTTAAACATTGCAACAGTACCGGTAGAAACAATATTTATGTTTTATATAAACTAAAGATTTTATATTATCTAGTAGAATGCTTAGCCCTATAAATTTATAATTTGTACATTGTTGTTTTATTGTATAATAAAGTTAAAAAAAAATATATAAAACACACCTATAATAAAATAGCGAAAAATAGTACTTCAGGCCAATGATAGAACAGTCTACGATTATTGCGTCAGGATAGCAAAAGCCATTAAGGGCAAACGGTTTTAGCGTCACGTGATATTAAACTTTTTATCGGATTTAATGGTAGGTACGTTGGGAAATCGTTGTAATTTTATTTCAATAGTTAATAGTCAGATAAGTCAACAATAACATACCCGCTAATGAAGAAACATTATCAGTTCAAATGAACCCAATTAAAACTATCATGACATTCACGTGCTATTATGACCTATGCAGTTATTTTCTTATGTGAAGGCGAAGTTCACAGCCGTCTTTTCATTGTTCTGATGAATAAAACGTAAAAGGGTTGATTCCCGGGTGGGGACAAGAATTGTTAGATATTTTTTTCGTGATTTTCTGTACATATCCTTGTCTCCGTGCCTCAGAGAGTTATGTTAAATCGATAATATTAGTAACAACCCACCACTTTTCTTTAAAATAGACAGTGCAGTAGTAAAGCTTATAGAAAAATTATATTGATGAACGATATTAACGATAAAAAAGTTTGGGTGTGAATTATTATATCTCCATAGGTACCATAATTTATTATTGATTATGTGAGATGAATGTGGGTTTCTTCGTAGATGTGGGCGGGATTTTAACCCTCTTTTTAACCAGCTTTAGTTTTAAGTTGGCGAGTGTAGTTATCACCATCACTAATAGAAATAATGAAAAATGTGATATATATATGAACGATTTATAGATGCAGCCTGTAATAGGTTTATTGAATAAAGCTATTTTTGATTTTATTTTGATTTAAACCTCTTCTGGGAGTGAGGTGGACCATGTCCAGCAGTGATAATGAACTGAACTATAATGTTGCTCGTTTTCTGCGGTAGTATGTACGTAATGGTCAGCAACAATCGCTAGGCGAGTCAATAGCCACAGGCCCTTTAATTAGGGAGAGTTACCTGTTACCAGGAACCCAATTAAATCTCGAATTTTGAATAGTTACCCTAATTAATTAGTTCGCAATTTTCCGTACTCAACCATTCGTAATGGTATATGAACGCAATTATCGTGTATTTCAAAATGAATCATACGATATGAAATACACAACATAATATAATTTATAAATATACAGTCCGGGTGATGGAAAATACAAATTTTTATTTACCCTAACTTTATTCTGAACTACGTACTTTGACGACCTCTTTTGCACAGAGCGTATGATGTCGCATTATAAAGTTGAAGGTCCTGGGTTCGATTCCCAGCTGGAGTCTGGTCTGGTGGGAGGCGTCGGCCGTGGCTAGTTACCAAAGAGACAAAGACGTGTCGCAAAGCGATTTAGCGTTCCAGCACGATGTCGCGTAGAAACCAGTTAGGAGTGTGTTTACCATACCCCTAACGGGTTAGTCCGCTACCATCCTACACAGCATCATCACTTACCACCAGGTTAGATAGCCGCAAAGGGTTAACTTGTAGTGTATAAAAAAAATACTAAGAACTTATCTATGAATGTCAACGTGATGAAATTGTTTATTTAAATGATCCGTAAATTCGCTAATTTTCGGTATATTATAAAAAATACTAGTCGTGCAATCTTATAGTTTATTGGAATTTTATTATATCTGTCTGTCGATCAGTTGGAGTCCTATGAATTCTGTTTTTGCGACTTTTGTTCATCTTTGTTAGTATGTTTTTCGACTTTTAAGTTCGACACTAAAATATTATGACGTGTTTGTTTTAATATAACCCTGCTGATGAAAATGAAACATTGTAACGCCTCGTTATGTAAATAAGGAGCGTTAATATATTATATGCTGCATGGGTTTATTGTAATTAGATATCTCGATGTTGGAGGTCCGCTGGGAAATCGCAGCGAGATGGATTATCGTGGTGACTTGGCATGAATAAGGCCGAAATGCATTATATTGTACAATGATTGCTTTTTCTGACTATAAATTGGACTGGTAACGTAAAACTTTAGCTGTTAGTATTTCTATTGTTTAGTTAGTCACTATCGACAATGTTTGCCAAAAAAATTAACAAAGGAAGATATCTTTTGCGGTGATAAAAGTTTTCCACTAATTTTTGTTTTTACTGACATCCAAAATTAATTAAACGGATTTAAAATAACACTTTTCACTTATCAAGCTACAATATATTACAATAATGAATAGAAGCAGGCGTTACTTTGCGGAAGTCCATGATGTTTAATATATTACAATACAAAATATATATCTAAATACTAAAATATCAGCTTTTTATTATTTACCAATGCTATTAATATCCAAGTACCCCATTCCTAGTGGGGTAGTGGGCTTAGTTTTGACGTAACGATATTGCTAATTTTTATGATAATCACCGGGGTCAATGGCCCACATTTTTGGTCCATTTGTCCTTTGGGTATCGAACTCTAAACCAGTTGCGTCGGCTACAATCAGAATGTTATTCTAGTGGCCTTTGACCTTACTTACATATTTTGATTACAATGAACTTATTTATCTACGATCAGAAAGGGGAGAAATTTGTTTTGATATCAAAGCGAAAACATGTTATTCAAATAATAAGTACTTCAAAGGATAACCAAAGAATACAAAGACACAATTATCCATCTGATAGTTGCAGAAGTCCTTAATAGAAATACGAAATAAGGCAATTTAGTGGACAAAAGGGTACCCCCTCAATTTGACGGCGGACGCTGACGGCGATTCAAAAGTTCCTTGTCCGACATCCCCCTCCCCCCACTTATTGAATTTCATCCCCGAATTTGAAGGATGACCACACGGTTTATTGTTCTGTCGAGCATTGATTAGGGTGTAACGTTGTTATAGGTAACGGGGGATTATTTCGTATTGGTTCTGCATACGCCTCCGCTAACTGTCTCTTTGACGTAGGTGTTTTAAGTGATCAGAGGTCCCGTGTTCGATTCTTTGGCTGGGACAGTTAGTGAATTTATAATTTTTGAATTGTCTCTGGTCTGCTGTGGCGGTGGTTCGTTACCACCCTATACAAAGACTTTTCGATACGAAAAACCGATGGTGTATGCTATAATATAACTGCTACAGGTTAGCTTGCTACTTATTTAGGAAAGATAACACTCACCACCAGGTGGGATTCTGAGGGCTAGCTTGCAATGAAGTACAAAAAAATTACAACAATGTACACGAAACTAACAGTTCTGTAAGTGCTGGATTATTCTGCCACGCGATTCTCTGAAAAAGTTTTTTTGCTAGTTACCACGCTACCGACAAAGACGTGTCGCCAAGCGATTTAGCGTTCCGGCACAGTGTTGCGTAGAAACCAACTAAGAGCTTACCAAACCCCTAACAGGTTAGCTCGCTATCATCTTAGAGTGTATCATCACTTACCATCAGGTGAGATTGCCGTCCAGGGCTAACTTGTAGTGGATAAAAAAAACTTGTCAATATGTTAAATGATTGTCAAAACAGTTTCAAATAAATAATTTCTCAATACAATGTATCGCAAAATACTTGAAGTTAATATCAAAGAAGGTAACACGGAATTTCATTTTACATTGAACAAAGGTAGGTACAATATAACAAAGACCATTTATAATATACAAGAAAACAAAACGAAAACCTGAGTAGGTAAGGTATAAATAGAGAGACGCGGTCGTCTGTGGAAACCGCACAATTTGTCCCGGCATGGAGCTTTTCAATAATAATTCCACCATAAATTCTGCCCACCCTGACCGTCGGATAGTGGCTGTAACAATTAATTATTATATTGCTTTTTGACGGCATACCACGAATAGTTTCTTTATTGACTCGATCCCTCGCTTTTAGTTAATCCCAGCTTTATGTGCGGTGCCTTTGTTCTTAGTTGATAGCAATTTGCAAGAAAATAGAGTTACGAGCTAGTGTTCAGGGTTGTAATAATAACACTGAAAATTCAGTCTGGTGGATTTATTTACGTGTACCATAGTACGCGTATGTACGCAAACACAAAACACATCTGTTTGAAAAAGTCTATAAGGACTCGGCCGGAAACCTATCACATAAACTTTCTACTTCTATTATATTCTTCTTATCTTTACTAGGTAGAGAGACGATTCTTCTAATCTGCTGATCTCTCGGTGTAGTCTCGAAATTCACAATTATTAAAGAAATATAGTTTTATATAGTTAATATACTTTTTTTAAATAAAGGTTTCGAGTAATGTTATTCTAAATTTCAATTTGGGACTTCTCGAAATATCTGTGAAAGTTTTTGTCTCTGATATATATGTGGCATGTTGACTAATAATGAATAGAAGTGATTGTTAGAATTTTAACAATTAGATATGGGTATGATGACTACATTTGCGGGATCCTTTTAACTCATAAGCTATTGACAGATTTCATAATGGAAATGGTCGGATATAGAATCAATGATACCGCCTAGTTTAATGTATATGCACAGAGTGAATAGATGGCTCATTGTCACGACTGCTTCAGTAATCGCTGAGTTTTTGTTGCAGGAAATCTGCAAGAAATTTTCGCGTAAGAACTGTTGTAGGCACCGGAGAAAATGTTTGAATCGCCTACCATAAAATAAAAAATAGCCTAAAATGGTATCATGTTATCACAACAGTTTTAGCACACTTAACTTACCGCATATGTCTACTGATTACTTTCAATAGGGCAATATTTTAGTATACCTAATAGGGCAATAATTCTTCGTAACTAGAACAATTATTATTGATTAAGTAATAAATCTATCTTAGAATTGTAGCCATAGATATCGCTCTCCAAACTTTGTAGATGATGTAAAGGTATACTTCAAATTATAAATGGTAAACATACAAAGAATATATACAAAGAATATCAATCAATCAATCATAAACATTATTCAAATAATCCTTTTGATGCGTCAATAACTTAAATAGTGTGAGTTGATGAGTGATTTCTACATTCGGAAACTTAAAACTAAAGCTATTAGGGTTCTAAACGCGCCCTGGTCTAAAACGAAAAAAAATCTACTAGCAAACCCTTTTATGATAGAATTTTTATTGTGTTTACTTAGAAAGTTGAATGTATGCAGCACTAAGAAATTACTGACTTTAGTATTCTGCATAAGTTTCCCCTTTACCCCAAGCTGTTACCAAAACCAAGGGCAGAATTAGCAGACTAGTAAATTATACTATCAAATAAGATTTTAATATTTCCATTATGATGTTCGGAACCGTTAAAACCCTTTTAATAAATACCTATTCGCAAAATGTAACCGTACGCGAATTATTATTTATCTATGTTTCACAAGGGCTGAATCTGCGCAAAGCTCCGTTTTAATATAATACCGAAATAGGTCAAGATGCTCTCAGGAGTAGCGATTGCTTATAATTTGGCGTATTGTTCGGAGGTAAATCGCATGAGGGCACTCGACAATGCCGCTTGGAGGTCTTTGACGCATGCATAATATGGCATTAATCCGATGGGAGTATGTCATCCACTTGATGCTAATGTAGGCATGGCTTTTGTACTTTGCTATTCCCTTTGCCTATTTATTGTGGGGTTAGAGCCTTAGAAATGTTATATTCATCGTCTTATTATGCCACTATCTATACCCTGCATTGAAATCAAATTAATCATAGTTTAGATAGGAAGCTGTATGGGTCGATTTTTCATCATCATGATCAACCCATTACCGGCTCACAACAGAGCACGGGTCTCCTCTCAATATGAGAAGGGTTTGACCATAGTCCACCACGCTGGCCATGTGCAGTTTGGCAGACTTCACACGGCTTTGAGAACATTATGGAGAAATCTCAGGCGTGCAGGTTTCCTCACGATGTTTTCCTTCACCGTTGAAGCAAGTGATAAATATATATATTTTTTAAAACGCATATAACTCCGAAAAGTTAGAGGTGCGTGCCCGGATTTGAACCGCCGACCTCTGATTAGGAGGCTGACGCCCTAACCACTATCACAGCTATAGGCGTCGATCTAAGTACCTAAAAAATTCGTAGACTTGTATGTAGAATTATGTTCGTTAGTCTGAATAAATTTGGACTTAAATCTCTAAATTTCCTCTTTGGTCAATAGCCGCAATTAAATCGTCAGCAACTACCAAGAGATTCTATTTTCGATTACTGAGTGAGGCTAATAAATTGAGTTTTTTCTGCTCAAGTTACCCAGGTGTTTGGGAATAAACGTTGCCTAGCTTTGTGTCTCGGATAGAACAGAGAGCTTTCGGCCCCAGTTTTTGCCACTATGGTAATAATCGTTAAAACTCGGAAGATCACTTATCGCTCTTTTATTTAGGTTTTAAAAGGGTCTGCTAACGATCTCCGAAGATAATTAGCAGATTCTTTGAAATAAAACAAATTAAGGTACTTTTTCAAAATTTCAGTCTTTTTAAGATACGGAATGCAACAGATAACTCGTAAACGGAACCATGGATAACTCATATTTGTACTGTACTATGCAAATTACTGAAATCACTGGAACCCTCAATGGGAGATATCAGGCCCTAGTTATATGTATGTCTGTTTTTCTTTAGCAGATTCTTTTAAATCGTAAAAAAAATAAGTTTGAACTTTAAAAAGTTAAATGGTATGACGTTAGACCCTTTTTTCGTGTGTACTGTTAGATACCTTTTTTTTTTGTCGTGGTGGAAAAGCTTTATTGCTACCTCTGTCCCTTGGGCAGGACTAGAGGTTATGTGGGACTACGCCCTAGGGGTATACCCAAACTAAAAACCACCACGGCGTATCCGTCACGCTGAGTTTTTCCAGACGCCCGGGGTACTGTTAAACAATGAGACCCAGTAATACCCATAAAAACTCGTTTGCACAAAATATTACATGCATTAAGATCGAATCAGGCGTGCGAATGTTCATTGAAATTGCGAATACAAAACGCATTCGTCTTCAAATTGTATTCATTCAGAGAATGCGTTTCGAATCTTTATAAATGCGATCGTGCGCGCTTCTGATTGTCCTTTAGGGTCCCTCTTCACGTTGGCCAACGTACATGCCAAATATATGGCTAACATATTGGCTCAAACTTTTTAAATTTGTCCCAAGATTGAATTCTACATGCTGGTTCTTCTCCTGAAATCTAAATATCGGAGAAATCTATATATATTTTTGTTTGACCCGTAACAAATTGGTGACCAAGATTAATTTTTTAATCAGTACCTTTCATCAAGATTATCATACAATAATTTCCGACAATGTAACAAAATATACACGAAATTCAAACATAATATAATTTTCTGTAAACATCATTTTCCTAGTGTCCATTAGCAATAGATTTCAGAGACCAAATTTCTTACAAAGTTGTCAGAGACCAAATTTCTTACATAGTTTTCAGAGATCAAATTTCTTATCCATTCGTTGTCAATTACTTCAATGCGTACAAAATCAGGGTTAATAAACGGAAATAGAAGGCTATAGTATATATTATATATATAATGGCTAACGAGAAACTTTTCTACGTCACATGGAAAGTGGATATGTGGAAAACCATCTAGGATTCCCACCATCGTGTGAACTAACACCTAATAAAAGCTTAGCCAAGGTTGGCCATACATATTGGCCACAGACATCGAAATAAAAGATGGGCCAAATGAGCCAAAGTGTAGAGGAGCCATCGCACAACCAGTTTATAGTGAGCTTTCGTTGCCATCTATGCCTTGGTGAATTGGGAAGACGGAAGAATATCCAATGTATCATGAGATACCTAAATAGATTGGAAATATAAGACGCGCACCACGTTTGAGCCTTTTATATGTAAGTATTCTTTTTTCAAACGCTGTGATGGGCTCCATTTCAAGTACGTAGTAGGAACTATACATGGATGTTACAACAAAACTTATTACACAAACTCCCTTCCTTATTTAACTCGATGCATAACGAGGTTTAATTCAAATTTGAGAATGAGCCTTAGTGATGATTTGCCGAAGTCGTATGCTTCTTCCTCTTTCTTACTATTTTAAAATAATGAATAGCATTAATACGAGTATTTAGGCAATTTTTTTTTTTTGGTTTTTATATACACTACAAGGTAGCCCTTGACGATAATCCTCCAAGATGGTAGCAAGCTAACCTGATAGAGTTACGGTAAGCCCATACGAATAATTGGTTTCTATGCGACATCGTTCCGGAATGCTAAATCTTGTCGGTAACTCGTTTGAAAGAATATTACTTGTCTCGTATATACATATACATATATATATATGTATGTGTGTATATTTATAACAGTATGTTAAGTTTATGTTATTTATTTTTATTACAACAACCAATTTTACTTAACTATTGCACTATTACTTTCCTTTTAAATGGTTTCCTTGGAGGAGATCGCTTTAAGCGATAAGACCACCTTTGCGCATTATGTTTGTTCTTATTTGTTTTAGAATCCAACTATTTTAATGTCCAATAAAGACTTTATCTATCTATCTATATCTATTCTATCTATCTAATTAACATAGTAGTTATAATTTCACTTGCTCTTCGCAGGTAAAAACAGCTTCATGAATATTTGAGGCGTATAAGATGAAGACGTCTCAAAGAATAATAAGCTGAAAGGTTATGAGTTAGACATGTTCACTCGGCGCCGCACAATAGCGGGGAGAGCGTTTTATTCGGCTTGCTTGAAGGTCTCATACGTCAAATTTCACATCTTGAATGGCGCCCTCCAGGAATCTTTATAAATAGTTGCGCAAAGGTGCTGTTTAATTTGATGGAAATACGGGATTCATTGCATACCTCGGAGCCAACGGATTACGAATGAATGGCCCGGTTTAATTGAGCCCTTAATTAAGTGGAATATATTTGTAATGGATTGTTAACTGTGCAATCAGATTATCTGGAATGTCTTTATTTACGTGGACTCATTTTAATATCAATAATTGAATATAAATAACAAATAATTGCTCAAATTACTTTTCTTTTATAACGAGGTGATAGTTCTAGTTGTAAACATAAAGAATAAAATCACAAGCTATGAGAATTCTAAATATGCTTTATAATCTAGCAGGATTCCTAGAAAATACTAAGCTTCATCTATTTGTATTGGCAGAATCATGGTTTTTAGTTAGCTTAGATACGACACTGAATCATCATCATCACGATCAACCCATTACCGGCTGACTACAGAGCTCTGAATATGAGAAGGGTTTGGCCATAGTCTACCACGCTGGCCATGTGCGGATTAGCAGACTTCACGCGCCTTTGAGAACATTACGGAGAACTCTCAGGCATGCAGGTTTGCTTACGATGTTTTCCTTCATCGTTGAATCAAGATATTTTAATTGCTTTAAAACTTTTGCTTAAAAACGAACATAACTATGAAAAGTCAGGAACCCCTGACCTCTCGTTAGGAGGCGAATTTCGTAGCGTTTCTATTGATCCGCCTGCTCAAAACAATATTTTTACTATAATACAAATTAAATCAAATCAAATCATATACATAAAAAAAAATATATACAAAAGGCGAACTTAATGCTAAGCAATAATACTCATCATAGTTTTGGTAACTCTTTTTATTCATAACATAAATAAATATTCGTTCAATATTATTTCCATACAAATCATATAATCAAGAAAAAAATACTTAAGGAGACCTTCGACTCTGATTTTTTTTCTATCTTCCAGCTTTTAATTAAATTCTTATAATTGTAAACCTACTATGAAAATTGCACAGAAACAATGTTAATATAAGAAACAATACGGCGAATAGAAATAAGGGGAGGAAATAAAAAAAAAATTACCCATTCGCAATGAGCGTCTTTACATATTCCCAACTAATACTGCAACACAAAGAGGAACAAAATCTAATTTGCGACGATGTTTACTACAAAAGTATTGCTCTGTAGTACCCGAATCCAAAAAGCAATGCAACTAGAGAGAGGACGCAGTAAACATTCAAGGACCGCGTAGCGTGTGGATTCCAACCTATTTGTCACGACCTTCGTGGCACAGTGTGTGCGCTGTCGCATTACGAAGCTGGAGGTATTCGATTCCCGGCTCAAGTCTGGTCTGGAGACTTCGGCTGTGGCTAGTTACCAACCAGCCGACATAGACGTGTTACAAAGCGATTTAGCGTTGCGATGTCGCGTAGAAACCAATTAGGGTTGTGGGTTTACCATACCCCTAACAGGTTAGCCCGCTACCATCCCAGACTGCATCATCACTTACCAGCAGGTAAGATAGCTGTCAAGGGTTAGCTAGTAGTGTAAAAAAACTGCCAGCATTTTCTGTATCAATCAGCTTCTATCACTACTATAAATCGGTATCGGTCCTTTGAACTTTAATTATTTTTATTTTCTACTTTATTCCAAATTTATCTAATTCTAAATATCTCAACAACAATATGACATATTCTGCGATACACATTGCATCTCAGCAAGAACTAATAAAAAAAACCTATAAAATTAATTAAAATAATAAGACCTCAACAAACTCCTCGCTATACCGGTGTATTGTAAGTTATAACTCTATCCATCATTATTATGATTAGGCGTACATTTCGAACAATCGACGACGTAGTAAAGCGATAGTATATAAAATATAGCATTTGATTTGCTTCAACCGAATCAATATACTCGTAACAATGAAATGAAAATGAAAATACACTTTTTTGTACACCACACAAAATAATATACACAAGACAGCAAAGAAACACACAGAAAATAAAAGAGGTACAATAGGCAGCCTTATCGCTAAAGAGCTATCTCTGCCAGTCAACCTAGACCAAGATATAATATATAGATAAGAAGGCTTAGAGTGTACAATTACAAATAATACACGATAAACTATATAAATGAATGAATAAATGATTACACTGTCATTGCACACCACAAGATAGGAAAAAAATCAAAAACTATAACACAGAAATAGAAGTATACAATTTGGCGGCCTTTTCGCTACATAGCGATCTCTTCCAGGCAACCAGAAAAGATATAAGAGATACGGAAAGAGGAAGGTGGTGCATTAATATATACATAAATATATATATTTCTATAAACGAATATATATACTTACTAATAATAATATCCATATTAATATATATTATTAATATGGACCAATTGGTCTTATACTCTGGCGGTAGGAAACTTCGCGTACAACTCCTCCACACGAAGGAAAAAGCCGCATTTTCAGTGTCTGCTGAACATTTATTTCAGTGTCTGCTTTAATTAGTGCAAGGAACTACTTATCGTTTGCTAGAGCTTCTAAGAGCTGTTACTCTGCAACGACTGTAAGTAGTGCTTATATAAATGTTTAAATATAAAGTACAAAGAAAATTTTAACGTTTGCTTTGAAATAAAATAGTTGCATTCACCGCTGCACACGACAAACAATTGAAACTTCTTTCGTTTATTCGCTGCCCCTTTTATTATTTTGTATATTAAACTCGTTAAGTCATATTAGATCGGACGAGATCGGTTCTGGTCTAGTTCGGTTTGACCGAAGTTTGTCTATGTCGTTAGATCCGGATCATCCTCAACGCTTCGTGTTACTTTAAGTAAAAGTGGAATAAAAGAATGATCATATAAAATAAAAGTTTTTTTTTTATCAAAATTATATAACGTAGCTAAGAGTCGGCATGTGCGTTCTTAAGTAAAATTATTCAACGCCCTCCCTATATTCTACTCGTGGATTGAATCCTTCATGTGTGATTCTTGCATCTTTATTAGACAATATCTGTAGAATATATTAATTTATAACTGTGAAAGCCTAATAGTTACGGGGTTCGCCTCCTAATCAGAGGTAGGCTGTTCATCCCAGGCACCTTGTGTGCGTTTTTAAGCAATTAAAATATCACTTGCTTCAACGGTGATGGAAAAAATCGTGAGGGAATCTGCACTCCATAATGTTTTAAAGGCGTGTCAAGTTTTCGAATATTTAGAGGAAACCCGTGATCTGTAGTGAGCCGGCAATGGGTTGATCATGATGCTCATGATCAACCCATTGCTTTGCAGACACGAACATTAATTTCATGACACGAATAGAATTTTCAATCTTTTTTTTCTTTTATCGTTATTTCAACCGCAACCGCAGCCGTGCTACGAAATGAAACGGTACAATGCACGAAACATTTTCATTACTTATTTTAATAGCCAATAAAGTCGTCCCAATTTATTGCAACTATCTCGTGTGGAGAATCAAGCGAGACCTCATGAATAATGGGTGGGACCTTTAAACTTTAATAAAGCACTGTACCCTCGGGGACGTATGGGTTACGGGTTGTAACTTTACTCCAATATGAATATGTTTTGGAAACACTGTTTTTGTGTTTCGTCTAAAAATTCAACAGTAAGTTGATTTCGCTGTTGGAACAGTAAAAAAAAACTAAGGCTAAAGTGTCGCTTCTTCGTTGATTACCTAGATGTATTCATGAGTATAAATTTACTATGTAATGCTAATATAGCTGATGTCCGCGATTTAGATTAAGTAACGTTGAATCAAGGCAATGGGTGGTGGGTAAAACAGTTGAGTGACCATTGGGCATCCATTGTCCAAAGTTCGTCAGTAAATTAAGAAATAGTATTCTTAGTTAACTACTATGTTAGTTGAAGTTTAGTTTTTAGTTTACTTAACAACTTACCCCAACAGGTTTGATTGCTTCTTATCTTAGACTGCTTTATAATTTACCATTAGGTGAGTTTGTCGTCAAGGGCTAACTTGTAGTGAAAAAAAAACCACATTAGCCTATGGTCTTATTCCTGGGCAGAAGCCTCGTCTTCCATAGGGTAATAGGGTATTGATATACCATGCTGCTCAATGGAGGTAGGCGTTAAATGATAATTTTAAGATATTGATGAAAAATATCCCCATATCAAATGTTGCTCCAACATAACCTTTTTTGCCCCAGATTCTACTTCATTCAAAAGATCTCTTGACTGACTGATCAATTAACGCACATTATACTAAATGGATCAATTTGACTATATAGATTGATAGCTAATTTAACGCAGGCGTTAGAGAGTATTTGGACCACTCGCCCATTGATGGCACAAAATAGGGGTTTTAAGTTTTTAGAAAAATCTTCAAAACCGACTGTTTCGTTGTAAGAAATACCAGAACGACCGTGATTGATGCCGCGTGTAAAAGCTAGCGTTCATATAAAACCCTCAATAACAATAAACAAGGCGAAATCGCTATTACAAAGCATAATCGCTTATATCGCTCGCTGAGTTATGACGTCGGCAAAGCGACAGATTGCCAACATTACTATAATAAATTGCAGTAGACACCGTGCCGGGAAGGTAGATGACCTTTGTTTTATACAACAACTGGTTAATAGAAAAACCTAATGATGAACCAAATAAATAAAATTAAAACACAAACTAGAAATATAGAAAAAATAGCAAAAAGATAGTGCAGCTATCTTTTTAATTAATGATACTTAAAAAAATAAACATTAGTTCTATCCATAGATACTTTTATTCACTAATAATAATAGATAAAAAAGATACATGAATATTAAGTTTAATTAACTAGCTTTAACGGTCAAGGAAAATATCCTGAGGTAACCTACATGCCTGACTTACTCCATTAAGCTCAATGGCATGAAAAACTACCAATCCGCTCTTTGTCAGCGTGGAGGGCATAGTCCAAAACTCTTCTCGTGATGACAGGAGACTGCGCCCTGATGTAGGCTGGTAATGGGTAAAACTGATGATATAACATAACCTGCAACTTCCCCATGTTGTTTTCAGCCTATAAAACATATCTATGAGCTATAGAGTGTTCCGTACGATATCTCCAAGCTGCGATCTACCTGCGTGCATAATTTTGTCACGATCGATTAAGCTGTTAAGCCAAAATTTTACACAAATTTATTTTTTATAATCTCACGATCGCAGTCCCTGGTGGCTCTTCCGGGATAAAAAATCGGTCTCCAGAAAATAAAAATTTAGACCTATGCGTTATTTTTTATTTATTTGCTTTATTTTTATCCAATACGTACCTAAAATTTCTTGGCCAAAAATCAAATCTCACGTGATCCGCAATCGAAAACTTCAATCAATAGAGTAACTAGGCCCAATTTTCTACTCACATGTCAGGAAATATTGATAGCTAGTTAATAAAAACTGAAATACGTTTTATGCCTGTTATTATTCACTAAATTCAGACTACTAAGAACTCACATTGAAGCCTATAGGTAAATTACAGAGCAAGTTAAATTGCAGCTTATTAACTTCAATGTTGACTTTAAAGCGATGCCTTTATATTTCGCACCGTCGATGCATACTTATTCGTTCGGAGCACGTTCTGCCGTCAACATGTCCAATAACCAACTGAGAAACGGAATATTACAAGAATTAGCATTTCTACATTCAGTGGGTTCCAAAATTTTTCTTGGCCCTTTTATTACGGGAAAAAAAATACAAACGATCGGTTACCACACATTGGGTATCCTGATGCTTTGTACAATCGGACAACTTTCGTTCACACTATTCACTGATGGTAGCAAGGATTGGCTTGAAATTATCAACGTGGCACCCAATCTCGGTGTAATTATAATGGCCTATATAAAATATACAAGAATTTACGCGTACAAAGATTTATATGAAGAGATATTCTACCATTTTAAAGATGGAATATGGAATATCGTGGCAGGACAATCCAAGGAACACCAGAAAATTGTCAAGAGTTACAAATGGATGGTCATGGCTATCAATCGCTTCTTGGTTTACTATACAATTCCCCTAACTCTGATAGTCGACGCTTTTCCCTACTTATTCATGGTGTATAATAACAAAATTCACGGAGTTACCAATGAATATTTATATCCCTTCGATGCGTGGTATCCTTTCGATAAAGTGAAGTGGTACACTGCTGCATATATTTGGGAAAGCTTTATGACGGCCATTGTTATAGCCGTGTTCGCAATCTCCGATGTGATGCACGCTTCATACGTGGGATTCATTTGCATGGAATTGAAAATACTTGGGAACTGTTTAGAAGAAATTCTGAGTCCTGATAATGTGGTGAAATTATTTAGAGGAGGCAACGCTCGTGAGATTCACGCGACCGTCGTGAGAAAATTGAAAATCATTATATCAAAACATAACTTCTTAGCTAAGTTAGTTATTTACATTGTAATAAAACAGAATAAAAAGTTATATTGCACCCACGGCTACAATAATAGTTAATGTTAACTTTTTTCAGAATATCATCTAAACTAGACAAAGTTTTGGGTGACGCAATGCTTCTCAACTATTCCCTCGGAGCTATATTCATTTGTTTAACTGCTTTTACGTTCACGGTACAGTGGTTTTATTTATTCATTTGAAAATGTTGTTGTTCTTGTTCATTAATTTGATTTATCTTTAAATTTTGGCATTAAAAATTTTTATATCATCGTAATCTTAGTAAACCTATCTTAATAATGAGTTGCTTGGTATATATATATGTCCAGTATTACGTTTAATGAATCAACTACCTCCAATTTGCAATAAATCTTAAAAAATTTAAGGAAATAGCAAAAAGGTTAGTCGACATCACAGGAGACCGAAAAGCTGCCAGCTACCTCGGACAACGAATTAGTCTCGCTACTCAAAGGGGGAACGCTGCCAGTGTCTTCGGAACCTTGCCTACAGGAACTCTTTTAATAATAAATTTTCGTTATGATATTATATTTTTCGACCCCCAACTAGGTGGACAGACGACATCAGACGAGTCGCAGGGAGCCGCTGGAAGCAAGCGGCCCAAGACCGTGAGCATTGGAACTCCCTACAAAAGACCTATGTCCAGCAGTGGACGACAATCGGTTGATAATGATGATGATGTTGATGATTAATATTTTTTTAAGATTTTTAGTTTTAGGTTCAATCTAAGGTTTATTAAAGTTTCAGTTGCGATAAATAAATACTTATAAAGCTAATGGCTAATTTGTAAAAAAAAACAACAAAGGACATTTTGATATCTGATGCCATGACGGGGGCTATAGTGAGAGTATGGGGAGTAATAATATTAACGCTTAATTTCAGGTTATAGATGTCACATACAAACGTATCCGTTACTTTCTCATGTTTATGTCGCTTATTATTGAAATATTTAATCAATGCCTTCTTGGACAAGTATTAAGCGATCATGTAAGTCAATTAATTGAACTAATTAAATAAATGAATAACTCTTCTTGCTTTAAATGGGTTTTCAAAGAACTTTATTTAACTAACTACTGCATTGTTTTATGCACCATAAGTTAGCCCTTATGGCATCTCACCTGGTGGTAAGTGATGATGCAGTCTAAGATGGTAGCAGACTAACCAGTTAGGGGTTTGATAAGCCCATACTCCTAATTGGTTTATACACGACATCGTGCCGAAACGCTAAATCGCTTGGTGACATGTCTTTGTCGGTAGGGTAGTAACTAGCCACCGCCTAAGCCTCCCAGACCACACCAGGAATCGAACCCAGGACCTCCAACTTTATAATGAAACAGCGCACGCGCTGCGCCACAGAGGTCGTAAAATTGCATAGATTTAATTCAAAACACAAACGCTTTAGAACCGTGTTCTAATCCAAAGATATTTCTTTATTAAGCTTTTTGGTTTTACATCTGCGACGCGTCAAGTTTTCTATTCATTGTTAATATGGTTATAATATTTTTCTTGATAAAATCTTTATAAATGTTAATTAAAAGTATTATTTTGCAATATTTAAAAGGATCATTTTTCAACAGAGTAAAGATCTCACAGAAGCAATATACTCGAGCGACTGGTCGTA
Organism: Lasiommata megera; assembly: GCA_928268935.1. Taxonomy (NCBI): domain Eukaryota; kingdom Metazoa; phylum Arthropoda; class Insecta; order Lepidoptera; family Nymphalidae; genus Lasiommata; species Lasiommata megera. Next base: position 11,918,997 of record OV743315.1, on the reverse strand, counting down.
CGCCAGCCCAGAAGCAAAGAAATTGATGCTGATGTTCATGATGAGAACCCAAAAACCATTTCAGTTGACCGGAAATGGTTATATTGTCATGAATATGAACAGTTTTAGTAGCGTAAGTCACTTTTAAGGACTTTTTTTTTATACACTACAAGTCAACCCTTGACGGCTATCTCACCTGGTGGTAAGTGATGATGCTGTCTAGGATGGTAGCGGGCTAACTTGTTAGAAGTATGGTAAACCCACGCTCCTAGTTGGTTTCTACGCGACATCGTGCCGAACCGCTAAATCGCTTGGCGACACGTCTTTGTCGGTAGGGTAGTAACTAGCCACGGCCGAAGCCTCCCACCAGATCAGACTCGAGCCGGGAATCGAACCCAGGACCTCCAACTTTTTTAAATTGCAACAGCGCACACTCTGCGCCACGGAGGTCGTCAAAACGTTTAGACGGTTAGTTAAATAATCAGTTTTATATACTTTAGTTGAAAATTTTAAGGCTTTAATAACTAAAGAAAACTGAAAACACTTTATTATTTTCAGATATGCAGCTCATCATATCAATTTTACAATTTATTGCGCACGATTTACAAATGATGTTAACACAATCAAATTCATTTTGTACAATGTGAAAGAAAATTTTATTAAACCCCTCACATAATGCTAACACAGATTTATAAAGTTGCATTTTAGTTTTATTTTATAACTTTTTTCCCGTTACGTAATTTGATTTGCCCCAAACGATCGCCGTGCTTAAAGTCTGGAACATTCCAGTAAGCGTTTGGCAGTGAAAACGAGGGTGCTCCAGTATAACAATGGTTAATATTGAAGAGACTTCGCTCCGATGATGCCATAAAACCAAGATGTCTACATTCATATTACTATTCTTCGTAGGCATATTGAGAGAATATTATCACGTCGACCATTTCTTTTTTTCCGATGAGTTGTGTATAATGTATCATGTCTTGCTATTATTATGAATGTAAGTTCCATTGAAATCTAGTTAACTTGTTACTGTTAATATGTATTTTTAAACACAGTTTATAAACAATGAATAGAAGCAGGCGTTACTTTGCGGAAGTCCATGATAAACAATAAACAGCAAGTATAATTTGCTATATTCCACCGACAACCGGGAGATTAGTATAGTATAACACCACACAAAATCCTCCACTAGAATCTCTACGCACGTTTCGACCCGACACCGGATCATCCTCAGGAGATGTTGACTTCACAAGCGCGAAAAGTAAAGTCGCGCTTGTGAGCAAATAGCAAATTATACTTGCTGTTTATTGTTTAACAGTTTATAAATATATGATAGAGGAAAAATCTTGAATTTTTTTTTTTAAATGGATACCAAAATCGATGTTGAAAGAAATTAATAAAATAAGTTATCTTACGTCTGTACGCCCAACTGGAATGCCATAGCAATGAAGAAAGTAATACATTTGCTAATGATTCTATTTATTAAACATAATTAATAATTTTTATTATAAGAAAATCACGACTCGTTCAATTTCGAATATAAATTTTCTAATGAAAATAATCGCTAGGTAATATTAATAATTTTATATGGTCACGATTTTTTTAATCTTTAGATCTATAAATATAAATATTTTATAGCCTTTATACCTATATATAAGAACTGATAATTTAAGCAAACATCAGTCATTTGAACCCAAAGAAAATGGGTACAAAGCATCTGATAATATTATTTTTATTAGTTGCACCATTGGGGCTACTAGCCAAACATACAGGCTATGGTGAGTACAAACGTTTCCTTCTTCAAATTTAACCCTGCTATACCTACTTTTATATTTATATTTTATTGTAAACTGGATGACCTCCGTAGCGCTGCGCGCGCGCTGTCACATTATAAAGTTGGAGTCCTGGGTTCGATTCCTGGCTCGAGTCTGGTCTGGTGGGAGGCTTCGGCCGTGGCTAGTTACCACCCTACTGACGAGCGATTTAGCGTTCCGGCACGATGTCGCGTAGAAACCAATTAGGAGTGTGAATTTACCATGCCCCTAACAGGTTGGCCCGCTACCATCTTAGGCTGCATCATCACTTACCATCAGGTGAGATTGCCGTCAAGGGCTAAAAAACCTGGGTTCAACAGCGGCTCGAGTTTGGTCGGGTGGGACGCTAGCTGTGACCACCCTACCGACAAGTGTCGCCAAGCGTTTTAGCGTTCCTGCACGATGGGGAATAAAATATATTTATTTTTTCCTGTAGGAATAAAATTGGTGTATGGATTTACCATAAACCCCCATACCTGCAGTCTACATTCCAAACAGGTTGGAACGTAGACTGCGTCATCACTTACCATTAGATGAGATTGCCGTTGATAGCTAACTTGTTTTGCTAACCATAACGTTGACGTTATATAAAACATTCAAAGAAAATCGTGCATGCTTGTTCTAGATTGTAGAAATCACTGCAACAGATAATTTATCAGTCAGAAAAATAATTTATTAAAAGATTATATTAATATTTTTAAAGATTATTGAATAATGCTGTATTTAATTATAGGCGGCGATAATTCTGGCTCTTCGGCCGAAGCAAATGCTGTAGCGAGTGGTAAGTTTTATCATTATCTAATAGTGGCAAAAAACCGCTTAGAACTGATCTCTGACATTGCCTTTTACATTGTCTCGGGAGTTGCCCTAAATACGCTTTATCCACGTTTCTGATACTTGCTGGCGGCAGGAGAATGCCTTATTGCTGGGTAAGCATGCCCTAACCTAGAACTCTTTTTATTTATTTACTCTCTATTTATAAAACGAAAGCTTGTAGAAAAATCATATTACGATATTAAGGATTATATAAACGATATAAAAGCTTGGATGTGAATTGCTCTATCTCCATAGGTACTATAGTTTGTTATTCATTATGTGAGATGGTGATAACGAAAAAAAGAAAACCCCGGCCAAGTTTGTTGTGGGCTTCTTCTTAGACCGGGGCGCGTTTGGAACCCTCATAGCTTTAGTTTTAAGTTTACGAATATAGTTATCACCATGAAATAACTACTATGTAAATTATTGACGCGTCAAAAGAGCCTTTTTAAGGACTATTTGAATAAAGATTATTTTGAATTTGAATTTTACATCAGGAAAGCGAAAACTTACAGGTAAAAAAAAATATAGCCAATTTACTAAATAGCTCAATATACCGAAAAAAAAGTTTAGATGGATGTCTTCACGAATCCTAATTTTGGACTCATGTATCCACGAACAATTTAAACGCATAGTATTGTGAGAATAATCTATTTAAAAAAATTACAGCAAAAAGTGAAGGCGACGGATCAGCGGACGCAAGCGCAAATGCTTCTGGTAAGTAAATATCAAAATGGTTGTTTTATTTAAGTCTTAACTTATTGGAAAGCCGGTTGCGCTGGTACGGGCATTTGATGAGGAGTTATTATAGAGAGAGTATAGGTTTAATATAACTGCCAACCTCGTAACAGATTAGCCACTACCATCTGCTCTTTCTTTAGCTTAGCTTAGCTGGTCAACGGCTAACTGATTAAAAGGAAAATATATATGTTTATGAAGCGGTGATAGCCTAGGGGTTAGGGCGTCAGCCTCCTAATCAGAGGTCGGCGGTTTGAATCCGGGCACGCACCACTAACTTTTCGAAGTAATGTGCGTTTAAAAAAATTTAAAATATCACTTGCTTAAACGGTGAAGGAAAACATCCTGAGAAAACCTGCACGCCTGAGAGTTCTCCATAATGTTCTCAAAAGCATGTGAAGTCTGCCAATCCGCACATGGCCAGCGTGGTGGACTATGGCCAAACCCTTCACATGTTGAGAGGAGACCCGTGCTCTGTAGTGAGCCGGTAATGGGTTGATCATGATGATATGTTTATAATTCATATTACGATAGTTCCGCTTTTTCTTTATTTACAGCGGAAAGTGACGGCGATGGATCAGCTAATGCAAACGCGGAAGCTGACGCTGACGGTAAGAGAAATTCTAATATGATACATCAAAATATTAGAAATAAAAAAAAACGCTTTATATTAAAATGAAAATCGCTTTCAATTGCAGCGGACAGCGAAGGCAATGGTTCTGCCGATGCAAATGCAGCTGCTAAAGGTGAGTAGAATTTGTTCTTATTAATAAATTAGTAGCTAACTTTATTATTTGTTCTCACTGTTACAAAAAAAAAACACTTTATAAAAGAGTTTTTATTAGACACAATATTACACGAAGCTTCAACACATGAAAACGATGATCCTGCAGACCTTTGCAGCCTCTGATTAAGAGGTGGACGTCCTAACAACTAGGCTATCACAGCTTCGATTCGAGATAGAGATTACAGCTTATTAAACAAATACGGTTTTAAACAAGCACAGTCTTCGGCGGTTTCCATATATCTAAATAAAACGGGACGTATTTAATATATTATTACTTATTATAGATAGGTTAAATCAAATATAATTTCATTAAAAATTAAACGTAACTAATCTTTCATACAAAACCCTTGCAGCGGAGAGTGATGGCAATGGATCTGCCCAAGCAAAAGCAGCCGCCAAAGGTAAGTAAATTATAAGAGCTTTGCTTTAGGAGAGCAATTTTATAAATATCTTCGTCTTTTTCTTGCCATTATCCCACATTATGTAGGATCGGCACAATACATCTTCTTCTTCCACTCACTTCTATCACCGTCACTTCACTACCCACTACTTTTACATTAAATTTTAATTTTATAAATATCATAATAGATTTTTTCTTTTAAAATTAAAAAATAATAATTACATGTAAAATACGTGTTTTCGTATGTAAATAGTTATTTTTTTGTTAGTTTTATACTTATAAACAGTGCTGCAGTTATGATCATCTTCAGAAAATAAATACAGTGTTCCACAAAATAAAAGGATGAAGAAAAACAAAATACATAGGCCATATGTCACTAAAACAAATCAACTTAAAGAAACTGTGGCAGTAAATAATAATAAGATGAACAGTAAAAATATTATGTCTGACAGTACACACTGAATACAGAATCTTTCATAGGGTTCTTGATTGATTCTACGTTAATAATCGGTCCTCGATTGATAATTTTTTCACTGTAGAAAGTCGACTAAGATAAAAATATGATAGAGATTCATCATCATCATCATGATCAATACATTACCGGCTCACTATAGAGCACGGGTCTCCTCTCAGTATGAGAAGGGTTTGGCCATAGTCCACCACGCTGGCCATGTGCAGATTGGCAGACTTCATACGCCTTTGAGAACATTATGCCTGAGAGGCATGCAAGGTTTCCTCACGATGTTTTCCTTCACCGTTAGTTAAAGTGATATTTTTAATTATTTAAAAACGCACATAACTCTGAAAAGTTAGAGGTATGTGTCCGGGTTCGAACTCCCAACCTCTGATTAAGAGGTGGACGTCCTAACCACTAGGCTATCACAGCTTCGATTCGAGATAGAGATTACAGCTTATTAAACAAATACGGTTTTAAACATTCGCAGTCTTCAGCGGTTTCTATATATCTGAATAATACGGGACGTATTTATTATGTTATTGGTTATTATGTTATGGGTGTGAAATATTGCTCTAATAAGATAGCTCTTAATATAATTTTAAGTGGCATGTGAGATGGTGATAACAAAAAGAAAATTTACCTGGCTAAGTTTGTTGTGGGCTTCTTCTTAGACCGGGGCGCGTTTGGAACCCTCATAGCTTTAGTTTTAAGTTTACGAATGTAGTTATCAAATCACTACTTTGTAAATTATTGACGCGTCAAAAGCGCCTTTTAAAGGACTATTTGAATAAAGATTATTTGAATTTGAATTTATTACTCACTATTAATAGGTTAAAACAAATATCTTTTCATTACAAATTAAACGTAACTAATCTTTCATACAAAACCCTTGCAGCGGAGAGTGATGGCAATGGATCTGCCCAAGCAAAAGCAGCCGCCAAAGGTAAGTAAATTATAAAAGTTTTGCTTAAGGAAAACAATACATACAAAATAAATATAAAAAACGTGTTTTCGTAGGTAATTTTTTTTGTTTTTTTTTTTATTAGTTTTGTTATTAATATTTTCATTTATTGGCAAAAGCAATTAAGGTTCTAGCTCTATTATGTAAAACATTGCATATTCTTCGCCTTCTACTTAGTTGACTGCCATTTGACTATGAATCAAATTCAAATTCAAAATAATCTTTATTAAAATAGTCCTTAAAAAGGCGTCAATAAATAATTTACATAGTTGTTATTTCATAGTGATAACTATATTCGTAAACTTAAAACTAAAGCCATGAGGGTTCCAAATGCGCCCCGGTCTAAGAAGAAGCCCACAACAAACTTAGCCGGGGCAAACAACTTAACTTTTTTTTTTCGTTATCACCATCTCACATAATGAATAATAAACTATTGTACCTATGGAGACAGAGCAATTCACAACCAAGCTTTTTTATCGTTTATATAATCCTTTATTTCGTAATATGATTTTTCTACAAGCTTTCGTTTTATAAAAACTTTGAACTTATTGCTAGACATCTATAAGATATCAATAGGTAATTTATTATAAAATAAAATACAATTTCCTTTGAATGAGTTACTAATTTTGAGCAGCCTACTAAACGGTACTAAACGGTACTCAGGTATCAGTCGAATAAATATAAGAATAAAAATAAAACTGCTTTATAAACTTTTTAATTTTATGAAATTTAAAAATCTGTTGCAGCGGAGAGCGATGGCAACGGTTCTGCCAATGCAAAAGCAGCTGCCAAAGGTGAATTGATTTGATCAGTCACATTATTACTAAATCTTAATATTATGTCCGATAGTACACACAATACAATACGGAATTATCCTAGTTGTACATTCTACGCCAAATGTCCATTCTCAATTGATACTTTCTTGACAGTAGAAAATGTATCCTACCAAGATGATTCGGCACAAACAGACGGCTGTTTCGTTTCTTTCATACATCTAAATAAAAAGGGTCTTCTTTATTATATTATTAGTATACCTATTATTAATAGTTTAAATCTATTATCTTCCTATTACACTTTAAAAAGAAACTAATCTTGCAAATAAAACCCTTATAGCGGAGAGTGAAGGTAATGGATCTGCACGCGCAAATGCAGCCGCCAAAGGTAAGTAAATTAGCAAAGCTAAGACTGCTGCAAAATAAACCATATTAATTATTATAATTATGTCCTTGTAAACTTTTAGAGTTTTGCCAATTTAATTAGCGGGTAAATTAAGACTCAGCTTAGTTGAACCGGCTCAAAAATATACGGTCATTTATTATAAAAACGCTATCTTAGTTTATTGGGAAAACAATCATTTATTAGTAAAAAAAACTGAAATACATCTTACTTGAGTTATATAACACCGTTACAAAAACATCTTATGTTCCAGCTAAAAGCGAAGGGGATGGCTCTTCCGAAGCAAATGCCCAAGCCAGTGGTAAGTAAAAAGCATTTTCGGAATTATTTTTCATATTGTATCATCAGAAATAAATTATTTCAACGTGTGATTTTTTATCATCATCATCATCATCATTTCAACCGATAGACGTCCACTGCTGGAGATAGGTCTTTTGTAGGGAGTTCCAATGGCCACGATCTTGGGCCGCTTGTGTCCAGCGGCAGCCTGCGACTCGTTTGATGTCGTCTGTCCACCTTGTTGGGGGTTGACCAACGCTACGTTTACCGGTGCGGGGTCGCCATTCCAGCACCTTGGGACCCCAACGTCTTTTTTATCTTAATATAACTGAAATGGATCAAGTTTACAGTTTTGGAAACCTTTTCTTTTTCTTGTTCCAAAATTAATGACTGTGGTTTGTCTATGCAGCGGAGAGCAAAGTGAAAGACGAAGGATCAGAAGGAAATAACGGCGGTGGTGGCGGAGGCAGTAAGTAAAAGATTTAAAAGTTATATTTATATTCATAATAAGGCATAGTTATTTAATGATAATTTCTATTACAGAACAAAAGGGGGGTGAGTCAGAGGGTAGCGGTGATGGTGACGGTAAGTCAAGTGTAGTTAAGAAAATTATGTATGTGCAAGGTTTTTATGATTAATATCTTGTTTATATTTACAGAAGAAGAAGGTGGTAAAGAATCAGGGGGAATGAACGGTGGTGGTGGCGGTGGAAGTGAGTAAAATAATGGTCAATCAAAAAACTATGCAGTAAAGTTTAAACAAAGAATGTGCAATTATTTTATGATAATTATCTTTTATATTGTAACAGAACAAGGCGGTAAGGAATCAGGCGGTGGCAATGGTGGTAGCGGTGGCGGCAGTAAGTTATTGATCATTGATCTGGGTATTAAAGTAAAAATTAAATATGTGCATTAAGTTTATTATAACTATTTCTAATATTTTTCAGAACAAAATGGCGGTAAAGGATCAGAGGGAAGCAATGGTGGTAAGTTTAGATTATTAATTATTGCAAAGTACAGTAAAGCTATTATTAAGTGTGTATAATTGCGTCATGATATTTAAATAGGAGGAAATAATGGCGGTGGTGGAGGAAACAGCAAGTGATAGATTCATAATTGTAACACTGCGATAAATATGATGATAAGATAAAAATGATTATTTCAAATTTTTGATTATTTCTGTTAAACCTTTACAGAACAAGAAGGAGGTGAAGAATCAGGAGGCAGCAATGATGATGATGGTGACGGTACGTAAGAGCAATTAATTGTAAAACCTTGCATTCTGCCACGACGTCAGTTGGGCAGTCCATACGCTACAGCATTAAAAAGTGGGAGGTCCCTGGTTCGATGCCTGGCTTGATTTAGGTCTTGTCAGAGTTTTCTGCCGTAGCTAGTTACCATTTTATTGGCAAAAACATACCGCTAAACCATTTAGCGTTTCAGTATGATGCTGCGTCGAAACCGATTAGAAGGATGGATTCAGCCAGAAAAGCATCGGTGGCTCCTCTGATGTTGCACATTTGCAACATGGGCAGTAGTAATCATTTGACATCAAATGACCAGGCTATTCGTATGCCCGCGATGCATATATAAAAAAAAACAATTTAACACTTTTGTTTATGCAAAGACTTTATGATAATTATCTTGTTTTTGTTAATAGAAGAAGAGGGTGGTGAAGACTCAGGGGGAAACAACGGTGGTGGTGGTAGTGGTGGCGGAAGTGAGTAAAATAATGGTTAATTAAAAAACTATGCAGTATAAACAAAGTATGTACAATTACTTAATGATAATTATCTTTTATATTTTTAACAGAACAAGAGGGCGGTAAGGAATCAGGCGCTGGCAAAGGTGGTAGCGGTGGCGGCAGTAAGTTATGATTATTGAACTGTGAGTTAAAGTAAAAATTAAGAATGTGCATTAAGTTTATCATAATTACGTCTAATATTTTTCAGAACAAAATGGCGGTAAAGGATCAGGGGGAAGCAATGGTGGTAAGTTTAGATCAATAATTATTGCAAAGTACAGTAAAGCTATTATTAACTGTGTATAATTGCTTCATGATATTTAAATAGTGAGAAATAATAGCGGCAGTGGAGGAGGCAGCAAGTGATAGATTAATAATTGTAACACTGCGAAGATAAAAATGAGTACTTTAACTAAATGATTATTTCTGTTAAACCTGTACAGAAGAAGAAGGTGGTGAAGAATCAGGGGGTAGCAATGATGATGATGATGGTGATGGTACGTAAGAGCAATTAATTCTAAAATCTTGCATTCCTTAATGGTCAATCAACAAAACTACGCAGTATAGTATAAACAAAGTATGTGCAATTACTTTGTTATAATTATCTTTTATATTTTTAACAGAGCAAGAGGGTGGTAAGGAATCAGGCGGTAGCAATGGGGGTAGCGGTGGCGGCAGTAAGTTATTGATTCTCGATCTATGTAATAAAGTAATAACTAAGCATGTCCAATAAGTTTATCATAGTTATCCTTAATATTTTTCAGGACAAAATGGTGGTGAAGGATCAAAGGGAAGCAATGGTGGTAGCGGGGGCGGCAGTAAGTTATTGGTTATTGATATGTGTACTAAAATAATAACTAAGCATGTCCAATAAGTTTATCATATTTATCCTTAATATTTTCAGGACAAAATGGTGGTGAAGGATCAAAGGGAAGCAATGGTGGTGATGGCGGTAAGTATAACAGTTACATTTGTAAAATAAAACAGCACAAAATATTAATTTACTTCATGATACTTTTCTTTTGTATAACAGAACAAAAAAGCGGTAAAGGATCAGAGGGTAGCAATGGTGGTGGTGGAGGTAAGATTCATATAATTTATTTCATATTAAATAATCACTAAAATATCGATCTTCAACTATATCAAGACGAGGCTGGATTCGATTTCATTGTCGTAGAGCAAGTTTAAGTCTATACGCTTACGTCTATATATGGAGCGTCGTTGAAGTTAGACGAAAACAGTACTCTTGTTATTTTACCTGTTAAATGTTTTATCGGTAGATGTGCGATATATTACTAGTATTACAGCGTAAGCCAAATAATTATATGGTAATGTGGATTCTTTTTCATATTTTTAAATTTCTAATATATCAAATAATTTCATCTCTTCGTTATTTCATAGACGACAATGACGATGAAGGAGGATCTAGTGAAGCTTCTGCTTCTGCTAGGGCACAAGGTACGTTGCATTATATATTTCTGGTATATATATTGAAACTATAAAAACCGGTTGGATACAGCCCTGCAATATATATGCCAAATGTCTTAGAACCGGTTGCCGTTGAAACTTAAGATAGCTTGCTTACCATACAAACTTCGGGCATATATCCAGACCAGTGTCTGAAAATGTGGTTTTATTTTTAAACTAAATTTAAATTAATATTATTTTTTATTATGCAGCGAAATCGAGTGGCGGTGGTAAGTCATCTGCAAGCGCCCGTGCTTCTGGTAAGAGACTTTATTATATTCTCGTAGTCATTGCTTATGTTTTCAATAATCCTATGTTGTACTTCGTATTTTTCAAATCACAGAATCAAGAAACAACAAAATGTATTCCAGTGGGATCTGATCGAATCAAGAGTAATTTAAATGATAATAACAATATTTTGTATAAAAATAATTAAAACTAACTAACCATTTTTTTTTATCTCAACTAGCTAAATCAAGAGAAAGACGACGAAGACCAAGTGGTCAAAATTCTGGAGGTTCAACGAGTAACCCTGGTCAATCAAGTGGCTCACCTAGCAACCCATCTGGATCTGGTGGTTCTCCCAGCAACTCTGGCCAATCCGGTGGATCACCGAACAGCCCATCAGGATCCGGAGGATCTCCTAGTAACCCTGGCCAATCCGGTGGATCACCAAACAGCCCATCTGGCTCTGGAGGTTCATCGGGTAACCCTGGTCAATCAAGTGGCTCACCTAGCAGCCCATCTGGATCTGGTGGGTCTCCAAGCAATTCTGGTCAATCTGGTGGATCCCCAAGTAGCCCATCTGGATCTGGAGGATCTCCAAGCAATTCCGGTCAATCTGGTGGATCACCGAACAGCCCATCAGGATCCGGAGGATCTCCTAGTAACCCTGGCCAATCCGGTGGATCATCAAACAGCCCATCTGGATCTGGAGGTTCATCGAGTAACCCTGGTCAATCAAGTGGCTCACCTAGCAACCCTGGTCAATCCGGTGGGTCTCCAAGCAATTCTGGTCAATCTGGTGGATCCCCAAGTAGCCCATCTGGTTCTGGAGGTTCTCCTAGCAACAATGGTCAATCCGGTGGATCACCAAGCAGCCCATCTGGATCTGGTGGTTCTCCTAGCAACAATGGTCAATCCGGTGGATCACCAACCAGCCCATCTGGATCCGGTGGGTCTCCAAGCAATTCTGGTCAATCTGGTGGATCCCCAAGTAGCCCATCTGGATCTGGAGGATCTCCAAGCAATTCCGGTCAATCCGGTGGATCATCGAATAGCCCATCAGGATCCGGAGGATCTCCTAGCAACCCTGGTCAATCCGGTGGATCACCTAGCAGCCCATCTGGATCCGGTGGGTCTCCAAGCAACTCTGGTCAATCTGGTGGATCCCCAAGTAGCCCATCTGGATCTGGAGGTTCTCCTAGCAACAATGGTCAATCCGGTGGATCACCAAGCAGCCCATCTGGATCTGGTGGTTCTCCTAGCAACAATGGTCAATCCGGTGGATCACCAACCAGCCCATCTGGATCCGGTGGGTCTCCAAGCAATTCTGGTCAATCTGGTGGATCCCCAAGTAGCCCATCTGGGTCTGGAGGTTCTCCTAGCACCAATGGTCAATCCGGTGGATCACCAAGCAGCCCATCTGGATCCGGTGGGTCTCCAAACAATTCTGGTCAATCTGGTGGATCCCCAAGTAGCCCATCTGGATCTGGAGGATCTCCAAGCAATTCCGGTCAATCCGGTGGATCACCGAACAGCCCATCAGGATCCGGAGGATCTCCTAGCAACCCTGGTCAATCCGGTGGATCACCTAGCAGCCCATCTGGATCCGGTGGGTCTCCAAGCAATTCTGGTCAATCTGGTGGATCCCCAAGTAGCCCATCTGGATCTGGAGGTTCTTCTAGCAACAATGGTCAATCCGGTGGATCACCAAGAAGCCCATCTGGATCTGGTGGTTCTCCTAGCAACAATGGTCAATCCGGTGGATCAACAACCAGCCCATCTGGATCCGGTGGGTCTCCAAGCAATTCTGGTCAATCTGGTGGATCCCCAAGTAGCCCATCTGGATCTGGAGGATCTCCAAGCAATTCCGGTCAATCCGGTGGATCACCGAACAGCCCATCAGGATCTGGTGGATCTCCAAGCAATTCCGGTCAATCCGGTGGATCACCGAACAGCCCATCAGGATCCGGAGGATCTCCTAGTAACCCTGGCCAATCCGGTGGATCATCAAACAGCCCATCTGGCTCTGGAGGTTCATCGAGTAACCCTGGTCAATCAAGTGGCTCACCTAGCAGCCCATCTGGATCTGGTGGTTCTCCTAGCAGCAATGGTCAATCTGGTGGTTCACCTAGTACGCCATCTGGATCTGGTGGTTCTCCTAGCAACAATGGTCAATCCGGTGGATCACCAAGCAGCCCATCTGGATCTGGTGGTTCTCCTAGCAACAATGGTCAATCCGGTGGATCACCAAGTAGCCCATCTGGATCCGGTGGGTCTCCAAGCAATTCTGGTCAATCCGGTGGATCCCCAAGTAGCCCATCTGGATCTGGAGGATTTCCAAGCAATTCCGGTCAATCTGGTGGATCACCGAACAGCCCACCAGGATCCGGAGGATCTCCTAGTAACCCTGGCCAATCCGGTGGATCATCAAACAGCCCATCTGGATCTGGAGGTTCATCGAGTAATCCTGGTCAATCAAGTGGCTCACCTAGCAACCCTGGTCAATCCGGTGGATCACCAAGTAGTCCATCTGGATCCGGAGGATCTCCCAGCAACTCTGGCCAATCCGGTGGATCACCAAACAGCCCATCAGGATCCGGAGGATCTCCTAGTAACCCTGGTCAATCTGGTGGATCTCCAAGTAGCCCATCTGGATCTGGAGGTTCTCCAAGCAGTTCTGGTCAATCCGGTGGATCACCAAGTAGCCCATCTGGACCTGGTGGTTCTCCTAGCAGCCCTGGTCAATCAGGTGGCAAGAAAGGACGACCCGGGCGGCCAGGAAAACGTGGTCAGCCGGGTAGACCAGGTCGACCTGGTAGACCTGGCAGGCCAGGAAAACCAGGTTTACCAGGAAAACCAGGATCACCAGGAAAACCCGGAAAATCTGGTGGCTCATCAATTATACCATCTGGACCCGGTGGATCGCCTAGCAACCCCGGTCAATCCGGCGGATCACCTAGCAGTCCGTCTAGCCCTGGTGGATCTTCTAGCAACCCCGGTCAATCTGGTGGGTCACCAAACGCCCCATCTGGATCTGGAGGTTCTCCAAGCAGTTCTGGTCAATCCGGTGGATCACCAAGTAGTCCATCTGGATCCGGAGGATCTCCCAGCAACTCTGGCCAATCCGGTGGATCACCAAACAGCCCATCAGGATCCGGAGGATCTCCCAGCAACTCTGGCCAATCCGGTGGATCACCAAACAGCCCATCTGGATCTGGAGGATCTCCTAGTAACCCTGGCCAATCCGGTGGATCGCCAAGCAGCCCATCTGGATCTGGTGGTTCTCCTAGCAACCCTGGTCAATCCGGTGGATCACCTAGCAGCCCATCTGGATCCGGTGGGTCTCCAAGCAATTCTGGTCAATCTGGTGGATCCCCAAGTAGCCCATCTGGATCTGGAGGTTCTCCAAGCAGTTCTGGTCAATCCGGTGGATCACCAAGTAGTCCATCTGGATCCGGAGGATCTCCCAGCAACTCTGGCCAATCCGGTGGATCACCAAACAGCCCATCAGGATCCGGAGGATCTCCCAGCAACTCTGGCCAATCCGGTGGATCACCGAACAGCCCATCAGGATCCGGAGGATCTCCTAGCAACCCTGGCCAATCCGGTGGATCACCAAGCAGCCCATCTGGATCTGGTGGGTCTCCTAGCAACAATGGTCAATCAGGTGGATCACCAAGCAGCCCATCTGGATCTGGTGGTTCTCCTAGCAACAATGGTCAATCCGGTGGATCACCAAGCAGCCCATCTGGATCCGCTGGGTCTCCAAGCAATTCTGGTCAATCTGGTGGATCCCCAAGTAGCCCATCTGGATCTGGAGGATCTCCAAGCAATTCCGGTCAATCCGGTGGATCACCGAACAGCCCATCAGGATCCGGAGGATCTCCTAGTAACCCTGGCCAATCCGGTGGATCATCAAACAGCCCATCTGGCTCTGGAGGTTCATCGAGTAACCCTGGTCAATCAAGTGGCTCACCTAGCAGCCCATCTGGATCTGGTGGTTCTCCTAGCAGCCCTGGTCAATCCGGTGGATCACCTAGCAGCCCATCTGGATCTGGAGGTTCTCCAAGCAGTTCTGGTCAATCCGGTGGATCACCAAGTAGTCCATCTGGATCCGGAGGATCTCCCAGCAGCTCTGGCCAATCCGGTGGATCACCAAACAGCCCATCAGGATCCGGAGGATCTCCCAGCAACTCTGGCCAATCCGGTGGATCACCGAACAGCCCATCAGGATCCGGAGGATCTCCTAGTAACCCTGGCCAATCCGGTGGATCACCAAGCAGCCCATCTGGATCTGGTGGTTCTCCTAGCAACCCTGGTCAATCCGGTGGATCACCTAGCAGCCCATCTGGATCCGGTGGGTCTCCAAGCAATTCTGGTCAATCTGGTGGATCTCCAAGTAGCCCATCTGGATCTGGAGGTTCTCCAAGCAGTTCTGGTCAATCCGGTGGATCACCAAGTAGCCCATCAGGATCCGGAGGATCTCCTAGCAACCCTGGTCAATCCGGTGGATCACCAAGCACCCCATCGGGATCCGGAGGTTCTCCTAGCAGCCCCGGTCAATCCGGTGGTTCACCCAGCAGTCCCTCTGGTTCTGGCAATTCTCCTAATGGTTCTGGCGTCCCAGAATGCAAACCGGTCATTATTTACAGAGTGCCACCCAGAAGAAAAAAGAACAATTACATCTTACTGCCCGAGTTGACGATAACCGAACGTTTCGGAAGAGGTAAATATAACGTTCATTAATATTATTTATTTAGTTATTCGAAACACGTGTGAGTACGGTTTGATATATAATAGCGTAAGGTTACTTGTACTAATATTGATATTACAAATTTAAGGACGAAAGTTGGTTGAAGAACGCGGTAACAAACAATATCGCTCAAGAATTAGCCTCTGCCCATGTGGAGTGAACGGTAATTAGTTAATTTATTTTTTAATCAGACTTTAACGTGATTGGATATTTTAGCTTCAGTATGATGTAGTTTATAAATAAAAAGTACTAGTTCAATACCACCGCCATACGCCTAACGCTGTCATAAAGAACTGCATTTTCACTTATCTGAACTGCATATTTTATTTCATCATCATCATCAGCCAATATTAATCCTGGCTGGACATAGGCCTCTTTGAAGTAGCGCTAACTCAACCTGTCTCATATTTTATTTGCTATCATAGATTGCGTTACAACGTAGACAAATCAAATCGCGTGGTTTTCTGAGAAAAATACGAAATATATTATAAATTTCCATACTTTCAGTACTGGATAAACAGTTTTATGACAGTTTACTGACTGTTAGTTGTTTATAATTATCGTACTTTAAATAATTTTATTTTAATTTTATTTCTCATCAGGAAGAAGAGGCTGAGCACTGGGGAAGACCAAGACTATCACAGAGGGCGAGAGAAAAAGACCAAGGCGAAAAGTAAATGGAAAGTGATTTTACGATTTATAGCTAATATGTATTTTGTTAAATAAATTTAATTTCAAATATTCTTGATCATAATCCAAATATATTGAGCAAACATAATAAAGTTATTTAATTTAAACCCGATTTCGTTAAACTATTATCACTATTGAAAAATATACTCGAAACGTGACGTATTTAACTTCGAAAGGAAAGGAATGGAATAAAATACTTAATGGAGTGTTATAAAACTAACGACTAGCATTCAAAGGCAGCTTCGCCTGTGCGGTAATTTGAAAAAAAAATGATTAAGAAATAGAAACAGAACAGTGCACTTTTTAAAATGTTTGGTGTAGAAGCATACGCAAACAGAAACATTCAAAGTTTGTGACGTCAACGGTGCAGACACAGCTCAGGGCATCTAATCATTTAACTCCATGGCGTTGAAGCATTAAGCAAGTGAAGTTAAGCGTCTTGAACGCTGCTTATCTAATATTTTCTTGACACGTTCTAAGTATAATAGCGAGGGAATTCAACATACAGCAATATATTCGCAAACGGCCGTCCGACTAAGTTCAAAACCTATCTTGGTAGTTATTCTAAAATAGACGCGTTTCGCTAGCTATAGATCCCAAAGAAGCCGCCATATACTGGTCAAAATTCTTGTGTATCTGTGTGATTTTGTAATCGTGCCCATTGAATTTATAGAATCCATTTACCATCGCCAGTCGGGTGGTCTTTCCTATTTAAAAACCACTTCACCCTTCCACACATAGCCCCCTGAAAACCACCAGTGGCTTTAATTGTGCAATTCGCAATATCCTCTGCAAATAGGTTTGTTAGGTCTTCTGAACCTTGCATTTAATAGCCAGTACATGAAACACTCGGCAAAGAAGTGAAAACTAGTTTTATACCTTATCAAATTCTAGGCAGTTGATGTCCTGGTATCATGGATTCCCCATATGTCCCGGATATTACCACAAACTGTGATAGTAATCGTTAAAGACCGCAAAATATTATTGAACAGCGTGCAGGGCTTAAACTCCAAATTCCTGGTTTCCAAGACATCACATATATCTTCCAACCATTTTTAAAAGGCGCCATCTGGACCCTGTTACTAAGCTGCTCCCCGTCCGGTCTTCCTCTTCTCTCTATATAAAATTTTTCCTACAGTAGTCCTAAACAATTAGTAATTTCTTACTGCCTTGCAAGTTCCATTAACTCACTCTAGATTAACAAGTTGGCTAGGCAGATTGCATGTATACTTATATTTTATTTATTTTCCAGCAAGTGTTTAATGTGGTGTCCACACAAAATTAACAAATAATTAATTTGGCAACAAGACAACATTATATGCGTTGTATAAACCTGTCTGTTTAACACTTTGGCTAAGCAAGGTCTCGGCTTAAAAACCCAGATCAAAAAGTCTGGTTTGGCAGACATATGTCCAGCATATAGGAGCTTATGAATATAGCGTGTAAAGCTACCAATCCGCACTTGACCCGTTGGTTGGAAGATGGTCAAAATTCATATCATACTGGACAGTGGGTCATTTATGGGTTTCTACTAAAGTTGATTATATATTTTATTGATTAAATGCTGAGGTCAGTGCCTAGCCAAAGTCATCAAACCTCAGTCTATACTTTCAAAATTGATTCAAGTTATTTCAATTGAATATTGACTTTCGTAAAAAGCTTCGAAACCGAAACCGAAGCGTAAATCCGAAAACCGTTAATTTGACCTTTGTAATTTTTTTAGCCGGCACGATATTGATGTCGTTTTTTCACAACTTCATAATAACGCCGTAATAAAGGTGTTTACAAAAATTCAGCTCACTAGGAATTTAGATAGTCTTACTTGCTTTAGGTATAAATTGAATTATTATATATCTAGTAAGGTTAATTTTAAGGTTGTGCATGCTGTGGTCATTTCTAGAAGGCCACTATCTGGTGTCTGTTCTTCTGAAATGTTTTTTGTTGTTTTTAGATAGTGGCTAGTTTAATGATCCAATAAAAAATAAATAAAATAAATAAATAAATTCCCAGACAGAACCTAAAATGACTGGACTATAATGATCCAGCGCAACTTGCTCAACGCTTCTTTCAGTTCGATTTTCTCATTCGTTTACAACGTTAGGTTGCCAGGTCTATTCGTCGAGTACCTATGCCGAATATTCTTTAAACCACCTATCTCGCCGTTATCGCAATCACTGCCAGAGCTTAGATTGCGTGGGTGCTGGGGTTTAGGATGTACCCTAAATGTGGGTACCATTTACGGAAACAGAAAACAAATTTTATGCATAAATCTTGAAAAATGTAAGTTACTAAATACAATTACTAAGTATTAAATAAGTCACTACTATTACTTAAAAAAAAAAAAAGATTATGGTAATGATTTATATGACAGAAAACGTCTTTTTTAACAATTGCAAAGACTGGCAGTGTATTTGACCTAATTAACCTTCCTAACCCTAAAAACAAAAAATTAAAGTTAATTAATTCCACTATTCAAATCTGGTAGTACTACTGACCCCACTAAATGAAAACCAATATCAGCAAAATATTAGAAAAAATTATCTAAACTCAATTAGGTACTCAAGCGTTTTAATGAAAACGGCTTATTGCATGCTAAACAATTGTTTTACTGGTGTTGATTTAATACAGAATATATTTCACAGCCTGGAAGGAATCACGTGACGCACGCTTTTGATTTGTCCAAGTCGTTCAATTTTCTTCTTCTTTAGGTGCCTCTCCAACTAGTGAAGGTTGGCAGTCAGAATGGCATAGTTTGCCTTGTTTCTCGCGAGGCTGAAAAGCTGGGCGGCACTCGCGATCTTTTTCCACTCCCTAATGTTTCGCAACCAAAACTTCCTCTTGTGACCGATGCGCCTCCTTCCCGCTACTTTGCCCATCATTATGAGTTGCAGGAGCCTGTATCTATAATGCCTAAGCATATGCCCCAGATAAGCAAGTTTTTTCTTTTTGATAGTCTTCCAAAGTTCGCGATGACAACTAACACGTCGCAAGAACTCCTCATTGGTCACCTTTTTGATCCGCTTTTGTTCAACATTAAACATTAGTTCGAAAACTACATCATTGTAAAATTCGGAGAAATCTAGATTTAATGAGATTATATTTTAACGTTAAAGGTTGAGGTTGTGGATAGCGGTCTTTTGGGACATTTGTAAAATATGGGTTCTTCAAGGGTCTATATTAGGGCTTTTTCTGTTCCTCATTTATATAAATGACCTTCCTTACCTTGCTGAGCACAATCACTGGATAGTTTTGTTGCTGATGATACATCACTCATGTTACAAAACAAACGAGGCGATATTTTTTTTTTACGATGTAAGTAACCTCTCGCTAAATTGGTACAATGATATAAGGCATGACTTTTGGCTAAACTTGAATCTTAACAGGAAAAGCATTAAGTGTATGAAATACACGTTAACCATTGTTAAATGTGTGAAACCGAGTTATAAATAATGAGGAATTGTATCTGGTAGATACGGTAATATTTCTAGGCATTACATTAGAGACTAAACTTCAATGGGGTCGATTTATAAATTATTTGCTTCACCTAGCTCCGCTATTTGAAAAAGATTGCCAGGCTCGTGAATTTTAAATAAAGATATTCCATAATCAAAGAAAAAATAAAAAAAAAGAATAAACTTTGTAGTAAAATAAATTTTGCAGTGCTGTTTAGTAGTAAATTGTATATTATATTATAACAAATTATACACACACAAAATCTTGGAGATCAAGTTTGTAGATAACTTCAAATTTTATATAACGTAAGCATCCTATAATGATATGAATTAAAGAAAATTGCTGTTTGTTGCGGGCTTCTTCTACTTAGATCTGGGTGCGCATGGAACCCTCCAAGCTTTAGTTTTTAGTTAACGAATGTACTCGTAGTTATCACCATCACTCACGATCACATCACGAATTAAAATAACAGAAAATGCCTGTTATAGATTTATATGAATGCAAAAAATTTGCAATGGAACGTATCCACTCATTTGTATCAACGATATGTGAATTATAATTTATTTATTTTTTACTTTATTTGACAACAATTAAAGAATAAATAGCATCTGTAGGGCCGAACCAGATCAAAAGTAACTTTAAACTGTGTACGAAAGTTATATTTATTGAAGTTAAAACTACAATACCTAAAATGTCACAAAAGTGTAGTTACCGTCTTAATTTAGGGACGGTAGTCTCAACACGATTACGAGTACAAAAATTACATTAACAGATGTTTGATACAATTATAATATTAGAAGACTTCAGCCGTTTGGCCAAGCATAGAGATGCAGTCAGCTTGCAAACTTTGTTATTCGGTCAGTTAATTTTCAAGTTACATAATGAAATTAAATAAAAATACATTTTCTTTTCTTTCAGTAAAACAATAAAATATTAATAAAAATTAGTCATCTACCTAATATAAATTTAAATAACTTATTGTTGCACGGAAAAATAATAAATTTTTTATGTACCTTTAAAAATAAAATGAATTTTGTATTTATATTAGCAATGCTAGTAAAATTTACTTTACAGTCCAAAGTAACAAACAATGGGCAAAGCACTTGAAACACGTCTCTTTATTTGTGTCCTTTATCTGATATTCTATGTAGGAACAGGTAAGTGTGATATTTCAATACTGTTCAAATTTAAAATTATATTTAAAATAAATCAATTAAAATATATATGTTTATTCCTATCAAAAATATTGTTTCAGCCACACCCAATGCGATATCAAGTTCAGGATGTAATACAGGTTAATTTATTAATTATGGATTATTTTAAGAATATATACTATAAAATAAATGCCTATTATTAAAAATAATATAATGCCTATTATAAAATATAATAATGAATATGCTGTTTTAGCTAATCTTTAACCTCTTGCATTTTATGTTTTAGAGACATGTGGTATGCCTCAAGTTGTGAGTACCATCGGAGTCGTTCCTGCCGAAGTAGGTAATTTGATAATTACTCAATTTTATTAATTTACTGTAATATTGAAGCTTTATGGGACAGACATTGGTGGTCTTGGAATCTTCAAGTAATGTCATTATTAAAATACGTAATTAGTAAATATTGTGGTTAATTTCATCCCACAGGTGTAGCTGCCAACCCCATCGCTGCAGCAATAGACAATGCCATGTCAACTGTTTGCGATTTTATGGTAAGTTTAATGGTGCTACGGATCGTGCATTGTCAGTAGGTCCACCAACACTTCACTTTTTACCTTATGGGGTCCCATAAAGTAGACAGACGACTACGAAGCCCGCTGACCTATAAAAGGGCAGCGTGGGATCTATTCTTTAGAAACGACTACATTAGAGTGGACTGGAGTGGACTTTAATAGGCTGGTATTAATGATGATGGAGAGTGATTATTTTTATCGGTGAATGTGCCTCTACTGAAGCTGCTTTCACTGTGACGAGCAAGATATTGTACAGCGGCGTAACTAACGCAATTCTTACAAGTCACACACACAGGACGTCTATCTTTAACGCCACCGCGGATGCAAGTGGAACGCCTTCGTGTGGTCCATGCTATTGACTAAGGTTGAAGATACCTTTTAACTTTATTGCTATTCAATATTATACTCGTTTTTCTTATTTTAATTTAATCTATAAATTTTAGTGAAGATAGATAGAGATAGATAAAATAATTTCGTATTTATTTTTCAGGGTTGTTAAAGCAAGTAAATTTCTAAATGTCGCAGGTAACTAATTTATATTATTCAAAACACTTAACTAACCATCAATACAACAAAATAGACTAAAACCTTATATACATGACATACAAGCTTACGCCGTTACTTGGATGGTTCTACACGGAAAGATTTAGTGAGAGAATTAACCTAAGCTGTAAGATGGATGCAACAGCCGGATCAAAAAAATCCCCGATGATAGTATTACTGCATGGAAAGGATAATAACTTATTTAATAAGAAATAATAGTCTTATTATATCCAAATACTTACATCTTATTATAAGAATACCTAGTGTTGTAATAGTACTCCACTAGGTATTCTGGTTATTTGATGAGATGACTGACGCCTGCGATTATCATGTAGAAGCAATAATTAAATGAAATTAAATTAAAATACACTTTATTGTGCACCACACAAAAGAAGAAATACAGACAGTAAAGAAACACACACAAAAGAAAACAGGAGCAATACCTAACCTTTAATTATTGTTATTAATATTTTATTTAAAAATTAAACTGTCAAATTAAATTTCTTAACTTAGCATTTGTTGGTTTTCAGAACATCCATCAGACACAAGCTCGTAAAAATAAAAATTAAATTTAAAATGAAGAAATAAAACTATTTCGATTGTTGGTACACGTAGCCTTTTTATTTTTACCCTTCCTCAATAGTTATTATTTAAAAACTTAGGGCTGAATTTTGTGCCGTTAAATAAGCTAGACATAAACTTTTCATCAGATTTCGCCTACAAATTATGTCAACACGTGAATTTATTCCTTGGTTAGGAATTATTTACGATTGTAAAACCGGTCCTAATAACCGATTTTTGGTACTATGATGTACAGTACATTGTGGCATTAAAGGATTGCTAGGTCTTTACAAGGCAAAAAGGTAAACGTGCTAATACTCTGTAATAATATCAAGTACTTTGTGTTATAATAAGTGCTCAGTCCCTGAAATCCAAAGTCTTGTGACCAGTGTCTGATTGGCATGATCAGAAGGCAAGATAGTTACTCAGCGGGCAATCGAAAGAGGAATGCTCTAACATATACAACTAAAGTTATACATGTTACATAAATGTGAACCAAAGAGACGGATATAGCTCAATAAGTTGTGATCAGAAACGGGATAGCTCGGACAAGGAGTCCTAATTCCAGAGATCAAAATGGCAACCCCGCACCGTTAAACTTTCGAACTTTAACTAAGTGTATAGGCGAGAAAAGGAGTAGCAGAGAGCAGTTGGAAGTAAGCGGCCTTGAATCGTGGACCCTGGAGCTCTGTAGAAAGATCTACGTCGACGATTTGTTGTGCGCATATCTTTCATAAAAATTTAATTTAAATAAATACAACACTATTCAACATTATTATTTCATGCATTGCACTCTGCAAGCTTAACCCTTAAAATTTACAGCAATAAAGATCAGATCAAACATATTAACGCTATATTTTATTTAAAGTTAATTAAATTTACTTGAAATCTTACCCTATAGCAACAGTTAAAAAAATGCGCAGCACCAATTGCAGAGTATAACTATGACTACACAAATACAGGAGAAAGATAGGTCTGACTCTCTAAGCACAGGTAGATTTGCATGGAACAAAATCTTGAAGGGGCTCTAACTTTTATCGCCGATCTTACGCATCAACACTCTATATTTGAACGCCTTATCAAAGATGTAAGATGTCTCCAACTATTAATATATTACAAACAAAGTTATGCTATCCCATTGATAAGAGCGACAACCCTTAGTGGGAAAATCTAGCTCGCAAGTCGCAGTTGCTTTATTTATGTAAATGCCTCACTCACCATTAGTAATGTTTTCATTAAAAATTTCAAAAAGTGAATTAAGAATAGCCTGCATATACCAGTCAATATCAATTAACGCGGTAACTTGAAGAGGCAATTTTTGAATTAGTACTTACCTAACTTCTCTCCTATCCGATATTGAACAAAAAAATAGTTACATATAGGTTTGCAAATAGTTACATTATTTTCTGATATCTTAACACGTATCTAACTTCCAAATTCCAATTAATTTCCAGTTCAAAAATACCAACAATCGGTTGACTGTAAAGTACCTAAGTAATAGTATCTACCTAAGTAATTACTAATACGCACAAAGTAATAGTGCATTCGCGGCTTCATGGGCGTTTTAGAATTTTTACAAATATAATATTAATACGTTGTTTAGTTGTGATTGACTAAGTGAAAGTCTTTTTGTAAATCTACACATCCAAAACTTTTATAATAGCTATTTCACAGTAAGGTGTTATAGCTAAGTATAAAGTTTAAAAGGTGATATGTTTCTAAAGAATTAAATGCAAAGACTTATTTATACCTTTACAGTGATATATTTACTTTCTATATTGGGTCAAAATTGTCGCGAGTGAAAATGCAGGTGGAATTAATTACGTGGAACTTTGTCGAAGTAAGCTGAACTAGTTCCAAACCCATTAAATTTGATTAAGACCCCATCGAATAAGTTTGTTTGCGTGACGCGACACAAAAATTAAACAAAGCTAGATTATTATATTGTATTCGGATCATTATTATAATTCAATACTTCGCATCAGCTCAACCTGACTTGAAATGTTGTAATAATAATATAATATATCATAACATATAAGTTTATATTTTACTATAAATAGATGGTCCACCCGATTTTTAGTTTGCTTGTGTTGCCAGTTTAACAACTAAGTTAGAATATTATCTACTGGGTATCTTCGTATGCGAGTATTTGATAAGGCGCCTACGACATGTGGAAACCTAATCTACCTTTTAGCTTTTATGGCAACACTAATCTGAACTTTTACAACTTTTTCATGATCCTTTTATTACACTTTATCGCAGTTACAATGTTATTTTCCTGGAAAAGTAAGACACAATAGCTTGTGCATAAAAATATGTTATTTCTTTTACTATTGTTATTATCTGTACTTTTTTAATATGATCACTTAGATAATGAGACGTTATAGTTAGCAAGAGTTTTGCACTATGGAGTTTAGATATTTGGTCACGCTCTTGATTTCGATTAATTTAATTTTTGTACGGTGCACACGTGAGTTGAATATTCTCTAATTATTTACAATTTACCTGTATGGAGGAAAATTAAATTTTTTCTATTTGTTTCAGGCTCCCGTAATTCCGTTCAAGGTACTTATTTGTAAAATTTTCTAAGGCTTAAATGGTTTTATACAATCCTCAATAAAGTAAGAAAATACATAACATTTAAAGTGTTTTTTTATACACTACAAGTCTATCTCATCTGGTGGTAAGCGATAATGCTATCTAGCATGCTTGCGGGCTAACCTGTTTAGGAGTATGGTAAACCTACGCTACTAATTGGTTTCTACGCGACATCGTGCCGGAACGCTAAATCGCTTGGCGACACGTCTCCCACCAGACCAGACTCGCCGGTAATCGAACCCAGGACCTCCAACTCTATAATATTTTATATAAGTTCATTAATATTCACGTGTTTCTCTATCTCTCTATATATGTTATCAAATGTTTATGCCAATGATTTATTTCGAAATAATTATGATAAGTATGAATACATTAATAATTTATTTCTTATTTTTTTTTAATTAATATATCACTTGCTTCAACGGTGAAGGAAAACATCGTGAGGAAACCTGCACGCCTGAGAGTTCTCCATAATGTCCTCAAAGGAGTGTGAAGTCTGCCACTCCGCACATGGCCAGCGTGGTGGACTATGGCCAAACCCTTATCATATTTAAAGGAGACCCGTGCTCTGTAGTGAGCCAGTAATGGGTTGATCATGATGATGATGATGATTCATACATTTTCGTCTGTCGTTTTTATTTTGATACATTTATTAATTTTCCAGTTATCGCCGTCAGCACAGCGTCTTCCTCCCCGAGCGGTGGTTTTTCTGGTTCATACCAAAGTATAAGCACTGGAGTACCAAAACATTCTTCATTCAATATGTTCCCTCCATGTTTTCCTGTAAGTCTAATTAATTAAACACATACACTGCATATAGTAAGCTGTGATAGCCTAGTGTTTAGGACGTCAGCCTCCTAATCAGAGGTCGGGAGTTCGAACCCGGGCACGCATTTCTAACTTTTCGGAATTATGTGCGTTTTTAAGCGATTAAAATATCACTTGCTTCAACGGTGAAGGAAAACATCGTGAGGAAACCTGCACGCCTGAGAGTGCTCCATAATGTTCTCAAAGGCGTATAAAGTCTGCTAATCCGCACATGGCCAGCGTAGTGGACTATGGCCAAACCCTTCTCATATTGAAAGGAGACCCGTGCTCTGTAGTGAGCCGGTAATGGGTTGATCATGATGATGATGACGATTTTTATTATTAACTGCTGATATCGCATCAAGAAGGCAATGTTGTATCCATAAGATTTTTTTGTAGCATAGGTGAAGTAAGACTAAGCAATTTTAGTAAGTTTTGCGAAGTAATAAAAATCATTAAAAAGCAACAATACAAAATTCAGTTGTTGCTAATTATATATACATATAACTATAATTAGCATAAACGGAATTTCGATGTTTTTGCACAACTCCGTCCAATTAATAATATTAATATTAATTTTATTAATTATGAAATGGTTGCTTTCAGTTTTGCGATGACGATTAATTTTCTTACCTAAATAATATCCTATCACGATAGAACTGGGTGACAAGGATATTGTAAATATTACAAGTAAGTACTCTTATCTCTTAACTTTTTTCGTTTATATTTATAATGTTTCTTATGTCTGAGGTAATGATATAATTATTTATAATTTAAATTAAAGAAAAAAATGTCTTAGCGTTTTTTTTTTATAATTAGATTTAATTTTATGTTAATTATGAACGAAATAGTTGCTATTTTATTACAATAATTTTGTAATGCAAGTAAATGAAATATTTTAATTATTCAGTTTGTATTATTTGACACAAGAGGAGATTGTGAGAATCGAAGTTGTTAAACTGTTGGTAGAATGCAACCGATACCGATACCGATCACGAGGTTTATATTCCGTGTTGGAAAAAATATTGCTACTTTTTGAATTTTTCAGCCCGAAGTTAGAACACTGAAGCTATCCAATCGCCTGCCTGGGATAGCATGTCTTAACTATAGAATCATAGCAATTCAAGCCTATTGATTAGCATTAGCCCAGCCTATCGCTAAATTCTATAGCCCTCTCCTCACATAGAGACGAGGCCTTTGTTGTTTTATAAAATTGATAATAAACCTTTTAGAAATAAACATATGTTGTTCACTCGACGTGTTGATTATCTTAAGAGGCAATGACTGGGGCAATGTCTTAGAGAACTGTTGAACGCTGGGGTCCCAAGGTGCTGAAACACTTGCGTTGATCATCATCATCATTGAACAAATAATAGGGAGCCGTTGAACAAAAATGCTATAATGAATTTTGAAAACTATGTTCAGGAAAGGACATACTCGTACATCGTTTGATATGTTGGTGATAATCGAAAATGCTGGTATTCTTCGGTCGCGCCTAGTTACCCCCTTTTGATGCTCGTATGATGCCAAAAGCGATATGATGGGAATAGTCTGCATGTTTGCTCATTTGATTATATATATGTCTAAGCAAATATTTTCTGTTGAAACTACTAACTCGTATATTTTAAATTAATGCTAACCAATGCTAATCTATTGTACCTAAGTCAAGTACATCTTATAAATGTAATCATAACATAAAATATAATTATTTTGTGATTAGTAATATTTTATGTTATGATTACGTTACATACAGATGCTTATCTCTTCATTCTGTATGTATGTTATCAATTATTTTCATACAAAAAAGTTGAGTAATGCGAGCGCCTGAATTTTATTTGCTAGCATTTGTTACTTTAATGTCTTGTGAACAGAAATTATACATATTATAGTTATTATGGTATATACTGCAGGCATTTTATTGTTAAAGCAGAAAACTTCATATTGGTAAGGAAACATCAAGGAAATTAATTTATCGAAAAAATAGAACTGCGATATCTGTCTATTGCAGCCCGACCAAGAATTTCAAATACGTGTACCCAGCTGCAAGACTTATTTCACCTAACTCTTTTGTGACTATTTAAGTTACTTATTATTAAATATGGTTATATACAGCAAGATAAAAAAATCTAAATCTAAGCGGTTATTCTTGAGATAGGGTCAATAAAGCTTAGAAACTTAGTAATGAACTTTTAACCCACTGCGAGTACATTTTCGATTATCACCAACATATCAAAGGATGTATGTACTTTCCTGAACATAGTTTTTTAAAATTCCTCTGTAGCATTTTTGTTCAACGGTTCCCTGTTATTTGTTTAATGATGATGATGATCAACGCAAGTGTTTCAGCACCTTGGACCCCAGCGTTCATTCCATATCGAAGAAGATTTTACCCACGATAATAAAAAAAAAAACGAAAATGAATTAATAAAAACCTTTACATGAGTTAATAACAAAACATAATTTAAACATATACATCTTCATTATTATATTATTATGTTTGTACCTAAAACTATAAATATTAACTTTAAAGATCACGTTTTGATAATGAAATGATTAATGTTAATTACTACTAAATAAATTAAACATTTTTTCATGATACACGATTGATTGTAATTTATTTCTATTTTATTTATGTTCGTGGTCATGACTAAGTACCTACTTGTTATAAATATAATAATTAAAAGTTGTTTAAAACTCATAGACGAGTGAGTATCATACGCAAGTACATAATCACTTAGGGATATGAAACTGTGCCCTAATTAATATATTCATATTCATTAATATACAATACATCAAATTAAAGCTTATTAGGGTGTGTTTACATCCGTTTAAGTTTTATGATCAGAGACCTTTTTTTTTTTTTTAACGTGGGTAATCCTCATGGATACCCCACGTCCGAAGAGACGCGGCGGTTATGTCAGACTCTTACTGACTAAACCCCCACGGTGCATATCCTTTCCCGCCGCCTGGTGGCCGGGTCACGGGTTTCGCTCGATGATCAGAGACCTAGCGAGAGATCGTATAATAGAAAACAAAAAAGTGCGCCTAAATATTTTGGTGATGTAATATTCATTAACAATGACGCTATGAAACTAATCATATCAGGAATAATATTAAAAAAGGGTTACACGTAGAAGAAATATCGATGTTGTTTTGTTTATTTTAAAAGTAATTTTCACATATGAATAATTATTGAACATTTATGTATTAAGAATTGATAATAAGCGCAGAATCCGGCCATGTCATTTTACATAATTTTTCTGATTCACCATCTAAGTTTTATTACAGTTAAACGGAGAAACAGACTCCAGTATTAAAAATATTTAAAGAAAAGGAGGTTCTATATCCGACTGGATATTTTTTTATATTTGTTCCTCGTCAATATCAGACCGAATTTAAAAATTCCTAAGGTTTTTGATAATGATTGTAAAACTGTTGTTTCAACTATATTGCTGATAACAGGGGTATGATAAATAGATAGAAATCCTCAATTTTATAGACCTGTATTCCTAGTCGCTGTGTTTTTATACTCTTTGAAAATTCATATGTAATTTATTAATTATTAATGTATTGAGTCTGCGAAGGATTGGAATAAGGAATAGGTTGTTTTTTTTTAATAAAACAAATCTATTTAAGTAATTAAAAGAAACTTAAAATTAAAAGTTATTGATTAAGTGTATATATAAACAATTTTCGGAATAATCCTCAGGCTATTTACTTATCTTAGTTAAGTGAGGTAAATAAATAGGTTAGTTAACCGACTGACGCTGGCATTTCGAGCTTAGACAACGTTATGTTGTTATGATAATAACCGCAATGAACGGCTTTGCGTGCTCTCCGAAGCATGTGGCTTATATTAAGAATGTCTGTGGATATTTTCCAATCCGGGAATCGAACCCAGGTCCTCATGCTTCATATTCTACACATTAACAAATAATAAGGACTTAGGATTTATACTTAAGTGAGCCAACGATTTACCTGGGAATATTATTTCAGTCTTCATGATTACTAATAAATAGGGAAGGTCATAAAATAATTCATTTGCGGTTCGTTTTTTTTAACATTTGCCTACATTTTTCCTGAGGCGTGGTGCCCGGCGACTTCTGCTATGTGGTTTCATACAATGCCTTCGTATATTTATATTGTTTATTTGACTGCGTTTTTGTAGCCCCTATTTTCATTAGCATTAGAATCAGAATTTATTTTTGCTTATTACATAAAGGTGTTACAAAAGTTCAGAGAACAAAAATTCCAATAAATACAACAGTAATAAAAAACATAATTATGGTCTTAAATAAAGTAACATAATATTCGATAATGATTATTGTCATAGTTTCGACACAAAATTATCAGTTTTACGTGAACATCTCAAACCAATATTTAAAACAGAGAGGAAACAAATAAATATATTAAGAATTACATTATTACACATAAAATATAAAGTGTCATAAATTATTCATAAAATGATTTAATTAATTGTTTTGTGTATTCTTATCTATGTTAAAATGCAACGGAAGCATTCTGTTAGGTACCTATGTACTCGTACATATCCCTTATTACCTAAGTAATTTTTCATACTTCATTATTCACAACTTTTACTTGCATCTTCCTTAAATAATCTAGAATAACCGGTCTGTCATCCATAAGTCATGACATATGACACATCGATTACGGCTTCACTAATATTTTTATAATATTCCAAATATTATAGTGTGTGAAGTAAATATCTATTGTATTGTATTGTATTATCTTGTATCTCTCTTTCTCATCTGTAATTTGACAATCGAAGAAGAGACACAAGAGAAGAAAACACTGTTGAACTAAGCAACTGCTACAGAACGTAACGTTTATAAGTAGGTAATAAGTACTGTAAGAATACTTTATTTATTGTATTTCAAAATTACGTTGAAATTCTCTATGTTTTTACTGTATTCGTAACTCAATAATGTAATAAATGCGATATATAAGTGTCAAAGCGTGAATAGGCCATAGAAGAAATGCGCTTTAACTCTGTCTAATAGTGTTTATGCATTTTTGCGGGTTAAAAAGTAACGTATTTTACCCTCCGGTTTTTAAATTATAGGTATCTGAACTACACGTATATTTCTGCGTGATTGAGAGACAAACTAGCTAAAAAGGCTTATGTAAATGTCTTGCTATGTACGTAGTTTTTAATAATTATGCAAGGAGCTTGACTAGTTATTATTCCCTGATAATCTATACTTTATATTCTGAATAAAGCATGGACAACACGAAAACATCCAACCTGCTTGCGCCGTCGCGATTTAGTTTGCTTCCTGCCTGCCACCAATCGCAAGACTCTTTCTCAGTCAGCAAATCATTTTTTTTATCTTTTTTCGGACTGTCTATTAGCTGTACTAACCCTATTGGTTGCCACAGCGTAACCGGGCTGTAGCAGCAAAGC
Source organism: Lasiommata megera (assembly GCA_928268935.1). Lineage (NCBI taxonomy): Eukaryota > Metazoa > Arthropoda > Insecta > Lepidoptera > Nymphalidae > Lasiommata > Lasiommata megera. The sequence goes on along the minus strand of OV743315.1, from coordinate 11,887,599 downwards.
ATTGTGACTTGTCGCATGCATGACGCAAACTCTTTTTCTTTTTATTCATCACAAGTTAGCCCTTGACTGCATCTCACCTGATGGCAAGTGATGATGCGGTAAGATGGTAGCGGGCTTACCTGTTAGGGGTATGGTAAACCCATACTCCTAATTGGTTTCTACACGACATCGTGCCGGAACGCTTAATCGCTTGGCGACACGTCTTTGTCGGTAGGGTGGTAACTACCCACGGCCGAAGCCTCCCACCGGACAAAAAACTCGCACGTCGCAATGCAGGTTGGACGCTTTTGCCTAACTAAAGACAACAAAACAGCTGCCGTTAAAGTGATTATTACTAACCAAAATCGAAGTCCCATTAAACAAAGGAAATATACAAGTCCTTGTGAATAGAGACTGTCCCAAGTTTTTTTATCATCAACTGCATCCATTAATCAAGGGACAAGTGGCGTATAAAATTTGTTCGTACTGGCATGGCAACACGTTTTTGCGTTCAAGTAGGTAACCTGCTTCATTCGAACCATCTGAGTTTTTGCCACGGATTGTATAACAAATAGCCGCGTTCAAAGCGTATGTTTCGGATCCAGTCGAGGTAAGCCAGAAGCTTTCTTTGTTCTAATAGTCCTTCGCCGTGTAAACGCACGTAGGCTGGCTTTGCGTTGTATACCACGCATGATCTGCATCGGGAACTCTTTTGTACGCCTGGAATAAAATACAAGTAATTATATACCCAGTATTCACCACGACATATAAAAATGTACTCTGTCAGTATTCCGTCAGGAACGATAAAACATTTGTTTGCATATTTCATTTATGTAATCTCTCTGCAATATTACAAAAAAATTGCCAACAACAGCTGATAAGATATAAATGTTCTCAAAGAGAAGAAGAGGTTTTACTTGGGTATAAAAACCTTTACAAGTAGTGTTATTCCATATAATCATGTTATATATCACAGTTTAAAAATGAAGATACATTACTCTTTGAGTAACAGTATTACTCTCTTCCAAACTCTTTAAGTACATATAAGCAAAATTAAAAAACTATTTTGTAATTTTTGAGTATACACAGTGACTTTTCTTTCATCCTCAAAAATCTGCATTTTTATTTAATTAACTCTAAGCTTTGTGGCAATCATTAAATTAAAAAATCACAGAGAGCTATGTATGTAAGTGTTTGAATATCTTTTCAATGTCATATAATTATAATATCAAATAAATGTCAAAAGCAGATATTTAGCTATTTATCACTGTTTTTGCGACCACCGGTGCACTTCGCTTGCACTAGATATAGGGTGTTTCTTATACTGAATTCCTTCTGAAGTTCCTTCCATGATATTTAGTATGAATTATCGCCGTAATATTTTAAGTAAGTCGAAGTAAATAATCGTTTTTTTCCTCATGAAATGAAGGCGAGAAAAATCACTGTGATTTATGTCAAAACTTATATTATAAATTAAATTTGGGGTAAACCAACATACCTATGGACCTTGATAAAGAGATTTGCTGCCACGTGCTATCCAAGCTCCTCCACCGGAATTTGACTATCAAAACAGATTATGTACAAACGTGACTTCATGCTGTCAGTTTTAGTATATTCATAAATATCAGGGTTAGGTCTTAATAGGTTCCTGGTGACTGAAACTTTGCACCTTTCAGTTACCAACAGGAAAATTTACATCTTCTATATCAATTTCGGCTCTCAATTTTGGCAGTTGGTACACAGCTGCGTGAAGGTACAACTGACCGAACGTAAATCCGTGGAAACGTATATGTATTATCTATGTTACCGTGATGCGAACAAGGGTAAACGAGTTTATAAGTATATCACAGCATTTGTTCACGTTCCCTGATGGAGAACCCTGATTGTTATGAAAGACTATTAAAGGTAACATTTGTACAACATGCAGTAGATATTGTGCTGATCGATATAACTTAAATATTTACATTTGCTTAACGTCATCATCATCCTCATCATCTACCCATTAACAAAAGGGTGCAAGTATCTCCTCACTCTGAAAAGGATTGAATCCATCGTCCGCCACGCTGGCCAAGCGCTGATTGATAGAGTCCTAACGCGTTTGAGAACAGTATCAAAAATCTTAATTCATGCAGGTTTCCTAACGATGTTTTCCTTTACGGTTCAAGCAAGTGATTGCTTTAACAGAACATTATCAAAAACTTTGCAGGTATGCAGGTTTTGTTGATGTTTTCAATTGAAGCAAGTGATTGCTTCAATTGAATTAAAAACGCACATAACTCAGAAAAGTTAGGTCGGTCCCACCGGAAGAGAAGCCGACGTCTAAACCACAAAGTATCAGCGCTAAATTTGTGTATAATTTACATTTATTTGATTACAGTAGGTATTTATTATTATTAAATTACAGTAGTATAGTATTATTTTATAACTAAATATTCGACCTATCTTTTATATTACAGATTTATTATTATTATATATATTTATTAACTCAAGCAAAGAACTGAAACGTATCATATTTTGAAACTATTTGTGATCGTTGTGAAAACCTGTAAAAAGCTAAACATTCACATTAGCTCACAACGATAAAAAATGGTTAGGAAAAAAATGTATTAGCCAATGAGATATATTAGCCAATGGTATACAAACCGACATTTACGTAATTAATAAATAAAGTGCAGTACAAAATATAATTGAATATACAATTCAGCTACAATACTGATTGAAACTGTGATAGCCTAGTGGTTAGGACGTTCGCCTCCTAATCAGAGGTCGCGGGTTCGATCCCGGGCACGCACCTCTAACTTTTCTGAGTTATGTGCGTTTTTAAGCAATTAAAATATCACTCGCTTTAACGGTGAAGAAAAACATCGTGAGGACACCTACACGTCTGAGAGTTCTGCATAATGTTCTCGAATCGCATCAACGATGAAGGAAAACATCATGAGGAAACCTACAAATTGTCCGTAATGTTCTTGAAGGTGTGTGAATTCTACCAATCCGTACATGGCCCGCGTGGTGGACTATGGCCAAGCCATATGGACAGGAGACCCGTGCTCTGTAGTGCGCCGGCATTGGGTTGATCATTATAATGAATAAAATACAATGTAGAATAATCAAAATAATGAAAAACATTCATTTATTTTCAGTACAACTACTTCACGGGTTCCAGTAAAACATGAAGTCTGCTTGTTTAGTCTACTGCTTGTTTAGTCTACCACTAGTTTGGAAGGCAGTTCCTTCTAAGCAGATTCCGGATAAAAAATATTTTGCAATTTAATAATGTGATATGAACGATTGTATCTAATGTTTTAATAAAAGTTTAGTTGGATATTTCAGATCAATGTTGTCATTAACTAATCAATTAATCAACTGTATAGTAACCTCGACTTAATGAGTGCGTTTTAACATCTAAGCTCACTTGGCCAGTTCGTTTGATTTTTAATTATGATACAAATCTTTAGACGCAATTGGTATACAAAACTCAAACTAAAATCAAAAAAAAATCTTATTACTCATATGATTATAATCGAACTTCACATGGCAAGGTTTATGATTTTTAATTATTGTAAAACAAATATAAATGTATTTTTTTATGTTTTAATTATTGTAAAAGTAAATGTAATGTTTCATCAATTGTAATATACAACCTCAACTTAGTGAGTTTGTTGTAATTTATGCATTGACAGGTCTTAAATTACCTACTAAGGGATAATGTTACAAAAGCGTACTTATACTTTTAATGACAACTAAATATCGGTATAGTCATATCTGGTATAGCGTAAACGTTTTATGTTTGGCCATGGAGCAATTTCCGTGCCTTTCTCTTAAAATACCCAATATCTAAATTCATAATATTGTATCCGTGTATTATAATATTATTATATATTTATACTCGGGCATTGTTAAACCTACTTAATTAATACCTACTAAAGTATTTCTACTATCTATGTTAATTGGTCCCAAACATCCCAATTTAAGATTTTATATGAAGTAACCAACCGTATTTCACGTTCTTCCGCTTAATTATGTTTTTATTTTATTATTCAGATCAAACATTTGCAAATCAAAATAGCTTTATTCATGTAACCCCATTAAAGGCATGCATGAATCGTTCATATCACATTTTCCATAATTTTAATTCGTAAACTACACTCGTCAAATAAAAATTAAAATTGATTTGGAAAAATACTTTTATTCTAAAAATAAACCCAATTTAGCTTTAATCTTCTTCAGGTGATACCCGATGGATATCAGAAATTTGAATATCAAAAGGATTTTGTCTCCAAAATTTCATCTCTTATTTTCCAACGGCAGCGTTTTCTCTTTGAAGGTGTCCCGAGGTTTAGGTTTTTTATCGAGTCGGTGGCGGTGACGGATTCCTGCATAATGGCCGTATCGAATACAAAGCAGAAGGCATTACCCGAAAAAGAATCTAATTTAAAAATAAATAGCCATTCTTAGATAGTGAAACCTAATACATTATTATGCTGATACAATCTTCTTATTTCTTGTTTATATGGAGACCCAATATTTTGAGCTTTCATATACTATTTCTTTTTATTAGACGATAAGTTAAGTGATTGACAACGATCACATTTGATGGTAAGTCACGATGCAGTCTACAGTGTGAGTGTACTATAATCAGTAGTCTTAATATGAAATTAAATAAAAATATCAAAAACTTTCTATTTATATTAGATATATTTTATTATTTACATAATATCATCAGAAACTGTTAACGCAATCGTACAAATAATTTACCTTCCAATACACACTTTTTTTTAAATTAATCTATTACTTTTACATATGAATATGAATAAAATGTTATTAATACCTATATAAATAAGTATTTCACCGCTTGCACACACATTATCACAGTTTTTACACATTATTTACAAGTAAGCATTTGTACTATTGTACTGATCTGTACATGTATGAAGTTTACATTTTATACAACAATTATTTTGTATGGAAAAAGGTACACGTGGATTAATGTTAAATCTATTATCATTATTGTAAATAATTATTTTATCTTCTGCCGTAGAAACCTCTGTAGAAATATCTTGGCACTACTGGGCCTGAAATGAAGAGAAACTACGTTATTGTACACGGAGTAGACAGGTGAAGTTCACACAAATAAAAGAGAATCAATGCACGATAATTTCGAAAATAGATTTTATATATATATATATATATATAGATTATATAAACATTGAACATCATACGTCACAATGAAGGTTATATACTAAAATTTCTATTATCATCAAATCCCAAGTTTGTTGGTAATAAAGTTTAAAGTTACGCTGTAAAAACATTGATTTACCACTACCCGTAGATCGATCATTAACGCTCAAAAAATTGAACGGGAAAAGTAGTGCACAAATAGCGACGCGTGCACTCCTTTCCCCTAGTATATGACAAGGCTAGACGAAAGTCACCGATTCTAACACTCGAGCCGTATAATCCGAATGAATTACAAAGCACTATACGCCGCTACATATAATATAACGGCTAGATGTCTAGTGTATGAATGTATGTAGGAATGTACAGTTAGTTGGTGACAAATTTTCGCCTTGTTTTTGTATAACGCGCTCTATCTACGGCTAGTGGTGAATCAATGTGTAAAAAACTAAAGACATTTTAATTCTATTCTAGTCTAGTTTGTGAGATAGAACTGGTAAATGCTATGATTATATGTAAACAGTTTTATATTTACTAATCATATTAATAATGTTTATCTTAGTGTACAATAAAGATTTAGAACTATCTTTCATTCTTATTTTATGTACGTAAATCATAATAAGAAAATAACACAATGTATTGAACTGTTGGTTGTCCATGATAAATTAATAACCACAAGAGATCATCAAGCTAATACTTTTTTTATTATTTTGATGACATTTTAGTATTATTTTGAAATGGATAACCAAGCATTGAGCTTGGTTATCCATTTCAAAATAATACTAAAATGTCATCGCAGATGATATTTAATCTTTGAAAGGTAATTCAGTTTCCTAAGTACAAGTTCTTCAAGTTCCAAGATTGCAATCAGTTTTTACTATATATACTCGTAAATAACAATCAAAACTGTAAATTTTGAACTAAATACCGTCGTACTTGAACTTTCTCTTGCATGCACTAAAAGCCTTCACTAGCTTCATCCTGAAATGGTTAGTTTAGTAACTTATTTTTATTCCACTTATGCAAAAATATCACAAAACTTATAGGCACAAAAAAACTTAGATTCTAGTTCTCAGATCTTGGTGGGTCTCGTCGAAGCAAATGTTACCATCGAACTCTTGTCTGCCTCTTCATTCGCGCAGTACAACAGTTTTTTCTTCTTTCAAAAGAGGTTGACCTCTTCTTTCTTCTGCAATGCCGTCCAAAAACTTGGGGCTCTTGTCTTTTGTAGGAGTTGCCAATGTTCTAATTTATCACAAATATGAAGCACAGTTTAAAAAGTTCACAGAATTCGCATTCGTAGCACTGTAGTGCACGAATACGAGTGCAGTGTAGTGTACGATTTGCAAGTTCATTCAATTTTAGTCATCTTAACATATTTTGAAGAAAATTTGTTCACATATTACAGTGTCCGATAAGGCTGAACCTTCTGTTAAATATAAAACTTGTGTCAGAAGGTCTCGCTCTTCCGATTATAAAATATAAAAATAGAAATATATTGTGCAGTTTAATATGAGAAATCTTTTAAATAAAATACGCGTGTCACAAAGTGTCCAAACACGAAAGTATCAAAGCGAGTGAGGACGTTTCAAAAGTGGCGTATCGGAAGTAGCGTCTCGACACCGCGGCGCCGCGGCGGCTGAAGGGTTGCACCGTCACAAATCAACTTATATACCGAGAGCTGGTGGGATATAATCGTATCACATTAATGCTAGCTTTTATGTGACGTCAGGTTACGTGAAAGTTTGACGACCTCCGTTGCACTGCCACATTATGAAGTTGGCAGTCCTGGGTTCGATTCCTGGCTCAAGTCTGTTCTGATTCGGCCGTGGTTAATTAATGGTGGGAGGTTTCGGCCGTAGCTAGTTAAGACGCTACCGATAAAAACTTGGCGCAGCGATTATGCATTCTGGCACGATTTCGCATAGAAACCAATTAGGAGTATGGGTTTTCCATATCCCTAACAGGTTAGCCCGCTACCAACTATATCGGGTATTAATCAAGAAGACAGAGGACGATGTGTGATGGCACACCCTCGGAATAGCCTATGGCTGATTAAGTAAAGTATAACTTATTTAAAAAAATATTATTTATACCCTAGGCATAACTCACGTTTATCATAACGACTACACGTTCTTTATTAATGTTATAATTTTGAAAGTTGCTGTGTTCAGAATGGGCAACTAACTTTCATTCGAAATAATTATAAAATCTGTTTTTTTTTTTTTTTGGTGAAAGGAAACAGTTTTATTACCAGGATTTATTCTGAATCTGAATAAAAAGTAGTCACTGCAGTTACATCCGTACATTAATTGACATAATAATTCTACAAAACATTAGGTACGTACGTAATGTTAAAAATCTTAACTTCAAAAAATTAACCTACGTATTTTTAAAAATCTGCGGAGCAGTTTGTACTCCGTGCAAAAAAGTATTGACAACCACGCTGTAAACTATCAATATACCATATAATGTCTAGATCAGTTTCGCTTAAGCTAAAAATAGGTAAAAAACAAAGAAACAGTCATACTTTAGCATTTATATTGTTAGTAAGTATGAATTAATAATGTTGTACCAAACTTTGAGCTCTTATCAAGTACCTCTCCAAAGTTTCACCCCAGCTCTGCGCTATCACGAGAATACCACAAAAGGAAACTTTGTGCATTTCCGACCCGACAAGCGTGAAATTCGACGTGGGACAAGCGATTTTACCCCCTAAATGCGTTTAAACAAACATTGTTAGCGGGTCGCAATATACAAATGTAATTTAAATTAATTCTAGAGCTAGAATAAGTGAGATTTACGTTGTTCTTGTCTGTAGAAAGTGCTATTTAGATGTAACAGAGCGTTATGATAATGGTCAGACGCAAACTATGTATTGCGAAAGTCAATGATATAAATTGTTATTATAGTCTGCGACAACTAGAAAATCTGATCATTCGTACTGTAGTCTCCAAAGGATATTCCGATATCTGAGCAAAATGTAGGTTGAGGGTGAATTTTGGGGGCGCGAATATTTATCTGTGTGGTGCCGGATAGATATAGTTTTTTAATATCGAGTACACCCAACAGACATGCCTGGATTCGTCACTCAGTCAAGTCTCAGTTTAGGACACACAAAATAGTGTGCAATTTACCCCATAAAACCACAACCATTTACCACGTCTCTTAATTTCCAAAGCACTCCTGTTACACCATCTACAAGTCTTGGGAGTCTGGGTGCTGACATAAATTCGGGTGCAGTCCTTTTGGCGATAACATAAAAGTAAAAAAAAAATATATAATTTCAACTACCTGAATGACTAGCGTTCATCGATAGTCATTTTGTTAATATATATAACACAAACGTAGCTAAATGATTGGAACCAGCATCCATCTCTGTCAATCGAATTTATGGAAACACTATTATTTCCATAAAGTTTCAACATGGGATTATGATGCTTGCGTGAGCATAATTCTACCGCACTACTTGTTTTTAGTAAAATCTTCTCTGTACCTCTACATATATAAACGAGTTATTTTAAATGAATTTGATAATTGATTCTGTAACATAATTATTATAATAAGAAACAAGACGCAATCTTCGCAGGTTTTACTGCATTTTGCAAAACAGTATCAATCTCAACAAATGTTGACTATACAATACAAAAACACAACAAAGTTTTTTGCATTTTGTCTTGTACATCACAAACTACCGCAATCTGAAATAGATTCCAATAACGTAGTCAAAACCGATATAGAATGGAAACAACTAATCATTGAAATTAACCGTTTGGACAAAGTTGCAATTATAGGGCCATATCTGGTGTAGTTCTTACACAACATCAATTTGAATGGCTATAAAATATCACTTGTTTTCGAAACAATTACTTTATCTTGTACCCACTTCAATTCCTAATTTACGCAACTAGCAAGGGTGCTAGCAAGTACCGTTTCACCGTCCGATCTCCCCGTTACACCGTCCGACCCACCCGTTATCCCAAACGTCGCCTAAGCCGAGGTTCGGCCACAAAGGAGGCGCCCTTAGGCAGACGTTCCCTTAGTTTCTTCGAGCCCTAGGGCTTAAAAATTTCTTCTGGCAGAGCTGCTTTCCGCAGCTCGCCAAACAGCCCGGTTACGCTGTGACACCCAATAGGGTTAGTACAGCTAATAGAGAGTCCGAAAAATAAAAAACATGTACCGTAATACTCGGCGCCCTTCTTAATTGAGGCAAAATATTATCAGATTTTGATTTAGTGGAACACAAATTTTAATTTAAAGCTTTATTACTGGCTCAACATTCCTTAATCCTCTAACCAAGAATGAAAGAATCCGTGCAAAACATATTTCAATATAACATGGTTGAATCCATATTTATATAATATTTGCTAAAGTGTGTCTGTATGTTTGTTTGTTTTTTGTTTGTTTGTTGCTTGTTAGGTAGCTATGTGGCAGTTAGGGCAGATTTAAAAATTCATGGTTCAGCCATCGGTCAGGCTCAGATGGCACGGACATGTAATGAAGACCTGAAGATTACGTAGTGAAAAAGTACCTTTTCAGGGCTGCAGAAAAACGGGGAAGGGAAAGACCCCAAACTACATGGTTGAAAAATGTCGAAAAGGACATGAAATGCCTCGGCGTCAATGATGAGGATACGAAATTACGATTGACGTGGCACCGGATGATAAATAAAGCCACCCTGCGTAACAGGATAAGAGGAGGCCAAAGAAAGAAGAGGTTCAGCCATCGGTCCACTTGAATCAAAGTTGCTTAACCAGCGTAACCAGTGGGTTATCTTGCATTGGTCACAAAATTAGAACCCAGGAATGTTAATAATACACAAGAATGCGTTTAAAATTTTCAATCGTGCCCAAAATACATTATGCAGCAGGCTAAAAGGTTAGATACGTACTTTAAAGTCATAAGTACTGAGAGATTTGCCGTCGACCTTAGTCCACGGCAGGATTATAATAAATTTGCCATTTGTTTAGCAGTTTAAGTGGTAGTCCTCGTAGAACTGGAAAATTTACTTGGAATAAGCAGGTACCTAGTAACGGTTAGATAATATTTTAATATCATCCTTTGCTTATGTGATGAAATCTTTCGAAACTGCCATCGATCCAATGAAAAAAATTCTTTGCTCTTTGAACTAAACAAAATGCGCCGTTACCCTCATCTTTTATTTAATTCTTTCCCCAAGGGTTGTCTGGAAGAGATTGCTGAAGCAATAAGACCGCCTTTGCATACTCATGTATTAAGTGTACCGTGTTTTTGTTTCTTTAAAATTTGCGTGCAACAAAGAGTATCTATCCGTCTAAACATACTCTAGCATATATATCTTCCACTCCAGGCTTCTTTACTCATAGGAGAGAGGTATAATTATAATGTAATTTAGAGCTATACCTATGTTATCTCTGATTCTTCACTCTAATCTAATTTAAGGTTGTATTGAACGATAATATAACCCTACCTAACCTAACAATGTTAGCCTGACGCCGACGAGGAATCAAACCCCGTGTCAAGCCTCGTGTATATGTTGTCAAACAGGATGACCAATAACCCATATCATAGCATTGTGATTTTATCGTCATTAATATCAACCCATTCGTAGTCCACCACGATGGCCTAGCGCGAATTGGTAGAGCCTGTGTACCATTGAGAACCTCAAGTAGATCTCTCTCTCTCCATATCTCTTACTCTCTCTCAGGAATGAAGTTTCCAATTTACTGTTAAATCAAGCATAACTCCGATAAGTTAGAAGTGCGTCATGGACAACGAACTTGGTTCCCCCGATAAAGTGGTCAAAACTTAAGCATTAGGCTAACATAGCTTTTATTGTTATTATGTAAGCGGTATTGTTCCCAAGTGTCACAATATTTATAAGATTCATGAACCAATTAAATTGATAAGAATGTAATGTAATTGCTTTTGTAATTCGTAATGGCCTTACATGCAACTTATAAGTGTTTGATTGACTTGTGATTACATACTTTTACGTTTTTAAATTAGGCCTAGGCTGCGATCTTTTTATGTTAATTAACCGTTGTCGAAAACCCCTGATTATATTCAAGTACATAATATTAAGTAATTGTATATACAAGTACAAACTGTTGATTTCAATATTTATTTTTTCCGAATATGTATCTCACTAAAATAATTTTAGTTTAACTTAAAGCTTTAGGTTTTTCGATTTCCTACTAAGTTTTACGTTTTGACAGTTGTTGAATATGAAATATATATAATTTATGCCTCAGACTATTAAATTGCCGATAGAAATGCAGCGGTAAAATTAATATGTCATATTAATTTGTTATTTTCAACTGATGACACGCCGATCACTTTTAATTCTTCATTGAATAAGTAAAGAACAAAATACTTTAAGGATACGTGATCAACTTTACATATTAATTATATATATGGTTAAAAAATCTGTGATAGCCTAGTGGTTAGAACGTCCGCCTCCTAATAAGAAGTCGGGGGTCGATCCCGGCACGCAAACTTTTCAGAGTTATGTGCGTTTATAAGCAATTAAAATATCACTTGCTTCAACGTGGAGGAAAATATCGTGCGGAAAGCTGCATAACTGAGAGTTTTCCATAATAATTTCAAAGCTGTGTGAAGTCTGCCAATCCGCACATGGCCAGCGACGATGACCATGGCCCTACCTTTCTCATATTGAGAGGAAGACTACGCTCTGTATTGAGCCGGCAATGGGTTGATCATGATGATGATGATCAATATAATTGATCTTATGGAACCAAGAATAATTTTGAACCTTAACCTTCCATCCCATTTCTAACTAACTAGAACACTGGCATTCCGATTATGTAACCTTCATACAAAACTACTCTCGCATTAGGTCGCACCCTAATTGGATTGGCCATATTGGAGTACGATTAATCAACGCGTGCGTCTGGTGATAAGTCGATTATCTTCCACGCCACTAAGAACGTCGGTTTGATGCCGTGGCGTAGTCTTTGCTTAACCCGCGTGGACGTCATGATACGAGAGTCTGGTCTGAAACTACACGCCGTATGCCGTCACGGAATATGGCATGACGCTTTAATATGCCGTCATGCCATCTCAATCTCGTCATAAATATTTCACATATTTTGGGCGTATCGTCACAACAAATTTTTTTTCCATACAGATATGCGAAAGTGCACACGTGTATATTACGAGTAATCGTATAGTGGAATATTGTCAGCCAATCACATAGTAGTATATTCATCATCATCATGATCAACCCATTGTCGGCTCACTACAGAGCACGGGTCTCCTCTCATATGAGAGCGGTTTAGCCATAGTCCAACACGCTGGCCATGTGCGGATTGGCAGACTTCACACGCCTCTGAGAACATTATGGAGAACTTTCAGGCATGCAGGTTATGTTATGTTATTTAAAATTTCGTTAATCATAAATGTGTGTACAATATATTTTTCACTGTAGAAAACACACGCTTTTACCGAAACGAACTAATTTGAAAGGCACACATGAGACCCTGCGTTTTGAAGGCAAACATATAAATATGCATTGGACAAATAACGAAAAGGTCCGACTAAAAATGGCCGACGCGGGATTTTGGGTATTCCAATTAATTTTATAAGTCCAAACTCATTTATTAAATCATAGACTGTATGCGTCAATGATTCTATCGTTGATCTACACTAACGACAAACGCTATTCGATACTCGTTTCGTCGTGTGTCTACTTATTTTTCGGTTAGCAATTATTTTTCAGTTATAAAGTTCACTTAAAAATCGTTGAGATATCTATTAAGATAAAATCATTTAGTTATCAGTAGCGTCACCCACTACTAGTAGCGGCAGTGACTGTGACGTGCCTCCTTCGGAGTTTACATGCTAAGAAAGTAATGGCTTACGCGCATGATATAGTTCACGTGGACTTGTTTTTGATATAAAAGTAGCCTATGATATTTAGCCGTTTCGGCTCCTAATCTATTTCTATGCAAAGATGAAGGATAAACCAATAAATAACTTACGCATTATTAGTAATAAGAGGAAATCATCTCATCATCAAAATTAATTATTATCAAAAACGTCAAGGTTTAGAAAAGATTTGCATTTGGACATTCAAATTATTTCTAAATACAAATCAAATTTTTACCTAGTTGCTCATTGTTAATTTTACTTATTATTTCCAAAAGCCAAACCGTACTGGTTCGAGATATTATTGTTTCGATGTTCTCTATACGCCAATACTTTTTTGTCGCCAATCAGCATAGGACCTAAAGTTGTGATATGTCAATTTCATAATTAAAATGCGTTTGACCATGTTGCGAAGGGTTTGAAGAGATTAAGAGGGTCCAAATTGAATATTTGGACGTGCGAGTTAACACTGGCTTGTATGAAGTTAACACAATTTTTAACAAGCACTTTTCTAATGAACGTTATGTTTTTTTTTTTTATTATGATAAAGGAGGCTCTCTTAACATCTCAATGTTGATAACAATAAAAAATATATTACATATATTAAAAAACGGTGTATTTAATCTTTAACCTCGTGCCTTCGTAGTCTCATGGTGATAAGTGATAGTGACACGCCTGGACTTATATTAAGAACCAGATTGCTATGCGATTGAGATTATGAAATATGGGGGAAAGGACGAGGACAACCCGGGCCTGAATCTACCCGGCCATTATGGTTAGTGCTCAACGCAACATCCCCTATTGAACATTAAATTTTTCACTAATTCCGCGGGGGCTCTGGATGTCTCCGGGATGAAAAGTATATGTGTCAATCCAGGTTAATTTGGGTTGATCAAAATTTCAGCCTGAAGTTGTTATAACTTAAATATACATACTTACATGCAAACTATCGCGTGTATAATATTAGTGTGATTGTAAGTCATCAATATTTTTCCAAGTAACTTTATCTATACTTATAATTTTATCTTTAATACCAAAGTGTGCTTGTAGGTTCATCATTCAAGAAGCAATAATGTAGATCGATCTGATTTGTATGAAGGCAAACAATTGGCAAGCTGTCCAGTAGAACGCAAATTGCGGCAGCTTTGCCACAAATCTCTGTTACATTCTAATCATAACACTCCTAAAAAAAAAATCAAAACTTCCTTGTTGGTTTTTAATTATATAAGAGTAGATATATATCACGACCATAATTTGAAAACTGTTTGACTAAATCCGGCCCAAAGTGCCTCGTGTATATTTATTGTGAGCAATGATTTATTATGTTTTTATCCGTTTCAAATTAACCCTTGACTGCAATCTCCTGGTATGTGATGATGCAGTCATCTTAGGTAACAGGCTAACCTGTTAGGGAGTACGGTAAATCCATACTCCTAATTTATTTGTACAGCGACATCGTGCCGGAACGCTAAATCGCTTGGCGACGCATATTTGTCGATAGCGTGGTAACAAGCCACCGCCAGACTTGAGCCGGAAATCGAACCTAGGACCTCCAACTTTATAATGACAGCGCACGCTCTGCGCCACGGAGGCCGTCAAAATCCTGCAACTCTGTTAGAGTCGCGGATAAAGATGAGCTCTCAATCTCTCCATCTATGAGAGAATTGTAGTCCAAGGATAAAGATTATGAACCAAAAAGCATTATGAACCATTTCGTAGGCATTGACAGTCCTTGTACGAAGAGATTAAAAACTCTTCGTTCCAAATAACACAGCTGAGATATCAATGCCACATAGAATCGTTTTCAGACGTTAATATAACAGCTGACTGTGAAAAGATACAGGTAATAAACATAAAAGGAAACGTGTTTAATAATGGGTTGATCCGGCATTGCGAAGGTCAGACTGTGATTTGTCAGTTGCCGGAACGCTACTGTCATTAGATTAGGATATAATTTGACCGCAAGCCAGTGATTCATGAGGAAATTGTAACTACATGATAACGTAATGGTGAATTCCAACCAGATTCCATCGCTCCTGTCTTGTTCCGGCCTAAATTTATAACATCGTGCGATGCATTAGATAAGCCTTTACTTTGTAGGAATTATAACTACCTCATACAATTTAGCTAATTCAAATTATTTCATTGTTAATTATTGTATCACGGTAGCCTTTTTATTTGTAAGGTAGTTTGTCTCGCTTACAAAATCAATATCCTGCACTTTATTCAAATGAAATAATAGTCAACTACCCGTTTGCGAATTTTTGTTTTCTTTAGTCTATAGACAAATATATAGTCTAACTAAAAAAAATTATGATATTAATGTTTCCAGAGAAACATTTCTAATTCATAAATGTCCATGTTTAGATGTAGGTGTATATTTTTTTTATTATTAGATATACTCTAGTATATACTAGTATGTGGAAAGCTGTATCTATTTATTAAAAAGGTCTTACTTAATAAGTACGAAGTTGTGATTTACTAATCATAAGGTCTTCTCATTACTAAAGTAAGTAACTTAAATAAATCACAGATTTACACTTAAATTACAATATTTCACCCTTAAAACTTATTCAGCTCAATTTTACAGTGTACGTAAATTTATTTATACAATTTGAGAACAACATACCACTGTGCCGTAACCACTGAGTGTAGAAAATTAAACTAAATCCATGCATTTTTGTGCAATTTTTATATAATAAAAAAAAGGTCTTCTAATGAAACAGGTACCATTTCTTATTTTTTATTGCAAGTAATAAATAATATATTTACAATTATTTGATTTACAGCTGTACAACAAACAATAAAACTTAAACACTATTTAACATTAAAAATCGTGAGCAAAAGTTCCCATTACAAACCGTAGATTTTCCATTATTTTCATATCCTATAAAACTGTTTTTTGCCTTAACTTTTTTTTTAATTACACACAAAACAAACATAACACAAAGTTAAGTTCTGATTATGAGAAATAAAGTGCAAATTAACAAATCATGCATTTAACTGGTTAAGCGTTCATACCTTACATTATATACAATTTACTAGAAAAATAAATTAAAAGAAACATGCTATTCTATAACCAGTCCCTTAGATAGGGCCAAGTTAAAAATGCTATTACCAACAAACTGGGTAGGGATTAAAACGACCCATATGAGACAACTAGAAAAACACACAAATCAACGCAACATACGTCTTTAACGTACGAGTATGTTTTACATATTTGTAATGTATTGTGTATGAGATTACTAATCATCGAAATATAAATAAGAATACAGAGGATAGTGGAAACATTAACATTGATTTTCTCCTAAATTCAAGAAAAAATAATCAAACTAGAAGATGATCATATGAAAATTCCACTATTACAATATAAGAAATATGAAGAAGAACATATGACGAATGAAGGACAACGCGATCACAAATCACAGAGAATTTAAGTTTGTAAAATCCAATTTGGCGTAATATACTGTACATCAGCACCTCAAAAACTTTGTGATAAAGAAGGTAAACATTTCTAGTTGTCTCAAGTGGTTGTTTTATTAGTTCTAACTACAATTTGCTAAATCATTAGATTGTGTTATCGCCCGTAATTACCTTGCGAGCGCGGAGGTTGGAAGCCATATCCTGAGCCTCCAATGAGAACACCGCTGGTTTGGCCAGAGTCTGCTGATGGCGAGGGGGGGAACAAAACTGGGCCTGGAATAGAAAAAAAATATTTATAATAAAGAAGCAAGTGTTACTTTGTGAAAATCTACGATATACTCGTGCTATAAACATTAAACTTTTTGTTCGCGGCAACAGACAAATCTGTACGGTGTAAGTTAAAATAATTTGTTTTTAAAATATATTAAACAATAAGAGCCAATCTTAAAAAAATACGCTATCAGCGGTTGTTTCCCTCCAACGTTAGAGCGTTTTTATTTATATTACTTTTATAAACTTATATAATGTGATAACAATCATCGTTAAAGCGTGCCAACCCAACTGTACGTGCCAACTTTTCTCAATTGACTAGCAAGAAATTTCTTTCTGTTTAATCAATGATTGTGGCGAGATATATATAAGAAACCCATTTCTGGAAAAATATGTTGGTTCTATAAAATGCAATTTTCCTTTTTTTAGAGGAATGGGACGTGCGCCTACCAGTATATTCATAAACTGTATATTGAGGAATATGACGATATTTCAAGTTTCATTAAAGGTATACTTGAATAATTATAGTCCATATCGCATGTACTAACAAAGCCTTACTTCATAAGACGTAACAGAGATATTTTTTATAAAAGCGTTCCACCTATTATTTTTTATTTCCGCGTGTTATATATCTTGTGTATATATTTTAAATCTAATAGCATTAGTTCTTGCCTTTTAATAATAGTTCTGATTATTATCAAAACTAGAGCTCAATAACTCCATTAATCGACTAAACGCTAGCACGTTTTCGTAGAGATTTAAAGTTTAAGGTAATAAATAATAGTCAGAGGTTATGATTTTCATTTCAAAGTTGTATAATTGTATAATTAAATTGTACTTTTGTAGTCGTTTTATTCTTGACATTTAAACACTTGAATGAGTTATTGCTGAATTCTAAACTTTACCAATAAAGCTTTAGCGTCCCAGTTCATTATGAACATGGGTGAACATTAGGGTGAAATAATGTTTCATAAATTTTGTATATCATTTAGTTAAAGGTAATTTTTGGGTTTCCTTACTACACAATAAATCTACTGAATCTTTTTTTACATTATTTTATTGAAAGTGCTGCTTTATTTAAAGTGAAGCTGTGATAGCCTAGTGGTTAGGACCTAATCCGAGTACGGGGGTTCGAACCCGGGCTACTATAACTTTTCGGAGTTATGTGCGTTCTTAAGCAATTGAAATATCACTAGCTTCAACGGTGAAGGAAAACATCGTGACGAAAACAATCTACACGCCTGAGAGATCTCTATAATGTTCTGAAAGTCGTGTGAAGTCTGCCAATCCACACACGGCCAGCGTGGTGGACTATGGCCGAACCCTTCTCATATTGAGAGGAGACCCATGTAGTGAGCCGAGAATGGGTTCATGATGATGATGATGATGATGGTGATTGAAAGTAACTATCTAAGCATTTTTTCTTCCCTTTTCAACTCATATATGAGGATTATTGACTATGTCAGATTACGATACGACCCTTATGTTGCTGTATAAACTGTGGGTATAATTCTAGTATTAAAATGATTAAATTAATAATATATAATTATAACATTGTCAGTTTCTCCGAAGTTTATTTTGGGCCTTACCAGGTAACTTTTTACAAAAGTCTGTTCAATTGTTACATTTTTTATTTAGTCTACCTGAATAAAGGTTGACTCACTAATGCACGAATTGGACGATTTAAAGCACTTGTAAGAATTCATTTGAATATAAAATATTTCTAAGTTATGCTATTTGAAGAAATAGTATTACTTCAATCAATTTTTATAGATTTTTAGTTTTAAAAATGTAACCAAGCCAAAAGACGACCACCATGGCGCAGTACATGCGCTGTCGCATTAGAAAGTTGCAGGTCCTGGGTTCGATTCCCGGCTCGAGTCTGGTCTGGTGGGAGGCTTCGGCCGTGGCTAGTTACCATCCTACCAACAAAGACGTGTCGCCAAGCGATTAAGCATTCCGGCATGATGTCGCCGGAAGACTTGGGTGTTAAGAGCTTGGGTTTACCATACTCCTAACAGGTTAACCCGCTACCATCCTAGATAGCACCATCACTTACCACCAGGTAAGATAACCGTCAAGGGCTAACTTGTAGTGTAAAAAAATAGAATAGTTGAAACAAGCAGAAAAAATATTCCCCTAACTAATAAAAGCAACTTTACTTCAATTAACACACTTTAAACCAACAGATGATTCACAATCTTAATATTTTTGTATAAAAATCTCGATATTTCTTAATTAACATCAACTCTTCACATTGACAACGTTATCACCGATTAATATACTCATAAACATAAGTTGCATTATGTTAAAATGTGCCAAAAACTTTCTCGTTACATAAAGTTTTCGAAACCGGATGACAAAGTTTGCATGTCTGTTTACTCAAGGTACATCTCTGCTGTCATTAAAATATGTATTAGGATTTCCTTAATATATTTTGTCCTACTTTAACGTTAATCAAATTCGTATTCGAAGTAACAGTCTTAAAATTGCACAGATATCAACATAATTTTTTTTTTTTTACCCACTACAAGTTAGCCCTTGACTGCTATCTCACCTGGTGGTAAGGGATGATGCTGTCTAGGATGGTAGCGGGCTGACCTGTTAGGACTATGGTAAACCCAAGCTCTTAACACCCAAGTTTTCCGGCGACATCATGCCGGAATGCTTAATCGCTTGGCGACACGTCTTTGTCGGTAGGATGGTAACTAGCCACGGCCGAAGCCTCCCACCAGACCAGACTCGAGCCGGGAATCGAACCCAGGACCTCCAACTTTATAATGAAACAGCGCGCGCGCTGCGCCACGGAGGTCGTCAAAACCTATTGATTGGTCGCTCAATGCACATTTGCAATTCAGTTCGCTGATCGGTCTTTGTCTTAAGCTCTACATATTACGTGGCTTCAATATGATGATCTACGGAGTAAGTTTAGATGTTTATATATTTAACCTTTTATTTTTCTATTTGTAATTTTACAAGCCAACCTCGACTTACTTTATATTTTATCCCTGGTTTGTGCTAGGTTACCTGGTAGAGATCTCTCATTAGCGATCACCATCATCATGATCAACCCATTCTCGGCTCACTACAGAGCACGGGTCTCCTCTCAATATGAGAAGGGTTTGGCCATAGTCCACCACGTTGGCCATGTGCTGATCGGCAAACTTCACACGCCTTTGAAAACATTATGGAGAACTCTCAGGCGTCCAGGTTTCCTTACGATGTTTTCCTTCACCGTTGAAGCAAGTGATATTTAAATTTTTAACTCCGAAAATATAGAGGTGCGTGCCAGGATTCGAACCGGCGACCTCTGATTAGGAGGCTGACGCCCTAACCACTAGGCTATCACCGCTTCCTACATATTACGTGGTTTCAATATGATGCTCTACGGAGTTAGTTTGGCTGTTTGTATATTTAACCTTTTATTTTTCTATTTATAATTGGACACAACCTCGACTTACTTTATATTTTGTCCCTGGTTTGTGCTACCTGGTAGAGATCGTTCATTAGCGATAAGGCCGTCTATTGCACCTATTTCTTTTCTGTGTGTGTGTTTTTTCTTTTTTCTTTTTATGTGGTGTGCAATAAAGTATATTTTGTTTTCATTTCCTTACAGACTTACGTGTGAATATCTGTTTGTTTTGATCATAAATGTTAAAAAGCATCATCATGAAAACTAATATGAAACCTTCTGGGAAAAATCGAAAGGGTCATATCGTAGAGTTCACAATCAAAAATAAAATGGACAAGAACCTGTTATGATGTCATTAGTTAGAAACGTTTACATAATTTATTGTCAGCACTTTTTATCGACTACAAAAACGCTTCACAGCATTGGGCCGTGATTGATTCTATTACGTCTACAAAACGATCATCACAATTGATTAAGTTTTTTCGACCTTTTCCTCTTCAGTTGCTTTATCTTACAAATGCATTCGGATATCTATGTACAGGTAAAAGTCACTGGACAGCGATATGCCAGAAGGCGATAAAATAAAAAATTTATAAGTTACATTTCTGAAAGTTGAAGGACACTTTTATAAATTCTGTATTAATTGGGTAAAAGACGGACAGACAGAAAACATGAAGAAACAATACGGTAATGCTCTAATAACTTTGTATATGCGTTGTAGCCTACGCTTACAAATAGGGGCTTAATTTGTAACTCATCGAGGGATTTTAGTAAACGTTTATGAATGTTACATTACCAATTAGCGTATAAGATAAATCATCGACCGTACAAAAACTCTACAAAAGATTGTTTCAGGAATTTAAATAAGCCTTAAATTAACTTAAGATATCTGAATTTAATATCTAAGCTACTTCTCTAAAAAAAATGCAGATACAAAAAAGGATCATCCAAATACATGAAAGTGGCATGGTATTCTGCCACTTTTGTTCTATGATTATCTTTTGTAGTGAGGAAGTGAGTAAATGTATCTTTGAGTTAATTTTATTTTATTACCTTCGATGTAATAATATTTGTGATCGATGCAGATACAACATTTTTCCGTTTCTTCTGCTAAAGTAGTTCCAATAAAATTATATTAACGTCACTTATACGGCAATAATAAAAGATTAAATTATTTATTGGGCCCTTATTTATAGGATTTACTTTAAAGTAACGTTAGATATCCGTTAATCAAAACAATGACAAATCCGACTCGAACAGTTTTTATCTGATCTGAGATCTGTTTTATATTCCTCAAACAGACTATCTTTTCCACTATCTGAAAATTCCAATACTTTGAGAGTGAGAAACAGAGAGAATGCTCTGATTGTTATTTCGAATTTGTAAGGTATATATAATGAAAAGGTCATTGCTGCAGCTTAAATTCGCTGTCCAGAGAATAAAATATGATAAATAAGTTTAAAAAAAAAAAAATTAAATATCACTTGCTTCAACGGCGATCCTTCGCCGTTGAAGCAAGTGATATTTAATTTTTTTAAACATCGTGAGAAAACCTGCACGCCTGAGAGTTCTCCATAATGTTCTCAAAGGCGTGTGAAGTCTGCCAATCCGCACATGGCCAGCGTGGTGGACTATGGCCAAACCCTTCTCATATTGAGAGGAGACCCGTGCTCTGTAGTGAGCCAGTAATAGGTTGTTCATGATGATGACTATGATGAAGTATGGGGATGTGTTCAAGATAAGCACGTTAAAATATGAAAACATTTCAGTTATATATATTTAAGTATAGACCAGTTTAAATTGGATTACTTCGAGACCTATTCTGCACTAGTCACTAAGAATGTGGACTTGCCAACAATAATTTTATGTGAAATACTAAAGGATATTTAACTCTGCGTATAATTTAAAAGGCAGTACGCATAGCAACTAGTGTTATTATAATCCTATTAATATACAACTTTGTTTCCTTTTACTTCTCGAGGCTCGTGTGACTAGTTATTGAATTGAATTGTATACATTACGTAATGTTTAGTAAACGTTTTAAATGTGTACTGACCAGTATTTTCAATACAATAGTTGTGTTTTGTTATAAAAACTACTTTTCAACTTTTATAATGACAATACTTAAATCTTCATCAATAACAAAGGTATAAAAAATTTTAAGACACCTTGGAACTTTGAACTATAAGTTCAAAGTATATATTAAATGCGAGCTTATAGAATAGGCCCCTTGGTATGTAGGACGAAGTTAATGATAAAAAACTTCAGTATGACCAATTGCTGTAAAACATTTTAAAGTGATAATCTAAAACAAACGTAAATACATAAAGATTATTATAAATTTGAATTTGTAGATAAAAAGATTCTAATAGTATACATAAATAAGAACACATTGATATTATAATAACTATTATTATAATCTATATGACAAATTTGATACTTGACCATGAATATATAAGAAAGGTCATTGCTCTATTTCCTAAGTCTCTGTTATATGTAGCCTATTGCATTACTTATCTACACTATTTATCATAGACGCAACATAAAACAATATATTTGTGTCTATGGAATATTAGTTTTCCTCCTTAGTGGCTTATCACTGACACTATTTAGTATAAGTATGAAATGGAAAATGCCGTACTAGTTTTATGCTGCCTAACCTTAATAACTAGTTTAAAGCTCTTATCCTAAACATTCAATGAGCACTAAACTTGATTTGATAAAATTTCAAGAAACATATCAATCTGTGTCGACTAGCTTTTAATACCTATATCACGATCTAAATACGTCATCGTGAGAATCTGTTCTTTTACGTAGCTGACCGACGATCACATACATAATTATTTATGCGCAACGCTAAATTCTCACCTTGCGGATTCAAGATCAAATGAGATGAAAATCAAGAGAGGTTAACCTAAGAAGTTAACCTAAGAGTATCATCACTCATCGTCAAGTGCGAATGCAATAGGTGATATTAAACAAAACATCCGCTACGTAGACCTACTTCGAATCCCACTTCTGATATCTATAATTGTTTAATTGTCGATCTAGACATTTACGCTTTAATATAACCGCGTATTAGTCATTGTAATAAACTGGTAATGACCGCTATATTCGTCTCGGTTTCGTTACATTTCCAGTTATCCTGTTCGAAAGTATCAATAATATGACTAAGTCCATTGTTCTCGCCAATACTGTTTAGAAAGGTTATCAATAAAAAGACACCCTTGTGCTTATTTCAACAAAGTTTTTTTACAAGGCCCATTTCACCGAAGCAGATTGGTGATTTTAATCGGTGTAAATGGTGCGTAAATAGTTTTTAGCGTCACTTACCCTTTTGACTTTAGATTTCTTAATTATATTTAAACTTAATCAACTTATGATGTCAATATAACGTTATATAAAATAATTGTTTTATATAACGCTATATTGACATCATATGTTGACGGTGTTTACACACTTTTTATTGCAAAAAACAAAGCTGCCATTTTTGTTGCCTAAATGTCATTATATAGGTCATGTAGATTCTGCAGCTACACTGTTATTTTATCTGCAATTTAATAATACCTAATTAGACACGCGAATACACAGGTATTGTTATCTCGAATATGTTTTGTAATAATTAATTGTTTTAGACTGGATGTTGCTAAACTACACAAGCAACGGTTTGTTACTTTACAACCTCGACCATCTCGAGTGTAATTTTATAGTTATTCAACATTGCATGGCTTTTCAGTTTCATATATTTTGTTTGGCCAGTTCAAAGGTAATTGTTTAACTCTCATAATTTTATTCTCCAGCTTAATCATCGAGTAGTTTTTTCTAGCAGAAGTACCGCAGATTTGATATGATTTTTCTCGAGTTATTGCCTGTAGACCAGTCTTCGAACGCCAGTGAAGACTTTCAATTTTAAAAAAGGGTCAGAAATTACGGAGCATGAAACTAATTATTAATAAAATTATTTTTGTAAAATATCAATAAGTTTATTGGTTTAATTTCAGGCACCTTGTGGCGTGACCACGACATTCATATATTTGTTCTAAATCTTTGTATTATTTTTTTTTTGGTTTTGATAAATTGACTATACCATCTTTTTATGATTATATTCCATACAATTAAGTTTCTGCGTTTCACTTATGCCAAACACGTTTGGCAAACACATTTGGCAAATGAATTCAGCCAGCACTCCGCGAGGGCTGTATTTTTACCAGATCTTAACTTTTTAACTTCTATAGTTTATTAATGGACTGTGTCCAAAATAATGTCATAACTTAATTTTAAACAACACGAAATTGTACTTTTTGATAGTATTTTAGCCGAACCAAATTCTTTTTCACAAGTGTGAAAAATAGATAGTTAGTTATTACTATATTATAGGAAGCAGTAGTAAATAACAAAGGTAGAAGTAAAAATCACCTAGTTATTAATTTATAATAAGGTACGAAAGGACTGTAATACGCTTTATACGTATTGTATAAAACTCTTGAAAAATAAAAATAAACTTCTATACAAAAAGTGTGCTTTAAATAAATAAACGATCCAATGGAACTAATTATTTTTGAGTTTCCAAAAGTGTACGCCAGCGTTTCATCTCCTCGTCACGGCCGCAACAATTAATTCTGATTGAGGGATACAGGCCGTGTGCAAAACACTCGTGCAGCGTCCTCCACGGTTTTTGCTCGGCCGAGCATGATTCTGTCATTAAACAGGACCGGACCCTTCTAACAATAACTGACTTTGTACACGGACCGTTGCATTAATTTTAGGAGTGACTTTGTGCAAATGCCAAAGTCAAAGCTTGCAAAAGTCACAGATCGGATGCCTCATTAAAATATGAGTGTCTGTTGAAAACATCCTGTCTATCTGCCACAATCATAACATATTTGTGTAAACGCGTCGTTCTTGATATAACACGGTCACCAAAAATTGTAGCAGACAAAAGTAAATAAAATATTGAAGACTGCAAAATACACGAGAAAATCCAGAATTAAAATACTTTAGCTTAAAACCTTCCCATAGTCAAGCTTTTCAATTCTCAATAAAAGAAACTGTAAAAATAAATGACAGTTCAAATATATTTAAGAAACATAATTATATTCTAAAATAACGAAAGAGTACTAAGACCCTTAGGAATATTATTTTTAATGTAATTATGGCTAAGCTTATTTAAATGAAAAAAGTATTTTTAGGAAAATCAATGAGAAACCCAGGTAACCGAGTTACCAACACGCTTCACCATCTTCAGCCGGATCTCATTGTTATAAAAGCCCACTTAAAGATTTAAATCGTAATAAGTATACTTCATTACTACAATTAAAATCAATAATGTACGAGATAAAAACCTACAAGTGTTAATCCCGTTAAAGATTAAAATCACTTTCATAACCGTTTTGCTATCGAAGTAATTCAATTAAAGTGGCAAGTTGGTAGGTAAGTGTTAATGTGGTAACTTAGGAAATGTTACAACAAAGATTTATTAACAGAGCTCCATTCTTTTGAATTGTAGTTTCACACATTTCCTGTGCTATGGCTTGTATTGGACCAATTAATATTTGTTAGCGAAGACTGCAGTGTAATAAACATACAATTTCCTGAAAATGGAAATCTTATATTTATAAAAAAATGTAAAAACTATTTCGTATCGCATATTTAATTATTGATAGTTTTAAGTTCTTTATTTATAGTGCATCATGATCAACCCATTGTCGGCTCACTACAGAACACGGGTCTCCTCTCAATATGAGAAGGGTTTGACCATAGTCCACCACGATGGACCTGTGCGGATTGGCAGACTTCACACGCCTTTGAGAGCATTATGGAGAACTCTCAGGCGTGCAGGTTTCCTCACGATGTTTTCCTTCACCGTTGAAGCAAGTGATATTTTAATCGCTTAAAAACGCACATAATTCTTCACAGAACTCTCAGGCATACAGGTTTCCCGTTGAAACAAGTGATATTTTTAAAAACGCACCTAACTCCGAAAAGTTAGAGGTGCGTGCCCGGGATCGAACCCCCAACCTCTGATTAGGAGGCGAACGCCCTAACCACTAGGCTATCACAGCTTCATTATAGTGTTATGTATATGAGTTAAGTATATTATATATGTGAACTCGCTATCCTCTCCATAAACGTAAAGATTCTGGAGGATGGTTAGATATACAATTAAAACGTGATTGTGTATTTTGAACAATAAATAAAAAAAAAAAAAAACAAACAGCAGCTGATCAAAATTGCCTATGATTAATACATATATATGTATATATACATAGTTGCTAACGCGATGCTTTATGAGATTTTTATATCACTCCCAAGATAGAAACATAAGTTTATACGTAAGTAAGCTAAGTGAGTGTAAGTTTTACTTCATTTTTTGGATTGCAACCTACGTTCTAGCAGTTTTAAAACGGATGTTGGGGCCGTGAAAAATTTGTTTATACTAAAATGAATGCATATCGGTGAACGTTTTTTCGCCTCCGAGGTGCAATGTCCTTCTGCGATTTGATACTGAACTTGAGGTAACATTTTAATTATACCTACATTCAAATGAATAAATATAAAAGTTGTTTATTGACAATTACCTACTTGGAAATAAAATAAAAAAATGTATGCAACCTGAACATTTCAAAATTGATTTATTGCATTTAATTTATGCAATTTAGAATTAATTGCTGCTCAAGCTAATTTATACTGCCTTATATTTTACTACAGATCAGAAGGTCCTGATTGCCAAGTGGGGCTATAAATTTATAGGTATTTGATTTTTAGTAAGAACTAAAAGTTAGGAAGCAGACTTTATCTCGTTCCTGCCTTGGTGCACACTTTGAGCATTAATTCAGTTTATTTCACAAACTGGTGATAATTATCTTTTTAAAGCACAGTCATCAACATACGATCAGAGTGCGCTCAAGATATAAAATAACCGTCAAATCGTGGGATACGAAAGAAAAGGCGGCCATACCATTTAGTATTTGTATAAGGCTTCAATCTCATCCCTTATGAGTCAGGTGGACTGTGAACGGTGATGAGTGTTTTACAGCATAGACTAGAGATTGGTTGGCTAATTAAGAATAAATCATTAAAATTATTATGATATATTTGTGATTATAACTGGCACTGAAAGCTTAACTTGCTCTTCGAGGAACGAAGGTGGTCTTCGCATTTTTTTTTACTATATAAAAATCTAAGATAGAAATATTCTTGACCCGACCCAGGTCTAGGACCTGGAATTTATAGAGATACATAGATAAACGTATGCGTATAGAAATACTAAATGCAACTTGTAATGGGCATTTATAATATTTATAGAAACAAAAACACATTGTCTATTAGACACCAAAATTTATAAGTGAATATAAATTGTTTATGGACATTTTTTGAAGACTGTACACATATAGTTCATATTTTGTTATTTTTATAGATCAACACAAAATTCCCTGGTTCTATTACTGAATGAAAGAATGGCAAACGAACACACAGTTCCAATGAAAAAATATATATAATTAGCAACTCGCAACTCTTAGGTTTTCTAATCCTAAGGTTGACTGGCCATAACCATTTGCTGTGTACAAATAAACTATATATATAAATATATAAACGAAATAAATACTCAATACCCAAACAGTACGTACAACCGCAGACCGATGTCGAAAGTGTTTGCCTGCAATATTTACTGTCGTAATGACGGGAACACATGTCGTTACAAACAATTAGTAAAGTGCTAATGTTTTTACTGCTAGTGGTTCCTCGCCACGAAACACGAGTAGCCACCACACCCCGGGGCATTTCCTAATATCCGACATTCAAAATGTTCCTTAAAAGGACATCTAATTGTTTTAAATCTGCTGCATTCACGAACAAACTACGAGTGTATTGCAATCTACAACGGTTCATATATTAATCATGTTATCTGATTGGATGATATTCGCGGAAAATTAATATTAAAAGTTTTATATGTACCAATTTTGACTGGTGTATTTTTAAATGTTTTAAAATTTATAGTTTATACTTACTACGCTTAAAGTTTATACCCCTAACAAATAAACTAGCGTACATAGGACTATACTTAAGTAATATATCTTCACGATTTTTGTTTGGTGGGAGGCTGTGGCCGTGGCTAGTTACCACCCTACCGACAAAGGCCTAGCGATTAAGCGTTCCAGCACGATGTCGCATAGAAACCAATTAGGAGTGTGGGTCATTCTCCTAACAGGTTAGCCCGCTACCATCTTAGACTGCAGCATCACTTGCCATCAGGTGAGATTGCCGTCAAGGGCTAACTTGTAGTGTATAAAAAATTTAACTAAATGTGTAGCAGTTGCAATGTAACGAAACAGTGAGTTAAATTTTAACGCAATGTTGCGTTTATTAATAAGATCTTATGATGTTTTCGCGGCTTTTGCCCGGTCAGTTTCTCCAACTCAAAAGGTAAGTAATTTTTTAGATGTTTGAAATCATATAGTTTGTGTTTCACTTGTGACCTTTGTATTCTGAATCAATCTAATATTAATAGATCGTCAACTCAATCGTAAATTTAAAATTAAGTGTAAATATCTGTAACGCACGTACGAGAATATTGAGCAAACTTTGATTGTGGACTATATAACAAAAAGATTCTATTAAAAACAGTATTGCGTGTCGCTTTAGAGGTTTATAGGTTATCCATATATAAAAATAGCTTTTATATATGTATCGCGCTCATTTATCTGTGTGTTTGAAACTGTAAAATCTGCATCCGTATAAATTTAAAACGCCTATTTTAAGAATTACCACAAAAATCCTATCATACTAGACGGCTAGTTTAAAACAAAAATCTGTATGTCAGCCTGTTCAATCAAGTTATTTAACCTGTGGATTATAGATCAATCAGTCAGTCACTCACTCACCTTCACCTTTTATTACAGATTGTTTTTTTTTCAATATTTAAAACTTTATCGATATTGGCATAACTTCAATTAACTTAAAGCACTAATAATTATCGTAAAAACACGAAAGGTGTTTTTCGCTAATTATTACTAAAGTCGGCTATTATTATTTCTGACATGTCCACAACAATTAATCAACCGATATTTATTATCCAATTTACTGTAAGATTTACGCAATTACTCAATTTGAATAATCACAGAGAATCATAAAACATTATTGTTCTCCAACCTGAATACATTACTGTCTACATTCCCAACGTTTAAACAACAATTAAAGCATTGTTAGAACATCACTAATCTATCATCAACATAATTAAATAGTTTTATATTTAAATTTTCCGATTTGAATATAACTCTTAACTCAGCTTACTTATGTAACTTCAACACAAATTAAAACCCTTACCTTCGCTGCTTATTTGCTTATTTTTGTAATAATTTATTTTATTTATTTATCTCCTCTTATTCTAGCTTTACAGGATAAAAACCTAATTTGCTAGAGTAGCCTTATAATAAAGTACATATATATATAAATTACCTAAATTTAAATATTCCGGTAACATAATATCATCCATGAGTATGGATATCTAAATATTTTCAAGCAATACTTAATTGTAATATATTGAACTCTTTAATTCGATCAAACTACGGATCACGAAGTCTGGATTTCGATTCCCATGATGGGTCAACAAATATGTATTTTTAAGTTAAAAATTCTGTTCCGGGCTGGAGTTAAAAAAACTGACGTTTTTCACTTGTAAGCTAGGCTCGGTCTAGTTTTTTATCACAAGCAATTATTAAAACCCACATTGTAGCTATGCTCTAAAACCCTGACTTAAAAAGATTACGCCCGTGCCCGAATGTGGGAAATAATCGAACCTTGACACGAGAGACAACAAAAAAATAATTAAGCACCTCAATACTGTATGCATATACTGCATGTTAGAAAGTAATATGTAGTAGTAAATAAAAATATACATGTTCAATAGTATTAAATATTTCATAATGGGAGGAGCGAGTCTTCCTGCCATACATTTTATACTTAAGAGAAGGTCTCAGCTTTATCGACCACTAATACGTGAACTACTAATACGTGCTGTGATAGTCTAGTGGTCAGAACATCAGCCTCCTTATCTGAGGTCGGGGGTTCGAACCCGAGAACGCACCGCTAACTTCTCGGAGTTATGTGCGTTTTTAAGCAATTAAAATATCACTAGCTTCAACGGTGAAGGAAAACATCGTGAGGAAACGTGCATGTTTGAGAGTTCTCCAATAATGTTCTCAAAGGCGTGTGACGTCTGCCAATCCGCACATGGCCAGCGTGGCCAAATAGCTATGGCCAAACCATTCCCATATTGAGAGGAGAATGGGTTGATCATGATGATGTACGTGAACAAATAAATTTTCATTCAACAAAAAAATCTAACATTATTTAGCACAGCAAGTTTAAATTAATAAAAGCTTATTAAAACTAAAAGTGAACTATACACTTCACTTCACTTCACTTCACTTCACCCGTATGTATAAAAGGAATGATTAGTTAGCCATTCATTTCATACATACGGATTGCTGACTGATCAATACACAGATTATAACTATTGGAATACTACAATATGGGCCGTGAAAAGTTTTTTTTTAAATCATATTCTCTGATTGTACACAAGATTACTGAACTTAAGGTATGCCTGTCGAGTTAGCCTGTAAGTGAGTATACATTGATAGCCCTAAGTATACATAACTTGTCTTAAAAATTTATATCTATATCTTTGCATACCGTTGGCTTACTAAAAAATAAATAAAATAAAAGCTAATAATGGTATAATTTATTTAAAGATATAAAAAATAAATTTTCTTAAATTACGGCGCTAGTAGTATGAAAAACATTAGCCTGATAATAACTTTGTAATTGTTTTGTCGGGAAACATTAGAACATCAAAAATTATAGTAGTTTATATATTATAATTAAAAATTTATTGCAGCAATTAACTCTGATTATTAATTAGTCTGAATTAAATTTCGATTCGGGGTCAATGCGTTATTTTTTAACTAACGAACTTCTGCATACAAGATATATAGATTTTTATGTATACAAACGTTTTCTAACCTGCCTTATAATGTAAAAAATCTTGTCATACATTAAGGTTTACGAAAATAAAATAAAAAGATTTATTTGCGTTTGTAAGGTTTTACTATTTATTAGGAAGCGGTGATAGCCTAGTGGTTAGGACGTCAGCCTCCTAATCAGAGGTCGGCGGTTCGAATCCGGGCACGCACGCACCTCTAACTTTTCGGAGCTATGTGCGTTTTTAAACAATTATAATATTGCTCGCTTCAACGGTGAAGGAAAACATCGTGAAGAAACCTGCACGCCTGAGAGTTCTCCATAAGGTTCTCAAAAGCGTGAGAAGTCTGCCAATCCGCACATGGCCAGCGTGGTGGACTATGGCCGAACCCTTCTCATATTGAGAGGAGACCCGCGCTCTGTAGTGAGCCGGTAATGGGTTGATCATGATGGCTATTTATTATCATTAAAAAAATTACTTTACACTAAAAAGTAATGATATTTATGTTTTTACCCCATGGAATAGCCGAGCCGAGCCTTTTACTACATGAATATTTGGTAAGGAAATACTGTAACATTAAGATTAAGTTCACTGTTGCAAAATCCATTTGATGATTAATATTAGTTATATTATCAGCTGAAATAGCAACTGGGATCAATGGTTTAGTGTTTTCTTTACACGGGGGTGGAAACCGTCAAATTCCTAACTTGGGCCTGCTATTGGGAATGTTTGACAGTAAATTTAACATTTAACGATTCTAGAAACGAACCCAGGACCTCCTAATCCACTAGACGAATAAGGCAAATAACTACTTGAACGAATTGTTACAACAAAATTGTATGCTTTCGCGTTAAGAAAACGGTGAATCATCAATTTTAAATGGCCCTAGTGACCCAACATAAAGCATAGTATCATTATATGTATTATTTTTTATTTGAGATAATATTATAACACGCACACGCAATGATTTGTGGAGTAACCACAAATGTCATTGCGTGTCATCATCATCATCATGATCAACCCATTACCGGCTCACTACAGAGTACGGGTCTCCTCTCAATATGAGAAAGGTTTGGTCATAGTCCACCACGCTGGCCATTTGCGGATTGGCAGACTTCACACGCCTTTGAGAATATTATAAACTCTCAGGCATGCAGGTTTCCTCACGATGTTTTCCATCACCGGTGAAGCATTGCGTGTGCGTGTTATCATTTATTGTTTACTTAACGTGACTGGACGTAAAAAAAGGAGTGAAGACGGAAAAGTGCCGAGCAGATTTGTCTTGTTTTTCCAATGATTACTAATTGAATTTAATGTTACAACTTATAATAAGATAAACATATAAGTACCTGTGTTAGCCCTGGGATCCCTGGAGGCGGCGGCTGACAAACCGCTCAGGCCCGAGCCACCGAAGTTGGTCCCGAGGTAGTTGTCGTAACCGAAACCGAGGTTGTTGTACTGAGCCGACGCGAGCAGTGCGCACCCACTTAATACTAACGCCTGTGGACAATAGAGAAGAAGAGTAAAATAACTGACATTTAATAGTGTGTTATTTGCTACAGATTACACACCACCGCTGACCGCGGATTATAGCAAATTGAAATTACAGAATGTAATTTTTTTATTTCCTAAATATGCTTTCCTCTGTCATCTTTAAAGCTTAATAAGACCACAACTGATCTGGAAGCAACTTGCTAAACCATAACATTTTCATGATATTTATCACAAAAATTAAGCCTTCATACTCAACCTTCTTGAAAAATATTGCATAAATCGACCCATATAATACAGACAGAATTACAGGAAGCTAGACAGATAATCTTAAGGTTATGCTATCGTTTAAACACTACGAGTTTGTTAAGTTGAATAAAAAGAGGAATATTCATAATTAAAAGATGTTCAGTCATAAAATATTCATAAAATATGCAAAAAAAATCCTCATTTAACAAATTGGAAGTGCGTGAGCAAATAGTACGTAAGGTCATTCATTTTAATTGTATAAATTTGCATTTTATTTAGTCTATGCGCCTACTTACATACAATTAAAAGTTCAACAAAAGAAAGTATGTATAAGTTACGGTAGCATGTTTTTTTTGTACTTGACTTGACATTGCAAAAGATGGTAAAGAAAGGAATTTTTATTACCTCATCAGTAATTGAGACTGTTTGTAAAATCAGATAATGTGTACGCAACGAACTCGAAAAGACTTTTCGATTTCGTTCTGCGTGCAATATAATTAAACATAATTTGATACCAGGAAGACCTTGCATACCTGATAAAGATATAGACACGCGTAATTATTACTAGTTCCTTGATTTTATGGTTTTCAACTGTCAGTACTGATATACAAACTGACATATCAATCAGCAGCCATGACAACACCCGGCCCCCTCTTCCGCGACCTTACGAAATAAACAAATTCGTTCGCTTTCAATTTAATTGCAGTCGGTACATTCACTTTATTTATGTTCTACCATTGTTATTGGTCTTATTATAGCAAACTCTTGTTAACTTGAGCAATAAATGATTTCCATTCTGTATGTGCCACTTGATAACATTTCATTTGCAACTTAGCTTTACTGATATTACGAGGAAACCACCAGCTGATCATAATTATATTTATTGTTATTTTAACAGCGGTCAGTTGAGAACAACATGAAAATATTTAAGAATTTTGGAATCACAGTTTATTAAGGCCAAACTTTGTATATGCTTCTCTATTGGTGTCGCTTCGCAATCTCTGTTCCTTACCATTTTTACCTTGTACCTGACCTATTTCTCTGATTTCTCTAGTTTCGTTTAAGTTTTAATGATTTAAAAAATGTCAATTATTTCTAATTTAAATTAAATTAAAACTAAGTGTCGCACGTTGCTGATTGTTAACGCTATTATTCTGTATCATATTTTAAGAATGTTGCATGTCAGTGTTGAAAATTTATGCTTACTACCTAACTATACTATCGGAGTCACACAATTTTATGAAGAAAATTTGTACGACATTCTATTAGCTAAAGTTTTTCTGTTATCTTTTTGTACCAAAAAATCAATAGCTCCTGTGGGTTTTGAGAAAAACTGAATTACACGTCGACGATGTATTATTGCTGTAGTTTGCAAACTTCCTCGAAATTAGATTTATATGTCTGCAAATGGAGCAGAAATGGGATAACAACGTCGCTTATTATTGAGGAATTTTTAAAAACCAAAGAGCAATATATATATTGCGTTCCGCTTATAGTAAACTTTCAGACCTTTGAAAGTGTTTTATACTATTTTGTTTTTAATTAAATAATCGAATTCTTGATAGTGGAATACCATTGACAAACAAAACTAAATAAATTTGGACTTTCCATCTTTCGTTTACCTACTAACGATAAAGAAACTTAAAAAAGTTTAAAAAGAAAACGCAATGTTCTGATTACAAACGTATCTTAATCAAAATCTTAGCTTTCTATATCCATGTATACAGTCCAGTTTAATTTGGACTTGTTTGCTTGCTTATACTTGCTAAAAATATACCTATTATTAATAAGATAATTAAAAAAGCTTTCTGATTGCCAAAATACCCTTTAAAACCCACAAGGAATAAAAATGAAAAAATAGTAAATTTAATATGGTAACCTCCAAGCCAAGAAAATAAGCTTTTAGTATAATCTGATTTGATGCTTTTAAAAAATTATATCATATATTCTGCAAATATTCATGCCAAGTAAAATAAAATCAAACTCAACAGCCCTTTTAACAGGAATATTATTAATTTTAATGCAGTATACAAAAAACATTTAATATCACCATACTCAGCCCATTAAGATAAACTGAGCCCAGTTGGGTAAACTGAGCAAAGGCCCTTTTCTCTCATAGGAGTATTTATAACTTCCAGCTCTATCCCTCTTCAGCCTTCAAAGCTCCGAACTTCTGTCATATATATGATCACGTATCACGTCTGTGTATGATCATGATTACAACCGGGACTGACAGCCAAACACCAATAATGATTTAAAATAAGCCCAACTCAGGACGTCGTGGTGCGTTATCATGCTAACAACCAGAGCAAAGAGTCAGCTTATGCATGATCACGTATCACGTCTTTGTATGATCATGATTATAACCGGGACTGACAGCCAAAAACCAATAATGATTTAAAATAAGCCCAACTCAGGACCTCGTGGTGCGTTATCATGCTAACCAGAGCAAAGAGTCAGCTTATGTAAATTTTAGCAAAATAAACAACAGACGCACTTCGCAATATATTCAGCGCCGAAACCGATTTCGCAAGCCCTGAACCAATAGTGAACGGGAAACCACGGAAATGGTTACGTAAGCTGCACACATGCAACCAGTTTCTGTATGAACTTGATATGTGACCTCACTGGAGGTTTGCTGAAGGCGGGCCACTCGTGAACTCTTGTGGGTCAACTATTAGTCAGCTACGTTTGAAATTGAAACTCCACACGTGGGGAGGTAAACATTGCATTACATTCGTTTAGGGCGCCATTTAGCATTTCGGTTTATACAAGCGCATTAAAATATATGTCAGTACAGAAAGTTCATAATGATCGTTGATTCGAAGAACATCACTTATGTCGATTCAATTTTTATATTGAAGAAGAAAATTCTAACCTGGGCGAGAGCAAGAGAAGACGTTTACATTTAGATACTCGTTCAGTTATTCTTCAGTAAAATTCAAAGATGAACTTAGGCGATGGGTTTCTATAAAAAAAAACGCAAAGTTTTTGTAAAAATCCACCAAAGTTCCTAGGTATCAAAAGTGCCTGCGTTTATTTTAAGCAAATATATGTATTTAGGCACTTTATTAAGCACTATATAATAATGAAGAAAATAGATGGTAAACTTAAGCTTATCTAGAAGAGGAAAAAAAGGGTAAATAAGTCTTAGAGCTAAAGAATGCAGTATGTAAAAGTACTTGTATAACGGTAGCAATTTGCAGCGTAGAACAAACACTAAATTGGGATTTCGTAACGCCAGATTTCAATACACCCACAATCTACTTTGCCTACCTTGTGACCAGCTTTGCCGTATAATTGTTAGATACATTTCTCAACTTTTAAGTCGTAAAATGTACAAGACAAATACATTATAGTTTACTACTAATTGATATATAATAACTGAGTAGATAAGTACTACTTAGAAACTTTAACTGAGTCAAGGATTATAGAGTCTTAATAAATTGATCAGGTACTTTAACTATTTGGGATGCTTCTAAAAAAATTATCGCGAAAATAAATTCCATAAGCAAGAACTATGGATTTCTATCCAGTTTGTTTTTAAAGGGCTTTGTCTTTTTATTTGTAGGATCTTGGAGTTTTTTTTATTCACTACAAGTTAGCCCTTGACGGCAATCTCACCTGGTGGTAAGTGATGATGCTGTCTAGGATGGTAGCGGGCTAACCTGTTAGGAGTATGGTAAACCCACGCTCTTTATTGGTTTCTACGCGACATCGTGCCGTAAATCGCTTGGCGACACGTCTTTGTCGGTAGGGTAACTAGCCACGACCGAAGCCTCCCACCAGACAAAGTGAGAGACGCTTAAAGTTTGTGAACTGTTGGAGAGTTATCCACATGATGTTTGGTATGCTATGCGTTTTGGCAAGCTACTTAAGAAGTCTAGAGAATCTCGACAATGGAAGGGCTGCAAGGTGTGAGGAAGTTAAAAATACTGTTTGTTTTAGAGAACTTTAATAATAAATAAGGAAGAACTGATCGGACTGACTTAGGCGCACTTTATTATATTTAGGCTGGGATCTTTACATCGACTTTGACTTTGCTCAAACAAAGTTGGACGCATAACTTGTCTCCTTTTGACCGTTTCACTAATCGAGGCCGATTACACATGGATTAACTTAACCAAAAATTAAAAGTACAATCTACCTACATACAACGGATTCACGATTCTAAACTGTGTAGGCGAATACGATCTTTAATCATTTTGACATAAATTGGCTATTAAACTGTTACATTTAATTTAAAATAGACTTGTTATCAGTCTAAATGTATTAATATTATAGTAAGAAGGTTTTAATTCTCAAGCAAGGATACCATACTTCATATGTAAACTATAGGCAATTTGTTTTTTTTTTATCCGCTACTAGTTATGTGATGATGCAGTCTAAGATGGTAGCGGGCTAACCTGTTAGGGGTATGGTAAAACTATACTCCTAATTGGTTCCTACACAACATCGTGCCGGAACGCTAAATCTCTTGGCGACACATCTTTGACGGTAAGGTGGTAACTAGCCACGGTCGAAGCCTCCCACCAGACTCGAGCCGGGAATCGAACCCAGGACCTCTAACTTTATGATGCGACAGCGCGCGCGCTGCGCCACGGAGGTCGTCAGAAAACCTACTATCTATAGTGCGATTGAGTTAAAGAAAAGTAGAACACTTAATATCTTATTTTTTGAACCTTAAATACGGTACGGAAGTTGTTGAGTGAGAAAAGAACACCATATTAGAAAGTAGGCATATAGTTATAATAAATACTAATATTTATTATAAAAGAAGACCAAAATAATAAGGATCCTCTATGTTATGCAAGTTAAGTCAAAATATTTTTATACCAAAATTAATTAATTTTTACCCTTTGGCCCAAAATAATGTCAATCCATAGCTTTGTTGCTTCGTGGAAAAGGACAAACTTACTTACCCCCTTGCTTTATATTATTTTACATTTAAAACTATTAACTATTGAAGTGTATTCTAGCATCCAAACTTTAAAGTTTTTACGTAAACGACGCCTCAATATCCAGCCTAGTAGAGATCCTATCTCAAAGTGAAAGAGCCTGTTTTACAACTGAAGAGATTTTATCAATACCAACTGAAACTTCCTAGACTGCATTTAAGCGCAAACTAGCCGACAGTTTCCAAGTAAGCGCGTTTGAATATTATACGAGATAACAGCCTTTATATTACTTTCGAAACAAATTAGTTTCATAGATACTTAATTGTATTATACTTGCATATCAAAAGTTTAAGAAAAACAAGTCACTTTATTTTACGTCTTTAATAACGAGGAGATTCTAAATTCAATCAATTGGTTTGTAGATTTAGATTTGATACTTTTAATGGTATTTTTAAAATCCCCCACGCGAATATCTTGGGTGAAATTTCAATAATTTATATCATATTTATTTGTTTTTGACAAATAAAACCTTAAGAAAAGAAATGGGCATAATATTTATGAATTAATTGTTACTGTGAAATGAGATGGTGGATTTTGTAATAAAGAATTTAACTCTTCGTTAATTTCTATATTAAACACTACAGTCTTTTAAAAGTAAATTCAATTAATGCTCAAAATAATGTGTGCTTTTGATGCCCAACCCATTGTTAATAAAACCATCACAATTTCAATAAGTACTTATACCTGCGAATTATTTCAAGTGTGAACAAATGGGCTATACTTATCAGTATTACTGCTTATTGATTTTTTTCTTAATAGCCTGATATAGCTTGATATATAAGAGCAGTAACAATGAAGACAGTTGCCTAGTTCCTCGCAATACTAGAGCAAGGCTTTATTACCTAACAATTCCCATAAATTCTTCAATCTAGACACAATCTCCAGCTCTACATCCTTACAAGGACGGTTACGTTGCGAGCAGCTACGTGCAGCGCCTACCTATTACATTATCGACGTCATGTACTCGTTTAACAAGTCAAACGCTTAATTTAAATAACTCATTCTTGTAATTTAAGTGTAATAAGAGTAAACATTAGTTCTGGCGACCTCCGTGGCGCAGCGCGTGCGCTAACCGAATAGCCACAGAAAACGACGACGTATCACTAAGTGATTTGGCATTCTAGCACGATGTCGCTTAGAAGAAGATGTTTGCCAGGGTTTAAAACAGATTAGCCCGCTACTATGTTATGATGAATCATGTTCTCTCCTGGTAGTACTTACTACCTGGTGAGATTGCCGCCGAGGGCTAAATTGTAGCGAATACAAAAACAAACATATCTTTTGCAAACATGTTGCAATTAATATGTATCTACAAAACAAAAATTCATCCAGCATCATCCTGACCATAAAAATGTTGCATAAAAAAATAGGTCTGAAAGTAACATGACGGAT
Organism: Lasiommata megera; assembly: GCA_928268935.1. Classification (NCBI taxonomy): domain Eukaryota; kingdom Metazoa; phylum Arthropoda; class Insecta; order Lepidoptera; family Nymphalidae; genus Lasiommata; species Lasiommata megera. The sequence goes on along the minus strand of OV743315.1, from coordinate 11,848,397 downwards.
GGATCTTAGTTATAGGAAATTATGGAGTATCATGATCATCCGATAAACTGCATCGCATCTCGACTAATCCAAATCAGTTAAGTGAGGAAGCCTGCACGCCTAAGAGTTCTCCACAATATTGTCAAAGGAGTGAGAAGTCTGTCGAACCGGACAAGGCCAGTGTGGTGGACTATGGCCAAACCCTTCTCATATTGAGAGGAGACCTGTGCTTTTTAGTAAGCCGGCAGTGGGTTAATCATGATGATGATGATCCTTTCCGAAGAGTAGGATAAGAAAGACAACGTAGATCGTGGGTACATGTGACTACGCGATATTTTTTCGTCACATCGAACCGCGTCGCAAAACCGTTCGACGTGAACTTAAGAAAACGGGTAAAATCCCGGCAACTTTTAATACACGTTTAGTTACTCGTAACTTAATCTTATCAAATCTCTCACGCATACCTACAGCAAGTACAATTCGCGTAGCCCTTAAGAAACCTTAATGGGGTACTTTAACATGTAATGACAGTACATCGTGACTTAATGCACACATTTCTGCCGGACGATAGCGACACGATGGCGTTTTAACTTGTTTCCCACCTAATTACGAAATACCGATATTAATGATCACCACATAACACTCCAAATTGGCTAGGAGATCTATAGAAATTTGGTTAATAGTACTCACGAAAAAAATCTATAGCAATAAAATCTTTTATAATTTTGAAATTTTGAAAAAAAAAATTCACGTGAACGGACATATATTCAAATGTACTCTGATTATTTGTATCTATAGTAAATAGATTTACCAATTTTTTTTTTCAAAAGATCAAATTAAGTTGGTGGTGGCTTAAAATAAAATATTATTTATTAGCAACTTTTTAGTTTAAACGTAATTCTCTAACCGAGTCACAGCGAAACTTTAATTTGTTTAAGCATTCGAATAATCGATTCGAATATTTAGCGAGGCTTTTTGTCGTCTTTAAAATAAATCTAAATGGTCGAAGCAATACTAGCATAGGCCCTATCAAACAATCAACGTCCAATCCATGCGATACGACGACGAGAGATCGATATATAATCGCACGCATTCCTGCGGTCGAAGACCGCACGTCCATGCGTACAGGGACCAAATGAAGTGTGAATATTACACAATATCCATACAACGTACTAGCAAAGTGTCATATCTGATAAATATTGAATTATATGACAATTCCAATTTTGATTGAACATGGTTAAAAATTAAAACTTTCGTTAGCGATATTGTTATGAGATCTATTCGGGGCATCCAGTATCGAATACTAAAATCTACTGCGTGAAATTGGTGTCGTATAACTTATGAACAGTCTAAAACGGAACGGTTCTTTATATCTAATGGTAACAGAGAATTTTACTGGGATCAAAAGTCATGGTAATATATAACACTCTGGCTGCGTGAAAGATGGACAAACTTGAGACCTTCGCATATTTTATTATGTCAGTAGTAACGTATTAATTTGTTCGTAAGAACTTATCCACCAATATATCTAAGTCGATATGATGCATTAAAGCTGTTTAAATTAGCACTTTCTTCTCAAAAGATGTGTTTCTTTACTCAAGAGCATCCTCTAAGCATTAAAACCAAACAAGCTAATAAATTGCAGGGAAATCCCTAAAATTATATTCAGCAATTTTATTATTTTTTGGTAATAGCTATCTGCTTTTATATGGGTTTAGGATATTTTTCTTTTTAATATAAAAACCAACATGATGATTGATGATTGATGAAAGAAATTGAGACTGATTCATCCTTAACGTCCTCAGTTGCTTCACGTTACACAACATGAATCAAAAGAAAGGCCTGCATTAATAATTTATTTGAATAATCAACATTGGCAAAACATTGACTGAAGTAGCTTCGACGAAGTTAGATGTCGAAATATAATTTTGCTTCGTTTACGAGCCTATTTTAAATACAACTACCAGCGACTCCAATTTACAACCAATATTCGCGGGGCAACAAATTTAACGGGACCATAAAATATCCGTTGCAATATGCATAGAAAACAGTGGATGGTGCAACGATCTAGAGAAATGAGAGTACCTCACAATGCATGCATTGCAATGCGTAAAAGGACGTGGCCGGAATAAGGGCTCAAGGAGATATTTATTGCGTGTATTCTAAGTAGGTTACAGTTGGGTGTTCGTACGAATCTTAATACTATTATAAATGCGATAGTTTGGATGGGCTGATGTTTGTTACTGAATCAAAACGTCAAAACGGCGTAGCGGAACTGTATGAAGTTTGGAAATTACTCATAAAAAAAAAACAGTCCCAAAATAATGCAGCCTATGTACTATTCCAGACATATTAATGATTTATTACAATCATGCAAAAATGACCGTAGATCTTACGAACTTAAAACTAAAGCTAAGAGGGTACATATCGCTCCCGGGTCTAAGAAGAAATGCACAACAAACAACAAGCTTAGCCGGGGTTTTTTTTTGTTATCACCATCTCACATAATCGATAATAAATTAAAGAACCTATAGAGATATAGCAATTCCTACCCAAGCTTTTTTATCGTTTATATAAATATTAATATCGTAATAAGATTTTTCTATAAACTTTCATTTTATAAAAACTTTGAACTTATTGAGATCTCCAAGATATCTAATCTAATAGGTAAATTATAATACAATAAAATAACATAATAATATTACATAAGTGCTATATACATAGAAAACTATCAAAAATGTGTAACTGTTTAACTTTATCATGACACGAAGTTATTTAATTAAATGCCACTTGATAAATTGTTTCGCTCGTGCATTTGCAACGGTTGGAAACGGTTATTCATTTTGGTTTTACTGGAGTGTAAATCCTCGATACAGTTTCGCACGCAACTCATTAATTCGTTGGCTAACTTGATTAGTAAATCATAATCGGGTAACTATGTCAAGTTCGCGCAATTATTTTAACAATCGACGATATTTGCAAAACAATTTGCACAATGATTGAAGCATTATTATATGGACATTGGGGACCAAAATGCTTTGCTTGCTTGCTATATTCCTTATGAACTTTTGAATAAGTGCCATTATCTCAATTCTCTTCGATTCTAAGTAGGTACAAATTACACAGCAAAATGTATTTCTATTAGTTGAAAAACGACTATTTGTTAGAAGTTATTAAGTAATTTTCGAACTTGAAGTCGTCGTATGCAAACTAGGTCTTTAAGTGTTTTGTAAATATAACTTAAAAAATTTAATATTGTATATTAGTAAAGAGTATAATAACGGAATATTTGCTAATAAGCATTACTGAACGGATATAGAAAAAAAAATTACATCGTAAAATTTGAGATGCCACTATCGGTAAGTACCTACCTAGGTATTAATGAAAAGAATGCACTCCTCCTTAATAATATCAAACAAATCGATCAAATAGTTACAATATCATTGACCATAAGTAATGAAGATAAACATTAAAATTAAGTCGCATTATAAAGCTGGAGGTCCTGGGTTCGATTCCCGGCTCGAGTCTGGTCTGGTGGGAGGCTGCGGCCGTGGCTAGTTACCACCCTACCGACAAAGACGTGTCGCCAAGCGATTAAGCGTTGCGGCACGATGTCACGTAGAAACCAATTAGGAGTGTGGGCTTATCATACCCCCCTAACAGGTTAACCCGTTTCCATCCTAGACTGCATCATCACTTACCACCAGGTGAGATAGCCGTCAAGGGCTGACTTGTAGTGTGTAAGTAAGTTGTTTTATTTATCTTGGCATTTTAAACCAACAGATGGCATTAAACAAGTCAAAGGGAATTCAAAGGGAGGTTGAATCCAAACGTCCATTGTGATAGTAATTATCTTTTGTAAATATTTATTAAGTACAATTAAAATACTACTATACCATTTACTTATCGGCATCCTATATCCGCTTTATCTCAATTAACCTAGGTCGGAATCATTGCAACGAGCCAACTATAGCTATGTGTATTTATATCGACATTACCACAAACTCTATATCACAACAGTTATCAGTTAAAGTAAGTACTATTATGATGAAACTACAGAAGTAGTGGGACATGATCAATCACGATCAATTAATGCATTAAACTCTAAGTACAAGTAACTGAGATGAAAACTTATCAGCTATTTGCATAAGTCACTTGTCTGTCGAACAAAAAAGGCTGCCTAAGTGGTTACCGGTGCATTATTAAAATTAAATGTCACTTACGCAATCACAATTCGAACACGGCTATATTAGATATTTTTAAAACAAGATATCTAATAAGAATTAACTCGAATAGTCTTTTTCTAATTTCATGTAACTCAATGAATATATACAATGCAATAAGGAATAAGGACAAAATTAAAAATAAAATAATAATAACTAAACGCCTGCAATTACTATCAGCAATTCAGTTAAACAATTCATTTACAGTACAACACGTACTCAGTAGCAAATTTGAGATAGTCACTCTATTTTCATATAAGCCTTTCAACAGTTTCTAATTTATTAATAATAAAACTACAACAGAGATATATGGGTTATCAAACAAAAAACTTTCAAATCTACAAATAACATAGAACCACTTTTTTTTAGTGATTGTTTAATAGAAAAATCATCATCACACTCATCCACTGTCAACCAATTTCCTCCGAACTATCGATACAAATGAACAATGTTACTATATAAATCAATACACGAACGTTTGGGACATCTCTTAGATAACTAAGAACTCAATACAAGAACGTTTGGGCTATCTCTATACTAAGAAAACTACTTCGGATTCTGAAATAACGTCGTATTTGCTTCATTAAAGTTACTCGACATGGCCCCTCAGAACGACCATTTACGCAATTCCTTTGTATTCAGACAAGTCCTCCTGTCTAGTCGACAGTACAATAGTGCGTCCGCTTGGTGCTATTTTAACGTTTAGCACCAATAAGTCAATAGCGTTTTGTGTGCTTTCAATGATCGAGTCCATAAAAAAAAAAAAAATTTAAAAGGATATGCTCCGAAACGATATCCTCATTCCACCTCTAACTCCGGATTGCAGATCACCGGATCTTCTTTTTTTTAAACACTACAAGTTTGCCCTTGACGGCAACCCCACCTGATGGTAAGTGATGCAGTCTAAGATGGCAGCGGGCTAACCTGTTAGGAGTATAAACCCATACTCCTAATTGGTTTCTACGCGACATCGTGCCGGAACGCTAAATCGCTTTGCGACACGTCTCTATCGGTAGGGTGATAACTAGTCTCGGCCGAAGCCTCCCACCAGACCAGACTCGAGCCAGGAATCGAACCCAGGACTTCCAGCTTTATAATGTGACAGCGCGCGCGCTGCGCCACGGAGGTCATCAAATAACTTACATTTCCACCCCCCCTTAACAATAATGTACATTTTCACTGTAAAACCGCAAGAAACACGCGGCTTGGCAGCAACTTATTATATCTATAAGGTCAAGATCAATGATATACATTCATATTGTTCATTCAGTAAACGGTTAAGAGAATTACACAACACACGTTAAAACAATCAAAGTGTTTACCGTTTGCGTGTGACCTAGAATTGTGTGTGACCTTAAATAAAATAATTTAAGTTTGACCATTCGACGGACGATAACAGCTGTTTATCAGCGTCTTGATCTTTAAGATTGCGCTCACTCAAAAATGTTAGCATTAGAAAAACTATAATTTTTAAGATTCATACCGTGTGATCATATCTTTTTAATTTACTTATGTTTTTCATTCATAAAACTTAATAATTTATGTCAACTTTTAAAACGCAAAAATCGACACTCATTCTATAGTTTTCTCAAATAACGCCGTTTTGATTATAATATGACAAATTCTGCAGTGTAGCCCGTGTTCGAATAATATAGCGAGAGGTCCTGGGTCCGATTCCCGACACGAGTCTGGTCTTGTTGGAGGCTTCGGCCGTGGCTAGTCAGCTTACTACCCGTTAAAAGATATACCGCCAAGCGATTTAGCGTTCCAGTGAGTTGCCGAGTGGAAACCGAATGGGAGAATGGGCATGCTGGTAATACTGATCACTTTAAATCAGGTGAACCATCTATTCAATTACCCGCGGCATAAATGTACAAAAAAAACACAATACGGACCGCATATCAAATTCAAATAATCTTTATTCAAAGGTGAAGATGAAAATGTATGCAAATAATGATTAACAATGTAATGTGGTACTAGAAAACATATATGTAACATTACGTTAGTGTAGATTCAATCGTCAATGATTTATATGGAAAACGATAGAAGTATTTTTAGTAAGGAGCACCAATATTCTGTAATTCCGGTGCTAATCTAGTCTGGTCATGTTGGATTTTCGCGATAGGCCCTTGAGCGACAACAATACTAAATAACAACTATTGTTATTTGTTTGTTATTTGGTTGTCACAGGTTGTAAATACAGCCTTCAACGCGGCCTTTACTCTTCATAATGAGTCGAGATAATTGACAATTGACCATATCTGTTATAGCAATTCCGTCATCAATGACATCACAATAATCATAACAAAAACGTTAAATAACATGCAAATTTTAATAATATAAATAAAATTAAAAGATTACGAGCGATAAGTAATCACATCTAGAAAAAACGCCACAATGCAAGTATTGTGTACCAATGGAAATGTAGTACTTTAGAATTATTCAATAAACGTTTCTCCATTTCCATTTTTTATCGTTTATATAAAAGTGTAATTCATCGACCATTGTTACAGTAACAATTGATTACAGGGAGCCCAATCTGATATTTTATTTTATGAGTACATAGTTCTACCTTAATAATACTTGGTATTGATCTGGTCTAGAAAAAATCGCCTTGTAATTATTTTATATTTTTAATAGATATGCGGCAACATTTACGAGTACATAATGCACTGAATTGTCACACGAAAAAGTGTGATACACTTATCACCATCGATCTCATAATAATAAACTTTATCTAGGTAATCTCTAAATCTTTCTTATAGAAGGAAAGAGATTTAAAACTAAAATTCAGGTTGGTGAGCTTTTACGACTATTATAATATTATAGTAAATGACATAAAACCGGTTTAAACCAGTGCTGACGTGATGACTTCGCGTGCGCACTTGCGTACAAAGCCATTTTATAACAAAGGGCTGGTAGATACTAAAAATTCTTAAACAGAAGAAAACCCAGTACTAAATTATGGCCTGACTTACGAATCGAATATACCAAGTGCTAAATCAAATCAATGATCACGTGATCATATTTGACCAATAGGAAAATAAGACAAAGTGATGATCACCGAAGCATTATTCTGTTGGTGCTATTAGGTCCGTTATGCCACACCTCGCAAAACTATTCAAAGTTGTGCCAGACATAACTAGCAGAGCAATTTTGACGCAGTTTACATTCGATTATAAAATAGTTGTTGTATCTTGTAAGTAAATGCGGTCGAAGGTCAAGCGGTGACCCCTAAGTCGACAATAGCGTAAAAACCGCCGTTTTCTCATTTTGCAGGTAACAAAAAAAAAATACATTGATTGACTGGACTGCGCCAACCGCTGTAGACTGACCTTTTGTTGTAAGATTATGCTAGTTAGGTTTTTTAGACAAACATTAACCATTAGTATTCATAAAAATACAATACCTACATTTTTAATTGTTGTATATAATGAATGGCCAACAGGTATTTTGATGTTTTGAATTATTAATCTTAATTTGAGTTATTCCTGATATGAGGTAGATAAAGTTAAATGAAAATAAATATATAGTATAAGACGGAAAGTATATATATATTTTTTTCGGACTGTCTATTAGCTGTGCTAACCCTATTGGTTGCCACAGCGTAACCGGGCTGTTTGGCGAACTTCGGAAAAAAGCTTTGCAGAAGAAATTTTGAGCCCTAGGGCTCGAAGATACTAAGGGAACGTCTGCCTTAGGGCGCCTCCTTTGAGGCCGAAACGGCTTAGGCTACGTTTGGGATAACGGGGGGGTCGGGCGGAGTAAATATAAGAAAGGTATAGGGGGTATCTAGGTGATTCTGGACAGAAATTTGGGGCTAATTATTTTATTAACTCTGAGGTAAGGGTAAGGTATCCTATCATGCTCGTTCTTGATATCGTTTGGATAATTGTATTATACCGTACCGGAGTTATCTAGTGTAGTTATATTATATCATACACGCGTTACTGGTTATGCCCTTCCCTTAACTAGCGCCTAACCAGTGGAATGCATTTCATACGTCCATAACAGCTCTCATTAAACATGAGATTTATTATTAGTAGCCATCGGAAATTATTTTCTCTTCTTGTATAATTTGTCTGCTTATAGGTTGATAATATTTTGTTCCTAAAAGTTATAGATCTTACAAAATTATAACACTACACTCTTCTTTTATGATTTATCGGTCCTCATTGAATTGGCTGCTCTCTCTCAAAGAAAAGACATTAGAGAGATTGAGAGCTTAGACCCTTCAAACCACTTCGCTGTGGGTTGGAGTTATTAAAGATTACAAGATTAGTACCAGCACTTTCTTCGATTAATACCAACGCTTCTACTCTAACAAAATCCTATACGCATTTGTCAGAAACAAAATAGCCTATATCATTATCCGCCCTCTAACTTTCTCTATGAAAAATAAAACACTTGAATCCTTTACTCAGTGCTGAAGTCAAACAAACGAACGCGTCCGCGTGAACAATAAATATAATAACAGTGAAGAATATTTTAGCATACTAATAATCTTACATAATGTAGCAAATAATATATCACTCGCCACATTAGCCGTCAATGGACATCGACTGCAGGTCGAGTCGCGTCGGTTATCAGGAAACCTACCCGAGGCGATACATTTGAAAGTCTTCGCAAACAAGCGACAACTACGCAACGCTTTGCCTATCGATTTTTTATTTTTTAACATCATCATAATTTCATTCGCAATCTTCGTCTGGTGGGAGGCTTCGCCCGTGGGTAGTTACCACCCTACCGACAAAGACGTGTCGCCAAGCGATTTAGCGTTCCGGCACGATGTTGCGTAGAAACCAATTAGGCGTATGGGTTTACCATACCCCTAACAGGTAAGCCCGCTATCATATTCAAGCGCTTCATCACTTGCCATCAGGTGAGATGCAGTCAAGGGCTAACTTGTGGTGAATAAAAAAAAATCTTCCACGCAGACCTCATCTTCCATAAAAGAAATTTAAATCACTAACCCTTTCATTTTTTACCTTTTAATTTTTAGCCTGACCAGAAGATTAATGTAAGTTTCGATATAAATTGATGACTTGCTTCAATGGTAATGGAAAACATCAAGAGGAAACCTACAAGCCTCAGAGTTCTCCGTAATGTTCTCAAAGGCGTGTGAAGTCTGCCAATCCGCACGTGGCCAGCGTTGGACTATGGCCAAATACTTCTCATACTGGGAGGAGACCCGTGCGCTGTAATGAGCCGGCAATGGTTTGATCATGATGATGATGATAATAGAATTAGAATAGAATTTATATCATACCTAACCACGTGACCAAAGATACAGACACGTCAGTAGTTGTCGATAGTGTGTTTTAAAATATAGCCAAAATAATTAAAATAAAGCATTTGCATGTTAGCATGTTAGGATAGCAAGTCAAAAACGTACTTAAATTAGTTATTATAATAACTAAGCAATTTATACAATGACTACTATTAATCGATATTTAATACTTTTACTTAGAGATTGAAACTGTAGTCGTAGCAAACCTTGTAATGTGCGACACAGCCAAATCCGTAATGATTTTAAAATCGTTAGTCTGTACCGAGCCAACCAGTTCAGAAGCATATTAACTTACATACTCGAACACATTGGCAGCGTGTTCACAGACCGGTCTTTAACTTCCGTCTTCCGTGATCAATACCAGTTATTTCTTATTTGATAATATTTCTCCGCGGTTTGGTGCTCGTTTTTTTTTCGCAATTTTTCGTAGCCAATGCTCATATTAACCGCACATTCGATAAGAAGTCAACTGAAACATTTTAAGGGAATCTGGCGGCGATAACCGAAGAGCGTGGTACCCCTCTATACTATAAATTTTTATTAACAAAATAATCTCCTGACTCACTGATTCGCCTATAGGCTATAGGCTAACTAGGCTAGAATGCTGAAATTCACACACAATCTTTCTTCAGATTTTAAACGTTATTATTTAAACATATTTAAATAATCGATCCAGTCTAAGATAGTGGCGGGCTAAACTGGTTACTACGCGACATCGTGTCGGAACGCTAAATCGCTGGGCGACACGTCTTTGTCCGTGAAGATGGTTTAGGCGTTAAATTTGGCAAGTTATGCAATGTGGGTAAGTAATGATTACTTACGTCATTGCGAGCTACCAATATCGCAATTGTTATATAAATAGTCACATTGTTTACGTAAACAATATTACAAAAATAAAAATCCAATGAAATCATGGAAATAAACACGATAAGGTTAAGTTTAAAAAATATGATAAATATGGATTATTAATTATTAAATAAATGTTTAATTCATTAATTAACGTTGCGACTAGCTGTTTCTCAGCTAAGCGAGCTTTTACCTTCAAAATAATCATTTTGCATTATAATATGAAATAGTATATAGAATATGTAAATGGTATCATCATGATCAACCCATTACCGGCTCACTACAGAGCACGGGTCTCCTCTCAATATGTGAAGGGGTTTGGCCATAGTCCACCACGCTGGCCATGTCCATGTGCGTATTGGCAGACTTCACACGCGTTTGAGATCATTACGGAGAACTCTCAAGCGTGCAGGTTTCATCACGATGTTTTCCTTCATCGTTGAAGCAAGTGATATTTTGATTGTTTTTTAAAAACGCACATAACTCCGAAAAGTTAGAGGTGCGTGCTCGGATTCGAACCACCGACCTCAGATTAGGAGGCTGACGCCCTAACCACTAGGCTATCACAGCTTTAAATGGTATCTATAATATAAAATAAGAAATAGTTGATGAACCATCTCACGATTTACCGTATATTGAACCAATAGTACACACGTATATTACTATCTATTTCAGCAAATATTAATGTTATGTTTAAATTACGAAATAAGTAATGATTCGTTTGCATTACTTAAGCAAATGGAGCGAACACATCAGCCATCTATTTTACAATCGCCAATTACAATTGATCGTTTAATCGAGCTTTGAATCAATTTGATAACCAAGTTTATTGAGTGGAGATAATATTAAATGTCAGTGTGAGATACCTAGGTACCATGCATTTAACGGTAATCGAGTTTGTTTTGAAACCTGCCGACGCGATGTTCGGTGGATAACTAAACGGTAATTGGGCTAGCTTTAAACATAACTAGCAGACGTCAGTTTGAGAACTGTGTAAGTAATGAGACTTGATTGGGCTAAAATTTTGCCCATATCCAATCGATAACTAAGCTTAATTGGTTAGTTATACCATATACCATAGTCTGAGCTAACATCCGTTTCAGCGTAACATGTCTTTTCTGAAGCTCACATTTACATACGTGCCTTATGCCTACATATTTATCATGATCAACCCATTACCGGCTCACTACAGAGCACGAGTCAATATGAGAAGGGTTTGGCCATAGTCTACCACGCTGGCCATGTGCGGATTGGCAGACTTCACACGCCTTTGAGAACATTATTGAGAACTCTCAGACGTGCAGGTTTCCTCACGATGTTTTCCTTCACCGTTGAAGCAAGTGATATTACAATTTTTTTAAAACGCACGTGACTCTGAATAGTTAGAAGTGCGTGCCCGGATTCGAATCGCCGACCTCTGTTTAGGAGGCTGACGCCCTAACCACTGGGCTATCACCGCTTCACCTATTAATGCGTACCTATTTATAATATTTCTGATTGGCAAAGCCTCTTAAATAATTTTAAGTGGTGTGTGATATGGCGGTAACAAAAAGAAAATTTACAAACAAATAACTCCGAAAAGTTAGAGGTGCGTGCCCAAGTTCGAACCTTCGACATCTGATTAGGAGGCTGACTTCCTAAGCACTAGGCTATCACAGTGCCATAATAAAAATTTAAAATTCCAAATTACCCAATTAAAAGCCTGCAACTTGGGACTGCCTACTAGTAAGGTCAGGTAAGGTAAAAAGTAATAGTCTTCCGGAAAATTATACGTGCACAGCAAGCTATCATACAAGGCCATTTTTGACATCATAACTCATTAAACAGTACACATTCTTAATCGCCTTGACTCCTATATTACGACCAAGGTTGTATAACGAAAAGGAAGTCAACGTGAAACAATGGTGAAGTTATTGTGTTAGGTGATTTTAGATAAAACATGAGGTGACAACGTTTAAAGTGATTTGCTTTAATGATGTGACCTTATTTTTTGTCCATCTGATGCGTCTGCACCTTGTGAGGATGAACATAACTTGATGAGACACTAGGGTCTCGATTATTTTCAATACGTTTTTAGTTTGGAGTAACGAAGCCTGTTAACGAATCTATGCCACACGAAGTTTTTAAGCATTTTGTTACTTAATGATTCTTTTTTTTTTTATACATCACAAGTTAGCCCTTGACGGCATTTCACCTGATGGGACGTGATGATGCGCTCTAAGATGGTAGCGGGCTAACCTGTAAGGGGTAACCTGTATGGTAAACCCATACTCCTAATTGGTTTCTAAACGACATCGGGCCGGAACGCTAAATCGCTTGGCGACACGTCTTTGTCTGTAGGGTGGTAACTAGCCACGGCCGAAGCCTACCACCAGACCAAACTCGAGCCGGGAATCGAACCCAGGACCTCCAACTTTAAAATGCAACAGCGCACGCGCTGCGCCAAAATGATGATATTAAAATTGTTATGAATAATAACATAAAAACTTAAACTCTATTAATACAGTCATAATAATTTTTTTTCGAACCATTACTAACCTCTGCTTATATTTTATATAGATAGGAAATTCTGTAAATTTTTTTACTAACAATACTGAGGCTAACTTTACAGACTAAATTGTTAACTAAGTAAGGATATTTAATGATTCACTAAACTAAACTTAGAGAAACTGTGAGTGTTTTGATGAAATACATTATCCTCAAAATTTTAGTACATATCTTATTACATTTGTAATCATATATCGTTCTTAGCTTGCATTCGTTTAAGCAAATATTATTCCATAATGTCATAAGTGCATGCTCTTTTATATTTAGAAAACAATATGATAATTTATAATTGACTGACGAAATTTACATATTTTAAATGCATTGCAGTGCTAATTGCGCTGACCTGAAAAGCTTAATAGAAAATTAACAAGAAATTTGAAAACACTCATCGAGTAATGAGCACTAAGACAGCGATGCCAAGCAAACAAGACAGATTTGTCTGGCATATTATTGTGCCTCATTTAAACTGATTCATCTAAGTCAGTTAGTCATCTAAGTCAGAGTTACCCGGCTAAGTTTGTTGTGGGCTTCTTCTTAGACCGGGACGCGTTTGGAACCCTCATAGCTTTAGTTTTAAGTTTACGAATCACCATCAAATCACTGTTATGTAAATTATTGACGCATCAAAAGTGCCTTTTTAAGGACTATTTGAATAAAGATTATTCGAATTTGAATTTGAGGTTAGGCTAAGCAGGTTTTATAGTTCTCGGCCTGACTTTAATCAAAATCGCACCCATTTAATGCAAAAATTAAATTCAATCCGAAAATACATGTGAAATCGTGCACCAAAAGTCTAAAAACGCCGAAGCGAAATATTATGTGTGCCGTATATCCATTGGTGTAACTAATATAGCAAGTATTAAATACAACACCGCTTTCTACAAATGCGTTGGTAATCTTGAGTATTTCGTAAATGCGCTTTCGGTCTTGCACAACATTCTCTGCGCAAAAGCAGAGCCCATCAATATCTAATTCTTAAGTTCCGAAATAATATTCTAATACGTATATAAAGAGAATCCAATATATTACGTAGAATTACAATGATTTTGATACTGGGTCCATGCTAGAAAAATCAAACAAAACATTAGTTTTCGAAAAACGAACGAGATATTTCTTTCAAAAGTATAACTTTACAAGACATTATTTGGATCTGTGGTGTTCCGGTATATATATAGAAGTGTGTATTCGCTATTCCTAAACACGGGAACTGCAGGACCGATTCGGCTGAAAATTTTAATAGAAATAATTTATACCCTAAATTAATAATAAACAAAGATAATTAAGCTATACTTAAGTTGGTATTACAAAAATCTTAATTGGTTTGAAGGTATCATGATAATCGTCCCTTAGACAGTTACGGCATCCAGTTAAATCCTCACATTCTATAATTTCACTTTCTCACGTTAGTTACATGAGAAATATAAAACCTGCTGTGGCTCAAATATGTTAATACATTACATACTAGAAGTGCTAGTTTATGTCCAACTGGTGAGTTTATAAGTCAAATTAAAAAATAAAATAAATAAGACAAATTAATAATAAAAAACACCATCTATAATAATCAAATAAATAAAAACAATTTTAACTTTATTATTATAAATAAGAAAATATATATATATTGCCTATACTCGATTTATAGAGTCACATAGTGCCAATAGAATTGCTGAAATAGCTTATCGCACAAAGTAATATTATATTGACTCTTAACATATTTGCACGTTTGTGTCAAGCTTTAAGGTCAATCTAGACATGGTAATATCTTTATGAAGCTGAAAATCGAGAATGTTTAAAGACTCCAGCACACTCGCAAGTAACCACGCAATGTGTATTCAGAGAAATCCAATTTGACTGGATACAAAATTTCGAACGAATCTGAACCACGAACCATGTCACATTCGGTGTTGTTCGGTGTCGTGTAATAAGTATGTATCCACAATAAGCTTGCGTGTTTTGTCTGTCATCTGAATATCATTTAGTACCATTATTTTGGACCAAATTGTTCAATTCCAAGGTTTGACAGTAGCGTGCAACGCATAATTGCCAAATATCTCCATGACCGTTTTATATCTAACGCGATCTCAGATAAGGTCTTTTATTTATTTTTTATGTCATTTCAATTGTTAATGGACTTTTATGTAATAAAATTTATTGGTTATAACTATTAAATCAAAAATAAGTGGTCGTCTCGATCCAAAGGAACTCAATTTTATTATTTAATAATTTCGAAACAGTATTTGTCGATTCGCTCGATCGGTCAATCTCTATTGGAATAATACGAATCCGATGTACCTAAATTCAAATATTATTGAAGCTTAATAATGACATAAAAACAAAATGCTTAATGCCAAAACCAAAATACCTGGAATTGGAGAATAGTCAGTTTTTACCATAGCAATTATTGTACCTATTACTAAAATAAAAACTCATATTGCCATTGGCTTACAACGAAAATAGGTCGTTCACCTACAACGAAAAATCTTGAAGGTCACTTTTTGCCTAATGTTATGTCAGTTCGAGCACCATAATTCTCACAATATAATTGTATAACAGATATCTTCATTAGATAATATAAGAGATTTATTTGTTATTTCGCGATTGTATAAAGTCTCTATTAAGTAGGTACCTATCGGGTTTTTCTGTTGAAATATTCTCAGTATTGGCTCGGACTTAGGAAAATTTTTGTCTTCACTATCCCCAAGAGCACATTAAGCTTTGGGTCCTTATCCTATTATCATCATTTACACGTAATATAATATCTCTTAACCTGTAAGAGAGGAAGCCTTTGCCCAGCCTATTGACAGTAAAGACAGTTGATTCGGCGAAAACAACAACACAAAGAAGCATTTTAAAACGTTAAATATGTTAAGAATCAAAGGTTATGTCCACCTACGTATTTTATGTGACTATAAACCACAAGATTGTGATAATCATGAGAGCCCAGTGGTCTTTGTTGTGCACTAAACTAGACCTTGGCCGTATTAAATCATCTTTTGTTTGATAAATGTACATAACATTTGACCCACTTTTTCTCATGTCCATTCAACATTAGATTAAATACTAATTAATTGTACGTACACTTGAATGATTTCTAAACGTATAAATAATATTCTATTTCGTTTAGTTTGTGAAATAAATGTTGTGAAATAACAAATATTGAAAATAAAGTGTTAGTTATATCAAGGAAATTTGTCGATTTAGACGTAACGGCGACAAAACTGATTCGTAATCAAGATACTATTGTCTGTAGATCGATATGCAGCGAGATTTTTATCGAGAGAATTACAAGAATTGTTGTTTTTTTACTGATTTTACGTAATTTAATGATTTGCGCATTTCAACAGTTCTTTTCAAATATAAAAATTTTTCGGCCTTCCAAGCCTAGGCAATCCGGAAGCCCATCAACGAGATTCTAGCTCATAAGATATTTAAATTAGACACATATGTTAAAATAGCATGATGTAATCAGACGGACTGAAGCTAGATTACAATTCATTCAGTTCACTAGCTTACTAATGTTCGGGGTATTTTAATCCCAAGCGACTAGAAGGCCTTGGGTCCCCAACGTCCGGGCTATCCGCCTAACCCATTACACTTTTACTTTGAAACTAGTAGAAATAATCGTTAACTTTGGTTTATTGAGATCGGCTCAATATTTCTGGTATTGCAATCTCTTACACTTCATCATCGCTGAGTAAGTCTTACGTAGTGAAATTGGTGCGGATTTCCCATGTCATTACAATTATGTCTGTTTGGTCATCTATATAAAATGGCAACATACACGAAGGGCACTTGGGTGTCTTTAACTCTAACGGCATACTTGGGTCAAGGTCATCTATAATATTTGTTTATATTATCATACTTGTTCATTACTGCGTTCCGTGAGAAGCCCATTAGGGTCATGGGTTTGTACAACACCAATATAATAACCATCTTTACCTATTATAGCTTCGCGTGTGCTTATCACAGACTTAGTATGAATATTATCATCACTTTCTAGCTTAGTAACTTACGCAATCAAGTATTAGGAAATTGCATGATTAAAAAAAAAAACAATTACAAATTGTAATTTTTTAGTGAAAAACATTGAGTAGGTACGAATTAATGACTGAGGAAATAAAGAAAATGTAAAGTAAAAAATAGTTCATTCTCTTTATAAGACGCGAAGATAATGTAAATGTGAGATATAATTCACATATCATTTAAAAATCGCCCAATACTCGAAATACCGATAACATATGTGACACCTAAATACAATGTGACTCAAACGAAAAAATGGAGATTCAATAAAAATTTTATATAGCAATAGATTTTTATAGATTGGTGTACAACTTGAGATGATATTGATTACGACATACGTCAACAAACCACTATTAACAAAACATTATTTATTGATTTGTTGAAAGGTGCAAGACGTATCAAGTCAACACACATTAATATAGGTATCATTCAAAATTTATCACTTTTATTTGTACAGACGTGGTAATAGCATTTGATATTTATTGCTAGTATTTAAATTTTACTAAGTATTTAAGCTACTTACTTAATATGATTGATCTATGACACACAAAATGTTAAAAGGTTAGAAATAGATTTCTTTTTGTACATCACTGACTGTTAAGGCCGCCTGTGAATTTTACTGATGTAATACAAATGATGACTCTTGTTTTTTTTTTGTAGGTTAAATGCCATCTTCGTATGGTGTGTGAACTTTTACATTTTGTCACATGTGAATTTCTACTTAACCCTAAGTTATCATTTTAACACTTTTTGTAACAGAAATTGGACCATTAACACAGGAAAGCGTGGCTGCAGTGTCTACAACTGATCAGCGGACATAGTTGTGATCCACTGGACACTATTAAAAGCAATCAGCAGACACTAAAGTGAAGTCACGATTAAAAGTTCTTAGTGCAATAGCGGTTCCTTCGGAAACTTGGCAACTAAAATAAAAAAATAAGGAAGAGTGCGAGCCATAATCATCTCATAACTTCAACAATCTTCAAACTGTACTTTAGAAAAGTTCTACTTTCTGCCTGTATCATTACTGAAAAATAAAATCGGTATTGTTTTCCTCTTCATAAACTAATCCATTTTAGTTCATACACTAAACCATATTCTACTAACGCTAAATGGTTAGATGCAGAATATTATGGATGTCTGCTTATAAACCGATCGACTAATACACTTGTTAGAATTTTGTGTCCCTTGGCGGATAAAAACGTGCCTACGTTACCGTAACGACTTATATAACGAACCACAAGGAGATAACGAACTTTTTTCAACCTTTTTTCTAAAAGTGTTAATAATAATATTATTAAAAAGGTAAAAAAGAACAGTATAAATCCAGAAATCTCGCAAACGCTCTGTTTAAACACACGTAAATAATATGGGTCCGCTTTTTCCCATTTCGTAGCTGCGATAAATTTATCGATAATGTTAACTCTACTGTTTGACACAAGATCGATATTGATTAACCGAGCCTTACAACTAAACGTATCGATACAATCGTTTGGCCCTCGATTGTCGATTGACTTATCTACTCTTAACATTAATGAAAGGGTACATTCGCCTATTTATTTATAACGGACGCCTGTCTAGCCTAGTCAAAATAGGCGCAACAAATAACAAAACTAAAAATAAAAGGTATTTTCAGATGTTGTAACGAATCTTCAAGGATATGACCATGTTATAAAATAAAATCTGCTAATGTATTCTTAACCGTAGGATATTAACCTCTGAAGTTTTAAGCAGTTTACTAATTATGTGATTTTACCATTTATATGTCAATCGGTTTCCTTGTTATTCTTCTTCATCCGTATTATATATTTCCGTTATTTATGAGTGTATTTCATTAACAAGCCAAACATTAGTTCCAGTTTAAATACAAGTATAAGCTCTATATCTTATATCAAGTATAAGCTATATATCTCTAAGCTCAATATCTTCATCAAAACTGCTGACGGTTCTGCAATTTGCAGTTCAATCATACAAATTCAATAGAGCTGAATCCAAACTGCAATGGCATCCAGAACAAAGGTTTATATTATGGCTATAAAATCGTCTGTTTCTTTGTTCACTGTATGTCTCTGTCTTTTCAAGGATACAGATTATGCGTTCAAGTATCTCCCTAATTATTTATCAAGAACCAACCGGATGAGTAATTATAACAGAATATCTCTTGTTAAATCATAAATCATGAAGTTTTTTACTCGGTCGAATTATTTGTATCACCAGCTGTTTATTGTATATCTACAGACATGTTTTAAGCAAACATTATCACTATTGTTTATTTTTAAATGTTTATATTTTAATAATATAGATATAGTAATTAATTAATATGACTTCCGCAGTTTAATACGACTTTGCTATCATGTCAATAAGCTTATACTTCCTTGTTAATGTGAGAGATAGAGAGATTATACGTTATTTATTGTAAATATGTTTATTAATCAATATTTAATTATAATGTGGTATAGCTTATATTTTATAAGTAATTGTATGTTATATATTATTTTATTTGAACTAATAACTTATCATAGTTAATTAAAACATGTGAAACTGTTTTTTTTTTAATTTCAACTGATATTTCCACCTCATGGTCGTATTGGGCCCGGTTATGGTCCGGATAACATCCGTGTAACTTCCGGCTAGCTTAGACAAGGTGAGACGGAATTTCACGTCTATTATTTTCGTCTAAAACTTTACAATGCCTGAGGTAGTTTTATTTCGAAAAATTCAGTGACATTTGTGATTGCAAATATTCCCAGGCATGTAACGGAGGACAGTGGGTTTAGCGTTTGACTGCATTAGTTTATGCGGTGGAATTAAGAAATTTGCTCTAAATAACCAGTTCGAACACCAGTCACGAGCTTTGTACATTCGTTTGTACATTTGATCTATTATTTCCCTTTTACATATTTCACTGCACTCCGATCACAATGGTAACCTAAAGCAAAACTTATTTATGAACACCTCCTTATTGGTTATCTTAACCTTAGATTTTACCATACTAGTACCACGTATAAAAATAATAAGGGACAAATTTTAACGCAATTGAGCCAAGATTTTGATTTGGGCCCATAGAACTGGGAAAAATTTGGACAAAATAATTATTGTTGGAGAGTAATTGTTAGCAGGAAATATATTTTTTATCTTCTACAAGTTGGCCCTTGACGGCAATTACAGCTGGTGGTAATGTTGATGCAGTCTAAGATGATAGCGGACGAACCTGTTAGAATTATATTACACCCGTACTCCGAATTGGTTTCTACGCGACATCGTGCAAGTCCGTTGCATCACGTGTTTATCGTTTTAAATTTGGCTGACAATTTAATAAATAAGATAAATCCCTTAAATAGTTTTAAGTGGCGTGTAAGATGGGATAAAGAAAAGTAACCTGGCCTAGTTTGTTGTGGGTTTCTTCTTTCTTCTTAGACCAGGGCGTGTTTGGAACCCTAAAAGCTTTAGTTTTGAGTTTATGAATGTAGTTATCATCATCAACTCACTACTAGTGCATTTTAAAGGATTATTTGAATTAAGTTTTTAATTGATTGATTGATTTGATATGATGATACTTAATATACTTAAATACTTAAAATATAGGGTGATTGTCGTAATTAAATTAAATGTTTATATTAAAAAAAATACATATTTGATTTAAATTAGTTTTGATTGTGTTTAATTATTTATATTAATTAGTATAATTTCCATAGACACGTTAATTATGTTTATTTAATGTTATTAAGTTATTCTTTGTTACGTACTCGTATGTTATACAGAATTGTTGCTAGTACGTGTTTCTCTTAAGCGAAAATCGCACTCGCATCTTTGGCCAGTGACATAACAATGTGAATTCATTATGTATTAATCATGTAATACGCGTTCTCTATTTTATTTTTAGGAACGTATTTTTAAGAATAAACTACTTTGCTAAATTTTTAGAAAATAGTGTTTTATTTTAGATCCAATTCAATATTTTTTAATATTTTTCACTGAAAGAATCTAAATTTTGCTTTAAAATGTTGCTATTTTAAATAATTTTAAATTTTCATAAGATTTGTGAGAAAAGTAAATCCTTTTGAAAAAAAATTATTTACCTACTTATTTTTTTTTTGTTGATTTTTTTTATTTTGTTATTCGGACGTTTGAAACCTTAAAAAAAACTGTCGCGTATATAAATAGCATAATCCACTTACAAATGTGACGTATCTAGTCATGTTGAGGTATGTTATCTTGTCACTGTCACAGAATCACCGAAGCGGGTGGTCGACCGGCGCACGCGCACTGTCCGTCGGTTGTGTCGGAACTAACTGCTGGAAAACCACCGTTCTGCAAACCAAGTAGTGGTAGGTGTTACCGCACAATCCCGCGCACGAAACAAACGTGTCTAATATGAAAAACGGATCGTAGGGATGTGGAAATCGCTTCGCAAGTTGACCTTGCAGATTCGATTGTAGTTTTTTTTACGTACTGGCGTTGTTGGCCCGGGTGTTGACGGAGGCTTGGATGAGAGTACGCGCCGCTGAGGTGCGATCGAGTTATATAGGGCAGCGAACGAGAAGCGACCTCCGACTTGCTGGAAAGACCACGTGTGAAGCCCTCGCTGAAGATTACACGCCAATGGCACGAGCCCTTATCTCAGCTAATTAAGTATTAATTAAATTAATTAAAATAATTTGGAGCAAATTTTATCGCTTATAGAATTTGCACACACTTCCTTGGTTAAGTGTATCGTAGCATTGAAATTGAAATATTATGGCTATTTATCTAAACAGCAATGACAGATGTCATTGGTAAATTAATTCGCACTGCAATTAATTTTAATTGGAATTATTTGGAATTAAACTTCTTCTATTTTCTTTTTATAGTATGATAACATTTACTATATGTATTTATATTATATATTCATGATATGTTTGGAACTATTATGCATACATACATCTTTGATCATGGTATTTCCCGAAATAAAAAATAGCCAGTACTGATTACGAAAAAATTAAAATATATGAAACTATCTGTATTAAGAAATTAAAAAATAATATCCCGTTGCTGCGTGTACTTATCATAGATATGATAAGCTTGCCCTTGACGATAACCCTATCTGCTATGGAGAGGTCTAGGTTAGGGCGCAATTGAAGGTATTCAAGGTATACGTGACAGGAAACACAACGACCCAGACGCCGGAAGGGCGTTCCAAACCTCAGCGGTTCGTAACAATAACTTGCATACAAAATGTTTTTTGCCACCATTAATCACATACTGAAGCTGTGATAGCCTAGTGGTAAGGACGTCCGCCTCCTAATCAGAGGTCGGGGGTTCGAACCCGGACACGCACCTATAACTTTTCGGAGCTATGTGCGTTTTTAGTCAATTTAAATATCACTTGCTTCAACAGTGAAAGAAAACATCGTAAGGAAACCTGCATGTCTGAGAGTTCTCCATAATGTTCTCTAAGGCGTGTGAAGTCTACCAATCCGCATATGGCCAGCGTGGTGTACTATGCCCAAACCCTTCTCATATTGAGAGTGTGTTCCTGTGCTCTGTAGTGAGCCGAGAATGGGTTGATCATGATGATGATAGCCGTTAGGTAAATGAACGTATTCAACTAAAACATGAACGGGAGAACCTGCATACTAAAGCACGTAAAGCGTGTTTTATAATCCGTATCCTTTAGACTAATAATAATAATAGTGAAATCTTTATTGGCTAATGTAACATCTATCTCACGTTACAATTTATTTATAGCTTTCCTTAAAATAAGCGAATATATATTAATAATATTCTCAAAGGCTTGTGAACTGCCAATTCGTGCTTACGACTAGTGTTATGGTGGATTACGGTTTAAAACCTTTGCGAAAATATATTAATAATGTTCTCAAAGGCGTGTGAACTACCAATACGCATTTCGTGGACTACAGTTGAAAACCTTCTCATGCTGAGCTGACCCGTGCCCTGTGGTGGGTCGGTAGTATATTTATAATGATGAATATGATGAAAAGCATTTCCCATTTTGCCACCAATGAAAGTTGCTGTTTGGAAGTGTTTAACATTGCAAGAACTTTACTTTATATCTTATCTTTATTACTGGACTATTCTTGTGCATTGAATATATTATTTTGAAGATTTTTATCGGAGGATGTTATATCATCGATTAAGAATTCAAAACCTTTTTTTTAATTTTATATTGTCTCTGTCTATTCGTACATTACACAAAATCTACAAGACAGATTTAAATGCAATTTAATACACCTATATACTCAATCTTTCAGCTACATTTAAAAAATAATAAATGGGATTTTGGAAAATAAGTGATGATGCTGTCCAAAATGGTAACGGGCTAACCT
This sequence comes from Lasiommata megera, assembly GCA_928268935.1. Classification (NCBI taxonomy): domain Eukaryota; kingdom Metazoa; phylum Arthropoda; class Insecta; order Lepidoptera; family Nymphalidae; genus Lasiommata; species Lasiommata megera. The sequence continues at coordinate 11,825,169 of OV743315.1, read as the reverse complement.
GTTAGGGGTATGGTAAGCCCATATTCCTAATTTATTTCTACGACATCGTGTCGGAATGCTAAATTGCTTGGCGCTACGTCTTTGTCGGTAGGGTGGTAACTAGCCACGCCCGGAGCCTCCCACCAGACCAGACATTAGCCGGGAATCGAATCCAGGACCTCTAACTTTTTTTTAAATGTAACAGTGCACGCGCTGCGCCACGCAAATTAAGTAAGTTATCATTTGTGTCAATGTAATTGCTCACCAATAAACGATGTGCCAAAATGATTATTTTTGCTAAACTTATGATTAATGAATGAAAATATAATTTTTACTTTATCGCTAGAACATGTGCTTTATCGGTACTTTAACTTTCTTATTGGAATCAATCATAGTACACTTATCCAAATGAAATTCATTTTTTTCCCAGTGAATTTTTTGATTATATGTCACATACTTTGTTACATCTGACGAATGACCTATTCCTGTTTTGAGTCAACTTTGCTTAAAACGAAACAAACCATCGATTGTAAAGATGAAAGCGAAACCTTTATCTTTACCTTAAAGGAATTTTATATTTTACTAGCTGACCCGGCAAACGTTGTTTTGCCATAAATTATTTCTAATTTTAGTCGAATTAGAATGAAAAACATTCACAATAAAGACGATAATTGTTCAGTTATCGAGTGAGATGACAAATGATTAAATTACTAAAATGAATATTTAATAATAGGGTTTGGCGATAGAAGGATGAAAATTTAGGGTTGTATGTAATTTCAATGCCACATAATATAAAAATAAAATTTAAAAAAATTATTCAAAAATCAAAAATATTTTTTTGTGTGGTGGATACACCTTATAACAATAGGTTTGAAAAATAGATAGTAGGCGATTCTCAGACTTACTGAATATGCATACAAAATTTCATAAGGATCGGTCGAGCCGTTTCGGTGGAGTAAAATTACAAACACCGAGAATTTTATATATAAGATTAAAGTGTCTCGGGGGAAATATCGAATTTGCTCATTTTTATACGCATATAACTTTATCACATTTACAAGTTTATCATAGAGGAACATATCATTAATTTTATAATATCCTCGATTTTGAACTAACGTTTGAAATTATGTAACGGTAGATCTTAACCAGCATACACGTATCAGTATCAATTCCGTGACATAATATCAATCGTACAGGTTTAAAGTATGGACCGTATGAAACAAGAAATCCCTGTTTAGGCGTCTAATTAAGTTAAGCGTTATTAATCATAGCTTTGCATATTTTGAGGCATGAATTGAAGCCGGGCATGAAATACTACCGGCTAGCAAGCGTTCTGATGAAACCTGTCACTCATAATCTAAATCTACGAGTGCGATAATTCAATATCTATAGACAACACTGTCGGAGGCAGGATATTGCCATTACCTGCAATAGCTTTTACGTACTGTTGAAGCCCTTTTACGAATTTCAATGTAGGAGGAAGTCTCTTTTTATTTTATAAGGTTACGTTGATGCAAGAAGTTCGCTCTAAAGCCCTAAATGTTTTAAACACGTGGAGAGTAGACTCATCAAAATTTGTAATCATCTGTGGGTGATCGAATCGTTTAGGATGGTGATGGTGGTTTAATTTAATGTGTTTGGGATTTAAACCTCAGTTTTTAATAAAAATCAAACACAGTAACGCACACACATGCATGTTACACTCTCTCACACACACACGCACCACATATATACACATATTTTGTATTTAGCTTTAGGTTTAAGGTTTCGTCATGATCAACCCACTGCCGGCTCACTACAGAGCACGGGTCCCTTCCCAGTATGAAAACGGTTTGGCCATAGTCCACCACGCTGGCCATGTACGGATTGGCAGACTTCACACGCCTTTGAGAACAGTATGGAGAACTCTGAGGCGTGCAGGTTTCCTCACGATGTTTTCCTTTACCGTTGAATCAATTGATATTTTAATCACTTAAAAACGCATATAACACTGAAAAGGTGCGTGCCTGGATTCGAACTCTCGACCTCTGATTAGGAGGCAGACGTCCTATCCACTAGGCTGTCACAGCTTCTACCGTTTAGGTTTACCGTTTAACTTAATTTTACTGTGACTATAAAAGATATAGTTAATATTTATTTCAGGTCACTGATAGAGGGTGGTCCCAATTTCTGCGTACGATGAAAAAATTAGTTACTGAAATAAATATTTAGATTTTTCGTTTATGATATGAATGGCGAAAGTATAAATATGTCGTTTATATCATTCGGTCGTGGAAAGAGGTAACCGGTGAGGTCAGATAAGCTTCGTATACATTATGTGGGTAGATACGGCAAAGGTTACAGGTAGCTAGGAAAAGTTATTATTTCAAACTTACTGTTTCCTGACTACCTTGTCAGTCATCTAAACGCATTTTAACTAATTCATTGATTCCGTTGCCTTGTGAAAACTACGTGTCTGTTAGATTAACCAGCTACTTGCTAAATCTGAGGAGATAAGTTGTTTTTAGAATTCCGTACCCAAAAGTTGGCAACGGGACACTATGACTAAGACTCTGCTTTCCGTCTGTCTATCAGCCGACTACTCATGAAACTTAATAGCAAAAAAAAAATATTCAGAATATGTTGGTATATCTATTGCTGCTATCATAAGAAATAATAATTACAAAATAAATTTGAAAATTTCCCCATACAATAAATGTTTTCTTCGTCAATTATGTTAATATTATGATGTTATTAATAACGTCGACCTTCCTAGGGCAGTGAGATCATAAAAAAATTGAGGTCTCGGGTTCGAATCCAGGCAATTTCAATTTGGGAATTTATTATTGCGATTATTATTTATTATTACCATGCGATTTAGCATTCCGGTGAGAAGTGTGGGATTAATTTTGCACTAGTGATACTAATTACTCTAACAAATTAGCCTGTAACCATCTTAGACTGGATCAATGACTTACTACCAGATTAACTTGTATGTATTTTATAATTTGTATTGCTAAAGAAATTTATATCAATACTTAATAATGATACTTAATTATTTGGTTAATCTAAGTTTTATTTTAAGTTATATATGTATTCCTAACAACTAATTGTCTAAATAATCATTAAATAAAATAGAACTAAAATATTAACATTTCAATAATGATAGTGTTTCATAGTGCACTTTGTACGGAACCCTTAGTGAGCGAATCCAATTTGCACCTAGCCAGCACTAATCAGACACATTGGCATTGCGATATGAGCGCTGAATCACTAATATTACCGTGGTACTATTATAATTAACAACTAAAACAATTTAACTGTATTATAAACACTTAAAAACTTAAAATAAACCTTAAATTGAACCTAAAACTAAAACTATAACTAAAATATATTATTAAAAGGAGTCCCTTTAGGCAAGGTTCCGAAGATACTGGCAGCGTTTCCCCTTTGGATTGCAAGACTAATTCGTTGTTCGAGGTAGCTGGCAGCTCTTCGGTCTCCTGTGATGTCGACTAACCTTTTTGCTATTTCCCTAAAAAGCCCTATAGCGCTAGGACCCCACGGACCAAGGGTCTCGACACCGAATGGGACAAAATCATATTCAGAGCCTAGACCCCTGTACATCAATTGTCCCTATCGTATCCTCGTCATACTTTACTTTTTTAGCGATCCCTGTTAATGGATACACTTGTCCTCTTTCCAGAGTCTAAAGCTCGCGCAGTTGAGCCTGTGATGCTGGTATGTGGGCTTTAACATCCCATTTCTGATCTATTCGCCAATCATCATCATTGCAAACGCATTAGCGACCCACTACAAGACGCGCGTCTCCTCTCAGAATAATAAAGATAAGAATTAGTAAAAAAACTAGTTTAGGAAGGATTGTGACCTTAGTCCACCACGCCCGTTAGAGACAATCCTAACAGGTTAGCCCGCTACCATCCTAGTAAGCAACATCACTTACCACCAGGTGAGATTGCCGTCAAGGGCTAACTTGTAGTGTATAAAAAAAATGCTACCTTCACCAGCCAAATTAGATAGGAACCATTGAGCGCAGTTTAACTTAGTTCTCGCTAAGTTCTCGCCAGTTCAAGGTCTTTTAGTAGGTTATAGCAAGATACTGTCACGCAGGTTTCTTCGCGATGTTTTTCTCGATTCAATCAATCCATCATAAACTTTTTAAATAATCCTTTAAAGGGCACTTTTGATACGTCAATAACTTTAATAGTAATGAGTTGACGGTTATAATCATTATTTCCGTAAATAAAAAACCATAACTATGAGGGTTCCAATTGCGCCCTGGTCTACAAAAACCTTAGCCGGGCAACTATTATTTTTGTTGTCATATAAAATTATTTAAGAGCTATTACTACTGGGTTTAGGTTTCCCTCTTCATAAACGAGGGTTATATTGAACTTAACTCAACCACGTGGTGGCAATTTGGACTTCCGAAAATGGTAACGCATCCAGATTCCGATTAATATAAGCACCTATATTTCGCAGGTTATTGTAAACTGTCTTTAAATTCTCAAATACGTTTTTTACCTACGAGCTAAAATTGTAAATATCTCGGAAATCCCCCACCTTCTCCCTAATTGTTAAGAACCGGCTAAGCTGAGTTAAATGTCAATATGTTTTAAGTACTTTATTATTTCCTCCTCTCTTGCTCTTCCTGGAAAACCTCTCACTCAAGGACATACGCATATTAAAAACGTAACTATTACTTGGTAATTTTATAAGGTAATTACGTGGATGCCTGAGGTTTTCTATAAAGCTCTTTGTTTTGAACAAGTGAAGAGTGGACGCATCACGATTTTTACGGAACTCCTTACAAATTGAGTTGAATTGAAATTGAAATAATCTTTATTCAAATAGTCCTTTACAAGGCACTTTTGACGCGTCAATAATTTACATAGTAGTGATTCGATGGTGATAACTACATTCGTAAAATTAAAACTAAAGCTATGAGGGTTCCAAGCGCGCCCCGGTCTAAGAAGAAGCCCACAACAAACTTAGCCGGGTTTTTCTTTTTTTTTCGTTATCACCATCTGACATAATAATAAATTATAGTACCTATGGAGGTAGAGCAATTCATACCCAATTACAAAAGACCTACGTCCAGCAGGGGATGTCTATCGGTTGAAAATGATGATGATGATGATGATGATATCTTTAACTGCAGAGAAGATAGCCCCTCAGATTAAATAAGAATAATCGTTTCTCCATCACTCCTTAGTAACAGTTCTTCCCACTAGATTACCTAGAAAGCTCTGTCCATTGTTTCGTATCCATTTTAGGAAAGCCAATTTAGGAAGACAATCGCCTGTCTGTTCGGTTTACACAACCACCTCTAATGTCTAAGATTGATAGCGTGATTATATTTTACGATTTCTTACTACCTCTCCTAACCTAAAAACATTAAAACGAGACATTGAAGCAGGTACCTTTTAACTTCTCTGAAAACTTATAACGCGAATACGAAATTTTTGGTACACAAGTGACTTTAATATCCATACTTTTCATTTCATGGATTCACTATGCGGGTGCCAGGTTCGTCACTGTGGAAAAAGCTCCGAGCAGCTCCTTAAATTTGCAAATCGTTTTTAAGTAGAAGACGTACGTCGTTTACGTTTTGACAGCCTCCGTGGCGCAGCGCGCGCGCTGTCGCATTGTAAAGTTGGAGGTTCTGGGTTCGATTCCCAGCTCGAGTTTGGTCTGGTGGGAGGCTTTGGCCGAGGCTAGTTACCACCCTACCGATAAAGACGTGTCGCCAAGCGATTAAGCGTTCCGGCACGATGTCGCGTAGAAACCAACTAGGAGCGTGGGTTTACCATACTCCTAACAGGTTAGCCCGCTACCATCCTAGTCAGCAACATCACTTACTACCAGGTGAGATTGCCGTCAAGGGCTAACTTGTAGTGTATAAAAAAATGGTACCTTCACCATTCACCAGCCAATTAGATAGAAACCATTGAACGCAGTTTAACTTACTTGTTCCAAATTAGAACTCTACAGTTCTCGCCAGTTCAAGGTCTTTTAGTAGGTTATAGGAAGATATTGCTGGTCTTTTCGCCACTTCAACTGCTCACTAGCTTAGACGTAGTCATTTGACAGGCCGTCCAATTTATTACTTTTAATGTGTGGTCTTTAAGTATGTTTATTTCCCACGGCACATAAACATCCTTCAAACAACAAACGTATGTGAAGTTATTTTTATATCATGAAACGAATCAAGAGCATTATGAAAGCCTAATTAAACGAAGTTAATTTAGTACAATAAGCTTAATTGGCTAGATTCCGCGACAATCAGTAAGGTCTGTGCCATACTCTATATATATATATTTATATATAAACTTTATACGCCGCACCACGCTGATATCCCTGAATGGGTTCACTATGCACGTTTTTCTCACCCACTGTCCTGAGCGACTGGATGCGACATGGGGCGTTTCAACGCAAGGTGATAATGCAATCAGTATTTTAAGTGACATGTTTTTTTTATTAATCGTCGATCATCATCGTGAGCAGTTGGGTCACCTGATGTTAAGTAATTACTGACTCCCATGAACATCCACTATATCACCAGCGTTGCCAGCTTACCCCTTCCTTCGAATAGCTTTCTACGCGGCATCATACGGTAATGCTTATTCGCTAAATCGTTTGTATCTCAAACACAAGTCCGTACTTCGGTCCCATCTCGTAATAGACTGATTAATACCACAACATAGGCCTCAAATAGACACAACTGGTTTTGACGTTTACCTATGAACAGGTTAGATACCGAAGCTTCCTCTAACGATGTTGACTTTACAATGCACAATTGATAATTCATGTTAGAGTTGAACAGAAAGTAAAAGAATAAAATAATTGCATCAAAGGATCATTATGATCAACCCACTATCGGCTCACTACAGAGCACGGGTCTCCTCTCAATATGAGAAGGGCTTGACCATAGTCCACCACGCTGGCCATATGCGGATTGGCAGACTTCACACGCCTTTGAGAACATTATGGAGAACTCTCAGGCGTGCAGGTTTCCTCACGATGTTTTCCTTCACCGTTGAAGCAAGTGATATATTAATTTTTAAAAACTCACATAACTCCGAAAAGTTAGAGGTGCGTACCCGGATTCGAACCGCCGACCTCTGATTAGGAGGCTGACGCCCTAACCACTAGGCTATCTTAGCTACATTGAAGCATCAAAGGATATTGTGATAAATATATAAATTTCACTAAACTTAGTCTAAGCCCAAAGAAAACGAATAGTTGTAGATACTATACCAAATACTAGGTGTACCAAAAAAGGTTAAAAGACTAGCGGATTAAAGCAAAGGAAAAATCCATTACAGAAAAAATGTGTCGTTACTTCAAAGCGTGGTTTCGTGTGAACGTTTTAGTAATTTAACTTGTTTTTTTTTCAGTTAAAGCAAGTGAGTGTCAAGTACCGCATGCCATAGTAAGATGTGACGAAATCAGGGATTTCGTAAAGTAATTGATTTCATCATTTGTGTACGACATATAGACAAATCAACACGGAAATCCTCTATCAATGAATGAAGTAATTATATAATATTGAGCTTGTACCCACGGCACAGAAAATAATGTACTAGGTACATGAGATTACAGAACTTTTTTTAAGGCTCGCTTTCTAATTAATAGTTGTATATATAATTTGTACAAGGTAGTGTTTTTTTGTTAAATTTTGTTCTTATGTTAAATTTTGTTAATTTATGTATTTTTACACTAACCACTTGCAACACTGAATAACTTAATACAATCTAATTAAAAATTATTATCACTATGTTTGTCAATTACAGGCGTTACTTGTAAGACCAACAGATATTCACACTAGCTTAAATTTGTACTAGAAAGCGACTTCTAGTTACAACATGGATAGTTGTAACTAAAATAAGCAGTTAAATCAAAGAAAACAAGAAATAAAATCAAAAAGTAGACAGTTTTGGTTATAAGGTTGTATTGCTCTTACACTTTTCTCTGGTCTTTTGGTAGGTTATAGGATTGTATTTCTGGTACAAAGAGAGCATTGATAATATTAAACGTTTTGTTAATAAATAAATTCATCAGCCCTTTTTTTTATTATCGTGGGTAAATCCTCATGGATACCTCTGCGCCACGGGGAGGCACAGAAGTTATGTCAGACTCCTACTGACTAAAACCCCCACTTGTTCCTACTCTCCGCATGGTGGAGCCACGGGAAAGCTTGCGCATACAACCGCAACTCCACCAGCGGGTGTCCGCCGCAGCAGACCCTCCTTGGGCACAACGTGCCCAGTTTCGCCGGTTAGAGATGTGCCGGAACAACAGTACACCAGCGAACTTGAGAACCGTACTGTGAGTGATGGACGGCCCCGTTTCCATCGCCCACAAAATTCATCAGCCCTTAAATCGACTATGTCATTCTGTTGTCCTGTTTTAATACGAGAAAGTTGTAAGCGAAATATCTAATTAATATTATTAATATTTTGATATAATAATTATGATTTTATCAAATTAAAAGATTGTTCATTACTTCGGTATCTAAAGTAAATAATAAAGTAGTACTATAGTTACTATTTTTCTATTGACTATGCTAATAACAGCCACCTTCGTAAAATCAATGCAAGTTTAAGACTGTGACATCAAGTTTTTGCGATCCTGAATGCTACTTATACAATCGCTTTACAACCTTATTATATTTCCTATATGCTTACCCTATATATATAAAGGCGTGGAGGGGGCATAAAGCGTTTTCGTTAGGTGACGTTTCTGCCATTTTAATCCTACCAACAGCCGCAATAAGAAACTTTGTACCAAAAATAACAATAATGCAAACAGGAACAAGATTGAGGTAAGATTCCGTCCTTATCTCAAAGCGGTCCACTACAGGAAACTAAAGATGATAAAAAAATATAGAGAACAGTCTAAAAACTCTATTTTAACACACACGTTCATAGACTAAAAAAGTCATCTCCATAAACATGTCCGAACCGGTAGCCAAAATTAGAACTAATGCCACTACAGGGTTAAATGTCAATTCACTGACATTTCCCATGTGACTGTCGGAGCAGCGACAATGAGCTAGGCACACTGAATACTTTTTTTTTTCTCTTTTTATGGCTTTACACAGATCAGCCAATGTCAAGTTTATAACAATGGAGAAATGAAGTTAGGGAAAAATGGCGTCAAACTTGGCAAGGCGTACGCGGTTCCCTTAAAACTTTCCCAAATTATTAATTCAAGAAAAGTGTAAAAAAACCTCGCCCGCCAAGTACGAAGTCTCACCTGATAAGTTCAACTACTAGGTCATAAAACAGATAGCAGGTTGAATTTAGCAGCGCCATCCTTATCGACTGGGAAGAGTAGGGAAAAAATAGCACTACTAAATTAAATCTGCTGTCTGAATATTTTTGATTACATCGATTGATTTGATTGCATGAAATACAAAACCGCATCGTCCCTATGTAAGTAAATAATAAACCAGACGCGACGAAGTTAGTAAAACATAATAATCTTTGAACAAAAAGTTTACTTCGCTAACGAGAGTAATATTTATCGCCTACAGTAGGTGAAGTACCTACCTTCCAACATTTCCGCGTGCCCACTTGTCTAGCATCGAAGGTGAATGCCCGCAGGCCCTGGACAATGCCACTCAGAAATGTTTGCATCTAGTTAAATATTATGAAATATGCTTTCCAGATGAAAAATAACCTGTAGTTCTTCATATTACTGTTATTCTCTGATCATCATATATTAACTTATTTCTATGATTCACCACTCCTCTATTGTCTTGTTGTCATTATCATGTCTTCATATATTCTTTTACTAGCTGATGCCCGCAACTTTGTTTGCGTTGAGTTAGCGTGTGTGAAAGTGAGTTTGTTTGTCTTCCGATCACGAAGCAATGGATTACTAAACCGACGACCTTGAAATATTTACAAGATAAACATTAAAGTATCTTTCTTTTACCTTTCTAAAAAAAAAAGAATGACTGAAATTGGAGTATGCGTAAATGAATTAAAACTAAATACACATTTTGGCTTACATCCTAAGGGAACCGTGCTGAATTCCTAAAAACTATCCTATATGTTGAACCGGAGTATCAGCTACTCTTACACCAAATTTCATTCAAATCCATCCAATAGTTTCGGCGTGATGCGCAGCCAAGATACAGACAGACAGACAAAAAATAAAAATAAATTGTTTTGGGCTCAGTATCGATAGTAAAGCATCCTCCAATTAAATTTTTCAAAATCTATTTAATGTACAGAATTCGTCCTGTTACAGTTTTATTATATTATACATTTAAACTTGGTGTTGCTTTTGGTTTAAAAGGGTAAAGTTATAATCCTCTTTATTTGTCCGTCCTTCTGGCTTGCTTGTAAAAGAACTAAGTTCCGATGCCTTGTCACCATGTCTAGAATATTCATCTCATCACATTTTTGTGTGCAGTAACCGTTAAAATATAACAATGAATGTTTAATTAAAAATAAACGTATGTTAGTCTTAAGCCATATTATGCTGCAACTCTGTTTATAGATTTATATATATACAATATAAATGCAATAGAAAAGAAAGATTGAAAAATTAATTACAAAATAACCACAAGATTACAATATAATGAAAAAATTTAAACTTTGATTTTTTATTTAAATTGTGATGTCATTTTAAGTACTGTGTTCGTATTTTTCCCGTGAAAAGTAACGTTTCTAATGGAATTTGTAAAAATTGAAACATACCAGGACGAAATAAAGAGAAATATTTCAATCATATTTAATCAATACTATATTGATTTATGTATGACATAATTATTAACTTGCCTTGAACATTAATTACATAATAATATGCTATATTTACTAGTACGGTTACAATATGGATTAAAAAATATCTTTGCATAAAATGTTCTTCGAGATGACCTTTAGTTTTTATTAAACTTTATTTTTGTTGCGGTTCATACTTTGGGAAAAAAATCTTCCGGGGTAGTTTGTGTACACAAGGTAAGCAAACCCTTTTTTTTTTATCCACTACAAATTAACCCTTGACAGCAACCTCACCTGATGGTAAGTGATGATGCAGTCTAAGATGGTAGTAGGCTAACGTTTTAGGGGTATGGTAAGCCCATACTCCTAATTGGTTTCTACGCGACATCGTCCCGGAACGCTAAATCTCTTTGTGACACGTTTTTATCGGTTCTCAATTTTACGGTCCTGATCTTTCCAGCCCGGGACTTCTTGCGCTTTTGTTCTCCGGGATAAATTTCCTTCCATGTTAGTATCTATACAAAAAATCTGTATCCGAAAGGTTTATAAACCTAGTCTTTAACTCTGGCCTCCGTTTTTTTCCTCACGATAAATCTAAATTTAAAGGAGTTCTGTAAGTACATAAATATTTAAAAAGCTCTCCAAAGCCTTTTTGAGAAGCGGCCGACACCCGATCCTGAGGCGTCGGGCTACATTTCCGACACCAATGCCACGTGCATCAAGGTCGCAAACGATCAACTGACCATCGACAACGCTACCTAAGTAAGTCACAAACACGCAAACACAGCGTCTTCGCTAGCGAAGTCGTGGTCAACGATTTCTGACGTCAATAGACTTGGGTCCATCCCAATATCACGGCGCGTTTGCACTGGCCCAGCCAACGCAAAATATCCAACTAAGTCTAGGTACAGTTTCCCAGTACGCGCCCAACGTAGGGGACTTTCTCCCGATATCGTCGAGCCCTGATGCTCTTCTCTCGGGTCAAGCTTCGCGCCCGCTAAAACCCCCACTGTGATGCTGTAATAACTACTAGAGTTCAATCAGCTAATATCAATTGCAAGCAAGGAGTTCAAAGTAATATTCTGAAAGGCGTGTGAATAATTATAATCTTTTGATTTCTTATATTATAAAACTCTACTTTCCTACTCTCATACTCTTTTCCAGTGTCAAACAAATCAATCACTCTTGATATTTTTCTTGAAATAGGAACATTGAAATGTTAAATCAGTTTCAATTCCAAATCTAAACAAGTCGTTTAACACGACCTCGAGTTTAAATTTCGGTAACAGCAGTTATCTGACCTCAGCCAGCCATGAAATAATATTACTTGGAAAAAACGGCTTTGTGAGAGAAGAACTCGCGAACGAGGGGTTCCGCACCAAATTACGAATGAGACACTAGCTAATACTGACATTTAAAATGACGTTTCATTAAAATTATGTATTTTTATTTAGGAATATTGTTTATATTTGTTTTTTAATATAGACCATTTATTTTCTTGCAATTATAATATTAAAAAGCCAAGCTTTTTATCGTTTATATTATTCTTAATATCGTAATATGATTTTTCTATGAGCTTTCGTTTTACAAAAACTTTGAACTTATTGATAGACATCTCCATTATATCAATAGGTAATTTATTATAAAATAAAATACAATTTACTTTGAATGAATTGGGAATAAACTCTAGCGTCTGTTATAATTGACTAATCATGTTTGATATCTCACTATTTTATCAACTTATCGAGTTCTGTCATCTCTAGGAAAATCAATACGTCAATAAGTAAAATGCACGACATGTACAGTATAGTAATTGCAGAGACCTCATGATTTGATTTGTTATAATTATGAGCTCAATGAGGAGGCTATAGAGATATAGGTATTAATAAAAACTAGAACAATGAAAGTTTACCTTCTTCATTCTTTGCAACCATTTTTTACAACCTTCGCGCAACATTGAACTTGAAAGAGCTTGACATTGACCCAAAATTATGATCTATGGTTCAACGATCGAAAACGCATCGCTGGTCAGATATATCAACCATAAAAATTCTTGTTCTTTTGCTTACGTAACGTCGCAATAATGTATTTAGGAATCCGACAAGAGCTAGACAACGTTCGTATGAACATGTTCAACTATTTGCCTGGCGGGTTTTGAAGGTAGGGCTTATTGGTAATTATTATGAGGTTGTGATATTTAACCAAAATTTTATTTATGGAATTAAAAATTAAAAGTACTGTTACTGTTACTTAACTACAACTGTTAATTTTTTTTCTTGTAAAAATAAACTGTCAGTTTTTGAGAGCCTTACGTTCTAATATTTTCTATTTATTGCTTAGTAGAAATTTTCAAATAACAATTCCACGTCTTTTTAGTAAGTACGCCTAGTTTCTTATTTATGACCCTTGCTATATTTCATATGAATTTAATTTAATTTATTTCTTCCATTTCTAAACTGTTACTCATTTCAAGGTGACACAGCTCGCAGTATATATATATTTTTTATTTCTTTCATATTAGCTGTATTAATGATGAATGAACAAAGGAAACTTATTTTGTTCCACTAAAATTCCAAAAGCAGATAAAATTCCGAAATGATAAATTTCCAAATTTTCTCCCGCCGGAGATGGAACCGGAGATGTCGGAACGCGAAACCGCTTGCCAACACTAAAATGCAACAGCATAAGCGATGCGCCACGTAGGTTGTCAATGAAACTAACTAATCTCTTCTAGCTAATTCTTTTGATGCGAATAACACAAATTTGTGGGACGAAATTGGCTGGTATAAATAATGTTATCCATTTCCATACAGAAGATATTTAAATAAATTGAAATTAGATTACTCCGATACAAAACAAAAATACATACAATAGTTTATAATAGCGTTTGTACGTAATTCGCGTGTATTTATCAACTCTCACAAGTACGTTTTATGGTTGACCGAATCCATAAATTTGCCCAGAGTTCATTTATGGGACATAGTTATATTATAATTACGCCAATAGGGCGCCAATTCAGTACAGTATATCTAAACACTGTTACAGATCGCACAATCTTACCACGAGTTCTTCTTAAAGAAACTATGGTGAATGATAATGTTATGGGTAAAATAATTACCTAACAATAATGGGGTCAAGTGCAATAGGCTCGCTTGAGTTACCACACTTATCACGATCTTTACGTTACGCCATCGCATTGCAGCGGATACAATACTACGTAATGACGAAATAACGTTATTAAAAGTATAATAATTCAAGACCTAGTTGATTGTGATTGAAAGGAATGCGACGTGATAATTTATATTGGGTTTTTGGTAATGGTTTCGCTTGTCCACTTTTTGATATCACACTTGTGATTTGATACATATAGATAGAGCCTCCGTGTGGCCACACACATTTGTCTGGTGGGAGGCTTCGGCCGTGGCTAGTTACCACCCTACCGACAAAGATGTGTCGCCAAGCGGTTTAGCGTTTCGACACGATGTCACGTAGAAACTCATAAGGTGTATGGGTTTACCATACTCCTAACAGGTTAGCCCGTTACCATCTTAGACTGCATCATCACTTTAGTCGTACGTCAAGGGCTAATATGTAGTGGATAAAAAAAACATGAAACAGAGTATCTCAAGAGTGACTACAAATACAAATTAGAAAATGCTGAATGCTGAAACTTAAAAAACCAAGCATAAAAATAGTTATAGAAATCTAATCAATAAATGTTTATTTAACGGTAGGGACAGCGCAATTACATTGAGTGGCGAACATTTTAAGTTCGCCAAGCGATAAACCGCTATACTGAAGTAGACAGAAAATACGATGAATTGTCACAATTTTCTTGCATAGTTAATAATAGGGTTACACTAATGGCAATAATAGTGTATAGAAACAACAATATAAATAGGTTGGCAGGACACATGCATTATAACTACTTTTAACTAATTACATTACATTTTCTAACGAAGAGTACAGAATGATAATATAATGGCACAGAGATTATGGCATCAAAGGATTATTATATTGCTTTATTTATTTGTCATTTAAATCGGACATGGAAGCGTCCATAGATTGTTAGTATGTTAGTAACATTTTATCATTAGTTACTATGATTCCTATTATCATTTTGGATCTATTTATTTATTTATTTATTTATCCAAAGCGCTACCAACAGATTTATATGTAAAAAAAAATAAACATTTAAAAACCTTAAGTGCTAGATGTGTACATATAAATCAATTTAGAGGTAACTACAGCATGCCTAATATAATAACTTAAGTCGACGCTAATATGTCGCTAATAATATAATATGCAAATAACAAAAAACACAAAAAGGTACTTATTACAAAAGAACAGAAAAGTAAACCTTGTGTTTTATAATAACGAAGTAAGTAATATATATATACAGGTATATATGCACTATGCAAAATGTAACTAGACTAGGGTTAGGGTTTTTATTATTTTATTTTTGAAATTGTAAAGTTTGTCGTTAAAAATATCAATCGAATTATCTTTAGAAACGAAATGTTTGTATAAATTGCTTAGTCGGGGTATCAAAGAGTGGCGACCAAGATTAGTCCTACAAACTCGGTGCGTGAAAAGTTGAACAGGGTAGCGCGGGATTCGGATGGGAACCTTGAAAGAGATTTGGCGCAACAACTCTGAGTTATTAAATTTACCATTTACGAGCTTGTGCAAGAAGACCATATCATGAATTTTACGTCTATCGGACAATGAGATTAATTTAACAGTGTCCAGTCGAGTGCTATAAGGTAATCTTTTGTTTTTGCCAGTTAAACATAATAGTGTAAATCGCCTCTGTACGCTTTCTATCCGATCCTTATGGATCTGGTAGCTAGTAATACTAATAATAGTAATAGCTGGTAGTAGCTTATGGATCTACCAAGGTATAAGTAATAAACATATTTAATGAATTTGCTATTGATGGATTTGTTAATGACAAGTTTGCAAATCAAAAAATAGCTTTATTCACATAAACCTATTACAGTCATCTATCAATCGTTCATATATATCCCATTTTTCATTATTTTTATTAGTGATAGAGATAAGTACACACACGAGATAGTGACTATTATAAATTGTAAAATATGTATCTCTCTCTCTCTCCAGTCGTTCCTTCATTACTGAAGTTCACGGTCCTGGTGTCCTTACAACCTCGTGCGAATTGTTTCCACCGGCTTCTATCGGAGGCTAGTCACGCGATTGTGTGAATTTTTTGATGTGATTGATTTGCACTAAGAGTCCCTCAGCTGGTCTGTCCATCTGGTTGGTGAGCGGCCTCGCGATCTTTTGCCGTCTGTATTGCCTGTCACAATAAGTTTTTCCAGGCTATCACTCCCCCGCCGCATAATGTGTCCAAACTTAGCACAGGCGTTGCTTACATATGGAGGAAAGTCGTGTTTTTATCCCTCTGATAGGATGGACGCGTTTGTGCGCTTTTTTTTTTATCCACTACAAGTTAGCACTTGACGGCAATCTCACCTGATGGTAAGTGTTGATGCAGTCTAAGATGGTAGTGGGCTAACCTGTTAGGGATATGGTAAACCCATACTCCTAATTGGTTTCTACACGTGCCGGAACGCTAAATCGCTTGGCGACACGTCATTGTCGGTAGGGTGGTAACTAGCCACGGCCAAAGACTCCCACCAGACCAGACTCGAGCCGGGAATCGAACCCAGGACCTCCAACAATATGTATAAATAACTGAATGTAATATTTATAGAGATTTAATTCCAGCTTCTATTTTATACTGGTACAACATGGTACTGGTAGAGTCACAAAAACACGGTTTGACGTTACAAAGTGCCTGTATAGGCTTACTTCAAAAAAAGATATTTGAATTTATGTGTAGTTACAAAAACCTGTACCTTTGTTGATCCGACCCAAAATAACAACCAGGAAACTTGATTAATTTGAGTCTTAAGATTTCATTGTTTTCGTCGGAGGTCGCCAAATCACTTTTGTTACCAATTTTGCGCTATTGATGCGCAAAACTAACTTATCCGTGAATACTTATAATTTTTATTTGTTTCAGGCAAAAAAATAATAATTTGTCAATAAAAATACTGTGCGGTTATTTTTGTTTACCGCCGAAGGTCCGATACAGTTAAAAAATAAAGGCTAGTAGCTCAATAACCTTTGCGAGGGCGAACTTATTTTAAGAAATTCTTAAAATATCTTTTTTGCTAAAATAAAACAATTCCAAAATATCTCCACATGAATTAAATATACGAAAACAAGTACACACTTTTGAAGACATGAATTTTTTGAACACTCGTTTTGACAAGCGTTTACGTCAAAGTGACACTTCCAGGGTCCCAACGGTACCTTGGTAGTGCTATGTCATTGGGCTGTATCAGGTAATACATATTTTCATTTCATGTTTTCTATTTTCTAATTTTTTTATATATTCATTTTATATAACTTTAAATATTAAATATATATTTTCTCAATATAATAGAAAATATAAGAAACGTGTTTTATTTGGTGTTTTTGCTCAATTTACATAGGATGTTTTACATACATTTGACGTACTCCGTGACCAGCGCGTGCTCGATCGTATTATGGAGTGGGTGGTCCTGAATTCGATTACCTACTCCACTCCGGTGTGGGGTAAGGCCGCAGCTAGTTACTCCCCTAGTGGCCAATACGTACCACCTAGCGATTAAGCGTTCAGGTATGATGCTGAGTAGAAATCGATCAGGAAGATAGGTCCATCCACTGGAACTCTTTTAGTTAGGCCAGTAGAAGACATTGCAATAATTGTTATATTTTATACCGCGGAAATCCAAAAAGATCTTCGCGAAAAAAGTAAACGATTTATTTTTATTTTATTGGATCATTAAACTGGTCACAATCAAATTATAAAGGCCAAAAACAGAATAAAGAAGAATAAACATGAGATAGTGACCTTCTTGAAATGACCACAGCATGCATAATTAAAATTAACCTTACATCTAAATCTAAATAATTCAATTAATACCTGTGATGTTTAAAGGAGGTCACAGAACTGCATGAGAAGTTTCAGGTGTTCCTGAGATCATTCAAAATTGAGCAAATTTTATAGACAGGCGCATGCTTACTAGCCTTGTTCATGATAGTATATTTGTAAATCATACCGACACATACAAATTGATTAGCTCAATCAAGCTGAAGCTTAGTAATTAACTGGCATATTATATCGAATTCCATAAAGCATCGAAGAGGAAACTCTAAATGCAATTGATGATATAAAAATTCCTGCGTTTGAAAAAAACAAATTTACCTAATTGATTACGAATCGGCCTAGCGTAAGAAGTATTCCGTATTAAAAATTTATGATTGGTTAAAAAAAACTCACGATTTGAACACCTGAATTATGTGCTTGCCAACCTATATTGTGATCGCGAGAAGATCTACAGGGAAGGCGTGTTGGAGAGACTGTTGGAAGCCCCAGTCAGTTGTACATTAATAGGTTAGGAATTAAACGGTCTTCATATTGGTACAAGGTGAATTTATATTAACAGAGTATATATAGTAAAATGCCTAAATACAAAAGTTTTCACCGCCTGCGTCTTACCGGTCATGACATACGGAGCAGAAAATTCGTCAGTAGGCCTTGTCCACAAGTTCATGGTCGCTCAGCGTGCTATGGAGAGGGCTGTGCTGGGTGTTTCTCTGAGGGATAGAATTCCTAACAAGGACATACGTAGGAGAACCAAAGTAACCGATGTAGCATAACGGATTAGCAAGCTGAAGTGGCGGTGGGCGGGTCATATCCGTCGCAGAACCGACGGCCGTTAGAGCAGACGTGTTCAACGTAGGTGGAGGACCGTGTGTGGTAGCGCGTTCTGGGAAAGACCTACAATAACATTATTAATAATATAATTTCTTTATTATGAAGCTGTGATAGCCTAGTGGTTATTGCGTCCGCCACCTAATCAGAGGTCGTGGGTTCGATCCCGTGCACGTATCTCTAGCTTTGCAAAGTTATGTGCGTTTTTAAGCAATTCACTGGCTTCAACTGTGAACGGTGAAAACATCGACATTGGGAAACCTGCAAGCCTGAGAGTTTATAATATTCTCAATGTCGTGTGAAGTCTGCCAATCCCCATATGGCCAGCGTGGTGGACCATAGCCAAACCCTTTCATATTGGGGGGAGACTCGTGCTCTGTAGTGAGCCGGCAATGAGTTTATCATGATGATTATGGCAACTAGGCCCAATTTACTTTTACATACTATAATATACACTATAAAATACGAAACATAAAAATTAAATTAAAATCCCGACAGTTCCCGGTCTACATGTAATTATGTTTACAATTTATTTGTAAATTTGTGTTTGAAGATTGGAGAGTCGTACCTGTCTATTACAGTTCTCAGAATGCTGTCCAGCAGTCTTTAGACTGATTAGCTTAAGTATATAACAGTAGATAAAAGGCTAAGCAAATGAAATCTGTTATAAAATACCTAACCAACGCTGCGCTACAGATCAATGCTCTTTAAGTATTTCCTTCCGGAATACTAAAAAATACATGTTAATTAGAGCCATATTACGAGTTTTGCACAGAATACATTAAAATGAGATAAAGTGCGGAAGGAAGGCCTCCGGTGACATAGACCTTGCTCCCACTTCCGACGTCTATAGGAACTAGAATACACCGGCCTTTGAAAATAAGTAATGACCGATATGATTGTGTCTTGATGTGTAATTGTTGTGAAATAAGACACTTGATACATTATTACCTTGTTGAATTATCTTAACTTTTTTTTTTTTTTTATCCACTACAAGTTAGCCCTTGACGGCAATCTCACCTGATGTTAAGTGATGATGCAGTCTAAGATGGTAGCGGGCTAACCTGGAAGGGGTATGGTAAACCCATACTCCTATCGATTTCTACGCGATATCGTGCCGGAACGCTAAATCGCTTGGCGACACGTCTTTGTCGGTAGGGTGGTAACTAGTCACGGCTGAAGCCTCCCACCAGACAAAACTGCCACGTTGGACCAGCGGTGAGCGGGTTTATCTAAAGATTACGATTCTTTGTTAAATTTTCGGGCAGTGTTTAACCTCGGAGCAAGAGTAGCAATTGCTGTAGGCCCTACACAGAAGGGAACCGTTTGACGACGTGTTTTGACGACCTCCGTGGCGCAGTGCGTGCGCTGTCGATATAAAGTGGGAGGACCTGGGTTCGATTCCCAGCTCGTGTCTGGTCTGGTGGGCTTCGACCGTGGCTAGTCACCCTACCGACAAAAACGTGTCGCAAAGCGATTTAGCGTTCCGGCACGATGTCACGTAGTAACCAATTAGCAGCGTGGGTTTACCATACCCCTAATAGGTTAGCCCGCTACCATCCTAGACAGTAACATCACTTACCACCAGGTGAGATTGCCGTCAAGGGCTAACTTGTAGTGTATATGAAAAAAAGAGTTCTTCAACGTTTACTTACTCCCAGTTCTTTACGAAGACTTGGGTCCCTTGCTTAAGAATGTTCGTCGCCTTAGTTGTCTTGCTGTGGTTCCACTAAGCCTATGTTGATATCATCATGACCATCATGATCAACCCATTACCGGCTCACTACAGAGCACGGGTCTCCTCTCAATATGAGAAGGGTTCGCCCATAGTCCACCACGCTGGCCATGTGCGGATTGGCAGACTTCACACGCCTTTGAGAACATTACGGAGAACTCTCAGGCGTGCAGGTTTCCTCGCGATGTTTTCCTTCACCGTTGAAGCAAGTGATATTTTAATTGTTTAAAAACGCACATAACTCCGAAAAGTTAGAGGTGCGTGCCCGTGCATGTTGATATACAGAAGTTGTAATCAAAATTGTTTTGCAGACATCCGCAAATAAGACGCGGTCTTGTGTGTAACCATTTTTATCGCGAGCATTTCGAAATCCTCGTCAGAAGATGAGACCGCGGGGTTTTAATCGATTTTAATCCGACACAACCACTGCCCGTTCTCGAGGCGCCTCTTTGATACATAACTATTTTTTAATCATGGGTTTATCCTCAGGCATAACAAAAACGTTCTAGTATCAAGAACATTATAATGCTTTCGCATTAATTCATCCTTTTGTTAGCCTGTTTATGATTGTGCAATATGAAAAACATGTTTAATGTTTACAATACGTTTAGAAGAAGGCCACGCAAATTTATCTACATATAAAAATATACTTAAAAGTAAGAATATAATTTTATTCAGCTTTAAGATGAACGACAGTATTATCAAATACGCGTTAGACTGTTTTCTTGGGCTTCCAAAAGGATGAAATCTTTTTTGTTGACGTGTCAACTTTCGGGATTGTTCACAAACAGATAGAGGACCCCGCAAAAATAATTATTCCGCGGATATGAAAGAGCTGATTTCAACCAAACTTTTACAATAAGACATCAAAAGAATAAGAATCTTTCATGTAGGCAGAATTTAAAACTTCGTTTTCGGCTTATTTATGCCTTAGTAATTTGTGACACCAATATATCAGCATATGTATACCTATATATTCTTGTACACCACCAGATAGTGCTTGACGACATCTCATCTGATATTAAGTGATCATGCAGTCTAAGATGGAAACCCATACCCCTAATTGGTTTCTAC
The DNA here is from genome assembly GCA_928268935.1 of Lasiommata megera. Taxonomy (NCBI): domain Eukaryota; kingdom Metazoa; phylum Arthropoda; class Insecta; order Lepidoptera; family Nymphalidae; genus Lasiommata; species Lasiommata megera. Next base: position 11,803,856 of record OV743315.1, on the reverse strand, counting down.
ACGTGCCGGAACGCTACATCGCTTGATGAGACGTCTTTTTCGGTAGGGTAGGAACTAGTCACGGCCGATGCCTCCCACCAGACCGAAATCGAGCCGGGAATCGAACCCAGGACCTCCGACCTTATAAAGAAACAGAACGCGCGCTGCGCCACGGAGGTCATCACAAATATATAATTTTATATATCTCCGTATATATAATCACATACATCACCCATATATGAGTCGATCAAGTTGCGGTCAGCAGTATCGAATAAAATGCAAATAAAAAGACTCCAATATTATAATCAAAACTTTTACATTTAAATTAGCTCTAATAAATTAAAATATTCAGCTAAATTGTTAGTTAATTTATTGGTGTCAAATTAAAGTGGTATCAAATTATATCTACATCTAAGTCTTTAAAGACTTCCGGAGATTTTTTAAATGAATTATTTAGCAATACCTATTTGCTATACTTTGAAATAGAGTATCGCTTAAGCGTTGTCTAGCTTAGCTTAGCTTAGGTCTTAAAAGTTGGTTTGAAATAATAAGTCGATAAGTTTTCAGTTTCAGTTCGCTTGCTTGGACATAAGTTGGCATTAGTCTAAGTAGGTCGTCGCGCATCCAGAATTTCCGAGTTAGCGAAAACGTTTATGGGTTATTTTTTGATGTGTGGGCTAAAGAATTTTATTACCGCCACCTTGTTTCCACCTTGTGATACGAACTGCTAAGATGCAAAACGCCTTTTTGACGTCCGATCTCTACGTTTTCAGAATAAATTACTTACATGGATTAGTAAGCCTTGCTTTATACCTATATATTGTATAGGTATCTATATTAATTTCAACGTAAAACTTGATGGGATTTGAATTATGGAAATCCCGGATCAGAAGAAAATTTAGCTCAATCTGACATTGCTATCACGCTTCCATTGAACATAGCATCTCCAAAACTTATCACCGAAAGTTTAAGTACGGAGTGTTTACATACTCTTTGTTGTGAGGTGTGAAAAGAAGATTCATCGGGGTAATGCCGGTTTTTTGTCCCAAGACCGTCCCCACAATCAGGAATCAATATGAAACACGTTCATATTACCTTTACCACATGATGAATAGCTTAGTATAAAACATGATTCTATTTAAATAAAGCCAGAGTCTCTACCGTAACACTTTAACTACTAGACATAGATCTTATATAGCTTAATGCCATATGTTCACTTAATCACACTGTACTTTCCGGCGCGGGGTCTTGAGACCCCAATATCTATCTACCCTCCGAGCTATGTGTCCACTACCACTTCAGTTTCTCAGCTCACAAAGCTATGTAGTAAATATTGGCAGGTTATCCCAAAATTTTAAAAATTCAAACTTCAAACTGCATTTATTTTAAGTTGGCTTCCTTTGCATACACTTTTGAAACGTCAAGATTCAAGAGATATGCACATCACATTTGAATGAGTTGAGTTACCCAGAACATAACTGACACCACCACCCGTTGAGTAACTCCGAGTGACTTTTTTGTGAGGCTTTTGTGAGTAAGGGACCATGTTGCGAAACCAAACGTCGTCTTAGCAGACTTTTCTTCACGAAATTGTTCTTTATAGATATCGAGGAATATTGGAACGAAGTTTCTTATCGCGCGTTGTGAAAGGGGGCTAGACGGAAAAAATTCTTACGAAAAGTTGTCACGACACTTTTTGTTATTGTAAGCTGTGCGGCGTCGCATGTTTCTCTGTCTGTCTCTCTCTCTCTTATAGAAAGCAAGCCAGATATTTTCATTTCTATTTCGCATTAAACAGTGTGGTGTCGCGACGATTATTTTTGTTGAGTGTATACAGGTTTTTTGTAAATAATAAATAATAAAAAATATTAATAATAATGAATAGAGTACAAAATTGAGCCTACTGATTAAGTTTATATAACATTATATTTGTTAATAATAAAAAAATATTATTATAACTTAAATAAAATAAAATTTTATTACAATTACTTCACTAATTAATCGAAAGGAACTTCGTTCCATCCGGGTGTCCCTTGACACCTCTCAAGTTTTTTTTATTTACGCAGGTACGTTCTCAGATAGGTACTAGTAACATTGCTACCAAAACCTTGTCCCGTCGTATTAATCAGTATTTGGACAAGGGCAGGTAATTGTCGCCCAAGCGGCCAACGCCTCATTGTGAAAGACAATGAAACAATGAGCTTATTAAAATACTTGCGTTACACAAAACGCTGACACTAAAAACCTATTTTTAAGTTCACCATTACATATTTTACAAAACGCTTTATTACATTTGCAAAATGATGATAAATCACCCTATTAAAATAACAAAAATTAGGTAATTTATTTAGGCAATACAGTTTCCTCTGTTATATCGGTCACAGCCTGATCTTAAATGTCATCATTTTAACCAATTGACTCCTGTATCTTCTTTAGTAGTAGTTCACGGTTTTGGGCTGCTTGCTTCTGCCATGACTGATGTTATATTACCTTAAATCTTGCACAAAAAAGACCAGCTAACGTTACCATACAAGAACACCGTTTACATAGTGTGACAGCACGCTAAAAATACTTTTCGAATCATACTTTTAGTTCCTGAAATTCAAGCAATAATAATATCTAACGAGATATTCAGCACCTTTGTGTAGCGTTTTCCGGATAAAGTCGAAAGAAAGGTAACCCTCCGTGCCGCAGCGCGTGCGCTGTTGCATTTTAAAGTTGGAGGTCCTGGGTTCGATTCCCGGCTCGAGTCTGGTCTGGTGGGAGGCTTTGGCCGTGGCTAGTTACAGACAAAGACATGTCGCCAAGTGATTTAGCGTTTCGGCATGTTCTCGTTTATAAACCAATTAGGAGTGTGAGTTTACCATGCCCCTAACAGGTTAGCCCGCTACCATATTAGACCGCATCATAGTGATGATGCAGTCTAAGATGGTAGCGGGCACTTACCATCAGGTGAGATTGCCGTCAAGGGCTAAATTATAGTAGTAAAAAAAAACAAGGCAAATTTAGCGCAGGAAAAAAGTTAATAAAATTTAAAAGCTGCCCTAGTTACTAGGCTATTTATATACGTATAACGCCTACACAGTAAAGCGGGTAAATGCACGGGGCACAACTAGTCATTATTAATTAATATATTTATTAATTCATTACTAAACGATAACCTAGTGACTAGAACTTACCTTGATAATAAAATGTGACCTAGCAAGTGCTTACCTATTGTGGACACTTGGACAGTTAGCCGAATAAGTAGTATTTAATCCTCGATTCATTTAGCTGGTTAGATATGAATACCTAGAGAAAGTTATGCCGTTCTTAACCATTCATCAGTTACCCAATCATTCTTTAGTAAAATTAAAGAACATTAACGTATGGTCAATGTAAGTATATTTTACTGTCCGCCTAATGACGTTCCAATGCTGAACCCGTCCTCCTTTCTTATAGGAGACGGAAGTAGAGAAACCACTTATCAGCTCCAGTGCGAGCGTTTAACGATAAGGTATATCATCGAGGCACGGAAGTAGACATATCCTTATAGCCAGTAACTCAGGTTAGAATTTCTTGATAAAGTACCTTTCAGTAAATTATTGACTCTACTCGGGAATTAAAACTTTGTTTAATTTGTGATTTCAGGCGAGTTCGAATTAGTTTAAATAATCATACTATTTTAATAACTGTTTAATTTCCCACGATAACATGCACCCACCATCTGCCTTGCGTATGTGTTAATCCAGGATAAAGGTACAAGTTTCATTATAAACTTCCGGTTCAGTAATTGAACTGATTAAGGGGTGGGTACCAACTTAAATACTTTTCAAAATCCAGATTTTAAAAAAAATATTAAGATTGATAATCAGTCCTTTTTTCAGCACTGTTGCAATTCGCAGTAATCATTATGCAATAAATAAAGTTAAACAATATTTAGGTAGGTACGTTGCGCAATGTAAAGTAATAAATAAGTAAACAAGGTAAATTGATAGAGGGGTGCCGGGTGGGGTAACCTACACATATGCCTAAGTGCTGTGGGTTCCTTTTCATTCGTCCGGGGGGAAGAGTAGCATTCGGGCCGGTGCACCCTGGTAACATCAGTTAATAAGTAGGATATTGTTAATACGTAAGTTTGGACTTAGTTGCCTTTCTAACGGTGGTATACAAGGAACGATAGCCTAGTGGTTAGGGCGTCAGCCTCCTAATCAGAGGTCGGCAGTTCCAATCCGGGCACGCACCTCTAACTTATCGGAGTTACGTGCGCTTTAAAAAAATTTATGATAATATCACTTTCTTCAACGGTAAAGGAAAACATCGTGAGAAAACCTGCACGCCTGAGAGTTCTCTATAATCTTCTTAAAGGCGTGTGAAGTCTGCCAATCCACACATGGCCAGCGTGGTGGACCCTTGCTCTGTAGTGAGCCGGTAATGGGTTGATCATGATGATGATGATGATGATGATGATGATACAAGGAACATTTCGAAGAATGTGAATGAACTATTCGATCTTGATGCTTCCTTAATTTTCTATTATCGAAATGCGATGCGTTGGATCCAATTAAACGTGCTAGGTAAAACAAATTCCTGTTCTTGTCTCCACCACACATACCACTAAATCCAGGATTATTACTGCATAGAGGTCTTCTGGGCAAACGCGCTCTACCATATAACATCACAACTTACCATCCGTTGTGATTGCAATTTGAAGTAGAGCTACTTTTATTATAATAATACATATACTAAAATACGAATCTTCTTATATTTATAAAAAAAAGCAATACGTCAAGGCAATTGTGTAGCTTTTGCAGGAAATCGATTTTATGTTTACAATAACATAAGTTAATACCATTTTTACTTCGTTATTTACAACCTTGGTAAATACTTTATAGCGATCATGAGATTCCCTTTCAAAACTCTTTAAAAACTTGCAAGATTGATTTAATATAGGCAATTTCACAGCTAGTCGTGGCAACGCCACTAGTCAAGAGATGTTCATACGTACATATTATTAAGATATAATATCGTTCAAATTCAAATTCAAATTCAAATAATCTTTATTCAAATAGTCCTTTAAAAGGCGCTTTTGACACGTCAATAATTTACAAAGTAGTGATTTGATGGTGATAACTACATTCGTAAACTTAAAACTAAAGCTATGAGGGTTCCAAACGCGTCCCGGTCTAAGAAGAAGCCCACAACAAACTTAGCCAGGTAAATTTTCTTTTTGTTATCACCATAACGTGTTCGTGTAAACAAGCTGCTGCTTAAGACATCGCGTAGAAATTTTTATGTGTGCGTGAGAACTGACGGTCTAATAAAATATCTGTACCTCCGGAACCGCACATTTTTACGGGATGAACAAAACGTGATATTTCAGACTGTAATCTATACCTGTGCCAAATTTCATGCTAATCCATTCAACCGTTCTGGCGTGATTGTATTCCAAACATCCATCCATCAAACTTTCATATTCACCGTACTAATAGCAGTAGAAGGGTTTGGCCATAGTCCACCACGCTGGCCATGTGCGGATTGGCAGACTCCCCTAAAGGCCGGCGTACCCCAGGGTTCAGTTCTAGCGCCCTACCTCTATACGCTGTACACGAGCGATATACCCAAGAGCCCTTATGTAGAGCTAGCCCAGTACGCGGACGACACTGCTCTTTACACGACCAGTCGTTCGCTACCGTACATAGTAGCCCGCCTTCAGAAAGCGATCAAGCGCTTAGGCGCTTGGTTCCGCCAATGGAGGATAGAAGCTAACCCGGAAAAGAGCAAAGCGCTTCTTTTTACCGGGCTAAACCGCCCTGACCCCAGATACAAAAAGGACCTTATATTATTTAATCGTGTGATTCCATGGGAACGCACTGTCAAATATCTAGGTGTAACCTTTGATAGTCGCCTGTCCTTTTCGCCGCACATACGTAGAGTCAGTCAGAAAGCCCGTTTTGTTCTTAACAGACTCTACTTCATGATTAATAAACGCAGTAGGCTACCTCTCCGTCACAAAGTGACATTATATAAAACTTGTATCCGCCCAATCATGTCTTACGCGAGCGCCGCTATAGCGCTTCGTCCCACGTATAAAACCTTTCAAACGATTCAGAATCGTTTCATGCGCACGGCAACCGGCTGTCCCTGGTACGTGCGTAACGTAGATCTACACAGAGACCTAGAACTTGACACTATCGCTCAGCACTTTAAGAAACTCTCGAAAATCTATTTCGAGAAATTAATCCGACACCCCAACCCTCTCGTAGTTGCGGCTTCTTTTTACTCCCCCGACCTAAGCGCTCCTCTCCGAAAGAGGAGACCTAAACATATCCTTCATGACCCTGACGATCAGATGACTACTGACAACACACTCGTACCACCTACCACACAATCATACGCTACACACCGTCTTCGCCGGCGAAGACGAGGTCCCCGCTATCTTACGTCATCCGGACGTGGGCTCCATCCACGGCCTCGGAGACGTACGGACCACTCACCGTCCGACCCCCCCGTTATCCCAAACGTCGCCTAAGCCGAGGTTCGGCCTCAAAGGAGGCGCCCTTAGTGTCGTTCCCATAGTTTCTTCGAGCCCTAGGGCTCAAAATTTCTTCTGGCAGAGCTTCTTTCCAAAGCTCGCCAAACAGCCCGGTTACGCAGTGGCAACCGATAGGGTTTGTACAGCTAATAGACAGTCCGAAAAAAAAAAAAAAAAATTGGCAGACTTCACACACCTTTGAGAACATTATGGAAAACTATCAGGCATGCAGGTTTGCTCACGATGTTTTCCTTCACCGTTGAAGCAAGTGATATTTTAATTGCTTAAAAACGCCCTTAACTCCGAAAAGTTAGAGGTGAGTACCCGGGTTCGAACCCACGACCTCTGATTATGGGGCGGACGTCCTAACCACTAGGCTATCACAGCTTCCAAACAGTCAAACAATAGTCTTAGCTTAAATGCAGAAATTAAATGATTTGGCTGAGAATAGCGATGATGGAGATCTATCAACACGCAGGCTACTTTTAACTGATAAAATCTTTACGTCAATAAGCTAGAACTAAGCATAGCTATAGTTTGCCATAGCAAACTGCCACGTAACATATTATTCTTGAAATATATTGGGAAAGGGAGTGAAAAATGAGAACGCGAACAGGAATGAGATGAGGTCAATATTCAATTACAAAAGTTGCTTATTCAACAGGACTTTCAAAAAAAATTATCTAGTCTTATAGTAGAATAAATCTTAATTGAGCAGCCTGGTAGGATTATACTCTCAATTCCACTCTTCTGTGAGAGGCCTGCGCCTAGGAACATTAAGTCTTTGGATAAAGAAGACTTAAAATTGAAGGATCTTAGGACAATTTATAAAAAGACCCTTTTCGTTCGCGTTATTTGTTTAATCAGTAAAGGATGGATCTTTATTTCGCTAAGATTGGTTTAGATGTGAAACCAAAGGTCAAACAAAGGTTATTTTTAAAATCCCCTGGGAACGTTATCCTGCTGTTTTCCGCGATATAATGTATCAATAAGATGTCTATATTACGATGTTAGCTATATATATGCGCCAAATTTCATCTGAATCCGTGCTGTAGTTGCCATAACATAGTTTGACAAACCAATAAACAAACAGACGACATCAATAATAATAAATAGTATGATACTGTCGATACGCCATCGGATTGGACATCTGTTTTATTAATGTAAAATAAATACAAATAACATGGGGGAGGTTTTTTTGATAAAAATAAAACAAGTTCAAGTATCTACGACATACAACACATTTATTATTATTTTTTTCTAATATACAGTCGAGAAAACCTGCATTTCCGGTTATAGACAACTATTTAAGCTTGAAACTGCAATGAAAATTGTTTACAATACAACAATAATAAAAATAATTTAACAATCTATAGGGACCATTTTATAATCAACAAAAATTGATAGTAATTTTTATTATTAATCTCATTTTGTTTTTTAAACTGGCCCCTTATAAGTATTAATAAATTAATATTTTATCATTGACAGTCCTATGCCGTGTAGCTATTATTAAATTGATGTTAATAGATAAGAAAAAATACCGCGTAAGTAAACTATTATATATTCATTTAATATTAACTTTAAAATTAAAACAATTTAAAGAAGAACTCAATTCAAATAAGGATAAAACCTAGTGTTTAATATCCTCCCAGTATTTTAGCAAAAGTTATTTTTGGTTCTCCTTATAGTGCCGCAGGCTTGGCAGGATTTGAAGTACCATCAATCGCTATGGTTACCGCCAAAAGGTATCTATTGTTTAAGGTGACGTGCAGTACACATAAAAGCAGTTCATACCCTATCAAAGTAGATTCCGGAGAAATGGAACCTATTCATGAGATATCAGGGCTTGTTTTTGTATCTATTAAATAGTACTAAGACACATTAGCGTACACTTCATAAATGATCAAAAACACTGGACACCCGCATGTCCCATATAAGAGGTAAAAAAAACAATGTTGAATTATCTCCCTTTAACCCCTGGTCCAAAACTCTCTGCACGCCACTGATTTTTGCTGAACATAACTTGTTGACACAACAGCTGTACTTTCTTAAGAGTTGGATAGACGTAAAGTAGGCGCATTAATATAGGTAATTTATACAAAATTCACAATGGAGACACTGTCTCTTGCGCATAGTGTACTTACGCGGTGTTGTACAATATTTGTTACGCAGCATACGACCATTAACGACGATTTCAAAATAAATTGAAAATACAGAAAATATTAAAGTATTCGAGTTTAAAAACGTGACAGAGGACATGCGTTAATTTGTCAATTTAATGGAGACTTGATAAGTTGTAAAAATTTGCCGACAATTGCTCTAACTATGAAACTGACAAACTTTCATGCAAATTTAAAGACCAGAGTTATCAAAAATCCTTATTAGCAAACCATTTCGTTAAATTAGCGAACCGTGTAGTAGCGATCTGTTTACAAGCGATCTGTATGCCAAAATTCAATGTGATTAATCCTAACTAGATCAGTAAGTGCCTCGATCATAAGTCAATTAGTCAGTGAGTCGGTCACTTGTTCATTTACATACACTGATAAATAAAACGGTCATGATACATACACACCACAACAGCAATGTCACGTTAGTTCACTTGAAAATTTAACATTAGGAGATATGCTTCAGTAACTTTTCGTAGTTACACACAAATAAACAAGTCGCATAATAATAGTTAATGGTAAAATAATTTTATATAACAATTAAATCATAAAGTTGATCTTGATTTGTAAAAAATAGTATTATTTTCAATGTCTACAAATTTATTTTGGCAATTTACCTGCATACATATTTAAAATAGTTCATGTTTATAGTATTTTTTTTTTTTGATTTTTTTTTTCCTTAATTAGACAATATTTAAGAAAAGAGATAAAATTTCAATAAATATAAATTTATTGATTTACGTCCGATGTTAACAATCAATCTAATCTAAAAACTTCAGATTGATTTTAGTAGCGCCATTTTTATCGACAGGAATAAGTAGTTTTTCTACTTACACTACTAAATTACATCTGCTATCTGAAGATTTTGGATTAGATTCATTATAAATTACAGCCGTTAGTATACCTAATAAGAGTATGGATACATTTATTATATAGACACTCATTAAGAATATAATTACGGATATTATACTTTAATAATCTGCTTTGAGATTTATAAATTGATTTATGATTTTTAGATATAAGTATTTGGGAATTGGATGTCACTTTGTGCCATTTTTCAGTTGATGCTCTGACATGGATGCGGACAGACAGTGCCAAAGTTTAATTTTATCTAAAAAAAAATATTTTTCTCGAAAAATAGTCAAGGGGTAATCTCCATATGAAACGACTATACCGAACATGAACATACACAGAAAAAAGAAAATAAATAATCCGCAGCGGCAAAATAAGCGAAAATTACAAAATATACATTGCAAGTCAGATTTATTACCTAAACTAACTCTTAAGCGCTAACGCTAATATTGAGATACGTTGATATGAGAACTCAAATTAAGCATTTATTTCGCATCAATATTAATTATTTTTTGATTAGATTAAATCGTTAATACGAATAACCGATAAAAAATTATCACTTAATCATAAAATAAAATAATAAATTCATATGATGTATAAAAACATTTAAAAGCGATAACAATGTTTGTAAGAAAAAATTTAAATTAAACGTGGCATAGTGTTTTTGCACTCTTAAACTGACAGCAACTTGCAAATGTCCGAGTTTCCTAAAACACTGCATGCCACGTTTATTTATGAGACACAAAAGATTTGCAAGCTAAAACAAACAACAAACTACCCTTTTTTTTGTTTTTCCATTTTTTCTTTTTCTTATATCAATAATGTTCAGTGTCTTAGGTTAAAATGTTAACATTCAAAATTACTTAATACAGGGAGTTTTTTTTTTTTTTACATTTTAATACTTCGATTATTATTATTCGATACTTCGTTGTATCAAATATGAAAGATCATAAATATTGCCGGTACAATATTTACATTGATCAGCAATAATAATCGAAAATAGTAAATATTATTAAAAGTTTAGGAATGATTTTCAAGAAGGTTCTCCATAAGTTATAAATGCAAAACTTTCTACATAGAGAATCCTTGTAATTAAACATTTCAGTGTTTCCCATTAATAAATCAGAGCATGATGAAAATAATTAAAAACTCGCATATAGCGGAGAAAATGTTTATATCATATGCATAAGTTTATAAGACATCTAAAGCTTTTTTTTTTTTAACCAAAAATCGTTTCGCAATAAATATACGTTGATTTTGTCATTTTTTATCGACTCGAAGGAATCACACGAAGAACATTCGGCTGCATTGCAGCATTCGATCCAGTACGCGGAGCCTTATCGGGTGCTTCTCCAAATCAGTGTTGTTGTAACGATCACCGCTGAAAATGAGCAAAATATGTTTCAGCAAGTGTACAATCATGAAATGTTTTACAATTTAAATAAATAAAAGATTATTATAAATAGATTATAAAGTAAAAAAATTATATTTAAAATATCTTCAAGTTCAAAGAAATCATAAATTGCAGTGAAGATTTGCCTCTTTAACGCATCTTACAGCAAGTAAAGATTGATTTACCACTAGCCGTAGATCGATCATTAACGCTCAAAAAGTGGGACGGAAAAGTAGTGCACAAATAGCGACGCGTGCACTCCTTTCCCCCAGTGTGTGACAAGGCTAGACGAAAGTCACCGATTCTAACACTCGAGCCGTATAATCCGAATGAATTACAAAGCACTACGCGCCGCTATAGATAATATAACGGCCAGATGTCTAGTGTATTACACGGGTTGTAGTACATTGATATACCGATATGTAGGAATGTATAGTTAGTTGGTGATAAATTATCGCCTTGTTTCTGTATGACTCACTCTACGGCTAGTGGTAAATTAATGCAAATAAAGCTTAATATTGATTGCATTCAGTCCATGGACTTCCGCAAAGCAACACCTGCTTTTATTCAATAGAGCTAGTCCATGCTACTGGTGGAAAAGTTATTTATTACGAAATTATTACTTACAAAGTAAGCGATTTGGCGCGGAAGCAAGCCAGATGCGCGTAGTAGGTCGGTGTTGGGTAGGACACCGCGCGAGTGCAGCGCGAGTACAAGTGGCACAGGTAGTAAGTCAGCTGCTCCACTTCGTCGGTCGGGATGTTGCCGTCGTTGCAAACTGCGTGGTAGCGCGTAGGTCGGGCGGTGCCCTTGATCGCTTGATGAGACACCTACAAATAGCAAACAACTGTAAAACTGGGCTATATATGTCTTTTATGCTGGCGTTACAGAATAATGGAAAATCTGATATTTACGAACTTTTTTTTTCGGACTGACTATTAGCTGTGCTAACCCTATTGGTTGCGACAGCGTAGCCGGGCTGTTTGGGCTGTTGCCAGAAGAAATTTTGAGCCCTAGGGCTCGAAGAAACTAAGGGAACGTCTGCCTAAGGGCGCCTCCTGTGAGGCCGAACCTCGGCTTAGGCGACGTTTGGAATATCGGGGAGATTGGACGGTGAGTGGTCCGTACGTCTCCGAGGCCGTGGACGGAGCACACGTCCGGATGACGTAAGATAGCGGGGACCTCGTCTTCGCCGGCGAAGACGGTGTGTAGCGTATGATAGTCTGATAGGTGGTAAGAGTTTGCTGTCAGTAGTTATCTGATGGTCAGGGTCGTGAAGGATATGTTTAGGTCTCCTCTTTCGGAGAGGAGCGCTTAGGTCGGGGAGTAAAAAGAAGCCGCAACTACTACAGAGTTGGGGTGTCGGATTGATTTCTCGAAATAGCTTTTCGAGAGTTTCTTAAAGTGCTGAGCGATAGTGTCTAGATCTAGGTCTCTATGCAGATCTACGTTGCACACGTACCAGGGACAGCCGGTTGACGTGCGCATGAAACGATTCTGAATCGTTTGAAAGGTTTTATTATATATGGTATTTATGAACGATTCATAGATGCCTGTAATAGGTTTACATGTATAAAGCTATTTTGATTCGTTTTGATTTCTGAAACGTAAAATTCGCAGTCATCATTATAGAAGCATTATCGATCCACTAACATGTCTCCTATCAGAATGAGCAGGATTTTGGTCCGAGTCCACCACGCTCTAAGTGCTAATGGGTAGATTTCCCACACCTTCGAAAACATTACAGAGAAGGGATACGTACCAAGTAAAAGTCCAATTCCTTGGGGTGCACAATATGGGTGTCAACAACAGTGCCCGGCTCAACGTTCTGTGGATTTTTCTCCCCCATGAAGAATCTAAAAAATACATACATTATGTATCAATCTATTCCTTACCAATTGTAAATTTTTCTTCGTTTTTGGTGTACAAGAAAGGGTATTTTCATTTAATTAAATTCATGATGAAATCCCGAGGTAATCAGTCTTTAATGGAATTTAATGGAATGGCACGATATCGCGTAGAAAACAAATAGGAGTGTGGGTTTTTAAGCTTACTATCTAGGTTAACTTTTAACAGCTTAGCTCGCTACCATCTTAAAACATTGCATCATCACTTACCACTGGGTACATTTAGAATAAAAAATACAAATCGTGATAACATCAAAAAAGGATCCGCATCTTCCGTTGAAAACTTCTAATGTTGTATCTATATGTACCACCATTTTTCTCTTCATTCCCGCAGGTTCCGTGCCTAAGTTAGTTGGCTGAATAATTTGGGCACAAAAAAAAACGTTATTGCGAGTTTACAGGATATTTATAACTTTAAATATCTTACCTCGTATGATGTCTCTTTTGTACGAGCAAGAACAATATTTCTGGTTTGTTAATACGATCGTGACGCGCGTAAGCTCGATGCACTGCCACTAACTCGTTGTTCATGACCTAGTAATTATATTTTTTGTAAATTTAATACTTTCTACCTCAAAACTTAAAGATTTCAATTCAGGCTCTTCTCAAACAGAGACCTTGCGATTTAAGTCATTTTAACACTTAAAACATGATCTAATCATACCTAATACTTTTTGTGGTGAAAAAATCGCCAAAAGCAACAACAAATAAAAATTAAAACTTTGAATTGAACATCATTTTATAGACTAAAAGGATTTACCATTTTTATTTTGGAAACCAGGTTAAATAAGACGTTACGCAAAAATATTCATTCAAATGTAATCGTCAATATGTTCAAACTGTGGTCCTGAATCCATTGCGCGTAAGCTGTGTTTATCCGGATTTGGGATTTAGTTTCAACCGTGAAATCGGGAAAGTCTACATTTTAACTTTTTTCACAATCGACATAAAGCTAATTTTTTTCTATTTTTTTTATAAATACCTGAGAGAATTGACCCTCCGATACTCCATCGCGGAAAACGAATATCTTCCGAGGCAGGGCATTTTGACGACTCTTGTAAATTTTCAAATGGTCGTACATCATATTTTCGAAATCGACGATTATCTCGTGCTGAAATGAAATTTCAAATTAACAGAATGAAACCCTTTGAACTAAGATAAGCGACAAGTTTTTAAGCCGACCGTTACCAGACGATACAAGGTCAAATGGAGATACTAGGACAACACTATAAAAAAAATCTGTGAAATGATTATTATTTCAAACTTAAATTTCCGTTTTAGCATATAATTAAACAAAAAAACAAATTGACATTCCTTATAGTAATTGACTTGACAATAAATTTACGTGTGATTGTGTAATTAAGTGAAATCTTACCTTTGGTGTCTGGATACTCATTTCAATGTGGTACAAGAAACATTTGGCATCAATCGAAGCGGTCACAGCGGCGATACTCGGGACAGACATCTGTTACAAGAAATAACAAAAAAATTACTCACATACCACGTTTTAAAAGGGTAATGTTTGCATCCTAAGTGCTCGACATTAATGCATTTAAAACCCTGCGAATCTGTTTTAGCTGTTTCCACAGGTTAGGGATGAGTCTATATGCTTATTCCCCCCTGCCTATGCTTATTCTCCCTTGTCTATGAAGAAAGGAGGTCCAACAATGGGCCAGTAACAAGTTTTACACAATAACAACTAGGTTTTGATGATATCTTTGCCTGACTCAGTGTTTATCTCGCGACTTATTTCAGTCCCGCTAATATTCTCCAATGCAAGATTTCCATGGGTAAAAATAGTTATGTAAAGCGCTTCTCGGATTAACAAGTCTCCTCTCATAATCATGATCAACCCATTGCCGGCTCACTACAGAGCACTGGTCTCCTATCAATATGAGAAGAGTTTTGCCATAGTCCACCACGCTAGCCGGATTGGCAGACTTCACACGCCTCTGAGAACTTTATGGAGAGCTCTCAGGTGTGCAGGTTTCCTGACGATGTTTTCCTTCACCGTTGAAGCAAGTGATATTTTAATTGCTTAAAAATGCACATAACTCCCAAAAGGAAAGGGATCGAACCCCCGACCTTAGATTAGGAGGCGGACGTCCTAACCACTAGGGTATCACAGCTTCATATACATAGCTTCTCCTCTCATAATGAGATCTATTTTGGTCGTAGTGCGCAAAGTGTGGATGGCCAGAATTCACACGTCAACATTACGGAGAACGCTCGGGCAGGTTCCTCGACGATGTTTTCTTTCACCATAAAAGCAAATAACATTTAATAATTACTTAAATGAAGAACTTTTATGGTAAAAGTTACTGCAATTGTCTTCTTTGAGCATAGAAACCCTTTTTTTAGTCGTGGTGGAAAAGCTTTATGGCTACCTCCGTACCCTTGGGCGGGAAAGAGGTTATGTTGGACTCCCACCCCCGTAGGGGGGTTATACCCGAACAAAAAACCACCACGGCATGTCCCTCTCGCTGGTTTTACTGGACACCCGGGGGACCCGTTGTATACTTCCCGGACGAAGCATAGATACCCTATTTCAAAGTATCAGCATAGTAGAACACATATTTGATTGTAATTAATTTTGTTGCTCACAATCTAAAGCAGGATTAAGAGTAGAGACCTGATCGCAATGTTTCCTTTGGCGAAAATGAGCACTTTCTATAAACGTGATTAGATAATTTAGAGATTTGTAACAGTAGTGGCACCAATAACTGAGCAATACCTGATCAGGCGATGGGTGAGTGACGTCAGCTCCAACAACCATGACACCGCCACTTCTAATGCATTGCGGGATACTGCGATTGTCCAGTGCTTGATTGATTCCCATCAACTTGGAATTAACCTAAACATTTTGTATAAAAGCAGGCTTTAGTTTGCGAAAAAAACAAAAATACATTGCGCGTAAACTGGGTTTGGCCTCGTTCAGTTTCAACCGTAATCAAAAGTCAAATAATTAGTTTTATTAATAGCAAAGTGTTAATGAAGAATGTAGACATGTCCCTTCATAAGTTAGGGAAAAGTATACAAAATTACTAATAAAGTAAAAAAATATTTTGTGTAACCGTTACTTGTTGTCTACTTACCTTCAACAAAATGTTGCGTACAGTCTGCTCGTTCATACGCCTGCTGACTGTCAGCTCTTTAATGCATTGAGTTAAAATGCCGACCTCCAACTCTGCCTTGCGTTTTATCTAAAATATGGAATATCATTGTAATATTTTTCATATGCTTTGGAATGTTTTTAGATACTCTAGATTTCTTTGAGTTTTAAGCAATTTTTTAATTTATTTTTCATTTTAATTCTGTAATTTAATTTTAATTTTTAAAACATTTGCACACTGTCTTTGACAGTCGATTGTGTAAGGGAGTTATTAATTGATGTATGATGATGTTATGTACTCACAATTTGTCAAATAAATTTATTTTTTCTGAATCTTATAACTTGTATATGTAAATACAGTTTTATTAGTATTCATTTGCAATCTGTACATATAGAATATACACTAAATGTCAGCCCAATTATCCAATATCATAAAGAGTAACAGAATCTCAATATAAAATCCCCAACCCCGGACGGACCTGGTGGCCCAACCCACCTCAGTAAGAAATTCGAATCTCCTAATGTACCTTCATTTCAAATATTAAAGTCCAGTTTTTAATACTGTACATTTTCAAACAATCACTTTTATTTTATATTGTCATGAAAGCATAAAATAATAATTTACTTTTATAATGATACGATTCCTAAGGTAATTTTGGATTAATGTACAATGTTTAAACAATGTGTTAAAACTCTTTCTGAAATCGATTCCTCCACAACTTTCATAAATTGCTTGCCATAAACTGCCTCCCAAAGACTACAGTCACTTCAAATAGACAGACGTAAAGTTTCAAATATGCTATGTATGCTTATAAAAGTTAAAGGGTATAAAAGTAACAAAAAAAAACTGGTTGGTGATTCGAAAATTGAAAGAAACTCTTACCTTATGGTATGCGTCCTTATCTTTGCCAGAGATGACAATAAACATGAAGTTAAGATTCCGATCTTGCGCCGTTAATAATAAATTTCTCAGTTCATGTTGGGAGACGTTGAATTTTGTGAAGGCCGGTTCGTTCACTATCATGCCCATTTGACGTCCCACACGCATTATCTACAAGTTGTAAATGCAACATTAGTCACGCATTTAATTCTATATACCTCCATGATTTGACACACTGACCACTTTTAGACGACCTCCGTGGCGCAACACGTGCGCTGTCGCATTATAAAGTTGGAGGTCCTGGGATCGATTCCCGGTGCGAGTCTGGTCTGGTGGGAGGCTTCGGCCGTGGCTAGTTACCACCCCACCGACAAAGACATGTCCCCAAGCGATTTAGCGTTCAGGCACGATGTCGTGTAGAAACCAATTAGGTTTATAGGTTTACTAAACCCATACTCATATGGCATACCCCTATGTATTATTACGTGTATATCCACACGGGGTACGGGGTATGCCCCTAACAGGCTTGCCTGCTTACCATCTTAGATGCCATCATCACGTGAGATAGCATTCCAGGGCTAATTTGTAGACTATATAAAAAAACTTGAAAGACATATTTAAACAATGAACAGCAAGTATAATTTGCTATATTCCGCCGACGACCGGGAGATTAGTATAGTATAACACCACACAAAATACTCCACTAGAACCTCTACGCACGTTTCGACCCGACACCGGATCATCCTCAGGAGATGTTGACTTCACAAGCGCGACAAGTCAAGTCTTTGCTTGTCGCGTTATCATGGACTTCCGCAAAGTAACGCCTGCTTCTATTCATTAAGACATATTTAGTCAATTATAATATAAATTCATATATTATATTATTTATGCTCAGAGTTCCGTCACGGCTTTTTAGCGAACTCCTTTATAGAGAGTCAAATAAAAGGTTAGGTTTTAGTTCGGCAGTTCCAAGGAATAGGACGTGGGATTCGTTGTGAGGGTGCTCCTTACGAGTTTTTCTATGCAACACGCGCTGCGTACCGTCCAAATGGCAGATAAAATTGGCATACTCCATCTAGATGATTTCGTTTACTTAGACCTTATATACGCAAGGGCTGGTACACAAGTAACACAAGTAACATTTTTTCCTCTTCAAAAGGAAAATTACGAGTATGAATCGCACACGAATCCGAAACTTGCTACATATTACTGACAATAAAATCGAGCAAACATGTTTTTCATATAGGGCATCCTTTAATTTTTAAGCATTTTAAAATTTGTCAACTCTTCTCGTTCGGGTCATCATCGTCATCATCATGATCAACCCATTACCGGCTCACTACAGAGCACGGGTCTCCTCTCAATTAGAGAGAAGGATTTGGCCATAGTCCACTACGCTGGCCAAATGCGGATTGGCAGACTTCACACGACTTTGAGAACATTATGGAGAACTCTCAGGCGTGCAGGTTTCGTCATGATGTTTTCCTTCACCGTTAAAGCAAGTGAAATTTTTTATTAAACGCACATAACTCCGAAAAGTTAGAGGTGCGTGCCCGGATTCGAGCCGCAAACCTCTGATTAGGAGGCTGAGACCCTAACCACTAGACTATCACCGCTACACGTTCACACACGTTCGGGTACGGAACCCTAAAATCATTACCACTTACCAGTTCTATCACGTTATCGCAGTTACAATAGTTGGTGTCCACCTCAACAGCAATAAAACCCCAAGCCTCGAGCGCACTCGGCTTTAGGAAACGGTTGGCTTGCCAAACTCCTCTCCTATAATATAATTAATGCCCAGATGAGTGTACTGTACGCTCGCTTCTTGTAACATTTTAACACAACTGAGGGTATTATCCTTACGTAACCGGCTTAATAACACCCGGCTAAGTTTGTTGTGGGTTGCTTCTTAGACCTGGGCGCGATTTGAACCCTGTTAGCTTTAGTTTTAAGTTGTCGAGTGTAGTTATCACGAATAGAACTAATGAAATGAACGATTCATAGATGTAATAGGTTTATATGAATAAAGCTATTTTTGATTTGATTTGATTTGATATGTAATTAAATCGTAAGGAAAACTTATAGGTAACTTATAGGTACATTAGGTACATATATTTTAAAAAAAAATTGCTATGTATTAATTACTTAAAACGGACCCAAAACCACTATTTTAAATTTTTCGTCTGTCAACAGTAACATACATAAAAAAATATTTTTGCTATGCAGTTTTTCTTAAATTGTTATAATCAACTAAATTATTATTATATTATTCGTGATTCTTTATTACTATTATGGTTTTATTATTTATATATTATTATTATTAATTCTTGTCATTGTAATTCTGTATTCACAACACTGGCTAAGCGTAGAAGCGTAGAAATGATAGACGATGTTATACTAATTACATATAAGTATTGAACAAATTTTAATCTTTGGCATCTTGACCTTGACCTTCAAAAAATACATAGTTATAGCAATCTACAAAAACTCGTAAAATAAATCAATAAATACCTTGGTTCTACTGGTCTATTCAGCCCAATGTCAATTTTAGGCGCTTCCAGTATTTTCGCATCCACTTGGAAGAATTTATTATCAATCTCCATTTTGAAATTTTTGAAACACGGGTTCTCGGAATATTTCATCTAAAAAAAGGTAAAAATATTTTTTACAAGCTCTGGCCACGGCCTCGAGCGTGCTTATTATTTATCTACATATTGTATTATCATTATCATCATCATCATCATCATTATTATATCAACCTATAGACGGCCAGTACTGGACATAAGTCTTTTGTAACTATATCTAAGCTTCAAGGTCTTGTAGATAGATAGCGGCGATTCGTTTTCATGTCATGTTTTCTGCCCAACTGGTTATGGGTCAACACTGCGTATACCGTTGCTCGAAAACCCCAAAGTTCATCAGTTGTCCAAGCTATATGCTCAGCTCATTGCAACTTCAGCAACGCAGCAGTTGAACTATGTCGGTTACTCTACCTGCTCCTAATTTATGAATTGATCACGTGGATCTACTCAGAGCAATAGCTGTCTCTATTGCCCTACTCTGATTATAGGAAATCTTAAAAAAATATTATGAATGTTCCAACTTACATCACGTATGACCTCCTTGATTTTAGCGAGACGATCGCTGGGAGGAGTAGCTGCCTCACGGACCATCGTCGATAGCTGCCTTTCGTTCAGTTGTTTATTCAACGCCTACAAATCAAAACCAATACAAAATGAAGGCTAATGGAGCCTTTATTTTCCAAGTCCAGTAGTTCCAGTCCAACCAAAATAGATAAATCTATTCGTAAAAATATATCAAATATATAGTTAAAATTAGGTATCTACAATTCCAACTGTGTTTGTTTCTGGTTTAAAAACACCCTGACTATCTGAAAATTATTAATTTACATGTTATTATATTTACCTGACCATAGACTACTTCCAATAATTCCATAGGATAGTAAATCCTTTTGTCTTTGGGACCCACCCACATACAGTTCAGTTCAGGACAACGAATTCTGAAACATATTTAAAAACCTTATCATGCTTCGTTGAATTAGTTTACGATAGTAGTTATCACCATCATAATTGGGAAAAATTGTGTAACGTAATAAAAAAATTAAGTTTATGAATTTTGAGTGTTGGGGCCTTGTGTAAGCTTTGTATAAAGTCAGAATAGTTACGCACTATTTTGTCACTCTCTGACATTTGAAAGAACGATAAACACTGCCATCTTATCGTCAATAAAACCATCTCTTAAAATCTTATTATAAGCATTCAAAATTGATGACACAAATGTGGTGCCAAGGATTATATTTCATTTCGAGATTAGATCTGGATTAGCTTACTCACTCCTGACTCTGTTTATTCTCCTAAACTTGGGGTAAAGATCGTCACATTTTAGTGGTTGCAATCGCAATAGTCACGGGTCTCATAAGAAAAAAAAGGGATGCAATGATGAGACTTAAAAAACGGTAACTGGAGGTAGGTAGGTATTAATGCCCAGATTACACTTTTGTTTGATGTATCGACTAAATTTGCCCGCTTGTGGTAAGTGTCTGCCTACTGAATATCTGAGTTTTTATTTATTATGGCTCTTATGCGACAAGTATCACGAGTTTTTGGTTTATATTCAAATTAATTATATTATTCAAAATTCATCATACAAAAAATGGTATTGACACAATAATAACAAATTGGGATTTGCTGTCAAAATATATCCACAAACAAGCTTCAAAGAACAAATTAAGCAGTCAGCCCTGGTTATAATCACCAACGCATTATAACTAACGTTAAAGCACGCAAAAAATTACGATGAATACTTTAATGCGTGTCATAAAGATAGAAAAAAGCACAAAGAGTTACGCATCTAGCTTTAATATCAAACACCACGTATGATTGACATTATGAAGACTGAGCAAATATCACCTTTACAGTTTTTAAACACAACACATTACTGTTTATTAGATATAGCCCGCAGACACGAACGAACAACGGGGTCTTGGTAATGAGTCGGAGCCCTAATAAAGCCTGAGAAAGAAAGCTTGTAACCAATATTCTCATAAGTGTCAAAATTCTCATCATATTGGTTCACTATACCTGCATTTCCTCTCCACCTCGAAGTACTTCAAGACCGAAATCTCCCGCACAGGTTTCCCGGCAGCATCGGTCAGTTGGAAATTCAACCTGTTCGGGGGGTCTACGACCGCATTGCAGATATATTCGCGTTGCTTCATGCCAGACCCGCCAATGTTTGCTTTCACCTATAAAGACGTTTTCGAAAACCTCCATTAAGTTTTAATTCTTCCGCGTGTGTGGAAATGGAAATAAATTTCTTTACGAGTAAAGAAAAGAACAATATAACCCTTTAAGGTTATATTGTTGAAAATGAAATATAATGAAATTTATGATTTGCAAGAAACATTGCAAAGCGGATGATACAATATTTTCTGTCTTAAACAAACACCTAACCGTCTTTGTGTTAGCCATAGTCTTAGTTTTGTCTAAAAACAATTAATTTAGTTGTTTTTAATTGACAGAAGCCGACCTCCGTGGCGCAGCGCGTGCGCTGTTGCATTTTAAAAGTTTGAGGTCCGGCTCGAGTCTGGTCTGGTGGGGAAGGCTTCGGCCGTGGTTAGTTACCCTACCGACAAAGACGTGTCGCCAAGCGATTTAACGTTCCGGTACAATGTCGTTTAGAAACCAATTAGGCGTATGAGTTTACATACCCTTAACAGGTTAGCTCGTTACCATCTTAGACCGCATCATCATCAGGTGAGATGAAATCAAGGGCTAACTTGTGGTGTATAAAAAAAACGCTGAGAACCCTATTTATAATTACGAGAGAATATCATGCTCGAAACTCGACTATGGGTGACATTAAGAATTTGGATTGTTGGACTCAATGATTAAGTCCGTACACCCCAAGGCCGTGATCAAGGGCCACGTCTTCGCCGGCGAAGGGGGTGTTAGGTAGTGTTGTTAGCTGTCAGATGTTAGTCAGGGACGTACTTGGGAAGTAACTTGATGAGAGCGGCTTTGTTGTCAGGCGTGTAGTTGGACGCCTCAAAGTAGGCTTTGCAAAGATTTTGTAATTCATAGAGATGCCGATGGCATGGCGTAAAATTAATATATATTAATAGTGCGTATGTAACTACTTCGCAACTGGTAAACTAAGATCAATCACTGTCACAAATGAGCAGTTAAATTTTATAGAAAGAGGTTGAGTACGTAACAAATAATATGCTCCATTTATGTATTCAAAACTTATACAAGCGAATCTTTTGCATGGTATCGCAAATGGTATCGTATAGCAGAATTATTATAAATTAACTAGATTTTCATATGGAGCAGTCAAAACTTCAAATATATTCCATAGGCTAGAAATTATTTGGCGCTTTAGAAATCAAACCAAAATATATTATATAATTTATGTTAATTTATGTACTTACTCTCAGCCCTTTAATAAATTGATGAAACGCATCAGCACCCCGTTGTCGGTCCAAAGGTTGTTTTGGATTTAAACGGAAGTCGTTTACAAGTGCATCCACCAGATTTTGTTGACGTGGAAATCCTTTGTGAGCCACTACAAGAATGGAATCGTATTAATTTTTTTAATATGGTATTCTTTCTAGTGTGAGGTAAGCTTGAGAAATGGGAAAATAAAAGCATTTGTGTGGTATGTTATAATAAAATGTTTCTGATTTTCCGAGTAAAAATTACAAATATAGTAATATTTTTTAACATTTTAGGACAGCTAAGCTGACAGTTTGTTTGTAATGACAGTATAGAGACCAATGAACATGAGGTACTAGGTCCAATTCGGGTTTGGTCAATTAATAATGTTATTACTTTCATGAAGTTTTCTTCAGTTGCTATGACTGTCACCGCGTATTTTCTGTACAGTTGAGAAAATAATTTTTCATTATCATAAACAATGTAACACATCATCTGCATAGTACTTCCTTCAATGATCACTATCTTCTCAATACAAACTCAAGTATTGTATTTACACTTCAAAAGCACCTTTTAAAAGCCAATTTTAATAGAGACAAATTTGAATCAATTAGTCTTTATTAAAATTATCAATTGTCAATTTCCCAGGCAACGGGAAATTCTCACCAATATTGAATGAAGACAGGCATGAAGAAGCATAGTTGTGTTCATCTAGTGCTGATAAAAGCATACTGTGCATATTTAAATCAAGTATACTTTACCATCAATGTTTATAAAAGCACGAGAAGTAAATATAGCCGATTGAAAGAGGCCAGTCCACATTTCCAAACCGCAGGTCAAGTCAATTGGATTTCTTGGTCGTTTGAAAAATTGTCTGCCAGCCTAAAACAAGGAATATTATCAATTTCAAATAGTATAAAATAATGACAGTGCATATATTGAAAATGTAATGTATGACCATAGAAATAACACAATATTTATAACAAATAGGACTGTATAACACTAAATATTACAAGTAAAAATAAACTACAGTAGTAGTAGTTAGTAGGCTGCACAAAATTAATAACCATTTTAAATACATTGTATATTATTCTAAAACAAATCACTAACTGAAATCTTGGAAATATCTCTCAATAAGTGCGAAGTTTATATAAAACGTAAGCTTATAGAAAAATCCCATTATGATAAAACATACATAAATGATAAAAAAACTTAGGTATTAGTAGGCATTGCTCTAACTTCATAGCTGAAAATGATAACAAAGAAAAGTGGCTATGTTTGCTGTGACCTGAAACCGTAGCTTTAGTTTTAAGTTAACATATGCAGTCATCAACATTACCTCAAGAAATAAAATAATCAAAAATATATTTTATGAATGCTTTATAGGTATAGGTTGATATATACTCTCAAATTAAAACAGTTATAATATAAAGTTTTATTTAAACTGGCTCTATAATATAAATATATTTTTAAAATAATAATAGGTTTACTGTAAAGCTGTTGACTACTACCAGTAAATAAATGGAATATAAAAAATAAAATTAAAAAAAATTTAAAACAGTGTGAGCGGTATTATGAATCATTAAGATGATTATTAACTGAAACCGAATTGAAAATGTTTTCTTTATCCTGCTAAAAATCTTTGTAGTGGTTGTATGATAGAAATATGTGATTTTATTAAAAAATACAAATAAAAAGATCATACCAGCATCAATAATTTACTTATTGCTGCTGCTACCTAATTTTCCTTGCTGTAAAATCAACGCAAAACATCCAATCGCCTTCTTCATGAGGGTAGTTCATATTAAAGCAACATTAAGTTATCAAGTGTACTTACTTTAACATAACTTTCTAGAGTTCCTTGCTGTAAAATTACATCTACACATTGAATTGCTTCCATGGGTGCGCTTATTGAGGGGCCGTGATTTTTCATGTGGCTAAAAAATCAAATAGTTAAGACTTAGGTTCATATCTACAGAGCATACTTGGACTTTTCTAAGCCAAAGTGTTATAACGAGACAAAGTTATGTCGGACACATAATGATGTCTCGTTTAAACTATTTCTTAAGTGAAAAGGTAAATCTCGCTTTATGGATCTTGGCTTAAGTTCACATGACGAAGCCAGTTAGATTAATTTTTTCAAGTCTAGAAACGGTTTTATTGAATGCTTTCAAAAATAAATAAAGTATTATTAAGCAACAATTACACAGCGTCGTCGCTTAAGAATATTGCCCGTAAAATTGTGTACGAGATATCTCAAATACGAGTATATGATAATGAACAGTTGGTTCCATATGTTGGAAAAAATATTAGAGTAAGACTAGAATTTATAAAAAAATTTAATGGCGAAGAATATGTTTTTAAAGGTATTTTTTTTTACTTTTGCATTATTGCCGTCATTATCACACAAATAGATAACAAATCTTAATATAAATCGATTTATTACTAACAAACAGTTTTTTTTATAGCTTTCTCATCGTTAACACAACACAAAGTCAAGAAATCTTCATGGAGTAATTATTACTATTTAATTAAAATATATAATTTATCTATTAATTTTATAAACAACTTGTTATCTGTTAAATTATATTAATATGCTGATACAAAATGACTTGATTCACTTTAACTCTATAGAACGTTTACCTTGTATGGCGCTCTCTGAAAGCGCTTATACTATGATGGAATGTTTTAGAACTATAGTTTTATACTAAAACATCTTTCAACTTTGACTTGTTGACACAAAGAAATTTCGAGATTTATGTACAACTGATAAAACAGTACCTACGTTTAGATCCATGAATCTAGTCCTATTCTTTACATTATGTTCCTTTAAAAATGAAAGTCACTACCAGTCAATGTGGCTTTAACAATGAATGGTTTAAATTTACGCAAATACTACCCATGGTTATTGCTGCAATTACGAAAATAAATACGTACTTAATGATTGTCCCTAAATCGACGACGCCAGTCATTTTCAAGCTCACTTCAAAAGACATTTTAGCGTCGTTATCGTCCAAAATTTCCACCTGTAATGAAACAACCGAATGAAAATCACCTTCGATTGTAAGAGCAAACAGCATAAAGTATGATGTAAATTAACGTAATTACTAGTCTATTAACGCCCCACAACTGGTCAAAGACCTTATGGAGACCCATTGCGCTTTTTTAATGCCGCTTGGCAATTAATTTACATGCAAGACCAAAGGCTAAAAGTGTTTTTCGAGGAAAGTTTGGACGCCGTCAATTTTGTAACTCTGAAACCGTAACTGGTGCCAAGTTTGTTTTGAGAAAAACCCAGTAGTTACACACTTTTGGCATAACCAGGAATAACCACAATTAAATCCAGGGTCTCGTGATCCATAGCTGAACACGCTTACATCGAGAAGGCACTTTCATTTATCAAACTTACATTTACAGCACAGCGTTCATCAGGTGTATCCCATAGTGGGCTCACGGAGTAGCAATTTTTCCTCTGGTCAAATGCTATGACCTTCTTCGGGAATTTAATCGCCTTTGCTGCAGTGAACACCTTGTTCATTAGCTTTTTTGGTCGGTCCGGGGTAATTGTGACGTCATAACGGTTCTAAAAACATTATTTCAGTATAAGACACTTCTGTTGAATCACACATATTGATATTACTAATATTATAATAAACTAGCTGACGCCCGCGACTTCGTCTGCGTTGAGTTAGTATGTTTGTTTGTCTTTCAATCACGAAGCAATAGATTACTAACCCGAATTACTTAAAATAATTACAGGATAAACATTATAGTATCTCCTTTCTAAAAAAAAAAGAATGAGTGAAATCAGATATTGATTCGTTGGTGGGAGAAGTTGTTGCGCTAACCCTATTGGTTGCCACAGCGTAACCGGGCTGTTTGGCGAGCTTCGGAAAGAAGCTCTGCCAGAAGAAATTTTGAGCCCTAGAGCTCGAAGAAACTAAGGGAACTGCCTAAGAGCGCCTCCTTTGAGGCCGAACCTTGGCTTAGGCGACGTTTGGGCTGACGGGTCGGACGGTGAAACAGACTCGCGCCGGGAATTGAACCCAGGACCTCCAACTTTATAATGCGACAGCGCACGCACTGCGCCACGGAGGTCGTCTCTCAGGTGTACTTCTGCACCTGTAAGCCATGTTTTAAGTTTGAGGGTAATATACTCAAATTTGTTCATCTCATATTTTGACCATACATATAAACTAGATTTTGATAAGAGAACGCGTTCACCCAATGTCTTTGTTTGTCAGGGGTTAAGAAAACACGAGAAACACACTGGCCACACGTGGTGTGGAATAGAACGAACAACACACCGATCTGTAAGCATGCTCTCACTTTTATTAATAAAAATAGCATATTCCAACCATAAGTCGATAAACCACTGATTGTTAAGAGTATTATTTAATTTCAAGCAATAAGGACAAATTTAAGTTTCGGAAATACGTCCTTATAAGAAATTAAGAAATACGTTAGGATTAGAGATAATGTTTACAACGTTTATTTCTGGAAAAAAAAAGACATTTGTTTACTGTAGTCTATGCGTAAAAAGCCGCGAATTATCAGAACCCTAACATAAAAGAAGAAGCACTGCATTGTCGAACATTCCTTCCGTAGAAATATTTCTAGAAACGCTGGCCGAAAGGACCAAATGTTGTAGTGAATCTGGCCATTATTTACAACACATGTTCCGTGGAACACCTAAAGAAATATTGTTTAATTATAATTACTAATTACACTTACCACTTTGATGGGTTGAATCTTCATTTCCAAATAATTGCACACAACCTTGGTTGGATATGCTGCAACTGACCCACCATTAACTTTTGCAGGTATTTGAAATCGATATGCTGCTGTACCTCTAGGAGGTTGTTGTGGTGCACTTACTAATGCCACTTTTTGGAATGGAGCAGAACCTCGACCTTGGCCTCGGCCGTTGCTGGTGGAAGGAGCTGCTTGTGGTACTGAGGCCTGTGGAGTAGGTTGCTGAGGATTAAAGAATGGGGGAGTTGCTTGAGCTGCAGATTGACCTGGCCAACCTCTAGTGATAGGTTGTGATCCTGTTGCAGTAGATTGTTGAGTACCCACTGGTGGTTTTGAATCTTGTGCAGGCGATCCGGCTTCAGCTTGTGAAGCGGCAGCTGATGCTGCGGCTGCTGCTACTGCTGCTGCGGAAGTTTTTTTTCTACGTGGTCTTCTTTTGCCTCCACCTAGCCCTAACCCTGCTTCTTCTTCCTCCTTTGATTCTTCCTGCTTTTTTTGTACAGGCACTAATTCAACCTTTGCAAGTTCCTTTTCAACTTGTGTTGTGTCAGCAACATCTTGTGTTTGAGCAGACTCAGCTGGTGTCTGAGATGTAGAGGGTACATCTTGGGCCTGTGCTTCTATTGATTCAGCAGTAGCGGAATCCCCCGCAGCTCCCTTCTGTTTATTTTTTTTCTTTGAACCTTAATTAAAATAACAGAATATTAATTTAAAATATAATATTTATATATATAAATATAATATGTGCTATTCATTTCTGCATTGCTACACTTTTTATAAAAATGTAATACCTTGTCTATTCTTCTGAGCAAGCTTATGGTAAGAATCATATAGACCGATTCAGATCAAATTGAACATTTAAAAAAAGGCTACTTTGGCCAAAATCAGTCCACTAATAAATAAGTAGGCAAATATTCACTACAGCTTAAAAGATAAATAATTGTCATCAAAAGTTCAATAAAACCATATTTGCACTGAACAAGGTGTATTAGCAACTTAATTGATAAGTTATTGATAGTAATTGGTAAGTTAGATATATGATAGTTATCGAGCGCTTAGTAGTACGGCTGCATCATCTTGCAAGAATGAATAATGCATTAATAATTTATTTATTTCTTAATATTAATCATAATAGATGCATACCTAATAACAAACACTTATAAGAATCAGTATTGGCTGTCCTTCCTAGATTTCGTTAAACTGTGATAAGGACAGCAAGCCCTCTCCATCATAAAATGGCTCTGTGAGCACTTATTGCTAGATCATCATCATCATCATCATGAACAACCCATTACCGGCTTACTACAGAGCACAGGTCTCATCTCAATATGAGAATGGTTTGGCCATAGTCCACCACGCTGGCCATGTGCAGATTCGCAGACTTCACACCCCTTTGAGAACATTATGGAGAACTCTGAGGTTTGCATGTTTAATGTTTGGTGTTTTGGTGTTTTCCTTCACCGTTGAAGCAAGTGATATTTTTTTTTAAACGCACATAACTCCGCAAAGTTAGAGGAGTGTGCCCAGATTCTAATTGCCAACCTCTGATTAGGAGGCTGACGCCCTAACCACTAGGCTATCACCACTTTCTTATTGTTACAACCCACAATAACATATTAAATGCTAGCCTGGAGACAAATGTGAACCCAAATAAGTAATATTGCAGTGATATTGCATCTCTCAAACGATAAATATCAATTGATGTTGGAAAAGATCAACTATCAAGTTTACTGGATGCTTCTTTAACTAATAATAAACTCTTCACACCAGATTTAAAAAAAACTGAATCAAACACAGTAGTTAATACAATATTGATAATATATAATATAAGCATGTAAAAACTTACCTTTCACCATTTTTACTCGCTTTTATACTTTTGATTTCTGAAACAAAAAATAACTTATTAATAATAATAAATGTTACAGAAATCTGCACCAATCACCAGTTAAAGAAAAATTGTACTATAATTTTTTAAGAGACTTTCTTAGGCAATGTGTCAACTTTAGGAAGTTTTATTTTCAGTAAACTGGCACCACAGTTTTAGTGTACTTGTGTGAGTATTGCAGTTTTTAAAAACTATTACTAGCATTTTTACCAGATATTGTATATACAAGAATAATTTTAGTAAACTGGAATGCAAAGGAATTCCTAGTTTTGAAAAAAAAACAATTTTAAAAATCTGGGCTGAAAAAAAAAATGCTCCAAATGTAAATCAAAAGTCCATCATAGCAGAGGAATGGCTTGTATTGTATCCACACTAACATTTTCTATAATTCTTTATAGAGGTAAGTCGTAAAACAAAGAGGCTGCTAACTTGAAGAGGATCCATGCTTTAAATTGTGGAGCTGAAAGCTTATGTTGTATACCATCTGAAGAGAGAACAAGTCCAGTACCAAGAACCATATTAAGAACACTTAAACAGAGCTTTTTACAATCCATCAATCCAAAAGAAAACGCTTGAGTATTTCTATCACATAGCCTTATGGTGCGAAACAGAAAAAGATGGAGGCAGAATCTCTTAAGAAAAGAACAGTCACAAAACAAAAGATGATGAAATAGGTACTAAGCAATATGTTATAATTTTCGCAATACTTGAAAAATTAAAAATCCATCAAACCGTACAGAAATGCAGAGTGCAGACTTAGTTTACAGATCTTTAGAGTAAGAATCGGTCTTAAGAATCTTATATATTTTGTCTGCGACTTAATAAAAATTAAGGTACTTGGATATGAACGATTGTATTTACAGGCCCACCCGAACGATAAACAGAACAAACAATAAACAACATGTTCTAAATTCAAACATTTATTTCAAATAAAAATACAATACATACCTGTAAATATTTCAATTCACTTAAAAACACTTCTCAAGTAAAAATTGAATGATGATAAGGTACCTATTTTATTTTCGATCGATCAAAATGGATCATAGAGTATACTATAGCTTTTAATAAGTTAAGCAAAAGCATAGATTAAAGATTTTTATCGTAAATTGTATACAGGCAGCACCAGAAAATTTGAATAAGAACTGAAACTTAAGAAAAGAATGCAAAATAAGCTGTCGAATTGAAAGTGTTACTGGTAACCTCAGATTAAAAACAAAATACTCTTTACTGTAAACCATAATAAACCACAAATACTAAATAATAGTATAGCAAAGAAATATAAATAAAAAAGAAAGGAGTGGTGCGGTCTTATGTCTACCAAAAACGGGAATAGAAAAACAAAAGTAAGAAGCTGATAGGTATATGGATTTTGCGTCCGTTTTTCGCCACTTTTAAAATCGGCAACTACGAACTAACAACCTGATTTCTATCAGTATTTTTTGTTTTTAGTAGTTTCTGTATATCGGTGGCTTTATCTATTTGTATTTAATTTGAGGTTTTATTTGTAATTCTTTAATTTAACCTGAGAACCTTAATATAGCTGAAAGTATTTACAGCCGGAACATGTTCCATCGATTAAATAATTACAGGCAGAATCACGAAGGTTATCATTTCTTATTTATATTAATATAACAGACGTCAACAACATAGCATACGATGCCATAAAACCTAACTCTCCTATGAGGTCCTTATTATAGAGAATAAACAGATCTGGAGAGGTGAATCCTATTTGACGTATACCACACTGGATTTACCTAATTTTAAATGATCTCGATCCACAATACCTGCTGCTATGGACGTTCGAGTCACGCATTTTTCGACATCATAATATGTACTATTATATAAGAGTAACACAAAAAAATGCGCTACTCAGTTCCAAGAAATGCTCATCGACCGATGTTTTGTGCTGTTTTAAACATCGTTTATGTAATTTAATTTCCCTTTGGTATTCCGAAGTATCGATTTAGCAACTAAACCTTACTCGATTCGTTAGTTAATCGATTCCTAATTGCAGCCCTAGATTTCTAAGGACGATTAACTCCTATTATAAGTATTTTTGGTGTTCAATATTTGAAAAGACCAAGGCTTAAATTAAATAAAAATAGACAGCCACCGTTTGGCCGCAAATGAAAAAGCTGTATAAACCAATATTATAGCTATTATTCAAAATTGTCCCCAAATGTGACAAAAAAATAATAAAACAGAATTTTGAAACTGCAAATAACATAAATGTAAAAATAAAATAATGTAAAATTCTAAAGTTAGTCAAGCGAAAAACCAGTACGCTGCGCTGTATGAAACTGAAGATACGATACTCTGTCTCAGTTTTCATACATAATACGTATATATGCTTATAATTCCTACTGTTTCATAGCTACATTCTATTTAATCTGA
The DNA here is from genome assembly GCA_928268935.1 of Lasiommata megera. Lineage (NCBI taxonomy): Eukaryota > Metazoa > Arthropoda > Insecta > Lepidoptera > Nymphalidae > Lasiommata > Lasiommata megera. The sequence continues at coordinate 11,772,057 of OV743315.1, read as the reverse complement.
GGTCTAAGGTCTAGCACATTTTAGTTTTCGTATTTTAGTAGATGATTTAAGATTGACTTTAAAGATAGGAAGTGGTACCGTTGTGGTGCCACTTCTGTTGTATATATATACCTATACTCTTAACCTGAACTAAAATATCACTATCCTTTACCAGGGGTAACATTGTAAAAAGGACAGCATTGAGTGATGTCCTGAGCACAGTTTAAGCATCTGTCAATTTAGTTAAGTTTAGAGATTTGTGTAGAACACAACAGAATCGGCACATTATAATGTACAAGTTACAGTAGTTTGAGTGAATCATATAAACAAATAGCGTGAGTTTAGAACCATAATTAATGAGCAGTTTAAAAGTTACTGACCAACTATTCTAATCATCAATTAACTGTGAAGACATGAATATTGTAGTGTTTACAACCACGGTGGTCGGTATTTGCTTGGTGGCTTCTAACTATGGCTTTTTACAATACCGGTAATGAAGCATCTTCACATGTTATTCCCGATATATCTGACGAAACAAATATTATTGACGACTTATCTATAATTCCATTAGAAAAAGATAGTTTTGGTAAGTGCTATTTACTTGTAGGTAACAATATGTTTTGTCTTTATTAATTATATGCAGTGGTTTATATACAATATTATTAATTTCGCTGTAACACATATTTGTCGTTTTATCTGATAACCGATAAAATATAATACAATCACATGTTTGGTTGTAAAAACACTAGCAAGAACATGGTTCTAGTATTTTAAACGATTGTTAAATAATTTGAGGATGCAGATAACTACCCCGAATTATTTACTTTTATGTTTACCTCAGTGTTTAATAAAGTTCAAAGTAATCTATGAGTCCTAACCCCAAAATGTAATTAGTGCTTACTAACCATCATATTTAATGAATGATAGTTATAGTTATCCTTACCTTACACATTATAACATGGGTTACATAAGAAAAAGAGGAAGATTAAAACTTTTTAAATTATCATACTAGAAGTATTAAATGGGGAAGACTTATAGATATTAGTTAAGAGTTGATTATAGATTAAACAATTACAATGAGAAAATGTTTTTGTTTTTAATTGTTAACAGAAGATATTTTTCTTTAACTATTGGATATGACTAGAATTATATGGAGGTATGAGCCTTTGACTGAAATAATTCAGCATTATTCTATAGATGATAAGTTAAATTTCATAACAGTGCATACTGTGTGCTTAGTTACATACTACTTGATTTATTTGTAAACAATCAAAACAACATTACTTCTGTCTCTTTTAGTAAAATCTTTTAACTTAATTCAATAAGTTAGTTTTAAAAGTAGTCTAATATCGCGGAAGGTAATTTTTATTACAACAAGATATGTTTTTACATGTAGGGCATAAGATTTTAACCCAATTATAATTAATCTTGTGATATATTTTCTATTGGGCTTAAAATTGTTAGCCATTATGTATAACTCTAAGAATCTCATAGTCTAAGCATGGATTTAGAAAAAAATTGTGTTATCCATTGATAATAATCATTAAAATTTGCAAACCCTCATTGGACCTAGTGGTCATCTCTCTTAATCTTTTTTCCTATAAGTTAGATGTTAGGCTAAGAATTATCATCATAAATTTTCTTCATACAGTGCAACATGCTGAATACTAGCATTACATCATAGAAATAAGAAATGTAAGTGACAATAACATCTTGATTGAAAATTTTTGCATTCTTCCAGCAATATGTGAATTCTGTGGCAGAGTTGGTAGACGTGGTCAGTTCTATCAACGCAATAACAAATTTTGTTCACTGAGATGTCACACAAGTCGTAATAATACAAAACGACATTATTGCAATTGGAGGTTTAAGCTGATGGAGGGTGCAGAACATATGGCAGGGCTAATCCCTTTAGAGCCACTGCCTCAGTTACAGCACTGGCAGGCTTCTTTTAATGAATTGCAGGTAATAATAGTAATAATCTATAGAATACTTTATTGACTATTTTAGTTTAAAAGAAATAAGTAAAAAACTTAGCATGGCTTTTCATTATAGATGGTCTTTTATTTCAATTATTTTATTAGGTAGGAATGCACTTGAAAATGTCAAACTTAAATTGCAGATGTCATTGATATAAGTTGGCCTGTTTGATTTTAGGCCAAGGTAAAACTAAAAATGCTATTGTCCGCTTTTGCAGATAAAGTTAATTCCTGGATTAACCAATAACTACACATTTTTACCTTATTTTTTGTTTATTCACACTGACTAATAAGGCCCCACATATTATCAAATCAACAATCACAAAACACAGGCATACATTGTACAATATTAAATTTTTGTAAAAATTATTGTGCTAATAGAAGTTACTGGGTTAAAATTTGCGACATCTACAGTATGTCTACTTTAATAATGGAAGGCAAAGTCCAGGCTTCAGGTATTTCTGTACTAGGACCATGGCTTTTTATAAGTCAGTCAGTTATTCAGTCATTGTAGACTACAAACAGAAAAAGTACTTGAATATTGAATTGAATAATCTAGCCAGATTATTCAAAATGACTCAAGACCAACTTGTAGACATGGCTCAGTAGTTTGATGTAGAGAGATATTTTCACCTTTGTGAAAGATCAAAACAACCACACTCTCCTGTACAATTTATAAAATCTAATCTAGAAACATATTTTTTCATTTAAAGGCTGGACCATTAAAGCAATCTGCTCAAATTGTAAACAGCTATGAATGGAAAGATGAACTTTTTGGCTGTGACTTTCTCGCGGCTCCCGTCAGTCTGTTCAAACATGCACCATTACATGACATGTGGGATAACACATTTGAAGGCATGAAAGTTGAAGTGAAGAACACAGATTGTGAAAACTATACAGAGAAATTGAGTGATTATTTTTGGGTGGCTACAGTTCTGAAAGTTAGTATTTTAAACTATTAACAACTGTATTTTATTAACAGCTATTGGTTTTCAATTAAAAGTAATAAAAAATAATTGAGAGATGCTGAACCCTGCAATATCATTAAACTTCCATTCTATTCCACCAGGGTACACAAAATTTTACTTTTTGTTAATTGCTTCTATCCAACATTTTAATGTTATTGTTTTATAATCTAGGTAAAAGGTTACATGGGTCTCTTGCGCTATGAAGGTTTTGGGAGTGACGACTCCAAGGATTTTTGGGTTAATCTTTGCTGTTCTGAGGTGCACCCGGTAGGCTGGTGTGCGACCCGTGGCAAGCCTCTTATACCACCCAGAAGCATAGAAGACAAATATACTGATTGGAAAAAGTAAGCATCTTACATTAAGATATTTGAATATTGAATTGAGACGTTTTATAACCTTTATAACAAGGAACAAAGGCTATTAGGTCTTACTTCAAAGTGAGATATACATTTTTGGATTATAATCAGTGTGTTAGTATTTTAACACGCTTTTATTAGCTTCACCTGTATGTATGTATGTATGTTTGTTTGTAACCGACTCCTTTGAGCTCGATTTTGCCCTACTTTGAACGATCAGATTTGATTCAAACTTTGCACACCTGTCAAAGGTCGATGACAATTCAATAATCCGATCAAAATATCCGATTATCCTAATTAGATTCGCCAGGATTAATTAATTTCTTTCCGCATCCTTTGCATGCGAGTAAGAGAGACAGAGCTAGTGCGCGAACTACGCATGCGTGCAGTAGCGTGTTTTTTTAGTTTTTTAAACTATTATTATTCATTTTCCATTACTACTTATTTAATTGTTTTTCTAGGTTCCTTGTAAAGCAGTTGACTGGTGCACGAACATTGCCTGCCAATTTTTATACAAAGTTGAATGATAGTTTAGCATCAAGATTTTCTATTGGTTCTGTTATGGAAGTTGTTGATAAAAATAGAATATCACAGGTCAAGGTAAGCCTTATTGAAAGAATAAGTTTTGTTTTCTTTCTACTATTTATTTGTATTTCATTTATGTACTTTATTTGTATTTGTTATGATAAACAACTTACAACAATAAATATAATTATTCAATATAACACTAGATGATTCCTAGCAAACTGTTGCCCATTGTTGCTGTGTGATCTAAAGACAGCACAAACCAACATACAGAGTTTTGTATATTTGTTATTACAAATACTTCTTGAATATTTATAACATGTCAGACATTGTTTATATTTATATTAATGTGATTATTTTCATTCAGTGTCAGACAACTGGCAGTAGAAACAAGGGCATCTAATCCCTTTTACATTTTTTTGTTTTTATGTTTTTATTATTGGTTCTGATACATAAATTTCTTGGTTCCATGCACAGACTAAGCAGTCAGAGGGAGTCATGCAGATATGCATTGATTTAGTCATTGCAACAATATAATTACTTCGTCTACTTCTGGCTTTCGTGCAATCAACAAATGTAGTGTATAAAAAAAATATTCATTGAATTACCTGTCTGTGACTTCAAAATATCTGCCTCTTAACAAGCTCAGATGACTGTTCGAATAATAGCATAATCCAAACAAAAGGGTTTAAATTGTTTATCTTTCTGCCTTTTTTTTAACACTACAAGTTGCCTTGATTGCATCATCATCATGTCACCTAATGGTAAGTGATGACGGTCTAAGATGGTAGCGGACTAACCTGTTAGGGGTATGGTAACTAGGAGTATGTAGTTAGGTTTCTACACGACATTGTGCTGAAACGCTAAATGGGTTTGCGACACATTTTTGTGGGTAGGGTAACTGTCGGTCTGTTTACTTGAGCTTATCTTTGAACTTTATTTTGACGGGACTAAGGTAGGTAGGGGATTGTACATAGAACAACATAGATTCATTGAATTCTAGTCTGCCAAAAAAGTCTTACCCTGTAAAATGGCTATCATCGCTTATTGAGCTAAATATTATTATGTGTATAGATTATGCGACACCTTCCTCTTTCCTTTACGCCATTTTATCAGCTGAAAGAACTCGCTATGTAGCGATAAGAAATTGTATTGTATACCATTTGTTGGTATTGCCTTCATCTGTTTTCTGTTCTACTGTGTGGTGTTTTCATTCGTCAATTTTCTTTTTTGTAGGTAGCCAGCGTATGCGAAATAATAGGCAAGAGATTACACGTGAAATACTACGACAGTTCGCCGGAAGACAATGGTTTCTGGTGTCACGAGGATTCACCGCTCATCCATCCAGTCGGCTGGGCTTTTAGAGTGGGCCATCCTTTGGATGCGCCACAGAATTATTGCCAAAGAGTGGCAGCGGGACGACTAATGCCCAGCGATACAACCGCGGAAATGTTTTACAAGTATCCTACTAATGAACCACCTTTATTCACTGAGGGTATGAAGTTAGAAGCCATAGATCCCCTCAACCTGTCTGCGGTGTGTGCTGCAACGGTGATGCAGATTCTAAACGAAGGATACATGATGATAAGGATAGATTGCTACCCGGCGGATGCCTCTGGTGCGGATTGGTTTTGTTACCACCAACGGTCGCCGTGCATATTTCCAGTTGGATTTGGACTCGCCAATAATATAACTTTGGTACCACCAGCTGGGTATGTTTGTTTATTTAAGACACTTAATGAGATATTGGTGTCAATTCTATGATAAAAAATCTCTAACTACGTACGTACGGACTAAGAATAATGCTGTCTTTTCCATAGGATTGAACCAATTGAGTTATATATATGTTGTACGTAATTTAACTATCTTGCTTTGTAACTGGTGTTTGTGTTCTTGTCGAAAACTTAGAAAACCTCTAAAGACATTACGCCAAGCGATTTAGCGTTCCGGTACGATGCCGCAAAGAAGCCAATTAGTGGTATGAGTTTAATATATGACCAATATATCTCTAACAATTGTCTGCTACCATTTTAGACGGCATCGTCACTTAGTAGCTGAATTATTATATAATTTATTTTATTGAAGCTGTGGTAGCTCAGTGGTTAGGGCGTCCGCCTCCTAATAAGAGGTCGGGGGTTCGAACCCGGGCACGCACTTCTAACTTTTCGGAGTTATGTGCGTTTTTAAGCAATTAAAATATCACTTGCTTCAACTGTGAAGAAAACATCGTGAGTAAACCTGCGTGCCTGAGAGTTCTTCATAATGTTCTCAAAGGTGTGTTAAGTCTGCCAATCCGCACATGGCCAGCGTGGTGGACTGTGGCCAAACCCTTCTCATATTGAGAAGAGACCCGTGCTCTGTAGTGAGCCGGCAATGGGTTGATCATGATATTAAGATGTGACAAGGAGCTTGCTCTCGTGCTCTATAGTAAGCCGGCAATGGGTTGATCATGAAAGTAATTTCAGTGACAATGCCATAATGTATTACTCTGTCTAGTCCAGACTACTTCCGACTCCACATTGACATCGGAAATGACAGTCATTCGTTAAATTCATATATTCCAAGAGGTTATCATATGCACTTTTATGCATGTCTCGTTTGTAATGAGTCAGTGCGTGTCTTACAAGCACTTGACCGTGATTTTTCTAATTGTATCCTATTTTATTCTAAAAGGTTCACAGCGGACGAGTTTAGTTGGGAAGACTACTTAGCGAGAACGGGTAGTCGTGCAGCAAACAGAGCTGTGTTCATTGCGCGCGGTCACGTGGTTTCGCACGGTTTCGTAGCGGGCATGCGACTAGAGTGCGCCGACTTGATGGATCCGAGACTCGTGTGCGTCGCGACCGTCGCAAGAGTTGTCGCAGATCTCCTCAAGGTATATTAATAATCTATAAGGAGTCTGTCTGGAGATATAGTGTTAGATAATATGGGTGTCAAATAAAAGGTAACATAGATACTTGTCATAGATACAGTTATTAAATATTTACAATGTCAGGCCAAGAAATAAATTACAAAATAAAATTTAGGTAAATTAAATTAAAACACAATACTATTAAAGAGGATTAAAAACTATGGTTAAATAAATTTTTTTTTTATTAGTTCGCAAAACTGCCTAAAATTGCAGACTCATACTTCATTACAATACAAAAATATCTTCATGTAAAATATTGATTTCTTGATGCTAACATAGCATGCATAAGATGGGGTACAAACCATTAAAAAAAAAATTAAAACTAACCTACATGATCATAAGTAAAAATAAAATTCGAAGGTTTGTCCATTATATTCGATAAATAAAATCCAACCCATATTATAGGTGCACTTCGACGGGTGGGGCTCTGAATACGACCAATGGCTATGGGCTCACAGTACGGATGTGTACCCAGTAGGCTGGTGCCGAGCTGTAGGTCATCGTTTAGAAGGGCCATTACAACCGCCGCCAAGAGCCGCACGGCGACCGCCCGCAAGGCCTAACCGTCGCAAGCGGAGACAGGGTAAGCATAAATGCCGGTGGAACGGTACGGCGTACGTAACGTACGTACGTAAGTCGGACACTACCCACTATCCCACTTCTGATATACACTACCCGCCATCAGAACGGAACTAGGCATGCAGGAATTGCAAGAAGTATCTACACTTAATATATATATATATCGATTGCGATATATCGGAAACAAAAAAAACATTGTCCTAAACGAAACGAATATTTAAAGAAAAAGTGAAATATTATTTATAACGTTTCGAGCGTAAAATAAAATATAAGGTATCTTAAATATAGCTTATATTTTATTTTATGCTAGATATTGCACGGGGCTTCTTTCCCTATATTCATCCCAGTTTTGAAGCGGTGATAGCCTAGTGGTTAGGGCTTCAGCCTCCTAATCAGAGGTCGGCCGTTCAAATCCGGGCACGTCCCTCTAACTTTTCGTAGTTATGTGCGTTTTAAAAAATTAAAATATCACTTGCTTCAATGGTGAAGGAAAACATAGTGAGGAAACCTGCACGCCTGAGAGTTCCCCATAATGTTCTCAACGGCGTATGAAGTCTGCCAATCCGCACATGGCCAGCGTGGTGGACTATGGCCAAACCCATCTCATATTGAGAGGATGATGATGATCCCAGTTTTGCAAGATTAGGAGATGCATTTTCAAAAATCCTTTCTCATTGGATGACTGTGTTACCCTTATATGTCTAATAGGAGACCCGTACCCAGTAGTGGCATGGTAATTGGTAAATGAACGATCAGCCAAACCGATTGCATTTAATTTTTTGTTAACTAAAAACAATCGGCATAGATAGCTCGTTATCTAAAATACACAACTACAAAAAAAAAAATATCTGGGCATGTGGAATAATAATTTTAAAAATGATACAAAGTAACATGTTAAATTTTTCACACATATGGTCTTCTTAACTTTCACAGCTACCAAAGTGGCCGCCCAGCCTCCTAACACGACAGAGGAAAGTTCTCAGAACTCGGACTTGGGCGATACAAAAAGCCTATCACCACTGACTAGCATGTCCGAGGTATCCGCTGATACGGAACTTCGTTCTGAAGACCAAACCGCTAGTATGAAGATGGATATAGACACAGAGCCTAAAACCAGTCCAGAAATGCCAGAGGAACGACTTACGGATGTAAGCCAGGATGTCGTGGTAAGAATATTTTTCTACAAATAAACTTATATTTATAATCACGGACAAATGTCCATGAACTCAGGAAGAACATATTTGAAACATCGTAACGAAGATGCCTAAGTTTTTTGAGGTTCTACCTCAAAAAAAAAGCTTTTAAGTTTCCTTGATATTATCTAAGAATTTAATACTAAGATGCTCATATGGTTGGTATCTTGTTCAAATCTACGAAGATCTATACTACTATCAACCTAACCAAACTATTCAACAATCTCCAGCATTATGAACTTTAAAACTCCTCAACTTATGTTTTGGTTTTTACCTCGGGCTTACCAATTGAAATATAGCACTAAATAATGAGGTCAAAAAGTAAAGCTTGAATTTTAAACATATACAAGAGTTTATCGAGCCCCTAAATCGGCATATTCGGTATAAAGGCTTAAAAATTAAAAAGGGAATTTCCCTTGGAATGCTCAAAATTATATTGGAATAACATTATGGTTTAATTGCCTGGGAATAAAGCTATTCTCAGGCAATTTATTGAAATCATAAATCTGTGAGTCCAATTCTCGTATTCATAACAATTTGCCTTTGAAATAATAAGATAGAAATAAACCTTTAACATACAATTATCATCATCAGTTGACCCACATAAAGTTATGCCGAACCTTCATACGGATCGAATCGAGAACCTCTTCATTTTTAAAATCGGTTAAAATACCCTTCTCCCACAGAGCACCCCCACGGATGCATCCCAGGATTCAAGCCAAAACATTAATCCATCGTCTCCCGAAACACTAGAAAAAAGCGCAGACGATAAAGTTATACCTAGACTAGTCAACACCAGTGTGCCCTTAGATATCCTGAACTCAGTGGATCCCGAGAATTGGACAACATCGGACGTCGCGAAGTTTCTTACAGTCAACGATTGCCAACCGTATTGCATCAATTTCACTCATATAACTGGACAAATGATGCTGCAATTGTCTAAAGACGAAATTATAGAACTGTTAGAAATGAAAGTGGGACCATCTTTAAAAATTTTCGATCTAATACAGCAGTTAAAGTGCAAGATTAAACAGCCCCAGTGCAGATTGCTTGGCAGCTTCAAGTAGTGATTCCAATACGAGTTCTCCTACATCAAAAGACATTGTAGATGATAAGAAATTTTCAAATGTGTGTTAAATACTTTAAATCAATAACACTGCTCCATTGTTGTAGCAATTGTTTTTTTTTTTTTTTAATTTGATATTTTATTATGAATATCTATATAATATCGGCCAAAATTAATAATTAATCAATCTTAATCATAATGTCTTGATAGAAGATTGCGGAATTGAAAATGTAATCCAGATACTATTTTGTGATGTGTGACATAAATAATGCGATATTGCTTAGGAGCTCGCTCTATTTATATGAATAAATTAAAGGTTTATTTCAATCTTGGATTGCAGTTACGTTATTAATTTTGGTCGTACGAGGATATAAATTATATATGGTCTTGTTAAAGACCTGATAGAATGTGTACAAGGTGTGTAAAGATTTATTTTATTAGACTAAAATAATTCAGAATAACATATATTAAATAACGGTACTAAATTCAACTTACCAGGTACTTTAACGAGACCTTATTTTATATTGCAGATTTTAGGGTCATAAGGGTTGCTGTGGAATATGAGTAGAAGAAAGTTCTTAAACACAGTTTCTTTATCTAATGAAGAGTTATTTGTAATTTAAAACGCTTTTGTTACACACCGCACGTTCTATAAAACAGGCGAATATTAATATTACTGTTCTCAAACAATAATAGAACTGGACGAGACAAATTTAGAAACAATAGATGGCGCACTTTCGATTCTAGATAAATTGATTGATCGAAAACGAAATTAAAGCGACTGATAATAAACTATCGTCCATTATCTCACATTACTAATGGGTTAAGTGCCATTCATAATTTTATTTTTATTGTAGATACTTCAGGCAATCCTTGTGTATACGTGTTATCGAGTTTCCCGTTTTATTTTTTTCGCTTAAATTTTTCTACTACACACCTGAAGTTTAAGGTTATCGACGAATTGAAGACATTGAATTTACAATCGTTTCTTTTTTAAAAACTTATCATATATTTTAATATGCCTTCAGAGACGAAATGTGTTATTTTTTAAAAACTGGGCTTTCGCCTCGGCGTTCTAGTCTTTTTGTGCGTTGTGTTGTGCATGAGTGGTCCCTTAATAACGTGACGATCTTTAGCCGCAACTATTTTCTTTTTGTATTGTAAGTTTTCTATGATGTTTTGGCTGAAACGTACATTAATTAAGATTTGTGTGAAATGTGATAAGGTATCTGTTGAATTTATTTAGCAATTTTACTACTCTGTATTTAGTAAAAAAAGTAAATTGCTTTAATACAACTGAAAGAATGTGTGACCATAAATACATATGAAGATATGCTTTGATTTAAAGCAACAATATTATCGAATTGTACTACCCTCATTATCATCTATGTCAGTATTCTAAGGATCATTACTTAATACATGTATATAATATAACAGGCTATAATAAATGTAAGCTGTAAAAAATAGTATAATTAAAGAAAATAGTCCAGTCAGAGGTGAAACAGTGTGATTTATGAATAGTTGGTGCTAATGACAAGTTGTCACTGAAATGCTCTTGTGGCGTTTTGTTTTTTGAGAAAATAGAACGATTTCATTTATTTTATTTCTCTTTTCGTTTCAAATTCTTTGCCAGCTCACCTTAGTAAGAAAAGTTCCACCACTGACTGGGTTAGCCCTTCCATCGGACATTAGGTCCATTTGAAGTGAATGCAAACATTGTGATACTTTATAATCAGTTTTAATTCTGACTGCTTTGTTTGAAAATTTGTGATAATGTTCGTTTTAAACGTTCGTACAATTTTAAAACTGAACGTGGTACAATAAACGTGCTCAGTATTTGCGTATCTATGTTTTTAAAAATCCATAAACCATACATCATTTAATGTACTAACGATTAGAGATATTGTATCATAATGAATAATCAAATTATGGAAATCATGTGAATCAATCAATAATCATATTATTTATATAATTAATGCAAATTAGACGTGTGTATCATAGAAGTTGTTTGCGGATGTGGAAAACTGAAGAAAACGTTTGTTTTCTTGATTAATATTTTTTACTTCGGTAAGGTAATCAAGGACAGACATTTAAATTTTTTATATTTATAGCGAAAAGGAGACTTAGGAGTTTATTTTTGATATATCCAAATCATTGCATCGGTATCAAGTCTTATGGTTATATTATCACGGGTGTGTCAATGTGTAACATTTACGAGGCTGTTTTTGGTTTTCAGTAGAATATGGGCTTATAGTAAGTAAACTCTTTGGAACGTTTAATATTATAACAAACAACAATAAAGGCTCATATTTCGTAATTATTTTAGCTATATACACAGACTACAGATAAATCCGTGAACTATTCAGATATTAAAATTGTATCCCAATGGTCGATTAAGACCATTCGTGTACCAACTGACATGACTGGGGGCCAAGTAACTTTGTTGATTAAACAAAGTTACTTGGCCCCCAGTAGCATGTGATGCATAATTTAGTATTTGAACTACGAACGTTCGGAATGAATCCTGCTGCCGAACTGTTTCCCTATAACTTTCTCATCCTTTTGATAACTCCTCAGAACCTATAGAGTCATAAAAACGTACTTGACTAGCTTCGCAGAAAGCGGTGGCATCACGCTGCGTAAAAATCCGCAATCACGTCGACTCCTGTTCCATGATTATACGCATTGCTGGTACTTAACAAAGTCTAAAGTCAAATGATGATGTCAAATGTTCAGGGAAAGAACCCTAATATGTGATTTTCTCTCATAGCAAAATGGATGAAATGGTAATCCATTTAACTTTAAAAACGATTTTGATGCGTACTTACAATTTTTTACATTGTATTGAGAAGATGATGATAACTACACTTCGTAAGATTAAAACGAAGCCTATGAATGCTTCAAACTCGCCCTGGATTAAGCTTAGATCTATCTAACTTTCTTTGACTTTATTCTGGCAAAGTATGTATTTAAACGAGACATTTACGAAGATCTACACATAACTTTGTCTTGTTTTAACGGTATCATACTACAGAAATAAGGCTAAGTCCGCTTAATAGGTCTTGGCCTAAGACAAACTTATCCGGGTAGTCATTTTAATTATCATCATCTAATACTGTCACTTAAAACTAGACCAACCTAGTTAGAGCAACAACTCGTATCCAAGCTTTATTATCATTTACATTACCCTTTATACGATACCTAATATTCTTTAAACTTAAGTTTTAAAGTTTGAACTTATAACTTTTAACCTGTAGAAGTGTAGACGACTTTGAGCTTTAAAGAATGATGTATTAGTTTCATTTTACTTTACTTTTTTCGAAAGTTTGTAACTGTACACATCCTATGGGTAAGTCGATTGTTACGCCTAACAAGGCATGTCGCACGTCCCTTATACCATCAGCTGGTATTTACAAAATATTCTGTAAAAAAAAATGCTAAGAAATCACTAAATGTTATATCAACTGACAGAATTATTAAGAGCCGGAACTTCTAAACAAAATTCCAAATTTTTTATTAAATTAATAAAATTGAAATAATAATAATACATCTAAGCCATCTATCGGCTTGTAACCGTTCAAAATGAAGAGTACATGAAACGTACTTATTATATTTAATTTTAAAATAAAAGAAATCTGAAAAATATAAATAAAGTCAGTATTGATAAATGCACACTATCAATTACTCTTATAAAAAATAGCGGTGTGGTCGATTTAAAAGCATTTAACCACTTAATTTTATCTTAACTTACTGGTAAAGATAATGTTATAACATAGAACACACATATATTCTATGTTATAACATTGAACAACATAGTTGAGCATGACCTGTGCGTATTTCCACAGTCAGTTGAATTTACTGAAAGGCAAAAAGATGTCGCTGTCACCTTAAAGTCACTCCTCATATGTGAACGTAATTACTAGAAGTATACATATTATACAATATACTTCATGTAATTGTTTCATTTTGCAAGATAAATAATAATAGCTCTGAAGTTCCGGTTCCTAATTGCATCATTGATAGAGTTAAGGTGATAATCATCAATGAAATTGCCTTTTTAATTACGTTAAATACAAGTTTTCTACTTTAAAAATAGCCAGTACAGTGTTTTATCGAATGTCCTGGTAATAAATATTTAAGTTATGAAAATAAAACGTCTTTTATTTGTAACTTTTATTATAAGTATAAACAATCACAATATTCGGACGGATTGGTTTTATTATGTTATTGGAGAAATTAGCCATTATACCTATATAATGCGTACTAACCAGCAACGATGCCAATTCCAGTTTTTCACAAAAAACGTAGTGAAAATGATTACTAGTACTTTAAGACCTGCCAATTTAGTGTAGTTTTTGTACACAAGAATTGGCACCGAAATACATACAGTGCGGTTTTCTAACTCGATCAATAAGATAAAAGTCCCTAACGATTAAAGAAACCTTTCTTAAAAACCATTATGTCCACACGCATCCCGAATGATTTTTCAAGATGTGATGTTACCAATAAATCTCCTTGTTTGTGGACAAATCCTGGATTATTTGACTGGTCAATAATCTGCAACAAAATATTAGAATGTTTTGTATGTTTTGGGATCAAAGACATTACTGACGTAAATTGTCATATAATGGCAACTTTATTGGAATAACTTACCTCATCGTATGCGTAGGTACGGCGGGCGAGTAGAGGGCACAACATAGTAGACTTCCCGCTCTTTGAGCGTGACATTTGTGATATTCCGAGCACCAGTAAGTCTCACTGACAGCGGCATTTGTATCTGTAAATAATAAACGAATAAGCGTGCTTAAGCACGAAGACATGTTAAGTATATATGGCAGACCATTGACTTTATTTAGCATTTAAACTTGATGCCTGGGAAGAATGCAATGGTGTTCTCCGGGTGTCTGAAAAAACTCAGCGTAAGGGACACGCCGTGGTGGTTTTTAGTTTGGGTATACCACCTAGGGGGGTAGTCCCACATAACCTCTAGTCCTGCCCAAGGGTCGGAGGTAGCAATAAAGCTTTTCCACAAATTTATACTAAAAAACGCTTAACATTCAGACGGTTGAACGGAAATTGTTACGAAAAAGGTTGGGTGTTCCTACTCGTATTGCACTAGATAATGTTAACATTCTTTAACAAGTAATAATAAAATAAATTAAATTGTTTTCTACATGGAGTATTATATATAATTTATGTCGGGCACCAGTAGCCTTCCCTGCATTTTTTTTATCCACTACTAGTTAACCCTGGACGGCATTCTCACCTGATGCTAAGTGATGATGCAGTCTAGGATGGTAGCGGGCTAACCGGTTAATTGGTTTCTACGCGACATCGTGCCGGAACGCTAAATCGCTTGGCGACATGTCTTTGTCGGTAGGGTGGTAACTAGCCACGGCCGAAGCCTCGCACTGGCCTCGCCTGGTCTGGACCAGACTCGAACCGGGAATCGAACTCGGGACCTCCAACTTTAGACGTGACAGCGCATGCGTTTCGCCACGGAGGTCGTCAAATTTATATAGTTGTGACAAAATAACATGTACATACATTAACGTTTATTGTGTGTGTGTGTCTATTGTTTGGTGGTGTGTGTAATTACCAATCTCATCCCCTTCCGCAATTTTCAACTCCGGCGCCAAATCTTTCGCGGTAGTCACATAGAACGTTCTAAGAATATCAATTCTGTGTACGCCGGACATGGTTCTGCTTTTCTGGTTGGAGTGGAGGTGCCGCGAAAACACACAGCGTCTCTTACAAACATTTATCACGAGTATTCTGGAAATATTTAGGTACTTAAGTGCGTTTAAAATTAAATTCAAGTCGAATTTCAATTCAGATGAAGCTTGTAGCTTCAACTGAAGAATAAAGAAATATTTCGATGGTTTAAGGAATGTAATTCGTGGATCGGATTAAATTTTGTAATAAAAAAAAAATGGTCGTCACGGAACGCACGTCAGATATAAAGCATGAAAGCATAGAGCAGAAATTATAATGAATAAGATAATAATATATTAAAATTAATCAAATATACGCTCCCACACTCAGAAGTTGTTGACGTCGGACGACGGAATGACGTCATAAAAGTTTTATGCCGTATGCCGTGATGGCATAAGCACCGCTTTTACCGCCGAGGCGTGCCAATAGATGTTTTACATAGATTCTAGACTAGAATAGGTTTGCAGTTTGCAAATGCGATAGTAAACATAAGGTTTCGATCCAAGAAATAACGAATTTAATTATTTAAACAAATACAGCAGGCTTTAAGAATAGAAAACCAAATCATAGTGTCACAAAGAATCATTAATTGTTATGCATCGACGACACATAGTAACATAAAATATATCACTACTACCTATGTAAATTATTGACGCGTCAAAAGTGCCTTTTAAAGGACTATTTGAATAAAGATTATTTAATTTGAATTTATAAACGAAACATTAAGAACTCCTTTCTAGAAAGGTTTTGTGGATCAACTTACCCCAGCAAAGCCGAATCAAAAGTAATACTCAAAGGGAAGTTCCTTGGATACACCAGTTTGGCTTCCTTTATAACATGTGCAAAGCCCTCCCAGCATTGCAGCACCAACTCGTCTATCTGTGACAAAGCAGGAGTAGCTCCGCATATCACAAGCACGTATACATCTGCTAGTAACTTGCATGTAACTGCTCTAAAAGCTACCTGAAAAGTTACATGAAGAATAATATTAAAGTAATAAAATATAACAGAACATACATAACATACGGGTAAGCTACTATAAAATTCATAATTGTTATATTCACAAAAAAACTTTTACAGGCGCCTATGAAATGTTCATTATTTTATAGATACGTATATATATATGTAACAATTTCGACCGGTACACATTGTGCGCTAAATGTTTTGTACCTAAAAAACCATTGTAAAAGTCGAATCGAAGTTTTTATCGGTACATTGGATAGTTTTTTTTATCCTCTGTAAGTAAGCCCTTGACAGCAATTTCACCTGGTGTAAGTGATGATGCACTCTAAGAAGTTAGCGGGCTAACATGTCAGGTTATGGTAGACCCACACTCCTAATTGGCTTCTACGCGACATCGTGTCAGAACGCTAAATCGCTTTGCGACACGTCTTTGCCAGTAGGGTGGTCATTAGCCACAACGGAAGCCTCCTAGCCGACCGGACTCGAACCGGGAATCCCAAACCAGGACCTCCAACTTTAAAATGTGACAGCGCACGCGCTGCGCCACGGAGGACGTCAAATTTAATTCAGGAGGTGATGGTCATAACTACAGTCGTTAACTAAAAATTAAAGCGGAGTATATTTTGTACTGGTTGGTTTGGTTCCTATAATATAAAATATAGTCTGTCCTTCAATGATGAATGAATGAAAAATCTCGATGCTGCAATCTGACTCGTACTTGGCCATATTTGCCTTATTTCACTATGAAGCCGCTCTCTCTCTAAATACATCTATACAATATATTTATATGTATTTAGAGAGGGTTAAAAATAATCTTAAGCAAGTTTTCAGTTACCTACTTGCGTGCCATATTAAAACTTTTATCATGTAACAAGAGTGTTCCCTTCATTTCATATTCAGACTCTGCAATATATATACAAGGTAAATATTTAAGTCAAGTAATATCAACAAAGAGAACTGAGTTATAATATATTATTATATAGTAATTAATATAGTAAAGAACAAGAAACGTTGAGCGTAATTTTTCAAATTGGTATAATTAATTATTCAATTACATACATTAGGGCTCATATGCTGCAAATATATTAAAGTATCCCTCAATGGGGCTCCATCTTGAGCGGCAGCAAGCAATAACAGTAACCTTGTCTCTCTTGGGTCCAGTTCACAGAAATCTGAACTTGTAGCAACCAAGTGCCCATGTATGGTTAGGCACGCCCATCTTCCTGTCACACTTTGTGCATAGTTGTCTAATACTTGCTGTTGGCAAGTTAAACACATACATACTATTATACATTATTAAGATGCTAATACTTTTGTTCATCATCATCATCATCATGATCAACCCATTACCGACTCACAACAGAGCACGGGTCTCCTCTCAATATGAGAAGGGTTCGGCCATAGTCCACCACGCTGGCCATGTCCAGATTGGCAGACTTCACAAGCCTTTGAGAACATTATGGAGAACTCTTAGGCTTGCAGGTTTCCTCACGATGTTTTCCTTCACCGTTGAAGCATGTGGTATTATAATTGTTTTAAAACGCACATAACTCCGAAAAGTTAGAGGTGCGTGCCCGGATATGAACGGCCGACCTCTGAGGAGGCTGATGCCCTAACCACTAGGCTATCACAGCTTCATAATTTATTAATTACTGTCTTTTCTCAAGTAATATGTAGAAGTAATTAAAACTGGCTGATAAAATATAAATCATATTTATTTATTTATTATTAATATAAAAGGAATATAATTAGTTATACAATAAAGCCACCGAAAAAACCAAAGAGGTTTGTCCTTGGTGCTAATCTGTAACATGTAATATGTACACCATACTTTGACAACAATCATTTGGAGCCATTTTTTAGCTTATAAATTGCATGAAAACAAATTACAAAAGATGTTTTTATGAGCTGTAGCCATAGCCTTAAATGAATAAAGAATTCATTGATTATAAAAGAAACAGTACCTGTAATTGCTGTGCCTGAGGACATAAGATGCTCTGAATAAAATCTAATACTATAGTTGAACGAGGCAAAGAATTTGGATCTAAAGACTCCAATAGATAATCCAATATTGGGTAACACTGTCTTAGGTCTCTCTTTATTTGATCTAAATTCTTCAAGTTTTCCAATTCTTTCTTGCCAATGCAAAATACCATAACATCATGAATACATGATAGAAGAAGTTCAAGATCACATTCAAGTCCCCCAGTCGCAATTCCAATTAAAGTGACACTGTTGACATTTTAATATTATAATAATTGTTCCCAAAACATTTTAAAAGCATAATTTTACATAGAAAATTTACTAAATATGATGTTTTATATAGCTTTTATTATTTATAAATTTAAACACTTACATTGTATTTTTACAACTTAACTAAGCATAAAAAGAATACATTAACGAGTGCCTTTTGCTTTTACTATGGTTCAATCAATATACAATCTTTTCATGCAAATTAAAATATTTAAAACTATGAAAAATACTTATAATAGATATGTACCTATTTTAATTTTTTTGATCTTTTCATTAGCTCCATATAATCATTTTAGTCTGTTTTGTATAATTAAACAACAACAACTAATCAAAATATATCGTCTAAATTACAAAAACTTACATTTAATAAATAAAAGTCTTTCTATTAGATAAAGCGATTTAGAATTCCTTATATCTGGGATTTATTCAAGTGCCACAGTCCAAAAGATAAGCCCAAAACCATTTTACACTGCATCTACACTTAGCAGCAGGTGAGCAATCAAAGCTTAAAAAAATACCAACAGCCAAAACTTTAATATTGGTGGATTAATACCTCTTACAATATTCTTTCCACAGTATTGTCCCATTATCAACTAGAGTGTTGATCATTTGAAGGTTGTGACATTTTGTAAACATATTAATGCCGTGTAATGATGCTATTGTAGAAAACTGGATCTAGTTTGAGAAAAATAAAGTAATTTAAAAAATAAAAAAAAAAACGTTAATTAAAAATTAATTTAATTTTTTAAAAACATCTACAGTTTTGAAGTTGGATACTAAGCAGTTGTAGGTTTGCTTGATTTATATTTAGTGCAAAACTATCCTATATTACTTAAATTTGATTGATGCTAAACTTCAAGCATTTTATTTACACACAAGTTTAAAACATGATAAATTCAGAGTAGTTAGTGATAATTCATACATTTTCATTGGTGCCCGCTTTTTTGGAAAATATTGGTACACCACTTTCCGATGCTATAGCTATAACTATAATAGACATTTTTCGATTAAACTTAATTTAATTTATACTCCTCCGAAACTACAGTCCAGCGAGTTACAGTTTGTTTATAAACATCGCGGAACCAGAGACTAAATTACTGTCAAATGTCAAAATCAACCACGGAGGAGCTCTACAACTGCTATAGATTTATTGCTATTTATGCTACAAACTCAGATTAAGATGTAGATCGATTCTTCGTCCGAGCCATGACACCGTGAGGGATATGGAAGTGAGAAGGGGTTTTTTTGTTTTCTATTAAGTTTTAAAAATGGAATTGTATAATTAATATTGCTGTTTCATGTGCGGCCACACGGTAGCTTTTTTTTTTAATTCATAGTGTTAATTGCCTTATTAAAAAAGTATTATATTTTCTATTCGCAAACCACCATTTCGTAATCCATCGAAGGCGAAAATATTATAAATAAGTGTATTATTAAGTAGGTGTCCATAAAATCTGGTTTTTAATTTTTGTACAAATAAAAAAATAGTAATAAATTTTTGGAGAAAAAATATATTATTAATGTTAGTAAAAACCTGTAATCGACATTATTCTTAAGTACATTCGAAGTAAGAACTCATTTATGACATAAATGTCTAACGTTATATCGCTGTATCCGTTGTTGTATTTTGTGTAATTGCACTTCTTGCATCTTTTGCTGCAAAGAAAAAAAGTTCTAGTTAGTTCTAGTTCTGGAAATGTTAAAAAATTTGCCTGTCAGAACTATCATCTCGTTAGGGCAACAAAAAGTAAGTAATAAGGATCGAATACAAATATGACATATTTCTAATGTTTATCACTTGTAGAAGTAAAAAATTTAAACCTCTTACGTTATTCAGAGTGGATATTTGTATTCATATAAAAAAAAAACCTGTTAAACTTACAATCACGACTTAGTAGGCGAGGTCCTGTTAAAGCGATAAGAATAGCTCCTAAAGGTGCTGAAATAACCACGCTCAGTACACTCACAGCGAGAATTGCTTTAGCGTACGATTCCTCTTCTTTATTTGTACCCGTGCCAGCCGTCTGTCCATTAATAACCAAATCCAACGCTGCTGGCCCTAATGCTGCCTAAATGAAACGTTAATTAGTGAATATTAAGTTTTCTAATAATAAATAAGTAATTTTTATTTGGTCGGGTTTGGTTGTGGCTAACTGTTACCCTACCAACAAAGACGTGTCCACAAGCGAGTTTGTTGTGTTGCAAACTATGTGTAGCTAGTATTATCTGGATAAAACATTAGTAAAGAAACCAAACGATATGACATTTAATTCTCATACACACCTGCACTGTGGCTTTAGCCAACCACGTGAGACCAATGAAAATTTTTTCCTTACTATTAAGACCACATTTAAAGCTGACTAAAAAGGTTGCGATGGCACGTAACAAAAGACATGAAAGAAGGCAAATTGTCCCCATGGCTATCATTTGAGGATCTAAGGCACTAAGCTGAAAAAAGTAATGTATAATATTAGTAAAGTAACAGATAAAAGAACTTGCGAATAAGAGATACTACGGCATCGAACTGACGTCTGCAGTTCAGTTGCGTCTTTATTTACGACCAATCACAACCGAATTTGCACGCCTTTGCAACGACGCGTTGGCTTGATTTTAATATTTAACATACCGTAATTTGAGCACCGGTGAAAGCAAACAGAATTGGTTCAAAGAATATCCACAAAATCCTGAAGAGATTGCTGACAGGATTTTTGTTAACAGGCCAACCTTCTTTTTCCCAGTAAAATGCAGCGACAAAACCAGAGGATACTATTGCTAATGGACCTAGAACAGAAAGGGATAAATATTGCCTATCCGTTTGTATAGAAATAAATTAATATAAAAGTTAGTATAGGTACCCGCGCCGCTCCAACCGATGAGATTTGAAATGAACAGGGAAAATAGACCACCCAAGAATAATATTAAAAATCTAAGTGGAACAGCAAAAGTATCTCCTCTTTCGGGTATGACAGACGCTAAAGCACCCCACAGAGAACCAAAAATTACGCCGCCAATGATTGATAGTGGGCCCTAAAACACATGAAAAAAAACTTATGAGACGAATTGAGCAAGAAAACATTTAAGATTAAAGTTAATTAGAAGCCTTTATAAGCGCTGCTCTTGAACGCCAGCTCGAGGTTTTCCTCCCCTGTTGGCAGAGTCATATTCCACCCATTTCCTGTGACCGCAAGAAAATAGCTTTCTCACATTCGATTCCTTCCTCACGATTTCCTTGCCTCGAAATAGTTAGCTCGCCAATAAATACTGTGCAATTTACGTATAATATGTCACATTATCAGCCGGAAATCAATCTTTTCAACTGTGCCACATCCTTGGGAGTTCTACATAATTATGTTTAAATACTTTAGTTTTGAATTGCTATCCTTAATTATTTACTTAATAAATATGAACATTCGTTATAGAAACGGTATATATATTATATTTAAAACTATGGAATAATGTAGTAGTATTAATATTGATTTTACTAATTTAAATGAGCAAAGTGCAAACCTTTATTATATTAAATGTGGCAGAGCCAGTGGAAAACATTGCATTTAGTATTATGGCAAATACGGCTACGCTAACGGAATCGTCTATGGCAGCTGCTGCCAATAGGAGTGTTGGTATTCCTTTAGCAACGCCATAACCATCATCCCTTAACCTGAATAAACAGGGAACTACCACAGCAGGTGAGACTGATGCGATCATAGACCCTAAAAGGAATCCTGAAACGAATCAAGTAGTGTTTGAGTAATCAGTTTAAAAACTTAAGTTATTTGCTTTTACTTATATTCCGAATTACTCATTTTTGCCCAAAAAAGGTCCTAATATTTTATAAACGAGAGCAAAGTGAAATTTTTGATTTGAACTTTCTTTTCTGCAGCATCTTTCGCATTTATATGGATACTAGCTGTATTCCGTCGTTTCACCTGCGTCAACATAATAATTGTCTAGTATTACTGCATAATAATACCAGGCGGTGCACGGTTACCTACTCATAGACCTCCCTCTTTCTTATTTATGACTACAAAAAATAAGTAGTAAAATCTCGTGCACGAAACATTTTAACGCACTCACGAATTTGGTGTCTTTTAATGTTAGTTTGCTATTGAAAAAGCAAATTTGCTCTGCATTTTGTCCGCAAAGAGATAAGTGACGAAAGTTAATAACCATTCAACAGATAACCAGCATTAATAAATAAGAACCGGGAACTTTTTCACTTGAATTTTAATGATACTGCAAACCTTAGATTAATACACTAAATAAGTGTATTATCTAAGGTTTTTTCAGTAAATGCGTGTATACGTTTTGTACTCTTTTTCCTATAGGTATGAAAGTAATTAAGCTTACCCCAAATCCATGGTAAATTTAACAAATAATGTGATGAAACACTGATTGCTATGCATTCAACCAACCATGGAAGGATTCCAAGTTGTAACACCGCAACGTAGTGTTTTTTCAAGACACCGGCATCAAGACCTAGCCCAGCTCTCATTAATATAATGACTAATGCCACTTTCCTAAAAAAAATAAAAATTTAGAAAAGGATACAATTAAATATGTGATGAAGATTATACAAGTTTACCTTAGATCTTGGTTAAGTTTTCGATATGTGTCTGTCATATGCACCAAATGTAAATTTTGGAATAGTATGCCAGTTAGTAACATGCCTATTAAAGCTGGTAAGGTTGTAACCTTCAGCCAAATCCAACCAATTAAGTACGAAGAAATCACTAGAAACGCCATACTCAATAGTTCTCCATTAAGACTTAGAGGTTCTCCTAGTTCAGCATATAAAATGCCCCAAGTGAGAAGAACTGTAACATATAATCACAATATATTTGTCACTTTTAATATGCAAGCTTCCAATAATTATTGTAGTATTTTCGAGTATAGCAACATTTGACTTGTCAAATAATAAATAGATCGATATAATATTCTATTAAAAATTAAGTTATTGTTTCCTAAGGATTGCATAATGAAAAAAAATTGCCGTCGCGAGACCTTTCGAAGATGTGAAACAACATATAATTTTTTATTGTATAAAAAAATATGCATGAAAGTATTTTTATATATACGAAATATTCGTAAATATGCATTATTAATTAGACCTAAAATGCTATACATTTTTATTAATTAAAAACTAAATTTTACAATCTTATGAAAAGGTTTTTAACATACTCGTAATATGCCGATTATGCGTTACCACGCTTGTCCTTCGGTCTCGCTCATCACATTCGATTGTTAGCAAAATGCTGATACCTACTCTACGATAGTGTTGTGATTTAAGCAGCGTATACATTTTCTCAACTTACAAAAGATTAAAATACAAAGTTGCTGAGCGGACTGTCTGAAAGTTGGGAATAAGGGGAAAGGGAAAGCCGTTGCCCACCAGGCTGGTTCTTGTGATGGCGTTTGATCGGCTTGATGGCACCGTAAGCAAAATTTTTGCCACCATCTACAAAAACAACATAAATATTATTACCTTATGTCTTAAGATTAGGAGTATAATATAAGGTAATAATAATATATAAGTACTAACATAGTTCGAAACAAGAAGCTGACAATGACAAATAATTTCAGTCGCTCGCAATTGAATTTATTGAGCATTTTAATTTAAAAATAGAGTTTTTAACATAAAATAATATATTAAAAAAAGTTTCTAAAAAGTATTATGGTTGAAATATGTATTACTCACAGGAGTGATCCGTTTTTATTTTGATTATGTGCATCTGTGAAAGATTTGTTTATAAATTAAACTGTAATTATACTAGTGATTTATATCTAATAATAATTATAATAATAGGTACCTATCAACAAATAACAAACAACGATAAAAATACAAATGCGATGTACAAATATACAAATTGTGTTTTAAGACATGTTTTAAGACAAATTCACAATATTACACAGGTACACTTAACATGCAAAGTGAATATTAATTCAAAAATATTTATAATTTTGTGATTACTGAAATTCAAAGTTATGTTAGGCGAATAAAGTCGCACCATTAAGGTTAGTACAAAAATTAATATAGTCAAATTAGTAAAGCCTTAGTAATGAGAAGAGAAGGCTTAGACATTTCTTGTTAGTTTAGGAATATAAAACTTAGTATTTACCTACAAACATATATACACGAACACCTATAAAGATAAAAATGAGTAAGTGTGTAGAGTGATGGTAAAATAAAAGCACACACTCAATACAAAAACATATATATCGGTTAAAAGCAAGCAATAGTTACCAGTTGAATCATTATTTGGGTCCATGGTTATGTTCTTTCAATCATATTCTCTTCCTGAAGCAATTAGAGAACAAGTTATTTTTTTTAAATATTATGGTTTAAAGACTCAATATAAAAATTTCAATATTAAATTTTATAATAAGACGTATTAGCCGAAAATCAATCTGTGATATTTATGCAATATAGAAATAATATATAACTACTAATGTTACTGTACGTTACGTAAATGTACTGTTACGTAATGTTACTGCTGGGATTGATGAAAAATTATGACTTCTTGACTTTATCAATATTATTTGGCTGTAGAAATATTTAGATTTAAATTTACAGATATCGAAACGTTACAAAACTTTACTTTTTCCAATTGCAATACAACTGTCACCACTAACATCTTAAATTATTACCATTTTGATCGAACATCTATCAAATTATGTTGATCGGTATTCAAGTGCAGCATCTTCGTCTTACATTTCTTTGTCTTTTATTTATTTGTGAGTGAAATTGTTGGCTAATTTATAAACTTTATAGTTGCTGATGTATCGCTTTTTCCACTATTTTTAAATCGATACTTCGATCAATCGATCTAGTATCGATACCCTACTTTCACATCCCTAAGACCAGCAAATTTTCCGCTCTAAAAAAATTTGGTCTACCCTTATTAAGGGTTCTTTAAGAAAGTTTTTTGTGTAGAAGTCAACCATTTTATCAGCATATTCACAAATAGAATAACAAAAAAAATTTACAACTTTACATCTTTGTCTTTGACAAAAATGCATTTTTTACATCTTTGTCTTTGACAAAGATGCAAAGTTCAGTCCACAGATACAAACACGTGATATGTTTTTTATCACTGCCACTTAATGCACTAGTTACTCGAAACTTATTATTGTATATTTCTTGTACGAGGAGTCAGTAATATGTCTACTATATTATACTGATAATATGAAATGAGAATTGGATCGTGCTAGTTTTGATAAACACAAATCACTTACCTTACAAAAAGTAACCTC
Organism: Lasiommata megera; assembly: GCA_928268935.1. NCBI lineage: Eukaryota > Metazoa > Arthropoda > Insecta > Lepidoptera > Nymphalidae > Lasiommata > Lasiommata megera. The sequence goes on along the minus strand of OV743315.1, from coordinate 11,746,319 downwards.
AAAAGTTATCTTCCTAAATCCACCTTGAAGTACTCTAAACGTGAAACTGGATCACTGAAATGAATCAATTCTTCGTCACAATGTATGATATGATAACACTTGACTACCTAGATAGGTAAACATCTACATAAATATAGCCGCACGTTTATCTCAAATATTAATAATATACTATGGTAATAGATCGAGTCAGTGTTTACCGTCAAGTCGGTAACGTATGAAATCATTGCGTTAGTATACTTTACTAATCAGATGTGTTTATTTTTCCGTCACTCATAAGGTTGCGTTTGTTTATTTTGTTGATGATTCATCATGTCATAGACCACACAATTCATACAGAATACAGCTTATTTATTGAGAGACTTTTTTATTGTACATTTGCTCTCAATACCCATAGTATTATGGTCAAGGCTAACTGTAGACTACAGATGGTCACTGGAATAACTCAATAAAAAGTATTTACGAATAGCGGCGTTTCTATTTTATTTTCATTTACTACAAAAATGTAGCTGATTGACCATTGAGGCACTTGTATTTAGTAGACCTAGGACGCATTTGGAACCCGCTTTAGTTTTAAGTTATCGAATTTACAGTGATAATCATCACTGCACACTAATAGAAATAAAGATGTATCGCGTCATATGTGACCGTGATAGACCAAAATGAATATAAGTAGGTAGGTAGGTATATGTCGTCCGGGAAGTATACAACGGGTTCCCTGGGTGTCCAGTAAAGCAAGAGGGAAATGCCGTGGTGGTTTTTAATTCGGGTATACCACCCTTCGGGGGTGGGAGTCCAACATAACCTTCCTGCCCAAAGGTACGGAGGAAGCTATTAAGCTTTTCCATCACGACAAAAAAAAAGATAGGTAGCAATATATTTTATTAATTTTGATTTGATTGTAAATATTTCATGACATTCGATAATTATACTTACTATAATAATAGGCTTTAATAAGGAAAAGTTTCATTTAACAGTACCTATGTGTTTGCTATTTTATTCGATGTCATATTGTAATAATTGGCATGATCCCGTAGCTGTAGAAATTTTGCGCCAGTTTCATCAGTTATAGGCCGTAAAGATCTGAATCGATGGTACTGACCTGCGGTGAGACCTCATAATTAATAAGCCCTTCCAATCGGACCGAATATATATTTAACCCCAGAGTTGTCAAGTCACAGTCTGTCTAGCCTGACCTATCTTTAACCATGACCTTTTTCGTATATTCTTGCGTACGTGGCCCATTTTTTATCACCAGTTATCAATCTCTACTAAAACGTCTAAAATATAAAAAAAACGCAAATAAGTAGGTACACGATACATAAAGGTTTCATTCAGTGAGCTCCTATGAAATCCTCATAATGGGATTTTAGTTTACCCAGCCTTTTTCAAATGGATCAAAACTGTTTTGTGGTCAATTCTTTTCAAAACTACTGAAATGTCAGTCGTAACAGAAGCAGCGCGAGGTGCATCTTTGATATCAAAGTTACCGGGTTGATAAACGCTTAAACCAACTTCGTGTCCAATAACGTTAATGTTATCGCGGTTTGTTGTTTCGAATTGGCACTAGCAGATAAACCTATTAGTTATTACCTACTGCGTCACCAGGGAACCGGGGCGAACGCGAAGCTCAGTCTGTGAGAAGTGCACTTGGGCTCGACGACATTGGGGACGTTCCCCCAAGGGGAGTCTCGTTTGAGACTGTGATCTCGGGTTACGGTGTCATTTTTTTCCCAGTAGTATTTTTTCCATTTTTGCAATACATTTTAACAAAAAGGTGAATAAAATAGCTAAAGAGAACATTTTACTAATTTGTTTCTATTTTTAAAATGAAACCATATTGTCATCGAAACCAGACAGATTCCCGTCACCCAGCACACAGGCGACGCGAAGGAGCATCGCTGGGTTTTAGTGGGTATTTTGGTCGCCACTCTGGCCGCCGAATCATACATACCCCGCCGGAGAGAGAAATGCCTTCTGTATATGCCTTCTGGGCCGTAAACTCATTTCGCAGCGTTAAAAAAAAAAGGGGAAAAAAGGCTGTTTGTGATGATTATACTATATCTATTATTAGCGACAAATATGACGCTAATAAGCGTCGACTTAAGTTTTTAGGCATACTGTAATTTGATTTCTAAATTGATTGACCTCTAAATTGATTTATATGTATATCCTAGCACTTAAGGTTTTTAAAATGTTTATATTTTTTGCATATAATTCTGTTGGTGGCGCTTTGAATAAATAAATAAATTATAGGATGATGAAAAGAATCGTTTAATCGATTGGCCATAGATAGTATAAGTTATAAGTTTACTTACTTATTTCTGAGACAATAAAGACATTTCTTATTACTTCACTTCCTCCATCATTCCATATTTTTAAGCAAAGTAAGAGTGTTAAAAAAAAGGAGCAAAATGTTGTCTTGCACCGATACGCAGTCAGTGATGTTTCTACTTAATATAAAGTGAATGTGAAAAGTCCATACACCTTTCTCAAGCCTCGCCGACAAACGCCATGAGGTTATAGCGTTACAGACAGTGTCGGAAAGTGGTTCAACGGAAAATGTCTCGAATTCTTTCGAGTTTTATCAATGATACACTTAAATCGGTTTTTTTATAGCGGTCGTAATATATATATATTTTTTAAATTAATATAATCTACAAAAGTTACCAGTGACAAGTGCAAAGTGCGGGAATCTGGAAACAAAATGATTTCTGCTTATATTAAGCTGTTATTTGTGTTTTTAGTATTAATAGAGTCCGGTAAGTTTAGTACTTTATTTAAATAAGGTAGGTGGTAACTTATTCATTTAGTTAATGTAGGTATTATATATATTTCAGTACTATGTCTTATCTATGATATACTATATATTTTATAATTTAAAACTAATCAGTATCTACGTATAGGTTATATTTATTTCAGGGTAGATAGTGGTTTTCTGTAGAATATATGAGTGTGATTGCCTGAGTATAAGATTTGCACACTCGCAAACGTAGAGTCGCTTTCAATTATCGAAACCCTATAACGTCAAAGTAAAATGCATCTTATGTTCTATTATTTGAGTCTCAAATCTCGTGCGACTTATTTTTATTTTACAAAATAGAGTTGGAGTGATATTGACGAATTAATACGTTTCAATTTAATATGATGTTAGTGTGTTTCGATATTCAAAATCGACTCTACGATTGTAAGATAACAAATCATATATCTATTAACGGTACAAATAAGATGAAAGAAACAGAAACCGAAAAGAGATTAAACTTGAATTGCTTAAAGCAAAGATGAAGATGTGATATCTAAAAGCCGATCATGAGCGAGTTAGAAACCAAAGTTTAGGTTTCTGTATCTTGGATATAAACGTATTATTTATTTATTTGCTTAAATTATTCGAACGGTTCGATCACAAAAGACAATAATATAATTTTAGTTTTGGTCAGTTAATAAGTTACAATAGTTTTCATCTTGGCTACTGCTACTACTAATACACAAGAAATTTCAAAATAAATAGTTTTATTTTAAGATAAATTAGTTAGTTAAATGTGCGAGCTAGGTTTTATAGTTCTCGAAATAAGAAAAAGTTAAAACGAGACAAAGTTGTGTCTAACATGAGTCTATCTCGTTAACACTAACCTAGGCTAAAGGCAAAACTCTATTGATCAATGCCTCAGACTCGCGCATTAATTTTCAAAACCTTGTAAGAAAATAAAAATAGTTGTGTATAATAACAGTTGTGCTGTAATAAAAGTATAATACATTGTAGGCATTTTAATTCTCAGAAATACTAAGCGGTATTTAGACTGCTTTCAAGCGGTGATAGCCTTGTGTTTAGGGCGTCAGCCTCCTAATGAGAGGTCAGCGGTTCGAATCCGGGCACGCACCTCTAACTTTTCGGAGTTATGTGCGTTTAAAAAAATTAAAATATCACTTGCTTCAACGGTGAAGGAAAACATCGTGAGGAAACCTGCACGCCTGAGAGTTCTCCATAATGTTCTCAAAGGCGTGTGAAGTCTGCCAATCCGCACATGGCCAGCGTGGTGGACTATGGCCAAACCCTTCTCATATTGAGTGGAGACCCGTGATCTGTAATGAGCCGGTAATGGGTTGATTATGATGATGATGATGATTTAGACTGCTTGACTATTACGTGTCATATATCCTTTCATCATTTCGATTATACCGGTGTGCTTACCACCATAATTTATATTGTATAATACGTATATACTGTATAACTGCTTGGTGTACAAATTATAGTTTTACTATAACATTAGCATCAAAGACCTACTTTGAACTAAACACGATAATCTTTTAGTGGACCGGTTCAACTTAATAACCGAACCGCCGGTTCGGTTTCAAAAATATTCCACTGTCTAAAAATGCATAGTTTCTAACTGTACATTTACCATGATGAATGTGATTGAATGATATCGGTAACTAAGAACTTTATAAACTGTGTGTATATATTATGTACTAATTACGTATCATACCTACCCAATAATAAACAAGTAGTAACATTAATAGTTCATTTAATTTTTTTACACACTACAAGTTACCCTTGACGGCTATCTCACCTGGTGGTAAGTGATGATGCAGTCTAAGATGGTAGCGGGCTTACCTATTAGGGGTATGGTAAACCCATACTCCTAAGTGGTTTCTACGCGACATCGTGCCGGAATTCTTAATCGCTTGGCGACACGTCTTTGTCGGTAGGGTGGTAACTAGCCACGGCCGAAGCCACCAGACATACTAAACATATTACTCTTAGTGGGTGGTGTACAGGCCATTTATAAGTAAATACTTATTTACCTAATGTCGTCGTTCCTTTGTACTTATACTTACTTGGACTTTAATTTACTTTACATCATCTATTACTTTCAAAATTTATACAATAAATAAAATTGTCTTAGAAAAATATATCGATAAATCACTTTTGAAATATTTATCTCCATATTTAAATATATTTTTTTGCTTTCTCTCTTACGTTAGTGCCAGTCTTTTAATTAATTAATTAATTACTTACTTACCGATTTGAGTGGCCGACGTAAAATAGAAGAGAAATTTCAATTTACTCAAATGCAATGTAAAAGTGGCAATAGGTAAAGAACACTTTACTCTCATGGCATGACAATGCCTCGTAAAATAAAAGCTATCACAAGTGAATTAGGTATGCTAGACGTGTATTAAAACAATTATATTACCCATACATTTCACTTTCCTTATAATGTAACATTTGGACGAGCGAAGCAAGGTTTTGTTTATTTATTTTTAATCTGTTCAGTTAAGAAGCTACAAAAGGCAGTCTTTTTTCTTACTAGCAAACTCTGCTAGACAATCTTTAGAAAGTTAGACCACAGGCTTACAATTGGTCCGTCCCTACGTGTCTGTCCGTTGTCAGAATGAACTCATATTAATAGGTATAGAAATGACTAAATTGCGGAATTTCGAGCTTCAAATTCTATGGTTCAAAGTCGAATATGTTTTTTTTTATACTCTACAAATTAACCTTTGACGGCTATCTCACATCGTAGCGGGCTTACCTGTTGTATGATAACACCAAACTTCTAATTGGTTTCTACGCGACATCGTGCCGGAACGCTAAATCGATTTGAGGAACGTCTTTGTCGGTAGGGTGGTAACTAGAAAAAATCTACCATCTGCATAATAATTTTAATGTCATGATGTTACTAATCTAACTGTCGTAATGTTGTGTTTCTTTTCTACGCCACGCTAATATAAGCTACTCGAAATAGTAATCCTGCGCAGACGAAGTCGCGGGCCCCAGTTGGTATAGTAATAATCTATATTTTATTTTACTTTATTAAGGAACAGTTTTTTATACCAAAATCTGAAATGTACAAAAAAAAATACAATCTAACCGATTATAGTAGGCGATTTCTGGATTCGATTCAGCTTCAGCAGCGCATCAATGGCTTCTCTGGTGCTAGTTTAAAGGCGTAGGAAGTCACATACCATCAGGTGTCCCATCTGTTTGTTTGTCCGCGATGTTTATTTATTAAAAAAGAGCTTATAGAGTTTTATGTCATCATGATCATCATGATCAACCCATTACTGGCTCACTACAGAGCACGGGTCTCCTCTCAATATAAGAAGGGTTTTGGCCATAGTCCACCACGCTAGCCATGTGCGGATTGGCAGACTTCACATGACTTTGAGAACATTATGGAGAGCTCTCAGGCGTGCAGGTTCCCTCAATATGTTTTCCTTCAACGTTGAAGCAAGTGATATTTTTAATGTTCACAAACGCACATAACTCCGAAAAGTTAGAGGTGCGTGCCCGGATTCGAACCGCCGACCTCTGATTAAGAGGCTGACGCCCTAACCACTAGGCAATCACAGCTTCCAGATCAAACAGATTTCTGTAACACAAGAAATTAGCACTAATGCTACAGTTAATCAAACAAAGTTCTCTTAACGATAGGATAAGGATAATTATTTGAGCATAGAACTATTAATACATATCTTTCCATAGCAAAGAATGCTCTGTATTATTAACTACTGAAAATTTGATTGACACTAGGCGATTGGCACTTGGCGATTTTCATATTTTCCTATCTTCATATAATCATACAATGGTGATATTTCTATTAACATTCCATGGTTGGGTTATTAGATAACACCAGAAACAAGAACGGACGGTTTTTAAATCGAAATTTTCACTTTCTATCAATCGTGATTGGGGTTAATCGTAATCCTTTGTTTAAATGAAACAAGAACGCCGACTACATTAATTTACTACCATAATATGCGTAAGGATTCACTTTCGTTTTGGCGATTTCTCTGCTGTTATCGTGCCGTGTACGACGTGACGACAAAAATGCCTTATAATTAAAAGGTCGGTTCAACTCCTAGCCCAGCAGTGAAAATTTATAGGTGCATAAAACTACTTCAAAGTTTTTATAAACCGAAAGCTTATAGAAAAATCATATTACGATATTAAGGATTATATAAACGATAGAAAAGCTTGGGTGCGAATTGCTCTATCTCCATAGGTACCTACTATAATTGTGTTACTGATTATGAGATGGTGATAACAAAAAAAAAACCCCGCCTATGTTGGTTGTGGGTTTCTTCTTAGAACAGGGCGGTTTTGGAACCCTCATAGCTTTGGTTTTAAGTTTACGAATGTAGTTATCACCATTAAATCACTACTATGTAAAAAATTGACGCGTCAAAAGTGCCTTTTAAAGGCTTATAATAAAGTTTATTTGAATTTTGAATTATGAATTGAAATTTGAAAATTATCTATCGCACTCATTTCGAATCTAATTTAAACGGGTGGAAAAATTATATTGTTTTTCACAATTTTTACCATCTATGGAAAAGGATAGAATTATTTTTAGACTTGTCAATTTGGTTTAGTTATGATCAATGTTTTATAATTAACTTTCGTATAATCATTACTTATCTTATTAAACCTATTTAGATTGCTAAATAGATATTAAGATTAGTTGGCTATTCATAAACAAGCTGGTCCAGACTAACAGGGTTAAGATGACAGAAGACACGAGATTGGTCTTGGTCTTGGTCTCGTTTTTTCATCTAATCCCATACAAATAAGATGAGATTATGATATACATAATTATGTAGATTTCATATTTTTTAGATATTTGAGCTAAACGAGGGAAAAAATGCCATGACAAATTGGCATATTACTACATAAATACCGTAGGTAAAGGAAATAAACTCCATTCCAAATGACCGATATTAAAGAAAATGAGATGTACCTATTTCAACTCTACTGTTTATCCGTATATTAAAATCCCATTTAGAATTTTGTCTGGTAGGCCTCAAGTTTACGATCTAAAATATATATGTATAAAACGCGTGGTCTGGACCGTGTATAGAAGAAAGTCAGACAAATTAAAAAACTTATTTATTATTTTCGTATAACTAAGGTTATTGATGTTAGGCGATAAATTTATTAACGCGACGAGAGCGTGAGTAGGTAGGCAGGTGGTGAAAGCAAGCGTTGGATCCTCTGTTACAATATAGATAGGTATATGAAGACTTTCGTTTGCGTTTTCTATTACCTATTATAAAGCACGCAAGCATTGTGAAAAATCAACGCCTGTCATAGTAGCTGTTGCAACCTAACTTTGATGGATCACTTTATGTAAAAAAAAACATCCAGATACACCTAGGTATCTTCATTAAATAACAACTATATACGTTTAGGTCATCAAGCCCTTTATAAGTTATTCAAGGACGAGTCGAAATATGGATGTATTGAGTAACTACTTTAGTAACTAGTTTACGGGAGCTTTTCAGAGTTTACATGATCAACCCATTGCCGGCTTACTAAAGAGCACGGGACTCCTCTCAATATGAGAAGGGCTTGGCCATAGTCCACCACGCTAGCCATGTGCGGATTGGCGCATCACACGCCTTTGAGAATATTATGGAGAACACTCAGGCATGCAGGTTTCCTCACGATGTTTTCCTTCACCGTTGAAACATGTGATATTTTAATTGCTTAAAAACGCACATAACTCCGAAAAGTTAGTGGTGCGTGCCGGGGTTCGAAACCCCGACCTCTGATTAGGAGGCGGACGTCTTAACCACTAGGCTATCACAGCATATATAGCAGAGTTTAATCTGAGATTTTTATCAGGGAAATTGTTGAAATGAAACACGTATAGCCGATATTGAGGCTTTTAAATTTAGATTTACATAATTCTATCATAATGGGGCGACGTGCAAGTAGCCTGAGCTTCTAGACGCTAACTCAGCATTCGTGGTAGAAATGGGGCGACGTGCAAGTCGCCTGAGCTTCTAGACGCTAACTCAGCATTCGTGGTAGAAATGGGGCGACGTGCAAGTCGCCTGAGCTTCTTGACGCTAACTCAGCATTAGTGGAACACTCCTTAATCTAGCACGGATAGACGAACCATAACTGACTAGTCACAGATGCTTTATTAAGTCTACAAAAACAAAGCGACAAAAAAAATCGGTAATCTCTGATTTTAATTCCACCAGATTTTATATTTATTACCGTTTGTTTTCTCAGCACCCCACACCGATGGAAATAACATAATGCCGATGATAGACTTCCGGTACTTCAGATGCGTTATGAAACGAGAATGGAAGTGTCCGGACAGTGAAATCAATTTCTATCTCTTCACGCCGTAAGTATTAATATATAATATCCAATATATAGATAGATATATTTAGATAGCCACAGTTTACACTACTGCAGCCGTTATTGCTACACCATGCTTAGTATTCTTACCATGTACCTGTCTTAATTCAAATAAATAAAAATAAAAATCTTATATATAAAATTCTCGCGTCACAATGTTCGTTCCCAAACTCCTCGGAACCGGCACGACCGATTCTTATAAAAAAAATTATAGCATATTCAGTAGGTCTTAGAATCGGCTACTATCTATCTTTCAAACCCCTAAGCGATCAGGGTTGTTCACCCCTTACTATTTATATTTAATTTTTGACAACATTTTTTTTCCCCTTCACTAGAAATTCCCCATAAATAATTTATATGGCAAAACAACGTTTGCCGGGTCAGCTAGTAGATATATATATATAACTACGAAAAATACAAAAATGATTTATACCTATAATAGTTGTCAGTTATTCAATGTATTTCGGATATTTTCCTGACTTGCATATTACCACAAAATAGATGTAGGTATTACTAATATACGTATTTTGTGTAATTAAAGTATAACCTACGTAATACTTATATAAATGACTGTAAAGTATTTTTTTGTACATATCTTGTTACAATATTTTACCAGGAATAAATGAAATCGACAGTGAGATAATCGAATAATCAATGTAGGCAAGTTACCGTAACAGAGCTCTTTACCTGATCGCAGTGAACTTGTTCTTGGTTACAACTGTTACTTTCTTTAGTTTCCAGTTCTGAGACAACTATGTATTATGTATAACGTACGCGTGATCGGCGATTTTTATCATTTTGATTCGGCAACTCCTTGAATCCATACTATCTACCTCTCCGGGCATAAAAAGATAGCAGATTGTCAAAGGAGGTCAAGTATCTCTTTTAGAATCGAATTTGAGGGTGACACCTTGCTCTTGAAAATAACTACTATTACTATTAACAGTAATTTTCATATCAATATGGTTTACAACAAATTGGAAATTTGATCTTGCCATTTCATAAAATCTTCTTGCTCTTTCTTTTGTATGAGGCAAAAAACATCCATTATTTATTTTGCGTTCATATTAATGAAATCAGGCATTCCATTTGCTTGATTAATAAATTATGTATGCAAGAAGTTTTACAACTTTGAGCGGAAACTATGAGATTAATGGCCGAGCAACGTAGTGTTTATATTCTCAGGCCGGAACATGCAATACTTTTATTGAGGCTTTTTTTTTAAATTCATGGAAATGCGTTTACGCATCTCGGGAAGCGACGCAAGCAGTACTGCGCCGCTGCAGATTTTTGAATATTACAAATACACTAATTTTATATTATTATGTTTGTACTTAGATGTGCTTACAAATAGTCATTATAAATTTTTATTTATAGGTAATGAAAATTATAGTTGTTATTTAAAAAAAATGTAAATAGCAAAGATTTTATTAAAAAAGGGTAGTTAATCTTCTTCACATTAATGCATTACCAAAATTTTATTCACAGTGGATTGTTAATTTAAAAGTTCTGAATTGCTGTTCTGACTGCTCTTTTTTGAATTACTTACTCACCGGTGAGTCGGAATTGTTTGAATAATTCAAACACACGTTTATACGTACATATATACAAGTGTGAATGAGATGACAAGTCATTAAAGTAAATTAAGAATTTACCCTCTGGTATAAATGACGAAAGGAATCTGATGACGAAATGGTATTGATAGAAAAGGACTTTATTTAACTAGCGTTAAGATTTATTGTAATTGTACGCTTTAATAACCTTTTCACGTACATTAGTATCCCGTGAGCAGGGAACACCCGTACAAGCAGTGGGTAGATGTCCACCATACGAAGAACCTGCCTGCCTACGGATGGAAGCTGTCCAGGAAGAACGTGCTTATTATTCATGGTTTCAATGGGACACATTCGAAAACACCGATGACTTTTCTCCGTGATGGTACGTATCTACATATAGGTTCCGTGCTTATGTACGTTTTCGATTTCCCAACGCGAAGAGTACTAACAAAACTATTATTAGTAAAACTACTATTTACTAAGAACGAGATCTATAAAGCGCGCTTAGTCTTACTTCTGACTTAATATACAGTTAAAATGAGATAAAGTTATGAGTCCGACATAAATATGTTTGTCGCACCCATAGCTCTGGGGTTTGCTTCATCATGATCAACCCAATCTCGTCTCACTACAGAGCACGGGTCTCGTCTCAACATGAGAAGGGTTTGGCCATAGTCCACCACGTTGGTCACGTGCGGATTGGCAGACTTCACACGCCTTTGAGAACATTATGGAGAACTCTCAGGCGTGCAGGTTTCCTCACGATGTTTTCCTTCACCGTTGAAGCAAGTGATATTTTAATTTTTAAAAATGCACTCATAGTTGGGGTTTATTTACTATTAATTAAAACGTTCTTATAAACTTACGTAAACTTCTATAGTTCCTAGATAGAAAGAGTCAAAAGGTCGACATGTTATCCATAATGTTACGATAACAATGCTTTTTAATTGGATTGCACTATTCCATTATATTTGTTAAATATTCTTTTTAATATGCAATTCGAATGGCATAATTACTATCAATTCAAACAATAATAAACCTATAATCGCAATGTGATCATCACTGGTTTTGCAACATTCCTGTTTTCGCCTTTCATCTTTTGTTCCCACTACAAGTTAGCGGGCTAATTCGTTATTGGTATGAAAGTTATATTAAACCCATACCCCTAATCATTTTTTTTGCGGCATCGTACCGGAAGGCTAAATCGTATGCCGGCAAGTCTTATGTTAGTCTGTGAGGTGGTATCTATCCATGGCCGAAGCCCCCACTATGCCAGGGAGGTTGTCAATGTTTATTTTCCAAATCACGATTAAGTCTACAAAAACTATTATTCCTATTTTCTTCACTTCGAGCTCCCAATGGCCTTAGCTACTCCAATTTATGGCTTAGTTAAAAAGAAGAAGCATCATCATCAGCAAGAGGTGAAGCTGCATCATCACTTACCACCAAGTGAAATTAGAGCCAAGGGCTAACTCATACTGTGATAAAAAGTTTGCTCTTGCGAAAATATGAGTCGTCTGTCAGCTTTTATATATCTAAAAAAAAGTAATGGAATAGCCAATCTGAACGTCAATTATTATAGCCTATAGGAGTATTAGGTATATAAGATATTCACCGTAATGAAATTACCTACGCTATTATCATGTGAGATTGCCTTCAAGGGTTCCTCCTCAATTATATTGTGATGAAACAATGGTTGGATGTTCTAGAGACACCAGCAATGGTTCGTGGCTCAAAAATCTATATATAAATAACTTTTTTAAGTAAGTACATGGCATTACAGTATTTAGTAATTTGCACAATTTCAAAACCACAATATTTCGTAGATGGTTTGCGGTTTGCGAACAAAGTGTCTGTTGTGTTTGCGTTACTTGGTCTATTATAAAAGCAATTCAAAAACTTTTAGTTCATGTCTTTATTATTTTGTTTCGATCATAAAATACTTGCTGTGATAGTCTAGTGGTTAGGGCGCCAGCCTCTTAATTAGAGGTCGGCGGTTCGAATCCGGGCACGCACCTCTAACTTTTCGGAGTTATGTGCGTTTTTAAATAATTAAAATATCACTTGCTTCAACGGTGAAGGAAAACATCGCGAGGAAACTTGCACGCGTGATAGTTCTCCATAATATTCTCAAAGGCGTGCGAAGTCTGCCAATCCGCAGATGGCCAGCGTGGTGGACTATGGCCAAACCCTTCTCATATCGAGAGGAGACCCGTGCTCTGTAGTGAGCCGGCAATGGGTTGATCATGATAAAATACTTAATAATTATACGTTTGTTTTTTTGTGCAGCTTATCTATCGCGCAAAGACTACAACGTGTTTATGGTGGACTGGTCGCCTCTCACGAGGTTTCCGTGCTATCTGTCAGCTCTATCTAATACAAAGTGAGTACCTATAAACTTAGCAATAACTAGACATTTCTCTAGAAGCAAGAAACTATGGAAATCAAAGGTTAAAGAGACAAACCGCTCTATATAGTTCGAAGTCTGTTGCATATAATTTTTTATATTTTAAAAGTGTGCCACGAAAGTTAGTATTTTTTTTTGGTAATGGTTCAGCGCTTGACTGCGATCTCTCCATCGTCAATGCAGCCTTTATATAAAAACGCGTTATTATTTTTGAACATTCCGGTTCTTTTGAATTACTTGTATGATTTACCTAAAAAACGATTTCTTCAACGTTTATTGACAGAGAGCTATACAGCTATTGAATGATTGGTGACCACGAACTCGAAATAGAATTTCAGAGTTTGTTGGTGGTTTATATTTTAATGCAATTAAGACGACGCAGACGTAGTTAGTGAACGCAAAGAAACTGCTTGTGTGTTTTTAGGTAAGTAATCTCCGGCCTATATAGTTATGCGAAAAAAAAACAAGAATTTTACATTATTAAAATGCGAGTGTACTCCTTTAATCTCTCTTGAAGCGTGGCTTTATTTGAATTCTCTGTCTTTATACAATTTGACACACAATTTTTATTAAATACTAGCTTTAACTCGCGGCCTCGTTTGCATTGAAGCCATTGAATAAGTATCAGAGATTAATATGATATATAATTTAACAAACCATTTTTGTATCTTTCGTTAAATTATTCCATGTTAAAGTATCCTATGTTACTTCTTATACTGCCAAAAATATGTGTACAAATGTTTCATGAGGATCGATTGAGTAGTCCCTTTTCACATTCACATTTACCTACAATAGGTATTGCTATGATTCTCACGTTTCTGTAGGTAATAATTAAACATGACAATTTAGAAACAAATTGTGTTTAATTATATATATCTGTTATAATTTTCCGAATAGGTATTACAAACAGTATCTATTTTTAATAGTATACTAGCTTTTACACGAGGCTTCGCTCGCATTAAAACCATTAAATAATTATCCGAGATCATTACGATATAAATGAATCAATATAACTATATATTTTTTTTTAATAAAACTATCCTATGTTACTTCCAATACCTCCAAGAATATGTGTACATAGTTTCATGACTCGAGTAGTTTTTGCGTTAAACTAACATCCCAAAATTGACATTTATAATATTAGTAAGGATAGTGGTATATAACCTATACTATATTGCTCTCCTAAAGGTTACTAAATCCTTATAAGTTTATGCCGTTATATCCTTTTTTACGATTTCAGACTAGCAGCGCAATGCACAGCTCAACTATACTCCAGGATCACTCAATCTGGGGCTGTAGCTAGGAAGATCACATGTGTGGGGCATTCGCTTGGTGCTCACGTATGCGGCATGATGTCTAACCATCTCACCGAGAAGCAGTACAAGATAATAGGTAAGTTTTCTTTTCTTTTCTACAAGTTAGCCCTTGACAGCTTTCTCACCTGGTGGTAAGCGATGATGCTGTCTAATGGCGCATCCACACATGCCCGGCGGCACGGCCGGCGGCATGGCCGGCGGCCGGGCCGCCGGCCATGCCGCCGGCTCATGCATCTTTTACCTGCGGCACGCGCGGCTTTTGGTGCCGGCGGCAGTTTGCTTGCGGCTTCGATACGGAGTGGTAGTGTTGTCGTATTCATTTAAATAACAAAATGACAGAATTTAACTGGGATGATAGTGCTGTACTTTTATTAATAGAAAAGTATCAAGAAAATGAACTATTGTGGAACCCAAGGCATATGGATTTCAAGAATCGCAACAAAAGAAACGATGCTGTTAGGGATATTGCTTCTGTGTTCAACATAGCATCAACAGAAATTGAGAGAAAACTGAAGAATTTATCTAGCCATTATTTTCGAGAAAAACGCAAATTTGAAGAATCTAAAAGGAGTGGATCTGGACGGGATGATGTTCAATTGCCGAAATGGTTTGCTTATAAGGCGTTATCATTTCTTAATGACAAGAATGCACCGGTACCGACTCTGAACAGCCACACACCTAGTGTAAGTACCCATCAAATTCTTATAATTACCTAAGTAGACTAGTTGGTCGACCATAATAAATTTAAAATACATATTTCATTATGCAATATTTTCGTTAATAGGGGTAGGTACAAAGTTTTTGCTTCGCGTATTAATATTTTAGATACCTACTACCTACAACCCGGTAACAATACATAATACCACGGAGCGCGGGCGAGCATACTCTCGTTTTTGACCTTATGTAGTCGGCATAACACTTACCGAAAGCGAAGTATTCGGGAATAAGCGCTCGTGAAGAGTGTACAGGGTTACTGGTGAGACATTTGCAATACTTGAGGACGTGATATATGGCCAACTAGCTGATGCCCGCGACTTCGTTCGCGTGGATTAAGTTTTTAAAATCCCTTGGGAACTCTTTGATTTTCCGGGATAAAAAGTAGCCTATGTCACTCTCCAGGACCTTAACTATCCCCATGCAAAAAATCATGTCGATCCGTAGCTCTGTTGCGGCGTGATTCAAGGACAAACCAACAAACACACTTTCGCATTTATAATATTAGTATATATTAGTATGAAGTATGAAGTATGATATGTAAGATGAAAAAAAATATATAAAGAAATAATATCAATTATTTACTGAGTAAATGTAGCTTAAACTTACATAATTATTTGTATACACTATACATACATGTTATGTTTATAAGCTTGGTTTTTATTTAATATTTACATACTGATAGGATATATTCAAAATATAGTATTGAAGCTTGTTTGCAATTATTTATAAGATTTCCTTTTTATTTTCAGTCTTCTCAAGATAATATCACTCCCCAGACTACGCTACCTTCGACAAGGACTTCACGAAAGCGAAATATAGAGAGAGAACCTGAAGTTGATGAAGCTTTGCAATTACTGAGGGAGATCACGTCTAATGCAAGGCAACGCGATGATGCTGCTATATTTGCAGACTATATAAGTAGCAAGTTGAGGAAGATGGATCATTACACGATGTGTACAGTACAACATCAAATCCAGAATATTATCTATGAAGCAGAAATGAGAATGGGTTCGATGAATTTTGATACTAGTAATACTACTCAGCCTCTTCGTTATCAAAATGTTCGTCCAGGATACTTCACCGGCCAACCTACAACGTTAGCAATGTCACCGTCGCCCTCAACTTCGCGCTCTTACTCTGTTCAATCAGACTATGAAATGCAAAATAGCCCAGATGTCAATACAAGTGACAGTCTGTTACAAGTCTTGGAAAATAATTTAACCGAAAATAGTGTAATAGATTAAAATAAGGTTACATATTAAAATGACGAAAAACGCAATGCCTTTACTTAAAACTAAAATAAATGTTTATATTTTCGGTTAAATTATTTTATTTTAATAAAAGCTTAAAATTATTGATACATGTTTCTGATTCCTAAATAAAACAATTATTTGAATAATCATATTTTATTTCTTTCAAACATTATATTTGATATTGCCAAGGAAGCTGACCTTGTTCCGATAGAAAATAACATTTTAGCTCATTTCTAATTACACTTGGTTCTACATTTAGAGCGATCTGCGGTATATTTTGTTGCATTTCGTTCAAAACTCCATCAGTAGTTCTTTCATTTCTCTTCATAAAATTATGCAGATGCACACAAGCCATCACGACAATTTTTGCTTTCTCATTTTGTAAACCAATGCGTGAATGCAAAATTCTGAATTTATTAGATAAAATGCCAAACGCGTCTTCTACAACCATGCGCCCGCGACTAAGTCTATAATTAAAAACCCTCTCAGGTGATCCTTTTGCATGATATCCAGAAAACGGTTTTATTATATTCTGTGAGATGGGGAAAGCATCGTCACCGATGAAATAAAAAGGTACAGGTGTATTTCTCCCTTGTAATGGAATCGCTTGTGGCAGACTTAAAGTTCCATCTCGTATCATATCAAATAAAGTTGAATTTCGTAGAACTCCACCATCAGATATTCTGCCCTGACATCCAATGTCTACGTATAAAAAGTTATAATTGGCATCGATTAAAGCTAGCAAAACAATACTGAAATATGACTTATAATTAAAAAACTCAGAACCGCTATTAGTTGGACATAGTATACGTATATGTTTCCCATCGAGGGCACCTACGCAATTAGGTACATTCCATTTCTGCATGAAACTTCGAGCCACTGATAGCCATTCTCCATGTGTATTCGGCATCTGTAAAAAAAATTGTTTGTGATATTTGTGTGTTTAGTTCTAGTTATATGTATGTAAAATGTGTGTGAAGTTCCAGGTAGGGGAGAGTGGGTAACGGTGGATCAAGGGGTACAGTGGATCGAACGCGGCCTATATAATGCGCACATTTACACGATATAGCATTTTACGTTCTATTTTGTATTGCCCTTGACTCGCTACCGGGGTGCGACGGAAAAGTAAGTATGAAAGCAAAATATTTTGATGTTTTAAAAATGTAATGCTGCAGTTTGTAAAAAGTATTTAATATGAATCAAAAGTCACATGGCGTCATCAGATATGACTATTTTTTTTAAAGAAAGGGAAATCCTTTCTTTAAAAAAATAGTCATATCTATAAACCTGAGAAAGGTAGCCCTAAGATTGCTATGGCAGTGTGTACCTTATTGATTTTGCTCAGGCTTTATTATAAAAACACATTCTAAAAGTGTTAAATTGTGGCAATATTTAGCTCTACAAAAAAGTTGATTCACTGTTACCCATTGCACTCTCCCCTACAGTATAAAATCAAATATTATAATTGTGTCTTGTACATGCCGTAACTGTGTGAATGTATGTGGTCTGTTTTGTTTTCTAATGTAGGTGTTCAGTTTCTAACTACCTAATGTGTTACGGATATTTTGTACTTACCCTTAAATAATTGGATAATGTAGACACCAAAGTTTGACAAACATCTAGAATTATTAAAGAAATAACTTGTGGAGACACTTTAAACAGTGTACCGAGTGAAAAATAAGAGTCTCCTGTAGCCAGGTATCTCAAAGTAATTGCTAGTCGATCGGAAGCTGACACAGCATTTCTCCAGCGGGTGTCAGTTTTTGATATCATGGGTCCAGTTAAATTCAGTAATATTTCAAATTCTTCACTAGAGATCCTTAGAAAAGTGTTAAATTTCGAACGAATATTTCTTCGGTTTATGTCGTCCCTTCTAAAATCTTCAAGTATCGGGGACACATTAGGCCTATTTCGAAGACTTGGTCTGACCCAATATCTTCGTTTGATTTTGCGGTTCTTTTTATGAATAATGACATACAACACTACACTTGCGATACACGCAACTATATCATAGTCCAACATCTTTCGATTCTACGTACACGACTAATTTCAACGAAAGTCACAACACTACTGCGTAAATTGCAACCGCGACTGCAGGCCGCCGGTAAAGCCGGCGGCAAAGTCAGCGGCAAGGCGGTCTGAAAGTCGGCGGCAAACCCGGCGGCATAAGCCGGCGGCATGTGTGGATGCGCCATAAGATGGTAGCAAATCACTGATATAAACAACCCACTACCTATGTTTTCTAATATTATAGTTATTAAGTTTTTACTTAGTATTTGATTTGAAGTAAAAAATATATACCTACTTGACGAGCACTGTACAAGGTGAACGCTGTCGTTTTATAAAACGGGAGGTCCTGGTTTCGATTCCCGACTCGAATCGAGTCTGGTGGGCGACTAGTTATTGGCAAAGTAGAAACCGATTAGGAGGATGCTTTCAATCGGCAACGCAACGGTAGCTCCTTTAGTGAAGCAGTTTTCATGGGCGAAGATTTCACTTAACATCAGGTGACACGTCTGCTCGTTTGCCGCGATGTAATATAAAAAAAAACGTCCTTATATTGGCCTCTATAAGTATCTATTTGCATTTTGCTTTACGTTCATTACTACGACAATAACCCTTTAAGTTACCCGATAACGACAGTGAAATAACTTAATCGAGTAGCAGATGGGCCACGAGAGTGGTCCTAATACTCTGGTCTAAATGGAAGGACAAAATAGTTGGAACACGTTCTATTAATGGACAGAAAATGATGTATTGTTCTGGGACCAATTGACATTTTCATATGGTTACAATTAGTTCTAATTTTGGCTACCACGCATGATAAGTTGTACTATACTACCTGTACATATGTATATTTTACATTGATTTATATATATATATATATAAGTTTGTACCAATGAAACTTATTGCGTTACATAATAGAGAAAGATACGCGGAAGCATGGTTTACATAATGGCCATAATAATATTAGTCGTAAAGGATATTTGATATATTTAAATAAAAGAAAACGTGAATTCGTGACATTTATTGAAAGATATTATATTAAGTATGTTTTCTTGCGACATTTGGCGCGAATATAATATGTTATAACAAAAATATTGTAGGAAGTATAATAAGAAAGTATCACGGATGCATGTTGTTATAGTTGAGGAATCTTTGGCAGAGCTAATGTAACAGTCTTGGTCTCAAGATATTGGTTAATACCGTCTTCTCCCCTGAAACAAATTAATATGAAACAATCAGGCACTACATTCCACGGAAAGTACTCGTATGCGTTAAATCTATGCCCGAAAGAGTACACTTCACTAAGCCGTCAGTTGCGTCAAAATATTTGCTCTAAAATATAATAATAAAAGTTGGAGCACATTGGAGCAGTGTGCAGATCAAACCTCTAAATCCCTCACTCCTATAAGATAAATCAGGCCTCTTGTGTTCATTCAGTGAAATGCAATATACTGTCGATGATTAAGGTCGAAACTTTGATAGCTTAGTGGTTAGGACTTCTGCTTGCTGCTGAAAGGTGCGAACCCAGGCACGCACTTCTAACTTTTCAGAGTTATTTGCGTTTTAATATCACTTGCTTCAACGGTGAAGGAAAACATCGTGAGGAAACCTGCATGCATGAGAGTTGTCTATAATGTTCTCAAAGGCGTGCGAAGTCTGGCAATCCGCACATGGCCAAACCTTTCTCATATTGAGAGGAGACCCGTGCTCTGTAGCGAGAATGGGTTGATCATGATGATGATGATAATTATGGTCAGTTAATCGAACTCAACCTATTGCAATCTTACACATTAAGATACCCTTTATGATGAACGTACTATGAGTAATGTTCATAAAAATACGTCACCCGTGGCTCTAACACAGCACTGACTAAAACATTCAAAATCATCTTTAATCGGGCTCACGATTTCACGGTTGATGATTTAGACAGAGATAACAACCGTTAGCGTTATAAGCCGTTACGAGCCTCGAAAATGGCGAAATAATGAAATAAAAATACAACTTTAACTTAATGAACACATTTGGCAACATAGAAAGTAATCCCGTGATCCGTGTCTCATTTCTCTTTTTAAACTAAAGCTAAGCCGACCAATCAAATCTTATACAACCAGTAACTGCGGTGGCGTCCAAATCTATGATCAATCATAAGACACTGGTTCACGCAGGATTTATTTTAAATGATAGCAAACAGCTCACTGCTAGGGACGCCGGACGCGTTATTTGGTTTTAAAGATCTTTCCTGAAGAATTACGCAGTACTTCATCCAAATAACGGCAGTTTGGTCTTTGGGTGACACGGCGAAACGTACAGTCTGTACTTAGTGAGGGATTAAACGACCAAACAAAATTTTAAAAGGTAAACGAATTTTTGGGTTGAAAATTAATATGTATTATCGTCGCACGTCCTTGGCTAGGCGTGTTGGTTTGTTTGGTTTACAAAGACCTTTCCTGAAAAATTACGCAGCACTTTATTAAAATAACTGCAGTTTGGTCTTTGGATGACACGGTGAAACGTACAGTCTGTACTTAGTGATAGATTAAGAGATCAACTTCTTTTAAAAGGTAAACAAGTTTTTGGGTTGAAAATGAATATGTATTATCGTCGCACGTCCTTGACTAGACGCGTTGGTTTGCTTGGTTTATAAAGATCTTTCCTGAATAATTACGCAGTACTTCATTCAAATAACTGCAGTTTGGTCTTTGGGTGACACGGTGAAACGTACAGTCTGTACCTTGTGAGGGATTAAGCGACCAAACTTCTTTTAAAAGGTTAACGAATTTTGGTGTTAAAAAAGTGAATAAGTATATTTTCGTCGTGTGTCCTTGACAAGTTCTCTACACGATTTTGGGTTCAAAGGATTTCTGGACGCTGATTTAACTAAGTGAGTGTCATCTCATTTTCAATCCGATTGAGTATCAAAAACTTTTAATACATGAACACCAACGAAGGTTTACTTACAACTCCCTGCCGATACCAGAGTCCTTAAATCCACCGAATGGAGTTTGGCTGGCGACGTGGTCGTATGTGTTTATCCTATAAAATAGAAAATATGGCTAGAATAATGACTATAAATATAATAATGACTATAATACTTGTTCTTGTCTACATCTACTGCTTCATTTTCACAATGTTCTCGTTGGGACAAAATAGCGCTATTTTGTTTATACCTGTCAATTTAGTTATGAGAACTGCGTACAATAGAATTGACAACAATGCCAAGTAAGTGGGCATAAACAATACTAGGCGACGAAGAATACGCGACGACCACCGTGGCGCAATGGGTCTGTCGCATTATAAAGTACCTCCAGTACTGGGTTCGATTCCAAACTCGAGTTTGGTCTGGTTGGAGGCTTCAGCCGTTGCTAGTTACCACCCTACCGACAAAAACGTGTCGCCAAGCGATTTAGCGTTCCGGCACGATGTCGCGTAGAAGCCTATTAAAATTATGGTTCTACCATACCCTTACCAAGTTAGTTCGCTACCATCTTAGGCTGCATCATCACTTAAACCAGTTGAGATTGCCGTCAAGGGCTAACTTGTAGTGTATAGAAAAAAAGCCTAAGTTTGATCTGATGCTCAAAAATTTGTAGTTAAATATGGTTGATTCAGTCAATCAATTATTCGACAACTTCTTTAGTGCTGCAGTTAGGTTTCATTTAAAATTTTAAAAAAACTAGTGGCTGTGACAGATCACATAAATTAAAAATATTTGTTGTCTATGTTAATTGTACCATTTGTACTATATCTCAATAACTACCATATACTTTTAGTTATAAAAAGTATATGTTTTTACCATTTAAGTTTATAAATAAATCTTGTAGAAACCGATAAGGGCTATGGATTTGAGAATTCGTTGTTACTCACCATCAGGATAGATGCAAAAAATAAAATTGATGACTTACCATACTGAACCGGCCCGGATATGTTTAGCAAAGCTCAAAGCCAAGGTGATGTCATTGGTTATGACTCCAGCTCCAAGCCCGTAGTTGGTATCGTTAGCGCGATCCACTACTTCCTCGAACGTTTCAAACTTCAGAATACTCTGTACCGGCCCAAATATCTGGTGTAACAAAAAAAGTTTACTAAAGCTAATTTACCATTGCGAATAAAAAATATTTTACCAAAAATAACCTCTCAAAAAAAAACTCTAATCGAGACGGAAAGAGATGTATAGAAGCCAGACATTACTTTGTAAAATAATATCAATATAGGTGTAACAATTATATATAAGTTATAACATTAAAAATCAGAACTTTGTACGGACATGTGCCTTACGAAGACAACGTATTTTAAGGTAATAAATAAGATAGTAAATTAACTTTACTGCGGAAATTAAAATAACACCTCCGCACTGATTTATCGGCTATAAAAAAATCCGGCCAAGTCCGAGTATACCGAGGGAAATATAGCCCAAAAAACTTTCTTAAAATATTTTTAAGTGTATTTTGAGTAACTAAGAACTAAGTTAGTTATACCAATTTTGATAACCTTGTCAATAATTGGCATTCCTTTTCCGTATTCCGAAGTTCTCTGAACAGCGGGGGGAATGAGTTTTTTAAGTGTCGATTTGTACCATTTAACTCGCGTTAAGGAACATTGTTCGAAAAAATTGTAACATACTGGTGGTTTCTGATACCATAACTAATTTGTTTCCAAACATAGCCTATTTCTCCAAAACCGATGCTAGTTACAAAGAGATAATGAAAATAGGGGTTTAAGATCATCCAATTGTACTCAATCTGCAACTCTAAAATAAGCTACATTTTACTTTAAAGTGATTGGATACTTAAAAACGAATGCACCCATCATCTCCTCATGCCTCATCTCAGTAGCCTTGGATCTAGTATCCATTACCTCTTCTTTAGCAATCTTCATGTCATCATTGACATCGGCAAATACAGTCGGTTTAATGTAATATCCCTTGTCTCCCATCTTGTCACCTCCAGCTACGCATCTCGCACCAGCAGACTTTACAGCCTCGATGTACCCCAAAACTTTAGAGTACATTTCATGATCTATCTGAAAATAATAAACACAAAGACTAGTTGATTTGCGCTTGCACGGGTCTTC
Organism: Lasiommata megera; assembly: GCA_928268935.1. Taxonomy (NCBI): domain Eukaryota; kingdom Metazoa; phylum Arthropoda; class Insecta; order Lepidoptera; family Nymphalidae; genus Lasiommata; species Lasiommata megera. The sequence goes on along the minus strand of OV743315.1, from coordinate 11,722,839 downwards.
AAACTTATACTTGTGATGTTTGCATACTCGTATTTCAAGTGCAGAATCAGAATCCAATACAGAATCTTATTTAAGAGCTTTGTGTAAGATATGAGTGGTTATGAATTGGTAACAAATATCTCTTCACGTTATACGAGAAGATTGTAAACAGACAGTTTGGGTTCCATTGTTTTAAACGCGTAAGCACTTCAGAAATCTACATATTTGCTTTTATAACAGTAACACCAGATTGTGGACTCGCATTAGATTTTATCTATTTTACAAATGACCTTGTATATTGATAAGTAAAAAAAATCATCACGAAATTCTCTCGGTTAGTATAACTTAGCTTCATAAACATAAATAAACATCATCACTTCAACACTTTTTTATTTCATAGTTATCTCGCTTCGCTCTTAGAACGGACTGACTGGAGTCACGATATAAGCTAGTATTTATCCTCCCATCTTAACCCTAGAAAATTTTCAATTAGGTACGTACGTAAAGAAAAGGGGCATCCTCTTAATTGGTTTCTACGTGACATCGTGCCGGAACGCTAAATCACTTGACACGTCTTTGTCGATAGGGTGGTAACTAGCCACGGCCGAAGCCTCCCACCAGACCGGACTCGATCCGGGAATCAAACCCAAGACATCCAACTTTATAATGCGACAGCGCACGCACTGCGCCACGGAAGTCGTTAATTACTAAGTTTATTAATAACTAGGTATTTGTAGGTCTACCTGCTATTTTATTTTATTTTATGCACAATTAAAAAATTAATTGCACTGAAAGTAAGCCAGAATTATTAATAGAGAAATATCATTAATATTAGCCACTTGTAGAAATAGTATAAAGTCACTTTTTAATCACAATCCAGAGTAAGATATTAACACTTAACTAATGCAAACAAAATAATTTTCGATCGAAGTAATCAGAACGCGCGACCCGCGTTAATTGTCACAAGTGCCTCAAAGTTCGAACACGAACTAAATCACGAACGATTAGGAACTTTAAGGTTAAGGATTAAGGTCTCTGTAGCGATATTTACCTGTGGCCCCTGTTGCACGTCATCGAAGGGGTTCCCGACGGAACGTTTTTGCGCGATCTCGGCGGCCTTGGTCACGAACTGGTCGTATACCCCAGCCTGCACGTAAGTCCGCGTGCCCGCGCAGCAACACTGCCCGCCGTTCGCAAAGGCCGCTGCGTGCGCTATCTGAGCCGCCTGCTCGACTGGTTGACAGAACAATCAAGTTTTACTTAGGTACCTACAGGTACAGGCCCACTGTATTGAACAGGACTGCTCAGCTGTTGTGTTCCAGCGTTGTGTGTGACCTTTATTTGGTCGATGAAATAACAAGAGCATGGCCTTTCCAATGATTTTTCATATAATTGCAATATTTCCATGCTATATATATATATATATATATATATATATATATATATATATACGAAGCGGTGATAGCCTAGTGGTTATGGCGTCAGCCTCCTAATCAGAGGTTCGAATTCGGGCACGCACCTCTAACATTTCGGAGTAATGTGCGTTTAAAAAAAAAAAATAGCACTTGTATCAACGGTGAAGGAAAACATCGTGAGTAAACCTGCACACCTGAGAGTTCCCCATAATGTTCTCAAAGGCGTGTGAAGTCTGCCAATCCGCACATGGCCAACGTGGTGGACTATGGCCAAACCCTTCTCATATTGAGCACGGGTCTTCTACCCGTGCTCTGTAATGAGCCGGTAATGGGTTGATCATGATGATATATATATATATTCAACACCGACTCCAATAAGATAAAATCGTTGAAATGTGAGTTTATAATACATACGAGTACATAAATGATAAAAGATAATTGACCACAATTTTTGTGAAAGTGGTTTAAAGTTTACTCGTCGTCTTATTTTATCTGATTAATTTGTGTCACTTTAAGACACAAATTAATCAGATAAAATAATTAAAATGTGATTTTATAATACATACGAGTACATAAATGATAAGGATAAATGACCACTATTTTTGTGAAAGTGGTTTAAGGTTTACTCGTCCTCATATACTTTAAGACACAAATTAATCAGATAAAATAATTAAAATGTGAGTTTATAATACATACGAGTACATAAATGATAAGGATAATTGACCACAATTTTTGTGAAAGTGGTTTAAAGTTTACTCGTCGTCGTATACTTCAAGACACAAATTATAAAGCTCACATTTAAACGTGAGTTATTATGATAAAATATGTTATCTTTTTTTGCTATCTGCGGTGGATGAATTATTTGACAATATAAATAACTTATATGTAGGTAAGAAACGTAAGTGTAAAGTAAAGTGAAAGTTTCTGATACTCTGCTATTAAGTTTATCTTTTTTTATTATATAGGCACTTTCTCTCTTCTTTTGGTATCTCTGGTTTTTTCTGAGAAGGATATAATCATGATAATAGTGTATTTTACTTACTATCGGCATCGTTGAACACAACCAAGGGGCTCTTGCCTCCCAACTCCAAGGTCACTCGTTTGAGATTTGCTGCCGGTGCCGCACCAAGGACGAGTTTTCCCACCTTATTTAATTAACATTACAGTATAGTAGAGTATCTTTAGCTGTGTCGATACAGTATAGTTATAGATACAGCTAACGACTGAAATGTTTATCAGTCAGATTAAAAAAAATGTTTGCAATTTAGGAAGGGCGTAGGATATTTAATATCACTCTTTGACCTTAGAAGCCGCGCTAATTAAGTATTAGCAGGGCCGGATAATGTCGCGCGGCGGGTTGTGGTGTTATAGCGGGTGCATATATATAGGAGAACTGGGGGAAGAAGTCGATCAAGTCACGGCGAATCGAATCATTATCAATTATCAACTGAATGGCATCCACTGTAGGCCTCCACCAAAATCCACCGGTATATATAATGTGCTTACCGGTAGGAGGTCGCCAGCCCAGAACCTTGAGCAGTTAAGCCAAAAGTTGGTTACCTATAAACTGTCTCGAAGGGTTCTCATTTACTTTTTTATTCGAGCGCTAAGGCGTTGTTTACCTTCATTAGCATTATACGAACTTTTGGAAAAGGTACTTTCAAACTAATATTAAAAAAACATCTTTTACCACCTAATCTTAGCATTAAAAGCTTAGTCAAGGGCAATATTCATGCTCCAAAAAGAGGTGCAACAAACTAACCTCAGTGGAACCAGTAAAGGCCACCTTATCGACATCGGGGTGATGGGTTAGGGCAGCCCCCGCCGTGGGGCCGTACCCCGGAATGATGTTCACAACGCCTGGAGGGAATCCGGCCTCCTTGACGAGAGCAGCAACGGCGAGAGCCGTAAGTGGTGTCTGTTCTGCTGGCTTCACAATTATTGTGCAGCCTACAACAAAAAAAAAAAGGGCTATTTATATACTCCAGTAATATTTTGCACTGCAGTGCAATCGATATATTAAAAATGGTTTGAGAAAACATTGCACTGCTTTTTAAGCGCAGATGGAGGTGTGTTATATTTGGCATAATTAATTCTAATAATTATATAAAAACTTATTAATAATTATTCGGCATAATTAATCCCCTAATTAATAATTTCCTAAAAAAAGGAAAGTCCTGATGTTTCAGTGACTGGTTTTTGCACAGATGTTGTTAAGATGGTAGCGAACTAACTTGGTAAGGGAACCATAATTTTAATAGGTTTCTACGCGACATCGTGCCGGAACGCCAAATCGCTTGGCGTCACGTCTTTTTCGGTAGGGAGGTAACTAGCCACGGCCGAAGTCTACCACCAGACTAGACTTGAGCTGGAAATCGAACCCAGGACTTCCAACTTTGTAATGCGACAGCGCAGGCGCTGCGCCACGGAGGTCTTCAATAAAGTCGTACGCGGGTGATGTCATGGGAACCGTTTAATATATTATATTTATACGGGAACATTACCTAAAGAATATAAAATAGACGACCGGTCCCAGAAATGGAAGGATGGATTAGAAATAGACATTCTTATAAGACGCACCCAATTGTAATCCTCCTATGATTTAGTAATTGCTTGAAATGTTTCCAAGACTACATACCCGCTGCTAACGCGGGTGCGATCTTCCATGACAACATAGGAATCGGATAGTTCCACGGTATTATTTGGGCACAAACTCCGACAGGCTCCTTAAGCGTCATAGACAAAACTTCGCCATCTAAAAATAATAATAATAAATAAGCTGTCGCCCTGAACCCCGGCCGTTTGGTTTCCCCTGCCGGGGCGTAATCTCCGCCCCGTGCAAATATGTAATGTGTATGTGGGTTTATTTATTTTTATCTATATTTACTACTATTCAAATAGATGCAAATCACGCTATTTCCAGACTCGAAACTACTATAGCACATGACTTTGAAACGTGAATACATCGTGGCTAATATCAAACTTCGGACTTTGAGACAGTTCAAAGTATTTCCGTGTAATGTTTATATTGTTTTCCACGGTTTCAGTATAACGATAGGTCTTCCAATAAACGGACTATCTTGAATCATTTTCAAGGGTTAATTATGTGAGATAAGCGTTCAAACATGGAAATAATAATAACTTTTTATTATTTATATAATATCAGTATTAAGTTAAATATAATATTGATAAAAACTTGAAGAGTTTGTATAACGTTACTTCAGGCAAGCTATTAATGCTGTGGTAATCATAATATTTTAATATACATATATACAATCATAATAATTCCGATATTTCTTTTTTTTCATCTATGTCTCTGATCAATCCAGGAATCAAAAAAACTATGCCATAAATCATGCTATTTTTTTTTTTTAATTTTGCTATTAATATTTATACGTATAAATTTGTGTATTGTAATCCGTTAGGGGTATGATAAACCCACACTCTTAATTAGTTTTTATGCGATATCGTGCCGGAACGCTAAATCGCTTGGCGACACAGTCTTTGTCGGTAACTAGCCACGGCCGAAGCCTTCCACTAGACCAGACTCGAGCCTGGAATCTTAGCCAGGACCTCCAACTCTATAATGCGACAGCGCACCTGCTGCGCCACAGAGGTCAAAATTGATCAAAGTTTGCTCGTACCAGCAGGAATGGTGTTTCCCAAAATTTTGTCCGCTTTCCCCGCGTAGTATCTTAACACGCTGGCGGAGTAATAAACTTCCTCTTCGGCAGTTTTCACTGGTTTCCCACAGTCTAAAGTTTCCAGTTCGGCTAAGTATCTCGCTTGGGATTCTATGAGATCAGCCAGTTTCAGCATCAGGAGCCCTCTTTTGGAAGCGTCCATTGTACGCCAAGGAGAATACCGATGGAACGCCTTTTTGGCGGCCGCCACCGCGATATCGACATCCGCCTGAAACAAACTCGGTGAAAATTACAGAATCATTTTGTGGATATCTCTAGTTATTACAAATTCAGTCCAAAATTTTATGGGTACGATATAGAGTTCTGTTTATTAATTTGGTGAAAGCAAGTACATAAGTACTATATCAATTGACCCTGAAGGAAAGCACAAGTCAATATTTGTTCATGTTGCTGTAGACCTGATAGGATTCGTTTGGTCAATTCCGTGTGTGTGGTAACACGTCTTGGGAACTAGGTCAATTTATTTAATAACTCACCTATTGGTAGATATAGTAGAATTAAACTCTCCTTAGATATAGCATGGACCAATTTGAGTCTCCTTGGATAGATATATATAACATGAGCCATAACAAATTAGGATAAAAATGAACCCTGAACCAAAGTTTTTCCAAGAGAAAGTGACGAGAAGCTTAAAATGAATGGAGATTCCATCAGAATGTAAAAAAAATCTTCGATAGCAATCGCAGCACTTATCCAAGACTGTTTTAGCTACAATAAATATAAATAAATATGCAAGGTGTTCAAATCTATTGAAATATGAAGTTAAGTGGCCCCATCGATAATAGAATAATAAGTTGTTTGTGGCCTATTTAAGTAGGCCAGTTAGGTATGTTTCTTGACAAAGAACAATAGCCTCCCAAGGGAATGTTAATAAATAAATGTAATATAGTTTTAGTGTCTACCTACTTACTGAGTATTACTAATAACAGTTGATCCTAGTTGCCCGTCATTGCACAAGTCTCCTAACTGTCTTGGAGGGGATCAAGCTGTCCTGATCCTTTTGTAGCGCGGGAGGCCCGGCAGAACAGGTCCCCCGGGTGTCCAGTAAAACCAGCGAGAGGGACATGCCATGGTGGTTTTTAGTTCGGGAATACCAACGCGGTGGGAGTAACCTAACCTAACCTCCTTCCCGCCCAAGGGTACGGAAGTAGCCATAAAGCTTTACCACCACGACATATAAAAGGGGGGGGGGGACCTGATCCGATCTCCTCTGAAGTTTAATTTGAGGAAACCATCATGAGCAGACCATTTCAGAGTTAATTTTATTTTATCACGATCCAAACGACCAAAACACTAGGTAGTGGTTTTGTGAAGATAGCTTCCACATCCTCCAATATCTGAAATATTGTAATTGTAAATATTTGTTCAACAAACTCGAAAAGTTTTTGAAGCACCAACGTGTCCAACTTCCAATATTAGTGGAGTTAAAGTTTGCGTCGCATGTGCGTGCGACCAATCGGCAGTGTTTAGCTCAACCTGGCGTGTCTTGTGATTGGAGTACGCATGACGCAAACGCAAGCGTGTAAATACTATTTCTATTTAAACACTGCGACTGAAGGAAAGCACAGGGCAATATTTGTTCATGTTGCTACTGATATTTATATGCTGCCGAAACGGCAGTGATATGATATATAAAAGAGAGCAGTGTTAGTTAAACTATTTATAGGATGACCACGGGGCGGGTCTTCGTCGGTAATTTAGGTAGACGTGGGTAGTTTCGGGCAAAGAGACCAGATACTCTTGAACTAGAACAGAATTACAGTTATAAGTATGGTAATTTATAAGGAGCAGACTATAAGCTCCACCAAGTACGAAAGCACTACCGAGGCTCAACCACTGGTCCGACCCGACCGAATGCAATCAATGCAATGCGCCGGTGAGTCTTATAAGAACCTGCATACGTCACTTAGTGTTGCGTAAAGAGAGGGGGCGATGCCACTCTCTTGTCTGTCGTAGATGACTCCAAAACTAGCTGGCGCTGCTCTCTGATTGCCGTCATATTTATAACACAAGAACGGCTGAATCGATTTGACTGAAAATCTGTGGGGAGGTAGCTTAGAACCAGGAGACGGACATAGGATTCTTTTTATCCCGTTACATTTCCCGCGGGATTTATGAAAAACTGAATTTCGCGTCATTGAACTGTAACTATAGTCTCAGCTTGCCATAGCAAACTTCTACGAATTGGTGGCTTATTCCATAGAAGTTTTTAAAAACCCCCAATCTACGCGGACGAAGTCGCGGGAATCGACTAGTATATATACATATAAAAGACAGTCGTATTAGTTACACTATTTATAACACAAGAACGGCTGAATCGATTTGGCTGAAAATTTTTGGGGTAGCTTAGATCAAAACATGAGATACTTTTATACCGTCACATATCCGGCAGGATACGTGAAAAATTGAATTTCACGTCGACGATTCATAAATCTAAATTCGACTTATATCTTGGGAAAAGGCAGGAAAGCAGAAACGGGAATAGGAATGAGCCATGAAATAATACGAGTAATCTTCAATTACAAACGTAAGCCGTTTGTATTCCATAGGAGTTTTTTAAAACTTCTAATCTACGCGGACGAATTCACGGGCATCGACTAGTATAATATAACACATAATTGTACAAAAACACTAAAATAGTGTCAAGCCCGGGTACCAAATAAGCATTCTCATGAATAGGCCTTTGCATCATCTGTTGTTCATCTCTAATCGGATGTTGCCAACACACGAGCAGCTTTAATTAAATGTTACCTGTGTTAAAATTCATACCTTGTCTCCTTCGGCAACTTCTGCAATAACAGTCTCATCTTGTGGGTTTATAGTTTTGAAAGTCTTCTTACTGACAGCGTCCAACCATTCGTTATTGATGAACAACTGTAATATACGTACAACTTTAGTATTAATCCGATAGCTAAGATAGCCTTTTCGGAGTTAGGTGCGTTTTTAAGCAATTAAAATATTGCACTTGTTTCAACGGTGAAGGAAAACATCTTGAGGAAACCAGCATGCCTAAGAGTTCTCTATAATGTCCTCATAGGCGTGTGAAGTCTACCAATCCGCATATGGCCAGGGTGGTGGACTATGGCCAAACCCTTTTCATATTGAGAGGAGACCCCTCTGTAATGAGCCAGCAATGGGTTGATCATGAAGATTATGATACCTTTTTTCGTAGCGCCAGATTTATCCTTTATTTTAGCATAGTGATAGTATAACAGTCGGTAAAAGCATTGTCTACTTCAGTTGTTCCTAGACATAGATCTTAATTTGTGAGATTCACGAAAACACACGATGCTAGCACAGCTGTTGGCATTTATTCATGTAAGTATGTAAATACGTTGATCATATAATAGTACCATATCTACGCAGTTTTTATCTGCTGTTTATTTTTTCAATATTTATATTTTTTTTACTTATACAATTTTATTGCATATAGAACAAAAGAAAGGAAAAGTAAAAAATACATAATATAAAAAAGCAAAAGGCGACCTTATCACTAAAAACCACCAGGCCACCTTTTTGAAAGAAGCCGACAGGAAGAAAAGGCGGGCAATAGCAACACTTATAAATATATATAATAATATTGAGTGAAAGAAGGGGAAAAACAACAAAAAGATTGATTTAACCTATAAATAAAATAATTAAATGCGAAACAGCGGTTTTATCGCTAAAACGATCTATTTACATAGTGGAAGAATGCACGTCATGAAAGATGCTATCTGATGGATAATTTCGAGTTCAAAACGTAGGTATTTAGTGTTTGTAAGCAATGTACACGGTCGCGGTTGTATTATTTGTAAGATAAGTATGATAAGTTTTTTTCTGACAGATTTGCGATACTTACTGATTTACGCCAACGCAGACGTAAATGTATACTTAGTGTTTCTTTTTAATTATTTTAAGGTCACAAAAATACAAAAAATAGAATGCCATTTTCTGGTTACAAACTAATTATTTCGTGTAATTTTTTTGACTGACGACCTCCGTGGCGCAGCGCGCTCTTTCGCAATATAAAGTTGGAGGTCCTGGGTTCGATTCCCGGCTCGAGTCTGGTCTGTTGGGAGGCTGCAGCCGTGGCTTGTTACCAATCTACCGATAAAGAAGTGTCGCCAAGCGATTTAGCGTTCCGGCACGATGACGTATAGAAAATTAGAAACCGAAGGATTGTGGGTTACCATACCCCTAACAGGTTAGCCCGTTACCATCTTAGACTTCATCATCATATCATTACTTACTATGAGGTGAGAGTGCCGTCAAGGGCTAAGTTGTGGTGAATAAAAAAAAACTCTATTAATTTATTTTAAGGGTAGCAACAAGAGGGCTGGTGAAAATTTTTTCAGTAGCCGGTCTCGTATTAATTGGTTTGATTTTGTTTTCGCCAACACAATCTTATCACGGCAGACGTTTAACACTTTGTAAATACCTACTTGCCATATGTCGTGAACTTGATTGTGCAATTTATAACAAAAATTGAACTAAATTTAAAAAAAGGAACTTGCCTGGTAAATCTTAGGATATCTATAAAACAACTAACTTAATATACAAAAAGTTACAAAGATATTACTCGCTATAAAGATTCCCCTAAATTTGATATTGTATTCTCCTTATTTAGAATTACCTACATTTTTTTTATTGAAAGAAGGTGCAGATTGTTGCTGATGCCAATAAGTTTTTGGAGACCTCAATCTATTGAGCAACTATTTTGTTATCATGCCTAAAAAGAAGTGCCTACAACCGTTTTAGCGTTACGGTAAGTAGGTAGGTAGGTACCGCGAAGAAATCTAGCACAGGTATAATGATATCTCTGAAATATTAACGCAAGTCCTAAACTTTAAGACTGAAATTTCACCAGGTGAGGTGGCTCAAAAGCTAATTTGCAAACAAAAGGGGAATAAAAAGAACTTTTTTACTGTTGCTAACCTTTTCTCTACACGTCTTCTCGTATTACACCAGGTGTATGATCTATATCCGTTGTGCACATCATACAACCGGTGCTGACAAATTATGCATTTCGTGTGAATACCCGTTTCCGATCAACATGTGATAAATCTTATTCAGTTGTATGAAATTATTAAATTGTAACGCGGTACCTACCTACTTATTTGATCAACATATTTAAACAAGCAAATTGAAAATACGAAAATAGGTAGGTACCTAACTACCACAATTTAATAATGGCGAAAGCTTATGATCACAAAATGTTTGCTCTTGAATACAAACTATCATTTAATTATCACAGCGAATTCATATTCACAAGTCGATTGACATTTTACTTTGTCAAAATACAAAACATCCACTAACCTTTGTGTATTTGACGTCTACTTTAACCATATTTGTGTTTATAAATTTTTCCGGTTGAGTATAAACGAGAACACGTCCTTCCACGACCTATAAGAATCAATGAACTGAAATTCGATGGCGATTGGTGAATGAAACGGTCGGCTTGATAGGATTACAGAGCCGCGCTGGTTCGGTTTGTTACTAGAGGTGGGCTAAACTGTTATAATTTTTCAATAAATTATAGTGTTGTGTTATATTTTTCTACCTGTTATTTTAAACTGTTATAATATATATTATATGTTGTAAATTTTACCAATAAAAATATAATAATAAAAATAATTTACGCTGTTAGTTTTTGTCGCGTTATTTTATTAAAACTGTTATTTATTTTGGAATCATCGCAAGTAAAACTAGGTCTTATGTTTAAGACCCGAGTGCTTACAATATTTTGCAATCCAAAATAATAGTGTTATAAAATTTTTGTTCGTTGCAAGCAAAAATAGCTTTTATAAAGGTGACTAAAGTGTTCACATTACTTTGAATAATGAGCACTAAGCAGTAGGCAGTTTTAATACTCGAAACTAATAAATTATTTTTTAAATGATTTTCGTTGTAAATATTTTGAATATTATCTTCGAATCATCGCAAGTAAAACTAGATCGTATGTTTATGATCAGAGCGCTTATAATACTTTGCATTTAAAAAATAACAGTGTTATAAATCTGATATTTTTGTTCGTCGCAAGCAAAAATAGCTTTTATAAAGGTGACTAAAGTGTTCACATTACTTTGAACAATGAGCACTAGGCAGTAGGCAGTTATAATACTCGAAACTAATAAATTATTTTAAATGATTTTCGTTGTAAATATTTTGAATATTATCTTCGAATCATCGCAAGTAAAACTAGATCGTATGTTTATGAGCAGAGCGCTTATAATACTTTGCATTTAAAAAATAACAGTGTTATAAATCTGATATTTTTGTTCGTCGCAAGCAAAAATAGCTTTTATAAAGGTGACTAAAGTGTTCACATTACTTTGAACAATGAGCACTAGGCAGTAGGCAGTTATAATACTCGAAACTAATAAATTATTTTTAAATGATTTTCGTTGTAAATATTATCTTCGAATCATCGCAAGTAAAACTAGATCGTATGTTTATGAGCAGAGCGCTTATAATACTTTGCATTTAAAAAATAACAGTGTTATAAATCTGATATTTTTGTTCGTCGCAAGCAAAAATAGCTTTTATAAAGGTGACTAAAGTGTTCACATTACTTTGAACAATGAGCACTAGGCAGTAGGCAGTTATAATACTCGAAACTAATAAATTATTTTTAAATGATTTTCGTTGTAAATATTATCTTCGAATCATCGCAAGTAAAACTAGATCGTATGTTTATGACCAGAGCGCTTACAATACTTTGCAATCAAAAATAATAGTGTTATAAATTTGTTATTTTTGTTCGTGCAAAAATAGCTTTTATTACGATGATGGAAGTGTTCACATTGCTTTGAATAATGAGCACTAGGCAGTTATAGACACGTACTAATCTAATACTATTAGAAAATGAGCCATCTGTTGAAAGTTTAAATACCCACTATCTAGTATCTAGGTCAGGATGAGCGTTCGTGGACATAGATGGCGCTTTATTAAAATTGCAAACGAATTGACACTACGGAAATAATTTATATTATAACAGTCTAGTGGCATATTTTATAATGTGTTATATCGTTATAAAAATATATTCTAATATATAATGCGTTGTGTGTTATAATGCCCACCTCTATTTGTTACAGATAATATTAGCATATTGCTAGTGACATGGATGTTTCGTAAACAGAAAAAAAAAATTAACGTGTTCATTTCACAAAATAAACGTTTTTCTTACTTTAAATTCAATTCTGAAATTATTTCTTTATCGTTCAATTTAATGTTTTTTATTATTTAATATTTTTCTTTAAAAAATTATATAGCGCCAGGTAGTTGAAAGTCAGCAATTTTTCAGAACAAAAACGAATTGTTAGCGTAATCGAGTTAGTAAAGTTAGGTTGGATGTCTTATTGAATCTACTTATTGACTAAATAATTCTATAGCGGAAAGATCCATAAAATACTGATATTGGCTGAGCGAAGTCAAAGTCCGCTCTATATGATGCAGAATTGCACCTTCAATAAAATACGATGTATTTACCAGCTGTGCATTGTTTCTAGAGTGACAAAGCTCGTGGAGGATAATTAAACGTACATTTATAATGAAATAAGCTTTGAAGACCTATTCATTGCGTTAAACAAGAAACTTGATTTAATTAGTATTCCACATAAAACTTTAGTATCTTTAACTTCATATCTCTATACGTTTCTGAGAAAGAAGACCTTGACTTAATATAGACGGACCTATAAATAGACGAATAACAAACAGCGTGCTGAATTTAGGGTTCCTTAATAAAAATGGTAAAATTATCATGGTGGTGTTTTTGCTACACTATTTCAAACAGGTGCATTATTGTGGCAGTCGAGTTCGACTTAAAACTTGCAATAGATAGTTAATGTCGAGGCGTGATTGCGAATGTTAAATATGTACATTAATTATGTATTTTTTTCTATTACAAAAAATGAAGACGATATGTTTGAAATGTGTTTGCAACAAGTTAAGACTAAAATATGTTAAAAATGGTTTATCATGTTGTTAAAAGACTTTTTAAGGTAGGTTTAAGATCCGCGGGCAACGGCGTGTTGAGACAAAAAAAATATTAACGTTGAATATTTTTGTGACAGATACCTGTAGGGTCCCTCTATGTCAGATTAAGAAGGGTTTAGGGTTTGGGCTGTAGTTCACCACGCTGCTTGCCTGGAACGGATTCGTTGATTTCATTGAGAACATTATTTAGAATTCTTAGGCAGGTAGGTTTACAAAGAATTCCTTAACCACTAAACTAAGTGATGTTTAATTGATTAAATCATACATAATTCACAATGCCAACCCAGGTTCGATCTCGTTCCCCTCTGAAAGGGAGGCCTTAGCCACTAAGCTTCTACCGCTTTCAACTGCTGTATGGTTATCTGTTTGGTAACTTATTCGAGATTATTAACTCAGTTTATTAAGAATGTTTTAGGGCATTGACATTCATTATCTTGTTTATTCACGAGATAAGTAATCAAAAATGTAAGCAATTAAAGCACAGCCCAGTAACAATAATATTATGATAATATTATATCAAATAACAGATTTTCATAATTATAGTTTTTATATCACCACACTTTTTATATTTATTTTAATGAGACACCACCTTGTCTCTAGATTTGATTTGGAAAAAAAAACAGTTGTAGATTCATTTATAGAACAAAAATCGGGCATTTTTTGTATGTATAAAAACATACAAAAACTGTGCATTAAAATGGGGAAATAAGAGTCTATTTTCCATAGTAATATTATTTGTGCTAAAAATGAGATATAAGTACAATTTTCCGTTGTTGCTATGCCAACACGTACCCACGTATTCAATATGCACTTACTCGTATATTCTGCTATACAATAATCTTCCTGTTCCTATTTAGACAGTTAATTTCTACGAATATACACACGTGTCGAGTGTTTTATGATTAGTAATAAGGGCCAGGGATAAATTAACACTGTTTTAACTTTAGCATTCAATTGTACTTTAAATGTTTTGTACCTAAAAATCCATCGTAAAAGTCGAATCTCAGATCGAAGTTTTTATCGGTGTTTTGTATACTCGTAGTTTGGGAAGGTTTATAGAAGGGTATATAGGGTTAAAGTATGTACGTAGAATATGTAAAAAACATTTTAGGCGCCATGCTTAAAACATAACTGTATATTATAGGGAATGACGATTTGAACGTAATAAAATACTTTTTAGGAATTCATGTATACGGGCAAAGAAAAAAATACAGTTATTAGTAAAATAAACTGTGAAAATATATAATGGTCTGCCAGACTGCATACGAAACTTAGAAAAAGAAAATGAATTTTACACAGTATTAAAGATTTTTTTATTGCAGAGTGTTATTACACAGTAAACGATTTTTTAAACGATGCAAGTAAAAATAAATGAAATCGGTCTCTCTACTACGGTCGATTCCAGACCAAGTTGCAACACCCAAACTGGGCATGTGTATACAATATGCAACGAAATAAATAAATATATAAATAATACAAAAACATATCTCGAATAGTTTAATTCACTTCAATTATTTCACTGATGATTTCAGAAATATAATTCATAGAAATATAAAATAAATAACATTGATTGTCAGTTTGATTTAGCATCGTCTTTTTGTCTTCTTCTTCCCGTGCTTTACACGCGTGGTTTTTTCGGCAGGCTCAAGGTGACAGTCTTATTCTCCAAATACTGCAGAATTCCATCTTCTCCCCTGAAAAGAATAACAGTTTGTTACTACTCAATAACAAAAGCATTCGATAAAGCATCGGACTCTGTTATTATCACCCTCAGCTGTAAGTATAAGCTAAGCTGTGCACAAGGGATCGTGGGGTTCTTGCCGTAGACCGTCCTTTAGTGCATTTGATTGAAGTGAATTTGAAGCTACTATGCTACTTACTAGGTAACCCAAGTAACCAGCAATTAATTATTGTTAGCGACACGAACACTCTTAAATTACAACGTATTAGACGCGTTATAAAATAAATAATATTATTTAGCTTAACCCAATAAATCGATTTGCTATCAAGGTGCAATAATGGGAGGTATGTGTGGCGAGGGGAAAAACATCGTCAT
This sequence comes from Lasiommata megera, assembly GCA_928268935.1. Lineage (NCBI taxonomy): Eukaryota > Metazoa > Arthropoda > Insecta > Lepidoptera > Nymphalidae > Lasiommata > Lasiommata megera. The sequence goes on along the minus strand of OV743315.1, from coordinate 11,707,708 downwards.
CTTTGACAACTGAAGAAATCACCACATCCGTAACGTACGATCCGTTAGCCGAGTTTTATAAAAGAAACCTGTGTTTTTATTACTCCTGACCCCAACAATTAAAATGACTTACATTTCACGTCCAATGCCAGATTCCCTGAATCCTCCAAACGGAGTTTGCGGTGTGACGACCTCATAGGTGTTTACCCTGAAAAATAATTTTATACATTAGTTAATAAAAACTGGCTTAGTATGACTTTCACACGGGTTTCATACCAAGTTACAATAAAAGCTACTGCTATAAAGATGGAGCAAAAAACACGCTTCTCGTATCCCGTTTAACTTTAATTTTTTATCATCATCATCATCATGAACAACCCATTCTCGGCTCACTACAGAGCACGGGTCTCCTATATAGTCCGCCACGCTGGCCATGTGCGGATTGGCAGACTTCACACGCCTTTGAGAACATTATGGAGAACTCTCAGGCGTGCAGGTTTCCTCACGAAGTTTTCCTTAACCGTTGATGCAAGTGATATTTTAATTTTTTAAAAACGCACATAATTAGTTAGAGGTGCGTGCCCGGATTCGAACCGCCGACCTCTGATTAGGAGGCTGACGCCCTAACCACTAGGCTATCACCGCTGCGTAATTTTTAATACGTTTTTTATTATCTTTTGTTATAGCGCAAAATTTCTATATCCTTCTTTTTGTAGTCCAATGACAGACCGATGGACGAACAGCAGAGTCTTAGTAAGAGGGTCTTGTTGGCCTTCATGTATGAAACTTATTAAGTACTTCTTATTATCAATTTTTAAGATTAGGTCAAGCAGAAATGCTAAATTTCCTTAAGATCGGATAGGTGGTTTATACCGTAAAAGGTCATTAATTTACCCAAAACATACTTTCGTATTTATAATATTACGTACGTAGTATGCGGTGCTTTGATGTTACATGAAAATGTTTTGCAGTTACAGATGTTTCACACAATCTTTAATTTACACTGTCATTTAACAATTATTTCAGTACTTGCATTATTTAAAACCAGAGACGCATTATGTATAAATTTTCATTGCCTTTTCAAAACCTTATTTAGATAACATCGTAATTAAGAAAAAGCATTTACCAGACAGAGCCAGCTCGAATGTGCCTAATGAACGCCAAAGCAGTGGCCACGTTGTTGGTGATAACACCAGCGCCTAATCCGTAGTTGGAGTCGTTGGCACGGTCGATCACTTCCTCGAATGTCTCGAACTTGAGGATGCTCTGAACAGGCCCGAAGATCTAAAAATAAAAAATACATTTTAATCTATAATATTCCTATAATTGACCAAACACACTTGATATTTTATTATTCATCGAGCTTAATACAAATAATTAAACGAGCTTTCGTTTTATAAAAAAAAAACACTTCTATTAAGTATAATTTTAGTGAAACTCCCCCAGCAAACGAATGATAGCCGTACTTAGAGTTTAGAAAAAAAATATTGTGACTATTTGGATTTAATATTGAATGAAACGAAAAAACTTTTTTTTTATTAACTACAAGTTAGACTTTGTAAGCAATCTCATTTGGTGGTAAGTGATGATGCAGTCTAGGATGGTAGCGGGCTCACCTGTTAGGAGTATGGTAACCCACACTCCTAATTGGTTTCTACGCGACATAGTGCCGGAAAGCTAATTCGCTTGGCGATACGTCTTTGTCGGTAGGGTGGTAACTAGTCACGGCCAAAGCCTCCCACCAGACCAGACTAGAGCCGGGAATCGAACCCAGGACATCCAACTTTAAAATGCGACAGAGCGCGCGCTGCGTCACGGAGGTCATCAAAAAAATTGAAACGGGAAAATTCAATATCCTTATTTTACTTAAAATGCGAGGTTAGTTATTATGGTCCGGAGCGTATTTTCCATACCGCGTAATTACCGATTAGGGCTTTAATAAAACTGCCATACTTATCATATTCCCGCTACAATCTTAGGCTGCATCATCATAGCTATAAGGTGTGACTGCAGTCAAGTGGTTGTTGCGGGAAACAAAAACTAGAAATAACTCAATCTCACTTCTTCTCTTGCAATTTTCATGTTGTCTTTGACATCTGCGAACACAGTTGGCTGGATGAAGAATCCTTTGGTACCCAGCCTATCACCACCGGCGATACATTTCGCGCCCTCCTTCTTCCCTGCGCTGATGTAGCCCATCACCTTGTTGAACATTTCCGAGTCGATCTGGAATAACATGAACACAATATACAGTCTGACAATTTAAATAAGAGCTCAACTATATTTAGCCCTTTATCATATCTACATTTTATAAATAACACAAAGGTTGTGATTGATATATTCGACATTACAATATTGCGTCAAAGTTTTAAAAATTATCGAAAAAAAACAGATTTTTCTTCATTACCAACAATAATAATATACATCGCGGATTTTTTAATCTTAACTATAACTTTGACTTACAGGAAAATTTCATAAAAATCTTTCATTTGGGGAATCAAATTTTTTATAACCGGAGATTTTACGAGAAAGTGATTTAATATACCTAAGACTTTAAATGCTAATTATCATTGTATGTTTTACCTATCTTAACTTTAGCTTACCTACTTTATTTTTAATTTTTTAATTTTTGCCAATATTTTTTTTTTTGCCTACCTGCGGCCCCTGTTGTACGCTTTCCCAAGAATTGCCTACAGTTCTCTTCTTCGCAATTTCAGCGGCTTTGGCAACGAACTTGTCGTAAATGCCAGATTGTACGTATGTCCTTGTGCCAGCAACGCAGCACTGTCCAGCGTTGGCGAAGCAAGCTCGGTGGGCGATTTCAGCTGCTTCGTCAACTACAATTGAAAATAATTAATAGAAGCAGGTGTTACTTTGCGGAAGTCCATGACAAACAATAAACAGCAAGTATAATTTGCTATATTCCGCCGACAACCGGGAGATTAGTATAGTATAACACCACACAAAATCCTCCACTAGAACCTCTACGCACGTTTCGACCCGACACCGGATCATCCTCAGGAGATGTTGACTTCACAAGCGCGAGGATTTTGTGTGGTGTTATACTATACTAATCTCTCGGTTGTCGGCGGAATATAGCAAATTATACTTTCTGTTTATTGTTTAACTACAATTGAATAAAATTATAAGTTTCATTCACTTCCTACATTTTTTTTCTCACTTTATACGGTACTTTTCTTTGAGAAAAATCCTGCCCTGTCCTGTCGTTCCCTATAAGGAAATCTTAAATGCATCATTGACTGCTATCCTAGCTTAAAAACGAATAGCATCCTAGCTGCCTCTAACAAAGGACAGGATACTTTTCAGGATAGTTTATTTAATGATTATTTAAATAAAGATTAATTATTATTAGTTGCCAAGCCCCAGATCGTGTTCTTTTATTACATTTAGTTTTTGATGAATTGCCTTTAATTTTCTTCTTATTTTCTGACACATTTGACTCGTTCATACACGAGGTGATAATATAATGATATAATATTAGTCAATTGGTCGCGCTCTCTGTCTACAATTTTAAATGCTTGTATTATTCAATAGAATATAATGATATTCTATGGAATAATACAAGAGATCTACACAAGCAGTAATTTTACTAATCATGGTGATGTCATGATGCTTACTGTTTCTTGAAAATAAATTAACACAGTCAACTATGCTTGGGTAAATGTATAATCATCTGAGTAAACCAACATCCATAGTGGTTTTAAGTTATACTGAATTAATGTGTATCACTATCAAGTATCATAAAGTTATCAAACATGTGAATTTTTGCTATTTATAACCTCACTTTTCTAGAGATTGTCACCATCGATACTAGTTTTTGATTGATTAGATATTTGAATGTCGATATATCTGAGCTTAGTAATAATAGTTATAACTAAAATACCCCTTTTATTGAAACTAAAACTAAAAATCGTAAAAAACATAATATCATTACTAAAATAAATTATTAAAAGGAGTCCCTTTAGGCAACGTTCCGAAGATACTGGCACCTTGGTTCGTGGGGTCCTACCGCTATAGGGATTTTTAGGGAAATAGCAAAAAGGTTAGTCGACATCACAGGAGACCGAAGAGCTACCTCGGACAATGACTTATAATTTACATTTAGGTTCAATTGAAGGTTTATTTTAATTTTCAGTTGTTATAAATAAAAAGATACCCTAATAAATACTCGAAAAAAGAAATTACATATAATGTTGTAATTTAAGATTTTTTGACCTTCAAACGTTACTTGTTAAAACAGGAGATTATATATATTGTACACATATTTTTTAATGATCTCTTTTTTAATATAATGTAATAAAACAATTCCAAGTTACTAACTCGAAATACTTGAAAGATAAGAGCATTAACGAAAATATGTTTCAAAAATTAGTACCTTAATACTTGTAAACATTTATTTAACTTAATTTATTTTCATATTTATGATTCGCCAGCAACATTTTATCATAAATATTAATTCATGACATGATTCATGAATTTTATAATAAATAAGTTTTCTTTTTAAAAAAAAAAAAAAAACAACGAATTTGATACTTATTTTTATTCCTTCGCAAATTATAAGAAGCACTGTATGCTTACGTCAAATTGATTATATTATGTTAATTTGGAATATCGATATCGGTGCATGGCGCAGCACTATCTGTCTTATATGCTTATTACACAACAGGCGTATTTATTTTTGTCTCGCCTCAGTTTTTCTTAGAAAATCTATATATAGTACAGAGGAATTTTAACACAGTAATTAAGTAACAAAGCTAGTTCTGGCCTGGCAATTGAACCCATAACCTCTCGTTCTGCAGTCGAACATATCCACAACTTTACTTACGAAGCAGTTCCTACTTAGATTAGTTAGTAAAGTATTCATCATGATCAACCCATTCACAGCTCACTACAGAGCACGGGTCTCCTCTCAATATGAGGTTTGGCCATAGTCCACCGCTGGCCATGTGCGGATTGGCAGACTTCACACGCCTTTGAGAACATTATGGAGAACTCTCAGGCGTGCACGTTTCCTTACGATGTTTTCCTTCACCGTTGAAGCAAGTGATATTTTAATTGCTCAAAAACGCACATAACTCCGAAAAGTTATAGGTGCGTGGTTCGAACCCCCGACCTCTCATTAGGAGGCTGACGTCCTGACCACTAGGCTATCACAGCTATAAAGTATTAAAAGGTATATAAAAGTGTTTAACCCACCATTCGCATCATTGAACACGACCAAAGGACTCTTCCCTCCGAGCTCAAGAGTGACACGTTTCAGATTTACATCAGAAGCGCCTTTCATGATAATGCGTCCAACCTGAAACATGATTAGAAATTATAATTTTGACGAGTTGTTATCGGATACGCAAGAAGGTTGACGTCACGCAGGCAACCGGTCGTCAAAAAATACTTGCCTGTACGAATAGAATATATAAAGACATGTTTCAAGCCAATAAACCAACAACCCATAATCATTTATCAGCCGATTATTGTACCACTAGATTGGGCATGGACCCCTTAGCATGAGAAGGTTTTTGGAGGCAGTCCACCACGCTGGCCATGTTGCGGTGTGCTTCACACGCCTTTAAGATTATTGTGGAGAACTTTCAGGTATGCAGGTTTCCTCACGATGTCTTCCTGCACCGTTAAAGCTGGAGATATCTAAAGTTAACTCCGAAAAGTTAGCGGCAGGTGTTGGAATTCGGTCTTTCGAATGGAAGGCTGAAGCCACAACAAGCCAGTACAAGTAGGTCGATAAAGGCGTGTCGCCAAACGATTTAGCGTTCCAGCACGATGTCGAGTAGAAACCAATAGTATGGTTCTACCAAACCCTTAACAAGTTAGCCCGCTACCATCATAGACTGCATCATCACTTACACCAGGTGAGATGGTCTTAAGGGCTAACTTATAGTGGATAAAGAAAAGGTAATTTTTATAATATAACAATAGGGAAGGAAGAATTGCCTACCTCAGTAGATCCGGTGAAAGCAATTTTGTCCACTTTTGGGTGATTTGTAAGCGCGGCACCGGCTGTTGGACCATAACCAGGCACAACGTTGACCACACCGGCCGGGAAACCTGCTTCCTTGACCAGGGCAGCCATGGCAAGAGCTGTGAGGGGGGTCTGTTCCGCGGGCTTGACGACCACAGTGCAACCTGGTTATTAATGTACGAAGTGTCATTCTTGGTAGCAATTTCAAATTATGTATGGACCAAGACGTCCAAGACTGGCAAGAATGTGTCGGCACATTGGGAAAGGTTCAGTAAAAGACGAATATGAACTAATAATGACGGACCAAATTAAATTAACTTACAGTACTTTATTAGATCTTATTGGTAAAACAGCTTTTTATGCTCTTGTGCATAAAACTTATAATTAATCGCATTCAATTATTCAAAGGGTTTCCTGGAAGAGATTGCTTTAGCGATAAGGTCACCTTTCAATATTAATGCGGGTAAAAATAACGTATAACTCTGTGTTATTTTTAGGTGATCAATTCGTGAATCAATAAAAGAGTATCTATCTATCTATAAGCCCATTCTGTCTGACTAAAATATCTACCTTGCATTCAGCTTGGGAAATAAAATTACTTGATTTATGCACTAGTTTTATAATCTACATTGTTAAAGTACATACCAGCTGCAAGAGCAGGCGCTATCTTCCATACGAACATAGGGATTGGATAGTTCCAGGGCAGAATCTGGCCACATACGCCTACTGGCTCCTTCAGTGTCATTGTAAGCACCTCACCATCTGTAACGAATGTAAAAACTCTGTATGCAATAGATGCATGATATGAAATCTACATCGAACAGTTTTATTTTCCGTCACGCAGTTACTTACGCATTTATGACCTTAAAAGGGAAGCACAGAGCATTCTGTAGAGCCATAAAGAGCATTACAAATGTTTCTTTGCGGAAATAACGTTTGTACGCCATACATGTAACATATTTTATCTTATGTTGAAGTTAAATGAAACAGTTTCATTTCCGTCAGAGGATACGGACCATTTGAACCAATTGACCACTTATCATTACCTAAATTGATTCGACTTGAAGATGTCACTCTACACTGAGACCAAGTCCCATTCATACTCGTATGAAGCTTTATTTTGCATCGGTTGAAGTAACAAGAATCAATAATTTAATATTCTTGTGATAAGTGATTCTGGGTTCGTTTTTCGAATTGAGACACTAGTGGTTAGGATTTCACTGCCCAGATATTGATAGTATCAACTCGAATTTAGTAAATTTGCGTAATTCAATCACCTTTTAATGTAATATTAGTGTTTTTAAAGTTCTAAAACCATAGCCTGTATCTAGAATTGGGACATTTTTAAATAGTTAATGAAAAACTTTGATCAATGAAATCATAAATCGATAATATTTTTTAAAGTTGCATATATACTTTTATATTTTTATTGTTATATGTTTACAACCTACCTCTTTATTTTAGATATTACTGTGTTTTTGTTACGCTATTGGTTGTATTCGCTGTGTTTTGTCTGGCACTTATTTTCTATTAGTAATTTCATGTAGTGTATAATAAAAGTGTGTCAATTCATTCATTCATATTTAGAAATACGTACCCGCTGGAATAGTGCTTCCCAAGATTTTGTCAGCTTTTCCTGCGTAATATCTGATGATTTGTGCAGACCACGACACTTCGCCGATCGCTTGAGCGACAGGTTTACCGTTGTCCAAGGTTTCTAGTTCTCCAAGGTATTTGGCATCCCTCTCGATGAGGTCCGCCAACTTGAGAAGGAGTCTGCCACGCTGAGAGGCGTCCAGTAGCCGCCATTCGGAGTAGCGATGGAAAGCTTTCACTGCAGCTTCTACAGCCAAATTAATGTCGGCCTGGATAATTGAAAGTGATGCATTTATCGATTTGTTCAATAAGACCCCTTAGCATAGCAGAAAATACAGTAAACACTTAACAACAATACCACTTAAACCACTTAAATATCACCACTTTAGAAATATTATTCTTTGCTATATTCATTTTTCATATTTCAACAGAACATTAATTATGTGATGAAAAGGAGACCTAGTCAATATTTTTAAATGTAGCAAGGAATTGGTCGTTTTATTTATTATCATTAAATAAGTTTGTCATGTTGTCATAATTTACCGTATGACATACGGAACGTTATTACGAATTTTGCAATAACCCATTATAAAAACCTATAGTTCTTGCAATTCACGAAGGCGAGCGGGATTTACTTGTGGTAAAGACGTATCTGTATATGTGTAACAGTGTGCGTGAGATCGAAAGCGGGTATGATTAGCATAAAAAAGTAAAAATAAAAAACTATAATTTATTATACAATATTTTTTGTTGCAAATAAGAAAAATAATAAAATCACAAAATTTCTAGGTTAATTTAGTTCGATTATCAATCATCTTTGTTTCAACTATCTCTGTTACTTTCAACTCATCAGTACCACTGTCACTTGATTCACCACATTCACATTAGCAATAATTGTTCGTCCCTACAAATAATAAAACATACGATTAAATATCCAAAACAGAAAATTGTTGCATTTCAAAAAACCTTTTCGATTCAACATAAAAAAATGCCTTACCTCGCTATGAACAACTTTGCGTTTTGACATGCTGACAGTACTTCGTAGCAATAAGCGTCGTCGTGGAAACAATACGATATAGACACGCACACTGCAGCAATGTGCATATACACGTTCAACCACTAGTAAAGCTCACTCGCCTTCGTGAATTGCAAGAAGTATAATAATTTGACGGAAATATCGAGAAAAATATATCCGTACGAATTATACGGTACGAAAATAATGTTTAATTCAACTGAATAAATAGAAATACGCGTAAAACGCTGTAAATCAACACATAGAAGGAAAAAATCGACTATTCATTAGACCATCTGTTCGACATATCCTGACTATGTCCAGTTTGAAGGTCACCGAACTAAGAAGGTACCATATTCATCCCATATGTCTCTCTGATATATCTATGCATCTGAAATTATATTTATGTTCCACCTTTGAAAGCAAATTGACTAGTTGTAATATGATTTTTATTTCCTCTATCACTCCAACATAAGACCTAACATCGTCTGATAGGAGTGAGTACGATAATAGTCGAACAAGTGAGATTTAAACTTCCTGTCTTTATGAGTTCTTTCCGTCAAATACATTGTGAGTGTATACAATTCAGAAACGATGTCACTGTACGTTATATTGTATGTTTACACACACAACATAACTTATAACTATATCTACGCGTAGACAGAAATATCGATCCTTAACTCGTAGTTAATTAAAGTCAAGTACAGTGATACAGCTACATCGACGCATTAGTATCAGGCATTTAAACGTGCTTTCGAATCTACCAACACTTTGTTTTCGCTAATAATGCTAAAATTTGCTTGCTCCTGTTGGACTTCCATAAACGCCTTTTTAATGCACCTTAGGAAAATATATTGATTTGTACTAAAACATGCAGCTGGCCGCAATGTGGTCATTCTCAAACCTTTTAATGACCCGAGTCTTGGATCTTAATATCTTTTAGTAGTAGTAGTAGGGTGTTTTAAAGCGTCCTTCGTGCAACCAATCACAAGGCGCCCATTTTAGCTAGTCTTGTGATTGGTCGCAAGCAGTACGCTAACTTGAACGCTACTAAGTATGCAGACTCCACTGTTCCAAATCGTATGGGACGGCTGGACATCAAAAGGCCATCTCACATCGATTATAGTATTGTACCGGTGGAGTTTGTATTACAAACACAACATCTGCTTAGATAATTACACGGCATTGTAAATGAGCTTTGTCATATTCAGGCTCTTATGCTTATAGTGAAGTGGTAACGGAATTTACCTACTATCGTCGTTGATGATTTTATCTATGACTTAGGCACTCTAGAATATTGAAACAAGTAGTGTTAAAAATAAATAACAAATACTACCTTGTCTCCTTCAGCAACTTTGATGATGACGGTCTCATCTTGAGGGTTGATAGTCGGGAAAGTCTTCTTGCTGACTGCGTCCACCCACTCGTTGTTTATGAACAACTGAGAAATAAATTTTTTGTCTATGATAATTATAATAATAGTATGTATGTAGGTTTATTTATTTAAGTTTATTATATCTCTTTTGGTTTCTGTATGTATTCATTTTGCACACGGGCGTGTGAGTTGGAATATATAATAATAAATTTCTTTATTTAGGCGACTAGGGCCCATTTTATTAGTACAGCTTAAAAACTACAAGTACAAGTAAGTTACATTTTTAACAAATTAAATTAAATCAATTTACATTAAATTAAAATTAATTAAAGCAGCTTTTTTCACCGAACCAGCACCGATATAAAATGCTGTAAAATCGGTGAAAAATCAAAATCAATAAAATCGTATAAATATATTATATATGCGATTACACGATGTTCGGTTGTCATACAAACTTAAAAAGAAGCACGCCTGGTATAAAGTATAGCTGTTTTAACCTCAATTTACGCCGGATTGTACAGGTATCTAACCTAGTAACTTGATAACATGCCACGGTCGATACCTCTCATTTGATTAACCATAAGATATTTATTACATATCCATCGAAATGAAATCCAGGTTCTCCGACATGGAAAACAACATGCTCGCTACTGCGTTTGAGAGGTAATCAAAATAATAGTTATATTTATTAACATTTTTGTGTTTAAAAATTGCTGTTTTTACATAGAAACTGTTGCAAATATCCTTTTGCATCTTAATTAACTAAACTTTTTATAATTCTTTAATGCACAGATGTAATCTTATAAAAAAACGTGTTAGAAAAAGGGAATTGTTGTGGTCAAAACTAAATATTAAGAAAATAAATAAATGAGTTGCAAGTCTACGCAGCTGACTATTCTCGTAGGATTATTAAAAAACTAAACTAAAGCCACGGGCGAAAGCTAGTACTAAATTAAGCAACAAATCTATAGACATAGTACACTGAATAACTACATAAATTTATACATATACATAACAAATATCATATAACTAATCGCATAGATATTGAATTTAAATTAAAGAATTCAAAACATTGCAACAAAAGTTTTTGCGCTGGAAAATTTTTCAGTAAAACTTGTTGCCGAGTAGAGAAATAAAATGTGCGATAATATGTTTATCGCGCATACCTACAGCTACAAAGATAATTATAATTGTTAAAATAGGTTCAGTGTCGAGGTTAACACATTGACATCGTTGATTCCAATATTTGGTAGATTTTTCATATTATTTGGCAAAGTAATTTCAGTTTTATTTTTACCACTGTTGTTATAGATGTCTTAAGATATTATGTGAATCTATGGAACGGCTGGAGCGATGCCTTTTGCGTACGGGACAAGCTTAATCTTTTTGTCTGCCAAATATATTTAAAAATAATACAGATCCCACTATTGTCAGTGGCTAAGTAATATAAAGAAAAAAAAAACATTAAAATATCTCAGTTTAATTCTTATTTAATATCAAAATGGAAAACCATTGATAGCAAAATATGCAGTCGATAGTTTGTAAACTACGAAAATAGTTATGTATGGTTAAGAATACGCCGGCAATTTGTATACTCTTCTAAAATATTTATGTATGGTTAAGAATGAAATAGAATAAATAACATTTTATTCGAAATGCAACCTTACCTTCGTGTATTTAATGTCGACTTTCACCATGTTGAATGATTTTTATGATCTGGATCGCACGACTGCTCTGTTGCGCGCTCACACTGGAAGTGTTTTTAAATTTGAAATCGCGCCGAAATAACCATTTGTATTGATAACAATAATTGAGTAACAACAACAGAATGAAAAACATGAACTGTAGATAAGTAATGGTTCAACGCGGCTTCATAGTCTCAGGCTTCTGGGCATAGATACGAGTATATTTTGGGTAGAATTTCTCTCACATATTATGGGGAATCATTTTGAGTTAAACATACCACGCCGCTCCGTACGCTCTCGTACGATCATTGTATGAGATAATGATTTAAGATTATTCTAGAAGCTAACGTGTACAACATCGATTTCTTTACTCCGGGCTGGCAATTTTTTTTTGTGAATAATGCAATATTGAAAACATAAAAAAAAACATAAGACTCTATTTGTAAGAAGGTATAATAGCTAATATGAAATATCTGCAAAAACCAATCATCATCATCATGATCAACCCGTTACTGGCTCACTACAGCGCACGGATCTCCTCTCAATATGAGAAGGGTTAGGTCATAGTACAACACGCTGGCCATTTGCAGATGGGCATACTTCACACGCTTTTGAAAATATATAGAGCACTCTCAAGCATGCAGGTTTCCTCGCGATGTTGTCCTGCACCGTTGAAGCAAGTGATATTTTAATTGCTTTAAAACGAACATAGCTCCGAAAAGTTAGATGTGCGTGCCCGGGATCGAGGCATTAATTAATCGAGGATTAACCACTAGGACACACACACTCTATAATAACAGATAAACCCAATACCAATTTGGTTTTAAGCACAGGATATTGATTGATATAGCCGAACAATAAAGCCACTAGACATACTGTAACGTAACTTGTAGTTGGATATCGTTGGTATAATTTACGCTTTTGTGTATAATTGTCATGTAAAATTAATGGCTTGAAATTTTATATTTATAGTTAAGTCGCTTTTGTATTTTTTTACATTATAGGTAAAAGTACAAGCCCGCGATGCTCTAGCCCGCGGTGCACGCGACTTCATCCACGTAGTTTAATATAATATATAATAAGGGTTTTAAAAATTCCTGTTAGTAGTTTGTTGCCACGTTTGTAATTGAAGATTATTCCATTTCTCATTTCTTTTACCATATCAGTTTCCCCTCCCTTCCCAACTTGGTTTGTAGGCAAATATAGTTGTATCACATGGACGTGAAATAAAGTTACAAATTCAGCGGCAGCCATGAATTATCCCAGGATAAAAATAGTCTATTGGTTAACATAGACATCTTCAGTGATATCATCCCTAGTATTAAGATTAAATTAAGAAACTGCAATTAGTTTTAGAGGGTTGTCTTTTCTCTTTTGTATTACTCTTGATCATGTAGGTTAGTTTTAAGTTATTATTATTATTTTTAACGGTTTGCATCCCATCTTGTGCATGCTTTGTTCGCATCAAGAAATCAATATTGTACATTAAGATATTCTTGTATTGTAATGAAGTAAAACTATGCAATTTTTGTCAGTTTTGCGAACTAAAAATAAACTGTGTATAATCTATATCCATTCGAAATAATAGACAAAGTTAGTTATTAAGTAAGTAGTTCTGGCGTGAAGAAGTCACACACACAAACACAAAACTACTTACACACATACACATTTCCATACAAACTTTTGGAAATTTTAATATTAATGTGATTAGGAGGTACCTAGTCTTGTTTATAACCCTTTACTGTTTACAAATGCGCAAATACTATTTACGACACCATGAATGATTATGTTTTTTTTCAGATAGGTTTGCGCTTGACAACAATCAGTACCAGAAGGCACTGGTGAGGTCTAGGTTGGAGCGCGCCTAGAAAATGCCTATTCACTCTTCCCTTGAAGGAACTATATAGGTTATAAACGTGTATAAGGAATGAAACGTGATAGAAGCTGTAAGATTGAATATTTTACGTTTTGTTTCCAGGTTTGGACCCTGCTCGTCCACTGGTGTCTATGTACGGTTCTCGTCTGTTCCGTCTTGGAAGGGACGACGCTTATGTCGTCCAAGTCGTCCATTCGAACGCTGGCTTCCTTGGAGAGAGCGGCTTAATAGGACACGCGGATTTTTGCGTCAACGGAGGCAGACTGCAACCAGGGTGCAAGGGGCATGTGATGCGTGAGTTGAACTTTACAGATTCGGATTCCGTACTCTTGGACACAGTGAAGCGAAAAGCGGTGATAGCCTATGAAGCGGTGATAGCCTAAAAGCGGTGATAGCCTAGTGATTAGGGCGTTAGCCTCCTAATCAGAGGTCGGCGGTTCGAATCCGGGCACGCACCTCAAAATTTTCGGATTTATGTGCGTTTTTAAACAATTAAAATATCACTTGCTTCAACAATATTTACGTGCTAGGTTTAGAGGATTTGGAATAATGGTTGGATATTTTGTGACGGGGCGGCTCAGACGTTAAGTGTGATACTATCATTTTTGACGTCATCAGCTTATTAGGGTTCCGATGATAAGACAGGTTTCCTCTTTTATAAAAGGGAGGGTTTTATAGTACATACTACTCAAATGCTTTAACGATTGTTATCATATATTAGAGATAATAACCGGCTAAATAATGGCTTAAAATGCTCTCCAAGGCACATTTGTGGACACCACCAATTTCCCAACTACTGATTGGTAAAGGTAGTTTATTAAAAATCTAATATCTAACAATTCACGGCTCGACTAGGGAATCGAATCCACAGCTAAGCATGTTAAACACTAGGCTAACGGTCCAACCAAGGTCTAGTACAGTTGTACTATATTTACATATCTACTCTTGTGTTTATCGTTAGAATTATACAAGAACGGTAATGACTAATTACTTACAATAACCACTTAGTTCGTTCTGCTTGTCATAGTGAGTTTATCTTCTTATAGGTAAAGGTACCTATTTGATAACACTTGTAATTATTTATGTGTAACTCCGCAATATAGGCATAAAAATTAACATTGAGTTGTTAATTTATGTGCCTATATTATTGCGTTATCTGTTGAGGTGATAAGATAAGCCAGCAATGGCTATGTTCTGCTCATTATATAATTTAGTTAATAGAGGCAATGGCATTAGGCCTCCACTACCCTCCGACCCCCCCCGTCATCCCAAACGTCGCCTAAGGGCGCTTGTACACGCTAAGAAAATTTGCCGTTCCTGCGACAGACAAGACAAATTTTTCGTGTAGACGACAAGAATTTTGTCTGTTCCACACACGAAAACTTTTCGTGTCTTCCGCAGACAAGACCAATGGAAACGTGTACACGACACGATTCTTTTCGTGCAGTCGACAGTCGGGCGTAGGGCGCGCAAGTAATAACAAGTGTAATCAGTGAGTTTCGTTTATTTATATAAATGTTAACTACAAAGCAAAAAAGAATGATAATTGCATATTATTATTATAACAAAATAAAAAAGGAAACAAAAAACAAGAGACTTTACTGGGTTCATCCAATTATACAAGAGAAAAATGAGTTTGGCGGGTTCATTACCCTTTACCGTGTCATGCGACAACATGAGGAAAAATTTGTGGATTATTTTCGCATGAAAATGTCTACGTTTGACAAGCTTTTGACAACAATAGAAAATAATATACGACATGAAAATACCAAAATGCGAGAAAGTATTCCTCCATACATTAGATTGGCCGTAACATTAAGGTAAGTAATTTTTTTAAGCATATTGATTTGAACGTTATACAATAATAAATGTCTTTGAAGTGTTACATGTTTCCAAATTCAACAGACTCCACATGTTCATATTCTTCAGAAAAGTCAAAGTGAAATTCATCTGTATGCGATGTTTCCACACTACTAATAGTTTCGGTGTCAAATTCAATGGATGTAGATTTTTGAGTACTGTAACCTGGTCGAGTCGAGTATGATGGGCCGGGTACGTTAAATGACGACGTAGAAGGCTGCGTTGTTTTGTAATACTCAGTACTCCATTGATGCTGAACATCACTTCCCTTTCGTTGTTGCGTAGAACGCACAAGTTTTAAAACTTCAAACTGGAAATCCACCATTTCCTCATCACTGAACTTATCAACACTCGGAGCTATACTTTTAAAAAATGACATGGCACGGCTCTCTTCTTCTTTGGTAACAGCCTTTATAAATTCTGCCATATTTTTGTCCACCTCGCTAACATCCTGTTTCTTTTTTTTCGCGATCGGTGTATGTTCTACGGGACTTTTTTCCACGTTTGTTGTTTCGGGTATATTTGACTCAGTGTCTCGGCGTGTTACAATTTTTGTCAAAAATAACATTTCGTCGTAAAAATCACATTTACGAATCTTCTTAGCACCCGATCCCGATTTCATTTCTTTAAGTCTTCTGTGACATTTCATCCACCTATCTCGCAAACTTGTCCATTTTTTTGCTGTAGACTTTGCTGAAACAAAAAACGAACTACCGTTAGAAAGTAGGTACCATCTATTGCAAGTAGACATAAACTTCATATAAAAAAGGAAATGACCTCATTGTAAGAGTAAGAACACACTTGCAATTAATCGCACTGCAAGTTGCAAGTGTGTTCTTGCTCTAAGACATTGTTACAATTTTTTACAGATACATGGCAACTGGAGATACCTTCGCACGTCTTCATTTCGATTTTCGAATCGGAATAAAAACAATAGCGAACATTGTACGTGAAGTTACTCATCATATTTGGTCAGAATTATCTACAGTTTATATGCGGATGCCAACACAAGAAGAATGGTTGAATATAGCACAAAGATATGAAATAAATGCCAATTTTCCACACTGTCTTGGAGCACTGGACGGGAAACATATTAGAATAATTAAACCCGAAGAAAGTGGATCAATGTTTTTAAATTATAAACATTTCTTTTCTATTGTTCTCATGGCTATTGTGGATTCCAACTACAATTACATTTTTATTGATGTAGGGTCGTATGGTAAAGAATGTGATTCAAATGTTTTCAAAGAAACACAGTTTTGGAAAAAACTTGTTGACAATACGTTAAACATACCATCCCCATGCTCTATAATAAATACTAACTATATATTACCATATGTTTTTGTAGCTGATGAAGCTTTCGCACTTCATGCTAACGTACTTCGACCCTACGGTGGTAACGAACTCACAAAAGAACAAAAGATATTTAATTATCGCTTGACAAGGGCAAGAAGATACGTCGAGTGTGCATTTGGAATAATGGCCAACAAATGGAGAATTCTGCACCGATCTTTAAACTTAAGTCTCGATTTAACAGTTGCTATTGTAAAAACTACTTGCGTTTTGCAAAATTTTATTCATACAGAAGAAGGTCACGTTGAGCCTTTAATCAATCGAGACCGATTAAATAGTCCATTGCATTTAGAAGGCAATAATCTCACAGCAGACGAAATTCGTCAAAAATATACTGAATATTTTTCCTCTGATGAAGGATCACTGCCATGGCAAGATAAATACACATAAAAAATAAGTTCTAAAACTAAAACCCGACTACTAAATTTTAATCCAAAAAGTGTGAAACAAGGAATTATTCTTACCTGCCATATTGTTTAAATAAACAATTACATGTTATATTTTTTTTCATGTTTATACGTATTTTATTATAAGTATTAGTCATTATCGTTTTTAGCAAAGCCGTGTCCGTATGCTACTTAGCGCTATTGAACTTATGATTGCTTGCAACTTAAATCTTTTATTGTAGATGTATTTAATGTGGGTAACGACAATGATTAATATTTATAATAATATATAGCTATATAGAATATATCTAGTAATCTGTATTTTTGAAAATTGTAAAAAGATAGTAATATGTTGTATGTACTTACCATATTCATTTTTTTTGACATTTGTCATTTCGTCGAAGTCTTTGTTTAAGATAGTAAATATTTCTCTCCATGCTTCGTATGTGAGTCTTTTATCTTTATATATGTCTAAAGTTTTGTCCCACAATACCGGTCGTCCTTCTACTAAAGTTATAAGTAACTCATCAGCCATTTTGTACTCTACGCTGCAATACACGTCCACACCAAACGCACAACGCACAACAAAAACTGGGCTGGCTCAACCCTACTACACCGCCCCCCCGCCGCTCCGCAACAACGTTCGCCGCGTCGTGTCTTGCGCAGACAAGATTTTTTTTCGTGCACCGCTGCGAGCAGTGTACACAGTTATTTTCTAGTTACGACACGAATTCTTAGGTACGCCCGGCGTTTTTTCTTAGCGTGTACAAGCGCCGTAAGGGCGCTTGTACACGCTAAGAAAATTTGCCGTTCCTGCGACAGACAAGACAAATTTTTCGTGTAGACGACAAGAATTTTGTCTGTTCCACACACGAAAACTTTTCGTGTCTTCCGCAGACAAGACCAATGGAAACGTGTACACGACACGATTCTTTTCGTGCAGTCGACAGTCGGGCGTAGGGCGCGCAAGTAATAACAAGTGTAATCAGTGAGTTTCGTTTATTTATATAAATGTTAACTACAAAGCAAAAAAGAATGATAATTGCATATTATTATTATAACAAAATAAAAAAGGAAACAAAAAACAAGAGACTTTACTGGGTTCATCCAATTATACAAGAGAAAAATGAGTTTGGCGGGTTCATTACCCTTTACCGTGTCATGCGACAACATGAGGAAAAATTTGTGGATTATTTTCGCATGAAAATGTCTACGTTTGACAAGCTTTTGACAACAATAGAAAATAATATACGACATGAAAATACCAAAATGCGAGAAAGTATTCCTCCATACATTAGATTGGCCGTAACATTAAGGTAAGTAATTTTTTTAAGCATATTGATTTGAACTTCTTCTTCTTCTTGCCCTTATCCCACATTATGTGGGGTCGGCACAACACGTCTTCTTCTTCCACTCACTTCTATCAGCCGTCACCTCACTACCCACACCTTTTACCCGCATATCCTCTTTTACACAATCCATCCATCTCTTCTTTGGTCTTCCTTTACTCTTTTGCCCTTCCACGTTCATATATAACATTCTTTTGGTGACATCACTTTCTTTCCTCCGCATTATATGACCATACCATGCCAGCCTGTTACTCCTCATCTTTTCTGTCACTGGCGCTACTTTTAGACTTCCCCTTATATATTCATTTCTTATCTTATCCATTCTTGTCACACCACACATCCATCTCAACATTCGCATTTCTGTCGCATGAACTCTTCTTTCATCCGTTCTTTTTGCCGCCCAACATTCTGATCCATACAACACGACAGGTCTTACGACTGTTTTATAAATTTTCCCCTTAAGTTTAAGGGGCATTTGTGGGTCGCATATCACTCCTGAGACCTGTCGCCATTTCATCCATCCCGCATTCATTCTATTGTACACATCTCGGTCAATATTACCGTCGTTTTGGAAGAGCGAGCCGAGGTACCGGAAATCCGAGCAGACTGGTAGGGATACACTATTTAAGGCAATTTTGGAGAAACGAGAGGGGCCGCCAAAATCACAAAACATATGTTCAGTTTTCGTTTGGCTTATCTTTAGGCCCACGCTCTCTAATTTATGTTGCCATTTTGCCAATCTGCTCTGGACCTCAGACGCATCCTCTCCGACAAGAACAATGTCGTCAGCGAATAACATGCACCAGGGTGCTTCCTCCTGTATGTTTGATGTAAGAGCATCCATTACCAGGAGGAACAAGTAAGGGCTCAAAGCCGATCCCTGGTGCAAGCCCACTTCCACACTGAACATGCCAGTAACGCCAGCTTCTGACCGGACGTACGTGGTCGCTTTTCTATACATCTCTTTCACAAGACTCACATACTTCCCAGGCACTCCTTTCCTTTTCATAGACCACCACAAAACCTCACGGGGAACTCTGTCATATGCTTTTTCAAGGTCAATGAATACCATGTGCAGGTTTTTGTGTGCACCCCTGTATTTTTCGCACAGTTGTCGGAGTGCGAAAATAGCGTCCATCGTTCCCCGCCCCGGCATAAATCCAAATTGGTTTGGTGTTACCTCACTCTCATTTCTCATTCTTCTTGCTATCACTTTTTCCCAAATCTTCATAGTATGTGACATGAGCTTAATTCCTCGATAGTTGTTGCAGTCCTGTATATCACCCTTATTTTTATATATAGGTACCAGTGAACTTTTGCACCACTCTTCAGGGATCGCTTCTTCGTGCAACAACTTATTGAAAAATGAAGTCAGCCACCTCCATCCATCTACTTTCAGAAACTTCCATACTTCAGCTGGTATACTATCTGGTCCTACCGCTCTACCATTTTTCATACTCTGCACTGCCATTCTTACTTCGTCTATACTCACTTCTGTTACGACTCCCAAGTTGAGTGGTATTTTCTCTAATTCTCCACTCCAATCATTTTCTTCATTCATTAACCTTTCAAAATATTCTTTCCATCGCTCTTTTATTTCCTCGTCATTTATTAATACCTTTCCTAAATCATCTTTTATGCACTTAATATGTATAATATCCTTTGCATTCTTTTCTCTCACTTTCGCTAAACGGTACAAATCCTTTTGGCCTTGAGGACTATCAAGTGATTTATATAATCTATTCTGTGTATTTCGTCTTGCGATAGCGACAGCTCTCTTAGCTTTCTTGTTCTTTTCCATGTACACTTTCTTTAGATCACCTTTCATACTGATGTCACTATCACTCACATTTTTCCAATCTTTAAAAGCATTCTTTTTTCCTTTTACTGCCTTTTGTACATCCTCGCTCCACCACCACGTGTCTTTATTTATCATTCTTTTACCTTTTGTTTCTCCAAAAACACCCTTCGCCACATTCCTCATACATGAAGCCATTTCATTCCAGCACTCATTCACCGATTTCGTTTTTAAATTACCATTCATATCAATCATTTTATTCAACACTCTCCTTTGAAATTCTTTCGCGCATTCCTCTTTTTCGATCATATACCATTTTAGTTTTGGTTGGGTTTTAGGCTTACTACTTGCAGTTTGGATCTTCAGTTTAATTTCCATTAGTAGTAGTCTGTGTTGGGATGCTAACGGTTCCCCCGGTACTACCTTACAATCTTTTATTGAACTTATGTTATTTCTCCTAATGAGAAAGTAATCAATTTGGGTACTATGATTGCCACTTTTGTATGTAATTAAATGTTGGTTCCGTTTTTCAAAAAATGTGTTCACTACTGCCAAATCGAAAGCGGAAGCTGCTTGTAGTAATGTTTCTCCCTCCAAATTTCGGATCCCAAAACCCCAACCCCCATGCACTCTCTCATAACCTCGATTCATTTTTCCTACATGACCATTAAAATCCCCTCCGATATAGATCTCTTCCTGTTGTGGAATACCTATCATTACTCCATCAAAATCCTTCCAAAAATTCTCTTTCATAACATCATCACATCCTATCTGCGGTACATATACACTTACTATATTTACAACTAAATTGTGCAATATTAACTTAACCACTATAATTCGGTCGTTTACTCGGTTAACATCTGTCACACATTTTTTCAAATCCTGGTCTAATACTACTCCCACTCCATTCCTCCTGCCATCACTTCCGCTATAGAAAAATTTATATCCCACCCCAAGTTCTCTAGCTTTCGTACCCTTCCACCTGGTTTCTTGTAAACATGCAACATTTATTCGTCTTCTTTCTAAAACATCCGCTAACTCTCTTCCTTTTCCAGTCATAGTACCTACATTCCAGCTTACCATCCTCATTCTTACTTCCCGGACTCGCTTCTTACGTTGCACCCGTCCCTGATGCAACAACCCTTGCCCATTTCCCACAGGTACCGGGTGCAGCACCTGCGCGTCGCCTCCAGGGTACGCCCTAACATATTCGCATATTCCGTTCAAACTTGACATGTTGTATGGGTTTTAGCATATATTTTTACGACCGGCCGCCTGCCTGACATCAACCCTCTTTGGGAATGTTTTCGTTGGTGGATTAACCGCCACCTTCGGTTCAAGGGTCACGCTGATATCCCCCTTTTTTAATCGCAGAAATGGGTAACAGTATACCATAATGTTCTACTGTTACCCACTTTTACGACCTTTATCCCTTAGTCGCCTTTTACGACATCCATTGGATGATATGGAGCAGTTGCATTCTTATCCGGAACTGCACGGATTGCAAGCATATTGATTTGAACGTTATACAATAATAAATGTCTTTGAAGTGTTACATGTTTCCAAATTCAACAGACTCCACATGTTCATATTCTTCAGAAAAGTCAAAGTGAAATTCATCTGTATGCGATGTTTCCACACTACTAATAGTTTCGGTGTCAAATTCAATGGATGTAGATTTTTGAGTACTGTAACCTGGTCGAGTCGAGTATGATGGGCCGGGTACGTTAAATGACGACGTAGAAGGCTGCGTTGTTTTGTAATACTCAGTACTCCATTGATGCTGAACATCACTTCCCTTTCGTTGTTGCGTAGAACGCACAAGTTTTAAAACTTCAAACTGGAAATCCACCATTTCCTCATCACTGAACTTATCAACACTCGGAGCTATACTTTTAAAAAATGACATGGCACGGCTCTCTTCTTCTTTGGTAACAGCCTTTATAAATTCTGCCATATTTTTGTCCACCTCGCTAACATCCTGTTTCTTTTTTTTCGCGATCGGTGTATGTTCTACGGGACTTTTTTCCACGTTTGTTGTTTCGGGTATATTTGACTCAGTGTCTCGGCGTGTTACAATTTTTGTCAAAAATAACATTTCGTCGTAAAAATCACATTTACGAATCTTCTTAGCACCCGATCCCGATTTCATTTCTTTAAGTCTTCTGTGACATTTCATCCACCTATCTCGCAAACTTGTCCATTTTTTTGCTGTAGACTTTGCTGAAACAAAAAACGAACTACCGTTAGAAAGTAGGTACCATCTATTGCAAGTAGACATAAACTTCATATAAAAAAGGAAATGACCTCATTGTAAGAGTAAGAACACACTTGCAATTAATCGCACTGCAAGTTGCAAGTGTGTTCTTGCTCTAAGACATTGTTACAATTTTTTACAGATACATGGCAACTGGAGATACCTTCGCACGTCTTCATTTCGATTTTCGAATCGGAATAAAAACAATAGCGAACATTGTACGTGAAGTTACTCATCATATTTGGTCAGAATTATCTACAGTTTATATGCGGATGCCAACACAAGAAGAATGGTTGAATATAGCACAAAGATATGAAATAAATGCCAATTTTCCACACTGTCTTGGAGCACTGGACGGGAAACATATTAGAATAATTAAACCCGAAGAAAGTGGATCAATGTTTTTAAATTATAAACATTTCTTTTCTATTGTTCTCATGGCTATTGTGGATTCCAACTACAATTACATTTTTATTGATGTAGGGTCGTATGGTAAAGAATGTGATTCAAATGTTTTCAAAGAAACACAGTTTTGGAAAAAACTTGTTGACAATACGTTAAACATACCATCCCCATGCTCTATAATAAATACTAACTATATATTACCATATGTTTTTGTAGCTGATGAAGCTTTCGCACTTCATGCTAACGTACTTCGACCCTACGGTGGTAACGAACTCACAAAAGAACAAAAGATATTTAATTATCGCTTGACAAGGGCAAGAAGATACGTCGAGTGTGCATTTGGAATAATGGCCAACAAATGGAGAATTCTGCACCGATCTTTAAACTTAAGTCTCGATTTAACAGTTGCTATTGTAAAAACTACTTGCGTTTTGCAAAATTTTATTCATACAGAAGAAGGTCACGTTGAGCCTTTAATCAATCGAGACCGATTAAATAGTCCATTGCATTTAGAAGGCAATAATCTCACAGCAGACGAAATTCGTCAAAAATATACTGAATATTTTTCCTCTGATGAAGGATCACTGCCATGGCAAGATAAATACACATAAAAAATAAGTTCTAAAACTAAAACCCGACTACTAAATTTTAATCCAAAAAGTGTGAAACAAGGAATTATTCTTACCTGCCATATTGTTTAAATAAACAATTACATGTTATATTTTTTTTCATGTTTATACGTATTTTATTATAAGTATTAGTCATTATCGTTTTTAGCAAAGCCGTGTCCGTATGCTACTTAGCGCTATTGAACTTATGATTGCTTGCAACTTAAATCTTTTATTGTAGATGTATTTAATGTGGGTAACGACAATGATTAATATTTATAATAATATATAGCTATATAGAATACTAGCTGACCCGGCCACGCGTTGCTGTGGCTAAAGTTTTTGTTATATTACATTATAGTAAACAATCTAAGAGGAACAATAAGAGAACATCAGTCACGGAGACCACTATGCTTTTTCACACAGATGGTATTTGTAAAAAAATATGGTGATCTCCTTATTTGACTTTCTACTACTATAACCCTTTAGTACAATGAAATTATTTACGAACAAAGACGAAAATGTTGATGTTGGTATACAAATTCACTGGATTGAGATTTGAAGGGGAAGTACGTTGAACACAATTAATTAAAATGTTCTTACACTTGAAATTAAGCAGAAATCAATAGGTACAAAATAAAAATTTATCAGATTTATTATTTCCATTTAATTTTATAACAAATATAAGTATATTACAGTATAACATGTGACGCTTAAACTCATGAATGAGGTAGTCAAGGCAGACAGTCTTAAACTTTTAAACATTAATATCTATTTTTTTGAATTATAAATACTTTCAATTTCAATTTAATTTAACACCAATCGGTGCACAATGTTTTTGGTTAACCTGTCTTTAGCTAACACAAATAGATTCGACGGTTTCCCAACACGTGAACACGCAACATATAGTTGCCCATGAGAAAAACATGGATTTTCCAAATCTAAACCACAAATGGACATTGTTTGACCTCGAGACTTATTTATAGACATGGCGAAAGCTAAACGAATTGGAAACTGTAGCCTTTTGAAGGGTATGGTAGAATCTGATGGTATCATCGGAATACATGGCAGCAGGACCACATTTCCTTTAAACTTCCCAGCCAAAATGGTTGCTTCAAGAATGTTTCCGGTGATCTTTTTGATGACCAAACGCGTACCGTTACATAATTGAGGTGGATTCAAATTACGGAGGAGAATAATAGGGGAACCAATCTTGAATCGAAGATTACATTGAAATAATAAGTGCTAAATATTTTTTAATAGAGGTTAAATAAAAACAAAAAAAAAAAATATTTGTACAACTATTGAAAAAGTGTAGGAAATTGTGTATCATTTTTGCATTGACATTTTAATTAAATTTTATAATTATGTGATAATACTTACATATATATATTCAAATTAAATTATAAAGTTTTGATCAATGAAGCACAAATAAGTAAAAAACAGGATTAATTTCACTGTATTATCTTCATTATAATATGAATTCAATTTACACTTCAGTCTAAGTAACACGTGGCCGGCTATGCTAACACCAAAAATATACGGTATTTCTTTGACTACAAAATAAATTTTATTAATTTTATAGCGTCAACAACACGTGGTAGTTATGCTGTTAAAATGTAGCTTATATGACACGTTCGTAGATTTACCATAGCAGCGCCATCTATTGATTACTTACTCAACCCAGTCGAAAGGTATCGACATCTGTTAGAATCATTTGGAGTTAAGAGATAATTGTGACTGTCAAATAATAACAGACAAATAATTAGCAATAAATTAAAATTGCGACTATAATTTGAGATTTAAACTATCCTATCTCTCAAGTTGGATCGAACTGCACATGGTGTGCGAATTTTATTATAATCGGTTAAGTGGTTTAGGAGTCCATTGAGGATAAACATTGTGACACGAGATTTATATATATTAAGATATCTAGTAATCTGTATTTTTGAAAATTGTAAAAAGATAGTAATATGTTGTATGTACTTACCATATTCATTTTTTTTGACATTTGTCATTTCGTCGAAGTCTTTGTTTAAGATAGTAAATATTTCTCTCCATGCTTCGTATGTGAGTCTTTTATCTTTATATATGTCTAAAGTTTTGTCCCACAATACCGGTCGTCCTTCTACTAAAGTTATAAGTAACTCATCAGCCATTTTGTACTCTACGCTGCAATACACGTCCACACCAAACGCACAACGCACAACAAAAACTGGGCTGGCTCAACCCTACTACACCGCCCCCCCGCCGCTCCGCAACAACGTTCGCCGCGTCGTGTCTTGCGCAGACAAGATTTTTTTTCGTGCACCGCTGCGAGCAGTGTACACAGTTATTTTCTAGTTACGACACGAATTCTTAGGTACGCCCGGCGTTTTTTCTTAGCGTGTACAAGCGCCGTTAGCCGAGATTCAGCCTCACAGGAGGCGCCCTAAGGCAGATGTTTCCTTAGTTTCTTCGAACCCTAGGGCTCAAAACTTCTTGTGGCAGAGCTTCTTTCCGAAGCTCGCCAAATAGCCCGGTTACGCTGTCGCAACCAATAGGGTTAGTACAGCTTATAGTCAGTCCGAAAAAAAAAAATAGGCCTCCATCATTATCAACACACTACCAGCCTACTACAGGACGGTCGGTGTCCTATCAGAATGAGAAGGGTAGTGAAGCCAAGCAAGACACTTCCGATGGATCGCAACTTTAACGCTGCTAAAGGTCTAAGTTGGACGCGTTGGCGCTTTAGTATTTTGCACTTTCTTCCGAAAAATGCATATTTATTGTATATCATGTTAGAACATCTCATCAGGTATTTGAGGATGTAGCTATTTCTTAACAAACCATTTACGTCCCGTTAAAGGACGCGGTCTGGATTGGTCGACTGCGCACGCCTTTGTCTACATCATGAGGAACTCTCAGGCATGCTAGTTATGTCACGTCACGACGTTTTCCTTCACCGGATGCTCGAATGCCGGTCTCTTAACCAATAAGCTGTTACCACTTCGGAATAGAATTAGTTACCTGTCTATATTTTCGTGCTATCATAGAATATACTTAATATTGAATGCACATTTAAATAAATTACAGCAAGGTTAGCTTGACTAACCTGATAATAATTGACTACATATGGGACTCTCAAAGTCGCTGTTACTAAGGCATTGCATTACCTTGAAAATTGCTTTAATCATAATACTACATAGTTTTTGAATTTAATGACGTAATAATATAAATGAAATAGTTTAAATGCTTTGCAAAATAATATGGCGTATCGTTAGAGTAGTTATTCAGTGTTTTGTCACACTTCCACTATACACCTTTCACATGTCAGAGTAGTACAAAACACTGATTTATTCATCCGTTCAATACTTTTAGGTACCTGTTGAAAAATTATCTTGAATATAAATAGTTTGAGTATTTTTTGCATAATATTATTTATATTACACAGCCATTTTAATTTGCAATACTTACTATGACGTGAAACAAATGCAATATTCGCCTTAATATCGACCGTTTATCCGTGAACTTGGACGATATAATCTTTATCATTTATGTTTTGTCTTTGTGCTATTATTTAGTATAACAATTCGACTCTCTCTACGTTATCTATTTCATAACAGCTTGTGAAGATAGCATTTCTTTAATTGACCTTATCTTGTGCATAATATGTGAAAGTCACCTTACTATAATTAAGCTTCTTTGACACTAGTGCCCTGACTATCCTCTCGTGCATATAATGTTTGTTATTGAGATAAGATTCCCAACTTAATACCGAGCAAGTCTATGTAGTCCAGTGTACCCAATCCTTCGTCATGGGAATATAATCAGTATCTCAAAATTACACAACTAATAATAAATTTATTGCATCCAAAAATGTTATTAAAATAATTCGGAAATTTAAAATTTTCTACTATATAGTGAAAAGGCATACTTTCTCATGATTTGTTACAGGGGTTTTTATCCTGTAATTGTAATAATATTTTTTTTTATTTTTATTAATCATGTTTTTTTTTATTATTTATTATTACATTAAACCCATGCCACTAATCGGTTCTACGCGCTTTTAAAACGGAACAATAATTTACTGGGTGACACGTCTTGTGATTAAACGTTAATAATATAATAAAAAATATTCCTTAAATAGCCTAGCCATGGCCGAAGAACCAAACCAAACCCGAATGAAATCAGAATTTTTTCATTCCCAAACTGTCCCTGCCGGGGACCGAACCTGAGACAACTCTTACCATTGCCCCCTCACAAGTCAACAAAAAAATGTACCGTTGATAACCGCTTTGTCAGAATTATGGTCGAAATAAATAAGAGAGGAATAAACAAGCAGTCACATATTTGTTTTGATATTAATAATATTAGTTTTAGTTAACACTATATAGCTTGTAGTTCATTCTAAAATATTCAGCAACGCAAGATATAATACTCCTTGTATTCAAATACCCCATTTTCATAGAACTCCGCTTCAAATTAATTAGTTAGAAGCGGGGTCACTCACTAGTAGATTATATAATTATATAATCTACTAGTGAGTGACCTTGAATTCAGTGCGGATCATTCTAGAGTTGCTAAGAGCTTTCGATGATAACATGGTTCTCTGTTATTTGGACGATAGGTTGGTCAAAACAATGTAGATAAGTCAATATTATTATACGGTCACGGATCACGGTATCAAAATATTTTGATTGGCGATTAACGTCTGTGGCATATTATTACCTGTAAACATAAAATCCTCAGCACCGATTACACCGATGTTCTCCGATTCTTAAGCGATTCGTTTGATTATTTCATCGAGCAGAGAATGGCCTCGAAGGAGTCTTGTGTTATAAACGTGTACCTGAAAATTCAAAGCTATTGCTCAACTCAATTTTGAAGTCAATAGATTTTATAGTGCGACGTTTATTATACGAATTCGACTTCTATAAAGCATTTTTTTTAATAATTTTCTTTTCTAAGTACGGACAATTAAAGCTTGTATTTTTTTAGTCCACTTCTGGACCTAAGTCATGCGTGGAAATTTCTGCTGCCTGTATGCCCGATAATGAGGTCTACTTTTCTGTTTTGGGTCAAGTTTTAATAAGATATTATGTGTTCTACTCATTATTTAATTTATAAGTTTGAGTTTTTTTTAAAGGATCTCTTTATTTCCTAATCGATTGCGTAGATATACTCCGAGAATGGATGTCATTTCATAGCTTACTAATTGACTCTGAGATACATCATGTTTACTTCTTAAAATGAATAGGAACTAGTGTTGGTCACCCAGTTACAGACAAATTTTACCTTTTTGCACCCATTTTTCATATAAACTTAAACTGTGTAAACGCTCACTACATAGCACGGGTCTCCTCTCAATATGAGAAGGGTTTGGCCATAGTCCACTACGCTGGTCATGTGCAGATTGGCAGACTTCACCCGCCTTTGAGAACGTTATGGAGAACTCTCAGGCGTGCAGGTTTCCTCACGATGTTTTCCTTCACCGTTGAAGTAAGTGATATTTTAGTTTTTTAAAAACGCACATAACTCCGAAAAGTTAGAGATGCATGCCCAGATTCGAACCGCCGACCTCTGATTAGGAGGCTGACGCCCTAACCACTAGGCTATCACCGCAATATCTTTGCGTTTAAATATACATATTTATTTGTTTAGGTATTGCCCGCTGCAGTCATTTCATGAGCTCCTGTTACTTCGCTGCAGCTGTGCGTCGGCGTATTAAGATGATAGGAGTGCCTTGCGACTCCTCATGTCCGAAACAGGGTCACTGGAGTCTTCGGTACGATCGCCGATTGGTCAAAGTGGATGATAATATTCCCGAGACGTAAGTGTGCAACAGTAATTATTGATTACTTTTTCTTGAGTTGCTCAGACATGCTTTGCTATTGTATTGGAGAAAATGTTGTCTCCAATGGGCAAGATACTTAATTACTTAATTACTTAGTTAGTGCCACGTACATGAAGTACGTGCCACTAATTAACCATCACAACCCCCGTTTATTAATATCTAACTACTGGCACAGGCAACTTCTCTAAAAAGACAGTGGACTTTGGAGTTTGGATTTTTATTTCTCTTTGGTTCAAAATTGGTGGTTCCACAGCGCCAATAGGCTAATTCCGGGCTGTTACTGAAAATTTCTTGACTGTAAATCCATAACACTTTGACTTATGGTAGTGCCTATTCAAGTTGTCTTGCAATCATTATGGTTAAACCCAAATAGTTTTTTTGTTTTTAATTTGTTTCATCAGTACTTTGATGGCATTGATTGATTAACCAACAGACATAATTTCGATTGCAAACTTGATTTATTAAACTCCCATACATAAAGCCGCTCAACTACCTTATCAGGCTTGTTTTTTATTCCACTATAAGTTAGTCCTTGTAGGCAACCTCACCTGGTGGTTAGCAATGATGCAGTCTAAGATAGCAGCGAGCTAACTTGTTATGGGTTTTGATAACTAACCAAACCAAATTTTTTTCTACGCGGCATCGTGCCTGAACGTGACATCGCTTGGCGGCACGTCTTTTTAATAGGGTGGTAACTAGCTACGGCAGAAGCCTTCAGACCGTATATTATGTGTGCCCACTAAAATTTTGACTCCCATATGTCTTAATATAAACTTTTATTTTGCAGATCGCGAGGAATGTACTGCGTTAGAATAGATCAAGAAGAAAATTGTCCATTCGATTAATATTATCAAAAGCTCCTATAGTGTATACATCTTTGATTTACATAAGACAGTTCGTTAATTGATTCATTGATAGTAAACTGTTTTAAAATTAGTTGAAATTGTTATAAAAGTATCCTTGTTAAGTACCAAAAGTGTCCTTCAGGGACAAATCATTCAAGTCATTATGTACAAAAGCTGCGACCACAAATAGTTTAAAAGACCTTTTAAGTAAATTTATAACTATCTTTGTTCTTTAACACTAATGTTACTATGATATAAGGTTTTCCACGTGATCTTTTTCTTTAGGTGCCTCTCTCGTGTTGGTAGTCAGAATAGCATATTTTGCTTAGTCTCTATCGAGAGGCTAAACAGCTGGGCAACGCTCGTGATTCCAGTCCACTCCAACCAATAATTCTTTTTGCGACCGTTGCGCCTATTCCCAGGTACACTGACCATCATTATAAGTTGCATCATCATGAGCCTAAGCACACGCCCCAGATAAGCAAATTTTTGACAGTCTTCCAATGTTCGCGATGACAACCAACACGTGATATCAACATAGTTTTACGGCACAGTGAGTTATTACAAGTATACATATAAACATACGCAGGTCGATAGTGCCAGATTAATCGGGCACAAAAATGCATTATTTTATGGGAGCATGACATCATTTATGTTGAGCAAGCTAATGCACGGGACTTCGTTTTTCTCGTAGATCTCGTAGATTCAGGGTTTTCAAAAATTATTTTATGAAACTCTTACTTAAAAAATATTGATGATTATCCCATGACTCATTCCTGTTCCCGGTCCTGTTTTCGTTCCCCTCCCCTATGAACCTAATTTCGAAGAAATTTGCTACGGCTATTATAGCTGTAGTTGTATCTTATTGAAATGAAATTCAGTTTTTACAAATAGCGCGGGATCTATGGATCTTCCCGAGATGAAATGTATAATTTCTCCAATTCTGGGTATAATCTATCTCCATTCTAAATTTCGGCCAAATTGGTCCTGTAGTTCCAGCGTCAAGGAGTAACAAACATACAAACTTACATATAAACTTACAGATTTGGAATATTAGAGAGATGTACTCGTACTTATACCCCTTTTCTACAATGACTATCTTAATGTCGAAACATGTTTGCAATAATTATAAATTAGACAGTTCAATGATTTCTTACACTGAATAAAACAAAATCAACTAGATACTATATAATATATTACTTGATCAATTCTACCCTACCTATTTGTCTACGAGTAAATTATTTGCGAATAGCATTTTTATGCACTTCAATAAATGGATCTTCACAGTAAGTTTTATCGTGTGTGTTTTTAACCTGTGATAGCCTAATGGTTAGGACGTCCCCCTCCTAATCAGAGGTCGGGGGTTCCCGGACCCCTAACTTTTTGGAGTTATGTGCGTTTTTAAGTAAATAAATAATCACTTGCTTCAAAACAAAACATTGTGAGGAAACCCGCATGCCTGAGAGTTCTCCATGATGTTCTCCAAGGCGTGTGAACTCTGCCAATCCGCACATGGCCAGCGTGGTGGACTATGGCCAAACCCTTCTTATATTGAGAGGAGACCCGTACTTTGTAGTGAGTCGGTAATGGCGATGATGTGTGTGTGTTTTGTTTTAAAATTGAATGAGTCCATGTAATTGTGTTAAGTGAGCAGAACTATTACAAGACGCTTGCTTGGTGATATCGTTAATTAACTGATATCAAATTCTTATGATAATTATTTTTGTACGACTTAGTTATTACTTACTTAGTAGGTATTAACGTTAATAACACATTATTTGCTTTTGCACCATAGCTTTTGAAGTAGATAACAAAGAATATAGTATTTTATCATGAAAGCTTATAGTTATAGGAAAAAATATTCAATATATATGACGCCTCCGAGTTGTTTTTAGTAAGGGTGACGTCAGCATTGCTGAAGTCACGATTTTATTTACTTTCGCTCATAGGAATTAAAACCACAACATGAGGGATTACACTTTTATTGCGACAATAACTAAGAAGTCTGGATGGTTCGACGCCGCCCGTATTTATAGCAAAGCATGCTTGTACAAAATTGATTGCTACCTTCTAAATACACTGATTAGCAAAGAAATGATTAATTAGTGATTTAAAGAGTTCAAATGTGGGTAATTATTGGATTTTTGATCTTGACATATATATATTTTTTAATAAACATAATAATGAAAGCACGAGTACAAACGGTACTGCATTATAAATGTTTACCAGTTTTCGCATTTATAAATAAAGGAGTACATATTTTAAGACATTATATTATTTAAGAGCTATAGCTTTAAGATAAGGAATAAAATAATAATTTGTTTTATTTCCTATAATAATAAAGGTACAAAATATATTGTAAAAAGTTTGCCGGATTACGCTCGTACTAAGTAATTAAGAGGCGTATAGCTATTACTTGTTAAAATTATCGTTTAGTAGTAGATAATCATGAAAGTAGTTATATTAATGCATAGATCACCAGTAGTTATATTATAAGGTATTAAATTAATAATTTATTTGAAAAATAATTGTTTTATTATTTCATGAAACGACGTAAGTAGGTACTTTTCCTTGCTTATTAATTTTCTTATCCAAGTTCCAGCCGTATAATAATGGATACTAAATTAACATAAAAGGCTTATTGGAGAGAATGTGACTTCTAGAAGAACACAGAAGACAGTTTACCAGATCACGTTCATACTAAGAGGTGTATATTATTTGTTAAAATTATCGTTTAGTAGTAGATAACCATAACATAATTTATAATAATACATAGATCACCAGTAGTTATATTATAAGGTATTAAATTAATAATTTATTTGAAACATAATTGTTTTATTATTTCTTTTCCTCGCTTTATTATTTTCTTATCAAAGTTCCAGCAAATGGGTAATAAACCCACTTAAGCCTTCTGAGGCTTATTTTTTGGAGAGAATGTGACTTCTAGAACAACACAGGAGAAGTTGCATTGGTCGTTGTAGAACAATGATTTAAAGGTATAGGTTCCGAATATGAACATGCCACCGTAGTATTTCTGCGCTACATCCTCAATATTGATACTCAAATTATAATGACCCTGTAAAAGAGTTCAGTTTTAGGTAAATCTTTGATATTCTGACTTATATTATTATGCTATATATTTTTAATAAACCCTTAAGAAAACACGAGCTGTAATGTCCTGCATACAATGCAATAAAGTGATGCTGGTTATAGCCCAAACAAATATACTTTTCTATCTAGCAAGCAAGCTGTGATAGCCTAGTGGTTATTACGTCCGCCTCAAAATCAGAGGTCGGGGATTCGATCCCGGGCACGCACTTTTCTTTTCGAAGTTATGTGCGTTTTTAACAAATGAAAATATCACTTGCTTCAACGGTGAAGTAAAACATCGAGAGGAAACCTGCACGCCTTAGAATTCTCAAGAATGTTCTCGAAGGCGTGTGAAGTCTGCCAGTGGTATGTATGGTCCGCACATGGTCAGCGTAGTGGACTATTGCCATATCCTTCTCAAATTGAAAGGAGACCCGTAAAAAACATATTTTTTTTACGATCTGTTTTTTTAAGTGTTATGCGCAATGGATATGTCAGCCCCACCATCTAAGTATTTCATTCTTTGACTGAATTTTATAATAAAAATTAAAGTATAAATATTTAGAAGGTAACCTAATAGAGAAAATGTATTTTGAATGAGATAATGATCTCAATCGGGTAACATATATCAATTGAAAGAAATAAATAAAGTTACTTTTTTGTATGCATCTTTGTTAAACTTCGCTAAAAGCAAGACAAGCACCTTCTATCACCTTCACGTTTACCTTTTTGAATTGGCAGTTTTGACTAACATTGTATATTTTTTGGAACAGTGGCTTCATGAAAAGATGGTCACAAGGTTTCTTCATCTGCAATCTCAGCAACGGCTTTTTGTTCAGCATCGCCTCTACTTTCCCCTGAGCAATATTGTAATTATAATTTAATTGAATAGTTTTATTTTTATTAAGATGTTCATTAAAATATAAAATTTTGTATTAATTTAAGTAAGGTAATATAATTTAATATCGTAAAGAATATAATTTGAAGACGCTCTCGAATTTGTAGACGAGTATTATTTTGGAATAAGGATTGTTTTAGTCGTAGTGTGTTGCAAGATGGGACACGTGCAAGAACTGTCGGAAATAAGTGGGAAAACAGTGTTGTCTTTATAGATAGTCCTATAAGACTCATAAGAGTCTATATGACTCATAAGAGTCGAATAGGAGACGAATATATTAACATTAGATGTGTATCGCTTGAGATTCGTTTTCTTATTGTTCTCGAGTATTTTTTCATAAATAAAGTATGTTCAACATAGATCACGAAACTAAAAAAAAAACAATCTTTATAATAGCATAATAATCTTCTACTTTACCCGATTCGGTATGACGTCCTCTTTAATGTGTAAGTTTATCAATAGGTTTGTACCATTTTCTAATCTTACAAATAAATCGTTGCATTCTGTTGGTTTTGGACCCTTGCAAACTTCCAAATTAGTTATTTTTAGTATGAATTCACCCTGCGAGAAAATGTATTAAATATTAAAAGTAGGTGTTGTTTTATGTAATTGACAGTTATAAAACAAACGATTCAACGCAGTTCATAATATGAAACAAATATTTTTGTGTTATCAAAATATAGGCCTTGTTTTTGTATTGGAAACTTCACTCAATATATTTATCGGTGGATATATTTACGTTTTTTTTTATTTTGGATTTAAAACACAAATTGTACACGGGCCGAAGTAGCACAAATGTTAGCGACGTCTAGTAGATACCTATTTGATACTCACATAATTTTGTGGAGCATTAGACCGACACAAGTAAATGATATGAAAAATAAAAAGAACTGTACAAATAATTGTATTCCTCAACATTTCTTTTTCGTATAAATACGTCTATTTTATGCAGGTATGCCTGTGTGTATCTGATAAGTAAAATAAATATATTAAATATCTACACTCAGGTGCCTATTATGATCAATTTGCCCTGATAATAATCGCGGTGTTATTTAATTGAAGCCTCTTTATACATAAACGGATGCTCTATCAGTTACATCGCAAAACTATTATATTAGGCTAAAGCGGTTCGTCCAATAGAGGAGAGTTAACTAGGTGTTACGAAGTTGGGTTCTAAGTTGTTTCCATGTGGGTTTTTCTGGGTAGCAAAATGGCAAGGGATGTATGTGGTGCAAATATCCTTAGTTATTACCTGAATCACGTCAAAGCAGCACTAGGTATAGCTTCCACCAAATCTAATCAATTACTTAGCATTAGGTATGCCTCACCTATTGAAAAACAATGCTTAACCTAAATCCCTGAATAAAGTAACAAGCATATTTTATCACATAGCATTATCGGCTGCTCTAACAGTTTCATCGCAAATCTATAATATTAGACCAAAGCTGTTTGTCCACTACGTTTCTGGAGAGTTAACTGGGTGGTGTGATGTTGGGATCTAAACTGTTTCTTTGTGGGTTTCTCTGTGAACCGAAATAGGGTGGATAAGAGATATGCGTGGTGCAAATGTTTAGAACTTACCTTAATATTTTAAAACACTACATACTAGTGTGCCTGGATAATTGTTAAACATTGTTTAACAATAACCATACCCAACCTCTGAATAACGGAACATGTAACATTTTGTTTGAAGGAAAAAAACCAGCGTCATGTAGTTGAGATGGGGAATTAAAGGAGGGTGGCTTGCTCTCGTAAATTTTCAGAACCAGACTTAGATCAGCTTTCAAATAAAATCACTGATATTTGTACCTATCAAATAAGCCTAACCAAAAATTAAGGTAATTCAATCAAATAAAGTTTGGTGTTTTATTTTTACCAACTAACAATAAAAATATCTTTGCACGGACAAATACTTTGAAACATCTTTTTGTTAACAAATATACCTAACTAAATCTGCATAGCTTATAAAAAAATAGCTGAGGCTAACTTCACCACAATTCTTTTATAACGAGATTCAGAAATTGTATTCTTTTATAGAAAGTTTCAGATCTTTTGTTGAGATAATATGTCTGCGTAAGTTGTGTCTATTACCTTCTAAATATTTATAGTTTTATTTTTATTATAAACTTCAGTCAGAGAATGGATTACTTAGATGGTGGGGCTAACATATCCATTGCGGATAACACAAAAAAATAGATAGTAAAAAAAGATGTTTTTAATATCTATTTTTTTTGTGTTATCCGCACTATACTATCTATTTTTTTGTGCTAACCGACTAGTTTGCTTAGTTAGTTAGCTTAGCCTTTCCTTCCAAATGAGTGCGTAATTAGATTTATCGCGAAATACTGACATCGAGGATCCTAATGCAGCTAGAAGTAGAAAGAAAAGTAGTATGAAACTGAGGTGCTGCTGTGAACGGGGTTCTTAGTAAATGCGCAAACTTGTGTTTAAGACGGGTAACTTATGCACGTAGACACCTTAGTCCAAAAAACCTTGACACATGTTTGCTTCTACACTTCACCAATTGAACAGACAGCTGTTGATACCCTTTATTTAGGGCGTCACCCATACTGCCGCTTAACAATGAATGCTGTCTATGCAGCATGTCTTTAATGAGCAGTAGGAACAGTGTGGGCGATAGCTTTGCCCCTGTGGAATGCTATTAACGGGCATAATATGATGCGAGCAAAATATGTTTAATGCTGTACCCATTAAAAAAGAAGTTTGCTATCCAATCGAACAGTTTCTCGGACAGTCCGAAGAATAGTAGCTTCGAAAGAAGTGCCTTATTCCATAGCCGGTCACAGGCTCTTCGGTATGTCCAAGCTGAATTCTATATTCCCCTTACTATCAATCGTCTACGCTAAACGGTGGCTGATATATATCAGAAAATCACTAGCTGATCGACCATGCCAAAAACCCATATTGGCGATCGCTAATGAACTGATGATGTTCCAGATATCTCAGTAATTAGGGAGTTCCGTCACTTCAGATGAAAGGCTGATTCCGACTTGACGTCTTTTTTGGGAATGGATGGATTTAAGAATAACTTCAACCAATAATAACTAACTCCTTTAAGGGTAAATTAAGTAGGTAATTACTAAACTATTGCCTACACTCTAAAACATTTATAGGCTTACTAATAAAAATGCAAATAATATTAAATATTCAGGGGGGTAAGGGGGAGAACGACAATACCATCTAGTCGACCCCAACTGCCAACCTCACCTGCTCGTGGTGCCCCCTGCTAGACAACGGACGAGGTCCTGGCGACCGACCAATGGCGGTATATCCATTTAAACACCTAGCCGGGTAACCGGTTGGATGAGGCAACAGCGGCCTGGGGGTTAAAATCACTCCTAAAATGTCTGGTGCAGAAGGCAAGGGGAAACCACTGCACTATTTTCCCATGAAATCCGAATGAAAGGGAACAATATTGAGAGAGCGAACATGGGCGAACCGGTAAGCCGGCGCCATGTCGAGTCCAGGTCGCATGGTGTGAAATATGCTACTGGACGCACTGCTGCGACTCACCAGGCGCAGTGTGAACAAAATGCTACTGGTGACTCATCCACTAGACAGCATGCGCGGCTTAGGAAGAGAATTAAGGTGGGAACCTGGAACGTCCGAGGAATGATCCAACCAGGGAAAAAGGAGATAATAGATAAAGAGCAACAGCATTACAATTTACAAATATTAGGGCTAACCGAGACTCACATGAGAAATTCTGGTTTCTATACGACCCCAACTGGCTGTACTGTCTATTTCTCCGGTCCCGAAAATGAGAGTAAAAATGGAGTTGCCGTGTCTGTAACACCGGAATTAAATAAATCAGTTCTCGGATACAACCCCGTGAGTGACCGGATAATAACACTGAGAATTAATACAAGGCCGGGTCGCGTCAATATTGTGGTTGTATATGCA
The DNA here is from genome assembly GCA_928268935.1 of Lasiommata megera. Classification (NCBI taxonomy): domain Eukaryota; kingdom Metazoa; phylum Arthropoda; class Insecta; order Lepidoptera; family Nymphalidae; genus Lasiommata; species Lasiommata megera. Next base: position 11,669,581 of record OV743315.1, on the reverse strand, counting down.
CCCACAGCAGCATCAACATTGGCAGACATTGAAACTTTCTATAAACAAGTCGACGACACTCTTAAAAGCTTGCCATCCAGAGACATTACACTTGTAATCGGTGACTTAAACGCAAAAATAGGGAATACGATGAACGAAAATCATCTTAGAGAAGTGGTCGGAAGATATGGACTTGGTGAAAGGAATGAAAGAGGTGAAATGTGGTTACAACTCCCTCACAATCATGAATACTTGTTTTAAGAATCACCCGAGGAGACTGTATACGTGGTCAATGCCAGGAGATAGAGCACGTAATCAGATAGACTACATCGCTATCGCAAAAAGATGGAGATCTTGCATTACCAACACAAAGACCTATCCTGGAGCCGATTGCGGGAGCGATCACAAACTACTCGTTGCAGAAATGACACTTAAGTTAAGAAAGTGTCCACGTTTGGTTCAGAAACCTCATAAAAGACCTGACCGATTTGAGCTCTCAATGTTTAGCCAATGTGTTGAGAAAAATCTCGCTAACTTTACAATAGACTGCAATATTGACACTGACCAAAATTGGAACAAAATGAAAGATGTCATGCTCTTGTCGCGAAAAGAAAGCCTAAGAGCAACGGTGGATGCTCCAAATAAAATGTGGATTACTGAGGAAGCATGGAAGGCAATCAAAGAACGGAAGAACTTACTGAAAGGCAATCTTGACTCTCAAAAGGTACAATATAGGAAATTATCGGCCACCGTGCAACGTCTCTGTCGTAGAGACTACGATAACTACCTTAATTCAATTTGTCAGGATATTGAAGATCATGCCCAAAATTTCCATACTAGAGACCTCTTTCTGAAAATTAAAAGCATAACACGGGAGCTGAAACCAAGGACCTGGGCCATCGAAAATGATAAGGGCACACTTTTGACCGAAGTTGATCAGGTGACAGAAAGGTGGCGATCATACTGTGAGAGTCTGTACGCTCATCCTACAATACCAATGATAGACACGCCTAGCCGAATCTTAGAAGACCAAGGCAGGGAACCCGAGATACTTGAATGTGAAATTATAGATGCTTTGCGCAAAATAAAACACAATAAAGCAGCTGGAGGAGACAACATTTTTGCTGAAGAACTCAAGCATCTTGGAAACAAAGGCGTTAAGATTCTGCTAGACCTGTGCAATCTTGTATGGAAGACAGGAAAGTGGCCAATTGACTGGAGAAGGTCCCTAGTAATACCACTTCACAAAAAAGGATCAACTCGAATATGTGGGAACTATCGCACAGTGGCCCTTATATCCCATGCGAGCAAGATAATGCTTTATGTACTTAATGGTAGACTAAAATCATTTCTTCAATGGCAAATACCTACAGAGCAGGCGGGATTTGTTAAAGGAAGAGGCACAAGAGAGCAGATTGTGAATGTGAGGCAATTAATCGAGAAAAGTCGAGAGTTCAATACACCTATGCTCATGTGCTTTATCGACTACTCCAAAGCATTTGATTGCGTAAGGTGGGACTGTCTATGGGACATTCTGCAGAAAATGGGCGTACCTGAACACCTTATTGTATTGGTCGCAAACTTATACCAAGACAGCGAATCTATGGTTAGAGTCAATGACGTCATGTACACACCATTTAAACCCGAAAAGGGAGTAAGGCAAGGATGTATCCTGTCTCCTATTCTTTTTAATATTTATGGCGAGTACATAATGAGAAGAGCCCTGGAAGGATGGGAGGGAGGAATTTCCATCGGGGGTGTTAAGATCAGCAACCTTAGATATGCGGATGACACCACACTTTTTGCATCATCGGAGAAAGAACTTGCTCAACTGTTCCGTAGACTGGAGTTTGAGAGTGGACTGGCTGGACTTAGCATAAACAAGTCGAAAACGAAAGTTATGCTAGTTGATAGAAGTAGTCAACTCCCTAGGACTGGAGAACTCTCGGATTTGGAGTTTGTCAGCGAGTTTGTGTACCTCAGATCGTTGCTTTCGGACAAAGGGGGGAGTGAACACGACATTAGAAGACGAATCCAAATAGCCAAAGGTGCAATGAGTAAGTTAACAAGAATTTGGCAGAACAGGAAGATCTCGAATAACACCAAAAAGAGACTCGTAAGAACTTTAGTCTTCTCTATCTTCCTTTATGGATCTGAGGCATGGACGATTCGAGCAGCGGACAGAAAAAGAATTGATGCTTTTGAAATGTGGTGTTGGAGAAGGATGCTTCGAATACCATGGACCGCGATGCGTACCAACCTGTCAATCCTGCAGCAGCTTCGTGTTGACGTCAGACTCTCTACCATATGTTTCCAAAAGATTCTTAGTTATTTTGGTCATATTGCCCGACGGCTGCCAAGTAACTTGGAAAAACTTATAGTTGTGGGTAAGGTAGAGGGGAAAAGACCGCGTGGCCGATCACCTAGCCGCTGGACTGATCAGGTGAAAACACTCACTGGCCTTCCACTTACAACTGCTATCAGAAAAGCCGAGGACCGAACAGAGTGGAAGGCATTAGTTACCAACTTAGCGAAGGCACTTCCATGTGGACACGACCTTCAGTAATGAAGTGTGCGACCAAGAAGAAGAGAAGAATTAAATATTTACCCCCGTTTTAAAATCTTGAAAAATTAAATAAAAATGGTATTTATCAACTCTTTTGCCAAAAGCCATAACATGAATTTTCCAGCATGAACGTCTGTATGGGAAATATATATGGATTGCCTACAAACTCTCGCTGCTATTTCACCCCCATCTGCTTTTTTAGTATAGGAATAAAATAAAACCATTCATACACAGTACTAGCACATTTTTTTAAAATATTTAATAGCAATTAATATGCCAATACAGTCGATACCAATACATTAGCCTACATTAGCTCTGCGTTGCGTTGTATTATTCTTTGGGGACATCGTAACTTTTTCTGTAACACAAAAGAAGTTACACTCATCGTTGTACAACAGGGTTTTAAATGTGAGGTTTCCGTAGTAAAACATTCCGCAAGTTCAAGCTGTAATTGCCCTAAAATCATTAATATTAGTTATTTGTTATGCGTTTCGAATACATGTATTGAATACCGACCAAGCAACTTCATCATGAACAACCCATTACCGGCTCACTACAGAGCACGGGTCTCCTCTCAGTGTGAGAAGCGTTTGGCCATAGTCCACCACGCTGGCCATGTGCGGATTGGCAGACTGACTAATTGATCTCAAATAAGAAAATAACTTTTTCCTCGTTATAACATTACTATGGAAGTAACGATGTCATAGATTGTTTCTATCTCTTTCTGCTACAATTCCTCGACCACTTCTAGTTATCGGTTTTTTTTTTATAATTGTACCTATTTATTCATTCAAATTCAAATTCAAAATAATCTTTATTCAAATAGTCCTTAAAAAGTCAATAATTCACATAGTAGTCAATAATTTACATAGTAGTTATTTCATGGTGATAACTATATTCGTAAACTTAAAACTAAAGCTATGAGGGTTCCAAACACGCCCCGGTCTAAGAAGAAGCCCACAACAAACTTAGGCGGGATTTTATTAAAGTACCTAGCCACTAGTGGTCATTTAATAATGAGAAATATCATAACTATAGTGTTCACATGTAAACAAAAGTTTTCTTGAGCGGTTATAAAAGCCAATTACGAAGACTTTGAATGGAATTCTGCTAGGCATTTGAGAACCTATATATCTAACTCAAATTAATAATTTATCGAAATAATGAAAGTTAATTCGAAACATTATTTTTTAAGTTTCCAATACTGGCCGAATATATCTTATTAACAAATGACCGCTGGTGACTGTTCGTAATAATATAAAAAATAGTATTAATTCATTGAACACTTTGATCACCTGTTTGAATTCACAATGATGTGTCATATTTAGTAGTCTCTGAAATACTGGTTTAAAGAACACGTGATCGCAGGGTTTCTTCATCTGCAGTCTCACCAGGGACTGACCGTTGAGCGTAACCAAAATTTTACCCTGAGTAAAAAAAATATATTTGACTCAGTTTTAGGTTAGGCGGGCAGGTCGGTGCTCGAGTGAATAGGCATATGCGTATATTCGTAAGCCCGGAAACATAAAGATTAGTTAACGGAAAAACTTTATACAAAGAATTTTACATCTTAATAATGTTAAAAAAATATTGTTGTATTTTTATTAATTATTTACATTACCCGGGTAGGTATTACGTTTTTCTTAATTTCCATATTTATTAGCATATTCGATCTGTTTTCTATTTTGATATTGTTGTTGGAGCAATCGCTTCGCTTCGGACCCTTGCACATTATGATTTCAGATAGTTGTAGTGCGAATTCACCCTGTAAGACACGTAGAATATAGGTTAGATCTCCAACGTCATTAGCTCGAAGAACTGCAAGAAAGTCGACATTTAACTTATCAAAATTTTTGCCTTTTTATAACCGACGACAAAATAACATGCAATAGTCTTTTTTTAACCAATTCTTATTATACGTTTAGGTATCGGGCTTGGCGAGAGATCTTGAATGAGGGTGGTTGGTAACTCTGGCTCTCCTTATATTCTAACGAGGCTTGTGTGAGTTGTGTGTGTGGTTTGCTATACCATGTTCCAGAGTCAAAGTCGAAAAAAACATTACAACGCACTATTGGAAGAGTTTGCTCTTTAGATTTTGAAGGAGTTCATCATCATCATGATCAACCCCACCCATTACCGGCTCACTACAGAGCTCGAGTCTCCTCTCAATATGAGAAGGGTTTGGCTATAGTCCACCACGCTGGCCATGTGCGGATTGGCAGACTTCACACGCCTTTGAGAATATTAAGGACAACTCTCAGGCGTGCAGGTTTCCTCGCGATGTTTTCCTTCACCGTTGAAGCAAGTGATATTTTAATTTTTATTAAAAACTAACATAACTCCGAAAAGTTAGAGGTGCGTGCCCGGATTCGAACCGCCGACCTCTGATTAGGAGGCTGACGCTCTAACATATCACCGCTGAAGGAGCTATCAGTAGCTAATAATCGTTTAATAACTTCCGCCTGCGGTCTGGCGTTCGTCTCTCGACCAAGGAAAATAACTCACTGAATCCCATATCAATGAAGAAGTGTACTCACATAGTTTTGTTTATTGATAGAACTGCAATGGTATGTTATATTAAGGGTAAAGTATAGAATGTAACAAGTCAGTATAGCTTTCAACATGGCAGTTAAGGCAAAATATACGTTTTATAAAATTGTATACTGCTTTGACGTAAACATTAAACTTATAACAAACGTATTATGAAAATATCAGCCCAATTCACGTTACACGGTTCAATTAAAGTTCATTACTTTAATATAGTCTCATTACATATAATATATGTTGTTCACGTAAACGCTGTGTCTATTTATTGATGTTGACCTTAACGTTCTGGTCAGGTATAGCGAGGCAATGTATACATTTCAAATATCAGTTTTTGGAGTTTTCATAGCTTAGATTACCATGTTATATCTTGTTAATCAAAAGATTTTAGTGCACAAGGACAACTTGCAGGACTTGCAGGTTTGGTTGACAGTCGCAGCAGCATTCTGACATCGTGGCTCACTCGGTGACCTGGGCGGCAAACAAGACCAGCAAGGTTTCTGAGGTGAGCTCAGCTGCCTGGAGTAATCCAGCGGAGACCCAAATATCTAGACAGGTCGAAAAACAACAGAAGCCGGAAGTCATTAAGGCTCCGGTATAATTACCATATATTTTTTTAGTTTATTTTACTGGTAAAATCTAATTGAACAATTTCTAAGGAACCAAAATGTATAATTTTCAAACTACCTAAGTTAATTAAATAAACCGAATAACAATTTTTCGTTAAATCGTTTAATTTTAGTTAATGCCTATTAATTGCTACCTGTATTTTTTTTATTTAAGTGGTACTTAGTGTATTGACATGATTATATTAAGCCCTTTATTAAAGGGGACAAACTCACGGGCTTCAGCAGTTCCTAATATAATAAGCTAGACCTGTATAAATAAACAGATATCGTGCTAAGAACAATTTTTCAAAATCGATCTTAAGATTAGTTCTCAAGTCTCTGTTGGGGTCGGTTCTTATACAAAAACTTTTCGGCGTACCCTCCTAATTGTGTTTGTACACTTTTTGTTTCCGACACAGAACACTATCACAGGATACTGAGCTTTCTGTGATTGGGAACGGTAACTTGTGCAGTTACCGATTAAGATCGATTTTCAATTTTATTTTTTAAGGTTAATTTCTTAATTTTCGGTTGGGTTCGGTTTTTATACAAAAACTTTCCGGCTTATTGTCGATCCGGATAACCACATTATGGTTATTAGTTCCTAGTTGTGTTATAGCGTGCTTGTACACTTTTTGTTTACGATGCAGAACACAGGATACTGGGTTTGCTGTGAGTGGTAACTGCAACTTGAGCAGTACCCGTTACTAGTCACTCAGTTGTCTTGTAATTCTTGCTTGTTTTCCGAGTATTTCCTTAGTATATAGTGATAGTAGTCGACAAAAAAAAAAACTTTTGTATGCTTAAAATAATGTGCACTCACACAAATTGAATGTACATTAATTATTATCTTTGTTATAAGATTACTTGATCATCTAGTGTGTGTCTGATTAATGTGTAATTGCTGACACCCAACAGATCGACTTTGTTAGGTAGAACACTGGAACTGTTGTTTATAGAAAGTAGTGAGTGAGTGAATAATACCTTTATAAAATTTTTACTACTGGTTGCCGGTTGCTGGTAAAAAACACATGATACTAAAGTGTTTTTTTTTCATTTGAAGATTGAAGATTGCCTTATTGAATGATGAAAATAAAACGAAATTAATATTCAAACAAATTTATTATTACACTTCGATCATGGACTCTTTTTTGGAGATATAATAGCTTCTGTAAGAATGCATATAAAATTACAATTGTCATTGAGTAACACGGTTTTGAAACTGAGATCGCCGTAAAAAAACATGCCGCCATAGAACTGTTGCGCCAGTTTCTCGATGTCAAGGATTAGCTTGTTGGCACCCTATAAACGAGAATATTAGGTAAATCTGGGTAGTTTTCGATCCTCCTCACAGTGGTTCCTAAATATCCTATAAGACTAGTTGGAAAGGGGTGCTAAGACAATGGGATATTGCACTATTTCTTCTTTTAAATTTTTTTTTAACTTTTCTGACGCAGAGGCGACCATAATTTCAGCTGTATTTATAGAAGCTTAGTTTAAATTTAAGGTCAAATGGAGTCGTAAAACTGAGAAAAGGTTATGGTCTTAGATAATATTAAAGCAACGATTCACTCTCATATGCTCACACATATGCTTCTGCAAGTCGTTACAATTAGATTTAAGCACCCCACATTATGTGGGATCGGCACAACACATCTACTTCTTCCACTAACTTCTAATAGCCGTAGCCTCACTTCTCACACCTTTTACACGCATATCCACTTTTACACAATCCATCCTTCTCTTCTTTGGTCTTCCTCTACTCCTTTGCCCTTTCACGTTTATATATAACATTCTTTTGTCATCACTTTGTTCCCTCCGCGTTATATGACCATAACATGCTAGCCCATTACTACTCTTCTTTTCTGTCACTACTTATAGACTTTCCCTTATATATTCATTTCTTATCTTATCCATTCTTGTCACACCACACATCCATGTCAACATGTATGGTATAGATTGTCATTTATATGAAGAAAAAAAATATATATACATACATTTGAAATTAAAGTAATTTATTTCAATCAAGGATTAGTTATACTTTTATCAAGTGGTACCCTTGTGCCCGTTTTTCATTTACTTTTGTGCAATTATAATTATCTATGTAGTTAGAGCATTCGGGCCCAAGCTTTTTTTTATTGGTGAATGGTATATAAACTTTTAGTTACTACAATCCTTAGTTGTAAGTACTACGACAGATGGATTGATAGAAGGATAAAGTGCAATTGCATCCAAGTAGAATGTATATATATATATATATATATATATATATATATATATAACGATGTGGTTGCCATAAATTCCATAAATTCCATAAAAAAACACAAAACAAATTCCTCGAATTAATTACATTATAAAAACACCGAAGCATAAACGTAGATATTAACATTTTTTTTTAAGTTATTATATATATATGCTATCGGGATTGTGCAAATTCGTGCGATGTAGTGTCAACACAAAAGTGTGATACCGACAGACAAACACACCAGTTTCACTCACTCACCTTTTGAAATTCACATTCGTCGGTTACATTAAAATATTTCTGTGTGAGCGTCTTCAAAAAAATATGATCACAGGGTTTTTTAATCTGCACTCTTACCAAGAGTTGTCCGTTAATCGTTATTACGATTTTACCCTGAAACGAAGTAGTATGTTTTAACAACGCAGAAAGTTGAAAATCCAATTGTGGAATATCATTCCATTAACATTTTTTAGTTATTGGACGAGCGACCAACTGATTCAACTAATTGTCTAAGTTGGTCGCTCGAGAGATCTTAGTTGCTTGATTATCACCGCTTTTTAATATAACTTATAGATCATAATTATATTACCCGGTTGGGTATCACGTTTCTCTGTATGTCCATATTCAACTGCAATTTCTTTCCGTTTTCCAACTTCAACGTGTTGTTACTGCAGTCAATCCGTTTCGGTCCCTTACATATAACGATTTTAGACACCTTAAAAGTGAAGGCACCCTGTGTAACAGATTTTAAAGTCTTAAATTAATCAGTGGTGTTAAACCAAAATATCTCAACTAAACTGAATTGAAAGGTCTTATTTATCTTAATGTGGTGTGCATCTTCCCTCACCTGACCTTTCGATAGTTTTGTCTCGAGATTTGTATCCAAAAGAATTTATATGAAATATTATTTTATATTAGGAAGTTGTCAATGGAATAAAAGTCCGTTTTTGTGTCTTTCGTTTCGTATCAAAATTTTAACAATTTAATTTTAGTGAATAAATATTAGTAGGTACTAGAAATATAAAGAGATTTTTTAATTTAAGTATTTAAAGCATATTTTTGACTAGTTGAAGTAATGTTTTGTCAATAATAATGTATTGTTTACATATAAATTAACATATACAGGAAGAAATTAAATGGCTTAAACTTCAGAGGAAAATTTATAAAACAATCGTAATACGTGTCATTTGCATGGATCAGAATGTTAGGCCGTAAAAGGAACTGGTGAAAGAAGATTACACGTAACTGAAATGCTGATGTTGAGATGGACGTGTGGTGTGACAAGAATGGGTAAGATAAGAAATGAATATATAAGAGGAAGTCTTAAAGGAGCCCCTGTACAGAAAAGATGAGGAGTAATAGGCTAGCATGGTATGGTTATATAATGCGTAGGCAAGAAAGTAATGTCACCAACATAATGTTATAAATGTATGTGAAAGGGCAAAGAGTCGAGACCACTAAAGAGAGGGATGGATTGTGTAAAAGTGGGTATGCCTATAAAAGGTGTGGGTAGAGAAGTGACGGCTGATAGAAGTGAGTGGAAGAAGAAGAAGACATGTTGTGCCGACCCCACATAGCGTGGGATAAGGGCAAGAAAAACAAGATTTTAATAAAGGAAGAATGTGAAATGAAAAATATATAAGTAGATATCTTTAATTTTGTTTGAAATGATACTCACATATTCTGGCTGTGTGCTGGAATGGCATAAATAAATAAAGTGAAGAATAATAAAAACGATACAAATTACGATGTTTCTCAACATTGTAGAACATTACATCGCGTACAACAACTATGGAAACATTGCCACGTGCATATTTTATTATTAAATGATATATTATTTTGCTAATTGAACCACTAACAATGGGTTCAGTTTACCATGAAAAAACTCATTATATTAGGGCCCGGTAACAAAATGATAAAATCGAACCCTAATGGCGTCATTACCTGTCAACCTTTTTTTTTAACGTTCGCAAATGCGTTTACGAATTCCCCTCCGGAAGCGGTGCAGACAGAACTGCGCATCTTCCGGCAGGGTATGTGGGACTCGCTGGCAGCCCGAGTGGCGATCAGTATACCCACGAAAACCCAGCGTTGCTCCTTCGCGTCACCTGGTGGCTGGGTTACATGAACCCTCGTGCACTTGTTCGCAACCTAGCCAGTGGTGGTCGAGGCGGTAGGTATCTCCACCGGAGGGCTATCTTATTGCCCCCTAACTCAATCCAAGACACGCCTGGAACATTGCGCGCGCCTCACGACTCGAGGACTACGCTCGACGGTTAGAATAAAAAATTAACATTCTCTCTCTTATCTCATACATATTGCCACCCAAAAACTAAAAGGATAGTTTATAGAGGTTAAAAAAATAATAATAATATAACTATCTCATAACTTGTTTTTAAAATTACCTACAAACTAAACTTAAATATATTTTTAGCGTTCAATAAATATAAGTAAATTAAAAACAATAATATATTTACGTACCTTCACAGATACGTAACCCCCGGTGCGCGAGTCTTACCCACTCTTTACCGATTTTGATCATCCCATTATTTATCGATTTATCATTGACATATATCATCATCATCATCAACCTCAACGTATTAATCTACCGATGTGGAAGCTTTACCGATTATAGTCACTTCTAGTGATAATGATCGGTACTGACGGCTTAACGTGCACCGGGCTGGACCACATCAATTTCCTAACTCTTTGGCCCACAATATATAATCTGAAATAAAATGTTGAACCTCGCGAGTAACGTGCTTACCAGTCTTTGTAGCCCATCTGTTGAATCCTTAAAACAGTTGTTTGAGCAGATATATGTTTGGGTATCATTTATTAGTTCGAATTATAGAGGTCAGTAAAGCGAATGCAGTAGATGTATCCACAGATACATAACGTAAATAACAGGTACGCTTTTTCACTCCGAGGAAGTTCAAAAAGAACTCTGGGGTTCGTAAGATGACAGCGACGACGCATACCACAAAAATGCTTTCTTATTAGTATCCCCTTTGTTTATGTCCAAAGGTAAGGAGGATATAAATACGCTAGTAACACTAGCATAGATTAAACATAATATAATAATTCAAAGAGTATACAAAGACTAAGTTAATGCACAATCCACGGAAAAGATGACATTATTGCACCTGATCATTATGAAATCTATAATCAGAGGACAAGTGTCAAAGTCACAACAGCAAGTCACACCCCAAATGTTAACCAAAGTATCAAAGTTAATACGAAACAAATATTAGAGACATTAATCGTAAAAAATATCAAGTAGCTACACCAAAAAGAAAAATGATTATACAGTTATCGCGACATAGTTATTATGAACATTAAAAGTATTATTTTAAAGATGTGCAGTTTGGGACTTGTTATTTGCGCAGCAGGTCTTTGGGCCAGCGCGGGAGTCGATACCAGGTCAAAGAGTCGACATGAGCAGACGTTGGTGGGAGGCGCTATATGGACGCAAACTTTGATACCCATAGGACTTATAATGTCGTCCATCGTAGACGATAAATTGGATTATTTTGTGCACGCTTATTATTTGTTAGCTGGTGGATTGCTTTTAGGCGTGACTGGTGTATTGCTGGTATTCTTTATTTCTATATATATTATAAATGTGAAAGTGTGGATGTTTGTTACTCAATCACGCAAAAACGGATGAACGGATTTAAATGAAATTTGACATGTATGTAGATTAAGACTTGGAAAAGAAGATAGGCTACCTTTTATCCCGATTCCTTAAGTATTTCCCGAAGGAAAATTGAAAATTGTTTACGAGCTAAGCCGCGGGCAGACAGCTTTAGAAATTGGTATGCATGTTACCTATGCTATGGAAAAGGACGTGTATTTTCTATACCAATAGTTCCCGTGGGTAGATTAAAAAATGTTTCCAAGTGAAGCTTTAGACCCAATTCTTAAATCGGCGCAGACGAAGTTGCGGGCTGAAGCTAGTATGTTTATATTTTTCAGTTATTCGATTAGATAGAACCAACCCCGTATTCGGTCCATTTTGTGATAGTTTCCCATCATAATTATTATAGACCCATTACCGGCTCTTAACAGGGCACAGAACATCTCAGAATGAGAAGGGCTTAGACTAGTCCACCACGCTGACCAAGTGCAGATTGGTAGACTATGCACGCCTTTTGCAGCTATGCAGGTTTCCTATCGAAGTTTTTCTTCGCCGGTAAAGCAGCTGATATTGTTTTATAGTTGCCTTAATTAATTAAAAATAAAAACACACATATCTTTGAATTATTAAAGGTAAGTGCGGGGCAAGGCAAAGGTAACGGCGAGTATGTAAAAGTTTCTAATATAAAATTTGTTTTAGGTTATCGAAGAATGCAGTAAATTTAAGACGCAAAGTCTATCAATATTAAATGTAACTATAAACCGAGAACCACCGCAACTGCGCAAATCTTTTGACAAAACATACTTCAGCATTGGAGTGCTTATGTCGCTGGCATCAATTATCACGTTTGCTGATTTTATCTTAAACATTGCTAAATAATCTACAATTAAAGTTATTAATTAAACATTAAAGGTGATATTTCGTGGCTTTGAATTTTATATTTTGCTTATGCTTTTCATTTTATACGTATTAAAAACGCCCGCGTGTACTTATCTCGTGTACTACCTACCCCTATTTTTACACTGAGTATAATGGCGAAAGCGTATAAACTTGAACAGGATATATCTGACATGCGCTATAGCTCTATCTTTAATATCTAAGAAGTTAATTCTGTCTGTGCAATAACAAAAAAAAAACTTTTTATGGTACCTACCTATTAATAACGTAGGAAACTGAAAAACTAGTTTTTCACGGAAGAATTCGCGGGCTCGAAGCTTGTTCGCAAATAGATATACAGATTTATTTTTATGACGTTATTATTTATTGTTTGTTATATTGACAGGTAGCTTGTTTATTAAATATGAAATATTATTAAAACAAATGTAACGCTTTTAACCACTCAATGCTATAACGATAAAATATTAGATATTATGGTATTTCTACCTCAGTATAATAGCAGACATATATAAATCATCTTAAGCCTTTAAAGTCTAACAGCTGGACACAAGCTTCCTCTCTCATAGAAGAGTGCTTGGATTTTGAAACTTATTAATATTCCAATGCAGCTTAGCTTTAATGACTTTTACGAGATTCTCTTGGATTGAAAACTAATAATTTAGGCAAGTAGGATAGATTTACAGATACAAGTTAGGTTTATAATGTAAAAATTTAACACATTCAGTGTTTAAAGCAAATCTATCAAATAAGAAATGTGGCAATTAAAAATTACGTCATTTAACGGTTAAAGTAAACGTCAGGAGGAAACCAGTATGTCTGAGAGTTAAAGGGTATGTGAAGGCAACCAATAGGCACTAAGCTGAGAGTAAAACCTTGATCTAATTTGGACCTGTTGTTCTTATGATTATGACAATGACAAATACATAAAAGACACCTTCGTCATATAAGCTATTTAAAATCAAGTCTTAGCAATTTTTTTTATCCACTACAAGTCAGCCCTTGACGGCAATCTCACCTAATGGTAAGTGTTGATGCAGTCTAAGATGGTAGTGGGCTAACCTGTTAGGGGTATGGTAAAACCACACTTCTATTTGGTTTCTACGCGACATCGTGCCGGAACGCTAAATCGCTTGGCGACACGTCTTTGTCGGTAGGGTGGTAACAAGCCACGGCCGAAGCCTCCTACCAGACCAGACCCGAGCCAGGAATCGAACACACGACCTCCCAACTTTATAATGCGACAGCACGCGAACTGCGCCACGAAGGTCGTCAAGCAGTATTATCGCATCAAATATTATTAAGAATGTGGTGTAGTAAATGTTTTATTTCTATATTTCATATAAAAGGTTTAATTATTAGTGTTTTAAAATTAATACTCAAGCCATTGTCAGTTGAAGGATATATGTACAGCTATTTCGTAAGGGTAGAAACAGACTTTTTTTAATATGCCTTTCGGATTGTAAGTATTTGTTTACTTTAATCCAATCTCATTTTATAAATTTTTCTAGTCGTGTCATCATCATCATAATCATCATCAACCCATTGCTGGCTCACTACAGAGCACAGGTCTCCTCTCAATATGAGAAGGATTTGGCCATAGTCCACCACGTTGGCCATGTGCGGATTGGCAGACTTCACACATCTTTGAGAACATTATGGAGAACTCTATGGCGTGCAGGTTTCCTCACGTTGTTTTCCTTCACCGTTGAAGCAAGTGATATTTTAATTGCTTAAAAACGCACATAAATCCGAAAAGTTAGAGGTACGTGCCCGGGTTCGAAGCCCCGACCTCTGATTAGGAGGCAGACGCCCTAACCACAGCTTCTAGTCGTGTATGAAATACTATTTTGCTTCATTACATTGATAAATATTTATAAATGATTGGTCTACGCGATTAGTACATGATAATAACTTCGGCTTCGGACTGGAAATATCTCAATTGGCCTAATTAAGAAAATAAAACCATATATTTGTAAGACAAGAAATTTTCCAATGTCTTCTCTTACAAATATCAATAAGTTAATCGAACAAATGTGCTTACCATTTCTCTTTTATCTTTTTTAAATCGTTAATAAGTTAGTAGTTTACTGACTAATTTGTGTTTGCAGCATAATCGTAACTGGAATATTGGCTTTCGGTGCGTATTGGGCAACGAAATATTTGCTGAACCAGGGCGGTACGGACTCAGATTCGACGTTTAGCTTACCAATAAACTTCACCGACCAACCACCCACGACTATTCCTTACCTAAATTCTACTTATGAGTAGGTAAGAGTTGGCATTTTTTCATCTTCGTAGACCACAGTTTACCTTGCCTTGGATATATGTTTTATGATGTGGGTAAGAAACTGGAGATAAGAGTCTCCCGGAATGCGTTGCAATGCCAGATTAACAAAAATGGAAGATTATTAGAATAAAACTTTCATGGGTCAGAAACCCCTTATTTAAGTTTCATTACAATTTAATCGATGCTTTCGGAACGCAATAAAAAATTTAAACATTGATCGAATTATATACACGATAAATATGAAAAATTTTAATGTGTCGCTAAGAGCGCAACTCTAAAACGGCTAGACCAGTTCGCCTGAATTTTTCTCAAATATTCGCAAGTCCGATTCTTCAAGTCCGAAAAAGGATTTAATGAAGAAAAAACTTGGAAAATCATTAACCACGCGTTCAAAGACGCTGGTATTAGAGTTAAAATTAAAATAACATCAATAATGTCTACTGGAACCACGGCAAGACATGAATACGATGGCCTCTTCCATTGTCTATCAAGAGAAATCTAGATCAGCCAACTACAGTTCATCTCATACATTTTTTTAGTTAAAATGGTAACTCACAGTACGTTTTACCCTAAAAGCATAGCTCTCCACGTTCAAAAGTTAAGTCTCATAAAATAAGTGGACCAGACCTTGAACATAATATATTTATTTATTTTATTCCCCTAAATCACCGTGTACGGCGGTAGGCCTTGTACCTTATTCCTTTGGGTCCTTTATATTATATCTGAAGTCATAACTTTGTCTAACTTCGAACGCAGCGAAATTTGTCTAATTTCTCAGTCTCAGGTCTTAGTGTACCAGCTTCTTCGCGATTCACATCTCATTCTGAGAGTTCGCCTCCCGCAACCCCGTCACAGGAATTCGGCAATGTTTAGTGAAGTACCCACAGTTGCTGCAACAAGTGTCGACTAGCATAATGGTAGAACATTCAAATCGAATGAAACTTGCGGACGGCCTAAAAGCCAGGATACGTTCAAAGATGCAGCTAATGATCACAGATATAACGATAACTTTAATGTCAGACAAAGCCATTCGTGGGCTATAAGTATCGGTTTATGTTTGGTCCCGTAATCTTGGAATGATCATGATTTACAACTTTTAGTGCGTAGGCTCGAGCAAATGACTTACGACGTATGTTATTTTGAAACTAATATTCGTGAACGAACGTCCACATCATTAAAAAATGGTTATACAAAATGTATTAGCTTGGTTTTACGTAATAAATAAATAAAGTGATAGCCAAACAAATAGTTATAGGACTATTAACTCCTCTCCTATTATTTAACTCCTAAACGTTCCTACCAGATTTCGCTTTGGTATTCTAATAAATGCCGCAAGCGTTTATGTACTCCAGTAAGTATTTTACATTACTAGGATATTTATGTAACTAGGTACTACAAATACATTGTTAAAAATAAAATTTTCCATTGATAGGGTTTTATTCGAGTTATGGTAGCTTTAACATTATGATGATGGACAAATTTCTTTATTTAATAATTTCAGTGACGGAGATTAAGTTATCTTCGTCACTGAAATCCTCAAAATGACTTTGTATGGAACTAATAAAGTTGCAATTAGTACCGATAATAATCTGATGTATAAAGAAAGAGAGAAAGAAAGAAAATAAATTATTCTCATTTGGTGTTAGACACAGTACATCTTTTTCTAATCAGAAATTTTGTCTGTAATACCAACCAGAAAGCAATAACGCCTTGCAATTTTTAATTGACCTATATGCCGTCACAATAAGCTTTATGCCGTTACGTCAACGCTCTCTTGTGACGTCATGGCTCCTCTACGGCCTTACACCTCGTGACAATTTACATTTTTTTTTAATAAATATAAAAACCTGAATCTTTATTGTTTTAAAATATTGTTTTCCACTCAAACTTATTTCTATGGGTAAGTATAAAGAACAGTGTTCTACATATGATGGAATCATTAATGAACCCAAATACCTCTTTATTTTTACATTTCCTTACAAGGTATGGAACTCTAGGTGCTTAAGTCTATATCCCACTATATCGGTTTTATTTGTTAACACAACATGCGATTGTTCTCTTCCTTGGAGGTAAGTTATGCTTCGTATATACGATTGAAATTTACGCAGTGGTTGTTTTTTTTTATATATTTACATCTCGTTCAGACGAGGACTCACCGATACGTTACCGGCTGAACATATCTTCCTAATCGGTTTCTTCTCAGCATTATACCGGAAAGGTTTACCACTTAATTGCTTGTCTAAGCCAGTGGGATGGTAATTAGCTGCAGCCGAAGCCTCCCACCAGACCAGACTCGAGCCGAGAATCGATCACAGGAACTCCCGTTATATAACATGACAAGACACGCGCTGCGCCACAGACGTCGTCAAAACTTGATTTTGAACTAAAATAAAGATTACAAAAACTCGCACGGGAGAGTTGGACTTGGACAAGAATTATTCCACACGAAGGTGCAACATGAAACACTGCATAGTATTGCCATTATTAAGATAGAGCAAGCAAGAAAAAAAAAAGAAGTTTATTGCTTGCTCGAAAAGTGCTTTTCAGGAGTAAAACTATAGTTTTGTGGCAGTTTTGGTGTGGCTGGCTGGAATAGGTATCAGAAATCTCTATTTCTTATAGCCGCGGTAACTGTTAGTTGACCTGCGCTCAAAAGCATTTTGAGCCCATCTCCCAACTGCAACTAAATATACGCAAAATATCATGAGAACCAGTTAAGTAGTTAAGGGGTGAGAACCTCATATTTTCATTTATAATATTAGGTAGGATAATTAATGTCGCTGGGTTTTAGCGGGTATTCTGGTAGCCAGTCTCACAGACTGGCGACCAGAATACATACCCCGTCGGAAGTGGCGCAGTCTTGCCTGCGTCGCTTCCGGAGGGGATGCGTAAACGCATTTACCAGCGTTAAAAAAAGGTAAGATAGTTATTGGGGAAGTGGAACTCCACATTACATGTGAATAGTACGCGCGATCGTTACCACTGGAAGAATGAGTAAGTTTAAATGTGTACCTAGCTTTATCTAATGCAGATTATAAAGGTAGGTAACTTATAAGCGATTTTCCAGTTGTCTTCGCTCACGATAACTACGTAAACTGAAATGGCACAAACCTAAGCAACTGATGCTTTTGGAAAATTACAATTATCAATGGCTCTTGGGTTGTAAGTTTGTTTTGTTTATATTTTCTTCATTAAATTGACTTGCAAAACTAGTACGTAAAAGAACTGCACGAATTTTTATACTCAAACATGGCGTTACAGAGCCGCAGTCTATTTACTCATTTAGTCACTCTCCCGACCTAGGCTCTCCTCTTCGAAAGAGGAGGCCTAAACATATCTTTCATGATCCTGCCGAACAGATGACTACCACTTACCACACAATCATACGCTACACATCGTCTTCGCCGGCGAAGACGAGGTCCCCGTTATCTTACGTCATCCGGACGTGGGCTCCACCCACGGCCTCGGAGACGTACGGACCACTCACCGTCACCCGCTCCGCTAGCCCTAGGGCTCAAAATTTCTTCTGGCAGAGCTCCTTTCCGAAGCTCACCAAATAGTCCAATTACGCTGTGACAACCAATAGGGTTAGCACAGCTAATATAGACAGTACGAAAAAAAATTTACTCACATAGTGGAATTAAAAATATTACACGCAAATATACGTAAATGTTTAAAATATTACATTCCTTTTATTCGGCAGTCGGGTAAAACTAGTTAATACTAATAATAACCTGTCTGAATTGGTGGGTAATCTCGCATCAAGATGCAAATGCGTTAAGCTGGAGAATAGGGGATCAATTAGTACTTTTATAGCAGGTGTATTATAAGTTACAACCAATTTAATTAACGACTCACTGCTGTACCTAGGCTTCCTCTCACGTAGGAGAAAGGGTGAAATCTATTTTATTTTAATAAACAGTTTACACCTCAATGATGTCTGAAGCTGTGATAGCCTAGTGGTTAGGGCGTCAGCTTCCTAATCAGAGGTTGGCGGTTCGAATCCGGGCACGCACCTCTAACTTTTCGGAGTTATGTGCGTTTAAAAAAATTAAAATATTACTTGCTTTAACGGTGAAGGAAAACATCGTGAGGAAACCTGCACGCCTGAGTGTTCTCCATAATGTTCTGAGGAGAAGCTATGTATATGAAGCTGTGATACCCTAGTGGTTAGGACGTCCGCCTCCTAATCTAAGGTCGGGGGTTCGATCCCTTTCCTTTTGGGAGTTATGTGCATTTTTAAGCAATTAAAATATCACTTGCTTCAACGGTAAAGGAAAACATCGTCAGGAAACCTGAACACCTGAGAGCTCTCCATAAAGTTCTCAGAGGCGTGTGAGATCTGCCAATCCGCCCATGGCCAGCGTGGTGGACTATGGCCAAACCCTTCTCATATTGAGAGGAGACCCGTGCTCTGTAGTGAGCCGGTAATGGGTTGATCATGATGATGATGTCTGTTTATTAGTTTTATGAAGTTATTTTTTTCTTTCAGTGTATTAATAGCTTCCTGCGTTGCCTTCATGATACTTTATGGTATGAAATACCATGGAATGAAAGATGAAGAGGAGGAAACGACGCCCGCAGATACCACGATTGACATGACCACATTGCCGCCTATAATCACCACTATCAAATTTATAACAACAAACACGCCTTCCTCGACAACTTCCGCTAAGAAAAAAAGTCGACGACGTTCAAAAACACGGAGAAGAAAAACGAAACCAACAACAGCGACAGTAACTACAACAACAACCACAACAACTACAACAACTACGACGACTCCGGATTACAAAGACTACGTCGATTTAATATCAACGACAAATACAAATGTTGTTGATGAAAGTAAGCCTCGTAGGAGAGGAAGTTACGTAATCGGCAGATGGAGAGATATTCCAGAATACCAAGATACTTTTTACTAGACTAGCTGACGCCCGCGACTTCGTCTGCGTTGAGTTAGTGCGATTGTTAGTCTTTCAATCATGAAGCAATAGATTACTAACCCGAATTACTTTAAGTATCTCTTTTCTAAAGCCTAAATTATTCCTTATTACATCAGCTACCTGCCAATATAAGTTCCGTAAAAATCGGTCCAGCCATTTCAGAGATTAGCCGGAACAAACAGACAGGCAGACAAAAATTGTAAAAAATGATATTTTGGTGTATGTACCGTACACATATTCATATGAATGTAGTAAAAAACGGTTATTTCAATATTACAAACAGACACTCCAATTTTATTTATTTGTATAGATGACAAGCTAGGCTTGAAATTTTATTCAAATCACACATTCAATGTGTAACCAGATGAGACGAGAACTGAGAGAGCTGTGAGCGAATTTATTTGAGAACGCTATATCAAACTAGGGGAACAGAAAAACTAAGATACATATATTTTATTTTATTTTATTCGGCTTTGCTATCACAAAACATTGATGAGATGTGTTAAATAGTCTATTGTATGTGAGTTTAAATATAACTTCAATGATTAGTGCCTTAGGGATTCGTGTCGTTACCGTTTTAATGTGCAATAAAGTTAGCGTAAGATCCGTATAATAAGTTACATTGCTTTTATTGTACTTCGTATCGCGAATAGCATGTGCCGAAGTTACACTTGTAGTACAGGGTAGTTTAAAAATCTGGTATACTTGTAATACCCTCTGGAGCCAATGTAACTTCAACGAAATGATATTGTCTTCTTAATTTTTTATCCAAACTCCCGAACTTCATGCCCGTATGTCAACATTATTACTAAGTATGACACTAGGCAGCCGCCAAACTGAAAATAAAAACGTTGCATTAATTGTGTTAAAATATTAATGGAATTGTGTTAAAATAAGAATGAATTTGTGATCTTTCTATCTTCTTTCTTTATTGCTTATTTGTTACCAAATATTTTTTTCCGATTACAACTCTGTTGTCGATTGCCTTATACCTCTTGTGACTTATGGCAATCAAGTGCGGGTTGCCATTCCAACATATTTAAAACCCCAACGTCACTTGGTCATTTGAATAAAAACTAAGCAACCACTTTTAGTGCACCGTCATAGGCGCCACTTGAGAAACCGTTTCATTTCAATAGAACTCTGAGATACGGTATTTAAGTAAGCAATTAATAAAACATGTGATGTCATATCTATATTGACTGCTACTTCAATCCATCTCTGATCTTTTGAAAATTGATCAACACCTGGATTTTGAAAATCTACGGAAGAAACATGAGATCTTGAGAGCCTCCTCCACTAGAAGACAAAACGCAATTTATGTTTGTTACAAGTCTGGCCTTGACTTAACTTGCGATTACTGGAAGCGATCTTTCAAGAGGGATCAGATTGAGTGACGTGTGAGTTGGATTATGAAGCATCTTTGACAATTGAGCAACTTGATCAGATCGTGTAGTCTGAAGTTTCTCTACAGAAATAGCTAAAACGTCGCTGATCTCCGCTAATGAAAAACTAATTGTAACGATGAGGGATTATTACAGCGTGATCACACAAGTAGATCAGGTTTCGGAGCATCAAAAGTTACACTAATATATTCAACTCGTTACTGTCAAGTCATCGATTTTCTGGCATTTAATAGAGTTGGTAAGCACGTGTGTTCTGAACATTTATAAAAACAACACGTTCCGGTTCTAATCAAAAACTTAATTTAACTAGGCGTGATCTGTCCAGCTTAATCATATCAAGTGACTAATAGATCAGGTTTCGGAGCATCAAGAGCTGCACTAATATATTCAGCTCGTTTCTTACTGTGAAGTCGTTACATTTCTGAACATTTAACATCAAAAACGTGTTACCTCTAGGAAACACGTTTTTGATTGCCCCCCCCCCCGTTTTTAATCGAAAACTTACTTTAACGAGAAGTGATCTGTCAATCGTGATCAAATCAAGCGGCGAGTAGATCGGGTTTCGGAGCGTCAACAGCTGCACAAACGTATCGAGCTCGTTGCTTACTGCTAATTCATCCCATCTCAGATTTTTGAGAATGTTGACCAGCATGTGAGTTTTAAACATCTGTACAAGTAAAAATTATGTAACCTAATAATAATATAATAACAAAAAGAAAATTTACCTGTCTAACTTTGTTGTGGGCTTCTTCTTTGACCGGGGCGCGTTTGGAACCTTCATAGCTTAAGTTTTAAGTTTACGAATGTAGTTATCACCATCAAATCACTAGTATGTAAATTATTGACGCGTCAAAAGTTCCTTTTAAAGGACTATTTGAATAAAGATTATTCGAATTGATTGTTTGTTATATAATTGATCAATAAAAAATAGATAGTACCTGGGCATGCGTGCGATGGAAAGGCTCCACAATACAGATAAGCATCGCCGACAGAATCACGCACCACAGCATTGGCAAAACGATCGCCATATCATCTGATTGCGGAAAAATAAAACAAAAATATTGTATTATAAAGCTGTGATGGCCAAGTGCTTTGGGCGTCCGCCTCCTAATCAGAGGTCGGGGGTTCGAATCCGGGCTCGCACCTCTTTTCAAAGTTATGTGCATTTTTAAGCAATTAAAATATCACTTGGTTCAACGGTGAAGGAAAACATCGTGAGGAAACCTGCACGCCTGAGAGTTCTCCATAATGTTCTCAAAAAGCGTGTGAAGTCTGCCAATCCGCATATGGCCAAACCCTTCTCATATTGAGAGGAGACCCGTGCTCTGTAGTGAGTCGGCAATGGGTTGATCATGATGATGATGATGATTGTATTATAAAAGAAGTACGATTGCAGGTCAGAGAGGTTCATTAAGAGCGTTCCTTATATTGAAAGGAACATTATTATTGAGTAATTTGAGTTTTTGGCTTTAAGTTTTAAAGATATGAGCAAAGAAAGTTATGTCAGTTTACATTTTCTTCTCTAAAAGTAAATAATAGAAGATGAATGTATGACACCAATTATCTTAATTTTATTTATATTTTATTATTTACTTTTTGAGGCAGTATTTGTTTGTTACTTCCGATGAAACGTACATGGCTTGTTCAGCCACTGCCAGAGCATGATCTGGTATAGATATTTTTCCATGTACAGCACAGAGGAGCTTAGCAACAAAATGACAATGAAACCGTCACTGGTATTAAATCCCATGATGATGTCACAGATACTCGAGTAATTGCTAGCCAACCGACGTATCGTGTGTTGAAGTGGTTGCTCCGTCCTTGCTCCGAAACTTTCTGGAAGGTACGAAGACTTTCAGGAATTAGTAATACTGTGGTAGTAAGTATATAAGGTAGGATGAAAAAAGCAGGAAGGCTTGAAGATGCATACAAAATACAAAAATCCTTGATAACTCAGTTTTCGTCACCTTATAAATGTAATTACATTTTCAGAATTATACGCTTATCTACACTAATATTGCTTGGATATATTGATGTTTCGTTAATTCTATGGAATATATTTATCGCATCAGTTTTTTGTATGCCGATTGACCTTAAAGGCTAACCCCATAAGACTCCGCCTCAAGATCAATCCAACTAGCATTGAGGGTGCGTACTGTTGATGTATTTTATTGCAAATGCTACTTATAAATATTATCAGCTTCTCAGCAAGTATCACAGGTAATTATTTAAGTCTGATTTCTTACCACAGTTGACTTTATTTGAGAATTCATGAGTACTGTTATGACTTCTGTTAAAAATAATGTTGACGTACGGCGTCTTTGCATTCTGGTCTTTATTTTCCCAGGCCGGTATTGGCGTGTGTTCAGAAACTTTGTATGGCCTTATGAATTTCCCACTTTTGCCGGTTTCCGGTGGCTCTACAAAGATACGGACGTTGTGGTGGTCAAAGTAGGGACCAAAACACATTCTGATGCCTGTGTTACAGATTAATAGAAGCAGGAGATACATTGCAAAATACAGAAAGATATGTTGCCTGCGCGATCATGCATGTTACTCATGCATTGAATATTTTGTATTCCGTAGAAGAATCCAGGAACTGCTAGTGCGGGATTAAAAAAAAAATTGTTACCAATTTACGATGAACTGGCACAATCGATCGATCGTAAATGTTGAATGTATGGTGCTAATAGCTTGCATCCTAAGTAGCGATAGGACTTTTTTGTTCTAGAGATTAAGAGATTGATTAAGAGAAGAAATAAATCAACTTCTCACCAAGAAAATGTTTATGAGGCAGCATCTTTAGTAAACTGTCGTTGACATTTTCTGTAGTCATCAGAACTATCTTGGCGAATAGAGCCATTTGAATAATTAATAAGTCTGCTACATGATGTTTTAACACGGTCATAAGAAGAAATGCTATTCCCGACCCTGAAAATGATATTTAACTGCAAAAATTATGTAATTCTGTTTTCAGTCTCTCCGGGCTAAACAACGCAAACTGTCTGTGCATGCAAAAGTCGATATGTGCTTTTTTGAGTTTGTTTTTTTATATAGTCATAATAATTATTTAAACATAAACAATGAACTTTAAAACATAGCTAGGTTAGAGTAGGTTAGATATGTGATGTGCATAGCTAGAATAAGTTTATTAAAGCGGAATTAAGAATGGCGCCCGATATTTGCCTGTTCATAGCGAGTTTGGAGAAGTTCATTATAATATTGCTAGTTTTGCCTATGGATTTTGTCATAACAATTTTGGCAGCCTGTGGATTGATTCAAATGGGAAACAAAACATATAACAAAAAATTCCTACGCTTTCCTTGCATACGAAAAATCTCTTGCTCGAACGGGCAAAAAGTGTGTCATCACTTATCATACTGGCCAGAACATTGGTCTTTTGTAAGGAGATCAAAGTTTCATGGTCCTGAGTATATATATCTTATTTTACATTGTCTTTGACCCTCCAGGAGGGGGGGGGGGTGCATCAGCCATTTAGCGGGTCTGCTATTTCACAGCTACACCAACACCGTTCATAATCATTTTCTTAGCCACCTTCAGCCTTGCGACTAGTTGAGTTATATTTGATTTAATCATCAACCAGCTGAATCGCCCCTTTAGTGACTATTGTTTTTAATGCCCGTATTAATAACCTTATTAAGGGGTTATCAAACACCAGAGGAAATAACAAAACTAGATGACAGTAAAATCGCTGTAATTTAATAAAAGATAAAATATGATACTGTTTTACTACTTCTACTCTTATTACGATAAAGGAATACATACATTTCTTTTGAAAGGCTTGTGTTGCAAGACTAGAGAACTCTATCGTTCTCAAAATGACACACACAGAAATATACAAAACAACGAGGATGCTGAGCTTAAAATTTTGCCTCCCATAGCTTTTTGCATTGTCCTGTTGGTAAAATGTTAGTACTTAATCCAAAATATTTCATGCATATATCGTTTAACATCGGCATCTATTAAATAATTTTATACCATCAAAAGTCAACTGAACGTGTCTATATGTAAGTGACTATGATAATATAATTAAAAATCTATTCCTGGCTATAATAACGCACATTCAGCTGCTGCCACTCTTGTTAACAGTATTTCTAATGGAGTTACAAAACACACTCAAATTAAGCCTTGAACTATCAAGCCCTGGATAGCTAAACTAACTTATACCAGATATGGAAACTTCTGCAGCAAACTGCTAAGATGTCTGAGAAATAGTTGCAAAAAAAAGAGTTAAGATAGGCTAAGGAAAATTCCGTGGTAATCTGAAATGTACTTAAGATTATCACACATCTTAAATCTGATAATATACAACTTAATGAAGTGCTAATTGCATAAAATGTGTGCACTTTGACTGATGAGACTTCTTTAGTTAAAGTGCGCTTCTATCTTGGTAGCTGTAGACAACTAGAATGATGGAACAAGAAAGTTGACCTTGTCACTCAAAGAATGAGGAAAATATTCACCAAACTACAAAAACTCGTAGATATTTACAAAACTACAAAACAGCAGCAAAAGAGCTAAAGATTAAGAGCGGTAATTTTGATCTCAGATTGCATATGGATCAACGGTGTGGTATCAAACGTTTAGCGATCGTCTGCAAGCCGCAAAGGAAACTCAGTTTGGCGGGGGCTTGAAGACCTTGGTCAAGAGAGAGAAATAGCTATGGCGCCTCGTAAGTGTTTAATTTACTTTGATCAAGTCTTGACCTTGAACGGTAAGTTTGGGAGAAAAAGATGACCACGCGCGTTTTAATTTGAAACAATTGATTACTAGACTTTGAAGAATACAAAGATGTTGTAGTTATCCAATTTGATAGTCCAATTGCCATTGCTGGGGACTCGGAATTATGTACTGGAGCTCCGCGGTTCATTTTATAAAGCACGTCCCTAACACTATATACTAATTATTAAAAAAATCACATGATCCAATTGTTCCAAATGTGTTGCCATTCTAATCATTCTCTCGCTAGCTGTAGCTATTCCGACTACCAGGATGACCACCTTCGCCACTAAGTACAGTATGTTCATGACGCCTGTGGTGCGCCACGCTACGTCCAATTTATTTTGCAACATTACCATTATAGTTTCAACTGTGTAAATCCCTGAAATAAATTATCAATATCAATAAATTAGGAAAATAATTATCCAGAACTACCCACCTTAAATTCAAATACATGAAATGAGTAAACAACTTCTCGTAATAACGATTGATCGATCGTTATTGCTGTTTCCGTGAAAGTGACTTGTGTATTTTATAGAAATAAATATCTTTAAACCTAAACCTAAATTATACATATTTAACCCAAAATAGTTAGTGAAAATCTTTGGCTATAGGTCCCTTTTTTTTTTGAGAGGGACAGTGATTTTTCATCTTTAATCGATCGCCGCATGCTTTTCTACAGGATGCCAGCTATATATAATGAGCTATATCATGAGCAATTTACATCGAAATCGGTTAAGGAGACGAGAATATAAACAACTAAAATAGCGACTAGAATTTCGAACACCACAAATCAGATTTTTACGCAGAGTACTCCAGCGTAGGAAGTAACAATTGAACCGTACCCCACATATTCCAAACAGTACAAACATTTCGAAGATATAAAAACATACATGCATAAACATTTTTGAGAAGTCGTATAACAGACAGATTTTTTTTCGCTATTTTAGCAATGATACCTCCAATTGTACAGCTGTATTATTTATGTTATAGAAGGTATTGTGTGTTTCTTGGTGTACAATAAAGTATATTTTATTTCTTTCACACTTCTGTATTTATAATATTAATATAAAATTCAAGTAGGCCTAGCTAACACGTTCTTGTCTATAGTCATTTTTGTAACTGTACCACTCGTTCCGAATTCAGATCATGCTGTGAATGAAGCCGACATGAAAATAAGTAGGTGCTCTTTTAGTAACACAATATTTACCAGAGCAAGTTACAATGACCGCTCCATAGATAAGCAACGGCGTAGATACTCGATAATGTCCCGCATGGGAGTCTCGTACAACTGGTGCGATGCCTACCAGGCGTGATAGTTGAAACACCACGCCTAGTGCGCCGCGATCCATCTTCTCAGAGTAGAGACTGTCAAATCAAATTTACCTGTGGTATAGATTAGTTAACTTTAATGAAATTGCACACCGTACATTTACATTAACCGCCGTAGCCCTGGGAATTTAGAAAAACTGCTGGTAACGGGAATGAAGAAGGCCAAGAGGACGTAGCCCCATGCGTTGGTACGATCAGATCAGCACTGCATTCGGTACATTATTCCACGCCGCACTACATAATGCCGGAAACAGAGCCACCTGGAGAAACATCGCACGGGAGAAGGTAATCCATGCTAAGGATGACCTTCAGTAATGAGGATGACGATGCAGAGAGAATGAAATTGTAAACTAACGCATGCCGTAAGGACTGAACGCGTCAGTTCACTTATACGTGACGACGCTGCGGCTACATCCTAAGCAGCGTTTAAGCCACATGACTTGATCAAACGTTGGCGTATTGTGATTAGTCACACGCAGGACACCGATGGACGCGACGGTTTGGCCATGCCTTTATTTCAATCAGCGCATGATTGTTTGTTCGTTTCAGTAGCAGTAGAATAAATGCGTTAGTTTGGCCCCTGCTTCAATATATAACTGACGGAGATGCAGAAAATATCCTATGTAAATAGGAATCACGACTAGAAGGACTAGTTATTCCACGTAATTATGCAAGTTATTGCTGATAGGGCTTGAAGCGTTGATGCTTTGGTATAATACCCACACAAATTTGAAACAGCGGACACAATCTGTTAAAGCGTCCATTCCACGGTGCATGGTATTTCACAGCCTATTTGCGGTTCACAAGATTTACTCTAGCCAGCAAGTCTTGTATTTTGTATAAAATATGTAGTTGGACGCGTTGGTTTGGTCTAAGCTTTAGTGTACAACCGACCGAACTATCGATAAAGCTAAAAAAGAAACGGATTACATTCCAATGTGTTCAAATCATTTTTTTTTCTTGCCCTTACCCCACATTATGTTTGGTCGGCATAACACGTCTTCTTCTTCCACTCACTTCTATCAGCCGTCACCTTACTACCCACACCTTTTACCCGTATATCCTCTTTTACACAATCCATCCATCTTCTTCTAACCCTTTGCCCTTCCACGTGTTCATATGTAACATTCTTATGGTGACATTACATTTTTAGTGCATAAATGTAAATAGTGCATATGTGAATACTAATATAAACGCTAAAATTAGATAATTGTGAATTTTAAAATGGACCTAATCTCTTCTAAGAGGTTTCAATATTTGTAACAAAGTTTTGTTGTTAGAAGCAGGGGAACGACGAACTTAAATTGATCGGAGCCCCGGGCTGTAGCTAGTTTCTAGTGACGAGATAAGGATATACTCGTATTTTTTAATAGATAAAATATAGGCAAAAATTTCACTAAATCTCCCGGGTGTTATTTACAATAATACCCAATAAGTATTTTATAACAAAGATGGCCGGCCTCATTCCAACGTAAGTTTGTTACTAACGAATTTCGTTGTATAATACAGGAAGGTACTCACCCAGTGGTATCAAATATGAAGTACAAACTGTATTTGTGTGGAGCTATATTGGTGATACAATCTAAATTACTGTTTGTATGCATAATTTCTATTAAATCAACATTATTTTCTGTAACGATCATTACTTTACAACATAGTAAGTAGCAACTGATGATATTAAAGATAGAATTCTTGCTGTAAAAGCTGTGACAGTGGTGTGTGGTGTGGAAAGTGTGGTTAGGACGTTCGTCTCCTAATCAGAGAGCGGAGTTCGATCCCCGACACGCACCTCTAACTATTCGGAGCTATGCGTTTTTAAGCAAAGTTTGTAAGCAAAATATCACTTGCTTCAACGGTGAAGGAAAACATCGTGAGGAAATCTGCACGCCTGAGAGTTCTCCATAATGTTCTCACGGCGTGTGAAGTCTGCCAATCCGCATATGGCCAGCATGGTGGACTGTGGCCAAACCCTTCTCATATTGAGAGGAGACCCGTGCAACGGTAATATTATGTATACAGTATTGTAACTGGGGCTTATCTTTAAAATAATTATCTACAGCCGAGTGGCATCTAAACATGCGATAGGGCTACCCACCTCCAGCATTTTAATTACATTTGCCTACTTTGTGTTCAAATTTCAACTATCTAGTGACGGTCAAATTTATTTTTTCTGGTATTATTAATACAAACAGTACCATGAACAACTATTATTAATGCAACCAAAAAGTGCACAATATATCTTACTCGTCAGATTCAAAATATATTTGAAGTAATATTAAGAGAAAAAATCGCACGGTTATTGTTTAAAAAAACAAAACACCGTCCGTTCGTCACTGCGGCACAGTCCCGACTGTCTGCATCCCGAGCGCACCCCGAGATCGAGGCGCGTAGGCATAGCCCGCGTTTCGTCCATTTGTATGAAGTTGGAATAGTGCATACATAATATTACCTTGCCCGTGCTCTGTTGTTTGCCGGCAATGGGTTGATCATGATGATGATGATTCTTGCTGTTGACTGAGATGCTCTTCGTTGATAACTACAAAGCAACCACAATGTATATTTGAGTAATTCTTTTTCATAATATATAAACACCCAACGAATCAACAAACAATACAAATCCAACTACCTATTGTATAGATGATACTAATTACCGTTGTTCAATAGAACACTTTGTTTTCCAACGTTTCAGTCAACAAGTAGACCTCGTTCAAGATTGTGATCCATATAAATAGTTATAAATAATTATATTATCTATACTATTTATAATAATTGTACTATTTATTGCATTAATAATTGATTAAAGTACTGTCGCTCCAATAACAGTTGAAAATGTCTGGAGGAATGTAAGTAAAAATATTTTAAAATTTACGCGCAGGTATTCTGAAGTTATAGCATTCCGAATACATTTTACGCGTTAATCTTCATTTAGTAATAATAAAGTCTTAATTCTGAAGTTTGGAGAATATTCTGTAATATAATAATCAAAGAAATATTAAGACAAGCTTAATGATAAAACTTTAGATTTTTCCACCCATAATGAGCAAAACCAATAATTGGCCATCGTCATTGGGATTCCGCCATATTGGTTTAAAAATGACGTCACTTAGCTACCATGCACTGTTATCCTAACCAAACGCGTATGCAATATTTCAACTCTATCTGTTGGGTATAACTGTATTAAAATTCAGTTAGGACAGACTTGAACATCTTATACTATCTATAATAATAAAAACTTGTAATGAAAGCTTTCCCGTTCTCCTACAGAACAGGGAATTTATTGAATGTAAACCTACGTTGTACGAGTATACCTAATGACACTTAACTGCCAATATAGAATTTGAATCTTCCTGCCCCGTCAATAGGCATTTTATAGGCAATTGCACTCATTCACGATAATCGTCAAGCGTAATTATTTTATCCTTGATAACAAAAAAGAAACATTGTTTTTAGCCTTACCTTGAATACTCTATATTAAGGAGATTGTCTATGAGTATTAATATGCTGTTAAAGTCTTAGAATAATTTGGAATCCATAGAACCAGCTGTTATATCAAATAAATGAATATTTTTAAGCAATCCTGGCTAAAACTTAATTAACCATACTGTTAGGTAGCTAAACTGTTAGAATTTGGACATAATAATGGTACAGTTTATTTTAATGAACTATAGCCAAGGTCTTAATAATTAACAGAAGTACAAGAGACTATTCTGATAAATATAATCCAGGAACATTCCATGACGATGTAATGCGTGGCTACCCTCTATAAGTTCATGAGACTCACTGACATTTTTAAAACTACTTTTCAGTGTCGTCTTTCTTGGAGCGATTGCATTCACGGCGTTTTGGACAGTGATGTTCTTGAATATAACAATATCATCTAGAAATCATAAAAACAATAGCGTATTTAATAATAATATGGACCCAGTTAACGTAACGTCGAAACACGACGTAGCTTCACAGTTCATTGAATACGTTGAATAGGTATTCAAGTACAATAAGGCCACGAGTTAGTTGTGAGTGATCTCTTGCATACTTTTTGAATTGGATACGACGATATTTAAAATCCGATATTATTGGGACAGGGGATCTGAGTTAGCCGATTAGTTTGCGTAATTATTTACGTAAAGCTTTAATGTAAAAAATTACTACATTTTTACTATTATATACTTTAATAATAATATAATGAAATTAATATATGCTTTTCTTTTTCAGATTCCTTTTGACCGGTGTATTATTATATTGCTTCTATTTGATTACCGAGGAAGTTAAAATCTATATTTCGAAACTTTATGGAGATGAAAGTTCTCAAAATACGTTCATTCGTAAATTGTTAGATAAAAAAGTCTAACATCCATATAACAAATACAATTATTCAAATTAATAAAATAGTATAAGTGAAACCGCTTTTTACTTAAATTACAGCGTTATTCCTTACTTTTAATCGATTGATGTACCTATAGATAATTTAGCCATGACGTATATTTCTTTCATGCTAAACGATTACAGTTGACAGTTGCATGTTTATCAACATTTAACGGTCTTGTATACTCCATAATCGTTGTCAATTGTGCCAATTCATTAGTAAAAGTACATCAATAAAAACTCGTACTTGTAACTGGACGAAAATAGTCCTTAGTATCGTTTCTTTGGAAATCATTTCGTAAAGAACAGTACTTCTGTGAGACCTGCTTAGTTAGTTAGCTTATCCACTACATGTTAGCCTTTGACGGCAATCTCACCTGCTGTAAGTGATGATGCAGTCTAAGATGGTAGCAGGCTACCTTGTTAATGGTGTGTTAGATACACTCCTTATTGGTTTCTACGCGCCATCGTGCCAGAACGCTAAATCGCTTGGCGACACGTCTTTGTCGGTAGGGTGGTAACTAGCTACGGCCGAAGCCTCCCACCAGACCAGATTAGAACTGGGAAGCCCAGGACCTCAATTTTTATAATACGACAGCACACGCGCTGCGCCACGGAGATCGTCAGATTTTTGTAGAACAGAATTGTCGTTATGTCGTTATGTCATGGAAGTTTAAAAAGGCTTTTACCAATATTGTCTACTCTTGCCGGAAGAGAAAAACAAAGTCTAAAAGTCAACGAGTGCAATTTCAACTTAGCGTGCGTTACAGACTGTGAGATTTTCTACTTGTTAGATCGCATGATCTTTAACTTCTATTCGAATATAGATATATGTTGGGATACCTATACCAACTACCGTATAGCAACCCAGTTTTTTTTTCTTTATTTACCGATTGATTAAATGTAATGGACTAAGTACGTGGTCATACCCTGTTCTACATCGCTAAGGGAATAAAGCCTATCATATATCACAAGTAGCTGTGCTCCTGATTTTGTCCACGTAGATTAAGGGTTTTTGATAATTCCTAATGGTTGAATATTCAATATCTCATACCTGTTCACGTTTCTGCGCCTGGGTAAAACAAAGATATCTTATTTATTTTTAGAGGAAGTTTGCTATGGCCTACTATAGCGATAGTTGTAACTTATTTTCATAAACCGTACCTTCTCGGGATAAAAAGTAGCCCATGTGTTAATCTAGATTTAATCTATCTCCGTTCAAAATTTCGTAGTTGTAGTTTCGGCATGAAGGAGTAACAAACATACAACATTTATAATAATAGTGTGATAATAAATACATTTGACGAATATATCGATATATATGATGCGGAGATATAGATGGGTATATTAATAACACAAAGCGAGTCTCAGTCAATTTATTAGGTATTTTAAAATACTGAACAATTAATATACATTTCTGTTTTTTGTAATACAATATTGTGTGTACATACAGGAATACTAAGAAGTACGTAATCCGATGGGAAAAATATACTTGCATGCTTTTGCAACCCTTAGCACGAAACTGAACACTAATAATACTAAAGGTAGAATGTGGTGTAAATTACTTTAAAGAGATTTTAAGCATATAAACATTGAAAACTAATCTTTAACACGACGAGACCGGACACACGTGGCATATGATTATACAGCGTATGAATAAAAAAGATCCAATCCCGGACTGCCTTGGTTTTAATGACGACGTCCGGATTGCGTCTCAAGCGGTTACAAAGCTGTTGCGTGTGACCAATCACATAACGCTCTAACGGGCGCGACGGGAACTGGTCACACGCAAGACGCTAACTTAAACGCTACTTCCGTCGTCAGTTAGACGCCGGGGTTTGGCCTTGACTTCATAGTATCATAAAAAGTGCAATAAAGTTAGCGTAAGATCCGTATAATATTTTACATTGCTTTTATCGTACTTCGTATAACGTGGAGAATCGAATCGCTGGCAAATAGGATGTGCCGAAGTTACACTTATAGTACAGGGTAGTTTAAAAATCTGGTATACTTGTTATACCCTCTGGAGCCAATGTAACATCAACGAAATAATATTGTCTTCTTAATTTTTTATTCAAACCCCCGAACTTCAAGCCCGTATGTCAACATTATTACTAAGTATGACACTAGGCAGCCTCCAAACTGAAAACAAAATCGTTTACTGTGTTAAAATATTAATGGAATGGGTTTGTGATCTGCTATCTTCGAAACATTGCTTATTTGTTACAAAACATTCTTTTCCGGTTACAACTCTGTTGCCTTTTGTCCGTTAATATTCTCATACCTCTTGTAACTTATGACAGTTAATGTCACTTGGTCGTTTGAATAAAAACTTCTAAGCAACCACTTTTAGTGCACTCTCATGAGCACCACTTGAGAAACCGTTTACTTTCAATAGAACTCTGAGATACGATATTTTAGTAACCAATTATAAATAAAACATGTCATGGTTATATCCTTACTAAAAACGACTTCAACCCATCTCCGGTTTTGTTTTAAAATTGACCAGCATCTGGAAACTGAACATTTACGGAAGAAACATGAGATCTTGAGAGCTTCCTACACTAGAAGACAGAACGCAATTTATGTTTATTACATGTTTGTCCTTGACTGAAAGCGATCAATCAAGAGGGTTCAGATTGAGTGACGTGTGAGTTGGATTATGCAGCATCATTAACAAATCAGCAACTTGATCAGCTCGTGTATTCTGAAGTTTCTCTACGGAAACGGCTAAAACTTTGCTGATGATCACTTCTCTTAAAACTTTTCTCAAAACTTACTTTAACGAGAAGTGATCTGTCAATCGTGAGCACATCAAGCGGCGAGTAGATCGGGTTTCGGAGCGTCAACAGCTGCACAAACGTATCGAGCTCGTTGCTGACTGCCAAGTCATCCCATCTCAGATTTTTGAGAAAATTGACCAGCATGTGTGTTTTGAACATCTGTATAAATAAAAGTTATGTAATCTAATAAAATATGTATTTACAAAATAAGTAACTGACAGCACCATCTGGTTCCAATACCAGACCCACGTTATACTCGGTAAAACCATATCTGTATAAAACTATTTACTAGTAGGTCTATGACCACGAACCTTAATCAATTCGAAAAAGATAAACATTGACCTCTAAGATTTTACAAAATTGTTCGTCTTAAATTACCCTTATAGAAGCGATTTTTCTCACTTTTAACCAGTCTTAGGCTGTAGACCCGTTAAGCAATTATATTTAGAATAAACCGAATTTTGTAGTGTTTTACTGCAAACGGCTTACAGAATTCAACGTATTTAGCTAGCTAGACGTTGTATTTATTTAGCATTGCAACTTACTGTAAGCTGAGCTCAGCTTACAGTAAGTTGCAATGATCAAATTCGTCAAGTTGATGTCCGTGAGGCCCAATAAAAAATCTTGTTCAAATAAGCGCATTTTATGAGTGCCCGCACGAAAGCAGGTTGCAAAATTCTATTTATGTTTGTTTTATAATTGATCAATGAGCCATTTAAAGGGGGAACGCTGCCAGTATCTTCGGAACCTTGCCTAAAGGGACTCCTATTAATAATATATTTTAGTATTATATCATAATATTAAATATTTATTTATTTTTTAAGATTTTTAGTTTTAGGTTAATCTACCTGTGCATGTGTGCGATGGAAAGGCTCCACAATACAGATAAGCATCGCCGACAGAATCACGCACCACAGCATTGGCAAAACGATCGCCATAATATCGTCTGATTGCGGAGAAATAAAACATAAACATTGTATTGTCAAAAAAAGTACGAGTGTAGGTCAGATTCATTATGAGCTTTCCTTATATTGAAAGGAAGCTTATTGAGTAATTTGTATTTTTCAGTGTAAGTTTTAAAGAAATCACAAAAGAAAATTAAGATGTTTGAAGTTAGTTTAAATTTATTCTCTGAAAGTAAATATTAGAAGAAGAACGATATGTATGACAGCAATAATCTTAATTTTACTTATATTCTTTTATACACTTTTTGAGGTAGTATTTGTATGTTACTTTCATTGAAACGTACATGGCTTGTTCAGCCATTGCCAGACAATGATCTTGTATAGATATTTTTCCATGTACAGTACTGAGGAGCTTAGCAACAAAATGATAAGGAAACCGTCGCTGGTATTAAATCCTACGATGATGTCACAAACCCTCGAGTAACTGTTAGCCAACCGACGTATCGTGTGTTGAAGTGGTTGCTCCGTCCTTGCTCCGAAACTTTCTGGAAGGTACGAAGAGTTTCAGGAATTAGTAATACTGCGGTAGTAATTATATAAGGTAGGATGAAAAAGCAGAAAGCCTTCAAGATGCATACATAATGCAAAAATCCTTTATATACCCAGTTTTCGTCACCTTATAAATGTAATAGACATTTTCAGAATTATACGCTTATCTACACTAATATTGCTTGGATGTATTGATGTTTCGTTAATTCTATGGAATATATTTATCGCATCAGTTTTTATGTATGCCGATTGGCCTTAAAGGTAAATCCCACAACACTCCGCCACAAGATCAATCCCACTAGAATGAGTGCGCGTACTGTTGATGTATACAAATGCTACTTATAAATAATATTGTACGTCACCAAGTATCATAGGGAATAATTAAAGTCTGAATTCTTACCACAGTTGATTTCATTTGAAAATGCATGAGTACTATTAAAAATAATGTTGACGTACGGCGTCTTTGCATTCTGATCTTTATCTTCCCAGGCCGGTATTGGCGTGTGTTCAGAAACTTTGTATGGCTTTATGAATTTCCGATTTTTGCCGGTTTCCGGTGGCTCTGCAAAGTTACGTAGTGGTCAAAGTAGGGACCTAAACAAATTTCGATGCTGGTTTTACACATATGATAGAAGCTGGAGATTACATGAGAGATGCGATCTTGAATAAATGGTGCTTATAGCTTGCATCCTAAGTAGCTATATGATTTTTTTTGTCCCGGGAAAAAATACAGCTTCCGCAAGCATTTACAAATAACAGCTAATTATTAATAAAATTTATTAATTAGGAGTTTGTAAGCAGTTAATATATATAAAAAATAAGATATACAACAAAATAATTTTTATAGAAAAAAGGTGTACGTAAATGATGAAAAAGCTGTGCTTAAAACTTTTGCGCTGACTAGGTTAATTAGTGTGCGTATTAGTGAATGTGTGTTTAGCGTAGTCTGACAGAACATTAAATAAATGCCATACATCATGATTGTTCATGATCTACGAAGAATAAATCAACTTCTCACCAAGAAAATGTTTGTTATGAGGCAGCATCTTTAGTAAAGTATCGTTGACATTTTCTATGGTTATCAGAACAATCTTGGCGAATAGAGCCATTTGAATAACTAACAAGTCTGCTACGTGATGTTTTAACACGGTCATCAGAAGAAATGCTATTCCCTTCCCTGAAAGTAATATTTAACTGCAAAAATTCTGTTTTCAGTCTCTCCGGCCCATACGACGCAACCCGTGTGTGCATGCAAAAAACCATGTGCTTTTTTGAGTTTCAGTTTTTTTTATAGTCTTCATATTTATTTCAATAGAAACAATGAAGAAATAGCTAGGGTACTGATAAATAAAATATTTTCAAATGTAGCTATGTGATGTGCATAGCTAGAATAAGTTTATTATAGCGCGTGCACTGTGGAATTTTAAAGGTTGAAGTCCTGGGTTCGATTCCCGGCTCGGATCTGGTTTGGAAGAAGGCTTGGCTAGTTACCACACTACCGACAAAGACTTTATTAACGTTCCGACACGATGTCGTGTAGAAACCAATTAGGAGTATGGGTTTACCATACCCCTAATAGGTAAGCCCGCTACCATCTTAAACCGCATCATCACTTACCATTAGGTGAGATGCAGTCAAGTGGTAACTTGTGGTGTATAAATAAAAGTGACTATTGTTTTGTATGCCCATAGTTGGGACTACGTTTTGGAACTATAAATCATTATTGGCTAACCCACTATTAAATTTAATTCAATTATTGTATTTACGGGTTATAAAACTTGCACCACATTGATATTTCCATATCAAAACTAAATGACAGTAAAATCGACGTAATTTAATAATAAAGATAAAATATGATACTGTTTTAAAGCTACTACTCATATTACGAGAAATGAATACATACATCTATTTTGAAAGGCTTTTGCTGCAAAATTAGTGAACTCGGTAAATCGCAAAATGGCACACACAGAAACATACAAAACCACGAGGATCCTGGGCTTAAAATTTTGCCTCCGATAGCTTTTTGCATTATCCTGTTGGTAAAATGTTAGTACTTAATCCAAAATATTTCATGCATATATCGTTAAGCATCGGCATCTGTTAAATAATTTTATACCATCAAAAGTCAACTGAACGTATCTATATGTAAGTGTCTATGATAATATAATTTAAAATCTGTTCCTGGCTATAATAACGCACATTCAGCTGCTGCCACTCTTGTTAACAGTATTTGTAATGGAGTTACAAAACGCACTCAAATTAAAATGCCTCGAACTATCAAGACCTGGATAGCTAAACTAACTTATACCAGATATGGAAAATTTTGCAGCAAGCTGCTGAGGTATCTGAAAAATAGTTATAAAAAAAAGAGTTTAGATAGGCTAAGGAAAACTCCGTGGTCATCTGAAATGTACTTAAGACTATCACACATCTTAAATCTGACAATATACAACTTAATGAATTGCTAAGAATTGCATCAAATGTGCGCACTTTAACTAATGAAGTTAAAAGTTTTTTTTAACTTCATCAAGCAAGAAATCAATAAGCAAGGAACTAGCCAATTAACTATTAAGACAATACAAATAGATTGACTCCATTTATCACCCGAAGCTGAAGCGAAATAATAATCATCAAGGGAACTCAATATATTATATATATAGAAAAATAGATTCCGTAATCATGCGCAACTACAACCGTACCGCTGTCTGGGATGGTAAACCAGTCAATGAACTAAAACTTGCATGTTTTATAGCATTAGATAAAATTTGTTTTTCCCAAATTATATTCTCGACAGTATTAAAAAAAAAGTTTACATCCTGTGTACAAGACTGAAGAAGGAGAGGTCACTAACGATAGACCAATAACCGTCCTCACCACACTGTTTAAAGTTCTTGAGAAGTGTAAGTAGCTTTTTAAATAGTCAAAATATTTTTGTTGATTAACAATTTCGATTCAAGAGAGACAAAACTATAGAAAAATGCTATCAGACTGTTAGCTAACAAAACCTACAACAACATAGAAACTAAAAAGTGTGCTCGGCCGGACAATGTTTTAGTAAAAGCAGTAAAAGCAGTTTAAGTAAAGTGACCACCCACACAAACATTTTATATTATGCAGACGATATGGTTCTGCTTGTTAATGAATAGAGTTCGGTTGACTTCCATGCTATACCTATAGGTGGTTAACAATTTACATACTGATATTTTGCTCGTAGCAGACCAAGATTATGACAGTTGTACGAGTGATAACGGTTGTCCTAACATCGTCTCTGAATTAAAATATCTTGGTAGTACTGTAGACAACCTACTATGGAACAAGAATGATGATCTTTTCACTCAAAGAATTAGGAAAACTTCATAGATATTAACAAAACTACTAAGAGCGGTAATTTGATTTTTTCAGTCTCAGCTATATCCATATGCAGGAGCCGCAAAGCACACGCAGTTTGGCGGGGGGCTGGAAGACCTTGGTCAAGAGAGAGAGATAGCTTTGGCGTCTCGTAAGTGTTTAAATTACTTTGATCAAGTCATGACCTTGAACGGTAAGCTTGGGAGAAAAAGATGACCACGCGCGTTTTAATTTGAAACAATACATTACTAGACTATTATAAATACAAAGAAGTTGTGGTTATCCAATTTGATAGTCCAATTGCCATTGCTGGGGACTCGCAATCATGTACTGGAGCTCCGCGGTTCATTTTTTAAAGCACGGCCATATAAACTATAGAAGGTTATTAAAAAAAATCACATGATCCAATTGTTCCAAATGTGTTGCCATTCTGATCATTCTCTCGCTAGCTGTAGCTATTCCGACTACCAGGAT
Source organism: Lasiommata megera (assembly GCA_928268935.1). Lineage (NCBI taxonomy): Eukaryota > Metazoa > Arthropoda > Insecta > Lepidoptera > Nymphalidae > Lasiommata > Lasiommata megera. The sequence continues at coordinate 11,629,979 of OV743315.1, read as the reverse complement.
GACCACCTTCGCGACTAAGTACAATATGTTAATTACGACTTTAGTGCGCCAGGTGATGTCCAATATATTTTGCAAGATAGCCATTATAGCTTCAACTGTGTAAATACCTGAAATATAAAACTATCAATATCAATAAATTAGGAAAATAAACAATAAACAGCAAGTACAATTTGCTATATTCCGCCGACAACCGGGAGATTTGTACAAGGTGTCTCAAAAGTAAGTTCACATTTGCTTATCTTATTACGCGAAAGCAACTATTCTGAGGGGCGCGGGGGGTATGTCAGTCGGTAGTCTGGCTCTTGGGAATTTAGTCGCTATGGAGCGTTTCTCTGGTGCGGACCGTGCGTTGTGCGTACGTGAGTTTTACAAAAACGGTAATTCGGCGACTGTAGCGCGTAGAAAATTCTGCAGTATTCGACATATTCGTCACTTAAATGATGCGCCTAGCACTCGTCTCATTGCAAAATGGGTTGAGAAGTTTGAAGAAACTGGGTCAACTCTGGAGAAACCAAAATCTGGGCGACCAAGAACATCAAGAACAGCCGAAAACGTGGACAGTGTTACTCAGTCTATTCGAGATGATCCAAACCTCTCGATTCGGAAGCGTGCTGTTGCTTTAAATGTGCACAGATCTTCATTATGCCGCATTTTACACAAAGATTTAAAGCTGCACCCGTACAAAATTCAGTTAGTGCAAGAACTGAAGCCTCAAGATGCTGGTCAGAGGCTTGCCTTTGTAAATCAGATGATTGAGTGCTTTCCAACGTTCACCAACATCTTGTTTTCCGATGAAGCCCATTTTCATCTGAATGGGCATGTAAACAAGCAAAATTGTCGTTACTGGAGTGCAACCAACCCAAAACAAAAACATCAGAAACCGCTACATTCACCCAAAGTCACCGTATGGGCAGCGATGTCGGCGCGAGGAATTATCGGCCCTTACTTTTTTGAAGATGGAAGGGGACGCACACTCACAGTGAATTCAGAGCGTTATGTGGAGATGTTAGACGAGTTTTTCGTACCCCAACTGCAAAACTTTCCTGGTTACAACCAAAGAACATGGTTCCAGCAGGATGGAGCAACTTCACACACGTCCAACAGATCTCTGCCTCGAGTTCGAGAAATTTTTCCGAACAAATTAATCTCCAGGCGAGGTGACATAAATTGGCCTCCACGGAGTCCCGATTTAACGCCTATGGATTTTTTCCTGTGGGGTTATGTCAAATCAAAAGTTTACGCTAATAAACCGACTTCCCTGGCACAATTAAAAGAAAATATCCGTCATGAAATGGCAGCCATCACGGAGACTACCTGCCGAGCTGTCATAGGCAATTTTAGTGCCCGACTAAATGAATGCCGAGAGCGCAACGGTTTACATTTGGACGATGTTATTTTTAAAAAATAAATTCCCAAACAGTGTACTTCAATATAAAATAAACATTTTTTCAATATAGCTAAGACTTTTTTTTAAAAAAAGATTTAAATGTGAACTTTCTTTTGAGACACCTTGTATAATATAACACCACACAAAATCCGCATGGACTTCCGCAAAGTAACGCCTGCTTCTATTCATTATTAGGAAAATAATTATTGAATCTTACATTATTTAAAATTATCCAGAACTATCCACCTTAAATTCATATACATGAAATGAGTGAACAACTTCTCGTAATAACACATTACGATTTATCGATCGTTATTACTGTTAATTGCTGTTTCCATGTAACGATCGTTATTATTATTAATTGCTGTTTACATGTAATTGACTTTTGTATTTTATGGAAATAATTATCTTAAAACCTAAACCTTCATTATACAAATTTTTAATCAAAATAGTTAATGAAAAATCTTAGGCTATAGGTCCCCTTTTTAGGAGAGAGGGACAGGGATTTATTATCTTTAATCGAGCCCCGCATGCTTTTCTACAGGATGCCAGCTATATATCATGAGCAATTTACATCGAAATCGGTTAAGGAGACGAGAATATAAACAACTAAAATAGCGACTAGAATTTCGAACACCACAAATCAGATTTTTAGGCAGAGTACTCCAGCGTAGGAAGTAACAATTAAACCGTACCCCACATATTCCAAACTGTACAAACATTTAGAAGATATAAAAACATACATGCATAAACATTTTTGAGAAGTCGTATAACAGACAGATTTTTTTTCGCTTTTTTAGCGATGATACCGCCAATTGTACAGCTGTATTGTTTGTGTTTAAGAAGGTATTATGTGTTTCTTGGTGTACAATAAAGTATATTTTATTTCTTTCATACTTCTGTATTTATAATATTAATATAAAATTCAAGTAGGCCTAGCTAACACGTTCTTGTCTATAGTCATTTTTGTAACTGTACCACTCGTTCCGAATTTAGATCATGCTGTGAATGAAGCCGACATGAAAATAAGTAGGTGCTCTTTTAGTAACACAATATTTACCAGAGCAAGTTACAATGACCGCTCCATAGATAAGCAACGGCGTAGATACTCGATAATGTCCCGCATGGGAGTCTCGTACAACTGGTGCGATGCCTACCAGGCTTGATAGTTGAAACACCACGCCTAGTGCGCCGCGATCCATCTTCTCAGAGTAGAGACTGTCAAATCAAATTTACCTGTGGTATAGATTAGTTAACTTTAATGAAATTGCACACCGTACATTTACATTAACCGCCGTAGCCCTGGGAATTTAGAAAAACTGCTGGTAACGGGAATGAAGAAGGCCAAGAGGACGTAGCCCCATGCGTTGGTACGATCAGATCAGCACTGCATTCGGTACATCATTCCACGCCGCACTACATCATGCCGGAAACAGAGCCACCTGGAGAAACATCGCACGGGAGAAGGTGATCCATGCTAAGGATGACCTTCAGTAATGAGGATGACGATGCAGAGAGAATGAAATTGTATAGTAACGCATGCCGTAAGGACTGAACGCGTCAGTTCACTTATACGTGACGACGCTGCGGCTACATCCTAAGCAGCGTTTAAGCCACATGACTTGATCAAACGTTGGCGTATTGTGATTAGTCACACGCAGGACACCGATGGACGCGACGGTTTGGCCATGCCTTTATTTCAATCAGCGCATGATTGTTTGTTCGTTTCAGTAGCAGTAGAATAAATGCGTTAGTTTGGCCCCTGCTTCAATATATAACTGACGGAGATGCAGAAAATATCCTATGTAAATAGGAATCACGACTAGAAGGACTAGTTATTCCACGTAATTATGCAAGTTATTGCTGATAGGGCTTGAAGCGTTGATGCTTTGGTATAATACCCACACAAATTTGAAACAGCGGACACAATCTGTTAAAGCGTCCATTCCACGGTGCATGGTATTTCACAGCCTATTTGCGGTTCACAAGATTTACTCTAGCCAGCAAGTCTTGTATTTTGTATAAAATATGTAGTTGGACGCGTTGGTTTGGTCTAAGCTTTAGTGTACAACCGACCGAACTATCGATAAAGCTAAAAAAGCAACGGATTACATTCCAATGTGTTCAAATCATTTTTTTTTCTTGCCCTTACCCCACATTATGTTTGGTCGGCATAACACGTCTTCTTCTTCCACTCACTTCTATCAGCCGTCACCTCACTACCCACACCTTTTACCCGTATATCCTCTTTTACACAATCCATCCATCTTCTTCTAACCCTTTGCCCTTCCACGTGTTCATATGTAACATTCTTATGGTGACATTACATTTTTAGTGCATAAATGTAAATAGTGCATATGTGAATACTAATATAAACGCTAAAATTAGATAATTGTGAATTTTAAAATGGACCTAATCTCTTCTAAGAGGTTTCAATATTTGTAACAAAGTTTTGTTGTTAGAAGCAGGGGAACGGCGAACTTAAATTGATCGGAGCCCCGGGCTGTAGCTAGTTTCTAGTGACGAGATAAGGATATACTCGTATTTTTTAATAGATAAAATATAGGCAAAAATTTCACTATATCTCCCGGGTCTTATTTACAATAATACCCAATAAGTATTTTATAACAAAGATGGCCGGCCTCATTCCAACGTAAGTTTGTTACTAACGAATTTCATTGTATAATACAGGAAGGTACTCACCCAGTGGTATCAAATATGAAGTACAAACTGTATTTGTGTGGAGCTATATTGGTGATACAATCTAAATTACTGTTTGTATGCATAATTTCTATTAAATCAACATTATTTTCTGTAACGATCATTACTTTACAACATAGTAAGTAGCAACTGATGATATTAAAGATAGAATTCTTGCTGTAAAAGCTGTGACAGCCTAGTGGTTAGGACGTTCGTCTCCTAATCAGAGAGCGGGGTTCGATCCCCGACACGCACCTCTAACTATTCGGAGCTATGAGTTTTTAAGCAATTAAAATATCACTTGCTTCAACGGTGAAGGAAAACATCGTGAGGAAATCTGCACGCCTGAGAGTTCTCCATAATGTTCTCACGGCGTGTGAAGTCTGCCAATCCGCAAATGGCCAGCATGGTGGACTGTGGCCAAACCCTTCTCATATTGAGAGGAGACCCGTGCAACGGTAATATTATGTATACAGTATTGTAACTGAGGCTTATCTTTAAAATAATTATCTACAGCCGAGTGGCATCTAAACATGCGATAGGGCTACCCACCTCCAGCATTTTAATTACATTTGCCTACTTTGTGTTCAAATTTCAACTATCTAGTGACGGTCAAATTTATTTTTTCTGGTATTATTAATACAAACAGTACCATGAACAACTATTATTAATGCAACCAAAAAGTGCACAATATATCTTACTCGTCAGATTCAAAATATATTTGAAGTAATATTAAGAGAAAAAATCGCACGGTTATTGTTTAAAAAAACAAAACACCGTCCGTTCGTCACTGCGGCACAGTCCCGACTGTCTGCATCCCGAGCGCACCCCGAGATCGAGGCGCGTAGGCATAGCCCGCGTTTCGTCCATTTGTATGAAGTTGGAATAGTGCATACATAATATTACCTTGCCCGTGCTCTGTTGTTTGCCGGCAATGGGTTGATCATGATGATGATGATTCTTGCTGTTGACTGAGATGCTCTTCGTTGATAACTACAAAGCAACCACAATGTATATTTGAGTAATTCTTTTTCATAATATATAAACACCCAACGAATCAACAAACAATACAAATCCAACTACCTATTGTATAGATGATACTAATTACCGTTGTTCAATAGAACACTGTTTGTTTTCCAACGTTTCAGTCAACAAGTAGACATCGTTCAAGATTGTGATCCATATAAATAGTTATAAATAATTATACTATCTATACTATTTATAATAATTGTACTATAAATTGCAATAATAGTTGATTAAAATACTGTCGCTCCAATAACAATTAAAAATGTCTGGAGGAATGTAAGTAAAAATATTTTAAAATTTACGCGCAAGTATTCTGATGTTATAGCATTCCGAATACAGTTTACGCGTTAATCTTCATTTAGTGATAATAAAGTCTTAATTCTGAGAATATTCTGTAATATAATAATCAAACAAATATTAAAAGAAGCTTTATAATAAAACTTTAGATTTTTCCACCCATAATGAGCAAAATCAATAATTGGCCATCGTCATTGGGATTCCGCCATATTGGTTTTACAGTCACCATTCACGGTTATCCAAACCAAACGCGTATGCAAAATTTCAGCTCTGTCTGTTGGGTATTAAAATTCATACAACATTCATATAATTTAGTTAGGACAGACTCGACCCTCTTATACTATAACAGTAAAAACTTGTGATGAAAGCTTTCCCCCGTTCTCGTACAGAACAGGGTATTTATTGAATATCAACCACGCTACCTAGTACGAGTATATCTTATCGCACTTAGCTGCCAATATAGAATTTGAATCGCACTGCCCAGTCAATAGGCATTTTATAGGCAATTGTACTCATTCACGATAATCGTCAAGCGTAAGCATTTTATCCTTGATAACCAAAAAGAAACATTGTTTTTATTACCTTGAATACTCTATATTAAGGAGATTGTCTATGAGTATTTATATGCTGTTAAAATCTTAGATAAAGTCTTAGTGATAGCCTAGTGGTTAGGGCGTCAGCCTTCTAATCAGAGGTCGGCGGTTCGATTCCGGGCACGCATCTCTAACTTTTCGGAGTTATGTGCGTTTTTAAACAATTAAACTATCACTTGCTTCAACGGTGAAGGAAAACATCGTGAGGAAACCTGCACGCCTGAGAGTTCTCCATAATGTTCTCAAAGGCGTGTGAAGTCTGCTAATCCGCACATAGCCAGCGTGGTGGACTATGGCCAAACCCTTATCTCCTTCTCCTCTCAATATGAGTATTATTAATATGAGTATTGAGAGGAGACCCGTGCTCTGTGGTGAGCCTGTAATGGGTTTATCATGAAGAAGTCTTAGAATGATTTGGAATCCATAGAACCAGCTGTTATATCAAATGAATGAATAATTTTAAGCAATCCTGGCTAAAACTTAGTCAACCACACTGTTAGGTAGCTAAACTGTTAGAATTTGGACATAATAATGGTACAATTTATTTATTTATTTAGTAAATAAACTATAGCCAAGGTCTTAAAAACTATCAGAAGTACTAGATACAATAGTATATATAGATATAGATAGTAGTATCAGAATACTGATAAATATAATCCAGGAACATTCCAAGACGATGTAATGCGTGGCTACCCTCTATAAGTTCATGCTACGTGTGACTCACTGTGACATTTTAAAAACTACTTTTCAGTGTCTTCTTTCTTGGAGCGATTGCATTCTCGGCGTTTTGGACAATGATGTTCTTGAATATAACAATATCATCTAGAAACCATAAAAACAATAGCGTATTTAATGATAATATGGACCCAGTTAACGTAACGTCGAAACACGACTTAGCTTCAGAGTTCATTGAATACGTTGAATAGGTATTCAAGTACAATAAGGCCACGAGTTAGTTGTGAGTGATCTCTTGCATACTTTTTGAATTGGATACGATGATATTTAATATCCGATATTATTGGGACAGGGGATCTGAGTTAGCCGATTAGTTTGCGTAATTATTTACGTAAAGCTTTAATGTAAAAAATTACTACATTTTTACTATTATATACTTTAATAATAATATAATGTAATTAATATATGCTTTTCTTTTTCAGATTCCTTTTGACTGGTGTATTATTATATTGCTTCTATTTAGTTACCGAGGAAGTTAAAATCTATATTTCGAAACTTTATGGCGATGAAAGCTCTCAAAATACGTTCATTCGTAAATTGTTAGATAAAAAAGTCTAACATCCATATAACAAATACAAGGATTCAAATTAATAAAATAGTATAAGTGAAACCGCTTTTTACTTAAATAACAGCGTTATTCCTTACTTTTAATCGATTGAAGTTTGGCTCAACACATTTGCGCTAGCATCGTACCTAGATAATTTAGCCATAACGTATATTTCTGGCATGCTAAATGATTACAGTTGACAGTTGCATGTTTATCAACATTTAACGGTCTGGTATACTCGTTTCTTTCATACTCGTTCATTATCGTTGTCAATGGTGCCAATTCATTCGTAAAAGTACATCAATAAATACTCGTACTTGTAACTGGACGGAAATAGTCCTTAGTATCTTTTCTTTGGATATCACACACATATCCACTACAAGTTTGCCCTTGACGGTATTCTCAGCTGCTGTAAGTGATGATGCCTAAGATGGTGGTGAAGTCATCTGCTACCATCTTAGGTAGCAGGCTACCTTGTACACTCTTAACAAGGTAGCCTGCTACCATCTTAGACTTCATCTCTATATACATATTCATAATTGGTTTCTACGCGACATCGTGCCGGAACGCTAAATCACTTGGCGACACGTCTTTGTCGGTAGGGTGGTAACTAGCTACGGCCGATGCCTCCCACCAGAACAGACTAGAGCCGGAAAGCCCAGGACCTCGATTTTTATAATGCGACAGCACGCGCGCTGCGCCACGGAGGTCGTCAGACTTTTGTAGAAAAGAATTCTCGTTATGTCGTGTATTCACTGGAAGTTTTACCAAAATTGATTACTCTTGCTGGAAGAGAAAAACAAAGTGAACGAGTGCAATTTCGATTCAACGTACACACTGTGAGATTTTCTACTTGTTAGATCGCGTTGAACTTTAACTTCTATTTGTATATAGCCTCTGTTGGGATACCTATACCAACTACCGTATAGCAACCCAGTTTTTTTTTCTTTATTTACCGATTGATTAAATGTAATGGACGATGTACGTGGTCATACCCTGTTCTACATCGCTAAGGGAATAAAGCCTATCATATATCACAAGTAGCTGTGCTCCTGATTTTGTCCACGTAGATTAAGGGTTTTTGATAATTCCTAATGGTTGAATATTCAATATCTCATACCTGTTCACGGGTATATTAATAACACAAAGCGAATCTCAGTCAATTTATTAGGTATTTTAAAATACTGAACAATTAATATACATTTCTGTTTTTTGTAATACAATATTGTGTGTACATACAGGAATACTAAGAAGTACGTAATCCGATGGGAAAAATATACTTGCATGCTTTTGCAACCCTTAGCACCAAACTGAACACTAATAATACTAAAGGTAGAATGTGGTGTAAATTACTTTAAAGAGATTTTAAGCATATAAACATTGAAAACTAATCTTTAACACGACGAGACCGGACACACGTGGCATATGATTATACAGCGTATGAATAAAAAAGATCCAATCCCGGACTGCCTTGGTTTTAATGACGACGTCCGGATTGCGTCTCAAGCGGTTACAAAGCTGTTGCGTGTGACCAATCACATAACGCTCTAACGGGCGCGACGGGAACTGGTCACACGCAAGACGCTAACTTAAACGCTGCTTCCGTCGTCAGTTAGACGCCGGGGTTTGGCCTTGACTTCATAATATCATAAAAAGTGCAATAAAGTTAGCGTAAGATCCGTATAATATTTTACATTGCTTTTATCGTACTTCGTATAACGTGGAGAATCGAATCGCTGGCAAATAGGATGTGCCGAAGTTACACTTATAGTACAGGGTAGTTTAAAAATCTGGTATACTTGTTATACCCTCTGGAGCCAATGTAACATCAACGAAATAATATTGTCTTCTTAATTTTTTATTCAAACCCCCGAACTTCAAACCCGTATGTCAACATTATTACTAAGTATGACACTAGGCAGCCTCCAAACTGAAAACAAAATCGTTTACTGTGTTAAAATATTAATGGAATGGGTTTGTGATCTGCTATCTTCGAAACATTGCTTATTTGTTACAAAACATTATTTTCCGGTTACAACTCTGTTGCCTTTTGTCCGTTAATATTCTCATACCTCTTGTAACTTATGACAGTTAATGTCACTTGGTCGTTTGAATAAAAACTTCTAAGCAACCACTTTTAGTGCATTCTCATGAGCACCACTTGAGAAACCGTTTACTTTCAATAGAACTCTGAGATACGATATTTTAGTAACCAATTATAAATAAAACATGTCATGGTTATATCCTTACTAAAAACGACTTCAACCCATCTCCGGTTTTGTTTTTAAATTGACCAGCATCTGGAAACTGAACATTTACGGAAGAAACATGAGATCTTGAGAGCTTCCTACACTAGAAGACAGAACGCAATTTATGTTTATTACATGTTTGTCCTTGACTGAAAGCGATCAATCAAGAGGGTTCAGATTGAGTGACGTGTGAGTTGGATTATGCAGCATCATTAACAAATCAGCAACTTGATCAGCTCGTGTATTCTGAAGTTTCTCTACGGAAACGGCTAAAACTTTGCTGATGATCACTTCTCTTAAAACTTTTCTCAAAACTTACTTTAACGAGAAGTGATCTGTCAATCGTGAGCACATCAAGCGGCGAGTAGATCGGGTTTCGGAGCGTCAACAGCTGCACAAACGTATCGAGCTCGTTGCTGACTGCCAAGTCATCCCATCTCAGATTTTTGAGAAAATTGACCAGCATGTGTGTTTTGAACATCTGTATAAATAAAAGTTATGTGATCTAATAAAATATGTAGTTACAAAATAAGTAACTGACAGCACCATCTGGTTCCAATACCAGACCCACGTTATACTCGGTAAAACCATATCTGTATAAAACTATTTACTAGTAGGTCTATGACCACGAACCTTAATCAATTCGAAAAAGATAAACATTGACCTCTAAGATTTTACAAAATTGTTCGTCTTAAATTACCCTTATAGAAGCGATTTTTCTCACTTTTAACCAGTCTTAGGCTGTAGACCCGTTAAGCAATTATATTTAGAATAAACCGAATTTTGTAGTGTTTTACTGCAAACGGCTTACAGAATTCAACGTATTTAGCTAGCTAGACGTTGTATTTATTTAGCATTGCAACTTACTGTAAGCTGAGCTCAGCTTACAGTAAGTTGCAATGATCAAATTCGTCAAGTTGATGTCCGTGAGGCCCAATAAAAAATCTTGTTCAAATAAGCGCATTTTATGAGTGCCCGCACGAAAGCAGGTTGCAAAATTCTATTTATGTTTGTTTTATAATTGATCAATGAGCCATTTAAAGGGGGAACGCTGCCAGTATCTTCGGAACCTTGCCTAAAGGGACTCCTATTAATAATATATTTTAGTATTATATCATAATATTAAATATTTATTTATTTTTTAAGATTTTTAGTTTTAGGTTAATCTACCTGTGCATGTGTGCGATGGAAAGGCTCCACAATACAGATAAGCATCGCCGACAGAATCACGCACCACAGCATTGGCAAAACGATCGCCATAATATCGTCTGATTGCGGAGAAATAAAACATAAACATTGTATTATCAAAAAAAGTACGAGTGTAGGTCAGATTCATTATGAGCTTTCCTTATATTGAGTAATTTGTATTTTTCAGTGTAAGTTTTAAAGAAATCACAAAAGAAAATTAAGATGTTTGAAGTTAGTTTAAATTTATTCTCTGAAAGTAAATATTAGAAGAAGAACGATATGTATGACAGCAATAATCTTAATTTTACTTATATTCTTTTATACACTTTTTGAGGTAGTATTTGTATGTTACTTTCATTGAAACGTACATGGCTTGTTCAGCCATTGCCAGACAATGATCTTGTATAGATATTTTTCCATGTACAGTACTGAGGAGCTTAGCAACAAAATGATAAGGAAACCGTCGCTGGTATTAAATCCTACGATGATGTCACAAACCCTCGAGTAACTGTTAGCCAACCGACGTATCGTGTGTTGAAGTGGTTGCTCCGTCCTTGCTCCGAAACTTTCTGGAAGGTACGAAGAGTTTCAGGAATTAGTAATACTGCGGTAGTAATTATATAAGGTAGGATGAAAAAGCAGAAAGCCTTGAAGATGCATACATAATGCAAAAATCCTTTATATACCCAGTTTTCGTCACCTTATAAATGTAATAGACATTTTCAGAATTATACGCTTATCTACACTAATATTGCTTGGATGTATTGATGTTTCGTTAATTCTATGGAATATATTTATCGCATCAGTTTTTATGTATGCCGATTGGCCTTAAAGGTAAATCCCACAACACTCCGCCACAAGATCAATCCCACTAGAATGAGTGCGCGTACTGTTGATGTATACAAATGCTACTTATAAATAATATTGTACGTCACCAAGTATCATAGGGAATAATTAAAGTCTGAATTCTTACCACAGTTGATTTTATTTGAAAATGCATGAGTACTATTAAAAATAATGTTGACGTACGGCGTCTTTGCATTCTGATCTTTATCTTCCCAGGCCGGTATTGGCGTGTGTTCAGAAACTTTGTATGGCTTTATGAATTTCCGATTTTTGCCGGTTTCCGGTGGCTCTGCAAAGTTACATAGTGGTCAAAGTAGGGACCTAAACAAATTTCGATGCTGGTTTTACACATATGATAGAAGCTGGAGATTACATGAGAGATGCGATCTTGAATAAATGGTGCTTATAGCTTGCATCCTAAGTAGCTATTTGATTTTTTTTGTCCCGGGAAAAAATACAGCTTCCGCAAGCATTTACAAATAACAGCTAATTATTAATAAAATTTATTAATTAGGAGTTTATAAGCAGTTAATATATATAAAAAATAAGATATACAACAAAATAATTTTTATAGAAAAAAGGTGTACGTAAATGATGAAAAAGCTGTGCTTAAAACTTTTGCGCTGACTAGGTTAATTAGTGTGCGTATTAGTGAATGTGTGTTTAGCGTAGTCTGACAGAACATTAAATGGCATACATCATGATTGTTCATGATCTACGAAGAATAAATCAACTTCTCACCAAGAAAATGTTTGTTATGAGGCAGCATCTTTAGTAAAGTATCGTTGACATTTTCTATGGTTATCAGAACAATCTTGGCGAATAGAGCCATTTGAATAACTAACAAGTCTGCTACGTGATGTTTTAACACGGTCATCAGAAGAAATGCTATTCCCTTCCCTGAAAGTAATATTTAACTGCAAAAATTCTGTTTTCAGTCTCTCCGGCCCATACGACGCAACCCGTGTGTGCATGCAAAAAACCATGTGCTTTTTTGAGTTTCAGTTTTTTTTTATAGTCTTCATATTTATTTCAATATAAACAATGAAGAAATAGCAGGCTACTGATAAATAAAATATTTACAAATGTAGCTATGGTATGTGCATAGCTAGAATAAGTTTATAATAGCGCGTGCATTGTGGAATTTTAAAGTTGGAGGTCCTGGGTTCGATTCCCGGCTCGAGTCTTGTCTGGCGGAAGGCTTGGCTAGTTACCACACTACCGACAAAAACTTTATTTAGCGTTCCGGCACGATGTCGCGTAGAAACCAATTAGGAGTATGGGTTTATCATACCCCTAACTTAAGGTGGTATCATAACTTACCATCAGGTGAGACGCAGTCAAGGGCTAACTTGTGTATAAAAAAAGCGGAATAAAAAATGGCGCCTGATATTTGCCTCAATTGTTTAAAACGAGTTATTTTCAGAATTCTTATACGTCTCATACTTCCTATAGCATAGTTTTGCGCATGAAATTTGTCATAGTAGCAGCCTGTGGACTGATTTAAGTGAAAAACTAAATATATAAGAAATAGTTCCTACGCATTACTTGCATACAAAAAATCTGTTGTGCGAACGGACAAAAAATGCGTTATCATTCATCACACTAGCCAGCAGGACAAAGGTCTTTTGTAAGGAGATCAAAATTCCATAGTCCTGAGTTATGTCTGATTTTATCATGTCTTTGACCCTCCTTGGGGTTTGCATCAACCATTTAGCGGATGTGCTATTTCAGCACCTTAAGATTTCAGCGTTCATAAGCAATTTCTGAGCCTGCGACTCCTTGAGTTCAACTAAGGTTCTCCGAATCTCCTTATTTCTGATTTGATCTTGATTGTAGAGGTACATCAACCAGCTGAACCACCCCTTTACTGACTATTGTTTTTTATGCCCTACTAGTCCATGGGGACTACGTTTTGGAACGATAAGTTATTATTGGCAAACCCACTATTAAATTTATTGCAATCATTGTATTCAGGGGTTATCAAACTGCATCAGAGGAAATATCAAACTAAATGACAGTTAAATCGCTGTAATTTAATAATATAGATAAAATATGATACTGTTTTAAAGCTACTACTCTTATTACGAGAAATTAATACATACATCTATTTTGAAAGGCTTTTGTTGCAAAATGAGAGAACTCAATAAATCGCAAAATGGCACACACAGAAACATACAAAACCACGAGGATTCTGGGCTTAAAATTATGCCTCCGGTAGCTTTTTGCATTGTCCTGTTGGTAAAATGTTAGTACTTAGTCCAAAATATTTCCAAAAGCATTTATTGGGTCATTCATATATCGTTTAACATCGGCGTCTATTAAAGAATTGTATGCCATCAAAACTCAATGGAATGTATAAATAAGTGACTGTGATATAATTAAGAAAATCTATTCTTGGCTATAATAATGCACACTCAGCAGCTGCCACTCTTGTTAAAAGTATTTCTAACTTCTACTAGATATGGAAATATGGTACCTGAAAATAGTTATAAAAAAAGTCCTCACATAACTATTTAAAGTTCTTAAATTAAAGTTTAATTTAGATTTTAATTGTCAATATATTTAACTTAATTAACAATTTCGATTCAAGAGAGGCAAAACTATAGAAGATGCTATCAATGTAACAAAACCTACCACAATATAGAAACTAAAAAGTGTGCTCGGCCCTACATTGTTTTTAGTTAGTTAAAGCAGTTTAAGTAAAGTGACCAACCCGAACACAAACATTTTATATTATGCAGACGATACGGTTCTGCTTGTCCATGAAGAGAGTTAGAATCGGGCTCACTTCCATGATGAGAAACCTATAGGTGGTTAAGAAATCACATACTGACATTTTACTCGCAGCAGACGAAGATTTTAACTGTTTACGAGTGATTATGGTTGACCTAACATTGTCTATGAATTACAATATATTGGTAGCACTGTAGATAAACTTACGATGGAACAAGAATGTAGATCGTAGATATTTACAAAATCACAAAAATGACAGATAAATTACCTAAAAACTAAGAGCGGTAATTTAGCTAATTTCAGTCTCTGATTGCATATGGATTAACGTTGTGGTATCAAAGGTTTAGCGATCGTCTACTAGCCGCAAGGCACACAGTGTGGCGGGGGGCTGGAAGACCTTGGTCTAGAGAGAGATAGCTATGGCGCCTCGTAAGTGTTTAATTTACTATGATCAAGTCATGACCTTGAACGGTAAGCATGGGGGAAAAAGATGACAACGCGTGTTTTTAATTTGAAATATTTGATTACTGAACTATGAAGAATACATAGATGATTATATGTTGTAATAGTCCATTAGCTGGGGACTCAGAAACATGTACTGGAGCCTTGCGGTTCATTTCTAGAAGGTTATTAAAAAAAAATCACATGATCCAATTGTTCCAAATGTGTTGCCATTCTGATCATTCTCTCGCTAGCTGTAGCTATTCCGACTACCAGGATGACCACCTTCGCGACTAAGTACAATATGTTCATGATGTCTGTAGTGCGCCAGTCTACGTCAAATATATTTTGCAAGATTTTCATTATAGTTTCAACTGTGTAAATACCTGAAATATAAATTATCAATTTAAATAGTTAATGAAAAATTGATGGCTATAGGTCCCCTTTTTAATGGGAGACAGGGACAGTGAATTTTCATCTTTAATCGATCCCCGCATGCCTTTCTACAGGATGACAGCTAGGTATATATCATGAGCTTCATCAATATCGTTTAAGGAGACGAGAGTATATTAAACAACCAATATTGCGACTAGAACTTTCGAACACCACGAATTTCACTATTAAACGGATTTTTAGTCAGAGTAATTCCACCGCTGGTAGTAAAGATTGAAACCTATCACATACCTATATTCCAAACTGTTCAAGCATGTAGAAGTTATAAAAACTTACAAACATAAAAAAAAAATCGCTATTTTACCGATGACATCGCCAATTGTACAGCTGTTTTGTTTGCTTGTTAGTTAGTATTGTGTGTTGTTTCTTTGTGTACAATAAAGTATATTTTGTATCTTTCAAACTGTTGTGATTATAATATCAATATAAATTTCAAGTAGTCATTTTTGTAACTGTACCACTCGTTCCGAATACAGATCATAATGTTAAAAGAAGCTGGCATGAGAATAAGTAGGTGGTCTTTTAAATAGTAACACAATATTTACCAGCGCAAGTAATGATGACTGCTCCATACATAAGCAACGGCGTAGATACTCGATAATGTCCGGCATGGGAGTCTCGTACAAGTGGCGCGATGCCTACCAGGCGTGATAGTCGAAACACTACGCCTAGTGTGCCGCGATCCATTTTTTCTCAGAGTAAAGACTGTCAAACCAAAACCACCTGTGGTATAGATTAGTTAACTTCAATGAAATTGCACACCGTACATTACCCGCCGTAGCCTTGGGAATTTAGAAATACTACTAGCAACGGGCAAGTTGGAAGGAAGAAGGCCAAGAGGACGTAGCCCCATGCGTTGGTCCGATCAGATCAGCACTACACTCGTTACATCATTCCACGCCGCAATTCAGAATTCTGGAAACAGAACCACCTGGAGAAACATCGTACGGGAGAAGGTGATCCATGAGGATGACGATGCAGAGAGAATGAAATTGCACTGAAAGCTTCAATTCACTTATACGCGACGACGCTGCGGCCACATTCTAAGCAGCGTTTACGTCACAAGACTCTTGATTAAACGGGCGTATTGTGATCTGTCATACGCAAGTGTCACGGACACCAGTTGGACGCGGCGGTTTGGCCATGGCTTTATTTCAATCAGCGCATGATTGTTCGTAAAGCACGTTTCAGTAGCAGTAGAATAAACGCGTTAGTTTGGTCCTTGCTTCAATATATAACTGACGAAGATGCAGAAAATATGCGTCCTATGTAAATACGAATCACGCTTAATAACAGGTGTTGCTTTTATGCACGACTAGTTATTGCTCGTAATTGTGCAAGTTATTGCGAATTGGGCTTGAAGCGTTGATGCTTTGGTATAAAACCAACACAAATTTGAAACAGCTTATACAATCTGTACGTCCATTCCACGGTGCGTGGTAGTTCACAGCCTATTTGCGGTTCGCAAGATGTACTGCCAGCAAGTCTTGTATTTTGGATAAAATATGTAGTTGGACGCGTTGATTTGGTCTAAGCTTTAGTGTACAACCGACCGAACTATCGATAAAGCAAAAAAAAAGAGACGGATTACACTCCAATGTGCTCAAATTTTTTTTTCTTGCCCTTATCCCACATTATGTTTGGTCGGCATAACACGTCGTCTTCTTCCATTCACTTCTATCAGCCGTCACCTCACTACCCACACCTTTTACCCGCATATCCTCTTTTACACAATCCATCCATCTTCGTCGGTCTTCCTCTACTCCTTTGGCCTTCCGTGTTCATATATAACATTCTTTTGGTGACATTACTTTATTAGTGCATAAATGTTAAAAGTGCTTAATGTGATCGGAGCCGCGGGCAGGAGCTAGCCTCGAGTGATGAGTTAAATAAGGATATACTCGTATTTTTTAATAGATGAAATATTGGCAAAGGTTTCACTAATTCCCCCGGATGTTAAATAAAAAAAAATTTGAAATTCATTTAAAGGTACAATTATATAGAAAAGTTTTGTTTACAATTTTATAACAAATTACCAAATGAAATTTCTGGGATGTCTCTTAATAAGTTCAATAAAACGTAAGCTTATAGAAAAGTCCTACCATAGCATAAAAGATTATGTAAATGATAAACAAGCAGGGGTATGAAATATTGCTCTAATAAGCTCTTACCCTAATTTTAAGTGGCATATGAGATGGTGACAATAAAAGAAAATTTACCTGGCTAAGTTTGTTGAGGGCTTCTTCTTAGACCGGGGCGCTTTTGGATCCCTCAAAGCTTTAGTGTTAAGTTAACGAATGTAGTTATCACCATTAAATCACTACTATGTAAATTATTGACGCGTCTAAAGTGCCTTTTAAAGGACTATTTGAATTTGAATTATGAAAATAATACCCAATAAGTATATTATATCAAAGATGGCCGGCCTCTATTCCAACGTAAGTTCGTTACTAACGAATTTCATTGTATAATACAGGAAGGTATTCACCCAGTGGTATCAAATATGAAGTACAAACTGTATTTGTGTGGAGCTATATTGGAGATACAATCTAAATTACTGTTTGTATGCATAATTTCTATTAAATCAACATTATTTTCTGTAACGATCATTGCTTTACAACATAGTAAGTAGCAACTGATGTTATTAAAGATAGAATTCTTGCTGTACAAGCTGTGATATTATTATAAGCGAGATCGTGCCAGAACGCAAAATCACTTGGCGACACGTCTTTATCGGTAGGATGGTAACTAGCTTCGGCCGAAGACTCCCACCAGAGCAGACACGAACTGGAAATCGAACCCAGGACCTCCAACATTATAATGTGACACATATCGTTACAAGTAGCTGTGCTCGTGACTTTGTCCACGTAGATTAAGGGTTTTTGATAATTCCTAATGGTTGAATATCCAATAGCTTATACCTGTTCACGTTTCTGCGCCCGGTGCAAACAAAGATATCTTATTTATATTTAGAGGAAGTTTGCTATGGCTTATATAGCGATAGTTATTTTCATAAACCTTACCTTCTCGGGATAAAAAGTAGCCCATGTGTTAATCCTGATTTAATCCATCTTCGTTCAAAATTTCAACCAAATAGGGTTAGTAGTTCCGGCATGAAGGTGTAACAAACATACAACATTTGTAATATTAGTGTGATGATAAATGATAACGGATTTGACGGAGATATCGATAAATATGATGCGGAGATATAGATGGGTATATTATTAATAACACAAAGCGAGTTTCAGTCACTTTATTAGGTATTTTAAAATACTGAACAAATATACATTTTTGTTTGTTGTAATACAATATTGTGTGTACATACAGGAATACTATGAATTACGTACTCCGATGGGCAAAACATACTTTTGCAACCCTTAGCACCAAACTGAATACTAATAATACTAAAGTTAGAATGTGGTGTAAATTACTTCAAAGAGATTTTAAACATTTAAACATTGAAAACTAATCTTTAACACGAGGAGACTGGACACACGTGGCGTATTGATTATACAGCGTATGAATAAAAAAGATCTAATCCCGGACTGCCTTGGTTTTAATGACCACGTCCGGATTGCGTCTCAAACGGTTACAAAGCGGTTGCGTGTGACCAATCACATAACGCTCAAACGGGCGCGACGGGAATGGGTCACACGCAAGACGCTAACTAAAACGCTGCTTCCGTCGTCAGTTAGACGCCAAGGTTTGGTGTTGACTTCAAAATAGCATAAAAAGCAAAATAGATAGGTTTGCATACTACCACGTGTTTAAGGGTGCAAAAGGTTTCCCTCTTCTGTGTCGTACAATTTTATATACATATCAATAAACAAATGACAATATAACATTCACTTATGACTACCTGTAAACTTGGTACATTGAAATAAGTTGAACACATCTCCTGTAATTGTATAATTTTCTACAAACTTCTGCATACCTTAATAATATCTATAACAGTTCTTTATATGTAATACCTAAAATTATATGATGTTATTTTATTTTTCGGATCGCACCTCTAAAATATCAGATCTAATCATTCAAAACTATTGTGATATTTTATATTGCAAGATATACATATCTACATATTATTTACTAGTATATTGCGTTAGTTCAATAAAATTAACCTTTATTGAGCTGATTCAAATCAATTCACTGCGATTTACGAACAAAATTACTAAGTTACGGCTATGGTAGGTAGAGTAATATATGAACGTGATAAATATGTGCTTTCACGTTATTTTACGTATTATTTCGCCACGTCCTCTCAACAGCGTTGCTTCTGAAATATCATATATTTTTAGCTTATATATCTATAAATTGATTTTTAAAACATTGAGATAATGAAGGACACATAAAAGCTATAGTGATTGTCCTGTAAAGTTCCAGATTTACTTTCAATAGGGCATTGCGATTAGTGCAATTCTATGAAGAGTAACATTTAATATATTAAGTACGTTTGTTATAGTACAATGCCATGTGAAAGTAGCTGTTCCTATTCCCACGTATATCCCAAGCTCTATAAACCGAGCTAAGCCTTACCTCTGACAACGTTGTATGGCCGACATAGGTATATTTCCTTTTAACTTTAGGTAAGCGAATTCAAAGCGCGGTCTATAGATTACGTCCATAGGGCGAAATCTCAAAAGCGATCTGGGATTTACCTCTGACTTATGGAACAGTTAAAACGATACAAAGTTGTATTGCCGACAAAGGTTGGTCTCGTGTAACACTGACTTTATCTATAGATTACGTCCTTAGGCCGAGATCTATAAAGCGATCTGGGATTTGTCTCTGACTTATGGAACAGTTAAAACCATACAAAGTTGTATTGCCGACAAAGGTTGGTCTCGTGTAACACTGACTTTACCTGAGCGAAATCATAGCACGGTCTATAGTTTACGTCCTTAAGCCGAGATCTATAAAGCGATAGCTATAGACTTACCTCTGAGTTACGAAACCGGTAAAATGGGACAACGTTATGTCGCCGAAAGGTATATATAGTTTTAAGACTAACTTTGGCTGGGCAAGGTCAAAGTTCTGACCTACACGCCAGGTGCATTTAAGGTACATATAACACCGTTGCGTTCCTTTATCGTTTGGCATTTAATACGTACTACCGTTATACAACTTAAGTAGAACTGTCATGAATTGATTCAGTTCATCATCTATAAGCTCATTAGCGTGCTAGATATGTTTAACTATTAATTGTTTATAAGTACCCCCTACTTTAATATTATTAAGTATCTACGTTCATAAAATAGTGCTTACTTTAAACTATATTAAACTTACGTACTAGGTGCAGGTACGTTGAACACTTAGGCCGAGATCTATAAAGTGAGCTTGGACTTACGGTTAAAACGAATGTCATTTGCCCGACGTAAATCCTCTAACTGATCAAAGTCAAAGTACGCTAACTACGAAGTATACATCTCAGCCTCAGAATGTCTTCTAATATTGAATGTTTAGGTGCATTCAAGTCATTAATTAGAATTTTTCTATTTATTTTATATTATATTTATTCATATAACTATATTTACCACACTGAAATAAAAAATACTGCGGCCTACAAAATGATGTTAGACACTTTACTTTGTTACTAGCAATAAAGGTAAGTTAATTTTACCCCTTCACAAAATATTATTAAACAATTATATTAATTATAATAAATCATTTGTGTCACGTCATGTAGGCCTCAACATGATACTTTAATAAAACAGAGTGAGATTCCAAATTGATTATTTTTACTACGTTAATATCACTTTATCGCCAGTAACAAGTTTTGTTTATCGATACTATTACTACTACTATAATTTCATTATTTCAATCAAAGCTAAAATACTAAGACAAGTGATATCCACACTTGTCAGACAATATTTTCTTTTGTAGATATATCATTCTAGAATTATAATATCTAAAACAGCCAACAGGTCGTGTAGATTAAAGAAACCATGGCCACTACCATGGTCTAACTATTTATTTCAGTTAAAATTGTATTTCGGTTATTTCATTGGAAATTCATTACCTCTATAACATTCCTGTGAACTATGAGTTTAGCTTTATGTTTCGTATTGTTTTTCTCAAAAGTTTAAACTCAGTCGTTCCAGAGATAGAAAGGGTAGGATACTAAATTTTAAAATATTCTCTTTAATATCGTTTAAAATTTGCATTTTTAAATTATTAAGAAAATACTTTTAATTGTATCCCCCATTTGAGCCTCTGTGATTTGATTTCTAATTAACACACGTTTCATAGCTTAGTGTGTTTGATGAGCTTTTGCCAATGTGTTTCTACATTAAGGAAACACTTTCCATCAACTGTGTATATAACGTATACTTTTAGTATACCTCTGTATAGTTACTTATCACATGGTGAAGTAAGTACTAAGTAATTATTCTTATAAATGTTTAAATTCTTGGGACGATGGCATGTTATGATTTTTTGTTCTTCTTACTTTTATTTTTTGCATATATACCTTCCATCCCTTTACCAAATGGATACTTCCCATTGGTCGTTAAATAATACGATCCTCGGGCACTGAAACATAATAAATAAAATAATTAGCAATACAAAAAACTAATGAGCTACTAAAAATTTGAAATCGGTTTTCAGATTAAATAATAAAAAGAGTACAAAATCCTTATCGAAAAGGGAGAGTAAGAAAAGAAAATCTGCAGATTTTGTATAAGATTATTAATTACACGTAATAAGCGACATTTGAACGTAAACAAACGATGTAAAAAAACGATCTTTTAGTCAAGTAAATATAAATCATCGGCCTAAAGCAAATTTGACTTAACATTTATTCCTTGGAAGGTAGTACAGTAATTTATTTGTTAAATTATTCGAGCGTATCATAAACAAAAACTTCATATTCTGCTTTGGCATTCGATTCAATTGAATAACAATTTTTTTTAATTAGCGACTGAATAAATAATAAAAAGAATTATAGATTATGTAATCACATAATTTCCATTGTTTCACTTTTAATATCGGTGACCTCATTAGAAAGAAGTGTCCGGTTTCTAGTATAGGTATAGTAATTAGACAGGATGAACATAGGAGCGATATTGGGGATGATGATAAAACGATTATAATGAGGAATATTTACGAAAATAAATTTGCAAAAACAAGAGGAAGAACTTATTTGCTCTAGCAGTTAAGACTCCTTGTTGGTTGGGGCTGAGGATGAGGATTTAAATGATGTTGAGGATGGGGTGCCAGGTCGGGTAACCTCCACGTGTGCCCGGGTGCTGTGGGTCCCTCTTGATTCGTCCGGGGGGAAGAACAGCGTTCGGGCCGGTGCACCCTGGTAACATCGGTTAACAATATCTTTTGTGCGATATTGTTAGCCGATGGCTAATGACCCGACGCGGAGGGAGTCTCCGCGCGTCCCTCTGACCAAGCTGAGGGCGCAGTGGATGACCCAGGGGGTGTATCACACCGTGTGATGGAAGGCCTGTCCAGGTATGGGACTGGCAGGCGGGGGTGAGCGGCAGTCTGCTGCTGGAGATGCGGGTGACGACTGAGACTGGTCGTCCCCATTGAAAGTTTGCGGTCCGTCCAGGTATGGGACTGGCGGGCCGGGTCCGTCCAGGAATGGGACTGGTGGGCCAGGGTGGACGGCAAGCGTTCGCTGCGCTTGCCGTCGGCGATGGAAGGCCGGGTGCGAGAGAGTGTTCCTCTTCCACCTCTCTTGCCCCTGTGCCTTCGGAGGACTTGTGGGCGATGGAAACGGGGCCGTCCATCACTCACAATACGGTTCCTAAGTTGGCTGGTGTGCTGTGGTTCCGGCACACCGCTAACCGGCGAAACTGGGCACGTCGTGCCCAAGGAGGGTCTGCTGCGGCGGACACCCGCTGGTGGAGTTGCGGTTGTATGCGAAAGCTTTCCCGTGGCTCCACCATACAGCGGTGAGTAGGAACACGTGGGGGTTTTAGTCAGTAGGAGTCTGACATAACCTCTGTGCCTCCCCGTGGCGCAGAGGTATCCATGAGGATTTACCCACGATAAAAAAAAAAAAAAAAAAAAATGATGTTGAGGATAATGATGATAAAGATAATGATGATAAAGATGATGATAGTAATGAGAATGATGATAAATTAGTTCTTAAAATATGCTTACTTGTTATCACAGTTAGATCCCATGTACACCATACCTATTTCAGGTGATTGATTTTCCCTAAATTTATGATAAGATTCAGCTGGCGATGCTGGGAACGCTTCAGGATTCCTTATTGACTCCGCATAAAATCGCCAAGATCTCCAATGACTGCATAAATCTATAACAGATATAATATTGGTTTTTATCAATGGGACTGACAGCCTTAACGAAGTTCCAACCAATTTAAATGTACCATATACTCCTGTCAAACTTTGTAGAGTGTTTCGAAGAGTGTCTATTTAGTAGATTCTTACAATTGGAGACCACACTAGCTTAGCGGTAGATGGATTTAGTTTTGGTTAACAAAATTGGGGCAACAGACCTAATTTAGACATTTATTTACTTGCGTTTACTTACTATCATCAGAGAGTGGTATAGGTGCGAATCGTGGACAACCCGGTTGGATACTCTTTCCACCGTTCGGCCAGAAGTCTGCAGTTCCGGTTTTAACCGGGGCACCATATCCTCCAGCATCAGTATGTATCACATCCACGAACTCTGCGTCCTTTTCTGTGATATGTTCCATCACGACTCCGTCCGGGTAGAATCCCGGGAAAGCTGGATCAAGGGCGGTTACTCTGAAAACATTATGGAAACCCATACTAATTATTATAAATATTTAAGTGACTCTTTTTCTATGTTTATGTTACATGTCAGTCAAATGAGCAGACGGGTCACCTGATGTTGAGTAATTACATGAACATCCGTAGCATCACAGGAGTTTTCGGCTGAGCCCATCTTACTACCAGAACGCTAAATCGCTTGGTGCTATGTCTTTACCAGTAGGGTTACTATCCCCGGCCAAAGCCTCCCACCAGACCACTGCGCTGAGCCACGGAGGTCGTCAAAAGTTGTTTGTTGGTTTAACCAAGTAAGGTGCCGATCTTAACAAAATTCGCACAATTATACTTGAAAAAATTATTTGTATGCCTTATTTAAAATCTATGTTCGGGTCCATCATTATACTTATCTTGAAATTTGGTGCAGAGAGAGCTTGCATTTTAGAAACGCATTTTGTATACTTATATATCTATTATTTAATCTATAGGATACTTTATTACTATTCTATTGACAAAACATTAGTTGTACCAATAATTGTAATTTTGATGGTAGTTAGTAAGTGAGTGAGGCGTAAATGCGCAAAGAACAGGAATTCACTTCTATAAGTATTTTAATAAGGTTGATTACTCAAGGTTAAAACGCGGCCGAAGTTGCGTGCATAGCTAGTCGATGACGTATATAATTTAACCTTTTAGCGAGGTCAAAGTCATGGTGGAGTAGGGCAACATAACTTTGGTGGACATCAAAACAACTCCTCAACAGTTAATCACTCTCAATTAATCCCCGAGGTTTAAACAAAGCACCATTTAGAAAAATGTACCTTTAATTTTTACAGGAATAATATAAAGTGTACTTCCATGTAATTTTATAACTAATAATTATTATACGTATATTATATTCATTAATTTATACATAGGCGAATATTTATTTATTTATTTTATTGTGTTACGCTATTTTATTACTACGTATCTGGTAGGTTGCCTGTAAGACATTGCTCGAAGCAATAAAAAGGCCTGCCTTTACATGCCTACAATTTTATTTCAAGTTTTGTCTGTACTCTATTATGTTTCTATTTAGTGTTACTTAATAATATATTAATAAATTATTATATATATATAGCTCAACGAGGTAAGCGTGGAAGTCGGACTTGAGATGAATATGTTAAAGACCAAGCTCATGACAAACAGCACAAAGCGCAAGCTAGAAGTGGCAGGTGCGGGGATTGAATATGTTCATGAGTACTCATACTTAGGCCAAATAATCTCTTTCCAGGCGAGACAAGACAAAGAAGTTGCAAGACGCACCGAAAACGCCTGGAAGGGTTATTGGGCTATGAAAGACCTAATGAAGGGAAAACTTTCATTAACTTTAAAACGTAGGCTCATGGATGTGTGCATTCTCCCTATCCTCACATATGGTGCTCAAACTTGGTCTTTGACATGCCATCAGAAGTCCGCACTCAGAGTTTGCCAGCGAGCAATGGAGCGTAGCATCCTGGGAGTAAAGCTGACAGATCGGATTAAAAACAGCATACTACGCTCCAAGACTCATATAACGGATGTGGGAGATAAAGCTGCCAAACTCAAATGGGACTGGGCTGGGCATGTTATGCGCATGTCCGACGAACTTTGGGCAAAGGCCGCTACACATTGGGTGCCACCAAAAACAAAAAGACGTCGAGGCAGACCGAGGCGTCGTTGGCGTGACGAACTCGATGCATATATGTCGGCTTGGCCCCAAATATCCCTACATAGAGACAAATGGAAGGAAGAAAGGGAGGCCTTTGCCCAACATTGGGACAGTACGGGCTGATAATAATAATAATAAATTATTATTGATATAATAATATTGATAATTATTAAACTATGTTTAATTTACATCACGAACGTAAAGGAGTTGAGACATATTTGCCTATTTTATACGATTTATTTTACTTTTACATTTAGTGATTAGTTTTTACTTATGCAGTTACATCTGAAGGTATATTTTTTATATAAATATATAATGTTGCTTCAAAACTTATTACGAGAAATGAAAATAACTATTGCTTAGCCCAGCTGCGCCTTATTGTACAAGGTGTCTCAAAAGAAAGTTCACATTTAAATCTTTTTTTAAAAGAAAAGTCTTAGCTTTATTGAAAAAATGTTTATTTTATATTGAAGTACACTGTTTGGGAATTTATTTTTTAAAAATAACATCGTCCAAATGTAAACCGTTGCGCTCTCGGCATTCATTTAGTCGGGCACTAAAATTGCCTATGACAGCTCGGCAGGTAGTCTCCGTGATGGCTGCCATTTCATGACGGATATTTTCTTTTAATTGTGCCAGGGAAGTCGGTTTATTAGCGTAAACTTTTGATTTGACATAACCCCACAGGAAAAACTCCATAGGCGTTAAATCGGGACTCCGTGGAGGCCAATTTATGTCACCTCGCCTGGAGATTAATTTGTTCGGAAAAATTTCTCGAACTCGAGGCAGAGATCTGTTGGACGTGTGTGAAGTTGCTCCATCCTGCTGGAACCATGTTCTTTGGTTGTAACCAGGAAAGTTTTGCAGTTGGGGTACGAAAAACTCTCTGAATTCACTGTGAGTGTGCGTCCCCTTCCATCTTCAAAAAAGTAAGGGCCGATAATTCCTCACGCCGACATCGCTGCCCATACGGTGACTTTGGGTGAATGTAGCGGTTTCTGATGTTTTTGTTTTGGGTTGGTTGCACTTCAGTAACGACAATTTTGCTTGTTTACATGCCCATTCAGATGAAAATGGGCTTCATCGGAAAACAAGATGTTGGTGAACGTTGGAATGCGCTCAATCATCTGATTTACAAAGGCAAGCCTCTGACCAGCATCTTGAGGCTTCAGTTCTTGCACTAACTGAATTTTGTACGGGTGCAGCTTTAAATCTTTGTGTAAAATGCGGCATAATGAAGATCTGTGCACATTTAAAGCAACAGCACGCTTCCGAATCGAGAGGTTTGGATCATCTCGAATAGACTGAGTAACACTGTCCACGTTTTCGGCTGTTCTTGATGTTCTTGGTCGCCCAGATTTTGGTTTCTCCAGAGTTGACCCAGTCTCTTCAAACTTCTCAACCCATTTTGCAATGAGACGAGTGCTAGGCGCATCATTTAAGTGACGAATATGTCGAATACTGCAGAATTTTCTACGCGCTACAGTCGCCGAATTACGGTTTTTGTAAAACTCACGTACGCACAACGCACGGTCCGCACCAGGGAAACGCTCCATAGCGACTAAATTCCCAAGAGCCAGACTACCGACTGACATACCCCCCGCGCCCCTCAGAATAGTTGCTTTCGCGTAATAAGATAAGCAAATGTGAATTTACTTTTGAGACACCTTGTATTTATTTGATTATACTTTTATTTGAGTTACTTAAGTGGATTTAAATCCACTAAATCTATTTAAGAATATAGTTCTTAGTGAGAGATCAATAAGATACTGTTAAAACGAGACAGTTATGAATCAGACATAAATTATACTAGTATTAAGACTGACTTTGACTGAGCAAAGTCAGGTCCATCTATAGATCTCACCCTTATACTCCACTTCTGTTTCTTGAAGACTACTTACTCCGCTTATGTAGTTTTTTTTTTGTTTGACTATAAACATATTTTTTATCGTATCTTGATTATGTTGCACGTCTAATCTAAATGTATAAGAGAAAGGCGGGAGACTTCGTATATGGCGGACGCGGTTTTTTCATGCTTTTCTTGAATTAATGTTTGTTGGCTGGTTTTGGAAAGGACTGGTGTTGGTTGTGTCGTGGACAGTGTTGGTGTCGTTTCTGTAGTGGCTTGTTTTCTGAATGGTTAACAGGTATTGATTTGGGAAAAGTTTGAGGGAGCCGCGTCCGCAGAGTGCGAAGTTTCCCGCCATTTCTCCCTAACTTCTACATTGTTATAAACTTGACATTGGCTAATATGTGCAAAGCCATAAAAAGAATCTAATAATTATAAACTTGACATTGGCTAATCTAAGTAAAGCCATAAAAGAGAAAAAAAAAAATCTAAATGTATGTCCGCAGTATCGTAACTTAATAGTAAAATAATTGCAGTCATAAAAGCAATTCAGCGTTTACAGTATCCATTTCGCGGTTAGATTTATCCTTGAGGCCAATAATTGGCGTAGATTTAGGTGTATTCAGTGGTATGTAATTGATATTTACATTTATAGATTATGTTATAACACTATATGTGTAGTATTATAAGTAAAATCCTTCTTTTAGATGATAATATCTATATCCTGATGTGAAGATGACGTAGATTTCTGAGACTTAGGTTCAATGGAACATCCTGGTTTAATCATCGCTTCCGCCAGATTATATTCAAGGCAACGAGGAGACAGTATTGGTAAAAACATTCCTATGCTTTATTGGCGTACAATATCTGATTTCCTGTTTCTAGAAAAATCCTTGAAAACCTAAAAATTCAAATCTTACGTAAGCAAGTAAATGCCTCGAATATGATTTTTCACGTTTCTAACTGTGAATACTTAAGCACTTAAGATTTTCGTCAGTGACATAATTAACGTAAAAAATATATTTATATTCCTAAAAATATTTCTTTGTAACCAATGTAATTCTTTATTAAAATTAAGTACCGATTTATTAAATTCTGTAATGTAAGACGTGGTTTACCTTTTAACAGTCTTGTTGTGTTTATTTTTGAGATCCCTCGCGAGATATCCGGCTACATGGCTGCCAAGGGAATGACCAATAACTTGTAATTTGTCTATTGCTAGGCCTGCTTCAATAAGCTTACTCAATTGCGCTGCTGCTGCTGCTCCTACCTGAGAAATAGAAATATCAACTAAGCAAAATTAAATCAAGTTTTATTCATCGCATACAAAAACCAGAACCAGAAAATCTACTAGTACATTATTGATCGAATGGATAAACTTCACGCTATAATTTAAAGTTAATGATGGTAAAACCAATATATAAAATACTATTAAAAATATAAAGCAAATAAATCCGCTTAAAAAACATGCTTGCATTACAGGATCATTAGTTTAAGTTTTGTTTGCTCGCGATCGTAGAAACGTTTTTGAATATCAAAACACATTAACATTATAGTAAAACTTTGGAAACATATCTGGCTACATTAAAAAAACAACCCTAGGCTTACATCATAAGGTATCTTTTACTTTGACATTATAGTGTTTTGATACTCGAAAGCGACTCCACGAGTGTGCAATTATCATCTTAAGGCTACAAATGTACCGTGCATAATTCTTAAATTTATTTATGCAATAATGTAACTAATCTGAGATGGGTAATTGTATATAATGGAACAAGTTTATAGGTAGTTCAAGTCGCCACTTCAAACTCAAATTAATGATAATATTAAATCAAATCAAATCGAAATAATTTTATTCATGTGAATCTATTAAAGGCATCTAGTAATCGTTCATGTATTATATCACATTTTTCATTACTTCTATTGGTGGTGATAACTATACTCGACAACTTAAAACTAAAACTAAGAAGGTTCAAATCGCGCCCAGATCTAAAAAGAAGCCCACAACAAACTTAGCCGGATTTTTTTTGTTATCACCATTTCACATAATCAATAATAAAATTATAGTAGTAGAGTCAGGGCAATTTACATCCAAGCTTTTTTATCGTTTATGTTAACTAAATGGAGTGCAGCAATAGTACACGTATTGTAGGATGTTACCTTTTTTGTGTTTCTAGCAGCATTTACCAAGTAAGAGCCATGAGCCATATTAGACCAGTCTAATAATATAATATTGGTGTCCGGTTTTGCTTCCAAGTACGCGCTCACCATGACCTGTAATGAGAATTATTATAATAATAAACTTGAATGTTTTTCCTCAATTTTCTCAGTTGCATTTTTTTTATTCCACTTTAAGTTAATACTAGACGGCAACTTTTAAGACAGAAGGCCGCCAAACAGCTAAGGGTATGGTAAACCAATACTCGTTATTAGTTAACGTTTACTTTAAATCGATTGGTGTGGTAACTAGCTACGGGCGAAGCCTCCCACCAGACCAAACTCGAGCCGGGAATCGAACCCAGGACTTTAATAATGCGACAGATCCATGGCGTCACGAAGTTTGTCATGAGTATTATTATATGAGAGTTAAGTGTCAAGGTTTCTATATGGAGACCTTTTTCTTCAAATTCATAACTAATAAACAAGCGAAGCCTCTCGGAGCAGCTATCTTACGCAATGCCTATTAAAAGAAGTAAACAACAAGCAATTAAAGTTTTCATTAGCTATACAATATCGATATAGAATATAAAACAGATTATTATTTAGTTTGTCTCTCTGTCTGTTTGTGCTTAGTGCAAAAACTACTGATCTTTTACTCTGGGTCAGGTTATAGGCTATATTAAAAAAAAAATTGAGTTTCTTCAGGATAGGGGACAAATCTTTTCAACAATCTTATTCCCATGATTTCATTAAATCTTAACCGAATGACAATCAATCCCTTTTTTTTTTAAGTTTATTATTGAAGAAACACATTTTTATTATAAATTTAACCATCCTCCAGAAACTTGCGTTTGTGGGGAAGACGGCGAGTTTGCCTTAATAATATTTCATTAAAATTAATCCGCAATCCGCTCCTAACCTCAAAAGGAAAAAACGGAAATAAGGGCCGTTTCCGCGGCCCTTATTAGCTATTTCTAAACTGCCCCTGCTCAGGATCGAACCCAAGACATTCCACTTTTAAGACCAAGTAGATATGAAGTATGGTTTTTTGAAAACCGTTGAATAACTATAACTGAATATCACGTTTCCTTCCAAGGTAGCAAAACCGCTAGACCTCATATAATAATATTACGACCATTTCTAAAGCTTAGATAACTCGTTTAACGTTACGGTTTTGAAGATAGAGTGTTAATTTGCGGAGGTCAAAGCTACTCACTAAACCAGGTGGCCTAGATTCTAGACAAATCCACTTTCCGCATAAACTATGCATAACATTAAAACCTTAGCGGGCAACAGAGCAAAAAATTGAAAATTCCCCTATTGCAATACCTCGTAGCATCGTATAACGATAAATATAATAATATATTGGTATACTTTTTTTTTAGCCCTTGACGGCACTCTCACCTGGTGATTTTGCAGTCTAAGATGGTAGCGGGCTCATATATCACTGCCGTTTCGGCAACAGCGACTAGGTCTCTGTTAATTTTGTTTAATAAGGGCGTCGCTCGTGTGCCCTGATGTGGCTGATGTACCCTATTTTTGCACGGAATAAACGCGCGCAGTGAGGACATGATAGGGCACTATCAACGTAATTATAGATTATATTGGAGGGTGGTCCACTTTTCAGTTGATCTCCGTACAAATCCAGATCCACCCTCCTTTTATCTTCAAAATCCGTGATAGCCTGCTGAGCCAAGTGGCTCCACTCAACTCCGTCTTCAGCAAGACTTTCCCAATGAATGGAATTGATATTATTATGAAATTATAAGCGGGCTGACCTATAAGGGTAAACCCATACTCCTAATCAATTATCCTAAAAAACAATGTCTACTCGTACTGTTACCAATTTTAATTAGTTACGATATTTCTGTGATTTATAGGATTTTTCAGTCTTAGCATTTTTTTTTATCAACTACAAGTCAGCACTTGACGGCAATCTCACCTGATGGTAAACGATAATGCAGTCTGAGATGGTAGCGAACTAACTTGTTAGGGGTATGGAACTGGAAGGGGTTAGGGGCTGGAACGCTAAATCTCTTGGACACGTCTTTGTCCGTAGGGTGGTAACTAACCATGGTGTAAGCCTCATACCAGACTAGACCCGAGCTGGGAATCGAACCCAGGACATCCAAATTTATTGGTCGTTTAGGTGGTCGTTATATTTGATAAAGAGCTCACATCCCAAGCGTGTATCGCCGAATGGAGTCGTGAGTTATTTAATTATTTGTATGACAGATTTTACCTGTACACTTTGTTGCTGAGCTGTCTCGATGAAGCCGTGGATGTATAAGACGGTGGGATTGCTATTGTCAAAGCCTTTGATATCCAAGATTTGGCAGGCCTGGTGCAGCGGGACGTCCACGTATTCCTCGAAAGCACTTCTGTAAGCATTTGTACATTGTCCATTTATATATCATCATCATCATGATCAACCCATTATCGGCTCACTACAGAGCACGGGTCTCCTCTCAATATGAGAAAGGTTTGGCCATAGTCCACCACGCTGGCGATGTACGGATTAGCAGACTTCACACGCCTTTGAGAACATTATGGAGAACGCTCAGACGTGCAGGTTTCCTCACGATGTTTTCCTTCACCGTTGAAGCAAGTGATATTTTAATTGTTTAAAAACGCACATAACTCCGAAAAGTTAAGAGGTGCGTGCCCAGGTTCGAACCCCCGACCTCTGATTAGGAGGCAGAAGCTCTAACCACTAGGCTATCACAGCTATAAATAATAAACAAGTCTTTAAAAAAGTAAACAGTAAAGTCACAGTCAAATAGAAGTAAATTATTCGATAATTCCAAGCAAAATATGAATATTTTTAATATTCATTGAGATAAATTTCCTATTAAAGTTTTTAGTCATTTAACGATAACGATATTTAACTTATACCAAAATGATGATCTTTTGTTAGCCGGATAAATGAAGCTTTTTAATAAACACAAATTTTATTACGCAGTGGTAGTTGCTACTTAGTTCTGAGCAAAGCAAAACGTTTTACTCTTTACAATATCTTAATATATAACAAGAAAAGTCTTGACTCATTTACGCTTTATTTAAGATATATAGCTGAAATTTGGCATAAAGATTCCTTTAATGATGTACACAAGAGATAAAGCCGGAGGTATTTCTAAATTAAAGCCCTAAGGGGGTAAAATAGGAATTAAAGTTTGTTAGGAAATCTGTAATTTTAAAAGTCAAATCGATAAAAATTGGAATTTGAACTTTCGAATAACATAATCTTGAGGAAGTCAAACAGCGTATAGGCGACGCAAAGTTGGAGTGAGTACATTGTGTAAAATAGCGAATAAAACGGTTTTTACCGGAAAAATGTCACAATTTATCAAAAGTATGACGCAGTCACTAGTGTCAAATAAGTGTCAAGTTTCAAAGTTTTTTCTTTGTTTTGATTATAAAAACAAGTACATGTTAAGAATTGACATTTTAAAAATTTCTACACAATGTCACAAAAACCTTACGGTTTGTCCGTAAACTGGTTTGATTTATGTTTGCCAAATTATCTTTTTTTGTGATAATTTTTCATTTCGTGTGCAACTAACCGCGGTGTCAATTCTATTGTACCTGCACAAACCTCCAAACTAAATTGATAGGTCTCAATAATAAAATAACAGAAAGAGTGAAGTAAACGTCACTTACCCATTATAAAAACGAAGATAGATGTCTTCTACTCGATTCGATCTGTCTGGAAGGATGCCTGAAAATAAAAATAAAATTATCAGCTGCATGAATCTATATGGATTGAAATGTTTTGGTACTTTTATAAATCACAATAAATTCCGAAAAGAAAAGAAGCCAAGTTGTCTGACTTCGTCACTAAGGTTTGACCACCTTTAAGAAAGCAACCACCCATAAAATGTATTTCAGAATCTGTTAAAGTTTCCTTCCATTTTTTTTAATACGACTCTATGCAATTGCTGTTCCCGCGATATCATTGAATAAAATTTTACCAGTTTTCAGATTTGATAACTCAGTTTTAATGGATTTCCTTGTATTCACGAAACAAATAACTTGAAGAGTAAATATAATGTTAAGTAAATTATGCATTGTAAGTCCACTGAAAGTCGCGATCGACGAAAGACTGTTTCAAGTAATTCAAGTACATTTTCTGTAAACAACTTGTATGGTATTACGTGATTTGGAAAAATCCGCTTATTTTCTAGCGAAGGAATCGTTACAGTACCTTGCCTTGTTAGCCTAATAGGTACCTACTTAAGAGACTATCTGAATAAGTGGTTTACTTCGAACCTGTAAGGAATAGTTTTGCGCTCTATTAAAAAGTGTGTTTCTAAAGGTAGTCTTTAAACGTTAAAAAAATAACCCTATGTGGTATCCTGCATCTATGAAAAATATTAAAGTAACCCTTAATCCCTCCCTCTAATGATCATCAACATGATTTGCCATCACTCACTACAGAGCACGGATGTGCTCTCAATATGAGAAGGGTTTGGCCACAGCCCACCACGCTGGCCATGTGCAATTTGGCAGACTTCAGACGCCTTTGGGAACATTATGGAGAACTCTCAGGCATGCAGGTTTCCCCACGATGTTTTAATTAATTAAAAACGCACATTACTCAAGAAGCGGTGATAGCTCAGTGGTTAGGGCGTCAGCCTCCTAATCAGAGGTCGGCGGTTCGAATCCGGGCACGCACCTCTAACTTTTCGGAGTTATGTGCGTTTTTTTAAACAATTAAAATATTACCTGCTTCAACGGTGAAGGAAAACATCGTGAGGAAACCTGCACGCCTGAGAGTTCTCCATAATGTTCTCAAATGCGTGTGAAGTCTGCCAATCCGCACATGGCCAGCGTGGTGGACTATAGCCAAACCCTTCTCATATCGAGAGGAGACCCGTGCTCTGTAGTGAGCCGGTAATGGGTTGATCATGAATTACTCCGAAAAGTTACAGGTGCCTGCCCGGTATAGAACCCTCAACTTCTGATTAGTAAGCGGATGTCCTAACAACCAGGCTATCATAGCTATATAAATTTTGTGTATAATGAAGTGATGGCTGATAGAAATTAGGTCAAGACGAAGGCTATGTGGGATAGGGGCGAGAAGAAGAAGAAGATACTTCACGTTTCGAAGATACGGGAGCCATAGTAATACGCTCGACAATTTGTTTTCGACTTGCACGGACTAAAATAACCTCCCCCAACTCTTTCGAGTTAACGAAACCCCTTAGCATTACTTCATGCTGACCCTTTTAGCCTCCCTTTACTCTTTTCCATATATTCTTTTTTCTCTCACCTAATCATTTATACCCTGAGCATCTCAATATATCGATTAAAATCTTCTTGGTTTGACAATATGAATAGTCTGAGATTTCGGACATTCAAAACTGTACTCTATAGATTTCAAGCCTGCAAAACCTTGACACTCAAATAACGCTAGTCTTAGAGTATCATATTCCCCACAGAAGTAGCATTCTTCGGAAGGCACTTTCGCAGAGATACGTATTGAAAACCCCGTGGTCCAGAAGCAGCAAAGGCACCTTCCCAATTGCAAAGAGGTACGTATTGAAAACCCCGTGTCCACTGAGTGGCGCATGTTCCTTGCACGCGCTTTAGTGATGCCACGTCCCGTGGTTAGCAAGGCATAACGATATGCCACAGCGACGACGGTATGTGTATGTGCGAGCGGTCATTGCGAAGGATCGCATGTGTATGCTTACTTATGTGGCCATTTAACAAATCACTCGCCTGCGTCTTGAACTGCTATAACGTTCCCATATGTTCTAAGTCGGTGCACTTAGCTTGCGCCCGTAACAAGGTCGTTTTGATGGCACGCGTGTGTATGAGGCCTTTTAGTTATGAACTGGTTTCGTAACATGTTTGTTTGTGTAACTCATAAGAATAAGCGGAAACAAACTTATTCTACTCTAGTAATTACGAGATATTTTATCCATTCTAAATCTACAATATCATTATTTCATTCGATAAGTTCAGATTCATTATGAAATAAATATTAAAAATCAACAGCTAAAGAATTTTTATACACTACAAGTTAGCCCTTGACGGTTATCTCACCTGACGGTAAGTGATGATGCAATCTAAGATGGTAGCGGGCTAACCTGTTAGGGGTATGGTAAACCCATACTACAATCGGTTTCTGCTATATCCCTAGGCAACACGTCTAAGTTGGTAAGATATATAAATAGCCACAGTCGAAGCTTCTACCAGACCAGAACCCAGGACCTCCAACTTTATAATGCGATAGCGCAAAGAGTCGTCAAAATACTCACTACAGTTGAGTACAATAGCCTATCCGGGTATGAACAATATTAATTTTGCTGTTTATGAAGAATCGTGAATATTCTATCTTAGGCCACGCCATCCGTGTTGAGTCAAATCTAATTATAGTATTTTTATAGCCAGAAAAGTTAAAGTCAACCTTCCAAAGGTCGCAGTTATTTATTTCTACACAAATAAATAACTAATTTACCTGATTTATGAATTGAGTCATATCGCGCAGTCCGTTATATTTTACTGAAGATCAATCGTAAGTTTTATGATTCGTATTTACAGTATTTAATAATACAGTGTACTTTGAATAAGTATATGAATTTAGCACATAATCGTTATTCTGGTTTCAACAAAAGTCTATTAATGTTCCACTAGTAAAGGCATCATATTATATAACAATATAAAACTCATGTCTAACTCAATTCATAGAGTTAAAAATCCTATCCCGACATTCCATCTATATCTTCAAAATATGTAAATTTGTTAAAATAAATCTTTTATTTACATAGTTTAAAGTTCTACACTCTCTTCTCTTATCTTATCTTACAAATATACTTTGGAAAAATACAAGCTTCTAACAATTAGAAAAAAAAACAAGAGAAGAATATAAATGAAAAGGCAACCACAAAACTAATTTAATGATAGTAATATGACAAATTAATAGATATAAGTGCATGTTAATTCAAGGAAATGTTATTTAAATGATTTTTAATTTTACCCTTGAAAATCCCTGCACAGTTCTGAAATATATCTTAACCAGCAGTTTTAAATATATTATTAAATGACGTTACAATCCTGTTAAGAGGGGCCTGTCATACCTAGATTACCCCTTGTAATTATGGGTCTCAAAGTAAGTTTATTTTTAATATGTGATCGTTCATTATGCCTTGGGACCGCCAACCGTAACCTGTTTAGTGAGTTCGGGCAACCAATATCTCCATTTACAATTTTACTACGGCCGATTCCAGATAAAGTTGCAACACCCAAACTGGGTATGTATAAACAACATGCAACGAAATAAATATTATAAAAGATATTCCTGACTGTTCCGGGATAAAAGATTTTGTCCCAGTTCGGACTATTTCTTTATACCAGACTATCTTGCTTACTGTGCTGAGTTACATCTTGATCCTTTCAGCCTTACTGATGTGATTGAGTAATGGATATCCAGCCAATCACTCACATTTTAAGATGTATATTTATAATAAGGTATAAAAAGTTGTAGACAAAAATCTTACTAATATAGTTTAACTCCAAAACTCTACACTGTGTTTTGAATTTAAATAATAATAAAAAAAAACTACCAATCTTCCTATACCATTTGGACTTTTTTATTATAATTTTTGCACTATTGTTTTTCTTTCATTAACGGCTCCTATTTATCATTACTGTAAAACTATTATCTTGTAACAATTATCAGCTGTCAATTATAAAAGTAACAAGCTGTACGAGATTCTTCCCGTTTAGATAAAATTCTTATCAATACTGATAAAATAATATGTAAAAATGGGACGGTTAAAGATCGTTGTGTTTTAGTTCCTTCTTACTCATTATCACGGGTTATTAAAGATAAGATAACATACGATGGTAAGTCATGTCTTTTAACGCTGTCGTCATGAGTAGGTTCTTTCAAAACGAAAGTTAATGATAATATATCGTTCACTATAACATATAGTTATAATCTATGGTTATATTAGTTATTTACGAGTAGTTTACAACTTTTAGTAATGTAGTTATAGCATTTAGTTATAATACAATATTATCATAAAAAAAAATGTGTGCGTGTACTAGTGTACACACGTAAGAAGTGAAACTTCTTTATGGCCTTATTTTTCGAAAAATGATCTACATGCAACTTTCTAGAAATTGGTTAAATAAAGTTAAATTAGATAAAGTTTAAACAAAAGGATTTTATTATCATAGACATGAATACAAATAATACAATTATTTCACTTTACCTTTTTGCTACTAAGATTATTACAGCATTTCATTAATTGTAATAGAATTAACACTATCATTGTCATCGTCATTATATATTTTTGTAATTAATGGCTTATGGTAACTGAAATATGAAATATATAGTTTACATTCCACGAAATTTAGTGACCGAGTAAAAACTCCATCAATTGTAGTGCCAGATCTTGTTGTTGACGTTTGAGGACTGTTTTTCATGGATAAATTCAATTTATCTTTCAGAAATTCAACTAGCTTCAAAGATTTTTCCGATGCAAAATTGACATTAAAATCTCCACTTAAAATCATCGGTATTTTATAATTATTGTTACCGAGTAAAGAGGCACCTTCACTTGTGTACGGCAACAATGAATGGTGAAGAAAATTAATAATATCGTCCAACTTCTGATTAGGAGATATATACAGTGCAACAATCAAAATTTTCATCCCATTTTCCATTTGGCATTGAGCCATACATAAATCACCAACTGCTGATGCTAGTGACCCATAAAAGTCAGGAGAAAACACAGAAAAATCTATCGATGGAGTCACAACATTAACAACATCATTAGAATTATGATATATTCCTAATGATGTTATCCATTGTAAACAATATTCATCATGGGAAGACCTTAAGTCTTACCTAATCGAAAAATTCTCCAATGTCAAGACGATTTCACATCTCAATTTAGAACTACAATCAATGTTTCAAAGACCAACCGAAAGCATAACCGAAATTTTCCACCGAGTAGATTTATGCCGTTGTAAAATAATTGAAAAATTAAACAACGAAATTAAAGACGGTACATTATTGGGTCGGATGGCAACCACAGAAGAGACCGCTTTAAGCGTCTTCGTTAACGGCCTCAACTCCGAGATAGGTACGATATTGAGAACACGAGGTTCCCCAAACCTAACTATAGCAGGTCGTTTTGCGATAGAAGAGGAGAAAATAAGATCCATGAACACAGCCAGGCAATCTCTCTTTAAAAATATTACAAATCACACTAAACTCATTACACAACGCACTCAGATTGTTTCTAATGTTGTTTGTTGATGTTTAAGGGCTAAGCACACTTAGCATATTATATTTAATGTGATTTGTTTGTTAATATGTAGTTTAATAACATAACGCGTAGTTTTTATTTCCTTTATATTCTTATTCCTAGTAATTAAACAAACGCCTTATTCTTTTACGGTGGGCGGCCGAAATTTGTCTGTAATGAAAATTAAAAAGATTACTTAAGATTAAGATTACTGTTTCAAATTAACAGTCCACTTCGCGTATAGTTTGTGCCTTTATATGTATTGTTGAATTAGTTATGGACTGCCGTCCATGGTGGGCGGTATGTTAAATGCGCAACATATTCATTTTTTCAGTTTAGTTGTAATTTAGTTTGTTTATTTTGCGATAGATGGCGCTGTTTTGGTATAAATGAATACTGTATCACGCTATGGAGATTTTATACCGAAACTAGATATAAGAGCTCGGATTGTAATTAGAATAAGAATAAAAAAGTTTAAAATTTCATGGTAGTAT
Organism: Lasiommata megera; assembly: GCA_928268935.1. NCBI lineage: Eukaryota > Metazoa > Arthropoda > Insecta > Lepidoptera > Nymphalidae > Lasiommata > Lasiommata megera. The sequence continues at coordinate 11,590,605 of OV743315.1, read as the reverse complement.
TTGTTTCGGATTCATTGTGGGATTATTCACATGCTATCCCTACTCCGTTGGAGAAAGTGAAAGTACTCTTCGTCTGAACCAACCGTGGGGCAAGAAAAAGATGGCGCGTAACGGAAAAATGTGACGCGTAACCGAAAAATGGTGACGCGTAACCGAAAAATGTGACGGTAAATTTTTTTCCAACGCCGATAAAGAAGTTTCACTTCAAAAATGTTATATAATTTATTATTAATCTATGCGTAAATACGTGAACAGAAAAATTCGTAAGTATTCGTATACTGCGCAGACGGAGTGGCGGATTTTGCAAAATAGCTTATTTAGAGAAGGAGTAGTAAGGGACGTATCTATGTACATACTATAATGTATTATTTTAGCTTAGGCCAATCCCATAGGAAATTATGTTTAAATATGTCAACGATGAACGTTGGGTATGCAATTGATTGGACGTAACATGCAATCTAAGATCGCTGCCTTCTTGAAAAGTCGGTTCGACCCCACTTTAATCACGTCTGACGTCACTTATTATAGTGCACGCAATAAACAAATGCACTTTAATGATTTAATGGCAGCCATTATTTATTCTCTCCGCGAGCAAACAATATTGAGTTTGGAGTTGGAACTGCAGTTCTTTTCTTATTCTATCTGCTCAATGAACAAAAGTTTTTGTTTCTGAATTTATTCTCTATTCTTTACTCATTCTTATAAATTTAAACATTTGTGTCGTAAGGCAGATCGAAAATTCATTGAATTCTTTAGCTGCTTAATCGCTTACTAAACCGATCACGAAGTCAAATCACGGGTTGGGCAATAATTATTGTGAGACAAAATTATATGCTGACTATAAATATAAGGTACAAGTTTGGAAATGGGTGGTGTCCATTCCCCGATTATCGTAAAAGCCCGCCAGCCTGCATCGGAGCAATTTATAATACTTTTATTTCACTTATTACTTTCCTGGTAGATAGGCCAGTAGTGGGACATTAATAGGAGGTTTAAAAAGATTTTTGTATAGTGGTGGGATTTCAACTGTATTAGTGACGTCACTCAGATATTAGCTGCACAGAACATCTATATCCTTGCAGCGGGATTATTTTCTTGCTACAACAATAGAAATGTGACCGGAAGTCATTATCGCATAAGTTTAACTATTTAACGATAATAAACCGACCGATACTATTCATTATTGACTAAAACACATACCTGTATAAACGTAGATCCGTTATAAGAATTCGTTACTCCAAATATACTATTGAATAAGTTAGATATTTCAAACACTTGTTTACTTAGATGAATGATAATACTTTATTAGGTATACTAAAATTATCAGTTTCTTATCCCTTCTGTATATTTGCTTAGCCGGAGATACGACTTTAGATAATTCTATTCGTTTAGTTTATAATGGCTACAGATAAAGCATCTGCAATAGTCATAAAAGTCAACGCAATACAATCAGCGCGATGCGTTATTGATTTGCGTACGTAACCCTGTCACGATCAATCGAAGCCGGGTATTGACGCACTTGTGTATATTGGCTGGCGTTCAACCGTCTAACTGTTTATTGTGTAATAGCACATTATAGATAAGGGTAAAATTGGAAGAGACGACGAGAAGTAACACATTAAGCTCGAGTTAGGAAATTTATTGACCATACTTGTCATTATTTCCAAATGTTTTAGATTTGAGTGTCTTTTAATTTACTTATATAATATCTTAATAATTAAATAAGAATATATAATTGAAGTACGTAATTTGACTTAAATGGCTTAGGTTTACTTATGACTATTTTAATGAAAAGTATTTCTATTGACTGTTTTCTTAAGATACCGGATTTGAATAAGGCATAACGGAAAACATTGCGTTCGAATCGGGCCTTTATAAATTAGTTAGTCGTTGGTCATTGTTGGTTAGTTCTTGTTTAGTGTTGGTACCGAAAAGTGGTCTCCAAGGTTCTGGTTTTACAAAGGTGTGTAAAATGTTTATAGATAACAAGTATAGATACGGAAGAGTTGTGTTCCTTATCAATAAGGTGTTTACCATCCTGTAAATAAATAAGAATAGATACCGAAGAAGTGTGTTTTTTAACATACTAATATCTACTAATGTGCTAATTGTAATAGTACAAATGCGAAAGTATGTCTGTTTGTTTATTTTGTTAGTTTGTTACCTATGTTTGATTCGACCACTGCAACGATTTTGAGGTAATACGGTATTGAGAATTTGTATTTTGGCAGCAGATAAGCGTTATCCCAGTAAAGAAACCGTGAAACTTTCCACGGGATACACAAGAATTACAGTTGAGTTTTTGAGAAACCGATAGAATTATTTTTATAAACTTCTCTATTTATTGTATGTTTCCTCACCGTTCCTGTAATATACAATGCATCTAAGTATGGTTCTGTAAACAAATCTCTTGAAGATTATAAGTGCTTTCTTATAAAGATATAGGGGAATGTTCTGAATAAGACAATGGATCTGTTTGCCACAGAATTGTTGACAATATTACTCCTTACCTTGGATTTATTTCAGGGAAGAATTGTTTATGAGATGGAGCTTGAAGATTTCATACTAAAATAGAAAGCCATGTTGTATTTCGGCCGTTTGAATTTCTCTTGGCAATTATAACCTATTGTAGAATATTATCATATAGACCAAGGGATAGAGGCAGACCAACGAAGAGATGGATGTTGTGTGTAAAAGAGGATATCCGTGTAAAAGGTGTGGGTAGTGAAGTGACGGCTGATGGGAGTGAGCGGAAGAATCAAATCAATCTGAAAAAATGGCATCATACCTTATAATGTTCATTTATTAGAAATAAAAATTAATGGAAAAGCATGCAATATATTCATAACTTGCTACATAATCAATATTTGTTAATAGAATTAGATTGTCTTAGCTGATCTGTGATTTCACATTTTTAAGGTCGTACAAAGTTATGAAGCACGAAATATTCTGATTCATTGAAACCATTAACTATTATACCCAACTCTCATTACAGAAGAAATCACATGGCGCGGGCTTTAATTGGACCTTGATTGCGTTCGTGTTAAGGCGGCCTTCCACGGGAGCTGAGTAGCTTGTTACAGAGTTAACGCGGTGTTTTAAACTGAACCATGTCAACCCAACACAAAATAAGCAAACAAATTTGCGTTCTTCATTTTAGGTTTAGTTCAAATAGAATGGGGTTATGCTAATCTAAATGTTTGAGCAATCGTGTTGGTGTGTATCAAGTCTTAAATTGGCCAACGTGGTCGACTACGACCAAAACCTTTCTCATTTTAACCTCATCCAAAAAGGAGACCTGTGCCCCGTAGTGGGCGACTAATGGGTACTCGACAATTAACGTTGTTGCATTTTCCACTGCCTAGTGGAAAGCCATCCTTATACTGTAGAATGGGCCTTGTTATAATTATTTCGTTCGACATTGAGGTGCGCAAATGAGCGGTTTTAGAATGTGGTGCCTTTTTTCTAATCGATCGTAGGCATTGGGTGCAGTTTAAGTTATGAAATTTTATTGACTAAATCATAAATATATTCGTCTAAGTCAAGAATATATTCGTCTGTAACTAACAACGGCAAGTTCACAAACGTTGACAGAACGTTCCACCTCTTATCAACAGCCGAAATGTAAATAAATTAATTCAAAAAAGGAAACTTTTGATTTGGTTAGATACTATTGAAGTATAGTAACTTTAAAGAATATATTTCAGTCTGTAGGTACTTAGGTAAAATTAGACTTCTCGACTTCTGAACCCACTAAAAACGTTAAAAGATATTTAAATATTGTAGTGTAGTTTTACAAAAACTAACATAATAATTGTAATTTGTTGCTGAGCAGAAAAAAAAACTCGCAGTCAGTACCTACCTAATATAACCATTTGATACAAAAACGTACGTTAAAGTATTGAGGTTTTTTTCTTTTCTGTAGGAACTCAGAAGAACGTACCTGCTTGAAAATTGGGATACCAGACTTCACATAAACGTCTCTAAAATTTTGCGATTCGCGAACTCATGATCGCAAAGATCGTTTTGGCTTTAGAAGCACTACTTTGGCAGCTTCATTATTAGAATTCGATTGAGAGAGTATTAGGCCTTTATCTTTTGTTATATCATAATTTTAACTAAACTTTAGCCTACTTTTATATAAAAATAGTATTCACGCCAATGAGCACCCACTACACTTTTGCAATACCAAACGTGGTATAGTTTGCTGCGTGGTTTATGAAAGCTTTATTTATAGTCATATTCTAATAACTTCTATTAAGAGTAGTTATTCCGAGGCCAATAGACTCAAGGCTGCGTGACAGCTTTTATATCATTTCAAAATTGCGACCTGATCATACTTTATTATACTTATTAGAGCGTAATGTTTTGACTACAGCATTGTGGTAACCAAGTTTTAAGTAAATTATGGCTTTTTTTTATTACGATGAAATCTTGAAAAATAGAAGAACTATATGTTAATAATCTGTTTCAAATATGTATCGTTCAATGTTTATAATACTTAAAATATTTAACAAGGTTCCTATGTAGCTTCTGTGTACATAATATTTTAGAATAATTTATCTTTTGGTTGCCTGGCAGAGATCGCTATGTAGCGATAAGGCCGTCAAATAGTAAACTACTATTTCTGTGTTATTTTGTCTTTTTGTTTTTTTCCTATCTTGTGGTGTGCAATAAAAGTGTAATCAGTCAATCAATCAATCAATCAATCCTTTTTTGTATACTACCGTTGGAAATTATTATTCATCATCATCTTTATCATCATCACCATCATCATTATCAAGCGATTGACGTTTCACTGCTGGACATAGGTCTTTTGTACGGAGTACCAAAGTCCACGGTCTTGGGCCGCTTGTTTCCAGCGGCTCCCTGTGACTCTTCTGATGTCTGTCCACCAAGTTGGGGACGACCAACGCTACGTTTACCGGGTCGTCATTCCAGCACCTTATTATTCATCCAGATCTTATAACTTTAAAACACTCATAGCGGTAGGAGTCAGACCAGTTGCCTTAATTATAACTTGATTGTGCTGGTAATATCTAACGCGAACAGTCTGTTGTCATTTATGCATTAAAATGAACATAGAAGTTATATTCAAACAATATATTCCAATTAGTTCTATAAAGAGGCCAGCAGTCTGTGGGTGTGTCGCCACGACTTAAATGTATGCTATTTTATTTTGCAATAGACTAAAATAAATTGGTCTATTTTACAACAAATAAATAAATCATTACTCTGTATAACATAAGTAATAAGTATAGGTGTGTATATATAATAGATTACGCAAATTTGATATTTGGAAAGTAGGTTTCTTCACGAGCGTTGATATAACTGAAAAATGATATAACAAAAATCTAGTCTCAAATTACTAAAACGGGGTTATGAAAAAAAACGAAAAGTAAAACTATAAACAAAAGTTTGGAACCCTCATAGCTTTAGTTTTAAGTTTACGAATATAGTTATCACCATGAAATAACTACTATGTAAATTATTGACGCGTCAAAAGTGCCTTTTAAAGGACTATTTAAATAAAGATTATTTTGAATTTGACATACCTTGCTTACAATTTATTAACTGTTAGATATGTGCTTGAAATTTCTCTAATAACGATGCCCTATGCAAATTTTTACTAACAATTAAACAAACATAATATTATTAAGTTGGTATATTAATTACATGTTAGATTAGTTTGCGATCTACAGCAATGTATTTATTAGAGGGAAATATCGAAAAGTTTTCCGTGGTTATTCGTAAACGGTTTGTTAAATGTAAAGTTCCTTCAGATTTTTCCAACCTCGAACATGACAAAATTTTTTACAAATTTAAAACCCGATTTTGCCTTTTTAGAGGATAAATTGTCAAAAATTCTTTTTTAGCACACGCTTAGGTTATAATAACTATATGTATGCCAATCAAGTCATAGTCTCCTTAACCTTTGGTACGAGTATATACAGACGAATATAAAATTATATAAAATTTTTAACCACTCAAAGGAAATCATCGTTTAGTTGGATTTTTATTTGGATAGGATATTCGATTTGGCATTCGGTTGGGTTTGAAATCTGGTATGATTAGAATATTATACGAATTTGTCTGCAATTTTGTGAATATTTTGTTTATCTCGGAACCTTTCCTTACTTCTCCTGGACTAAAGAGTATCCATTGTCATATTAGGATAGCTATTTATGTAATATTTTGTCAAAATCAACTGTTTAGCTTTATATGCATAAATACGAAACGAAGGATATATGATGACATCAGTTGCCGAGCGAATGGGCTGTCGTATTATATAGTTGGAGGTCTTGGGTTTAATTCCCAGCTCCAGTCTGGTCTAGTGGGAGGCTTTGGCCGTAGCTAGTCACCACCCTACCGACAAAGACGTTATTTAGCGTTCCGGCACGATGTCGCGTAGAAACCCATTGGGAGTGTGGGGTTTACCGTGCCCCTAACAGGTTAGCCCTCTACCATCTTAGACTGCATTATCACTTACCATCAGGTGAGATTGCCGTTAAGGGCTAACTTGTTTAGGGTTAAAAAACATAGATCGCGAGGAACTGAGATTTTTGGTTATAACCAAGAATTAATATTTAACGTTAAATGTATTTTATGTTTTATATATTCGAGGCACAGTCGAAAGGACGTTGAGCTTATTTATACCAACATATGATAATAATCGTCAAAAGCCATCAATTTCCACAACCCTCTCTTTATAGTAAGAAGTTGTGCCCAGCATTGGGGCGGTAATGGGCTGATAGTTATGAAAAAAAGCAACCCAACCTTCATTTATATCTTATACTAGTCGATGCCCGCGACTTCGTCCGCGTAGATAAGGGTTTTTTTTAAAAACTCCTATTTAAAATTTCTGTGGAAAGCTGAAACTAAAATAATACGAAATACAGTTTTTCATAATCCCACGGGAATTGTAAAGGGATAAAAAGTATCCTATGCCCATCTCCTGGTTCTGAGGTACCTCCGCACCGATTTTCAGCCAAATCAGTTCAGCCGATTATTTATATCGATTTCTTCACTATTCATATTCAAAACATGTAGCTAATAATCTGGTGTTCAAAATACCAATTGAAGCCAAGCCGTCAACAGAAATCTCGTGTCAAATAAAAGCGCTGTTCTTGAATGGTGAAAACGGTTTACGAAGTGCCCTATTAAGAGTTCGCCTTTACGCGAACGTTTTATAAAATACGTGTTAAAACGTAGCCTACCTACTTGCCCCAGATATTCTACGTTAAACAATTTATATGTTCCTATAAAATATGTAGTGAAATCTTAATCACGTACTGCGCATTCTTATGTGAACACCAATAGACATTTAGAAGCTAATAATAAGATATCTAAAAATACGTGAGTATTTTTATAGTCGCTTATAGTTAGTTAAGTGATGCTAATCAAAGTTTACAGCCACTGCAACCTTGATGAAATTTGAAATCCGAATAGGCTGGTATCCTGGAAACAGATATACCATGATACTTTTTTAACAGATAAAGCAACCGCGCCCGCAAGATTATATTAGAAACTACTTAAATATTGAGCATCTTGTTGTACTTAAAACCTGTATGGTGAATGAAAGCCAGGTGAAACTAGCCACGGCCGAAGCCAACTAGACCACGAATCGAACCCAGGATCTCCAAATTTTAAATGCGATAGCGATCGCGCATCTCCACAGAGGTCGTCAAAATTGCTTTTTATTTTAACTCCTCCCCAGATGAGGCAAAATAGGGGTACGTAGTTTGTAAGCAAATCTTGTGCTTCTGAAACACAGTTTTTAAATAACACGAGAATAATAATTAACGCGAGTTAATTATCAATCAAGTATCTACCAACCTACTCGTACCTTAACTTCTCACGATCTAGAACTATTTGGAACAATACGGCATTATTTCTTAAATAATAAAATGAGTGCATTAGAGATCTTCACCATGCCCGTATACATTTCCGAGTTATGTGCTTGTGTTTTAATTGCAGTATCACTGCATAATATGGAAGAAATTTGCTCGTTTGAAAGTTATAAAAATGTTCTCAAAGGTGGCTACGGCCAAACCCCTTCTCGGTAGCTCTTCTATAAAAGACGAAGCCAGTTCCGACGTTCAGAAGTAGGATGTTAATAGGCTGATGATAATGATGAGGAAGCTAGACATCTTGTCCGACCTTCTTGTCATTCCTGCCTAAGCTAATTAATCAATTCATTCATAGTCCAAGGCATGATCCCTTGGACTATGAATGAATTGATTAATTAGTAGATCTACACTGAGATTATTGAAAATTACCTAGTAGTAGTAGTACGGAATAGATTACGTGCTTGCTCAATACTTACCTAGAACCCAATAATATAAAACGAGGCATGTGCATTGACCAAAACAGAACCTGTTGTACAAATTGTACCATGACCGTTAAAGGCCAATAGGTAAACAAACAGTATCTAATTAAACTGAACATAACAATTTTTTTAACAATTCACGTTAAAGGTGCCATATTTTAATATAATGAATGACATTGAACTCCAGCCGTTCTTGACGATTCAATGCGAATGTTAGAATGGAGCCTGGTGTAAGTATCGTTATGATATTTGTAGGTGTGTTATTAAATTTAGCGGGACCACACATTAGCTAACTCAGGTAGGTTACTTAATTGCCGAATATGATTTAATGGATATGTCGAATAAGACAGATATAATTTACTCGTAAAACTACCTCTGTGTTGCAAACACAACATAGATGCTTACTTATTTTCAAATAAATTGCATAAGAGGCTGGAGTTTCAACTATTTTCAAAAGATAGATAAATATCAGGTTGAATTTTAATATTATATTACGGAACAATCTTAACGCCTCCGTCTGAATCTCTCACCAGAACGAACTGTATCACTAATGCACCCGTATTTATCACATTATTCATGTAACAACTACTTGTAATGATAATTAAATCATTTCTTGCAAATTATTCAGGTAATTAAATAACAATTACTTTCCGCGGAACAAATTCTGTTTTAATTTTAATTCTGTAGAAAAAATTCGGATCTAATCATATTGCTCATCTAATTTCTACTAACATGTGTGGTCATGCTGACTGTGGGGAAATCTCTTCTTTCTTTTTTTTTTTTTCTAGAAAGGATACCGCCTTCCTTTCCTGCAATTTTAGTTTTAATATTGAGAAAAGTTATTCACTAAAATGCCGTGGGACCGGTTTCCGTATAAAAGTATGCAATGTCGATCGAATAGGATGCAATTTGCAAAAACCATTAAGATTGGTGTCGTTATTTAGCAGGACATAGGTTTCCGATTTACAACGCTCAAGTCGGTCGCCGATCCGCTTAATTCCTGAGTCAACGTTGCGAAGTCGATTAATATGCGTTACTGCAAGTAATTTTCTTCGTCTAATTGCAAAGTGCTTTTTACACAAACTCACAATATTTTATTAGCAATTAAAAAAAAATATTTTGATATTATCTTGTGTAACTGTAAGTAGGTGCACTTTAACGTAACACGTTTGTAAAGTTAATTGAAAGTAATTCCATAATGCCAAGCTTAAATATATACAAAAAAATACATAATATGTATTTCATAATGAATGAAAATGTTGAAATGACTGGTCACGTAATACTTACCTAATTAATAGATTAAAAACCACTTCCTTGTTTTATTTACCCACCTAAGTAACTAACTAACTACGTAATTAATAGTTAAAAATATATAGTGTAAAATAACCTATTGCAATGATTACGTGTAGTATTTTCATCATTGGTGCAACTTTATCGGACCTACAACAATCAATATTTCTAAACTTAACTAACAGGTCTCACTTCACGTAATGCTTTTCAGGGAATACATTGTAGAAAAATAACAACTTTTGATTATGTTTAATTGAGAGCTTGGCGTACAATAGAACAGGGACCACTGAAGATATTATATACTCCATCTTCCCATCTAATTTCCATAAAAAAATTTCACCTAGTAACTTATCAAATAAACAATCTTCACATAAATTATAGCCGTAATATGTCAAAATTGTTATTATTGAGTTGTTCAATTATGATGTTTGATCTATAATATACCTGTATTTATAAATCTCATTATTATAATTGCGAATGTGAGTTTGTTTGTTATGCTTTCAAGTCAACACCACCAAAACCATTTTAAAAATAGGCTATGTTTTGTCCCGGTATTCCTAAAAGAAAGGGTAACTACGAGGATGAAACTGAATTTACTTGATGTGTTGCTTTTGGAAATGGTTTTCCACAAACATCATATCGTTCCATCCAACATACGTTTCCTTCGGATTTCAATTCACCTAGCTAGTAAATTGCAATGTTAACATGCTAAATAGATATCAATCATAATAAAAATGGAATGATAGTATTCTGTACGCATATGTGGTACATACATAATGATATTCCAATTAATGCAGAACGTGTGTAGAGTTAAAGATGGATAAATTATTTTATATTCCTATATATTCTAACTTGAGCTATGTCATGTATATAATATAATAAATAGCGATTGCCCTCGACTTCGTTTGCGGTAAAGGCTTAAGCATATGAATCAAAGCTGGAATTAATACTAAAAAAAATTGTTGAAGACTTGATAGCTATAATTTTTTAGTTAAAACTAAAATACTGCACGTTTAGTAAGTATTTTTAATGTACTCGTATGAAAAATCCAAGCATAGATTTATATTAAAAATGCTAAGGAAAAACGCATGAAAAACTATAATAATATAAGCTTTTTGACGAGCTCCGTGGTGCAACGCGTGCGCTGTCACATTTAAAAATTTGAGGTCCTGGGTTCGATTCCCGGCTCGAGTCTGGTCTGGTGGGCTTCGGCCGTTGCTAATTACCACCCTACCAATAAAGACGTCCCGGAACGATGTCGTGTATTAATCCATTAGTTTTATGGGTATACCATACTCCTTACAGGTTAGCCCGTTACCATCTTAGACTGTTTATATATATAAAACTATTATAATATAAGCTTAAATAAAAACTTGCTTATTCCATAGGTATTTTCTAAAACCCTTTATCTACGCGGACGAAGTCACTAGTATCAGCTAGTTTTATATAATTATAGAGAACTAAGGATCTACATAGGTCCATTTATGTGTTCGCAATTAACATAGAATAAGAACAATTTACTTCGATTAGGTATGTACGTAAATATCTATCTAGATATGTTAAATAGGTGTTAGTTTTATGTGTGATTAATATAATTAAGAGATACATTTAAAGAATATAAAGTAATGACAGGGTTTATCCGTATGCATTACATGCAATGCCATTAAATATATATAAAAAATGTATGTATGTATGATAACAAAACAAAACCAGTCTAAGTTTGTTTTAGGCTTCTTCTTAGGCTAGCGCGTTTGGAACCCTCCTAGCTTTGGTTATAAGTTATAAGTAGTGTAGTTATCACTATCATCTCACGAAATTAAATAATGAAAAATATATTATCTTATAAATGAACGGTTTATTTTGAATTCAAAATTGAATTGTGTTTTTCAGCTATATATATATGATACCATTTTATTGAGTCTAAAATACCAACTGCATTAATTTAAGGGAAGTAAAATAATTTTTGAACTAGTAATCTGCCCGTTGAACAGTAAGTAATATTTTAATATCTATATATAATAGTAGGTTCATACGAAGTGGAGCGTTAAATTTAAACTTGCTACGCCATGTAACGTATCTAATTTTAAACCTACATTGGGTACACATAGTGTAGTAGAATAAATAACATAAAATATAACGAGTTTAACTCGACATAATATTATATAATAGTATTTTTTTCAATGCCATTGACTGATAGCAGCCGAAAAGAGGCATTCGCTTGCCAAATACCACCTGTCAACCATCACCACGTGTTCCGAACTACGAGGATAGCCGAAGATGCGCGATTTAGTGCGAACGCAAATAGTTGTATCGTATTCAGTGGTAGAGTTCTTGTTATACTGTTTTTACTGCCAAATTCCGCTAAACAATCCGTAGAATAGGTACCTATCTCACTCATTACACTGGCTTGCATAATTAAGATAAATAATAATTAAAATACAATATGCGAGTTGTCCTTGTTTATTTTTTCCTAGTTTTATTTTAAACTTGCGTTACGCACGAACGCTGAATTGTGCATTGCGATGTTCATAAATTAAATATAGGTTATAACATATATTTCACTTCAATGTTCGATTATTTATCGGAGGATTTCTCGATAATTTCTTCCGTACCTGTTCCCCACCAATAACGCTTCCAACTCACAGACACTGAACGGAACATATTCGTAGCGCTGCGTGCGGCACAGACAGCTCGCGGCGACCAACTGATACACTCCCGATTCTTGATTCTTGTTTGTATCAACGCCGAATTTCGGATTTCGAAAATTAAAACTAAAGAATGTCTATTTCAAACCCGATTAGCTATCAAGACATGTTAAATTGTTTATGTATGATTTATTAATAAATGATATTTCATTAAGAGATACATTTATAGAATATAAAATAATGACAGTGTTTATGCATATGCATTACACGCAATGCCAATAAATATATATAAAAAAATTTTGTATGCCTATTAAAATATTTCATAATTCAGGAAAAATATGAACTGTAACCTATTGAACAACAATAGAAGTAAAAGTATTAAGTAAACATAATTGTGCTCTCTCATTCAAAGTATTTTATTAAAAAACAAATTATCTGTTGAAATCTCGAAAATGTTTATAAATAAGTTAATTTTTTTATGAAATAAACAAAAAAATCGGAATATCACAAGTTATATACGTACTCCATTTTGCTATGGACATAACTGATAAAGGATCCTGACACCCTGACTCAATTAATCTCTAATTAGAAACGAGAGTGCTATTAACGTTGAGAGGAGGATTTCACATCGTGGCCTGTCACTAAATTAAATGGAATTCTGACAGCGCGATGGCGCGTGTCACTGCTGTTGATATTTAGGTCAAAGCCCTGCAAGCTAGGAGACCCTTTATTAGTGACATTATTGTACCCATTTAGTCCAAACGAGATACTAATATGCTAAACGCGAAAGCATGGATGGATGGATGTTTGTTACTCTTTCACGTAAAATCATCTGAATTGATTTTTATGAAACTTTACAATAATATAGCTTATAAATCAGAATAACACATAGGCTTCGATTTATACAGATATTGTGTGAATTGTCCAAATTATGACGATAAGGGTGAAGTAAGTAGGAACAAAATCTACCATCTGCGTAATAATTTAATGTCATAATGTTAGTTCTTTTATACGCCACGCTAATATAAGCTACTTGAAATATGCGCAGACTAAGTCGCGGGCCCAAGCTAGTTCTTTATGTGGTAATAATGTGCTAACCAATAAATCTAGATATTATAAATGCGAAAGTTTGATGAATTGTTTTTATTACTCAATAACGTCGAAATGGCTGAACGGATTGAGACCAAATTTGGGACAGAGTTAAATTATAGTCTAGCACATAAGTGCTTTTTATTAATTAAAAAAGCACATTTCCGTTGTGATTAATCTTTTGATATGGCGCTCAGTTCTTTTATATGCAAATCGAATTTTTAATTTTTTTAACGAAATCGCGGTCAAGCAGCTAGGAAATAATAAAATGCATTTAGAGCATCGTTGTGACTTAATGCTCTGAAAACCTAACTCATGTGAGAAGGTACTGCCTTTGCCCAACAATGGGTCATTAATAAGCTGATTATGTCGACCTCCGTGGCGCAGGGCGTGCTGTCGTATTATAAAGTAGAATTCCTGGGTTCGATTCCCGGCTCGATCTAGTCTGGTGGGAGTCGTCGGCCATGGCTAGTTACCACCCTACCGACAAAGACGAGTCGCCAGTTTAGCGTTCCGGCACTACGCTGAACCAATTAGGAGCGTGGGTTTACCATACTCCTAACAGATTAGCGCGCTACCATCCTAGACAGCATCATCACTTACCACCAGGTGAGATAGCCGTCAAGGGCTAACTTGTAGTGTATAAAAAAATACACTACGTTGGTATAACATACTCATAGAATGTTCATTACCGTGTCAAATGTAATTACTAACTAGGCATATCTATTACCTACACTCGTTTAAATACAATCTAATACCTATAGTAAATAAGCGAGTCAGTTGGAACCTATAATATTTCCACCTCTAACTGTTATATAGGAAACTACGAGTATAACTCGAATGAAGAATAGATAAGATAATATTTTATTTTTCAAAAACGATTTACAATAATAATAATTTTATTAAATTAAATATAATTAAATAAATAATTTTATTATTAATAAATATTAATAAATTATTTTATATGAATAATTTTATTATTTCAAAATGTTTTTAAGCATACTAAGTTTAGGTTATCGCTCATCATGTGTAAAAAAATGTTACAGTGTACGTAAAAAAGTATACTTTCGGATCTGAAATTTACTGTCTCACTGATCGACTAATTGGTTATTAAGAGTATAAGAGATTTTTTTGTCAACAGAGACCCACAATGCAGATCCAGTAGGTACGGGTTTGCATTACATACGTCTAAAAAATCTAAAGGAAAACCGATACCAAACGAAATGAGCATGACCATAATGGTCTTAAATATACATGGAAGTTGCAAGTTAAATATTCCTAAAAACAAATTTTAATCATTAAGATACCAATTAAAACGTAATTGCTGAGACGTACCAGCTCTCCAGAATTCGTTTCCTTTCAAGGCAACAGCCTAGCGTGAACAGGATTTCACATTTGTGCATACTTCGTACACCCGTTACGCAGTGCAGTATTCATTTGCGGTGACGCCAGTGACCTATTTTAGCTTTCAATGACAGCTCGTAATGTTTTTTCAATGAAAACTGGATTAAAATGTTTCGAATCGCTATTGGATGCCGTTGAATTTTTTTAACTGAATTCCAAAATAAAGACGGCGTTGACCTATTTTAGTTTCAATGACAACTCGTAAGGTTTTTCAATAAAAACTGTGTTTAAATGTTTCGTATCGCTGGTGTTTGCGAAAGAGTCTAACTTAGTTCCCAAACATGATGGCGTTACTTTTGCCTCTGACATGAGACATAGCTAAAACGAGACAAAGTTCATCATAGTCATAATCATGATCAACCCATTGCCGGCTTATAACAGAGCACGGGTCTCCTCTCAATATAAGAAGGGTTTGGTCCATCACGCTGGCTATGTGCGGATTGGCAGGCTTGACACGCCTTTGAGAACAATATAGAGAACTTTCAGGCATGCAGGTTTCCTCACGATGTTTTCCTTCATCGTTGAAGCAAGTTATTTTTGAATTTCTTGAAAATGCGCATACTCGTAATTCCGAAAAGTAAGAGGTCGAATCGAATTTGATTAGGAGGCGGACGTCCTAACCACTAGTCTATCACAGCAGCTAAGTTATTTTCCAACATCAATCGTCTCGTTTTAATGCAAATTTTGGTTGAGCAAATTCAAAATAGGCACTATAGATCTGAGTATTTGGTGTATACACCTGTGATATGGCTATTTACTGTACGATCTTAACTAGCTCTTAAGCACTCAATTGCATTACCTGCACAGGTCAAACAGGTTTCGGTCTTTGCACTCATGACCAACAAATAAATAAAACCAAATCCAATAAATTCTTCTTTGTCCTTTTTTTGAAGTGAAAACTTCTTTAGCGGCGTTGAGCACTTTTTCTGTAATGGGTATAAAATCTTAAACTCGCGTCAGGACACGTGACCTGATCGAAAAAGCGTAAGACGGATGGAGAGTAGACAGCTATCCCCTCTCTACGGCGCGGCGAAAATGTATGCCTGGGCCTACTGTTTCGTTTAGGCAGCGCAGGGCGCTTGCGCGAATGTTCGTGTATGTTACAGCGTGCCACGCGCATCCATGGATAGTTCTGGTAATGATGATGGTGAAAAAGTCGTTGAAATTATGGATGAAAGTTGATTTTTCGGAGAGATAAACTTTTTAATGTAATATAAATTGTCATGTTTGTGTACGATAGCGCAATAAATGAATATTGTATTCTACCACATAAATGATAGTACTTTTATACTGATAAAGCAATTGGTGCAAAATTATTCCCTAACCATTCCAAAATATCAAACATGCTCAACGTTAATAATCAAGTTTTCACTTCTGCCGGCACTCCCGGAGTGCAACCCGTCTTTTTTTATTCTATAACAAGCTGGCTGCAATGTCACTTAGGAGTATTGCAAGTTATACCTGTAGGTACTCGTAATTAGTTTCTACGCAACATCGTCAATCGCAAACTGAATGAGGTTTAACTATTTATTAATAAGGTAATCATCGATTTTTTTTTTATGTAGCATTTTTTATCCACTACAAGTTAGCTTATGACGGTAATCTTACCTGGTGATAGGTGATGATGCAGCCTATGATTTATGAGTTGATTTCTATGCTACATCGTGCCGGAACACTAAATCGCTTGTCAAAAAAATCTCTTTCGTCTTTAGGGCACTAGCCACGGCAGACAAAGTGACGTCCAAACGTGGATGTTATCCGAGGTCATGGAAGCGTACCGAATAACTTTACTCAAACCAAATAAACCCCAAGGCCGAGGCCCTAGCTCATAAAAGGCGCTTATTACGTTTACAACGCTTTCAAAATCCAAACATTGCTCATCTTAATAATTTCGTTTAATACATAGATATAGCCTTACATCTGAATAATATAGTATATAATTAATCATATTAAAACATACCTCCATTATAAACGCTGTGCATAGATCGCTTACTTTATATATTATTAGTGTTATACCTACTATTAGCGTCTACTTATTTCGAAATCATACTTTTTTTTTGTGTATATGCGGTTACCTTTGGCAAAGTATGTTAACACATAAGCAAATTGGTGCCTTCGCTGGCCATTAAAGTACTTATGTAAAAATAAAGAAGTTCTACGCGAATCATTGTTAGTAACATCATAACAAAGAATTAATTATGTCTCTTTCAACATACTAATAAATGTTGCAGAATAAGTATTGCTGAACAAAAATATGTTGGGAAAGAAAAATATATTTTCGATGTAAAGTTCAAGAGATCATGACTGTATCTTTTGATTTATGTTCTCATTGACACGGAAAATTAACAGCTTTTTCAAACAAATCTAAAATACAGTACAATCCTGTTCTACAGGAATTCTTGTGTATAGTATATAATAATATAATTTCGCCTTAAAATTTGTTCAGTCATATCTTAATATAACAATAGGAAACGTAGTAATAAAAATTAAACGTATTTCAGTGTCCCCTTGTGGCCTAATTTATATATCATCACACACCTGACCAGAAGTTATATGCCTGAGTGAGCTATAAAAAGTGCATTAAAACCTTTTCAATATTATATAAGGTAAATGTCAAATGGTGCCAATTATAAAAATAAATGAATGCATTACACAAATACCATATTTACCAATTTTACCTTCGTCGTGAGCACGTATTAAACAACGACATCTAGTATCACCTCGGAAAACCTCGAAATGCCTGCCTGATCACCAACAACTATATATCAGTAACAGCACGTTCACAAGTTTGCTACATCGTTATTAACTTTAACGATAGATGGCGCTATAATTATACTAACCGCAACTTCACCAATGGTTGGAGCCAGTCGAGGACTGAGTGATGGACGACCCCGATTCCATCGCCCACAAATCCCTTGCGTCCACCCAGGCTCACCAGTCCCATTCCTTTACAAGCCACAAACCATACAACGGGGACGACCGAAAAAAAAACAAAAAACGGCAATATCTGCCGACCACCCACGCCCGTCTGACCCATACCTGAACTTCCACCACGCGGGGTGAATCAAAACTTCCCCCACACGGGGTCATCCATTGCGTACTCCGCTAGTTTAGGATGAGCAGAGATCCCCACCTTGTTGGGTCATTACCCATCGGCTAACAATAACCCACACGAGAAATATTTGTTTCCAGGGTGCACCGGCTTGAATGATGCTCTTCCATCCGGACAAATCAAAAGGGATCCACAGGAGCGGATCACAGTACTTGGGTGTACGTGGAGGTTACCTGATCAGATACCTCAATATTATGAAGTGTTTTATTAAGTTTATACCAAGGTACATATTGGCATATTTCAACCCTTGTGTGTGAGATTTCAAGCTAGCTTGTTTTGTTTGACGTAGAGGAGATCTATTTTTACCACCCTATGACATTCATGCATGGGAGCAACCTACGTTTTATACGACCCCAACGGTTCATTATACTCAGGCTTCGTCCTCGAGATTAAGATATAAACACATTGTAGTTACACATCCGGTGTTGCCTTTGCGCACTGAAAGTTGAAAGCCCTAACTAAAAAATAAAAGATAATTTAGTTTTTAGGTGGGGGTAGGTACCCCACCCCACCTTCATTTTGTATCGTGTTCCGTCGCTCATTCACATTTCAGTGCTCTGCCCGAGCGCACGTATTTTAAATATATTAAAATTAATTTCGTTAGTGAAAATATAAGTCGTGGGGAAAACGAACTTATCTCCGTTCGTTTATTTTAACATTAATAAAAAGTATAAATCTTTTGGGTGAAATTGTCAGGTGTATCTTATAATTGTTTTTCATAAATCTTTTGAGTCCAATTCTCACTATTTATTTTATCTTATAATTGTTTGTCCCCGCGTGAACGTTTAAAAGGATTAAAACATTTTGCAATCAATGTGAAATGTTTTGCATATTAAATATTTTTATTTAAAGTCCGTCCTGAGTTTTGCGGAAGAAACCGTTGTAGCTAAAGGGCTAAGAATAAAATTTTGTTGCGAAGTATTGTTATAAATTTTATGGTGCCAGCTTTCTTGAAGAAGTTCTCTCGTTTTTTTTTACCTTTTTGACATTCTACAATATTAAAAACTATAATCTCAACTAATTGATCTATTAACTCTTGTACTTTGAAACTATTTTGGGGAACATATTTTCATAACATCGATGCAAGAATTCAATTTTGCAAAAGAATTCTTTTATAATTTCAGTTATACTTTTATCAATATAACTGTTTATTATATGTATAATTAACTGTATTGTAATTCTGTATGTGCATACAGAAGACGGAGCCAAGGCTGCCGTGGGAAAATGTCGTTATCTTAGGGGTAATGTCAGATAAAGTTGCGGGGACCATACTCTTCATAATATAAAAATATTAAAAAAATCTTGTGATGTCTCTAACTAGTTCATACTTCAAGTAAAATTTGGACCGCTATCTCAAATAGACGACGAGTTTTTACAAGGGCTGTAAAATAAATTAACCAAATAGAAAGAAAAATCACACAAATGTATGACACCCTCATTCCGCGAAGACAGTTGAAATTAAAATTAAATGAAATGGTAATACACTTCATTGTTGATCATAAAAATGATAACTACATAAACAGAAATGAAACATATTACATAAAAAAGACGTGAGACAAAGCAACCTAGCAGAACTTACTGATTCTGTGCCGTACCATGTACCAGTACTCCGTATACAATTTAAGTTATCGTTTAGTTATTTAAGTTTAGAATGTCGAAGCATATTCCAAAAGCTAGCTTAGTCTAATAATAGCCTTCATCATCAAGTCCATTATAAATTCGAGACGTCTGAAATAGCACCGATTTAGTTCTATCATTTCTAACTTGACACACGAATGAGGAGTAGGACTTTAAGATGTATGATTAGATTGCAAAATTTTGATTTTGCAATAGAGCAACCGAGTTTTTTTCTGCAGCGCGGTAGAATCTGTCTTTAGAAAAGTGGTCTCGCAAAGATTACATACGTTGCTAAAGTGGTTACAATATTGATCTATCAATTTGAAATAAATGTATTCATTATTTTAATTAAACTCTGTGAAAAAAAATACAAATCGATTCTGAGAACGAGTCGTAAAAAAATTCAAATAATTCATCATAATAATGTTTATTAATTTTCATTAAAATTTGTTTAGACGTGATGATTATAGTGGAGAGACACTAAAGAGTTATGATACTTCTTGAATTGAGGTAAAAGTTATGTTAATTTTATTACATAACATTACTAAATTGATTTCTTGAAACGTAATTATTTAAATCGATAATTTACGATTGAGAAAGTGACTTCGCTTGCAAAATAGGTAATGATTAGATTGCAAAATAACTAGTTATAGTTATAGTTAATTTTATTGTTACGAATTTGAAACACCTGTGTGCGTCTGTATCCGCTTTACAGAGTTGTCCAACTTTCTTCTCAAGTTGTCGGTTTAGTACAAAGGTAACTTCACATACCCATATGCCCCACTTATTGTTCGTACTGCGTCAGTAGTTTATTAAAAGCACGCGGGCTGCAAGTATGCTATTACAGTTGCGTTTCAATGGACGATCAAAGACATTTTTATACTAACTTTTTTACTAACGAATAAAAAAACGTTTCTATCTTACACTATTGGAGCTTTTATCGTAGTGCCCATTCAAGTTAATTTACAATTCGCTTCAAAATATATACTATTCTTCATCGCTCTAAATATTTTAATGTAACATCATGATCAACCCATTGCCGGCTCACTAAAGAGCAGGGGTCTCCTCTCAATATGAGAAGGGTTAAGCCATAATTCAACACGCTGGCCATGTGCGGATTGGCAGAATTCACACGCCTTTGAGAACATTAAGGAGATCTCTTAGCATGCAGGTTTTCTCACGATGTTTTCCTTCACCGTTGAAGCAAGTGATATTTTAATTGATTAAAAATGCACATAACTTCGAAAAGTTAGAGTTGCGTGCCTGGGTTCGAACCCCTGACCTCTTATTAGAAGGCGGACGCCCTAACCACTGAGCTATTACATGTTTAATGTAACGTTATGTACTTAAAACTTAATTTGCTGTAATCCACGTAAAACAGACAAAACTGCACGGTGAAATTTATAATACTTTCGATCATTTTACACCACCTTCTTCTAGAATGTCCTCCCAACACACGTATCGTTCTGAGACCGGAGCATCTTTAGAAGACGACTTCACAACGTTCAATTGCTTACTAATTATTTTTATTTATTACGATGACGTCATCAGTAGATGATTGACTACTGAGAGACAATTGTAATAGCAGACTTGCCAGAATGACCTTTGTTAAAAAACGCGCTCATACTCATACCTGGTTATTAAAAAGGGGGTAATATATAAATAAGAGATTGGCGATAGTTTGTAAACTAGCTATTGGTGACTTAGTTCCCATGTACATTTTGATGTCCACTTTTGTATAGATTGAAAGATACTACAAACTTACTGAGAAAATCTCTGGGATAGCAACAGCGCTATCGAAGTGGTTATTGGGAAATGTGAATAATCTCATACATTTTCAAGCTTCAGTACTGGATGACCAGTTTTATTATATGTATAGAATAGATTATATCCAAGCTTAATCTTTTTTTCTGTTGCCACAGTAATCCGTGACCCAAATTGACGGTGTATGTAAAAAGTTGATTATATGGTTAACGGCCTATTTTTTTTTTTTGAAAACTATTCACTGTTATTATTTCTTCATTATTTTTTTTCGGACTGTCTATTAGCTGCGCTAACCCTATTAGTTGCCACAACGTAACTGGGCTGTTTGGCGAGCTTCGGAAAGAAGCTCTGCGAGAAGAAATTTTGTACCCTAGGGCTCGAAGAAAGAAGAAACTAAGGGAAGGTAAGGGGTCTGTCTAAGGGCGCTTCCTGTGAGGCCAAACCTCGGCTTAGGCGAAGTTTGGGATAACGGGGGGTCGGACTGTTAGTGGTCCGTACGTCTCCCAGGCCGTGGATGGAGCCCACGTCTGGATGACGTATGATAGCGGGGACCTCGTCTTCGTCGGCGATGACGGTGTGTAGCGTATGATTGCGTATTAGGTGGAACGAGTATGTTGTCAGTCATCATCAATCTCTACTCTTTCAGAGAGGAACGCTTAGGTCGGGAGAGTAAAAAGAAGCCGCAACTACGAGAGGGTTGGGGTGTCGTATTGATTTCTCGGAATAGCTTTTCGAGAGTTTTTTAAAGTGCTAAGCGATAGTGTCTAGTTCCATTGCATACGTACCAGGGACAGGGACATACCCCCCCGCAAGCGAAGCAGTTTTTCCTGCGCTGGAGGGGATGCATTAACACATTTCCTTGCGACAAAAAGACTAATATGGTAGCCTGCTAGGGGTATGGTAGACCCACACTCCTTATTGGTTTCTACGCGACATCGTGCTGGAACAGACTCTAGCCGGGATTTGAACCCAGGAACTCCATAATGCACACGCGCTGCGCCACGGAGGTCGTCAAAATCATTGCAAGAATAAGCTATTATTACCATAAAACCTACATATAAAACTAGTACTAACTAACACTTAGTGCTTAAGTTACTTACTTAATGGATTTGCTCGCTTAGATAAACTTGTCTGTTTGCATAAAATAACAAACAAACGTCACGTTGAATAGTTCCATTCACCATCTTTCTGATGTTTTTTTTTTTTATAAATGCTTCAAGTTAGCCCTCGACGGCAATCTCACCTTATGGTAAGTGACGATGCAGTCTAGGATGGTTGCGGGCGAACCTGTTGGGGGTATGGCTAGCCCATATATATTCCTTATTGGTTTCTACGCGTCATCATGCCGGAACGGTAAATCGCCTGGCAATACGTCTTTGTCGGTAGTGTTGTAGCTAGCCACGGCCGAACCTCTCACCAGACAAAAATTGTGAAAATTTGTGAGTGAATAAATATTTGTGTCTTTGTACTATTTGATAGGTAAAGCCCGCCAACCCGCATCGGAGCAGCGGGTTGGGTCAATGCTCCAATTATCTCTCTGCTATGATAGATGACGTTTTTAGACAGTAGGCGATGTTGCTCTGTGAATCACACCCGGCTCACTACAGAGTGAGGGTTTCCCATCAAACCCCGCAGGGTTTGGCCATAGTCCACCACGCTGGCCATGTACGGATGGGCAGACTTTACACTACTTTGAGAACATTATGGAGAACTCGCAGATATGCAGGTTTCCTCACGATGTTTTCCTTCACCGTTGAAGCAAGTGATATTTTAATTGCTTAAAAACGCATATTACTCCGAAAAGTAATAGGCCCGGATCGAACTCCTGATTTCTGATTAGGAGACGGACATCCTATCCACTAGTCTATCACATCTTACTAAGATGAGGTTAAATATTAATGAAATGAAATAATTTACTCGACTTCTGATTAGGGGGCAGACGTCCTATCCACTAGGCTCTCAAAAGGCTAAGATGGTATATATTTATGGAATTATAATTGACGCTTAGTGAAAAATCTCCAAGGTATGTAAGAGTAAATCTTAAGAGTTACCTTAAGGGTCTTAGTTTTAAATCCCTCACTATATCCAGCTGTGTCACTTTATATTCAAAAGATGATAAGAAGTGATGTGGGTTAAATATAAAACTCAACTCTATTTAGGGTTGGCGCAATATCATTTTTGGTAGAATTTTATTTCTCATAATGTGAGTTGGCAGTAACTTGTTTGCAAGATACGTAACGCCTCAGAAAATCCGTTTTCCGTTTAGCGGTAATCGTTTAGAGTTTAACATGCTATTGTATTTTTGCTAACAACACAGGATGCGGTACAAATGGCAATTCAGTTTTATAGCTTATTTAATGCTTAGTAGTTACGATTATGCACACAGATTAAACATTCGAGGTCAGACTGTTCATTTAACACAAAATCGAGATGCTTTTGGCGTACATCTACCTTTTTTTTTCGTTGGATCATTGTTGACCAGTTTTCACAATCAAAAACTGAAGGCCAAAAACAGAAGAAAGGAGAATAAACATGACATCGTAATCTTCTTGAAATGATCACAACATCAATAGTTAGAATTAACCTTACATCTAAATCTAAATAATTCAATGAATACCTGCAGTAATGGACAAATTATAATGAAAAATTATATGGAACAATAAAATTATATGGTTATAGCTGTAATATATCAAATATATCCCTTTCTGAAAGAAAGCTTTCAAAATAATGTGCTTTCAAAAGATTTATAAGATCCAGACTCCAATTTAATAATTAGTCTTTGCATTAACATGCTCCCTGAAGCTCGCAGGTTGACCAAGGCAATTTATTTTTCTAACTTGGTACTCAGAAATTCTTAATAGAAAATCCCATAATTAACAATTTTAACCTCAAACAGATATCGTACCATACGTTCATGATCTTTAGTAGAACGCTACTAGGCCAATTAATATCTTGTTATACCGATAGAAGTATAATTATTGTTACAAAAAAAAAACACGACACTGTTAAAGCTATTAAAATAATAATGTTCACTCAGTATTGATATTACGTAAATCAGCATCATCATGATGATCAACTCATTATCGACTCACTACAGAGCACGGGTCTCCTCTCAATATGAGAAGCGTTTTGGACATAGTCCTACCACGCTGGCCATGCGAATTGGCAGACTTCACACGCCTTTAAGAACATTATGGAAAACTCTCAGGGGTGCAGATTTCATCACGATGTTTTCTTTCACTGTTGAAGCAAGTGATATTTTAATTACTTAAATACGCACATAACTCCAAAAAGTTATAGGTGAGTGCACGGGTTCGAACCCCCGACCTCTGATTAGGAGGCGGACGTCCTAACCAATAAACTAACACAGCTTCTAATTACGTAAATACTTCCTTGAAATTATTATAATACGCGTAAGTTATTATTAGTAATTTTAAAAAACGATAAGGTCAGACAACCCTATTTGTTTGTCGGATTAAACTAAGAAAGAGTTATTATTATGTTAGTAATGTAATAGTTAATATTAATATTATCATTGACCTAAACCCTATCGTGTCGGAGGTCATCTGTTATTACTTATTAATATAATTATTATTATCGCTTAACGTTTAATGAATGCAATATTTATAATGAAACTATGCATACGTATTATTTAAGTAATAAAGATATATATAATAAATATTTGACGAGATATGCCAAAACATTGCAATACCATATAATATATTAATAAAATCAGCGTATATGTTGGACCAGACAGCTGTAATTTGGCACACAGGTTCCTTTTGCAATGTAAACAAGAGGTACATCCAGATTTTTCGAATTTCAAACACTAAGGGGGTTAAATAGGGGATGAAAGTTTGTATGTAAATCTGACAGTTTAAAAGTAAAATATAAATTGGCATATGGGCTTTTGATTAGAAATTAGGACTATATATATATAAATATATTATATATATATATATATATATATAATATATATTGTAAAAAAAAATTGAGCCAACAATAAATTAGAAAGGCGATGTGACGTGTTGAGTTTTTGTAAGGGGACAAAGTAACCTTAATCCTGAATATCTACAGACTAAGTCGCGGGGAATCACACCGTTCGACCCCCCCCCCCCCCCGTTATCCTAAATATCGCCTAAGCCGAGGTTCGGCCTCAAATGAGGCGCCCTTAGGCAGACGTTCCCTTAGTTTCTTCGAGCCCCAAGGCTCAAAATTTCTTCTGGCAAAGCTTCTTTCCGAAGCTCACCAAACAGCCGGGTTACGCTGTGGCAACCAATAGGGTTAGCCCAGCTAATAGACAGTCCGAAAAAAAAACACTAGTTTGTATAAAGAGAATAAAAGAGTTTAATATGAGTTGAGAAATGCACAAATACAGCCTCTATAGTACAGCTCATGTTGCATTTTGTAAAATCCAAACTGCGTAACTAGCCTTCAAAGTTTGGATCCGTGGGTGAATTTCGAAAAACTTTTAATTGGATACCAAAATAGCAACTTTCATGTTTTTTTATGGACATTAATTAACGGATCGTTGTTATGTATATGCAGTCTGAACTATTTATTAGTATTTTTGGACAAAACTTACCTTAAGATAATAATTTAGTTACACTGTAGCATAGTTCAGCGACCCATTTTAGCTATACGATCCAAAGTAGGTACTAATCGACAATATTCACGTATTAATATGTATCAGATTTTAATGGTTGATCGATATGAATGCCTGTTCTACTATTATTTTCGCTAGAGTAAATGACCAGTTATAATTTTTAATTACAAAGTGTATTTTATAAAACATAATACAGATTCGTTTTTGTGATTGAACATGCTAAATAAGCAAGTTATCATTTTGCGGTTAAGTGCACGAGTGTTCCTTTTGACCCAGCCACCAGGCGACGCGAAGGAGTATCGCTGGGT
This sequence comes from Lasiommata megera, assembly GCA_928268935.1. Taxonomy (NCBI): domain Eukaryota; kingdom Metazoa; phylum Arthropoda; class Insecta; order Lepidoptera; family Nymphalidae; genus Lasiommata; species Lasiommata megera. The sequence continues at coordinate 11,564,441 of OV743315.1, read as the reverse complement.
TTAAGTGGGTATTCTGGTCGCCAATCTGGCCGCCGGGGAGTCCCATATACCCCGTCGGAAGCGGCGCAGTCTTGCCTGCGTCGCTTCCGGAGGGGATGCGTAAACGCATTTCCCAGCGTGAAAAAAAAAGTTATCATTTGTGTCAATGTAATGCCACTTCAGCCTTACAATGATACTTCATTAAGTTAACAAAGTGAAATTCCAAAATGATTATTTTTTTACTTTATTGCTAGTAAATAGTTTGGTTTATAAGTGTATCATATTCTTATTTTTTTTTTGTTATACATAATCCATAAATTCCCTACTCACTTCACAAAACAAAAAATATTGCATTTTTTAATTAAAATGTGACTTAATTGTAATTTTTTAGAATCAATGATAAAATACTTACTTATACAAGTGAATTGAAGAACTAACGGTGGACCTCTATCAGTTAAACGACGAAGGACAAACAAAACGCTTGGCAATACTGTAGCATTTTATTATATACTTTTCTTCAATCTGCTTTTTTCTCCATGTATATAATCTATTACAAGCCATTGGCCCGTGTAGTAAAACAAGAGTGATATATAACTGTAAACGATTAAAACTAGAAGCTTGGAAGTGGAGAAATTCTTGAAGACAGGATATAGGTATTCTTCGTTCGCTATACTGTGTAGACACCTACAAACAAAATGATAATACCTGAAAGTTTACCTGGCTAAGATTGTTGTGTGCTTCTTATTAGACCGGGGCGCGTTTGGAACCGTCATGGCTTTAGTTTTAAGTTTACGAATGTAGTTATCACCATCAAATCACTACTATGTAAAATATTGACGGATCAAAAGTGTCTTTTAAAGGACTATTTGAATAAAGATTATTTGAATTTGAATAATTAAAAAATATAAAACACAACGAATATAATAATGTTCGGAAATATTACTAAACGGTTTCGTTAAATCTAACTTGATTTAGATGGCTAATGATATTCTTAGGAGAAATCTTTAAAGGACAAAAGCAAACATTTGCCATCAGTAAATGGTTAAGTAATAACTGTTTACTTTTTACACGTAGTTGATATTAGATATTAAATATAAACGGTGTGGTTGAATTTTTTTTTTCGGTTTTACCCGCTGTGGTAATATAGTGGTTAGAACATCCGTCTCCTAATCAGAGGTCGGGGATTCGATACCGGGCACTTACTTACTTTTCGGAGTTATGTGCGATAATCGACATATCACTTGCTATGAAAACATCATGAGGAAACCGGCATGCCTAAGTGTACTCAAAGGCGTGTGAAGTCTGTCAATCTTCACATAACCAGCGTGGACATGGCCAAACTTTGCCCATATTGAGAGGAGGCCCGTGCTTTGTAGTTAGAGGTTTAGGTGAAAGAGTTAAATCTACAAAATCTCGGCCTCTATCCCGCAGGAATCCTATTTGTTTTCGAGATAAAAGTTAGCCTCAAATTTGACTAACGTAACGGCAATGAGTATCCAAAACCGTATTCAAATGCGTTCTGAAGATTTTATATGATGCTTGATATTATAGCTTCCCCCGATCATAATTAAAGTATTGATCGTCCAGTCTTACAGCCAATGTATAGATAACTACTTACACATTTGTAGAACTGAGAATAATACTTACACAGTTGTATACAGACCAATAAATCCCAGCATTGCTATGATTCCAGGTAACATATTCTTAGGTCTTTCTCGCTTCACAAATATGAGGTCGAAAATAACAAAAACCAGGGACAAAGTGTGAAGGCTGTGCTGCTCCCAGTAAAATAATACTTTGTCCACCGCCGGTGGAAACATCAGCTCTTTGTTATGATACCAAAGCCTCCAGAAGAGAATGTCGGCAAACTGTAACATGTAACGAACCAGTAATAATGTATTTAGTAGTAAATATTTATTTATTTATTTAAAAGTAATGAACAGCGTTACATCATCATATATACAATTGAGAAAGTTATAAAATAAAGCTAAAGAGATTACACAATATAAACAAAATATTATCATATTTATATAGGTAAAAAAATTAAAAGTAATATAGGCCTTTTCGAATTCTGTATGAGTAAGTGGGTAACTGTTATGAATCGAAAGCGACGTACTCAAATTAATGTGTATTACACATATGTGCATGTGTAATTGTGTTGTGTGTGTGTGTGTGTGTGTGTGTGTGTGTGTGTGTGTGTGTGTGTGTGTGTGTGTGTGTGTGTGTGTGTGTGTGTGTGTGTGTGTGTGTGTGTGTGTATGTATGTGTGTGTGCAAGTGTTAAAAGGGGTAAAAATTTTACTAGGTAGGTAGTTTTAGTATATCTTTATTTAGCAGCATTTTAGTTAAGTGAAATAGATCTAAATCGTAATAAGATAAATTGTACGTTCTAGCCAGACGTAGAAGAACTGAATTTTGTGAATAATTTGTGTGGGCTTTAGGTGTAGCCAAAAGGCGCCTTATAAAATTTGTAAATATGTGATATAACACCGGATGTATCTTCTTGCAGTTCATAAATGCATATGAAAGAATGTTGCGGTAGAAAAAATAGATAAAACTCACAGCAGTTGTCGGCAATACGACACTTGTGAAGGTGAAATCTCTGATCTTCTTAACGAATTTCAAATGCTTCGAATCGCTTCCAGTCAACTCTCGCCAATCACAATACAAGCAAACAGGTATGTATCCAAATGATAGAAGCTAAAACAAGGCAAAAATATAAATGTAATGTATGAAAGATAACTCTTAAATAATTTTACGTGGCGTGTGAGATGGTGATAACAAAAATAAATTTTACCTAGCAAGTTTGTTGTGGGCTTTTTCTTAGACCTGGGCGAGTTTGGACCCCTCACAGCTTTAGTTTTAAGTTTACGTATGTAGTTATCACCATAAAATCAATACTCTGTAAATTATTGACGCGTCAAAAGTGCCTTTTCAAGGACTATTTGAATAAAGATTATCATTGATTGACTGATTAAATGAAGGATTTATTCTGTGTTGTATTCTTAACGAAACGATTTTAAACACACTTTGTGACATGACAACTTTGAATACGTATATATAACTATATATATACTGTACTTGTTGTTTTTGGAATCACTAGACAAAGTGCTATATCAACTTAGAAGCTATAAAACTATCGTAATGATGGGAGATCTAAATATCAATATTGCAGACCATAACTTAACTGCTACAGACACTACTGAGTATGTAAATCTCTTAGCATCGCATGGACTATTACCGGCGCATAACTTTCCGACACGGCTAAATAACTGTCTAGATCATTGCTTTATTAAAACTAAAAATAATGCATCAACAATAGTTTGCAACTCCACTATTACTGATCATTACTGTGTTATGACAGCTTTACCAATAACACAAGCTAAATCTAAAAAACCTACGATAAACCGTACAAAAACTGACTACAAAGCAGTAATAGCTGAACTATCTAGTTTTTAAGGGAGCAAACGATTAAGTAACATTAATGCAAATGATATGACAAACACTTTCGTTGAAATTCTCACCAACACTATTAATAAATTTAGGACTACTTTTAAGTTATCAAGGCGAGAAGCTAATATCAAACCCTGGATAACCCCTGGGCTATGTCAATGCATGAGAAATCGCGACAATCTCCATAAAAAACTCCGTAAAAACCCTAATAACGAAATACTAAAAGTCACGTATAAGCGTTATAGAAATACATGCAATAATCTATTAAAAACCTTAAAGAATAACTATTATAAAAATGAACTAAATAACAGAAATCTAAAAGACAAATGGGAAGTTATAAAGAAAATGTGTAATATAAATCAAAGAGAAAATTCTACAACAGAACTTCTAGAAACCAAGTCAACTCCAACAGCCTCACTTGACTTCATAAATAACTATTTTATAAAAGTAGGTAATGACTTGGCTAATAATATCCTGAAAAGAATTCATAAGGACGAAATTGAATTGACCCGGCTACTAAAACCACAAAATATTGGTGCACCAGTGAATTCTATTTCATTTATCCCAGCGGATGAGTCTGAAATAAAACGTATAATATTAAACCTAAAATCTACTAATTCTACTGGTCCAGATGGTATACCATCATACTTACTCAAAAAGGGAATAGAAATATTTGCATTGCCAATTTGCACCATTTGTAACCGTTGTATAGCTGATGGTATATTTCCCGATGCTCTCAAAAAGTCCATCGTAATACCAATATATAAATCTGGAGATAGGAATCAAGTATCGAACTACAGACCTATCTCCCTTCTTTCTGTGCTCGCCAAGGTTTTGGAGAAAGTAGTAAATAGTCGACTTAAGAGTTTTCTTGAATGTAATAATCTTCTTTCTCCCAATCAATACGGGTTCAGAGAGAATAAATCGACTGATGACGCAATCCATGAAGTAACATCCTATGTTGTAGGAAATCTGGATAAAGGACACAGGACTATCGGAATTTTCTTAGATTTAGCTAAGGCCTTTGACACGGTTTCCATACCGATCCTAATTAGGAAGCTTGAGTATATTGGTGTTAGGGGTAAGCCTTTAGAACTTATAATCGACTATCTCTCTAATAGGCGGCAAAGGGTAAGAATCGATAGTTATGAAAGTCAGGAACAGAGCATTAAGTACGGTGTGCCCCAAGGAAGCATCATTGGTCCAACTTTGTTCCTGATTTACATAAACGACTTGTGTAATATTAAGTTAAATAAAGGAAAAGTTATATCTTTTGCGGATGATACCGTATTACTTTTTAGCGCCAAGTCATGGTTAGAAGTTTGTGAGCTCGCAAATGAAGGACTTCGTCAGGTGGCCAAATGGCTTGATCACCACCTTCTTACTCTAAATTTAGATAAAACTAAATATATGACTTTTAGCATAAACAATAAAACCCAGCCTCGACCAAATGATATTTGTATTGAAGTTCATTCATGCACAAGCGTATTGGCTAATTGTTTGTGCTATAGCATTCAAGCGACTGGAAGTATTAAATACCTTGGTATCCTAATAGACCAGAATCTAAATTGGAAAGAACATATTTTAAAATTAAGTTGTAGAATTAGGAAACTGATCTATATATTTAAGCTACTTAGAAATGTTTGCTCACCTAGCCTACTTTTGACTGTTTACTATGCTCTATGTCAATCAGTAACTACCTATGGGATTAAAGCGTGGGGTGGTACGTCCAAAACTACTTTGCTAAGTATTGAAAGGGCACAGCGCTCTGTACTAAAAGTAATGACTTTCAAAAAATTCACTTATACTACTCATTTATTGTATTCTGAATTGAAGGTTCTCTCCGTGCGTCAACTTTTTATAAAACAAGCAATCATCACTCAACATAAAAATCAACCTGATAGATTACTGAATCGAAGACAAGATAAGGTCTACAATATTCCTCACCAAAAAACTGTCTTTGCTCATAAATTTATCAACTACCTTGGCCCAAAATTGTATAATGCAATAAGCAAGAAAATAAGATTAAGAGATTTTAGAGTCCGTAACTTGAAAGAGCAATTACTAAAATACCTTAATACACTAAATTACAATCAAACAGAAGATCTTCTGATAGAGATAATATAAAAAGACATAAAACATGTGAAACACCATATTCAAGAAACAGCACACGTACACACGCTGACACAAGCACACACACACACACACACATATACACATACAACTCACACATGCACGCACATACTCAACACATGCTAGCAACTATGTTTGTATCATAGAGGGAAGTTCCCACTTTCCAAGATACAGTTTACACTAGTTTGGAAAGTGGGAGATCATAAAATTATTTTGTCACTGTAATTGTTAGCAAATAAAATAAATAAATAAATAAATATTATATTTTAATCTTATAGAAGATTAAAATATAATAAAACTTAATAAACGTAATTTTGCGCGTGAGCGCTTTAATAAAAGTTACAAAAGTTACTGTACTTCGTAAGATATGAAAAAATATACAGACATACTTATTACATTCAATATTTGATATTTAAAAATAAATTTCCACGCTATTTTCTTAGCCTTTTTTCAAATGATTGATGATCGATTAACCTTTACTGTTTGGTAACGTTAAGGTTATATTTACACCCAGAAACACTTTACTACCCAGAAATAAATGATCGTGAATATTTTGCCTAAAAAGCTAAAATATTATAAAAAACGATCATATAGATTTTTGCTAGCAAATAAAAATTATCGTTTTAGTTTATGCCGAACACTTACAACTGTACCACCCTGGTCAAGCCGTAGTGCATATTTTTTTTATTATAACAAACTTTTTGGTGATTGACACATAAAAAAATTTAAGCAATTTTTAGTTTTAAGTAGATATGTTCGATAGATTGCCGTAAATTCATAGATAGCATAGATTATTGCTAGCAAATAAAAATTATCGTTTTAATTTATGCCGAACACTAACAACTGTGCCCTGGTCAACCTGTGCTTTTTTTCGTTACACATAGTTCTGAAGACAGAGATAACTCTGAAACATAATATCAAAGAAACCATCGCTTAAATAAAAACTACATCCGCGTAATATTTACTTACGTTAAACCAAGTTGTTATTAATTTCCACTTAGATGTTTCATACACTCTTACGGTCTCGTCTTCAGAATTACTGAAGTCCCTAAATATTAGTAATCTTATGGCCATTATCACTAAGTGTGCGAGCGCTAAGGAATATATCGCCAAGCGGAACTTTAATAATCTCTCTGTTTTTCGCACCGGTGTAGTTAATTCTGTCATGTTGACCTCAAACGGAACTGACGCGTCTAATCCTTAAGAGTTGCAAGTAAACTAACTGATGGTACATCTACACGGTAATCTCAGTATAAGATGCATATTTATCTATGCTTAATAATAACATAATTTGAGTTGTCAGTCTGTTTATTCGTAATAAACAAAGATATAGAATATTTTCATTCATTGTACCTACATAGGTAAAGAACTCGAATATAGTTTTTTCGAGTTCGTTGCATATTTCGATATCTGGAGTTAGCACGCAATAATGTCTTACGTACGTAGTATACGAAACACATTATTGCATGCTAACTCCAGATATCTACGCTTAATAATAACATAAATTGAGTTGTCAGTCGGTTAATTCGTAATAAACAAAGATATAAGATATTTTTCACCTCGTTGACTATGATGAAACACAAATTTATTTAAACGTAATGGGGCTTAAAAAGCTTCAATGATGCCTTATTTATTTAAAATTATAAGCTGTGATACCCTAGTGGTTAGAACGTCAGCCTCCTAATCAGAGGTCGGGAATTCGAACCCGGGCACGCACCTATAACTTTTTTAAGCAATGGTTTGGTTGATGATTAAATATATCGATTGGGAGACGATTTTATTTATTTATTTCTGTCTGTCCGTCCGAATGTAATAAATCTAATTTAGTACATGAATACCCGATAGTTTGTCAATTTTTATGAAAAATGAAAGAGGGAAACCGTATTTGTTGATTTATATCATACACCATTAAATCGAAACTCATTTTGATATACTATCTTAGAACTTCGAGTTACAGTTCAGTTCAGTCAAAATTTAGTAAAGATTTAGTTATTATCTTAGGAGATAGACGGAGATGGAGGACAGTATCTTTAGCGGACTGCAGCAAACCCTTCACTTAATGATAGCTACTTAGTACATGTACCTACTAGACATGCCACATGAGAGACGGTTTGTGTTCCCTTAAAAATAATAAGGTATTTAATATTTATGATTATTCGTCGGGAACAGCAGTGAACGCCGGATGTTCTTTTCCCCTTCCAGCCTTTAAAGTTGATGCCCCAGCCATGGACCACAAGTTTTTTTAAAAACCCTAAAGAACGAAACCTACGAAGAAGTAGCATCTACCTTATATAAACTAAGCTCTTAAAGTTACCGTTTCAATATAAAATTATGTACGTCTTTTTTTCCAATCCATTTTCCATCCAAATACCCGTTAGGTTAGTATACATACATACATTCATACTACATATACTATATACTGTCTGTTTTTCCGGGAATATTATTAAAAATGACTTTACAAGAAATAGTCTAGGAAATTCAACGCAGAGTTGCAGGCAATAATTAGTTATACGTACGTAACTAATATGTTAGTAGAAGATCCTGTCATATATTTCAATGCATCGATTAATATTTTTTCATGTCTCTCTACAATTCTAGAATCAAAAGCTTCTTCAAATACATTTTACTAACCTGCATACAATATATTATTACATTTTAATAACATGCATACAAATATGGCGGCTAACGCTTGACTATAATATCTGAAACATGCCGGATGGTATTGAAAGGCTGGCAAGGATAAGCTATTTTCCTTACATATCGATTTCTAACAGTTGAGTCCTACCAAGATAATATATAAAAAACTTAAGACGACAGAACCCCAGGGGTTCTGTCGCCCTTCCCATTTTTTTATAGGTGAAATTAAGCAATATGTCGAAATTCTCTTCTTATTATTCTAAATCACAGTGTTCCACGCAGCTTAAACCTGCCAAGTGTCGACTTAACGCTAGTTGCTACTTTTTCAACTTTCAAGAAATACGGAATAATTGATTCGACGTGGACTAAGTCGCGGTTAACTTCGAGTAAAGGCTGTTGAAGAAGATATTAACTACTTACAGCAGAAAACGGTGTAGCAGGAAGATTAAAAAAAAAGTTGACACAACAAACTTTGCTAGTGCAGCGTCGCGCCTTTGTCAAAGTTTAAATTATGGTAAGCAAAACGTCTGCTTTAAACTTGTTAAAGTAAAACTCGTTTATACAGTTTCAATTTAAGCAAATAAATGAGGCAACTGTTATAATACACATTACTCGATACACATGCATAGTGGATGCCATGTTCGAATACAGTTCTAATTTTGGGTCTGAGAAAGTTGTATGAAAATTCAATGATTTTTTAGAAATTTTCAGTTTGGAGTTTGGAACCCTGTCACGTGCCTCAGCTAACAACTTTAGTACCGGTTATTGCCGACAACATGTAGTTAAAGTCTACCAAATAAATATAGCTTAGAAATACTTGATAGTTTGGAAGGTGGTCCTTTTATAAGAAGCAGATGCGAAGGGTAAGGTAAGTATGTTTTATTGAAAATAGCCCGGCGTTTTAGCGTTCCGGCGCGATGTCGTGTAGAAACCAATTAGGAGTATGGGTTTTCCATAACCCTAACAGGTTAGCCCGCTACCATCTTAGACTGCATCATCACTTACCATCAGGTGAGATTGCCGTCAAAACTCCCAACGTCACCCTAAGCTAAGTCCCGAGTCTCATAGGAGACGTTAGGGGGACGTTCCCCAAATGTCGTCGAACCCAAGCGTTCTTCTCATAAGCTGAGCTTCGCGTTCGCTAAAACCCCCCGATGACACAGATATAGATAAAAAAAGACAATAGCTATAATCCAACCCCGATATTCGTTCACGTTTTTTTCTGAACCCGCAGAAGCCTTGTTTTCTGAACTGAAAAAAAAAGTAGTCTATTTCCGTCTTTCCGCCATACAGCATTCTAGTTTTACTACGCAAAACGGCTTCAAGTTAAACTTCTCGGTTTAACTGCTAAGCCACGAATACTTCGGTGACAAATGCTTTTATGTTTAATCCTGCGGACAAGGTTTCAGTTTTCTTTTTGGAAATAAAAAGCTATATATATATATATATATATATATATATACTATGACTATCCAACAATACAATGTACGATAAAGATAAATGAGTGCTAAAATAGTTAGGAGATCCGTGAATGTGGTAATTATCTTTGTACCTGCAATTGAGCAGAGTGGAGGGTTGAAGTTTGAGAAGGACAGTAAGAGAGAAGGATAGAGATATTCATAGTTTTGGTATGGTGGGAGACTTCAGCCGTAGCTAGTTACCACCCTAACGACAAAGACGTGTCGCCAATTTAGCATTCCGGCACTTTGTCGCGTATAAACTAATCAGGAATACTCCTGATATCCGGCTTTACCACACTCATAACAGGTGAGCCCGCTGCCATCTTAGACTGCATCATCACCACCAGGTGAGATTGCCGTCAAGGGCTAACTTGTAGTGAAAAAAAAAAGCTCAATATAGTTGGTAGACAAAAATCTCATCCATTAATGCCGAAATGATGGACACAGGACTCATTCTTTACGGGACTTTTCTGACTGAGACGGATGCAGATGCAAGAATGCATGAATTCCCATTTATTATTACGTTTCACTAATCGGCTAAAGGTATTAGTGCACGAAGCCTCTTTGAGAAAACCCTTATTGTGCAGGATAATTGAGACGAGTTAAGCTCTTTAGAAGACGTAATCTATACTATGTTTAATACAAATGTGTTTGGCTATAAAGTCTTAACCTACGCCTTTATTGTGTGTTGAATCAGATTAGGTTTTTTAAATACGAGGTAATAGACCAGTGGTTAAGACATGCCCTCTCTGCGGGAAGACCGAGTTATGTGTATTATGCAAATTTGTATTAAATTTAACCTGTATGATTATTATTAAAGCGAAAGTTTGATTTCGATGTGTATGTATGCTAGTCTTTCACGCCCGAAGTAAAGAACCAATTTGGCTAAAATTAGAATGGACATTGATTGACAGATTGTACCCTGGGTTAACGCATAGAATTCTTTTTATCCCAGATAATCCATAGTTCCCCTGGGATTTGTGGAAAACTGAATTTGACAATGAGCTTGCTATAGCATATTTTCTCGAAATAAGTTTTAAATAACATACCAATGTTGGGAAAGTGAACGGGATATCAAACTAACTTACTCGTATTTAAGAAGATCTTTTAGGAATCCTTTGGCTACGCCAAATAAAACCGCGGGCATCAGCTAGTACAAAACTAAGAATATAATAGGAGCTTAAATTTATTTTATTCCGCATAAAACAAAACATGACCTTATTATCAACGTTTTTATTTAAAGAATAAGCTAGTATTATATATTAAGATTCACTTCTCTCGTGCTTATGCAAATGGATAGGTTCTTCTTGTATTCACTCGAAACATGCCCGTACTGAAAAAGAAAAGGAAACATTTTAATAATAAAAAATATATAAATAATGGGTCCCGACGATATAGGATATATAGTGAGAATTAGTATTATATGAAAAAAAACATCAACAAAATTTATTTTAAACCGTGGTTGAACTATTAGCTTTTTATGAATCTCTAAACTTGATTAACACATATTATAGTTTTGAGCCTGGAAAACACCATTGTTCAAGTGGGATTTGTACAAACAAAATTTCACGTCGAACTTTTTATGTAACTGTAGTTTTCCACAAAAAACTTCGTCGAAATTAGATTCATATATTGAGTTGAAACTCGTACGGGAACATGGGATAATCTTCAATAACAAACTGTTCTTATACCACAGAAGGTGTTGATAACCTACGCGAAGACGTCGCGGTCATCAGTTAGTCGGTATGAAGAAAAGGATAAGAGACTGACTCAGACTGTCACAGACTGTCACAAGAGAATACTTACTCGTAATCTGAGCAAATAGAGCATAAGCATAATATTAACTTACCCAAGTTTAACAAAGTCATTATTGCCCATCGTTAGTTGATAACCACGGCATGAATTCAACGTAACCTGATGCCAATTCCCGCATCGGTTGCCAACCAACTGATTGTGTGTAAATGACGCTGCCATAAGTTCCCAAGCACGGTTGTGGCTACAGAAGTTATTCAGGAAGCATCCGGGCTGGCCAGTTCCACCGTTGGGGTAGAAGTCGACATGGCCAATGGCGTCACCGAGACCATAGCTGATGAGTCCAATACCGTCGGTATGGATAACTTCCACATATTCAGCATCGCGAAAGCTAAGGCGAGGAGAATTGGTATCCCATTGCTTCTTAGAAGGATTTAGGCCTGAAATTTGCAATACATACCCTTAAAGTATCAATTTCCTAAACTATCTCATTAATTTTATAAAATAAAAACAGTAGGATACAAATACAAAGTTTTAAGTAAGATTACACTAGATAAACGAGTTGATGTTGTTTTTTTCCTTTATAAGTTATTTATAGCTATATTTTCCTTTATGCAATAGCGTTGTCAGTTAAAAAACCTACTCTTCCTAATCGGTCGCCTAACATCTTTTTCAACTGGGTGGTATCTAGCCACGGCCTCCCACTAGACGTAAAATTAAATCAAGATATTTCTCCCAAAATTTAACGTACCAGTAATCCTAGCGACTTGGCCATTTAGTGCTCTTCCAGTAAAGCCTACAACGTGAGCTCCAAGGTCAAATCCAATTATGTGCAACGTGCTCAAGGTTATGACTGAGTTTTCGACTAGCTCGGTGATGAGGTTTGCCAAGGATCTGCCCACACTGGGAACTGCACCGACTGCGTTGCTGTAACTCTGACTTGCGTACACTGACCAGTCGACTACTATGACATTGAGATCTTCACTTGTGAGGGCAGCTAAAAAAATGAGGGCAGTTATAAAAGACGCCTAGTGTTTAAAATTCTACCAATAGAGGTATTGTTTTAAATTTTAGCTTTCTGTATTCTTTTAGCAGAAAAACTTTTACTCTACCGAACTAAGTATCAGGTCAAAAGAGGTACTAAGTTTCCTTTTCACGCATAAATCTAGATATGATGGTGTCATCATTAATAAAAAATTATTAAGTATGTTGGTATTATTGATGTTTACTCAACATAATATCCAAGAATTATGATGTTAGATAACATAATATGTGATGTTATAAAACAGGTAAATTTTTATTTTATTGGTTTTTGTACATACAGAAATCTTTTTAAAACGACTGTAAATACGTAATTCGAAAGATGCAAAATCAACTGTCGATCACTGCACGAATGTTTTCTCATTCGAATATACAATAGAGCCAACTTCTTTTTTAACCATACAATTTATAATCTTTGTCACCCACAATAATGTAGGGATTTCAGCGATTCGCCTGTCACCAGTTTAGGCATTACGAAATGATGGTCGAATAAAGAAAATTAAATACAAACCCTGAAAACATGAAATATTCTACTTTATGGAACGTCGCGTAAATATCTATACATACGCAATTCTGCATGTTTTTATGAAGATGCAAACATATACTTTTTATATTATACAAAATACGTCCGTTAAAATTTTGTTAACTTTGACCTGGGTACAGGTCTTTTAGCTGTTCTAATGCTGAGCATATTACTATCTTATCACACGTCCAAAGGCGTACACGTAGAGAAATATTTAAGCTACGCACTGAATTTCTTTTGACGATTTTTGTTCTCGTTAACTAATGAAAGAATAATTATAAAATAACTTAATGAAAGAATTATTTCAGAAGTTGTAGTCTATCGATTACAAACCAACAAATCTCAAAAAAAAATTAAATTTGTATAGAGAACACAAAGTTACAAGAATGTTTTTTATGTGAATTTAAAAATAATAAACAAAAATCGCACCATCTTTTACAATGGGATTCAAAGTCGTGTATGCAGAGCCTTCGTGGCCATGCACAATGATCGTCGTGTTTCTTTCTTCAGATAGAGCATCAATAGATGCAGTTACATTAGTAGCGTCGAGTTCAACTGGCTCTCTGGGAAATTGTCTGTAATAAAAATGATTATTAATATTCTTATTTAATGACTTCACTGCTAATTTTGCCGTAAGGACCTACGCATATGGCGTATTGTGCGAATAGTTCCATGTTACTAGCGCCTTTGTGGTTTGAAAAGCAAATTCGTGTCCAAACGATTCTTTCATTTGCCTATTGAAATTTCCAGTATTTGTTGAGGACATTGTCTCACGTGATGGTCACGGGACACTCGCTAAGTGTCGAGCGACTAAAATGAACTATAAATATATCTATAACTCGTTTTAGTCGCTATAATAAGGCTAGAGGCGACAAGTACATTTAAGTGAAACCTGCGTTCTTAGCGGCGTTTAAGGTTGAGTCTTGTGGTCGATGAGAGTTTGACGCAACGATTTGCCAATGCTTTTGTGCGTACCGGGCGTAAATACGCGCTTTCCGTATCTAGCTGCCGGCACATCAATGTGTAAAATATCGAAGTTTAATTTAAATGGTGGATTTTACGACTAAATTATGCTAATTTATTAATCGTGCACATTTATTAGCTTAAAAATAATACAATTAATTTATCATCCATACAAATATTATACAAGTGCTAACAAAAGTTATACCAATCGTTTCTTAACTAACGATTTTATAGTAACCAACCAAAAAACAATCTTTGATTATTGCAATGTAGATCTAGATGAAAATACCTGTTGTACTCATAACTCGTACTCATAAAATTTTCGCCGCCTATTTCGATTTTTGGTTTGCTATAGACTTCATAATGAGACACTGCCTAAAATGCAACCAAAGAGTTACACTCACCGTATTATTATTTATTTATAGTTTTTTACCTTCCTACTCATATTTTAGACTGAAATATCTAGACAAATCTATTAACACAATTATTGAAAAGTATCGCTCCTAGGTACGATACCCACGATAATGGTATGGTATTATTGTAAGAATATTTTAGTGTTCTATTAAAAGCGACGATATGCAGTAGCATATGAAAATTCAATTATGCAATATTATACGAGGGTAATTGCTCGAGCATGCTTGGACAGTTTAGCGCACGATCTGCGTTGGCCCTACATCGGACGATGCGATAAATTTTTCATTAACATTATAATAATAAAAAATATCCCGTATTGTCCTTTCGGATAGGCTTAATTAAATAGCATTTGAAATGATGAAGAGATAATAAGGGTACTTCCGTAATTTTTTTTTTATATTATACCAAATAAATGTACAAACCTGGAGTAGATGAAGTATTTGTTAAAGCTACCTTGCTGGGTTGTTATCATTTGTGCGTTGCAAGCTGTAAATAAATATTATGCTACAGCAAAAATAAAACATTTGATAATCAAATTTTTTATTTATTTAAATTATATTATATAGTAACTCTATAATATCAGTATCAAAGTTTTCTATGTTCAATATATATATAAAAAAATATTTATTGATACTGTTTGTACATCTTTGTGGGGTGAGTGAAAATCACAACTTTGCGTCATCTCAATTAAAATTTGGAAACAAGGATTAAACGCGTTATGGTCTTTGAGGAAATTGCTTAGATGGGTATTACTTTTATATTTAACATCATCTTATTTATTCATCATCATCATCATGATCAACCCATTGTCGGCTCAGTACAGAGCACGGGTCTTCTCTCAATATGAAATGGGTTTGGCCATAGTCCACCACGCTGGCCATGCGCGGATTGCGAGACTTCACACGCTTTTGTGAACATTATGGAGAACTCTCAGGCAAGCAGGTTTCCTCGCGATCCTTCAAGTTCAAGCAAGTGATATTTTAATCGCTTAAAAACGCACATAACTCGTTATAGGTGCGTGCCCGGGTTCGAACCCCCAACCTCTGATTAAGAGGCGGACGTTACGACGGCTATCACAACTTTTATATTATTTTTTCACAGCTTATTTCTTAGTTTGATTATTATATACATTATTATATATATTTTATATGTAACATAAAGCAGATATTTGTGACGATGTCTTGTGAATGCTGTTGATACTTTAAACGTATAAGAGTATTTTCTTGTGACGTGCCTCTGCTGGGGGTAGAACCCTGGTAATGCCTCTTATAAAAGCCTAGCACTCAACACAGTCCAACCGGGTCGTAATTTTTTAGTTCCCATCGTGGACCATAGTTATGAGGAAGTCGTTATGACATTATCAAGTTTCAAGTAACAGCATTCTGATTACAAAGACGGATGGGCGCATAGAGGGACTGTGGAGTTTAGTAATAGGGTATTGTAGTACCCACCCATTACGGGACCCCTAAAAAAGTGATATGATCAATTACACCACACAGATTTGCCTGACAACGTATAAAAGAGGATCTATATGGTCTACTTTCAAATTATCAAGTAATTAAGTATTATTAAAAAATGATTAATTATATAAATTAATAAATGTTTTTTAGTATATATATATATAAATTAAATGTAAACTCATCGACCTGCCGGTAAACACCGCTTACTTTTCAGAGTTAAGTGTATCAAATTTCAGGAAAAGTAAAGGAAAACACCTTTAGGAAACACGTGCCTGAGAGTTCTCCTCTAAGCTCTTGTAACTTCTAACCTAAACCTACTCAAGCTTAGAGAAGATTGCCTCCCTATAGTGGGACATTAATGGATCTAGAATGATGAGCGAGTTATGCTTAATGTTTATAATATCACATAAAAATGTACGGTGGGACCTTAACACTTATTAATATAAAAGCTTCTATCTTATTCTTACCTAACGCACAAGTCACAGCCATAAAAATAAAACTCAACATTTTCTATTCACTTCTGTGTCCAAGCCAGTCGTAAATCTGGTGTTGATTAGAAATACGCCTATATATGTAGTTGCCTTATTGCGATAAATGTGATATATATCGTAGATAAAATTAATGCGACATCAAAAGGAACATCCTTTTGCCGGCCGACCAGATTGCTTTAATTGGTGTGCTGATTAGATAAGACGTTTTGGTGCAATTTTAAGTGTTTTTCATTGAGCTGCTAATATTACGACAGGGGGGAGTCTATACTGCCAGGTTTTATAGCTGCTGTTTAGTGCTCAATCCTCCATGGGGGTCAAGTGTTTCTAAAAACTCCTGAATTTATTTTGTATCTGTAATTTTTTTCTAATAACAACTGGATTGACCCTAGTTTAAGACGTGTTAATTTAGTTTAGACATTTTTGAAACACGGGATAGCGGATATTATAATTAAAAATGTTATGTGTAAAAATAAAACAAAAGAAAATGGCGTCAAACATGCACGCCATTTGCATAATTACGACGTTTCAAACGTAAAAATGCCAGCAAAATAAAAAAAAACTAAATATACTTACAGGAATATAGTAAATATTAATAAAATATTAAAAAGACTTTTCTTACTCAAAACGACGATAGTAATCAGCACTCAACTTGTTTCATGTTTTTTAGTTTATTTTATTATCCTCATAGTTACCTACAGGGTAAAGTTTTTAATTATTTTCTTCCTTCCGTAGTTGGCTTATGGCTTTGGAAACAATTTCTTTTATATAACTAAGACTTATTTATAACTATTAGTTATTTCCCTAGCAGATAAAGGATAAAACTGCTTCCTAACTCCTTCAAGCTAAAAACCTTGTTAAAAACCTTTTAATGTGACGTCACCATGGGTTTTGCCTGAAAATCAGCGATGCAGTCAGTCAGTCAGTCTTTGGCGTAGCATCAAGCTGAGGCAGCGCCCTGTTTAGTCAATTTTTAGACGTTAAAGTTTTAAATATTTAAGTTGGTACTTGGGCTCCGGGAGTCCTTGGTTTTTGGGTTCTGGAAACTCAGTGGCTTGTATCTTGTATTTAGGCAGAATAAACACAATTTTAATTTAATATATCCTTTTACTTAACAATCACCGCAAACGACTAGCAAATCACATTTGAAAGTTGCCACAAGCTACTTTACCAATATCTACAGAAATCGTTCAAAATACCTCTTGCTATCTAAATAGTTTGGAACTAATTCTGTAAGCTAACTAACTTTAAACTTGAGAAATTTGTAACGAACTTCGAGGTGTTTATAATTAATTATTGGATCCTTACACATCTATATTTTATTGCTATTAGAACCTTTTAACTATTTATTATATATATATATATATTATACCAGGCGACGCGAAGAAGCATAGCTGGATTTTTAGTGGGTATTCTGCTCGCCAGGCGGTGCAGGCAATAAACGCTTTTCCCAGCGTACAAAAAAATGGTTATATACATGAATAACAACATAGTTATGTACAGTGAATGGTACAACAAGTGCATAAAAAAAGCTGTTTTATTCTAAGTCAGCTGAGCTAAAGATGAAGGTAGAGATTTAAATTCTGAGCTTTTTATAATCATCATGATCATTCCATTGCCGGCTCATTACAGAGCACGGGTCTCCTCTCAATATGAGTAAGGTTTGTCCATAGTCCACCACGCTGGCCATGTGCGGATTAGCAGACTTTTAGACGCCTTTGATAACATTATGTAAAACTCTCAGGTATGCAGGTTTCTCGATATTTTCCATCACCGTTGAAGCAAGTGTTATTTTAATTGCTTAAAATTGCACATAATTGCCCGGGGTCGAACCTGAGACCTCTGATTAGGAGGCGGGCGTACTAACCACTAGATTATCACAGCTAACCTTTAAATGATATAATTAGTGAATTGTACTCCCCCTACCCACTATCGTACTGTAAATTTAGGCTAGTTTAAGCGAAGTTTCACACGTTCTTCCATACAAACCGTGGCACTCCACTCCTTAATGGGTGCTTTGAAAACTAAAAATACTTCTTGTTAGAGTATTTTATTGAGTTACTCTTGACACAGTAAGTTGAGTTTTCCCACAAGTACAAACTATATATCATCCCCTATATAACTCTATAAGGGTTGTTTTTTCTTACGAGAACTTAAACAAACGTTATTGGCAAATATTATATCTTTTCTATTAATTTTGAGATAGCGGTTTTTATCAGTAACGTGGATAAAAAACGTTTCGTTGACTGTATGTCTCCTACAAATGGATGTCGTTAACGACTCTGCGACTTCTGTGGAAGAAGGATGGTGAAGGAAAAAGATTAGGTAGTTCCTGAGATAAACAGGCAAGAAACGCCAACTTTAATACCAAAAAATATAAGTTATTGGGTGGGATTTCTATGTAGCTCAGATGTGATTTTTATAGGCATGTTTTATTTATATTTTAAACCTGCACATTAAGAAAAATAAATTCGTAACAGTTCAGTTTGTAGTGTTGGTAGTTATAGTGGAATAAACGGAGAAATAGCGCTGAGCAGTAGGTACATGAATGAATTATAAGGGAAACCTTGCAGCTTGCTATCAAGCTTCTTAAGTTACCAAGCACTCTCCGTTTTATGAAAAATCGTATATTTTTAGTAGTAATATAATATTGTACCAAGAGAACAACGTTTGAATTGTTGGTATGATATTATTTTACTAACAATTTGTGGTAGTTGTAAACGAGAAACGAGTAAAAGCTCGGTAGTTGAGTAATCAATGAGATTTAACTGCAGAGTGAAGCGGTCATCGATGAAATTTTAATGGCTTCGTGTAATTTATTCTACACTGTGTTGGTTTGTATGTGTTTATTTTTTATCATCATCATGATCAACCCATTACCGGATCGGGTTCCTCTGAATATCAGAAGGGTTTGGCCATAGTCCACCACGCTGGCTGGCGGATGGGCAGACTTCACACGCCTTTTTGAGAACATTATGGAGAACTCTCTTCCTCACGATGTCCTTAAATGATGAGTGTCCAACTTTAGAGCTGCGAAGAAGAATTCGGTACCCGTATTTTAGAGTAACTACCATTTACAGCGAATAATAATAAAAATTTAGGATCTAAATCGCATTCTTAGTAAACAATTCCTGCCTGAACCAAAACCTCTCGAAAATCTGAATTATTAAAATGTAATATAAGAATATAATTAAATGGTTTTACCTTCTAAATAATATAATATTCCCCGGTCGGTGACGATCGATGTACATACCTAAAATATTCCTGTGAAATAGTTGCTTCTACAAAAGGGTATCTGGAGGAGATCGCTTTAAGCGATTAGACCGCCTTTGCGCATTATGTTTGTTTTTTATTTTACTTACCAAGTTAATTATTTACTAAGGTTTAGTTTTACTGTCATGTCTTTATCCTATTTCGAGCCTCTTTTTCTTTACTTCAGTTATATAGAATATTGGTTAAAGGAACCTCTAATGCAATAAATAACTTAGTGATCCCAATATTAATGATGCTTTCATTGTACGTTATATGACCGTTTTTTTAAACA
Source organism: Lasiommata megera (assembly GCA_928268935.1). Taxonomy (NCBI): domain Eukaryota; kingdom Metazoa; phylum Arthropoda; class Insecta; order Lepidoptera; family Nymphalidae; genus Lasiommata; species Lasiommata megera. The sequence goes on along the minus strand of OV743315.1, from coordinate 11,544,595 downwards.
TTTATAAGAGTAATGGCCAAATGGCCGCAGTATTAAATATTTTGTCTTATCTATCACTTGTTTAAATATCAATTTTAATAATGCATGTCAACAGTCGACTCATTATTGCGAATATTGAAACTGCATTAACTATTAAAAGGTTTATGAATATTTATGATGAAAACCTATAGCGTTTTTGACTTTAGATATTTGGTACTGGTTTTTAATTAGATTGGCGGTATGTAAAATAGAAAAGCATACTATTGTTTCACTCCAAAGTTTGGCCTCGCATGACCTTACGGAACTTTTTGAATTCAAAAGTGTTTTTTTTTTCATTTGTTTTTTGCGTAATATTAAATGTTGACTAGCATTGTTGGACTATTGCGAGTCTGTTCTACGATGGATCACGAGGGCCTGGGTTTGGTCTATTAATAAAAAAAATACCAATACCTAGCTTTGTCATCTCTGTGCAATATTGCCGTACCATCAAAGACGGGATTCGTGCAACTTATCTCCAACGTTACGAACCCAGCCTATCGCCGTTATGGTCGAAGCTTATTTAGTAATTTCCTGTGATGGTTCACATTCAACGCAGTATTTTCAGCAAAGGAGTTCTTACACATGCCTTGTCAAACTCAAGGTTGGAGTGCCATACCTTTACGTATAAATCTATTAATTATAAAGTTATGTAAGCCCTCATAAATGACGTATTTTCTAATACAGACGACGCACAGTCGCCGCGTCTCCCCTTTAAATGAGATTCAGTTGCAGCTAGTAAACCCCTGCAGACGTCTATAAATTCCGATCCGCCTTTTTATCGATACAAATGCGCAGATACGTAAATAAAGACGCATTGTGGTCTCGCTTTTGTGGTGTGATATGAAAAGATAATCATTCAAAGCCATTTAATGTATCACACCTAGGCACTAGTATTCCATGTCATAGTAGTCTTAAGAGCTGCAAGTGCACTTCATGTAAGGCTTTATAATCACCTATTAATTATTGGTCTTGATTGAATGAACGTTTGGTCTATATGGGTACATATATAAATTCAAATTTCAAATTCAAACAATCTTTATTCAAATAGTCCTTTAAAAGGCACTTTTGACGCGTCACTAATTTACATAGTAGTTGATTTGATGGTGATAACTACATTCGTAAACTTAAAACTAAAGCTATGAGGGTTCCAAACGCGCCCCGGTCTAAGAAGAAGCCCACAACAAACTTAGCCAGGTAAATTTTCTGTTTGTTATCACCATCTCGCATGCCACTTAAAATTATTTTAAGAGTTATCTTATTAGAGCAATATTTAAGACCCATACTAGGATTTTTCTACAAGCTTATTTTTTACACAAACTTAGAACTTATTGAGAGACATCCCAGAAATTTTAATTGGTAATTTATTATAAAATACCTTTAAATGAATTTCTAATTTTTTGTAGTCTTGTAGCGTGCAACAAAGTTTATTTCCGATGTTAAGATTGTTGCAATCGTATTTTGTATTGATTTTTTTTATATTTCTATGGACATACATTAAATTTTCAAATATGTATTGGCCATGCAATGTCATTATATATGGGTATATAAAGAAAAGATACTTCACGCACATATCCTATGTGGTTAGCTGGACTTTAATGTCTCCCAGTCATTTTACATTTTAGTGGTAATAGTTTGCTCCATACTATTATCACTAACGGTTTTGGGGTTCGGGGTTGGATTATTCTTTTATGACACCGGGTTCGCACTGAGAACAGAAAAATTTCATTCCTAACAATTTTCAATTTAAACGTGATTCTCAAGCACTTCTATAATTAAACCCGATAATTGAATAATTAAGAATTATTTCTTTAAAGCCTATATGTATTATGACCATCTGCTTATTGGACCTCTAGATTGACTTATCTAGAGGTCCAATAAGCAGATGGTCATAATACGTCCAATAAGCAGATGATAAGCAGATGATAAGAGACTTCTTATACACTGCAATTTTTTTATTGGCAGTAAGTTTTTTTTTTATTGTAAAATTTATACAACTGATTACTGACGCACTTTTCATTCAAAAGGAAAGCTTAATATTGTATTTATAATTTAAATGTTTACTTTTATAATTATCAAATTTCAATGTAATTATATTTAAAACTAAACAATATATAAATGAGGTGGAAAAGTAGGTCACCGGTTTATGGTGTGACGCATAGACCAAGAAATTTGGCAGGACGTAGCCATAATTCGTCCAAGTCATGTAACTTATGAGGGGCACTCACTTACTGACCCAAAATTACTTGGCACAGGATATCTGAGACGCACAGTGTCTGCCATATTACCTATAGTGTGCACCAACCAACTAATATTAACTTTTGAACTCAATTATAAGTCGTTCAAGTACTGTGTTTGAACAGAAGCCCCGATGGCTGAAAAACTTTTCGTTAAAAACTTGAGGGTCAAGTTAAAAAGTGTTAATGAAAAATCCTTTTTATTAGCGATACTTGGATGTTAAAAATACGTGAAAAATTCCTACTTTTAGGAAAAATTGCTAATTTGTACTTAATGAAAAACTTTTAATTTTCTATATTTTGCTAAACATGTCTGATATTCGAAAGCTTACGCCCCGGAATGCAAGGTGCTGGAGTGGAGTCCTCCTTGTTCTAAAACGTGTATTTAGCAAGATAAATACATGTATCATTACCGGATACAATCACCGTACCCCTATCGTTCATTTCGTATCATTTCATCGAATACTTCAGCCCAAGAATAAGAACGGGCCATATCGCGTGTAAGACCAGCGTATCTTCACCCGTCATATGTGTCAGATCGGACCAATGTTTGACGTGTGTGGAAGGGAGGCACCGACTTACGGTTCTTACGGAAAATTTATATTTATTTATAAACTAACTTCTCTCAAAGTTTAATGTATAGACTGGCCAGGTAATTAAATTCCTTTAAACAATAGAAATTAAGTAACAATAGATATTAGGTACCTTGTAAAACTTAGTCATTTTTTTTTTTTTTTTTTTTTTTTTTTTTTTTTTTTTTTTTTTTTTTTTTTTTTTTTATCGTGGGTAAATCCTCATGGATACCTCTGCGCCACGGGGAGGCACAGAGGTTATGTCAGACTCTTACTGACTAAAACCCCCACGTGTTCCTACTCACCGCTGTATGGTGGAGCCACGGGAAGGCTCTCGCATACAACCGCAACTCCACCAGCGGGTGTCCGCCGCAGCAGACCCTCCTTGGGCACGACGTGCCCAGTTTCGCCTGTTAGAGGTGTGCCAGAACAACAGCACACCAGCCAACTTGAGGACCGTACTGTGAGTGATGGACGGCCCCGTTTCCATCATCCACAAGTCCTCCGAAGGCACAGGAGCAAGAGAGGTGGAAGAAGAACACTCTCTCGCACCCGGCCTTCCATCGCCGACGGCAAGCGCAGCGAACGCTCGCCGTCCACCCCGGCCCACCAGTCCCATTCCTGGACGGGCCTGGCCCGCCAGTCCCATACCTGGACGGGCCGCAAACTTCCAATGGGGACGACCAGTCACAGTCGTCACCCCCACCTCCAGCAGCAGCCTGCCGCCCACCCCCGCCTGCCAGTCCCATACCTGGACAGGCCTTCCACCACACGGGGTGATACACCCCCTGGGTCATCCACTGCGCCCTCAGCTTGGTCAGAGGGACGCGCGGAGACCCCCTCCGCGTCGGGTCATTGGCCATCGGCTAACAATCTTGCACAAAAGAAATTGTTAACCGATGTTACCAGGGTGCACCGGCCCGAATGCTGCTCTTCCCCCCGGACGAATCAAGAGGGACCCACAGCACCCGGGCACACGTGGAGGTTACCCGACCTGGCACCCCAAACTTAGTCATACAAAAATATCTCTCAACCTTTTCTCTAACAACGAAACCTTTGAAATTTAATAATAATGGGTACTTTTGCTCACAAAGATTATTATATCAAATAGGTATATAATACTTGTTTTATCTACGAATTCTTAATATAGAATTTTATAAATTTGTATTTTTTATTTTATACCTTTACAAGTTAGCCCTTGACGGCTATCTCACCTGGTGGTAAGTGATGATACAGTCTAGGATGGCAGCGGGCTAACCTGTTAGGGGTATGGTAAACAAACACTCCAACTGTGCCGGAACGCTAATTCGCTTTGCGACACGTCTTTGTCAGTAATCCTACTGACTGGTAACTAGCCACGGCCGAAGCCCAGACCAGACTCGAGCCGCGAATCAAACCCAGGACCTCCAACTTTAAAATGCGACAGCGCACTGCGCCACTGAGGTCGTAAAAATTAATAGTATTGCTACAAAACATACGAAAACGCATAAAAAGTTCCATTTAGTTTATAACTTTATTACAAAAACTAGCTGCAATGATAAAAATAGATACATTAATTCAACTGTTATATTATGGTTGTACTGAAAAAAAAAGGAATGAAACTAATTTCGTAACTCTAATCCGTTTAGGAGTTACATTAGCTGTCTATGAAGATCCTCATCAAATCCGATTATCATCATCATCATAACCATAATTCTCAGCCTATTATTTTATTTCCTAAAGCTGTATACAGACCCGATAGGCTTTGGACCTACGCGTTGCTTCAATGTTGGTTGGCGGGCTTTGATTACGTGTGTCATGCTTATAATCGGGATCGACATCGGGGACTACGTCAAGGCCCACGGGTGAACCACGCCAATTTTCCACCTCCGAGATAATTATTGAGTATTTCTTGACAGACAAACCTAATAAAATTATTGTCCAACCCAAGGAGCAAACCAACGCTATCGTCATTCGTAAGCTAATATAATATCGTATATTCGTTATCCAACCACTAGACATACAGTCCCAAATTTCATTGTTTTAATACTAGTACTTTTGACACCCGTTTTTTAATCCGAATAGAAACAGTCATTTTCCAATCGTCAGATAAGATTTTATTGGTAAGTAACATCCGTTAACTGAAAAATAAACTATATAATTAAAAACGTTACATTATAAATCTATATGCACATACAAGAATTTATTTATAGTGGTATTCAACAAACAATTTATTTATAACATCTGAAACTTAAAATAAACCTTAAATTGAACCTAAAACTAAAAATCTTAAAAAGTATAATCAATCAATCAATCAATCAGCCTATAGATGCCCACTGCTGGACATAGGCTTTTCACGCGCCACCACACATGGTCCTCCGCCTTCCTCATCCACCCGCCACCAGCGATCCTTTTCAGGTCGTCGGTACAGCGAGCAGGTGGTCGCTGGTCCTACGCTGCGCTTAAAAGTATAATATAATTACTAAAATATATTATTAAAAGGAGTCCCTTTAGGCAAGGTTCCGAAGATACTGGCAGCGTTCTTCCTTTGAATTGCAAGACTAATTTTAATTAATTCGTTGTCGAGGTAGCTGGCACCTCTTCGGTCTCCTGTGATGTCAACTAACCTTTTTGTTATTTCCCTAAAAAGCCATATAGTGCTAGGACCCCACGGACCAAGGGTCTCGACACCGAATGGGACTAAATCTAAATTAAAAATTCTCTTTAATATTTTTAATTCTCTTTAGTATGTAGTTAAAAAAAATCTGTCCTATTATTTAAGCCGCCTGTCAGATTTATTGTCGAGCACGCTATTTATAATAAACTTGGGAACTTAATTTGCTCTTTAGGGAGGTCAAGAGAGCGCATGCGTGTCAAAGGTTGACTCTCCACCGCTGTTTGAAAAACGGTAGTTACACAGACGCACTCACAGTCGAGAGCCGTATGAGGAACAGGACCGGTTTAGGAAAAGTTTCGGGAGCGTAACCTTTGGAATATTTCTAAAATCGCGGTTGTGGTTTTTGATGGTCGCCTGTGAACGTGTTCAAAAATGAAGTGGACGGCGCTCTTCTTTATCAGTTGGTTCTCATTGGGTAAGTCTTTAGTAATTAAGTTTAAAACTATTTTATAGGTTTAAAAATAAATTTATGAAGTCAATTCAATCAAATTTAGTAAATTCCGATTTTTTTTGTTCAGTTACGTCTATCACAGGTATGTTTTATAATTTATACCCTTATTTTTCTCTTTATTGCGAAATGGTAGTAATAACTACATTTTTTTGAAGCGTTCTTACTTTTTTTTAATTTCTTACGTCATAACGATTTATTTATACAACTTTATTGCATATTGAATTGAAAGGAAACTAAAAAATATGCATAATATAAAAGCAAAAGACTACCTTATCCCTAAAAGGGATCCCTTCCAGGCTACCTTTTTTAAAGACGCCGACAGAAATAAAACATCTTACATTATTTCATTATTATATTCAAATTAAGCAATTTTATATAATTGTGTTTAAAGAAAACAATAGTATACTTAAAATCGGGGTTTTTAATATTTTTTATCATGTTACATCTTCAACATTTTTCCAAGTCTTTCCTTTAGGGGTAAAGTAAATAAAACAGGACTACGTTGACGCTACGTTAAAAACGGACAAAATGTCAAATTCCTTCGGTAAAAATTGATTTTGGATCGAAATTGTAGCTTCGGATGCAAGGATATTCAATTTTGTAATACGACTTATGTAAATTTTTGCTAATTTATAGAGAAGAGAGAAGAAATTTTGTAATGATATACGTAACGATATCATTTAATTCTTCATTCATTGATAGGACAGCTACTATGTCTTATCAATATACTTCAGAATGACTATAAAACTTTCCACAACATGTACGATGTCACCTTTCGTTGTATAATATCAATTATCTAAGTGTATTGGTTGTTACCGTAGTCATGAACCATTTAACGTCCGATTGTACAATCATATTTTAAGTTATTATCTCTACCTACATTGAAAATGAAAATGAATTAAGGTTTATTAACATAAAATAATTTCACAATGAATTAAATTTAATTGGTGCACGAGGCGAATCCTTTGTGATAAGTGTCTATTCAAATTTAACACTTTAGTTTTTTTCGCTAGGTTATCGTAAGTTTTTTACAATGTGTTTATATAATTAACACTGTTTACTTTTTATCGCTCATGATTTCTATGAAGATTTTATGAAACCCTACGTGAGATAGAAGCTCTTCAGTCGACTCGGATGTTCAGGTGTGACTCAAGACAAAATTTTAGCACTGACTTCTGTAACAGTGCAATGTTCTATTTCAAAAAGCTAAGGTGTTTGATATATCAACTGTTTTTTTCGCTAGGTTATCGTAAGTTTTTTACAATGTGTTTATATAATTAACACTGTTTACTTTTTATCGCTCATGATTTCTATGAAGATTTTATGAAACCCCACGTGAGTTAGAAGTTCTTCAGTCGACTCGGATGTTCAGGTGTGACTCAAGACAAAATTTTAGCACTGACTTCTGTAACAGTGCAATATTCTATTTCACAAAGTTAAGGTGACTTATATATCAACTCACTGCTCAAACTTCTAAACGTTTTGGGCTATTTGGAGGACAGATGGCTATTACTATTAAGGCAAAGTATTTTTGTTAATGCATAATATAAAAGCGTTTGAAATTTTTGTGACAATCTGAAGATAGCTTTTTAATAATTATTTAGCATGAGAGCTACATGCTAAGATATATATTTCGGTCTTTGTCCAGATAAAATAATTAAACCGGTTATGGTGATTACCTGGTATCAAAAAGATTTTGATTAATGTTTCAGCTTCTTCTACTTAAGTAGTTAAATTGAGAACCGGTTTCTAGTTCGCTTTTGCTTATTTGGCGGAAGTTACCTAACCGGATATTTACAGTAAATTTGAAATTTTCGCTAAACATTAACGAACTGATCGTGGTTTCAACCGGTTTACTTAGGTTATTTGAAGGTTATTATATCACTCGCTTAAGTATTTCGGTAACCGTTAACAAGGGACAGTATTTTTTACCGGTAACCAATTATAATTTACCGGTGAATCCAAAATAGTTCTTATTATTGATTTTTATAACCTAGTTTAAACTTTAGGCTCTAGGATCGATTCCCGGCTCAAGTCTGGTCTGCTGGGAGGTTTCGGTCGTTGCTAGTTACCACCCTAACGATAAGGAGGTGTCGACAAGCAATTAAAAAGTAAGGAGTAATCACAATATTCTCTTTGTTTTTCTAATAATTGAATTGATTTATTTTTTATTAAACGCACTAATCTCTGGAACTATCATTTGGATTTGAAAGACTTTTTTGCAGCATTTAATAGCCTCATTCTTGTGAGAGGAACAAGAAAAATACGCAAAATTGAATGCCGTGATAAGAAAAGACGCGGTGGGTTTGTAAATTTGTATGGAAAAAATACTTTCTCGTGGAACCGTTAGACGTAAATATCTTACGTACTTACTACGTATTCATACAAAATATTGGACGCGGTTTTCATTCAACAATACATGCAATGCAAAATAAAACGAGTGGAGTTTTTACATTGCCCACCTAATTGGCGGGTCAGTCGGTATGTCAATTATAGTTCATTCAACTAATGAGGTTACGCACCAATAAAATATCTCGTGTGTGACGCAGCAGCTGTGTTAATGTTACAAATTACTATAGGGTCACAGGAAATCAACTACGGCTAAAATAATCGCCTGTGGTATGAAGTCACTGCTATACTTAATCATGGTATCCTTCGAACCTTTTGATAAAATAAGTTTCGGCATCATCATCATGATCAACCCATTACTGGCTCACTACAGAGCACGGGTCTCCTCTCAATGTGAAAAGGGTTTGGCCATAGTCCACCACGCTGGCCATGTGCGGATTGGCAGACTTCACACGCTTTTGAGAACATTATGGAAAACTCTCAGGCATGCAGGTTTCCTCACAATGTTTTCCTTCACCGTTGGAGCAAGTGATATTTTAATTGTTTAAAAACGCACATAACTTCGAAAAGTTAGAGGTGCGTGCCCGGATTCGAACTGCATACCTCTGATTAGGAGGCTGACACCCTAAGCACTAGGCTATCGACGCTTCGGCATATATAACACATACTATTATCAAACACGATTCAGAAAGAATATTCAGACGCATTTATGTTATTATTTAGCTGTACGAATTCCATTTAAACACCGAATATCTAAATAATAAAATGTATTTAAATATCTCGGCACTTCGATAATTATAAAAGAACATCATTGACGACCTCCGTGGCGCAGTGCGTGCGTTGTCGCATTATAAAGTTAGAGGTCCTGGGTTCGATTCCTGGATCGTGTCAGATCTGGTGGTAGGCTTCGGCCGTGGCTAGTTACCACCCTACCAGTCCACACCCCTCATCACATACCACGCCACATCGTGCCGTGGGGAGGGGTGTGGACTTTATCATCACTTACCACAGATGAGGTAGCCGTCAAGGGCTAACTCGTAGTGTGTAAAAAAAACAACTCGAAATTGCAGGTATTCAGATAAATGTTTACCGTCATTTGAAATAACAAATTTACCTTAATATCACTTACTCGTAATTTAACAAAGATGAAATAATTGCGCAATTGAATGCTTGTTTCTCATTAAAACAAAGCTGAGATGGTTATCGGAATGTTATTCAAAATCAATATAGTACAAGATGAAGGGCATCCACATTAAAACAAAACATAATATATTAAAACAAAAGATAATATAACCCTATTTACGGTTACATAATCTAAGAGATCTCAGGATAGTGGCTTGTGCATTGAACTGGTATATATTATATATACTGGCACATATGTATGCACTGGTATTTATTCTAATATATCATAAATCAAACTCAAAAAATATTTTAATTATCATAAGAATTATGATCATATTTGAAAAATAGTAAATCCGTTGTGATGCTGACAGAATGGTCAGATTTAATGATCTTGTGGGACGTTTCCATCAATGTTAGCATTTCTAAATTTACAAGGTCCTGGGTCTGATTTTTTCGCCCAGCTACGAAAAAAAATGAAAGATATAGCAGACCAAATTTGAATAATTAAATTTTACGTATGTGGACTAAGTCCCTGGCATCGTCTTAAGGACCTACATAAAATCAAGGCCCCAGCTGACGGATGGTCTGAAACCAGACACGGGACGTGAATGACGTTAAGGAAGGCCAGCCAGCTTGACGCGTTTTGACATAATAGTGTCTGCACAATAACCGTTTTACTGGTTTATTTCTCACGCACACTATAAATTTGCCATTTTACCAGAATATCAGAGAAAAGATGCATGGATTCTTATGAAACTGATCAATACGAATCTGGCATTTCTATTGCATATTGAACCATCATGAAGCAGTGATAGCCTAGTGGTTAGGGCGTCAACCTCCTAATCAGAGATCGGTGGTTCGAATCCGGGCACGCACCTCTATTCGGAGTTATGTGCGTGTTTATGCAATTAAAATATCACTTGCTTCAACGGTGAAGGAAAACATCGTGAGGAAACCTGCACGCCTGAGAGTTCTCCATAATGTTCTCAAAGTCGTGTGAAGTCTGCCAATCCGCACATGGCCAGCGTGGTGGACTATGGCCAAATCCTTTTCATATTGAGAGGAGACCCGTGCTCTGTAGTGTGCCGGTAATGGGTTGATCAAATTGAAACCATCATGAGATTGTTCCGAGCTAAGACAATGGTACTATTATATTTTTGAAATACTACCATGCACATTGATTTCCGAAAATATAAAGTCTAATCAGCAATATATAACTTTATAAGGCACTCCATTTTCTATAGCTAGTAGGTCAGTCATTGTGGTATCAGCGGAACTGCTGCCCAGTTACAGACCTACATTCCACCTGCTGTCCTGATTCAAAATTTAGCTAATCTCGCGATAAAGATTAAAAAAGAAAAATCGGAATGTTAATTAATAATATTTAATTATTAATAATATAACTGTTAAGTTATAAAAATAATAAATAAACTGGTTCTAGTTATTATTTTTTTTTATCAGTAGGTAGGTTTTAAAAAGTTATCATTCATTATTTAAAAGTTAAATTCCTTTAAGGGTGTTTTTAGCCGTTATTAGTAGTATGCCGAAGTATGATGTCGTAAAATTAAACTCGTGAGCTAAACAAATATTAATGAAATAAAAATTTCATTTATATATAAGGCAAAACTTTTCACACTTCGAAATAAACGAAAGTTTATTTTAATTTTTACAGTTATTAAACAGAACTGAAAATATTATTATCATTAGTCCCATTGCTGAGCACAGACCTTTTCTACCATATGTTATATGGCTTAGAAGATAGAACCACCTTTGTGCAATGCGAGTTTATTATTTAATTAGTAGGGCTTTAACATCATATTCTTTATAACAACCATGTTCGACGACGGGGTTGGACACCGCCAAATTCTCTGGTAGGTCATTGATTTACCACTAGCCGTAGATAGAGCGTGTCATATAAAAACAAGACGAGAATTTGTCACTAACTAACTATACATTCCTACATATCGGTATATCGATGTATTACAACCCGTCTAATACACTAGACATCTGGCCGTTATATTAGGTGACTTTCGTCTGGCCTGTCACACACAAGGAGTGCACGCGTCGCTATTTGTGCACTCCTTTTCCGTCCCATTTTATGAGCATTAATGATCGATGTCCGGCTAGTGGTAATTCAATGTGGCAGGTACTAAAATTTTTCAGTCGAAAAAACTTAATTACACACAATTTATGGCCTGCCCCGTGAATAGGTCCACGCAATCTGCCGCTGTTCATGCTAATCATAATACTAGCGAGTCAGTTATTATCATTAACATAATAATCGCTAATGCCAACTGTATTAGAGCGGACTGCTGCAGGATCACTAAAATCCACATTTCTATGACAGAATAGCTCTGTATAGTCAGACATCAATTCATGGTTTAATTGACTTTCTATCTGCTGCCACTAAGTTACAAGCGAGTAATTTTTGTTATACAAAAACATACATAGCGTGAAATAATACCGTAATGACAAATATATATTATCAACTACTTTTTTTTTAATGTACTATAGTATCTTTTACTATATTTTATTTAATTAAATTTTAAATTAAATTAATTTTGACTCTTTGTAAGAGTGTTATATTTTGTCAATTGAACGGGCTACGAGTATATTACCCACACAGTTTGAAAAATAAATTTAACTATTATTGTTAATACTCTCAGCATTATGAAACTACTGATTTTTGAAGACACAATGGTAGATCTTAATACTGATTACACAAAAAGCATTACCAAATAAGTACATGCCAGGTACAAGACTCAAGAGAAATCGTTAGACGCCCGAAGTATCCTATCACTAACTATAATTAGAGCCAAAACTGTTCGCTCAATAGTTAGTGGTGGAATTCTCCGAATAGTTTTATCGCAATTAGGTATGTAGAAAGGGGTGGTTAAAACTAAGCAGGTAATTTTATCTAGGTAGGTTACATTTATCAGTAACGTAACGACCTAAACCTGCGATCAATAATATACTAGATCTGAAGACAGTCTTAGAAAGTGTCCATTATACTAAGGATTCACTTAGGATTATGAGTTTTAAAAATGTCAGTCAAAAGCCAATTAATCAATCAATCAATCAATCATAAACTTTATGCGAATAATCCTTTAAAAGGCACTTTTGACGAATCAATAATTTACATAGTAGTGAGTTGATGGTGATAACTACATTCGTAAACTTAAAACTAATGCTATGAGGATTCCAAACGCGCCCTTGTCGAAGAAGTAGCCCGTAACAAAAGTAAAGTTAGCCGGGTAAATTTCCTTTTTGTTATCACTATCTCATGTGCCACTTAAAACAATTTAAGAGCTGTCTTATTACAGCAATATTTCATACCCAAGCTTGTTTATCATCTATCTTAACTTACACGTGGAAATATCTTATTTTAACTAAGTATGTACATATAATAAAGTATCCGAAATAAATTAAAAGTGTGTTTGTTAATAACCTTTGTTCGACAAATACAAAACCAAGCTTGAAACAATTAGACATTTAGATGACTTGTACTCTAGAGATGGACAAAAGACAATATCCCGTAAAAGAACCCGGGTAAAATAGAGAGAGCCATCGGACCTTTCAGCCTGGGAAATCATTGCTGAAATCGGGAAAAACCGAAAGAATCGCGGACGAAGACGCGTGCACACACTACCATCATAACGTCTGCTGTTTTTTTTTTTTTGCTATACACTGGTAGTGCAATATTGATCGAGGACCGAAGCCAATTCGGCAAAAATTTCTCTCCGAATTACAAAGCACACAGATAGATTTTCAAAGGTGAAATAAAAACGAGGTCACAGTACGTTTTATTTGCAACTTCGCTCACGTCGATATTTATCTTGCCCATATTTCTTGTCGGGTCGCAAACCGCTGACCTACTGATTGTCTTAATATTCATAGGTATGAATATGAGTGTAGCGATATTCGTGAAATTTGAATAATTTTTAATTTTCAACTCGATAATGCCAACCGTTTCAGCTCTGTAGTTGTAATAACAAACATTTCAGAGTCAAATAAACATTTAAACATAGATTCAAAATGTGTTTCTATTTTCAAAAAGGAAATTTGACGACCTCCGTGGCGCAGCGGGCGCGCTGTCACATTATAAAGTTGGAGGTCCTGGGTTTGATTCCCGTTTCAAGTCTGGTCTGGTGGGAGGCTTTGGCCGTAACTAGTTACCACCCGACAAAGACGTTTCGCCAAGCGATTTAGCGTTCCGGCACGATGTCATGTAGAAACCAATTTAGAAGTATGGTTTTACTATACCCATAAGAGGTTGACTCGCTACCGTTTAAGAATGCATCATCTATTACCACCATGTTAAATTGCCGTCAAAGGCTAACTTGGAATAAAAGTATTAATTTTGACAGCTGATAGCACAGCATATTATTTCACCGAAGTTTGGCTAGTTAAAGGCCATATTATGTATAATGAAGCGGTGATAGCCTAGTGGTTAGGGCGTCAGCCTCCTAATCAAAGGTCGGCGGTTAGAATCCGGGCACGCACCTCTAACTTTTCGGAGTTATGTGCGTTTTAAAAAGAATTAAAATATTACTTGCTTCAACGGTGAAGGATAACATCGTGAGGAAACCTGCACGCCTGATAGTTCTCCATAATGTTCTCAAAGGCGTGTGAAGTCTGCCAATCCGCACAAGGCCAGCGTGGTGGACTATGGCCAAACCCTTCTCATATTGAGAGGAGACCCGTGCTCTGTATGGAGCCGGCATTAGGTTGATCATGGTGATGTATAATGAGCACGGAAAGGTATTTGAATTCAATATCACCTTGGTCGAATTCAGTCCTCTGGGCGACAAGTTAGAATAGGAGTCGTGTACCAACCCATGATGGGTCTGTAAAACTGCTATTTGCTTGTTTAAGTGATACGCATAAATTTTCCGCTTGTCTGTTACAATGTGTGGGTTTATTCATATTGATTCCTGTAGAGTGAAGCGCAAACAATAAGTGGGTATGTCTCGTAGCCGCGTGGGATGGATGACTTATTCTATCAATTGTGCTAAATACTTCATGTCAATTTTCAAGGACGTTTTTTATATACTACAAGTTAGCCCTTGCCGGTAATCTCGCCTGATGGTAAGCGATGACATAGTCTAAATGGTAGCGGGCTAATTTGTTAGGCGTATTGTACCATACTCCTAATTGGTTGCCACGCGACATCTTGCCGGAACGTTAAACCGCTTGGCGACACGTCTTTGTCGGTAAGGTGATAACTCCACCACGGCTGGAGCCTCCCACTAGACGAGTCTCGGGAATCGAACCCAGGAACTCCAACTTTTTATAATCGTCAAACGTGATGCAGAATTTAAAGCCTAGGCCCCAAGTAGTAGATAATAATTAGCCCAATTTTGACAGTTAAAATCAGCAAGTTAAGAGGTTTTTAGTGTATAGTGGCTTTAAAACCCCCTTTATTTCATTAAACGAGATAATAGAATTTGTTACAGCAATATGAAACCATAAAAGATATACTTTGTATTTTTATTCATTTAAATTTGATACATTAAAAGCCGTTACTGAGATGCCTTGAAAGTTCCGTTCTTCTATTATAAGGCGCGAAACCCGCAAAATTTCTAACCCGCTCGCGTTGCCGTACAGAAGACCTACAAACTCGATTTAATGAAATTATTCATTAATTTCATCTTTGTTAAGTGAGTAGATACTTACCGCTATAAAATAATGATTATAAGTGTAGGTAACTGAACGGTTGGAGGATTACATAATATATTTAGTAAAACATAACTATCACATCCTCTATATTGAATTTGTCAATGTCATTGGCGCAGTGGTGAGCTTAGAGTTTTTAAGTGGAAGGTTCCAAGCTCTTTGATCCCTGGCTGAGGCAATTTAGTAATTTAAACATTCTGAAATTTCTCTGTACTGACCGGTGAGAGGTAGTTAATACCCAACTGGCAAAGCGATTTAGCGTTCCGTAATACTAAGTAAAAACCGATTAAGAGGAGTAGTTCAGCCAGCATCGCATCGGTGACTGTTTGCATGTTCTTGGGTGACGAATTACCATCACCCAAGAAACCTGATGTTAAGTGATTACACTTAACATCAGGTGACCTGTCTGCTCGTTTGCCCACGATGTTAATATAAAAAAAATACAGAGAAGAAAGTAAATCAATAATGAAAATATTAACGTTGGACCAGTGGTTAGAATATTCAACAGCAAATCGCGAGCTTGAATCGAAAAAAAACCGATCAGTTAGAAGGTATTGATGACCTTGCAAAGTTATTAGTCTATTTCCAGAACCAAGAAAAAACCCTAGAGCTCGTGATCTTATAGGTGACTATGTTAACCGATTGTCTAACAGGTCAGTATTTCAATTATTAAACTGAAACCGAGCCATTCCGCTATACTTTGTTATAAATGGGTCGTTGCCCCAGGGCTTGGCCACCACTCCCTCTTTACGACTGACGGTAAGCTATTACTTATGGTATAGAAATGTAGAGTGTAGGTGCCTACCTACTGCTGGTACAACGCAAGTTTGCTAAATTGTATTACGTTTTATAATACATTCACCGACCGCTCCCAAAACACTGATTTAGATAGACGCGTCATATAACTAACGTAAAAAGAAGAAAATATCATTCCAAGATTATTTGAAAACTTTGTGACGACCTAGTAGAACCCCGCTCAAGGGCGCCACAGGACTGCTGGTCTTCCAAATATCTGCCAAAATGTCAGCTGACTGTATCTTTTAACCGGTACAGAGTTGTAAATTTCAAAGAATGGCCAACTTTTACAAGCAACTAACAAGTGTCTTACTGTCGTCTTTCAAGTGTCTTCCTAGTCTGTCTAGTGTCCATCAAGCGTCTCACATGTAAGTGTCTACCTAAACAGACATTTTACTGGTAGCAACAGTGATACTTTAATAGGGCATATTAATAGAAATCGTATCTATTAATATCGTAATCGAAAATGGAAGCTGTGATAGCCTAGTGGTTAGGGCGTCAGCCTCTTAATCAGAGGTCGGCGGTTCGAATCCGGGCAAGCACCTATAACTTTTTGGAGTTATATGCGTTTTTAAACAATTAAAATATCATTTGCTTCAACGGTGAAGGAAACATCGTGAAGAAACCTGCACGCCTGAGAGTTCTCCATAATGTTCTCAAAGGCGTGTGAAGTCTGCCAATCCGCACATGACCAGCGTGGTGGACTATGGCCAAACCGTTCTCATATTGACAGGAGACCCGTACTCTGTAGTGAGCCGGTAATGGGTTGATCATGATAATGATGAATAGAAATCGTACAGCAGTGTTTAGATTGAAACCTGTCCCTGTAGCTATGTGTTTAACAAGCACCAATGTCACAGTTGTCATATAGCAACAGAAATATCATATTAGATGCAATAAATTGTAGGCAGGCGAAGGCGACCTTAACACAGCAAGCAATATCGTTCAGGCAACCTTTGTTACGAGGAAATGCTGCAAGAGGGACAGTATTATCAACGTATCAATAAATATTATTATCAGGCCACTATAGAACGCGGGTGTCTCAGTCAAAGTCAAAGTTAATATTTACAAATATAATATATTTATATGGGGATAAACAAGATGGTAGCTATGTTATAAAATGGTGTAATAGTACCCACTTAACTTACGTTAAGTCATACCATCAACGAATATCGTTTAATTGTCACTCGAAATTATACAAAATATACATAAGTATATTAAAAGTTCCACCTGTTTTTGCAATGTTTCGAATGGTTTTAGTTGTATTTTATTTTTAATTTAAGTAATTCTTTTAACATTTTGGTAGAACTATTAGTTACCACCCTACCGACAAAAGACGTGTCGTGTGAGTTCCCGCACGATGTCGAGTAGAAATCAGTTAGGAGTATGGGTTTACCATTACCCCTAACAGGCTAGCCCGCTACCATCATATGAGGTGAGATCGCCGTCAAGGGCTAGCTTCTAGTGTATAAAAATAATTGATTGATTGATATATTTGCTAGTGATGATAAAAATGTTTATATCTAGAAATGGCACAATTAGTGATTATTAAGCTACTGATTTTTGACAATGTGACACTAATAACATATCTGACCTTTTAGGTATCTATTAACAAGGCCATCTAAATTATTAAAAAATAATTCTAACATCGGAAAAGTTGTTTTCGGAAATCTTATCATGAAATCGGATAAAGGTAACATTGAGATTAGTTTATATATTTATTGCTTAGTATTATAACGATTTGTGGAAAAATGACTGTTATCATAAGTTTTTTTTATTAACAATTATAACAAATAACATTGGTATATTTTAAGCGAGGTCACAAAACAATTCTGTAACTAAAACCTGACTAAATTATATTTCAATTAAAAATGAAAACTAAAATTAAGCAAGATTTACAGACTTCATCGTGAACAACCCATTATCGGCTCACTACAGAGCACGGGTCTCCTCTCAATATGAGAAGGGTTTGGCCATAGTCCACCACGTTGGCCATATACGGATTGGCAGACTTCACACGCCTTTGAGAACATAATGGAGAACTCTCAGGCGTGTAGGTTTCCTCACGATGTTTTCCTTCACCGTTGAAGCAAGTGATATTTTAATTGTTTAAAAACGCACATAACTCCGAAAAGTTACAGGTGCGTGCCCGGATTCGAACCGCCGACCTCTGATCAGGAGGCTGACGCCCTAACCACTTGGCTATCACCGCTTACAGACTTATATTTAAGATAAAGGTGTAGTCATTGGATACTCATTTTACTAAAATGGAACACTGTTGCCATTTCATAAACATTAATGGGATTCATTACGTTATATTTTTGACGATCACCGTGGCGCAGTGCGTGCGCTGTCGCATTATAAAATTGGAGGTCCTGGGCTCGATTCCCGGCTCGAGTCTGGTCTGGTGGGAGGCTTCGGCCGTGGCTAGTTACCACCCTACCGACAAAGACGTGTCGCCAAGCGATTTAGCGTTCCGGCACGATGTCGCGTAGAAACCAATTAGGACCGTGGCCTTATCATACTCCTAACAGGTTAGCCCGCTACCATCCTAGACAGCATCATCACTTACCACAAGGTGAGATTGCCGTCAAGGACTAACTTGTAGTAAATAAAAATAAAAAAAAAATTGCAAGATTGCGTAAAAAATATCTACTATTAGGTACAATTGTCGTATCGATTTAGTTATTATAGAGGTAGTTGAGCTATCTAAACATCTTCAAGGGCTACGTGGCTAAGGGCAAGGCGAAACCAACGCGTTAAGACCTTGTCCTCCTCATGATCATGCACTAAACCCTTGCGCAAACCGTAGCGTCATACACGCACGCAATACGTTAGCGGCGGACGTTGATTGGCTGCTTTGTTTTAAATTTAAAAATAGAACGAAAGAGACGAGTAGGAAAAAGATAGCATTACTTCTTCTTTTTCCTTAGGTGCCTCTCCAACTAGTGAAGGTTGGCAGTCAGAATGGCATATTTTGTTTGTCTCTCGCGAGGCTGAAAAGCTGGGCGGTACTCGCGATCCCTGTCCACTCCCTGATGTTTCGCAACCAAGACTTCCTCTTGCGACCGATGCGCCTCTTTCCCGCTACTTTGCCCATCATTATAACTTGTAGGAGCCTGTATCTGTCATGCCTAAGCACATGCCCCAGACAAGCAACTTTTTTCTATTTGATAGTCTTCCAAAGTTCGCGGTTACAACTAACACGTCGCAAGACCTCATTGGTCACCTTTTAGCATTACTTAATTCAATTTAAATATTTTAGTTTACATTATTATTATTATCATAGGGAGTTAGGGCGGAATTATACGTTCAAGCTACACGTTCTTACACGCCTATTCATACATCTCTCTAATATTATAAATGAGAGAGTTTGTAAGTATGTATGTATGTTGGTTACTTTTTCACGCCGGAATTACAGTATCAATTTGGCTGAAATATTGATTTATTACATAGTGGTGAGTTGATAGTGATAGCTACATAAAACCAAAGCCATGAGGTTTCCAAACGCGCCCTGGTTTAAGAAATATCTGTTACAACTCGAATACAAGGCACCACTCGCATGAGGCAGAATCACGAATGGTGATTTAACTTTGAATACCGATAATATGACCTCACATCCCATTGCAAATTACGAACTGGAAATCCGTTACTAACTTTTTTTCGCTGTGACGACATTAAGGTCTCAGCTGAAAATCAGTCACGTGTTTGTAAATAATACACCGCATATGCTGAGCTTTACACACTTTCCAGACGTTTTTTGCATTAGAATAAGGTGAACTGTTTGTAACACTAAATGAGAACAAATACATTTTTTTTCTTTCTATTTATAAACTGCCATTTTGGGATGACTCTCGAACTCGATAGCAATTGAAATCGCAGATAAGAGCTTGCTAGTGTTCAGCGTAAAAGTGTGCATTAAAAAAAGGATGTCAAATAAATGAGTCCGGGCTAATAAACAAAGATTTTATTTATATTATCCCACTATCGCGTTATTCCGGATATTTCAATAAAGATCACTGAAATACTAGCCAGTAAAAAGCCAAACTTCAAATTCATATGCACGCGATATATGAGGATATTGGCCATAATTCCTGACGGGAGCGATGCTCACGCGGCGGTCTCCTATCAAATTGAATTCATTTCAATAGCGTCGGCTCTAATTGGTGACGTAGTGACGTAGATTGAACGCTTTGGGCCAGTTTAGAGACTACGACACGATAATAGGTCATTCATGTGATTAGTGGGAAGCCTATACAGGGGCGAGTGTGTATTAATACGTTGACTGCCCAATAGACGATAACCGCATCACTTAATATTATAAAAGTGGAAGTATACAAGTATGGCACTACTGAACAAAAACAAACAAAGACCCTACCGACAAAGACGTGTCGCCAAGCGATTTAGCGTTCCGGCACAATGTCGTGTAGAAACCAATTAGGAGTATGGGTTTACCATACCCCTAACAGGTTAGCCCGCTACCATCTTAAACCGCATCATCACTTGCCATCAGGTGAGATGCAGTCAAGGGCTAACTTGTCGTGAATAAAAAAAAAAAAAACAACAACTTGGCTTAAGTTTGAAGGAAGATAGATTAAACCGTGTATCAATACAGGCTTTTAATTCCGGGAGCATCTATAGTTAACGCGGGTGTTGTGATGACCTATTTATGTCGTGGTGGAAAAGCTACCTCCGTACCCATGGGCAGGACGAGGTTATGTGGGAAAAAGAGGTAAGATCAGGACAGCTTGGAACCCCCCCCCCCCCCCCCCCCAAGATAGTAAGGTGACTGGTGCAAATGCGGACAGCTTATGGTTACTTACAATAATGCTATATAATTTAGATATACATATTTGGAATGGGGCCAGAAACAAGAACGGGAACAAGAATGAGACATGGGATGGGATCTTCATTTACAGACGTTGCTTGTTTAGGAATTTTAGAGAGGCGAGTTTCTACGAGCTTATCCAGAGCTACTATCGGTTTCAACTCTATTCTACCACTTTACTTCGTACTACTCAAAACCAGCTTCCCGTATAGCATATGTTTTAAAACAAATGCCTCGCTATCTTATTGCTTTTGTTTCTAACTTTAATTACTTTTGCTTTTAAATTATACACTGAGATTACTTAAGGCGGCATGAGAGTTTTATCTTGTTAGAAGCATCTGTTTCCCATATTATGGAATAGTAGCAAACTGTGAATTCGCCGCGCGTTCAGAATTACTCTTGGTTTTCTGCTACAAAGTAAGGACATTCATTAGAGAAAAAGCTTTGTATCAAGCCACCATGACCACCACGATCAACCCATTGCCGGCTTAATACAGAGCACGGGTCTCCTCTTAATATGAGAACGGCTTGTCTATAGTCCACCACGTTAGCCATGTGCGGATTGGCAGATTTCATACGCCTTTGAGAACATTATGGAGATTTCTCAGGGGTGCAGTTTTTATCACGATGTTCACTGTTGAAGCAAGTGGTATTTAATTGCTTAAAAGCGCACATAACTCCGAAATGTTAGAGGCGTGTGTCCGGGATCCTGTGAATAGGAGGTTAGCAGATTCTGTCTACAGCCGCGTCGTGGAGTGTTGCATACCCTTCTCATATTGAGAGGACGTGCTCTGTAGTGAACCGGCAATGTGTTGACCATGATGATGATGAATAAAATTTCATATATAAGTATGTATTCAGAGGATAACAGTATTCAATATAAATATAATAAAATATTTTGTCGTGTCGCACGGGCGTCCTATTATTTGTCTCGTTCCGTGGCCATCAAGAGCACAAATGCAGACCCAAGCTATTGTCTCTGCAAAATGAAATTTCAGATGCATATTCCTGAAATGCAATCGGTTTTCCAGTTTATTGAGATATAAAGAAAGCTTTCTCTATTTTGTCATTTACGTTCATCCATTCAGTACAGTTACGTAAATTTATTCAGTGGTTTCAGTAGCGCGGCCAAGAAAAGGAAGTACAGAGAGATCGACAGATATACAGACACACAAGAAATACAAAACTACACATATTTGGCTTCAGTAACGATTATACAGTGCTTTCTATAATATATTTCTATTAATATTCTTGATATATCTATTTAAAAAAAAATGTGATTTCTTCACTCTGGTCTCAACAACATTCAATAAAAACACGCATCGTCCTTATAAATGTTCTTGGCAAGTTATTTTAACTATCGATATGGTATCAAATTAACCAACCAGGTAAATCTCGACTATTCTAACTAACTAGACAGTACTGTGTCACACCTACAGGTCTGTGCCTTCCCAATTCCATATAAAATTGCTAATTTTGCTAATTTCAATAGTTCCAAAATTTTTTTTATAGATATGAAGTTATCATATCATATTTTTATTATATACGTTATATCAGATCAGTTGAGTCATTTCAAGTTTTTACTCGTCACACTCACGGTAATTGATTTAACATAAATTAATGTTAAATGCATATTAATACATAAATTAAACTGCTGAAAAGCTTTCAATACAATTTGGAAAGGAGATTGTATTCCAGAGACGGACGGAAATACAGAAAATAAAGAGTACCCCTTTTTTAATCTTTTCCTACGCGTATGAACTCGCCAGCAACAGCTATTACTATGTTTTTTGTGATATATACAGTTAAAATTCACCAAACTTATTAGTCGACTGAGCATTTAGTAAACCTCGTATATAATATACGACCTTATGAATTATTATTTAAACAAAACACACGTGTATGAAGTCATGAACGAACTTATTTATCATGAAGTGATAAGACATAAGGTGAGTAATATTGATGCATATCGCACCAGTAAATAAATATTATTAAGATAAAATTTGACACTGAAATTGTTCTGTACATTTATTAAGTAGTAAAAAGTATTAAATAGCAAACGACTATTGGTATATAACTTTTTAATATTATCTACAATTTAAAAATTTTAATATTGTAAACAGAAATAGTTGTTATTCGTACATCGCCAGTGTTAAATTTAAAAATAATTTAGCCGTACAATATAATATAGTGTATATATATACATTTATCCACTACTAAACCCTTGACGGCAATCTCACCTTAAGTGATGATGCAGTATAAGATGGTAGCGGGCTAACCTGTTAGGGTTATGGTAAACCCATAACTCCTAATTGGTTTCTAAACGACATCATGCCGGAACGCTAAATCGCTTGGAGACACATTTTTGTCGGTAGGGTGGTAACTAGCCACGGCCACCAGACCAGACTCGAGCCGGGAATCGAACCCAGGACCTCTAACTTTATGATGTGATAGCGCGCGTGCTGCGCAACGGAGGTCGTATACATACATAAAATGTTATATTTACTTACGAATTCGTAATTCTATAGAAGAAACGTGCATCCCAGCAAGCACTACTATTAATAATAAATATTGAATTGTTTGTTCGTGCTACTATGGTTTAGCTTAACTGTTCCTTTACTATGAGCTAGTACCCCGGACACAGCCAAAGGATACTTTAAATCCCGGAAAAGTACCCAGAAACCGGGTCTAAAAAGCAAACCTTTGTTACGGCTAAACAGCTTTACTGATCATTATGAAATATTGCACAGAGATATCTTGGTTATTCCGGGAAAACAACAAATTGCCGCGCGGTTTTTTAAAAATGGTAACAAACGATGACAGCCGCGGGCAACCTCCAGTTATCTATATTACTGAGCTAGTTGCAAAGGGGACATTGTTTTATTCGTAGAGACTTTCTACAATATTTGAAATTTTGACGACCTCCGTGGCGCAGCGCGTGCCCTGTTGCATTTTAAAGTTGGAGGTCCTGGGTTCGATTCCCGGCTCGAGTCTGGTCTGGTGGGAGGCTTCGGCCGTGGCTAGTTACCGCCCTACCGACAAATACGTGTCGCCAAGCGATTTAGCGTTCGCGCACGATGTCGCGTAGAAACCAATTAGGAGTGTGGGTTTACCATGCCCCTAACAGGTTAGCCCGCTACCATCTAAGATTGCATCATCACTTACCATCAGGTGAGATTGCCGTCAAGGGCTTACTTGAAGTGGATTAAAAAAAAATCGAAGACTTTGACACGGTAATTGGATTCCAAATTTCCATGCCGGCACACCGGAAATCGAAATAAAATGTTCAGTTTTCAAATTCAATGAATCATTAAACTCTTTCGCCGAAATTGTATCGTTAATTATCTTAGTCTAAAATCCCCAAACGATCCTGACAGTGCTGATGTGTATTACATTAGTTACCAGTGTCGCAACTGAAAACCAGTACTGCGGCTTGCAACCTCTGTGTTATGTCAAATTATTATATGTACTTACATTTATGACTAAATAAAAAACTTAAAATAATCTTTACTTTTCCAAAATTATTAATATTTATTCTTTATTTGTACACCACATATTAATAGAAATACAAGGAAAACAAGAAGAAACAGGATACAAAAGGCGGCCTTATCGCTTAGTAGCGATCTCTGCCAGGCAACCTCAGGATTAGGAAAAAAGAAAGCGAAAGTCAAAATGATCTTTCAGAGATATTAAAAGTTTTCACAAAAATATCCAGTGATTACTTTAATATCAGCTGATTGCAAAATCCAAATGTACCTAACAGTTAATATAGGTCATGTCTAAAAGAGCTAATTTTGGGCAACGATTGTTGGATTACTAGGGTATTTTTTTTATTGGATCATTAAACTACTCGTAGCCACAATCCATATCAAAACAACAAAACACATTTCAGAAGAACAAACGCGAGATAGTGACTTTCTAGAAATGACCACAGCGTGCCACCTTAAAATTATTAACCTTACATCTAAAAAGGGTAGGGTACCTAGGGAAAAAGATAAACGTCGGTAACAATTCACAAGCACGAGCAAATTCACGTTGAAATTAAATTCAAATTCGTTTAATGCAGGAAAGTGGTACGTCGAGATATAAAGATTAAACTGTAGCCTCATTCTGGTTCACAGGCGTGCAAGAAAAATCCATCTTTACATTCTATCTTTCTGTGTACGAGAACAAACAACAATACTATAGTCAAAGTAAAAGAAAATATAAATTCAAAAGATGGGTCTTAAAAATGGATCTGAACTTAAAAACTAAAATAAAAAGAAAGATTTACTATTACTTTTTAAAGACTCCTTATTTAGGAAAACTAAATTATGTGACTTAAAATTATATTCCTATATCCAAATCGAGTAAGTTATGCTTTGTCTATACAACAACAGGACTATTCCTGCTACCCCCTTTCAAGGTAACCCTGAATATTTTTAAGCCAATTATGCTACGAATTTATAAGTTATATGCAGTGGTGACCATATACATACAACATCAGTCAGTAATCGGCCATCATAGTTATTCTACGTATCATCGTACTGGAACGCTTACACCAGCGGTATGATTTAATTGGTAGATTACCTAGCTGCATCTGGAAGGTCACTGGCTTGATTATCAATATGACATTGAGAAGCTCTCAAGCACATAACGTTTAAAGCTGAACATAGGTGCTTTTGTAGGAATGTCTTGTTTCATGTCGTATATCCATCACATCAGGAGTATAAACGCCGTGTTTTTTTGTGTGGGGGTTTCAGTCATACCTTGGGATCTCAATGTCCATCGTTCCTCTAAACTATGTGCCCACTGCAATTTGAGCTTTTCAACTCGTTGAGCTATCTCTCTATATAGTTCTTCTTCCTAACCAAATGTTATTATACCAAATGCAAAACATCTTGAGTAAAGCTAAATAACTATTTCAATATATGGTATCATGAACAACCCATTCACGGCTCACTACAGAGCACGGGTCTCCTCTCAGTATGAGAAGGGTTTGGCCATAGTCCACCACGCTGGCCATGTGCGGATTGGCAGACTTCACACGTCTTTGAGAACATTATGGGGAACTCTCAGGCGTGCAGGTTTCCTCGCGATGTTTTCCTTCACCGTTGAAGCAAGTGATATTTTAATTTTTTTTTTATAGTCTTAAATGGTTGGCTTTTTGGAATAATTTTGACTTAGTTTCAGCACCTTTTGTCCTAGTTTCAGTATTATATAATATTTTTCACTCTGTTTACTTTCGTAGTATTCACACTTTAGCTGCCATCTGACCTTACCATTACAATAAGGCCGTACTTATCTATTGATATGTCCCTATGATATATCAAATGACCTTTAAATGTACAGGAGATTTGCATTTCTACTTAAAGAGTTAGATGTTATCTTAGTCCAACTGAAATGACATGGCCGGAATGTATATGGAGCTGTACCCTAATTAAAATATTCATGTTCATTAATATACAGTACATCATATTAAAACTTCTGACTGTGTGTTTAGATCCGTTTAAGTTTTATGATCACCAAGCGAGAGATCGTTTAATAGAAAATAAAAAAGTGCGGCTAAATATTTTGATGACATAATATTCATGAACAATATGAAACTAATTATATCAGGAATTATATTAAATAAGGGTTACACGTTGAAGAAATATCGATATTTTTTTATTATTTTTAAAGTAATTTTCACGTATAAATAATTACTGAACATTTATGTATTATGAATTGACTATTAGGGCAGAATCCGGCCATGTCATTTAATGAGGATTCAAAGAAGATATTTGAGTATTGAGTACGAAATTTCGCAATGGACAGCAGTAAATAACTCTAAATCAGTGAAATGGAGTACAGTACCTATTTATATTTACGACCGTTATAAAGCCAGGCGTAGTATGCCAATAGGATTGCCTATCATTTCATGATAGAGGTTCTGTATGAATTATGTTACTGCGTAGGCTGTTGCCTACACAGTAATAGAAAGTGTTTGGAATTCTTTGTAAATTTTTGTGTCTGAGTTTAAATAATCATCAGTACCTGTGTGACATTCACCTCATCCTTGCACGACGCTTTTTTTTAAGTCGTATTTATCAAACAATATAAGTATATTTTAAAAGATTTTTTAATTAAGTAATTAAAAAATCTTTTATAACAATACTTTAAAAAAAATCTAAAATATTGTGATTTTTTAGGCAGAAATCATTTCATCACTCACTGAGTATTTTACGTCTGTTAGTTCTAGATAAACACGAAGCATAATCTGATATAAATTCAATTATTTATCAAAATCGGTAGTAAGTATTTGTTGATAGCTTTACTGTCAAGAAATAATAGTTTGATTATTTATTTTGCAAGAAATTTAGCGTTCCGGCTCGACGCCGCATTTAAACCGATTAAGTAAGGATTAGAGTAAGGGTATTATTACTGCAGGTAAAATCTGGCGTTCTTACCACCAGTTGAGATATTAGTCAAGGGTTAAAATGAACTTGATTAAAAAAATGGCTAGTTAACGCAGAAAATAACGAACTTAATATTATAATAGCTAAGCTTCCACTTCGTAAAGTTAACCACAAAATTTCAAGAGGAAGTCTTGCAGTCCAAGATAGAAACCGTATTTTGCTGGTTAGAGTAGCAACTAGTCGACTTGAAAAACGAGTTAGGTTAACAAGCAGGGTTAACGATGCGGAAAACTGAATAAAATTCAGTGTTTACTGTTACAAATATATAAATATTTATTTAGAAACACAGTTGATATGTCAGTTTTATTTAACGTGGGCACGTTTTTTACGAAAAAAAAAGTTGTTAAACAGTGGTTCTCTGTTACAGCTAAAAGTATTTTAGATTACAAAAAAAGTGTTAATTTAGCTTACTTATTGGTACAGCAAAATAAGAATTTAATAGAACATGAAAACATAAAAGTTATAAAATTATTCCATTATAACTATTACTACAGAAGTTAGAGAAGCAGATATCGGAATAAATTTATGTACGAGTAAGATGATATTACGTCGTAGGGAGATAAATATCCATTTATATATATAAATGGTATAATATTATTTGTACGATAATGAACTTCTGTGAAATGTACCACATCACATCATAGGGTTGGTCTTATTTTTATAATTAAATACATTTTTAAACATAAGCTTACTTCATCTAATTGAAAGTCCAACTATTAACGCTTGAAGAACAATTATTTGAATGCTAGTTAAAATTCCCTAGAAAAGGATTTATTTTCGAAAGCAAGAGCATCAAAAATATTAAAACAATACCTAATACTTTAAGCTATGATGAGCCTCCGGATAAGCGTTTCATTCACCAGTCGGGACCGACCAGTGGTTTTTCTGGTGGTCTTTATGATGTACCGAAATTAACAATTAACAATTGAATTACAGTACCGAAGTTTATACCAGTAAAAGGGAATCCCTGACAGATTGACTGTCTTATTAAACGACTTCAAAAAAAGTAGGAGCTTCTCAGTTCGGTTTTGTTTTATATGTCACCTCAGAACTCCGCCATTTATAAATAGATTTGAAAAAAAAACACGATTTTTAACAGTAATATTTATGGACAATGGGACCAACTAAGTAGTGATTAGTTCTTGTGCGTTATTTAAGAGGTTATTTTAATAAAAAAATTTTAATATTTTTTTATCCATCTTTTTTTGGATATGACATACATACATATGTATGTATGAGTATTTGCAGTAAAATTTCCTTCCGAAACTTATGGGCTTGCAGCTGATACAATAATAAAGTTGCCAATTCAAAAATAAAAAACTAAAATTAACTTTGTTTGCTAAGCTCGTTACAACGAACTGGATGTCTATTGATAGGGTATCAATTGGTGCGTATTACTCCAATTATCGTAGGAAGCTAAACAAGTGGACGGCTTAGACCGAGCGCTCAAATTACCTTGACGTCACAGATTGATGTCGGCGTCAATAGCAGTTCTGGACAAGGACAGTAAATTGCATGATCAGAAGCCAATTATGGATGGCTGTATAACCCTTGTTTACGTAGGTTTACCAGCCTAAGCAATACTTATAAATAGCCGATGAATGCGACTTCGTGCGCGTAGATTTAAGGGCTTTTATAAGTTCCCTTTATGTTACGTTTTCGTTCTGTTTTCGTTACCTTTTCCAACATTTATATGAATCTAAATTATTATATAATATCTAAATTATGAATATTGAAGTGATTAAGTTTTCACAAATCCCATATTAGTGTGATATATTAAAGCAGTATTGTTTAAACTACGATTTCACTATGATAAGCGTTGTGGTTTTATAAATGAGATGTAACGGGTTTGATCCCAGACTGGGTCAATTTTGGAATACATAATTTATGAATTGTGTGGTCTAATTTGTGGGGTGACTATAATCGTGACTAGTTACTCTTTAACGAACGAAGATTATTCGATTGATCATAACTTACTACCAGGTAGAATCGCAGTCTAATTTAGCAGTTTTTTTTTATATAAATATAACTGCTAAATTAGACTTAATTACAATTTATAAAATCATCTTACTCACATCTTAAATAACTGCATAATTACAATTTATAAATCATCTTACTCACATCTAAGGGTAGCTGGAAGAGGTCTTTTAAAGAGATAAGCTTTCTTTTGTATACTTCTTCTATAAGTGTTTGTTGTCACAAATTTGGTACAAAAAAAATTTAATTTTGAAAATTGAAAAATTGAAAAAATTGATATTGACTATTGAAGGGTGAAGGGTGTTCGATTATCAACCATAAAAGTATGCATCTGAAGTTTTATGAATAGTGGTAAAATCTTAGATTTTATAAATCAGTATTTTGCATCGCTATTGTTTCAACCGTAATTCCGAATCTAAGGAAGAGAAAAGACCCATCTTTTCCTATTGAAACAGAAATGTCCTGAACACATATTTACAATCTACACGTTTCCCTTACCTTTTATATACATATGCTAATATCAGCCGAGTATTAAGAATGATGTAATTTGAAATAAGATAATTGACCAAAAGTCGTTTTCCAAAAATTTTTAGTGAACAACCGAATCGTCGATTTCCTGGATTATTGACTTTTTAGTAGAGGAAAATTAACAAGTACCAAGTATGTTTTCGAGTTTGTAGCATAGCGTTTAAAAGTTAAAAGTTTAACGGCACTAGGTGGATTTTTTAGTTTGTTACAGAGTTCACAAGATCCATTCAGTTTAGATGTTTCAAGTTAGTTCCCCGGTCTACTTTTGACAACAAACGTAAGCCAGGTTCAAAAAACTTGATACGAAAATAACTACCTTTAAAATCAGCAAAGATAGCATGAACTTTACAGATAACCGCAAGTAAATATACGCGGGACATATAAAATGAGTTTATAGTGGGGAAACTTGACAAAGCGAGTTCCATTCGAAATTCCAGAGTTCTCTCTCTCTCTCTCTCTAATTGCATTGAAAAAATATTTTTTAAGTTCTATACATCATGGAAACATTGCTAGTTACCATGTCGGAAACCTATTTAATTATTTTCAACTCATACGAGAAGCGTGTACTGGTGAAAGCAAAATACGTATTCCCACGATATCTCTTTCACTTACCTATAGCTCCGCCTGTCTGGAACAACGGTGAAAAAGTACTTTTGCGCAATTTACACCCGGGAATCGGAGAACAAATTAAATGTGAAATAAGTCAAAAGCAACATGCGTTAGGTGATTTATTAGGCAAGTGAGAAGAAAATCGTAGAACGGAAACGGTATAACACATAAATTCTTATATGATGTGGATACAATGCTAAATATTGTTTTTATTTTGTTTATTAACCGGCGTATACAAAACATATTCATATCAATTGATACGTCATATGTTTTACTAATCACCTGTTGTATTTTCAACGTCAGGTCTCCTTTCTAGTAAAAAAGATCTATAGCATACACTGTATTACAATTATATTGTACAAATATATTATGTACAATCAAGCTGTAATATAATATCCTTGTAATGTCATGTAATAGCCTAGTGGTTATTACATGACATTACAGGCTGGCACCTCTAACTTTTCGGAGTATGTGCGTTTTAAAGCAATTAAAATATTACTGGTTTCAACGATGAAGGAAAACATTGTGAGGAAAGGTTTGTTTTCTTTTCGTATGTTCTCAAAAGCGTGTGAGGTTTTCCATTCCGCAGATGGCTAGCGTGGTGGACTATGGCCAAACCCTTCTCAGAGACCCGTGCTCTATTGTGAGGCGGCAATGGGTTGATCACGATGATGATATTATGTACCTGTTAAATAAACTCTACTAACTCCTTCGTAGCTTACATTAGCTACATATCGCCATAGTTCACTGTATTAGTGTTGCCATATCTGAAAAAGTAATATATACCGATATCGTTGATACAACTTTAAATGGTGTTTTAAATTTCTTTACACAATTTCTCCGCGCTCCAGGTGTGGTAAGTAGTCTCGGCTTTATTTTAACATCCTAATTTAATCTCTTTATTTATTACACTGCTATTAATCCATGCAGCGTTGAGCTGTTTGTGGAATAAATGCAAGCTGTCTGCAGCAAACGCTACGATATGCTTCAGTTTTCGTGGCATTTACTTATTCACCGTACAGTTTGTACGGTGCAAAAAATATTAATTATTTTAATTCATATTCACATGCTCAGCTCAGCTAGGCTATAACGCCCTTATTAGAGCAATTGTTAAATGAATGATTATAATCTAAGTAAACTTATCTATCTTATCATTGTTAATTATTATGTCGTTGAAATGACGTATATATAAATAATAACTAATCAAAACATTTGTGGATTGCATTATCAACTGTTTTGATTCAGATTAGGTATCGAACTAATCGGATGGCGGTAATCGATACCTTTTTAGTCAATCAGTTAGATGGAAACCTATATCGGTTCAATTTAGCAACGGTAATTTCGTAATTATTAATAGCTTACAGTAGGTATATTATTTAACGTGTTGATAATAGAGTGCTCAGGATTAGGTCTTAAATTTTTCTATCAAGAAATTCTCAGTACGAGTTCTGAGTCAAAACGGGTATTGTCCACATCGTAGGGGACGGTAAACTGTCCTGCTTGCTAGCTCAAATTGCTAGCAGCATGATGGGCTTGATCTAAAAATAATCTGCTGTAGGACGTTCACATGCTGATCTAAAGAGTAATGAAATCTCTTTGAAATGTTTTAAGGTTTTTCACCCTTACAAGGGAGACTTGGCAATGGACTCTGAAATTGTGAGAATAGTAAAAGAAACTAGCGACAATAAGACAAAGAATAAGGCTATAAGATCAAACCCTAAGACAAAAACATTAAATGACATTTAAAATTACTAAAAAAAACTAAGTTTGCCTGGGTTCGATGAATTTTATTTAGGTAAGGTTTGTGTTTCTCTATGGAAGTTGTAATAAGAGATAAAGTACGTAACAAGATAATATTATATAAACTAACTTAACATTAATTTGCCTGCAACATGTAGATTACCTAGAGATTACAAGAGTGTTAGTTGTAGCAGATGTTGCAATACGTGACGCCAGATGTCGCTCGTCGATAATATTAAAAACATTCCACGTTGTAAATAAGTGATTTATATTTTCATTCTGCAGTAAAAGCATGATATATTTCGGTGTCTGGTGTAAACGATGTCGTATTTATTGTAATATCTGTAGTAATAGTATTTTGTCACAAACAGTTCTGCTTTGTATCTCGTATGTTAAAAAATACAATTTAGTTCGAATTAAATCGTTTTTATTTTGTATTTTTTGTAGCAATAGGTGCGCCCTGGTTTCGTCCGCGTGGTTTCTGTTTCCCTGGGAATACAGTTATGAAAATATAGACTACCAGCTAATAAATATAGATTACCGGAGGCTTCGCTCGCAATGAAGCTGTTAAATAATTATCATAGATCATTACTATAGATATTAGACAATTAATCAATATGATATCAATATTTGAACAAAGCATTTTTTATCTTTCGCAGAAAAAAAATGTTTTTTTTTCATTAAAAAAGTATAAGAAGAATACCTATATGTTAAGGTTAAGTAGTTTTCGCGTGAAACCATTACAAACAAACTTACATTCTCATTAGTATGATGTTACTTGCTGATAAAGTAGTAGTAGTGGTAGAAAAGTAAAAAATCTATTGCAATTGGTAATAGACTTTTTTTTAAATCGGGTAGTAGTTTTTGCGTTACAGCGTAACAAACAAACTTTTATAAAGGAAGGATTGGTCAGTAATATACCTACCATTAGTGCTGTCTGTCATCAAAGTGTACGTGAAAAATAACAGCTAACTCAAAAATTGGGGGCTGCTAGTTCACCAGTTAGTGATAACGCCAATGCCTCTGTAAAAGCTATTAAAGTGACGGCGAATTTTATTTCAAGTAAGGAAATGTTTTTCTATATAAGTCAATGTTTGTATTTTTGTCTTGTATGCTTTCATTATTTGATCAGATCAGATGCGATGAAACTTTCCTTTCGCCAAATAAAAACTGATCAACTCGACTCATCTTTGACAACGATAATAAATGTTTTTTTACGTGGCATTGTAACGTACAGTTAGTTAGAAATAGGTAATACTCAACTGATAACCATTAAAAAACCTAGACTAATAGAAAATAGACATCATAGTCATCATCATAATCATCATCAAATCAAGCGTTTGACTTCCACTGCTGGACATACGTCTTTTGTAGGGAGTTCCAATGTCCACTGTCTTGGGCCGCTTGCTTCCAGCGGCTCCCTGCGACTCGTTTGAAGTTGTCTGTCCACCTAGTTGGCGGTCGACCAACGCTGCGTTTACCGGTGCGGGGTCGCTATTGCAGCACTTTGGGACCCCAACGTTTATTGGTAAAAATAAAACCGGTTATGGTAACGGCGGGGCACGGCGTGTCAAGAATATCCGGAACATAGACTACATAGTTTTATCACGAGTTTCACACAAAATAACAATGTCCAGAGATGCTCATCTTGACAAAGTTATGACGAAACTCCGTTGATAAATAAATGCGTAGAAAAGTGCTGAGTTAAAAAACCTTCAATAAATCACACAATTGTTCACATGTGTACTATACTTTGTAAGCGTATAGAAATACTGTAGAGGTTTATTTCAAAGACTTTAGAAATGTTTTATTGTGAGTGAGATCGCTTTGCTTTTGCTCACAAGGTTGGCTCCCGTAGAACTTACTGCACTTTAAGAAATTGCTCTAAATGTCATGTTTTTTTTATTCAACTACAAGTCTTTGACGGCATTCTCACTGGTTGGTAAATAATGATGCAATCTAAGATGATACCGGGCTAACCTGTTAGGGGTAAACCGACAATTTTATGACAATTTGTGTTGACAAGTGACCCAAAATTCATCTGATTAACATTTTTTAAATAAGTTCTCAAAGACTGTTTCATTAAAAATCGGCGAGACGGTTTTGTAGTTAATGTGGATAGATGTAGACCACGATACTGACGACCGATTCGCGTAGATACCAATTAGGAGTATGGGTTTACCGTAACCCCTAACAGGTTAGCCTGCTACCATCGCTGACTGTATCATCACTTACCATCAGGTGAGATAGCCGTCAAGGGCTAACTTGTAGAGGATAAAATAAAAACTGAAAAGCAAAAATGTATATTATCCACAATAATATTAAACTACTTTTGTTTACGGGAGCTTTCCTAAGTTTTACCTGTGATTTTAATCAGGGAAAGGGTTGAAATGAAACACGTATAGCCGATATTGAGGCTAGTTTAATAAATTCGTGAAAGACTCCTTAATCTAGCATAATAGGCAACGTGCAAGTCGCCTGAGCTTCTAGACGCTAACTCAGTATTCGCGGAAGACTCCTTAATCTAGCACGGATGGGCGAACCATAACTATGTGGTGCTACTGGTGATAATAAAACACATAAAAATAACTATTACTTTGTTTGCCATGCCGATATTATTTGTACCAGAAAACTATCCATGGAAGAGGGAAAATTATCGAACTTTATGGTATCGATACTAACTTGTACGGATTCATAAGCGCTATGACAAATAATATGGTGACATGTGTTTACTTCGTTATTAGTTTTCGCCCATTCCCAGTACTTCAGCCACACGAAGAAATTAGCGTCCATATATAAGGATAGGTATATTTTAGGATACATTAAAGTTAGGTCTTATTTCCTCAACATGTTTACAAATCTTTAGCTGTTGTTAAAACACGTGTTAAGAAACGTTATCTGTCAATTTAATTTTATTTCTTCTATAATTTTATATTAGTAAGTATATATGTAAATATAAGTGTTGCGATTTCCCGTCTTTTATTTCTGTCAGCTTCTTTCAAAAAGGTGGCCTGGAAGAGATCGCTTTTAGTGATAGCCTTTTGCTTTTAAATTATGTTTTTTTCCTTTCTTATGTATGCAATAAAGTTGTATAAATAAAAAAAATCTTTTTGAAGTACCGTTTATAAAACTTGAGTTTTATAAACGGTACTTCAAAAAGACTTCGACTTTAAATTTTAATGCATTGTTGTTTTTTATTTTATTATTATTAAGCCCTGAAATCTCACCTGATGGTATACTTACGCTTCGCTACGCTGGGAATTGAACAAAGGAACTCCAACTTCATAATGCGATAGCACACGCACTGCCCCACGGAGGACGTCAAACGGTTTATATGATAATAATGATGATTATGATGATGGACGGTGGGAGCTATAGTCCAGTATGTGAGAAATTTCATCGAACAACGGCATATCCTAAGATTAAGTTCAGCTAATCAATTTCAGATTATTTCGCGGTTTACTAAGCATAAGATTTAAAACGTATACATAAAATTACTCCTTAAATGACTCGTCGATTTTGTCATCATAAAATTTTAAATCCGAGAATAAATGTCATAAATTCCAAAAATTAGGCTATATTTTCTAAAAAGCGTTTAAGTGCGAGTTGGAGTCACAAAACTCACGTACCAACCAAGTACCTATCATTACGAAAATTACATATTCGCATAAAAGTCGAGCACAGCCGGTTTTTGGATCGATCTTTATGATATAATTATAAATCTATTACAGTCGGAAA
Source organism: Lasiommata megera (assembly GCA_928268935.1). NCBI lineage: Eukaryota > Metazoa > Arthropoda > Insecta > Lepidoptera > Nymphalidae > Lasiommata > Lasiommata megera. The sequence goes on along the minus strand of OV743315.1, from coordinate 11,508,865 downwards.
GCGAAGTCTTAGTCATAGGATTCCATTGGCATCCTTGGAACACATAATTATAAATCTATCTTTTACAGTTCGAAAGCGGAGTCTTAGTCATAAGGTACCATTAGCATCCTTGGAACACATCATTATAAATCTATCTATTACAGTTAGAAAGCGGAGTCTTAGTCATAGGGTACCATTGGCATCCTTGGAACAAATCATTATAAATCTATCTATTACAGTTTGAAAGCGAAGTCTTAGTCATAGGGTACCATTGGCATCCTTGGAACAAATTATTATAAATCTATCTATTACAGTTTGAAAGCGAAGTCTTATTCATAGGGTACTATTGGCATCCTTGGAATACATCATTATAAATCTATCTATTACAGTTGGAAAGCGGAGTCTTAGTCATAGGGTACCATTGGCATCCTTGGAACACATCATTATAAATCTATCTTTTACTGTTGGAAAGCGAAGTCTTAGTCATAGGGTACCATTGGCATCCTTGGAACACATCATTATAAATCTATTTATTACAGTTTGAAAGCGGAGTCTTAATCATAGGGTACCATTGGCATCCTTGGAACACATCATTATAAATCTATCTATAACAGTTGGAAAGTGGAGTCTTAGTCATACGGTACCATTGGCATCCTTAGAACTCATCATTATAAATCTATCTATTATAGTTGGAAAGTGCAGTCTTAGACAGAGGGTACCACTGGCATCCTTGGAACACATCATTATAAATCTATCTATTACAGTTGGAAAGCGAAGACTTAGTCATAATTGGCATCTTTTGCACATCAAACTTGAGTGGAAAACGAAAATATTCTCTTCGGTTAATTCATATTTAGACACAATAGAAAGCCGTGGATGGAAGCTATTTATATTAACTGTCATTAAAATATTCACTGTACAATTGCGTTATGTAACACATGAATTCAATTTGACTGAATTAACAATCGGTACATTAATTCTAAACACTCTGACGGGCCGTGGGTTTACGGTCATCACACGAACAATAATTATCGATTGAGTGTAATATTGTAGGCTGAAGCGAGCAGATATGCACGATCAACATTAATTTAGGATGTGGTACAGAAGCTGATCTATTTAGTTATACCTATATATCTATATTTTGATGACCTCCGTGGTGCAGCACGTGTGCTCGCGTTATAAAGTTGGAAGTCCTGGGTGCGATTTCCGGCTCTAATGTAGTCTGGACGGAGGCTTCGACTGTGGTTAGTCACCCTACCGTCAAAGACGTGTCGCCAAGCGATTTAGCGTTCTGGCACGATGTCGCGTAGAAACCAATTAAGAGTTTACTATACCCTTAATATCCCGCTATCACTTTAGACTACATTATCACTTACAATCAAATGTGATTGCCGTCAAGAGTTAACTTGCAGCGTATGTAAAAATATATGTATATATTGTACACTCTAACTTCATAGCTAATTATAACTAATGATGAACTATATGAGATAGTGATAAAAAAAATAAACAAATTTGTTGTGGGCTTCTTCAGAGTTGTTTTCAGGAAGCAGTCGGATATGAAAAACTTCTTTCCATTTAATAGCGTTGGATACATCCCTTAGGAGACGAATGGGTGGATGATGTTGAATGAATAATCTACTATAAAGTTCTAGTAAAATTCTATATTGATTCGTTCTAATTTTCTTTTTTTTTGCTAATTGAAAAGACGAAGTTCCCTTTTCCTAAAGGAATCTAAAAGTCATTCTATAAAAAACTTCTTCGCAAAAGTAATTAATCCCGGCGCAACTTTGTAGTTCGTTCTTACCTATAAGAGCTTATATTTGTCACGGACGAAATCTCTTTTTTTATAGTTGTCATCCTGTTTAATATTACATGACCAGTAAGGTATCCAATAGGTAAGAGCATGTAAGAAGCAATTTTTGTGTCACCTCAAGCATCCTTTACAATTGATATTCTTACGAACCGATCTTATTTTTTTTTATATACGACAAATTAGCCCTTCATCGCATCTCACCTGATGGTAAGATGATGCGGTCTAAGATGGTAACGGGCACACCTGTTAGGGGTTTTCACACTACAATGTGCCGGAACGCTAAATCGATTGGAGACATGTTTTTGTCGGTAGGGTGGTAACTAGCCATGGCCGAAGCCTCCCACCAGACCAGAATCGAGCCGGGAATCGAACCCAGGACCTATAACTTTATAATGCAACGCACTTTTATAGCGCACGCGTGAAATCTAGATAAAGTATTAAATTTTGTCCATTTGTTCGTCTTTTCGTCATTCAGATGGGTCCTATAATTTTTAAATGTAAATCCCCGAGGAAAATAAAATATAAACATAAAATTTAAACTACTCAGCTAAAAGTTTTTAAGAGCAATTATAAATCATGCCATGTAATTTTTTAATGGTGATTCATTCTAGTTATATGGTGAAATTTTTAAATAGCTGGGCATCATGGCTTCAAACATAAGACAACGTTTTTGAAACAAATCAGTTCCTTATCTTACGACAAATTATCCAATTCTGGCTAAAGCGGGAACATGGGTGTAAGAAGTATATAAAAACATTATTTTTAGAAGTGCACTTTGTTTGACAATCTATTGTCATGTATTTTTCAATTGATTGTTCATTCTCAAATGTAAACACAATCAAAATTAATCGTAAGATTGTAGACACGTGTGGGACTAACGAAAATATGTCATCAAAGCTTTTTACCTAAAGTAATTCAGCAAACATATGCCGTGCCAAATGATAGACCGGGAGGATTTAAGAATTAAATTCATTATAATAAATCTGCAACAAACAAAAACAAAGGCTAGCAATAAGTAATCTTATTTCTTGTTTTTGAAAATGTTACAATAAAAATTTTTAACGCTGCATAGCTTATTTGATAATCTATTATAATGTGTTATTGAATTGATTCATTCTTAAATACAAACAATCAAAATTAATCATAAGATTGTAGACACGTGTGGGACTAACAAAAATATATCATTAAAGCTTTTTACCTAAAGTAATTCAGCAAATGATAGACCGGGAGGATTTAAGAATTAAATTCATTAAAATAAATTTACAAGAAACATAAACAAAGGTTTTTGAAAATGTTACAATAAAATTTCTTAACGCTGCATTCCTTAAATTATAACTTTACAAGTGGTGTCAAGAATGTTGTATGCATTTTTACTCGTAACAGCCAGTCTTAACCTTAAGCACCCTTTTGTCACCAGATTATGTAATTAGCCACGGGGTAATTCACTAAGATTCTGTTGGCCACTAGCTTCCATAGGTTGGGTCTCCACGGCAAACCGGACAATTAAAAAACATTCTATTAGAGAGGCATCATTTTATGCCGTTTTAATCATATCTGTTGCAACCTAGGTTCAATCCATGAGGCCTCTGACCATCATTATCATGATCAACCCATTACCGGCTCACTACAGAGCATGGGTCTCCTCTCAATATGAGAAGGGTTTGGCCATAGTCCACCACGCTGGCCATGTGCGGATTGGCAGAATTCACACGCCTTTGAGAACATTACGGAGAACTCTTGCTTGTAATGCTCGTATTGCATTTCTTTTTTTCTTTGTTTTTTTTTTATATTTATATATTTTTAATTATCTGTTTGTATTTATTTATTATTATATTATTATATTATCTATTACTTTTATATATATATACATTTACTGTTTTTTTTTTTGTTCGTGCGCCTACCATCAGTTTTCGTAATGTACCAAGGTTGACTGGTGGAGAATGCTTTTAGCATTAAGTTCGCCTTTTTGTACAGTTTTTTTTTGTGCAATAAAGTTTATAAAAAAAAAAAAAAAAAATCTCTTAGGCGTGCAGGTTTCCTCACGATGTTTTCCTTCACCGATTTAACCTAATTTCGAATTGCTTAATTAGAATAGAAATATCTATGAATCGGTATCGCCACTCTTTCGGGAAGGGAGTCTGGGGAATTCTGTTTAATTTATTCTCGGCCTGTAAAATAACTTTGACCAAATAGTGTTTCATATAGAGAACTAATGTTAGAGTAGGTAATTGGAAAGCTACCTGTCGGTCCTAAAAGTTTCAATGTCCGTCCCGAAAACCATATTGAAATTATAAGACTAGTTTTGTAGCCTTGATTAAAGTTGATACTTAGTTATCAAAAACTACACAAGGTGCGAAATGGTGATTAGCAATCAATTCATCGACCTTCATTTTATCTATTTAATTACGTACTATTTGCTGACATTTTTATAGATAGATAGATACTCTTTATTGCACATTAATTATAGAGAAACAACAACATGGAACACTTAACACTAGTATGCAAAGGCGGTCTTATTGCAATCTCTTCCAGACAACCCTTGGGGAAAGAAGTAAATTGAAGATGAGGGTAGCGGCGCAATATATAAACTAAATATAATATCTATTACTAGTAAATATGATATATAAATATATTTTTATGTGTAAATACATATATAATATTCATTAATTGTTATGGCATGTAGTCATATAAAATATTTTACGTCGGCTTTTAAATATATTAAATATAGAACTTTTAAATTTCTTTTATACACTACAAGTTGGCCCTTGACAGCTATCTCACCTGGTGGTAAGTGATGATACAGTCTATCATAGTAGCGGGCTAACCTGTTAGGGGTATGGTAAACCCACACTCCTAAATAGTTTCTACGTGACATCGTGCCGGAACGCTAAAACGCTTAGCGACATGTCTTTGTCGGTAGGGTGGGAAATAGCCACGGCCGAAGCCTACTACCAGACGTAAACTTCATTAGGCAGATTATTCCAAAGCAGCATAGCATTAACAGTAAACCACTTCCCATAAAATTTACAGTGAATTAGAGGACATAGTAGCTTATTATCGGAACAAGAGCGCAGTGTTACATCAGGATTTTGTTTTGTTAAATTCTTTTTTTGTCAAAGTTACTACCACCTTATTAAAAACATTGCTATGATTTCTCTCACTACTCCAACATTTATTGCTCTATCCATCCATGCTCGTAATAAAAATGTGAAAGTGTGTTTGTTATTTTCCTAGCTTCAAGTATATACGTCAGCTCAATCACAGCATGCGAAAATTGGAACAAAGATACATTGCGTTCTGAAGATGGATATAGGATACTTTTTATCCCGGTATAACATCCAGGAACTTTCCCGCTTAATTTATAATTTACAGTGCAAAACTGATATTAATACAAAATTTCATAGCGATGTCATGCATCAATTAAGCCGATGAATGAAACAAATTCAAATTCAAAATAATCTTTATTCAAATAGTTCTTTAAAAGGCGCTTTTGACGCGTCAATAATTTACATAGCAGTGATTTGATGGTGATAACTAGATTCGTAAGCTTAAAACTAAAGCTATGAGGGTTCCAAACGCGCCCCGGTCTGAGAAGAAGCCCACAACAAACTAAGCCAGGTAAATTTTATTTTTGTTATCACCATCTCACATGCCACTTAAAATTATATTAAGAGCTATCTTATTAGAGCAATATTTCACATCCATGCTTGTTTATCATTTACGTAATCCTTTACACTATAGTAGGATATTTTTACCAAGTTACGATAGAACGGCTGAAGAGATGAATTATGGTCTCGAATAGGTGACTTTATCTCGAAAAAAGGAACAAATTGCGCAGAATACTTTTTTTTAAAGGGTACTGATAACCTTACCAGTTCGTGGCATACATATAAAATTGATATTTCGGGTAACTAGTCTAACTAATCAGGAATAATTAATTCTCTTCTTGCTTTAAATAATCAGTTGATGTACTTACTTACTTCTTTCCAATTATACCCGAAAAAATTAATCAGCTCTGCATTGGTTTCGAAATTAACAAGAATAAACCTTATTGGTGACAAAAAGTTACCTTTAAAGTTTATTTTTGTTCATTCCGGAACAAAATAAAGTTTATTGGTAAAATAGGAGCCGGACTGCTAAATTAAAGTCCGCCTTTGTTGTTTTTGCTAAAGCCGATGACTGTGTTCGTGGTGTGAATCCGATAACATCGAGATCGATTAAATACATTTAATTACGCTACATGAGTTCGTATTAAAATTCAGCGATCGTCTAAAATCCGTTGTAGTTTATTTAATGTATAACAGAATAGAAAAGTCCTACTATAGTGTAAAGGATTACATAAATGATAAACAAGCATGGGTGTGAAATATTGCTCTAATAAGATAGCTCTTAAGATAATTTTAAGTGGCATGTGAGATGGTGATAACAAAAATAAAATTTATCTGGCTAAGTTTGTTGTGGGCTTCTTCTTAGACCGGGGCGCGTATGGAACCCTCATAGCTTTAGTTTTAAGTTTACGAATGTAGTTATCACCATCAAATCACTACTATGTAAATTATTGACGCGTCAAAAGCGCCTTTTAAGGGACTATTTGAATAAAGATTATTTTGAATTTGAACACAAAAAAAGAGATTCCTAAAAATTTGTTGTGTGCTTCTTTGAACTCTCTGTATCTCTTAACGTGCTGATTTATAGAAAAGTAGTCGATGCGGGTATCGACTAGTTTTCTATAAATCAGCAGAAGACTTCGTCCACGTAGATTAGGGGTTTTAAAAACTCCTATGAATTAAGCTACCAATTCGATGAAGTTTGCTATGGCAGGCTGAAGCTATAGTTATAGTTGAATTACGTGAAATTCAGTTTTTCATAAATCCCGCGGAAATGTTGGTAAAAAATATTGTCATCATCATCATCATTATGATCAACCCATTACCGGCTCACTACAGAGCACGGGTCTCCTCTCAGTATGAGAAGGGTTTGGCCATAGTCCACCACGCTGGCCATGTGCGGATTGGCAGACTTCACACGCCTTTGAGAACATTATGGAGAACTCTCAGTCGTGCAGGTTTCCTCACGATGTTTTCCTTCACCGTTGAAGCAAATGATATTTTAATTTTTTTAAAACGCACCGAAAAGTTAGAGGTGCGTGCCCGGATTCGAACCGCTGACCTCTCATTAGAGGCTGACGCCCTAACCACTAAGCTATCACCGCTTCGTGACTTAGGACTTTTTAAAAGTATTGTAAATATTAATAAATAATGATAAAAAGTACCCTATGACAGCCAAATCGGTTCAGCTGTTCTTGAGTTATAAGTAGTGTAACTAACACGACTTTCTTTTATATATATGATATATTGATAACATCAATAGAAACAGAAATTAGACTTGTGATAATCTTCGATGAGAAACGTTGCTTATTCTACAGGATTTTTTAAACACCCTTAATGACGAAATTGCGAGCGTTAGCTAGTAAATATATTAAATGAAAAGTAAGTTTATAATATTTTTTTTAGTTTCCCTCCTTGAATCTTTCTTACATATTGTACATTTCACTATATTTGTGTAAAATTTTAGTTATTTCTATTTGGGGAAACTCTTAAACCACTTGACTATTAACAAGGTACTTTATAATAATTGTACGAACCTTGCAATGTCGAGACTGCTAACTAGTGCGTAGGGTGTAAGCCCACAATGTATCTTATATGTTACTCTATGGCTGCGAAGCGTCGCAAGGGACGAATTTCCCAGCGTGTTGAGAGACCTTTTCGGCCAATAATTGGCGGTCACATTTGGTGCGTACATCTGTTGGGAACGACTTGGCTTAACTTGCATTGAAGCTATGTTTGATACATATAACCTACATCTATACATATAAGTTAACCGGACGAAACGTTAATCTTAAGCCTAAATAGTCTGAGCGTTTAAGTCAGCGTTAAAAGTGTGTGTGTCCTTTTTATACACTAAAAGTTAGCCCTTGACGGCAATGTCACCTTATGGTAAGTAATGATGCAGTCTAAGATGGTAGCGGGCTAACCTGTTGGGGGTATGGTAAACTCATACTCCTTATAGATTTCTACTCGACATCGTACCGGAACGCTAAATCGCTTGGCGACATTTGTGTATCGGTAGGGACGGGAATTGAAGGACGTCCAACTAATTCGACAACTATCACTTTGTGGGAGGTCCTGGATTCGGGTCGTGTCTGGTGGAAGCTTCGGCCGCGGCTTCGTCTAACTAGCAAAAAGATACCGCAAAGCAATTTAGCGTTTCAGTATAATGATGCTGTAGATATTCATAGGCACCATGTTAATATAAAAAAAAACTAGCCATACATAAGCATAATTATATGTAACAACAGACTTTTATTTTCAAAATTTAAATTTTCAAAAATCCTTGTTATCGGATGTCTAACAATTTTATATATAACAGATATAAGCAAAACAGTTATTAATTTTTAAACCATCGATTTCATCAGACATAGACGATATACTATGTTCACTTCGTACTATGTGACTACATAGTACTTGACTAAGTAATAATGATAACGTCCTTACATAGGATTGGTACTACCATATGTTGGCAAGAGCTTATTTAGAGCTCCTCAACAGTGCTTGTTCGGTCAACCATTATTAATTATATCGACATCTTATATGATACACGCTGGCTAGCTTAGTAGATGTTCTATATTACTGATATATACGAAATATGGGCTTGGAACACATGATCTTAAAACTAGTACCTTTGGAACGTGTTACAGTTTCGCAAAGGACTTAAGAAAAATCATATTACAATATTAAGGATTATATAGACGATAAAAAAGCTTGTTTTTGAATTAGTCTATCTCCATAGGTAATATAATTTATTATAGATTATGTGAGATGGTGATAACAAAAAAAAATCGGCTAAGTTTATTGTGGGCTTCTTCCTAGCCCAGGGCGCGTTTGGAACCCTCATAGCTCAAGTTTTAAGTTTAAGAATGTAGTTATCACCATCAAATCACTACAATGTAAATTATTGACGCGTCAAAAGTAACTACTATTTGAATAAAGATTTTGAGAGAATTTTGAAATTGACCCAGTGACACCTACGAGGGGCCGTACACTAATGTACCTTACTAGTTTTCAGTGACACAAATTCTTCTACTATTCCTTCTCTTCGAATATTACTTTTAATATTTATTTTTATATAATATATTATATTAATATAAGAATAAAATCAAACAATTTTTATAAGAAATAGCAACACTAGCCCATTCACTGTTACTATTTCTATTTCAACTCATGAAATTCACGACCTTCCGATGTTATGCCGAATTTCATCCAATTCCGTACTCTGCCGTAATTGAGTAATAAACATCCATCCATCCAAAATTATCCATTTACCATAGTAATTGGAATTGAGATTACAAAGACTTCATGAGCGTTATACCCTGATATGAATTAATGTATTTTTCAATGCATATCGATAATCTGATGATCTGATCTGAATTTGAGATGACTGATTTGGTTTGGTGGGAGGCCTTCACCATGGCTAGTTACCACGTAACAAATCATTTTAACATACAACCCTTTCAAGTTAGTACGCTACTATCTAAGACTGCACCATACAAATTGGTTGACCACTGAGAAAACTGGTCAGCCATTGTAAACTTTGCCGATTGCAGCGCACTCTCCTTAGAACATTAAATTTGAGTTAAGATATGCCATAAATCAATATATGAAAGGAAATGTTGACTAACTAATTGACTGATAGCCCAGCTCAAATCTCTTGACGGAATGGGCTAACATGAAGCATACATAGCTACTAGTCAACGTTCGCGACTTCGTCCGCGTAGATTAGAGGTTTTTAAAAACTCCTATGGAATAAGCTATCTACTAATTCGAGGAAAATATCTGTGACAATCTGAAATTATAGTTATAGTTCATCGTCGTGAAATTCAGTTTTTCATAAATCTTTCTATGTCCATTTTTAAGCTACGTCTCCACTGATTTTCAGCCAAATCGGTTCAGCTGTATGTAACTTTCTTGTATAATATTATTGTGTGTAAATTTCTTTAATATATATAGATTATAACATAGGCGTTACAAAATTCACAAAGACACATAAAAAACGTGGTTTGAAATTGTTTGTCAGTTTTTATGTTATTTACACGACAAAGATTAATTTATCGCTTGCAAAAGCTAGTGGTATATCATATTTTAAAGTACTAACTATACCAAGTCGTCAGTCAATAACCTGAGTGGTCTATTCAGATAGGCCCTCACCCTCAAAGAGTAAACTGCTTGTGACGTAAAGCGTCTGTTTGTAATACAGTTGAAAACGGAAGCATTTGCGTCTCGAATCTTGTGTTACTAACTGCAGCGTGGGGACTCCATAGCCTCAAGACTCATTGAATAGTTACATGCATATATATACGAGTACCTATATACATATAAATGTTACTTACTGCGCCGTCTTCGCATCTTTGCATTTATACCTACGAGAATGTCTTGGCCTTTAGTTGCTTGGAACAAATCGCTATGTTGCGGGAAGTCTTCCAATATGTACATGCCTTGTAAGACGTAGAATATAATTGTTTTATTTATTCATGTATTTTATGTTATATTTATTAATTGGGGCAGGTGACTTCGTTCGCTTAAAATTAGATACTTTAATATAGATGTGTGAGAATTGATGGCCTGATAAAAAAAAATATATATATAATTTATTATTCAAAATACAGAAAAAAACATTTTAATTATGAATCTTACCATCCTCCAGAAACTTTACGTTTAAGGGGAGGACGGCGAGTTCACTTTAATAATATACACTATAAATAAAGATCTTAAAATTAAAAAAAACTTTAAAACCAAATAATTGAATATACGATAAAAAATAGATTTTAAATTTTCTTATAAATATATGCTTTCTATCTTCAGAAATGACATAATGAAGGAAGTCGAAAAATCTATACCACCGAAACCGTAAATTTTCCCGGTATATAAATTAACCTATGTGCTATTCGAATTATATCTATGTGATAATCGCTCCTTCGATTAATAAACTATAAAATTATTCCCCAAACCAGCTAGCTATTTTTAAGCTGAACTTACCACAAACTACGTGTCAAATAGATATCATCAATAACATGATTGAACGACCACATGCCGCGAAAATGCGGTCAATCCCGACTGCTATAATCCTTCTCTTGTCAACTGCTAGTAATTATATTGTTAGATAAGGTCTCACTGTGATGCGATAGACGTAGGAATCTGGTAATCCTTATCGCTGTCAAATTCTGCAGATATTTAAACAAAGAGTGAGATATCTGTACGGTGTACTTGAACGTGTTAATTAAAATTCCTCAAATTAAATGGTACCATACAGCAACATATTAAAGATTTAAGAATATAAAATGTATAAAATGCAATTCAAATTTCTCTAAATTGATTTTGTTTGAATTGTCAAACGGCCCATGTATTTTGATTTGTTTATCCTTTTGTTTTTGTGGAACACTGTATTTTATTTCTTGGAGGACGATGATTACTGCCACACAGTTTATACTTCGGCGGGATCATTGTTTTCATGTGTTTAAGCTTCCTGTATTGTTTGTTTCCAAATAAAAATCTTTTATCTTTATCTTTATTCAAATGGTGGAATAAATAAACCCGCGTATATAACTAAATACATACATCATACTAATTATATGAATCCTGAAAACGTTATTATCTCACAAAATAATTGACGATAAGGACGCGGGCGTGATCATCTCTCCGTTTGGTCTGGTGGGAGGTTTCGCCCGCAGCTAGTTAGCGCCTTACTAGCAAAAACGTACCACCATAGAATATAGTGTAGAAAAATTAAAGGAGAATGCAGGGTCAGCCGGAGAAGTTTTATGTATGTATATATGTATTAGCAAGTAATAATGGATTAAACATCATTATTTGTGTAAATAAAATATTAAAAAGCCACTCACAGTATCAGCCCATTATTATTAGATGTATTACAATAATAGTACAATCTCGCAAACCAGTATTATGTCACACAGAGCAGCGTGTACTACGTTTATGCTGCTTTTTTGGGACTTCATCATCTCTAATCGCCCCATCATCTCCTAATTAAATATAACAAACTTATAACTAAAACAAACTTATAAAACTATGCTTGGTTGATGATAAGCCAAAGTCACAGGAAATAGCAAGTTGAAAATATAAAAATATGCAAACATCAACTATGTTTGAATATTTTCGCCGTGGCCCACTACTAGCTGCCAACTCTTTTCATGTGATGCGGCGTAGATCGCCTAATGGCCACTTTAATGGCCAGGGTTCCATAAGTTCAGGTTATCAAATCATAATTTAATGTTATTACGGTCGTAAAATAGACCCCTTCGCATATTATCGCGTATAATAATCGCTATATGCTTGCCTTTCTTATTAGCAAATTGAACAAACATGTTAATACCGTCATTAAATACGCTATCAAAATGCTTCGCTATGCTATCGATAGCTATTGATCCAACAGAATTAATTTAGCAGATTTTATATAATACATAAAAGATTCATGAAAGTTTTTACTCTCATTACAATAAATCCTTGTTTATGTAGAATATGAATATAAAAACTCTTTATTACACACAACACAAAGCATACAAAAACCAAAATAAAAAAAGACGTAAAAACGGTGCAAGGGCGGCCTTATCACTGTGTGCAAGTGATCTTCCAGGTAACCGCTATTTACAGGAATCATTTAATAATATTAAAGTGGTTGGTATGTTTATCTACTCGTATGTAGAATAACTTGTGATACAGTAAGCTTTATAAGTACTATTAACATATTAAATTATTGCCCCAATATATGAAAGGTATATATTAGAATATATAGAAAAGATTTTACAAAAGATTTTAGATAAATAAATAAGTAAATTTTATGTACGAGTTAGATGTATGGAGTATCGTTTGAATCGTAACAAATGTCCAAATTACACAAAAATGTAATATGGTAGTCTATGGCACCATTTTCAAAAGTGTGAATGCATAAAGTGGTCGTTTGTCGCGTAATTGTTTAATGACATAGGTACTTGATACGCTATGATGATGAAAATTTACCTAATTCAATAAGTGTGCCATTTTCGAAGTCAATAAATGGAAACTACATACATATTTAGGTACTATGTCTATCTATTAGATGCGGTATCTTTATGCGAAATTTCGTCAAAATTTATTCGCTAGTTTGAGAAGTTTTCTAATGTATCTTCAAAGTCCAGACACTCGTATCAATAAAATAAAGATATGTATTTCTTAAATTAATAATTTAAATATCTCTAACTGGTAACTATTTTCAAAGTTGGATACAAATACTTAATAAAACCGGTCAACTTGTCAAACATGGATTAGATAAAACTTCAACATTCAGTTACGTAGGGGAACATGCAAAGAAGATATCTAGAACGAGTTTGTATTTGTATTCACAGGAATGACTTTATTTGCACACAAAGTACAAAGTAACGCGTGGCTTGGTCTAGTTTCTATCATATAACTGTCCAGTGTATGTTTTAAACTAAAAATTGTATGTCCGCTACGAAATTTCATGAATTTTCATTTTGTTTGTTAAGTGCGCGCTTTGTTGTGAATAAAAATGTGCGATTGCTAAAACTTTGTTGTAAAAAGTCGTGGCTGAATGGCTGAACAGATCTGGATTAAATTTGATAGAGAGATAGATTGTAGTATGTAATAAATAGCACGTAGACTATGTTCGCTTAGAGTTGATATTTGTTCATCAGGCCGTCAGCAAACATACACTCAACAAATTTCAACTCGAACGGTCTGAAAATCGGTCAACTACATAATAAGAGGTGAGTATAATGATATAATATATCATGTTGTAGCTGTGATAGCTTAGTAGTTAGGATGTTCGCCTCCTAATCAGAGGTCGAGGGTTCGATCACGGGCACGCACCTCTAAGTTTTCAAAGTTCTGTGCGTTTTTAAGCAATTAAAATATCACTTGCTTCAATAGTGTAGGAAAACATAGTGAGGAAACCTGCATAACTGAGAGTTCTTTATAATGTTATGCGTGAGTAGTCTGCCGATCCGCACTTGGCCAATAGACTATGGCCAAGAAAATGGGTAGATCATGATGATGATTATGATACATATTATGATACACAATAATAATATAATTCTGTTTTATAAAATACTCGCTTAATTCGATATCATGTTGCCCTGATATCGAATATGATTAATATTTTAGTCAAATTAAGCAATAAATCATACATACATTTCAATGAGATTATAAAAATATGTAAAGCCTAGGGTCACAAAGCGTAGTCCCAGTTTTCTTGGGAATATGGAGAAGAGTTTTTAAAATCAGTTCAGTGGTTTTAGTTCATTTACATACCTTTGTGTGAAATTAAGATATCTTTAAGGGCATGTCACTTTCTAAGACTTCATTTGTTAACACATTTATTTATCTATCAACCAATCATCATAAACTTTATTCAAATAAAACTTAATACTTAAACTATGAGGACTTTTCTACAAGCTTACGCTTTATTTATATAAACTTTGAAATTATTAAGAGACATCCCAGAAATTTAAGTTGGTAATTTGTTATAAAATTTTATACAAAACCTATAAATTAATTTCTAATTTTATGCATCCTAGTACCGGGCAACACGAGTTAATTTTTACTCCTAATGGTAAGATTGTTCTAATCGCATTTTTTTATTGAATTCTGTTATATTCCTAATACATAGTTATTATGAGATATCACAGAGCTTGTCTCATTGTCTTATATTCTCTAATCTATTCCTTTTCGCTTTTGTGCATGCAATATAATTTTATGATCGAGCTATTAGTAGCGGGTATTAAATCAAATAGGTGTTTATTAGAGCGAACATTGATACGACGGTTCTATAGTTTCACAGTAACTTGCAACGACGTTCTTTGAGATATCTAATGTGCCATGACAGAACTTGGAGCACCGAGACCGGATTCTATCTATTATTAACTTTCGGGCCACGGATCTTCTCTCTGGATGAGTAGAGTTTAGAGCGTAGTTCACTCCGTTGGCCAAGTGTCGATTGGTAGACTTCACCAGCCCTTGAGTCTTAATATTGAATTTTTTTTGGAATTTCTATTGTTATATATACATACTTCGTGGCGCATTATAAGGTCCTGGGTTCGATTCCCGGCTCGAATCTGGTCTGGTGGGAAGCTCCGGCCATGGCTAGTTACCACCCTACCGACAAAGACGTGGCGCAAAGTGTCGTTGGCGTTCCGGTACGAAGTCGCGTAGAAACCAATTAGGAGTATGGGTTTACAACACCCCAAACAGGTTAGCCCGCTACCATCTTAGACTGCATCATCACTTACCATAAAGTGAGATTGCCGTCAAGGGCTAACTTGTAGTGGGTAAAAATAAATTATATAAAGACCTCCCTGGCGTAAAGTTGAGCGCTATGGTCTTATTAGTGGGAATTTATATTTACGGTATTTTTCCTGACTCTAGTTGGTGGGAGGGATATTCCCCGTACCTAGTTACAAAAAAAAAAAATGGCGCAAAGTGCCGTTGGCATTCCGGTACGAAGTCGCACACCAATTAGGAGTATGGGTTTGGAACTGCCATATCCCTAACAGGTTATCCCGCTGCCATCTACATCATCACATCAAGTGGAATTACAGCCAAGGCCTAACTTTTAGTAGAAAAAAACTCGTATTTCTTTCACACGTATTATGTCAAGAACTAGAAAAACTCATTGTGACAGGCAATACAGACGGCAAAAGATCGCGAGGCCGCTCACTAACCAGATGGGCAGACCAACTGAGGGACTCTAACTGCAAATTTCACACAATTGCGAGACTAGCATCTGATAGAAGCCGGTATAAACGATTAATCCGCACGAGGTTGCAAGGACACCAGGACCACGATCTTCAGTATTGAAGGAACGACTAGAGAAAGATAGATGTCAAGAACCGTTGGCTATGAATTTAAAAATGGCTCAAAAGATTTTGCGCATCTCAGTTATATTTTAGAACCTTTATATTGTTCAAAACTTTCTATTAAATAAAGATAATAATTTATCAAAACGTAGGCTAAGTACGTCACGAACTTTGCAGTTGCGGCAGCCTCTTACAGCTAAAAGTTTATATTACAATTTAACATACCTCTATAAAGGTTCAAAGTTATCCAATAAGATTAGTTCAACCCTCCCCTTGTTGGTTTTATGATATTAGTTTTAGTGCATGAAAATTTGGTTACTGCTGGGAACTGAATGCAATAACAATTGTTAATTTGTCTAAAGAAGTTTTCTAGCTATTTTTGGTCTTTTGATAGTGTTAGGTAGACCATGAATAAGATGGTTACCCAAGTTTCTTATCCTAAATAATATAGTCAATACGAATGTGGGTTCGATGCTTTCACTGTTAAAACTCTAATCCGACTTTTTTAACTATATTTAGTATCGATATTCCCAGGGGAACCGGAACTCCAAGGGTGAAACCAAGGGGCGCAGGGCTGTTTATAAAATGCAATATCTTTTTTCAACTAGCAAGAACAATTTGTAGATCAAACGATGAAACCATTACAGTCGAAAAAACAAATGCAAGAAAGAAGAAAATGTTTAAGTACCTTTAAAAATCCCGGTATTATTTCGACCTATATATTGATAGTTAAAACAACCCAGAACGTTGCCAATAATACGGCTCTCTGATTTGAGTACCGCATTCCAGATGGCATCGATCCTGGAACGTTACGGCGCCGTTACGACGCGCCTGGCCGTCGCCAACGCACCCTGAGGGATGAGCGACCCCGATCCAGATTCTTTTATTGAGCATAATATTTGGCGCAGTCTACAATCGAGTTGTTTTTGCTAGAATGGACGATATAATTTGTTGAGGCGCATTGCCCGCCTTTTATTTGGCAAGGTTACTTTTTTATTGAAGCCTGAATAGCTATTTATGTATTATCGTTGTTGTATTTTTTATTTATTACCTCGCACAACTGACAAAAAAAATGCGTGGTCTTACTTCATCTATGATACTAAATACCTTATGTATACAAGAATGTCTTCTTGATGCAAACATAGCATGCACTAGATATGGTACAAGCCGTTAAGCTTAGATAAATTGAAGAAAATATATAGCCTCAAAATAAAAGAGAAAAAATAACCCTTAGCAATTATACGAACACAAACAAAGATTTCTGTTTTTATTACTCTTAAGGTTATTCTATAAATTATAACTAAATAATCATTTGGATCCGTCGCGTTAAATTCTTTTTCCCCATGAAATTAAATCACACTGGCCTCATCACTTCTTTTAGAAATTGGAACGATGTCGACTCATCCTACTCTATCAGGTCGAGAATCAGTAGAGTAAGTTTTAACAGGTGTCCTAAAACAAAGACCAAGTGCTAACCTTTGGTTAAATGGTCAGTGCTTGAAGCCAATCGGAATGCGCAATAATTAACATTTGCTTTCATTCCTCTATTCCATTTTCCATTACCCATCCCACGCACTATTTAACTTAAGAACGAGGGCTAACAGGAGACATCTATCGTTTATTGGATATCAAAACATCGTCGTGTTATCTATAACACAACGATGTTTTGAATTCTTTACTTCTTCTCGGGTAGTTTCCTGCATTCTGAGGATCATGACTCGCTTGAGATAATTTATTTCCTCATTGACATGGAAGCGTCCATAGATTGTTAGTATGTTAGAGATATTTTATCCTTAATTACTATGTTAGTATTGTTATTGATCACATCACAAATACATTTTTTTTACGTTTTATTCGGCTTATAGCTATCGCCATACAGTGGTGCAGTATGGGGCAGTCAGTCAGTCCTGGCAGCAATTATATGCCAGCTTCTGTGTTATATAACTATTAGCCATCTTCAGTGTTCCCTAATGGTTATAATATGGGCATCTTCAAAGGGCGGATCAACAAATTGCTCAAGGGCCAGCAACGCGATGGCGGTTCCTCTGGTACTGCAAATGTTCATGGGCGGCGGTAATCACTTACCATCAGGTGACCCGCCTGCTCGATTGCTCGCTATTTATATATAATTAAAAAAATACCTTCAGGATGCTGTTGTCGCTTGTACATAGTCGATGCAGGAGAGGAGAGAAGGAGGCAGCCTCAACAGCATCCTGAATGCATTGTTATATTGATAATACTCCCTGTACGATTTTTCAGCCATTAGAACGGGTACAAATGGGTGTATCAAGTGTCTCTCTAATCTGGTCTGACTAACATCTCAGCCTACGGCCAATGGATCTCTCCTTTGATATTCTTTTTCCATGCCGTTGGCGTATTTCCAAGCAATGTCATTATGTTTCAGTATCTGCGATTGGCTCAAGTATATTCGCCAATTCGTTACCTTTGCCACCTTAATCCAGCGACATTGCTGTAATCGAGTTTGTACCACTGAGACGGAAATAAACTACGTTTTGCAGTGGAAAAATATTTTTACTTAGCGTGATAAAACAAAATTCTCGCCCATCAGCTTTGATAATTCTATAAGAAAAATACACAACTTGAGCTCGAATTTTTAGGTTAAAACATTATCTGATAAAAAAATTCGTTCAGTAAATTTATATAAAGCGAGTCTCTAAACGACCGTCAAATATTTTTATTGTGAATTCTTCAGTACTTTGTTGTGTCCTCTTAGTTGTGGAATTTGGAAATCTCCCCTCTCATTAGTATTTAGCCTCCATGGAAAGCTATTGCCCACATTCCGCGTTTCCAATTTACACAGCGCGACGTTAACTAAATTTAGGCTATAATTACTTGTAATTAATAATAATAACTTATTACTACTATTTATAGATGAGGACATGGTTAATAATGGTTATTTATTTAGCTCTCAGATATTGAGGGCCATTTTAACTTGAGTATTTACTCGGTAAGGCGTAAAAAAATCAACAAAATAGATAAGAACATACGATAGAAGCTTATATTTACAGTCCTCCATAATAATAAATTTATACTTTACACTTTTCATAGTAACATATAGCAATGAATTTGTCACTGGATGAATATATATTGTAAATAGCTATAACTATTTAGGTATTGACCTTTACCAATTCTTTTCCTGTACCTTAGTTAATGAAGATTTCATCGTCATCATGATCAACCCATTGCCGACTCACTAGAGAGCACGAGTCTCCTCTCAATATGGGAACGGTTTGGCCATAGTCCACCACGCTGGCCATGTGCGGATTAGCAGACTTCACACGCCTTTGAGAACATTATGGAGAACTCTCCGGCGTGCAGGTTTCCTTACGATGTTTTGCTTCACCGTCGAAGCAAGTGATGTTTTAATTCTTTTTAAAACGCACATACATAACTCCGAAAAGTTAGGTCAGTGCCCGGATTCGAATCGCCGACCTCTGATTAGGCTGACGCCCTAACCAATAAGCTATCACCGCTTCCAATGAACATTTACTGCTACCAAATTAATTATTGGAACATTTCGATACCATATTGATCAAATAATTTTTTACGTGAGTGCGGAAAGTATGTCATTACATGCCAGTTTAAAATTTACGTTATTAAGGCGTGTACGTTAAGACAGTTTTTACATGAGGACTCAATTTTTTTTTTACCACTACAAGTTAGCCCATGACGGCAATCTCACCTGGTGGTAAGTGATGATGCAGTCTAAGACTGATAGCGGGCTAACCTGTTAGGGGTATGGTAAACCCATACTCCTAATTAGTTTCTACGCGACACGTCTTTGTCGGTAGGGTGGTAACTGGCCACGGCCGAAACCAACCACCAGACTAGACTTGAACTCGGAAATCAAACCCAGGACTTCCAGGACTTTATAATGCGACACGGAAATCATCATTAGTTCATTTTCAATATAATGTATATAATTCAATATGTATTTAAAATTTTCTATACTTTGTTCTAGTTTTTATTTGCTAGATTTTTGACTCTCTTGTTATTACGGTTAAAAGATAGCCTGTTGATAGATAGTCGGATGGACTGGGGAGGCTTAGTAACAAGGTCACGTAAAAATAAAGACTGAATTTCAGCAAAATAAATAATACGAGCTGAGCTATCTTTGAACAAAATACTCATGTCAAACGTAACGTATTGATGTTACGAAAACTTATACTTTATGACTAGAAATAAATTAATGATGATTTCAATTTTGTTATTTTGCATTTAAATATCTGGGCTTGTGTTGACATAAAGGGAGGAAGGAAAATAAATTATACGAAAAGCAATTTGGATAAAGTTTGGAATAGTATTCAATGGAACTTTTGCTTTTATTCCACAATTGTAAGGCTATATTGAAAGTCGTTTCTCAAGAAACATTTAATTTAAAAGCCAAAAGGATCAACGGATTTACAAAATAAAGACGTTTTTTTAAATTTTGAAACCATTTTAAATTTCAAAACAAGGATTTTTATAATGAGTAAGGCGACTCCTTGTTTTTCTAATTATTATTTAATCTAGATGTATCAGGGGCAGTGATAAGTATCGTATTTGGTTTCGAGGATATGTGTTAAAATAACGATTTCGAGATTGAGTAAGTAAATTGGTATTGTCTCGCTCACTGTTTTAATTTTCGCTAAAACCTGCCTACCTGATGGAGTAGCACGTCAACCTGTTTCATCTCAAACGGAACATCGTTCTAAAAAACGATTTTTTAAATATTGCATGTTTCAGCATACAAAATACTACCTTATTACATTTTCATTATATGACAGATTATGTAACGCTGTGTAAATACATTGGAGGATGCTAAATAAGAACAAATTGCATAATGTTAATAAATCTATTCGCTAATCATATTTCTAAACTGTTAGGTTCAAGTATGTGCGTTCTTAGGAGATCCCGGAGCCTCCCTCTATATTTTATGATGATGGTGGCGACCGAGGGGGTTTTAGTGGGTAAAAATGCCACGTAACCCGAACTTTTCCTCAGCAATAGTCGGGTATCTCAGTAGGAGATCCCCCCCCCCCCCCGTAAACAAAAAAAAGGTTTCAGTATAATTTATATTAGTTATGTTTTGTATCTATCACACAAATATCTGGCAAGTGTTACTTGTAATTTAATGGACACCAAACTATGGATACATTTGTAAAAGAAAAAGGCTATAGTGAACTATTTTGACTGGTTTAAGATACTTGTTTACCTTTATAATGCAGATCAATGTTGTACTAAAGAGCTCACGAATTCTAACGGCATTATGTTGTGTATATAACATAAAAGCCGACTGCTTAACTGGCTTATCTATCAAGCTAATGTAGTAAGAAAGGGTTATAGAAAACTCATCCCTTAATAGGGCGAAACGGGGGTTTGAAATTTGTTAAAGTTCAAACGACAAAAACCTGAATAAAGCTGCTGCCAAGAGCATACAATAAAACCGCTTACACAGTACAGACGACTTAAAATGTATAGAGACACGATCGAATGGCCGTAATATGATTACAGCTGGTAAAAGATTAGTTTATACAACAGTTACGTGACTGGTGAAATGACGCACGTAAAACTTTACAATGTGTTTGTATGTCCATTAGCGCGAAGGTGAATCTTCGAAGTTATTTGTTCCATACAACCTTGAATTCAGGAATTATTTTCCCGTTCCACTGACCTACAGATTTCACTGTGACGTCACAAGGCGCCAGCTAGTCGCGTCGTATAGTCGCCAACTTTTCCTACCCTGTTTTATCTCCTTTAACTTGCGTCGCGTGGGGTTGAAATACAGTCATACCTATACGCTGAAACTGAGGTATGGTTTTATCTGCATTGTCTCCGTGAAATGTGTTTTGTATTTTTTCGACAGCCGTCTGAGTCATATTTTGACTCATTCGTTTTTTAACACGACTTTTGTTTTTAAAATGATCGTTCTCTATGTACGTCACCATCGTCGTTATTTTTGACGACTTCCGTATCGCTGTCGCATTTTAAAGTTGGAGGTCCTGGGTTCGAGTCTGGTCTGGTGGGAGGCATTGGCCGTGGCTAGTTACCACCTTACCGACAAAGACGTGCTGCCAAGCGATTTGGCGATTCGGCACGATGTCTTTTAAAAACCAATTCGGAGTTTTGGTTTACCATACCCCTAACAGGTTACCCGCTACTATCTTAGACCGCATCATCATTAACCATCAGGAGAGATGTCGTCAAGGGCTAACTTGTGGTGTATAAAAAAAATCATACACATATAACGTTCACAGATACTAATGGCTCTTTTAAATTTTCTTTGAATGACCAGAAAATCCTAAATATAATGTCGATTACCGAATCCGTCGCGATCGAGATTTGATACTTATAGAATAACTTTTCTACGAACATTAAATAACTCCGTTCATATAATAAGTCTAAAAAGCGGCGAAGTACAGTGGTTAAAAGTTTGATCTTACTCTCGGGACCGGGATTTTATATATAGGAGTGTTCGAAATAATTAAATATCCCCAGCTTTAACGCTCAAGGAGAAACCTGCATGCATGGAGAAAACTCCATGATGTTTTCAAGGGCGTGGTGGACCTCGTTCTTAGCCGTTCTCTTTCTGAAAGAACACCCCTGCGAAGGAGTCGTTCAGTTTGATAATGATAATGATAAGAATGTTACATTTTTGGTCGAAGACTGACCTCCCTGGTAACACGTATTTACCAACAATTTACAAATAGCACAAATTGCTTGTCCTGTTTCTGTGTAAGGCACCCAGATATAGTTTTTTGACTGACTTCAAAAAGTAGAAGGTTTGATTTTTTTTTAACAGGATTATATATCCTAACTGGAAAAATTGGTCCCATTGTAATCATATTAGGATCTGATAATGGGATTCTTCTATAAAAATGCCTACTTCTCTTCATCCACTTCAATGTTAATGACCATCTTAGTTGACTCCACATGTTAAGTAACTTGTGAACTAAAATTATTTACTTCTTATGCGAGGCACAGACTTCATGACTTTCTTTCATTACTTAAAAGTAAAGAACTCTTAAATAAGTAATTTAGTATTTAAATAGTTTATTGTAGATCCAATTTATTTTAATTTTAACTTTAAAATAATTTTGAATGTCATATATTTACTTCATAGAGTTAAATAGTCAATTTATTGCGGTTAATACTTTGAGATTTGATTTCCTTGTCCTTATTAGTATGTTTAAATTATTTATAACGAAAGAAGCCGTTGTTCCTTGTGGATATTAATTTGGTGTGTTTTTCCAACAATCAGATGCGTCAACCTACTAAATGTGTAATGCGTGAAGTACTCGTAGATACTAAGATATCAATGAACATCTTCAAAAAAACATTGATAAATACGAGGTCAACAACTGATTTTATAATTAAATAATAATACGTCGCCGCTATTCATATATACGTTCAATACCATTTCCTTAAGATAATATATTTTATTATTGTCATGACCCTCATACCTAACGTAAAAAAATAAAAGATTATTAACTGAAGAATGTTTTAAGTATGTACAAAAAATATTAGTTTAAATTAATCTTATATGTATACAATTGATTATGGAATGAAAATGAAAAAAATACATGCATAATATAATCCTAAGAACGTGAAAGCCAAATAAAAATAAACGCGAGGAATTACTGATTTAAATAATACTTAACAATTTTATGCATCTATTACTGAAGAGGCTGTATCGTCATCGATCTTTATTCGTACCGAAGGCTACAGATCAAAAACCCAACAATAAATTTGATGCTAAAATTTGCGTTTACTGTTATGCAAGGAGAATCAAATGCAAAAAATAACGAATTGTTTTGGTGGTTTATAAAGTTAACAGTTTAGGTCACCCAAAAGATCCCAGAGCTATAAAGGATGAATTAAATATACATCTTTTATCATATCTTCTACTAGCAGACAAATGTAAAATTCATGCTGATCTAAACTAGAACTAGCTATGTGTTACGTACGACGTAGTTATAAATATGATATTATTATTATTTGAATTTAAATGGACTCGTGTATGAAGTCAACTTAAAAGGAAAAAAAATTGTATCTTTATTTATACGTAATCGATAAACTAAAAACCTGCTAATGTTCATTTGAATAAAATATTTTGAATAATTCTTTGAGCTATTTCGTTTGTTTTTTTTACAAATATCTACCTTTATTTTAGGATGAAAGATGTTTGTAAATAAAAACAGGTAAAATAAGCGCTTCTAGCTACTTTATTCGCGTGCACTAACTAAATGATATGGACAATGTATTACAAAAATATTGCTCTTGAAGAGATCTTGAATGAAAACACATGCCTTTCTCTTACGAATAAGCCACATTGACGGATTTTATTTCGAATATAATTAAAAACACAAGAAGATTTTTGATCGTCATTACTAGGAATGAGTTATTATAAAATATTGCATAATTTTTTTTCTTATCAAGGGTATTTTATGGGGATAAGGTATTTTTTTACCTTTACACTTAGAGATAATGTTGACTTAAAATTATAATACCTACGAACGGGTTAACGTGTAGGTAACCGTGAACCGCGTGTCTTGTTTTAGTTAACGCTGTGACACCTCGGGGAACCTCTAGTCATAATATAACTGAGTTTTAAAATTCAGTCGTGTGCCAAGAGGTTTAGTAAATTCCAATTAAAAAACTTAACCTTCTGTATAATCTTATCGCAATAACTAAAAAGGTTATTTTGATAAATATATTGTTAAAAAAAACCTTTTTCTTTTTGGTTTAAAAAAAACCTGGAGAATAGGCAAATTTTTATTACGGATTATCTCATGTGTCATTATTCTCGTTCCCGTTTACGCTCCCTTGTACATATAATGTAACTTTGAGGAAGTCATGTCAATCTAATGCTATAGTTATAGCTAATCGATGTGAAATTCAGGCTGTCATTAATCAATCGGGAGCCTATATGTACTCGTATATGAATATATTTTACAATAGATTTAATATAATGACATTTTGTTTATGTGCGCTGTCGCATTGTAAAGTAAATAAGGTTAAATTTATTTTGATTTATTCGTGGTAGCTTATTCAGGTTTTTATTATGATGTTAAGTTAGTTAAGTATTTATTATATTTTGTTAAGTTGTCACGTCCGAGGCTTATCAGATATCAGATATCAGACAGATATTAGCATCAGGTATCTATCTACCTTACGTCAAATTATATCATGCATACTTATATCGCATCAAGTAAAACAGTTTGTCTTTCTTTCTTAAAAGAAGCTTTCACGAGCAAATAACAATCCGATTACTGTTAACGCATCCCTAATTTACCTTGTTTTACATTTAAATTCCTTTACAATTAATTATTTATTATTTTAGTTAATTCGTCTCCGCCCTTTTTACTAAGAACAAACATAAGCTGCAATATGTTTAAATACAATAAATTCGTTCGTTCGTTGTTTGTTGTAAAATTATGTTGGCTAACGGGAATTCGAAAAATTTCTGTTCTTTTTTAACTATAATCAGTTAGACGTTCGTTAAAATATTACGTGGTGGTATGGAAAGGTATGTCCTGATAAAATGCTTATGCAAAATGTTTTATTGCAATAACCGCGAGGCACTGTATACACACTATAATCTACTATATAATCTTCAAAATAATTGAAAATAGCATAGGTGTCTATTATTCCGCGTCCTTTTCACAATGTTTCCACAGAAAAGGGTAGCACTGATGAGCAACCTGTAAATGCAGTTTTGTAGATTTATGTACGTGTACATCAGAATTGGGCATTACGAGAATTCCATATATTCTTTTTTCATCAGATATTCGTCCTACTCTATAGGTACAACTCCCAAGTTTTGTATTCCTACATTCACAGTCTAGATTTATATTAAGTCAGCTGTTTAACTAAGCCCATATTTTTATATAAAACGTGAAACGTATAAGTATAATTAAGTTAATAGGTTAGTAGAAGTACAAGCCTTTGTAATTACGTGCTAGTAATGGAAGTATTCTCAAAGGTGCCATCAACGAAACTTGCGGAAAGGTTAAGGAACTTCCACTTGAAATTTTCACTGGGAACTTTGTATAAATGGGCGACCATTTATATTTTATTTTTCATTCTATTCCGTAACTCCGCTTGCGGACAGTTCACGCTTCTGACAAATTAGATTTTGAATTTAATATTTCTCCCGTTCTCGCTAATAATTGATCATACCAATTAAAGTTAAGAATGTTAATTAAGTATTTATTTTTGAGATTCTGATCTATTTAATTGGATGAATGATTGAACTTTAAGTTAGAACTCGATCCTTTGTGACGTTAACGATTAATTTAAGTGTATTTTCTAGAAATATTTTATTATTTCTTGTTATTGACTACCCAAATATAGTAATATCAATATTTGTAGGATTCATTTAATTATGGACTATATCTAATTTGTGAGAAGGAAATAGCTTCCTTAATTTGTTTTAGTCACGCTATAAAGCAAATTTATTTGATAAAGCAATTATTGGTGAACAGATTGACTTTTCCCTTTATTATTTCCTAATTTGAATTTTCAACATCTATCTATTCAGCAACCTTGGCGCATGACTTCGTGTTTTTATAAAATTAAGGACTAAAAATATTTTTTATTGCTTTTTAATTTCCTTCCTTTTCAGAACTGATAAGCATCATATAGTTATTTTAATATTTCATTTATTCAATAGGAAGCAAACGTTGTATACAACGTTTTATATTCATAACTTATTACTAACATTGTATATATACCCCACTTATAGGCTAACTCAGCATGTATTATTAAAATATTTACAGATTTAACAAAACTTAAAATAACACGCAGTAAAAGTGAGTGTAAAGGATTGCATAGAAATATATTTTTAATCTTATGCTTAAGTGATACGGCGGAGTTTGTTAAATATCTACGTCTACGATATAAAATATATTATTACACGTTGAGAAGAATCTATTCATAGGAGCAGATCTACCTAGATTAGTTTTTACTCTTCTTCAACTATACTCGTAATCAAAATTACTTGAAATGACTTCTGAATCAATAACAAAAGTAACTTTATCTTATTTTGAAATATTATTTTCTAGTATTATGTACTAGTTGTAAAAATACTAAAACAGGTTAGATGTAGCTGTGATGGCCTAGTGGTTAGGATGTCCGCCTCCTAATCAAAGGTCGGTATTAAATACCGGGCACGCACCTCTTACTTTTCGGAGTTATATACGTTTTTAAGCAATTAAAATGTAAGTGACTTCAACGTTGAAGGAAAATATCACGAGGAAGTCCATTCAAACCCTACGCATATTGAGAGGAGATCCGACCTCTAGTGAGCCGGCAATATGTGGATCATGCTGATGATGATGATGATTATTCACTAGAAATTCGTTCAGTGCAATTCATAAATTCTTTGATCATTATACATTATACCACACAGAATTTCTGAAAAACGTCCACAGGAGACAACAAATTACAATTACTAGTACATACGTTAAAGTTGCTTATAAATAGCAAAAACAATTGTAAAAAGTTAAACATTGGCCTGTTTTTCGTTGATAACGCAAAAATAAAGCCAGGTGTTATTCGACTTCATAGTTACGTGTAAAAAAATACTTTTTTGAAAAGGTTATTTCCATTTGCAAATGTTGAATGAACTTCGAAAACTTTCGCAACATATTCTGAATGAGGTTGGGCATAATTTACGTTTACTTTATTTTCCCTTTCGTACCGCGAACGTCGCGTCGCTTGCAGACAGTTCGTTTTCAGAAAAATTTAATTAAAATGTAAATGAATGAATGTCAACTAATTGCTGCATAAATAAGAGACCCAAAATTAAGTTTTCTTTTTGATTAACAGATAGGTGGACGAACGACGTGCAAGTTCACCTAGAAAACACTTTATTTTCATTAAATCCGCTATTGTAACAAACATGCTAGTAAACGCAAACTAAAAAACTAACTGTTGCGGAGTTTTTAAAATAACATTTTTGTTCTAGAACTAGCTGATGCGTTACATTACGTCAGTTAAGGGTGTTTAAAACTTCCTGTACAATAAGCATCATTAGTAATTAAAGTGTGGCACCGGCAGAATAGAATAGTGTCACCCCTAATACCCAGTGGGTGTCGTAAGAGGCGACTAAGGGACATATAGTGAGAAGCTGGCTCACAAAAATTAAGACAGCCCCCTCGGGGACGTGAGTGGATCCCGTGTGGCGTAAACACCACTCACCGACAAATGGCGGGATAACCATTTCGCATTTGGCCAAACTGTACAAAAACACAGGCCGTTGTCGGGCAGCAGCGACACCGGTGCGACCAGTTGGCCCTGCGGTGACCAACCCGCCTGCCCAGCGTGGTCACTATGGGCAGATCTTTTGATGAACAGCGCCAATACACAATGGCCCCCAGTTCCCGGTCGCCCTGCTATTCCCGACCTTGGTAGCAGTCGTGGTCACGGCGGGGCAGGGGGTGCAAAGAATCTCCGGGCGACGGCGAGCTAGACCGCGTACCGGTAAGCGCAGCGTAGGACGACCACCTGCTCGCTGGACCGACGACCTGAAAAGGATCGCTGGTGGCACCCGCCACCAGCGATCCTTTTCAGGTCGTCGGTCTCCGCCTTCCTCATCCACCCGGATGAGGAAGGCGGAGGACCGTGTGTGGTGGCGCGCTCTCGAAAAGGCCTATGTCCAGCAGTGGATGTCTATAGGCTGATTGATTGATTGAGTAATTAAAGATTATCCTATAATATCTCATTTCCGTATGTAAACAATTTAATCTAATTTTAAAGTTAATTTCAGCTATGCTGTAGTTGAAACTTATCGATGTGAAATTTAGTTTTGCACAAATCCCAAGAGAACCATTGCTTTTGTCGAAATAAAAAAATGCCTTTATATCCGTTCAGGGTGTAATCTCTGTCAAATCAAAATTTCAGCCAAATTGGTTCTGTAGTTCTGACGTGAAAGACTAACAAACATATTATATACAAAGCAGATACAAAAACTTGCCTTTGCGTGCGATATTTTTTCTTGAATAACTCATCAAACATGTCATATATTCTGCCCGCGACTTTGCTTAGAATTCGGGTACAGTTATTACGGGGAGATTTTTTCCCGTGTTAATTCAGGGCATATCTCTTTCCAAACTTCAGTGGAATCGGTTAATTGTGGCAATATGCAATAGAAAAGCAACCAAACATACAAACTCTTAACTAATAAAATGTTCTAAATGCGAAAGTGATTTGTACTCAATCGATCAACATAAAAAAAATTATAGCTATTTTTTGATTTCAAAAATATTGATATCCGCGACATTTATTAAATAACATACATAAATGTGGATCTAGATAACAGCCAAAATGTGGATGTAGACATAGGAGACCAGTTTTGTAAGATTATTAACATTCACAAAAAAATATGAACATATATGTTATACCAAAGTCAAAAAAGCTACAAAAATGTATCGTTTATTTTCAGAGCATCAAATAAAGCTTGAAAGTTTATAAGGCGAAACATATAATGTATTTCGCTCTATAAACTTCCGAAAACTGTGAGGGGTTTAGATAATAAAATTTTGCCGTCATGGATGTTTTGGTTCGACTCCCATTCCTGGGTACCATTCCGTCGTTTATCACAAACATTTAAAAATAACACTAACTATTATACAACACTTATAATGTTTTTTCCACACCACAAGTTAGCCCTTGTCGACATCTCACCTTATTGGAAGTGATGATGCAGTCTAAGATGGTAGTGGGCTAACCTGTTAGGGGTATGGTAAACCCATACTCCTAATTGATTTCTATACGACATATAAAATAGCTTTGCGACACGTCTTTATTGGTAGGGTGGTAACTAGCCACGGCCGAAGCTTCCCACCAGACTAGAGCCGAGAATCGAACCCAGAACCTCTAACTTTATGATGCAACAGCGCACGCGCTGTTCCATGGAGGTCGTCGATTAACAACATTATCAACCCATTTACGGTCCATAACCGGGTACGGGTGGGCTCGTCTCCGCACGCGACAGTATCGGTCATAATCTAACACACTGGCCAAGTCCGCATTTGGTGCTCCAGCGTGGTAGACTTCACTCGCAATTCAGGCCATTATGGAGACCTCACAGATACCTCCACAGTTGAAGCAAGTGATATTACCCCGCCCCTACGGAAGAAATGCCAAATTATGACCCATTAGGCTATCGAGTATGTAATGGATTAATTATTACTCTTACTGTAAAAGAGATTTTCAAGAAATTAAATGCAGTTTTTGCATAATCTCTGAAGAGATCTGACAGAGTAAAGGTAGTGAGACTTTGTTTTGTGTCCTATATTGATATAGCTTCCCGATCATAATTTTCAAAATATATTCAATGTAACAATTTAATCAATTTATGGATGAATGAAATAATACACATTTCTTATATACAAAAATAAAAATATAGTAAAAAAAAGTAAATCTATGTATATTTTGCACATTTTATATATTCAATGTAATCCCGACACAGTTTAATTACAAGTACATTATTACTTATCACAGATTTTTGCCTATTATACTTGGGTCTACGGAATTTACGGGAGATGTAAATATATATATATACCAAGTAATTAGCGAAACCGAACATCGCACCTATTAAGCGGTCCAAATTCTACCGAAATGTAGTAGGTACGTGAGAGATATTTGCGTGATTGCGAATGACATTTCCATACCATTCGATCATTTCGCTTACGTTAACGCTTTAGAAAATTGATATGGCCATTATAGCTTCATTTCCGTATTCATTGAAACCTACTCACCTAGACATTTTCTTTCGGTTTCAAATTGGATGAGTTTTTAAATTAACATTTTCTTTATAAATATGACGTAATCAGGTCGAAAATTACCTATTAGTGCTATGACAAATAGATCATGATAGCTTTAATTGTTCATTGCTGATCGAGAAGACTACAAACAATCTAGAAGATTTAACCTACCTAAACCTAAATGCTCCATATGTTGTAAATGAAAGCAAATGAATAAATGAAGTGTTCCTCACAATAATTTATTTAAAAGCGCCAAGGTCGGCACCTTGAGACTTACATACTCGTTATTCAGTAAGACGGACGGATAGTGTGTTTATTAACCGTAATTAAATTGGGTATTTCACTTACCTCAGTCAGATTGTTAATAGAGAGATTTGAATTGAGGTACTTCTAGAATGTACCACACCATGTTATCGTTAAGTTTGCAATGTTTAATGTGAATAAATGGATATGGGTTATGGGGGTGCAGGGTGCAGGGTCTCTTATCTTTGACCAAGTGTGTTCTTGAATACGTCATATAACTTAATCATCATCACATCAACCGATAGACGTCCACTGCTGGACTTAGGTCTTTTCTGGGGAGTTCTAATGGCCACGGTCTTGGGCCACTTGTATCTAACGGCTCACTGCGACTCATTTGAAGTCGTCTGTCCACCTTGTTAGGGGGCAGCCAACGCTACGTTTACCGGTATTGGAGATACGAATTTGAACGTTGCTATAGGCACGAAGGAGTTTAACGAACTTTAATATTTGTTATCTCTTCTTCTTTATTTTTATACACTACAAGTTAGTCCTTGACGAATATCTCATTTGGTGGTACGTGATGATACTTTATCTAGGACGGTAGCGGGCTAACCTGTTAGAAGTATGATAAACCCACGCTCCTAATTGGTTTCTACGCGACATCGTGCCGGAACGCTAGATCATTTGGTGATTATTCGTTTGGTTGTTCTTGTTCTAATAGGTTCTTAGCTGCCGAAATGCGTCATAGATCTGTCTTTGATTAAGACTCTAGTTCTTCTACCGATGCGGATTATATGAGAGAGATCTACAGAGCATCTGTACTGTTTGCAAAATTTAGGACAAAGGATCAAGCGAGATAGGTCCATTTCGAGAAAGATTAGGATTAGCGAGACATAGGTGAACCGCTGAATCTAACTCTATTGACTGGATCGTTCTTGAAACACATCTAAAACCTCGCTGTGTGGGAAGACCTGTTGACCTGCCGACCTGAAGAAGAAATGTTCAAACATTGCGCGTTCCATTGATTACTCATCACTCCTAAACTTGGTCACTATCAGCTTTCTAGGAAGGAAAGGAAAACTCTTAGCGGGTATTGGATGGTTTTTCTGTGTAATCAAAAAAAAATCGATGAGCTATATCGGTTTAAAAAAATAGCTCCACAAGTGAGCTTGAACACCTTGGACTCTAAAACCAAAGGTGATGGAATGACAACCTCACACCAATACAGATTTGTTAGACTCCTTACTAGGTTAATCAAATCGCTGAAGGACACCGGACATGGGCGGCACGAGACAGTGAAATTAGAATGTGACCAAAAGCCAGGAACCCATCCATGGGTCGATATGATGACTTACCTAGGTCCACCCAGTTGTTCTCTAAGCAATTGACACATATTTAAATTACCTGCTTATAACAAAAGTTGACATTTAAACTTGTTTTAAAATGATGTAATTATTGTTCCCAGGTAAGCGTCTTTTTATTACGTGTCGACTTAACGAGGAAATTTACAACCGCGCAAAGTGCTTCGGATTGCTCGGTAAGTTTTATAATGAAACATAAATTACTGCTTAATTGCAAGACAAAGAGTTACACTGGTCAGTTTAGATTTATTTATACTTTATCTTTGTGTCCTATCAAAACAAGATATTTTTTAAACTTACATATCATTTTGAAAACAACTAATGGTGAGATCTTAACTGAAGCGCGCAAGCCTAGAACATGACCATTGATATGAAGAGCCCGATTATAGGTATCGGGGAAGAGGAAAGTTTCATAGCAAAATAAATCTGCAATGAAGATAGAAGAAGAACATACCGCGATCTTATTGTACATCTAGCAAACAGATAAGGAAGATATACAGCAAACGAATGTGTTACAGTAAATACAAAAAAAAAATCATAACAAATTAAGGTTGGTTCATAGAGTTAGATTCAAAGAAGAAATTGACGTCATCCGTGGCGCAGTAACACTTTAGCATTATAAAGTTGGAGGTCCTGGGTTCGACTCCCGGCTCGAGTCTAGTTTATTGGGAGGCTTCGGTCAAGGCTAGTTACCACCCTACCGACAAAGGCATTTCGCCAAGCGATTTAGCGTTCCGGCACGATGTCGCGTAGAAACCAATTAGGAGTATGGGTTTACCATACCCCTAACAGGTTAGCCCGCTGCCATCCTAGACTGCATCATCACTTACCATCAAGTGAGATTGCGGTCAAGGGCTAACTTGTAGTGGATAAAAAAAACATGATACTTATACTTCGCCTACTGAAATGTTTCGTTTTATATTACTGAATAACTTATTACTGATCCAGCCAGGAAACTCCCGTTGGCGAGGAATCTGCCATTAATATCCTGCTGCCTGTATTGCTTAACTGCCTCTAGCTGCATTAACGATCTTCTAATGGAAGTCTGACTATCTATTGCCACATTAGCGATGCTCGCGTATCTACCTACTACGCTTACACGTAGCTGGCCAAAATTCTTGTCTGTACCCCTAATACACTTCACAAACGTTAATAGTTCACAAGATTATTTATTATTTTATTTAAGATTATCTGTACCAATTTATGGAATCCTAGTACTTTAATGGTTGTTTGTTCTTATGGCCCCCCGCGGATCAAGACCCTTACACCAAATAACAACTTGAGGCATCCCAAAGAAACTCATACTAAATCTAATGTTCATTGAAATCAAAAATAATCTATTAATAGACATGTCAAAAAAATGAGAATACCATCTACTAACACATCATTAAAACTTAACAAATAAATTCCCGGGCTACGGACCATCCTAATATTTGTGGAAAAATCTTTATAGGTACTGTATGAAATTGACTGCGTATACAAAGTTTCTATTATCATTCCATAACCTTTAAGAATTACGGGACCTAAAAAAGACTTTGACTTCTATTTTAATTTATTAGTGCTCCATTTTTGTATTAAATTACGTAACGTTAAGTGTATCAACGATTTTGGCGAGGTGTACGAATTCGTACTAAACTCTCCTGCTGATTGAAATTTGATTACGGAAATAGTTTTCGAAATATCCTATACCTACTCCAGCATAAAATAAAACAGTTCCGTTGTCAATGTAGTGCGAGGGAAAGGTAGATTCGAATCACATATTATATAAAATAGACTTTTGATAGAAACGTGGTCTTATTTTGTAGTAGTCTGTTTTATACAATGAATCCTTATCTTATTTTAAAAACCTTCATACTGTAATGTCTGTTTTTAAACTTTCCATCTTAAGGCAATCAGCTGAGTTATGGCTTACTGATTACTGGTTAATAAACAGACTGATAAATTGAGTTAGAGTGAAGAAAATGTCTTAGACAGAATTATTATGACAGCCATGTTTCCTCCTAATATTTTAAACGCGAAAGTTGGTAAGTATGGATGGATGGATGGATATTTGTTACTCTTTTACTTCACGTAAAAACTACTGAATGGATTTTTGTGAAACTTTACAGTAATAGAGCTAATACATGAGAAAAACACATAGGGTATAATTTATAAAGTGTATTATTGTGTGATATTTCCAAAATATGACGATAAGTGTCAAGTAGGAAAAAATCTACCATCTGCGTGATAATTTTAATGTCATAATGTTAGTTCTTTTCTACGCCACGCTAATATAAGCTACTCGAAATACTAATCCTTCGAGACGAAGTCGCAGGCACCAGCTAGTATACCGTAATATCTTCGAAATGCACATTAGAGCGTTCAGAGCTTTAACAACATCCCATCCATCCAAATCTGTTAGCGAAGATTAGTTTACAAAAAAAAACTTGCATTCAATTATGAGACTTGCAAACATAACAATCCTATTTTAGGCAAATAAAAATCATGCCTATGATGAAGCTCTTATTATCACCTATCTCAAAGATAGCCATTTCCCTCTTGCGGTTTATATCTTGGCCTCCTTATATTATTGCATATTCTAAAATCACACTGTGGGATTTATCCTGTTGTAAAATTAATCCTATGTTATGTTGTTGTAATAATATACCTAAATACATAAATACCACACACCAATTTCTAACTGCTAAAAGATATAACAAGTAATTTTAGTTAGAATCTATTAAATATAGGTTTATGGTATAATGGTTGTACCAGAAGTTTGTTTCACACCCAATTCCTTAATTTCCAAAACAAAACGCGCATTGTTCGTAAACTATCTGTATACTTTAAACTCATAATGTGTAAACTTTGTATTGGAGTCCGGAAAATAATTTATACGTATTTGAAAGTGAATATAACTAAACTATAAAGGACTGTAACCATCTTTGATTTTAAAGTCATTATTTTTTCAAATAATTTTCGACACTACAAATTGTTAAATAAAAGCTGACTTTATATTTTGAAAGTCCATGATATAAAATGGGCAATAGCTCGATTTGCGAAAATCAGTAACACACAATTTTTTATGTGTTCCCTATATATTTTTAGAAAGCTTACTACATACATTTTCAATATATGTTAGGCTTCGGCCACGGGCTGGAGCCGAATCAGCCTACCAGACGAGACGGGAGACCTCTCGATTTAAAAATGCAATACCATTTATTCATCGATTTAAAAATCAAATATCTTAAATAGATACTTTACTTTAAATAAAAACTTTACTTTACTTTAAATAGATTTTTAAATTGGGAGGTCCTGGATTCAATTCCCGTATATATAGCACGGGCACTGCACCCTGGATGTAGTCCAAATGATGTTGATGTTTTTTTTTTAATGGCAAATGTACAGCTGTATTATTTTTCCATTAAATCTAGGCATTGTTTTGGAAAAAATAATATGTAAGGATATGCGGGGAAAGTCAGCGTCAGAGTCAGCTAAACTTTGTAGCCCCAAATTGCGTAAAGCATTTTTGTCTTCTTTACAGTTTCATGGGTAAAGAAGATATAAAATAATGACAGTGTATAACCAAAATATATGTGAAAATTCAATGTCTGTTCATAAAATATTGATAAATTCAAGAAAAAATGGACTGTAACGCTGAACATCAAGAAAAAGTAAACTTGTAGTACCGTTTAGTAGGCTGCACAAAATTAGTAACTAAGTAAAGGAAATTGTATTTTATTTTATAATAAATTACCTATTGATCTTGGAGATCAATAAGTTCAAAGTTTTTATAAAACGAAAGCTTACAGAAAAATCATAATACGATATTAAGGATTATATAAACGATAAAAAAGCTTGGGTATAAATTGCAGAATTATTATTGATTATGTGAGATGGTGATAATGGAAAAAAAACCCGGCTAAGTTTGTTGTGGGCTTCTTCTTAGACCGGGGCGCGTTTGGAACCCTCATAGCTTTAGTTTTAAGTTTACGAATGTAGTTATCACCATCGAATCACTACTATGGAACTGATTGACGCGTTAAAAGTGCCTTGTAAAGGACTATTTGAATAAAGATTATTTGAATTTGAATTTAAATGCTTGGTGTTCGATAACCTTGAAACGCCTTTCCGAGATCTGAGCTCACTAATATTATTTTACATTAGTGAGCTCGGATCCTGGAAGTTTGCGGAATTGTGGGAACGCCTCAAATTTTTTTTTGCTATCGAGCTCAATGAGAAGGTAAACACGTGTTGTTAGTATTCAATTTTTTATTAGATTTATTATACATTTGCTTTGTTTAATATTTCACAATAAATATGAAAATGTTAGTAAGCTGGTTAAATAAATCCGTAACGCCAAATCCTTTACAAGTCGCTCCGCGCTCCGCTTTGCTTTCATTTGTTTGCCTACAAATTAAAACCCGTCCTTTTTGCAACTATAAATGTAAAGTTATCCGGTATAAGCCAGCGGGTCGATGGATTTGGTATACAAGCTTCTATATAATACACTTTTTGTACAGAATTTACTCTGCACATTTTTACTGTGTCTTTTTTTCACAAACAACAAACAAACTATAAACAGAAAAAATCACTGCGTGAAATTTTACACAAAAAAACTAAAATTTTATACCTTAATAAACTTATCAGCGTCATGATCGACCCATTGCCGGCTCACTACAGAGCATGGGTCTCCTCTCAATATGAGAAGGGTTTGGCCATTGTCCACAAAGCTAGCATGTGCGGTTTGGCAGTCTTCACACGCCTTTGAGAACATCATGGAGAACTCTCAGGCATGTCGGTTTCCTCACGATGTTTTCCTTCACCGTCGAAGCAAGTGATATTTTAATGGCTTCAAAACATAACTTTGAAAAGTTAGAGGCGGTCCTATGATTAGGAGGCGGACGTCCTAACCTAACAAGGCTATCACAGTTTTTATTAAAAACTGGTAGTTTCAAAAAACTTCTACATAGTTGTTTCACACGTAAATAACATTTTTCAAAATACGTGAACACTGACAACGTGAAATTCAAGCAATAATTAAGCCGCATTGTATCAACGAAAGCCCCGTCCGCCTGGAATGACGGCAGTCAAAGCGCGTATGAATTAATTCTCCGCTTGATGCAAATGCGACCAACGGTCGGGGAATTATGCAATGCATTCGATACACGACCGCATTACAAGAGGGGCATAGAACAATAGGGATTTGATGAGATCTAAACCACTCTTTTTTGCATAATGAAATATTCTTATCTATTATGTGCGGCTTCTCCCATGAGGTACAGTTTGTATGCCTAGAAACTTAATTGATAAAAGCGAAAGATCTAGCGTGAAAGGACAAACTAAGATATGCAATTATATTATACAAAATCTAGTATAAGAATTAAAACGTATTTTCCCGGTAGGGAAAACCCGTAGAAGAATCGAATTTCTGTACTCTGACGATCGCAATAATTTTTCTTTTACGATTAAAATAAAAATGATGTACTTACTTAGGTTCGCAGCACTCATAGCTATAGTCTTAAGATAATGAATGTACAGTTATCGCCATAATCTCACAATAATGGAATAAAAATGTATGAATGCTTCATAGGAAGAAATATTTTTTGTTTTTTTTTTATAACTATAAACCTATACTCCTAATTGGTTTCTACGCGACATTGTGCCAGAACTCTAAATCGCTTGGCGACACATCTTTGTCCTCAGGTTGGTAACCAGCCGAAGCCTCTTACCAGACCAGACTTAAGTCGGGAATCGAACCCACGACCTTCAACTTCACCTTCAAGGGTTGTCTCGAAGAGATTACTTAAGCAATAAGACCGCCTTTGCATACTCATGTGTTAAGTGTTCTGTGTTGTTGTTTCTTTAATATTTGTTTGCAATAAAGAGTTTCTATCCATCTATCTATCTTTATAATGCAACAGCCCACGCGCTACGCCACGGATGTTGTCAAAAACTTGATTTGATTTACGTAGTATGGTGGCCAGTACTTGAAAATAACATCTGAATTACGCTGGATGGAATCGACTCGCACGAAGGAGACATAACTTTTTTTTCTCATTTGATTATTTATACCAGTTAACTCCTACCAAACACTTCGTTAAAAATCGTTAAAACAGTATTGTGATTTGAATCTATCACATAGAACTGTGCCTAAATTTGGGTTTAAATTAAGCCAACTTTCAGCTATCCAGAAGTGTGAGTTAGGAACAGGAGATTGTCACCATGGGTGGTTAACTGGCACTCTATACACGAAATGGAAAATACAAAAATGGTGGCAGTTTACCATTTTATTTAAAAAAAATGCTGTCCAGCAAATTAGTGTTCCCGTTCAATACCGCGTAAAAACTGATTTGGGTTAGACCGCTACCATTAGTCTTCACAATCACTTTCCACCAGGAGAGATTGATTGAAGGGCTAATTTCTTCTTCTTCTATGTATATTTCTATGTATTCCATCACCTCAAGCTTGCCTCTAATTCTCGTCCATGCGTACAAAAATAGATCTTTGTAATCGGCAATGTAACACTATAATTTTAATGTTTTAGTACATAATTCAGTTACATGGAACTATAACGCAGCTGTAACAAATTTTTCTACTTAGTCGATTACCATTACACTATTCTCATTGGTAGCACATACGAGTAGGTATGTCACGGATAGTGGTGCTTAGTTTTGACGACCTCCGAAGCACAGCGCGTGTTGGAGGTCGTCTAGAGTTGGAGGTTCAGCGTTCGAATCCCAGCTCGAGTATGGTCTAGTGGGAGGCTTCGGCCGTGGCTAGTTACCACCCTACCAACACAGACGTGTCTCCAACCAATTAGGAGTATAAGTTTATCATACCCCT
Source organism: Lasiommata megera (assembly GCA_928268935.1). Lineage (NCBI taxonomy): Eukaryota > Metazoa > Arthropoda > Insecta > Lepidoptera > Nymphalidae > Lasiommata > Lasiommata megera. The sequence goes on along the minus strand of OV743315.1, from coordinate 11,469,952 downwards.
AACAGGTTAGCCCGTTACCATTAGACTTCACAATCACTTTCCACCAGGAGAGATTGATTGAAGGGCTATTTTCTTCTTCTTCTATGTCGTTACACTCTTGACAGAGTGGTCGTGGTCATCATGAAGCAATGTCTTTTTTTTTTAGTTGATACCTTTTCAATGTTAACTACCAAATAGTTTATTGTAACTAATTAACAATACAATACATATGAACAATACAAAGCCTGGTGTAGCAATATATATGAACAATACAAAGCTTTGAGAACTAACTTTGGCAGTGGGCTAATTTTAGAGGAATAAAAAAGGGCATAGTGTAACATTAAGGGTTGGTACTAAATTATATCATACGACGTAAGACGCTTTGAACTCGTAACGCTCAGCATTAATTTAAAAAGGGCGTAATGAGAATCCATTTGATGTAATTATATTAAAATACAGCTGATACTGAAAACTTATAATTAAAAATTCAATGAGGCTTAATGAATCTGATTATGTCATTTAAAGGTCAAGGTCACCTTTCAATGTTCAAGATATTGTCACAGAATGTCTGGGGGAGACAGCTTTTAAAATACCTAAGAAAGTTTTTTTTTTTTTTATTATACACCCCAATATAGCCCTTAGCGGCATCTCACCTGATGGTAAGGGGTGATGCGGTCTAAGATGGTAGCGGGCTTACCCGTTAGGGTTATAGTAAATCCAAACTCCTAATTGGTTTCTACACAACATCGTGCTGGAACGCTAAATCGCTTGGCAACACGGCCAAAGCCTCTCACCAGACCAGACTCGAGCCGGGAATCGAACCTAGGACCTCCATCTTTATTATGCGTCAGCGCACGGGCCTATAATCAGCAATTAGTGCACTTACGATAAAGCGGCCGTCCGATACCTTGGCAAGATAAAGTTAAATACCTCGGAGTAACATTCGACAGACGTATGAGCTTCGCCGCTCACATACTTAAGGCTCGTCAAAAAGCCTCATATGTGATGTGTCGACTTTACCCCTTAATTTGCGCTAAAAGCAAAATGTCCCTCCGTAACAAGGTTACTCTGTACAAAACATGTATCAGACCGATAATGACCTACGCCAGCGTAGTCTTCGCCCATCGCCAGCCCAGCTCTTACAAGAGCTTGCAAGTCATTCAAAATAAATTTATGCGCATAGCCACGGGTGCCCCGTGGTTCGTTCGTAACGTAGATTTACACCGCGACCTAGATTTACCGACTTTACAGCAGGATTTCAAAAAGCTCGCTATAACCTACTTCGAGACAGCAGCCCGACACCCCAACCCTCTAGTGGTTGCGGCTTGCGACTACACCCCCGACCCAAACGCCCCTCTCATAAAGAGACGCCCTAAAAACGTTATAATCGACCCGGACGATCAACTGACGTTAGACAACGCTTCGCAGGTAGGTCACACTACACATAACACAACACAGCGTCTTCGCCGGCGAAGACGAGGTCCCCGCTATCTGACGTCATCCGTACGTGGATTCTATCCACGGGCACGGGGGCGCTCGGACTGACACACCAGTCCAACAAACCCACCAAATCCCAACGTCACCCTAAGTCGAGGTCCGAGTCTCACAGGAGACGCCCTTAGGGGGACGTTCCCTCAGAAGTCGTCGAGCCCAGGTGCTCCTCTCTCAGGCTGAGCTTCATGCTCGCCAAAAACCCCCGGTGACGCAGTAGTAACTATTCTGGTTATCTGCAATCGTCAATTCGAAAAAAAAAAAAAAAAATTACGATAAAGCTTATTGTCTACTCGCTATTATACGTTACAAAAATTATAGAAAAGGAAAGAATGGTGGAAAGAGGGAAGATCTTATTCCTTTGAATAAAATAAGCGATCTGATAGATTTTCGAGAACATTAAAACAACAAACTAATCTGTATATTTGCCGGTGTCATTGTGGGGAGTTGGACCCTACTGGGCTTTATCTGGAGATAATAAGAGCTGCAAGGGGAGTGACCTCAGAAGAGGGCAAGAGTTGGGCTTCCGCGAAATGAGAGGAGCCCCTATGGTTATGCTTAGAAATAGTTTAAAGTGAGTGTTGCAGAATTTTAAGTGGGTTTTCCTGTTTTGCACGTTCAATGGAGTCACCAATTTTAAGCATATAATTGTTAAGATTCCAATCCCTAAACCTTAGCTCGTACGTAATAATATAAACTGGATAAAGTTAAAGAACTAATAATCGATAATACCTTTTTTTAGCGGCTTGGTATTATTTCTACACTGTTAACTATTATTTTAGACTGAATACGGTTCTTTTTTTAAATAGATCCTTATATGCTCACTGCATACTAATTTTATAATTGAGATATAGCCAAACTTTAAAATGTTTGTGCTCATTAATATGAGAAAGGCAGGATTGAAAGAATAGTAATAAATAGTCCTTATGAAGAGAAAAATTGGAAATCGACGAAGTCACATGCAAATCACCCAATTACACAAGAACTACATTAAAAAAAATGTTATGGATTATAATATATTGAATAACGTTGATAGTATAGCGTTTCCCGATTTAGGTTTTTTAAATATACCTATTTACATTTTAACATTAGATATTTTCTTGTTTATGCATCGTATTTTGAAGCAGTCCTTTAGAAGTACACGTCTCTAATCCTTTAGAGTTCTCTAAAGTTCTGTTCCACAAGTACGACGCAGTGACGAGAAAGCGAGATGAGAGTAGCTAAAAACTAGGAAAGGGTTGCCGAGCAACTTGAAGTCAGAGCTACGAGGTAAGGTATTCACTCGTATGTAAGATACTTTTGTATATGGTTATGTGTTGACTGCTGATGACTCAAATGCAGGCATATATCAGTTCGCAAGCGTTGCTTTTCGAGTATTCCATCACCTCGAGCTTGCCTCTAATTCTCGTCCATGCGAATAAAAAAAAATATCTTTCTCATCGGCAATGTAACACTCTATTTTTAATCTCACCGTCCGACCCCCCCGTTATCCCAAACGTCGCCTAAGCCGAGGTTCGGCCTCACAGGAGGCGCCCTTAGGCAGTCGTTCCCTTAGTTTCTTCGAGCCCTAGGGCTCAAAATTTCTTCTGGCAGAGCTTCTTTCCAAAGCTCGCCAAACAGCCCGGTTACGCTGTGGCAACCTAGCTGTGGTGTAGCTGTACAACCAATAGGGTTTGTACAGCTAATAGACAGTCCGAAAAAAAAATCTATTTTTAATGTTTCAAATGTTTTATTATATAATTCAGTTATATTGAACTATAACGCAGCTGTAACTAAGTTTTCTAAACGATTAACTACTTAGTCGATTACCATTGCACTATTCATTGGTAGCATATACTAGTAGGTATGTCATGGATAGTGGTGCATAGTTTTGACGACCTCCGACGCACAGCGCGTTTTGGAGGTCGTCGAGAGTTGGAGGTTAGTTGGTTGGTTGGTTGGTTGGTCTGGTGGAAGGCTTCGGCCGTGGCTAGTTACCACCCTATCGACCAAGATATTGAGCTTTTCGGTACGATGTCGCGTATAAACCAATTAGGAATATGGGTTTACTATACCCCTAACAGTTTAGCACGTTACCATCTTAGAACGCATCATCACTTACCACCAGGTTAGATGCCGTCAAGGACTAACTTGTAGTGTATAAAAAAAAATGTATAAAATTGACGTTCATAAAACTTCTTATGGAAATATAAAACCAAATCTAAAGGGCTTATACGAGGGGTATTATTATTGTCGATCTTCTTTAAAGGAAAACATATTCCATCTTTCAAGCTAATTACTCGTTGCAAGCTAAATATTTGAGTGCAAGTTTTTTCTATTTTTTAAATTATAATATTACTCTGAAAATTTCTCGCAAGGCGTATCACGTCTAAGGTGTAGGCATGAACCTAGGATAAATATGTAAAACAGAATAAAATTTAATAGCCACTATAAAGTAGTTCTGTAGAAGCACATGAATTAAGTTAGGAATGGTACAAAGAAAATTTATTTGTTTTTTTGTAGTGAGTTTTCAAATTTTTTACTTCAACCTAAATTAATTTTCACTCTTCATGCTCTGAAAGTTCTTGTTTATGCAATGTGTAAGCCAGTGTCGAGCTTAATTTTCAGTATAAGTTCCCACTAGTCTTACAGTTTTACAATGAAAAAAGACCTCGACACTAAAACCATTGAACAAATTATCTAAAATAGAGTTTTTCCGCTGTGATGTTCAGAACCCTAAAAATAGATTACGAAACATGTTTTACGAATCTCTAACAAATCGATGTATTATTTGTACGGTGACAAAAAATGCGTATCGTTTTGAAGATGCTTTTTTAAATAAACGTAATAAAGTAAAATATATTTCGGGATACACGAAACAATACATAAAACTAGTGTCCCCGCGAATTCGTCCTCGTCGTGATAAGTAAATTTTCCACCTACTTGCGCTACACAATACAACCGACCTGCTGCCTCCACTCGCCCGACTTTCAATTTTTGTTTGTGAGAGTTAACGTGATGATGAAATTCCCTGTAACTCTTTAAGAATTGGGCTGTTAGAAGATTTCATAAAGATGAACTAGTACAGGTATTATACTGGTAGTTTCAGGAATTGGCAGTCAACAATAATAAATAAATTTTACATCTTTAATTTACGTTTAGAATAAATATTCTGCCACTGCATGCATTGATGGTTGCAAAAAATAATTAAATCAAATCAAATCAAATCATTTACTTTGCATTGATTGAGTCGGTACATTGGTGTTACATTGAAAATGAGATGCTTACAATCTGTCGGGTAGGAATGCAAAAATAATATTTTGATTATTTATATTTATGGCCAATCAATATGTCAAACGTAAAATTTAATTGTTTATAAATGTCGCCCTTATTCTAATTAACTTATTCTAACGATGATAAATGCATGTAGTGACTATATATTCCCGTCTGTTAAATATTCTTTGATTGAATAGTATTGCTTGCTCATTATTTAAATATTTAGTTGTATGCAATTGCCAATGTATGCGATGTATGCATTGGATGTAGTACTACAAATACATAATATGTATTTCGGTTCATAGCAACACTGAACTGTCATTTTCTATTCCAATTATAGAATAGGTAAATTACAGTACAGTTACAATGCAATCTGTAGATACCTACTACATTCACCAGCACGTTTAAAGCGTAGGTTGAATAGAATATTGTAATGCCATTCACTGCTTTGAAATAGGAATAGCACAAAGGTGGAATAGTACAAGCAGCAAGATTCTAACGTCTCCATGTAAAGGTTTCTGATTGGTTAGCTGTTAAATAATTAAAAATAACTGATCTAACCAGTAAATAAAGTTTTTTTTTTATTCACCACAAGTTAGCCCTTGACTGCATCTCACCTGATAGTAAGTGATGTTGCGGTCTAAGATGGTAGCGGGCTAACCTGTTAGGGGTATAGTAAACTCATACTTTTAATTGGTTTCTACACGACATCGCTAAATCGAATCGGAACGCTAAATAGCTTGGCGACACGTCTTTGGCGGTAGGGAGGTAACCAACCAGGGCCGAAGCCTACCACCAGACCAGACTCGATCCGGGAATCGAACCCAGGACCACCGACTTTAAAATGCAACAGCGCACGCGCTGGGCCACGGTAGTCCTCAAAAGTAGTATGACAACATTAAATAAATAAAACAATAGAGATACAGAAATCGCTAGATTTTCATAATTCATAGCACTTTTATTTGTAATACAATATATTCATAAGCTCTAGGTCAAACAAAAAATGACCTAACTCACAATTGTATACGGAGTAGCGCCTGCATAAACCAAGATAGCAATAGATTACTCACCGTCAGAAATTTAATGTTTTATAGCCGCTCACTTATTAAAAAAAAAACAGTTACATTAACATATCTATAGTTAGGTTTAATACAGGGGTAGAAAAAATTAACTGTCATAGATATAAGTTTATTGTAAGGTAAGATAGGACGGGATAAATAAAAGTATATAATAGTAATATCTAAACTTTTTTTCCTACTATTTGCTCTTTGTTATCAAGTTCATTTGCTTGAAAGACTATTATTAATTTAAACAAGTATAACGACTTTTTGGTCTAAAAATGTTTAAACAAGTCCACAAATTAAATAACCCAACACTCCATTCAAATAACTATATAGTATTATTTTGATTAGTTAAAGTAGTATACTAGTGTTAGGCTATCGGTACCTCCATAGCTTAAGTTTCGTGTTATTACCAAAACTTACCGAAATGAATTAAAATGTATAGGTTTTTCCGTTGACTATTAATCGGTCTATCTGAATAAAGTAGGAAGGTTCCATGTTTAAAATTCGATTAAACATGGAATTCGATTCGTTTTAAATTCGATGTCTAAACACTGTTTAAAATTTGTACAAAGCGCAGACCTGTATCATAATATTCCAATTATATCAATTTACATAAACAGCAAACCGATGGACCCATTTAGAATTCAGGAATAATAGGTGCATTTCTCAGTTGAAGCGATTGAATGCATCAGCACGTTCAGACAGTAATGCCGAATATCGCAGGCACACAGCCTCGCCAAACCATTCGCTTATGCTATTCGACCGGAGAGCTTGCTGCGGGTTCACACAGCTTTGTACATTTTTTACATTCTCATGCTCTTAAAGTTCTCGTTTATACTAGGTAGCCTCAGGCTTGAAACTGACTCTTATGCACTAGTGCACAAAAGTGTGCATGCGTTGACCAGAGTTTAAGGGATAAAATATGCAAGATACCAAAGCGCTCACCACTGAACCAGTGATTCTTATCTTCGCCTCATTTTATTGACTGCCCAGTGGTGAGCATATTTGAGTACAGGTTTTTGATCCGCAGTCAAACGATTCAGGTCCAAATGTTTTTGGACCTGAATCGTTTGGCCCGTGATGGGCCGGAAATCTTTCGCGTTGAATTTTCCTACTAAGCAATTCTACTTTCCAGTTGAGGGTTATTGAAATAATCACCGTGCCCAAAAGAGCACGGTCAGTTAATACTTAAAGAGAAGTCCTGGACAGTGACAATGAATTGATTAATTGATTATGACGATGATGATATTTTTCTTGGGAAATTAACAAATATTTGCTAGTCGGTCCCCATTTCTAAGATGCTTCTTCCAGCTTTCTATTTTCTGACAATTTTACTTTCAATTTAATTAAGGACCCAGTGAAGTTGTGATTAATACTTTGCTATAGTTTATTACCAGTAGGGCTACTTAGCGAAAAGATAATTAGATAATTATGTCAAGCATTTACTCTTACTACTTCCATAAGACGAAAAAATGGATAAAAATTACCATTAGTAACGCGCTTTTAAAATCTACAGGTGTGGTTTTATTCAAATGCATTTATTACAGGCTATATTCAAAAAGATGTTCTACTCACACTCGAATAAAAGTAAAAATTGACAGTGAACATTTGAATTCATCCACCAAAATAAATTAACACAGTTATGATGTAACTGTCATATTGAGAGCGACTCGAATTGAGTTGGGTCATGTCATCACCCAAGTGACTTGTTCCCGATGTTATTCAAGAAATGATCAGTAGAACAAATTCTCATACCCACGATATGGAATATTTCTATGTTATAACATAATTGTTCTTCAGATTACTCGCAAACATTAATTTTGCTCAAGTTATAGTATATATTAATTGATTTGTTTGTAGTTGATGTGATTTCGGAATTTATTACGTTTCTAGCTTCGATTATATTCTCTGATGTTTTATTCAAAATGTCAAGGGTTGATTGGAAAGACTATTTTCAATTTATTTTGGTTCCGGTTTCTATAATATCCGCTATTTCAATAAAGCGTTGAGTTAGGTTGCGTCATGACATCGTGAATCACTAATTGGAATATTTAATGAACTCTCAGCATATATATTTACGAATTTATTATAATTGTAATGATAATTGGTTTTAATAAAATATGGGCCGTTCCGACCACGGTTTTTTGCAAATATTTATGTGATTTTGTCGCGCAAAAATTTTCCCGAACACGCTGTTGATCCTTGATGTAGATATCCCTGTCAGTTGCAGAGCACTCCTATTATTTTTTTAATCGAATAAAGTTTATATATAAATATGTATACCAATGGAGATAAATGAAAACTCGAAATTACAAAAAGTTTTGCTTAAATATAAGTTGTAATGTGTAAGTCACTCCGTAAACTTTAAGAAAACGCTTTTTGTTTTGAACTTGCTGATATCAATTAAGCTCCTCTTTAGCTTTCGGCTCAGCCATTATGGGGGTGAAAGTAGGGATGAATAATCGAATTCTTTCAAATATACATTTCAAAATCGGTCAAATTGTTAAAATGTTAACATTTTTTAATTTAATTAACTTGTTAAATGAGAAATGAAATTCTGTTCACAACAATTATACTCATTTGTCAAGAATATCAATTGAACAGTTTCATTGATATACTCAATTGATATTTCAACAACAATAGGTATTTCAACAACTTATTGACGATTAAAATGTTTTTCCGCCTTTCCTTTTTTGGGATTGCGGTTTTATAAATTTTAAATTTAACCTGAAGTTTGCACTCTCACTGACATAGCGTAAGAGCATTTATAAAGTATTATATTGTCTTAAAGGACGGGTTTACTGCCGTCCTCTAAAGTGTTATGACTTATATCTCCAACGCTCACATTATTTTCAAGAAAAAAAAGAACTGATAAAGAAGAGAGGGAGAACCTTTCTAGAGAAATAGTTTTGTTTGGTGGTATTAATTAAATTTGTCCTGGATTATGTGTCGCTATGGCTTCCTTCGATAAAATTTTCAAAATATATTCAATGTGCAGGTACAGTTTAATTATAACTCTGGATAGAAAGAACTTGGTATTTTCAATAATTACTATGAAAACAGTATAAGTATTAGATTGCCATTTTTATATTAGATATATGTATAGGCTTATGACCCTCTCGTAAAGTTTCATTTAAGCGATTTTGCATCGTCACACCTGTCATAAGAACATGCGTGACAACAGAAATTTAATTTGAACTTGTTTTCGGAAACCGTATGTATGCACGACAACCCTCTTAATCAATCATGAAATTTAATTAAGTCTTACATTGTGCTTATTTTATCATATACCTTATAAAGTCTCACGGTAGTATGGGTAAAGTTTGACAGTTCAATTCAAGATTTACTCGTAAGCGGTAAACGGAGAGCGTAAAGTATTAGATTGAAATAACTCCCAGTACTTACAAGTGTCCAAGTGTAGGAAAATTTAATTAACCGACATAGCTCATTGAGTTCTAAAACTAAAGTTACAATAGGAGGGTCACATAGCCCGGAATACTAGAGGATGTTAGATATACAAAGGTGTTGGACGGAAAATCCCGCACTAGGTAGGCATACGCCATTAAGTAAGTCACAGGAAAATTTTAATACAATGGGCAGAGATCGAGTCCAAAATTGTTATGGTTGGTTCCACAATTTAAGGACTATATAAGGACCATATACACCTGTATAGACCCAAATAAATTTTAATTCTATTCTCCAATCGCTTAATCCATATAACGAGGCTTTAATCAACATAAACATTCAGTAAATTTGATTATTATTTATAGATTATTTCGAATTTTTATCCATACTAAAAAACAATTCATGAAATAAATGACAACAGAACAATAACGGAATGAACTAAAAACTGAGATTGTTTAGTTTTAGTTCACCTAGCACCTAAGCAAAACTATTTTAACAGCTAGTTAAGATAGTGTAGTTTTTGATTCATCTAGCTAGATAAATGCAAAAAAAATAGTATCATTCCGTTATTTCTCTGCGGTCAAATTTCACGATTTTTTTTAATCAGTTGCCGCGTCGCTATCAAAAAAGCTCACCCCGAATGTGCCACTCTGTTAGGGATAAAAGTTTTGTAAAATCTATTTCTGTGAATGGGTTTCAACGGATTTTTCGACTCCATTTGTGATCGTTTCAACCGTTGGAAAATTAAAAAAGTATTCGATCACAATATATTGAATGATCTCTCTTGTGGTTGGTTGGTCGTTGGTCGTAATCTTATTAAAATAGCGACTTCTAAAATTTTTCTATATAAACGGCTAGACTTATGTATCTAATTTTATTATGTATTAAAAAATATATATGTTAATGATAATAAAGCTTGGGTATGAATTATTGCTTCAACAATATTTTTCTTTGATAGTTAGTAAGTCCTTTATCCTACTAGTAATATAGGCTAATTTTTATTTTTTGAACTTAGACCAGGTCGTGTTAGGAACCCTGTCAGCTTTAGAAACTAAATTATTAAGGCAACAGAAGCGACTTTAAAACAGTGTTAAAATTTATTCGCCTCAACATTTATAATTGCAGATAGGCCAAACTGAAAAGAACCTGTATTCTTTTGCGGCTTTTATTTTGAGTCTGTCTATTTTTTGTGACTTCAACCTTTTTGGTAACAAAAACTCTGTTTTTTTTTTTTTTTAATTATGGATACATAAAAATTGCAAAGGTTTTTAAAAGGAATAGATGATTTCTATAGATATTTCGTAAATTGAGAAAACAAAATAGATCTTTGTGCGGTATTCATTCCTTCTTATAAGCTGGGCGATTTTCTGTGGAACTTCTTTGCTTAGACGCGGAGTGTATAATAGTTTTAAACCATTTGAAGTGCTTCATCCGATTACAGAAATATCGCGGGACGCACCTGCAGTGCACTTCGGCGTAAAATAGTTACGTTGTTATCTTCCCATTATCGCGTAACGTGTGTTCTTGCGTCAGCTGTTTTTAAGAAGATTTTGCATAATATGTATCCATAATCCAGCTTCATGGAAATTCAGCCTGGGATTAATGGTATAAAGCCGCCGCATTTTTAGCGGCTGAAAAATGTACTGGACTGCCAACTTTTTACCTCGGTATTACGTGAAAATATAATATTTCATACTTCAGGATTATTTTTTAAACCGACTTTCAGATAGGGCGGAAGTTCAAATTTAAATCAATCGAACTTTTTTTTTTATTCTCTCCTGTACAAACAAATGTGAAAAACATATAAACCGTTATTCAGACACACTTTTTTTGCAATATCATCATCATCATGTTCAATCCATTCTCGTCTCACTACAGAGCGCGAGTCTCCTCTCAATATGAGAAGGGTTTGGCCATAGTCCACCACGCTCACCACGTGCGGATTGGCAGACTTTACACGCCTTTGAGAACACTCAGGCATGCAAAATTTTAATTGCTTAAAAACGCACATAACTCGTAAAAAGTTGTAGGAGCGTGCTCGGGTTCGAACCCCTGACCTTTGATTAGGAGGTGGAAGTCGTAACCACTAGGACGCTGTGGCAACCAATAGGGTTAGCACAAAATAGTGAGAAAAAAAATAACCACTAGGCTATCGCAGCTTTTACAATAATTGATAATCGAAGTTTTTATTTTAGCGAAGAGGCAGGCCTGTTTTAGCATTTAATCTTAAGGTATATCTGATTTAGCAGAATATATTACTATAATTTATGGGCATATATGCAAACGGGTATGTTATATAATTAATAGAGCGTGTAAAAATCGCAAAAGCAAGGGTTGAGATATTTTATTATAATATTGGATTTATAAATAATACAATAAATATTTCTTACTACCCAGTATCTATTACTATTTTTAACATTGTCAACCGATTATACCATGTTTACCTAACAAGCAATAAGTAGATAAGATCAGTTTTAAAGATGGTGTTTCACAAATTTTTCATTTTAAACTCCTAGCATTGAATAGAACTAGAAGGAGAAATAGCTTGTCATTACGTGATAGAGTTAAAATTAGACAATACTCTTAGATCAATAATCCTGAAATAAATGAGAACCTGAAGAACAGAGCCCGAAGCTTGGCTTAAATAACGGTGCTGTCATAAAGTAGGTAGGTAATTGAGTCTATGAAGCCACTTTGCAACGATGTAAAGACATCAGCTCTCAGCTTATGGCTGTAGTAATTGCTCCTTTGCAGATTTTCCTCTCGGTAACATATCTATATATTCTATAGATATATTTATTGGGCCATTGGACTTTATGTTCGTCCCTTAGAAAACGCCAATTTCATATGTAATGCCCCAATCATCATGATCAACCCATTGACGGTTCACTACAGAGCACGGGTCTCGTCTCAATATGAGAAGGGTTCGGCCATAGTCCACCATGCTGGCCATGTGCGGATTGGCAGACTGCACACTCCTTTGAGAACATTATGGAGAACTCTCAGGCATGCAGGTTTCCCTTCACCATAGAAGCAAGTGATATTTTAATTGCTTAAAAACGCACATAACTCCGAAAAGTTAGAGGTTCGAACCCCCGACCTCTCATTAGGAGGCGGACGTCCTAACCACTAGGCTATCACAGCTTCTATATTATGTATATATATCAATTGCCTTGCATATTAAATCTGTATTTAACATGTGTTTAATATATATAGTGCAGGTGGCGTAAAAATTTTAGGTATTTTATATTACGTCATCGGAAAGAAAAGCCCCTAGAACGGCCGTAAAATTAAAATGACTAATTCTTTTTGGGCCTTGCCCTTTCGGATAATTTTCAGTTAGTGTTACTTAACTTACATTGCCCTTAACTCATCACTATTTTTTTTATACACTACAAGTAAGCCCTTGACGGCTATCTCACCTGGTGGTAAGTGATGATGCAGTCTAGGATGGTAGCGGGCTAACCTGTTAGGGGTATGTTAAACTTATACTCCTCACTCTACGTGACATCGTACCGGAACGCTAAATCGCTTGGCGACACGTATTTGTCGGTAGGGTAGGGTAACTAGCTATGGCCGAAGCCTCCCAGACAAAGACATAAACTCAATTCAGAAGTTGAATATGCAATTCAACTTCCGAATTGCATATTCAGTTTACCTAGGTAAATTGGCCCGGGTAAATTTAGTTTAAGGCATGTGAACAAATATATGATATAGGTGAGATAGTATCTAATAACATGGGTAAGAGAAAGATGCAACAAAAATTAATTCCAATAACCTAGCGGGCTAATTGATTTCTACGTGACATCGAGCCGGAACGCTAATTCGCTTGGCGATACGTCTTTGTCCGTAGGGTGGTACCTAGCCACAGCCGAAGCTGGGAGGCCAGAGAAAATATCTATTGACTCTTACCATATCACCTGACGTCTTCTAGATAATGTTCCGCTGTACACCGTATGACTTATCTAATAAGCTGTATGTGTTAGTACTCGTATGAACACTAAATTGCTAACAAGAACTCATATACATCAGTAGTACATACGGGTATACATCAGTACTCCACACTTCAACACACGTTCGCTTAAGTTCCGAATTAGTACCGATCCTACTTTTACTAGCAGATTCCAAGGTTCCTGATTCCCGAGATACATTTCCTGTTAGTTCGAGAAACAGGGGTATGTGTATTTATATATTTGTTATATTATATTCTATATATATAAAAGCGAAAGGTCACTGGCGTACTTACTTACATACTGATTAAACACGAGATCTCAAAAACTATTGTGCGTATAAAGCTATAATTTTGCTATAATTTTAGGATCACGAATTTGACGACCTCCATGGCGCAGCGCGTGCGCTGTTGCATTTTAAGAGTTGGAGGTCTTAGGTTCGATTCCTGGCTCGAGCCTGGTCTGATGGGAGGATTTGCCCGTGGCTAGTTACCACCCTACCGACAAAGACGTGTCGCCAAGCGATTCAGCGTTCCGGCACGATGTCTTGTAGAAACCAATTAGGAGTATGGGTTTACCATACTTCTAAAAGGTTGCCATCTTAGACCGCATCATCACTTACCATCAGGTGAGTTGCCGTCAAGGGCTAACTTGTGGTGTATATATAAAAAAAAATGAATGCAGAAAAGTGCTCTTTGGATAAATGATTGGGCGAAATTTCCTTTTTTATCGTAGCCCATTAAAAATTGAAATGAAGTGTAAGCAACAGGCAAGCTAACAATATTACAAAATCCACAAAGGCGTCGTGTGTGAGGCACTTGTATTCCAAGCACGTTCTATACTTCTAGTTGCTTTAAAATTAAGTGTAAAATACATTTTGTTAGAACCCCTCAGATAATGTGCTTCGCTTTACCGCAATATTGTTTAGTGCCTTTTGCTCAAAAAATTTAAAAATTACGGTGTGATAATGGAGTTGAATGACGTAGCCAGCTAGTTAAGTGGTGTCACGATATGGGTATAATGCTGGATTATACAGTGCTATATACTCCTCAATTAAATGGTAAAGCTGAAAGACTAAATAGAACTCTAATGGAGAAAACACGAGCTCTTATGTTTGATTCTAAAACAGTATGGAGACTCGGCGTTTTTGCAAGGACGTTATCTTTTTTAGTCGATAACGTATTTGCTAAGATTGATTCTTATACTTTTATTATTTTACTTCGTTTAACAGCCTGACAGTTCTCCACAAAGTTATGAAAAATAATGTAAAGTCTCCCAATTTGCTGTTGACGATGATGTTGGTTACGAGACAGTTATAGACTGCACGTAATACAAAGATGAAGCTAACTGTTACGAAAAATGTATGATTAGCATTCGATATTTGTTTCAGTCATGTTCATGGTATTGCTATTAAATAAACTGAAAATGAAAATAGTTTTAACTCGTGGTTATTTGATTAGGACATCAGATTTCCGGACCCATAAAAAAAAGTTTTTTTAAAAAACCTTTTTTTCCAAAAAAAACCATAGGCGGTACTTTAACTTTGATTTACCTCCGCCGCGACTTAATAAGAAATATTAATTGAAGCTTTTTAAATTTTAACAGAGTCTCAATTCAAGTGGAACTCGCTTACAACACTCTAAAATCTGAGCTTTTTTCTCAATTCTTACTATTACTTATCTCAAGCTCTGCAATGTGAGTAGACTACTTCGTAAATATAAAGACATAAAAAGATACAGGTATCATTGTAATTTAATTATTGAACTTGATTAAAATTTGCAAGAAATTGAATCACCTTAACGCCTTAGTCTGATGGCAGCAGTGTTGACAATGGTGCAAAATTTACTGTTTTCTCAATTCTTACTGTATTTACCCTAAAGTTTTACACTGTGTGTTCTAGCCTACTTCGCTCCCAAAAGCCGAGGTTCGGCCTCAAAGGAGGCGCCCTTAGGCAGACGTTCCCTTAGTTTCTTCGCGCCGTAGGGCTAAAAATTTCTTCTTAAAAATACATTTTACGAACAGCCCGTTTACGCTCTGGCAACCAATACGGTTAGCACAGCTAATAGACAGTCCGAAAAAAAAACTTTTTCTTTTTCTCAATTCTTACTGTAATTAATTTACCTTAAACTTCGCAATGTGCGTTCTGGCCTACTTTGCACCCATTACTCACTTAGGTAAGTTACGATTTAATAACAATGATAACATAATAATTCAAGCTCTAGCAGATTCTCAATTCATGAGGAACAATAACCATTCTAACGACCGAGGCAGATGGCGGCAAGGCGACTGCGGTGCAAATGTACTTTTTTTCTAAATTATTACTGTAATTTCCCTTAAACTTCACAATGTCTGTGTCACAGCCTACACTGCACCCATTTCCCACTTAAGTAAGTTACGATTTAATAACAATGACAACATAATAATTCAAGCTTTAGCAGATTCTCAATTCAAGAGGAACAATAACCATTCTAACGACCGAAGCAGATGGCGGCATTCCGACTGTGGTGCAAAATGTACTTTTTTTTTCTCAATTATTACTGTAATTTCCCTTAAACTTCACAATGTCTGTGTCACAGCCTACATTGCACCCACTACTCACTTAAGTAAGTTACGATTTAATAGCAATGACAACATAATAATTCAAGCTTTAGCAGATTCTCAATTCAAGAGGAACAATAACCATTCTAACGACCGAAGCAGATGGCGGCATTCCGACTGTGGTGCAAAATGTACTTTTTTTTCTTAATTCTTACTGTAATTTCCCTTAAGCTTCGCAATGTGTGCACAGCCTACATTGCACCTGTAACTTACTTCAGTAACTTTGTACGACCTCCGTAGCGCAGTGCGGCGCTATCGCATTATAAAGTTAGAGGTCCTAGGTTCGATTCCCGGCTCGAGTCTGGTCTGGTGGGAGGCTTAGGTGTGTTGCAAAGCGATTTAGCATTCCAGCACGATTTCGCGTAGATTTCAATTAGGAGTGTGGTTTTACCATAACAGGTTATCCCGCTACCATACTAGATTGCATCATCACTTACCACCAGATTAGACAGCCGTCAAGGGCTAACTTGTAGCGTTTAAAAAAAACTTACATAATAAAAAAAAAATTAAAAAAAATATAATGTTTTCTTTATTATGTAAGTTTCAATTCAAGCTATAGCCGATTCTGGATTCAAAACGAACACGGTTAACGACTGAGGCAGATGGCGGCACTACCGACTGCGGTGCATTATTTGCTTTCTTTTTGTCAATTATAACCAACTTCTTCAAGCTTTCCGAAAAACTACTTTTAAAATTATTCTGACTCAATCGGTAATTATCTTAAAATTATGGTAGCAACATTTATAATATGATAATGGGTCTCACGGCGTACAATCTAACTAGGCAAGTACAGGTAGGAGTCCACCGTTGCAATACGTCAGAGAATAACTTTAAATGGTCTAAGAATAAGGATGGAAATCTAGTTTGATACTGGTTGTTATTTTTATGCATTATAGAAAATACAAAACATGAGATTATCCGGTCTGAATGAACATGAATCTTATTAAACATGAGATATGTATTGTATATTTTTAAACTATAAAAGTTTAAATGGATTAGTTACAGTACTCTGTCTCTCACAATTTCAGCAATTACGAGTGACACTAGTATGCTCTTCAATATATTTTTTTCTAGTACTACTTCTGCATGACCTGAATATAATGCTGAACGGAAGTTTTTTTTAAATTAATTTTACAATTTCTTGGATGATAGCTGATAGATAATAAGTCTCAGACACTAGATAAGGCCGTTCTGTTATTCACTTATATTGACATGACATGATAGTTTGGCATTACCCAAAACAAGGCTGCGCGATCGTCGTCTTAAACTTTAGATATAATTCAGAGTTTTCATCACGGAATACGTACCGTGATAATAACACGATCCACCGTGATGCTGAAAACATAAAATTTATTTTGAACGAAAAAACGTAGAATATTTCATACAATTACGAAAGCTTTTTAATTTAGTTTCTGAAATTGAAATACAATACAGAAAACTGCTATTTCTATAAAATAATGAAATGAAAAATACACTTTACTGTACACCACATAAAACAAGAAATTCAAGACAGCAAAAAAAACACTTGGCAAAGAAAAGAGCGATCTCTGCCAGGCAACCAAAAAAGGTAAAAATTAAGATAAGCACTTACCTCTAAAACAATAAGTGTACCTGATACATTAGTTAATCGCATCATGATAACCTTAGTCGTAATAGTAAATGTAACACTGCCGCGGTCGAGTGCACAAGTGTTCCCGTGACCCAGCTCCCAGGCGACGCGAAGGAGCATCGCTGGGTTTTAGTGGACATTCTGGTCGCCAGCCTGGCCGCCGGGGAGTCCCACATACCCCGTCGGAAGCGGCGCAGTCTTGCCTGCGTCGCCTCCGGAGGGGATGCGTAAAAGCATTTCCCAGCGAGAAAAAAAAAAGGTAATGTAACACTCTTTCGCTAAATAAACCCATCAAATGTTTCCGACATGCAGTAAAGTTAGCAAGCGTAAAATTGAATACAACTCTGTATGCGATCATTACATTAATCTAGTCACAAGCGTTTGACACAAGCAAAGCCTTCCTATTTCAAGCACCCAAGCTCTCTTAGAAGAATGGCTACTTTAACTTATTGTATGTAGGAATATCACTGAAAATTATACCCTAGCGTTGCATTTCATAGCAAGAAGCGGTGATAGCCTAGTGGTTAGGGCTTCAGTCTCCTATTCAGAGGTCGGCGGTTCGAATCCGGGCACGCACCTCTAACTTTTCGGAGTTATGTGCGTTTTTAAACAATTAAAATATCACTTGCTTCAACGGTGAAGGAAAACATCGTGAGGAAACCTGCACGCCTGAGAGTTCTCCATAATGTTCTTAAAGGCGTGTGAAGTCTACCAATCCGCACATGGCTAGCGTGGTGGACTATAGCCAAACCTTTCTCATCTTGAGAGGAGACCCGTGCTCTGTAGTGAGCTGGTAATGGGTTGATGTTGCATTTCATATTATCCTTATATTCAGGCTAAAATAGGATCTCCTAGCAGGTTTCTATTCACTCAGTTTGTTACACCTGTATTATCTTAATCCTAACGCTGGCAGAACCGTACGTTAAATAAACCCATTAAATGCATCCGGAATGGAGTAAAGTTAGCAAGCGTAAAATTGAATACACCTTAGTGTGCGATCATTACACTAATAGAGTTACAAGCGTCTGCCACGTACTCGTTGTTTAACAGTAAGAAAGGATATGAAGGTATTAAGTACAAAGGCTTCCTGTTTCCAACTAAGTTTTCTTAGAAGAATAAATAACTTTCTAATATACTATAGTACTAAAAATATATAAATGTTTGAACGGATTTCGATGTACGAGGTATCAGGATTCTTCCTTACTTATACATATTATCTATGTATAATAAAAAAATAAAAAACGATATTAAGGCTATTTGGCACAATTTTAGAATGTTATGTGAAAATTCAAGCAATTTTCAGCATTCATGCTTATTATTTGTTTTTATTTCGGGTTTTGTAAATGGAATGCGAAAACCAAACGCTCACTTCTAAAACTAATCATCAGGTAGCATACCTGAAGGTATAAAGAGAAACAGTATTTCCTTTTTTTTAAAGCTGTTGAGATAACCAACCATAACTTATTTTAAGACCCAAAAATATCTATCATCAAAAATCGTTCATACGGCCATAAAAACGCTTCATATAAATCTCAACAAACATACTTTCGCATTCTTAAACACATATTTGTTGCCGTTAAATCGCTTCTGGTAAACTAAAATCCGTGACATGTTTCGTATAATATGGCGAAGTAAAATATTGAATTTATGATTCCATAGGAAAAATTGAGCACGAAGTCCCGTTATTAAATCAGGAGCCAGCAGGTGTGGCGTCGATATTATACTCTTCGGGAATATTTAAAATATAATACTTGAACTTATCAGAGGCGCGTCTTATACGAAAGTGCGTTGATGTTTTGCTTTGACTTAAAATTTAGTAACGTTTTTAAATTATGCATTACATTACTTCTAGGTTTATATTTTTTCTTTATTTTATATATTCTTTACCTCTTATCGCATTTATCTAATATCATCATAATCAACCCATTGCCGGCTCACTACAGAGCACGGGTCTCCTCTCAATATGAGAAGGGTTTGGCCATAGTCCACCATCCATGGCCATAGTCCATCTGGCCATATGCGGATTGGCAGACTTCAGACACCTTTGAGAACATTATGGAGGACTCTCAGACGTGCAGGTTTCCTCACGATGTTCTCCTTCACCGTTGAAGCAAGTGTGACCGTTATCTAATATATTTTTAATGTTAAAGTATCGTAAGTATTAAGGGTCCCGTTTATCTCGCTATCGATCTATTAACATTTTTCATGTTCATTCCATTAACACTGCAGTTTTGTTTGAAAGATTGAAATGAATATTTCAATAAAACTGACATGTAGGTAACCTATAATAGTCCCTTTAAAAAACACTATTTTTATTTTGTTTTTATTATTATAAATACTCTTACAATATACATACCTGTATGCATATCAGTTATAAGTGTACACAACATTGACTGCAAAAGGTGCATGTAAACGGCCACAAAATAACAAATTAGGAAAAATTAAACACAATTACAAATTAAAATACAATTAGAAATTAAATAAATTAAATAACAGTCTAAACATTTTGAATATATTAAAATTAAAATTATTAAGCGATGGGAGACTCACCGATCATGCCATAGATGATCGATGAGTTTTTTTTTCAACACAGAAAATGTGTCGTGTTCACTTCAGTGACAATCACAAATCAGCAACTTGCTTTCCATGGGATTCAAACCCGCAACATGCTAACCGCTACACCAACGAAGCAGTTTAAATTATACAATACATTTATGTATTTTGAGTTTAAATCACTTTGAAGTTTCCTTTTGAAATTATATTATAATTAAATGATAATGGACTCGGGAGGTTTTGCCACCAGTGAAAGAATACAGAGAATTTTAATTAACTTGCAACCGGCACTAGGAGTGTAGGATTCTTCGCTTGAATGGGTTCACTGTGCTCTAATTCTGTTTGAAAAGCTTGTTGATTGGTTACTTTGACTAGTTAGCGGCTTTTACCATAGAAATGCTGTCAAGAATTCTAATTAGGTATGTAGTAAGACCGAATACAAAGAAATAAAACTGATTTTTAATAAACTTGAAGATCAAAACCAAAAATACGAAAAAATGTTTTATCTAAACATATTTCTTCTGCTGATAGTTAAAAGCTCTCGATTTCGAAATGCTTTGGCCTATTTTATTTCAAATACGTATTTTCGCATTTTTGTACACAATGCACAATACATACGGCGTTTCATACATTTTTCATCTTAATTTTGCTACAATAACAATTTATTTAAATTTTTATTCAAAAAGCTTATTCTAACTTCTACCTAAGTCACTTAAGTTAGTTATTAACTTTTAAACTTACTACGAAGAAATGATTTGGCATGGACTTAGCATAGTTAGTTTCTATGGAGACGAAGTGCAGAAAGCGTGAATTTATAACACCCAATAAAATAACGACTTAATATACCACAAGGTATATTGGCGCCGCCTTATTCAACCTCGCGACCGAATTATATCACTAATGAACCAATTCCTATTTATATCGAAATACCCACTCTCACAATTTGTTGAGAACATTCACGTTAAATCAAATATAATTTGAATTATTTCTTGGACTATTCGTTAAATCAATTAAAATTTGTATCATATTAAATTGGCCATACTTCTGAAGACACGTTGACTCGTGGTACTTACACCAATCGTCTAAGTAAACACTGTAAGAACAATGGAATGTAAAGTATGGGAAAGTAAGTGTGAATATTTTTGTCTTTTAATATTATCTGGGACCTTAATCAATTTTCATCAACCCATAAACCCATTACCGGTTCACTACAGAGCACGGGTCTCCTTTCAATATGAAAAGGGTTTGGCCATAGTCCACCACGCTGGTCATGTACGGATTGGCAGACTTTACACGCCTTTGAGAACATTATGGAGAACTCTTAGATGTGCAGAATTTCTCACGATGTTTTCCTTCACCGTTGAAGCAAGTGATATTTTATTTTTTTGAAAACGCACATTACTCCGAAAAGTTAGAGGTGCATGCCCGAATTCAAACCACCGACCTCTGTTTAGGAGGCTGACGCCCAAACCACTAGACTCTCACCGCTTTTCCATATACCCCACTTCAAAGTAATATAATTACGTTGTCAACCTTTGGTTGTCACCGCGTATTTAAAAAAAAAATTATAATTAAATACTTTTAGTGTTAATTTTTTAAATAGAAAAAGGTATTAATAGCTTAGTAACATTGTTTATTTTAACCACTACATCGCTAAACCATGAAAAGATATATAAATTAGTCATACTACTTTAGCAGGTTCAGTGGGTGAAGGAAAATCAAATAAATAAGAACACTATAGGGAAGTTAACGAATATTCAGGTAGAGATATTCTTATCTTTTCATCATGAAGTGCCTGTCTTATTACGGTGTAGTATGCTTAACAGGTGTGGAGGCGTTTTCAAACGCTATCTCGCGCTACAACGGCGAGATTAAATCCGAAAACCCTTAAAACACTTAAGGAAAAGTACCTTACTAGACGATATTCTGTAGTCTATTGTTTATAATTATGAAGAGCATCTCAACTTTCTTTGGAAAGGATATTTTAAATAACTCGTTTTAATAAAAGTAGGCATATAATAATAACACCATTTTGACGACTTTCGTGGCGCAGTGCGTGCGCTGTCGCTTTATAAAGATGGAGGTCCTGGATTCGATTCCCAGCTCGAGTCTGGTCTGGTGGGAGGCTTCAGCCGTGGCTAGTTACCACCCTACCGACAAAGCCGTGTCGCCAAGCGATTCACGCGTTCCGGCACGATGTACCATCCTAGACAGCATCATCACTTACCACCAGGTGAGATAGCCGTCAAGGGTTAACTTTTTGTGTATAAAAAAAACAAGGAACTAGAACGGAGCCGGAACGCATTGGTTCTGCGTGGTGGGTTTATCTAAACCCCCTCTTTTATGACAACACAGATAGAGGACTGTACCCAGATATGGGACGTGAATAGCTTGATGTTTAAAATTACTGGACTGGTAGGGTTTGTTAGTTAGTTGATCTCTTTTCCAATGAAATCAAATAAGAGGGTAGATAAAAATTTATTAATTTAATTTTTATCATTTACCTTGCTCTTTCGGGGACATTATATAAGATAAACTAGGTAAACCAGGCTAAGGAAAATAAAATATCATTCAGGAACCCACTCAAACACGCAATTTCATATATTATTTATTAATTTTGAACTATTGGATTTTCATATAAAATCCTCAAAACACTATTTCTGAATTTTATCCGTAAGCTGAGGTGTCAATTTTCATTGACATAACTAGAAAAAATCTTATACGAACTTTCTTAGGGTATGTTGCGGTGAGAATAAAAAGGAAAATATTTGATCTTCGTATTATTTCTAATGATCTAATTCAATAAAAGAATCTTACCTAGAATATTTGTTTTATGCATTCAGGTTAATAAACAATTCGTTGTGTTTGCTTATATATTAAGGTAATTATTATTAGATATATATTACCTCTCACAGAACTATAGATATTCTACTGCAAATTCGACGCTTTGTTTGTTCAAAATGCACTCTAGTTTTTGGGAGCGCATTTAAAAGGAGGGCGTGAAGTCAGATCTGGGTTTGCACATAAATCTACTCGGCAAAAACCCGGGCAGAGGAAATATGAAAGCGAACCGCAGACCACTACGTTCTAGATGAACTGGAAAATAGTACAAAACAGCATCTAGCTAGCTGATTTCATTAATTTACGTCGAGCGTCTGTTTAAAATTCTAAACCGTATTTCATGCACTACGTACGTACGTACAAAAAATAAAGTCAGTACGTGATATCAAAGCAATGTAAGTAATTAATGTACTTACATTGCTTTCACATCACGTACGGAGTTATTTTTATTTATATTTATATTTACTGAATAACTTTAGTAATCGAAGAACCGATAGACGTTGGGGTCCCAAGGTGCTGAAATAGCGACCTCGCAACTGTAAACGTAACGTTGATCGACCTCCAACTAAGTGAGTAGGTGACATCAAACGAGTCGCAGGGAGCCGCTGGGAATAAGTGGCTCAAACCGTGGACTCTGTTACTCTCAACAAAAGATTTGTATTCAGCAGTCGTTGATATGACGAACACGGACAAAATTTTAAACATTGTTTCAAAAACCACTAACGTAGCTAAACGTAAGGCAGCTAGGTAAGGGCTAATAAAAGTACGTACCTGCTTAACGAACTATAACTAGATGGTGACCATGCACCACAATTATCGCTAGTAATATAGAAAATATTTGCAAAAATGTTTACATTCTACCACCCCTCCGCTACTGCTGGTAAGAGTTGAAACACGTGAATATTTATAGAACAGTCTTTTCTTGTACATTAAAATTCTACTGATCAGCTAAACATTGCAACAATGTATTATTGTATGTATGAGCTACAATTGTGATGATGAAAACTTTGAACCACGTATTAGAAATGTTCGTAAAACCAGACTAGGTATTTCAAAAATAAAATGCTCCTTTGTTGATAAATGAAAATGCATATGCAACACTGGTCAGGTCCGCTGGACTACTTCAATACATTCCAAGGTTGAATAGCCACGCGAAATCGACTTCGGCTACGTTATTACGTATACATATGGATACACTCAGGTCAGAAAGATACTATGTTTAAAGTATACTATTTTGTTTCGTGAAATATAATCATACAAGAAGATAAAGTATCTGAAAATGAATGGACGATCTGAAAATGAATGGACGACGAAATAGCTACAGTAAATGAATAAAGGTAAAGTAAATAGCGGTGAAGCGGTGATAGCCTAGTGGTTAGGGCGTCAGCCTCCTAATCAGAGGTCGGCGGTTCGAATCCGGGCACGCACCTCTAACTTTTCGGAGTTATGTGCGTTTTTAAACAATTAAAATATCACTTGCTTTAACGGTGAAGGAAAACATCGTGAGGAAACCTGCACGCCTGAGAGTTCTCCATAATGTTCTCAAAGGCGTGTGAAGTCTGCCAATCCGCACATGGCCAGCGTGGTGGACTATGGCCAAACCCTTCTCATATTGAGAGGAGACCCGTGCTCTGTAGTGAGCCGGTAATGGGTTGTTCATGATGATGATGATGAAAGTAAATAGTGAGTGACTATTGGCCAAGACATGTACCTAATAAATATTTTGGTATTCATGACTTTGAGGTTTCAGTTTTGTGAAGTTACAATTAAAGAAGTATTTAAGTTGCTTTCCTCAGACACTAAAATTATTATTTATATATAATCTTGTGATTTTATACTTAAACACTTCGGACATGTGTAAAATTGAATTTCATGAAAGATTCTTTTATCAATTAAAACTTCGTAGTGGCATGACGCACGCATGTCGGCATAATAGAACGTTATGTCCCTGGGGACTTATGCCGTCTAAAATCGACCTGTGTGCCGGGTATGGATGGATGGATTTATGTGTGCTACTCTTTCATGTAAAAGGTACTGAATGGATTTTTATGAAACTTTACAATAATATAGCTTATCAATCAGAATAACTCATAGACTGCAATTTATGAAGATATTGTGTAAATTGTCCAAAATAAGTGTCAAGTAAGTAGGATAAAATGTACCAATTGCATGATAATTTGATGTCATAAATTTAGTTCTTTTCTAGGCCACGCTAATATAAGCTACTCGAATAGCAATCCTGCGCAGACGAAATCGCGGGCACCAGCTAGTTTACGAATAAAGGTATGTTTTTCATACGTGGTCTATCAAATCTTACTTCTGAAATATGGCCTGAAGGTAGAAAATTAACCCTGTATTATTTAATTTTTAAATACAACATAATTTTGTCATATTCCAATAACACCGGAAATGGAATGGAATTTCAATTACTTTTTTTAAAGTACGTATAATAATTTCGCGTCCCGCTGCCGTCCCATTTTTGACTTTTAAATTATATTCAAGTGTTGATTGAAATACTTTCCTAAAGCTATTGCGAAATACCAGTCTTTGTAACTGTTAGTAACAATAATTGTTCGTCACTTTAAAGAGATTGCTAAACTACTTAAAGGCTATTTATGAAATATTATTACGTTCGCATACTGACTGCGATAGGCTATCACAGCTTCCACTAGGCAGTGGAAGCTGTGATAGCCTAGTGTTTAGGAGCCTATTCAGAGGTCGGGGTTTCGAAGGGCAAGGGAAGATACGCATCTATAACTTTTCGGGGTTATGTGCGTATTTAAGCGATTAAAATATCACTTGCTTCAACGGTAATGGAAAACACCGTGAGGAAAACTGCACACCTGAGAGTTCTCCATAATGTTCTCAAAGGCGTATCAAGTCTGCCAATCTGGACATGGCCAGCGTGGTGGATTATGGCCAAACCCTTCTCATATTGAGACGAGACCCGTGCTCTGTAGTGAGCCGAGAAAGCGTTGATCATGATGATGATGATGACTGACTGCGAGTGAGTTCTTCTCTTTTCTTTTTATTTAGCTCTATTTTAATTCATATTTTATGTTATTCTATCTGCTCCTTAATAATTTTACATCATGTATAATTTAATAACTTTACATTACAATAAATACATAAATATTAATTAAATGTACAAGAAGTTAACCACAAAGGTTTCATAGTCAGTCATAGACAAAGTTGTCTTAATATTATAAAAGTAAGTAGATACGCATAACATCCATTAATTTCCATTGATTTGAAAATTGTTGTGGAAAGCCTTACTTTTATGTTAGTGTAACGAATTTTAATTACAAAAGTTTAGAACCTAAATTTAATTATTATGCGATTAAAGGTCCACAAATAATAATTACTTGTTTATTATCAATTTTATTTAATATCACATAGGTTGTTCCATTAAATAATGTTAAAATTATAGTTATTTTACTATCTACTACTCATGAATCTCAAGTTATAGCCCATACAAACAGGCGATCGTCAAATAAAGCTGCACTTTATAGCCCAGTTTTCGCAAGCTCAATTTTATTTTCAGCACCGAAACACCATAAATATTCTTTTGTCTGCCACCAAAGTGGTAAGAACGCTATTTCTGAAATTGACGGTGCATGGATTGTGAATGGTCACTCGCACTTGTTGTGTGAGATATTTTGCAAAAGCTTGCGGTTAGACAAAAATAGAAACATTGTAGAACATCAGCGCTCGGACCTGTGTTGCGAACAAAGTCACGATTTTACATATAAAGGCAATATTTCAACGATATGTATGCGATAAGTAGTATCAGAATATTATTTTATTCATGAAAATCAATCAATCAATCATAATCTTTATTCAAATAATCCTTTAAAATGCACTTTTGACGCGTCTATAATTTACATAGTAGTGAGTTGAGAGTGATAACTACATTCGTAAACTTAAAACTATGAGGGTTCCAAACGCGCCCTGGTTTAAGAACAAGCCCCCAACAAACTTAGCCAGGTAATTTTCTTTTTGTTGTCACCGTCTTAAAATGATTTAAGAGCTTATTAGAACAATATTTCATACTCAAGCTTGTTTAATATTTACATACCGTATTTTAAAGAGATTGTATATAATGATCATGTACAACCCACTAACGGCTCACTACAGAGCACTGGTCTCCTCTCAATATAATAAGGGTTTGGCGATAGTCCACCACGCTGGCCATGTGCGGATTGGCAGACTTCACACGCCTTTGAGAACATTATGGAGAATTCTCAGGCGTGCAGGTTTCCTCACGATGTTTTCCTTCTCCGTTGTAGCAAGTGATTTTTTTTTTTGGAGTATATGTAAAAAACTAATTAAATATATATTATGATGCATTTCGGAGTTGTAAAAATTTATCGTGTATGTACCAAAGCTATCTTTGTATTAATTTTTGTATTCGATAGCTTTGGTACAGTACATACACGATAGGTTCATATATTTAAAAACACAATATCGGTGCGGCAAGCTTATGAGGGATCATGTAGCTGCATAAATGTATCATAATCCTGAACGACGTTAATATGAAACGTGCGATCGCGAACCGGGATTGAGATAAAGTAGTACTTACGGTTTACTCAAAAGTCCATCATTAAGCCGTTGATAAAATTGAAAAGGAGATTTTTTATTAACTTACTTACCGCGATGGTTCTTCTTGACGCGTGAGCAGCTCGTTCTAATAGATTGTAAGCATAAAACCCGTGTTTTACTATTGGAAAGAAGGTTTAAAGATTTACGTTTTCTGAATTCACAGTAGTATTTACTCGTAGGACAAATTCTAGCCTACTGTGGGCTTTACTATATACTCGTACAATTATAATCTTGTGTAACAGTGTTAAAAACTGACACATCCTCTTAGTAGTCAGTGCCTTCATTCTTAAGTATATTCTTAAGTTTTGTGTAGTGGGAGGCTTCGGCCTTCGCTGGTTACCACCTTACCGACAAAGACGTGTCGCGTTTTTATTTAGCGTTCCGGCACGATGTCGGGTAGAAACCAATTAGGATTATGGGTTTATTATACCCCTAACTACACTACACCTTTATTCGCTGGCAAAATCGCAGTTAAATACAAACTTGTGCTTAAGAGTATAACTCTATTTATAACACATTTGAAACTGCAAGGTTTTGCAAGGTAAGAGGATTCTTCGCTAGGCGCGACGTCAGACCACTAAATCCTGTCATTTAAAATTGGTCAAAAAATCCTTACGTATATTATAAACATGAAATTTATTATGTATGGATTTATGAATGTTGGTTACTCTTTCACGCAAAAATTAGGGGAAGGGAGGGCAAGATGGAAGGCTTAATTTAACAACAAAATAAAACACAAAACGTTTAAATATAAATCTTTTGTTTTAAGCATGCACGAAAAATAACTTATTAAACTACAAAAAGCTTTAAGTAATAAAAAATAATGTTTGGTAAATCAGCTGATATCACTCATATATCAAAACTATGAAAAATTCCATCTTGCCCTCACCCGAAAGGCAAAATGGAAAGCTTAAACGGGCAAGATGGAATTTTTGGGATAGTTACATTTTACAATTGACACACAAGAAATATTTATTTTCATTATCGGCGCATAGCTCATGTGCCCATCCATGACAAGATGGACATTGCAACCAGTCTTCTGTGAGTGGTTCAATGTATTGTTCACCGCAAAATAGGCAGAACACATCTTCGTGACTGGATTGCTTTTGATTTTGCAATATTGTCTCGTCTTTTTTTGTCTTTTTCCCCTTTCCTTTACCTTTGCCCTGTTCTTTTAAATTCTGTCCCTGTAATCTTTTATGTTCATATTTATTTTCTTTTCCTTTGCTGGTCTGGTCTAACTCTAACTTTGGTTTCTTCTTTGTTTCACTCTTCTGTTCAATTATTGCTTTGAATGGCGAACTAGTAAGTATCTCAGATTTTTGACTCCTAATTTTCCTTTTTTTTAATGATGGTGTAACTTTTGGTGATGAAAGAATTTTTTGTGGAGAGATGATGTACGATGTAGACGGTTGTGCAAAAGTGTCAAAAGGGCCTGAACTAGCTGCATCTATGTCACCTTCCAAAGTCTTCTTCTGACTATTCTGTGGTTCTTCATGTTATATATATCATCAGGCCTTGCTAGAAATTGATACTGTGAAAAAATTGTCCATAAATTATCATAGAAGCGGTCAACTTGAGTGCGATTAAAAGCAGAACAACGTGCTAGGGCTGTAGGTTCAGGTGTGCGGAAAGTTAGTTGGGGGTGTCTTGCCATAAAGCCTTCAACCCATGCTCGCCCAGCCTTTTCACATGCAAAAGAATGCGAAATTTTATTTTGTGTCGCTACCTCATAAGCCAATGACTGCAGGCTCTTTTTAGTTAAGCCATAAAATCGTGTATCTCGTTCAATTGCGAGATCACAGAGCTTCTGCTCCAGTTCCTTAGAAAAAACGGGCTGAAATTCCTAATTTTTTTGACGCGTCACCTTTTTATGATGTGGCGATGCAAAGTGCCAATTGGAATTCCATATTTTTTCGAAGCTGCACTGATACTTGTAATTTTGGCTTCATCCATCGCCTTCTGCATTGTTCGCTCACTCCAAGACCCTCTATTTGTCTTCCTTTTATATTTAAATACCATCTAGGAAAAAAAAAATATCACTATAAATCCAAAAAGTTATAAACAATCAAAATAGAACCATGCAGGCAAAATGGAATCTTTTCCATCTTACCCTTAAATACAAATTTCCATCTTGCCCTTATGGGCTTAACGTCAATGTTATATTGAAACATTTAAAAACCATTAACCATTTTCTGTGTTAAAATATCAATTCATCCAACCTATACTTAGTAAATATTTATCGTAGAAACATAATAATAACTAGACTTACCGTTTACAATCAATAACGCCGCAAAAAACTAAAGTTTTCATAAGAATCTGCCGAAAAACAAACACACCGCACGTACACTTTACTTGTTGGCGCGAGCCGGACTAAACTCTGTGTGTAGATTTAAAATGGCCGCCTGTTACTCTGTGTGTTGCGACTCGCGCGCCACTTGATTTGGTTCGAGTTTATAGGTAATTTCCATCTTGCCCGCTTGTTCCATCTTGCCCTCCCTTCCCTACTTAACCAATTTGACTGATATTTGAAATAGAGATTATTAACTGGATTAACACATAAGCTACATTTAATTCCGGAAAAATTTATGCTACTTGTGGAATTTATGAAAAACCAAAAAGCCACAAAAAGAATTTGTGAAAACCAAAAAAAAAAAAAAACACTACAGCTAGAAACTAAACTAACGTCAACAGACCCCATTTAGCGATATGATAGCGATTTAGCGTTCCAGCACGATGTCATATCGAAACCGATTAGTATTATAGGTTTAACATACCAACAGGTTAGGCCACTAACCTTATAAATACTACCCGTTTGGTTTTGGGGTAAGGGGTGCAGTCTAAGAAATCCCAATCACAACACCATGTGTTATAAAAGAAACAGGAATCTCAATCTTACGTCAATGGTTTTGGACACAACGCCCATCATTATTTAAAACCGCGCTGCCAAAGTTACAATTTCACAATAATTATCAAGTTTACCGCACGCTGTGAAGAAAAAGTCAAACTTACCAATCAATGGCGTTCAGCAAAGAAATTATACGGCTTTGACAGATACAGAAACTAAGTGCAAACTCATTTGGGTAAACTTTGAGATCTTACTTCGGTCGATCCAGTATGACCATCCATAATTTATTCTCATCGTAAGTTACGAAGAAAAACTTTAAAATACCTTTCTCCATTCCATTATCTTCATTAAAGGAAAAAGCTGAAGGCAATACTGTTTTAAAAGAATTTCAATTAGCTCTGTTGGAGATTATTTTATTTAAAATGGCTACCAATTTATCATCATCATTATCACCATCATCGTCATGATCATCATCGATGTTTATATAAGCCATCAACGCTTTTGACCAGCTTGCTGCGGAACGTTTGCTGTCATCTATTTTTACTTACACTTCAAGGTCGATCAACGCTGCGTTTACCGTTGCGAGTTCACTATTCCAGCATCTGGTGACTCCAACGTTCATTGGTCTTTTAAGCTATGTGCCCACCGATTACCCTATTACCACCTACTTCTTCGCGACTTGTTAACTATCTCGGTCACTTTGTTCCTTCTACGGAACTTGCCAAAACAATCCGTTTGCTTTCTATATATTCGAGACCGCCAAACTAGGCTTTAACTGTTTTAAATATTCGCTGCAAATTGGTTTTACACACGATTACAACGTTACTCTAATTATCCCACCTAACCTAGAGAACCGTTAACGTACACACAACTGTCAAATTGATTGATCGCCAGCCGGCCTTTGCGGGATGTACCATGTGTACCCATTACAAATGCAGCTACGGATTCGCATCTGGAATTTTGACAGGAACACAATTGTTAAGAGTTACGGCTTTTTTGGAGTGATTCACGATTTCATTGGATCGTTAATCTACCTTTTATTTTGGACGGGATTTTAAAAAACAAGGCTGTTCTTAGATTATGGTGGCATCCCGACAATGCCACTATTCTAAGCTCATTGTTATTATTTGGACACAAAAAACTGGAGCAAAAATCTCTATTATGGAAAATTGGATTAATAATCATCTTTTTATATCCTAATTATTATTATAAAGTACTGTTCACTTAAATATTGTATTTAACCCGAATGTGCAAAAAAATGTCTGCTTCTCAGTTAGTTCTTCGTGGCCAAACTTCCTACGGATGAAAGAAATTCATTCATTAAAATTTCCCAAATTGCCCCTCCTGAGTAATGGGGGATCCTCCCACTTAAAACTATAGCGCTCACCGCTGCGCCACGGAGAAACTTAAACTTAAACACTTAAAACACAACTTAAACATTAGAAGTAAGAGTAAACTTGTAGTGCCATTAAGTAGGCTGCACAAGATTAGTAACTCAGTACAAATAATTGTATTTTATTTTATAACAAATTACCTATTGTTATCTTGGAGATGTCTATCAATAAGTTCAAAGTTTTTATAAAGCGAAAGCTTATAGAAAAATTCTATTACGAAATTAATTATGTTCATTCAAATTAACGATTATAAAAACGATGAAAAAACTAGGGTGTGAATTGCTCTAACTCCATAGCTAATTATAATTTATTATTGATTATGTGAGGTGTGAGGTGATAACAAATATAAAACTCGTTGTAGTGGGCTTCTTCTTAGACCCGGGCGCTATTGGAACCCTCGTAGCTTTAGTCTTAATTTGGCGAATGTAGTTATCACCGTCACGAATTGAAATAATCGAAAACGTGATATATATAAACGCTTCATAGATGCATGTAATAATAGCTTTACATAAATAAAGCTATGTTGAATTGAATTGGATTGATATGCAAAGATTCAAGTCTCTTAATTGTGTCAACGAACATCAATTGCCTCAATTAAAATTCGTTGAAATTAAATCCCAAGATAAGATTATACCAGCTTTTTATCCCATAAAGGTGCTAAGTCTGCCTTCGGATAATCGGTCAAATAAAATTAAAGAATTGTGCACATCGACAATTGTGCATGAATACTGTCGAATAAACAGTAATTTGGGACAATTTAATTTCAATTCGATCCAACTCATTTGATATGCAAATTGAAATTAAATATTATATTTGTTATTAACAGACTAAAGCTTGTTAGTACTGAAAATATTGTATCACTGAATAAAATGAAAAATCTCAAAAATTATTGAACTGAGGTGATTATTTAGAAATAGATGTATGTAAGGCAGAATATTATTAAGAACCTTTTCTTTATCATTCTTAAATAAATAAATCTACCACCTTTGTGTGGTGAATATACATATATTGATCTTCAGATTGTATAAGTTTAAATATCTTAATTAATTAATGGACGTTTTATTATAAAATGTTTTAATTTGTGTGCCACTATTTTATTGTAAATTATCTTTTTCTGTATTAAAATAAACGACAAAGTTAAAAGTTAAAAGATGATCCCATCTTTTAACATGGAGCTGGAACGACAGCAGGATGGATCTAACTAAATTCAGATCCCACACTAAAAAGGTTTCTTTCAAAATTAAAAAGAAAAAGTCTGCATAAGATTTTTTTAAACTGGTGTATTTACATTCTATTTCACAGTAAATCGTTAGTTACACTATTATTTTCAATCTTTGAATGGTAACTGAATTAACTGACAAAGACGAACTAACTAAAATTAACTAACTGACAAATGACAATGCAGAAATTAAATTCTACCCTAAATAAGCCTACACTTGACATAATAAATATATAATTGAAATAAAAATCATAATACATCTATAAATAAATGATAACACTAAGTGGTCATTCGTTTTCAATGATTACCTAATTAAATTAATTAAAATTTACAGTTTAATTATATTATTCTATATTTACAATGATCCCATACGAACAACTCCAAAAGAATTGATAAGTAGCGGCATTGTGATAAAGGGTCACCTACTCAGCTATATGTTGCACAACATATTCGATTACGGCAACACTGATTTTCGTTTATTGTTGTAATTTCGGGTAATGCCCTGAAGCAGTGCTTGTATACTCTTTGGTTGAGACTTACCATAAATCAATTCAAAGAGTATACAAACGCTTGAGTAAAGTTTTCGTTCTTTGTTATTCCTGAGTAAAAACCACAATAAATAACTCTAAGTTTTATGGCTAAGGTGGATAATGTTTTTAAAACAAGTGAAAGAGACTTTTCCCACTGGTCCTATTCTCAAATTTTCCAATGGCGCCACAGGGAATATTCTGTAAAAGTTTTTATAACAAGGGTAAAACGTATATCCTTACCACAGTCTAAGAGAGGAAAGGGGAACATCAGCAGAGCTTAATTGTGTAAAAGGGGGGATTCAATATTAAATATCATCAGTTTGTACATGAAATTGTGAACAGTGGTTAGGACGTCCGCCTCCTAATAAGAGGTTGGGGGTTCGAACCCGGGAACGCACCTCTAACTTTTCCGAGTTATGTGACTTTTTAACCGATTAAAATATCACTTGCTTCAACGGTGTCAAAGGAAAACATCGTGAGGAAACCTGAACGCCTGAGTGTTCTCCATAATGTTCTCAAAGGCGTATGAAGTCTGCCAATCCGCCATCGCCAGCGTGGTGGACTATGGCCAAGTCCTTCTTATATTGAGAGGAGACCCGTGCTCTGTAGTGGCAATGGGTTGATCATGAGTTTGTAAATGAATTGTTGCAATGTTGCCACAAAATTTAAAATCATTACACTAGTCTAGTTTCCACACCTCTCTTATTTTAGCCCTACAGCATATACATTTGAAGATGATTTCATACCGGTTGGCGGCTGTTTATAAAGTTCTAGTCAAGCTGATACATCTGTCTTCGGTCTTAATTAAGGATGTGGTCATATGTAACATATGCCACTACGAGTTCGACGCCAAAATGTATTTATCACAAAATTCTGTGAAGAAATTACACCATTATTTGATATGTGGACAAGCATATAATAGACAAAGCGTAGTAAATATAATCAGGAAAATTAGTAGCATTACTCTGTTCATTAGTCAAACGTTAGCTAGCGTGAATACCTTAGATGAAGTTAGACGTAATTGAGAGTGCTGGGCTATATACTTTAGTTGTTCAGGAAGCCATTTGCGCCATAATAGACCTTATCTCGTAGTCTTCAAACTACATATTAAATTGAATGTGTTATAGTATGCGAGCAGTAATATAACAATGCAAAGTCTTGCAGTTGTAATGTATTTGTGTTTCGAAACATTTGATATAGTCTTTTAGTGCATAACTTAAGCCGTTAATATGAAACAGTGGCTTTTAAAAATATAAGTAGGAAGGAACTAGAAGAGAAAATTGAAATGACCAAGGCATTGGCCAAATCGCCGCGTCTAACCTACTTCCATGGCGGCGTTTAAGTTGGCGTCATGCATGCAACCAATCACAAGGCGCGTCCGTGTAATGAAGAGTCTTGTGATTGGTCAACCGCAGTTTGGACGCGTCGCTTTAGTTGATCGTTTTTCATGAATAGGTAAGGTAAGGAAATTGAATAAATTAAAGATTTTAGAGAATAAATAAAAGGTTTTAGCAACTTTTTGCATATTGGAAAATCAATTAAATCTAACTAGTTCGGATAACTTGTATATATAATGTGAAATAACTATTTCTTAAATTATTGTTTCATGAAAATTTTACACGTATTAACGAAATAAGTAAACATTGAAATCAAATTATACAGCTCGAGAAGAGCTAAATAAAAGAATTCGTTTTTTAAACAAGAACGAAGAATCCGAAAAAAAAATATCGTAAAATGAAATGAAATGTTTAAAAACGCGGCCACGGCTTGTTAGCGAGTGTGAGGTGTCTTTTCTGTAGTTGTTTCATCTCGTAGCAGAAATAACAAGCTGCTTGTTGCTAGCGCAAGTTTTGACCTGGAAAATGCCTTTACAGAAATGTAATAAAGTCCCACTCCACAGTTAATGATGTTTCCGGGATCGCGCGAAGGACTCGAAGCTAACTTATACGGTTCACCGAAACACCCTAATTTTGGGCTACTTCTTAAAACGGTTGATGCGAACTAATGCTAAACAAGTGATTATGGTTAGTGGTGTAGACTTCGGATTCTTTTTCTTGTTCGTTCCCCGGCATTCAGCTCTGATTTTTCTGAGCTATGTGCATTTTTATTCAAGCAATATCGAAAACGTCGTGAAGAAATCTGCATTCGTGAGATTTCTTCATGTGGTGTGAAGTCTACCAATCTGCACTTGGCCAGCGTTTATTGTCTTAAAAGTGATTCACCCCCATTTCTCAAATTACACAATAAAGGAATGGCAATGTTTGTGAATTTATCACTTTAGTTTAGTTTAGAAATTTGTAGAACAGAATTGGGACAATTATTGTGAAATTAACTCCAATGAACGGTTGAGAAAAAATAAAGGAAATTCTTAGCCAATGTCACAAATGCAAAACTGGCCGTTGGTTTCCTCAAAAACGCGGTAACAGAGCAACGGTTGACGTAATTGTTTGCTGTGATATTTTGTGGGCCTGAGACTGACATATGCTACGTTATATCCGGTGGAAATGCACAGAAGTACAATTCTGTCCCCTTTATGTTTATACGCTTTCGCATTCAAAACATTAGCAGTTAATCTATATATATAAAAGCGAAAGGTCACTTACATACGGACTTACATACATACTGATTAAACACGAGATCTCAAAAACTATTGCAAGTATAAAGCTATAATTTAGCAAGTAGGTAGTTGGTAGTTAAGAGATGTCAGCTAAGAAAGGATATTTGGAAATTCCACCCCTAAGGGGGTAAGATAGGGGTTGGAAGTTTGTATGAAATTTCTTTGTTTTTAGAGTTAGAGACACAAAAATTTGCATTAAGATTAATAATAATTTACAAAAAACATGTGCATCAATTTTTTTTTAAATATTACCTGTTAAGGGTGGTAAAATAGGGGATGATAGTTTTGCTTATTTTTTTATTATGAAGTCTACAAGCGTGAAATTTCGAAAAAAGGTTTCTTTTAGGGCTTAAGTATAAGGTTAGAATTTTTTTTCATCTAAATCTACCCCGAAGAGGGTAAAATAGGGGTTTGAAGTTTGTATGAAATTTGACATTTGCCTGTAGCTTATTTTCTGAAGCAGAGCAATCACGGGAAATCAGCAAATCTACGCAGACGAAGTCGCGGGCAACAGTTAGTTATATATAAAGTTCATGTGAATATTAATAGATGACTACTATAAAAATATAAGGAGGAATAGAATCTAATAGATGCTTATTGAACCGACACTTTTAGTATATTTATAAAATCAATCTGTATACTTTAGTATTCAAATGAATGCGAATATTCTCTCAATTTGTTTCATAAAGTGTATGAAATATGGCAAGATACGTTTATTTTAAGTGGAGCAACTTGAAAACGTTCTTGATGGAAAATATCAGAATATCTTAATTGGAACTATTCACGCTTACTGTATGAATAAAATTAATAATATAAATATGGGTATTTGTGAGAAAAGTAAGACAAGAAATATGCAGTTAATATACAATGGGTATGTCGATAATTTATTTTAAACACTTTTCAAGTATGTTACGTATATACTTTGAAAAGTAAAAAGCTAGGATTAGTTATGGCACAAACAATGTGCACAAATTTCGTACATAAATATCAAATCTATATTTTTCTTATTAATTTACGTATGAGTGGTATTTTAATTAAGACAGTGCATCTGTGCGTTTTTCAAGATAATATAACCACCTTATATTTCACGCTATGTAGGAAATAAGTAACAAAATATTTGTTGTATAATATAATCGAATCGAATCGAAGAAGCGGTGATAGCCCAGTGGTTAGGGCGTCAGCCTCCTAATCAGAGGTCGGCGTTTCGAATCCGGGCACGCACCTCTGACTTGTAGTTATGTGCGTTTAAAAAAAAATATCACTTGCTTCAACGGTGAAGGAAAACATTGTGAGGAAACCTGCACGCCTGAGAGTTCTCCATAATGCTCTCAATGGCGTGTGAAGTCTTCCAATCCGCACATGGCCAGCGTGGTGGACTATGGCCAAACCCTTCTCATATTGAGAGGAGACCCGTGCTCTGTAGTGAGCCGGTAATGGGATGATGATGATGATGATGATATAATCATGTTGGGAATTACGCACCTATTTATTTTATACTTAATGAGGGTTTAACTGAGTGAAAAGTCTGAATTGAATAGCATGGTATTGCTTTTAAATTCCTGGCAAAACTATATTTAAAGTTGTATTTTGTCAAAAATATAAAAACTGTTTAAAACAAGAACAGCCTTGCTTTACGCACTGTAATGTAGGTTAATAGTTGAGTAGATAAGTATGATGTTAGTTGTTTTGCCAAATTTTGTACTCCACGTCATGTTTCAGGTGATTGGCCTCCATTACTTAGTTTTAGTTTTACGACCATGTCTACAAACGCCTACCTCAAGTTAAGGGCTCTATATATACGGCGTATATTCTACGCGCCATCAACGTGCATTTCATACTGTAGAAGTCGAGATATGATTGTACCAATTATTGCTCTAACAAGATCGCTAGTAATGAAATTTAAGTGACATTGTGAGATGGTAATAGCAAAAATAAAACCTACAGCCGGCTGTTGAAGCTTCTTTTTAGAGTAAGGTGCGTTTGGAACCTTCTTAGCTTTAGTTTTGAGTTTACAAAAGTAGTTATCAGTATAGTGTAAATTATTGTTGCATCAAAAATGGACATTAAAGACGTTATTATTATACAACTAAAGTTTATGGTTGCATTAGTAATTTTAAGATTTAGTGATTTATGATTTTAGAATTTAATTTATTGTTATTCTTTCTTATATGCCATAAAAGTGGAGCCAACTGCTTCGTCCCCTTATATATACTCGTAAACTTAGATTAACGTATCGAATAGCGTTATTTAAAACATACACCATTGAATTTGAAAACACTATTGGTCTTTTGTAGAAGAAGAAAAGTAACCAACTAGAAAAAATTGATTAGGTTGTAAAAGCATAAGCTTAATACCTAATAAGCAAACAAATGCGTAACAATGCGCTTTTAACAATGTATTTGCATTGATAAAAATCCTTGAATTGGTAGACCTTTGCAAAGGTGGTATGCCTTTTGCGCGCACAAAATACGTTGTCTGCATAGGCTCTTACAGAATAGGTACCTACACTATATGTTTAGTGTGAAGCACTAAAAGTTCGACAGCCATAAATTGCCGACAACAAGGTCGCACCGCCACCCCATTTAGCGTCCCGACGCGGTGCCAATTAGGGCTGGAAGGAACTATGCAGTTTCAGTACCTCTTTCAAGTTACCGCGCATCTTAGACGACCTCTGTGGCCCAGTGTGAGCGCTCCCATATTATAAAATGGGAGGTCCTGGATTAGATGGTCCATTCTGGTATGTAAACTTGAATTGCCAACGATGCAACCTTACTGTCGAATCGCGCACTTTTTAAAATAAAAGCAAGTAACAATTTGAATAAGTAGATTTAAGCTACTTAAGCTAATACGAGTTTTCATCGATATTTCAATTTTAAAATTTCGAAATATAACAAAAGATACAATTGTCAAGAACAATAGACTAAAAGTCACGATGAATGATGAATAGTAAATAAACTCCTATAACATAGAAAGAACATCGAAGTTTCCAGCGACTTAATATACCTATTGTTAAAAATAGAACCTCATTTCGCTTTTTTCCCTAGCAAAACTTCCAACACTGATAACTTTTTTATAAATCCAATTAGTACCCATAATTCGTTTCTATTTAAATCTATTTGCATGCAAAGGAATAATTAAAAGAATATTTTAGTTAGTGTAAACTTTGCCGTTTTACTTAGTTCATCATGATCAACCCGTTCCGGCTCACTACAGAGCACGGGTCTCCTCTCAATATGAGAAGGGTTTGGCCATAGTCCACCACGCTGACAATATGCGGATTGGCAGACTGTACTGGTACGCCTTTAACGAACGAACATTATGGAGAATTCCCAGGCATACATTTCTTCGGGATGTTTTCCTTCACCGTTGAAGCAATTGATATTTTAATTGCTTACAAACGAAAAGTTAGAGGTGCGTGCCCGGGTTCGAAACCTCTGCCTCTGATTAGGAGGCGGACGTCCTAACCAATAAGCTATCATAGATTTACTTGGTTATTGCACTTTAATATGACCCGAACGCCACAAGTCCTACTACTAAGGATAAATAAGCGGTTATTCAAAATGCTCACAATACCTTACCGACCTTAGCGAATCCCCCGTTAGAGTTAGTTAGTTAGTTGTTGGAGAAGATGATAACACCAACTCAAAACAAAGAAATTGACCACCTACCTCCTGCTTTACATACTCACAAGTATTATATTTATTTGCATTATTTTATATAATTGATTGCTGTCATACAATTAAATTTATTGAAATCTTAAGTATTTCGGTGGACGTTTGAGTAATTAAGGGAGGGGCAAATTACTTACCACCAGATGAGATTACGGTTAAGGGCTGCCTTGTAGTGAGTGTTTATTTTTATTCTGCGTCATTCATAATAGTATTATGAGTACAAATTTTCTACGCTGTATAGCCATAATATACAATAAAGACGTGCTTACGTACGTAAATGTTGCACCATTGAGGAAAACTGAGACGGAAAATAAATAAAATGACCGCTTAAGCGAGAACGTGTCCAATAGAACGTGTAGAGGTAAGCGCAATAAATTGGTTGATAATGTCTATCAATTATAATACCAATACCAGCTGTAATCACATTTAATTACAAATTTGATTAGTTAATTGACCCCTAAGGCTTAGGGAGTTACTCGTTTATACAACGGAAGATTTATCAAATATGTTTATATTATAACTGGTATAGTGTTACCATGCATTTATTCCATCATTCACCGGCGTATATTTAAATACACTCATAGGAGGTATTCTATACTTCTTGTAATACGTTGACGACCTCCGTGGTCCTGGGTTCGATTCCCGGCTCGAGTCTGGTGTGGTGGGATGCTTCGGCCGTGGCTAGTTATCACCCTACGGACAAAAGACGTGTCGCCAAACGATTTAGCGTTCCGGCACGATGTCGCGTAGAAACCAATTAAGAGTATGGGTACCATTTTACCATACCCCTTACAGGTTAGCCCGCTACCATCCTAAGCTGCATCATCACTTACCACAAGGTGAGATAGCTGTTAAGGCCTAAATTGTAGTGTGTAAAAAATAATATCCCCAATATTTTTTTTTTTTTATTATTATATTATTTATTTATTTGTTAAAGTTCAATTGTTTACCAGATATCATTTAGAACGAAGAAGGCGTCTCTTGAAAGCAGAAACTTCTTAGAATTTTAGAGTATTTTAAGGTATTAATTTAAACTTTGAAAAAGAGAAGATTCATTAAATTTAACACAGAATACTTTTTATTTTTTTAATCTCAATTATTGAAATCTACGCGATTGAAGTTTTTAATGGAGACAAGAGATTCGTGTAACAAGCTTTCAAAATCCGTTTTATCCCCTTGAGCGACGGGCTTACAAAAACCTTACTTAGGAGGTACTTATTCACGTTGTTTAAGTTCTTACAAATTTCATACGTTTAGACCTGAGTCTTAGGTATAGAAGTGTTGCATAAAATTATAAAAATATCTTGGATACCAGCACCAGAATTCAATTCAGACGATCTCCTTGGCGAAGCGAGTGCGCTGTCGCAAGTTGGAAGTCCTGGATTTGATTTCCGGCTCGAGTCTGGTCTGGTGGGAGGCTTCAGCCGTGGCTAATTACCATCCTACCGACAAAGATGCTTCGCCAAGCGATTTAACGTTCCGGCACGATGTCTCGTAGAAACCAATTAGGTTAGCCCGCTACAATGTTTGACTGTATCATCACCAAGTGAGGTATC
This sequence comes from Lasiommata megera, assembly GCA_928268935.1. Classification (NCBI taxonomy): domain Eukaryota; kingdom Metazoa; phylum Arthropoda; class Insecta; order Lepidoptera; family Nymphalidae; genus Lasiommata; species Lasiommata megera. The sequence continues at coordinate 11,428,770 of OV743315.1, read as the reverse complement.
AGTCAGGACTTACTTGTACTGTATAAAATTATGTTTTGGCCAAGGCACTTTTATTTCAAATATTCTATAAGAATAGCCTAAAGGAGCTCATATAATTAACAACTTATCGGAAAACTTAGAGATTACAATAAACATCAAAATAACTAAATAAAAAGCAATAGGCGGCCTTATCACTAACTAATACTGATCTAATAATATTAATAAATTAAATTCATTATTTAAAATTTAATATTAATTTATAATATTAATTAATAATTTATATTAAATTTTATCAAATAATTTGACGACCTCCGTGGCGCAGTGCGTGCGCTGTCGAATTATAAAGCTGGAGGTCCTGGGTTCGATTCCCGGCTCGAGTCTGGTCTGGTGGGAGGCTTCGGCCGTGGCTAGTTAGCACCCTACTGACAAAGACGTGTTGCCAAGCGATTTAGCGTTCCGGCACGATGTCGCGTAGAAACCATTTAGGAGTGTGGGTTTACCATACCCCTAACAGGTTAGCGCGCTACCATGATTGACTGTATTATCACTTACCATCAGGTGAGATAGCCGTCAAGGCTAACTTGTAGTGTATAAAAAAAAAAGATAGGAGTATGTGTAATGTGGTGTAAAAACTGTTGGAAAAGTAATAATTGAATTTGAGCGATAAATGAATTTTTGCGAATGAACACAATAGGTAGTAAAGGATTAGGAATAATGGCTTCGATCTCACACTGCATCAATACATACTGCCATTAGAACCGTCCTGTTCGAACGGATAAACACTTGATAAGACTCAATGGCGGTACTCCATCACGGTCAGCTTACAACAGCTTGGGGTTGCAGATTTTAATGGAATCTTCGAAAAATTAAAATGCATTAATGTGTCGGATAGTCCAATCCGAATTTATAACATGAAATAATGCCTGACTGGCTGACTGATCTTGCTTAAACCACCGATCGATCACCCAAGGATTTGTCGTTAGCTATGATAAAGTAAGGTATCCCTTAACACATCAGTCCACACACTTGTAACCTGACAATTAAAACTAAAACTGTTAAGACCAACAACCCTTAAGGGTCATAATTTTTTTTTTTTTGTGCACCGTTCTTTTTATGGAACGATAGTAACAAGTGGGTTAAAAGGGAATTTCTAAAAATTCATTTACTGAGGGGGAAATAACAGGCCTGCAAGTCTGACGGGGTCATTAACAGCCTGGGAATAATGACACGTAGAAAAGAAATGCAGATGTCTCATGTATCGTTCAACGTTTGCGGTTTAAAGCATTTTTAAAACGAAGGAAAATGCGCTGAACGAAAATGTTACACAATATAATTCATAACACGACACCATCTTGTTAGGGAGTTGGAGTTGCCTTTTATACTCTGGCAGACATAAAAAATTTAGTTATAACGTTTACTATAAAAGTTTAAACTTACCTACAGCTCAACATTTCATGACTTTAACAAAGTTGTAAAGGTCAGATCTACAATTTTATAGCCTTTGGTATCACCATCTTTGTAACTTTATAAAATTGTATTATAAAGACTCGAGAACTTTTTAATAGAATGTAAGCTTTTTAATAAACTTGTATCTTGCGGAACAACAAACTACTGTCTGTTGGAACTTTTATCAGTGGACTGTACTCGTATGTATCACAATGGGTAACCACTGGCATACTTCTGGCAGGACTTAACTAATACTTGCCTCAACCATCTCGAACAAAAGTTATAAATATAATATCTACAATTTTATAGCTTTTTATATTGCTATCTTTGTTACTCTAAACTTGGACCTTTAATAGAACTTTAGCTTCTTATTGAACTTGTATCCTACGAGTGCCTTAAGAAACATAAGAAACACCGAACCAATACTGATAGGAACTTTTTATATCAGTGGTTAGTATTTATTACTGTGTTTACCAATTACTATATATATATAGCACGATAGAACTAGGTATATCACTAGGACAGGTCCAAGCTACTTTAGACTACCGATATAGGAAATGATAATCCCATATTTCCCATATTCTCTATTGCCACAATCCTAGGACAAATTTAACGTTTAGCTGTAGTTGACATGGGACCATATTTAACATAGGCAGTATAATGAAGTTCTTGAGTTTATAAGATTTATAGCACATTTGTATGAATTATTCTAGATAATTTGACTGCTATTCGCTGCTATTCCTTACTGAAATAAGACCTTGGTTTCAAATTAATAGAATTACACCATTTGACTACTTTGCGCCTACAGAAAACAAAGGTTGTGCGTAATTGATAAAAACAACCTACCGATTATAACCTTTATTGACTAATATGATATTTCCTTTTGTTACAGGTAAGCACCTACTTCTTGAAGTGCAGTCTCTTATCAGAAGTGAAGAATGACTGAGCCTTTATGTTCAGCAGTTCATGAACAACGATCGGGTAGTTTTCCGTAACCATTGACGTAAATTCTTCAGCCAATATGTTCTTCTAGTTTAGTAGTTTCAACGGATATTTTCTCGCTGAATCACGGGCTGATGAAAGTCATTTGTATTCCCATAATGTAGCCAAAGACTACTCCCCTATTTTTATGATGTACTAGTTCTCAAAGGCGTGTGAAGTCTGCCAATCCGCACATGGCCAGCGTGGTGGACTATGGCCAAAACCCTTCTCATATTGAGAGGAGACCCGTGCTCTGTAGTGAGCCGATAATGGGTTGATCATGATGATGATGATGACTAGTTGATGCCCGGGACTTCGTCTGCATTGCGTAAGTGTGTGTGATAGTATGTTTGTTTGTCTTCCAATCACGAAGCAAAGGATTACTAAACCGTCAACCTTGGAATAATTACAGGATAATCTGTATAGTATCTCCTTTCTAACAAAAAAAGAAGGAATGAAATCGGAGTACGCATTAATGAATGACAACTAAATAAACATTTTGACTTTCATCCCCTCTCCCAAGGAAACCGTGCTGAATTCCGGGATCAAAACTATCCTATATGTTGAACCAGAGTTCAAATCCATCCAGTACTTTCGGCGTGATGCGCGGCCAAGATACAAACAGACAGACAAACAAGAAAATAAAAAAGACAGACAGACAAAAAAAAATTGTTTTGGGCTCAGTATCGAAAGTAAAGCATCCTCAATTAAAAATTTTCAAAAAATATTTAGTTTTTTTTGTTCACGTGGGTAAATCCTCATGGATACCTTTGCGTCACGGGGAGGCACAGAGGCTATGTCTCCTACTGACTAAAACCCCCACGTTCTTAATTTATTCTTCTATGCTATGTCTCTTGAGTCGTAATTCTTTACGTAATTTCTCATCTGTGGCCAATTTTAAATAGACCATTAACAAAATATACTCCCACACGGCAATACGTGAGTTAATATGAAAATTATTACTGCAAAATTTATACAGCCGGACGTCGAAAGGCCAACCCACTTTTAAGAATATAGACCACTTTTTTAAGCTTATCAGTGCCCCTTGCCAAATATTCCGTTTGCACGAGTTAGAACGGCCTTCCGGCATATTAATATTATGCTAATTATGATTTCCAATTATAATTTTAGAAGGACACAACCCCAGCAACAAAGGTTGGAAAGTCTTACAAAACTTATCTGGAAGCCACTTACCATAATCTTTATTTTAAGATTGTGTTTAGTAATTATTGTTACGCTTTTGTGGTAAATCTTTATTTACATTCAGTTTCTGTAGGTACATTTTCCACTAGATTTTTATTTTTTAAATTATAAATTTGTCGATCAATTTTCTTATTAAATTGCCATATTATGCGAAAAATCCCTTTACCACTATTTATATAATAAGATATATATGTATATTTTAGTAATACGACTTCTTAAGAGGAAAGGAATAAAAAACAATTTAACACTAGTTAAGATCCTAAGATCACGACTCTAAATACGCGCGCTTTCTAAAATTTATTTTTTACGTTACAACAGCGAGATAAGCTGAAAACAGTTCCGCTTTCAAGTTTCATTTGCTAATTTTAAATTAGTTTTTGTAGGTCATTTTAATTTTAAAATTTTTAGTGAACATGTAAATATTAGGCGCTCGTATCAAAAATTATACACAACTCAATAAATAATTAAACGTGGATAAAAAGGTTCACTTTATTCATAATAAAATTGATCTGCCAAAAAAACTGCGGCTTTTCGGAGGTACAGATAGATGTCCTGAGTAATGATTTGATGGTGATAACTACATTCGTAAACTTAAAACTAAAGCTATGAGGATTCCAAACGCGACCCGGTCTAAGAAGAAGCCCACAACAAACTTAGCCAGGTAAATTTTATTTTTGTTATCACCATCTCACATGCCACTTAAAATTATATTAAGAGCTATCTTATTAGAGCAATATTTCATACCCATGCTTGTTTATCATTTACATAATCCTTTATATTATACTAGGACTTTTCTACAAGCTTACGTTTTACACAAACTTTGAATTTATAAAATAAACATAAACTTTATTAACCTACTGTAAACAAACACACCTAATTTAATCTACGGTTATATTGTAAATATTGTACAATGAATGCAAATAATTCTGTAGACGACACAAATAGAGCAAGCGATGTGTACAGTCAACATGAACGATAAAGTTCACTCATTAAATAGGTAGTTGTACCATGTACATAATATGTACGCTGATAAATAACTCAGTACTAGAAGTTGTAAGCAATCACCCGAAGGATGCGTATCGTGACGATATTAAAAACGTTATAACCTTATCGTAAACGTTGCAATAAAACTTATATGAAAAGTGCTTGCGGCATGGCAGCAAGAATATACAATAAGCTACCAACGGACTTTACAAATTTAAATTTAAATATGTTTAAGAAACAATTGAATATAATGCTTCTTGAAAAATCTTATTATGACGTTAAGCAATATTTAATGGATATAACTTAATATCTAATGTATAATTAATTATTTGACATCTAATTTATTGTTTTTTTTTTTTTTTTTATTTAATTGGACATTCAATATTTTTCGTAATGTTAATAATTTATATAAAATTTGCACACTATTAATTTAGTAGCATGTAATGACCTCTTAACCAATTGACATCGCTTAATAACATCTATTGTACATATACATTCTGGCAAATAAATGATTGATGATGAATTTTGATCAATGATCTTTTCAAATTTTAATGCATAGAGCATCTTATAACAAATGTTTGAACGATAGCTCGTGTAAAATAGGGTCAAATACATAATTACTACAAAATATACTGGAGACGCTCGCTGATTATAAGAATGTAAAAAAATGTCTAAAACTTTTGGTATATCAAAATCATTTTTGACTATGCTGTGTACATTTAAGTAACACTTCACTCATATAGAATATATTTTTGTTTTATATTCTCAAATGTATAATGTAAGCCTAATGAATAAACAAATAGAAAATAAATTTCACTAGCTGGCTGATGCACATAAAAAAACGTAAAAATTAAATCCCCCTGTCTGGCTTTTAAACAAAGTGGTGGGAAAATAGTAAAATAAACGTTGTAACAAAGGAAAAATCACCTTGCTTCAAAAGACCTACCTTACTACTTACACACTGTGCATTTTGTATCAGTTTTCTTATTTAAAGAACATTAATTATTTTCGTTATATGTTAGTGACCGATTCCTGTAAAATTCCAAAGTACTATGTTCGCCATGGAAAACGAGAACACTATTATTAGACCTTCCAACTTAATATAGTTCGATTTTGCAAAAGAATTCGTAACTCTATAGGTACGTCAGGAGGTTTTTATTTTTTAATCTATTACAAGTTAGCCCTTGGCAATCTCACCAGGTGATGGTGCAGTCTTAGATGGTAGCGGGCTAACCTGTTAGGGGTATGGTAAGCTCATACTCCTAATTGGTTTCTAGGCGAAATCGTTCCGGAACGCTAAATCGCTTGGCTATACGTCTTTGTCGGTAGGGTGGTAACTAGCCACGGCCGAAGGCTCTGACCAGACAAAGTTTTTTCAAAGTAACAAATTTGTTCTAGGTTTAACTGTTTTTTTTCTCTCCAAATATTTTTATATACATGAACCCCAAATGAAAATTTTACTTACACATACTGAGATACTGTTGAAATAAAGTGGTGATAGGTCGATATCACGCTTCAGTCACTTGTTTCAAAGTTCTGCCTTCAAAGCAAGCTGGAACGAGGTGCCGCCAATATTTTACTAGTATTGCCACTTTAGAATTCGACATAGAACATATATTGGACATCAAAATGTTGCACTTGTGTTTCGATTATTTATTTCTAGATGCAACTGAGAATACTTATTACCTTACTTGGAAATTTTTCATATTTGAGACGAAAATATGTTCAAAATGTGGTATGGTAAATAAAAATATTAAAAAATTCAATCTAATAGGACAAATAATTTTTCATATTTTATATTTAGTGAAGTGATCCCGTTCCCTTCTGGTAGTTCCGTAGTTTTGGTAGTCCTCTTTTAATGTTTTTTTTTATTATCTACACTACATTTTGGCCCTTGATGGCAATCTCACCTGATGGTAAGTAATGATAAATCATTATCATTAGACTGCAGTCTAAGATGGTAGCGAGCTGACCTGTTAGGGGTATGGTAATTCCATAACCCTAATCGGTTACTACGCGAAATCGTGCCGGAACGCTAAATCGCTTGGCGACACGTCTTTGTCGGTAGGGTGGTAACTAGCCACGGCCGAAACCTCCCACCAGACCAGACTCAAGCCAGGAATCGAACCCAGGACCTCCAACTATATAATGCAACAGCGCGCTGCGCCACGGAGGTCGTCAATGACGATAATGTTAACCTAAAAATAAAATAAAAAATAAAAAGAAAACTGCCAAGATCAATTTGGAGAAACTTATAGGTTAGGTAAATCTGAAGTTGCAAGGTAAGAGATTTGACGAATGAATTAAGAAATCCCAGCCTTACCATCCAATTTTTGCGAATTGTGAAATATGTTAGTGGTCTAGCGTGTTCGTGATGAAAGACCACACCCTTTTTATTGATCAATACCGGCCGCTTCCACTTAACTTGCTTGCTTTAATCTCATCAGTTGTTAGCAGAAGAGATCCGAATTATGATTCTGCCCGACGGTGAAAGCTCATAGTGGACCCTGTCCTTCCTTCATCACGTTGCGGTTAATCCATATTTTCGTACACTCTGTAAAGCCTGACCTACCTTTGACCAGGTTCCTATCGTACGTGACCCAATTTATATCACTTTTGAAGAACAGTTCAGTTTCATTAGGTCCAATAAAGAACCGCAAATGTGTACACGACTCATAAGGCATTCTAAATGACCTCGTGTGGCACCCGATTAAAGAGCTTCTTTGTATCAAATGGGTCAAAACTGTTCTGTGGTCAATTCCAAGCTTTTCAGCTGTGTCGTTATTACTGAAATACCGCTCTTACTCCACTTTTTCGTAATCGGAGTCTATTTTATCGTAACAGGGCGTAAAGAATGAGGTGCATCTTTGAGATCAAAATTCCTGAATTGAAAACTCTTATACTTTCTCAGTGCTTCTCTTACTGACACTACATTAGTTCCATAAACGTCCAATATTTTTAATCATCATCATCATCATCATGATCCACCCATTGCCGGCTCATTACAGAGCACGGGTCTCCTCTCAATATGAGACCCTTCTCATGGCCATAGTCCACCACGCTGGCCATGTGCGGATTGGCGGAGACTTCACACGCCTTTGAGGACATTATGGAGAACTCTCAGGCGTGCAGGTTTCCTCACGATGTTTTCCTTCACCGTTGAAGCAAGTGATATTTTAATTTTTCTTAATATTTAGATAAAAATAATTTTATCGATTTTGCTTAACTGTATGCCAAACCGTCCGATAAAAATATACATACGATATTACACATTTTTAAGTTATAAATAAATATTGATACTAAAATATATTTCTCTGATTAGATTGTACTACAAAAACTCATATCTTCTAGACGTATTTAACTTAGTATTTATTTACCCATGATATCATCGTACAAACGTCCTAAATAAACTTACAAATAATTTATTTTGTGTGTTGATAACTAAATTGACCAAACACTGTAGATAAATAAAGGAATTACTTTGTAGCGTTATTCGATCAAAAATATTTATAGTACCTTCAGATAAACAATAAAACGAAATGTACACTATTGCGAAACACTCCTATCAGATACTATTTTATTTTATTGCTATAGAACTTGTGAAACCTGTACTAATAGAATTATCGTAATAGCAAGTGTAGGTATATGCCTTCACTTGCTGAGCAATATAATTTCTTCCGACAGTTATTGCAGCAATAAAACTGGCAAACTTAATTGAAATTTAGTTCCCGAAACAAGAAAGTCGAAACTATGCCTAAGTTTTCCAATACATTTAGCTAAGGGTTTGCTTTAACGAAAATTTTTATTTTATATTTATAAAAATACTAGCTGTTGCCCGCGACTTCGTCTGCGTAGAATTGCTGATTTCCCTTGAGATTCAGGTTTCCCGTACGGCCCTGCTTCAGAAAGTAAGCTACAGGCAAATGTCAAATTGCGTTTGTCAATTTTCGTGTTTCTAAATTAAAAAACATAGGACTTTCATACAAACTTCAAACCCCTCTTTTAACCTCTTCGGGGTAGATTTGGATGAAAAAACTTCTAACCTTATACTTACGCCCTAAAAGAAACCTATTTTCAAAAGTTCAAGTTTATAGACTTCATAATAAAAAAATAAGCAAAAACTTTCATCCCCTTTTTTACCACCCTTAACAGGTAACACTTAAAAAAAATGATGTACATTTTTTTTATTTATTATTATTAATCTTAATGCAAATTTTTGTGACTCTAACTCTAAAAACAAAAAAAAATCATACAAACTTCCAACCCGCTTTTACCCTCTTAGGGGTGGAATTTCAAAATATCCTTTCTTAGCTGACATCTCTTAACTATCAACTGCCTACTTGCTAAATTATAGCTTTATACGTACAATAGTTTTTGAGCTTTCGTGTTTAATCAGTATGTAAGTATGTCAGTATGTAAGTATGTAAGTATGTAAGTGACTTTTCGCTTTTATATATATAGATACAGCTCATTATTTATGGTTCTTGTATGATGTGATGTTTACTTTTTTATTTTCTCTTCTTTGTCTTCTTATTTCTCCTCAACCGTAGGTGACTATTCATACGAAAGACGTCGCGGGCTACAACAAGATTCACTATATATTTAATCAGACAGCTGATAAAAATGTGATCAAAATAATTATGTCACAATAAATTAATTTTTTCTTCTTTTCTTTTCTTCTTCATAACATAAATATTTGGACATTACCATACCCAAAAAAGTGAAGAATTATATTTAAAAGATGTTACCTAAAATATAAGCTAGATGTCTTTGATGTGTCATTGCCTAAAGATATATTACTTTCGGAGCGGTCCCAGTCTCTCAGGATCACATTCAATAGGCAGCGCTTCATCACGAAGGATTACAGCTGTACTTCGATTTCAATGAGCAGACGGTAACCCCGTTTTTCAAACACGATATCCCAACAACGCCAATGATTCTAATTTTGCTGAGAATATTAATAAAATGTATTGGACACTGTAGGTATATTTCTTGTTATTTGTTGTTGATTTTATGGCTATATAGGAGAGAATATATTAAAAACCTAGCTAGGGATTTAATATTAAGAAGCAGAGAGGTAGGTGTATTACAGAACATACTAATAAATAATTTACATAGGATACTTTACCGAACAAACATATGGTTTTCACGTTGAATCGTGTAAGCCGTCATGCGTTTTCATAATTTATCACCTTAGTATTGCATAAATGAACACATGCGCAGTTTTTAATTAAGCATAGTGTAGGTACACGCTGTAGGTACCTTGATCAATGGCGCGTATTCTCAAAAGGCCAAAGGGCGGACTCTGATTCGAATAGTCAGTGAACCGTATTTTATTTCGTTTAAATACTGTCGCACTCATTCAATGTATCCAACTCCAGTTCAACCTCTCCAAATATTTGGAAGTACAGCCTCTAAATATTTGAACATATTGAAAAATTTGCTTGAACAATTTACTTAAAATTCAAAAATATATTTACAGCGTTAAAATAGGCTGTTGAATATTATAAAATATAGATACATATAAATATCATTTATGAGTAAACAAAGAAGGTTTTTGATAGACCATTTCGTTTGCGCAGGATCACTATATAATTTATGTATGACATCCATTGCTCTGTCACTGCATTGTTAATGTTACACAGTGCCCGGTAATAATAAACCCCATTTCCTTATTATTACTGCGGCATGACAGAAGCTATAAGACGCATAGAGAAACGCTCAATAATTTACTTTTATTAATAGCAAGGTGAAGCTGTGATAGCCTAGTGGTTAGGGTGTCAGCCTCCTGATCAGAGGTCGTCGGTTCGAATCCGGGCACACACTTCTAACTTTTCAGAGTTATGTGCGTTTAAAAAAAAAACAAATAAAATATCACTTGCTTCAACGGTGAAGGAAAACATCGTGAGGAAACCTGCACGCCTGAGAGTTCTCCATAATGTTCACAAAGGAGTGTGAAGTCTGCGAATCCGCACATGGCCAGCGTGGTGGACTATGGCCAAACCCACAATTTTCATATTGAGAGGAGACCCGTACTCTGTAGTGAGCCTGAAATGGGTTGATCATGATGATGATGAAGAACGATATTCGATAGTAATAAAAGTAAATTATACCTCATTTTAATAATTTTTTTTCTATCCAAACAAATCGTGTTCCATTTGAAAAAAAAAAGTAAAAAAATAATTTTGCAGAGACCCACTGTCAATGTTAAATCTCAAATTACCTCCCGTGTTCGCATTAGCAGTATAGTCAGTGAGTTTTACTCCCCGATATTGTTTATATCGTAAATAATCATCGGAGTCCTTTTGAAATGGACTGACATGATTATTCTAACCCTAACCCCATGACCCCCTAAGGCCTGAATTGTGTTCCGTTAAAATATTTTGTAAAATCACACTCTTTATTCAATATACCTTTATACCTTTTTCTTATATAAACAACAATTCCTTATATAATAATACCCAAATATTTTAGAGAGGTTTTCATCCATAGTTCCATACCTATACAAGTTTGTAAAATAAAAATAATTAGTACGGAACTTGCCACTCTATTCTTATCACATAAGATCTATTTTTCTATGACGTTATAGTGTTAGTTACTCGAAAGCGCCTTCAAGTTTGCGAGTGGGCAAATCTAAGGCTGTACATGACCGGTACGTAATTACCATTAATAATCCAGGTATGATCTGATTTGGACCAAGATTCTCCGAGTATAGAATTTTTTCTCCCTTATGAGTCACTTAGTTTTATTTTTAGACCAATATTTATTCACATCCGTAAGTTATCATGTACCACCTACAGACGATATTGAATTATTGTCAATAGATATCTCTACAAAGCTCTATCATAGAATAACGATATCAACGAATGTGATCGCAGTCAACCTGAAGTTTTTAAAACGTAAAATTGTTTTGGATCCAATTGTTGTGGGGCATTGAAAGAGACCGAAAACTCATGAATAACCCTTAAGTGCACTTTTCGGGAACAATTTAGCACGATCGGCCGAAATTCCATTTTTCCACGATACATTCGAAAGTGCAATCAACTGTGATAAAATTGATTGCTGTAAGTAATTTCTAAGTTGGAAATAGTCGCACTAACACTATTTTGTGACTGATTTTGCCAGAAACGTCACTATGGCACTTTCGGAAAATAATCGTGGGTAGCAACCGGGCTGTTCTTCAATTAGTCACAAGTGTAAGTGAAGAAAATTATATAATCACTGAAATGGCTGGACCGATTTTTACGATACTTTTATTAGCAGATAGCTGATGCAATAAGGAGTAACTTAGGCTACTTTTATTTTAGAAAAATAAAGTAATGTTGCAATGTCCAACTACTGTCCAGTACCGCGCACAGCTCACACGCATACCACCGCCTGTGCCATCACGTCTCGGGCGCCTCCCACTTCTCCCACCATTTTTTTTATTTTTTTTTTTTATTTATTTATTTTATTTGCTAACAATTACAGTGACAAAATAATTTTATGATCTCCCACTTTCCAAACTAGTGTAAACTGTATCTTGGAAAGTGGGAACTTCCCTCTATGATACAAACATAGTTGCTAGCATGTGTTGAGTATGTGCGTGCATGTGTAAGTTGTATGTGTATATATATGTGTGTGTGTGTGTGTGAGTGTGTGCTTGTGTCTGCGTGTGTATGTGTGCTGTTTCTTGAATATGGTGTTTCACATGTTTTATGTCTTTTTATATTATCTCTATCAGAAGATCTTCTGTTTGATTGTAATTTAGTGTATTAAGGTATTTTAGTAATTGCTCTTTCAAGTTACGGACTCTAAAATCTCTTAATCTTATTTTCTTGCTTATTGCATTATACAATTTTGGGCCAAGGTAGTTGATAAATTTATGAGCAAAGACAGTTTTTTGGTGAGGAATATTGTAGACCTTATCTTGTCTTCGATTCAGTGATCTATCAGGTTGATTTTTATGTTGAGTGATGATTGCTTGTTTTATAAAAAGTTGACGCACGGAGAGAACCTTCAATTCAGAATACAATAAATGAGTATTATAAGTGAATTTTTTGAAAGTCATTACTTTTAGTACAGAGCGCTGTGCCCTTTCAATACTTAACAAAGTAGTTTTGGATGTACCACCCCACGCTTTAATCCCATAGGTAGTTACTGATTGACATAGAGCATAGTAAACAGTCAAAAGTAGGCTAGGTGAGCAAACATTTCTAAGTAGCTTAAATATATAGATCAGTTTCCTAATTCTACAACTTAATTTTAAAATATGTTCTTTCCAATTTAGATTCTGGTCTATTAGGATACCAAGGTATTTAATACTTCCAGTCGCTTGAATGCTATAGCACAAACAATTAGCCAATACGCTTGTGCATGAATGAACTTTAATACAAATATCATTTGGTCGAGGCTGGGTTTTATTGTTTATGCTAAAAGTCATATATTTAGTTTTATCTAAATTTAGAGTAAGAAGGTGGTTATCAAGCCATGTGGCCACCTGACGAAGTCCTTCATTTGCGAGCTCACAAACTTCTAGCCATGATTTGGCGCTAAAAAGTAATACGGTATCATCCGCAAAAGATATAACTTTTCCTTTATTTAACTTAATATTACACAAGTCGTTTATGTAAATCAGGAACAAAGTTGGACCAATGATGCTTCCTTGGGGCACACCGTACTTAATGCTCTGTTCCTGACTTTCATAACTATCGATTCTTACCCTTTGCCGCCTATTAGAGAGATAGTCGATTATAAGTTCTAAAGGCTTACCCCTAACACCTATATACTCAAGCTTCCTAATTAGGATCGGTATGGAAACCGTGTCAAAGGCCTTAGCTAAATCTAAGAAAATTCCGATAGTCCTGTGTCCTTTATCGAGATTTCCTACAACATAGGATGTTAGTTCATGGATTGCGTCATCAGTCGATTTATTCTCTCTGAACCCGTATTGATTGGGAGAAAGAAGATTATTACATTCAAGAAAATTCTTAAGTCGACTATTTACTACTTTCTTTATTTGTTTTAGTTTAGTAAATATTTCAAGTAATACGGGTTAGTAATCTATTTCTTCGTGATTGAAAGACAAACAAACACACTAAATCCACGCAGACGAAGTCGCGGGCGCCAGCTAGTATGAAATAGTTTTACTTAAATTACACTGAAATTTTTAATCAGCATTGATACTGGTATATCCAGTTAACGTTAAGTTCTACTTTGCTATAATCCTTCACAACTGTCTAATGAGCGTTGCATAATCTAATTATATCGTTTTTAGCACTAAGTGTTTGCTGGATTTTTTTACCCCCATTCCTACGAAATTGACAACATAATAATGTAACAAAGAACCTTATTACCAGGGACTTAAGCTGGAACGCTTCTCATAACAAGTAAGTGAGTAGAAAGTAGACAAGTACATGTACCCACTTGTCATGAACGGTTTCTAGGAAATTTCTCATAACTGAACGATTCTGAAACTATATTTTTGCTTATGATTTCCAAGTAAAGTAGATTCTACGCTTTATACAAGAGATATATATTTCGGTGTATTTCACCGCTGAGTTCGTTTTATTCATGAGTAAAGCGAAGCTACTAAAATAACTCCCAATTAAAAGGAATGATGAAGTGATTTCTAGTGACCTCGCCTACCATTCTGGACTACGATTAACTTACGATGGAAGTGTGTTTTTCTAAATTGGGCCAGTCCAAACTGTTTAAGTCTCACCAGACTCATCAGGTTTTCTATTTTTTATGTTAGAACCTACACACTTAACAATATTTATACGTCAACTCTTGAGAAAACTGAAGAAATAAAAAATAGTTTATCCGGATGTTGCGGGTCATCAAAAAATCTTTTTATATTATAAATTAACATAGATTAATCGTGTGGTCTGTTTCAATCCTGATTCAAAATCCAAATTTCAATCCTGAGTCTTAATATAATATCAATTTTTAAATATTAAATCTCTCTCTCCAGTCGTTTCTTCATTACTGAAGATCGTGGTCCTGGTGGTGTCCTTGCAACCTCATGCGGATTATTTGTTTTCTATTGGAGGCTAGTCTCTCCATTGTGTGAAATTTGCCCTTAGTAGATTCCCTCAGCTAGTCTGTCCATCTGGTTGGTGAACAGCCTCTCGATCTTTTGCCGTCTGTATTGCCTGTCACATAAGCTTTTCCAGGTTATCGCTCCGCCGCTGCAGATGTGTCCGAAATAGGAGAGCAAGCGTTGGTAGTATATGGAGGAAAGAAAATGTTAAATATCTGTCTAGAAATTTTCACACACACTTAGAACTAAGACATTGCAAGTTATTTGTTTATTAGTTAGTTATTGTCCTACCAAGTACCAACACTTAGGAGGGCACCTAAAGCCGTTATTGATCCCATATTATCACTTACTGGGGATAATAATCGTCAAAGCTCGTCTACCCCCACAAGAGCGGGGTGGAGGGTCAATACGGTCGTCTCGGTCATTATTCACACTAACGTTTGATAATTCTCGTTTTGACCCGCTATCCCTAATTGGACAAGTATAGTGGAACTAAACTCTATATTTCCTAAGAAAGAGTTACCTGTATTTTAAAAGAAAAAGATGACTGACTGTAACATCTTTACGTAACCGTTTGCAAAGTTTGGTTTTTTATAAAATCATCCTTTAATGGGAAATAAAATAAGTTTGTAATTCTTATATAAATCTGCAAGTTATGAGCATTTTGTGAGTATTGTTTTGGAAAACGTTAGTAATTTGTGATATACTCCATTATAAAAGACGAATCTGTCTCCAAAACTTCGATTTCGGTTTTTCTGCAGTTTTCTGGACATTTTCGCCTGATTGGTCGAAAACTAGCTTTTTTACACAAAGACCAAAGTACGTGCGGGCCATTTTAAAACACCTTCTAATTCAAGGATTGATGAAATGGCTAAGCTTTCCAGTATCCTCTGTGGCATCTGTTTTTAATTGAATACTCAAATTTAGTAGCGTTAGTAATTTGTATAAAGCCCCTTCCCCCTCCCCTTATTAATCAAACAATATATTAAATAAAAAGTTTATGGAGATTAAGTTATATTTTAAATCTGGAGCGGCCGAACGCATATCCGACATTTATTAGCATTCAGGAAGATATAGTGATATCTTCCTATTTATACTTTTTCTCCATACTCCACGGAAGTTACTGGACCTATTTTAAACCTGCAGGTAAATACTTATTACATTAAAATAATGCTTTATTCTAGTAAGTTATTGAATAATATTACAATAATTATTGATAATTACCTATTTATAAGAGATCGAAAAGGGATTTTAGTATTTGAGGAAAAGCATTTCTACAATGAAACACAGTATCGACAACCTCAATTGCCCAGTATAAAATCGAAGAAGTAAGACAAAAAGTTTACTTGGCACATGAAGAAGTTTTGAATGACGGACTTCCGCAAAGTAAGTAAAGTTTTTACCAAAAGCTTACAAAACAATAAATGGTAATACTTCGATGATACAAGTCATCCCTACCAAAAATCATAAACTATATTTCAATCGTCCTTTAAATACACTTTTGATGCGTCATTAACTAACATAGTATAGAGGTGATGGTAACAACTACGAGTACATACGTAAATGTTAAGCTAAATCTATGAGGGTTCCAAACTCTAACTCTACTCACAATAAAACTTAGGCAAGTAACTATTATTTTTTGTTATTATCATCTTACATGCCACTTAAAATTATTTAAGAGCTATATTATTACAGCAATATATCACACCCAAGTTTGTTTATCATTTACATAATCCTTTATACTATAATAGGACTCTTCTATGCTAAGCTAAGCTTATGTTTTATATAAACTTTAAACTACCTCCGAAATTTTCTCTTGATAATTTGTTGTGAACAAGTTTATATTTATTTCTTATGTTAAGATTGTTACAATGGTACTTTTTAATTGAAATGAATTGAATAAAGAATATTTGAATTTGATAAAAAATTTAATGTACTCTATTATATGACTATGGTATATTAATCATACATTATCATCCGCTCGTAACTCCTACACCTTTGTAAGAGAATTTATAACGTGTAATAACTTCCTAATGTAACAGTATCCAAAATATTATTATTCTAAACGTTTTCGGCAAACCAAATCAAACTATGCTTACATAAAACCGCCTCAATAACCGCAGGGTTTCTCGTCGGATCCGCTTAAAATCAAATATCCATTACCTTTTGTTTTACGCCGTAATATTAATAGTTACAGCACTGTGGAGTTTTGTCGGTCATGATTTTATGTACGTGTACCAAATTCCCATGAGTTCAACTATTTTCATATTTCAACTGCAAGATTAAATTACGAATTGTTAGTGTGAGCCAAACTCGAGCTGCGCGATGAGAAAGTAGAAACACAAATGTTAAACATTATTATGGATTTGAAAACCGTTTAAATGATTGCCTGAGTTCAAATATGAAGATTTTACTTAAATTCAAATAATCTTTATTCAAATAGTCCTTTAAAAGGCACTTTTGACACGTCAATAACTTTCATGATTTGATGGTGATAACTATGTTCTTACACTTAAAACTAAAGCTATGCGCCCCGGTCTAAGAAGAAGCCCAAAACAAAATTAGTCGGAATTTTTTTTCGTTATCACCATCTCACATAATCAATAATAAATTATAGTACCTATGGATATAGAGCAATTCACACCTAAGCTTTTTTATCGTTTATATAATCTTTAATATCGTAATATGATTTTTCTATAAGCTTTCGTTTTATAAAAACTTTGAACTTATTGATAGACATCTCCAAGATATCAATAGGTAGGTAATTTATTATAAAATAAAATACAATTTCCTCAATTACTTAGAGGTGGCATTCTATATTACTTTAGATATTAAATAACACCGATAGTAATAACTATACGATTATTTTACTAAACATATAATGACCTCATAAACTGTTTCAATAATGAGTGAAAGGGTTAATTTATTTTTAAGCCCATCTGATTATCAAAGCTACTCGTAGTGATTAACATCTAATCTGACATCATGGTAATCTGGCATTTTGTATTTTATGCTTTCTTCCTTTATGTGCTATATTAAAGACAATTCCAAAATATATAGTTTGAAAACCATTATGGCACAATAAACCTATAATACCACAATTATATGAATACTTACTAGTTGTAAAACTATCGTAAAAGCGTGCATCTATTCCCACAGTTGCAATAAAGGAGGAAAATTTCTTCCGGCAGTTATGTCTGTAATAAAACTGGTAAAGTAAATTAGAATTGAATCCTCTAAATGCGGCGCACAGCTTCGCTCAT
Source organism: Lasiommata megera (assembly GCA_928268935.1). Lineage (NCBI taxonomy): Eukaryota > Metazoa > Arthropoda > Insecta > Lepidoptera > Nymphalidae > Lasiommata > Lasiommata megera. The sequence continues at coordinate 11,410,890 of OV743315.1, read as the reverse complement.
TTAAACCCCTGTATTTTTAACATTGAAATTACTGGAATAATGTATAAGCCATGCTTCTATTAGACTTTATTTCGAATCTTAAGCTTTCTGCCCCTCGCCATCATTATCATTATCATCCACCATGACAGATATTTGGTATCCAACTCCTCTGACTTTCTTTTCTCTAGTGGTAATCACCAATGTCATCATCATCATCATGATCAATCCATTCTCGGCTCACTACAGACCACAGGTCTCTCTCAATATGAGAAGGGTATGGTCATATTCCAACACTCTAGCCATGTGCGGACTGGCAGACTTCACACGCCTTTGAGAACATTACGCAGAACTCTCAGACGTGCAAGTTTCCTCACGATGTTTTCCTTCACCGTTGAAGCGAATGATATTTTAATTCTTAAAAACGCACATAACTCTGAAAGTTATAGGTGCGTGCCCGGGTCCGAAACCCTGACCTCTGATTTGTAGGCGGACGCCCTAACCACTAGGCTATCACAGCAATGTATATATGGTTAATAATAAATAAGTGATTTAGAGCTTCAGTCAACAAACCCGTATTGGATAAGCTGTCTTACTAATATTTGAAAGCCATTTATAGCCACTTCGTAACAAACAAAAAATCCCTATTATAAGAGTATTGGAAATAAGAGGCGGGAATATTGCGTTGACCACTTTTTGCCTTAGATAGTACTTTAAGCCGCTTCCAATCATCAAAAATAACATGTCATAATACATCCGATGTTGATAATCAATCTTATCCAAAATCTTCTCATTTAGATATAGTATTGCTGTCCTTTCCCTACTCTTTCCTGCCGATAAGGATAGCGATACTAAAATAAATATATTTTTGGATTGGAATGATTATTAACATCGGGCGTTCGTTATTAAAGCACTGACGGTGTTCATATACAGGTTAGAGGATATCTGTAACTGGTCATTTAACATCAAGCATTTCTTCAAATTTGACGACCTTCGTGGCGCAGTGCTTGCGCTGTCGCGTTATCGAGTTGGAGCTCCTGGGTTCGATTCCCGGCTCGAGTCTGGTCTGGTGGGAGGCTTCGGCCGTGGCTAGTAACTAACTACCCTACCGACAGAGACGTGTCGCCAAGCGATTTAACGTTTCGGCACAATGTCTCGTTGATTTACCAATTAACAGGTTAGCCTGCTACCATGCTACACAGAATGATCACTTACCACCAGGTGAGATCACCTGGTCCCCGTATCTAGCCGTCAAGGGCAATTGTAGTGTATAAAAAAAATGTAAAATTTTCTTGATTATTACATAATAAGCTCTTATTTAACATAACATATAAGTTAACAAACGTAGAGGTAATTTATAAAACATACAAATTACAATATCTACTGTAAGTGAAATCCATTCGTAAAGGGCACCTCGCCAAGCAATCCCGGGATAAGCTTGATTAATTTTATTTCTCTTCTGTTACATTGAATCTTGTGTTCATTTTCTCCGCGAAAATGGGACTACTTACTTCTGCACAGGATGTTTCCATTAAACAGAGGAAATAAAAAAAAAAATATTACATCATTCACGATAGCGTTCCTGATGACGTTGTTGACTTAATAAACCAAATTCACAAGAAAACTTTTTTTGTACACACTACAAGTTAGCCCTTGACGGCTATCTCACCTGATGGTAGGTGATGACGCAGTCTAGGATGAACGGGCTAACCTGTTAGGGGTATGGTAAACCCACGCTCCTAATTGCTTTCTACGCGACATCGTGCCGGAACGCTTAATCGCTTGGCGGCACGTCTTTGTCGGTAGGGTGGTAACTAGCCACTGCCAAAGCCTCCCACCAGACCAGACTCGAGCCGGGAATCGAACCCAGGACCTCCAACTTTATAATGCGACAACGCGCGCACTGCGCCACGGAGGTCGTCAACTCTTAATTTACTGGTAAGTTATAGAACCTAAAAGTAATCTTTTGTCTATGACACTGCAGAGAAGAGCCAATAGTACATATGCGTTGTTATTTTTCCTTTTAATAGAATCTCACCAAATGCTTGAGGTGCAAGTAAATAATTCGATACCTCATCAAGCGTGAAATTCAGTCGCTTATTAATTTTTATATAAAGACCTGGCATCATTTTGTATATATGTTTTTGAGATACACTCTCAAACAGTTCAGAAACAGGTGATTTTTTGTTTCTGTTAAAATATACGAAATGACTGGACGAAGTTACATTTTGTTCTTTGATGGCCCCAACTTTGCAAATTAATTTTTTATACTACTCAAGTACAACCAATTCATTTGGATAGGAAGGGGCAACTAGGGCATCAAATAAAGTGTATTGACTTCGTCCGCGTGCATTAATGTTTTTTTTTAATAATCCTGAAAATAAATAATTTTGATATAAGCTTTGACCAAAGTCTGAAAATCATTAGGTTATGTAAGGTTAGACCGATCAATGATTTCGAAGTTTGTTACAGAAAAGTGTATTTTATACATATATGGTGTTGGGATTTTCTTTATGATAATCTATCGATATGATAGATTATCATTAAAAAAATCCCAACACCAACTAATTTTAAAGAAAAATTTAATTGAATTGTGTATATATAATGGCTGTCACCGCGTAATTCTTTTAGAAAGTTTTGCACAGTTACACCGTTAAAAGTTGTAGACCTAAAGATTTTCATTATATGAGTAATACCCCATTGGCATAGGTATTTTTCTTGCTCTAGTTTTATCTGGACTATCTTTCTCTATCTAGACTAACCAGGTCAACAGCTCAAGAAAAATACCCAGCTAAAGGTATCTTATATCTACACATATAATACAGCTAGCCTGTTGCACTATGCGCCCTGGAACCAGATTTTCTAATGCCGGACATGAAGTACATTCACTATCATGTCCGGCATCAGTCATATCCATCATTGCCGGACACGTCAGGGAGGCCCATACATATCTACACTTGTATAAGTATATGTCAGGGTGCCCTTATCGACTGAGTTTTCTCCGTACTGTCGCTCGTGACTTGTCTCTTATAGTTTCATCTCAATAAGCATCTTGACTGCGCTTACTTGAGCAACCCTAGGATCTTGACCCAAAAATATCGGGTTATATTGAGATATCTATTTGTCCTTAATAAGATTGGATTTTGCAAATTCTTCTCGACTAACCCACATAATATGAAACTCAATTTTTACCGTTTCTACTGTAACCATATTTACATGATTTTATTTATAACAGTGTAAATTGAACTTTGTCAAAGGGCACGAGATTTAAAAGGAATAATTCTTTAAAGTATTTTTTGTTAAAATTTCCTTTAAGGGCGTTATTCAGTAGATACATTTTTAAGGCATTTAAAGTTTGATGACCTCGCAGTAAAAAAAACTGAAGAAAAAAAAATCTCGTCGGAGCATTTAATTTCACATAAAGCCAGATAAATGCGAAACCAACCCGTACCTACGTAAGCTCAGTTGCATTTTCGAGAAACAATTAGCTTGATTTGCTGAAAATCCAATTTCGCAACGCTCGGACGTGTATAGAATAGTAAAAAATCTGTTGGCATGAACAGAAATTGATTTTATGTTATAAGCATTGTTTCGGAGGGTTTTTTTTTATATAAACAGGCTAAAGTTTAAATTTGACTTAGCCTGCGAAAGTTTCAAATGTCCACCTATTACGGTTCATGTGGTAGAATCTGGTGACGGACGGAAAGAATGAATGAAGAATAGAGGTATAGCGGAGGCTTAGTTACAGGGTATAAGTAACCCCCGGGTAGGAAACCTAAAGGGTAGAACCATAATAATAATTATTTATCTTTATTTACTATTGATTAGATATGAAGAATATAAATTAGTAGTTTCAACAATATTAGATTAACATTAACAAAAGTCTTCCTGAAAAAACCGAGTTTTAGACGTACATATCGAAACAGTATTTATTCAACTGAAATATGCTTTATTATTCTTTATTTATTAATAAAAGTTCTTCGAATAAGAAAACAAACTTGAAATAAATTACACGTATCTTTTCCTATGATTATTCAATTTTATATGATATAATTTGTTTTTATTAATTTTGTTATAGTCATCATGACCCATTGTCGGCTCACTACAGTGCACGGGTCTCCTCTCAATATAAGAAGGGTTTGGACATAGTCCACCACGCTGGCCATATGCGGATTGGCAGACTTCACACGCCTTTGAGAATATTATAAACTCTCAGGCTTGCAGGTTTCATCATGATGTTTTCCTTCACCGTTGAAGTGACACAGCAAGTGATAATATAATTGCTTAAAAACACACATAACTTTGAAAAGTTAGAGGTGCGTGCCCGGATTCGAACTACCGACCTCCGATTATGTGGCGGACGCCCAAACCACTAGGCCATCACAGCTTCATAATTTTATTATATTACAGTCTACAAAATACTGAAATTAAATTGATGTTGCATCTTTCTCTCACCCATGTTATCTTATATCATATATCACGTGCCTTAAACTAAATTTACCCGAGCCAATTTACCTAGGTGAACTGAATATGCAATTTAGAAGTTGAATGAAGAACATACAGATTAAGTGCAATTACATCCAAGTAAACTCTAAGACCACGCCTCTCTTAATATACTTCCTATTCAAATTCAAATTTATTAAAGGCGCTTTCGAACAATTTTTTACGTTTTCTTACCACGAGAAGATGAAGATTACTAACTGCATTCATGATCTTAAACAACAAAGCTTTGAAGGTTTCAAACGTCACCCTAGATAGATATCAATCACCGTAAATACCTTAACAGGTCACTCCAATACGCATTTTTACAAATGAATTTTAGGGGACCATACTATGTTGACGTACAAATTGTAAGAGCAAAAATTTGCACTATCCTATGATAGGGCAGGGCAGAACTACTTATTTGATGACCTTCGTGGCGCAGTGCGGAAGGTCCTGGGTTCGATTCCCGGCTCGAGTCTTTTCTGGTGGGAGGCTTCGACCGTAGCTAGTTACCTTCCTACCGACAAAGACGTGTTGCAAAGCGATTAAGCTTTCGAAACCAATTAGGAGTGTGCCGTTAGGAGCTGCTACCATCCTAGACTGCATCTTACCAGGTGAGATAGCCGTCAAGGGCTAACTTGTAGTGTATGAAAAAAAAAGTAGTCGCCCAGTGCTCGGATATCGTCCAGTATATTAATCCTTCTTCCATGTAAACAAATACCTAATTAATTTTGTACTAGTGGGTGGAAATCGAATCGAAGCGGTGATAGCCTAGTGGTTAGGGTGTCAGCCTCCTAATCAGAGGTTGGCGGTTCGAATCCCGGCACGCACCTCTAACTTTTCGGAGTTATGTGCGTTTTAAAAAAATTAAAGTATCACTTGCTTCAACGGTGAAGGAAAACATCGTGAGGAAACCTGCATGCCGGAGAGTTCTCCATAATGCTCTCAAAGGCGTGTGAAGTCTGCCAATCCGCACATGGCCAACGTGGTGGACTATGGCCAAATCCTTCTCATATTGAGAGTAGACCCGTGCTCTGTAGTGAGCCGGTAATGGGTTGATCATGATGGGTAGAAATCGATTAATATATTAATCAATAAAAAATACTTCTTACCTTCTCTAGTATGCCAAAGCTTAGACTATCCCGTTCGCGCAAAACCTAAAAATAGGTACGAAGTTTCACGTATAAATTTAGAGAAAAATATCACCGGAAGTTATTTGTATCGTAGCAAGGTGGAAAAGCTTTCAAAATTGGACTACATACCGCCCACAATGTACATTAATGTAATTGTAATATCCCCAGTGCCAGTCATCGCCACATATCACCATGCTGGTAATTTATGCACGACATTCATTGCTGTGTCACTGCAACGTTTAATGTTATGGCCCCTTTATGCCTGGCATTGGAACCGTATAAAGATTTATGTCCTTTAATATGAATTTTAGTGTTGCTTTTAATTGTTTTCAAACCTGAACAAAAAATCATATTATACTTTTATTCACGCCTCTTGTAATCTTATGAAACCTCACCACACTATTTCGACTCCTCTTCAGAAATGGTTTAGCGAATTATGACGAATGCTTATATAATTAACATATTAGTTTCATTTGATTTAATTGATAGCTACAGTTTTGCCCTCAGAGAAATAGAGAAGAGCAATATTGAAATATGAAATCTGAAAAATATGTGAGTTGCGAATAAATTATTTTCGAAATCATAATCTCATTTGGAGAAAATTAAAAATAACGACCGCAAATAAACGACGTGCAAATCAGCACTGTGCAATTTATTATTTATTACATTCTTCTATACCACACCATACATATCAGCGGAATACCCTTAGGGGATGAAGACTTATACTGTACACTTTTAGAGTATACGAAATGTCGTTACGCAAAGTTCAAATAGCGTGGTTAGATAGAAGGTACAATTTTGGGACCTTATCGCTAGTTAGCGATTTTCTTTGAGATAACAAAACGTGCAAAAAGATGCTTGGTAGATGGTACAACATAAATATATATGTATATATATATATATATATATATATATATATTACATATTATATATATACATAATAATGCATAATATAATTTAATATATATAATTTGCTAAGTTTATAGCATATTAAACTTAAATTGCATTGCTTCTATTCATTATAAGCACTGTTTTTGTTAAAACAAATTTCAATGTGATGCATAAACGTAACCGAATCATGAGCCGTGAATGAAAATGCGGTCATCATTCTCTATAAAATATATAATATTATGTCTAATACTCATATATACATAGACATTCCGTATGTACATTCCGTATGTTTGTATCCGAAAAACTTAAAAAGTAATTGATGAATTTACTTGAATTTTCTATACAACGTTGCATTTTCATAAATATTAGTTATCAAATAACATCTGGGGAATTAGTTGTAGATTCCCAAAGCGAAGCGTGGTCGTGTTCAGAGAGTTGCTTATAACAGCTTTAATCGATAGCATACTAGACAAGATTAATAGCATATATTACCAGCCATGTTGTTGTTTAGTGTATTGATCAGCTATATGTAACCTCCCAAGAAGCTAATACGTTGATATAGGTAAAACAATCTACCGTTTTGTTTAGTCATAGTTTTTCTATCTCTCTCTCATAAACGATAAATTTACAAAACTAAAAACAAAAGTAATAACTTTGCTAAAATTTCCGTTTGCATTACTTAACGTAGGTTGATAATCTGTATATTATTGAAAAGGTAAAAGGGACTAACTGTCTAGCTGTCTCTCTCTGACTGATTTATATCAAACCAATGGACGGATTGCGCTGATATTTGGCATGATGACAGCTATTATATCTTTGGCTAAGAACGAGTTTAGAAAATTCTAAGGGTCTATATCGGGGGTTATACAATAAGGTGAGGTTTTATAAAAGGAAAGTTTATAGGAAAATCATATTACGATATTAATGATTATATAAACGATACTAAAACTTGGGTGTGAATTGCTTTATCTTCATAGGTACTACAATTTATTATTGATTGTGAGATGGTGATAACAAAAAAACCCGGCTAAGTTTGTTGTGGGTTTCCTTCTTAGCTTTATTTTTAAGTCGATTGTAGTTATCATCATCACTTCACGAATAGAAATATTGAAATGAAGAATTCATAGATGCCTCTGTAATAGGTTAATGTGAATAAAGCTTTTTTAGATTTTGATTTGGGATTGATTTGGGCTTTGGAACTCACTAAAAAAGACCTATGTCCAGCAGTGGACATCTATCGGTTGAATTGATGATGATGAGGATGATGATGTTTTGGGGTTTGGAAATGATATCATAACCTGTTACTTGTGTAGTTAGACATGCGAAAAAGGCATTTGCGATGCTGAAATATTCATCATACACCGGGAAGTGTCGTCATAATTCCACTGAAGCTAAGTGCCGAAACACGCTAAGCGAGTCATAATAAGCTTATGTGAGGCTGAAAGTACTCCGACTGTGTGATAACGGTGCGTGTAAAAGCCAGCGTTTGTGTATTCTGAACTCCCTCTGCGTGTTTGTACCTCAAGTGAATATTGTTTCATCATCATAATCACCATTACACTATTAAAGAACTATACACAGGCTCATCTATACAAATAAATAAAATTTGAGTGTCTGTTTGTAATATTGAAATAACCGTTTTTTACTACATGCATATGAATATGTATACGGTACATACACCAAAATAATTTTTTTTTCAATTTTTGTCTGTCTGTCTGTCTGTTTGTTCCGGCTAATCTCTGAAATGGCTGGACCGATTTTTACGGGACTTTTATTGGTAGGTAGCTGATTTAATAAGGAGTAACTTAGGCTTCTTTTATTTTAGAAAAAGTCTTTTAGAAAAATAATGTAATGTTGCAATGTCCAAGTACTGTCCAGTATCGCGCGCAGCTCACGCGCATGCCACCGCCTGTGCCATCACGTCTCGGGCGCCTCCCACAACTTCTCCCACCAACGAATCAATATCCGATTTCACTCATTCTTTTTTTTTGAAAGGAGATACTTTATTGTTTATCCCGTAATTATTTCAAGTAATTCGGGTAAGTAATCTATTGCTTCGTGATTGAAAGACAACAAACACATTAACTCAACGCAGACGAAGTCGCGGGCGTCAGCTAGTAGGAAATAAGATCTATTAGACCGATTACCAAACGTAATGCTCAAACGCGGGATTTTAGCGATTATTATGGTAATCGAACCCAGGACCTCAAACTTAATAATGCGACAGCGCACGCACTGCGCCATGGAGGTCGACAAATGAGAATTAATTATTTAAGAGAATGCCGATGCAAGATATTAAAATTTTGGTGTCTTAGAGCAGAAAGTGACAAACGTAGGCGGTTTTATTTCTACATATATTATATAGAAGAGTCTTCAACCAAACATGAACAAACAACAACATATCTTCAAACAATTTTATTTTTAGCCTTCTTTAGATATACTTGATCAAAAATTTGTCCATTTTGTGTTGATATTTTATAACATCCCCTGCGTACTTTTGTTGGCGCTTCACCCACGTAAAAGTAAAAAGGTGACACAGAGGTCGCTCCCCGCTTCCTTCCCACGCCTTCAGCATCCGGCGATTCAGACTATAGAAGGTTGAGAAGCAAAGATCATTCATTTCAGTTACGCCACGTGTCAATTATAAAGTACATGTAACAATACAGTTACTGATCTTATATAAAATATATTTTTATATAAATATATACGTATATTATTACTCTTTGTCTCCAATTTATCATCTTATTTACTGTCTCATATGGAATCGGTTACACAATTTCTTGTAAGAAAATAAATAAAATAAAGTCCAAGTTTTATAAAAATCCATTTAGTAGTTTTTACGTGAAAGAGTAACGAACATCCATCTATCCGTACTTACAAACTTTCGCGTTTATAATATTAAGTAAGATAAGAATTTAACGTCAATTATTGTTGCTGAAAAAAAAACCTATATTTCCTTACTTTTATAGGAAGTATACGAAATTCCGCGATATATTTGTATTATATTATGAGACATAATATGTATATAATAATTATCAGATAGCTGATTTTTCTAAAAAAACTCAAAACTTTTTTTTTTATATATACATAGCGAGCCAACGAGCAGGCGGGTCACCTGATGGTAAGTGATTACCGCCGCCCATGAACATTTGCAGCACCAGAGGAACCGCCAATGCGTTGCTGGCCCTTGAGAAATTTGTTAATCCGCCCTTTGAAGATCCCCATATTATAACCATTAGGAAACACAGAAGATGGAGTTTTTCATTATTACATTCCTCTTTGTGGTTATATTAATTAATGACTCTTAAACACCTAATCATATCCTAGGTAAGATCAATCAGTATTGATTTAAGCGAATTAGCGACAGCGAGTAGCCAGCTGTATCACACTGAATAACATTGCTGTCATCTGGGATAACAAAGATTATGCAAATTCCTATCAATACAACAAATGCGCAATGTCTTAACGGTAAGCAAGATGAATAGGCAAGGAAGAATCCGAATTAATAGATTATTTTTTTTTCATCATATCACCCTACATTTTAAAGGCGAAAGTTTGTGTAAAATATGATCTATATGGCTAAGCGCGTAAGCTGCCGTCGATTCCCATCTTGGATTTGTCTGTTGGGAGGCTTCGGCCGCAGCTTGTTATCACTGGCAGAGACATACGGCCAAGCGATATAGCGTTCTCTTATGATGCCGGGTAGAAACCAATAAGGATGATGTGTTCAGCCGGCAACGCCTCGGTAGCTCCTCTGTTGCTGCAGATATTCATCGATGGCTTCAATTACTGAAAATCAAGTGACTTTCTGTTCGTTTGTTAGCGATGTAAACATATAAAAAGTGTGTATGTTTATTGCTCCTCACTCACGCCGAAACTAAGGACCAAATTAGCTGATATTTGGAATGTAGATAGCGTATGGCCTGGATTTATTCCGGGAAATACCATAGTTCCTGCGTGATTTGTGTAAACTGTCGATGGACCAACTAGCTTTAGTTTTCTAAAGCAAACTTCGGGTAGACCGAAAACGGGAGCGAGGACAGGAATGAAACATGGGATAATCTTCAATTCACAAGAACTATTTGATCTGGTTCTACCCGCATCTTTTTGCCACTGAACCGCGAGGCATCGTATAGATTTGCACCCTTACGTATGACATATTAACATGCTATGGACACGTACGAAACGAATTGCATCCTCTTGTCTAATACGCGCAAAGATTTGGAATGCTTCTTCCGTCATCCGTTTTCCCCACCACCTGCAATGTAGCCTTAAAACCAAAAGTGACTATACATCTTCTAGACAAGCGCGCACCATCTTAGACTGAAGTCTATCATAATTTAACATCAGTTGTGATTATTCTACAGGAATTTATCTTCTCTATCTCTTATTCTACGTGGATGTAGTGCCATGTAGTATGATCTAAATATAGTAACATGCATCCTTTTACAAAAATAAGTGTTACTATTATCTACACAAGATAGATGAATCCAAGTCCTTTAACCTTGTCTTTTTTCTACCATAACATATAAGTCATCATGATCAACCAATTCTTGGCTCACTACAGAGCACGGGTCTCTCCTCAATATGAGAAGGGTTTGGCCATAGTCCACCACGCTGGCCATGTGCGGATTGGCAGACTTCACACGCCTTTGAGAACATTATGGGGAACTCTCAGGCGTGCAGCTTTCCTTCACCGTTGAAGCAAGTGATATTTTAATTGCTTAAAAACGCACATAACTCCGAAAAGTTATCGGTGCCCGGGTTTGAAGCCCCGACCTCTGATTAGGAGGCTGACGTCCTGACCACTAGGCTATCACAGCTTCAACATAATATGAGTACATTTACTAAAATCGTCTTTAATTTCAGCTTCAACATAATATTAGTACATTTACTACAATCGTCTTTAATTTAAGCTTCAACTTCAATTTATAATATCTTCAACTTCAATTTATAATATCTTCAAAGACAAAAGAATGATATATACCTACTCTGGTTTACAAAACAACCGACTAGACAGATGTTAGGATCGCCGACAAAAATGTACAAAGTGGATACATCCTGAGTCCCATTTTTCAAAATCATATTCAAATTTTAAACCAGGATTAAGCAAATCCCTTCGCATTTTATATTCAAAATAAAGCTCTCATATTTCTTTTTGTGAATTATGTTTTGAGATCATTTCACGTTTTTGATGCTACCGTGGCTCGGCTACTTATTAAATTAAAATTTGGCAATGCAGGACGATAAAAAAGAGAGAAGCAAAAACAAAGCTAGAGTAAAGTATTTTTGTATTTCATATGGTATTGGAACCGTTACGATATGAAATACAAAATTACTACTGACATACTATTTAAAAACCTTAACGATAATCTTAATGCTATTTGTGATTGGACTGTCTCATGGATTATTGATCATGCTGACAAGTCCCTGTTTATCACTATCGGCAATTCTACGCAAATTTCCAGGATAAATTACTCAAATCTACCGTCAGATACTTTTGATTGTTCTACACTGTCTTTAAGTTATTACTTAAAATAACTGATGTTGTTGACTGTATTTATCTTGACATTAATCCCTATGTAAGTAAAAGAATTTTGATGACTTCTTAAGGGCCCCAAAGGTGTTGAACCTTTGGGGCCCTTAAGAAGTTGAAAAAACTTCTTGTCCATCAAAACTAAGATGGCTAATGCTCTATTTTTGTTCCTATCTTAGATTACTCCGATACCGTCTAACTTGATCTCACCTCTAAAATAACCTATAGCGCCTGTAAAACTTATTTATCCGATTTGTATTTGATCTTCAGAAATATGATCATATCTCTGAGTATTGCAGGAAACTGAAGTGGCTTCCTAAAAGTCTACAGTGTAATCTTCATGTGCTTTCTATCCTTTATTAAATTCTTTTTGATCCTTGATCTTCACTTTACCTTTAGGAATGTTTATTCCTCCACCCTTGTCCAGACTGGGATGGCAAGGGGAAGGAACGCTAGGAGCTCTTAAGCTGCCAGCGTTCCTTGAGAGAAAATGAGCTCAGAATGTTAAAATGTAACTGTCAGAGTTATTCGTCGTCCTTTCCTTCGTAAGCAGCTAAGCTGTGGAATGCTCGTCCAGATGAATTTCGGTGCTCTCAATCATAAGCAGTTTTAAAAACCCGTGTCAAGAATTATCTGATACATAAATATTGTTTACTTCCTAATTTTGTATATATTAGTATGTTTTATAAAAATTGAGTATTGTTACTTTTATGTTACTTCTTACTAGTATGTTATTATTAGTGTGTATATAGTTATTGATGTTGCGATTTCTCGTCTTTCATTTATCCATTTGGTTTCTTCCGAATAGGTAGCCTGGAAGAGATCACTTCTAGTGATAAGGTCGCCTTTTGCTTTTTATATTTTGTATAATTTTTCAACTCCAGTTCTTTGTTCTGCCATTGCATATCGGACTTATTAGATCTTTTTGATCTTTAAGACTTTGTTTTGCCCCTCCTTTGACTTTAATGGTCTTTCTTAATGCACCAAATTTAAACTGTTTTTTTTCATATTCTGTTTACTAATGATAACTAAGTAGGCATTGGATAAAGTAACAAGTAGGTACTAAATATACAAATTGAAATGAATAGGTATCCATTGAAAGCCGAAAAAAACAATCTCTGTGTAGGTGTATGTAGGTCAGGACGGCGACATCATGTCTAGCCAGAAAATAAAACCATTCTGAGATATATTATTCTAGGTACTGGAATATATCCAGCGCCCTTCATCTACAACTAGGGTTGACAGGTTCAAATCTGATATTGCATTTCTCAAAAATAAAGAAGCCAAGCGATTTAGCGTTCCGGCACGATGTCGCGTAGAAACCAATTAAGAGTATGGGTTTACCATACACCAGGTGAGATTGCTGTCAAGGACTAACCTGTAGTAAATAAAAAAAAAAGCTTATGAAATGGAAATTAGGTTATGTGAAACTGCTTGAAAATGTACAAACACTTACCAGTTCCTCAAACAGACTTAATCGGAGCCTGGATTGTGGCGGTAATAGCAGCCGTGCCTTAAACAACGTGCTAAGCTTTCTATCTCGGTTACTAGATAACTAACATGTCATATTATAAACATTACGTTCGCCGACCCTCATCGAAGCAAAGTGGTGGATCAATGCTCTAACCGGTGTGTCATGAGAATAGAGGCCTATAGGCCTATTGCCAGTATTTATAGGCAAACAAACCTAAGAAATGCCAGTTGAATAGATGACACACAGTAACCAGAGACCTTAAATGCTTCATGTCTCTGATAAAACATGAGTATTTCATTTTTGAAACAATTTTATACGCTATTTTATTCAAAATTCAGTTCCATTTTTACGTCATATCGGGAAAGAATCTACTGTCAAAAGGAGAAAATTAACCTCGTACCCTTGAACACACTACTTATTTTACTAGTGCCCACACATAACGGGCGGGTTTTCGTAAATTAAGATTGTTGTCCTAAACAAGCTGGGTGAAATTAAATTAAATGAAAATGCAATGAAATTAAAGGATAATGAAATGAAATGAAAATACACTTTATTGTACACCATTCAACAGAAGAAATACAAGACAAAGAAAAGAAGGTACAATGGCCGGCCTTATCGCTAATGAGCGATCTTTGCCAGGCAACCTAGAGGCCAGTATATAATGTATATACAAGTAGGCTGGGTGGTTAATTTAAAAACAAAAATGGATTGGATATCATGAAACTTTGGCCATGGTTTGGCGAGTTCAATCTGTATATATTATAAAATACGAAACTTTAAACTCATATATATTGTGAAAGGGCAACCCTATAACGACCTTTATGTGGTGCGACATCCAATTGCTTTCTCCCGTCCTCTGACTACGCAAGTTTTGACGTTATATTGCGAAATATTTTCAGATTGCAAAATGCGAACTATGACTGCCAGTGCATAGTTCGGTGCCATTTCGTCTTTTGTATTTCTTTTGAACCTGATGCTTTAGAAATGCAATAAAGATTAATATAAAGATAACATAAAATATTTTTTATTTGGAACAAATAGTACAAAATTCATAAATAAAGTAGTAAAAGATTTTTTATTTGGAAGCTTAAACACATGAAAACGATGATCATGCCGAAGTATAAACTGTAATGCAGTAATCATTACGCCCCAAGAAATAAATACTGTGTTCCACAAACAAAAGGATAAACAAAAACAAATTGGAGAAAAAATTTGGAGAAATTATGGCATTATATAATGATATGATGAAAATTTATGAATGTGTGTAATATGTCCACCTATTCAATAACTAGCTAGAGTTAATAATCCTTTTGAACATCAACACCAAATTTCAACCTCAATTTCAAGCCTCTAAACGTCTGACTGTCACAAAGTGAACTTTGAACTCTCATAGGGGAAACTGTCACACGTATCTAATTAATCATACGTAAGTAGAAATACTCGTACCTCCTTTTAAGCATACTGTGTAGAAGGAGAGGAGTTTACTTATTGAAGCAGTGCAGAAAGCTATAATATATAATATGGTATATTGATTAAATTTCCACCTTTATTATTTATAAATCTTTCTTCACGCGAGTGTTATTTGACGCCTGACGACCTATGTCAATTCCGCTCCAAATGTTTATTTTTCGTACATTTTGCTCAGTGCTAATTTTCTCCGCTAGAAGTAATCTATAACTCCTGTCTATCAACAAAACACTGGAGGATAAGTGATCCATTTTATTTATACATAACGAATATTTTTACAAACAAAGCTTGCATACATAATGCTCAGAATCACGATCATTTAACAAACAAAGTTTTTATACAATTATAAAGACTCAGATCACTCGACAGATAAGGGTCTCTTCATGCTATATATCTTTGCTCGGTGATTCTATAATTGATAAGCTAAGGACAGCTGTAGAAGAACTAGTGTTACCAGTTGAACGAGTTGGAAAACTGAGGTAGCGCAGATGTTGCTAGGGGAACGATTAATGTTGGGGTCCCAAAGTATTAGAGTGGCTACCATACGTTGTAAAGCTCAGCATATTTAGACACCTACTAAGTGAAATAATGACTAAAGCGAGAGTAACAGTGAGTTGGATACATTCAGGACTAGACCGTCTCTCCTTTGGTTGTAATTATAATGATTATTATCGAGTATTTTCTTTAAATATTTATTTTCATCAAATTTCGTTAACCAATAAGATCTTAACCTTTTACGCTTCCAATGGTTTCCTTAATTAAAATTAAAAATGTATTGAACTTGCTGAAATTTCTTGATTGAAGGCATAAAGTTATTTAGACAAATAAGCAAATATTTGGCACGGTGACTGCTTAATAAATTCTTAATTAATTCCTTCTGAAGGATATTCTATCGGCAAATAACGTCCGTCGCGAATTTTACAGCGATTAAGATTACTTCCACTTGAGAAAATACTTCGAGTAAAGGTATTCTTATCAGAATTATTATAAGAAGAATGCGAAGGTTTATTAAGGGGATTTGTCGGTTTAAAGGCATGATTTATTTCTTGAATCTTTCGCTTTAAATTATCCGATGATTCCTTAGTAGTACATCATCATCATCATCATGATCAACCCATTGCCGGCTCACTACAGAGCACGGGTCCCCTCTCAATATGAGAAGGGTTTGACCACAGTCCGCCACGCTGGCCATGTGCGACTTCACACGCCTTTTACATTATGGAGAACGCTCAGCCATGCAGGTTTCCTCACGATGTTTTCCTTCACCGTTGAAGCAAGTGATATTTTAATTGCTTAAAAGCGCACATAACTCTGAAAAGTTAGAGGGGCTAGATCCGATCCCCGATCTCTGATTAAGAGGTGGAAGTCCTAACCACTAGGCTATCACAGCTTCTAATAGTTACGTGATATTAAACGAGATTTTGTATTACATTATTTTTATTTTTATATCATTAAGATACCAAAAACAAACAAACATTCAGAGAAAAATAGGGTAATAAGCGTAGATCAACGCTTATTTTGACTAACAAACTATGTTATTAAATCCACCTACTTGTCCCCAATATATGTCAGACTTTAATGAAACTTGGAATGCCATCTTAGATAGTAAGATAATTTCTATTTTAAAATACGAAGATCTAGTAGGACTTCCATCCACAGTATAAACACATTATTCTGCTCAAATTCAAAGTAATTCACGTGTAAAGTATTTCTTCATTTACCAGGAGAACATCATGTTCGCGAACCCGCCAAAACTTTGTCACGACCCTGTAACTTAGATCATAAATCCCGTTGGGCATTAACCTGGATTCCCTAAGGAGGCATATTATAAAATATCCCAAATGTCAAGATGGGTTTATGTCCTTTTATGCGAAGATACGAGAACATCCATTGTGACGTGTATATTAGATGGCAAAAACTTGGTGTGTTTTGTGCAGGGTCTGACCTATTTATTTAAAGTATTCAATACTAACCTACAGAGCTATATAAGTTCATATATATGAACTCACTTTCACTCAGTCTCAGCTGACAATCAGCGACATGTTTTTTTGGATAAGGCACGGTATATGCTGAGCTGTACACCCTTTCTAGTTGGTGTTACAGACAGTCGTCGGTGATAGTTGTCGGTGGTACAGAATCTTTAATGCAATGTTTCAATTACATTTACGTTATATATCTAGTGAGCGATTTGTTCTAAGTTGGCATTTTGTTTACCATTCCCCTAACAGGTTTACCATAGCCCTAACAGGTTAGCCCTATCTTAACCGCATAATCATTTACCATCAGATGAGATGCTGTCAAGGGCTAACATGTGGTGTTTAAAATAATAACAGTTTGGTGAGGCACGAGAGTTATACATATATATAGCTTATTGAACGTTTCTACAGTTGCCAAGCGGAAGTATTGCGTGATGTTACGACATAATTATGCTGATGGCATACGTTATATGTCTACTACTACTAAGTGAGTTTCATGGCTATGATAAAAACGCCATGAAAGCGTCCTTTCGGCGCAAAATTAATTATGTCACGCGCTGCGTCAGTCGAGGCCATGAATTAAGGCGTGGGGCCATTACACTGGACAGGAAATTTGCACACGTCCCCGTGTGTAAATAGTCGTATTGTGATCTATGGTAGTATACTTCTCCTTACAGCTGCATATATACGCTCTCTCTATCTCCTTTCATTATGGTGCAGTACTGTGCCCATGCAAGGAACAAAGGAAGCGGTGATGGCCTAGTGGTGTAGTGGTTAGGGCATCCGCATCCTAATAAGAGGTCGGGGGTTGGGACCCAGACATGAACCGCTAACTTTTCGAAGTTATGTGTGTTTTAAGCAATCAAAATAGCACTAGCTTCAATGGTATAGGAAAACATAGTGAGGAAACCCGCACGCCTGAGAGTTGAGAGAGAAATAAATTCAGTGTTCCACGAAATAAAAGAATGAACAAAAACAAAATACATAGGACATTATGTCACTAAATAATAAAATAAGCTGTGATAGCCTAGTGGTAAGGGCGTCCGTCTCCTAATCCGGGGTCGGCTGTTTGAACCCGGGCACACACCTCTAACGTTTCGTAGTTATGTGCGTTTTAGACTATTAAAATATCACTTGCTTCAACGGCGAAGAAAACGCCTGAGAGTTCTCCATAATGTTCTCAAAGGCGTGTGAAGTCTGTCAATCCGCACATGGCCAGCGTGGTGGACTATGGTCGGGCCCTTCTTGTATTGAGAGGAGATCAACGCTGTGTGGGCCGGTAATGGGTTGATCATGATGATGATGACTGTGCCTATTGGACCAATTTTCGGAGATCTGTGTTTCAGTATCTATCTTCAGGCCGTATCTCATGAACCGTAATAAAAGGAGACGAAATTTTCACAGAATATTTCTATTGGCGCTAAAACCAAATTCTATCAATACTAATATTTACGCGAAAGTGTCTATTCGATTGTTTGATTTTTTATTTTTGTGTTACATACGTATAACAAATCTTAAGAGTTTAAGACGTCCGTCCGTATCTGACTTAGTTTAGATATGTTTAAGTAACCTTAGTCCAAGAATAATTTTGGCATAAGTTTTTTCTGTTTGAATTTTTCAGTAGTTGTGAAATTGGCGGGTCCGTTCCTATACCTCGAAGATCATCTCAGGCAGGTCCTAGTTATTATCACTTTCATGTGATAACATTAAAGCCTACCAACCAAGATCAGCGTGGTGAAAGCCCTCTCTTCTATAAGAAATAAGGCCACAGTAGTATTTTATTAAGTTAACGATATATGCCAATTTCTTGCCGAACTTCGCCGAAATGTTCCAGCGATTTTGTTATAGATGAAGTTACGTTCAAATATATATTTTTTGACGACCTCCGCGGAGCAGCGCGTGCCGTCGCATTTTAAAGTTGGAGGTCCTGGGTTAGATTCCCGGCTCGAGTCTGGTCTGGTGGGAGGCTGCGGTCGTGGCTAGTTACCACCCTAGCGACAATTACAATCGATTTAGCGTTGCCGATGCGGCACAATGTCGCGTAGAAACCAATTAGGAGTATGGGTTTTCCATACCCCTAACAGGTTAGCCCGCAACCATCTTAGACTACATCACCACTTACCATCAGGTGAGATTGCCGTCAAGGGCAAATATATATATATTTGTCCTTGACGGCAATATATATATATATATATATATATATATATATATATATGGGTTTCAGTTAGTATATTGCATTTAATTTTTCACATTCGCATTTAAAATTATCAGCTGACAATATGGCCGCAACCGCACGCGAGCATCGGTGTTACTTTTATGTCAGTTAAACCGCGTAGTTTTTGGTTGAACAGTGTTAATAAATAATGTGGCGGATGTAACGCCGAGCAAACTCATTGAGCATTAACTATTTATTAGTAAGTTACCCAACGACTTCTTTATTATGTAGCTTTGTAAAGAGTCACTACGAATCTTTTTTTATTCCTCTACAAGTTAGCTCTTGACAGTGAGCTTACCTGGTAAGGTACCAGGTTCTTCTTGGAAGAATCACTTAGACGCACACTTCATTGCTGAAGGCCGTGTCCACATGAAAGTGCCTCCGTCACGTTGGTAACTAAAGCCTTCCACTCTGTGCGATCCTTGGCTTTTCTAAGCGGAAGTCTAGTGAGTGATTTCACGTGATCAGTCCAGCGGCCACGCGGTCTTTTCCCCTCCACCTTGCCTACAACTATAAGTTTTCCAAGTTACTTGCAGTCGTTGGGCAATATGACCAAAATAACTGAGAATCTTTTGGAAACGTATGGTGGAAAGTCTGACGTCAACACGATGGTACGCGATGATATATTATTTTCAGGGGGATGTGAGATGGTGATAACAAAAAGAAAATTTACCTGGCTAATTTTGTTGTGGGCTTCTTCTTAGACCGGGGCGCGTTTGGAACCCTCATAGCTTTAGTTTTAAGTTTACGAATGTAGTTATCACCATCAAAACACTAGTATGTAAATTATTGACGCGTCAAAAGCGCCTTTTAAAGGACTATTTGAATAAAGATTATTTGAATTTGAATTTGATGGTAAACCCATACTCTTAGTTGATCCGCTACATCGTGGCGGAACGCTAAATCGTTTAGCGGCACGTTGTTGTAGGTAAGCCAGTACAATGCCGGTACGATGTCGCGTAAAAATAGCATATTCGTGTCGCTTTATGCAAACAGCTATATACCAAGCTAACAGGTGAGATTGCAGTCAAAAACTAACTTGTTGTTTAATAATAATAAAAGATAGAAAAAAAACCGACTGTTGAATTTGAAATAATATTTTTTTATTTTCACTGTAGCTTCGTTGGAACCGCAACCGCTGTCACGCGATGTTCCGCGTTACATTTGTACCAGTGACGTGTATTTCAGACGACAGTCTTTCTGCATTCGAAAGTGTGTTAATAAACAATGGGACGGTTCAAACCAACAGTGGAGGTTAACTGAAAAAGTTCACTGGATTAATATCCGGATAACTCGAGTATTTTTTTTAAAGTGAAGAGTTCAACACAATGCGTAGTAAATTATTTTATCTTTGTTCTATAATATTTTCTTACTCTGTTGACAATTGATGCATAACTTTAAATATGACTTCTGCTTAAAAAATATTAAAAACGATAACAGAAATTGCGTACATAAAGAAAAACTTTTTTCTTTTAACAAACGACCAGCCTGGTCACCCAGTAAACTTGCAACACCAGAAAAGCCACCGATGGTTTGCCAGCTGAACCCTCCTCGTAATCGATTTCTACGCGGCATCATACCGGAGGGCTTAATCGCTTGGCGGTAAGTTTTTAAGGAGTAGGTATCATAGGTCTAATAGATATGTCACCGTCCGACCCCCCCGTTATCCCAAACCTCAAAGGAGGTGCCCTTAGGCAGTCGTTCCCTTAGTTTCTTCAAGCCCTAGGGCTCAATATTTCTTCTGGCAGAGCTTTTTTCCGAAGCTCGCCAAACAGCCCGGTTACGCTGTGGCAACCAAAAGCGTTAGTACAGCTAATAGACAGTCCGAAAAAAAAAATCTAATAGATATGCAATTTCTATCTGCTTTACAAAATGTAGCCGAAAACGTGTCCAGTTTTTGTTAATAACTGATATAATAAGGCTGTAGTAGTATAAAAACAAAATTTAACTTGCAATATATATTTCGTTAACTAAAATAACGCAATGGCCTTTTAAAAAGCAAAGCAAATGCAAAGCTAATTGAACATTATATAATATATAGTACAATCATGACTGAATTCCTAATATTCAACTTTACGGATTGAAGATTGAATAATTGGGTTACTTGTACTATACTGTAATATTGCCAACTTAGATAATTATGACATTAATCACATTACATTCGCTAAATTGTATTACTACGCTAAATTGTATTAATGCTACGTACACAAAAATGCAAACTAACTCCCTCACAAACACTATTTTCTAGAGGTCTATTGAATAAAGTTTTGACATTGCTCCCATATAAATAATACTTGGGAAACATGAATACAATGAAAGGACGCATTTAAGCCCAACAGAAAATACCTTTTACAGAAGCTCTGTGAATATTAAGTAATTAAACCCATCCGCACTCCACATTTACTAAACTTTTCTATGAACAATCCATGAGTTTTATCGTGTTAATTATTATATATATTGAAATAACTTTACTGCAAATTTAGAAAAAAAGCACAAAAAATAAATATGCAACAGGCGACCTTATTTTTAATAGTAATTGCTTTCAGGAAATTTATTCGATTGAAGCCAATGATCTAACAGTGTAACGGGATATTGCAAAGTTAAATATACATACACACTAAATATAGAAGCGGTGATAGCCCAGTGGTTAGGGCGTCAGCCTCCTAATCAGAGGTCGGCGGTTCGAATCCGGGCACGCACCTCTGTGCGTTCGAAAAGTTAGGGAACTTTTCGGAATTATGTGCGTTTTTAAACAATTAAAATATCACTTGCTTCAACGGTGAAGGAAAACATCGTTAGGAAACCTGCACGCCTGAGAGTTCTCCATAATGTTCTCAAAGGCGTGTGAAGTCTGCCAATCCGCACGTGGCCAGCGTGGTGGACTATGGCCAAACCCTTCTCATATTGAGAGGAGACCCGTGCTCTGTAGTGAGCCGGTAAAGGGTTGATCATGATGATGACTAAATATAGTAAGCTACGATAGCCTAGTGGTTAGGACGTCCGCCTCCTGATCAGAGGTCGGGGTTTCGATCCCATGTCCATGATGATCACCTCTAACTTTTCGGAGTTATGTGCGTTTTCAAGAAATTAAAATATCAACGGTGAACTTTGAGAAATTTGCTTCAACGGTGAAGGAAAACATCGTCAGGAAACCTGCACGCCTCCATAAGTTTCTCAAGGGCGTGTGAAGTCTGCCAATCTGCACATGGCCATCGTGATGGCTTTTGGCCAAACCCTTCTCATAGTAAGAGGAGATCGATGCTCTGTAGTGAGCCGGGTTGATCATGATCATAATGTTGACACACTAATAACGACATCCTACAGAATATATAAAATAATAACATTACAATTTTTTATTTAATTATGTTTTAATCACTGCATTCACTTCTACGAGAGTATTGCTCAAACAATCCTAATTATATATCTCGCATTCAACTCTATTGCCATTTACAAAGGAATAAAAACGCTAATGGCTCTATCAATGTATTGGAAAAACCCATTTCATTCCAAGTCAATTGTTAAAAGGATACTTCGCTTCTACTCATTACAAGGTACAATGGACACCATTTAGCTTTGTTCATACTCGTAGACGGGGCACGAAGATGTGGAATCTAGTTTATATACTAGTTCTATACTGGGTTAGGTTCGGAGCCTGTCCAGGTATAAAACTATTGAGAATGTTATATCCTATCTGTTTTTACTGACAAAATAAAAAATTGCTGCTAATAAAATTTTGTTAGTCACTCAGTCAATTAATACTTTGGATAGAGAAACATAAAGCACTTTGTTTCTAGGAATAAAGTTCATTTTATCACTGAATTTACTTAACATAGTAAAATTAAATTATCTTAATCAAAATGATTAATTATTACTAAATATATTTTAATCATTTTTGACCTTGTCGCTTGCACTATATTTTTGAAAACAAACTTAAATGTGAAATGTGATTGAAATGCCCACTTGTTAGGCAATGTTTTTTTTAAGGTTTAGGCTAGTCTAGCCACCGTGAGTTAACCTTTAGGGTAAGTTTAGAAAATGCCTGACAAAGATACTAAATATTAGGTCCGATTCAAAATCTTATTTACGATATCATCAGTTTCAATGAATAATCATCCTTATGTAACATAACTAAAACTTTTAATATGTAAGTTTTAAATAAGATATTTCTTCAGTAAAATTTTATGTTCTTCTACTGCCACATCATGTCACGTACTCACATTGGCTTGCTCGCTGGCATACTAACCACTAGCACATCTAGTTTTCTACAGTATATCTTGAGTATATTATTTACTAAAGTTTAATTCTAACTTTATCTATTCTTTTCAATTCTTTCTTATGTATTGAATTAAACGTCCAAAATCACTCTTATTTTTATACACTTCAAGTTGACCCTTGACGGCTATCTCACCTGGTGGTAAGTCATGATGCAGTCTAGGATGGTAGGTAGCGGGCTAACCTGTTAGGGGGTTAAACCTACACTTCTAATCAGTTTGTACGCGACGTCGTGCCCGAATGTTAAATCGCTTTTGGCAACACGTCTATGTCGGTAGGGTGGTCACTAGCCACGGCCGCAACCTCCCAACAGACCAGACATGAGCTGGGAATCGAACCCAAGCCCTCCAATTGCAACAGCGCACGCACTGCGCCACAGAGGTCGTCAACACTCATATCACATCACTCTTTCCAAAATACAGTCGAAAATTAGAATCAATTATATGGTAATACTTCATTCTTTCCATCCATTGCAAACTATTTCTACGATTAGAGTGCACGTCACGGGATGCTGAGTAGTATTGAATACCGTGGTTGGACGTTGTTTTTACTCTATTTTTCCCGGATCCGGCTTACAATTTTTCCTCTTTGTCTTCGGTCTGTAATTGAATTCCGTTTGGAATAAGTGCGCTTTGCAGTGGAGTCACCACTCTTTACTATAATTCTTTAAATTCTTTTGATCTTACCTTCTCAAACTTTGGTACATCTGGCATTATCCTTATAGTGATATAAAATGTGTAATTTATAAGTGATTTGCAAAATTACTACTTGATATCAGGAAAATTATGAACACACTTTATTGCACACCACAAAATAGAAAAAAAAAAAACAAAAAAGTGAAAATAACAGAAACAGTTTACAATTTGACAGCCTTATCGCTACATAGCGATCTCTTCCAGGCAACCAAAATTCTAAATACAGGTATTATATATTTTTTTATGCTTATGCTAGTACCCAAACCGGTAAGAAATTTTTCATGCTAGTAACCAAACCAGCAAGGAGTTGGTCGAAGCTCGCCACTATATGTTTAAACCATTCTTTCGTTTTATTATTGTTGAAGTAAGTGTTATTTGTCATATCAGAAAATTTTGCAAATGAATTAATTGCAATTCTTCTAAAATTTGGCATACGAAGAAAAATATGCTAATAAAATCTTTTTTCCATTACAAGAACCGGATTTGATTTACAAGACAAAAAATTTAGGGCCTTTTTATCAATTCTGGTATGAAATAACAAATTTTTTCTGTCAATAAAGTTTTATTCGGTAGGATTGTAAACTAAACGTTGACGGTCTTAATATGTTATCTACTAATTAGTTTAAGGAGGGAGTTGTTTGTAATTCTTTCAAAGTCCCTAGAATCTCGAGTAACTATTTATTTATTTACTGTGACTTTGTGCGCGCAGATTTTCTATTTTCTTATTTCCCGCTGTTAGTATAAAATAGCCTCCAGCTCTTCTTGCAAAGTCCTCTATTTACCTAAAATAAAAAGTCCTTTGACTTCAGCTGACCTTATCTCAGATAAATCTATTACAGAATCATTTTCACCCTATTTGCATTTGTATATATACCGCTAGATATTAATGTGCATATAAGGGACCAAACAAAACTTTAATATTGTCACTTACCGTATATAATTAACCTTAATCTTGCATATTTGCATAATATGTAAGGGACCAGCTGTCAGTAATAATAATCTTACATAAATACATACTATGTGCCGGACCAAGTAACAATGGACAAGACCCAATAGAGTCGAATTTTACTATTTTTATTCAGCATGTAATCATCATTAGCACATCAAGTTCAGCCGGGTTTAGGCCTCGTCTCTAGTGGAGAGAGAGTTTTAGGATATAATGCGCGAACACTCATGCTTTTAAGTCTCCGGATATTATCAGATGCTAGTGATAATATCCGGGTGCTTAACTAAGAACGTAGATAAGAGAGTGAAAACCACTGTTTCCCTTACTCCGTAATGTATTTTTATTACAGCAAAAATAAATAACTCTTCCTTAAAGTGAAAATAACTAACCAGGCACTCAACATAAAGTACCACTATGATATTATGAATGCATAATATCTACTTGGGTACAGCATAGATTCATGCACCCCGTTCGTAATCTATAGGTGTGCTGTGAAATATTGGTAAACCGGGCACGAATGTATAAAGTACGGAAATCGAAAGCACTTATCTACCGGAAAATGGCTGCGCTAGCGGTCGTATGAAATTGCAAACCAATTGAACCAAAATAAAAATACGTTGGTATCTATTCCCAGTGGGTAATAGGTATGTGTTATTTTGTAGGTCATTGTGCTGCAAATACGGAAGCATTAAAATACAAAAACGTAAAAATTACAAGTTATTTAATTCATTGTGTATTTAATTTGCTTGTGAAATGATTAAAATAACATATACATATATTATTTACATTGACACATATCTGCTATGAAATAGATAAATAACTAACAACAATGAGAATCAGGTGTGCTATTTATTTGATTAGGCGTTGCTATCACATTTTATCGAAATAACAACCTAAACGTTAAAAATATAATATGATGTTTGCTTCGAGTACCTATCCCAGACAAGAAGCCCTCTGTTATACCATAAACAAAGCAAAGAAAAAATACCGTTTTTATCCGACAGGGTTTATCATGAGGCATCAACGCCGTAGGATGAGTCCTCTCTTGTGTACTGTGTGTGGAGGGTCTGCCTCAGCGGACGCCGCTGGCTGGGCCGCGGTCGAGTGCACGAGTGTTCCCATGACCCAGCCACCAGGCGACGCAAGGAGCATCGCTGGGTTTTAGTGGATATTCTGATCGCCAGTCTGGCCGCCGGGAAGTCCCAAATACCCCATCGGAAGCGGGGCAGTCTTGCCTGCGTCGCTTCCGGAGGGGATGCACATTTCCCAGCGTGGAAAATAAAAAGGATGAGTTTTAAACTAGAAAGCTAAAACCCTAAGTACTCCACCATTATAATTATTTTATTTCCAAATCACTTAAAACATTTGCGATAATCTAAATAAATCCATTAATCCAATTCACCCCGTAAATATTTTATGTAGGCAATTAAATGTGTCACCTGCCTGTTTCAAGTTTTAAAGTATACGGTCGAGCTTTATCAAGCGATGGTGTTAAATTGATGAGAATACTTTTGTTTCTTTATTTCGGACGTAAATCATGAAAGTAATCTTAACTTCTGTAATTTTTAAGATATATCCTACAAATAATGGTATTTAAAGTACAAATTAAGTCCTTAAGTTCTAAATATGCTAACTTAAATCCTTCAAAGTCTAATTCTTTCTCTTCAATTGACACGAGGGGTAAATTATCGATGTAAGCTCTAAATTGTTGGTTTGGTGGAAATCATTTTAAATGGCAAATAAGATTCAGTAAGGCTAGAAGAAATCCTTACTTTTAGTAGGTGATTGGTAAAATAACCTAAATGATTAGCTCGTGATTCAAGTTAACATCGCTTAGCGGTGTGTCCTAGGACCGTAGACCTATTTTATTTTTTATTTTATCATGGAACTGCAGAAGAATTTCTCTTCTTTGTCTTCGTTCAGTAATTGAATTCCGTTAGGAATAAGTACATTTTGCGGTAAAGTCGCAACTCTTTGTGAATTTCCTTGTTCATCGCCAGCATTTACATTAAGGCGGAAATGTACCTGCAATAGTTTCGTAAATCTTTAATAATTGATATAACCTTAGCTCTATTCAATAGGTCTAAGGCAAACGATCTGGTGATTTTTCCGGGATAAAAAGTGGCCTACATCACTCAGATATATAAGTTATCTCTACATAAAAAATCACGTCAATCCATTGTCATCAATCACGTGTCACTGTGAGACACTTTTACATTAATATCGTATGGATAGACATGGCTTTTAAAGAAGTCTATGCTTGCAATATATCATTTTGTAACTAGGGACGTTACTGTATCATTTATCTATAACCACTTGTATACTAATATTCTGATTCTGAATCTAAAGGGAGTGGTAAAGGCATACTTCATCATCATCATCATCATGATCAACCCATCACCGACTCACTACAGAGCACGGGTCTCCTCTCAATATGAGAAGGGTTCGGCTATAGTCCATCACGCTGGCCGTGTGCGGATTGGCAGACTTCACACGCCTTTTGGAACATTATGGAGAACTCTCAGGCGTGCAGTTTCCTCACGATATTTTCCTTCACCGTTGAAGCATGGCATACTTACAAACGTATAATATAAATAAAGACCTACTGGATAGTGAACAGGAGCCTATTATAATTACGCGAACTTTAAATCAAGTATACTGAAAGGACGTAACCTCGTAACCACTGTAATATCAAGAATAGATATAAGTGTAACTTTTCCAAATCAAGGAAAGTCTAACATTAAGCGAATTGTGAATGGCGATAGAACTGTAATATTTTTTGGAGTTTACTCTTTAAGAATCGATTTTCATACAAGGCCCCTGGTATGAAAAAAAATATGAGCATAAAATTTACTAAACGAATGACCTCGTTACCTTGCTACCTATTCTGCGCACCTTTCACTTTTCAGGCATGAGTGTTGTGCACCTGTATAATATGTCAAATCTACTGAATCAGTAACAAATTCCTTAGTCATCTAAACAAAGATACGAAATAGCCTTCCGCGTTATAATGATACGACGAAAGTGAATAAAAAAAGGCTATATTCATTTTATCGCACCACTTTTTCACTCAGTAACCAGAATTTTCTCTCAAACACGAATACTTATGGCGCGTTAAACGAATATCTATGTAAATGGAGGACTTCAGGCTATGTTACGCTCCACGACAAGAGACGCTACGAAAATATATCCTCCAGAAATCTCATTATATATTTCTGTCTGGTGCCACATTAATATGAGTGAATTGAGTTAATTTCCCAAGACACACTGACCTTTGCTTAAAATTTTCGGTATTTTAACAGACTCCGCTGATTAAACTCACAAATATTTAACATAGGAAAGCTGTTGAAATAAGGGAAATAACATAAAACTCCTGAAAATATATAATTACGAACTTGAATACATGAGAAAAGGTATATATACCTGTATAAGTAGTAAAAAAATCTAGATCTATCGTCAGTAGACTAAAAATCCGTATTTTTTTTTTTATAAAAAGACTTCAGTTTATAATCATTGAGCATAATACATGAAAGCAAATATGCATTTCTATGCATAATTACTTTAAGATTAATTTATGATTTAATTGAGCAACGAGATTTCAGTTTGGTTTTACTAAAATTAACTTTAAAGTATAAAGTGCCTAGCGTCAATTTATAGTCTATCATTGCAAAAACTACTTTGCAAAAGTTACTAAGACCATTAATAAACTTAATTTAATAAAATCCTTTCAAAAAATTTGACAAAAATAACCACACAAATCTGTTCAGTGTAATTTATAATAGGTATATTAATTCTTTGACGCACCTCAAAAGATATATTTCAAAACATCCTTTCTCTACGTTTCGCTTTGATATCGAAGCCTCCTCAGGGGGTGCTGACTTCGCAACGCACAATTGCGAAGACTTTGCACGTTCTGAAATAAAGCTTCATGTTCTTTGTTTATTTAACAAGGTCAAATTTAGGCGTTCAAACACGTCATACCTGTTTGAATCAAATAAATAATGTCCACGATTTAATTAAATAATGTGCCTGAATTTGAATGATGCAAAAAAATAAACATCGATAATTATAAAGATTTGATTTGTTAAAAAAAAGCTAATTCTAATAAAACATACAGGCAGAAATACAAAGCAAATATTATTCCTCTGTTTGTATCGGGATCAATAAAATAATAATCCCCAATACAATACAATTAGTTGATGAGCTATATTTAACGTCGGTTGATTAGTTTTACGTGATATGACTCTGAATAGCGCTTGATTCGCACAATTGCGAAGACTTTGCACGTTCTGAAATAAAGCTTCATGTTCTTTGTTTATTTAACAAGGTCAAATTTAGGCGTTCAAACACGTCATACCTGTTTGAATCAAATAAATAATGTCCACGATTTAATTAAATAATGTGCCTGAATTTGAATGATGCAAAAAAATAAACATCGATAATTATAAAGATTTGATTTGTTAAAAAAAAGCTAATTCTAATAAAACATACAGGCAGAAATACAAAGCAAATATTATTCCTCTGTTTGTATCGGGATCAATAAAATAATAATCCCCAATACAATACAATTAGTTGATGAGCTATATTTAACGTCGGTTGATTAGTTTTACGTGATATGACTCTGAATAGCGCTTGATTTTATGCGGTATGTTTATTAATATCTTCTGTTTCTATATGCCATGTTATTTTTTCTATTTTAGACCAAAATATTTTTATTTATTTTATTATTTATAGGCAATTTTGAGATGAAAGTAAAACTACATTTATTGTGAATTTGCTGTAATAAACAGCAATTTTATAAAAAAAAAGATTAGTTTTCATGAGGGAAAATATTTTATTGAGGGGATTTTAAAACGTCGCGTAACCTAATTACCAACATTATAAGGACATTGCAACGATAGCCTGAGGGTTTTTGCCTTATTATCGTGCATCCTAAATAGCGTTAAGAATTTACGAAGTGTCTAAAATTTTAACACTAAAAATTCACATAAAATTTTAGGTACCTACTAGCTACGATGATTCATTTTTTTTATACATTATAAGTTAGCCCTAGACGGTTATCTCACGAGGTGGTTAGTGATGATGCGATCTAAGATGGTAGCGGGCTAACCAGTTAGGGGTATGCCCATACTCCTAATTGGTTTCTACACGACATCGTGCCGGAACGCTAAATCGCTTGGCGACACGGCTTTGTCGGTAGGGTTATAGCTAGCCACGGGTGAAGCCTCCCACCAGACCGACTTGAGCCGGGAATCGAACCCAGGACCTCCAGCTTTATAATGCGACACGGAGGTCGTCAAAATGCGCAAGCAAGTGGCTTCTAGAACAGCGTAATTTTACACACAACGTATTTTTAATAAACTTTGATTTTTACATATACTACTGTTAATGTTTGCAGAAATCCATGTTCTTCCTGGCATTCTACATTACTAAAAGTGGTTGCTTTTCTAAACTATTGACCTCCACGTTAGCACAAGGCTCTCTACTATCTGTTACTAGTGCATACTGGTATTGTGGCTGTATTGGTCATATTGCTGGGAAGGTGCCAGGGACAAGACCACCTAGCCGTAGGTCTGACCAGGTGAAGTCACTCACGGGCTTTCTTCTTACAGCGGTTATCAGGTTATTTTTGCTATCACAACCGTTATAATCGTTACATGCAGTTTAAAATCCGCCATCTGGGAGATGTAGTGTCGGGGTGCAAACCCTAAGGTCAAAACATGCTTCCCAAACCAATAAGAGAAAGCAAAAGAGAAACAAGAGAATTTTATGTGACCGACATAAATCGGAATGTAATTTTCGAAAAGCATCAAACATAGGCCATATTAAGCTGACAAAGAATAATCTTTACATTATTAGAACACAGTTAATTCGTCAGTGAAATCGTATAACCAGAAGATCAACTCAACATGAATTCAATCATCAAAACAAAACAACTTTCCATTTAAAATTCCCACTCGCATTTCTTTAAAGATCAAGGATTGTGCATAATTTTGGGCAATCCGTTTTATTTCGATGCAACAAATAGCAAAGTACGTTTACGTAGTAAGTTTTGCTTTAAAAAAAACTATGCCTTGTCTTAATAGCCTATCAGATATTAGTCGAGCTACAAAGGTTGCAAAATAATCTCGCCTGTAGCTCACCTTTCCACAGAAATAAATATTATAGTTGCCTGGACTGCAATGGAACATCTCAATGTACCGTTCGTGTAAAAAATTCACAAGCGGCTGACACGAAGTTACCTCACGTGCAACTAACGGCATATTTACAAGGCTTCCTTCCGAAATCACGTGTTTACCTCCTCGACAATTCAACGAGGAATTAGAAGGCTTCATTGGGTCGGGAACTGCGCAATCGACGATTACACTAACTTTAGAAAAGTTCTTATGTAGGTATTGTCAACTTAAGTTAATAATGAGCCGTAAATTTCAGCAACTGCTGAACGTTACCTCCTATAAACGTGTGTTAAAAAAAGGAATTAGAAATACACTATAATATCTACTGTCCATTACTGCATTATAGGTATTAATTGAATTATTAAGATGTTAAGGTTAATTTTAGAGATGCATGCTGTGATCATTTCTAGAAAGTCACTAACTCATGTTTGTTCTTCTTTGTTTTTTGGTAGTGTATATTCGCATTATGGCTAGTTGCCAAAAATCCAACAAAAAAAAATATATAATAGAAAAGACTGCTGCCTTTCGATAGAACCTAGTCCATCATAGGAACGCAAAATTAACTTTTCAAAAATACGCGCGTTTAAATAGCAATTGCTTTAATGGTGAACAAAAACATCTTGAGGAAAACTGCAATCTGTACGCTTGAAAGTTGTCTATTGTTCTCAAATCCATGTAAAGTTTTACCAATCCGGACTAAACCAACATAGTGTAATACGGCCTAAACCTTTCTCATTCTGAAAGGAGAACCGTATTCTGTTGTAAGCTGGTGATGACTTGATGGTGATGATAATGATGACTAGCATACAAGGTATAGTAAGATTATCTGATCGCTAAAATTTCTTCATTCAAATTGGGCTTAAAATGCGCATTAAAATTATATACGAGAACGTACGAGTTGTTTACGTTAAAAAATCTTAAAACTAAAGCTATGATTGTTCCAAACGCGCCTAGCGGTTATAAAAGTTGGATGCGGACGTAAAATAATACGAAAGCCGAAACCTACACAAAACGCTGAACGAGGGGATGTTTTTAGAAAAATCTCTTTCCATTAATCTCCTTGTTCAATCTATCCTATTACTATTGCAAGATAAATGGAACGATCATTAACCGAATTAATTTTATAAAGGTATCTCTATTCTACGTTCTGGGGATTATAACCAATTATAACCCTGACATCGTAACTAGTAGGGCTGCGTCGACCGGGTGTTTTGGAAGTGATGCTGATGATGTGTTTTCAAGTAGCTCAAATCCCTCGATTGCCTTTACTAAGTTACGTACATCCTTAACAAGATGGCAGTAGGCTCTGACCATTACCGTTGCTCTAAACCTTAAAGAAGATGTTAAGTATGTCTCGACCATTATTCTTATTATTATCGTTTAAGTTGTTATATAGGACCCTGTGATAGCCTAGTGGTTAGGACGTCCTCCTCCTAATCAGAGCTCGAGGGTTCGATGCCGGGCATGCACCTCTAACTATTCGGAGTTGCGTTTTTAAAAAATTAAAATATCACTTGCTTCGTGCATGGCTGAGACTGTGGACTATAGCCATACCCGTCTCATATGTTTTTCACAGTGTTTTTTTATAGCCGACTTTTACCACTACTACGCTATAGCTTAATTTACTTTGACTATCTCTGTGCAATAGTCTAAATGTGATAAAACAAAATCAAGCAGTATGTCTTTTTTTATTTTATTTTTTTATTCGCTCACTCTCTGTAATCTAAAATCTTAATGTATAGAACTATCTTGCTGAAAGTGTGAACGGTGCTTTGTGGCGGTGTCTATCTACCTATATAGATAATTTGAAAAAAAAAAAAAAACATACTGTTTTGTTTTCATTCGTGTTAAAATGAATACTCTTTGGACTACCTCATATAGGTTTTTATGGCCAATAGTATAGAATTACTTCTCAATGTCTAGAAAAATTACCTGTTAGGTATACAGCTGGAGGCATTGCCTTATTTATAGCACGAGATGCTATTACAACATTGCTCAATAGATGGCGTTAAACGGAGACACAAAGTGATGACTCTCCACCTATATAGTCAAAGTGCTCCGTGTTAATTTCCAACAGAGACTCGGAGCATGAAATCGCTAATTGGACACAGGAACAACAGCATCACTGGTTAAATATAATCGAACTAAACTTCGAAGCAACTAGAAATGAACTCAAATAGTGGAGCAGATACAAATTGCAAGTGTATAGACGACTTGGAGCAAGTTTGCGGTGAAATCAGAAGTTTGCCGCCACTATGTTTCCGCCAGCTCGATCGGGCGTATTGGATGAATTAAACCAATATTAACCTGGTGCCTCAAGAGGGCGTCAACTATTTTGTGAGGATGAGGATGTTTGATTAAAAGCTACCATTGAAGCGTTTACTAGAAGGATCGTCTTCTATACTTCGTGTTTCATTTTATAGTAACACTGTTTCTGGGCTTCGATGTAAGCAATAATAATAAAAACCGGCAAAATGGGAGCTGCATTCGCCTCAGAACGGTTCCATAATAAAATAATACAGTCTGGTCCAATATGAAAACAGTACATAGTATTAACAATATTTAGATCGAGCAGGAAGTGGTGATAGCCTAGTGGTTAGGGCGTCAGCCTCCTAATCAGAGGTCGGCGGTTCGAATCCGGGCACGCACCTCTAACTTCTCGGAGTTATGTGCGTTTTTTAAAACAATTAAAATATCACTTGTTACAACGGTGGAGGAAACCATCGTGAGGAAACCTGCACACCTGAGAGTTCTCCATAATGTTCTCAAAGGCGTGTGAAGTCTGCCAATCCGCACATGGCCAGCGTGGTGGACTATGGCCAAACCCTTCTCATATTGAGAGGAGACCCGTGCTCTGTAGTAAGCCGAGAATGGGTTGATCATGAGATCGAGCAGCAACACTTTGCACCACTTTTGTTATATAAGAATATAAATTACATAAAATTTTCAACGGTTTTTATTATAACAACTGTAGCGGCAATTGAAATAAACAATCTGTAAAAAAAATATAAAAATTAAATATTCTTTCAGGAGATAAAGCCTGCTGACATTTATACTGACGTTCAGAGCCTTTAGTAATAATGGTGTCCTGTCAGAATCTTTTGGGTACGGAATCCGAAACAAAGAGACTTTTATGTTTTGTGTAAACTGTATCTTCTTCTGCTTTCTTAGGAAAACTCCTCCTCCCATCCTGTTCAATGTTGTAATTTTATTGTTCATTATTTTTCTATACTGTTTACTAAACTACTGGAGACATTGTGAGGTATTAAATAATCTTTAAGTTTATTACAAATACGAAACCATGTTTGTTAGAAGAACGCATTGGCGTGATTATTTGTTTAAAGAAATATGTAGATATCTACTCTGAGGTGTCAAAAGGTCAAATATTTCCTCAAAATAAAAAAGCTCTAAATCATGTTTTTTTTAATAAATGATCACACAGTTATAGTATACAGTCATAAAAGTCGGTCAGTTCCTTCAAGGGAAGAGTGAATAGGCATTTTTTAGGCAAGCGCGTTCCAACCTAGACCTCATCAGTGCATTCTGGTACTGTTAACGTCAACGTAAAGAGCAAACCTATCTCAAAAAAAAAACTAATTGTAAAAGTCTTACAAATGAGTTTTTTTTTCTCCCTAGAAGTGATACGTAAGACCGACATAACATAATAAACATAAGGTACTTCACTTATTACTAACAGCGTGTTTCTAATATTGCAAATGTTCGAAGCACGTAACCTAAGTGTATCGATAAAGTATATACTCGTAGCAAAGGGGAAATGTCTGCATGAACGAATCTATTACCATTCTGGCAACGTCAAACGAGTGGCAAAGCGATATAAATCTGTTCTTCCGCTTTGAGCAATCTCGATATATCTAGTATTTATAAACTTTCGAACCGTTCTGCGATTACAGGCGCATATATTGCAGTAGGTACAGAGAGCTTAATGTCACTCTCTAACAAAATGGTTTGGTAAAAAATGAGTGACTGAACCATCTTTGCTTAGCAATAGCATTTAAGAAGATATTTGTGACTTTTTAAAAGTTTTCTTGTTCTATTTGATGCTTTCTACTGCAAAAGTAATTAATCCTTTACCAGCTTACCATATAGCAAAGCTCTCATTTCAGAAAGAAAAAGGTTCAGCCCGTAGTCCACCACGATTGACAAGTATTTTATTGACTTCACACGCCTTTGAGAATGTTATGGAGAACTGTCAGGCATACAATTTCCTTCACAATATTTACCTTAATTGTTTGAACAAGATGCCTATTTTTTATTTGTTTAAAACGTTTATAAAATACTTTTTGGTATTGGATACGAGCTATTTAAAGACATAGGTTTTATGCGTAACCGCTATTTTGAAAAAAATATTAATTGCGGGTATGCCAAAAAAATCAAACACTTCTCACCTCGCAGGCGTTAAATCTACCGTCCACTATACTATAATGTATTCTCATTGTCATTATTTATTTGTGATAGATAATATTGTTAATTAGCCATTATATTGTAATTAGTGTCTCATAATGTTAAAATTTACTTCTGATACAACTTTGTTTATGAAAGCAATATTTTAGTATCCTGCCACTATTCACTACGCTATGCTTTTTTTTATTTATTTATATTTATTATACAATATTATACTTTTATTTAAACCCGTATTTTGTTAAAGTACTTTATTGTATAGTTAACAAAACATAAACGTAGGCGAAACATAATGCCCAGTACCCTTTTCTTCTACTCTAACCTTTGCGAAAGTGGATGGGGTTTTAAGTTTCACTAGCACGAACGTTACTGCGTTTCACAGTGTATACACTTTTTCTATTTTTATTTCATCCTCCCCCAAAGGAGATAAAGAAAATGCTTTTTGACCCTTGACGCTGCTCTTGGTTTATAGAGTGCGCTTTTGACGATTGTTTATACCCGAAGTTAATTTTCTTCCTCTGGACTGGTTATGAGGAAGTAATGACGGATAAATCCAGTACTGTTTTTAGTCTGCTCCGCGATCTGATGCATGGGCAAGAAGAATGGGAGAATTACTCCACATCTGGAGCGGTATCTGCCATTCAATCTGCGGACTAATAAGGGGCTCTGCGGCACAACATGCCTTAACGAGCACCATTGCCCTAAGCGCAAATGGTGCTCGAGAAAAAACGCTACACTAGGAATTGTAATTCGGCACAATCGTTTTCAAAGCCTCTTGATCGGTAGCCCATGGACAGGTATGAATTGTAATGCAGTGAAATAAAAAAGTTTGCTTAAGAATACCAATATACACGTATATTAGTATTCTTAAGCACGCTTATCTCTTAAATACTAAAACTTTTTCAAATATAATTTTCTTAGATATTCCGTTTAGAAATTTTTTATTATAGGCTGTAATATAACATCACTCTACAACTCAAAAGGCCTACCAGAATAAATTTTATAAATCTGCAGAGTTTATATGTTTGAGCACACTTATATCAAGACCTAAGTCTAAGATTAATAGTTCTTGTTTTGAGAATTGTTCAAGTATTTCTAGTATCACAGTACGACTCATAGTTAATGCAGATAAAGCTAGTAATAATATCTATACTTGAATAGGTACATGGAGAGATAATTTCGCAACCCTTTTTACTCAACACTGTACGGTAGGAATGTGAGAGTCCCAGCAGAGATAGTTTGGGAATACATCATAACTGTGTTTTCTTTGTTCTCGTCTCGTCCATTAATCTAACAAAGAAGTACCGCCAAGCGATTTAGCGTTTTGGCATATAACAGTTCCCCTAACAGGTTAGCCCTCTACCATCATTGCAGGTCAACTAGTAGTGGAATTATAAAAACCCACCAGTGACTGCGTACACCGTTTCACCTGGTGGTCAGTTATTATGAAGTCTAAAACAGCAGCGGACTAACCTACTAAACACTGAGGTATAGAAGTGAAATGCCGTAGTTACTAGTTGCAGGTTTATGTCCCACAGTTGGGCATAGACCAACACTCTTACAGGAAAGAGTTTTACAGCGGCATTCCAATAGAATAATGAAATTCGTCTGTAATCTATCATGCCAACTATTAACCAACTATTATTTTACTAACCAACTACTGAACTAGCTATAAAAGTGTAACTTTAAATAAATATTGACTAAAATACAGACAGTTTGTCTGTATTTTAGTACACACAATTTTTTTCTAAATGTTGAAATAGTAATAGTAATATATATAAACAAAACAAAACCCGTCAATGGTAAAAAATTTTAGTGCTTTACAAAGTGGTATTAAAAGCTTTACAATATATCTAAAAACCTACACCTTACTTCATGATATTTTAGGATAGCGGACACTGTTTTGGTCGCTTTTGTACGTGTCGTAAATTATATCAAAGAACCTTGGAAAACATGTAACGTGAGCAAGAAACCGCATCTGCTTACAGCAGTTTTTCAGAATTATCCGGAACAAACGCATAAGCATACACGGCATCTAAGACCAAACTGATACGAGTATATTACTCATATAGAATCTATGTACCATAATCGTCATCATCATGATCAACCCATTACCAGCTCACTACAGAGCACGGGTCTCCTCTCAATATGAGAAGGGTTTTGGCCATAGTCCACCACGCTGGCCATGTGCGGATTGGCAGACTTCACACGCCTTTGAGAACTCTCAGACGTGCAGGTTTCCTCACGATGTTTTCCTTCACTGTTGAAGCAAGTGATATTAGAATTTTTTTAAAACGCACATAACTCTGAAAAGTTAGAGGTGCGTGCCCGGATTCGAACCGCCGACCTCTGATTAGGAGGATGACGCCCTAGCCACTAAGCTATCACCGCTTCTACCACGTACGTACGTACCATAATAGGTGAAAAGAAAAACATAAAAAAATGGATTGCACACTGCGGTCGCCACAATTCGAGTATTTTAGAATTTTAAGGCTTTGAATAGCTAGTGTGTGGCGCTTTATAAATTACCACCATCTATTACCTCGAGAAACGGTTGCATGGGAAGAGCAGTTGTTAATTATCCCGCACATCCCGGGTTCGCGTACTTCGACACTATTAAACAATGAAATTTAATGTTTTGGTGGTCTAATAAAAAGCGGTGATAGCCTAGTGGTTAGAGCATCAACCTCCTAAACAGAGGTCGGCGGTTCGAATCCGGGCACGCACCTCTAAATTTTCGGAGTTACGAGTATATGCGTTTAAAAAAAAAAATCAATTGCTTCAACGGTGAAGGAAAACACCGTGAGGAAACCTGCACGTCTAAGAGTTCTCCATAATGTCTCTCAAAGGCGTGAGAAGTCTGCCAATCCGCACATGGCCAGCGTGGTGCTCTGTAGTGAGCCGTTAATGGGTTGATCATGATGATGATGATGATGATGATGATGTTGGTCTAATATTTACCGAATTTGATCATGGGTCTCGAAGTCCGTTTTACTAAAACAGCATTTATATTTTAGAAATCATTTTCACTGGCTATGTTCATTCCCGTGCCTCGGCGAGATCCTAAAGCCATTGCTTCCGGCTACTAACCCTCTCTCCTACGAGGGAAGAGGTATTAATTATGTAAGCCTTGAAAAAATATTTCCGCTTTGAAGAAATATTCCTTTATAATAATAGTAAATTCTTTATAGCTCACACTTTGTAATTGTTATAAGTTTAACCAATTAGCATATTTTCTAAATAAAGCTAAACTCTGCAATTCTTTTGAGAAACAATGATCTGAAATCTGAAAATCTGATGATGAATGTTTTTTTATACACCACAGGTTAGCACTTGATGGCTATCTCAACTGATGGTAAGTGATGATGTAGTCTAAGATGGTAACAGGCTAACCTGTTAGGGGTATGGTAAACCCATACTCCCAATTGGTTACTACGCGAAATCGTGCCAGTACGCTTAATCGCTTAGCGACAAGTCTTTGTCGGTGGGGTGGTAACTAGCCAAGGCTAAAGCCTCCCACCAGACCAGACTTAAACCAAAAATCGAATCAAGGAAGTCCAACTTTGTAATGCGCCACGGTGTTCGTCAAAAATGCTAATGATGATAATAGAGTAATCATTCAAGACCTTATATGGCTATGGCTATATCATCATCATCGTCATGATCAATCCATTGCCAGCTTACTCCAAAGCATGTGTCTCCTCTCAATATGAGAAGGGTTAGGCCATAGTCCACCACGCAGGCCTTGTGCGGTTTGGCGGACTTCACATGCCTTTGAGAATATTATGGAGAACGCTCAGCCATGCACGTTTCCTCGCGAAGTTTTCCTTCACCTTTGAAGCAAGTGATATTTTAATTGCTTAAAAACGCGCATAAGTCCGAAAAGTTAGAGGTGCGTTCCCGTGATTGAACAACTTGAGGCTTACGTCGTAACCACTAGGCTATCACAGTAAGATGCTATACAATCACATTTATCTTGCAAGTAGTATATGTTATCTTTGAACTGCGTCTATATCAAAGAGCTGAGGAACGTAATAGCGCTAAAGACTTCTGCTGTCATACTACGAGTATATCTCAACGAGTTATTATTGATTTTAAGCACAGCCGTTGAGATATATGTCTTGATCTGTAAGACATAAAATTGTGTTTACAGTAACATCGCTCTATCAAAACCAGCTTTATATGAAATTCCAACTTCACGTTATACTAGGAAATGCATATTGCGGACTGCCAATTTTCTGAATGTATACTCCTTTATCCATTCGGAAGCTGTTAGTAAGCAACACTTTTTAAACATCCAAATTCGTTCTCTTGCCACGTTCAAAGAGATTATTTAATACTGAAAACACCTCTACAACGAGCACGGTACATTGTTTGGTCTCAATTATAGAACTTTCTTAGCCTAGTGGTTAGGGCGTCAGCCTCCTAATCAGAGGTTGGCGGTTCGAATCTGGGCACGCATCTCTAACTTTTCGGAGTTATGTGCGTTTTAAAAAATTTAAAATATCACTTGCTTCAACAGTGAAGTAAAACATCGTGAGGAAACCTGCACGCCTGAGAGTTCTCCATAATGTTCTCAAAGGCGTGTGAAGTCTGCCAATCCGCACATGGCCAGCGTGGTGGACTATGGCCAAACCCTTCTCATATTGAGAGGAGACCCGTGCTCTGTAGTGAGCCGGTAATGGGTTCACAGCTATTACAGCTTGTATCTTAATATACAAATCTGTAATAACAATAATTAGTGACAATAAAGATCATTTTTCTTTCTTTCGACAATTACATTATTGAGGACAGAAAGAAAAGTTATTTTACGCTGTACAACATTAATTATGGTTTTTGATAGCTGTCTATATTATGTAGCAAAGAAACGATAGGATTTGATTAGCCTCACGTGTCTCAAATCATTTTGGTTGGAATACACACGTAACGACTGTGGACTATTTTAATTTGTTTCACTAAGAATTCTAAGTGCGGCAAAAATGCGCTCAAAAAAT
Organism: Lasiommata megera; assembly: GCA_928268935.1. Taxonomy (NCBI): domain Eukaryota; kingdom Metazoa; phylum Arthropoda; class Insecta; order Lepidoptera; family Nymphalidae; genus Lasiommata; species Lasiommata megera. The sequence continues at coordinate 11,370,238 of OV743315.1, read as the reverse complement.
TCGTTTTAACCATTTTTAGGGACAGCACAGGACTGGTCCAGACATACCAACCCCGTAAACCTTTTCATATACGTACACCAAACATTGCGGTAAATACCTGCAAGGATATAAATGTAACTTATTTAATGCCGCGGGTTAAATGTCTGCTAATTCAGGAATATGTTAAAAGAAAAATCTTTGTTGTGGTAGGGTTTGCTCTAAATTTCCGCCAGACCATTCTCATATGGATTCCTGCACAAGGACCAGGCGACGAACATTTGAAAATGTCGCCTAAAAAAGATTGTATAACTGCTGTTAATTTAATTTAGATAATCTGGAGTATAGTCCGTTTTTATTATGGACACACATTTCTTTTTTTTTATATACTACAAGTTAGCCCTTGACGGCAATATCACCTTGTGGTAAATAATGATCCTGTCTAGGATGGTAGCGGACTAACCTGTTAGGAGTATGGTAAACCCACGCTCCTAATTGGTTTCTACGCGACATTGTGCCGGAACGCTAATTCGCTTGGCGAGACGTCTTTGTCGGTAGGGTGGTAACTACCCACGGCCGAAGCCTCCCACCAGACCCGACTCGAGCCGGGAATCGAACCCAGGACTTTCAACTTTATAATACGACAGCGCACGCACTGCGCTACGGAGGTCGTCACTTCAGTATTTAAACTGAATCGCACATATTTTTTAATTTCAAATAGATCCTTGATTTGGTTTTCAACAACCTTCAATAGCGCATAATTCATTTAATGAAGTTTTTTTAATGATTTACGAGTAACAAGACTCATTAAAAAATCAAAGGATCAACACGGTGCGATGAAAACACTACATGAATATATCCAGTATAAAGATCAAGCAGAAAAACTCTTTTACTTTAGAATATCCTTTAATTCATGCTTTATTTTTTGTTTATATTATTTTATTATTTGTTATTAAAGCGGCAACTGTATTCTCATTACGATTAATGAGATACAGCCCGCTGAAAAACAAACATACTAACAACGGAAGCTTAGCAATAAGGTGTAGTTGACACCATTTGGAATTCTAAAAACAGATTTTTAAAGCCGACAGCTTGGCTTAAGTTCTATTTTTGTAAGGTAAATGTTCTTCACTATGGCAAATTATAATTCTCATCAACTTCATTATGTGCAATTTTTTTTTACCCGCCATAAGTTAATCCTTGACGGCAACCTCACCTGATGGTGAGTGATGATGCAGTCTGAGATGGTAGCAGGCTAACCTGTTAGGGGTATGGTAAGCACATACTCCTAATTGGTATCTACGCGATATCGTGCAGGTACGCTAAATCGCTTTGCGACACGTCTTTATCTAATTATCCACGGTAACTACTATTGGTAACTAGCCACGGCCGAAACCTCCCACCAGACCAGACTCGAGCCAGGAATCGAACCCATCCAACTGCTAAGTCCTTTCTCATAGCAACAGAGATTTAGAGTTAGCCATATCTTTATGTATAAATCTACGCTTATTGCGTAAGTTAGAAGATACGAAAGATCTTTGGTAATTGAATTATTCTATTTTAAAACTTATTTAGCATACATTTCGATGTCGCTAAAAAAACTATGGAATTCTATATTATGGAATGCTTAGTGCTTTATTATTAAAGGGGGAGAGACTGTTTAGAGGTGTTAAGGATCATAATATAATAATAATAAATGGCGCAGAGCGTGCGCTATCGCATTCTAAAGTTAGAGGTCCTAGGTTCAATTCTCGGCTCTAGTCTGGTCTGTTGGGAGGCACGGACCCTGGCTAGTTACCACTTGCTTCCAAGGGATTTAGTTTTGAGGCATGAACTCGCGTAGAAACCAATTAGGAGTATGTATAATATTATATTCACCTCTAACAGTTTAATCGCTACCATCTTAGACTGCATCATCACTTATAAACAGGTAAGATTGCCATCAAGGGCTAACTTGTAGTGTATGAAGCCTACTATGGTCAGATGATGATGAAATATCAAAATTGGTAAAATGTTTTCTAGGCTTTTTGTCAACTAGAAATTAGATTTCTGAATCTTTGCATTTCCGATTATACTCATTAATCGTTGTTTAACAACAGTTTAAAGAATTCAAAATCAGATAGATTTGCTTCTTATTCATAAAAAAAAATCCCTTGTAAATATTTATTAAGAATTTATAAAATGAAAAAAAACGTACTTATAAAATGCAGCTTCAGTTGCAGTTATTTTGATGTTTTATTTAAGATAGAGGAAGGGAAGATTTCAAACGTAACAATTCTCATTCTTAAGTAGAAGCTTAATTGTTCATGCCAAAATTAATTTAAATTTCTTGGTAAGGGACAAAATTACGCAAAACTCGAGGTGCGGAGATGATTTATTAACTCTACCTGTTCATTCCACGAGCAACACCTTACATAAGTCACAATAGGGGTATAATTTAATTTGAAAGCATTCTGATTCCATCTATTATAAATTCGAAAGCGTGTCAGATTGTTTTCTTGCAATCCACGTTCGAATCAACCACTGCACTGACTTCGATGAAATTTTGTATGATATGAACAAAGTAAACTTTGTGTCCCGCCAGATTTTGAACCTAGTTTATATTATGCAAACACACAAGTAACTGAATGGATGCTGGACTGTACCAATTCTTAACTTATCTTCTATCGAGGCATAAAGCTGGTATAAGTTTGATTTGAAATCTTTGGTGATTTTGTTTGTACGGATTTGAGGCAGCATTTGGGTAACTGTTATTCTTGTTGGCTTCATATATGTGTTTTTTAAATAAATTATTGAAAAGATTTATTAATTTATAACTATAAGAGTTACTTTTCAATATGTTTACATCAAAATATTTCTTATAAGGTCACGAATATAGTTATCTTCGTTATCTTCCTACTACGGACGCTACAAATTTAAATTGGGAATTATGTTGATCAATATTAAGAACTGTCAACTCGCCATTATCATCATGCTCAACCCATTGCCGGCTCATTACAGAGCACGGGTCTCCTCTCGATATGAGAAGGGCTTGGCCATAGTCCACCACGCCTTTGAGAACATTATGAAGAACTCTCAGGCGTACAGGTGTCCTCACGATATTTTTACTTCACCGTTATAGCAAGTGATATTTACTATTTATATGCTTAAAAGCGCTCCTAAAAGTTAGAGGGGCGTGCCCGTGAAGATAAAGATAAAGGTGCAGAAGGGATGACATACTTATCTTAGATTATTCTTTTACCCGTAAAATATATTTTTGTGACATTATAATATAAATAAGAAAAATATTAATAAAGATAAATAATATATATAATCTCTTCTTTATGAATTTATTTTGTTTGATTTCTACTGTAAGGTGGTATTGTATAATAGATTTTAAAAAATGGGCTTAAGTAGGTATATTACCGCCCTCGTGCAGTAATATGTACGACTACTAACTACTCAATCAATGGACGAGGTTAAAAAATGCCATACATAAACAAGATTCTCATTTATGTTTAAATTGGTTTTACAAAGTATGTTAAACACGTGAATGTGCCCGGAAATTCGTTTTAAGCCCGTTTGAGGCGCAACGCGAATAAATGACTGTGGTTCTGACGCACCACATTGGGAATACCTCTCTTTATTTTGCATATACGAAACCCCGCAGCACATACTGAGAGTAAGAAAGTAAATTTTAATATCTAAAAAAAACATAACAATCTATGCGCATATTACGTCGACTTTATACAAACATTAAAAAAACTATACGATGATTTATTATTAATAATAGTAGAAATATAACATATTTTACATTACATTTTTAATTTTTTTTATTACACTACAAGTTAGCCCTTGGCGGCAAGCTCACCTGATGGTAAGTGAATATCGATGATTAAATCTAAGATGGTAACGGATTTACTTGTTAAGGGAAAAAACCTACTCCTAATTGGTTTCTATGTGACATCGTGCCGGAACGTTAAATCGCCACTAATATCATCAATTCAAAATTGTATAAGGGTGCAGAGTAATTACCAATCATAAAATTATAACAATGTTACGGAAACTATGACTGATTACTACGCAGTCAATACAAATGTAAATTGTAACATAATTAATGACACCTGAACCTATCAAAGTTTTGGAAGCAACTTCTGGTAATTTTCTTCAAGCTCGCTACGATATCTTCAGTAGGTAGGTACCTACAAAACTTACGTTGCTAATGGAAGCCACTCAGGACAAAATGAAGTTCCGTACCTACTTTGTGATCGTCGACCGTCGCGTCAAACCAACCTTAACTCAATTAGTAATATTATAATGGCGCCTGCGACTTCTTCCGCGTTTTTATCGCTATTTTTTTTGCAAATACCGTGGTAATTGTTACTTATCTGGGTTAAATCACGTTAAATAGTATTATTAGTTCATCACAAAGATTAGAATTTTAATAATTCGGTAGTTAGCAAATAAATAAACAAACTTAAAATGTTTCTAAATAATTATTAATTTTTAATCATATATACATTACTTAATCAGATAATATCTTGAGTTAGATTCTAACTTTATCTATTCTATTAAATTCTTTCTTTTGTATTGAATTAAACGTCCAAAATCACTCTTTTTTTATAAACTTGAAGTTAGCCCTTACCAGCTTATCTCACCTGTTGGAAAGTGATGATCCTGTCTAGGTTGGTAGCGAGCTAACCTATAAGGAATACGATAAACCCACGCTCCTAATTGGTTTCTACGCAACATCGTGCTGGAACGCTTAATCGCTAAGCGACACGTCTTTGTCGGTAGAGTGGTAACTAGCCACGGCCGAACCAGACCAGACTCGAGCCGGAAATCGAACCCAGCACCACCAACTTTATAATGCGACAGCGCACGCTCCGCACCACGGAGGTCGTCACGATTGCATACAGTCCAACGCATAAAGTTTCGTGAGAGAATAAAGTTTAAATCTGATATGAATTCGACCAACTTATACTTACTTCAGTACACCAAAAGTTGGCTAGCATTGAACGATAACTTTGCGATCACATACTGTGCTGTTCACAAATATATACTTAATACCACTCACATGTAAGTCCATGATAACATGTTAACAAAGATATAAGATTTCAACATTCTCATCCTCAGCTTTTAGGTTTAGCGTTTTATTGCTGGGAAAGCAATCCATCGCAAATTGCTTAACTTAATACTAACTTATTGACGACAAGATCCAATACCCTAGAACTAGTAGCTCCGGGAATTACACCAGGGCTTACTTATTAACACGTAGCGTGTAGCGATTCGCAGCAGGTATTAAGATAAGAATATTTAACAGTTTTTAGACCGAAAAGAGAGAGCCTAGTGGTTAGGACGTCAGCCTCCTAATCAGAGGTTGGGGGTGCCCGGGCACTACTTTTCGGAGTTATGTGCGTTTTTAAGCAATTAAAATATCACTTGCTTCAACGGTGAAGGAAAACATCGTGAGGAAACCTGCATGCCTGACAGTTCTCCATAATGTTCTTAAAGGCGTGTGAAGTCTGCCAATCCGCATATTATGGCCAGCGTGGTGGACTTTGGCCAAACCCTTCTTATATTGAGAGGAGACCCGTGCTCTGTAGTGAGCCGAGAATGGGTTGATCATGATGAGACCGAAAACGGCGTCGAAATCAGAATGAACCCACCCGTAGCGTCTTGAGTTTTATTCTCGGATCTGTAGTCGAGCACGATAACTACAACGCGAATGAGGTATTTACATCTGTCTGGAAGTAACCAAATAAGATGCGGTTAATAAATCATCTTGACAGGTATTACTCCCCACCTTGGCGTCGACGTAATTACGTCACTTACCTACAATCATTCAAAGTATACTCTACCTGCTGAACTCCCGAATGGATGTCATCTATCATTTAGATTATAGAGTATGTGAAATTAATAACACTGGTGAAATGTTTGCGTATATAAAGTAAGAGCTTTAAGGATAAATTTATTCACTACCGTGCTGTATTTTCTTCAACTAGTAAAGGTTGGCAGTCAGAATGGCATATTTTGACTAGTCTCTCGCGAGGCTGAAAAGCTAGGCGGCACTCGCGATCATAATCCACTCCATGATATTTCGCAACCAAGACTTCCTCTTGCGACCGATGCGCCTCTTTCCCGCTGCTTTGCCCAACATTATGAGTTGCAGGAGCCTGTATCTGTCATGCCTAAGCACATGCCCCAGATAAGCAACTTTTTCCTTTTTGGCAGTCTTCCAAAGCTCCGATGACAACTAACATCAGCAAGACCTCCTTCATGGTCACCTTTTGGATCCAGCTGACCGTGCTGTGTAAGAAGGAATAAATGAAGATATTGCAATATTTACATTGTCTGACGTGACACAAAGATTTAATATTTGAGGTTTTCGTCCTTAGACTCATCAGGTCTCAATTCGAAAAATTACGACGGAACTTTCCAAACAGCCCTTCTTATTCAGAATCTTTTAAAAAAAATACTTACTGGCGATGACCTGTCATCTGCCTATAAAACTTGCAATGAGTAGATATAAAATTGGCGCATATTAAATTATTTATTTTGGAGATGCACGGTTACCAATTTACTCGTAGCAAAGATATTTTTGGGACAGGTACACTTCACGAAAGGTATTTGTGGTCGACACGAATAAAATTTTCTATTTAACCACTGTCTAATTTTGACTATGTGATTATTAAATTCATTAAATCATATACTATCATTCAGTTCGCCTAATTAGAAACGAGATGGAATTTATAGTTATGAAATTCCATTAATTACAAAATTGTAGTGGGCTTAATTAATAAATCACGTAGCTATTTCAGTATCATCTATTGATCTATTCTGTGACACCTCCGATCAAAATTTTGCACAAAAACTAGAAAAGTTTTTTTTACTAAGGTATTATCTGATGGTAATATGATGTAAGATGTAAGATGGATTGAGTAGTTAATAACTAACAATTATCATAACTCGAAGTTTTGTTATCCTTACCTTAAACGATATTCTCTAAGCAATTGAACGTTGTGAAGTCAACATCTCCTCAGGATGTTGCTGATGCCAGTTTGTAATGACACGGGAGGATTTAAATGCGGCGTATAAAACTTGAAGAAATTATAAATTGCAACATGCAGATGTACCTGCTTTATGTTGACTACAGCAAATAATGTACATGGACTGCTGCAAAGTGCCTGCTTCTATTAAAGTAATATTAAAATAATATTATTTCGTGGACGTAAATCACGTACGCATCGGCTTTATGACTATTTCCAGCGATAAAGCCAATGTGTTAACTGCTTAACGGGAATGGACACCCAATACGTGAGTTACACCATTACGTGGTTAAAATCCAACCTACTCGGACGAAACGATTTGGATCAACGTTTCTGAATCGAACCTAAGCTATGGTGTGGAACTAACTTCCAACATCTGTGTTTCCAGCTACGTATAACCTTCAAGGGAAGAGTGAATAGGCATTTTCTAGGCAAGCGCGCTCCAACCTAGACCTCATCAGTGCTTTCTGGTACTGATTGTCGTTAAGCGCAAACCTATCTGAAAATCAAAAAAATAAAAAAAATACGTGAGTAAATTCATCCTTTTTTGATTGAAAGCACATCTAATATAATAATGATCGAAGCGTTCACAAACAGTTTAACATTGCGTTGAAATATTAGGTAATTTATGTTCATTTTTAAATTTTGCCTGCTTTAACCGGATTAATATAAACATTTCATATAAACATTCAACTTGTGGCCCTGGCTACATGCAGTATGTAGGTAGCTCCAATTCGTTGTTGGCAAATCTACAGTTTGTTGTTGTTGTTATTTGTATGTACACTCAACGAGGCAAGTGTATTTACTCAAACTCAAACGATATTTAGATTGAATACTGCATACCAATTTAACTATTTCCATGTTGTAGTCTTCAGCATATTTGATTAAGGATCGTGAGTTAAAATGACTCGAGTGAAAAAATATTGCAGATTAAGATTTCCATACCCATAGGGTGCCAATGGGTATCCTCTATCCGTCTATCCGTTTTTCAGCGATCTAAATGAAAAAAATTAAAAAGAAAAAAAAATTATTCAAAAAATACGATTTACGTGACATTTTTCCGTTGTTGGGACATCCTTTTAAGTAATTACGAGTATTTTACTTGTGCCAGGATGTCCCGCCTTCCGTAAAATGTATATAATATGTATTATATATGTATTTATTCTTATATATATAAAATCAAGTTAATAACCAGGAGTGTGTGTGTTTTCTGATCTGTATCTCATAAACCAAAAAAGGAGAAAATACCACAGGATGTGTATTTGTAAAGCAACTATAATTGGTTACCAATACAAAAAACTTTTGTTTTTTTTGGATGGGTGATGTTTTAAATTCAAATAACATTATAACTTATAGATGTGGATTTCAGTTTCACAACATTATTACCCCGCTAAGGTTAATAACGTACTTTACCTATAGATAACACGTATTGAAATATGGCATTACAAACCGAGTAGGTAAATCACAAAAAACCTTCAATATCAGGGATTTTGATAGCTATTAAAATAATAAATATTTCATCAGTATTGCTATCTTGTCATGAGATCAGATTCAATTAATCAAAAAGATTCGATTAATCTCGATAATATTAATTAACTGATTAAAAAACCTTTTGCTAATCCGTAGTTCAGATCCGTACTTCGCGCCTCAGAAATCGCTTGAACTAAATATCTGATATAGACCGTTAAACTTTCAATATCATGGAATGCTTAAGCATCGGGACAGCTACATAATTAATACCTGTCGCTGTCCTCGTTAAATATACCAGCTCACTGTTCTCCCCGAGAGAATATGCGGCGGTTATTTATTCACCAAACTAAACACTAGTGGCGACCGATAAAGGCTTTGAAATCTGAATTCCCGACGGTTTCGGCAAACCGCAACCGTCTATGCTAATAACCACTACGTATGTACTTATCGCTGGCGTAGTTTTCCGTTGACACATCTTTGATATTTCGATACCTACCAACAATAAACACGTTGATTTCACCTATGTTAATTTTCAAGAAGGAAGGTGAAAATAAATAAAATCATTAAAAATAACACTTTACTGTAACATTGTACCAAATGAAATGTATCTACCTACTACCCGATTTATAAATTGTTTTTTTTTTTTATTCTTTCTTAACTACTATTACATTACGAGCAAAGCATGGCAGCCGAATGCGCTGGAACAAACAAATTTAGACACACATTGGACAATTTTATACCTCTTGGAATAAAATGCGTAAATTGCTGATTAAACTGTCTTGAAGACGGCTTATTTTGCTTTGATTCAGCTCGATGCTTCAGATTGTAAGAGCCCAAAGCACAATGTTTAAAGCAATGTTTAGAAAACCTTTGCTAATGCAGCTCTGAAACCTTAACAAAGTTATACAAAAACACGCAGAAATCCACTTGAAACTCATATAAAACCGAGAAAATTTAATAGGCTTATAGGGAGCTTTTCACAGTTTTACAGTAAATCTACTTACGCAAGTCTCCACTCGTGTATAACAGAATAAGAAAAAACTTACCAGTAAGTACTACAATTCCGAAACTAGACAAGTCACACAGACTCATACACATATCCAATTTGATATTGATTCACACTGAATTATAGGGTGGGCATGTATTATAACAAATTATGTTTAAATAATTAATTATACACCATAGATTTCCGCGAAGTAATGTATACTTCTCAAATTAGGACATAACAAGACGACATAATGCGTTTTAGTGTATTCATTCCCAGAAAGAAATACAATAAAACTTTTTATTAAACATTTGGCATTTTGTAATTTAAAATTAGGTTATATCAATTTAAAAAACACACAACAATTTGTACCATGAGCTGATATTTAAGGAAACCCAACAGGAATCTTAGTGGTCAAACCCGTGAGAAGTCTGGGTCTGTCAGCTTGTTATAGTAATAAATAAGAGCAGAAGAAATGATCCGTCTTTCGCAACCACACTTCATCCTTCCTCAACGGACTCGTCATTTTAGGGATCTTTGCCTCACACATAATTTTATTTTTGTTGTATATTGTCTGTTTTTTACCGTGGGTAAATCTTTATGGATACCTCTGCGCCACATTGTCTCTAGAGTCGTTTAGTAAATTGTTTACTTTGAAGGTATTTAGTAAGTACCTAACTATAGGTTATCTGGTTAACAGTTATTCATTAATTAAATTCTTCCTTTTCTTGCCCTTTTCCCAGCGTTTGTCACTTTAGTTTCTAATACGCGCTGCAAACCTCTGGAATGTCCAATCACTTATAATGTGAGTACCTCCAAATCAAGGATTAATAGGCATCTTCCGGGACAGCGTGTTCTACCATAGGCTTAAGTACTAACAATTGGGTTGCAAGAAATCCAAGTTAAGTGGGGTCTACACAAGATGATTTCACTCAATCCTTTTGACACTTATAGATACTGGGTTGTTTCATATTTTTTATGACAAACCGCTTGTTTAACACCACCCAACTTTTGGTATTTCAAATTCAAATTCTTTGAAATCTCTCATACATCACGATGTAAATTTAATATGTTTCTATTTCACTGCGGTATTTTTATAATTACCATGCAATTAAAAAAAGAAAATCTCAGGTCTAACTGAGAAAAATAAAATAAATTATAATTATAAAGCTAACTAGAACATTTGAGATAGACGTTTGTGTCAAGTTAAGCTTTATTGTATGTTTCTATATCATGCGGAACCATTGAGGTGCAAATGCTATTTGTGCTTATCAGATTTTTTTCTAAGTAAGATAAATGTTGCGTTTTATTATACGCAATAACGTGAACGCGAAAGGAATATCTAAAAAATCTACCGAACGTGCGCCGCAAATTGTCCGAAAAAGGAGATCTCCCAAATTATGTTAGGATAAATTATTGAGAATTTTCTTTTTATATCTCTACGACATTGCGCGGTATGAATGCCGATAAGTAAGAGTTTAAGCTGCTAAATGAAATTGATATTTTGGAGACCTTTCTGAGTTAAGCTCAATAAAAATATACCGATTGGATTCGCGTGGATAGAATTCCGTACCATGTATTTTTATTTTCATCGTTCCATTGAAATATATTTTTTTGTCTCCAATGGTAAAGATATGGTTTCAGCGATATTTTTCCCGTAAACTATGAGCAAAATCATCATTAACGAAGGCAAAAACATATCCATGCAATTTTTGTATATATATTTTAATGTTAGTTTTTCTTTTCATTTAAATAGCTCAATCACATATTGTGTTAGTGTGAGTATAGGTAGATTTGGTCGCTCTGTAGGATAAATACAAATGTTTAACTTAACCAAAACTTAACTTAAAATATATTACTAATTTATATACAAGTTGTGTTTTAATCCTTATCTTTATCCAAACAAACGCCAAAACAGTGAATCAATAAATAAATAATTTCAAAGTAGGTATTATACACACATTTTAAGATAAATGATATATATGTGTCTTAAACTTAACGTTACGTACGTTATCTAAGTCTCAAACAAACACATTAACAGCACCCTTCATTTCTCATTTTCAGGTTCGAATTTTTCCGGTTTCCAAGCCCTGTCTATAAAATGTATTAAATATTTATTCTAAGTTTGTGATTGTCGCGAACGACTGCGCGTACTAAATCTCCAACACAAAACTTGCTAATGGAAGCCACTCAGCGGCAAGATGAAGTTCTCTACTTTGTGACCGTCGCATCCGACTTGGAACACTTCTCATGTTCTTAATGTTTTTACACAAACATTCGGCCAACTGTGAGCAACAACGACACTTAGTTATCTTCTTATGCTAGTATTTAAATGTTCCAGTTATGTAACTTTAAAATAAATATAACCTATCAATTGATGGGCATTGGCCTCATTTATTATGGCATAGATGTATTTATTTAAATCGTTATTGTACACTCAACATAAACGACAAAAAAAAAAGAAAATTAAAATTTGGCGTGCATAGGCAGATTTGGATGGAAGGAATTTGGAAAGAAAGGGAGCCAGTCTGCTATATCCTATGTATTATATTATACTGATTAGTGATACACCATCTCTGAGATTGATTAATGATATCATAGTAAATATTTAAAAAAATAATCGTGTGGATGTCGCGTAGGAACCAATAGGTATAGGTATGGGTTTACCATACCCCAAAATCAAATCAAATAAAAAGTAGCTGTATTAACCTATTACAGGCATCTATGAATAGTTCATATATATCACATTTATCATTATTTCTATTCGTTATGTGATGGTGATAACTACACACGCCTACTTATATAACTAAAGCTAAGAGGGTTCAAATCGCGCCCAGGTCTAAGAAGAAACCCACAACAAACTTAGCCGGTTTTTTTTGTTATCACCATCTTACATAATCAGTAAGCAAGTTCACACCCAAGCTTTTTTATCGTTTATATTTATGGTATCGTTGATTTATCTATAAGCTTTTTTCAAAGTTTTTATAAAGCGAAAGCTTATAGAAAAATCTTATTGATAGATATCTCCCTCCAAGATATCAATAGGTAATTTGTTATAAAATAAACCCCTTTATAGGTTAGACTGTTACAATCACTTCCAATACTAAAATGATTATTTATTTTTTTTAAATCATATTTTGGTGGTAGTTGCCTGGAAGAGATCGCTAGCTAGCCGCCAAATTATACCTTCTATTATCTTACCATTTGCATATCTTTGAATTTACGTATTATTTTATGAGGTATACAATAAAAGTGTATAGATTCATACTATTAATAACAATGTTTATATTTATAACCAGACGAACCGTAGGTAAATAGAAAACAAGGTATTCGCAGAAACGATCACACCGTTCTCATGAGTTGTAGAGGAAATTGAAGTGTCTGTTCAAAGCAGTATGTCAATATGGATAGAATCAATAGCCTTATATGTGATTCTATATATTGTATTGAAATAGTGTTGCTGAATTCTCGCAACTACTGACTTGGTAATGTTCGTTTAGCCTCCAACTTCAACGCTGACCACATGGATTTTGCAAGAATAAGTAATACACCCTGTTTTACTCGCTCTCACTCGTAGTGAAACAGTAAAGTTACGTATGAAATCTCCCCACGAAGGTATGCTTCGCAACTGACCAGTTTTTTTACTAAAACAACGACTAATTTTAAAGCGCATACAAAACGGGACAAAGATTCGTCATCAAAATCATCATCATCATATAAACCGATTGACGTCCACTGGACATAGGTCTTTTGTATGGAGTTCCAAGTCCACGGTCTTAGACCGCTAATTCCATTGTGGTAATCTTTGCATCTCGCTGGAAAGAAGCTACAGAGATTACTACAACAAAACACGGTTTTGACGACCTTCGTAGTGCAGCGCGCGCACTATCGCATTCTTAAGTGGGAGTTCCTGGGTTCGATTCCCGAGTCTACCGACAAAGATGTGTTTGAAAGCGATTTGGCGTTCCGGCACGATGTCGCGTAGAAACCAATTAGGAGTACGGGTCTACCATAGCTTTAACAAGTTAGCCCGCTACCATCTTAGATTGCATCATCACTAACAGGTGAGATTGCCTTCAAGGGCTAACTTGTAGTCGAAAAAAAAACAACAATTACTGCATTGTTTAACTATTTTTTTTATTTACAGCTCTAACAGCCGAATCAGGGGATGGCGTCCCATCCTTGGAAGTTATGGCGAGATCGTCAGTTTACAATGTCGGTGAAAACAAGGTCATCTACTGTAAAGGGCTAAATCTACCTGAGGTAAGACTTTTATTATCAACTAAATTAATGCGCATATTTACCCAAGTGTACTGTTATTTGCTCTGTATTATTTACCACATATCATAAGTGCGTAAGCGTGAAGAGGTTTAAACAGAATTTCGCTCTATCCCACAGGAACTGTGCATATTTCTGGGATTATAGTAGCCGTATTGCGAGATTTAACGTTATAACCGTAAACTAAATACACAAATATAATATTATTATTAAATGTTGTATATTTATATATATATATATTTATATTTATATAAATGTGTATTTATATGGGTATTCATTAAATTTATTCCGGTCTATATTACATCCCCCTACTATTATAAGTAGCCAGGTAAAGATTTTTTTTTTTACTAACTTACAAAGGGAAAGAAATCTTAACAATTTATGCAAAAACCTCGTCAGGATTGGTTTGCGCCATACATATTTCTTGTGTTACTGTTTTGCAAAGTATCTAAAAAGGGTAGTCAATAGATTGAACTGAAATTTTTACACAACATTGCATTTCTATATAACAGCGTAGGTACCGTGATTGTTTCGAATATACCCGGAATAGACCCGGCTGCAGCGAAGCGATGTCGAGTTCAGCTAGCATTGTATAAAGTTTTAAACCTGAAACACGATATAAATCGCGTACCGTACTAAAAATAGGCACAGGAATGAACGGTTAGGTTTTCGTATTCAAATAATTATCAGCCAAGTACAAATTACAAGTGGACTTGCACAAGTTTTCCATACTACGCTCGTTGCAATATGAAATACCAGATGATATTAGTATTATACCTAATAAACATATCACATGTTTCTTGAACTTTTGCTTATATTCTTTTTTTTAGTATAGTGTTAATTGAAATACACATAAGAAAAATATGTGCATCATAGACATACAGATAGATGGACAGAGGAGGATAAATCGTTACATATACTTACGTATATGTTAATAATTTATATACAAATTTGCATTTATTAATTTAGTAGAATATAATGACCTCTTAACCAATTGACATCTCTTAATAACATCTGACTATTGTACATACATTCTGGCAAATAAATGATTATTATTATTTTGATATAAGTTGAAGTAAGCGGAATACTAAGACCAAATTTAGAACACCTGATTTTAAGAAATCTTATCGAGAATTCCAATGGAATAAATGTATAATACATTTAAACCGTCAGGTCTCTTTGTAGCGAATCTAGTAGGAGATGCGATGGTGCCGGCAAGAAATTCAGTAGTTGCTTTTTTCCACCAGTGACATTTTACATATTAACAATTATTTTTCTATTTTACGAGAGGTGAAAGCGTATCGGTATGTTTTCAAGCAAGTAACTAATAAATTTTTCAATTGTAGGCATAATAACTTATATCACACTAATTATTATCACACTAATGTTATAAATGCAAATGTTTTTATATACCTGATTGTGTTTCTGTGTATGTTAGTAACTCCTACACGCCGGAACTGATGAACGATTTTGGCAAGCACCAATGGAGATGGATTATACCCTGAAAATAAATGTGTTTAAACATAGGTGCATTATTTATCCTGGGAAAATCTATGGTTCCTGCGGGATTCTTACAAACCTGAACTTCACGTCACGTACAACTTAAGCTATAGTTTACTCTAGCAATCTTCTTCGAAATTAGATTTATATGTTAGATAGCACTAGCTATTAACTCATTCATTTATTATCATCATCATCATCATGGACAACCCATTACCGGCTCACTACAGAGCACGGGTCTCCTCTCAATATGAGAAGGGTTTGGCCATAGTCAACCACGCTGGCTATGTGCGGATTAGCAGACTTCACACGCCGTTGAGAACATTACGGAAAACTCTCAGGCGTGCAGGTTTCCTCGCGATGTTTTCCTTCACCGTTGAAGCAAGTGATATTTTAATTTTAAAAAACGCACATAATTCCGAAAAGTTAGTAAGTGCGTGCCCGGATTCGAACCGCCGAACGGCTATCACCGCTTCAATTTATGCTTATACTTATATATTGGTAAATTCAATAACGAATATTTAGAAAAGCATGGACTCTAATTCGTACCGTAACCTATCTGTATGATATGCCAGTTCTAAGCGCCCAAACTTTGGATCAATGGAACGTTAGGTATACGTTTTTTTTATCCGCCACAAGTTAGTCCTTGACGGCAATCTCACCTGATGGTAAGTGATGATTCAGTCTAAGATGGTAGCAGGCTAACCTGTTAGGGGTACGGTAAACCGATACTCCTAATCGGTTTCTACGCGACATCGTGCCGGAACGCTAAATCGCTTGGCGACACGTCTTTGTCGGTGGGTTGGTAACCAGCCACAGTAGAAGCCTTCCACTAGACCAGACGACCTCCGTGGCGCAGCGCTGTTGCATTTTAAAAGTTGGAGGTCCTGGGTTCGATTCCCGGCTCGAGTCTGGACTGGTGGGAGGCTTCGGCCGTGGCTAGTTACCACCCTACCGACAAAGACGTGTCGCCAAGCGATTTAGCGTTCCGGCACGATGTCGCGTAGAAACCAATTGGGAGTGTGGGTTTACCATGCCCCTAACAGGTTAGCTCGCTACCATCCTAGACTGCATCATCACTTACCATCAGGTGAGATTGCCGTCAAGGGCTAACTTGTAGTGGATAAAAAAAAAAAAAAAGACTCGAGCCGGGAATCGAACTCAGGACCTCCAACTTAATAATGCGACAGCGCGCGCGCTGCGCCACGGAGGTCGTCGACGTTAGGTATTCTTAACTAAATAAATGTTGCTAACTTTTGTTGAAGCGGATCTTCTCTACCGTATCATGGTTCTCATAAAACTCATTAATGTACAAGCTTGTGGGAGAAAAGTCTTAACATAACTTTCCTCGTATCCGAATTCTTGAGTTAACACTTGAGGCGCCTAATAAATTTTGAGTAGCAAACTGCGTAAGCGGGGCGTGTTGCCACGTTTTTACCATTACTTATTTTTTTAATTTAGGCGAAACTTTCGGAACGTTTCTCACATTTGCTTTACATTCGCTACGTTATGTCCTTGTTTCTTCCGGGTAGAATTTTAAGATGTCTGTTGAAATGCGCAAGACTGACTTGTACTTACCCCACGTATGAATGAATAAATGAATAAGCTTTTATCACACATCACGAAAATAATGAATAAAATAGAAAAAAAAATAGAAACAGCCGATTAAATCTGGTAACCTTATATAGTGATATCTTTAAGCCAATTAATGGAGCATAGTAGTTAAAAGAAGCAGTGGTACAATCACAGTTATTTGAATTTAAGGTACAATTGGGTCTAACTCTCGAACAGGGAAAGGATTATTCAGGTAGGTAATTTACTGTAATATAAGTATACAGGTCTCTTGAACCCCACTTCTCATTGGACACAGTCAGGAGATAACGTATGAAGAGCGAATCACAGGAAGTCACTGTTAAATTCTCTACATTCAAAAAGCGATTTGGATTGTTTGTCCATTGGTTAAGAAGACAAAAGTCTCACTCCACTCTGGCAAAGATATCGTTTAGTCGTAATATAAATTAAGTATAAGAGATTAGACATATAGATAGTAAGAGATTATTTTTTATTTTATTGCAGAGAATTGAATGGTATGCACCGAATCGTGAAACTGTGGGCGAACGCTCTACAGTGAACTCCAGAATATTCTCGGAGAGGCTCAAGAACGACACTTTAGCCAGTAGTCTGGTGCTGCTATTCATCAGGAGCTTCAAGATTGAGGATAGCGGTAACTGGACCTGCAAAGCTGGCGATCTTTTCGAAACAATTGAAATTATTGTGGGTGGTAAGTACAGCACTTTTCACTTGTAACACCATCTCCGATAACTACAATGAGCTTTTTATTTAACTCACCGGTTTCGCTGGCGGCCAAAGTTCCAGCTAGAATTAATACATTAAAACCCAGCGATGCTTCGGCGGCGCCTGGTGGCTGGGTCACGATCAAGCTCGCGCATTCCTCCCCAACATAACTACAGTGACCTGATGCGTCATGTCATAGGGATAAGCGCTTTGGTTTTCTTAATGTAGGACAATTTAAATATATATATTTTAATATTTTCTAAGGTTTCGTCTCCACTACCTATCTGAAAAGACGTCATTTAATTTACCCTTTCTGTACGCAGAAACCGATTAGGGGTATAGCTTAGCTGCCATAGCAGTTTCGGGCTAGTACCAACGCTTCAATCTCAAACTGCATAATCACTTACGAACAAAGGAAATTGCAGTATAAAATAAGACAAAAGTTTTGAGGAACTTATAAAGAACTCAAAACTCAAACATGCAGGTTTCCTCACGATGTATTACCTTTATCGTTCTTTATTTCTTTATTTGACTTAAGTGAAAACGCACCCGAAACGAGGAGTCAAAGGTGCGTGCCAGGGTTGATATTCAGGCCGAAACCGAAAGAGAAGTATTAAAATTTCCATGTCCTGGAAATAATACTCCTCTAGATTACTTACTTAACTGTTAGCAGTTTCTCATCCCTTTAATTTCACTTAAACAAGCCTGTGTAGAAAGTTCCTAATTGTTCATAAGCTTCTGATCCGATACTGTTACTACGAAACTATTCGGTGTTAGACTTTGTTACATAAATCCTAACACGTAACTAGTCTCTTATTCAATATGAAGGATATTCACGTAAATACAGCATAGAATGGGCTAATCTGTTAAGGATGTAGTAAGCCTCTACTCCTAATTGTCGTACACGTTTATTGACGGTAGGGTGGTACCAAGTAGCCAAGGCTGAAGCCTCCCGCCAGAATAAACTTGAACCGGGCATCGAACCTGGGACCTATTGATATTTATTTATTAAAACACGACCTCCGTGGCGCAGCGCGCGCGCTGTCAGATTATAAAGTTGGAGGTCCTGGGTTCGATTCCCGGCTCGAGTCTGGTCTGGTGGGAGACTTCGGCCGTGACTAGTTACCACCCTACCGAGAAAGACGTGTCGCCAAGCGATTTAGCGTTCCGGCACAATGTCGCGTAGAAACCGATAGGAGTATGGGTTTACCATACCCCTTACAGGTTAGCCCGCTACCATCTTAGACTGCATCATCACTTACCATCAGGTGAGATTGCCGACAAGGGCTAACTTGTAGTGGATAAAAAAAAAACCTCACTCCTCACTTTCATGTCTCAATTATAATCAAGACTTTTCATTTACTATTAAAGATGCTATAGCATCATTAATAGAAAATACCTTTAATGCCCTATGAGCTATTGATATGACCGATCTTAGGTACAGACAGTAAAACAGTTCAACATAGCATACTTACGTGTAACATACGATACGCGGTGAATTCAAGATTAAATCAGTCGCTGCTTGGCCTATATTGGCCCCACATTATCTTATATATAAAATTCTCGTGTCACGGTGTTTGTAATTTAACTCCTTCGATTCTTATGAAATTTTATATGCATATTCTGTAAGTCTGAGAATCGGCTACTATCTATTTTATCAAACCCCTAAGTGATATGGGGTATCCACCACAAAAAAAAAAAAAAAATATTTTTGTATTATGTGGCATTGAAAAATACATACAACCCTAAATTTTCATCCTGCTATCGCCAAACCCTATTATTTAATATTCATTTTAGAAATTTAGTCATTTGTCATCTCGCTCGATAACTGAACAATTATCGTCTTTATTGTGAATGTTTTTCACTCTAATTCGACTAAAATTAGAAATAATTTATGGCAAAACAACGTTTGCCGGGTCTGCCTTTAGTTTAGTTAGCCTATAAAGATCCCGAAAGAGGTTTTTATTATAGGGCAACTTGCCTAAATGTCTAAACAATAACTTGTTTATTTATAGAAAAAGTGAGCCTAAGTGCTGCTCAAGAGACCTTCGAAGGGGAGGAAACCAAATCCGCGAGGTTCGACTGCGCCGCTAAAGGATATCCACCGCCGGTATTCCAATGGTACAAGGATAATACGCCAATTGTTGGTGAGTTTCGCATTCATGTATTTACTTATAGGTGAATTTAATCAGAGTACAAGTTAATGCAGAAACTGTGATAGGTAAGTGATTAGGATGTACGCCTCCTAACCAGAGCTCGGGGATTAGAGCCCGGACACGCACCAGCAACTTCTCGGAGTTATGTTTTTTTTTATTCACTACAATTTAGCCCTTGACGGCTATCTCACCTGGTGGTAAGTGATGTTACAGTCTAGGGTGGTAGCGGGCTAACCTGTTAGAGGTATGGTAAACCCATACTCCTAATTGGTTTCTACGCGACATCGTTCCGGAACGTTAAATCGCTTGGCGACACGTCTTTGTCGGTTGGGTGGTAACTAGCCACGGCCGAAGCCTCTCACCAGACCAGACTCGAGCCGGGAATCGAACCCAGGACCTCCAACTTTATAATGCGAAAGCGCACGCACTGCGCTACGGAGGTCGTCAGAAATGTGCTTTTATAAGCAATTAAAATAATACTTGCTTCAACGGTGAAGGAAAACATCGTGAGAAAACCTACAAGCCTGAAAGTTCTCCATAATGATCTCAAAGGCGTGTGAAGTCTGCCAATCGGCACATGGCTAGTGTGGTGGACTATGGCCAAACCCTTTTCATATTGAGACAAGACTCTGTAGTGAATCGGCAATGGGTTGATCATGATGATAATAATAGGTGATAATGACAAGGTAATGATCATCGCAATGTTCTAGGTTCGGAATATGAAATCATTAATCAGGTTCGATCCATTCCAGAAGACACTTCTATTCGTAGGTCCTAATTGTGGTTGCCAAGGTTACTATATATTGATTACTAGGTATCGCACTTGATATCTTATTTCTCTTGGGAGTTGCTTCGTTTAGCTTTCAAAACTAACTTATTGCCGTTCCTTACTCTACTATTTATACCGGTCATCTAAGGCCATAATACATTTTTTACTTGGAATTTGTAAACAAAAAAAAACGCTGGCTAAGTTTGTTGTGGGTTTCTTCATAGAGCTGGGCGCGATTTGAAAAGCTTTAGTTTTAGGTTGTCGATTCTAGTTATCACCATCACTTCACGAATATAAATTATGAAATGAACGATTCATAGATGCCTGTAATAGGTTTATGTGAATAAAGCTATTTTTGTTTTTTTTTTATTTGCAGCTGATAAATTTAAATATTTTAAAATGTTGAGATTGGAAAACAGCAAAATTAGTTCCTTACCAGCTAGTTCTGGGTAGAATCTGCTAGTGTCGCTAGAAATATACAACTGTACGTACGTACTTTTTAGTAGTTACTACTTTAACTTACTTTGACACCTTTAGTATGTGCGTGAGAGTTAAAATAATACGAATATTACAAAAAAATAATACAATGTGGTATAATTTTATAATATTTTCAATTTCAGCGGACAGCAAAAAGTTTTTCCTGAGAAAAAAAGAGGACAACTACCAACTAGAAATCAGGAATCTATCCCATCAAGATACAGGAGAGTATACCTGCAAAGTAACGCAAAAGGCCCTGTCCCACTACGCCCATAAACGGGTTCTCCTCAACGTTCAACGTAAGTGCAGATCTTACGTGACCGCCCTGAAATTGTTCACCAAAACTTTCGTACATATCTAATGAATTTATAAAAACACGTGTCATGCTTTCGTACAATGAATATAAAATATTACGCTTAGGGTCCGTTCACACAGACCGGCTCGGAGAGGAGAGCAGATTTTTATCACGTTGGAAACAGTGTTTTGAGTGATTGTAGTAAAGTTTATTTTTGCATTTGCACCTTTTTTGTCATTAAAAATGCCTGAACGCGCTTCGTGTGAAGTAATAAAAGGAGCCGACCGGCTCCGCTTGCGTGCTCTTTCTCGCTCGCGCAGCCGATCGGCTCTGATTGCGTGCTCTTTCTCGCTTGCGCAGCCTGTCGGCTCCGATTGCGTGCTCTTTCTCGCTCGCGCAGCCGATGGGCTCCGATTGCGTGCTCTTTCTCTATCGCGTAGCCGATCGGCTCCGATTGCGTGCCCGCTGCGGCTGCGCCGACCGCCATTTTGATAGCAACATTTGAACGTAATAGTTGTGCGTACTTGTACGAAAAGATGAATGATGAAAAATTAATAATACTCGTGTCAAAATATGAGTGTTTATTTGACATAACCAAGCCATCATATAGCGATCGTATAATGAAAGACAATGCATGGGAGGAAATTAGCAAATGTCTCGGAATAAGTGGTAAGTAAGGTTTTCATTGTTTTAGATACTCAAACGAATTTTAAAGCAAGGGCTTCTTAAACTCGTGCTGCGACGTGTTAGATTCAAAGTCAAAATAGGAATAACATGAGTTTAAATGCGCCCTTACTTTAAAAACTCGTTTGAGTATCTGATCGTTAGAATATACTTATGTAGTAGACAATTTTTATTAAATATAACTTAAGAAACTCGCGTAGCCACTTGATCTTGCCAATCTAAAGCACCACTTGATGAAAAATAATCCTTAAATTTATTCCTTGTGGTTAGAACTGCGTCGCTATTAGAACTGTTTTCATTATTATTGTCTGTTATTGCTGTTAATAAATTTATATTGCTGTGAAATTCATTCTCTTGTCCTGGCGTCCGATTTTCTATTAAAAAATTATGTAAACATGTAGTTGCTAATATAATTAAATCACAGTACTTCGGCTGAATTTTCATTCGTTTTTGATAAATTTCAAATCTTTGAGTTAGCATTCCAAATGCACATTCTACGACTTTTCTTGCCCTGCTTAAACGCAGATTAAATACTTTTTTTGATAATTCTGTTCTTGCTTGTTCTCTTGGATACGGCCGCAATATATTATTGCTCAAAGGAAATGCCTCGTCTCCTATAAAAACATGTGGTAAGCTTTCAGTGGTACTAGGTAGAGGTTTATTTGGGGGCAGCTTTAACTTATTGGTGTTGAGTTTTTTCCAAAATTTTGAATTCTGTAAAATTCCGCCGTCGCTATTTTTACCATATGATCCGACATCAACAATTAAAAAACTGTATTTCGCGTCGACCACAGCTAGTAACACTGTACTGAAAAAGTTTTTATAATTATAGTATAAGCTTCCACTATTATCTGGTGCCTGTATATTGACATGCTTTCCGTCTATAGCGCCCAAACAGTTAGGAAAATTCCAAATATTAAAGAAATCACGTGAAACCTTTTCCCACATTTCTTCATCTGGCATCTGCATAACTATGGGCATCAAAACATCACAAATTACTCTGATTGTCTCATGAATAATTGAATGAACTGTAGAAATTCCCATTCGAAAATTAAATGACAAGTTTTTGAAACTGCAACCAGTGATGAGGAATCTGTAAAAATAAAACAAACACACAAAATAGAAATATAAGACTGCCGTACCAAAACGAACTATAAAATAAAAAAGAGTTATGTTATTAATTTTTCATTTCTGTTCTTTCCAGTGACGCAGTGCCAGGATCGTTGGAAGAAACTGCGAGATAACTTCAGAAAAGCCTATTATAACCGAAAAGGCAAGAGTGGCGATGATGCAACTACGTCCAAATTGATAAAATTTGAAAAAGAACTTTCTTTTATAATACCATTTTTTCGCAATCGAAACCAAATATCTAATGTAACATTATCATCGGATGATTCAGAGCCTGGCACACCAATACCACCACCATCGACATCATCTAAACGTTCTGACCATTCTGAAGTTGAATCGCTTGCAAGTACTTCTGGCTCGAAAAAGAGACCACGCTTAAGCAAAGATGTTGCTACGGTTTTCGAAGAGTATCTTGAAGAAAAAAGAAATACTACACCCCGTGACAAGGCATTACGTAATTTTTTTTGTCTATGTCAGATACAGTGGAAACATTCCCAAAAGAAGTCCAAGCACGAATTAAAAGGCGCGTGTTTAACATTGTTAATGAAGCTGAATTAAGTCTGTATGAAAATAGTACAGATTTGAATTATTCTTTGTCTATAAATTCACCGCCATCGACTAATCAATCTACTTACCTAGTGTCAAACGAAACCTATATTCCTCAAAACTATCCAGATCAGCCTACTTACGGGTACAATACCAGCACACAAAATACAAAATAATCAAAAACAATAATAATTATAATAATAATAATTAAACACACACAAATCTGTACTATTTAATTACATTTCATTAACGTAAATAATGCTTAATAAATGGAGGGCTGTGATTTTGTGATCTATTTAGATGTTTGTGTTATTTAACATGATTAGTATAAGTAATTTACATTTCATTAACGTAAACAATGCTTAATAAATGGAGGGCTGTGATTTTGTGATCTAAATAACATGATTAGTATAAATAATTGTTTTTTATTTACCTTAAAGTTACCGTTAACCTTTCTTCGGCTGTAATGGTGCAACGATAATTTGTAGTCTTTTTTGTTATATGTACTCTTAACAAATCTGTCAATTTCAAAAATTGCCAATATTCCATACGATAATACTCATAAAATTTTAGGCTATCTCTCTTCAATTCCTCGAAAATGGTGTGAAACTCCCCATGGATTAGTCTGTTTTTCCAAATATGTTTTACCCATATTTGTTTCCGCTTGCGCTTACGTTTCCTATGTTCTATTTCAAGTAATCTTGCTAACAAATATATTTCTTCGTCGGAGCTATCTAAATCCATGTTTCGAAAAGCACACGTTAACACACCGAAAACAAAACTTAGACTGCGCGGAATACTGGCACTGCCTTTGTAGTGTATCCACCCGACTCCGAGCGCATCCGACCGGCTCCGAGCACATCCAACCGCACCCGCTTTCAGATCTCTTCCAGCCGGTCGATGTGAAATAGTTGGCGGCTCCGCTCCGGCCAATTCAAAGCAGGCCGATGCTCTCCGAGCCGGTCTGTGTGAACGGACCCTTACTGTGACCTAAAAAGTATAAAAATCATAATTGACATTACTTTGAACTTTTATTTCCCTACTAATTATGATACGCCATCTTTTTATTCTTCTAGTGCGATCTTCTATTGGAAGTTAGCAAACTAATAAGGACTTTATTAACGCCGCCCTAAACAATAACATTGTCTTAATAATTTTACAATTGGTATAGTTGTCTACGGTTCCCTTCGGACGTTCAACTAATCCAGCGAGTGGGGCATGCGGTAGTTGTTTTTAGTTCGGGTATACCTCAACGATGATGGAGGAAGGAGGGGGGGGGGGGCAAATAACCTCCGTCCTGCCCAACGGATGAAGGTCATAAAGCTTTAACACCACGAAAAAAATTGTATCGTTCTCTAACCAGAGCGTCGGCTATCGGCAATGTGTTTTTTGCCTTGAAACTTGTCCTTTTTTTATCATAGGATAAAGTGTACAACCTGTATTACGAATATACTCGTAACTTATTCCGACGTCATACTGTTGAGTAAAGCGGATGCATAATATTCTACAGTTCAGTATACAGAACTTTAGCAAAACCTGCAGTAGTAGAAACTAGGGCATAGACTTCGAGATAACCATTATGTTAAATGTACTATGTAAGATTTTAATGAAATTATTGTTTCTTTTATCATTATTATTATTTTGCGGTACCTGAACCCTTTGTACATCTGATCTGTTTTGAGTCTACAAAATACTATATTATTATTCGTTAATGTTATGGTAAAATTGTTATTTAACTTCAGATCTTTCCATCCCTTTGTGTCTTTCTAAGAAAATACTGAATGGGATTTACTTAGCTTTGTAAAATATGTTTATTTTTATTTTCCAGATAAACCTCTTCTCTACGATGAATTTGACAACACTCGTACCATTTCATATTCAAGATACAGGACTGAAGAGGTTTACGCAATCATCAACGCACCGTAAGTTGACAAAACATGTATTATATGATAAATAATTTCTGTTGATCTCTTGCGTATCGTCATTTGCATGATTCTTGTTTAACTTTCTTGTTTGTGCAAAGGTGATTTCTGGTTATGCAAAAGCACCATTAATACCTTTTTTTTTTCCGCTGGGAAATGCGTTTACGCATCTCCTCCGGAAGCGATGCAGGCAAGACTGCGCCGCTTCCGACGAGGTATGTGGTACTTCCTGGCTCCCATGTTCCTTCGCGTCGCCTGGTGGCTGAGTCACAGGAACACTTGTGCACTCGACCGCAGCCGAGTGACCGATTCTTGTTTAACTATGCGTCTTACTGCCGAACATATTGGCGGGCTGTGCAAAGGTGATTTCTGGTTATGCAAAAGCACCATTAATACCTACCCCACGCCGTTAAAAGAACACGATTTATCACATGTTTTGTTCGGTCTGAACAACAGTCATGAGGTCTTCGGTAAAATTTCCCTTTGTCTGATTTAATGGAAAGCTTTGGCAATGGCTAGTTGTGACATACCGATAAAATTTAAAACGTGCTGCCAAGCGATTTGACTTCCGATCAGGAGTATAGGCGACATATAATTGCCAACCGTTTAAACAGTTAAGCCCGCAACCATCTTAAATTGCAGTCAAGGGCTGACTTGTAGTAAAAAAAAACTTATTTTAATAGTATTTAGCGAACAACATATTAAGTAACAAGTCATTCACCTTTGTGTGCGTATTAACGTGTTAGGGACATAATTTAATGTTATCCAGAATTGTAATCGTTTTTAAGTCTATAACAAAAAGAGACAATGCTGAAAGCTGAAGTTTCACTATAGCTCACAACGTAAAAACATGATTGTGAAAAATATTAACTGTTTGATGAAATAAAATATAAATTATTTAATAAATACACCTTGGATATTGGTAACTGAAGACCTCGCTTGTATTTAGAGTGTTGTCATTTCGAGCGAATATGCTCACGTGTATATATACTTACGGTCGCAGTTTTGCTCGATGTTCAGTAACTAAGAAAGTTTGAGTTCCATTGAATCATTCAAAGATTTATTTATATTTGACCTACCCGGGATAGAACCCGGGACCATCAACATATAAGACTACAGCGCAGCGCCAGGGAATCTACATTTACTTCTAAGACTTTCTCGTTTATAAATGCTTTAATTTAATAACTTTGTTCCACCAGGAAAAACATCACTTGCCGTGCCGTGGGTTATCCAGAGCCTAAGTTCGAATGGTTCAGGCGAACAAATGGCCACGACGATCCCATTACAGATGAGGACATGGTAACTATGATTGACCCAACCACTTCTTACAATGAGCCTTAATGTAATATAGTCTAGAAACGACTAACTTTAAAATACTTAAGATTATAGCAAAAACCTTTTATAATACAAAGGATCATTAGGACTTATTTTTTACTTACATTTAATTATTGAATGTGTGAGATGGTGATAGAAAGAAAAGGGCCCCGCTAAGTTTGTTGCGGGCTTTTTCTTAGACTAGGTCGAGTTGAGAACCCTCAGAAGCTTTAGTTTTAAGTCAATGAATCACCTCACAAGTTAGAATAATGAAACATACATTTTATGATCGCTTCATAGATTTATTTGAACTACCTACTAGGTTTAATTTAATTAAACATTTTTGAATTTAAATTATTTTTTATATAAAACACTTTATTTATTAGACAGGAATATAGCTACTGACTTTATTTTAAATATCCTAAAAACTATTAGTTATTTGTATGAGACGCAGTATAAATATAATAATACATTAAATTTTTTTATTAATGACATAATTTTTAGTCTGTTTTAATTCTAGATTTTTTTTTCTATGGTGAAAGAGTTAAAACCGCCCATACTTTGAACTAAACGGGTGATAATTTAACTTTCGAATAAACTTCTATTTTATTACGTCTTAGATCGCCAACTCTCAAGACGGCAGTAGCTCGACTTTGATGCTGAGGATGTATGACGAAGAAGCTTTGGGAGAGTACAAGTGTCTTGCCAGCAACGATAAAGGCCGCGTTTACGTCATCTATCACGTGCAAAAGGGAAATAAGCCCGATATGCCAGACCAAGTAAGTCAATATTAACATCCATATATATTTATCATAGGCCTCTTTGGAGTAGCGCCTGCCACTTTTCGGAGGTCATCGCTCCACCTGGCTGGAGGACGGCCCACACACTGTTTGCCGAGACGTGGTCTCCACTCGAGGACCTTCTGGTACTCCAACGTCCATCGGTTCTCCGACAAACGTGACCAGCCCACTGCCACTTCAGCGTGCAAGCCCTTCAATATATTTATAAGCTACATCTAATCATTATACCGAATCACAGCCTATTTATGTTCAAACCGTTGTATCCATTGTCTTGGGAAAGCGACAGGATGCGAAATGAAGCGATGTGAAATAATGCGAAATGAAGCGATGTGATATTTCACGTGACATCTAAAATAAAATAATCTTAATACAGGAAGTCCTAAAGTTTAGATGAACTCGCCGATTTGGTGTTGATCGCTGTGGTCTTATAAGCGGGAGTTTATAAGTAATATAATAATAATATTTCTCACTGCCGTCAGCAACAGCGACTGGATCTCCGTTAATTTTAGAGATTTCAATAAGGGCGTCGTTCGTGTACGTGGCTGATATACCCTATTTTTGCACGAACTAACCTCGCACAGTGAGGACGTGATAGGGCACCATCGACGTAATTATAGATTATATTCGAGGGTACTTTTCAGTTGATCTCTGTATACATCCAGATCCACCCTCCTTTTATCTTCAAAATCCGTGACAGCATTCACCACTGTGCCACTCAGTACTGAGTGTCAGAGGCAATTTAGGAATTTATAATTTCCGAATTTTCAGCCGTGGCCAAGTTACCGACACGCCGCCGACAAAGACGTGCCGCCAAGCGATATAGCGTTTCGATACGATAACTTAATTTGTGAAACATGCCTATGCTTTCAGGTTAATGTGGTGAGCGTAACTACAACTACTATTACATTCAACGTCACTTGCTCCACTTGCAATATGGCGCTTGAAGAGGACAAGTCTGAGGACCCGCAAAACTTAACCATTCTAGGTAAGCATATTACATACCCACGATATTTTTCTCCACGGAGTTTTCATACTGAGGCCGCTGACCCGACACATCTAGTGGCCTTATGGCATCACGGTAAACGACATAACGCACTCTTAAGCCGACTTTATGTTTTAGGTATTATAGTATTAACACAATGTTTTTACATCTGCCTGTGATTACTAAATTATTCCCCGTTGTGAGTGTTCTTCTGGGCTTAATATTTCTACTGCTTATTTAATTAATTTTTTAATGGGGTGGATACGGTTCATTTCTGCCATAAAAAGTATGTCTCATTAATTCCATGGTGTAAGCAATTACTATGCCAAATTTCATCAAGATCGCTGCAGGAAGAAGAAATCAAAAATAACAAACATACACACACACTTGCTTTTATAATATTGTAAGAGATTTAAAATTCTTAATTTCATTATTTGATATTAGGATTCAGTGGTCAAGAAGTGACGTCGCGTCCGTGCGATTTAATTCTTTTTCTTTCAATTCTTTGAAGAATTTCTGTATAACGTAAATTAAAAATCTAAGTGATTGCAAAATAAAATAGCGCGGTTTTATTTTCAGTGTTTGCTAGCTTTTATTCTCGTTAGTAAATGCAGTTTTTATTTTCATATTCATTTCATTTTCAGGCTATACATTCCAGCTGGTCCCATTCCAGAAAGGCTTTCTCGCGGATTGGAATTCATCTGAGGAGTTCAATGTGGATATTGAAAACTATACTTGTAAGTAGACAGTAAAGCTTGACAGTACTATCTCTTATATATTTTAAATTTCCTCAATGATTAAGTTGAAATAACGTTTCATTAAAATCTGTGATAGCAAAGTGGTTAGGGTATACGCACCTATAACTTTTCAGAGTTATTTGCGTTTTTAAGCAATTAAAATATCACTTGCTTCAACGGTGAAGGAAAACATCGTGAGGAAACTTGCATGCCTGAGAGTTCTCCATAATGTTCTCAAAGGCGTGTGAAGTCTACCAATCCGCACATGGCCAGCGTGGTGCACTATGGCCAAACACTTCTCACATTGAGAGGAGACCCGTGCTCTGTAGTGAGCCGACAATGGGTTGATCATGATGATGATGATGATGATGATGATGATGATTGTATATATATGTATACATTATGATGTGCTTATAATTGGGATATGTATTTTACAAGTTGTTTGTAGGGGTTAAAATGTTATTGGTCTGTATACGTACAAAAGAGTATAAAACTTGACTAGAGGTTCTCATCATGTCGTGCCGCCATGTTCTGGATCCCGCTAAAACGGTGGCCAGTGATTGGTCAAAACAAAATGGCTATAACAATGGATGCCACGGGGACATTGTTATGAGTTGATTGATATTTTTGGAAAAAAGGTTTCAATATAATTAGCGTATTTACCTAAGTTTTTACAAATGGAAGATACAGATATGTCAAATATTAATTCCAGATCCACAAACGCTCTTCGTAGTCGGACCTCTGGCGAACAAGACCACTTACCACGTGAGGGTGTGCACACGTAACTCCGCTGGATGCTCTGACTTCCTGGAAATGTCGTCCACACCGACCACCGCTTTCGCTGGGCGACTGCTGATCTCGTTCATACTCATGCTGGGCGCTCCAATATTGTTAATGTTACTTTAATTTACTTTAACTTGTAAGGCTAAGGGGTTTTATACTATAATTTGCATATACGTTTATTGTAAATATTCTTGCGTTTTCTATGTAATTTTAGATTATTACGGTGTTACTAGAATCCGCTGTTTTCGAAGCATGATTGGCCCTTGAGCATGAAACGGTGGCTTTCATATTCTTTTTTAATAAAGTGGTAATATAAGGACAGAGTTCGATCACCGGGATGCAACTCTACGAGTAACTTTACGGATTTAAGTTCGTTTGTTCAATTAAGCAATTAAATACCACTTGTTTTAACGTAGAAGGAAAACTTCGTGAGTTCTGCATGCTTGGTTGTTCTCCAAAATGATTCCAAAGCTGGCCAAACCACACTTAGCCAGCATGGTTGATTACGGCCACAACCTTTCTCATTCTGAGTGAAGCCCAAGAGACCCAACCCCAAATACCAAATACTAAATAACCCAATATAAGATAAATATTTTTTTTACGTCTCAGCTCTCATTCTACCTTTACTATGAGAGAAGACGTATTTTGGTCGATCCGAGTTACCTTTATAGTATATGGATTAGAACCATAGTATCGTTTTTAATTGTCTCTTAATTTTTTTTAAGGAAGTAAAGATTTCTACATTTACTTTTTTCTGGTGGATTGATCACTCATACTTCGAAGACAGCGGTATAAGATTATTATTTATTTACTTTTGTCGCTAAGTACTTTGAGGCTTTCATTTAAAATAAGTAATTCAAGCTTCATATAGATAGGAAATGTTTTAATTAAGAGAGTATGTCTGTTGTTTCAATTTATAAAAGTGTTTACTTATCCGATGACCTGAACTCGGTTTTATAATTCAGGAAATCGTATGCATTGACAATATTGTATCGATGAACTTGCTATATATAAAACGTAAAAGAAAATTTGCTACAACTATTAATCAAGTCTCCCTTTGATTCCGTTACATTTGTAGGCAAATCAACGTTATAAAATATATAGGAACAAAATATACCCAGTCAGATGTATTTACCTTTAAGAGTCCGTATTAATATACAAACGCGATTCAACCTACCAGTGACAGCAGTCACCAGTCCATCTTAGGAGAGGCAATACAGGGTTTATCACTACCAATACTATTTATAGTGCATTGGTCTATTAATTAGTATGTTTAACTACAGACACATAGTCCTACAGATTCACATAGTCCTGGAATTGCTTTTCTCGTGGGCTAATTTTTTTATGTATTACAGTTTTTTATCCAGATATTCTAAGTGCGTAACAGCCTGGGATAAGGTTATTGATATTCTTCGCCCCCTCAGTGCGTCTAATTGACAAAAAATTTAAAAAGCCGCAAAATCGTCGTTACGTCTTGGTTTGAAGTCCCCATCTGGCTTAAATCACCTAGTCCTGGAATTGCTTTTCGGGTGGGCCAATTTTTTTATGTTTTACAGTTTTTTATCCAGATATTCTCAGTACGTAACAGCCTGGAATAAGGTTATTGATATTCTTAGCCCCCTCAGTACCTCTAATTCACAAAATTATTAAAAAACCACAAAACGTGGTTAAGTCTTAGTCCCCATCTTTATAATAGAAGCCTATGTGATATTCCAGCAAACGGACATTCATTATCTGATAATGACGAGGATAAAGTTTTTAATTATTTTATACACAAACTTCTTATTAAACTAAACTGATAGGTCCATAAGTGATGCATAGTATGTTCTTTGGAAAAGGATAGCTTTTATTTTCTTTTAATACTTTTAATTTAGTTTTATGTATATCACAATATAATACGTTTAGTTTTGCTTGCTAATCTTTTAAAATATGCAACTAATATAAACGTAATTTTGCGTCGATATAAAATTTTGGAAGATAAAATTTTATTATTATTACTTAAAAAAACTATATACCCTGTCGTCCATATATTTACTCCATTTATTAAACTTATTATGTATCTCGGTGAATATGAAATTGCTTTCCAGACTTTAAACATACAAGTCTTAGTTCAGCACTGAGGTTACTACATCAGAAATATGTTTAAACGGTTATTTGATAGAAATTTCCACAGTTTCTATGGATTTTAAAATTCATTTCTAACGAGATACACAATAGTCGAGGTGATCAACGGGCTACAACTGTCAATTGGTATAAACATCTCACTGAGTGTACAATAAAATATTAAACTAGATTCGTGGGAAAACACCTAATAATATGTGCTTATATATATTAATTGTGGTAATCTAATTAAATTTTCATCCGATTTTCACAGTCAGTTTCGAGCTATTTGCCTATTTAGCTGCTTTTATTCAAATAAAAGACGCCATAGCATATATGTCTATTACAAAAAGATTATTGGTGACGTAAATTACATTTCCGATGTGTATGCTTAAATGTTAGGTACCTGTTTGAAAATTTCGTTTAAGCCGCATGTCTAAGAATGGTGTGTCTAAACATTGGAGTATTTGACAATAAAATTTAACAATGTTTACTATAATGAGTATGTTATTGACATAAAACGGTATGTTATTTTATTTAAGGCCATTGAAATAAAAAATAAATAATTTTAATCGTTTATAAACACACATTTAATTCAGTGTTTATTCTTTATAAAAATTAAAATATAGTGTATGATTTGATATTCATACCATACTAAATAATGAATAGAAGCAGGCGTTACTTTGCGGAAGTCCACGATAAACAATAAACAGCAAGTATAATTTGCTATATTCCGCCGACAACCGGGATATTTGTATAATATAACACCACACAAAAAAAGCGAGAAAAGTAAAGTCACTCTCTTCGACTTTACTTTTCTCGCTTGTGAATGTGAAGTCAACATCTGAGGATGATCCGGTGTCGGGTCGAAACGTGCGTAGAGGTTCTAGTGGAAGATTTTGTTGTGGTGTTATTTTATACAAATCTCCCGGTTGTCGTCGGAATATAGCAAATTATACTTGCTGTTTATTGTTTATTAATACCATACGCCAACTCGCGTTTAGTCCGTCAATAGTATGTACTTCTAACAATAGATCTATACGGTCGCAATCGTTAAATTCCTTCAAAGAACCCTGTAACGTCAAAGTAATAATGATCACAGAATCTATTTGGTTAAAAAGCTTATTCAATTGGTCCGTGCTTATACAGCTAGTCCTTTGGGCGAAACGTTCGTGAAATAAAAATCAATAATAGGCAATTTGAGATATAAACTGAGTAACATAACTCTGTAACAGGTACTCTGACGTTGCAGTGTTTCAATAATCAAAAACATTAAGTTAACATTTTAACTTAATGTTTTTGATTATTGAAACAGGAAGCGTGTACTCATACTATAAGTCAACGCCTAGGTACGTCACATAACGCATATGTATGACGTGACGTATTCTTGTCACACTAGATACTCCGATCTAATTTGAATAAACACGCGTCGTGCAACGTGACGTCAGGCGTTAGCCTTGTGGTTTTACACTGCTCAACAGATAAAATGAACAATTTATTAATTTTAATTAAATGTATTTTTTGTTGTATAATGTCTCTTTTGATAATGTCGATCGACGTGATAGTTAAGAATGTATATATTTATTTTATAAACAAAATATCGTTTGCTTCGAAAATGATTTTGTCTAGAAATTAATCGTATATTTAAGTTACAATCGTTAGAGGCAATTTAAACGATTGCATTGTAAGTATTTATTTTATCAGATATATTAGTTTTAAAACTACTCAGCCGAAAATATAATTAATATTAATTATTAAGTAACATAAAAACTTAATCGTTAATTTATTCTTAGAATGTTTGAATCACATAAATTCTATGCCATCATTATGTAAAACTCTGTCCTACTGTATTTAATATGTCTATACAATATATCAATTAATGTGTATGTAATGGTTTTTGATAAATAGTTACTTTATAATGTTGAAAATTGAAAACTTTAATTACAATTAGACAGTGACAATATTTGTATATTATGAAATTTACCAAAGATTGTTTTGTCGCTTCTTACGAGAAATGTCATTTGAGCAATAATGTACTATTTTTAGAGCTGCGAACATTTTTTGTGCTTAATCTTGCCATGCCTTACCGTAGTGAGTCTCTAATACTTACATTCAAAATACCTTTCTGTATTACCCTCACACAATCTGGAAAACAGCATGACGATCGAATAAACACAGCATACTAATATTATTGACACATTGTATAAGGCAGTGGATAAAAGCTCATTTAGCAATAAAGTTGTAAGCACCGGTGAGTATTCAAAGTATTCAAATTCTCTGGTTTCTCCGTGCCTATTGAACAGTTCTGGCATGTAAGATCTTATGTGGCGTTTCTAGTCCAACGTGCCCTTAGAATCGTCATCACTTTAATCAGGAATGGAAGGAAGCTTGCGAAAAAAATCGTTAAACCTAAAAATATTACATAGTACATTATTTCTCAATCAGTAATTAATATTTATCGTACAGAGCAACTTGATGTACCGAAGTATAAGATCCGATTGTTGCATCAATCTTACAATTAGTTCTCTCTCAAAGGCTCTACGCGTTGGACCCTTGTCCCCGCGAAAGCTTTAAAGGGACGCGGCCAGGTTTTTCAATGCCCTAGAGTACAAACGAATTGTTACTAAAAGCGCTCCCAGTTTTCCAATCACTAAGTATGTCAGTCAATTTTACAAAAGTTCAATTAAGGGCGTCTTTCAATTCTAGGTAATCTATACCGGAAGACTGAACTTTGTCTATATTTTGTTTTATTTCAAATAACATTTAGATATTAATCCTTACATTATATAAACTTAGATTATATAATATCATATTTATGATGTATTAAGGCGCCAAACATACTGAAATCAATTCAAAAAGTAATTCTTTTGTGCACGAATATCTTATCTAAATTATGTATATTGACAATTCTAAATAGGGACTTCATTGTGTTTGTCGTAGAAAACTTTTGTTTACTACTAAATTAGTAGAAATGTATAATATCATTTACGATATGCAATTTTTGACCCATTTTTATTTTAATCTATGTGTGCTCACTATATTTTTAAAAGGGGTAAAATTATTTACTTCACTGTTGTCTAATACGAAGCGCCTGCGAGAATAATACTAGCATTTGCCGTTATCACTGTATGAAATTAAAGATTTAACAGGCGCTTTTTCGTAATTGTAGAACATATCTAAGAATATTTTATGATTCAGTTTAAATGCATTTCTTGCTACCAGTATAATAGTACAAGTATTAGAAGTTTTATTTTGTTAATGTGGCCTTCTTTTACCCCATAATTTATCACCGCGTCGTCTTACGGCATTTAATCAAAATCATGACTAAAACTTACTCAAATTTTCATTAACATACGAATGATAATATTTGTTTGACGTAGTGCGGGTTACATATATATTAGATAGATGTTTAACAAAAAGCCGCGTTTAACTCGGACTAATAGCTAATAGCTATGGGATAGTTGGACATTATTATGCAATGAGGATCCAATCCACACTCAAAGTTTAGTTAGTAAGGTGATTGTACAAGTCGACACTATAGCCAGCTGAAAGATCTCAGAGATATCATGACGGATTTATAATAAAAAGTAAGACCCCTATCATGGCAAGTATATTTATCAAATTGACAAATGTCTCAAATGAAGCGGTGATAGCCCAGTGGTTAGGGCGTCAGCCTCCTAATCAGTGGTCGGCGGTTCGAATCACGCACCTCTAACTTTTCGGAGCTATGTGCGTTTTTAAACCATTAAAATATCATTTGCTTCAACGGTGAAGGAAAACATCGTGAGGAAACCTGCACGCCTGAAAGTTCTCCATAATGTTCTCAAAGGCGTGTGAAGTCTGCCAATCCGCACATGGCCAGAGTGGTGGACTATGGAAAACCCCTTCTCATATTGAGAGGAAGCCCGTGCTCTGTAGTGAGCCGGTAATGGGTTGATCATGATGATGATGATGATGAGACAAATGTCACGATCACAAACTGAATATTATGTTACTAAACTTGCTCAGTGTGGGTTGGATCCTTTTTGCATTAACTGCGTTCAATCATATCAGACAACACACGTGACCCATAACGCATATAATATATTAGTGTCTTAGTGTGTTCAAGAATTTATAAAACTGTATCTTCGCATCTTATATCTCCCGCGCGTCTGTCTGCCTTAGCTTGAAAAGCGAGATATTTTTTTTTTATTGTTATTTAGCGATATCCCATAGGGAGTTTTCTATTTAACTATCACATAGTGAAAGTGCTCGTCATCTTGATTTGTATAAAATATTCCGATAACCCGTAAGCATTCGTTGTATTTATGAATGGATTCATTTGCTCTGTGTACAGATTGGTTGATAAATTCATATAACACACCTTCTGCCTGCAATAAAGGTGGTTAACAATATTTGACTTTTATTTTATAACCCAAATAATTGTCAGTTTAAAACCAGTTTGATTTTTTTAAATAATCATATCCCACTTGCCTGCAGAGTTAATTACTTATACTATCCGTTTATTCCTTCAAATGTTAAATCCAGTAAGATCTTTTAAATACAAAGAGAGTATTTTTTGTTCGCTTTATTTTATTTGGTAAAGTCTAAAACTACTGGGTATTAAAAATACTTTCGTTAGATAGCTGTTTTGTCCCGTAGTTATATAGGCAAGACTGTTTTTTCTGTAATAATTAGATTGTAACCTGACTGATAATGGCTTGTTTAACGAATTCGTTAAACAAGCCAGTAGAAAAAGGGTTAACAAGCTGCTTTATCCACGTACGCTGATTAAGTGGTTAGTTATAAATAAATACTTTTTTTTTGCATAAATAAATACTGGTCTTAAATAAATCTTAAATAATGTATGCAGAAGGGAGCGAGGAAGCCTGTGAATAGCTATTGTACATCAAGAGCGAAGCAGATGATTACTTACTACTTATTTTGACAGCTTTTCTTATATTTTATTACAGAACAGAAAAAAACGATTATTGTCCGGAGCCAAGAATCGAACCCAGGCACTTTCATATACTTTTTCTACTGGCTTGTTTAACGAATTCGTTTTGGACTCACGGTTTATCAAATAACGCAAAATTTAACTTTTATCTATTTTACCGTCTATTTATAAAGTACGAGGATTAGAGTGGAGCAAAATATTACTTAATTGACGCGAGTGAAACCACGAAGAATCATGCGAACAACTAGTTGCTTATAATTATACTTCTCTTACAAAGATAAAGGAAATAAATCCCAATAGTTGGGCCTCAGCTAAACTAGGCTACATTACAACCTACTGGATATAAACTTAAGAAATTCCCATTACGTGATAGTAAATGAAATTGATCGTTTGGCTGTTCTTTTCCGTAAATTAACTAATGGTTTACTTATTATTTTATCCTAGCCCCATTCCGAATTCCACGCAGATGATGCGGCCAAAAACTAGTACTTACATACTTTATATGGCAAAGCATTTTGGTCATTAGATTTTTATTTGTTTTCAAATGAAGGTTACTTAATTATATAAAAACAAAACATCATAGTTAATTAAAAAGACATATATTAATTTAATAATTACAAAGGTAATTTTTTTTGAATTAGAGTTCAATTATATTTCCACTCGTTAATATAATATCATAAAGAATGTAAGCGATTGATCACTGCTTTTAGCATACATTTACGGTTGTTGTGGTTTTGAAACTGACTTTATACCATTCTCATAATGAACATACATCCCACAACCGTGACCACAATACCACCAGCAAAGAATACCCCGTAAAACGTGCTATCCGAAAGAGCAGCAGCTGTTGGTTTTTCTTCTTCTTCAACTTCTTCTTCAGGTACTTCTTCTATATCTTCTTCTGATTTCAAAAGAGTTGAAGCCGTAACTGGTTTCGACCATGGAGATGTCCCCGCTTCGTTTACAGCGCGCATTCTTACCCAATAATCGGTTTCTTCTTCCAGTTCTGGCAGTATTACGTGAAGACCTAATAATGAAATAAATAAAATTTATAAAAACAATTTTTCAGTATTTTATAATACATTATTTTATTATCTTTTATTTCAAGCTGATATATTGGTTAGTATCTGAAAGTGACTGGGTTTCGATTCTTGGGTCCGACCAATAATCGTTTTTTTCTGCTCTGTAAACAATTTTGAGTAAAAGCTGTCAAAATAAGTAATCATCTGCTTCGCCCAGCCTCTTAATGTCCAATTGCTATTCACAAGCTTCCTCTCTCTCTTTTGTGGAAGGGAAGGATTTCCTAAATTAACCATACAATATATCTCGGAGCATCCCATTATATGCCGTTTGTTACCACTAGCCTTAGTGAGTAATTTCACATAAATCCAAGTGATCTGGTATTTTTTAGTCTTTAACAATAATAAAAGCAGAGAAAAAATATGCCCTTCAAATAAGCTCCTTTAATACAACATTTGACTTATGTCATTATAATTAAATTAAATTGGCATTCGTGTCAGGTATTATAATAAAAAATACCTGATTTCTCCTCATTAATTAAGTCGTATTCTTCCGTTTTTATATCAATTTCCTTTGCTTTTTTCCAGTCGATTTCTCTGGGAATACTTTTCTTTCTTATTGTATCCTTCTTTATGTACTGAACGATCATACCTGCATTAATATTACATAATATTATTAATCCTAATAAAATTACCAAGAGTATTTTGTTTCATAACGAAAAGTAATAAATGGCAAGTTCAAAGTTTATCATTTTCTTAAAGTTACTAGCTACCCAGAGAAGGGCCCAAATACAAACAAGACAAACGCCTACTAACAATGAACTGATAGCCTTGCACTCTTAAATTGCCATGTCACTTACTGTCAACGGGGAAATATACATCGCCTTTCCATCTTGCATAAAAATCTAATAATTCGTGATTAGCATTATCTAAAATTATCTGAAACAAACGATAAATAGATAAATTACGTCATTTTGCATCTCCATTGTATTTTTAATTAAACTAAAGAGTAAACTATACATTTGTCTGGTGGGAGGCTTGGGCCGTGGCTAGTTACCACCCTACCGACAAAGACTTGTTGGCAAGCGTTTGGCGTTCCGGCACGATGTCGCGTAGAAACCCATTAGGTGTATGGGTGTAGCATACTCCTAACAGGTTAGCCCGTTACCATCTTAGACAGCATCATCACTTACACCAGGTGAGATTGCCGTCAAGGGCTAACTTGGAGTGGTTAAAATAAACATTTATACCTCATCCGGTTTCCTTGGTGTCTCTAGGTTTATTATGGCAAACACTTTGTCTACTTCTCCATATTCATTAGTTGCTTTACATCGAAATCTGTGGCCAAATGTTGATGAATTTGCCGTTAACGTTAGTACAGCTTCTGCTCCATTATTCTGTATCAATATAACATCTTTCGGATACTCAGAGAGTATGTCACCAACTTCTTTAAACCATCTATAACTTGGAGTTGGATATGCTTCGGCAGCACATACTAAATCCACACTGTACACACGTAAAAAATATTATTACAAAGTTATAATTCTTGTTTATAAAATTCGTCTGAAATAATACCATTTGTTTACCTCTTATTCTCTTGTCCTGGCACCAGTGCTGTTTCATTACCACCAGCAAAGCTTGGAGGAACTGAAAACACATGTAAAACCTGATTTTTGTTTGAAGATAATGCAGTATAATAATAAATCAATGTCTATTAATTCTAAGTACAAAACTGTAGCTGAGTCAGAAGTAACTACAGAATCATGTTTGCATAAGTATCGGCGGAAAATCGCCAAAAAAATATTATTTGCTCTACATAGCCGTTTATGTTGGAACAACAATAATTTGCACCAAAAACAACTTGCATACTTTTAAAAGTAAGTGCGGGAGCCCGCTTGGCTATTGTTTAGTTATTTTTTAAACTACTTCGGGGTAACTTTGCAGTGGAGTGAAACCATATTCTTAACATAAATAATAACTCCTTCACGTGTATAATCAGCAACTAAAACTTTCTAGTCATCATCATAAACTTTATCCATTTTTTTTTCCATACATTTAAATTCTCTAGAGAAGTACTTACAGTTAACATGAAGTGTTATATTCATTTTGATTCTAGCATTGCACTCTTCATTGCGAGGACTTTCTTGTATCGCTTCACAGTAATACTCTCCGCTATCCTCACTTTCAACTGAAAGGATTGTGAGCAGACCCGCAAACCCTTGACTGTGGTATTGCGTCATTAATTCGTATTTGGATGAACTGGGATCGTCTAAGTAAGAAACATGTGCCATTTTTTTGATAAGAAATTCGAAAAGGTATACCTTTTAAAGCTTCTAGTAAGGGTACCAACGGGTAATATGGATTTTTAACACATATAAGTACAATAAAGTCAATACGGGTACACCATATAAGGAAGTTTTAAGTTACGAATGTAGTTATCACCATCAAATCACTACTATGTAAATTATTGACGCGTCAAAAGTGCCTTTTAAAGGACTATTTGAATAAAGATTATTTGAATTTGATTATTTGAAATATTTTGTGGTATTTTTTTATATTATTTTAGCAGTACCAATGTCACAAATCCCCGTGAATTACCCCCCGAATGCTTATTATACGAAAGCGTAAGCTTAAAAAGTTAGATTAATAAAATGGTTGTTTAGCCTTACCCCAGCTAAGCCAACAGACAAACTGTTAATTCATAAAATTAGCATAACATGGGTACCAATAGGAAAAAGTAAATGTATTAAATACTCAAAAAATACAACGATACCAGTAATAATTTCACCATTCCTGTACCACAACAGTCGCGGCTCGGGTTCACCCCTTGCCTGGCAAGATAAGGTGATGGACCGACCATGGTCTACCGCCACTTCCGTCAGAGTTTCAACAAAAGTTGATGGATCTAAAAAGAAAATCTTATTACGGTTTCATTACCTCAGTTTTTCATCAAATAGAATTTTCGTAAATTATTATTCAATGGTTGTATCCTTTTACCTAATTCCAACAATGTTTATTATTAAAAATTAAATTATATCTTGATTATTATTTAGCAATTATAGCTAATCGGATTAGCAAGCTGAAGTGGCAGTGGGCGGGTTATATATGTCGGAGAACCGACGGCCGTTGGGGCAGACGTGTTCTGGAGTGGAGACCGCGTACCGGTAAGCGCAGCGTAGGACGACCACCTGCTCGCT
Organism: Lasiommata megera; assembly: GCA_928268935.1. NCBI lineage: Eukaryota > Metazoa > Arthropoda > Insecta > Lepidoptera > Nymphalidae > Lasiommata > Lasiommata megera. The sequence goes on along the minus strand of OV743315.1, from coordinate 11,328,861 downwards.
GGACCGACGACCTGAAAAGGATCGCTGGTGGCGGGTGGATGAGGAAGGCGGTGGACCGTGTGTGGTGCCGCGCTCTCGAAAAGGTCTATGTCCAGCAGTGCATGTCTAAAGGCTGATTGATTGATTGATTATTATCCCTACACTCACTCTATTTTATTATCAATGCAAGAGAATGAGAGACTACAAAAAACTTTAAATATTAGTTTATTAACATTTTTCCTCTGTACCTACCTATTACGCATAGAGAAACCTCTCTTATGGTATCCCCTGAATGGCACTCCCATACTCCTGTATCTTCTACTTTAGCATGAGTTAAGACCAGCAACAGCGCTGGCATGCGGGTTTTGTGTGTAGCCACAAAATGCTCTTGGGCATACACTCTTTTTTGAGTATCACGCGGAACTACTTCTCCATTTGGATTTATCCATTCCACCTGAAATCATATTTGTAGCTTTAGCTCAACCTATAAAGATTTTACTTCTTATGCTCGCATTTTGAAACTGTAATTTGTGCTTTAGTGTAGTGTTACAAATGTATACGTATAAAGAATTGACTTTTCGGTTATATTTCTTTTCATCCTGAGATACTTGTATAACCTTATTTTGGCGGAATTTAGTTCATTTGTTTTTAAATTTATTTTATTAGTTATATAAAGATTCTGTGCATTTATTTAATAAAGACATTTCTTTTTTTTTTTAAATATACACGTACGGAAAACCAAATGATCTAATTTGACTTTCAATTTTAATTTATTTACAATATACCTATTTATTTTCTTGAAATCTAAGTTTTTTAGATATAATATTAATAATATAGATTGTTGACCCAACTCTGAAATCGATACTAGACCTTGAACAATTTTTCTCGTTATCTAAGTGAGTAAATCGACTATAAACCTTTTTATCTTCAACATAAATCTACCTTCGCTTTGATAGACATCTCGGATTCTGTTTTATTTGCACTTGTTGCATAATCTACTACATTGTTACATGCTATAAATCGTTAAAAAAGAAAATGAAAAAAAATATAATACAAAATGCTGTTAATCGCTAATCTTTATAAGGCAACAGAGCAGAGACCAGCTAAGCTCTTACTCAATAGATTTGAATCAAAATTAGCAAAATATGTTGGTTTCACTAAATGCACTATACAGATGGCAACATACGAGTAGATAGGTTTGTAGAGAAGACTAACTCATATTGTATAACACTTAGTTTAGGGTGCCAAATCTAACTCCAGTAGCGGCCTTAGGGGGTGGCGAACGGGGCAATCGCCCGGGGCCTAGCTCCTACAGGGGCCTCGCGCAACAACCCAAGCAAATTTTAAAAAATATAAAATTTTGATTTTGATCATTAGTCACTTATTGAGATTATAACATAACCGTAAATTAAAATTAAGTTAGTTAACTAATTCATTCAAAACATAATTGAAAAATTCATGATGTACACGACAAAGGGCCTCGCAAAGACCTGCCGCCCGGAGCCTCGCAATGGGTAAGGTCGCCACTGTCTAACTCCGTTGATGTGTATACGTTCTATTTAAATGTGATAGATCTTTTTTAGATTTTACGTAACAATAACTATACTTATATTAATTGAAAGTGAATGTTCTTCCATTATAGTTTTGCAAACCACGTCTTTCAGATAAGCAGTTACGAAAAGTTATTTCATATCGACCTCCGCAATTTTGTTTGTTTTTTTTTGCCTGTCCTAATTTGTGTTCAGTACCTTTTAGTTTTATATGTGGTGTTAAGTCATAGACATAACGTTTAAAAAGTATCAGCAGTGCTTCACCTTTTGATTTTTACTGGCGCCCTTGCAAGCGATTGTTATTCGCTTTCCAGCTTCGAAGTAATTTCCATTTTGGCCATAATCTATCGGGTCGATCGATATACTCCGCGATTCCTTGTGTAGTGTAGGTGTAACCTTTCCATAAACTGCAAGTAGCCGGATCAAAAATAATTTAACTTTAAATTTTTTTCTTTTTTTTTTTTTAATTATATTTTTTATTTATATATTAATGTGAAAAATACATACATAGAATATATTTTAGGCTGTGCATATGTGCACTTATAGGCATGACACCAAAAATGCCTCTTAGCCATTGGACTAAATAGAAAGTGACATTTGGATCATCGAATGTTTTTGGAAGGTGACACTATTCAAATGTAAGTAGCATATTAAATTTCCTAATATTATAAATATATCTACTTTTATATCAAGATAATTTAATAAATTTAACACATCAAAAATTATGTCGTAGTTAATAATTATAATATTCATTACCTGTCCTATAGAACATGTAAATAAAAACTACCACATAGAAAATCCACTTCATATTGCTGTCACAAATTCACACTTTTTTAAATCACCTTTGTACCCAATTCTATAGAAATTATGAAAACCTCATGATAGTTCAAACTGTGGAACGCAAATGGGTTAAATGTAGGATACAAACGTCCAATAAACGTTGTAATTAATGGGGTCACCAAATTAAAACAAATTAATTCCATAATTGCCAACAATGTCAGCAGTATTATCCGGATATCATATTTAGCTGCTAGTGAAATTGAAAAGGTCGAAGCGGTCGAACCCTCGTAATAAGCCAGGTATTTTCAATCCACTATAAAGTATTACATGATTAATAAACGAAGAAGTTTCGGAACTCCGTAACGAAGGTCCCACTACTGGTTAGCATCTGGTAACTAGCCTCTACTCTCAAAGGATAGTACTCGAAGGACATATCGAGCTCCTCCACTTTAAGGTAAAAATAACCCTTCCTTTGAAATCAATCAATGAGTACACGTACTTACAATTATCCAGGAGGATATTTCTTAGCCGTATACATTGAAATTCAAAGCAACTTTTATGGTGATTTTCTTGAAAAAAGTGCCTGCCATACTTCTCGTTTCAAGCTTGAATAATTGCCCTTTCATAATTTTTCCGCGGTACGAATTTCTTCAATCCATCTCCTCGTTCATCATTAGTTGACATTGTTTCAGAAAACTGTTCTAGATTAGAGCTTAAAATAAGGAATATCACATTTTTAATACAACCAAGGTCTTTCAAGCATATTATAGACTCTTGGTAGTTTAGTTTAGCGAGTAAGTTTATATAAAGCGATGTTACATATGGGTGCTAGAGTTCTTTTTTTACAGTCCATTTGTATCTAGGACTGTCTTATCAAATTAAGGTCTGTTATTAAGTCAATAAACTTATTTTGACCATAAAGTCCTATAGTCAGACTCCGGTTGGATGCGAGGGTTGACATTACGATTTTTTTATTTTTCATTTTGTTTGGATGTGTACTAACTAACACCCATGCAAAAGTTTTAAAAAATAATTCCGGAAACGTCAATAATTGGCGTGTTAATGTTATCATACAATTATTATCATAATTTTAACATTATTTCCGTAAAATATGAAGGTCTAGTTATCACCAAAAAATTACGTTTACTAAAAAAGGTTTCCGACGTAATGAATGTTATTACAATAGATAAAACTAATATCAGTAATTTTCCTATGATGACAATAATTAGAAGTAATTAGAAATATATCGAATTAAGATAACTAAGTCAATAACAGCATTTCTATAATCTGCTTTTAGTACTGGAATCACTCAAACATTGACGTTCATAATTATTAACGTTTTCTTCTCGAATGAGAAACTTATTATTGGTTAATTATTGGTTGGACGGCGAGCGTTCGCATCGCTTGCCGTCGGCGATGGAAGGCCAGATGCGAGAGAGTGTTTCTCTTCCACCTCTCTTGCTCCTGTGCCTTCGGAGGACTTGTGGGGGATGGAAGCGGGGTCATCTATCAATCCCAGTACGGTTCTCAAGTTGGCTGGTGTGCTGTTGTTCCGGCACACCTCTAACGGGCGAAACTGCTGCGGCGGACGCCCGCTAGTGGAGTCGCGGTTGTATGCGAAAGCCTTCCCGTGGCTCCACCGTACAGCGGTGAGTAGGAACACGTGGGGGTTTTAGTCAGTAGGAGTCCGACATAACCTCTGTGCTTCCCCGTGGCGCATAGGTATCCATGAGGATTTACCCACGATCAAAAAAAAACTTATTTTTCACTTTATTTACACACTACAACAACGAGAGAAACAATACAAGAAAAACTGAAAAATAAAAAGAGAAGTGGGATACAAAAAAGCGGTATATTTAAAAAATAACTAAAAGGAGGATAATTAATATGATTGGATAATTTTATATGATGATAATTTTTGTGCCAATGCGGTTGTCGCGGATTACGTATAGCAAATCAACTTTGTATCCTTGTTCCGAATACACTTCACTGACCTGGAAGGGGGAAGCTGTCGTTTTGTAAAATACGAGACTAAGAACCTTGTAGCTCCCGGTCATTATCAGGCAATAACATTGACACATGCCTGATAAGTTGCCCTTGGACTCGGGAATCAAATGAATCGGCGTGAAAACAAACACTTACTTCCGTACCTACTATCAAACTCGCTTTATTATTACATTTAAATAAATTACTCAGATCCCGTTGACCCAAGGATACCCAAGATATAAGGACCGTTGACGGTCCCTGCTGCAAGAAACTGTAGGTCTTTTCTAGTGAGTTTCGTAGTCAAAGATCTTGGGGTGCTTGTTGCCAGCTTCTCCCTGCGACTCATTAGATGACATGTGTTGTCAACAAATACACAAACAATTAAAATATCACTTGCTTCAACGGTGAAGGAAAACATCGTGAAGAAACCTGCACGCCTGAGAGTTCTCCATAATGTTCTCAAAGGCGTCTGCCAAACCGCACATGGCCAGCGTGGTGGACTATGGCCAAACCCTTCTCATATTCAGAGGAGACCCGTGCTCTGTAGTGAGCTGGTAATGGGTTGGTTCTCCGAACTATATGCCCCGTGCATTGCCTCTTCAGCTTCGCAACTCATTAGCTAAGTTTAATATGGAATTAAGGATCTAATTAGAACCCTAGTAACCTAAGTAACACTAACGCTCCGAGGGTTATAGAGTTTATAAATAAAGTTATAACCATCAGCTCATTAAAGTGTAAGGTAAGGCACCAAAGTTGATTTATAAAGGATTTTTTCAAATAAGTTTTTGATTTTTAGGTATATACCTAAGGCAAAATGTAGATTACGGGATCTCAAAGGTTATTAGACTGACGAAGTATTACCAAATTAAGCAAGGCCAAGTCAGAAAAGGAAACATTTATATATTAGTCAAAATTTTTAGACCTCAGTAACGAAATACAAAACAAAACAATTGAAGTAAAAATTTGTAATCGCAATTTATAGCCCTTAGGTCTGATACAATGTCAGCTCTTAAATCATTGAATGAAATTTACTTGATTATTTTATTGTATACCATAAAAAACACAAGAACTACATAAGCATCGGACTATTTCACACGTAAGTTACTAAGAGTTCTGAGTTAGGTGGTTATATAAACTACTGTCATAAATTGGCCAAGACTTTTTAACGTAGTTTAAGCATAATTAAAATATATAAAAAAGATGAACCTTATATATAGAAGGTTCATTAAAAATATTATATATATATATATATATATATATATATATATATATATATATATATAGAAGCGGTGATAGCCCAGTGGTTAGGGCGTCAGCCTCCTAATCAGAGGTCGGCGGTTCGAATCCCGGCACGCACCTCTAACTTTTCAGAGTTATGTGCGTTTTTAAACGATTAAAATATCACTTGCTTCAACGGTGAAGAAAAACATCGTGAGGAACGTGAGTAAACCTGCACGCCTGAGAAGTTCTCCATAATGTTCTCAAAGGCGTGTGAAGTCTGCCAATCCGCACATGGCCAGCGTGGTGGACTATGGCCAAAACCTTCTCATATTGAGAGGAGACCCGTGCTCTGTAGTGAGCTGGTAATGGGTTGTTCATGATGATGATGATATATATATATATATATATATATATATATATATATATATATATATATATATATATATATATATATACATGTGTGTATTTAGTATACTTTTCCACACCAGCTGCGGTACTGATAAGTATTACCGGGAAATGGCAGATTAAAAGTTCATTGGGACTATTCCTAACAACAAACAGGCGTATTTCATCCTCATTTAGTGTTTAAGTTTAATGTAACTTTTATTCGAATTGAATTAATTTCTGATAGAAATCCTTTATAATAAATACCTCCTGCTGAAAGCCCCAAAATTAATAAGCATGTCCTGAGAATAGCCCAGTCTTTAAGTAAAGTAAATAGACAAATGTTTGCTGTCTTAAAAACTGTATTTTAATGAGTTTTTTCAGTATCAATAAAAAATCTAGATTTAATTTTTAATCCATTTCGTTTGAATTCAATTTGATTCTGGCATAGACGCGGTTTGAATCGAAATAACTGAAATACTTTCTCCAGTAAAACCAAGTTCAAAAAACAGTTCTTTACTAAAATAAAAGTGTTTCTTGCAACATACCTAAACATTACGGAACCCAGCTTCGTTGATTATAACTCACGCTACCGCGCTCTTTCGAAATCATAATATTGAATAGGCGTTTATTTCTTTTAAAGCGACCAGTCAGCAACTGCCAACTAAGAAGAAATAAAACCAGGCCATACGATACAATATGGCGTTACTAGCATTTTTGTTATGTAACAAATTATACCTATAGAGATAAAGCCAGTGACATAACTGCCGAGGGAAATCTGCGAATCTAATGCGTTCACGCCATCATGTGTAAAAATTTGTTCACACAGACTACTTTTTTTTTTATTAATACTTTTAGTATTATACGTTTTTACAATCAACGAACTCAAGTATATATATTAGGTATATAATTTAAACAAACACGTCATACCTATGCCTATCTACTTATTATTTTCTTGTTAATTACTACAACAGTAATTAACAAGAGATATTACTTTAAATGAAATATGTATTTCGTTGAACTCACGTCTCGTAATTTTGTTGGAGTGTAAATAGTTTTAAAACCATTCAGGGTTTACAAATAAATCGAAATCAACAAATAAGTTTATAATAAGATATATAAGAGTTTAAATAAGAAGATAATAGAAATGAATTATTTGTGCTCGTCATCATCATCATATTTAATTTTTTAGATATATATTTTTTATCCACTACAAGTGAGCCCTTGACGGCAATCTCACCTAGTGTAAGTGATGATGCAGTCTTAGATGGTAGCAGGCTAACTTGTTAAGGGTATGATAGACCCAAACTCCTAATTGGTTTCTACACGACATCGTGCCGGACCGCTAAATCGCTTGGCGACACGTCTTTGTCAATAGGGTGGTAACAAGCGACGGCATAAGCCTCCCACCAGTCCAGACTCGAGCCAGGAATCGAACCCCCAACTCTATAATAAGATAGCGCGCGCGCTGCGCCATCGAGACCACGGAGGTGTCAAAAACATATTCATATATATTTATGTATAATATTCTATATATATATATCAGTAATTAAATGAAGAGATAACATCAGGGCCCAGTGGCCACAAGAGCTAATCATTTGACAATTTCAACCGATAAATCCCCGCCCAGTATTTTGACAATCTCTGCTATCGCACATAGCGGCTAGTTTAAGAGCAACCTAAAATGAGAATAGGTAGGTAAGTTTTTGGGATTTACATGTACCCATGTAAAATAAATATAAAGTTCTAAAGGGCAGCGTGACAAGGACGCAGCAGTTCAGCAGCACAAAAAGAAGCATTAATAAAAAGAAGCATTAAATTACCGCATTGAATTTCTTGATTTTGATAAATTATCGTCTGTTATCACCCCAGCCTACTGTCACATACATACATAAAGATTGAACGTACTCGTAAGAGGCCGTGTAAAAACCAATTAAGTGAATTTCGGTAAATCTTTGAATGCAGTTTCCTTTTCTTTTAAAATTAAGAGAATGTTTCCTTTTAGTAAAATTAAAAATCTTTAGGATTCATTTTCAGTTTTTCAACATAAATCAATGTGGTGTCTAACGATTTAATGTTACTGCGATAATAATATTGAATGCAAATACATGAGTGAATTACAAAAATTGTTTCAAGTATCTAGCAATTTAATTTATTTTAATCAAAATTTTATTCATATTTTTTTATGTGTAAAGCAGGATTTGTTGTTTTGTAGTGATAAGATAGCTGTTACATGAAACCGATGAACTGATTTTCATGGAACTTTTACAGGCAGATGAAAAAGTATAGAAGGTCACTTCAATTTCAAAAATTTATATCTAATAGGTTGAAAAAGCGATTGAAAGATTAAACAAAATGTCCATTAAAATCTAGCATTTCAAATGTCCATTAAAATCTAGCTTTTGACCAGACACTGACTGATACATCTGTAGGTACAGATCACTGACCTACAGGTGGCGATAACTTGGTCGGACTGAACCGTTTTTCTGTTAACAAAAATTTTAGATATCTGTTGAGAAACTGGCGCGAAAAACAGTAGATAGGTACCTGATGTTCTGACTAATCGAAGTTTAAAGACTGCCAATCTGTATCAGAGCATAGAAAAAAAAGGAAAGACAACTCAGTAAATGCTTGGAAAGGCGGCCTGTAACCAATCGTGATAATTTATTAGGCTGAGAAAATTGATCAGCCATTTTTTTCTAAGATGGTAGCAGGCTAACCTGTTAGGGTTTTGGTAAACCCAGACTCATAATTGGTTTCTACGCGATATCGGAGCGTAATACTAAATCGCTTGGCGGCACGTCTTTGTCGGTAGGATGGTAACTAGCCTCGGCCGAAGCCTCCCACCAGACAAGACTTGAGACGGGAATCAAACTGAGGACCTCCAACTTTATAATGTGACAGCGTGCGCTCTGCGTCACGGAGGTCGTCAAATCTGAATAGTCATAGATAATCACACCTGATGTAGAGTAATATATAATATAATATAATTATAAGGAATATATATATTTCCGGCCTCCATGTTACACGGAAGGCGGAAGGGTATTCCAGATGCGATGCGTATTACAAATGGCCAACACGTCAACAATAACGTTCACGAGCTCTTGACCTACAAGTTATTCCTAGATACTGATTGATACAAGCTTTTATAGTTATTTGTTATCAACGCAACCTTGTGATATCATTCGCACAAACTAATTATGATAATACGTACGTGCTAGGTCATTGACGTGATCGTGAATCTATTTAGGCAATTAATTTCTATTAAGATACCGCAGCTAAATTAAAATTAATCTATAGCTTCTACGCATTTCATTATTGAAATATGTTTTTATTAAAAAATAAAAACAAAATATATTATTTTGATTCTAATCAATCAAACAAATTAATCACATACTTTTGATGCGTCATTAACTTACATAATCTGACTCTTCAACTCACAACGAGTTGTTTGTGATAACTACATTCGTAAACTTAAAACTAAAGCTACGAGTTAAAAAAAGCTATAAGCTAATAGTCTAATACAAATGAAATCTCGTATTTATACTAATTATGAGTCAGTAAACACGTAACGATCCTAATGAGCCTAATCACCCCCCTCCAACCCTCTCACTCCGCGAACATAAAAATGCTTCTGCGTATGCGCAAACGCACAGTGGTCTAAGAAGAATCCCACAACAGACTTAGCCGGTTAATATTTTTTTTGTTATCACCATAAAAGCCGAAATGACCTACCCAACAGACTTTTAGGGCCCTGGTCATATGATACATAATCTACACTACGCTCTTGTTTACCCTGGACTATATAAGATCTATAACATCAGCCAATAGACTGATCTATGCTAGGTCTGGGTTTATCAACTCGTGCAAATTTAATGAATAAATCCAAGAAAGATCTAATGCAAGTAAAGTAGCCAAATAAATTGTTAAGTTAATGCTAATGGATCCAAAGGAAAATATTGAATTGGCGTGTTCACACATGAAAGTGCAGTGATACTGAGCGTAAAAAAAAGACACAAAATTCATCGCGAACCAAATATAAACGTGCAGAAGTGAAACCTTCAGTAAACTAAAGTGTAGTAAAGAACACATGAGTAGAAGATGCTAAATATGTATTTGTTTTGTTCTCTTTCTATTGTTGTTAATTACAACGGTAATGAAAAAGTTTTCACTTAAAAAAATGTGCTATAAAATAACAAGAAAATATACGTGTCGTCAAATCAAATCAAATCAAAATAGATTTATTCATATAAACCTATGTCAGGCATCTACGAATCGTTCATATATATATAATTTTTTATTGTTTATATTCGTAAAGTGATGGTAATACACTCGCCAAGAGGGATCAAATCGCACCTAGGTCTAAGAAGAAGCCCATGAATTTAGACGGTTTTTTTATTACCATCTCACATAATCAATAATAAACCGCGTCTTCCTGCTACGTCATTAAAATGTTGGCACTGGAATACCCTATAATTAATTCAGTAAATCCCCGTATGTTCTTAGTATTTGCTTTTTGAATCGCTCAAAATAATTTTCGTTTGTTGGCACACGAACAAATAAAGATCTTACAACTTATACATATTATCAGATAGTATTTCTAAGTATTTATTATTGAATACCATTTATTAATAGTAATCTTGCACGTGGCATACAACTCCAACCAATTACACAGACAGTTATTACAAAGTCACAGACAGACAGTACGATTTTATTTTCTGTATAGACTAAAAGAGATTGATTGCTGATCGCACTAAAGCTGGAAAGAGTTAATTATTTGTTGCATGAACTAGATCCATGAGCATCCACCCATCTAGTATCATTTTGAAAATTACAAAATAAAAAAACTTTTATTTCGACCTTGAGATCATATTTGTTAGTAAAGAAAACACACAAAAACTAATGTTAGTAACCTTAAAAAACTATCTAATCCTAGAACTATTAATACTATATTATTTTAATAATAAAAAGTTACGGACAAAACAAGACAGTTTTTTCTTCGAAAGTGTTTTAAATCGTCGAATGAATGAATGCGTGTGCATTGGCTTTGTGCCATAGGTAAATCTATATATCTAATAGTGAACTTTGTCTAACTTTATTTTTGAACTACATTCCAAAATTTAGTAGCAACCAACGGACAGACGGTTATCTATCCTAATTATTAAACTGAAAAGGGAGAAATCTTTCCAAACAATATGTAAGTAGTTCTCCGAAAAAGCATGCACTAAAAATTGGCTGAAACACATCAAAGTCGAGCACAAACTGAAAATAGAGCGTGACGCATTCCATACAGCATTAACAGATGATCCAATTTGGTTGCACGCGACAACGCATTGGTTATTGACATAGGTATTCAACTAATATTTTTTTCTTTTACATTATCAAGAGTCACACTCTTTGATGTACGTTAACTTACGGAGATCTCTTAACTTATTACACTGATAAAAATATTATAATTTTGATTTATATCAACAATCAAAATTTTGGCATTGCAATCTTAATTTCATTGAGTCATTGAGACATTAATTTAATGAATATAAAATAATGACAGTATATAACCAATATATATATGACATTTTAATGTATAATATGTCCAAAAAAATATTGAAAAATTCAAGAAAAAAATGGACTGAACAGTACTAGTAAAAGTAAACTTGTAGTACTGTTTAGTACTGCACAAAAGTAAGAAGAAAGTATATGTTGAAAAAACAGTTGCAACTTTTATAAAACCTGATTCCAATCGCTTATAAGATGCAGAAAAAAACAGTTAGTCTTTGATGCTGGTACTAGACATTAACAAACCGACCTCTAATATGTTTGTAGTCGGTTCGTCTATCAAACGTTCCACAATACGCATTGATACGGGACGTCAGTTGGATCAATACGAGCAACTAAAAAGCGAATGCCGTTACCGGCAGTTGTGTTTTGTGAAGCACGTGGCACAGACGCCTGGCCCCAGCGTACAGTACGAACTGTGTGCAGATGCTTTCGCGCGTGTAATTCGTATCCGTCCGTGAAAGTTATCAACCCGGATGAAAACAACATGATGCGGTCAAATAAGTTCGTAATAATTATTATAATAGCTTGTATTGAAATACGAAATTGATTTATATAATTTTGTAGAGCTCTATTAATCTAGTTGAATTAGAGCTGCATTTGGAACTGAGATAGTTTCGACTTGTGCATACGTGTCTTCATTTATCCTATAAATAATAAGTGAAACCTCAAAATTGTTATATGTTTTTAGAAGGCATACGAAGAAAGCTGATGGATGAAACAAAGTGAGGTGCTAGATAAACGATTCAGATAGGCTTATTGGAAAAAATATTTCATTGTCATGTTAGGCTCGTTTAAGTAACTAATGAAAATATTTTAGAACCGATAGAGTGTGGGTTTAATCTCACTGCCATAGTCCTTTTCAGGTTGATCCCGATAAAAGGCGGGGTTATGGATATATAGTGGAGTGTGTTGTAATTTGCTTCGAATACTTCAGTTAGTACGATTTCCATTTAAGTAATTGTTCAAGACATAAATATTATATTTATGTATTCGACTATCGAGTTCAATGAAGACATTTTTATAGAATAGAAGCAAGTAAAGACAAAATTGCAGAATTGTAGATCTGTAAGTAAAGGGCTTCTGAGGATGATAAGGTGTAGCAATACTTTCGTTAATAGCAGATTTTGGTATATCTCTGTGCTGCGTATAAAGAATAAAAAAATAAAAACGCCTTTCGGTCGGTCAGTTTTCGTTGATGTTAGTAAATTAAGTTTAAGATATGTATATTGAAATGATAATTTTTAATTCTTTACCTAAATATGAATAAATTAGTTATGTTCTCTACAAAAGAAGTTAATTGGTTAATCATATATAACGTGATAACAGATGTTTAATGAAGAAACCGTAGTTATACTTTTTTAATCTTAAAAACGTATTATTTGGTCCATATTAAGGCAAGCCGATGTCAGATAAGTGAAGATCAAAGGGTAGTAGGTATGACATTTTATTTTAACTAGGCACGTATACTGAACAGTGAGATATTAAAAGAACTATTTGATCGGTTGAAAAAATATATATGATTTATCTTTCTCTGCTGCTGTTTTTATATAACAGTAATTTTTCCATCCATGAGCTTCATCATCATCATGATCAACCCATTACCGACTCACTACAGAGCACGGGTCTCCTCTCAATAGGAGAAGGGTTTGGCCATAGTCCACCACGCTGGCCATGTGTGGATTGGCGACTTCACACGCCTTTGAGAATATTATGGAGAACTCTCAGGCGTGCAGGTTTCCTCACGATGTTTTCCTTCACCGTTGAAGCAAGTGATATTTTAATTTTTTTTAAACGCACATAACTCCGAAAAGTTAGATGTGCATGCCCGGATTCGAACCATCGACCAGGCTGATCGATGCCAACGCCCCAACCACTAGACTATCACCGCTTCTACTCCATTCCATGAGCTTAAATCTTGTTAATGTCAGTCTTGTGGAAAAGAATTTAATTCCTTCATCAACTAATGATACAGTAACAGACAAATTTGAAAAAGTATTTGCTTGCTCTCTCTAATAACTCCTATTACTAGGTACTGGATGTACACGGTTCGATTACTACTGGATGTACACTAAGTTTTCCACGGTTCGGTTGAGTTTATAGAAATACTTTCAGGTTAGGTTCTAATATTATAATTAGTTAATACTATAACGAGACTACCGAAAAAGGTAATAAATTCAGCTGGTTTATTTTGTATGTTACGTAATATTTTTTATCTGTTTTAATGGTTTTTTTTTGCGCGATATCCCAAAAGATATCATATCTAAAAGTTACTAAACAATCTAACCAAGGATGGAAAATCGGAGGTGAAATTACAATATTAAAATTTTGTTTAAATAATCAAGAGTATAATATAAAATCACAAACAAACAATTATCTCTTATTTCGTTTAGTATATGAATAGATTTACGTTTATCTGAGAATGTGTTACATGGTTGTGTTTTGCTTTGAACGGTCTACGTTATTAGCAAGTAAAAAACGATATCTACAGTTTTGATTACTTAAATAAGACTCAACTCTCTAAACAAAAAAAACAATTCGTGGCTGTCAGGGAATTTATTGAAACACAGAATCGACCACTAACACAATACGAAACAAAAAATTAGGCACAGAAGCGGTACTCGTAAGTACAAAATTGCGACAGAGATTATAGTAGGAAACAGCTGACTAAGATGTACACCGCACGATAGTTTTGATAGGTAGCTCATTCGAAAATATAACACCAAATTACCTTAAAAAAATAACTAAACATACGCGATATTATTGGTAGGTAGTTCATTCGAAAATATATCACGAAATTACCTTAAAAAAAATATAACTAAACATACATCTTATCTTATCGAAGCTGTGATAGCCACTAGGCTATTAACCACTAGGTTAAGACGTCAGCCTCCAAATCAGAGGTCGGAGGTTCGAACCCGGGCCCCTCTAACTTTTCGAGTAATGTGCGTTTTTAAGCAATTCAAATATCACTTGCTTCAACGGTGAAGGAAAACATCGTGAGGAAACCTTGAGAGATCTCCATAATGCTCCTAAAGGCGTGTGAAGTCTGCCTATCCGCAAATGGCCAGCGTGGTGGACTATAGCCAAACCCTTCTCATATTGAGAGGAGGTCCGTGCTATGTAGTGAGCCAAGAATAAAAAAAGGGGGTTGATTATGATGATGATGATGACATCTTATCCGCAATGTTGCACACTTAAGACTCTTTTAATATAATTGTGATAGAAGTGGCCTGTTACATAATAGCCTAATACATTTTAGCTAATCGATATATTTGAAACCATGGCTGTTCGTCTCTATCCATCAGTTTAAGCTTATCAGGAGATTGTAAAATAGACACTGTGCCAAACGGCAAACAATGTACAGTATGCTGTGAGTTCCAAAACCTTTTAGAAGATAAGGATTTTTAGTACTGAGCGGTGATAGCCTAGTGGTTAGGGCGTGAGCCTCCTAATCAGTGGTTGGCGGTTCGAATCCGGGCACGCACCTCTAACTTTTCAGAGCTAAGTGCGTTTAAAAAAAATTAAAATATCACTTACTTCAACGGTGAAGGAAAACATCGTGAGGAAACCTGCACGCCTGAGAGTTCTCCATAATGTTCTCAAAGGCGTAAAGTCTGCCAATCCGCACATGGCCAGCGTGGTGGAATATAGCTAAACCCTTCTCATATTCAGAGGAGACCCGTGTTCTGTAGTAAGCCGGTAATGGGTTGATCATGATGATGATGAAATTAAATGTAAAACAATACAATACAATAATAAAAAACATTTTGTGTGTAATTATAAATTTATATATAAAAATATAATATCTATATATAAATAAAATAAAGTCGCTTTAGTTACACTATTCATAACTCAAGAAGGGCTGAACCGCTTTGGCTGAAAATCGGTGGGGAGGTAGCTGGTTCTAACCAGGGGATGGACTTAGGATACGTTTTAACCGTTACATTTCCCGCGGGATTCATGAAACTGTATTTAACGTAAATGAACTATAGTTTCATCGACTAATTTTTTGAAACTTCTTTTTAGATTTAATCACACGTCTGTCGTGGAAGAAACCAGGCCGCCTATTTCTTATTGAAGACTGCGTGATATATTACTGCGTATTATGCTTGTACTTTTGGTCTCAGTAGAAACCGGCTTAGTAAGAAGTAGATACAAATGGGTTCAGCACCATTACAAAGTATGGCACTGTAACCATTATGAAGAACGAGCAAATATGGAAACAAAATGAAACGTTTCTTGGTTAGCAACCCCTTTTTCGTTTTCAGATTGATGTTGTTTTTATTATTGTTGTTGTTGTAGCGGCATTGTTGTTTAAACATATTAATGTATTAAGGATGTACTAATGAATATGTATACATGTATTCTGAAAGGGGTTTTAATATTTCAGAAAATAGTCTGACGTATTTAATTATTGCTATTTTTCATAGGTTTTGACCAAGTTTGAAACAATGTGTTATTTTATTTAATAGCCGGCAAATAATACATGGTTACGTTTAAAAAAAGCTTCTCAAGTGTCTAGTTTCCGGAATACTTTACATTAGCTATCAAACTCAAAACAAGAACTGACATCATATATTGTTTCTTGGATTCAGGTTGAAATCAAACGTATTTTTTTATTCCCCTACTAAGTTAGCCCTTGTCGGAAATTCCACCTGTTGGTAAATGATGATGCAGTTTAAGATAGTACTGGCTAACCCGTAAGAGGTATGGTTAACCCATACTTTTGATTGGTTTCTACCCAACATGTGCAGAAAGCTACGGCCGACTCCTCCTTGACAGATAAATGTTCCATCTGGTATTTTTAGGGTGCATACGTGCACGTGTTTATTTTTTATAAATACATCTTTTTCATTGGCCTGAAAGCTTCTAGACTCGTATGATCGAAAAACAATACTTAAGAGACAATTTGACCCCTTTTTTTAGTTTTTAACTTGAGAGGATTTTCTCTTGAATAATCGTAATTTGGATTCCAGCTATAGATTAATACCGGTTAAATGCGCGCCCGCTATTTTGAAAAAAAAAAGGTGAATCAGGTTCTGAGATTAAATATTCAAAGCCCTTTATGACAAAAAAATATAACAGTAATTATAAATTTTAATCATGTGAATTTACGTTGAATCATAACAATGAATATGGTATATATTTATTAGGAAGTTTGATATCACGTTGTTTAAATATCATTTGGTTTGACCATTGAGCAGTTCATTCACCATTGTCGCCTTCTCCGGACGCCAATACCAAATTGAATTATTATATCTGGACTTGAGGTAAATAAATTCCATGCTTATGTTATAAATTCGTGAGTAACAGTTTTATCATTTTATAACAATATAACTATTGTCATGGGCAAAAAGATTTATTTATTTTTATTTTACATGATACACCATCGATACACTGAATTAGCATGAAAAGTATTACAATATAATGATTGTTTAAGCCGAGTACAGTTATCATTGCAGGTATATACAGCATTCTAATTTCATTGAAAATTTGCATTGCAGTACATTACAGTTATTAGTAACATTGATGTTAAACAATATGAGAAATATTCAGACTTAAAATAAATACTAGGGTTAAAATAATTAACAGAACTATGCATATAGGTATATTTTTTCCTTAAAACTAGTTAGGGTGTCTTGAAAGATATCGATGTTATGGTTAAGATAGATTGCAAACTACGCGAGATTTTGAAGAATCAAAAAAAAGGCAGACGTAACTTGTCGTTACACTGAATGAAAATAGCTTAATAAGCTGCTTATAATCTGAATTATATATTTAATTAATTTGATATAAAAATATATAATTATTTATTATTTTGACGAAGAACAAAGCTAACAAGTACACGAATTATATTTGCAATTATTTCTGTGTAAGGGTTGTTTATAAAATAAAATAACAGCTGTATGGTAGAATACGCCAATACCAAATTAATAACAAATATCTTTTCGAGTTGTAATATTTGTCGCTCACTTAGTAATTTACAGGTATTTTTTAAACTTTATTAAAATGTAGCAGTTATTCTCGTTGATAGTATTTATTTAGATTTCATCAAAAGTTCAGCTGTCGGAAATATTTAATGAATTTAATTTAATTGAATCTTGTTTTATTTAAAAAAAATTGCTTATGAAACCCGGTTAAGTGCGTGTCTGACCAAGCAATAGTGTAGGGTTCCGTAGTTAACAACATGTCCTGTGCAGACTACGAGTACATTTCATAAATGCTACAACTCCTTAAATACCTACCTTACTCAGCTGTAATAGTTTTTTTTTACATCATTATACATCATGTAAAGCAAATCTGTGATAGTTCTTCGGGAATATGCACTTATTATAAAAAAATACCTGTAAAAGTATCGAACTTAATGCATCACATTTTTTGCATCACACTTTTATCAGTATATATATCAGTTACGTCACCACTATAGCGCTGAGCTTGATAAAATAAAAACTAAGCCTGAGACTTCACTCAGAAACTGTTCCAGATTCCTGGTTCCAATACCTATTCATAATGATTGCATATGGATTGTATAATTTTTTTAGGCACCTTTAGACATTTACGGATTTTCTCTATGTTGTATATATATCTTTAAATTATCGTTCAGCTAAAGCTAGTAGATATACTAGGGCTACGATTATTTGAGCTAAGCCACGCACGTCTAGGGCTAAGATTATTTGAGCTAAGCCGCGCACGGACGGGCGGATAAACGGACGCGGCGAATTGAATACAGAACCCTAAAAGTATTACCATCGGGAAAATATTATTAAGTCGTGACTTAAGTGCACGTAAGAATACAATTAAATTAATATTCACATTTGTATGTCAGATTAAAATCAATTTCCATAATAAGAATGTACCTACTGTGCTTCACATAATTTTTCAACATTATTCTTTTGTCTTTGGATGTCTTGAATCATTTTATTGGATTTTAGTGTATCTTGCTCCCTTTGTGTTAATTTTTAATTCAAATTCAAAAATTAAATTAACAGGATAACTTTTTGAATAAATTTATTATTTAATTTGAATATAATGCAAACACGTTTATTTTTCTGTAGCAGTATATTAATAGTAGTTTTAGAAGTAGTCCATGTTAGCGTAATTAATTTTATGGTAATAAATAAACCTATATATCTATGTTGTATATATATCTATGTTTTTCATAAACTGCCATGATTTTAAAGCAGTAGATCAATAATAATTGAATAAACTCTTACATAGATCTAGATAGCTTACCTTTTTAAATTAAAATGACAATTATTAACTAAATTAGATACCTTTTGCTTTCGTACATATAAGCCAGGTACTACCTACCGTGTGTTCGTAATTCGCTTGGGTCTCTTTTCAGCATGAAAAGAGTTGTGGCCATAGGTGAACTATACTGGTCAAGTGCGGTTTGGTCTACTCTTAGACTCTTCACACGCCTTTAAGATTCAAGTGGAAAACTGAGTGCAAAAAAGAATGCAAGTTTTCTCACGATTTTTTCCTGACGTTTTTTTTTTCACCGGTATAGGAAGTAATATTGAATTTAAAATTGATCGAGCACTAGGATATCACCGCTCAATGACTTATAATAAAGATTTTTGCTTCAATTCGAGTAAACTAGTCCTTTCTAGGATTACTATATTTTACAGGTAAAACCTTTGACAGAAAGGTGCTTCGATACGTACCCATTAACTTGCTCTGTAATCCTAGTCGAAAACCTCCGGTTTATTAACCAATCCTGAGAAACGGACTCAGTACAGATACAGCCTAGTTTTATTTAAAAGAACAGATAAGCAGTTATAGCTTCTTATTATTTAAAAGAACAGATAACTAACTTATATTTAGTTTAATATTGTACGATATGCAGTCCTATACGAAATCTACTTAGTAAAAAAGTGTCTAGACTCTATGTATTTGCTTACTTCGACATTTGGCACCTTTATTGCATTCTGTAACGCAGTGGTCCCCAATTAGTTTTTGCTAAGTACCACTTCAAAAAAGACCTACAACCTGCGTACCCCTTTGTAGCAATGATATTTATATAAAAAAAAATTACAAAACAATACTGAAATCAGAATATGATGTATCAGCGAAGACGCTAATGTGACAAATATGCACGTTTATCTTTAATACGATGATTTTCGTTAAACAATAACATTTTGGAAATTATTCTTGTTTTTACTGATAGCCGCGCGGACCCCTTGATGCAACTTCGCGTAGCCCTAGGGGTACGCGTACCACTAATTGGGAAACACTGCTCTAACGTAAATACAAAATATATATAAAGAGGTCCACGCTTAGGTAAGATCCTGTTAAAGTGAAAGTATCCCCAATATCCACTGCCTAACTCTAGTGGATATCGGAAATCTTCAAAACTCTATCTCCAATGTTTGTCAATAGAAAAATGTCGAACATTTACGTCGAAAACTACGTAAACTCATTAAAATACATTAACACGCCACGCGTTTACATAAAGAGTTCATTAGAACGGTCTAGTTACAACTAATTAAATTTTTACTGATAATGGCAACATGTCTTTGTTTACATTTATTTTCTCTTTGTTTACAGATCCAGTAAAACAAACGAAGTTATAAATTGAACCTGCTCAAGGGGCAACCGCTCGACCTAGAAGAGTGTCTAGATCAAATTCAACGCAAACAAGAACGACTCATTACAAACAATAACCCCGTGGAATAGGAAGAGCGTATAGATAAGAAATTCATAAACACACCAGAATACCGCAATCTTATGTAGTTGAATGCGAAAAAGTGTAATTCTAAAATCTAGTGTTAAAAATCATTCCTATTAAATGATGATAAAGCTGACCTTATAAAACTTTTAACATTGTTAGAACCGCCTTACATCGTTCACTTAGATTTGGCTAAGACAATTACAAGTAAACGATATAATAATAATACAAAGTGAGTGATTAATAGTGATTAACCATGACGCCTGGAGTAAAGGGTGACCAATGTATGGAACTAAGCAACAATAATGTGATACCATTGATACCGAGGGCCACAGTGCATTTGGAGTTCAAAGATGTAACCTGTTCAATTAACACGTTCGACATCACCAAGTTCCGTTTTGGTAAGTTATTTTTATTTAACGAATTTAAATCTGAAGCAGTCTTTTAAATGAGATTTCTTAAGGAGGATCTGTAGGAGAATTGACGTAACTGAAATTCCGTCAAAAAATTTTGCAAAATATCTGCAAATTACAAACATGGCCAATAGAAGCGTTTTAAGGCTTTGCAAAAAGTATTTCTGTAATAAAATACTACTTCTGGTTTCTATATTATCCTATCGGTATACTATTTCTTCGATATAGTAAGTAACTGACAATGTTACATTTAACTGTACTTATGTTTAATAATTACTCGATGACATGCATTAACGACTTTATCTCAACGCGATGTGATTACGCGGCTATCATCCATTTAATAAATTACCTATTAATGTTCTAAATTGCTGTACATAAATGCATCTTCTCACTACAGAAGGAGTTTAGAGAAGAGATTTGCTCCTCCAATATTGGGTAGACGAGCTTTAACTATTAAAATCACAAATGTTAATTGTACTTAAACAAAAACTGGCAAACATGCTCATGAGTGAATCATGGAGCATGAGTAGACAACACCAATTTTCTAACTATGGGTCGTTACTGCAAATTTATTGTACCTAATTATTTTTCGCCTGTATCCTAAAATTAAACGCAGGAGTTAGTAAGCTGTGGCCAAAAAGGTCACGACTAGACCGTCTCTAACACTCTGGCAAGCCAATGTCAAGGTTAAATCCCTTACCGTTTCACGCAAGCTATCCTTTAGGGCAAAACAATCAGATATTTGGTTTAACAAGTTTCCAATAAGCATCTATAAATTAAAAACGCCGTTCAATTTAAAACAATTAATGTTTCAATCGTTTCAATAACAATCACGTCGGGACACTCGTTCTCGTGTACAAACAATTAATGTTATATATTGTCCTTATAATGTTATATTGTCAAACCCTGACATTTCCGTGCCTTATTTACTGGAAAAATTTCCAACCAACATTTAGTCAACGTATTTAGTTGGTGGACCTATAAGTCTCTCTTTTCTAATAGAGCAATAAAATCTCATCTGATGGTAAGTGATCATGCAGTCTAAGATGGTAGCGGGCTAACCTGTTAGGGGTATGGTAAACCCATACTCCTAATTGGTTTCTACGCGACATCGTGCCGGAACGCTAAATCGCTTGGCGACACGTCTTTGTCGGTAGAGTGGTAACTAGCCACGGCCGGAGCCTCCCACCAGACCAGACTCGAGCCGGGAATCGAACCCAGGACCTCCAACTTATACACTATTATTGATGATGCAATATGTCTCTTTATAAGGCAAGGCTTTTAATTTCGATAACCAGCTAGTACATGGAGTACTAGCTGGTTATCGAAGCTACGGAGCTAGTTTCTGTTTTTTGCCATCTGGGACAACAATAAACTAACCTCCTGATCACAGATTGCCGAAAAACCTTATGTAAGTCCGCGTTAAGAACAAGAGAAAAGTCATTTAGGTATCTAATTTAGAAGACAATAATTGTGTAATATTTTTATTAGTGTCTAAAAGGACTGCAATATTGTCAATAAATATTCGCATCTATTGAAAAAGAATTTTAGTTGAATGTAAAATCGCAATTGATCATGTATATGTCGGCGATACGCCAGGGTTTTCACGTTCAGAATCCATAATAATAAAATATCAAACTCAAATAACGTAGTTTATATTTGCACAGTTGCTAGTATAGAAAAAGCCTTTAATTTTAACACTCATCAGCTTTTATAGTTTTGTTACCATCGCTAAAGCGGATATAACCAATAAAACTTCTTCTTAAAACTAAAGAAATAAAATTAAGCACTACAAAATGATTCTTGAAATACAGCTAAATATTTATGATAAACATTTTAATGAATTTTAATAACTCTAAATGATTTTTAGTACACAAATTGTTTATTTAATTTCTACAAATATTAGTTTTACATAATCATTCAAAAGATGGCGCTGCAAGCGAGATTCTAATTAAATTAAACAAGACTAATTGCATGAAATTTTATACAGAATAATCATATTAATTTTAATAGATATTTATATAATTCAGATACTTAATAATCTATTCGCTTAAACGGTAAACTAAAATATAAGTATTAATATTTGCCATTTATTGCCGATAGATGGCGACTTGCGCCCATACGGCCATACTGACTCCAGCGCGTCCCTTGCGCTGTTTTTACAACATAATTTCAGACGAAGCATCACCCATACTGGGATATAGCTAACACACAAGGCATCACCCATCCTGGGATCTAGCCAACACACAAGGCATCACCCATCCTGGGATCTAGCCAACACAAGGCATCACCCATACTGGGATCTAGCCAACACAAGGCATCACCCATACTGGGATCTAGCCAACACAAGGCATCACCCATCCTGGGATCTAGCCAACAAGACCAGGTTTAAAGGATACGCATGGTGGCCAGCCAGCGTTTAAGGAAGGATATTGGACAGGATAAATAAATTTCACACAAACATTTACAAAAATATTCTCATAAATAATATCAAATTATCAACATAAATGCAATCATATAGAACCAACATTGCCCGCAAATGAAGTGGAAGCACTATCTGTCTCCACTGATTTATCCGCCCATACGGTCAATTCGTCAGAGTTGTCAAAGTCATTAAAAGGGTCTGATTGAGCTACAGGTGCAGGACGTAGGGCATCGTGACTTGCGATCTTTTCTGAAGAGCCACGAAGGTTAACATGCTTAAGTCTATATCGATCATTTGGTAATATTTCTAAAATTTCCATCGGACCTTCAAATTTGGAACCTAACTTAGTAGTGTGTCGTTCATGACGCCGCATTAAGACGAAGTCACCAACTTTAAATGGATGGATCGAGGCTTTACCTTTATCAAAACGATTTTTATCGATTAGGGACCGCTCGTCCATCCGTTTCTTAGCAATCAGTCTAACTTCCTCTAAGTCGTCTGTTAGTATGTCATCGTCAATTTGCAATATTTTAATGGCAGGTGGAGAACATCTTTTTCCTAATAATAATTCCATGGGACTTTTACCTGTACTTTTGGTTATTGTGCAGTTTATAGCTAATTGTAATTCTTGTAAAGCTGTGTGCCACGGCCTAGTTATTTCTATAACAGACATGTTATCCTTTATAACTTTCATTAATCTTTCCACCTGACCGTTGGCTCTACTAGCTCCTTTTGCTACTATGTGGTGTTGAATCCCACATCGTTCGCAAAAGTTTTTAAACTCTGTAGAAGTGAAACTTTTATCTTGGTCGGTAATCAATCGCGATGGAGAGCCGAATATTGCAATCAAATTTTGAAAACATTTGACAGCAGTTTCACCAGTACGATCATTTGTGTAAATCATATGAACATACTTAGTGAAGCCGTCGATAAATACAAAAGCATATTCAGGTTCATTGCGTTTTCCGTTCATTCTTCCTGTTATATCTGCGTGAACGGTATGGAAAGGAACAGCTATTTTGTCAATAGGATGTAAAGTAACCTGCCTAGCGCCAGATACTCCTTTTCTAACTCTACACATAACGCAATTTTCTACGAATTTTCTAACTAATCTGGTCATTTTAGGGAACCAATACTGCTCTCGTAATTTTTCAAGAACCTTTACCCAGCCAAAATGTTGAAGGTTATCATGATAATGTGATATAAGATTCCATCTATAATTACGCGGAACTATGATCAACTTATGTGTTTTGTTATTAATTTGTACTTTGCGTCTTAATAATTTATCCTGAAGTATAACGTAAGTATCTGCAATATTTTTAGGAATCGAATCACCTTTCAATTGCTCTACAATACAAGCTAGAGTTGAATCACGCTTTTGTTCAATAAGGAGCCAGTTATGGTCAAGGGTAGCAGTATTAACTGCCCAAATTAAGGATTTTGACTTATTAAATTCTAAACATTGGTTTAATTGATGTCCATTAGAATTTTTAATTGGGTTACGACTGAAGAAATCCGCATGAGCAAGTTTATTGCCCTTGCGGTATTCAATTTCAAATTGAAAATGTTGCAAGAAAGCCCACCATCTATGCACTCTGGGAGTTAGGTCTCGTTTGTGACTCGAAGCTTTTAATGAATTGCAGTCTGTGACTACAATAAATGACCGACCATGAAGGAAATGGCGAAAATGTTTTATAGCCTTCACTACAGCAAGAGTCTCTAGTTCATAAGAGTGATATTTACTCTCCGAATCTGAAGTTCTCATACTAAAATAAGCTACAACTAATGGTTTTCTGTCTTGTCTCTGAATCAGTACGGCACCATAACCAATTGCGCTGGCGTCTGTATGTAGTTCAGTTGGCAAATTTGGGTCAAATATAGTCAAAACTGGGGAAGATGTGAGTATGCTAATTATTTTTCGTCGAGCAAGTTCATGTTGTTCAGTCCATTTAAATGAAACATTCGCTTTAGTTAGGTTGTACAACGGAGCCATAATTTTAGAGAAATTGGGTACAAACTTCCGAAAATAACCCGCTAAACCGTTAAATTGTCTTACTTCTTTTATATTTTTAGGTGTTGAGGAGTCAGTAAGAGCCTGAATTTTTCTTGGGCTGGGCCTAACGGTGCCATTTTCGATAATGTTACCAAGATATTCAATTTTTGTTTTAAGAAAGGAACATTTGGAAATATTTAGAGAAAATCCGGCCTGAGTTAATCTAGTCAAAATAAGATTTAAATTTATCAATCCCTGCTGTACAGATTCAGATACAACCAAAATATCGTCAACATAAACTAAAGCAATATTATCTTTATAATCACCTAAGGCGGCATTTATGGCGCGTTGGTATACAGACGGAGCATTGCAAAGACCGAATGGCATTCGAAGATATTCAAACTGTCCATCAGGTGTCACAAATGCAGTCTTCTCAATAGAGTCTTTAGCGATAGGAATACCGTGGAAACCAGAGGCCATGTCTAAACAACTGTAATAGCGAGCTTTGCCTAATCTATTAATTTGATCTGCAATAAGGGGTAAAGGATAATTGTCTCTAATGGTATTTGAATTCAACTCTCGGAAATCAACGCAAAGTCTGTCCGTGCCGTCTTTTTTCTTGACTAATAATATAGGGCTGCTGAACGGGGATGAGCTATCTCTTATTATGCCATTTTGTTTTAAGTCTTTAATAATATCCCGGACTTTCTCACGTTCCACGGGGGACAAACGATATGGTCGGCGTTGCACAATTTTATCGGGATTCTTTAATCTAATTTTGAGCTCCCCGGTGGTGACCTGTGAGACGCTATTTCCAGATGTGAAATTATCCTTAAACTTTTCGATAATACGATAAATCTCGTTAATTTGCATTGGGTCAGTAAGATCGGTATCTAATTTAAACGTGGATGTCACATTCAAACATTCGTTGATAAAAAAATTGCGATTAATAGATATATCGTCAACGCTAATGGTAACGCTAAGGCCGGGTATTTTTAGAAGATTATAACCTATTAAGATATCAAAATGAGTTTCATTATTACCTACTACATAAAACTCGAGTTCTAAGCGAACACTATCAATTTCAACTATAGTTGTAATGCTTTGTTTTGAAATAACTGTTTGACCCCCAATACCTATAAATTTCACATCAACTTGCTTACGTTTTCCGGCAACGGAACCAGCTATTTTCTCTCTAATTAATGAGCAGTCAGCTCCCGTATCGAAAAGACAGTTATAATTTTTGTTACCAATAATTACGTTAAAAGTGCTACGTTTAATGGATGAACAATAGTTAATAGTTTTGTTTGAGGCATTACGCTCGTCACTTTGACGGCGGTAACAATTTTCGGTTATGTGGCCCTTACGACGACAATATTCACACTCCATAACCTTAGCGTTCTTAAAACTGCTAAGGGAATTGGAGTTATTTGATTGTGACGAAGCAAGATTATTTTTAGAAGGTATTTTGCAGTCTCGTGAGAAATGACCCGACTTATTGCAATTAAAACATATGACTTGATCCTTTGAAGGTACCGTAACACGTGGTTTTTTAGCATCATTATATTTGCTCTCTCTATTTTCGATTTTACGTTTTCGAAATGTTTTTAGAACCGCTACTAACTTGGGAAGTGAATCGGGGGTATTTCTTAACAACTCACAACGAATAAATTCTGGATAAATACCTGTGATTAGTGCGTCTACTTCCTCAGCATCGGCAGCCTCAGGCCGAACCCTCCTGAAGAGCGTCCAGGCCGTCGTAGCATATTCAGCGTAGCTACTCGCTTGGTCAGAAGTGTAGCTGCGCCATTTTCGCACGTCATCCGCGTACCGGAACTCGTTGCCAAATGTATGAATTAGCTCGTCCTTCGCTTGTTCCCACGTGGTTGAATGCAGTGACCAGGTGTCGGCCCACGTCTTTGCTCGTCCTCTCAATTGCAGAATGGCCTTCATTCGAGCTTCATGAGGCGGAATATTTAGCTTCGTAATAGTTTCGTCCACGTTAGCACACCAGTCCCTGATGTCATGCGATCTCTCGTCAGGGTTGAACGGCGGTAGATAAAAGTCATGGTGCCGCCGTAAAGGTGTAATCTCCGTAGATAAGGTCGCTTTCGCAGCGCTTGTCGCAGCAGTTTTCGTAATGGAGGTAAGCAGACCCATTACTTGTTCCATAGTGAAAGTCGTCCCATCTGGAGGCCTTGAAGAATCTTGGGGCTGTGATCCCACCGCTGCTGTCGGCGATACGCCAGGGTTTTCACGTTCAGAATCCATAATAATAAAATATCAAACTCAAATAACGTAGTTTATATTTGCACAGTTGCTAGTATATAAAAAGCCTTTAATTTTAACACTCATCAGCTTTTATAGTTTTGTTACCATCGCTAAAGCGGATATAACCAATAAAACTTCTTCTTAAAACTAAAGAAATAAAATTAAGCACTACAAAATGATTCTTGAAATACAGCTAAATATTTATGATAAACATTTTAATGAATTTTAATAACTCTAAATGATTTTTATTACACAAATTGTTTATTTAATTTCTACAAATATTAGTTTTACATAATCATTCAAAAGATGGCGCTGCAAGCGAGATTCTAATTAAATTAAACAAGACTAATTGCATGAAATTTTATACAGAATAATCATATTAATTTTAATAGATATTTATATAATTCAGATACTTAATAATCTATTCGCTTAAACGGTAAACTAAAATATAAGTATTAATATTTGCCATTTATTGCCGATAGATGGCGACTTGCGCCCATATATACCACTGTCTCTCTTAGCTATTAATAACGATGGGATTTTCTCATACATATCATTTCGTAAGTGTAGCAATTTCTAAATTCAGAGTGATTCGAGACTTGAATCCCTCTGTCCTATAACAAGGGAGACTTGTGCCCAACTGACAAATTAATATTCAAAATAAAAAATTTAGTCAAACTGACCTTTTAATATCGCTTTTGATTGCAATTCCTCGTAAAAAAATAAGGATAAAATTTTTACATTGTAGAGGGATGGTGATGATAATTAAGTACATTCGTAAATGTTAACTAAAGCTGAGGGTTTAAAACAGGCCCTGGATGAACAAGCCACAATAAACTTTGCTGTGGTTATATTCTTTTTGAACCGGACAAATGCATCGCACTCATACATCTAATGCTCTGACGTGGATGAAGCAAACTATTCGATACATACGATACATTTGTAAACCTGGTATGAACTGCGATTGTAAATGTTGCAAAATTATAATAACTATTTAAGTTGGGATTTAGTCAAGACAATCAAGTCAGTTTTTTAAAACAAAAATTGTGAATAAGAATAACATGTGAATGTGTGTGCGTGTGTCTGAATTATTGATTTAATATTATCTAGGTCCGTAACTTTTTTTCTGTTGCGATAGTACTCCGTGACCCCATTTAACCGTTAATGTAAACATATGTTCGGTTTGTCTCCACATATTTTGTACAGTACTCCAAAAAATATTATATTTATCTCAGAAAAATGTTGTGTAACAAAAGTTTTTCCTTCGATTTATATCTCATAGCTACTTCTATAAATTATTTTGGTCGGCGTTGTAAGTATGTAGTCCTTTTCAAAATTTTTAAGTTTGTATAAAAGCCTAACTGTTTTGAATTTAAGCTAGTGTGTTACAAAATAACAAGCATACTTTTGATTTATACTGAACTGCAAGTTAATATTTACTTTTAATCCTCATATTATTCATGATCAACGCATTGCCGACTGACTGCAGAGCACGGGTCTCCTCTCAATATGAGAAGGGTTAGGCAATAGTCCACCACGCTAGCCATGTGCGGATTGGCAGACTTCACACACCTTTGAAAATATTATGGAGAACTCTCAGGCATGCAGGTTTCTTCACGATGTTTTCCTTCACCGTTGAAGCAGGTGCTATTTTAATTTCTTAAAACGTACATAACTCCGAAAAGTTAGAGGTACCGTACCCGGGTTCGATCCCTCGATTCGAACCTTTGATTAGTAGGCGGACGTCTACTACGACGACTAACCACTAGGTTATCACAGCTTATTGCGGTCACGATATTAACTTGGACTTAATCACTGTATTTCCAAAGAGATTTTGTTTTCTTTTACATAGACATTCCGCAAACCAAGTCGAATGTAACTTTTTTAAACGTATTACCAAATACCAAAATTATCTCATTTGAACCATCATAGTACATTGCGATAAAATCTTAATGATGGCTCTTAATGATTAAGGCGCGTGTGCGTGGTTTCATCAGAAAGCTATATAGGAAGAAAATCTTTGTACCTGTGTCTCTAAAACTAAATCTTAGTTATTCATATATATAATAATCTTAATCTTTCTTATGACAATCTTACTTTACCTTTTAAGGTATATTAAAGGTATACAAATATAGTAAGATAAGAAAAAAATATATTTATATTTCTCTTAGAAATAAGTTTCATTTATCGGTCATTTGATATATCTATTTTAAGTTTTTCTCAAAGTCATTTGTTTTGTTTATGCTTAGGCCATCAAGTACATAAAATTTAAGGTGACAAACAAACGAACACGTGACCCTATCAGAATCCCTTTTCACCGTTATAATGGAGTCCTTACCTACCCTACCCCTACTCTCATTAATTAATGTAACACTGTGAAACATATCTTTGCAAAAAATCTTACACGACAAATATTTTTTTAACATTTTACCTACGCGTATTTTAATTAGGATATTTATTATATTAATGTGTTATAATTATGATTGTTCAGACTCAATTACGTACAAACTTTATAATTTTTAACATTATTTTGATTTAATATAAAATGTAAAAATGTGTTTGCTAACATAACATAGATGATTATATATACATACTATACTAACATAAATGATTCATATGTGTTTATTGCTACAGTTTTGTAATTATCACTAAAATGCTTGGTAACGGTGGGTGACATCATATTTGTTCATAAACCAATACAGTACATTTATTGATCATAGTCCACACTCCCGATTAATCACGACGCCAGCATATTTCCCATGATGCAATATTGCGCTACTATGTACACAGGAAAATATAATTCACCTTTATAAGCTCTCAGTTCCTCTTGCGTATGAGTACTTTACATATTCAATATATTTTATTAGATATATATTCTTTATATTTATATACACTACAAGTTAGCTCTTAACGGTGTTAAGTTGGTAGCGGACTAACATGTTAGGGGTATGGTAAACCAATACTCCTAATTGGTTTGTGCACTTTACCATGCTGGAACGCTTAACCGCTTGGCTACACGTCCTTATTGGTAGGGTGTTACAACTAGCCACGGACGAAGCCTCCCACCAGACCAGACTCAAGCCGGGAATGAAGCCGATCCTACTTTATAATGCAACTTTGTGATCGACAGATTGGCGAGCAGTCCACTACTGGGCACGGGTCTCCATTAAAAATGAGAAGGATATTATAATAATATACAACATAAATTTTATTCAAATAATCCTTTTGATGCGT
The DNA here is from genome assembly GCA_928268935.1 of Lasiommata megera. Taxonomy (NCBI): domain Eukaryota; kingdom Metazoa; phylum Arthropoda; class Insecta; order Lepidoptera; family Nymphalidae; genus Lasiommata; species Lasiommata megera. The sequence goes on along the minus strand of OV743315.1, from coordinate 11,298,395 downwards.
CAAAACTTAAATAGTCGTGGGTTGATGATGATAACTGCATTCGTCAGCTAAAAACCACACTGGTCAAGTGCGGATTGGAGACGAGGCTTTGAGAACATTGTGGAGAACTGTCAAGAATGCAAATTTCGATGTGATATTTTTTTGCTTAAAACATGCATGCCTCAGTTCGTATAAAAATTACTGTGATCAATGCGAAGTGGATGGCTTTGTTTATTACTCAATAACGCCAGAACGGCTGAACTGATCTGTATAAAAATTGGCACAGAGATAGATCATAGTCTGAGATAGTCTTCAAGTTACATTACATAAATATAATAAATTATTTTTAGTTTGATTAATATTCAAGTTCTAATACAAATTCACCAAATTATCACGCGAACGAAGTAATCAGCTAGTGATAAAATAAATCCAAAGAATGATCAAGATCATTATCATCATCATCATGCTTATCTTAAATTATCAAAGTTGCTATATCCCGAACGCTGCTTGGCGGTCCTTTATAATTATCATCATATAATCGAACCCACATACAATTGACACTTAGTTGTAGGTATAAGCTAAAAAGTAAACAAACGAGGTCACTTCACAGGTCATTATTATTCCAACCGTAAAGATTGAAAGCTATCCGTTAGAGTTAGTAACAATACCGCGAAGACTGTTATCACTTATCAGTTGAAGCGTTAAACGGAATCGCATCCTCATAGATAGCATGCATAAAACGCCTGCCTACCGTATTGCAAACATTTGGTAGATGTTCAAGGTTTGCAATTAAAAACAATTGAATCCGTTTCTTTATTGCGTAGCATTGCATGCTAATCGTAATTAGTTATTACCTCTGACATTATCATCGATGTACCTAGGTACATCGATGATAATGTAACACGCAAAACGAAAATCTGTACTAAATACTGAAATCAATACCTCCAACAATTTTAATGCCTACCTACTAATCGTATTTAACTAGAACAATATTAACTTATCACTTTTATTGACCGACCGAGGTTACAAGTTCGACTAAAATTGTGTATTTTTTTCGTTTCGCTACATGTTAGCCGTTGAGGTATTGATGCTATCGGGCCAAACTTATGCAATGACCTCCTTGAGGTTAGGTTGAGTGTTGCGGTTTCTTTTATAAGTGGAAGGTGCGTGGTCCGGTCCTTGGCAGCTATTCCCTTATTTGCCTGGAATCGAACCACCTTAAAAGCAGTTTTACTTAAAATTTGTTTCTCTTGTTTCCTAAACAGAAAACTTGTTTCTTGGGCTTCTTGTTAGACCTGAAATTAATAAAGTAAAAAACTACATGAATAAAGCTTTTTTGAATTCAATTGAATTTCTGAATTTTCTCCGGTCAGGTCTGGTGGAAAGTCTAACACGATGTCACATAGAAATCAATCAGGAGTATATCACATCCCTTAAAAATTAGCCTACTCTGACACCATCGTTTACAACTAGACAATATTGACATCAAGGGATACCATGAAGTGGATCAAAAAAATGTGAGGTGTTATGCTAAATTGCGGCCCAACTAATGCCCTCCAAATCGAATGAAAAAAAATACGGAAAACTTAGAAAATTATAAATGAACAAATCGCCTCTTCCGGAGATCAAACCTGAGACTTTTCATTTATAAGACAACAGCGCTCACTACCGCGCTGGTTAGGTCGTCAGAGTCGTGTAAAAAGTTTACATTCACAGCGTCAAGCTTAATTGGGGGCAAATCACTAGTTCTACTATTTCTCAATACTTAAGCGTGTGGTCTTAGACCAATTTTAAAATTCCGTCCTTAACGAACGTCCATACGCGAATACCTGTATGCTCTTCCATACATACTTATTTCCTCCACCCTACCTGTATATCTAATCTTCGGTTTCCATAAGGAAAGGGTTTTAAAGCTGATTATGAGAGCCACTAGTCAAATAAAGATATTTATAGTTAATATACTTATTTTTCATATCCCAAACTTCGATGATGAAATAATTTCATACAACCCACATGCCTCGTATCATTCCATTAGAGTGTATATTTATACTCAATAATTTGTTAACCGATCCTTACAACCAAAAAAGCACCTTTTCCAAGTCACAATAGTGACATCGAGAAATTACTTAGACTACCTACTTTTTAAATGTTCATCTATTACTTTGCGCTTTATCTTCAAAGCTATTTACTGGATTTAAGCAGATATAGATATATATTAATGCGTGAAACTTCGTAACCTTTTTAAGGTTGAGACTAAGATCTATAGTACTTTGACTTTGCTAAGCCAATTTAATTGCTAAAAAGACACTTATGCTGGAAACGTAACGTTATCTCGTTTTCACTGTATCTTAAGTCAGAGAAAAGACTAAGCGCGCATTATAGATCTCGCAGTTAGATACTGGGTTAATGTTGACTTTTATATGGAGAAGGAATGCAGAAAATTTAAATTTTGTTCAATAATTTACTGGCAGAATTTCGACCATATATGTGGGTGTATAAATTGGAATATATTAAGCTTTATTTTATAATTAGATTTTATACGATATACTTCATAGATAACAGCTCACTTTATAGATCTCGCAGTTAGATACTGGGCAAAAATTTTGTTCAATAATTACCTGACAGAATTTTGATCACTACAACATAAGCCGAAATAAATGTAGTAGGTAAATATTGGAATATTTTATTTGATTGTATTACTAGCTTGATAATTAGACTGCATTATAACGTTTTTCATCTATACTTCTTTGGTAAAGCAACATTTAAAACATAGGCAGGCAGGGCACATTCTCTGTAATTTAGGGGATTTTCGGGGAAGGGAAGGGCCAATTTAGAAACATCTAGTCGTATCTCTAGTACGTGCTGTTCAGTACGCACTCTGGCCTACAAACCTACTGCCGCCGTGCATTTATGTACTTGATTCCGCTAGTCATTCAACTTTATCTTGTGAAAGTCGTTGGTTACGTCTGCAGATAGAATTCCTATGGAGTTATTCACTTAGGTATACCAATAATTGTTTTGCGTTGTGTTAAAATAACATTACTTCGGTCTGTTAAATATACACAGATTTCCCACTCTGCATTCGTTCCTACTAAAATATACTACAGTTTTGATTAAAAACCAGATTGGATTAACGAAACGCTGCGCGACCAGCTTATGTTAGTTCGGGATTTTATCAAAGTTAGTTATTTATACACTTAACTCAATAAACTTCAACTATAATAAATTTATAGCAACACAAAAAAACCTATATAATCTAGATAGCTTCTCAATAGCAACCTTAACTGCTTATCTTTAAGAAAGTGATAACCTAGTGGTTATGACTTCGACCTCTATCGGCGTACCGACTTTGACGGCTCGCACCTCTAACTTCCAGTTTTTATTACCTTAATATCACTTGCTGTAACGGTGAAGAAGATTGAGAGGAAACTCTCAAAGTCCTCCATAATGTTTTCAAAGGCATGTGAAGTTTACTTTTTATAGGTAAAATACCTATAAATTTATATTGAAGCGGTGATAGAGCAGTGGTTAGAGCGTCAGCCTCCTAATCAGAGGTCGGCGGTTCGAATCCTGGCACGCACCTCTAACTTTTCGGAGTTATGTGCGTTTTTAAACATTTAAAATATCACTTGCTTCAACGGTGAAGCAAAACATCGTGAGGAAACCTGCACGCCTGAGAGTCTCCATAATATTCTCAAAGGCGTGTTAAGTCTGCCAATCCGCACATGGCCAGCGTGGTGGACTATGGCCAAACCCTTCTCATATGGAGAGAGAGACTCGCGCTCTGTAGTAAGCCGGTAATGGGTTGATCATGATGATGATGACCTATAAATAGTAAATTTCGTGCCAAATGGCCAACTTGATGGATTCCTCCAAAACCCCTCTCTTCTTTAGAGTTGACTCGAGTCTTTAAAGGGTTTATATGTATTTATTATTAGTATATTAGTAGTATAGTATATAGTATTATATGTAGATATATATGGGATGATTATTTTATCTAAATGATTATAAAAGCTTCGTGGATTTTCCCATTCATAAAAATCCAAGCAGAACACACTGTCACCAACATGACTAACCGTTCTGGTAACAAAATACTTTACATAACAAATAAAGGCGTTAGTTCGATAAAATCTTATCAGCACCTAATCGGGATGCTGCTATTGTCATACAACACAATGTGGAATTTTTATGCGAAATCTCCCTTTGCTCGGGAAGCGTTCTTCGAAAAGCATGAACAATGGTAAAAGATACGCTGCCAATACTGATTAGATTATAATTCCGTCCTGCGCTTGCCGTTTTTGGTGGTAGAATTGCATTGGAGCCCTTTGTGTTACATTGTGCGCTTGTTAATTACGTTCTCTATATGTCGGTAGTATTAAACAGTTATCTTACATTAACTGATTGACGTCCACTGCTGAACATAGGTTTTTTATAAAGAGTTCAAGGTGAACAGTTTACTGTGGCTTCCTGTGATTTTTCAAGTATCGGCTTTCCGAGCTTTGGTCCATATTATGTTGTATGAGACTTGAAAAGCTATGATTCTTCTACAAATCTCCCCTTTGTTATTGATTTGTTTGCAACGTTATTGACGACCTCTGTGGCGCAGAAATGTCGCAAATTAAAGTTGGAGATCCTGGGTCAAATCTAGTTTAGTTGGGGGCTTTGACTACGACCCTGCCGACAAAGACGTGTCAGCACAATTTCGCTTAGAAACTAATCAGAGTATAGGTTTACCATACCCAAAAGTAGTACAATATATACAAGTAAGGTCACTACTATCTTAGGCTGCATCATTACTGACCACCAGTTAAGATTGTGAGGTTGTCAATGGCTAACTTGCAATGGATAAGGAGTAGATAGACTCCGAGTCCTGACTCCTTAAGAAGCCTGCAATGACAAGTCAGTCTCGCACTGTTCCATCATTTTGGTCTTCAGGGAGGGATATTGGATGAAATTTTCTCAGGAATCCTGCGAGAAAAGCGGAAAGGGTGCGATATTCTTAATCTTCGTCTTACTCACTCCGCTATAGAACAAAAACCTTCTGACAATGAATTAAACCCTCTGCAATTTAAACTATACAAGAAATAATTATATTATACAAAAGCATTTGGTGTTTTTACGTAATCCTAGTAATGCCAATATTATGAATATAGTGTTTTCATATAGCAACGTGGTACCCTTCATGTAAAATTCCAACACGCACTAAGCAGGTATTTTATAGCTAAATTATTTGATATTATCAGAGGATATTTCGACAGTCTTAGCAAAAACATGAAAGTAGACTAAAATTCACTTAGCCTTTACGAACGCCAAAATTGGAAACAAATGCAACTTAATTAATAAATTTACTTGAAAGTCACTTGAATATTCAAAACTAGACTTGGGAAAACATTACAATTGAACGTTTAGGTCCTTATTATCCTATTATACGCATTATAAATGGAGGTCCTGGGTTCGATTCCCGGCTCGAGTCTGGTCTTGTGGGACGCTTCGGCCGTGGCTAGTTACCACCCTACAGACAAAGACGTGTCGCTAAGCGGTTTAAAGTTCCGATACGATGTCGCCTAGAAACCAATTAGAAGCATGGGCTTACCATACTCCTAACAGGTTAGCCCGCTACTATACTAGACAGCATCATCACTTACCACCAGGTGAGATAACTGTCAAGGGCTAGCTTGTAGTGTATAAAAAAAAGTTGAGTGATTTACATCGCCAATGTCCGTCTGCAACACTAGAGGAGCTACCTGTACGTTGCTGGCTTTTTAAAAAAACTTATAATTACTGAAACGTAGGTAAAACCCAATATACGCAAAATAAGATGTTTTAAAAGTTATTTTATGACTTATGACGGAGACTTTTGACAATAGAATATTAATATTAGGACTATGACTAAGATATCTCTAAGAATAGATTCCAGAAAATACCTCATTAATATTCATGATTGACACAAACAAAAAATAACCTCCACCCCTAGACCGAAGAAAAACTGTAGACCTACTTTTTACTACTAGTTTTTTTCTGTTATTTGACCCCACAAACTTTATACTATACCTATAAATTAAACTATTTTGTCTACGTATTTCCCATAGCTTTATTTTTTTTATTTTTGGTGTCAATCAATGATTTAAATCCTTGTCAAATATTTCAGATAAAAAAAAACTTACAATATTTATGAAATGACAGAATCCGAATATAAGATCTAACCGTAGCTGGGTAACGGAATAGGGATTCAAGGCATTTAGCACCCTCCACTCTGCTCTAATACTAAATCAATATAAAATTGTAATCAATATACATACGAGTATATATGTATTCATAGAATCTCCAAGAGAATTGCAAATGAAGATATAAATGCTTGTGCGTAAGCTTGTAGAAAAATCCTACTATAGAGTAAAGGATTACCTAAATGATAAACAAGCAAGGGTGTGAAATATTGCTCTAATAAGACTAGCTCTTAATATAATTTTAAGTGGCATGTGAGATGGTGATAACAAAAAGAAAATTTACCTGGCTAAGTTTGTTGTGGGCTTCTTCTTAGACCGGGGCGCGTTTGGAACCCTTCATAGCTTTAATTTTAAGTTTACGAATGTAGTTTTCACCATCAAATCATTACTATTATAAAAGTGCCTTTTAAAGGACTATTTAAATAAAGATTATTTGAATTTGAATTTGAATGTATGCGCTCTCCGAAGTCCCGCTGGTTTTATTCTTAAATACCAATTATATTATATTCTATAAAAGTTTCCAAGCCTTTCTGTCGGTCCGTGCGTCTGACAACTGGAATTATGCCAGGCAGCTGAAATATGTATTTTTGTAACCGCTATAATAATAAAAAAAAATACATAATACTCATGACTAGTTTTGAAAACCAATATTCACCTGCACTGTATTTGTAGATAACAAATTATTACGAATTTATAACGTATGTTAATTACTTATCTGCCAATTGCTAGTCTGCCAATCCGCACACGGCCAGCGTGGTGGACTATAGCCGAACCCTTCTCATACTGAGAGGAGACCCGTGCTCTGTAGTGAGCCGGCAATGGGTTGATCATGATGACACATAAAGCATTTTTAATTTTTTAATTTTTCATATAATTGGACACCGAAGTGAATCTGTATGTTTGAAGCGCGTTTTTAGTGTATGTGTCTTTATTTGATCTTGGTACCGCCAATATTATGTATGGTTTCCTATTACTGAACCTTTCGAGATAAAGGCTGACTTGCACTCGGCGAATTTCTCTTTCGTTTTTTTTTTGGACTCCAATATAATTTCGTTTTTTAAACCGACCATTTGTGATAACTTCATTCGAGCTACGAGGGTTACAAACGCTTCTTTATCTTAAAAAAAAACAAACTTAGCCCGGAACAGCTACGTAGAAACTTCCCTATTTATAAAATAAACAAATTAAGTTGTGCTCAGTTTTAGTTATTTTAATATTAATTACTCATAGTTAACATGAATAAATCTTTCCCACAATGTGCACTAGATGCATCTGACTCGATACAACTTGCAACTAAAGAATAATTAACAAGAGGTTCGAGGATGGACAGTACCCCGATTTTGAGTTCATTCACTTGCATATATATTCATTAACATATAACTCATACGGAGTACGTGTAGATTCAAGGTTACAACTTGATATTGTCAGAAGCAAAGTAAATAAAAAATTCACGGTCAAGGCTACAACACGCGAGAGGGTTCTGCACCAATACGCTCTAACTGACCGGATAAAAATCACAATTTTTTGCGGTTAGCAACGGTATGAATAACTTATTGAAATTAAACGCAAATATAAACGTGTACTTAACGTTTATTGTCACGTAATCTTTAATGGGATTTCAAAAATTTAAAGGCTGGAAGTAAATCTTTCTTTTGCTATGATATTAAACTACTCATAGATGTTTAGTTGTCTCTAATCATCATCATCATGAACAACCCATTACCGGCTCACTACAGAGCGCGGGTGTCCTCTCAGTATGAGAAGGGTTTGGCCATAGTCCACCAAGCTGGCCATGTGCGGATTGCCAATCCTGGAAACCTGCACGCCTTTGAGAACATTATGGAGAACTCTCAGGTTTCCTCACCGTTGAAGCAAGTGATATTTTCTTTTTTTGAAAACAAAACTCCGAAAAGTTAGAGGTGCGTGCCCGGATTTGAACTGCCGACCTCTGATTAGGAGGCTGACGCCCTAACCACTAGGCTATCATCGCTTATTGTCTCTAATATTATTGAAGTGAAAACTTCTTTAGCGGCGTTGAGCACTTTTTCTGTAATGGGTATAAAATCTTAAACTCGCGTCAGGACACGTGACCTGATCGAAAAAGCGTAAGACGGATGGAGAATAGACAGCTATCCCCTCTCTACGGCGCGGCGAAAATGTATGCCTGGGCCTACTGTTTCGTTTAGGCAGCGCAGGGCGCTTGCGCGAATGTTCGTGTATGTTACAGCGTGCCACGCGCATCCATGGATGGTGACAGAAATAATTGTAATAGTTTTAAAGTGTTAAATTTTTAATGTAATATAAATTGTCATGTTTGTGTACGATAGCGCAATAAATGAATATTGTATGCTACCACATAAATGATAGTACTTTTATACTGATAAAGCAATTGGTGCAAAATTATTCCCTAACCATTCCAAAATATCAAACATGCTCAACGTTAATAATCAAGTTTTCACTTCTGCCGGCACTCCCGGAGTGCAACCCGTCTTTTTTTTAATTATTAATATAGGACTCAAGCTGTTTATAAAAAAGGGCGCCGAGGAAAGACAAATGAAAAATGATGTTTTGTTTACTGCGCGTTTTTACGGCATTATAATTACAGTGGCCAGTTTATTTAAGCTTAAATAAATTTCGTTCACATTTATGATATTAAAGCCTGCCTAGAAATATCAATTCAGTGTTTTACTGTAACTACGTCTTAACACAGTCAGAATCTAGTAGTAACTTATGCTTTTACTATATTTTTCAATATACTTAATGTTCTATCTTGTGCGAGATGAAAGCGGAACTGATTGCTTCCAACCAGCCTTATAAAAAATACATCAATTGTATGATAACCTTGTAATACATGTGTTATTTGAATACATTGTCTACTTGGCTAGAGTATTCTTAATCTATCATCGACTTTATGTATTCTACGAGTACGTACATAGAATTCTTGCAAGTGTTGAGCAATTGAAGGATGTTTTGGGTCATCAACCTCAATTCGAAAACAAATAATAGCATATGCTTGATTGATTTCTATGATAATACAGACCGTACAACATCCTACGTGTGCCTTTAAAAAATAATTTTCCACTTAGTTTCCACATAGCAAAATATGAGGATGCTATGATCATGATGGATGAATAGTGCAATGTGATAGGTACATTGCACTATTCATCCACGTAAAAAAATACGCAATTTTAATTACGCAATACAGTTTAGCCCTTCACGGCTATCTCACCTAGTGATGATGCAGTCTAAAATGGTAGCGGGCTGAGCATACCATACCCCTAGGTATGGTAAACCCACACTCCTAATTGGTTTCTACCCGACATCGTGCTGGAACGCTAAATCGCTCCCACCAAGCCTCCCACCAGACCAGACTCTAGTCAAGAATTGAACCCAGGACCTCAAACTTTATAATTCGACAACGCACGCACTGCGCCACGTAGGTTGTCAATATTTCTTGAACGCTTTCTGTAATTTTGAATAAAATATATATTTTTGTCTATTATCTACATAAATAATTTCGACATTTAAATAAAACTATAATTAGGAAGGTAATTATTTGAATCAATAATTATTCAGTGGCTGCACCAGTTTAACCGTACAACATCCTACGTGTGCCTTTAAAAAAACATTTCCACTTAGTTTCCAAATAGCAAAACATGAGGATGTTATGATCATGATGGATGATTAGTGCAATGTACGTATCTACGTAAAAAAATACGCCCTTTTATACGCTACAGCTTAGCCCTTGACGGCTATCTCACCTAGTGATTATGCAGTCTAACATGGTAGTGGACTAGCCGAATAGGGATATGGTAAACCCACACTCCTAATTGGATTCTACGCGACATCGTGCCGGAACGCTAAATCGCTCCCACCAAGCCTCCCACCAGACCAGACTCTAGTCAAGAATTAAACCCAGGACCTCAAACTTTATAATAATTATGATTTTACTTTCTTAAACTTAAAACAAAAGCTACGAGCATTCCATATTGAACCTAGTATACAGAAGCCCACAGTAAACTTATGAAGGACGTAGCATATGTTTTTTACCTCATAGGTTGTAGCCATCTAAACCTCGCAATGGAATGTTGTCTTGAGGACTTAACTACGAGTACCTCATTATAATTGATAATATTTGTAAACAACCGGTTTGAAACAGAACACCAAGAGTGCATCCCGATCCTTCTAAAGGACAACAATATAAACGTGGAACAAAACGTTTTCGGTATCTATAGCTACTTAGACAATAATTTCATTACGTTTCCCTTTACTTTTTAGTATGAGTCTGTTTTAAAAAAATAGAATTTAAGTAATAAATGAAAGATTTTTTTTTTATTTTAAGATAAGCGTGACAAAATGCGAGTTACAAATTTGAAAAATTCGACATTTATTGTTTCAAAATGTATATCAAATAATAGATAAGAAAATTGCAGTATTAAATAAAGCAATATCAAAGAATACTTGGAGAAAGGCGGGATACTTCGTATATGGCGGGCGCGTTTTTTCACGCTTTTCTTGAATTAATGTTTGTTGGCTAATTTTGAAAAGGACTGGCGTTGGTTGTGTCGTGGACAGTTTTGGTGTAGTTTGTGTAGTGGCTGGTTTGAGGGAGCCGCGTCCGTAGAGTGCGAGGTTTCCCGCCATTTCTCCCTAACTTCTACATTGCTATAAACTTGACATTGGCTAATCTGTGTAAAGCCATAAAACGAAAAAAAATAATAATAATTTATTTGAATTACTTGGTTCTAGCTTTAGTAATCGTTAAAGAAAAGGTTTTATATAGTGCTATAATATAAGACATATTCAAATCGACCTAAGTTTGACTTCAGGTTAACGACGACAATAAAAAAATTCACATAACACTGTTTATCATTATTGGAATTAGGTAAATAAATTCTAAATCTATTATAGAGATCCTGTTACGTGAAGTTGATTCAAGTTTATAGTTACTAACATAAAATATAATTTATGGCTATTTAACAATATATGCATTATGAGCAATGGTCATGTTTTTATCCAACGTGATTCTCTTAATAGTTAATTGACGTTTACGAACGTCTTGCGGGTAATACTTATCCATTTAATTTAATAGCGAAGTGTTAAATTATAGCTTCAGTTTAACGCTGTAACTAATTAATATTACATCCGCTAGTTATTTCATTTCCAGGTGACAGTCAATGTCATGGGCCTAGAATACAATTAATGGGTCTATACTATTATAACATAGCAACCTTACTAATATTTTAAATGCAAGTGTGAGTTTGTTTGTTTGTTACGCTTTCACGCCTAAACCACAACACCAATTTTAAAAATTCTTTCAACACTGGACGCGTCTAGCAAGTGCTATATTTTATAATTTATATTAAATTTAAAGTAGCTGTCTTTTTCAAAAAATTTACATTAAAATATACACAATTTACAATTAATTCGACAATGATGGTCTATAGACAATGGTTGTCTACTTAAGCTATTTTTCGGCTTAAGTAAAACCTCCAGGGATCTATTACTTTTCTCGGGACAGAGTACGTATTTTAATTTCACCAGATCTGATCAGTTGAGAAGCAAGGGTGTGGATGCGTAAGAAATAAACTCACATAAAACAGGCAATAAATAATTCATCGATTCGATGTACCTACGAGTAAAAGTGGCAATAAATACATACAATAAAGTTACCTCCTAAAAATTAACCTCCTAATAATTACTCAAGTGTCTTAATTAATATGTATTTCATATAAGTTTATTTAGTTAATTATTGACAACCTCCGTAGCGCAGTATGTTGCAGTTTAATATATAATAATAAATAGTATAAGACTGATAGAAAATACCTCTTGGCATTAAGATTCGTTTATATACATATTGTATTTATTCTGTGTGCAATAAGGAAATAAAATAAATACATAAGCGTGGCACTATTATTTACTAAACTAAATACATAGTTTAGTTTAGAGATTAGACTACAAAACTATTGCCACCATTGTACCTACCTACTACATATTGTATTTATTGTGTGTGCAATAAGGAAATAAATTAAATACATGAGTGTGGCACTATTATTTACTAAACTAAATACATAGTTTAGTTTAGAGATTAGACTACAAAATCCTACCACTATTGTGCTACATAACTATTCTGATCACGGGTCAAAAAAATTAATAGAATCGGTACGTAAATTTGATTCGTCATGGAAATGGTTTATTCATTATGTTAAAACATTAGTAACAACGTGCCTCATTATCCGCAATATTGTACGTCATCGAACTGATTATTAGCTTGTCATTATTGTTATGTTAAATTGTATATACAATGCCTCATTCGTTAAAAAAAAATTGCTATGAGGATATGCCAGTAAGAGATAATATTTTTTAGAAAACGTAACACAATGGTAGAGATCGCTTTTTAGCGATAAGGCCACCTATTGTTCCTTTTTTGTTTACTGTGTGTAATATAATTGCTGTCTTTTATTTCTTCTTTTGTGGGATGTACAATAAAGTGTATTTTCATTTTATTTAATTGCATTTCACAATAAAGCGAGTTTCTGTACCTATAATTCTATTTATTAGACCTGATATATCACCACCATTATCATGATCAACCCATTGCCGGCTCACTACAGATACAGGCCATAGTCCACCACGCTGGCCATATGCGGATTGGCAGACTCCACACACCTTTGAGAACATTATAAACTCTCAGGCGTGCAGGTTTCCTCGCGATGTTTTCCTTCATCGTTGAAGCGTGTGATATTTTAATTGCTTAGAAAAGCACATAAATTCGAAAAGTCAGAGGTGCGTGCCCGGGTTCGAACCCCCGACCTCTGATTAGGAGGCATACGCCCTAACCACTAGGCCATCACCGCTTCGACCTGATATATACGTATTTATTATTATATACTAATTAAGGATATCTACATCCTTTGAAATTGTTTAAAAACATATTTGGAAAGAAACTGACTATAATCAATCGGATTACAGCAAATCATTAACATCTAATTGATCTATCAACCAACAAAGCATAACATAACAAAATAATATGAATTTAAGCAAATTGTTTTTATTTCGAGTAAGAGTTTGTCTCCTCAGCGATATTAAGAAACAAGAAGACAAATTTAAGGATCTGTGTTCCTCCTAGAGTGTAACTATGCACCTATAAAATTCGCTCGCCGCTTAGAGAATATTTCATGACCGGCAATAAAGACAATTTGAACAATAAGGAATACTTGCAAGCTCTGACGTTATAATGAAGACGTTAAAATTTTAACGTCTTCATTATTATATATTTTGTTACGAATTACTTTAATAAATAACAATCGTAACTTATTATTCTAACTATAAATTAAAATAAATTAACAATTATATATTTTAAACGCGTACTAAATATATTTACGCATTGTTTTCCCTTTTTTGGAAGCAATATTTTCGAATTCAGTTTGAAGAACACTTCAATTGTATTCTTCATTTAATCTAAATAGCACAGCTTCTACAAATATTGCAGAGCATCTTAATTATTAAGTTTAGTACTGTTAATATAAGCGCCATTTAACACAATTCTATATTTTTTTTTTTTTTCGATTTACGGTATTTCGTTTACTAGTTTGAAGCAAAAAAAAAATACAGCTGTAAAAGAGGTTAGAGGTTACTACCGTTTGAGTGAAAGCCTCCTTTCTTGTTGGAGAAAGGAAATGTGGGACTTAGTCATACGAGTAGGTACCTACATACCATAAAGCTGTAGATATTGCAGATTTTTATGCGCAGTTCACACTACGCTCTACTTTATTCAATGTAGCATATTTTAGTGACATGCAATTTTGCATGCATAATATCAATAGCAATGCGATGATTTATTTATTATTATTCTTTTGAGCGTTCCGTACGATATGTAACATGTTAGAACCACAGAATAAAAATAATTTTCTATCACCCAAAAAAAATGAGAATTGACATTTTTAAGTTCCAAACAGGAGAAAAGCGGGAGACTTCGTATATGGCGGGCGCGGTTTTGTCACGCTTTTCTTGAATGAATGTTTGTTGGCTAATTTTGAAAAGGACTGGTGTTGGTTGTGTCGTGGACAGTTTTGTTGTCGTTTGTGTAGTGTAACTTCAAATTGGCTAATCTGTGCAAAGCCCTAAAAAAAAGAACTACTAAAATAATAAACTTGACATTGGCTAATCTGTGTAAAGCCATAAAACGAAAAAAAAAAGTTTCAAACATGACACACATACATTTATCTGCTTGATGTAATATTATTGTAATTTAAATCAACCCATATTTAATTAATTATTTAGAAACTTTGGACAAGTCTTTAAAAAAATTATAAAGTGTAAAATGTCTTTTTTTCTTAATATTAATTCTTTATGTACAAAATAATATGAAAAAATTAAAAAATAAGATTAAAAAAAACTTTTTTAACGTGTTTCAATAAAGTATTTTATCCTTTTTTTATTTATGATTTTCGATTGCGTATTCCTGTTAAATACGGAGCCCACACACGGTAAGCCCAACTCGCCCTTTTGCACACCTTTAATTAAAAGTCTTACGAGCACCTAGCAGTAAGTCCATAATAATATATCACACTGATTAATTGCGTAAGCGCCTGCTACCAGTATGTTATTTTTATCTATTAGGTCGTTTGAACTATACAGGAAGTACCGAAGCTGTCGCGTAACATTATGGCTGCTTACCACAATAGCTATACGACGCTGCGTTTTTTAGGATGAGTTTAAAACCCATGGCTCAATGCTCATATAATCCGGGTTAAAAGAATTATTCAAATGGGTTCGGTTTATTATACTGGGTCACTCGGGATATATATAAGTGAAACCGACGAGTTAAATTGCTTCATTTTAAATTGCTAAATTTATTTATTTATTTATTTATTTATTTAATTTTAATTTAATTAGAACGGAATATATCCAATAACACTAATTAAATTATTAAACATATTAACATTATAAGTCTAAACAAAAATAATATACACTAAAAACAAAAAAAACAGACAAGAGACAATAACAAATATTTACAGAGTCATAGTGGTATTACACTTTTCAGAAAACTGCAAGCATTGGCTTACGATTGTATTCCACTGGCCTGCAAATATGTCACAGTGAGGCGAGTCCGTCAACATTGTATTTAGGGCTGACAATGTGCGCGGGACGGGCGATCTAGCGCGGGCCACTGTGCGGCAAGGCGGGACTGCAAATAATTTGCGCTCCCGGCACTGACGCAGTTGACAGTAGTTATTGGGCGCATAAATAGAGCACACCTTGTTATGGAGCTCAACACAATCTATTTGTCCTGTGAAAACTTTACAAATCGAGAGGAGTTGGTCACGAGCTCGTCGCGTTTCCAGGGAATTGTAGCCTAAGTGCCCAAGCAAAAATCTAGTAGGATATAGGTAGGGGTAATATCCTTGCAGGCGTTTATATAAGAATCTTAGAAAAGCTTTTTGTACTTTTTCAAGTAACAAAGCATAGGTACTCTCGTAGGGATTCCAAACACAAGAGCTGGCTTCCAATTTACTGCGCACTAGCGAATCGAATAACAGCTTTATAGTGCGGCGGTCATGGAAATCAGAAGAATTGCGCAATACAAAACCCAACCGCCTAAAAGATTCTGAAGCTAGCGCAGAGATGTGGTTATGGAAAGTTAGTTTAGGGTCGAATGTTACACCTAAGTCCTTAATTATAGTTACTCTAGGCAAAAGTTCACTACCCATATTGTAAGTGAAATGAACTGGATTTTTCTTGCGTCCAAAAGTCATTACAGAGCATTTGCTTATATTAAAATCCATTTTATTAGCCTCGCTCCAACCAATCAACGCATCAAGATCCCTTTGGAGGGCCATACAGTCTGCCTCTGATTTTATTTCGGAGTATAACTTCAAGTCATCCGCATATAACAAACACCTGGCCTTATTAAGTACAGAAGGTAGATCATCAACCATTATTAGGAACAGAAGAGGTCCCAAAATCGAGCCTTGACTGACACCTGAGCGGGTATGGTAGTTTTCAGACTCGTACAAGCCAAGACGAACAAATTGTTTGCGATCACGCAGATAACTTGATAAGAGCTGAAGAAGGTTAGGAGCGAACCCTATTTTACTTAGCTTCGCTAACAATATGTCATTATTGACTCTATCAAAGGCTTTCCGAAAATCAAAGTAAAGCACATCTACTTGGCCACCATGATCTAAACAATCTGAAATAAAGTCAACCAGTACTAATAGGTTACTATTCACGGAACGTTTACTTCGGAAGCCGTGCTGCTCGTCAGTAAGATATAGATTAACCTGTTTAAATAATAAATCTTTTAAGATGCTCTCAAAAACTTTTGCCGGAGAAGATAAAATAGCAATGGGGCGAAAATCCTCTACATTTGCGGTTTTTCCAGTCTTTGGAATGGGTGTGACCCGAGAAATTAAATTAAATTAATTAATTAAATTTAGTTTTTTATACAAATAATTAAGCTCTTGAAAAGGAAATGCTCTAAGATCTAGTCTGATGGACAGAAATTCAACCATCTTCAGTTCATCTCACACTTGCTAATGTTTGTGTTACCGTTAATTAGTCACCCGTATGCTAATTTTCATATTTTAGCAACCCTTTTAATAAATTTCACATCAGCATCACGCCACTCTAACGTCACAGACGCGGCCCATGATTTTATTTACTCTCCTAACAATAATGTCAATAATGAATCATACCTTAGTGGAGGAGATCATACAGTTACAGTGTTTAGCTTCGCATCTTTCATCGCGCAGCTAACTCTCACGTATTTGGTGGTGCACCGGCTTTATATCAACCTTTTTCGTGAGCTGAGTGTATATATTACGTAAACATATTCTTTAAGCTTACTGTATTTTAACCTACTTAAAAAGGTTAAGCTAATCAATTTCTTTAGAAACTCTTTTTTCAAAAACAACAATGCGATTTTTTTTAGGACATGCATGCATAATTTTAATTTATATATTTTTAAGTACCTATTAGATTCACATCAGGCAAAATTATATATACGAGTACCTTTTTAAATTTAACTGGTCAATTGTTAGTCTGACTTATGCATTAGGACGTGTGGCGCGCCCAATGTACCTTTCGTGACTCAGCGATCCTATCCATCCCCGTATGCGATCATAGGGGGATGGATCCTATCCATATATAGGCTTCCTAACTCCGTAGTTAGGGGGTCTCGATCATAAGCCTCCCATGGAGGGTCTGCCTCAGCGGACACCGCTGGTTGGGTTGCGGTCGAGTGCGCGAGTGTTCCCATGACCCAGGCACATGGCGACGCGAAGGAGCATCGCTGGTTTTTAGCGGGTATTCTGGTCGCCAGTCTGGCCTCCGGGGAGTCCAACACACCCCGTTTACGCATTACCTCCGAAAGAAATGAATAAACGCATTTCCCAGCTTTAAAAAAAAAGTATGGATTTACCTATTAAATTACTTCTTTAACTGTATTATTCTTTGCAAACTTGGGAGAAAAGAAAGGAATGGTGCTCAAATGGGGAATGATCTCTAAACTATCTCTAAAACTAATTGGTTATATTATTGAAGGAGAAATCGGCCGAGATTGGTTACCATCCTCCCACAGAATAGGTAATATCACCCTACAGAGAAAGACATACGGTCTACCGCAGAACGATTTAACTATACGGTACAATACACGTTGCATGTAAATACGAACGGTAGGGGTTAACTTACAACTGTGGGCCTATTTTTCTATTGCGTTGAAATCGACTGTTAAAAGTGAATTCCATGAAATTGTGTCACTTCTTTATGTACAAAAGCAAAAAACTTTTCGATAGCAAATTGCGAAGTAAAGTGCTAACAAGCAAAAAAATATCAAAAAAAAATAACGAATCACTTACGAAACATTTGTTTCTCGTGTACCTGTTAATCAAAGAATTTATTTTTCACTTAGCCAAACGAATATTAAAAGGTTAAGCTAGGATTACGTTACAACATGAGATGTACAACGAACAATGATGTATTGTTATACTGTTTATGGGATAAAGCTGCTTCATTACACGTTTTTATTATGGCTAGACAACACTGCATCGGTAATTAGATTGGTGGCCGAAAATGTTTTGATTTGAACTGTGTTTAGCTGTACAAACCCTATTGGTTGCGTCAGCGTAACCGGGCTGTTTGGAAAGCTTCGGAAAGAAGCTCTTGCAGAAGAAATTTTGAGCTCTAGGGCTCGAAGAAGCTGAGGGAACGTCTACCTAGCGCCTCCTTTGAGGCTAAACCTTAAGCAATGTTTGTGATGACGGGGATTATACACTATTCGACTATTGTTTTCGGTTACAGCTAAATACCATTGTGAGAAAAGTGCATTCATTTTCTAAAATTATTTCAGCCCAAATACGCCTCAAATATGATTTTGCGTCAATTTATAAGCCATGGTGGTTATTACTTAGCTACCTACCGACGGTAAAATTTTATCATTATTTAGGTGACTTTGCGATGCTAAGTTAAACATTCTACGAAGAAGTATTCATGTTTATCTGTGAGCACGTTTAGCTAAGCACCTATTCTCTTTAATGTTAACCTACTTAATTGTCTTTCCGGCTTAAACAAGCGGTGTGACATCGTTTTGCCATTATGTATAGTTTAAACGTGTTTTGTTCTTTGAAGCAATATATTATTTTTTTCTTATTATTAACAAGGCATTTCTTCCCACGAACGTCGCATCGCATCATCATCATTAACCCAGACCGCAGACTGCGACAGCTGGCCAAGTGCGAATCAGTATACTTTTTTTTATACAACTACATACATACTACAAGATATCCCTTGACAGCAATCTCACCTCTTAGACTGTATAATAGGATACAATGTAAGATGGTAGCGAGCTAACCTGCTAAGGGCTTAGTAAACCCATACTATTAATTTGTTTCTAAGCGACATAGTGCCGGAACGCTAAATCGCTTGGTGACACGTCTTTATCAGTAGGGTGCCACTAGCCACGGCCAAAATCTCCCACCAGACCAACCTGACTCGAGTAGGGAATCGAACTCAGGACCTCTAACTGTATAATGTGAAAGCGTACGCGCTGCGCCACGAACGTCGTCAAAATCGAGAACTTACATAATGGAGAACTCTTAAGCATGCAGGTTTCCTCACAATGTTTTCCATCACCGATAAAGCAACTGATATTAATGCATATAACTCGGAAAAGTGAGAAGCGCTTGCCGGGAAAAGAATTCCCAACGAAAGTACCGCCGATCATCGATTATACGACATGTATTATGTATAACACATATATTGCTTCACAAAATTAGTAACTCATTCAAAGAAAATTGTATTTTATTTTATAATAAATTACCTATTGATATCTTCGAGATGTCTATCAATAAGTTCAAAGTTTTTATAAAACGAAAGCTTGTAGAAAAATCATATTACGATATTAAGGATTATTTATATAATCCTTATACGATAAAAAAGCTTGGGTGTGAATTGCTCCATCTCCATAGCTACTATAGTTTATGTGAGATGGTGATAACGAAAAAAAGAAAAACCCCGGCTCAGTTTGTTGTGGGCTTCTTCTTAGACCGGGGCGCGTTTGGAATCCTCATAGCTTTAGTTTTAAGTTTACGAATATAGTTATCACTATGAAATAACTACTATGTAAATTATTGACGCGTCAAAAGTGCCTTTTTAAGGACTATTTGAATAAAGATTATTTTGAATTTGAGTTTGTAAATTAATAGGAGTTATGTTTGTTCCAGACAAGAAAACTATATTAAAAGGCGTAAATGGATGTTTCAAGCCCGGGCAGCTGACGGCCATCATGGGTCCGTCAGGCGCCGGAAAAACTACATTGTTAAACATCCTGGCCGGTTATTCGTAAGTACACATATATTTTTTAATCCACTACAATTTAGCCCTTGAAGGTTATCTGACCTGGTGGTAAGTGATGATGAAATCTAGGATGGTAGTGGGCTAGCCTGTTAGGGGTATGGTAAAACCACACTCCCAATCGATTTCTACGCAACATCGTGCCACTAAATCGCTTTGCGACACGTCTTTGTCGGTAGGATGGTAACTAGCCACGGCTGAAGCCATCCACTAGACCATACTCGAGCCGGGAATCGAACCCAGGACCTCCAACTTTATAATGCGACAGCGCGCAGTGCCACGGAGGTCGTCAAATACACAGGCCTCTCTCATGGAAAGATAGATATAGTAAGCTTAAAGACACTATCAAAGCGGTTATTATGCAAGTTTGGGTTGAAAAAGGCCATTTTTCAACTCTTTTATATTAGATATGTATTCTGTGCTGATGCTGAGAATTTCTTGGCAGATAACACAATACCTAACTTATTTTTGCGTGTTTTCTAAATATGGGAATAACACCTTTTTTCCACTATACAAGTTAGTCCTTGACTGCAATCCCACCCATTTATGTAAGTGATGACGCGGTGAATCCCAAGATGGTAGTGAGCTAACCTGTTAGGATTAAGGTTATATAAAGCCAATACCCCATGCTTCTGTTGGTATGGTGGTATATCCGATCCTATCACGATCAGAAGAAATTTCAGAAATAAACCCGTCGGGGATCGAACAACAGTCCCCTACTTATAAGATCACAGCTGCTGAACTTATGTTAAGAATCTATCTGACTTCTGTATCCCAAAAACCTGAATCCTTATGATATAAACATCATCCACACAAAATTTTCTTTACTGGCCAGCTATTGCTGCCTGTAACTACAACGAATCAATTGGCAATTATATGAAAAAGCACCTACTTCAAACACCTGGTTTATATGGTTTTTGTAGTTGGAACATGTACATGTATGTCAATAATGAAAACATATCTAACATGGATTCTCCATGTTTATAAAATAAATATAAAGTATGCCTGCTTGTTTAGTTATATACACTACCACAGGATCTTGATGAAATTTGGCATATAAACTTGTAGTTTGTATCCTAGAGAAGTGGTAATAGGTTAATATTGCAGCCACTTTCGCGGGAGCCCAGTTCGATCCCCGGCTAGCACCCTCTAACTTGTTGAAGTTAAATTTAACTTGCTTTAGCGGTGAAGGAAACCCGCATCCCTGAGAGTTTCTCTATAATGTTTACAAAGTCGTTTGAAGTATAACAATCCGTACTCTATAGTTGATGATGATAATCCTGCAGATAGACAGAGGAAAAAATGCTTTTCGTGCTGGCAATTGGAAAACGTTACCGAGGGATTTAGCCAATAGCCCATGTGATATTATGTACGGCTTCACATCTTATCTGATCTTTCTTACTTTTGAATTAAGATAGCTTGCATCCCTGGTGTGGACACTTTTGTTCTTTTTATTATTTAAAAAACAAACGCATATGAAGCCCTTTTTCCGCTGGTAAATGCGTTTACGCATCCCCTCTGGAAGCGACGCAGGCAAGACTGCGCCGCTTCCGACGGGGTATGTGGGACTCCTCGGCGACCAGACTGGCGACCAGAATACCCACTAAAACCCAGCGATGTTCCTTCGCGTCGCTTGGTGGCTGGGTTACGGGAACACTTGTGCACTAGACCGTAGACGCATATGAAGCCTGCTAGTGTAATGATATATACAGCAGCAAATAATTCGCGATGGTGACTTTGTAATGTGTGATTATTTCATATTTATATTTGTCACCAGAACCAAGGGAGCGAAAGGCGAGATAACAGTGAACGGAGTGTGCACGTGCGCATCTCAGTCAACTGGACGCGGCGGCGCTCGGTACATCCGCCAGAACGACGACCTCCGTGTTCATCTCACCGTGTATGAGTCGATGTCTCTTGCAGCCGCTCTTAAACTGGCCGACTTCAACTTCCACGAACGCAAAGAGAAAGTATGACAAATCCACAGCTATAGTGAAAGTTTCGGTATAAAGTCATTTTGTCCAGCAGTTACTAGGATTGCGCAATTGATGTAACTTTTAATTTGACCCAAAAAACCCGATTGACGGGTCCGTTATGAAGTCATATGCCTATTAAATAATATAAATATGAAAGGAGTTCTAAATTCGTGCCATACTATTAATGTCCACAGTCTCATTGGGGAAACTCTAGCGCTATTACTGTTACAATATTATGTCTCGAAATAAACAGCCGAAACTCTTTTAGAAAGAATTGTATGTCCAGGGTGCCAAGTGCGAGATTTTATACTTCTTTGATCCTGTCAAGGTTGACTTTATTTTATATAGAATCACATTATATAGAGCACCATTAGATGGCCCTCTTTCGATGCCATACAAATTAAAGTGAACTTTCACGCGATCAAATAAGTCTCAGAGTCATCGGGTTAATAGGAGTATGATGTTAACTATGTAATTGTTGATTAGGACAGATGCCTTGACTCTCCAAGGCAAAGGGCTAAACAACGCTACTTCCCGCCTGGCACTAAATATTTCTTGACATGAAAATCCAATTTTTTATCTAGCTCCTTTATTAATCAAACACGGGAATTAATGCTCCGCAGTTATTTTGTTAAACTAGCTGTACCCGGTGTGCGTTGCAATTCCGAGTAAAGTATAGAGAATTCAAAAGAAATTTCTATTTTTGGAACCCTCACGAGCGTCCCCAAAATACTCTACCAAAGTGTCATCACAATCTGATCAAAGGTTTTAGAACGCATACTAGACAAACATTGAGTTTTCTTTATAAGACATAGATAAAAGACTATTTACATACTAATTTTTAAAACAATAATTTGGTGCTCATTACGAGTAGAATAAAAGTATGTGGTGCTAGTTTTCTAGTATCGCAAAGTACGTCAGGTTATGGATAGATAGATGTTCGAATAAAAAAATTAAAGTTTTAATTAAAAAATAAAAGGATATAATATTCAATTTTATTTATTATATTTGTGACAACTTAGTTTATGTATCAGTATGTACTTCCGTATGTACCTAATCTCTTTTTCCCCCAATACAAGGGTTGCCTGTTAGCGATAGCTACTCAGCTATAAGACTGTTTTTTTTATTAAACTTCTACATACATATTTCTGTACTTCTTTTAAATGTCTCTAACTAATTATGGTTTACAAATAAAAAGTTAAATCAATAAAATTGTTAAACGTACCTTGACTTTAAAATAAATGACTGAGGAGTCGTGGTTATAATAATATGTTATATTTTTAATTTAGGTGTTTGAAATGCTCGCACTCCTTGGCCTAAGTGGGACATCGCGGACTCTATGTAGAGATTTATCTGGAGGACAGAAAAGAAGATTGGCTGTTGCTCTGGAACTGTTATCAGACCCATCATTATTGTTTCTCGACGAACCCACGACGTAAGTTATGTTGAATTTTTTCCTCTCAAGCCGAGATACAGCTCAGTTTTACCTTAACTTAAGAAATAGTTTAAACGAGACAACGTTATTTGTCCGACAAATCTGTCTCGTTTTAACGTTGTCTCGTTTCGTTGTGGATCTTACTAAAGATATAGCTAATACGAGACATATGAACAGAGGTATACATAGGTGAGGGTTAGCTCGCTTTAGATATCTAAGCCTAAGTAGGGACTTACTAACAGGAGTTACGAAGGATAGATTTACATCTTGACATATTTGCAATAGCACAACTATCAAATAGACTAATCTATCCACCAGTTAATGCCTGTCTAGAGATTGTGAAACAAACCTTTAATTTACTTTAATTTACTGCACATATACGACGTAGGAATTTGTATAAAAATGTTGCGTGTATCCGTATGTACATACAAATTGAAGATCTTAATTAATGTTCTTATTTGGTATGTTTTCACATACTACATCTCGAGCCTACTGCTAACACTTTACGACAAGGTCGAGCTGGGTCAGGCTTGAATCCATCCTGATCAGTTCGATAAAGCAGACTAGAAAACATTACATATTATCGAGCTTGAACGTCACATATTTCACGATTAAAAATAAATTTTCATTACAAGTTTTTAGTGTTGAAATACAAATCCCGAACACTTTCTATATATAGAGACATAGAAATAAATAAAGCTTAGGCAAGCGTCTGTAAGTAATTTATATATATAACTGCAACCTTTATGTTTTTTTTTTATTTCTACATAAAAATTAAATATATTTTTTAACTATGTTACACGTACGATATTGTTACACCTTTCGGGTATGGGTAACGGGTATTTTTTTTTTAAATAAAATGGTCCGCGAAAATTTTAGGTAATCGCTTTTCTAGAACAAGTATGTGAAGTTCCATTAACGTTTAATTTTATATTTTCACAGCGGCCTAGACTCGTCATCATCGACATCTCTGATCGCACTCCTCAGTGGCTTAGCTCGTGGAGGCCGGACCCTCGTTGCGACAATCCATCAACCTTCAGCACTGATGTTCGAGAAAATAGATACAATTTACTGCCTAGCAGCTGGTAACGCGTTGTATTCGGGACCCAGAGAACACCTCGTACCGGCACTGAACAATGCGGGTTTACGATGCCCACCGTACCACAACCCAGCCGATTTCTGTAAGTAATAAGGCCCATTCATAAACCACTATCAAAAAAGAACAGTTTCTCAAGATCTCAAGCATACTTGAAGATGGACTAAATAAACTGATTTGTCTATAAATATGAGAAAGAATTTGGTTACGATAAATTAGTTATATGTCATGAACAACCCATTACTGGCTTACTACAGAGCACGGGTCTCCTCTCTATATGAGAAGGGTTTGGCCCTAGTCCACCACGCTGGCCATGTGTGGATTGGCAGACTTCACACGCCTTTGAGAACATTATGGAGAACTCTCAGGCGTTCAGGTTTCCTCACGATGTTTTCCTTCAACGTTGAAGCAAGTGATATTTAATTTTTTTTTTTTTAAACGCACATAACTCCGAAAAGTTAGAGGTGCGTGCCCGGATTCGAACCGCCGACCTCTGATTAGGACGCTGACGCCCTAACCACTAGGCTATCACCGCTTCCACCGCTTATATGTCAGTAATGCATATGATATATTAAATAAATTTTCATTAAATTTAATGTTATGACATCACATTTACATGTGCTTAGAAAGTTTAACACTATCGTTTTAACATCAATTAGGTATACTTTTTCTGTTTTTATAGTATACTACTACCCCAATCCCATCCATTTGACCTAAGAAGGAAATACAACTGATGGTTGCCACTGCATATTTCTGTGTGAAAACTTTGTTTAGTTGCGACTTATTTGTTTAAAAGTCTAAATCCCATGAAACAGTCGTGGAATCAAAGTATTACCACAGCATCGTAACGCCTTTCCAACGAGCTCTTTATATGCCTTGAAAATAAATTTATTTTAACATTATTTATTCTAAAAAGAAAATCTCGCACTCGGCACTCAGAGTAGCATTAGTTGTATTTGTCTTAGTAAATGTATTTGAGAAGACATAGCAAATCAGCCATAAACGATTTGCAATAAGGCCAATAACCTTCGATTATCGTCACGACAATGTGGCATTGATTTATTTATAATTTTGTAGTGTTTCTAAGCATGGTGACCTAATTACGCCATACTATTAAACGCTCATGGGTATTCCTGATAAGTTTCCAATCGAGTATATATAAAATTAAAATGACCAGATTAATGAGGCGAACGATATTTGTGTTCTTATAAAACTAGCTTTAAAATAAATACTTCATTTTGAATACTTTAGGTATACACTTATGAAACTATCGTGTCGTTTGTCTGGTGGGAGGCTTTGGCCGTGGCTAGTTACCACCCTACCGACAAACACGTGTCCCGAAGCGATTAAGCGTTCCGACACGATATCGCGTAGAAACCAATTAGGAGTGCGGTTTTACTATACCCCTAACTGGTTAGCCCGCTAGCATCTTAGACTGCATCATCACTTACCATCAGGTGAGGTTGCCGTCAAGGGCTAACTTGTAGTGTATAAAAAAAGAAAACGTAAATTCGGTATACTAGGGTTTATTTAAAGAATATACGCATACTAACTCACATATATAAAACATATATAAAACATTACATTCCGTCAGTTATCTTAACAAGTAATATTTTACTTTACATTCGCACATGTTTTACAGTTATAATATGACGATATTATTTCTGTTAGGAAGCTGTGATAGCCTAGTGGTTAGGATGTGCGCCTCCTAATCAGAGGTCGGGGGTTGGATCCTGGGCACGCACCGCTTACTTTTCGGAATTATGTGCGTTTTTAAGCAATTAAAATATCACTTGTTTCAACGGTGAAGGAAACCTGCATACCTGAGTGTTCTCCATAATGTTCTCAAAGGCATGTGGAGTCTGCCAATCCGCACATGGCCAGCGTGGTGGACTATGACCAAACCCTTCTCATATTGAGAGGAGACCCGTGCTCTGTAGTGAGCCGATGCCAATGGGTTGGTCATGATCATGATGATGATTAATGCTAGACCGCCACGATTTCACTCTGTATGGAAAATGCACTATTTTTGTGTCACTTTTTATATAAGATTAAGCGCCATTGTATTTAATCAAAATGATTACGCACTCACCTAGATTCCTATTAATATTCACAGTTCATTACAAAGTGACGAGGACGAACAGACGTAAAGCTATTCAATTTAAATGTATATATCTAAAAGTACGCTCATACACATTTCCTTCTTCGACTTCCCTTTAGGAACGTGACACAAATCTATGTCTCTTTACCGGTTTATCCATAATTCATGTATTCAGTTACAATAAAAGAACAAGGGTAAGGTCTGTAGATTGAAATATTTAAACCTAAAACATAAAAAATAGATAGAGGTAATCAAAATTTCCTTTCTTGTAACGTCTCTGTAGGAACGTGAGGCAAGACTATGTTTTTCTACCGCAATATTTTCTCCAAAAACACATTTTGTTTGTTCTTGTTTTTTCTCCTTTATTATTATTGTTCTCTCCCTTCTATTCTTTTTCTTTCCAGTTGAGTGTTTTTTTGTTTATTATTATTGGTATTTCTATTTGCTTTAATTTTCTTCTGTTGTTATCTATTTACTTTTTCTATTTTTAGTTTCCCTTGTAAAATAAAATAAAATGAATATAAAAGAAAGTGTATAATAATTAAATTTGTTACATATTAATCCTTATTTTGCTCATTTGTTGTAAAGCGTACGCTTGGGTGTCTTTCACTAGAATACAATTGAATAGATTAACTAGATTTGCTATGTGTGTTAGGTATACAGATTATGTACGTGTATTTTGCAAAGATGTAAAAAGGTACACATGATTTACGCAACTAAATCAACGGATGACATGACATTTATGTTTACTGTTTACCCGAGTAACCTAGTTGGCGGAGCCAGCTAGCATTTTTTGTGGTAAATCTGCTTGCACACTTAGAAAAGAGAGTGAAATAGTTTTGTTATTTGTAGATGAATTTTATAAGAAATATTTATAGAGATACAAATTTATAAATTGACGACCTCCGTGGCGCAGCGCGCGCGCTATCGCATTTCAAAGTTAGAGGTCCCGGGTTCGATTCCCGGCTCGAGTCTGGTCTGGTAGGAGGCTACGGCCGTGGCTAGTTACCACCCTACCGACAAAGACGTGTCGCCAAGCGATTTTAGCGTTCCGGCACGATGTCGCGTAGAAACCAATTAGAGGCGTGGGTTTACCACAGTCCTAACAGGTAAGCCCGCTACCATCCTAGACAGCATCATCACTTACCACCAGGTGAGATAGCAGTCAAGGGCTAACTTGTAATGTGCAAAAAAAAAACAGAACAAAATTTCGATGGAAAGGTTTATTTTTACTGTCATATCGTTTATAACCTACTTATGTAGGTAGGTTTTGATTACAAAAAAACTCTATCTTTATTAATAGGTAAATATAGTCCGTAATAAAGGATCTGGCGGAGAAAAGTAGACCGTTTAGATAAGCCTTTTATACACAGTTGTATTTATGCCACTATTTATACTCTTATTTCAATATTTGAATGCTTACTATTAACTATGATTATATATATAAAACTGTGCCTGCCTCTCTATTTACTGTAGCTTAGTACTTTTATTAGTGATTGAAGGAGTAGGTATAGACTATCTTACTTGCTTTATTTACCGAAACTTTCTTGTAATAAAACCTGCATTTATAATCTCTCCGGGTAGGTTAATTTAAGATATACATTCAGACGTCAATAAAAATCTATGCCAGGCTACAATATATATCATAATTGTCATGGTTATAAACCTCTTTAGGTAAAATTTATACATTGGTAGCATTCAATTTAATGGTTAACATCATTTTCTTGACGACCTCCGTGGCGCAGTGCGTTCGCTGTCGCTTTATAAAGTTGAAGGTCCTGGGTTCGATTCTCGGCTCGAGTCTGGTCTGGTGGGAGGCTTCGGCCGTGGCTACCACCCTACTGACAAAGATGTGTCGCGAAGCGATCTAGCCTTCCGGCACGATGTCGCGTAGAAACCAATTAGGAGCGTGTTTTTACCATACTCCTAACAGGTTAGCCCGCTACCATCCTAGACAGCATCATCACTTACCAACAGGTGAGATAGCCGTCAAGGGCTAACTTGTAGTGTATAATTTTTTTTTTTAATAAATATGTCCATAATATTAATGAACCCTGTACTAATACATATAGTATATATATAAGAATGTTATTGTTTTTAATTGTTTAATTTGACATAGTTTAATCGTTTTTCATGTCACTGTTATTTTCAGTAATGGAGGTTGCATCGGGTGAATATGGTACAGCGATAGAGAATATTGCCAACAGTATACAGCTATACAAGCCTGAATCTACCTCTAGGAATTGGGAAGAAAACGTTCCAGTGATATCCTCATTTTCTAGATCTCTAAGTAAGCCTGACTGACTACTCTATCTTAATTTTAAGGTTTGGCATTTTTTATTAATAACCGACTGATGGTTCTTCAATCTCACATTATATTTCGCGAGAACCTTTTTTTAGAAGTACCTCTGAACGGAAAGTTTGTCTGCTTAGAAGACCTTGAGTTCGAAAAACCAATTCTAACAAGAAGCCGACAAAAAATTTTGCTTTTTCGTCGCTTGATTAATTTGACGATGATTATAAGGCTACAATGGCCAGTGGACCAGTAGCTTAAACTACACTCGAAGGGTCAAAGAAACCGTAAATCCTAAAGTCGCACCTATAATTCTAGTACTTTGAGATATTGGCGTATTACTATACCAATACATATACTACGCTTAAATATCGGAAAGTAATCTGAATAAACTAATAGCTACGTTTACCAATGTAGGTAACCGGATGGGATTTTTTTAACTACAAGTTAAGCCTTGACGGCAATCTCCCAAACGGCAAGCCCACTACCATCTTAGCTTGCAACTTACCATCAGATGAGCTTGCCGTCAAGGACTAACTTGTAGTGTATAAAAAATAATAATAAGGATATACAAACGATATTTTATTTTCATCATATTCTAACACTGGGTTTGCTTTTTTCTAAATTCGATGTGCCTATTTCGTGCATTAATCTATATATATAAAAGCGAAAGGTCACTTACATACTTACATACTGACTTACTGACATACTGATTAAACACGAGATCTCAAAAACTATTGTACGTATAAAGCTATAATTTAGCAAGTAGGTAGTTGGTAGTTAAGAGAAGTCAGCTAAGAAAGGATATTTGGAAATTCCACCCCTAAAAGGGTAAAACGGGGGTTGGAAGTTTGTATGAATTTTCTCTGTTTTTAGAGTTAGAGACACAAAAATTTGCATTAAGATTAATAATAATAAATTAAAAACATGTACATCAATTTTTTTTTAAATATTACCTGTTAAAGGTGGTAAAATAGGGGATGATAGTTTTAGCTAATTTTTTTACTATGAAGTCTACAAGCTTGAAATTTTGAAAATAGGTTTCTTTTAGGGCGTAAGTATAAGGTTAGAAATTTTTTTCATCCAAATCTATCTCGAAGGGAGTAAAATAGGGGTTTGAAGTTTGTATGAAAGTCCTATGTTTTTTAATTTAGAGACATGAAAATTGGCAATTCGACATTTGCCTGTAGCTTACTTTCTGAAGCAGGGCATTGGCCGCACGGGAAACCTCAATCTCACGAGAAATCAGCAATTCTACGCAGACGAAGTCGCGGGCAACAGCTAGTATATTAGTAAACCTATATAACTTTTTAATAATCATTATTGTCGTCTTTCAAGGTATAGACACTGAGTTGAAAGACAAACAACTCAGTAGTAACATGAAATATCACAAGAAATACTCTAAGAACATCTACAGACCGTCCGGCTACTTGATGCAGACTTGGATACTGCTTTACAGGAATTACTTGATGACTACGCGAAATTATGTGAGTAATATTTGTAGCTCCTTTTTACATTTTACCCGAGGCCATGTTCATTTTGTTTCAAGTTTTATTTTCTTGTATATATAAACTAATAAGATGAGATAATCCCATAGAATTTTAAACACACGTATTTGGGTAAACATTTAATTTTAGCTCTTCATTAATAGATCCTTCAACATAGAAGCAAAAAATATTTTAATCGCATAAAAAACGGTGGCTCCATTGGTGAAGGAAACATCGTGAGGAAACCTGCACGTCTGAGAGTTCTCCATAATGTTCTCAAAGGCGTGTAAAGTCAACAAATTAGCACTATGGCCAAATTCTTCTCATATTGAGAGGAAACCCGTACTCTGTAGTGAGCCGGCAATTGGTCGATGATTAATGATTATTAGATTAGTCAGTAACCTTTTACTTTTATGTGTGTTCCCCACGGTCTTACCAACGTTGACAAAGAGTCATACCGTATAACATTCGTGCCATTCCTCCGTGATCAACTCAGGTTTGAAACTGGAGTGATAATGGGAAGGGCACAAAGCTTGGGCTGTTGGGAGCCCAAGGTGCTGGAGTTGCGACCTTGCACCGAAAAGAGCAACGTTGGGTGATCCCCCAAAAGTTAAAGAGACAACGTTAAACGAGTCGTAGGCAAACACGAATTAAAAGCGGCAAAATAACTTGGATTCCAAATTAAGTCCTTTATTTAGCAGTAGACGTCCGCTGATCAATCAGCTTAACTACAAGTTACTACTAGATTGCTATTTGATCCCTTGGTAAACAAGATGATAGCGGGCTAATTTGTTATATTTGTGGCAGTTATATTTTACCCTATCCCTAATAAGTTTCTTCGCAGACTCGTTCTAGATGGCTAAATCATTTGACAGTACCTCTCTGTCGGTAAGGTAGTAACTTGCATTGGCCCAAGCCTGCCAGACAAACAGTATAATTTATTCCAGCAAAATTGTCCGAGACGTCCACTCTTACTTATTTTATATTTTCTCCAAACAGTCGCTGTTCATGTATCGGGTAGCGGCTCACGTGGTGATTGCCCTTATCTTCGGCTACCTCTACCTCGGGGTGGGAAGCGAGGCCAGCAGCGTTCTCGGCAACTACGTGTATCTGTATGGCTCGATGCTCCTCGTCGTTTATACCGGCAAAATGTCTGTCACCTTGTCATGTAAGTATTATTTTTTTTTCCTAAAATCTGTTCAACAAGAAATGCGCATATACATTTGTATATTTGTGCGCCAACCATGGTAATTTCTGCATGATGCAAAGTTGACTGGTGGAGAATGTTTTCAGCATTAAGTTCGCCTTTTATACATTTTTTGTGCAATCATCCTGATCAACCCATTATCGACTCACTAAAGAGCACGGGTCTTCTCTCAATATGAGAAGTGTTTGGCCATAGTCCACCACGCTGGCCATATGCGGATTAGCAGATTCACACGCCTTCGAGAACATTACGGTGAACTCTCTGGCATGCAGGTTTCCTCATGATGTTTTCCTTTACTGTTGCAGCAAGTTATATTTTAATTGCTTAAAAACGCACATTACTCCGAAAAGTTAGAGGTGCGTGCCCGTGTTCGAACCACTAGGCTATCATAGCTTCAGATTTTATGTGCAATAAACTTAGCTAATTGTATTAACGGTGTTACTGTAACAATAAATTATTAGGAGCTTATACCTTAGCTCTGGCTCTCTTATTGAACAGACTTCTTACTAGTATCGTTTTTATGAGAGTACTTGGAATAATTGATTTTGTAAAATTTTATACAAGTGTATTTTACTTACAACCTTGTAGACTCAGCTATTATATGCTAATAGAAACTTGCGGTTGATACCTATAAAATTGTGGCTATGTATACGATCTATTGTTAAGAAATAAAATAGCCAAGACGGAAAACGTTAAATAGTCAATGATGCAACCATTCGTTGAGCAACTGTTCGGCGAAATATTGAATATGTGATCTATGGCGTTGATACATAACATACAAAATACATAATTATGTAGTAATACATAACCCGGTGAACTTCTTCAGAACCTTACAACCTTTACATGTTACAAAAAATTACTAATTCCAATTTCATATTTTCCCAAACCATTATTGTATTAAGGCTAACAAAACCAAAATAACACTCATAATGGCCCGACTATATTGGAATCTTTTGCGACAATATGAGGTTTATTTACAAGGGTAACAAACAAAATTTCTCAAGGAGTGATTTCTAAAGACACATTATCATCATCATTATCATGATCAACCCATTATCGGCTCACTACAGAGCACGGGTCTCCTCTCAATATGAGAAAGGTTTGACCACAGTCCACCACGCTTCCCATGCGTGGATTGGCAGACTTACACGCCTTTGAGAACATTATGGAGAACTTTTAGGCGTGCAGGTTTCCTCACGATGTTTTCCTCACCGTTGAAGCAAGTGATATTTTAATTGCTTAAAAACGCGCATAACTCTGAAAAGTTAGAGGTGCGTGCCCGGGTTCGCACCCCCAACCTCTTTTTAGGAGGCGAACGTCCTAACCACTAGGCTATCACCGCTTTTAATAAACACAGATAAATATTTATTTTGCAGTTCCACTGGAGATGGCAATATTGAAAGGCGAATATTTTAACAAATGGTATTCTTTGGGGCCATACATATTTTCAATCTTAGCTGTGGAACTACCCTTTCAGGTAAGTGCTTAATATTTATTACGTACCTATTAGTTTTTACACTTTGTAGCCTTAAGGAATCTGTTATATAGAAGCAATAAAATAAATTCATCTTCATAAAGGCGACATTGCTCAATTATTGACTGCAGGCAATTGTCTAAACAACTTGTTCAGAGGAAACATAATATGGACTCGAGACCAACAAAGAATCAAGGAAGGGGATTGGATACTTTAGGCTGTTGGTCCCAATTCGCATTCATCCATGCTTGGTAGGGGTTTAATTGGGTATTAATTATACTATAAATTCATGAAAATATATGAATATTTATATTCTGAGATAAAGTTTACATTTCTTTCATTAGAAAATCCTCATGTGCACACACGGGGCGGAACGATACTTATGTCACCTTATGTCGGACTCCTACTTACCAAAAACCCACTAGGCACATGATAAATGTGTCACGTGACCTATATCGCAATATTCTAACCGCACCTAACCTAACTTTAGCGTTGTTTTACAAACTGTCAAATAATGAAATCAACAATATTACTTAGTCTCTAAATATCCGCTTCTATGCATTCGCAATTATTCTTAAACACTAAATTTGTACCATTACCGTACAAACTTGGTCTGATTGTTTGCTACACAATTAGAATAGAATAGAGCACGATAAAAGTATTTTGTAACAAAATTCAAATGACTCCGTACTAATTTCACATACAAAATAAACTAAACAAATTAAAAATTCCCCATTTCTTTTGATGGGCTCATTATAAATAATGAAAAATAGATACTCTCTTAGCACATACTAGCTATATAAAAGAAAAACACAACTAAATGAGGGATCACAAAAATTTATGATATTAAGAAATAAACTAAATTCCTAAACTAAATCTGATAGATGTAACGGCGTTGTAAAAACTCTCGAGTCAGAGTTGGGTCAAGACTTACACCAGTATAAAGGAACAACAACACACAATACAAGCTGGCGCCCACGACTTCGTCTGCGGTGGGTTAGTGTGTGTGAAGGTGTGTTTGTTTGTCTTCCAATCACAAAGCAATGGATTACTAAACCGACGACCTTGAAATAATTACAAGATAATCTGTACAGTATCTCCTTTCTATCAAAAAAGAATGAATGAAATCAGAGTACGCGTTAATGAATTACAACTAACTACACATTTTGACTTTCATCCCCTCTTCCAAAGGCGGTTCCCTTGCTGAATTTCGAGATTATAACTATTCAAAATCATGAACCGAAGTATCAGCTACACTTATACCAAATTTCATACTAATTCATCCAGTAGTTACGGCGTGATGCGCGGCCAAGATACAGACAGACAGACAGTAAAGCATCCTCCAATTAAAAATTTCTAAATATATTTAATGTATCTATGGAATTCCTGTTACAGTTTTATTATATTAAAGACTAGCTGACGCCCGCGACTTCGTCTGCGTTTAGTTAGTGTGTTTTTTTGTCTTTCAACAACATTACTTTATTTTTTTTCTTAAATAAAAGACGTTTTCTAAAATTAAAGTAGCCTAAGTTACTCCTTGTTACATCAGCTACCTGCCAATAAAAGTCCCGTAAAAATCGGTCCAGCCAGTTCAGAGATTAACCGGAACAAACAGACAGACAGACAAAAATTTTAAAAAAATTTTATTTTGGTGTGTAACGTATATATATTCATATGCATGCAGTAAAAACGGTTATTTCAATATTACAAACAGACACTCCAATTTTATTTATTTGTATAGATTATATTTTAAGTCAGTCAAAAGTTTTATAGTGATATTTTGATTTGTGTTTCAGATGATATCGTGCGTGTCGTACGTGGTATTGTCCTACTGGTTGACTGATAACCCCTTGGAGCCGACGCGAGCCACCTTGTTCCTGGCGACCATAGTCGCCACGTCCCTCTGCGCGCAAGCTTGGGGTTACTTCATTGGATCCAACACCCCCACTAAGGTAATATTGAAAATTACTACTATAATATATGCCCAAGATATCGATTAAAATTTTATCAAGCCACTGTGGACTTAATAAAATTGACAATGTTATAAATTATCCGTCTTATGCAAATTCATATGTTAAACTATTCATTCGTATGGGCGAAGTGACCGGTCAAAAAGTAAACTATAAACCCAGAACACATATTTGACGACCTCCGTGGCGCTGTCGCATTATAAAGTTGGTGGTCCTGGGTTCGATTCCTGCCTCGAGTTTGGTCTAGTGGGAGGCTTCGGCCGTGGCTAGTTGCAACCCTCGACAAAGATGTGTCGCCAAGCGATTTAGCGTTTTAGCCCGCTACCATTTTAGACTGCATCATCACTTACACCAAATGAGATTGCCGTCAAGGGCTAAGTTGTAGTGGATATAAAAAAAAGTTTATTACTATAATGGCGATCGTTTAGCAGAAGACTACAGACATTAAAAATTATTTTAGTCTTTAAAATTTGTTTGTCTCAGTTTTTATGTACCAACAATAAAACACCAATAATCACTTATTGTTTCAGATTGCAGTATTCATTGGACCAGTCCTAGCGTGCCTGTTCTCCGTGTTTGGTTTCTGTCTTGCCTTGAGGGATACTCCGAACGCCTTCAAATGGCTTCACCACGTGTCCTATTTTAGAGCCGGCTTTCACGTTGCTGTCCATTCTATATATGGTCTAAATAGAACAAAAATGCATTGCGCTAAAGGTAATATATTATCTATAAAGATACGTAATAGTTCACAATTTGATTCATACACTTGTCCACCAAGTGCATAATGCAACCTATTAGCATTTACATTATCGTTACGAGCTAGAGTTCCGGGATGGGAACAATAACACGTGACTTTGAAACTGGTAACATTGTAACGACAAGCGTGCTTCAGTTTCGTAACATCAGACTCGTGACACCTACACAGACTGTTACATTATCACTACTTCTAACTGACACTATTTCCTCTCTTAGAACTTTATTTCTTCTTAATTCTCGTACACGGTTGAAATGCCAATATCGTCCCACAGTTGTCTATTAATAGTCTACATTAAATTTCTAGAAAATAGACAGAATTATTCTATATTTAAATTTGCACTTTTGTACACTCTCTGTGATTTCGCGTCAATAGTTATAGATCTTTTGTCTGGTCCACACATATGGCAGTAATACTCTTTACTCTTCTGACGTTAACATGTCTTATCAGTTTGGCAATTCTCAAAATTAGACAGTCGCTGTTCATGTATCATTATTTAAATGGTGGATGGGTAAGCGAGGTTGACACTTCGGACGTCATTACTTTACAAGAGCAACTGGTTGATTAAGATAATGCATGTGCAATTATTTTAGATCAAATTTATTTTTAAACACGTGTTTTTTATTTTCCATTCAAGTTAGCCCTTGACGGCAATTTCGCCTGGTGTCAAGTAATTATGCAGTCTGATAGTAGCGGGCTGACCTGGTAGGCCTAACCCATGCTCCTAGGTTTCGGAACATTGGCAACTCGTATTTGTTGGTAAGAGGGTGACTAGACACAGTCGATGCCTCCTAATGAACCAAACTACGACGAAATCGCACCCAGGACCTACCTACGCAAGATATCATTATGAAGGTTGTCAAAAACTCCAAGGACTTAATTAACAATTTCTTGCTTTCAGAATATTGTCACTACAGGACGCCTAGCACATTCCTCTCAGAGATGGATATGTCCACAGTCGACGTGGGTGCCAATATGGCAATAGTGCTCAGTACTACGCTACTAATGCACGTCCTGACATGTACTTCCCTGTGGTATCGGTTGAACAAGAGATGAACTGGCGAATAAGTACCGTGAAGATGTGGTGCGACTGATATATATTACTTTAGATATGTAGTGCGTAATGTGATAAACCTACAGGTATAAACAGCATGCAACATGCAGTTGCTTTAGACTGATAAAAATCATATTTCAAATTTGGTATTGGTGGCCAGGAAGACCGTGCGTTACGCCCAATGTTAATAATCAATCTTGACCGAAATCTTTAGATCAATTAAGTTAAGGCAAGGACAGACCGTGGCGTCCCAAGCGGCGCCTAAGTTTGCGTTCTGATAACGACCAATCAGAAGAAAGCATGTTACAGCAACAGTCACATATTGTGCACGACTAAAAAGAATTCACCGATTATATCCACTGACAAGGGGATCCAAAAATATTGGACGCCACGGTTTGTTTTTTGTTTTGTGGAGTTATTATCGACAGTAGAGACAGTATAGTACTACTAAATTCAATCTGCGATCTGATAATTTGAAATTATAGTGGCGTTAATGTGGGAAGCACTCGGGTTCCGATAACCATAGAGGTGTAACATAAAATAACGCTGACCTTGAAATTTCGATGGTAACTATCCGAGACAATGATGCATAGAAAAAAATTATGGAATGAAATGCTATATCATTCACGGTTCATCATCATTATTCTTATCCTATTAAAATTGACATAGTAGGAGAGAGGGATATAAACGCCTGTACAAGGATTTATTATAAAAGTTTAATAACAGACTGGTATTGCAAATGTATTGTATATTTTTATAACCTTGCAATAATGCAATAAATATAAATAAACGCTTGTTATGAACCTGTCATAAATTCAAAAGAAGCATTCACTAAAATTTATTGTTCATTACTTTATAGTTCTTAGGACTATTTGTGTAAAGAAGTGTTTGTTTTGATATATCCCTCCAGCCGTGAACATAATTTAGGCTGAGATTAATAATGCTAATCCGAGACAAAAAAACGATTTGTTAGAACCTATATATAATGCAATTCTATTGCACAAAGAGACAATGATTTTTAAATCAGAAACACATGTTTTTCTTTATGAGTTATGTTAATCTCTTTTCAAATTATTTGCATCTAAGTTTTAACTTAAGTTTGTACTACAAAAAATAATCCTTAAACACACTTGTATAATTAATATAATACTAAGAACAAATAAAGGTGATCAATCCAAGTCAGTGAAGGCGTAGAATAAAACGAGCAATCATAGAATCATAGATTGGTCGCAATAGGACGCATTTTAAGACCAGCAAAAGCAGATTTGAGTCTTTGACTTGTAATTCACCATTTGTTTTAGTAACTTTACCTCAAACATTGCCTTAGTATTTATTATGTGTGTGGTGTGAGTTTTAAAACACAATTTGATTTTATTAGCATAATGAAATACTCTGTAGAAAGATATTATAATTAGTAAGATAGTTTAGTGGTTTTTAATAAACATTAAAATTACTGGACTAACTTACTGGATACTCCAATCAAATAGTATTATAATTAATTTAATCTTACTCAGAGCTTTATTCATTTAAATATATAGCTTTAGGTAGTTATATAATTTAGCAAAATTTTGTATAAACTATTCACATAACTCTAATTTTAAAATATAACCATTGCTAGACGTTCTTACTTGTATTAAATGGAATGTGAAATGGAATGATTTATATGGAGTCTAATTCATCCGAGCTGTTATTCTCTATTAAATTTACTCGAACTTTAATAAGCTGTGATGCAAAAAAGTACCTAAGTGCATTTTAAGCGTAGCTGAGATTACAGTGCCATAGAGAATTATCGATGTCGTTATGTTTTAATGGCAAGAAAAAACCTGCAATTGAATGTATTTTATAGTTTTAATTTATACCCTTGCACTCCTGAGCACGACCCTTCATTTATAACAATAGCCATTGATAGTTTCTTTATGTGTAACGAACATTGGTTAAAAGGTTTTGACAAAGTACCAAAGCCGTTTAAAAAATCCGCGCTTAAAGTTTCTACGCGATTATATTAGAAGAATGTTAGGTATCTGGAGCTCTTTTAATATAGCAAAGATGTACTTAGGCAAGACCAGGCCAACGCGCTCAGACCACTTGTATGGTAGTCTAGTTTGCACTCATGCACTTCTTTGCTCACAAAAAAATGGTACCACTGTTTCTAGAGCCCATAAGGAGTTGAAACAAACAAAAACAATCACAGGACACGCTTGGTCGTACCAAAGTGTCAGAGTAAGTGTTAGATTTCAACACAATTGTACGCCACATAAATTAATCATGCTATTAATATATTAAACTTGCCAAAAGTTACATAATATACCAGGCCATTCTTTACGTTTAATATGTATGACGATATTTGATATCAATTTATAATTAGGCTGACTGATCAATCAATTCAGTGGTCGAATTGATCCATTAAGATCAAACAGTGTGGATCATGAGTTTTCTAGGTATTGTGTATAGCATAGTTCACTATTATAAATTACCGCACCACCGTGTTTAACCTGCGTACTAAACGGCGTTCAAGTTTGCATCCTGCGATGAACCAATCACAAGACTTTCTCAAACGGCCGTGCTTTGCGATTGGTCGAAAGGCAGACACCAACAAAACCATTGGAAACCGGTTCAAACCGTCGCTCTTGCCTTTAATTAGCAACAGAATGAAAATAAATACAAATAATAACTATAACCACTATCGATGCAATCTTGCCCAGTCATTTCATTTATTATAAAATTGTTTGATGTAAATAGAAACTTTTTTTTTTTTCATTTTCATTAACATAATCACATATTCCAGTTTAGCTCTAGGTAGTTGAATAATATGAAATAAGGTAATTAGAATGCATTAAT
The DNA here is from genome assembly GCA_928268935.1 of Lasiommata megera. Taxonomy (NCBI): domain Eukaryota; kingdom Metazoa; phylum Arthropoda; class Insecta; order Lepidoptera; family Nymphalidae; genus Lasiommata; species Lasiommata megera. The sequence goes on along the minus strand of OV743315.1, from coordinate 11,258,653 downwards.
GTAATCCTTCAAGCTTTACATACTTGCAAAGCTACATAGAGACATAGCTTTATATTTATTATTATTGTTAAGGTAGATTTAATAAAGATATTATTTTATTTGATATACTTACGCCATTGTTTTATTTGTTTCGTTGAAATTTCAACCTCCTTTCACCTGCCTACTAAAATTACGCAAACCTAGTAAAGGCCGAGATTATATGTCTTGCCAAAATTCCCCAAGATATTTAATCGAAAAAATTAATGTTTAAAAAAATCTTTTTTATACATATAAGCCAGGCATCTAAATGTTCATACATATTTTTATATTCTCAAACTTAAAACTGAAGCCACTAAACTGCGGAGTGCGCGAGCGTTCCTATGACCCAGCCACCAGGCGACGCGATGGAACATCGCTGATCTGGTCGCCAGTCTGGCCGCCGGGGAGTTTTTTTTTTTCGGACTGTCTACGAGTATTAGCTGTACAAACCCCATTGTTTGCCACAGCGTAACCGGGCTGTTTAGCAAGCTTCGGAAAGAAGCTCTGCCAGAAAAAATTTTGAGCCCTAGGGAACCACTGCCTAAGGGCACCTCCTACAAGGCTAACCTCGGCTTAGGCGACGTTTGGGATAACGGGGGGTCGGACGGTCGCCGGGGAGTACCACATACCTGATTTCCCAGCCTTAAAAAAGGCTACTAAACGTGCCCTGTACTTTTGAAATGCTCGTTACGAGATAATTATCTACCAACTGGTCTTCTCGTCTTTCTTTTTTTTTTGGTATATAAAATCGTCCTACCCACAATCCTTCTAAATCTACCTTCCAGTCAAAGTGCCTTCAAAATAGACTCAGCAATAGTAATCTTTTTAGCCAAAAAGCAGACAGACAAGCAAACAAATAGTTAATTATTGATTTAAGCCCAACTTCGAGCTGTAATTACAAGCAGATTTTTTCAGTTTAAATATTAAATACCAAATTCTAACAGTAATTGTAAATGAAAGTAAAGTTCTAAGGTAGGTAGGTTAGGTATAATTGCATTTATGTTTCAACCAATAAAACATTTCATCTGGCTTCTGTGTTTATATTATTTATGGACATCAAATAGTTACCACTTACTGCACGTGTATATTAATAAAAAAAATCAACTCACAAATGTCACAATGTCAGAGGAGACCACATTTTGCCAGCAAAGGTTTTTGTTTCTTTCGCAACTGTGTCTGCAAAGTTGAACTGTACACAATACTAAGTTTATCATTCAAATTTCAAACTAAAAAAATACTTATAGGATGACTACGCGGCGGGGGCGTGTCTTCGTCGGTAATTTGGGTAGACCTGTTTAGTTTTGGGCTAAGAGACCAGATACTCTCGGTAGAACAGAATTACAATTATAAGTATCGTAATTTATAAGGAGCAGACTACACGCTCCACCAAGTACGACTATGCACTATAGCAACTCGACCACCGATCCGAACCGGCCGATGAAATGCAATGAATGCAATGCGCCTTCCCGCGCCGGTGAGTCTTATAAGAACATGCACACGTCACTTAGCGTTTCGTAAAGAGAGGGGGCGATGTCACTCTATATATATGTATCTATTCTTTAAGATAAATAAATAACCATTAATTAAAATTCATGAAATTTCATTCAATTAATTCGAAATCATTATACCTTATTCCACTTAGGAACTGGTAAGTGGGTGCATCCTGCTACTGTTTGCTTAACCGGTTGCGAAGGTCAGAATACTGAAACAAGTAGCCTATCAAATGTGGATTAGAATAATGAGCAGACCTTGGTTATATCGAGATCATTATACTATAAATAAAAAGATGATTGAGAAAACATCACTGCGGTTGTTTTTTTTTTAATATTGAATACTTGCCATTAGAAGCGGTGATAGCCTAGTAGTTAGGGCGTCAGCCTCACCAGAGGTCACTCATCAGAGGTCGGCGGTTCGAATCCGGGCACGCACCTCTAACTTTTCGGAGTTATGTGCGTTTTAAAATATCATTTGCTGCAACGGTGAAGGAAAACATCGTGAGGAAACCTGCACGCCTGAGAGTTCTCCATAATGTTCTCAAAGGCGTGTGAAGTCTGCCAATCCGCACATGGCCAGCGTGGTGGCCTATGGCTAAAACCCTTCTCATATTGAGAGGAGACCCGTGCTCTGTAGTGAGCCGGTAATGGGTCGATCATGATGATGACTTGCTATTATTGCCCGCGAGGTCGTATACATTTTTTTAATCCCATGGTAACCGTTTGTTCAGCTAGGTTTACAAGTATTCCGACGCACTTCGTGACTCGGTGCGAGCGCTTTACTGAGAGGTCCCGGCTCAAGTCTGTTCTGGTGGGAGGCTTCTGCCGCAGAAGAGAGCAGAGAGATACCACGTTACTGATGAATCATATGAAGACATAACGTCAAGCTATTAAGGGTTGAATGAATGAATGAATGAATACACTTTTATTGTAGGAACACCACAGAAGAAAAAAAACATATAACAACACAAAACAGAGGCCTTATTGCTACATGGCGATTTATTCCAAGCAACCAAAGACGTAGAAGACATATTATAATTTTTTTTTTCGGACTGTCTATTAGCTGTACAAACCCTATTGGTTGCCACAGTGTAACCGGGCTGTTTGGCGGAAAGAAGCTCTGCCAGAAGAAACTAAGGGAACGCCTAAGGGCGCCTCCTTTGAGGCCGAACCTCGGCTTAGGCGACGTTTGGGATAAGGGGGGGATCGGACGGTAAGTGGTCCGTACTACTCCGAGGCCGTGGATGGAGCCCACGTCCGGATGACATAAGATAGCGCGGACCTCGTCTTCGTCAGCGAAGACGGTGTGTAGCGTATGATTGTGTGGTAGGTGGTACAAGTATGTTGTCAGTAGTGATCTGATCGTCAGGGTCATGAAGAAGGGAATAATAAAAACGTTTTAGGTTCTGACATGATTGCGCATAGAAACTGATTAGGAGGATAAAAGATTCAGCTGGCAACGCATTGCTACATTGCGCGCATTGCGCACCTTCTGATGCTGCAGATGTTTATGGGCCGCGGTAATTAGTTACATGAGGTGAATCGTCTGCTCACTTGTCCACAATGTTTTATTTTTTTATTCACATTAAGCCAGCCCTATACGGCATCTCACCTGCTAACCTGTTAGGGGTATGGTAAACCCATACTCCTAATTGGTTTCTACACGACATCGTGCTGGAACGCTAAATCGCTTGGCGATACGTCTTTGTCGGTAGGGTGGTAACTAGCCACGGCCGAAGCTTCGAGCCGGGAATCGAACACAAGACCTCCGGCTGCGCCGCGGAGGTCTTGACGAAATTTTGTTAAGAGATAGCTTGCATTCTTTTATTTCTATTTTTTATTATTAAATTTAAACGGGTCCCTATTAATTTATCATGATTAATTTGTATGGTAAAGTGATTGAGAGACATTAAAAATTTCATTTAATACAGGTATGGAGGTACCTGTCATCATAAGGAACCCAATATTTCAACTTAAGTTATAACAAACAAGTTGTATCTGCGTGAAATGGTACCACAAAAACTATACTGATCCTTTACACAAAATGCGCTAGTGTAGCTGGGAAAATTTAAACGCGGTTTAAATTGTCATGTATAAAGAGTCAAAAGTCCAAACACGTCTTGTTTAAACATTTATCAATAAGTAAATAGCATTTTAATAACAGTTGAATATTTATGTTCTACAATCTTTCACAGTTCCTATCATTAATAAGGAATATTATTAATCATCACTGGCATGCTTAGTCCACTAAATTTGCAAAAGACCAAGAAACTTTTGTGTGTTTTTATGCTGTAAAACTAACAGGTATATAATAGAGTGATATACCTGGTGGTTTTTGAGGATAAAAAATAATCTATAATTATAATATTCTATTATTATCTAGGCTATTAAACAGCCTTAGAATATCGTCTATAAGTGTACGAGTATATCGATATTATAGCTTCTCCCAGTAAAATTTTTAAAAATAATTCCAACAATATGTAAAATTAAACCAATAACGATTTTCTCGACCTATTTATTTTATATCCTTAAGGGTAAAATGTCGAGAGTTCCAAAACATTCTAAAAATTTTACTTTAAAAATGACGGATTTATCACTTAACATGAGATGAGATACCGTCAAGGGCTAATTTGTGGTGTATAAAGAAAAACTTTTTAAAGTTTCATGGTAGAATTTCGGAAAATCCTGAAACACGATCGTCTCTATTTCTATCCGATAGGCAAAATCAATAAAAATTGGTGTATGAAAACAAATTTAATGAATATTACTTGAAAATTACAAATTTTTATACAAACTTTATAAGAAAGTTAGTCAATTAAGGTATAGGTTATGGAATACATGTATATACATAAGCAAGCATAAGCAATAAACTTGGTTTTACTGTCTTTACTAGTAGGGTGGTAACTGGTATCTAGCAGAAAACTCCTACCAGACCAGACAAGAGCCTGGGTTATGCGCTTTATGATACTACCACGGAGGTCGTCGAAACTTTTAAACCAGCACGTTAAAAATATTGATAAATACTGCTTTGAGCGAGAGCTCAAATGAGATTGGAGATTTTTTTTTTTCGGACTGTCTATTAGCTGTACAAACCCTATTGGTTGCCACAGCGTAACCGGGCTGTGAGATTGGAGAGAGATCTCTCCGAGATACTGAATCACCAAGTGAAAACTATAAATAATCCCTAACTCGTGACGATTAGTCCAACATTCTAACTAGACCAACGAGGAAATTAACGTATAATTGTAATATGTATATTATATTGTTATTTTCCGTTAGTGTTATAAAATAGAATACCTACAGAGTTTACAAAAACTTGTCTTATGAGAGAAGATATCTGTGCCCTGCGATAAAACATACATTTTAGTATAAAATATTGCTGTTTTTCCGTCAGTATTTATAAAAATAGAATAACTACAGAAGTTACAAAAACTCCGTCCTATGAGAGAGTCTGTGTCCAGCGTTAAGTCATTATTATGCTGCAAATAATGATGATGATACTAAAAACGAAGGTACATAAAAAACAGTAGATAATATTTTTTATTGACAATATAATCAGTATTTTTGTTATTTAAAACGATTTTAAATTGTTTGCCCATTAGGTTGTTTTTGAGTTACGAGATATTTTTAAATCCATTACGGGCTGTAATTTTATGTACTTTATACCTACTAAATTTTATGCATCTACCTACTTAGTAACGCTCTGAAAAATATATTATTATCATTTGTAATTTGCGGCTAATTATATTTATTACCTAATAGTTATTTTTTGTGTGCATGCCTACAACCTACAAAATGTACAGTAAGTTTAGTCAGTTACAGTAATTAGAGAGTTAAAAAAGTGCTGGATTGCACTTTTTTACTCGCTAAATCGCTTGGCGACACGTCTTTATCAGTAGGGTGGTAACTAGCGTTGGCCAGAGCCACCCACCAGACCAAACTCGAGCCGGGAATCGAACCCAGGACTTTATAATGCAACAGCGCACGTGCTGCGCCTCGGAGAGCACAACAGCTGATATGCCATCAACACCAGTTGTAATCACGGATATGAGATCGATAATACACCCACACCCACATCCGAATAGCACGTCGGAACTAAGGACTGAGATGTGTTAAAACGAGACCGATTACATCGTGCGCATAACTCTCTTTTCTTCTTGTTTGTTCTGTATCTTAATTAGGGCTAAGAGCGTTTCATAAATCTCTCACTAAGTTCCGTTCTAGAAAGATATATTCTAAGGTACTTAAATACATTATGAACAAATCAAATCAAATCAAATCAAAATAATCTTTATTCAAATAGTCCTTAAAAAGGCACTTTTGACGCGTCAATAATTTACATAGTAGTTATTTCGTAGTGATAACTATATTCGTAAACTTAAAACTAAAGCTATGAGGGTTCCAAACGCGCCCCGGTCTAAGAAGAAGCCCACAACAAACTTAGCCGGGGAACATATTAATTACATGTCTTACGGTAATATAACTAATGTCAAAGAGACTGTCGCAATGTTTACTTCATGTACGGACGTGTATAGATTAACTTTAATGCGTCTTTTTAATCATTAAAATTTTGATACAAATATAATCGAATAATACAAAAAAAGGATTTTTTAAATTCTGTGATATTGATATCACAGAATTTATAAAATCAGAATTTAAAAAAGTTCTTGAGAAAGAATCCAAACCCCTTGCGTCACTGGCGATTTATATGTAAAGCTTCAATAACGTGTTAAAAGAGATAAATAATATCTATCTCGTTTCCATTTATTCAGTTTTACCGCCGAATACGGTAATAATTATAATTAACAGGTTTAACTACTCAGTAACTTGTTTTTTAAAATATACAGGATCATGTAGTTATACATAAATGGTGGAGACATACTTAAATATTGCAGCGTAATATTTTCTTAATTTATGAAAAGTCAAAAACATGATACCGGAATTGTAAGTAGTTAGGTACATAAAGTCTTATTTTAACCTTAATACCGTTAAACTCTACAAATATTCATTATTTATTTATTTTGAAATGTATAGATTATTGCTTGACTACAATTACACTTGGTGGTAAGTGAGGATACATACTCAGATGCAGCAAAATTTCTATTCAATCTTGATTTGAAAATATAAAGGTAGTGTGAAAAACGGAAACCGAAAGCATTCCAGATCTTTGAGTTACGTACCTACTAGAAACAAGGAAGAAAAAAACCTTTGATAATTTGTCTTGCCGTTTGTATAGTTCTTTATTAAACTTACAATATCAAAGTATCATAGAATAATTTGTAAATCAGTTTATGCTGTAAGGAATACTTTTGTTTCCTAACCGTTTTGACAAATAAGCCCAGGAAAAAACCTACCCACTTAACATACCTAAAAATCAATTACTTTTGTAAATCTCTCATAGAAAAATATTAATGACTGGTAAATAATAAACGGTTTCGCTTATACGATAAGAATACCGAGTCGTAGCGACTACCGGATACATCTAGAAGAACTGTATAAAAGACTACGCCCAGGAGAAGAACCAAAAGGCAAAGAGTCGCGTTCGTCGCGTCGTGAAATGTGAGTAGCTAAGATTTAAAATAGATGCAAAATAGTAAATATACCAACTATAGAACTGCAGAGAGTCGACTCTACATGAAATTTGTTGGCCTTTTTTAATCCTCTTATATTCTCATAGCTCTTCTGGCCGGCTAAGTTTGTTGTGGGCTTCTTCTTAGACCGGGGCGCGTTTGGAACCCTCATAGCTTTAGTTTTAAGTTTACGAATATAGTTATCACCATGAAATAACTACTATGTAAATTACTGACGCGTCAAAAGTGCCTTTTTAAGGACTACGAGTATTTGAATAAAGATTATTTTGAATTTGAATTTGAAGATCGTTCAAATATACTCGTATGTATAGTTTGATTCCTTTGAACTAATGCCGATTGTTATATACGATGAAATTTGTATTGATGATGTTCATAAATTAATCATAAGAGACTCTTACGATTAATATTAAACATACTATATCAATACAAACTTTCGAGACAAATATACTGACTCTCTAGTGAGTATATTTGTCTCAAATTTTATATTGACTACAATCTGAAATGAATGTAGTCAAATAGCGGCCTCTTGTCAATAAAAACACACAAATGAAGCGAAATTTAATAATTGCTAAGAAAGTCCACTAAAACTGTCGTACGTTTTCAAACCGGCATGGTATCCGACAGGTTCTTGCATTACCATTTAAAGAGGACAAACCTGTCTTTCACCAGAACCGCAGAATGTCTCGCCCATTGTCCTAAATGCTTCAAGTCGATGTTATAGTCTAACTCCTCAACCATACAATATACATCCCATTTTATGGGATTATGTTTAGTAACCATGTGTAATATATATTTTACTAATTAAAAACACTGACATGACATGTTACTGAAGCTAACTATGTTAATGTCAGGTAGGTAATCTTTGATGAAATAAGTGGCTTAAGGGGAAATAACTGCATGGCCTAGTTGCGTAAATCAATATTGCACTCGTTAAGTGCCGTTGCTCTAGTTGAAATCAGGAGAGGCGGCGGGTAGCTATTGGGCTAGGTACCCGACATTTAAAAAGCCACCTGACTGTCTGAGCGTTAGGGTTGAGTAGGGTAGGAGCGTGGTAGCTTCTAGTTTGGGTATACCCCCTAGGCGGGGGAGTCCCGTAACCTCCGTCCTGCCCAAGGTATGGGGGTAGCAATAAAGCTTTTCCATCACGACAAAAAAAAAGTCCATATTCGGAATATGGCACAACAATGGTCCGCTTAACTGTGGCTGAGGCGCAACACACCTACGGAACTTATGTCAAACTTCAACTTCAACTTCAACCAATAGGGTTAGCACAGCTAACAGACAGTCCGAAAAAAAATATATATATAATCATTTGTACATAATGAGTTAATATAATATGAGTTAATATCTCAAGATTTCTTCAAGCTTTCTATATTACTATTTTACCTATCTATCTCACCTCAAATAGCATGATAAACTGTTGTCAAACCGATCATTATTACCTGATAACAGTTGGTAGAGCCCCTCGATGGGCGGGCGACATCAAAAGAGTCGCACGGAGTCGCCGCTCATATGCGACTCGAGACCGTAGAATATGAAATTCCATAAACATGGGTTTATCCAGCCGTCTTCTATATCGATCGATTATTTTTATGATGGTAGTATAGTTCTAAAAGTGTACGATGTCTTAGAATTACAACTATCGTTTAGGCACCAAAGAATTTCTAAACCTCTAGATTTATATCCCTCTATACCTATATATATCCTCGAGAGAGGAGGGCCCTGCTCTGCTGAGTATATACTTATTTTGCCTTTGTATAAATACCGAAAGACTCGCACGTCCAAAGGGCTTCCATTGAATATGATCATGATAGCATTATAAAGATATAGTTGCACGGAATAAATTTTATTCAAAGGTCATCTGATGTCTGATTTATCCTTAACCATGGCTAAGCCTAATGCAAAATAAGAGATACATACATATAACAGCTGCCTCGGACAAAGAATTAGTCTAGCCATTCAAAGGGGGAAACGCTGCCAGTATCTTCAGAACCTTGCCTAAAGGAACTCCTTTTAATAATATATTTTACTTATGTTGTTATATATTTATTAAGATTTTTAGTTTTAGGCTAATCTAACATTTATTTTAAGTATTATTTTAATGGCAAATGACGACAATTTGAATATGCTGAGCGAAATGTAAATTTTTTCATATATAAACGTTATTTTCAGATATATATAACATGTTATGTTTTTAGTAGGTAAGGTATTTTGATTGGTTGCTCTACGTGCTAAAGATAAGCCTGAAAAAAAAAATAAACCTGCATTTTATGTCAAAAGATTTAGGTCATCCAGTTAGAAACTCAAGTCAACCTTGACGGCTACTTTTTTTTTTAAATAATTGATCAAGAATTTCAAGATACAAGAGAAACACATTTTAATTATAAATTTAATCATCCTCCTGTAATTTCGTTTATAGGGAAGACGGCGAGTTCGCTTTAATAATATTTTAGCGTTAATTATACAAGTTAAAACTATGAAGAATAGTAATCAAGAATATAGAAATAAAACAACGATAACAAATTTTCATCCACAATTCACGATCGTTTGCAAATTGTTGGATAAGAAATGGCTTTCACACTTGCTTATAAATATATGTGTTCCGTACAAAGAGGTCAGGAGATCCTAAAGGATTTTTGGTAGCATATATTCGACAGCTATACTATATTACCTAACCCTGGCTAAGTTTGTTGTGGGCTTCCTTTTAGACCGGGGCGCGTTTGGAACCCTCATAGCTTTAGTTTTAAGTTTACGAATATAGTTATCACCATAAAATAACTACTATATAAATTATTGATGCGTCAAAAGTGCCTTTTTAAGGACTATTTGAATAAAGATTATTTTGAATTTGAATTTGAATTATTTATACTTCGATTTATCTACGAACCAAGTGGCGTAACAGGGCGCAAATGAGCTGTTTATTAAACGAACTACGCGTAAGGATTCGACTGCAGTCTATTTGTCTGGTCACGATAACAACAATCAGCTGCTTAAAGTTTGACAGCTGACAAGCATCGGGTGGGGAGAACGACCGATAATTACAAAGTGAGGAGTGAGGAGGTAGAAACGCCTGCGCCGCTAGTGTGCCGCTAATCGCCTCCGCGCTCAGGCGAGTCGGGCCCGTGTCTGTTCCATCGCTCTTTGTTTTCGTCCAGCACGAGTCTTTGTGTTCGCCCCGCGCGATGGAATACGAAGCCTTTGTTCTAGTGTAGTTTTATTAGTGTCAGTGGCCATGGCACTCGACAACCAGTCGGACTCGCAAGAGACTAATTCGACGTCGCTGGTGGAGGACTCTATAAACATCACCTTCGAAGACGTGTACTACAAAGTTCGCAATGGTTTCTTAGCTGGAGGTGGGCGAACCCTTACATAATATTCAGTGATAAACATCTTACTATTCAGCTCATTAACAAATGATAGATCATTACACTAGTTATCTTTTAAGTTTATTATCGTACGCCCGATGATAAAAACAGTAGGTACATACACACTACGCACTGAGGAATCTAATTAATAACCCACTAATTTTGCCAATAAAACGTAATGTAATTGCAAAATAAACTAATTAAGTTAAATATTGCAGTCCACTTTTACTTTAAGTGCGGCCAGGTAGCACCCAGTTACTTAAATTTTGAGCGATACCGACGCAATGCTTACTTGTTACTCCTATGGCCGGTGTCAACGGCCTTTTATTTATGTAATGTAAGTTTATAGCAAACTAACTGTTGCCCGCGAATTTATACGCGTTTTTTCGCAACAACTGTCAGTTTTTGCGGGCTAGAATGTATCCTATGCCCATTTTCAGGATGCAACCTGTGAAAGAATAACGAACAACCAAACTGACGTTCTCATTTATTATATTGGTTAGAATATGCGGCTTAATATTTTCAAGTAATATTAATAACATATAAGAAACTTATGAGGGTTCTCTTATTTTTCTTAATATAGCCGTGTATAAAACAGTACATTTAAATAGGTTTTCAAACTCTGTACTCATATCAACGGATTTCTGACAAAAATTTTGTCTAGATGATTAGCTGCCTATATAACCCTTTATGATAGTCACTTCAAAGGTCCAGCCACGCTAAGACAAGCCTGCCTGGATAAAACATTGTACGTGATATCGTTTTACTCATTATGTCAGTCCCACAAGAATCACAAATCCCATTGCCGGCTCACTAAAGAGCACGAGTCTACTCTCAATATGAGAAGGATGTGGCCATAGGACACCACGCTGGCTATGTGCGGGTTGGTTGACTTCACACAACTTTGAGAACAATATTCACTGTTAAAGCAAGTCATGCATGCAGGTTTCCTCACGATGTTTTCCTTCGCCGTTAAAGCAAGCGATTTTAATTGCTTAAAAACGCACATAACTCCGAAACGTTATGTGCGTTTTTAAGCACTCTGATTAGGAAGCAGACGGTCTACCCTTGATTCATTATATGAGTCCAATAAGAGTCAAAAATCACAGACCCAGGAGTTTAGTTTCAATTGTATATAATTTTTTTTTAAATGGTAGCAAATAAAGAAGGTTAGGGAGGTAATACCTATGTTAGGTGACTACCAGCTCCAACTAAAACCTCGTACCTACCAGTGGTAGAAACAGACAATTAACCACTAACAGACAAGATCAAATTTAAACTATTTTAAAATTTCATTGGGTAAGAATATTTCATGTAAACTCCCAATTGATTTGTAGATAGGTACTCATTCCTAAATTTTAATAGAACTTCCATGACTACTTACTACGTCTCTTTAAGTAACCGAACTCTACCATTTTATCGTCGTTATCATTTGATTACACTTGCGGATTACACTATAATAGTTCTTACAATAAAACAGTAAAATTAAGTATAATACTGTAGTGTTTGAATATGTGATTTAAAATGCACTAAGTAGGCAGGATGCTAGGGATGATGATCCTTTTGTAATTTTGGGAAGATGATACTGTATATTTTTCAGTGGATAATAGTTATCGTAGATCCATATTTTAGGTACTTACCAAAGGCAATAGAGATAAAGTACGAATTTACTACAGTAATATAAATGTCAAAATAAACTAAAACAAATTCAACTTTTAACAATTTTATTTCAACTGAATTTGATTTGAAAAAATAAATTTAAAATTTTTTTAATTGATTTTTTATATTTTATTTCAAATTTAGAAATAGGACTGAGGATGCTTATTTTAATCAACCCGATCATTGAACAAAAACAATTGTACCAACTTACTGGTGCAATAACCACAGAAGAACAACAAAGACGCACTGATTCGCGCGCTTTATGTTAGGCGCAATGCTGCCGACTTGACAGTTTGATTCGATAGAACACGACAATAACTTTTACCTTGGGGAGAAAGGCGGGAGACTTCGTATATGGCGGGCGAGGTTTTTTCATGCTTTTCTTGAATTAATGTTTCTTGGCTAATTTTGAAAAAGACTGGTGTTGGTTGTGTCGTGGAGAGTGTTGGTGTCGTTTGTGTAGTAGCTAGTTTTCTGAATGGTTAACAGGTATTAATTTGGGAAAGGTTTGAGGGAGACGCGTCCGCGGAGTGCGAAGTTTCCCGCCATTTCTCCCTAGCTTTAGTACATTGCTATAAACTTGACATTGGCTGGTCTGTGCAAAGCCATAGAGGGAGAGAAGTAATAAAATAATAAACTTGACATTGGCTAATCTTTGTAAAGCCATATAACGAAGAAAAAAAAAAAAAAAAAAAACTTTTACCTTGCCGACAGTGGCGGTAATACCATAGAAGCTGAAAAGCCCGGCTTGTGTTACAATACAATATAATCATCATGATCAACCTATTCGGCTCACTACAGAGCACGGGTCTTTTTTTTTTTTTGAAATAGGTTTGGCCAGGTTTAGGACAATCAGTACCAGAAGGCACTGATGAGGTCTAGGTTGGAGCGCGCTTACCTAGAAAATGCCTATTCACCCTTCCCTTCCCTTGAAGGAACTAATGTCTCCTCTCAATATGAGAAGGGTTTGGCCACAGTCCACCACGCTGGCCATGTGCGGATTGGCAGACTTCATACGCCTTTGAGAACATTATGGAGAACTGTCAGGCGTGCAGGTTTCCTCACGATGTTTTCCTTCACCGTTGCAGCAAGTGATATTTTAATTTTTAAAAACATACATAAGTAACTCCGAAAAGTTAGGAGGTGCGTACCCGGGTTCGAACCCCTGACCTCTGATTAGGAGGCAGACATCCTAACCACTAAGCTATCACAGCTTACAATATAAGACAATGTACATATATATTTTTTTCATCATAAATTATATTATCAAAACCACAACTTTATTTAATGATGCACGTGGTTTTCTAAATGAATTAGAAGTCTTGAAGCTTGATTCACGTTTGAAGTCCGTACAAGTGCATAAAGTGACTAGTGCGCAAGCGCATGCCGCGTTTCGAAATTCGATTCGGCTTTTTTTTTAATTTGTTAAAATTTATTAAACTTGTGTTATTTTATAAAACCAAACGATCTGAACATACATACAACTTTTAAGAAAAACTCCTCATAACTTCACGAAAATCTACACCCGATTCCTAGCTTGTGTATTTCTCAAAGTATTAACCCATAAAAAAAATGTATAGTCGTTGGGTGCTCACATTGTAATAACGCTAAGAATCTTTGAAACGCGTCAGGTTAAAATTTAGTTGAAATAAATTAGCAGGCTATAAAACATATACCAGAATATATGCTGGCATTTCTTTTTTTTTTTTTTCAGCTAATAGAAACTTCTTTATCTCACCAATAATCAATCGAAATTTCCGATCACAATTTGCAAGTTGACCATAATCGCTTTTGTTTTCAAAGATACCTTGATATTGTTCTTTTATTTAACACCATTTAGAGGTAATTATTAGCCTAAAAGTCCAATAAATAAAGGTTTAGAACTATTAAAATAAATACGTATAAAAACTTAGATTAAACGCCAGTTAAATTGAAAGCTTTCTTCCAAAAATATCACTTCACTTCTCGCAATGTCCTCGTGGCGTCCATTGTTATTGCTATTTTTCGTGAACCAATCACTGGCTACCGTTTTGGCGGGAACCAAAACATGGCAGCACTACATGATGCCAACCTCCTTAATACATTAATAATAGTATTCTAGTCAAGTGTTATACTATTATGTAGGTATACAGATTAATAACATTTTAACCCTTACAAACAACTTACTGTTTATATGTCGTAAAATATATGTCTTAGTTAATAAATAAATCATAATGCAATTACGGCGAAAATATACGTAAATTAGCAATATCTATCTAGCAATAATGAAAGCGATAGAATTCGTTCTAATTTATAATTATTTTGAAATAACATTGATTTTACTGTGTTTGAGCAGCACGTTTTTCAAAGTCACAAAAAACTAATTTCTTTCCGATAGCTAGTATGCCTAGTTTGTCGGTAGGGTGGTAACTAGCCGGCTGGTTGATGTCCGGGAAGAATACAATGGGTACCCCAGGTGTTCAGCAAATCCAACGAGTGGGACATGCTGTGGTGGTTTTTAGTTCGCGTATACCACAACGATAAGGGGGGGAGGGGGGAGTCCCACATAATCTCTGTCTTGCCCAACGGATGGAGGTAGCCATAAAGCTTTTCCACCACGGGAAAAAAAGGGTGGTAACTAGCCACGGCCAAAGCTTCCCAACAGACAAAACTTGACTGTCGAATACCACCAAAATAACGAAGCAGTTAGCTTATACTACGTAGTGACATAATAAGGGCTAGATGCGTGAATCACACTCCCGTGCAAGTATGAATCACCCAGCGATACCCTGCTTTCGATGTTAACTTGTTTATCGCACAATCAACACTATGTGTACTAACTAACACGTACACTTAACGGTCAAGTTATTGTACTTAATTAAATTGTATAACACACTTATAGTATATGATCAAATTGTTTACGTGCATTACATTATTTAATCAAAACATACAAACTATTAAACATAGTATTATACGGTTTGCTTTATTTCTAACTAGACTATGCCCGCGACTTCGTCCGCTTACGGTACTGATATCCTAAGTGGACGAATCCTATTGGAATAAGCCACGTTTGTAATTGGAAATTATAGCTCATGGCTCATTCCTATTGAAATGGACCGCGATCCTGATGTTTTGACTGATACATTTTTTAGTCTGTTACTTTTTATGTCACTTCCCACGGAAATGGGATAAAAAGTATCTTGGTTCTAAGCTACCTCCCCACCAATTTTCAGCCGACTCTGTTCAACCGTTCTTGAGTTATAATAGTGTAAATAAATATAATAAGTTATGAAAAGTCCTATTTAGTAAAAACTAATACATATTATATTATATATATACCTACATATAATAATTCATACTCAAGCATTACAACATGCTTGAATATGAGTTATTGCTCTATGTAGTTGCTCTTGTATACTAGTGGGAATGCGAGATGACGATAACTAAATAATAGCTTAACTAATGTAATTGTGGGATTCTGCTCTAAACACAATTATACATTTTCCTACGTTCTTCAAAAAATTGTTTGTATTGACGCGTAAGCGCTTTTAAAGAGGATATTTTAACCCAGAGGATTTTGAATTTGAAATTGCACCTTTGAATTGATCTTATTCATATCAATGATGATTGCCATAATTTCGCACATATAGGGCTTGTATCTTTGAGACTGATTTACCTCAGAGCGGGTTAAACCGTCAAAATAATTATAATCAAAATATTGGGGTTTTACATAAATTACACGTAAAAACCCACAAAATTATAAGCAGCATGAAATCTTAAGATTATAGAGCTAACTATTAACACAGAGACCTCAGCCTATCTTTATAACGACCAAAGCGCCCACCACAAGTCGCTGGTGGTTGAAGCGTTCAATTTACACTGCCAAACCCAACACCACTCATATCGAAAGATGTCCCAAGCAAGTTTTTTTTTTTTTTAAGAAAAAGAAAAGTTTATTACAACAAAACATACATATCGTTTACAACAGAAGTCTTATAACTTAAAATGTCTCATATAATATTACACTGCCATTATGCACCTGTTTTCCGAACTAGTTAAGACTGTATCTCGGAAAACAGGGCCACGTTTTACAATTGTTTTACATATCGGACAATCAACAGTCAACACTGACGTAATTCATACACAGTCCGGGCCTTACAGGAGGCCTTAGGGGCACGTTCTCCTGATGTCATCGAGCTCTGGTACTCTTCCCGCAGGGTCAGCTTCGTGCTCGCCAAAGCCATCCGGTGACGTAATAGATAATAAACCAATAGAGTTATAAATTATTGATTTAGTTTACCTTCCATAACTAATATATTCCTTGCTGAGATAGGTATGATGTATATATGATATACAATACCTAATATTTACCATTTCCGCATAAAAAGGTACGTATAAGGAATTCTAACTGTATTACTCAGAGGCAAGCCGTCTGCCATGTAGGGATTACAATGCTAATTTTCAGTTAAAATTCATGAATACTGTAGACTTCATCCTACTTAAACGTGCGAAAGTTTGCAAGTGTGGATGGATGAATGGATGTTTGTTACTCTTTCGAGTAAAAACTACTGAACGGATTTTTATGAAAATTTGCAATAATATAGCTTATAAATCAGAATAAAATATAGGCTACAATTTATAAAGCTATTGTGTGAATTGTCCAAAATATGACGATAAGTGTCATGTAAGTAGGAAAAAATCTACCATCTGCGTGATAATTTTAATGTCATAATGTTAGTTCTCTTCTACGCCGCGCTAATATAAGCTACTCAAAATACTAATCGCATGCGCACATAAATGCGCGGACGAAGTCGCGGGCACCAGCTAGTAAATTATAAAACCAGTCAGGTTAGACCAACCGATGTTAGAATCGCGTGAAGTAGGTACCGTTATATAGTTATTATTTGGCCCTTTTGAGTTTAAACTCGTGGTTTTCTATTATATTTAATCTGTAAACTATGGACCAAATATATTATAATAATATATTATATATATGTAATATATAGACCTAATAAATATTATATGGACCAATATAATAATAACCAAATATTATAAATATTAGTCTTTTTCTTTGTAGGAGAATGATCATTTGAAACAAAAAAGCGGGTACAGTGTAGTGGTCGAGACTAAGGTCGGCCGACATGCACCTCTTACCTCTCGGAGTTATATGCGTTTTTATTTAGGCAATTAAATGTTAATTGTTTTAACGCTTAAAAAACATTGTGAGTTAACCTTCATTATTTAGAGCTCTCTATCTCTATAATGTTCTCAAAGGTGTGTTAAGTCAACCAAGCAGCTGAAACCCGTGGCCTGTAGTGGACTAGTAATGGGTTGATAGACGATGATGATGATCTTTTTTCATTATTTACGTTTGTTACAGTTGATAGAAAAATTTAAATTCAAATATTTGGAATCAGAATATTCCTTTCAATTGATTTAAGATATTTTTCGTTAGATGGCGTTACTAGTATTTTAACTCGCACTATCGTACGATGTATGTAGTCCTGGGAATAATGTGCAGTGTTCAGTTCAAAAATCGATATGTACAGTTCGGTATAAATATAACAGTGTTAATAGTTCAGTGCTACGTGCAATAGAGTATCATGCTGCCAAGGTAGAACAATGTTATTAAAACATCTGAATAGAGCCTCGAACATACAAATTTAATTATTTGAAATATGGCTTCAACCAGTAGGTATTCAATTATCGGTGAAGGCGAAAAAGTTGATTATGTATACTTACGAGAATTACTTGCCATAACAACTTCATCGAGAGAAAAACGTATCATTGACGGAAAAATATACGTGTGTAATCACACACACACAAGACACACATTATACCTGTTTCAGTAAGTAAATGAGATCAAAGGCATTATCATAAAAAAAAATAGAACTATTGTGTTGAGATAAGTATCGCACAGTAAAATTTAGGGGGTTCGATTCCGGGCACACACCTCTAACTTTTCGGAGTTAAGTGCGTCCTTAAGCCATTAAAATATCACTTGCTTCAACGGTGAAGGAAACCTGCAAACCGCAGTTCTCCATATTGTTCTCAAAGGCATTTAAAATCTGCTAATACGCATATGGCCAACGTTTTGGACTATGGCCAAACCCTTCTCATATTGAGAGGAGACCCGTACTCTGTAGCGAGCCGGCAATGGGTTGATGATGATGTTGTTTTCTTCAGACGAATTTTATTACGTTGAAGATTAAAAGCGAGCATTCTCTATTGAAGTCTATTTATAAGAAGATTCGAAATAGCTGTCTTGTGATTTTTCCAGGGATAGCATTATAAGTCTAAGCGTTTATAACATGTCGTTAACAAGGCGAGATGACAAAATACAGATTGTAACAAAAGTTGATTAATAATTTCCCTATATTACTCTCATGAATATTTTCAGTAATGAACAATTCAACCTACTAATTGTATAATTTACGAAGGTGATAGCTCGGTTAGATTTGATGAAAGTGCACGATTATCTACTAAATTTGAATCACCATCTGAGATTCAGTTAAACGTGAATCTAATATGTGTATTTGAGGTGAAAGGTTTCATATTATTACCTTTGACGTAATTTAACATAAGCCCGAGTACTAGTGGTGCCCGCACACTGTTTTCAACTTGATTATAAAATTGATTTACCACAAGCCGTACATCGATCATTAACGCTCAAAAAATGGGACGGAAAAGTAGTGCACAAATAGCGTCGCATGCACTCCTTTCCCCCATTGTGTGACAAGGCTAGACGTAAATCACCGATTCTAACACTCGAGCCGTATAAACCGAATGAATTACAAAGCACTACGCGCCGCTATAGATAATATAACGGCCAGATCTAGTGTATTAGACGGGTTGTAATACATCGATATACCGATATGTAGGAATGTATAGTTAGTTGGTGACAAATTCTCGCCTGTATGACGAGCTCTATCTACGGCTAGTGGTAAATCAATGATTACAGACGCAAAATTAATACGTAATTGACAAGCATTATTCACTCTGTCACAAATGATATGAATAAACGGGTGGTTTACCTGCATAGTTTACTTCTAGCGTGCGAGATTCTTTATGCATTTTCCTTTAACAAAGACCGTGCAGTGCAATCATTAATTATTATAAAACTCTTTATGGTTAATATGATTTTTTTATCTTTAGTCGGTTATGCCGTCGCTGTCCGTAAGCGGGCTTTATGCAATGATCTGTAATAGAAAGAAGGTTGAAATTAACATATAAC
This sequence comes from Lasiommata megera, assembly GCA_928268935.1. NCBI lineage: Eukaryota > Metazoa > Arthropoda > Insecta > Lepidoptera > Nymphalidae > Lasiommata > Lasiommata megera. The sequence continues at coordinate 11,239,314 of OV743315.1, read as the reverse complement.
ATAGTAGTAAACTTAATATAGGTGTTGTATGTTCTATGTAAATTTTCACAATTGCTTCAAAAACTAACCTTACCACTAACAAACAAAAGTATTCATAAAGAATTAAGTTAAATTATATAATAAACTGTGATAGCCTAGTGGTTAAGGCGTCCGGCTCCTAATCAGAGGTCGGGGGTTCGTATCCGGGCACGCACCTCTAACTTTTCGGAGTTAAGGCGCTGTGTATAGTGAAATTGAGTCGAATGAGTATCGTTTTCTGCAAAATCTATAGCTCACAACATTATGAAAAAAAATATGGTTACACTTGATCGTATTTCTGACGTGATGGCCGATTTAGAAACACGATTTAACAAAGTTTACTAGATAAAAAAAAATTGCAAACGCACCTCTGAAAATACTTAAATACTAATTTTTCTCAGTTATGCCTAAATTGATTAGGGTGAAATTAAGTACAATTATTTGTGATATATTAATAAAGTAATTGGCCGATTTACATTTTGCATAAAACGTATATTATAATTTTAATAATTTTTATTACGATTTGGCACTTAGGTCCTTTGCATCCAAGTATCGGCGTCCTTGTTACTCGTACGCAAACCGACAGTGATCGCTGAGGCGCGTTGCTAGGTGGACCTGTGACCAGCTGCGATCGCCCGTCATTCAAACATTATTTCCGATTACATTAATTAAAAAATTGTTACAGGAATTTATTTCGTTTATATTAATTCATTTAAACATAGTGTCTGTACCAAAAGGTGTAAATACGTGTGTTTATAAATAGTTCTGTTAATCTAATCATATTATCACAGTAAAATCAAATTGCTTAAGGTAATGAATAATGTACCTTAATTTCACCCTTCTTCTAATAAGAACCGTGGCTCAGTTGAATCACGATTACATGTCATGCATTAGTTAAGCGGGAGTTCGGGTCCTAGTAGGTTTCAATAACTTTTTTTCCGTAAATATTTTTATATTTTTTATTATTTTCGTAATTTTGTATTTTTGAATATTTTTTTTTATTTTAATATTTTGAACAGTTAAAGTTGTTTGAAGATTGATTCTGATGAACCGTCAATCGTCATTGTTTTACAAGAGTGAGGATAATTATTTGCTTGACCTGAGTAATAATCAAAAATACCGCCGCTATCAATTCGGCGTATGCTGCCTACTTTAGATTTAAATACGCCGACTTCTTTGAAGGTACGCCGACTACTTTAGAGGTTTGCTGTCTATTTTTGTCATTCAGCATGCGTAGTAGTATTTTAGTGGGTTCATTAGAGTTTCCCGTGGTTAGATTTTGAGATTGTTTCAATAGTAAAATAAAATAAAAAAAGCCATTTATTCTACTACCAAGTCAATAAAAATAATAAATTATGTCAATGTTTTTTTTTTTTTTTTCTTACAAGTTTCAGTCAAATTTTATATTATAATATCACAAGTGTTTGGTAGAAGTCGCCTCTCTGGCGTAGGCCTCCCCCAGCTCTTTCCAAGTCTTCCTTTCCTTAGCTTCTCTGGTCCATAGCGGGCCACTGACGCTAAGGAACAAGTCTTCTTGGCTTTCCTCTTTTCCTTTTGCTACTACGCGGAATCCATTTTGTGGCAATTTTTGTCCATTTTGTATCTGTCATCCTGCAGATATGACCAGCCCATTTAAATTTAAGCAATCGTATTTGGCTGATGACATCTTTGACCTTGGTTTTTTTCCGAATATTTATGGTGCTCACCTTATTAGATAGTTTGATACCCAGCATGCTATTCTCCATTTTTTTTTTATCCAGGAGTTGCAGATGATATCCGGCCATAATTCTTTATAAAATAATAATTTCACACATATGCCACTGGTCTAAATATAAGTTTTGATTTAATTTGTGTACACATGACTTTTTCATTATAAGTTATCTCGTTTATAAATATTTCCCATTGGATATATTAATATTTTTGTTAGAATGGTCAAGCTCCAAGATTCCTCTTGTCTTTTTTCACTTTAGGCAGTCTGGTACAGTTAAATGAACTGCTAACGGATTTGGATGTTGTAGCCGCAATTTGTAGTTTATACCAGAATGTTGGATTTCCTGCTTCACATTATAGTGATACATCTGCGTTCATGGATCTCGCTATTTCGTAAAAACCATAATGCGTTGGCTTTTTGTTTGAGTATGTAATCCTCTGCCCGTTGTATAACTTTGATATCAGAGTCACATGCGGAGCCCCAGAGCGGGATTCCAAATTGCCAGATTGGTCTGAGTAAAGCCTTGTAGATGAGAAGTTAGTTGTCAGTTGTGAGCTTTGCGTTTCTTGAGAGTAACCAATACAAACCAGTGTACTTAAGTTTCAGTTCGACCTTTTTTGCTACAATATTTTGTCGGCAAGTCATCTTTCTATCTACAAGAAAGTGTGACAAGAAAGGTTCCACAAGAAAGTGTGACAACCACCGGACTTTGGCTTTAATCTCCCACGCTAGCAAATCGCCACTTTAATCAAAAATCAAAAGGCAAATCCCTGAAGAACAGGCAGGCTTTGTTAAGGGGTACCCGCGAACAGATAGTCAACATCAGGCTAATTATAGAGAAAAGCTACGAATTTGACAATCCTGTCATCATCTGCTTCGTAGACTATAGCAAAGCTTTTGACTGGACCTGCATGTGGAAGGTTCTCTTAGAACTGGGCGTACCTCAGCATCTTGTGGCACTGCTACAAACCTGATACAATAACAGCCAAGGTTCCGTCAGATTAGATAAGACCATGACAAGCTCATTTCACTTCCAAAAAGGTGTGCGCCAGGGATGCATTTTGTCACCCATACTTTTTAATGTTTATGTTTAGATCATCATCAATCCGTCGCGACTTGTGAATCTTAGGATGGGGGCATAAACATTGGAGGCACCACAATTACTTACTTGCGGTACGCTGATGACACTACACTTTTGGCATCCAATGAAGCAGAAATGGTGACTCTCCTTAGTAAGTTGGAAAATGCAAGCAAGGAACTTGGTATTTCCATTAATCCATCTAAATCAAAGATCATGGATGTGGATCGAAGTGGCAAACTTAATCTCACGGGTGCACTCAAGTTAGAAGTGGTGGATAACTTTATTTATATAGGCTCATGTATAACAAACAATGGATCTTGTGAACAGGAAGTACGCAGGCGAATTGGTATGGCAAAGAATGCCATGTACCAGTTATCCAAGATCTGGAATAGCAAGAGCATATCAATTCGCACCAAGCAAAGACTAGTAAATGCTCTGGTTATTTTCCATATTTCTATACGGTTCTAAAACATGGACTCTTCGGGCTACAGATTGCAAACGCACTGATGCTTTCGAGATGTGGTGCTGGAGGAAGATACTAAAGATACCCTGGACTGCATTCAGGACCAACGCATCTATCCTGAAAGGGCTGAAAATTACAGCAAAGCTGAAAACTATATGTATCAAGCGCACCTTGGAATACTTCAGACACAGCCCTGGGAATTTAGGAAACTACTCGTAACAGGCAAAGTGGATTGAAGAAGGCCAAGAGGACGTAGCCCCATGCGTTGGTCTGATCAGATCAGCACTGCACTCGGTACATCATTCCACGCCGCACCACATAAAGCCGGAAACAGAACCATCTGGAGAAACATCATACGGAAGAAGATGATCCATGCTAAGGATCGCGACCCTCAGTAATGAGGATGACGATGCAAAGAGACATCTTTCTATGGAAGACGATTGTGGGGTAGTTATTTGGTGCTAAGCCTAACTGGAGGGCAGTCACCTGATCTCAGAGTGAACGTTATGTGCTGTGATTTCAAAGCAATAGCTAGAACTTTCTATTTATCATGGATGGACAAATGTCTGAGTTTCTTGGAGGCTTTTTTGTAGCATTTCAGATGCTTTTGCAGGTTTCTCGTAAGAAGCAAGTAATGTAGTATCATCAGTGAAGGTTGCTACAGATACTCTACAAGTTTTTGGTAGGTCGACTATAAATAATGTGTATAGGATTGGACCTAACACTGAGCCATGAGGTACTCTAGCTTTAATATAGTAGAATCTAGAGGTACATTCACCTTCTGTGACCTTAAAAATTTAAACTAGTAAAGCAAAGTAGGTGCCAAACTTTTTCAGGCTTGTAGTATATCAAAGAAAACATACAGTTTTCACATTTTCATGTGCTTTTCTTATGATTAGACATACTCGGTGAACTTGTTCAATAGTTGCAGTTTGTCAATAGGTCTCTTCTAAAACCGAATTGGTGGTCAGGCAGTATTTTTCTGTCAGAGATTACATGCAGTAGACTATTTAGCATTATCTTTTCAAATGGTTTGGATAACGGTGGCAGCAAACTTATAGGTCTGTCTATAAGACGTAACTTTACTAGAAGATTTACCAGGTTAGCAGATCAGAGATTTGAGGGATTTCCACAACAGTGGAAAATAACCAATTCTAATTATGCTGTTGGAATGGATAGTACGATACATAAAGCCTTTTCAGGAGGTTCTTTCATTACTCTTTTGTCTATTAGGTCAAATCCTGGAGCTTTCTTGTCTTTGAGCGTTGCGACTGCCTTTCGAATCTCCTTCGGTGCGACACACTTAAGAGGTAGATCAAGCTGGAAGTCCTGATCCAATATCTTATCAATGTCAGATTCATCTGCATTTGCTAATTCCGTATTTGGTGCGAATAGTATTACAAATATAAGTATTACAATCTTCAATAGAAGAGGTAGAAACAGCAGGTCGAGTAATATTTATAATTCCTTTCATAGAGAATATCTACGGGCTTTAGTAGGAGAGAGCGATTCAATGCTAGTTTTATTTGTATCATCCTCAGCTTCTACAATCACATATTTTAAGGAATGTCCATTAGGACATTAATATATCCTTATACTTTTATGTTATGTATTTTTTCCACTTTTCTTTTTTGTCCTTATATTATGCAATTAAGTTGGTTAAAATAAATAAAAAATAAAATAGCTAGATAATTTTCTTTTCGCTTGGTGGCCATCGCTTTCTATTGCCATGGATAAATATATAGAATAAGTGTAATGGGCATGAGTCGAAATGCCCACATAAAAAAAGCTGATTTTTTGACCAGGTACCCTCCCCAAAACACCTCACTAAACTTTCATCACATATTCTAGGAACACGGCATATCAACATTCTTTTTTTATTAATATAAAAAGGTGGATCGTTCACTCCCAATCATATAAGTAGGTAGTAGGAAGAAATACCTATTTTCCAAATTTGAAATTTTGATTGAATTTGAAATCCGATGTTTATCAACGAAAATTTAATTTTTATGTACGAAAATTATTGTAAACAATATAAAAACATAAACAAGATTAAAAAAATAAAAATAGTATATTTTGTTTAAGATGCGAACAATTCGAATTCTAGTTTTATTAGTCCAGAAGACCATTCAAACAAGCGACGAAATTAAGGTAACGTATCTATACCTATAGTTGATAAGCCTTGTCGCGAGCCGTTTATTGCAACTGTTATGGCGAGCTGCACTAAGTATTGCGCGAGGTGGGCGGGGCTAACCGTCCGCTACTGCCGCTGCTTCACCCCCTCAAATACCTAAAATTCGTCTGTTCATAGCGCCTTAAGGCGCTCTGTATAGAGAAACTTTAGGTATTTGAGGGGGTGAAGCAGCGGCAGTAGCGGACGGTTAGCCCCGCCCACCTCGCGCAATACTTAGTGCAGCTCGCCATAACAGTTGCAATAAACGGCTCGCGACAAGTCTTATCAACTATAGGTATAGATACGTTACCTTAATTTCGTCACTTGTTTGAACGGTCGTCTGGACTAATACAACTTGAATTCGAATTTTTCGCATCTTAAACAAAATATGCTTTTTTTTTTTTTTTAATCTTGTTTATGTTTTTGTATTGTTTACAATAATTTTCGTACATAAAAATTAAATTTTCGCTGATAAACATCGGATTTCAAATTCAATCAAAATTTCAAATTTGGAAAATTGGTATTTCTTCCTACTACCTACTTATATGATTCGGAGTGAACGATCCATCTTTTTATATAAATAAAAAATGATGTTGATATGCTTGTCCTTTGCTGTGTTCCTAGAATATGTGATGAAAGTTTAGTGAGGTGTTTTGGGGAGGGTACCTGGTCAAAAAATCAGCTTTTTTTATGTGGGCGTTTCGACTCATGCCCATTACACTTATTCTATATATTTATCCATGGCAATAGAAAGCGATGGCCACCAAGCGAAAAGAAAATTATCTAGCTATTTTATTTTTTATTTATTTTAACCAACTTAATTGCATAATATAAGGACAAAAAGAAAAGTGGAAAAAATACATAACATAAAAGTATAAGGGTATATTAATGTCCTAATGGACATTCCTTAAAATATGTGATTGTAGAAGCTGAGGATGATACAAATAAAACTAGCATTGAATCGCTCTCTCCTACTAAAGCCCGTAGATATTCTCTATGAAAGGAATTATAAATATTACTCGACCTGCTGTTTCTACCTCTCCTATTGAAGATTGTAATACTTACATTTGTAATACTATTCGCACCAAATATGGAATTAGCAAATGCAGATGAATCTGACATTCATAAGATATTGGATCAGGACTTCCAGCTATATCTACCTCTTAAGTGTGTCGCACCGAAGGAGATTCGAAGGGCAGTCACAACACTCAAAGACAAGAAAGCTCCAGGATTTGACCTAATAGACAAAAGAGTAATGAAAGAACCTCCAAAAAAAGGCCTTATGTATCGTACTGTCCATTCCAACAGCATAATTAGAATTGGTTATTTCCCACTGTTGTGGAAATCCCTCAAATCTCTGATCTGCTAACCTGGTAAATCAACTAGTAAAGTTACGTCTTATAGACATACCTTTAAGTTTGCTGCCACCGTTATCCAAACCACTTGAAAAGATAATGCTAAATAGCCTACTGCATGTAATCTCTGACAGAAAAATACTACCTGACCACCAATTCGGTTTTAGAAGAGACCTATTGACAAACTGCAACTATTGAACAAGTTCACCGAGTATGTCAAATCATAAGAAAAGCACATGAACGAAAACTGTATGTTTTCTTTGATATACAACAAGCCTGAAAAAGTTTGGCAACAAGGCTTGTTTCGGAAAATCAAAATGCTTCTACCACACACCTACTTTGCTTTACTAGTTTAAATTTTTAAGGTCACAGAAGGTGAATGTACCTCTAGATTCTACTATATTAAAGCTGGAGTACCTCATGGCTCAGTGTTAGGTCCAATCCTATACACATTATTTATAGTCGACCTACCAAAAACTTGTAGAGTATCTGTAGAAACCTTCGCTGATGATACTACTTTTTTTTTTTTTTTTTTTTTTTTTTTTTTTTTTTTTTTTTTTTTTTTCGGACTGTCTATTAGCTGTACAAACCCTATTGGTTGCCACAGCGTAACCGGGCTGTTTGGCGAGCTTTGGAAAGAAGCTCTGCCAGAAGAAATTTTGAGCCCTAGGGCTCGAAGAAACTAAGGGAACGACTGCCTAAGGGCGCCTCCTTTGAGGCCGAACCTCGGCTTAGGCGACGTTTGGGATAACGGGGGGGTCGGACGGTGAGTGGTCCGTACGTCTCCGAGGCCGTGGATGGAGCCCACGTCCGGATGACGTAAGATAGCGGGGACCTCGTCTTCGCCGGCGAAGACGGTGTGTAGCGTATGATTGTGTGGTAGGTGGTACGAGTGTGTTGTCAGTAGTCATCTGATCGTCAGGGTCATGAAGGATATGTTTAGGTCTCCTCTTTCGGAGAGGAGCGCTTAGGTCGGGGGAGTAAAAAGAAGCCGCAACTACGAGAGGGTTGGGGTGTCGGATTGATTTCTCGAAATAGATTTTCGAGAGTTTCTTAAAGTGCTGAGCGATAGTGTCAAGTTCTAGGTCTCTGTGCAGATCTACGTTACGCACATACCAGGGACAGCCGGTTGCCGTGCGCATGAAACGATTCTGAATCGTTTGAAAGGTTTTATACGTGGGACGAAGCGCTATAGCGGCGCTCGCGTAAGACATGATTGGGCGGATACAAGTTTTATATAATGTCACTTTGTGACGGAGAGGTAGCCTACTGCGTTTATTAATCATGAAGTAGAGTCTGTTAAGAACAAAACGGGCTTTCTGACTGACTCTACGTATGTGCGGCGAAAAGGACAGGCGACTATCAAAGGTTACACCTAGATATTTGACAGTGCGTTCCCATGGAATCACACGATTAAATAATATCAGGTCCTTTTTGTATCTGGGGTCAGGGCGGTTTAACCCGGTAAAAAGAAGCGCTTTGCTCTTTTCCGGGTTAGCTTCTATCCTCCATTGGCGGAACCAAGCGCCTAAGCGCTTGATCGCTTTCTGAAGGCGGGCTACTATGTACGGTAGCGAACGACTGGTCGTGTAAAGAGCAGTGTCGTCCGCGTACTGGGCTAGCTCTACATAAGGGCTCTTGGGTATATCGCTCGTGTACAGCGTATAGAGGTAGGGCGCTAGAACTGAACCCTGGGGTACGCCGGCCTTTAGGGGTCTCCTAGACGACAGAGTGCCGTCTATTCGAAACCTAAAGGTGCGATCGGTTAAATAGTCTTTTAATAGGTATAAAAGCCTATCCGGGATACCCTGGGATTGCAATTTATAAATGAGACCGGCGTGCCAGACTTTGTCGAAAGCCTTGGCTACGTCGAAGAATACGGCTCCTGTGAGGCGACCACGTTTCCAATCGTAAAGCCCTCGCGCCACGTGCTCCGTTAGGCGGTGCACTTGGTGGACGCTTGAATGTTTGGATCGAAAGCCAAATTGCTCGTCATTGATAAGCTTTTTAGCTTCGATGACGACTTTAAGTCGGGCGAGTATTATCCTCTCGTACACCTTTGCTAAGGAGTTGAGAAGACTTATAGGGCGGTAACTAGAGGGGAGGTTAGCGGGCTTACCAGGTTTTTTAATACCTATTACTATAGCCTCTTTCCACTCTGTGGGGAAAGAGCATCCTGCCAGCAGGGCGTTATATATCATTACCAGTAGGTACAGTAGCTGGGGAGGGATGCATTTAAGTGCCCTGTTTGTGATCACATCGGGACCGGGAGCTTTCTTAGAGTGCAGCCTATTGATAATCGACTGAACCTCTTCGCAAGTCGTGGGAGCTATGGGCTCGCTGTCTGGAGACAGTGGGCCTAGTGAGTCTATTTTATTGGTGACGATACCTACAAAGTTGGGATTTATGGAACTATCGCTCGGGGTGCACTGTGCTTCAAACGAGTCAGCGAGGCATTCGGCCTTATCCAGATCTTCGAAAGCGGGTGGAAGATTGGGTCGTAAGAGAGGGGGTGTGGCTGCAACGTGGTCAGCTTTGAGAGCTCTCGCTAGGCCATGGTACGCTGTATGGGATGGCGTGAGCTCTCCTAGCTTTCTGTCCCAGTAGTGGGCCCTCAGAGAGTCAAGGCGAGCCCTGAGCTCTCTTTGGATTTGCCAGAGTTTTCTCCGGTTGTCGTCTGACGGACAGTCGGCATGTGCCCTAGCTTGGCTGTTCTTACGCGTCAGTATTTGTCGAACGTTGGCCGGCAATTCCCTACGACCGAAGTCGTTAGAAATTGTGCGGGAACAGTCGTTGACTGACTGACGAACGTGCCTGGTAAAGTGAGACGCTGCACGTTTAGCGTCCTCTACGGAGTCTATGGTGTCGGGGATTTCATTAAGGTGCACAGTGTCTAGTGTTTTAAGTCGGTCGGTTAAGTTTTTCCAATCTACTATTACTTTGGTCGGAGGGGGGGTGTCTACCGGGGGTCCTAGCTGGAGTAGGACGGGACGGTGGTCAGAGCTAAGCTCGTGTAGTACTTCTAAAGAAAACACATGAAGTGTGATATTCTTAAAAATAGCTATGTCCAGTATGTCAGGTCTGTCCAATGAGTTTTCATTGTACGGGTAACGCGTCGGTTCGTTGGGGGCTAAGATAGCAAAATCTATGTCATTACTTTGATACAATCGATTAAGTTGTCGACCATGTCCGTTAGTAACTCGGGAATTCCAGCACTCATGTTTGGCGTTGAAATCTCCGGCCAAGATGACGGAGTTGCCAAGAGCGAGCAGCGCACGAAAGTCGCTCTCTATGAAGTCTCTAATGGGAGAGAGGTATACTGATGCTAGGATGACCGACGGATGGCCGGTCATGCTAACTTGACAAATGGATGCTTCCATGTTATTTAAGTCGGGAGGGTCGAGAGGTATACAGTGAAGAGACCTCCTGAAATAAATTAATGTGCCTCCCTTTGGGGCGTGTTCTCTATCATTACGTATTACATTGTAGTTCGCAATTTTAGGCGTATCGTTACTAGGTTTAAGGAAGGTCTCTTGCACTAGAAAGATATCTAATTGGTGTGCACAGGCAAATTCTCGTATTTCGTGGATCTGTTGGATAAGGCCGTTTGCGTTGAAAAACGCGATTCTGAGGGATCGGGGTTTGTTTCTACATGTAATTGGTGTACTACCCATTATGGTTTAGTTTGCGGATCGCCAATATAAGATCGGCGTGCTCGGAGCATGCAGTAAGTCTGCAGTAGTTGGGGTCGTTGAGTTTCTTCATGCAGAGAGTGAACTCAACTTCACCAAACTTGTCAATGACACTGATAATTGAATTCAGTGACTTATTGCCTGACGCAGGGGTCGAACTGGTGGGCGCTTTAGGGGCGGGTGAGGCCACCACCGGCGGGGAGGCCTTAGGGGCTGCGGGTGCTGCCGGCTTAGGCTGGGCTGGTTTGAACCACGCATTAACGGCCGGAGCCGGCGCGGGTACAAACTTTTCTTGGACAGGCTTGGTTTTCGCCTGTTTGCGAGCGGCTTGTTTGCCACCGCGTCTTTGTTTGCGCGGGGCCTTAGGACAACCGCGATAATTTGCGGGATGCCCCTCAGTCTGGCAGAGGACGCAACTCGGTTGTCCAACCGACTTGTCCTTGCGCTGACAGTCAGCGGTGCCGTGGTCGCCTAGGCACTTCACGCACCTTGGGCGGGCGTGGCAATTGCGGGCGCAATGGCCGTATAGTTGGCAGCGATGGCATTGGCCGATCGCGCCACGGTTGCGGGGTGTCTCAATGCGCAAGCCGGTTAGGCGGCACACCGAACGGATCCTAAATATAGATTTGCCTTGAGGGCAAAGGTCTAGAATTACGAGACAAAGCTCGTACGGGGTTTTAGACCGTGAATTGTACATACGATGTACTTCCTTCACCGGGAGATCCTGGGACAGAAGGTCCTCCTTAATTCGCTCAGTTGTGAGCTCTACTGGGAGTCCACGAATGACTACTCTCAGGGTGCGCTCTTCCTCAAGAGTGTAGGAGTGGTATCCTACATTCTCCTGGCGGAGCAGGGCGGTAAGATGCCGGTGGTCCGTCGAGGTCGGACATTGGACTTTGATGCCAATGTTGGTAGAGCGGGCGTTGCTGAACTTAATGTTAGCAGTGTCAATAAGGGGAATCATGCGTTCCCAAGCAGATTTTTCCCTAATAAATAGGGGGGGCACCTTCTCTTTGCGCTCCTCGGACATAGGGGAGTCTTCCGACCCCTCATTGTCCTCGACGCGCGTCTGAGAAGACGGGGCGGGGGCAGCAGTGGCCGCGGGGGCCGTAGAGGCTATGATCCTCTTTGCGGGGTTGGAGGTGGTTTTAGCCTTAAGCTTGCGCTTTTGGCTTTTTGAGGCGACGGGCGTGAAGCCCACGTCGTCCTCGGCCTCCATGTCGGAGGAAGCGGGTGAAGCCGGGGCGCGAGGCGCTACGGTGCGCGGCGCCGGCTCGATCTCCGTGGCAGGTAGCCCGGAGGGGTCGGAGGGGAGGGGGTTTTCCGAGAACACCAGATGGGTGTCCCGGGTAGCGGGGGCGGGGGCGCCGGTCGTCATAAACCTTTTCAGGTAGTCCGGCTGGTTGCTAAGCAGGTCCTTTAAGAGGGCCTGCATGTCCACGTGGGGTGGCGCGGTGGCGGCCATAGTGGCCGCGGACCTAAACAGTGCCTCCCTGCCGAGGCAGGGAGGTGAGTACCTAAGGTGTGGCCCTAATGGGGCCTCGCCTGTAGGTGGCGAGGGTGTGTCGCTAAGCTAATTAATGCTAGTGTACTGGAATCCTAGACCCTAGAACTACACTGCACTAACACAACGGAGACACTGACATTGACACTGAACACAACACACACTGTGCGAACTGACTGGTCGGAGCGCGTAACGAGACATCCGTTCGGGACGGACGTCGATCGAACACTGTGATGATACTACATTACTTGCTTCTTACGAGAAACCTGCAAAAGCATCTGAAATGCTACAAAAAAGCCTCCAAGAAACTCAGACATTTGTCCATCCATGATAAATAGAAAGTTCTAGCTATTGCTTTGAAATCACAGCACATAACGTTCACTCTGAGATCAGGTGACTGCCCTCCAGTTAGGCTTAGCACCAAACAACTACCCCACAATCGTCTTCCATAGAAAGATGTCTCTTTGCATCGTCATTCTCATTACTGAGGGTCGCGATCCTTAGCATGGATCATCTTCTTCCGTATGATGTTTCTCCAGATGGTTCTGTTTCCGGCTTTATGTGGTGTGGCGTGGAATGATGTACCGAGTGCAGTGCTGATCTGATCGGACCAACGCATGGGGCTACGTCCTCTTGGCCTTCTTCCCTCCACTTTGCCCGTTACGAGTAGTTTCCTAAATTCCCAGGGCTGTGTCCGAAGTATTTCAAGGTGCGCTTGATACATATAGTTTTCAGCTTTGCTGTAATTTTCAACCCTTTCAGGATAGATGCGTTGGTCCTGAATGTAGTATCTTTAGTATCTTCCTCCAGCACCACATCTCGAAAGCATCAGTGCGTTTGCGATCTGTAGCCCGAAGAGTCCATGTTTTAGAACCGTATAGAAATATGGAAAATAACCAGAGCATTTACTAGTCTTTGCTTGGTGCGAATTGATATGCTCTTGCTATTTCAGATCTTGGATAGCTGGTACATGGTATTCTTTGCCATACCAATTCGCCTGCGCACTTCCTGTTCACAAGATCCATTGTTTGTTATACATGAGCCTAGATAAATAAAGTTATCCACCACTTCTAACTTGAGTGCACCCGTGAGATTAAGTTTGCCACTTCGATCCACAACCATGATCTTTGATTTAGATGGATTAATGGAAAGACCAAGTTCCTTGCTTACATTTTCCAACTTACTAAGGAGAGTCACCATTTCTGCTTCATTGGATGCCAAAAGTGTAGTGTCATCAGCGTACCGCAAGTTAGTAATTGTGGTGCCTCCAATGTTTATGCCCCCATCCTAAGATTCACAAGTGCGACGGATTATGAACTAAACATAAACATTAAAAAGTATGGGTGACAAAATGCATCCCTGACGCACACTTTTTTTGAAGTAAAATGAGCTTGTCATGGTCTTATCTAATCTGACGGAACCTTGGCTGTTATTGTATCAGGTTTGTAGTAGTGCCACAAGATGCTGAGGTACGCCCAGTTCTAAGAGAACCTTCCACATGCAGGTCCAGTCAAAAGCTTTGCTATAGTCCACGAAGCAGATGATGACAGGATTGTCAAATTCGTAGCTTTTCTCTATAATTAGTCTGATGTTGACTATCTGTTCGCGGGTACCCCTTAACAAAGCCTGCCTGTTCTTCAGAGATTTGCCTTTTGATTTTTGATTAAAGTGGCGATTTGCTAGCGTGGGAGATTAAAGCCAAAGTCCGGTGGTTGTCACACTTTCTTGTGGAAAGTTTCTTGTGGATAGAAAGATGACTTGTCGACAAAATATTGTAGCAAAGAAGGTCGAACTGAAACTTAAGTACACTGGTTTGTATTGGTTACTCTCAAGAAACGCAAAGCTCACAACTGACAACAAACTTCCCATCTACAAGGCTTTACTCAGACCAATCTGGCAATTTGGAATCCCGCTCTGGGGCTCCACATGCGACTCTGATATCAAAGTGATACAACGGGCAGAGGATTACATACTCAAACAAAAAGCCAACGCATTATGGTTTTTAAGAAATAGCGAGATCCATGAACGCAGATGTATCACTATACTGTGAAGCAGGAAATCCAACATTCTGTATAAACTACAAATTGCGGCTAAAACATCATCCAAATCCGTTAGCAGTTCATTTAACTGTACCAGACTGCCCAAAGTGAAAAAAGACAAGAGGAATCTTGGAGCTTGACCATTCTAACAAAAATATTAATATATCCAATGGGAAATATTTATAAACGAGATAACTTATAATTAAAAAGTCATGTATAATTAGAGTGTATACAAGTATATTTAGACAAGTGGCATATGTGTGAAATTACTATTTTATAAAGAATTATGGCCGGATATCATCTGCAAATGCTGGATAAAAAAAAATGGAGAGGAGCATGCTGGGTATCAAACTATCTGACAAGGTGAGCAACATAAATATTCGGAAAAAAAAACCAAGGTCAAAGATGTCATCAGCCAAATACGATTGCTTAAATTTAAATGGGCTGGTCACATCTGCAGGATGACAGATACAAAATGGACAAAAATTGCCACAGAATGGATTCCGCGTAGTAGCAAAAGAAAAAGAGGAAGGCCAAGAAGACTTATTCCTTCGCGTCAGTGGCTCGCTATGGACCAGAGAAGCTAAGGAAAGGAAGACTTGGAAAGAGCTGGGGGAGGCCTACGCCAGAGAGGCGACTTCTACCAAACACTTGTGACATTACAATATAAAATTTGACTGAAACTTGTAAGAAAAAAAAAACATTGACATAATTTATTATTTTTATTGACTTGGTAGTAGAATAAATGGCTTTTTTATTTTATTTTATTTTATTATTGAAACAATCTCAAAAACTAACCACGGGAAACTCTAATGAACCCACAAAAATACTACTACGCATGCTGACTGATAAAAATAGACAGCAAACCTCTAAAGTAGTCGGCGTACCTCCAAAGAAGTCGGCGTATTTAAATCTAAAGTAGGCAGCATACGCCGAATTGATAGCGGCGGTATTTTTGATTATTACTCAGGTCAAGCAAATAATTATCCTCACTCTTGTAAAACAATGACGGTTGACGGTTCATCAGAATCAATCTTCAAAAAACTTTATCTGTTCAAAATTAATATATTAAAATAAAAAAAATATTCAAAAATACAAAATACGAAAATAATAAAAAATATAAAAATATTTACGGAAAAAAAAGTTATTGAAACCTTTTAGGATCCGAACTCCCGCTTATCTAATGCACCACATGTGAGGGTGATTCAACTGCGCCACAGTTCTTATAAAAGTTAAGGTGAAATTAAGGTACATTACATTACCTTAAGCAATTTGATTTTACTGTGATAATATGATTAGATTACCAGAACTATTTATAAACACACGTATTTACACCTTTTATTACAGACACTATGTTTAAATGAATTAATATAAACGAAATAAATTCCTGTAACAAATTTTTAATTAATGTAATCGAAAATAATGTTTGAATGACGGGCGATCGCAGCTGGTCACAGGTCCACCTAGCAACGCGCCTCAGCGATCACTGTCGGTTTGCGTACGAGTAACAAGGACGCCGATACTGGGATGCAAAGGACCTAAGTGCCAAATCGTAATAAAAATTATTAAAATTATAATATACGTTTTATGCAAAATGTAAATCGGCCAATTACTTTATTAATATATCACAAATAATTGTACTTAATTTCACCCTAATCAATTTAGGCATAACTGAGAAAAATTAGTATTTAAGTATTTTCAGAGGTGCGATTGCAATTTTTTTTTATCTAGTAAACTTTGTTAAATCGTGTTTCTAAATCGGCCATCACGTCAGAAATACGATCAAGTGTAACCATATTTTTTTTCATAACGTTATCAGCTATAGATTTTGCAGAAAACGATACTCATTCGACTCAATTTCACTATACACAGCGCCTTAAGTGCGTTTTTTAAATAATTATAATATCACTTGCTTCAACGGTGAAGGAAATCATCGTGAGGAAACCTGCACGCCTGAAAGTTCTCCATAATGTAAATCCGGGCACGCACCTCTAACTTTTCGGAGTTAAGTGCAAACGCAGTTAACTCCAAAAAAAGAAAATATCACTTGCTTCAACGGTGAGGAAACCTGCACGCCTGAGAGTTCTCCGTAATGTTCTCAAAGGCGTGTGAAGTCTGCCAATCCGCACATGGCCAGTGTGGTGGACTATGGCCAAACCCTTCTCATATTGAGAGGAGACCCGTGCTCTATAGTGAGCCGGTAATGGGTTTTTCATGATGACAGTAACACTTCTTATAAACGCTGTTAAACGAAACGACGCAGGTAGAACCACGCCGCTTCGTTCGATAGTAGGTAAACCCACACTCGTAATTGGTTTCGTAGCATCGTGCTGTAACGCTTAATCACCTATTTATCGGAAGCGTGACAGCATCCGACCAGAAAAGACCAGAGCAGACCAGAGAAAAATCAGTAACGGTATATTTCTAATTTGTCTCTGCCAGGGATCGAACCCGGGAACTTTTCACAATGAAGCTCATCCAAGGTTGTCCTACTTAACAAAAACACGCACAAACAAGAATCAGTAGCTATGTCAGTAAGTAATGTTTGGTTAAAAAATATGCACAACCATAAAAATTATAATTAAATAATAAAACCTTCTTTAATTTACAGACAGAAATATACACGTATACGGATGAGAATTAAGTGTATCTCACAAAAGGCAATCATTCAAATTTTTGTAGCGCTAATAAAATACCCAATTTAATATTTGAAAAATACCAACAGTCGTGTGAACAGCCATTATAATAATTAAAAAACCTAAGTGCATTAGGTGCAAGTGTACTGAAGTAGGGTTGTCAACGTACATACAACATAATAACGGCGATGTTGAATATTCGCAAAAGTAGAAGAAAAGAAGTAACAAATTTAATGTATGCATTATATATTATTACTATGCAAGTTTCATTAGGGTTTTTTGTGAAACCGTAGGTAATGAACTGCTATTTTCAAGTAATATGTATACACATTATTTTATTGTTTACCTCATTAAAGTTCATTCATCAGAAATCTTTTGTCCTCTAAATAAAAAATATGAAAATTATTGGTATATTGGCTCACTAAATTACTTACTATTTTTTGCTGTACTGTTATATTTATAATAGTATATGAATACTTACATTCGATTTATTTAAAAGAATAGCTTTTCTCAATATTCAACTATTTATTCCTTTCTCACTTTCTTTCCCAACATCTTTTTCTTCTTTCGCCTCGCCTTATCCCAACATATAAATCTAAAAATACTTCGATGATGTTTGCTATGGAAACCTTTCAGTAGCGAGCCCAGGGTTTTTTCTTCCGTTTGACTAGCACTTAATACCGTATATATACGTAATTGTAACCAGAACAAAGTCTCAGAACAAAATGTAATATGGACAACCCTACAATACCAACTCGCAATCTAGAACGAGTACGTAAAATATAAACAAAAGATATTTTGCACTTTTTGTTAGCTGCAATAGGTTAAGTTCGTTAATTGTTTATTACTAGCCAACAATAAAATGACATTCATTATGATTTAATATGTCTGAATGCTCAGTTTTACCACTTTTTACCCTACTACGATGTACCATCGGCCATATTTGTTTCGGTCTCATAAACATCTTTCGGGAACTGTTTAAATTTAATAATTAAAAAATAAAGGAATGCAAGTTTTCTCTTAGCAAAATTATTCAAGACCTCCGTAGCGCAGCGCGCGCGCTGTCGCTTTATAAAGTTGGAATTCCTGGGTTCGATTCCGACTCGAGTCTGGTCTGTTCTCCGGCCGTGGCTAATTACCGACAAAGACGTGTCGTAAAGCGAGTTAGCGTTCAAACACGATGTTGCGTAGAAACCAATTAGGAGTATGGGTCTACCATCCCCTTACAAGTTAGCCCGCTACTATCTTAGACTGCATCATCACTTACACCAAACGAGATTGCCATCAAGGGCTAACTTGTAGTGAATAAAAAAAAACCGGTAGGCCGTGAATATTTCATAGATAATTAAGGTTATTTTTGAATATCATGCAGTAACGGTTCCCGAGAACTTCTCTCAGATTCCAATCAACTATGGTACATATCATAGGTGCTTCGGTTGAACTAAACAGGTAACAAACCGACAGACACTTAATTCGAGCATTTTTAATATCAGTATGGATCTATGTTATTAAACGCTCCACTCCACCTTATCAGATTTTTCATGACTTCTTTATAACGTTAGACTTGATAGTCTTACGTTATAAACACGTTTGCTTTGTATCCTCTCCGCCTCTCGACCGACTCGACATTATTACGACATGAAAAATCTGATATGTTGGATAAGTAAAATACGCGTATGAAAATGATATATATATATATATATATATATATACATATATATATATATATATATATATATATATATATATATATGTATGTGTAGTCGAATCGATCAGAGGTATGGTAAACCCACACTCCTAATTGGTTTCTACGCGATATCGTGTCGGAACTCTAAATCGCTTGGCGACACGTGTTTATCGGTAGGGTGGTAACTAGCCACGGCCGAAGCCTCCCACCGAACCAGACTCGGGCCGGAAATCGAACCCAGGACCTCCAACTTTATAATGCGACAGCGCACGCACTGCGCCACGGAGGTTTTCAAATACAATCAATTTTATGGCGTTGGGCATTGGAAGATGTATATATATGTTTAAAATGTTTAATATTAAAATATAAAATTTTAACACCAATAAATAGTACCTATCTGAAATCAGTGAGTACTAAACGATAGTCCCAAAGCAAAACGTCGCATCGTTAAGTAATAGGAGTTTAGTCAAATATTCTGACAGACAGATTGACCAGACGAACAGACAGACGGATAAACGGACTAGTACAATACGTATCGCCCGAGTCAAAATATAATTCCACTCAAAGACCTCGCCTCTCTCAGACAAAAATACATAAAATTAATTTAAAAATATATTTTTTAACTCTGTTTACAACCGTTGCCAGTTTTTGCAATCCTTTATAATTCAATTTAAGTTAACATTAACTGAAGGTCGAAATTTATTAAACGTGAAGCCTGAAGTATATTTTTTTACTTTGCTGTTAATAGTAGGTAATAACTAATAATACGTAATTAGACCAAGGCCCATTTATTACGAATAACGATGCATTTTGACGTATTACTATTTCCTCAAAGATTATAATTGAATGTCATTAATTAGGCATGCATTTATTTAGATTACTTTAAGCTTAACTCAAAAAAAGGAAGTCTAGAATTGGACATTGTTATGCGAAACCGTTAAATGGCATACGTATCTACTTAGGCTGAGATTCATCGCTTGCATATTGATTTTTACGCAGATTCAATTTAAGATGTAATATTGTTAAAAGCTGTGATAGCTTAGTGGTTAGGACGTCCACCTCCTAATCAGACGAACCCGGGTACGCACCTCTAACTTTTCGGAGTTATGTGCATTTTTAAGCAATTAAAATCACTCGCTTCAACGAAAACAAATATCGTGAGGAAACCTGCATGCCTGAGAGTTCTCCATAATTCTCCATTCTCAAAGGCGTGTGAAGTCTGCCAATCCGCACAATATGTTCAGCGTGGTAGGCTATGGCCAAACCCTTCTCATATTGAGAGGATACCCGTCCTCTGTAGTGAGCCGGCAAAAGGTTGATCATGATGATGATGTTAAACACGTGTGACACATTATTAGGTATATGTTTTTGGAACAGTAAGTTAGCTATCTCAGTCTGAGACCATATTTTTTTTTACTCATATCATTACTTCATGCAACATGAATATGAATTTGGGATTGCAAAATTTGGAATAGGCATAAACTTCTGAAATGTTTTTTGTTGTTTTCATATAGATTAGTACTAGTATAATGATCCAATAAAAAATAAAATAAAATAAACAGAAACCTGTCGCTTTTTCAGGTAGATTTTATAAAACTTTTAGTCAATGATGAGCTAGTTTTATAAATTTTATAAAACTAGCTCATCATTGACTAAAAGTTTATGTATATCAAAAAATTTTTGCTCATATCGTTTTTAAAAAACATTTATTTTACCAGGGCAGAAGACCATCTTGAACGCCATCAGTGGGCAGTTCAATGCGGGCGAGCTGAGCGTCATCGTAGGCCAATCGGGTGCTGGCAAGAGCTCTCTCATGGACATCTTGGCTGGATACACGTAAGTTGGCTATATAATGAGCTGAACTACTGTAATCTGGAGATAAGTGTCACTGTTTTGTGGTTTACATTATTCACTTAGCAATCGTTTATAACCGTCCGACCCCCCCGTTATCCCAAACGTCGCCTAAGCCGAGGTTTGGCCTCAAAGGAGGCGCCCTTAGGCAGTCGTTCCCTTAGTTTCTTCGAGCCCTATAGCTCAAAATTTCTTCTGGTAGAGCTTCTTTCCAAAGCTCGCCAAACAGCCCGGTTACGCTGTGGCAACCAATAGGGTTTGTACAGCTAAAAGACAGTCCGAAAAAAAAAATCGTTTATACAAAGTTCATAGTGTTCTCATAAATAAAATATATATTGAACCATTAATTATTCATTCTTCCTGCGATTGTAAAATTTATTTTTAAATATATACTCGTACTTAAACAATGTTCAACGAAATGGGATAATTAAGGTGAACAAAACTTTAACGTTTTTTGAGAGAGCGAACCAAGAGACAGACTCTAAACAGACACTAAAGGTAACAACAAATGAAAAATCTTTATAATATTTAACAAAAACCAATATATGTGATAACACGTAGAAAAAATCTATATTACGTCTCATATTTTGTTGATTTCATAATTATCTTATAGCGTGTAATTACGTCGTTATTACTCGTACAGACAAAAAGTTGTGTGAATCTTTGGATGTTCTTTTTTAGGTGAAAATCCGACAGTTAATGGATTGTATATAATTAAAATGTGTATGTACTTTTTGTGGATATTTAATTCCGTAGCTTGCCGTGTTAAATGTACATGTTCCTAAGATAGTTGAAAACGATTTCACAATTATATGTTTTGTTTTTCATGTTCATGTTCATGTTTCTAGCAATAAAGCTAACTTTATCACTGATTTTTACCACTTAACTTTAAATTATAAAACTAAGCAAGTAATCATTTTTTTCATTGTATTGTCATGTCAGCCTCACCGTGATACTTTATTAAATTCACAAAGTAATATTCCAAAATTCAGTTTCAATCATTTTGACTTTATCGCTAGTATACTTAATATGTTTGGTTTATCGGTACTATAATTTTCTTATTGAATTTTCTTTCGACGCCCTCCGTGTTGCAGTGCGTGCGCTGTCGCATTATAAAGTTAGAGGTCCTGGGTTCGATTCCCGGCTCGGCTGTGGTCTGGTGGGAGGCTTCGCCCATGGCTAGTTACCACCCGACCGACAAAAACGTGTTGCCAAGCGATTTAGCGTTCCAGCACGATGTCGCGTAGAAACCAATTAAGAGTGTGGGTTTTCCATAACAGGTTAGCCCGCTACCTTCCTAGACTGCATCATCATCTACCACCAGGAGAGATAGCCGTCAAGGGTTAACTTCTAGTGTAAAAAAACACACACACTAAATACTAGAACAAGTGAAACTCAGTTACAAGACATTATTTTTTATCAGTGGAACCAGAATGCATAGCAAGCATAATTACTAAAGCTTTAAATTAGCTACTTATGTAATCATAAGCTACGGATGTATAACTTACAAACAATACAACGACCCAAACAATAGTTCATTCTATATAAATTTCAACAGAACGATCGCGTTGTTATCAGACCAATAACAGACACATTGGCAATATAATAACAAGTATAGAACAATCCTTGTTCTATGTGCATGCACGTTTTACGTCAATAACTTTATATCCTAGCGTTTTATAATAACTGTGATGTAGGTTCACGTTGTTTTATTAAAAATAACTATAGAAATAGGCTATCACCGCTTCATAGCCTACTGAAGCGGTGATAGCCTAGTGGTTAGGGCGTCAGCTTCCATAACAGAGGTCGGCGCTTCGAATCCGGACACGCACCTATAACTTTTCGGAGTTATGTGCGTTTTTAAAAAACTTAAAACATCACTCGCTTCAACGGTGAAGGAAAACATCGTGAGGAAACCTGCATGCCTGAGAGTTCTCCATAATGTTCTCAAAGGTGTGTGAAGTCTGCCAATCCGCACGTGGCCAGCGTGGTGGACTATGGCCAAATCCTTCTCATATTGAGAGGAGACTCGTGCTCTGTAGTGAGCCGGTAATGGGTTGTTCGTGATGATTATAGAAATAGCAAAAATACATAAATGACTTTTGAAAAGCTAAACTGACTTTTTGGTACATATGTATTTCTTAAGCAGTAGGTAGGTACTTGGGCAACGGGTGTTTTTTGTACAGTCGAGTTTTTTTTCCGAGAAGGAAACTTGTATAGTCAAACTTTTAATTAAAATAATTTTCCACCGAAAGCCGAATGTTTATCGCCATATACCGAAACGTTGAGTGGTGGTGAGACGGGGGGTCATGCCCCATGCCCCCCCCCCTCCCCCCCATGTTTTTTCGCAATTCAAGTACGTTTTGTCGTAGAAACCGGTAGGGGCCTTAATTTAATTGTAATGCCATGTTGATTACAAGTTCACCCGCGGTAGTCTTGGACTGCATCACTTACTAGATCAGCCCTTGCCATCACCACATCAATAGAAAACCATGATGCTAATCAGTTCTACACAAATCTCAAAATATTGTCATCCCTTTCATGCAGTTCTCTGCCGAAATGGACAACACTATTATTATAATTGCAATTGCAAGATTTTCCAATCGATCTCATTATTTTATTTATCCATAATTGCATACTTATTATAATACGGTTCGCTGATATACAATATATAAGTTCAAAGTTTAAAAAGACCTATAACCTTGGTTATAAAATAGCGCTCTAATAAGATAGCTCTTAAATAATTTTAAGTGGCATGTGAGATTTTGTAAGCAAAAAGAATTTTACCCGGCTAAGTTTGGCTAAGAAGCCCAAAATTTCTGCTAAGACCAAGGCGCGTTTGGAATCCCCATAACTTTAGTTTAATTGGGTAGTTATCACCATCCACTCACTAGTATGTAAATTAATAACGCATCAAAATTAACCTTTTAAAATTTATGATTTATTGATTAATGTTAATTTCTTAGTTCTTAAGTTGTAAATTCAATACTAACAGTCTATCGTAGAAATTTCAAACCCCTATATACTTAGAAATAGGAAGAGAATTTTCAGTCACTTATTCCTTCTATAAATACACATATACAATCATTGTCATTATCTTCGGCTAATCAGCTAAATTGCGATTCTTAAATTAACGCAATCAAGCTTTATGCTAATCGTACTCACTATCCTTATCTATTGAGATTTGAGACAATGTAATGCTTGCTTCTTATCAATCTTCATATAAATCTTGTGGAAATCTAATTACACACTTATTTATCACGAGACTAAAAATTGTACGAAATTTCAAGTAATTAATTAATAAAGTTTTTTAATAGGAAATATGTGCTGTTTCTTTTGTTATTCTTATAACAAATAAGAAAAACTATCACTAAATAAGAAATGAAATTAACATTAAAAAGTAGACGTAATTCAGTTCAGTGATACGTAGCCTAATATCAAGTAGGTGGGAAATATTCTAAGATGGGTTTATAAAAAATTTACCTAAAAAGCTTATATTTTAATTACCTAACCAGAGTATACTCAACTAACAAATCTATATCTATCCAATTATAACTACAATATTACGTTTATATGGTCGACATCTTGCGACAAGCTCTTCAGTGTTGCAAAAGTCTGTCTTAGGCCCACAATTTCTGTCGCTCTTCAAGCAATGCTGCCGAAGCTTGCCATTTTCCTCGGTTACTTTATACAGGCTATTTGGGCCTACGTTTTAGTCTTATAAAATATATAATATGCCCCTTTAACACGACATGTCTTTGGCTTAAGCTATCGTCGAGGATGATCAGCAACAATGTACGATTAATTCGATTACTTAAATTCCGAAGAAGCTTATGAATGTCGCGTGGTGTGATAATAATATTTAAACTGTTAGATTTTCTACTGACTTATGTAAAGTAATAATTTCAGTTCTCCCCATTTATCCCCATTATACCCATACTTTCTTTATTATTATTGGATTGGTGTAAAACACTTTCTTATCGGATAAATACGAGTAGACTAAAAATCTTTATTATTATAGTTCTATAAAATCCTATTATAGTACTGTTTATCGTAGGACTTTATTAAAAAAATTTAAACCTCCATTTCATGGAGAAAATAATCCATTATCACTTCTCGTACAATCTTCTTTTTGCTTGTGGAAATCACGTCAAAATCGGTTCACCTTTCCAAAGAACAACAAACAGGTAGGTATTTTCAAAACTTACTTTATGTCTTGGTTTTTGCTATTGTTTTTAGAAAAAGGTTTTTTTTTGTAGGTATTCTTAAAAAAGCCAATTTTTTTTTTCGGTTCAATAATTATTCTCTTTAGTTTTAATGTCTGGTAAAAGGAGACGGCTTAATATTAAGTTATCTTCGCCTCACAACAGCGTCCAATTAAGACACCTACAAATCCTTATCGCTTGACATATGGTTTGATATTATTATCAATACCTATGATAGTAGATTTCGTGAATTATTACCTTTATCTAACAGCTGCGAGACGTTGCATTAATTGCTTTTTTTATTATGCTTAATTGTACCTGAAATGTGAAAAAATAGCGACAAAAAAAACTGCGACGAATGATAGCTGGATACAAGAATAATACTATTTAATGTGTTTTTCAGAAAATGCGTTTTTTCGAATACATTCGGGGCAATTTTAATGTCACTGTGACGTTATTACCTACATGTTTTTATAATATATTTTTTGGACGTATATTTATTTAACGAAATTTTGAGCTGTTATATTTATAAATGGCTGTTATTTCTTTCAACTTATTTTATTATCATTTAGTTATTTTTTGTTTCTTTGTCATTGTCTTCTAAACTGCTTTGGTACCTACGAATAAAGTAGGAATTTCAAAGCGAGTTAAAAGACTTTGAATGCTAATTTTCTAACGCGGGAATCCTGCACAGATATCAATGGAATTTTGGTAAGAGAACTCATGCCCGCCATTTTGTTAAGTTTAAGACAAATTATTATCGCTTCCAATGTTAATATGGAATTAAAATATCCACAAAATCTAAAATCAACCGACAACAATCCTATTGTGCCATAATAATACGCAAAAGTATGTAAGTACGAATAGTACATTGTCTACTTAGTTTAAAACTAAAATGTTGGTACTTACAGCAAGCCTTAATCCGGTTACTTATAAAGTGTTCGGAGTTTATCCTTCTATCACGCAATAGAGCATACGTATGGACGTGACTGCTTGCATACAAATAGTTTATACGTGATATAAACTACGTTTGTGGCTAAGTTTATCCCGGAAAAACGCAATGTTCCAATGGAACTATAGCGTTATAGTGTTATGGTCATGATCAACCCATTTTCGGCTCACTACAGAGCACGGGTCTCCTCTCAATATGAGAAGGGTTTGGCCATAGCACCACGCTGGCCGTGTGCGCATTGGCAGTTTTCACACGCCTTTAAGACCATTATGGAGAACTCTCAGGCATGCAGGTTTCCTCACGATGTTTACCTTCACAGTTGAAGCAAGTGATATTTTAATTGCTTTAAAATGCACATAACTC
The DNA here is from genome assembly GCA_928268935.1 of Lasiommata megera. Classification (NCBI taxonomy): domain Eukaryota; kingdom Metazoa; phylum Arthropoda; class Insecta; order Lepidoptera; family Nymphalidae; genus Lasiommata; species Lasiommata megera. The sequence continues at coordinate 11,213,584 of OV743315.1, read as the reverse complement.
CAAAAAGTTATAGGTGCGTGCCAAAGTTCGAACCCCCGACCTTTGATTAGGAGGCTGACGTCTCAACCACTAGGATATCACAGCTTAATAATGTTATGGTATCTTTGTAGAATACATCAACAGACAAAATCTTCTCGCAGAATATTTAAAATATACTGAAGTTTCAAAGCACTCGTTAGGTGAAGGAAAACATTGTGAAGGAACATGCATGCCTGGGAATTATCCAGAAATCTCCTTTCTACATTTGGCAAGGTTGATAAAGCTGATCGTATTATTCATATAATAATTTTCCCTTTTGTTTTGTTAACGATTGTTTTTTTCGTCTATCGTGAGTTTCTTGCATGCTCCAAGGTTGGCTGGTCATGAATGCTTAGCATCACTTCGCCTTTGGTTCGAAAAGACAATTATTTTCGGTAAAGTTTCCAAAATGGCGATTGTTGATCATAAAACAATGCTTATATATAGCTGATGCCCGCGATTTCGTCTGCTTTGAGTTAATGTGTGTGAAAGTGTTTGTTTGTCTTCCAATCGAAGTAATGGATAACTAAACCGACGACCTTGAAATAATTACAGGATAAACATTAAAGTATCTCCTTTCTAACAAAAAAAAGAATGAATGAAATCGGTGTACGCGTTAATGAATTACAACTAAATACATATTTTGACTTTCATCCCCTCTCCCAAGGGAACCGTGCTGAAATCCGGGATAAAAATGCTATATGTTGAACCAATCCTATAACCGGAGTATCAGCTACTCCTATACCAAATTTTATTCAAATCTATGAGTTGTTTCGGCTTGATGCGCGGCCAAGATGCAGACAGACCGACAGACAAAATATAAAATTAAACTGTTTTGAAATTTTCTAAATTTATTTAATGTACAGAATTCGTCCTGTTACAGTTTTATTATATTATAGATAAAACGAAAAAATCAAAGATGGCGCGCATTGATGATCGTAAATTTGCAGACATCCCCGAGTGCGTGTAACCTACGTGTTGTGATTCACGTAATCTCTAATCAATAAAACTTAATCTTAATACCCACAGGTGGATGCGATACATTAGTTCGACAATTCAACAATGTCATATCTATTCATACAGACCGTAACATAAACAGGTTTGCCGAACACGTTATTTTTTTTTAATCCACTACCAGTAAGCCCATGACGGTAATCTCATCTCAGTGGTAACAAATGATGCAATCAAATTCATACTCCTAATTAATTTCTACGCGACAACTGGCCGGAACGCTAAATCTCTTGGTGACGCTTTTTTGTCAGTAGTAGTGGTAGCAACGACCGACGCCACCAGACCGGTCTCGAGCAGGGAATCGAACCCAAGACCTCCAACGTTTCGCTATATTTCGCCTCGTTGGTCTATTGGTTACTATGCACGACTACGGATTTCACAGTTCGATATTGTATGGTTTTATGAATGAATTAATTAATTAATACTTAAACTTTTATTGTGCCCATTTGTCTTTCAGTGGGCTGTATCCCATGTACTAACAACTGTAATAGGTATAGAGCTAAAATTTTCATACAATATTTTTTATAGACATAGTGTTTATAATTAAAAAATAATTAAATAAAAACTTGAGAGGTGTCAAGGGACACCCGGATGGAACGATGTTCCTTTTGATTAATTAGTGAAGGAATTGTAATAAAATTTTTCAGATAGCTTTGTTTTTTAAAAGAAAATAATGAATATTGTAGTCGTTAACTTTGTTATCATTTCATTTGTTAAATTTAGTAAGATTGTTATTTGGTGTTTTTAGTTTAATTGGTTATTACTTAGTTTTTATTTCTTAAGGGAGAAGATGTTGTATATGGCCGTTATAACTGAATAATGTCAAAAACAAAATTAAAAATAAAACTGTCACTATACGCAGCTCGATGAAAATATCTGGCTTGCTTTCTATAAGAGAGAGAGAGTAACAGACAGTGAAACATGCGACGCCGCACAGCTTACAATAGCTTACTATAGCAAAAAGTGTCGTGACAACTTTTCGTAAGAATTTTTTCCGTCTAGCCCCCTTTCACAACGCGCGATAAGGAACTTCGTTCCAAAAAAAAATAAAACAAATTATTAATAAAGGGTCCTCGTACAAAAAGCGTTCGTTTTTTCTTGTATTTCTGCTCGATCTCGATAATAACGTTATTATTCAATGTTTCATATTTTAAAGTGATACAGAATCTCGCTAATTTAACATTTTATATTAATAAAAGATAGAACCAGATCAAATTTCGTAGTTATATGCATAAATAAAAGGAGCTCTACCACACACTACGCGAGTTTGGAAATATACGTCTTGCAATGTGACGTATGCTTACAAACTCTAGCTAGTTAGAAGAAAAATACCCACATAATGACAATAGTCAGAACTAATAACATCTTGATGATACAAAATATGATTGTTGGCCATCATAGTAAACCTTGTTGTTACATGTGAATAAATCTTTTGTTTTCTTTTTTAAGTATGCATACAATATTTATCGGGTTTATCGGTGATATAAATAATGCAATCTGTAAAACTCTAGGATATTATCGAAAGAAAATATGGACTTGTAAGATCACAAATCCATTTTTATGATTTGTTCGTTGGATACAGTTTGCTTGATTAATTCCATTTAGGATTTGCCAAATAACATACATAACTTGATACTCTTTTACTCTTTTAGCAGCGGATAGTAAAGCGAGTACTAAGAATTGGCAATAATTTTTTTTTAAATCGTGGGTACCTCATGGATACCTCTGCGCCACGGGGAGGCACAGAGGTTATGTCAGACTCCTACTGACTAAAACCCCCACGTGTTCCTACTCACCGCTGTATGGTGGAGTCACGGGAAAGCTTTCGCATACAACTGCAACTCGACCAGCGGGTATCCGCCGCAGCAGACCCTCCTTGGGCACGACGTGTCCAGTTTCGCCGGTTAGAGGTGTGCTGGAACAACAGCACACCAGCCAACTTAAGAACCGTACTGTGAGTGATGGACGGAAGAATAGGCAATCATGTGAAAATGAATATATGCCTAATTAACTTAGAGCAATTCGTCACGTTAACATGTCGCATGTCATTACCGCGATTTTAAATTATATATTGATAAGATTAACAATGATTCCAGTAGTAATAGACTAATTATTTGGACTAATTGTTTTCGTTTTCCTAAAACTCTCCTTGCTACTAACTTCTACAATGTCTATCAGTACCAGCATTTTAAGATTCTTCTGTATATGTATTAAATTAAATTAAAATACTAGTACCTGCCAAATAAAGCTATAGACACCTCGCCGCTTGAATACTTATCTTTATTATCTGCTACTAGAATGAGTCATCGAGTTTTTATAACATTCCAAACCTGGCAATTTATTACTACAAAGTAGTGTTTCGAAAGGTATCGATATAGCACTTAGATGTCATGATTCACCACAATGATTGCCTTTTATAACACACGGACCGACTATACCTTAACATGCACTCTCTGTATTAATACAGATGATCTCTGTATTTATACGGATGTTCGTCTCAAAACGTATATATATCAACCAAAAACTTTATTCAAATAATCATTGTACAAGTGCTTTCGATGCTTCAATAACTTACACTGTAGTGAACTACATACCGGAACAATACCTTTTCTTTTGTCGTGGTGGATAAGCTTTATGGCTACCTACGTACCCTTGGGCAGGAAGGAGGTTATGTTGGACTCCAACCCCCGAATATCCGAACTAAAAACCACCACGGTATGTCCCTCTCGCTGGTTTTACTGGACACCCGGGGGACCCGTTGTATACTTCCGGAACAAGCCCTGTAGATTAATAACAGTAGGCAAAGATTTTCCTGCCACAGACCTCGCTATCTAAATGTTGAAATAAAAAAGCGGTGATAACCTTGTAGTAGACTTGAGACTCCCTTTCGAGAAGACCGAGTTTGATGCCCGGTACGCACCTCCAACATTACTAAATCATCATCACATTCAATCAATCAATCACAATCAATCAATCAATTACAATCAATCACAATAAATCAAAATCAATCAATCAATCACAGTAAATCAATCAATCAATTATAGTCTTATTCAAACAACAGTCACAAAGGCACTTTGGGCATGTCAATAATTTACATAGTAGTGATTTGAAACACAAACTAGTACGGTACACTTTCAAAATTACAATTCCCATCCTTGCGCTACGCCAAACCACTTTGAGATAGCGCTGTTGGTTTGATACAGATAGGTAAAACCTTTAATAAGTGATATATACACTTTAGCCCTGTTTACAAGTATAGGCGCCAACACAAATTATTAGCGGAATATATTTTTGGGGTTTTCATTGCCCTCAGATATTAAATCAAGGTCAGGGTTTTTTTTTATAATCAACTTTCAATATTTATTATTTTATTATTCCAAAGTCAGTGTTTCCATTCTACCTTTTTTTTATCGTGGGTAAATCCTCATGGATACCTCTGCGCCACGAGGAGGCACAGAGGTTATGTCAGACTCCTACTGACTAAAACCCCCACGTGTTCCTACTCACCGCTGTATGGTAGAGTCACGGGAAAGCTTTTGCATACAACCGCAACTCCACCAGCGGGTACCCCTCCTTGGGCACAACGTGCCCAGTTTCGCCGGTTAGAGGTGTGCCGGAACAACAGCACACCAGCCAACTTGCGGACCGTACTGCGAGTGATGGACGGCCCCGCTTTCATCGCCCACAAGTCCTCCGAAGGCACCGGAGCAAGAGAGGTCCATTAAGCCTAATTCTACTTTTCTGATCTTAATAACGATTACTTATTAGTTTTATGAGTTTTGAGGCGGTCGATATTATTTATTCGAATAAATATTTGACGTTTTCCTGATAATTAATGAGCCCTTGTTGCACTACTCAGAATGACTCACTTTTTATCCGTTTTGCTTAATTAAAGTTGTTTCTTTATCCTGTAGGTTAATCACTGAAAAGCTGTTGCTATGCATAGATAACGTTTGTTTTTAACCGCAGAAAATAATAAGTAAGATTATAACGTGGCGTAATCCGAATAACTCGTTAATACAACCTTCCTAGCGCAGGAGTGAGCGCTGTGGTCCAATTAGTAGGAGGTCCAGGGTTCGATTCCCGGCAGGGACAATTGAAAAATTAAACATTTCTGAATTCTATAGCTTGTTAATTAGGCCCTACCGACAATGACCATCGCCTAGCGATGTTGCGATGTCGCGTAGAAATGTATTAGAATGATGGGTTTACAATACCCGTAACAGGTTACCATTATACCGTATATCCGTTTACCATTATAGACTGCATCATCATTTAACACCAGATGAGATTGCAGACAAGGCACTTGCACTAACTTGATATAGAATAATATAAAAAGACTATACAATAATTCTCAACATCCGCCAAACAAAGGCGTAAGTAGGTATTACCGTTACTTCCTAATAACGTGAACTGGATTAATTGAAAGGAAGCAGCTGAAGTCATCTATTGAACACTTCCTCCCGATCTAGATATCTTCTTCCTCCTTAAACCGAGGTGGGTGGCTGCATTCATGTATCGGAATTTGAGTGTAAAGCTAAATATACACAAGCGAAGATGGGTGGGGAGCGGAAAATAAGGAAACCTTCATCGCTCGACTTCAACCGTGTGGACAAAGGTTTTCTTGCGCTCACCACTGTGAGCTATCTTTACCGTAATCTTGCTTTGTCTCGTTACAGTTTCATAGGACCAATAATAAGCAACTATCAATTTAGGTACCTTGATGATAAAGGAGAACATTTATTTATAAATTGTATTGTTTCACACATGCCAAAGTTCCTGTAACATCTAAGCAATTATCATTTAGGTAAGCGAGTAAATGAACATTTTAGTCACGGTAAATAATATTATATTCTTGTATCCGAAATTTTTATTAAAATCTACTAATTAACTCCGTCAGCGTACGAAAACATTTATGTTTTATTCTGATTTGCAAACAATAGATATTTTAGCTGCCTTTATTTCTGTCTTAAATAAAAACATTTTGTACGTATTTATGTAAAATATTTATAAAGTATTTCGTGTAAGAGATAAGCAAACAGGGACTAAATTGTTTCAAATATTTTTAGTACGAAAAAGTTTGCGGGTTCTATCGGCCGGATCGGTTGGCAGGAATGGGAATTTATTATATCAAAATTTTCTTTGAACTGACTTCGGCCCTGGATCATTACCGCCTTACCAACAAAGCCGTACCGCCAAGCGGTTAAGCGTTTGAGCCGACTACGAGTGCCTATGGTTTTGATATACCTGCCTCTAACAGTTAGCCCGTCTAGCATATTGGCCTGCATTACCACTTTACATCAGGTGAGATCGCAGTCAAGGCTAGACGAGAATAAAAATCTAAACTAAGTTGAATTGATTACTCTAATAATTTAGCTACTCTTTTCCACAAAGAACATAATGAAAAGGGATAGCAATAAATTTAGAATTGCTAATTAATTTTAATTGAACAGTTTTATTTGCAAGAGAATGTAAACTAAACTACTCATTAAATAACTAGAAGCCGGTGCGCATGTTGAATTCTTGTTTTTTTTTTAATTGTGATTATATAATTATTGGCTTATAATTTTTTTTTAAATATATCAACCAAAATATAGGTTGTGTAGGCGTATAAAATAGCTGTTTAAATATCAATGTGCTTACTCAATGAAAACTAGATGGCGCTGTATATACCGTAATGTAGTTTGTACTTTCAAAATTAAACTATCTAGGTGATATTTTAATTTTGAAAGCAAGTAGGCTTATCCCATATTCGGGTTTTTTGTGTAATTACTTCTAAAACAACAACTAATTGAAACTCCGATTTAAGAGCAGAACGAGAAAAAAAGCGGAATTTTTTTAGTGTTTGAATAATTTTCTAGAAAGGTTGATACATATAATGTCTTTATACATTTATAGCTATAACTTCTTCTTATAATAAAGAGCATAAGTTTATTACGCTATTCAGAATGAAGGCGACAATATACGACTGAACTGTAATCTTATTTTATGGGTAAATATGATGATCTTTTAAGGCTCTAACAGAACGTAAAACTTACCTCATACATTACTACCTAGGGCGATGTGGTTGCATCTTGTTGATGTGATAATCATCATTAGCCTGTAAACGTCCCACAGTTAGCCCCTATCTTACAGAGACGGTCATTTAAGAGTAATAACTCACCGCGCTGCTACAATGTGGGGCTGTGGGTCTTAACCATTATCTATAATATAATAAAACTGTAACAGGACGAATTCTGTACATTAAATATATTTTGAAAATTTTAATTGGAGAATGCTTTACTATCGATACTGAGCCCAAAACAATTTTTTTTTTATTTTTTTTTGTCTGTATGTCTGTATCTTGGCCGCGCATCACACCAAAACTACTGGATGGATTTAAATAAAATTTGGTATAGGATTAGCTGATACACCGGTTCAATATAGAATAGCTTTTATACCACGGTTAACCTATACCAAATTTTATTCAAATCGCTCCAGTAGTTTAAGATACAGACAGACAGACAAAAAAAAAATCGTTTTAGGCGCAGTCCATAGTAAAGCATCCTCCAATTAAATTTTTGAAAATATATTTAATGTATAGAATTCGTCCTGTTAAAGTTTTATTATATTATAGATGTTTGTACGTTTAGTTAAATAAATGTTTACAGCTTCCCTAGCCTCATCTATAAAAAACCCACTACCTATTTCAATGTTGTCGCCGCGACCTGAGTATCGAACCCAGGCTCTTATGATTCCTTATGGAACAGACTTACCACTAGACCATCGCGGCAGTCAGGAGTTTTAGTTTTGATTCAGAACAAAATGTCAATAAAACCAACGTAGGTACTTTACTTATACATATTAAATCGAAAGTAGATTTATTTGAATTTTACGTACAAGGTTTTTCCTATATTTGTAAAAAAACTTATAAAAATATTCACTTATTCGGGTCGAACCACGATCTTATCATTGCAATATATATTGATAACGGATGGTTACAAGTTAGGGAATGGCTACTTCAGTTAAAAGTTTAATATCAAGTTATAAATATATTCCGGATTGTTCTGGATTCGTTATTATGACAATAACCACTAAGCACCTATAATTTTACCTCAGCGAATAAAATTCAAATATCTTAAGTAACTTTGATCAAAGAACCTCTTTTTCTAGTAGGTTTATTACAAGAACTTTAGAAACGTAGTCTATCTGTTTGTGGAGATTCATCGAACAGTTCGGTTAGGTTAGGTTCGGTTTTCCATAATATTCTTAAAGGCGTGTGAAATCCGCCAATTCGCACATGGTTAGCGTGGTTGACGATGGCCAAACCCTTCTCATATTGATAGGAGACCCGTACTCTCTAGTCAGCCAGCAATATGTTGATCAAGCTGATGATGAATTATTCTTTAATTACAGGAAACCAACCAGTGGAAAAGTGTGCGTGAACGGTCGGGTGAGAAATGAAAAGATGTTCAGGCGACGTTCGTGCTACATCCTTCAAGATGACAAAGTTCATGACATGCTGACTATACACGAGTCGCTCACGATTGCCGCCGAGCTCAAGTTAGGAAACCATGTTAGCAGTAATCAAAAACGTAGAAGAGTAAGTATCTACGCTAAAAATACTGTTTATCTGACAAGTAAGAATTTTACTTGTTAAGTTTGAATTATATAAGAAAATCATAGTACCAATAAATCATATATGTTACTAGCGATAAAGTCAAAATGATTAAAATATGCTTAGTAATAATCGTTTTGGAATTTCACTAAAAAAATTTAATGAAAAATCATGGTGAGTCTGACGTGGCATTTTGACGACCTCCGTGTCGAAGCGCGTGCGCATTATACACCAAAGTTGGAGGTTCTGAGTTCGATTCGGTTGGGTCTGGTGGGAGTCTTCGGCCGAATCTAGTTACCACCCTACCGGCAAAGACGTGTCGCCAAGCGATTTAGAGATCCGGCACGATGTCGCGTAGAAACCAACTAGCCCACTACCATCTTAGACTGCATCATCACTTACTGTCAGTTGATATTGCCGTCAAGGGCTAAATTGTGGTGCATGTAAAAAATCATTCATACGTAGAGATGCTAAAACGATAACTATAGAGTATGGAAAATGTGCTTCAATTTACATTGGTTTCGCATATTATTGTAATTTGTAGGCCAAGGTAAATGAGCATCGACTCCAATCAGATAAAATCATTACCGCTTTTCAATTTTAACCAACACGCTAAAATTGTCTATAAACAAGTACTAAACGTAATTGTTATTTTAATATTCTACAGTAAAGTGTTAAAACTCGATAAATAATTATTTCGATAAATCTGCCGATATAAAGGTGGGTAGTCTATTGTTCGATCGGCCATTCGCTTGTCGATGTTTCTTATACAATTGGTGTAAGTCGTTGGATATGCGGAATTCATCAGCTATTCGCTGACAGCAAACCAGAAAATGCATTAAAGACGCATTAATTAATTATATCACTTTTATTATATATAAGTTACAATTAAGCGGTATATATATAAATAAATTAAGTACCTAAATTGTAATCTCATCTAGGCAACAAAAGGCGGCCGTATATGTCACGTCGATTCTCGTAGGAGTTTTCTTTTAAAATTCAGACTGTGTTTAACTGTACAAATTGTAATGGTTGCGACAGCGTTACCGGGTAGCTTGGCTGCCTTTTGAGCCCTAGAGCTTAAAGAAACTAGCTAAACGTTGAATTAGGGTGCTTCTTGTAAGGCCGAACCCCAGCTTACGTTAGGGATGACGCGGGGGTCGAACGGTGAGTGGTCCGTATTTCTCCGAGACGTAAGAAAGCGGGGACCTCTTCTTCCCTGGCGAAGATTGTGTGTTGACGTTGTTTGTGAAGGAGTTGTGTTGTCAATTGTCATCTGAACGTCAGGGTCGTAAAGCATGTGTTTAAACCTCTTTCGAAGAGGAACGCTTAGGAAGGGGGAGTGTCTTCGTAGTATGCACGGCTATAGCCGAGAAGAGAAATAAACTATAGTTTGAAACCTATTTCTACGACTATAATCATGAGCTTGATACGCGTGGTACAAAGTAATATAGCTAGTATTCAAAAAAACCTATTTTTCAAGTAAGTAATACGGTAACAAAACAATTATACACTTAAAGTTTATAATTGCTTTTAATTAAATCCGCAGCAAAAAAAGGTCCTTGGAGCATAAACTTATAAATCTGAGTAGGTACGTAAGCACAACATTTAATTACGGAAATAAAATTTGTTTTGACCATAATTTGAACAATTCCATTTTATGGGGCGCTATTAAACCACCTTGACTGCTTACAAAAACCACCACAACAGTAATTTTAAGAATATTCAAACTCAACATAATTCAACAACAACATATATATGATATGCTTATATTTTTTCGAATAGACATTTGACTACATAATTATTAACCTATGCGACATTTTGATAAAATCATCAAAACACGTATGTAATTTTAAAAAACTGAGGCATAAGGAAGACAAATAAGTAATTTAATACTTAACTATTGCCTACACAATAAAACGTAAACTAATGAAATAAATACTTAAACGAGTTTTTATTATCATTGTAGTGGTGACGGCTGACGCCCTAGTCAGCCTCCTAATCACAGGTCGGCGATTCGAATCCGGGCACACACCTGTAACCTTTCAGAGTTATATGAATTTTTAAAAATTAAAATATCACTTGCTTCAACGGTGAAGGAAAACATCGTGAGGAGACCTGCACGCCTGACAGTTGGCGCATGAAGTCTGCCAATCCGCACATGGCCAGCGTGGTGGACTATGGCCAAACCCTTCTCATATTGAGAGGACACCCGTGCTCTGTAATGAGCCGGTAATGGGTTGATCATGATGAACAATGAAAATTAAATTACTTAAATGGCTTAAAATTACTTAAAATTATAATATGCTTTTCTGACAAGATCTCGTCATAGTTCATGTTTCCAAAGCGTTTACCAAAAAAAACAAGTAATAAACGTAAAAGTGTTATCACATCATTTATTCTTTGCCTTTTAGTTGGCATTAAATACATTTTTTAAATTGGTTCTTTTTCGTAAAACAATCTCAATGCTAATCTCGTTTTTTGATCGTTTTGTAATTTACTCAAGTTCATCATATCATATCGATTGACGCCGAAAAAAATAAAAAATAAACCGATTTGAAAACACTCTCCTTTTTTAAAATTGGTTGAAAAGACATTAATTATATTTATATGTTAACTTTATTAAAGTTGACCTTCACATTTAGGTTTTTACTTTTTTCATATTTTTTTTTTTATTTATAGCATGTACCTACCTACTTCCATGTACTGTTTTTGAACTCATTATCAGTTATTAAGATGAAGGTTTTTGTGTAAAATTTATTACGTAAATATATATATGGCTAGTAAGACAGGTTTAATATGCCGATAAGGCAATGTAGGTAATATTCGTAAAAAACCTAATTATTTTTTTCTGTATAATCAGTTCTTTTCATCAAATAAGCGTATTTTTATACATTAAAAGACAGTTATAATAAAGTATTATTGATACCCTCAAGCTTTATTGTATTTTTGTAATGTATTTTTCAGGTAGAAGAAATAATAACCTCGCTCGGTGTCTGTCAAGCTCGAGGGACCAGAGCAGGAAGCTTGTCGGGTGGTCAGAAGAAAAGGCTGGCAATTGGGCTGGAATTAGTCAGCGACCCACCTGTCATGTTCCTCGATGAACCCACAAGGTACCATGTGTAATGTTTTCCATGATTTGATAATGGTCAAAAAATATTTAAACAACAATCTTTGTCATTTGCATTATCAGCGTTAGGTGAATTCATTATTTAATGAGGAGTAACAGGCTACCATGGTATGGTCATATAATGCGGAGGAAAGAAAGAAATATCACCAAAATAATGTTATATATGAACGTGGAAGGGCAAAAGCGTAGAGGAAGACCAAAGAAGAGATGGATGGATTGTGTAAAAGAGGATATGCGGGTAAAATGTGTGGTGAGGTGACGGCTGATAGAAGTGAGTGGAAGAAGAAGACGAGTTGTGCCGACCCCACATAATGTGGGATAAGGGCAAGAAAAAGAAGAAGATTGTGAGATTTCCAAAAGCATATCTACGGTTTGTAATAGATGTTCAATATAACGGTACCGTAAAGAGTCAAGTAAAAACAACAATTACAAAGTATTTGTAAAGGCAAATAATCATACTACACGAGCGATTGATTCACGAGCGGTGACACATCTACTGGCATATAAGTATTTAAACCGACATAAAAGTTTAATCTAGCCGTCTAGATAATGCAAAGAGAGTCTATATTGCAAACGTTTGAGCCCATGTCAACCATGTCACCCATGAGTGAGCTTTTACGCGGTTTGGATTTCTCGTAGTAGCTCGGTTACTTTGTCAATAGTCTATGATACCGACCTAGTTTAGTAAATTACGTATTTTTAGTTAAAATCCCACACATACTCATAAAAATTGTTAATAGTTACCTTCAAAATAATATTAATTAGTCTGATAAACCCCACCACCATAAAGACATGCCATGGTCAGTTCGATAAGTTAACAGATAACGCGTAGGTATTCAGCTACATAAATACCTATATATTGTTAACGACCTTCGTGGCGCATTGCGTGCGCTGTCGCATTAAAATTGGAGGTCTTGGGTTCGATTCCCGGTTCGAAATCTGGTCTAGTGGGGAGACTTCGATCGTGGCTAGTTACCATCCTACTAACAAAGACGATTTAGCGTTCTGGCACGATGTCCCGTAGAAACAAATTAGGAGTATGGGTTTACCATAACCAATAACAGATTAGCCCGCTACCATCTTAGACTGCATCATTGTTTATCACCAGGTTAATTACCGTCATGGGCTAACTTGTAGTGGATAAAATAAACTATATAAATATATATAAGTACCGTAACAAATATGTGGTACCTACGTCACAAAACAGCTCCACGTGTAGCGTGTGTAATACGCTTATGCTCATTCATTGTCATTCTACAACAAAGAAAATTAAACTGCGCTATAGATCTGTTACGTTGACACCAGCTGTATGCACCAATGAAGCACTGACTGACTGAAACAAAGTTCATGATTCACTACGTCATTTTAACACAGTTTTAAAATGTAACTACTGACCGATACGTCGATTGGTAAACACTTTTTACCTTACGCATTGTTTTTTTGTTAGTAAACTTATCACAAGTTTTGGACACAATTAACACTGATGAAATTGACTTCCTTAATTAACTTACTTCTTCTACGCTACCTATAGTATGCGTAGCTTTTAATGGATAATGTAAATAAGTTCATCTTTTAGGCTCTTTTAAGACCTTTCTTGTCTTGCTTTGCATTTTCCATAATCATTCATTAATCATTCATTTCTACAAAAAAAAATCATAGTGTCACCTTTTCTTTATATGCCCTATCATCATCATGATCAACCCATTGCCGGCTCACTACAGAGCACGGGGCGGGTCTCAATTTGAAAAGGGTTTGGCCATTGTCCACCACGCTGGCCATGTGCAAATTGGCAGACTTCACACGCCTTGAGAACATTATGGAGAACTTTCAGTCGTGCAGGTTTCCTCACGATGTTTTCCTTCACCGTTGAAGCAAGTGATATTTTAATTGTTTTAAAAACGCACATTTTTTATTAATTTATTTAGTTTTACTTTTCGCATTTTTGAATACACTACAGTACATTTTAGTAACCAGACAAATATATAATAGCAAGTAGCAACACCTAACCTAAACGTATTTAAACAAAGATTTTTAACCTTTGACTCCTCGCCATCGCTATCGGAGGTCTTTGCGATTTACAAATCACTGTGATAGCTAAGTAGGAACATTATTAACCGTATAATGAAGGCTTATAGCTCTGACAATCTTATCAGACATTGACTTGAAATTTACCAAAGTAATGAAACTTATCAGTTCTTTATTACCCATTAAATGTGTCAAATTACATAATTTAACTTTATTGGTAATAACCTCGAAATCCCTCCTAAATAAATTAAATAAGATTTTATAATTGGTTTCTATTAAGTTTAATGCACTTTTTAAGTTAAATTGTAATCCTAGCGTAATATTAATTTTAAACATTCATAACCCTCAATAACTTTGGCCTCTATGAGCAAAATTTATTGATAGTGAAATTTAGATCTAGTAATTGGCGCCCGCAGCTTCGTCCGCGTATATTAAGGGTTTTTAATCCATTAGAATAAAGAAACTTTTGTAATTGAAGATTATCCCATGTCTGTTGATTCATGTTGCTGTTACCGTTCTCGTTTCCATTCTCGTTCCTTAATTATAAATCTGATAACAAGGATACACACACACATACAAACATATACAAATTTACGCATTTATAATATGTTATGATGTTATGAAAATGTAGAATTAGGATAGAAAACAAGACAGATTTGTTCCAAATAACGGTATATATCTTTACCTTCAAAGAATGCACCATCTATCACCATCTAGTTTTTGTAAGCTTGAATCTAGCTAGAAAACTTCACAGTTCATTTGTTACGTTAATTAGACAAAATGTAACAGTACAATTGAATCATTAGAACGGTAACATGAAAAAATGTAAACGTAGCTTCGCAATAACGGTTAAATACAAGACAATCTTTATAAAAATAACAACCCAATTCAGTAACTTTGAGTATCGAACATGCATTGAGTAAAGACGATTGCATTTGATTTAAAAAATATCAACAAAGTGCTATGAAATAAGAGATTTTCTCCTAATCATTTTCTTTCTGGCATAATACCCAAAATATCCACCTACCCATTGTAAATTCTACTAAAATTTAGCCCTTGACTAATTCAATGGCGGTAAGAGATGATGCAATTTTATATGATAGCGGGCTAAACTAAATGGCGAAATAAACCCACACCCCTAATCAGTTTCTACTCGAAGTCTTACTGTAACGCTGAATTTTTTGGCGACACGTCTTCATCCCATAGGACCATGACTTGACTAGTCGAACGAAGAAGTATAACGAAGTCTCCCAAGGACCACAGTTTTAAAGACGGACACGAACTACTATAGTGTAAGCCGATTATATTTTGGAACGGATAAGTGTCTGTTCACTTGTCCGTTCCAAAATATAATCCGGATCTCCAATGAAGATAGATTTAACTATAACCGTAAAATATTTTTTTTGTTACATTTTACAAAATGTGTGTTTAAAAATTCAATTTTAATTTAAGGATTACTTTAAAAATTATTTGACTCGCTTCAGTTATTCGTAACATGGGGTTTCGATGGTTTTGGTATAAATGCTGATGCAACAGTAATCAACGGGCTTCGCTAATGCTTCGCGCTTATGAGGGACGCAGAAAGCGCGAGGATACCTCTTGGTATCCTAAGTCAAACACGAATATTAAAACCTAATATCTAAAAAAATTCTCGTTTCAGTGGCCTCGACTGCTCGATCTCAAAGCAGCTGATCTACCTTCTGCATCTATTAGCGCGGCAAGGGAGGACGGTGGTGATCAGCATGCACCAACCCTCAGCTCTATTGCTACATATGGTGGACAGACTGTACGCGGTGGCGGCTGGCAGGTGCGCCTATATGGGCTCCGTACCGCTGTTGCTACCTTACTTGAAGCAGTTACAGCTCATCTGTCCGCCATACCACAACACTGTAGACTTTTGTTAGTATGCATTGTAGAAAGCTTGATGCTCTGCGATTATTCAAACAACCAAAGATATATTTTAGTTCATTTTCCCAAAAGCATGCCGACAGTTTTCTAGGATGTTTTAAACATTACTTTATCAGATGACTCCAGATAACTTAGTATCTCGTGATCATAGTATAAGATATTAGTTCTACGTATTACGATATCTCAATTGTAACTGGATGGTAATGATGGATATATGACAGCATACTTTACTTCAAAAGCAGCATGAGATAGACGCAGTTCAAATAATTGCAATTAACAATCTAAAATGTCTACAAAACCTTCCATCAGTCCTGCTTTAAATCTTTAATAGTCCAGTTTTTTTTTATACTTTACAAGTTAGCCCTTGACGGCTATCTCACCTGGTGGTAAGTGATGATGCGGATGGTAGCGGGCTAACCACTTAGGAGTATGGTAAACCCACGCTCCTAATTGGTGGCGGAACGCGACATCGTGCAGGAAGGCTAAATCACTTGGCGACACGTCTTTGTCGGTAGGGTGGTAGCTAGCCATGGCCGAAGCCTCCCACCAGACCAGACTCGAGCCGGGAATCGAACCCAGGACCTTCAACTTTATAATGTGACAGCGCATGCACTGCGTCACGTAGGTCATTTACAACAGATATCATTATTTATTTCACTAGTTTATGTCAAATTTTCGCTTTATCGTTTTACCATGATTCTACTGTCGCTAACAATGTTTATTTCTCAAGCAGTAGCAAAACATTCTGATTTCGCACAAAGTTTTAATATGAATCAACGAGTCATATAAATAATTGTGTAACTGAACCTCAAGGCGAAGAGAATGTACTTTTTCGCGAGGTTTCTGTTATTAGTCATAATCGTAAGAAAAATAATTTGTAACGTTTACAGTAACTTACCTTCTTATTCACAAATGTCCAGTATTTCTACAGTGGATTATATTATTATTCTATTTTATCCTACAAAATTCAACGCAGTTTGTTATTCGTGTGCTCTTGAACCACCAATCTCTAGAGACCCCATTTTGATAACGTCATAGTTTATAATATGTATAATTACCATAATGGCTAAAGATTTTAAATGTATTTTATCTACAAAAAATAAAATTGTGATTGATGAAATTAGTTAATTTGTTAGTGAATCAGTTTATGTAAGACTGCCGTTTAAAGAACTTCAGCCTTTAATTGAAAAGAGGCTATAAACATTCCTACTGTAAGGTATGTGCATTTTTAATGAAAACTAGATGGATACATATATTAATTCTTTATTGCATATACACATATAACATGTATATTAATACATATATGTACATTAATATAAAAAGAAGAGAATTCAAAACTAATTAAAAAATAAAAATAATGCGCAAAGGTCGTCTTATCGTTTAAAATGACCTCCACCAGACAACCCTTTGTGATTTAAAAGATGAACGGGATGGTGCAATCGTATATACTTATATGTTTTTATTTTTTCAGTTCTTGAAGTATGCGTGGAGAATGAGCATAGACTAGTACAATGTTCGCAAAATGGAAAAAGCGAACAATGGACACAAAATATACCCAATGAGACTGATAGAAAATTATTAGGTATTGTATGCTTTTCCTTAAATATTATCATGTTGCTGTAAAAACGTTATAAGCGCTATGCACAATACAGTGCTTGCACATTCTTACGGGAAATATCTGCATTGATTTTCGTATTCAGCCTTAAGCCTAAGACCTTAATTATCTATATTAAATAAATAAATAAAGAACGATTTGATTTCATAAACGAATGCTCAACCTGATGGTATGACGCTCGTTTCTTTGAGGCTGGGTAAGTCGATTGTTTAGGATGCCACGTGTTTTGACACTTTAGCTTCATCACATATTCAGGCATCTTCCTCTATGGTAGGTTCAGCTGCTACCTGTGCCGAGCAGGCCTAGAGGCGCATATATGAACACCTTGATAGCTTCATCTTTCTACCTTTTGGAATTAAGATTATGGACCCGGCAGCTTTCTTTTTAAAGAAATTTCAAAAAAGGGTTATTGAGTCTACCAGAGATCCTAGAATTGGCAGATAACTAGTTTGGCCAAAGATTTAGTAAGGCCATTCAAAGGGGAAATGCATGGTTTCGGTGGCATCGACGATGTTTTAGATTTAATGTAGATTTTTTTTTTTTTTTATATTATGATTTTATAAATATAGCGACCACTTAGAAGTATATTTATATCAATAAATAAATATTTATATGTGATTGAAAATCATATTTTAATTTCAGAATATAAAAGAAGTAAAAGTGAAGAAGTGTATTTAACGTCATTACCCGCCCCCAAAGAAGACCCAACACGTAAAATATTGTTAGCTCTAAAAAGCACGTATCCTACGTCTCCTTGGAAGCAGTTTGTTGTTTTAACTTGGAGAGCATTATTGGTATGTTAATAATATACATAACATAAATATTACCACAACTTAAGTTCTACTTCGAATTTCCGCTTCATAATTTTAAGCTATAATTTTTTGATTGACCTGTTAGGGGCATTGCAGTTATATTGTACGCATGCTTCTTATCATTTTATTCGCGGCATCGTACTGAAACGCTTAATCGCTTGGCAGTAAGTCTTCGTCAATAACTATGGTGGTAACTAGCCAAGGCCAAATCCTCGCACCAGAACAGCTAGTGTTATGACAATTATGTGATCAACTCACTATTCTCAACTCAATAGATAAAGGGCACATTCTTCATCATCATCTTCATCATGATCAACCCATTACCGGCTCACTACAGAGCACGGGTCTCCTCTCAATATGAGAAGGGTTTGGCCATAGTCCACCACGCTGGCCATGTGCGGATTGGCAGACTTCACACGTCTTTGAGAACATTATGGAGAACTCTCAGGCGTGCAGGTTTCCTCACGATGTTTTCCTTCACCGTTGAAGCAAGTGATATTTTAATTATTTAAAAACGCACATAACTCCAAAAAGTTAGAGGTGCGTGCCCGGATTCGAACCGCCGACCTCTGATTAGGAGGCTGACGCCCTAACCACTAGGCTATCACCGCTTCACATTCTTATGTGCCCTTTATCTGACCGTAGCAGAATTTCCTAGTCACAACACCATAATGATGAACCCATTACTGGCAAAGTACAGAGCACACTTCGAATAGGTAACTTTAGCAACAAAAACAAAATCGCGAAAACAATGTGTGAAAAAATATAATCTAATTTATTTCATCTCATGTAGTTATAACCATTCAATATGTAGTATTGACGAGAAAATATGTAATAATTGTTTTTTTCATATTTTGTTTTCAGTCAATCTGGCGCAGTCCCTCCTTCACAATAATGATGACCGGTATTCACTGCTTCATGGCACTTTTTATTGGTTTTCTCTACTACAATGTTGGTGGAGACGCAAAATACATTCGGGACAACTACAATTTCCTCTACTTCAGCCTCATGTTTCTTATGTTCACCGCATTTAATGCAGTTACTATTAGCTGTAAGTCTATGAATATTATTAATTCAAAGAAATATTGCTGTATATAGTATTTCAGCTCCATTGAGTTTATTTAAATCAGTGTTAGTATTTTTTTTTTAACTATACTTCTACTTTCGTTAGTTGCCTTTTCATTTGCTTTTTTGTCAACGATACACTGTTTAATATTTTTCTTCAAGTTCCAGAACAAATCCCAGTTACAAGACGTGAACACTTCAACCGATGGTACAATACTGGTGCGTACTACGCATCAACATTAGTATCGGCTTTGCCAACTCAAACAGTGTGTACAATATTATTTGCCTGCATCACATACTGGATGACGGGGCAACCAGTGGAGTACATGAGATTTCTTATATTTAGCGGCACACTTATGTTGGTTTCCTTCGTTGCTTTGTGCGTTGGACTTTGCAACGGTTCCATGTTTAATGTGAAGGTGAGACATTTTTTTATTCCTATCATCATCATGATCAACCCATTACTGGCTCACTAAAGAGCACGGGTCTCCTCTCAATATGAGAAGGATTTAGCTATAGTCCACCACGCTGGCCATATGCGGATTAGCAGACTTCACACGCCTTTGAAAACATTATGGAGAACTCTCAGACGTGGAGGTTTCCTCACGATGTTTTCCTTCACCGTAGACGTAATTGATATTTTTTTTTTTTTAAACGCACATAACTCATAGTGAATAGTTTATGTGTACTGATATATATTTATTTATATATAAAAGTATATATTTATATATTATATTTATTGATATTTTATTTTGTTTTGAATTGCACCATTACCCATACTTTAATTAATTCTTTCCCCAAGGGTTGTCTGGAAGAGATTGCTGAAGCAATAAGACCGCCTTTGCATACTTATGTGTTAAATGTTTTTGTATTGTTGTTTCTTTAAAGTTTGTGTGCAATAAAGAGTATTTATCTAAAGAGTAACTCCGAAGAGTTAGAGATGATGCCCGAATTCGAACCGCCGACCAGGATGATCGAGACTGACACCCTAATCACTAGGCTATCACCGCTTATTCCTATACTGCCAGCTATTTCTAGTATTATTGGTTCATTACCATTGAACCTACCTAACTTCGAAGTCGTTCTGTTTCTTTACTGAAGAAGTCAAATTTTCTATTAATATATTTGTATATTCAACTTTCGTATCTCTTCTTTTATTGACTAGTATCCTTTTACATTTTTCAGAATGGTGTTGTCTTCGGTCCACTCTTCATAATGCCATTCACAGTATTCTCTGGCTTCTTTTTAAGATACAGTGATGCACCCTATTTTGTTCGATGGCTCTTTCAAGTATCATTTTTGAAGCATGGACTTGTTGGTCTAGTAATATCCGTCTTTGGACTGGACCGACCTAAGCTTAAATGTTCACAATTATACTGTCACTATTCACGTCCTTCTGAGTTTATAAAGGACAATGATATGACAGGAGAATTGTTTTCAATGGCTGTAATATCGCTTCTTGCCATAGGATTTGTATTCATCGCCTGTGCCTACATAGTTTTAAAGATAAGATTGAAAAGCAAATGGTAATATACTATCTTAATATAATGTGATTTAAGACTGTGATTCAGACATTATTCAGATTTTAATTATGTAATGATTTTGGAGATGGTGATTTTGTTATAGGTACATGTCAGGGTTGAATGATATGTGTTGAATTATGTAGACAATAAATGTAAGAAACCATACCAAACTAAGTTATAAATAATTTTATGTTAAGGTAGAACAAACATTCCAACTTTGTATGAAAAACCCTTTCCCTTATAGGTAGTATGTGCATCTGTACTTATACAGTATGTACTGTATACAGTAATTTTCTAACCTTTTTGTACAACGTTTGATAGCAATAAGATTTTGTGTCTAAAATATTCTTGAGTACCGTAAGAATCTCAATGACGAGGTACTATTTTTCATACGCTTAAGTACAGGTGCTTTAGAATTTTTGGAAATACGTTGTATCGCACAAATCATCACAAGTACCAAATAGTTCGCTAGAAAACCCCTAGTCTATGGCATGGCATTGTTAAGTTGGTAAGGTTTTATTTTAAAACAGCTCAAGTTCGTTGCATTTATGTTAATGTTGGTGAAGATTATTCAAATGTGCAGAAACGATGGTTCTGGATGTTATATGCGATGAAATTATCAGGGGGTTACGCGCCATTTTTTTTTTTCACATTGACAATGTAAGTCACGAGAGTTTGCAAAGATACAGTTTTTAGTAACTCAATAGTAGTTTGAGGTTGTATTTGTATATTGGACGATTCGATCAAAAATGTCAGTCGACAAAGTGTCCGTGAAAAATAAAAATTCACTCACGAAATTCGTGTCTACTTACGCAAGTTTGCTCGTGGAAAATTCAATGTACTAATAATGCTTTACGTGCGAAATTATTAAGTAACGAAATATATGGGAATGAAATGCATGCAAAGAGGCTGCTCAATATTTTATAACACTCAACAGTTATCCATTATACAAGACGCTGGACGCTTTCTGTTAGATTTTGTATGTTTATGTATATCTCGTACATTTTTGATTGAAAATTGTACGTATGCACGAAAAACTTGGAGAGCTATAACTTGGCTTATTAACATCGCTTAAAGAGGTATTATTTTATTATTGTAACATAATTATAATCCTTAATCCTTAGGTCATATAAAGCATTATCTATAATTTGAAATACTGCTTTAAGCGATGGTAGTAAGTCCCTACCTACTTTATGACAATGGACACTGTTGCCTTATTTAAATTGGGATTTCAAAGTGTTTTTTTTTAATATATGCTTAGTTAAATAATTTATATTTTCCACCTAAATACCCCTTGCCTTTTAACTTTTATTCAAGTATTCGATAGCGTTGCTTTGTGTAAGTCTAGAATATGCAATGAAAACTTAGCTTAATTTGGTATAATTCGCAAAAACCACGAGAATCTGGTGGTGGTAACTTATAATTTCTTAAATATATATACATATCCACACCACACTGGTTATTCGAAAAACCTCCCTTAAGTTACTGTCACAAAAAATGTAAATAATATCTCATTAATTGCGCATCGAAACACGCATAAAATAGAATTTTCCTTCGTATGTATTTCGAATCTTGAGTTTAATCCCTACCCTAACCCATACCCTAGCTAGCAAATAATTGTATTAAGAGTATATAAATCGATTATTAACTAAACTACCTACTACTTGTGACTATGAATACCTTATAACGTTATAACGTCACAAGAAAAAATGACTAGTGCAAAATGTGCGCCTTAGCAAAATTAAAAATTTATGATTTGTTTAAGTTTAGAACGCTGTAACAGGTAATTCTTTTTTCTGACGCCAAATAACTTTTAAACAAAGTCGTTTTAAAACAAATGTTAATATTTATGTCTTTGAAAATGTAGCTATGTATTTCCTTGCCAGTAACGTTTAAATGGCGCTCTGTTACTGCGATATTATATGATAATATTTTACAGTTTTAATGTCTCTCGTAATCATAAATTATCTATAAAACATGTATGCAATAAAACACATAATGTATAGATGCAAAACTTTAAGAATAAGAAGATATGGCGAAATATAGTTACTCATTAAATTGGTCATCTGATTATACCAAAGTAACAGTAGATATTGTGAAGGTTCTGACCACAAATTTAGGTGGAACATATTCGTATTAACATAAACCTATGAGATTGTCTGTGCGGAAGGAATTTTAGGTAACTTCGGTACTATTTTTCCTTTTTGTTACATTTTGTAAATATTAAAGTGGTGTTTGTAGCAAATTATAATATTGATTGTTAACCTTTGTTTTTTTTAACCGTGTCTCAATCCACTCATTTATTACTTTGACCATGAGCAGCAAACCAATCGCGAAGTGTAGTCTTCATGCAGACGACCACCCTGGCGCAGAGATCAGCGTTGTCTTATAAGTGGGAGGTTCTCTGACGGGCAGAGGCAATTTCAGAATTTATAATTTCTCGAACATGTCTGATCTGGTCTGGTCTGGTCTGGCTTCTGCTGTAGCTAACCGCCCTAAAACGAGTACTGCCAAGAGATTTAGCATTCCGGAATTTTGCCATGAAGAAACCGATGAGGGATATGGGTTTAATATAACTGCCCTAACAGGTTAGCCCGCTACAATTTTAGATTATATCATCACTTACCAAGTGAGATTGCACTCAATGACTTACTTATTCTAGAATATCCGTAAATAAATATATAAATATATGTACATATTGTAAGTAGGTATTTGTTAAAAACAATATATTGCTTAAACCAATTGTATATTTTAATACCAAATACTAAACTTTCAAATCTGATATGGCAATACTGATCCACTACGAAGGAGTAATCAATTCGTTTTGCTAAAGAATCATTCGTCCTTAAAAAAAAACCTAAAGGTCATTAACTTGAAAACATTTAATTTGAAACAATTTGTAAACCAAATTTTTTTGCCATAAAATCCTTTTTAGTGAACGCCTAAGATATGATAGTTATCTGTGATTTCATCCCAAACCGCCCAGTGGCTTGCTGTGCGTTTATAAGTTAGCCAGTCAGTTCGTCAAATATAATTTAATTTACACATTTTTGCAGATTTTTATTGTAAATATGTAGAATCACGTAGTTCTCTAAAAACATTTTGCATAACAACACCTTTTTTTTTTTTTTTTTTTTTTGTCGTGGTGGAAAAGCTTTATTGCTACCTCTGTCCCTTGGGCAGGACTAGAGGTTATGTGGGACTCCCCCCCTAGGGGTATACCCGAACTAAAAACCACCACGGCGTGTCCCTCACGCTGAGTTTTTCCAGACGCCCGGGGAACACCATTGCATTCTTCCCAGGTATCTAACAAGCACCCCAGCCTTGAGCCGGGGCTCCGCGCGGAGGGGAGAGGATCGGGACAGCACGATCCCTCCCAGACTGACAGGAGGTTTGTTTAATGTCAGGTAGCTAGCCCAATAGCTACCCGTCACCTCCTAAGGCAAGCTGACGAGCGGCAAATTGCCGCCGTCTTCTACCGGGCCGTCTACGTCGGAGTGGGTGTGCATCAGCGGCTTGCTCACGCGCCCGTTCCGCAGCTTCCTTTTGAGATATAACGGCCTCGCAGAAAGTGGCCATGGCATCCCAGGATCTCTCGCTGCTCAGCATGGCTCTGATTATGCTGGATAGCGATAGGTCTCCACCAATTATCGCAACCAGCGCTCTGCGCTGGGGATCCCAATGGCCGCACACCTCAAGAGTGTGCTGAGCCGTGTCATCTTCGGCTCCACATTCGTGGCACGTTCTGGTCGGTTCTCTCCTCGCGACCCGGTGCAGGTAATGACCAAAGCAACCGTGCCCCGTCAGTACCTGCACGAGTCGAAAGGAGAGCGACCCATGCGCTCGCTGGCACCACTGCTCCAACACCGGACGGATGGCCTCTATCGTACGAATACCATAATGGGCATCCGCCAGGCTCTCTTTCCAGCGGTCCCGCATCCTCCGGGATGCCTGTCGTCGCGTTCTCTGCACCACTTCGATAGCCATGCATTCTCCTCTAACTCGGCTCTCTACCCTCGCGTTATGGACCTCCGCAAGTACCCCAGCCTCCATCTCCCAGGGAGGGGTGCCCGCGAGGACGCACGCTACCGCAAAAGATACCGTGACGTAGGCCCTACAGATCCGTGCAGCTACTACCCTCTGTGGCCTACGTAGAAGTGCTTTGGTCGACCCACGGAGCGAGTCGTACCATATAGGGGCCCCATACGTCGCCATACTTCGCACCACCCCCGCAAAGAGACGACGACATGGAGTTTCAGGGCCTCCAACATTCGGGAGCAGCCGGCTCAGAGCCGAGGCTGCTCCTATCACTCGAGGAGCTAGTTGGCGAAAGTGCTCTACGAATGACCACTTGCGGTCCAGGATCAGGCCCAGATATTTGATATGGGGCCTGATTCGCACCGGTTCCCCCGCCACCGAAACGCTGGCGCCTGCTGGGGGCCGCCATCCCGGTCCCCCAAATACGATTGCCTCAGTCTTTGCGAGAGCCACCTTCAGGCCCAGCATCTCAATCCGGGCCACGATCAATTCCGTAGCAATTGTGGCTCTTCTCGCCGTCTCCTCGTACCCACAGCCCCTGACGGCAACCAATGTGTCATCCGCATAACACATAATTGCCATCCAGGGGAGTAGTACGGGACGGATGGCCCAGTCAAACCCGATGTTCCATAGGAGTGGTCCCAGGACAGAGCCCTGTGGGACACCGCACTCCATCCGTTTTTGGAGTCTCTCACCCCCGCTCCCCTGATAGAGCACTGACCTTTCCGCCAGGTAGTGCCCAATCATGCGTCGTAGATAGAGAGGGACAGCATGAAAACGAAGCGCCTCTTCTATTACGGAAAAGGGAAGGGTTCCAAAGGCATTGGTGATGTCCAGGGACACCGCGACAACCCCCTCCTTTTGCTGCGCCGCGTACCTTGCAAAGTCCTTCAGAGCACCAATAGCATCTAGGGTCGATCTTCCGACCCTGAAACCGTATTGGCGATCCGATATATC
Organism: Lasiommata megera; assembly: GCA_928268935.1. Lineage (NCBI taxonomy): Eukaryota > Metazoa > Arthropoda > Insecta > Lepidoptera > Nymphalidae > Lasiommata > Lasiommata megera. The sequence goes on along the minus strand of OV743315.1, from coordinate 11,187,885 downwards.
GGGCCCCGTTTGAGCAAGATGTTGATGGATTCTGAAGGCTACAATCCTCTCCAACATCTTGCCCGTCTCATCCAGAAGGACGATTGGTCTGTAGGCTGAAGGAGAGTCTCTTGCGCGACCCTTCTTTTCTAGAAGAACGAGTCGTCCTTCCTTCCACACCCTTGGAAAACGCCCAGCCATGAGGCAGTCGTTAAACAACTGTCTCATGCGGTCTCCTATGTATTTTCCTGCTACTAACAAGACCTTCCTCGGAACTCCGTCAGGTCCTGGCGCTCTTTTGGCTCCCCGAAGGCGATCTATCGCCCCCTTCATTTCATCATCTGTGATTATGGGTGCGACTGGAGGTCCTTGCTGATCCGCTGGTAGAGGCGGAGCCATGCTCGGGGCTGTGTAAGACACCGGCGGCCGGGGAAAGAGGCCAGCCACTACTCGGGTAAGGAGCTCCGGCTCCAGGGACTCTGATGGGAGGGCACTCCGCATCTTGTTACGCACGATGCGGTATGGCCTTCCCCATGGGTCTCTGTCCAGTGTCGCCAAGAATTCTTTACGGGCAGATTCCTTGGCATCGGCAATTGCCTGCTGGAGTAGTATTTTGGCTGCCCTGAGCTCCTCATAAAGCCGCTGTTCCTCCTCCGCGGGTACTCGGGTTCTACGGCGGCAACGAGTATACGCCCGCCGGGCTCTGTTTGTAATGGTGCGGATAGCCTCGATCTCTGCTGACCACCAGTACACCGCCCTCCAAGGTAGAGGTCTTCTTGCCCGGGGCATTGCCGCATCACAGACCCTCGTTAGTGCGATGCGGAAATTCTCTGCCCTCTCTTCGACTCCAGCGGAGGTTGGAGTAGCCATATTCCAGGCCTCGACAATAGCTGCCTCTTCTACCATGTCAAGGTCGAGGCGAGCCAGGTTCCACCTCGGAAATAGCCCAACAGATCTTCCTCCCCGGCTTCGGGTGGCTGGAAAGGATGAGGAAACCGTCCACCGAATATAACGGTGGTCGGAAAGGGTTTCGACGTCTTCTAGGACGCGCCAATCCCTAACACGCGCGGCGATGGCAGGGGTAGCGAATGTGACATCCACTATCGACCCCCCCTGCCGCCGCACACAGGTGTTGACGCACCCTTGGTTGAGAAGTACTAGGCCAACTGCAGCCACCCAGTCCCCCAACTCAGTCCCCCTCGGGTCTGTTCTAGGAGACCCCCACGCGGTGGATTTCGCGTTTAGGTCCCCCATTAATATCATTTGGGCCGGGGCCGCCCCTCGCACCACTGGCTCTAGCCGCCGCAGGAACCCTTCGAAGTCGGACAGGGGTTTATTGGGGGAGAAATAAACGCCAAGAAGCATAATTTCCCCCCATTTGACCGCCACAAAACCCGGGCCCCTCTGTATCGGGACCAGGGGAAGCGCATTTTCCTGTGCCGACACGACGATGGCTACGGAGCCTTCGGTATCTCCTGCCCAGTGTGGCTGGGGAAGGACAAAATAGGGCTCCGTGATTACCGCCACGTCTATCTGCCACTCCGCCAGGTGCTGCATTAAAAGATCCTGCGCACGGGCAGAGTGGTTCAGATTACATTGGAGAAAGTCGTTATGACGTCTTGGCATTATGTTTCCATGACTATCTCATCCCGTACGGGCGCGCGACTGGTTTCCGCTACAGAGGGAGCCGGGGTCGAGATGGCCTTCCTTCCTTTATTGGGGGGTGGGAGGCAATTACGTCCTCCCATGACGTGGCCGGCTGGCCGTTGTAAGTGAACGCAAATTGCACACTTCGGATCAGCCAAACACGCAGCCTTCATGTGGCCCTGACCACCACAACGGTAGCAGAGTATGCTTCGATCTATCGTAGACGAACAGAGGGCTCGAGTGTGCCCTACTCCCATGCATCTATAACAGCGCATGGGAAGAGGATCGAGGAGTGTAACACGGGCAGAGGACCACCCAACGATTACCCGTCCCACCTCAATGAGCAGCTTAGCTGTGCTCACCGGGCAGCGGATGAGGATTGACCCAGACCCGCCGGGCCCCACCCGGATCACTCCAACCTTCACCTGCTCCAGTGGGATGTTGCACTTATCGACTATCACCCGCTGTACCTCTTCCGGGGTTACCGACTCGTCCAGGCCGGTAAGCCGCAAATCAGCCGTTTTCGTGGGCCGGGACACTGTTGCGAGATCACCAATGAGGCCCAGTAACTTATCAGCTAACTCGTCCGCGGCTTTGGTGTTGCTAGCCCCTGGAACCTCAATAATTCGAGCCCCGGTAGCTGATTTCCTTACGCGGACATGATCTACCCCGATGTCCTTTAAGGCCAGCGCTGAGGCAGCCGTCTTTAGAACCATCGCATAAGAATGTGTCGCGACGGCTTCCGGTTTCAATGAGATGACGACCGCCGCGGATTTCGGGGAGGTCAGTTTACCCTTGTAGATGGACGGCGCTTTGGCGGAAGCGTTGCCTGTGACAGCTGGTTTTGGTACGGTAGACTTCGCCTTCGCTTTTCCCCTGACCACCGTCGACCATGTTTGTGGAATCGGAGCCGTGGCTGGGGCTACTGCCTCGTTGGCTTCCGTACTAATTGCACCATTTGTCGGGGGAGCATTGCGCTTTGCTTGCAGCAAAGAGGCTGGCTTAGTACCCTTAGGCGCCACCGCCGAGCGAACCCTAGCCAGACGCGCCGGCGAGGGACCTGCAGACGGTTCGTCCACGGGGCGATAAGTCGCTTGCGCCCTGTTAGTGGCAGCTGTGGGTCTTGGGGTAGAAGATGTAGTTTCTGCCTCTTTCCTTCTATCTGCCGCGAGGGGCGGCCTCAAGATGGGTTCCTGTGGGAGACGCCTTTCGATTTCTCCCAGACGGACATTTATCATCTCTCCCAGGGATGTAAATAGGTCCCTTTTGAGAACCTCCAGCATTTCTCCAAAAGACGAAGGAGCCTGGGGATGCGAGGCATTGAGGGGCTGGATCACTGGTGGAGTGCAGAGAGGGGTGGTCTTCTCTCTAGTAGAGAAGGCGCGACGGAGGGCCGCGACCTCAGCTCTCACTACGGCTAGCTCCTCCCGCATACGCCTATTGTCAGCCCTTATTCTGCGAGCCTCATCATCCGGTGAGATATCCTGAAGGGCATCTAAGGCCTCTAGCACACTACGAGAAGCTCGGTTCATGCCACCCCGTACCGTCGTCTTGAGATTGGCGGATCTTTTAACTTCCGCCAGGATCGTGGCCACTCCATCCTTAGCCCTCTCAATTATCTCATCTCTATCGAGGACTAGATCATTAGTATCGGTCTTCGCTTTACGCGGCAGGATCGGACTTCTGGACCGATCTGTGTCCTCGTTCGCCTGCTCAGTATCCACCTCCCTTTCGGTGATATTCTTAAGGCATTTCTTGGCGGCCTCACGGTCCATGGGCGCCCCACTCTTTTCTTTCGTCCGCCCTGATGTGGACTCATCCTGGTCGGGATCGACGGCATACGCTTTTTCCACAGGCTCTCCCTCTTCTTCTGCTGGATACTTTTTAGCAGGGTGGGACCTTTTGGTTTTGCGTACCTCCCGTGACCGCTTGGAGGTAGCTCCGGTTGACTTCCACGGCCCCACTAAAGCTCCTACCATATGGTCCGCTTCAGAATCCGAGTCCACGATGTACTCGGTGTCCTTTCCTTCTCTCATCGGTGTTGAGAGGACTATTTTACTCCTATCCTTTTCTCGTCCTACGCGCGCTGGACTTGCCATCTCCTCTCCTATCGAGCCTTCGAGCTCTCTCACATTGTTGTTGTTTGTTTTTGAAAATTCCATGTTTATTCCCACGAGTGTGGGGGAAATAATAAGTCCATCCGGGTGGTGCCCCCTGCGCCCAGATAAGCCTGAGTGTAACCCGCCAAAGGGTGTCGGCCGGTACCCTGGCGGGGGTCGCACTATCGACTGAACTACCCATCAGCCATGCATCCCCTCACGGTGCGCCGCCGTTTGGGATTCGGGGTTATTTTTTATAGAGGTTTTCTTCCTCGCAGTCCGGCCAGTGAAGGCAAGACCCTCGATCCCATTAAGGCCATGAGACATGACCAAGCTACCTTAATACGGGATTTCGAGTCCGACGGCGGCTAAAGCCTGTTCAGTGGCAGTGTAAGTGTACACTGAACCCGTCCATAGTCTAGGACCCCTTGACCCAAATTCGCTGTGCCCTCTGCTGATCAGAGGGACACGCGAAGGGACCATTCCCTCCCGGTGCCGGGCTATTAGCCGACGGCCAGCAATGTCCACAAGTAGGAATTGTGCGCATTGCTGGTCCCCGTTACTAGGGCGCACCACGTAGAGGTTGCCCGACATCGCACCCCAAAAAGTTACTGAAACCTTTTAGGATCCGAACTCCCGCTTATCTAATACACCACATGTGAGCGTGATTCAACTGAGCCACAGTTCTTATTGCATAACAACACCTACGGCAAATACATTTATAAATATAAATAAGAATGCAATATGGATTAAGGATATAGATTTCATAAAACAGCTTACAAAAAACAGCTGATGACTTATTTTTCATTTAATTCTCCAGCTTATCTCATGATAAAACTGTAATTAACTGATTCTCGTTCAGTTATCACATGAATTATTAATTAGGAAGTAATAAAGAGTGAGTTGAATATGAACTGAACAGGTGGTCGTATTGAAAATATAGTGCAGATTATTAACCTGAGTTTAACACAACGATCGGTTAAACACGATTATATTATGAATATTACATCACAGATGACATTTCGTGTTGGCTTAAGATTTTAGTGCTTTAACAAATCCAAGCCCTCATATGCAGTTGATATCTAAATGTGAATATATATGCAGTTGTGTACTTTCTGTAGACATACCTACGGGCACTTGGACATTGTAAGACATTAGACAACTAACCATTTCCGTCGCGTCGTACCCAACGGTATGAGCATATCCGCTCCGTATAAAAAACAAGTGAAACAAACGAAAAGTCGGAGTTTCGACAAACGAACACAATAAATAACACTAACTATAAATGGATGTGGAATTAGCGAAGGACGATATTAGTGTATGTGATGGATACCATATAATTTTCAACAATATCAGCTGCGCCGTCAACATTCGATTAAAAAGTAAGTTTATTTTTGTCTTATGACTACTTTGATACTAACTAGCTAGTTCTCTTTAAAGTGTATAGGTGCTACAGGCCAAATTTCATATTCAAATTCAAATAATCTTTACTGAAATAGTTCTTTAAAATGCACTTTTGACGCGTCAATAATTTACATAGTATGATGATTGAATCAAACGAGTCGCAGGGAGCCGCTGGATACTAGCGGCCCATTGAATATATAATATATACCTTGATACCTTGGCCATTGGAACTCCCTACAAAAAACCTATGTCCAGCAGTGGACGTCTATCGGTTGAATTGATAATGATGATGATGATTGATGGTGAAATCGTAAATTTAAAACTAAAGCTATGAGGGTTCCAAACGTGCCCCGGTGTAAGAAGAAGCCCATAACAAACTTAGCCGGGTTTTTTTTTCGATATCACCATCTCACATAATCAATAACAAATTATAGTACCTATGGAGATAGAGCAATTCACACCCAAGCTTTTTTATCGTTTATATAATAATTATAATATCGTAATATGATTTTTCTTTAAGCTTTCGTTTTATAAAAACTTTGAACTTATTGATAGACATCTCCAAGGACCTAATATAGTGTCCGTTAAGCAACTACACAGAAGCACTTTAAATGTAAATCATGATGAGAGGTCTGGACTTCTTTTATAGTGATATCTATATTCTATGAACTTATGCCGTCGGTATCCTCCTCTCGTTTGATTTCCTCTGTCTGTATAAGTACAACTGCACGTAAATATTATAATACTAATAAAGTATCAATACTATTGCAAGTAAAATTCCAACACTGACATTCTTCTGCACCCTTATCGCTTTCACTAAATCATTTTATATCGGTCATGTGACGCGGCCTGCTATGCACTTCGAACATCTAGGATCCTTTGTACTCAACCAAACTTGAACTATATATATAGCTTTAAATACTGATCCTACGACCTGTGATAGATACTGTCTCTAGATTGGAGGCGCTCCTGGTTTAGTTTTTTTTTTTAACGCTGGGAACGCCGGAAGCGGTGCAGGCATTGCTGGACCTGTGGACTGTCCATCTGACTATCTGACGGATATGTGGGACTCGCAGGTGGCCAGATTGGCGACCAGAATACCCACTAAAACCCATCGAGGCTCCTTCGCGTCACCTGATGGCTGGGTCAAGAGAATGGTCATATAGATGTTATTATTTTTGCCTTTATTATAAACCGTAAGCTTATATAACGACGATAGCAAAGCTCTCTACAAGCTGAGATCAACGTAGACAAAGTAGCGTTTAGAAAATAGTTAAAGAATCAAATTAAAATAACAATAAGAAAGATAAGTATCTGTATTCTACCGGTTTCAATGTAAAAAAAGGAATGGATAAAGTAATTATTGAAGTCTTTAATGGAGGCGATTTACTATGGATAATTAAAAATAATTACAAATATGGGATTCCGTATTTCATTGATCCGCCTTTTCATATCTCCAATATGAATAATAATTAAAGTTATCTATATTACAAAGGGGACCTCAGGCTAATGAAGTCCTAAGGCGTCCAGCCTTAGGACTTCATTAGTCTTCATATTTATTAGACTTCATTCATCAAAGACCTCTCTTGGAGGAGGAAGAGGAATTTAACGCTTTTAATATCTATGTTGCGCTCTCGATTTACGATATTAGTAACAATAACAAGGACCAGCGATGCAACTGCAGTAGACAATTGCTATCTTTATTCCGGTCGAATAATATACACAGTGAAATTCTTAACAAAGACTTCAATGCCAAAACTTACATGTCCAGAGCATGTAAGTAAGGTCAGCTTTAAAAATTTCAGAACTCAAGTATTTCTTAAAATAAACCCAATTTGTGGCAATCTTGTCTTCGCCGACTGCAATTTTTTTTTATAAACATACAGACGGTTCATTGAATGTCAAGTGATTACCGCGGCCCATGAACATCTGCTGCTCCAGAGGAAGAAGCCACCGAAGCGTTGCCAGCTGAAACCAACTTTCCAATCGGTTTCTAAACGGCATCATACTTGATTACTAAATCGCTTGGTGATATGTCTTTACAAGTAGTTAGTTCGTTTGATGCCGGGAATCAAATCTGGGACCTCGCATTTTATTATAGTACTGCGCACATGCTGCGCCACAGGGGTCGTAACTTCTAGTGAAAATTGCCAAATAATTTCATAATCTGCAGGTTATAAGATCCAGGTTACCATAATTTGAAATGCTTCTTAGAAATTACGTGGTAAATCTAGTTGTCGCGTGTTTTTTTTTAATTATTGTTTAAACCACAGAGCAGAAACAACTGCTCTGTGGTTTGGACACATTAGCTTATCACATCTGACACATTTAACCAAGCGCTTCCATAATATACACGCTACTATTTACTTCATTAATAATTTCTACTCATTATTAGCGGTGATAGCCTAGTGGTTAGGGCGTCAGCCTCCTAATCAGAGGTCGGCGGTTCGAATCCGGGCACGCACCTCTAACTTTTCAGGGTTATGTGCGTTTTTAAAAATTAAAATATCACTTGCTTCAACGGTGAAGGAAAACATCGTGAGGAAACCTGCACGCCTGAGAGTTCTCCATAATGTTCTCAAAGACGTGTGAAGTCTGCCAATCCGCACATGGCCAGCGTGGTGGACTATGGCCAAACCCTTCTCATACTGATAGGAGACCCGTGCTCTGTAGTGAGCCGTTAATGGGTTGTTCATGATGATGATGATGATGACTCATTATTATAGTTTTACCTTGACCTCTATACTTTTCCGTTCCTTGATTTACTATACATACGTAGTGTACATGAATTACAATAACATGACTATATTGTTATCTAAAATATACACTATCACAACAGCTATGACTGATTCTATACTAAGTACTGCATTAATAATTCTAAACATGCGTGTTCTTATGACGATTGTGTTTGTATTTAAACTAAGCTACATTCTACTTAAAGTATCACATCGAAAGTAGCTAAGGATCAGGATGAGGAATATGTTTTGTAACGATAAAAAAAACTGTAATTAAAGTTACTATATCCATAAAGAATCCTATTTAAATTGTTATTGAAAAATAATGAACTCTCAATCAGAGGTTGTACCTTGAGCCAGAAGGGTAACAAACAATGAATATTTATAATTAGAAGCGTCAGTTTAATATAATAAATATAACGCTAATTAACTCCAAACGCTATTAATATTATATATTAATAGCGTTTGGAGTTCAGAAGTCATGAAATGAGATCTAAATACTTAGTAACTGAGTACTTAAATCATTACACAAAACACAGATGTTACATAAACAATAATTATTAGAATAAAATAGGCTGTAGGACTAGAAATTGGGCTGTCTTAGCATAGAGCTGAACTGTGACTTCAACACTAGGATTCCCTGTGTCATTTAAAGCTTATATTTACTTCGATAGTATTCTTTTGAGTTCCGTGTTTCTGTGACTTTAATAAGATCTGGTTGTGAGTTGACAACTATTTAAAAATCAAAAGTTATAGCCTATGAAAAAATAATATATTTTTCACTGCGTTAATGTTCTTCATCTATGTTTACTCATTCAAAACTTTAGTTATTTATAATTAAATTCCAATCATGGAAACAAAGAAGAGGAAGTTATTAATTACATAATTTATCTATAGACTATGTAATTAAAAAACTACTACTAACTAACAAATGGATATCGAAATGTTATTTTTGTTCAGTTACCTTATTGTATTTGATGAGAACTGTCTTGGAATTGTTTTGTTTATTCAGTTCCAAATTTAGTTACAAAGTAAAAAATTTTGCTTCTGCATTGCACGAAACTTTATATTTATTATTGCTATTAAATAATATTTAATAGGGAAGACAAATAACAGATTAGGCTTGAAAGCACTACCCTGCGTTACCCTTGCGTTTCGTTAGTGATTGTTATGTAATTATAAACTTTTAAATTCACAAAGTGTACTGAAATTAACTATGTATACGCCAACAGAGTTAAAATTATCTGGGATATATTTCATACACATATAAATTATTAATTAAAACTAGATGCCAGAGTTAATATATCCCGCAGGACATTATTTAAATTAAGTTTTTTAAAGGACATTGATAAAAGTTGGAAACTAGATACAGTGCTTGTTTCTCATCAAGATGTATCTGTTCATCGAATGCGACAAAAGTGTGCTAGCATGTACATGGAAACCTCATTCAAAACCCAGCTGACACGAATCTAAATCTGCATTTTATTCTTGTAATCAATTACGTGTAACAAAACTGCATAATATTTATAATAACTGTTCCATTTACAATTTTATTAGAACTGTACAGTTCACATGCATAGTAAAATTATAAATGGGAAACTTTGTAATTTTGTTAATTCGTACGTTTGTTATATATATATCCGCCCGACTTGACAACTGAAGAGAGCTTGTATCTGATACCTTTTTTTTTTTAAATACTTTTGAAATTAATTTTGTTACCGAGAAAACGAAAATGAGAAGCCCATTTTTTTACTGGATAACCTTCACACCTCTGTGGGTTCTATGAAGCCATAAACATAGCATAAACGAAAACTAGTTCGTGAAAAAAAATCGCAAGTTTGATTGAAATCAGATTGTGCAGGCAACTCAAAGCTGACGTACCTGCAGAACTTTCACCTTGTGACGGTCAGGAAGTTCCCCACTTCAATTCCAGCAACCAATACACAACCAAACATGTTTGAGGTCGCCAATCCACTTTCTGATTATATACGAAAATGAGTCTGTTTTGCTTAATTGGTGTTTCATATTTTCGGCTCAACCAGTATAACTCGACGTAATTTTGGCACAAAGATAGCTTGCATTCTGGAGACATAGGATGCTTTTTAATCGAGAAAAACCCCCGGGGATAAAAATATTACGTGTAACATGTATATTTATTTTATCAAGATTAATTAATAACATTAGTAAGATTAAAATTACTTTGACATTAGAACTTACATGTTAATTATTCTCAAACGTTCAAGGCTGTGACATTTAAGATATACTTTACTGCGTTTTTAACCGCAGGAACTAACTAACTACATATACATATTTATAAACATATTTATAATACATATTTATAAGCTTAATATGTTGTGAATAAGAAAGTAGGTCTGCTTATTTTTTTGTTATATTTTTTTTTTTATTTAAAAAGTATACATACCTTTAGAAATACTACAAGTATACTTACTATTTCGTATTACTTACAATATTTTTAAATTATATAAAACTGATTGACTGTCTATCAACCTGCCTTTTTATTTGATTTTTTGGAATGTTTTTAAAAATAATTTAATAGTAATTAACTTAGAAATAGTTTGGTTAGTAAGTAAGGATATTACTATTTATAGAATAACGGAATCACGTAAATGGGAGTTGAATGGGAAGGCTGTATTTCTTAAACTTAGGAACATTAAAATTTAAAAGGTGATATATCCTTCTAAGATGGTGATTAAATGTTGTAATAAAATCCACCACTAATAGGGTAAGTTTCGTTCTAGTTATATTAGGTTGTTCAGTGTTTTATTATTTGCAATAAGTTCGCGTTTATTGCGAAATTGAAGTTTTTAACGAAACAACCCTTGTGTGTCCAAAGAATTAGAGATAAAAGTTTGTGTGGGAAAATGTTACTTATCATAATATGCTTATCATAAACTGTATACGCGGACATAAACAGTCACGGAACTATTAGATATCGTAAAAATATAATAAACTGATACTTATTAACAGCTTCTGTACCGAGATAACTGAGCCCCCTCGCACATCACCGATTCCGTCAGCGAGTCGCAGTGAAACGCGGCGCTTGGACCAGTCGTATTTGTTCCTCCTAATGTGCATACCAGCCTCGTGAACATTCGTAAATAAACCGCGTAAATAAATAAAGTATCTAAAATGGACATCGAGTCTGGATGTGGTGATAGAACAATTAATAATTGTAATTTGACTGTGTTTATTGATCTCAAATACAAAATTACTGGTATGTGTTTATTATTAACAGTTTAATAATATGTTTAGTAATTTTTTATTGTTATCGTTGTCTGGTGATAATGATGTAATTAGTAATTTGTTAGGCGAGCAACGATCTTAAATACCCAGTACCAAATTATCGAAAATTGTGATCAATGTTTTACGGATGGAATAAATATTGTGTTAGTGATTGAATTGCTAAATAACCAATATACTACACTTTGTTGCAACGTTGGCGAATTGCTTGCTATGTAATGCGTGTAACCCGCTCACTTATATCCAATCCCTTATTTTAGTGCAACAATAAAACACATTTTTGCTGACTACAAAGGATGATAATTTATTAGAAGCAAAATTGCATACATATTTACAATGAACTACCGGATAACATCTTGGAGTTGTCTCTCAAGTTCAAAGTCTATATAAAGAGTAAGCTTATATAAAAGTCCTATTATAGTATAAAAGATAAAAAGCGTGGGTACGATAAGCGTGAATTGTTGCTCTAACTATGTTTTTAAGTCAATCGTACAGTGTGATAACACAAAAAATATCTAGTTTAGTTTGTTGTCGGCTTCGTCTTACACCAGAGCGCTTTTGGAGCCCTAATAGCTTTGGTTTTAAGTTTAAAAATACAGTTATCATCATCTTCTCACAACAATTAAAAAAATATATTTACGCGTCAAAAGCGACTTCTAAAGGCCGCTTAGAATAAAGATAGAGAATTTTTAGTAACTTACGGTTTCTAAAATTTAATTAGAAAAGATTCAAGTCTTCAGCATCACGGTGAAAGGATTTAGAATAAGTATGTAGAACCTAGATGACTATAACATACTTACATAGGTTCTTACTTACCTTAGGCCTGAATAAAGTTACTGTTACCCTTGAGTGAGTACAAACAACTGATCAATATAAAATTATTTTTCGTTAATTTATCTAAGTTTTAAATTAAAAATCGACCTTCATTGGCTTGGCGTGAATATCACATTGGGGGATGTAGAGTCACAAAAAGTTTGACTAGATTTATTTTTAGTTCGTCACCCGTGTTACTACTTACTGCCAGTAATAATTGGGGATTAATTTTATTAACCTTTCTACTACTACAGTGATGAGTGGTAGAAAAAGAAATTAATAAAATACCCGTGTCACTAAGTTAAAAGTTTGGTTGTAACATAAATATTTATGAGCATTTATTGGGTAATTAATATATTTTCCTAACAAAAGTCATAATGTCTTTGAAATAAAAATCTAAGTAGGCTTATGTAGAAATGAATATCTGTGAAGCTATTGTCTATCTTTACCTGCTTCTGGGAGCGTATACTCGAGTTTAAGGAGTAAGCTAATGAGATTTTACAATCAAATTTCGTATATACAATTTTGATATAAGTTTAATTTAATTTCCTTTATTTCTCACTAAATATCTTTTATCACCTGTGCTTAAAGTTTTTCTATTCGCGTATTTTACTTTGTTAATCCCTTGTAATTTATCATCATGATCAATCCATTATCGGCTCACTACAGAGCACGGGTCTCCTCTAAATATGAGAAGGATTTGGCCATAGTCCACCACGCTGGCCATGTGCGGATTGGCAGACTTCACACGCCTTTGAGAACATTATGGAGAATTCTCAGGCGTGCAGGTTTCCTCACGATGTTTTCCTTCACCGTTGAAGCATGTGATATTTTAATTGCCTAAAAACGCACATAACTCCGAAAAGAAGTTAGAGGTGTCCGGGTGTGCCCGGGTTCGAACCCCCGACCTCGTATTAGGAGGTTACTTACCGATTATATAGCACTTTTTAGTACATTTATAGCTGGTGCTCTTGGTTTTAGGCTATTTTTATCCCAAGAAATAAAGATATTGGTTTCGTCGGATACGTGAAAACTTTTACGTCAACTTTACTTCATAGCTCCATTAAATTTATACCAATTTCGACAGTTATTTTGTTAATCGTTTCATTGGTTATGTTTTGCCTAAATTTCGTGACGATCAGGTGAATATAATAGTAAGTATAAGAGCTGTAGTACAGAACTTATCAAGTGGGCTATGGCTAGTCTATCACTTAAGACTTAGCGATCCTTCATTCATGTTTTTTTTTTTTCCACTACAAGTTAGCCCTTGACGGCAATCTCACCTGATGGTAAGTGATGATGCAGTCTAAGATGGTAGCGGGCTAACCTGTGAGGGGTATGGTAAACCCATACTTCTTTCGGTTTCTACGCGACATCGTGCCGGAACGCTAAATCGCTTGGCGACACGTCTTTGTCGGTAGGGTGGTAACTAGCCACGGCCGAAGCCTCCCACCAGACCAGACTCGAGCCGGGAATCGAACCCAGGACCTCCAACTTTATAATCTGACAGCGCGCGCGCTGCGCCACGGAGGTCGTCATGTACACATACAACGTGAGTGAGCGCAAGAACTTGATCAAATTAACTAAAAATTCTATTTCAACCGTTAGTTAAATCATTATTACTATGCGTTGTAATGATAAGCATTAAGTACGGTTGTCCAGCTCTCCTTCAAACCTTCAAAAATTGTTCACCCAGCTATTTACCGAATAGAGTGAGTTTATTTCCAAAGGATATTTTAAAAACCTTAATTTTCCAGGCCGAAGACACGGGCAAACAAGATTGTCTTAAATTTAGTTGATTCTAGCTAAGCTTATAGCTTTGCGTTAAAATTTATATTAAAGCTGACAAGCTTAAAAATATTGCTTGCATTTCTATATGTGTATTGTGATTTGAAGAAGAAAATCGTTTTTTTGTTTATTTCAACCCATTTACCACTTTAAATGGGTAATATAATATAAAATAATGGTGCAGTAAGGGTAAATTTATCCGTTGTACTGCTAAAAGGTCTAGATTGATGTAGTAAATCGGGTAACATACATATTTTTATCTGTACTTCTTCTATCAAACTATTTCGTTTCTGTATTCCTTTTTCTTTATAAACTTTCTCTTTATATTCTCTCTTAAATATATTTATAGTCTCTCCGGATTTTAAGATTTTGCGTCACCTCCGTCCACGGAGTGAGCCCATAAAGTTTTTCCTTCACGTATTTATGTAAGGTATTCCTTCACTATTCAGGCTGTTAAGCTATGGAATATCTTGCCCTTAGACATTAGAGAGGCAAAATCTATAAAAATATTTAAAAAATGGTTAAGTTCACTTTTTATCTGCGGCCCAATATTAGTGTTATTTTTGAGGATTATTTATTTATACTTTATTTATATTTATATATATTTATTTATTACATTTATATATTTTAAGATATATATTAATATATTATTAGTAATTAAATATATTTGTTTATATCAAGGTATATATTTATGTATGTATTTTGCACCACCTTACTCTTTCCGTATCTCTATATCTTCTACATATTTGGTTACCTGGAACGATCGCTATGTAGCGATAAGGCCGCCAAATTGTATGCTACTGTTTCTGTTATTTTTTGTCTTTTTTGTTTTATTTTTCCTTTTTGTGGTATACAATAAAAGTGTGTAAATAAATAAATAAACAAATAAGGTAATTGTGATTATATAATTGTAATGTCTTTATAATTATAAATCTATTATGTCAAATATGTCACTATTTGTCGTGAGTAAATGTCACGCGTGATTTATAAAATAAAGAACAGACCTTAAGCCAAAATTGTAGTGGGTCTTTATTTAAGGAAACAATAATTGCTTAGCTAAGTTAGTTGCTTAGTTTGGTTGTGGTGAGTGTTCTCTCTTGTGATATACGGAATCGAATGCACCTGCCTTCTTGGTCTGTTAGATAGTATGATCCGCTTCGGATCAAGAGGTCCTGAAATATTGTTTTGTCTAGGTATGTTAAATAAAATCGACGGAGTCCACTTCGGTTATTAGGAGTGCATAATAATCGTTTAAACCCACCACACTGGAGAAGCGTTTGCTGCTGGGTTTATACTCATACTTCTCAAATTAAGAAACGAATTCGCATTGAATTTATAACGAGTCTCAGCATTAATCGACCTACAAAGGTAACCCGTTTTCTTGTACAACTTACATAATTGAACTGAATAAAAGGATATTTCGTTATTTTATTTACCTACTGTGTGTGGCACTGTTGTAAGGTCATTTAAAATGTAAATCAGATATGAAATCTCATTTAATAAAAAAAAAACATCTACATTTTAACTCTATAGAACCGGCCTAGAGTTCGGGTCACATAACGTCAGTCAAGTCGTCAATCATACATTCTAAAGCACTTATATTATACCCATAGCCCTAATTGGTTTCTATACGACATCTCGTCACTGTCGATAGGGTTAAAACGAGCGACGACCAAAACTTATAAATTATTCATTATATATGAGTTTATGCGGGTTTAGAAAATAATGTCTCGTATTGTATCGCCTTAGTTGAATTTCCTTGTTAAGTCGATTTTCATTCTCTAAACATTATATTTAAATTCATAAACTCCGTGTGTGTTTACTTGTTACAGTATTATAGATATTTTGAAACATTAAAATATCTACTTAGCATAGCAATAACATTGTAAACAGAAACAAAGCTTACTTAGTACTTGATTACGTGTGTCTATCCGACAATTTGGGTCAGGGCTTTAAAATACGTTTGTAGTAATGATCCTTCATTTTAGCAAAGCGGGTATAGCCTTAGTGGTTAAGACTCCGGCCTGTCTTTCAGGGGGAGTAAGTTCTCAGAGCTTCAATCAGACTTTTAACAATTGCGTGCGTTAATTAAATTAAATTCAAATAAATATCGGCGTGCGAAATGTGCCTATCAATACTTAGCCAGCGTGGTGGACTACGGCCACAATCGTTCTCATTTTGATAGAAACCCACGCACTATTGCCAGCCGGTGATGGGTTGATGACGACGATCTTTTATTTCTAATACATTCATTTATAATATTCGCCATAGTTTAGAAACTCGACAAATCATACAAACCGGTTTCGTTCATTGACCCCGATATTCGAATAAGGTTTTACGCTCATTGCGGTTCAAAAAATATACCAAATATCAAGAAAAAGATTATTAAAAACGCTGATTGTGTCTTAGATAATCGCTCGCGCTATAAACCGAGCAATTGAACGATATAAACTTCTCTATGCAATATAATGGAAAACGTTAAATAAATTAACTGGTTAAACAAATATCCATTTATTTTATCCATTCTATCCTGGTATTCGCGCCTTCTTGCTACGTCAATTGAGGAGAAACCAATATAGTCATTTTGCACTCATAAATACATATATTTAACAGAGATCAAGGGTCAAACTAGCATTGACGCTTGCATCACAAAAACAAATTTGCATTTATAAATTTATAATTTGCTGGTAAGAAAACCAGTGTGAGTGCTTGACGCCCGCAAAAGCAACTCATCTGACGTAATATATTGCTTTAAAAATAACTTTTATTACATAAATTTTTTTTTAACACAAACGACTTTCAGTTTGAGCTATAAATTAATACATAATCGAATACTTGTGTCAATTATTTTGTAGACAAGTCGAATATCTAAAAGTAGTGATGCTCCTTTCACAATGATCACTGTGGAAAGGGAGAGCACCATTTTATGACCAGTCAATTTAGTTTTATCAACAAATGTATGAACAACAAAATTAGGACTACCATTCCAATTTGTCTTCAAATAATACTCAACAATAATAATTTAATTATTATATATAATATAATACTTGTATCAATTCTTTTGTAGATAAATCGTATCTATATCTAAAAGTAGTGATATCCCTTTCTCAATGATCACTGTGAAAAGGAAGAGCACCATTTTCAAACCTTACAATTTAGTTTTGTCAAGAAATGTGTGAACAACAAAATTAGCACTACAATTCCAATTTGTCGTACTTTTGTACGACAAAAATAATTTTATTATTACAAAATCTATCTATTTTATCTCTTTATAATATAACAATCCATGAGATACAGCTCGCCAACAGACACATACGAATAGCGAAGGCTACAAAGGAGGTATCCTTAAAAGCTTTGAATTAGCTCTCTCAGGTATTTTTAGATTTTAAGTATGTGATAGAAATCGTTTTATCTAAATGTGTAAAAAATTCATATAACCGGAATGTGAGGCTAGACCGATATAAAAGGAAACTATAAATATAATTTAAAATAAAAACCGACGAAATTATTCACGAAGGAATATGAACCTTAAGAGCTGCGAACTTTTATCGTCTATTTAGTTTGGTTATGATTTATTTAGTAGAATTACTTGATAAGTTGCGGACGAGTGCACGAGCGTTCCCGTGAAAAATCGACGCGCTCGCTGGGTTTTAGTGCGTATTCTTCGACCAGTCGGTCGGTCGAAATTATTACGACCATGTTTTATTAATTACGTGTAAAAAAGAATACGTATAAGGCACCTCCTAATCAGAGATCGAGGACTATGGCTGAACCTTTCTCATAATGGGTTGATCATGATGATGAGTCCATAATTTATAAAGATATATGATATTATTGGTTAAATTAAAATGATAAGTAGGATACTATCCTGCAATCTAAGCATAATACATTAGCCATGAGTAACACGATTAAATATGTGGTGGATTTTTTCTCTTAAAAAGATCAAAAATCCTCTATAATCATTTTGGTTAGATTTCAGTCTTACGTTAAACGGTAATAAACTATCACATGATGGCCAGTAAAAGTGACTACGCCAAATACCAAGAAAAATTGATGTCAGGTAGCAACAAACAAATGAGCCTTTCATTTATAGGATTGTACTTCAGTAAATAGAAACCGTTGGCTACTATAGCTAACCGCCTCGACACATGTAGGTTAGGTTAGATATGCATTTTCGATTAGAGATCACAAAGCCTTTATTTCGATGAGGACGACGGGACAAATGTTATTAAGTTAGGTTAGTTACGTTTTTCTGTCAAGAGATTTTCAATACAGATACAGGCTGGACCAAGCCAATTTGCGGACTCCGCAAATAAGCGTTGTCCACCCCAATAGAGACAATGGCCTCGAAGAACACGTTAAATTCCCCTACCTGCTCAAAAATCTTCTAAATTGATCCAAATAGTCAGAGCAGTTTAGAAGATAAACAAAATATAAATTACTCAATAATGCGTTGATATATTTAGATATCATGAATATGATCAATGATGTATTGGAATATTTTATTATCTTTCTCATACAATTATTTACTTACCTACTTTGGTTCTCAATTATCTTGAAAGAACTTAAAAAGGTCAAGACAAAGATATGATTTTGAAGGAACGTGTACTGTCTGTGTAGGTATTTTTGACTGTGAATTGCCACGATAATCCCCCCAAAAACATGATTATATGATTAAATTTTTGACGACCTTTCCGTGGCGCAGTGCGTGCAATGTCACATTATAAAGTCGGAGGTCCTGGGTTCGATTCCCGGCTCGAGTCTGGTCTAGTGGGAGGCTTCAGCCGTGGCTTAACACACTCCTAATATAATATATAAATATATATATATTATATTAGGAATAATAATCCTAATATAATATGGGTACTTATCCCATGCAAAAGTGTCGGTTCTCATCATATTTAATTTGCATACAATAACGAATAGCTATGAGTAAGTCCATAATATAAGCATTTAGTGCCTAACCATTTTAAAACTATCTTCTATTATAATATAAAGAATGTTTGTATTTTTGCCCTCAAAGCGCTTCGAAGCTATCGATCAGATTATGGTGAAACTATGACCCTGGCCATAAACAACAAGACATACATTTATTTAACGTAGCATTGCGGGTACAACCAAAAGCATAGATTCTTCTTAGTGATCCTATAAGTCGTTTGTATTTAATCACAACAAATGATTTGTCTTATTCCTTTACTATTATGCCAATGAATTTATGTAACAACATCATCATCATGATCAACCAATTACCGGCTCACTACAGAGCACGGGTCTCAATATGAGAAGGGTTTGGCCATAGGCCACCACGCTGTTATTCAATTTGTATACATATATATTATATTATAACTTACTTTTAAAGCTAGGTTAGGTTAGGTTAGGTTAGGTTACACCGAGCACATACACCGAGCTTTTATAGGTAAAAATTTATACAAATATATTGACCTAATTGGGTCAATTTTAGTTAAAGGCTCCAAAGATGTCAAAGTACTGATCTCCATAGATCTCAGTAGTTAGGTATTACTTTGATTTTGGCTGACAAAGTTAGTTTTAAAACAAGACCGAGTTACGTCGAACACATAACTGTCTCGTTTTAACGAGAGTCAGAGGTAAGGTACGCGCGATTTATAGATTTCATCCATGAGCTCAGAGTCTCAAACTAATCTTTAACTGTTGCATTTTTTCGATTAATTTATTCAACTGCTTGTTAAACAAAATAAACTCAATCAAAATCTTTGTTTATGAAAAACCTAATACGTAGTTGCTGTTATTGTGTTTTGCATTCATTTATACATTTTTGACCTCAGCATTTTATCAGCATTGTTTAGGTCATTGTCAGTATTGCTGATGCAAAGAGAATCTCAATTTGTATATCTGATATTAGCTCCTAAGTTTGCGAAGTAGAAAATTTTAAATAAGTTGACAGGTTTAGAAAGTACCTTAATATTAGAAAATAATCAAAAGAAACTGATTCGCACGACGTTAATAACTAAATCCGAAATCTTCACAAAGTACATTGAATTTAACATTATTGTCCTTTGCCTACTCTTCTATAAGGATCTCCCTGTCGATGAGGATGACGCTACTAAATTCAATCTGTTATCTGAAGTTCTTAGATTTGATTGATCATTAACAACAGCCTTCGAAGCATCGGTGGCTGCTCCGGTGATTTACATATTCACGGTCTTTGCAGATGTAATCACTTTACATCGGTTGACCCGTCTGATCTTTTCCTTGCGTGTTAAGAAAAAAATAACAATATTTAAAACAACAATGTTGAGTTTTTTTTTCCGGGTTCTCTGCATACGGTGCAAAAACAAAGGCTCAAAAATTACAGACAATTTGAATTTAATTTTTTTATTAGGCGGGGTTTTCTAAAAGGTGAGCAAGTTGTTTTTTTGTTGCAGAAAAAGTATTACTTCGGAGAATTAAAAGGTCAAGGGTGGAGGAACAGTACATTTTGAAAGGCGTATGCGGTGCTATTCGACCAGGAAGACTCACGTTCATCCTGGGTCCTTCGGGCGCCGGCAAGACTACATTATTAAATATACTAGCAGGACGCAAGTAAGCTTATTTCATGTTTTTTTTATTTATATTAAAAAGATAAGATGATATTTCATTGAGTAGTTTTACTTTAGGAGTGAAATATAATGAATAATTAATAAAATGGTCGTAAGACTTATGGTTTTCTATAGGTCAGAATGCAGGGCGGTACAAGGAATGGATGAAAGAAGAGTACACGCGATCACCATGCGAAAGCTGAGATTGATGTGTGGTGTAACAACAATGGATAAGACAAGAAATGAGTAGAAGGGATATTTAAAATGTAGCGCCAATGTCAGAAAAGATGAAGAATAGGCTAGCATACCATGACTATTCATATAAAGCGGAGGGGAGAAAGTGATGTTACCGAAAGAATGTTAAATATTTCTTTAAAAGGGTAAAGGAGTAGAGGAAGAGAAAATAAGAGATGGATGGATTGTAAGCAAGAGATAAGGTGTATTGATGTGACGGCTAATAAAAGTGAGTGGAAGAAAACATTTTGTCCCTTAAGCGTGGGATAAGAGATAAGGAAGAAGAAGAATACCTTCACAAGCTTGTTGTAATTCATTGAGACTTTTATACGTAAATCGAAACTGCAATGTTTCCTACAATACGAAAGATGGCTATGTCTAACAGTTGAAAGTCTATTCTCTCTAAGGTATTAATACCAAATCTAAGTGTTATTGTTTATTTGACCGTGCTAATCTGTATAACTAAGGACACTAACAAATTCAATTTAATTCGAGCTACCGAAGTAATAGCGTGGGCGGGTGACACATACATACAAAGGGGAAAATAAATAAAACGCGGGCAGAAGTTCCAAACTTCAAAATTATGGGACAGCTGCCCATTAACTTAGAATTATTTTTTTATTTTTATTATTTTTGTGCCAAATTTGTTATATCAAAATCAAAATCAAAATTGCGTTTATTCAGCCATTAAAAGAAAAAATTACATCACATCTAAAAACGTATGTGTCTAGAAATTGGCTGAACAGGGCGCTGCCTCAGCTTGATGCTGCGTACAAATTGACTGCAGCGCTGATTTTCAGGCATAACCCATGCTGATATCACGGAGTGACTGGGAAAGTGCTCCTTTAGTGTGTGAGGGTGTGTGCGCGTGTGCGTGAGTACGTGTTTGGTTGCTTTTCTGTTTTTGTTTTTATTTAACATTATTAAACACTTACAAAAGAAGTATACAAAGGAAAGCTTATCTCCATAAGAGATCTCTTCCAGCTACCCTTTGATGTGAGTAAGATGAATTTTTAAAGTGGAATAGGTCAAATAAGGTATTCGTTTAACGATAAAATAATTATTCATATCAGGTCGCAAGGTTGTTACATGGCCGTGAATTTCTTCACTATAGCGTAAATTAATATTGTAATAATAAAGTAATCGTCGGTAAGTACTTGATTCTAAAGCTATATACTGTGGAAGTCAACATTATCGCATAGTATATACATATACGGGCAACATATCCTTGAAGGCCCTGCACACGGAATCTTAGTTGTTTATTTCCTATATTTATGCTCTTCGTTTAAACGACACAATAAGTTAAGGACATTAACAAGAAAAACACGTATAGAAAAAACTAACAAACAGAAATACTGGCCTTAGGATAGGCAAGACTAGAAATTCATGCTTCGAATTTTACAAGTGGCTGCTTTCATATCGCGCCATTTAACCCATACGCCTGTTGCTGGACATAGGTCTTTTGTAAGGATTTCCAAACTCAACGGTTCTTGAGTTCTCAACTCAACTCAACCGTTGAGTTTGGAAGTTCGCTAGATACTAGCGACTCACGATTTGCTTGATGTCGTCTTATCGTATACCCATCTAATGGGTGGTCTAACCATTGGGGGGGGGGGGGTCTAAACTACGTTCAGTTCGGGTAGGTTAATCTAACATCCTGGGATCCAAAACTCCATCGTGCCTCTATGCTTCATCCACTTTAATTAATACTTTATTATTTATTTATTTATTTTTTAAGATTTTTAGTTTTAGGTGAATCTAAGTTTTATTTTAAGTTTTATGTAAAATGTTTGATTTATAATACTTTACCAATTAATCATAATAAATTCATAGAATTGATTACTACTTAAATCTCGTGTCTAACAAGGACTCTTTATAACAGTGTTGTTGTTAAGGTCAGATGGGATCGACTGAAGAATTGTAACGATGGAGGTGCGCCCTTAACTACTTTGGGGCTGAAGATGATGATGTACTTTTATTACAGAAAGACTGGAGTGACTGGCCACCTTCAAGGAGCTGGACGAAACGTCGTGCTAGTGGCACAGCATGCCAGCCTCATAGACACGCTTACAGTACGGGAGACACTCCAATTTGCTTCCTCGTTGAAACTACCACATGCAAGCCGCCATGAACGCATCAATGCGGTAAGAAGATTAAAACCTTGTACTGTATCTGAGTTTATTACAATCTAAAATGCACGCAGCGTGGTACTCGTGAAAGAAGTCATCATCATCATCATCATGATCAACCCATTCTTGGCTCACTACAGAGCACAGGTCTCCTCTCAATATGAGATCATTTGGCCATAGTCCACCACGCTGGCCATGTGCGGATTGGCAGACTTCACACGCCTTTGAGAACATTATGGAGAACTCTCAGGCGTGCAGGTTTCCTCTCGATGTTTACCTTCACCGTTGAAGCAAGTGATATTTTTATTGCTTTAAAACGCACATAACTCCGTAAGGTTATAGGTGCGTGCCCGGGTTCGAATCGCCGACCTCTGATTAGGAGGCTGACGTCCTAACCACTAGGCTATTACCGCTGAAAGAAGTGAAGCGTCTTAAATAAACTCTTGATAATACGATTCAGTCCTTAGACGGTTCAGTCCTCATGTGGAATAATTTATTTACAATAGGGTGGTAAGCTTATGTGACACTAAGCATTGTTTCGTAAGGCACGCTAAATCAAAAGTGGGACAATGGCTCGCCTCCCTTAATTATAATGAAACGGAGGAGCTTTTCCTGCATTTAGCATAAGGGCGCGTTCTCATTAATATTTATTTTTAAGATAATAAATATAGTTTAGTCAATAACTAGCGTCATTTTTGTATTATTTCAACTATTAAAGCGAATAAGCTACCCACCAGAAAAGATTATCTAGTGTGGGTACCATTGGAAAAATGTGAAACTGCAAATTGTGTATTTGGTCAAATAAATATTTTTCATAATACTAAATTATTGTCACATTAGGTAGGTACTCTTCTATGTTTGTCTACGCAAACAACGCAATGGACGAATGCACGATTTGTATTAGATATACAATAAATAGCTCTCATTCTCATTCATCTTCTGTTTCACGTAACGAAATTTTGCAACCTTTTTTCTCAATTTAAACTCTCCTTTCTGGTCCAAAATTATTATGGAATCGTTTTTACTTCAGTGGGTGATAATTGAATTCTATGATTGAATGAATGCACTGTTTTTGTATACCACCAACAGAACATAATATAGAATGCAAACCAAAAAGAGCGGTTTCATAGAAGCTACGATACGGCGGCCTTATCGCTAAATAGCAATTTCTTCCAGACACCCAAGCGCGTAAAGAGAAAATGTTATTAGTAATATAAGTATTATACAGTACGTATTTAGTGTAAAGGAAAATTATGTCTCAGTGATAGACTGACTGACTGACTGACTGACTTATTTGAACACAAAGCTCAAACCACTAGACCATCGGCCTAGTATGTGCCAAACAGAAATCTATCAAAACCTAAGTGTCTGCTAAGAAAGGAATTTTGTATATTCACTCCCTAAGGGAACGAAAGGTGTTAGACCTCAAAACATTTCTAAAAAATGGGGAAGCGCACGAAAGCATAAAGATATATATATATCTATATATATAATATATACACAATAATTTCTTACTCTTATTCTGCTAAGAGAATTTTCGCCTTTTTTAAAATTGTATGTTGGATTTAAAAACCGGTCAATGTATTTTTAGGTGACATTGATACTGACTTAAGGCAATAAAAAGTTTTTCACAAGAACGTGTTTTATTTCGGTAGTTACAATGCACTTTACGTAAAAGTGAAAAAATCCTATGATACGCGAAGGAATTGTTGTTTTAATATGCTAAGCAAGAAACTGATTAAAGCGCCAAAGGGAAGTTAAGAAAAGCTTAGGTTCAGAAGGCATAAGAAGCAAATAATCGAAACAAAAATTAATAACTTTTAATATATTTGTATCTAGTTTTGTAATTAGGTACATCTAGATGTATATTTGTAGGATTACATCTTCTCTGAAAAATTAACAGACTGCTCAATATAATTATAAAAAAATGCTAATTTGTTCTAGACTTTTCCAATTCTTCTTTGACTAAATTTAGGTTATTAATAGTATCATCTTCATCATTATAAACCCTTTATAAGCACACTTCAGGACACTAGTCTCCTCTCAATTAATTAATTAACAAATTGGAACTCAGCAGAAATGCAAATTTTAAAACAAGTTATATCTAAATTAGGATTTGCTTTAACCTTTATTATAATACGAGCTAATTAAGATTTTCACATTGCCTTTTTTGCGATAGATCATAAAGGTAGATACAATCATACTGCGTGGGATTAAAAGGAATATTTGGCTGCATATGTTAGGCAGCTAAACTGATCTTAACGAAATGTTGCATAGATATATCTTCAATCCGGAAACTGCATTGCATATTTTATCCCGGGAAAAACCGATAAATCTAGGACTAACGTAGGCACATATATCTATGGGTTTAATTCTTAGAGACCTGCCAATAAGTTCATTATTTATGTATTATTACAGATGGAATCGGTGTCAAAACAGCTGGGAATACGTGAGGTATTCAAC
Organism: Lasiommata megera; assembly: GCA_928268935.1. Classification (NCBI taxonomy): domain Eukaryota; kingdom Metazoa; phylum Arthropoda; class Insecta; order Lepidoptera; family Nymphalidae; genus Lasiommata; species Lasiommata megera. The sequence continues at coordinate 11,162,776 of OV743315.1, read as the reverse complement.
ACGAGAGCTGGGCGTTTGTCAGGCGGAGAACGCAAAAGGCTGACCATAGCATGCGAACTACTCACCGACCCCACTATAATGCTGGTCGATGAACCCACCAGGTAGGTAAAAACAACGTAACATTTAACTGCTATCTTACGTAATAATCTGAGTTGGAGTAATAACCTAAGGTGGTATTAGACTGACATGAATTACCTAAAACAATTATAGCACTTTTGCGGTAAGTAACTAACTCCTTTCTTAACCAACATGGCGTGACACCAAGAAAGCGTTTCGGTACGATGATTTCAATCTTACTACCATTGCCAAATCACCACTTGGTTAGCCAGCCAGCTATCATCTTAAACTGTATCATTACTAGATGAGACTGCAATCAATAGACAATAAATATATTATTATTAAATATTGCAAAATAATAAATACAAAAATAAGAATCTTATATTCTCCTATCCTATAAAATGGCAGATTTTACGTCACGTTTGTTTACACAAAAACTTAGACATTGTTTGAGAAAATAGCATTTATTTAATCTTTTCAAACATATGTCATTTGCCAAACAACGATTTACAATTGTGTCCAAGATTCATAGACGCTAGAATAACAGGCGGTTTTAGTGAGCGAAACAACCCTTTTATGTTTGAATTTTATAAGCAAGCTCAAAAAGTGCACGACATTTTATTATATTATTCTTTAAAATAATTTAAGTTTTTATAAGAATATATAGATAAATCTGTTAAGTTTTTTTAGAGAAAACGGTTTAGCAAACATGGGATCATGTTACCTCATTTACCGAATTGTTCATAGAAAAGCACTTTTAAACAGAAAACATGTTTAAAGTAGACGAATTGGCTATCAATGTGCCCACTAGAAAATACTTTTTAGAAAGTCTGAATAAAAGATTAAAGATATAATTAAATCAATCGTTTCTTAACAAGCCATGTAAATCGAATGACAAATAATTCGTTTATTCCACATAAAATATCTTAAAGGTAAAGCTCGCGAGGTCTCATGAATTTAACGGTATATTTATGTATTTGTGTCCAGCGGCCTTGACTCCGTGTCATCCATGTCGGTGGCTCAAGCTCTCAAATCAGTGGCTAGCAGCGGTCGGACAGTCGCCTGCGTGATCCATCAACCTTCCTCCCAGCTCTTCGCTTCAGCCGATGACGTCATACTCCTCGGCAATGGCAGAACGCTATACGCCGGGGCAATCGCAGATGTGCCCGATTTACTCAAGAAATTTGGTTTTATATGCCCACTTTACTACAACCTCGCGGATTTTCGTAAGTGCGGTGAAATACCTACCTGTCTATTTTTTATGTGCGCAATATCAGTTTGATGTAGGAGGATCCTAAATCACGATTACGCAGCGCGCACGCTGACGCATTTTAAAATCCTGGGTTCGATTCCCGGCTCGAGTCTGATCTAGGTCAAAATGTCTCGCTAAGCGATTTACCGTACCGCCACCGTATATTGCAATAAAAATAAATAAATAAGTATAGTATGTAATTATTAGAGTTTATATATGTATAACTGTAGCGATTTCCCGCCGATTTCTTATATCTTATGGCTTCTTTCGATTATAGCCTGGAAGAGATCGCTTTTTGTACATTTTTCTTTGTGTTCCTTTATTTGCAATAAAGATGATTAAATAAATAAATAAGTTGATTTAGGTTGTCCGAATAAACATTTTATTGAATTAGTGATACTGTACTTATAATAAATTTTAATTGCTCTATCTCCATAGGTACTACCATAGTTTATTATTCATTATGTGAGATGGTGATAACGGGAAAAAAAGAAAAACCCCGGCTAAGTTTGTTGTGGGCTTCTTCTTAGACCGGGGCGCGTTTGGAACCCTCATAGCTTTAGTTTTAAGTTTACGAATATAGTTATCACCATGAAATAACTACTATGTAAATTATTGACGCGCCAAAAGTGCCTTTTTAAGGACTATTTGAATAAAGATTATTTTGAATTTGAATTTATTATAATAAATCATAATATAATAAATTCCAATGAAAACGATATCACTATGAAATACAACTAAATATTTATTTTTTATTTTTTGACAGTTCTGGAAATAGCAAGCAGTGAAGGTGCTAACAATTTATTATGTTTAGAACAAGAAGCCAGTACATACGCTAATGAAATGAAAAAAATTGCAGACAAAGAAGTTCAACATCGAAACGGAAAAGGTAACGAAGTTTAAATTACGCAAGCACTTTTCTAGCACTTTTCGTACTGTTTTATTTTATTTATTATCTACTTGCCCGCATAAAGATATCAAAGTAGGTTTCTGGTGCGAGAAAGGCGGGAGACTTCGTATATGGCGGGCGCGGTTTTTTCACGTTTTTCTTGAATTAATGTTTGTTGGCTAATTTTGAAAACGACTCGTGTTGGTTGTGTTCTGGACAGTTTTGGTGTCGTTTTTTTTAGTGGCTAGTTTTCTGAATGTATAACCGGTATTGATTTGGGAAAGGTTTGAGGGATCCGCGTCCGCAGAGTGCGAAGTTTTCCGCCATTTCTCCCTAACTTCTACATTGCTATAAACTTGACATTGGCTAATCTGTGTAAAGCCATAAATAGAAAAAAAAAAAAAAGGTTTCTGGTGCTTTGAATATTTAGACTGAGATCAATAAAGCGTACCTGGATTTGCTCAGCCAAAGTTATGGTTAAAACGAGGCAGACTTATTTCGGACACATAACGTTGTCTCGCATTAACTCTCTAAAGTCAAGGTAAGGCCGAGCGAGGCGAGCTTGGCCTTAGAACCATAATATGATAAAACCAGTTCAATATTGGAAACTTATAAGTCATGGCAACAAGTGACTTTAATTTTTTTCTTAATGGACCTATGGACATTTGTATACGTTAAGTTCATTGAAATTGGCGCAATAAAAAAGATAAGTTACACGCGTTATGTTCCACAATTCGAAATTCTTTGTAAATTGGCATAAATTAACTAATACGTAAGTATTGATTTTGAAGGAAGAACTTCAACACAATTTGGTAACCACCCCACCCGAAACATTTTCCCTTCGGCGAAGAAATAAATTAATTAACCGACCAACGTACTCCGAATGATTTGCATTGGTTACATCCGCCGAGTTCAGGAAGAAAGCTGGCAAACAGCCTTACTTTGATCCGACTTTCGCTGATCCGTGAAGATTGGAACTAATCAGACAAGTTTTGTCCTTTTCACTCTTTATTACATATTTTATAGAATCTGTACAAGCACAACATAATTATTACTGACCCCTTACAAACTGGACCGATACGAGTGTCGAAAACTGGAATTTGACTAAGATAAGTCGAAGTCGAAAGACAAGTAATTCGAACGAAGAAACTCCATTAATAGTGACAGATCTACCAATAGCCTGAGTGGGCTGAAGCGAACGGCGCAATTTTTGGTGTATTACTCAAATCAAAGTTTTGTGTATTACTTCCAATAATTATTTACCAAAATTTTCACTAGCTATCTTCTTCGTCGTTACACTCTTTGCAGAGCGGTCGTGGTCATCACGAATCAGTTTCCATGATGACTTTCTTGGGAAGGTTACAGTGGTTTCCCTTTGCCTTCTGCACCAGTCATTTTGAGGATTATTTAGATCCCCAGGCTGCTGAAGCCTCTTCTGACAGGTTGCCCCGCCAGGTGAGAGTGGTTATCCCGCCACAGCTCGGTCGCTATATCCTCGTCCGTTGTCTAGCAGGGGGTACCGCGTGCAGGTGAGGTTGACATTTGGGGCCGACTGGATCTTGTTGCCGTTCTCCCCCTTACCCCCCTTACCCCCCGTACCTTAGCTATACCACAGCATATAAGGTTTCACTTATATGGCTTACAAAGATTCGTTGCGACGTAGAAATGTAATTTTGTAAATTGTTAGATTGTAAAAATAATACAAGGTGACCCTTTGTAGAGGTCATTATATACGGAAATATCGTTTGATAAAAACTTCCACTAGAATTTCCATGTTAGGTATGCCAGTATATCAAACTTAACGGATGCTAGCTAGTATGTACCTACCTACTTACTACCCACTAGCCTGCAGAATAGATTGCCCATCGGGAAGACACAAACGATACGAGTAAAATAAAACCTTGTAAAAATCCTGTTTTTTACAGATAACTCAACTGAAGCGGAAGCCCTTTTAAGGCCGAATATAGATTATTTGGAAACATACGCAGCCGGGTTCACCAAGCAAATAAGTGCACTTCTACACCGAGGATACCTAGGCGCTCTTCGAGACGTTCATCTGACTCAGGTCATTATATAGATGCCTTTTTTTTTAAACCGCTTCCGCCGGGTATATGGAACTCACCAGCGGCCAGATTGGCGACCAGAATACCCACTATAACCCAGCGATGCTCGTGTCGCCTGCAAACATATAAAAACAGGGTTAGGTTTGCGTCTTTGAACCTATGTTGTGAAATTAAAAATGAAAGTTTGAGATACTCAATCCATTGTCGGGATTTAATTTGCCCAATTTTTAATATACTATGTACCTTATTGTATTTATGTAGTCAAAGGTTGACAGTTTTAGTTCATAACAAATTATAAAAAAAAAAATTTAAAAAAAAATTATTTCACAAAAACAAGCATCATAATAAGTACATATGACAACTTGTAAAGTAGCTTATAAACGCACTTTTATTGTGAGTATGGTTAGTATGGTGAGTATGTGGGGTGTATGTATGTAGGTATGTATGCACTTGCGCAAATATAATCTACTGCCCCTGATTTAGGTATATACCTGTATAATATATATTATAACTCAATGAAAAATTTATAACACTTTGTCGCCTGATGAAAAAATAACTTTCTCATAAAAAAGGCCGCATCGGCATTTTCGCACATCTGTCTAGTTAAATAACCTCGTCATCTTGTTACAGATTAGAGTCGTCACCCACTTCGTCGTAGCACTGCTGCTCGGTGCGCTGTACCATGGAGCGGGCGAGCAAGCCAGCCGCGTGCTGTCCAACACCGGATGTCTCTTCTTCTTCTTGCTCTTCCTATATTTCTCGAACGCTATGCCAACTATACAAAATTGTAAGTGTCTTTCTCAAACAATATATTCTACGTTCTATGGCAAAGTAAACCAACGCGTACAGCCTACGGTAGTTGTCAAATCGACATGTCACAAGACGTGACGGTTTATTAATTTATCTATTAAGAAGCCACTATTTTAGTACCATGCTAGTAGTAGTGTATGCTTTGGTTGGGCCTTGCCATGAAGAGTTAAAGAATAATGGTTGGAAAGCTTGAAAACAAAAAGTGATTGTTTTTCTGCGTTGTCAAATAACTAATGCTAATCTGGTCATTTTGGTGATACAAATTAAATTGTTAAATTATTATTGCACGTAGGTAATCAAATAATGGGATTGTTACAGTTCCAGTGGAATCTACTGTGGTGTTACAAGAACACCTTAACAAATGGTATTATTTGTCCACCTACTGCGCTTCAAAGATAATAGTGGATCTGCCAATACAGGTCGGTATCCACCTCATTGGTGCTAGTTTCTAAAAAAAACCATACCAAATTGACAGCAAAAATTGTGCTAATGCCTATTTAGTTTCTCGAGGTATGAGCATTTTTTTAAACCCGTCAAGTTAGTTTAGTTTAGAGAACCATTTTTTTTTTTATAATAATAACCTAGGTTTTTTTTATATTAGACCGGCTTTAGCAGGCAACTTCCATGTATAGCGGAATTAACGGATCAGGTCTAGAAGCGAATTTTTTTTGCACTGAAGTTGTAGATCACGTCGTTATACCTAAGGCTAAGCCCCGTTGCAAAACGTAGACATGATCTCCACTAGAAGAGATGATGAGTCTACAATTCTGTATGACATTTAAATAGTAATAACATATGAATATTGGGTATTTCTCTGTTTACGAAATGCATGTCTATTTTACTTCTCTGTCTACAATTTGAATCGTAAGCCTATTTTACTTCACTGTCTACCATTTTATAAAAGACCTTTGACAGTGTAATGCGATTGAAGGTTCTTTAGTACAAATAACATCTCAGATTAAAATATATAAAAAGATAAAGCCGAACATGGAATAGCACTATAAAAACACAGAAATACTCATAGCAATCAAACCCTTAGTAACTTAGCCCGTACTTTGTTTGGCTAACTTTTAATTTTTTTCTTTTTCGTATACTGTCTATTAGCTGTACAAACCCTATTGGTTGCCACAGTGTAACCGGGCTGTTTGGTGAGCTTCGGAAAGAAGCTCTGCCAGAAGAAATTTTGAGCCCTAAGGCTCGAAGAAACTAAGGAAACGACTGCCTAAGGGCGCCTCCTTTGAGGCCGAACCTCGACTTAGGCGACGTTTGGGATAACGGGCGCCGCTGGCGAAGACGGTGTGTAGCGTATGATAGTGTGGTAGGTAGTACGAGTATGTTTTCAGTAGTCATCTGATCGTCAGGGTCATGAAGGATATGTTTAGGTCTCCACTTTCGGAGAGTAGCGCTTAGGTCGGGAAGCTTTTAATGTTAGCCAAACAAAGTATGGGTAACTTTTAATGTTAGTGAAATAAATATCGGCACGCTGTATGAGACAGAAGACACGACGCTTGTCTAAATTTTGTTGCATAATCCGCATATATGCATCTCACTTCCACATTCCTCACTGTTTCATGGCTTCATCTACTTAATTTTTTAACTTAACAGTGAAACGTGTTTACGTAGTTCTTGTTGTTGAGGTTACCTATTTACATTGCAGATACTCTGCGCAACGATATTCGTCATACCCGCGTGGTATTTGACGTCGCAGCCTCCGGAGCTCTATAGGATAGGGCTGGCTTGGGTCATCTGTGCTCTGGTAACCATACTAGCGCAGACTTTCGGTCTCGTAGTAGGTGCCGCATGTGGAGTCAAGGTAAATGAATACAACAAAACCACAATATACCAATCTTCAATCAAACAAAATAAAAAAAAAAATAGGTACTCACCCACGAAAATGGTTTGGCCGACTTGAATATCGAGTTGTTTAGTTCATATTCAATTCTTTTAAAATAAGGAAATATCTAATATAGAGAAGGGTTTGACCACGTACGGATTGGCAGATTTCACACGCCTTTGAGAACATTATAGGGAACTGTCAGGCGTGCAGGTTTGCTCACGATGTTTTCCTTTACCGTTGAAGCAAGTGATATATTATTTTTTTTTGTTATTTATGTGTTTAAAAACGCACATAAATAACAAAAAAAAACAATATTCGTATTAGACTGCTCTAAATAATTTTTAATCCGAGTTTTTTTTTTCCAGATGGGCCTCTTCGTCATTCCTGCCTTGAATATACCTATGCTGATGTTTTCCGAGTTCTTCATACCTTACCAAGAAATGCCCACTTACTTACAACCGTTTGCCATAATTTCATATTTCCGATATGCGTTCGACGCCTTACTACAGACAGCCTACGGTTTTGGTAGGGAGAAATTGCCGTGCACTAAAACGTATTGCTTATTCAGAATACCAAGCCAGTACCTGAATCACTTGGGGCTGTCGCAAAATTTCACAGAAGATGTAATAGCTCTGGTTATATGGATTGTCATTTTGAAAATATCGCTCTTATGCGTATTAAAATACAGAGTATACAGAGCGTGTAGATAATGCGTTCGGTTTGATCAGGTTTTACACTTAGCGATAAAAGCGTTAAGTATAGATATTACGTTATCAAGCAATATTTTGTAAAACTCATTCTAATATTCGAAAGCTCTATTTGTCTGTTGAACACCTAATCCGTCGAGCAGATTTCAGTATTCAGCAAGGAGGTAGATGCATCCTGGGTCTTCTATTGCAATTGTTATTCGATTTTTAATAAATGAAATCAGAGTGTTAATAAAAAGAATGCAAGTAAAAAAGGTTAAGGATATTAAGTGCAACAAATAAGTTACGAAGTTTTTTATGCCAATATCATTTAATAAACTGTGAACAAAATAGGATTCACAACTTGTATAGGCACCGAAGGTACTTATTATAGGCTTGTATGATCAAACTTGTTTTTTTTTATAATTATTTTATTATTGATCAATAATCGACCGATCTGTAGCTAGTATGGTATGGTTATATAATACGGGGTGAAGTACTGTCACCAAAATAATGTTATATGTGAATGGGGAAGGGCAAAAGAGTAGAGGAAGACCAAAGATTTTGTAAAAGAGGTTACGTGTAAAAAGTGTGGGTAGTGAGGTGACGGCTGATAGAATTGAATGGAAGAAGAAAACGTGTTGTGCCAACCTCACATAATGTGGGATAAAGGCAAGGAAAAGAAAGAAGAATGATCGATCGATCCACTAATACAAAATTGTAATAGCAGACTTGGGACTGAAGATGGATAGGAGATAGGAAAATTAAAAGAAATCTCAATCTGACTTTTCTTTAATTCTTATCTAAGCGGACGAAGTCTTAGACAACCGATTCTATAGGTATAAGGTCATGATGCTGTAAGAAGTATCACTATACTGTAAGTGAAATCCGTAGGTATACTTACCTTCCTACTAATTAAAATGGTGATATTAATATTACGTATGGTAATAGAATGGTGCTGTAATGATTGGTTTGGTGAAGGTTACGTAAATAAAAGGAGTGTGGGAAAAAAGGAATGACTGACAGTCGTTTGAACACAAATCAAACCACTGGGTGGATCGGACTGAAATTTTAGTACAACGTAGGCATCCGCTACGAACTAGATGTCCTTTTGTAGTTAGATATATTTCGTACTTAGGTTACGAGTAAATTAACGTAAGCAAAGTCAAATGGCTTGTTTGTGTAAATCAGTTGGTTGATAATGGTAATAGCTAAGTCACATTCGTAATTATCATTGGAGACATTTTTGTAAGAAGTACCTTACGTAAGTTTTGTAACGTACACGTGGAATCAGGTTTTAGTCGGCGAAAGTATCTTTAAGTTTTTTTGTTAAAAGTTGAAACGATAACTGAATATGAATTTCTGTCAAGCAAGCATTACAATTATTAATAAAAATTATCGCCTTAGATTTATGGAAATTTAACTTGCTTTATAAATATTGCTATTATTTATAAAGCAAGCAAGCAAGCATTTTATATTATTAAATCATACTTCTACACAAATTACACTTAAGTATACCTATTGTATCAGTATAAATATTATAATCATGTGATGTTTGTATTAAAATATTTTCTTATGAATTCTGGACTACAATTATTTATATCCTTAAAGCATTTAATATTCAAACATTTGAAGTGACTAATGAAAATCTGAACAATCCTAATAATATAACAAAAATAAAAATCTGAAATTTATATCACAGAAATACTTTATTTGACTACATTTATACATCATAGTTATGATCTTAAGTTTAATATTGTAACGTTTAACATCAATATATTATTAGATTACAAATATATCTTCATACATAACAAATCCCATCAATATTAAGTGAATAAACATTATTTTGTTACCTAACGGTAGTCATTCAATTTTGAGAGCGGTAAGCATAAATTATATGGATAAATTAACTCCCAAGAGGGTTGATTCCCACACATCATCTTCGTCATGTCTCCGATCAGTCACGTTTATGTGAGAGATGAATAGGGACAGTCACTGGGACAGCAACATGCCACGGGTATAGTTCACATAAATATTTATGTATTACTGCCAAATTACGTATGGTAAAATTTGCCAGTATCACAATACTAACAAATGACCAGCTCCATACCATATAACAATTGATATAATATACAAGTAAGATATCTGAAAGGTATTCAAAACAAGGCCAATCGGGACGGTTCGCAATTTGGCGTTGCAACCATTTATTATCTTGCGTATGATAACATTCGACGTATAATAAACACTTGCAACGCCGAAGTGTATACAATACGTCACGTAAGTGTTCGTACTTACTTAGTGAATACAATAAGATATATACGATATTAAGGATTATATAAACGATAAATAAGCTTGGGTATGTATTGTTCTATCTCCATAGGTACTATAATTTATTATTGATTATGCGAGATTGTGATAACGGAAAAAAACCCCCGGCTAAGTTTGTTGTGGGCTTTTTCTTAGACCGGGGCGCGTTTGGAACCCTCATAGCTTTAATTTTAAGAGAGTAGTTATCACCATCGAATCACTACTATGTAAATTATTGACGCGTCAAAAGTGCCTTGTACTACTAAGGACTATTTGAATAAAGATTATTTGAATTTGAATTTATAATATTGTAAGTGGTGTGTATTTTCTAAGCCCTATTAGTTATTACAGAGGAAGGTGTGCGAGAAAAGCACCAGGGTTCTAAGACTTCAGAACGTTCCCCTAAGGGCCCTTCTGTGTGGCTTGCTTGTTTGTTGTGAAAATAGCCTAATGTGTCTGGATACCGACATATAAGCTATTATACTCAAAGTAGCGACACCATCTGCACAAATCAATTTCAAAGTACGTAAGTAACTATTGATTTTCGTTGCCTCAAGACGAGATTTACCATAAAAGTCTAGAGGCGGTAGGGAAACCCGTACCTAGAAAAAAAATGTTACAATGAAAATAAAATACCCATTTAAATTCTTTGACCGTTTTAGCTCTTGTTGATCGACACATTGCTAACCATAATACAATAACAAAATTTTTGTTTTTTATTAGTTATTTTTAATTGGTTGAATAAATACTAACACTAAAACTTAGTTTAATAAAAGTTTATGCGGTGCAGCTTCTGGCGGACTGTAGATGGCCATGACCCATGACTAGGCTGCTTACTGAAATATTCTTACTCCTTTTCATAAAAAATAGGAAGTGACCACCTCAGCTTGCATAGATTTAAGGTAAAAAATATTATGACAAGAAATAAAAATTTAAGTAAAATATTGAAACAATTATTCACACTCAAATTAATACATATACACGTGTACGTCAAATCATTACAATTTGTTACGGTTGACAATTGTTTTTTGCATGATAACCTAATATTTAGAAGTCATTTTGAGGGACAAAATACTAAACGAAGAAATGAAAGAATGTAAACCAAAGTTTCCTATATATACTTCTCACTGCCGTTTCGGCAACAGCCACTGGGTCTCTGGTTAATTTTAGAGATTTCAATAAAGGCCCAGATGTGGCTGATGTACCCTATTTTTGCACGAACTAACCGCGCGCATTGAGGATATGATAGGGCATCGACGTAATTATGGATTATATTGGAGGGTGGTCTACTTTTCAGTTGATCTCTGTAAACATCCAGATCCACCCTCCTTTTATCTTCAAAATCCGTGACAGCCTGCCGAATCAAGTGCCTCCACTCCCCTCGGTTTTTAGCGAGACTTTCCCAACGAAGGGATCTTATATATCAAATTATATATAGTATATTTCATGTATATCGCAAAACAGATGACTGTTGGGGCAGAGGTGTTCTAGAGTGGAGATCGCGGTCCGGGCATCGTAGCGAGGGAATCTTAAAGGGGTAGCTGAAAGCCACTGGATGAAAAAGGCGAAGTAACACTCTTGGGAAGGCCATAGGCCTTTTCAGCAATAGACGTTAATTTGATTGATAACTGTAACAGTATCAACACTCTCCCAATGAATTTACATACTGTGTAGCTAATTTTTTTTTTATTAAGTCAAGTCTTGCCCTTCAAGCACCACAGTAATTTTGAATTATAAAATGTTCTATACATTAAATGTATGTATGGATTTAGTGATTTTAAGCGATAATAAGGCATCGAAATATGAAAATCAAATATCTATAATTTTTAATTTATCATTATCACAGAAAATCACTGGTAAGTTTTTGACAAATTATAATTAATTTCAGTTTAGCAAAATAACAATTTATGACAAATATAACACATTCATACCTATATAGGTAATTAAAAAATATATAATACAATTCCAAATCTAGAAGTGTCATATTTGAAGGAAATTTTAAGATGGTGACTAAAGTCTACATTTAAAGGTTGCATTATAAATTTATTATGTGTTCTTAAAAAATCCCGCCCAGTCAGCTTTATGCTTCTTCCAAACTATCCAACTTTGGCGTGCTGTGCTTTGGCATCACTAAATGCCACAAAGAAAAATACTTATTCAGACGTAAAATCTACGATTTTATTTAAATTAAGTTCGTGTCAAATTGCGAGAGTTAAAATTAAGATTAAACATATTTAATACATAAGCTATAACCAAGCACAATTAGTTATTCACAATAGTTATCAACAACATCGAGTCATTACTAATTGTTTCGGAAGAAACAATGATTGTCAAAAAATGTCTAATTAGAGATAATAACTTTATAGGTAGGTACATTGCTAAGTTATGCCGATTATTTTGGAAAAAATAAACTGTCATGTAAAATTGTGTGAAATAAGTTAATAAAAAAATCATCATCATCATCATCATGATCAACCCATTACCGGCTCACTACAGAGCACGAGTCTCCTCTTAATATGAGAAGGGTTTGGCCATAGTCCACCACGCTGGCCATGTGCGGATTGGCAGACTTCACACGCCTTTGAGAACATTATGGAGAACTCTCAGGCGTGCAGGTTTCCTCACGATGTTGCTTTTTATATAATTTGTTAAAGCAGTAAAAAAACACCGAAAATATAAACTATCTCTATTGCGGTTCCTAAGGTACTTTACCCCTAGCACCTTTCGGGTCGGGTCGAGAACCTTAATATTAGACATTCATTGTTTCTTCCGTGTAGTCTTCAGTTATTCGGGCTCACAAAAAGCGAAATTGGAATGACTTTTTCCTACGTAAAAAAAATATTTGGTGCAAAGAAATACTCCGTTGTCAATATCCTAAATAATGACTATTATGTACAACTTATACTAAAAAAGGTTAGACATTTTTTTTTGTAGAAATGTGATATAAAAATACCTTCACTTCCTTAGAAATATATCAAGCTCGCATAGTTAGGATGGTATTTCGGTCAATCTGGTCAGATATCTGGAAATATAAACGTCAACTTTATAAAAGGTGTCAAAATCATGGAAGAAACTTATTAGATGTATTTAACCTTAAAAGGTTAGCCAGCTACCATCTTAAACTGCCTTATAACTCATTCAGGTGTGATTTGTAGTGGTACACATAAATCATCTTCTACTAAATTACCACAGGCCTACTCTTCCAGAAGAGATGAATATGGTATAAAGATTCCATATTCAAATTCAAAATTCAAATTCAAATAATCTTTATTCAAATAGTCCTTTAAAAGGCGCTTTTGACGCGTCAATAATTTACAAAGTAGTGATTTGATGGTGATAACTACATTCGTAAACTTAAAACTAAAGCTATGAGGGTTCCAAACGCGCCCCGGTCTAAGAAGAAGCCCACAACAAACTTAGCCAGGTAATTCATTCTCTTATCAGTCAATTCACATATATCAATACACACTATAATAAATCTTATAAGAGGTTTTATTTATAGGATATGTAAGCAGATTGTTTAAAAAATATATTAAATCCCGGAGTTGTATTGACTAAATATTTTCTAAGGATAATTTAAAAAGACAATAAAACCTGATTACTGCCTTACCTGCAAAGTTCGGGCGGTAGAGTTGCTGTTTTGTACCACAATAATATCGTTAGAGCGACACTCCAAGTTCTCATAGGTCCAAACAAAAAGGAAAGTGTCCCATATTCAAGCCAGAAAAAGTACGCTAATAATAACTGTATCGATAAAATAAAAACGAAGGGCAAAGTTTTTATCAGCCGCTGGTAGGACCTCATGTTCTGACTAAATAGTCTTGTCTCCAAACTATACGCCAATACAACAATGAATGGTATCTGTACAAACATTAACTGCACACTTCCATACATGTAAGTTAATGGTTCCGGTATAAAGGATCCTTTAATCAATATCCCCCATGCGAAAATGGCACCTATGTATCCATCAATAAGTTCTCCAATTGCCCATGGCCCCAAGGGTAAGTAAATAGCGTAGAGTACAATTGGATAGAATACCCGATCGATTTTACTCAATAGCCAAAAACTGCGCAATATTTGCCGTCCATATTTCCTTCTATATTTTGGTGGCCTTCTTTGTAACCTCAGTATGACCAATGGCAACACATTAATCATTAATAGAGTTCCAAATAGTGCCTGAAACTAAAAAGAAAAGTATAAATTTTCACTTGCTTTTATGAATGATCGGAAAATGTCTATATAACCAATCCACATAGCACACAACATCGAGATCAGGGCATTAAATATAACAGTCATATTTCTCTTTTTTTTTGTAACTGTAGACCCAATTCATAAACGTAGGCTTTAATACAAAATATTTGGCGTTCTTGGAGATAATTAGAATCATTATTGATCAGATTCGTATAACTACGACCAAATTATGATAATCAGTAATTCCTATCGGGCGGATATTTTACAAATAATTATAAACTCGATTTGAACATACCATTGAGTCTGCTATATGCGTTTGGAGTACTAGATAATAAAGTGCAAGAATATTTTGTAAATTTCCAAAAACTTACCACTGTGCCTGCATCTAACATAAGTAAAACTCTCGGTATTATTTCAAATGACACGACAGATCCATCCAATGTAAATAGATGCTCCAAAACAGTTTCCCTTCCCAATTCGTCAACTGCTGACACATATAACTTGTGCACACCAGCTTTGAACAAGTGTGGTAGCCAAAGGCACACATAAAGTGGATCGTCAGTCCCTTTACATTTCATCCAACTAATGTTATCAAAGGATATTTTTACACTTTCCATTTTGACATCGCTAAATGCTAATATTCTAATGTGGGTGGATTCGGGTATTAGTTGAAGCGGCTCACGACCAGGCATAGTGTATCGAGCGTGCTTAGGATTTGTCACCAGAACAAGTGGCCAAGTGTTGTGTTTTTGATCGACAAACGAAAATAATCCATGGTCAATAGCAGCCAATCGATACATTCTATTGTCTTTCCAATCGCCCAGTTCAAGCTCTAGATAACCATTTTTTTGTTTGGTGTACATTCTAGGGACCATTCCTCCCATGGAATGCAAATGACCACAAACATATGCCTGTGATCCTCTAGTATTTCCCATAAGTTGCCTGACATCGATTTTTTCCGAATCCTCCTGTTCTACTGATAATATACACGAAGTCGGATAGTGTCCAAACCATACAATATGATCAGCATTGCTTTCTGCCTCATTTTTTAATTTCTGTATAACTTGTTGTTCTTGGGCATCCAAAATACCAATAAAATTAAAAGGTCGTCGCAATCCTGGCTCTGGGCATGCATCTATTCCCAAAAATGCCACACTAAGACCATTATGTCTTACAATATGAACATATGATTTCGGATAAGTACTTCCTTGTACTGAATAGTTTCTAAAATAATTTTCTTGGGAATTCAATGTGCGAATATTGAAATTATCTAAAAATAAGAAATACAAAGGCTACTGAATAATGTGTACTTAGCTCAATGAGTCTTTTTAAGTAAGTAGTGTTGGGATAAACATTATTTTTACTATACTTATAACTTAACGATTAATAATTGCAATACATTAAAATTTTAATTTAAAAACCAAACATCAGATCTTTAGTTCAATATTCTAATGTTTGGTGTTTAAAAATAATGTATATCCTATATATACACATTATTTTTACCTTACTTATAAGTTACTGATTAATATTAGCAATCTATTGAAATTATTATAAGTATAATATTCTGATCTTTAGTGTTAAAAGGAATAACCAGACCTAATCTTTCTTTTATAATCATAATCATTAATACTGATTAAATTTTAACAATGTAATAATGAAAGAGAGGTGAGAACTGACATATGTAGAAACATCTTCATTTCAACTAAAACTAACTACTTATGCCCATCACACCTCAATATATAGCAACAAAATTATTATTTCTTTTACTAGAATACTACATATAGCATAATAGTATAAAAAGTGTTTGTATGAAAACTTCTCCACATACCATGATTTCCTCTTATATCTAGCCATATTGTATGTTCAGTAACACCAGACTCCTTTATAATATTGTAATAATAGACCCATTCTGTTTTCACTTGGGAGCTGCCAAGATTATCCTTGGCCTTTGCATCTGTGAGATCTCCAGTTGCTAACACAACATGAGGCTTGATTTTCTTCACTGTACTGTCACAAAATTGTTGAAATTGAGATATTCTTCCTGGGTCCCGAAATATACTGATGTGTATGTCAGAAATCTAAAGTTACATAAAAAAAACATAGGTCTCTTTTAACAAACAACATTATATGCTAAACAATGGATAAATAAATTTTAGGGACAAAAAAAATTGTAACACATTATTTTTTATATTAACCTTAATAATGTTACTTGCTTGAGCTACTCTACTCATGCTTACATACACAAAGTAAAATACTAGACACAGCACAGGGAGGTTTTTAATCTTTTTGTACCTATATTTGTACAATACAATACAAGATTAGTGTTTTAAATTTTTTTTTCCAATACAATTAGTTAAATAGGCACTAATATTTAAAGAGGTATAACCAATATAAATTTTAGTTACAGGTTGTTACATGTGTGGAAATTAATAGACATATAGCTTTGTTTTAACAATTTTTCAATTACTTATAAGTGAGTGGAAAGGACAAAGTATTCAGTATGTTGTAAAGATAAGAGGTTTACCCTTTGTTTGCACAGTTGTAATAGAGTTATTGGAAAATAGAAAAGACTCAATATTAGATAATTAAAATACCTAGTTGATAAAAAGAATGAAGGAAACTATATTTTACTATATATTTTACCCTTTGTTTGCACAGTTGAATTGTTATGGGAAAATAAAAATGACTCAATATTAGAAAATTTAAATACCTAGTCTCTAAAAAGATAAATGAAGGAAACTACTTTTATATACTGTTCTCCATAGGGAAGTAATATTGGATAATATAATACTCATAATTTTCCTATACATTATGCAATGACTTTTATAACAAAGGCATGAATCTTGAATTTTAATAATAAAATATTAGCTTTTGCTGAAAAATTTGAATATATTTTATTTCAAAAGAATATTAAGACATACCTCTGGGATTACATTACAGATTATTTTGGTTAATAGGCTGTTTAAATTTGTTTTACAACACTTAAGCGAGTCTGTTTAGGAAACATTCACATAAGTAGGTGATGCAACATTGCAGATTATTGAATCAGGTTAAGTTAGGTTATGGTAAATGAAACTTTGGATTAGAAAATATTAACTATATAGAAGTTTGTTGCAGGCAAAATAAGAGGGATCTGCTAGTAGTTTATAAAATAATTAAGAATGCTTAAGATCTTTCCTATTGGAATCGTGAATTTTCTGTGATAAGTAACCTTTGTCTATCCAGCATATTAAGTATCTCTGTACAAAAAACACATTCAGTATTATTTTGCTGCTTGGTACCAGAACATACCAACAAATACACTTTAAACTGCTCCAGTTGGCAGACGGGTATTAATACCTTTTATGGGCAAGATTTAGAATTAAGAACCGTGTTGGATAGGACTTGGTTAGGAATTGTAATATTATGTAAAAATTGGTAGCAAAAGTTTCAAAAATACTATGACTATCTGTACTTACTTGCAAAAACCACATCAAATTATCAGCAGAGTCAGTCATTTTTCCATATTTTTCTCCTAAATATCTAGTAAAATTTGCACCTTCGCTTTGATTCTCGGCGTAAAAGTTATGATCTGTTGCAATTATATTCAATAAATTTGCCATAAATACTGATAAAAGCAAAAGAACACAAACTAAAGATATCGCTGCCTTTGAAAATATCATCTTAAAAATTACTTCAAGAGTATTTAGTTAAGAAAAATATTTAGCCTTTGTTCTTGTTACTTATGAATTTTGCTCGTCCTAACATGGTCAGTATTTTATGTTAAACACGACTGTACTGATATACTGATCTAACTTTCGTTCTTTGTCTACAATATATAAGAAATAAAATATAAATCGGCTTTCCCTGACTTTTCAATGAATGTTTTGACTTTTGTACTTTTGACAGTCACAGATCTGATCATATGAGATCTCCTAGCAGGGATGTAAATAAATTGGTAATCGAGAATTATTTTAATAATATCGATTTTAATTATGTGTAATTAAAAAAATCTGCATTTTTAACTATAAATATTTTATTTATTTATGAAACAAAATGTTTTCTGTAATCTGTCGTAACAATTATGGAATTTTGAAGGTTGGAATGTAATCTTTTTATTTGTACAAACACGATTTCAATTAACATAATAACTATAATCGTTTAAGTCTACATCAGTATCATAAAGTACGGCGCTGATGTAACAGAGAACAGAAAATTGTTAAATAAAACACAATTTATGAAAATAAAACCCTACAAATACAGATTCAAATTGCTCTTCATTATCACCATCATTAGTTTAATTATTATAATTGATATTATTTTCCTCATTTTAACGCCTGATATTAAAATTTGCTACATTATACTTTATTATAAAAAAGAAAATCGTATAGAACTCTTACTTTAAGTAGAGTTTAATATGTGTGATAAAATATAGTTATAATAAAAGCAATTTTGTTTACAAAATGAAAAAAATCTTTTATGAATAGAGATTAAGAATTATTTACATTCACATGCCTAGCCACTAATGACTTTGGCAGTTGACACATTAAACTTCATCGCGCCTACTGAGACTTTCTTCTTATCACGTGAAGTTTAACTTCAATTATTATAGTATAAAAATGCAAGAGCACCTATGTATTGACAATAGTGGACAACATAATTTAAGTGTAAGTTTTTTTTGTCTTCGTTACCGACTATAGATAGGTAATCGATGACTAGATCTAGGTATCACACAAGTAAGAACGTAAGCGAGCGTGATTGGTTGATCCAAAAATAATGCGATTCCGAGTTACAAATTTGACATCTCGACGAGTAATTAGAGTAAACATTAACACGCGATCAGTAAAAGGTATATCATAGATATAGATTGCATGAAGCTTGCATTCTGGATATAAACAGGTATTATGATAGTTTTACTTTTAGGTAGAAAAAAGATCAGTTACTGCACGTTTCCACAGAATTTTAACGTTGAACCTTCAAATATTTGTGAATTTGAAATTAGGTAATGATATTGGTGCCGATTCTGACAAATTTCTAGACTAAACCGACAGGACTAAAAGTAGTATCATCATGATCAACCCATTACCGGCTCACTACAGAGCACGGGTCACCTCTTAATATGAGAAGGGTTTGGCCATAGTCCACCACGCTGGCCATGTGCGGATTGGCTGATTCCACAAGCCCTTGAGAACATTATGGAGAACTCTCAGACGTGCATGTTTCCTCACGATGTTTTTCTTCACCGTTGAAGCGAGTGATATTTTAATTTTTTTTTAACGCACATAACTACGAATAGTTAAGATGTGCGTGCCTGGATTCGACCCACCGACCTCTGATTAGGAGGCTGAAGTGGTTACACTAGGCTATCACCGTTTCAGAGTAAAATAGTAATGATGATATCATTGGGTATATCAAGATGTAAATTCATAGATAATTTTTTAATTTTGAAGTCTTGCCCGTAGTTGCATACTCAAGTTCATTCCTGTCGTTTTCGCCACAAAAAGCCGGCGTGGTTTGGTACAGAAATTTAAGACGGATTATGACTGTATTTCCATAAAATCTATCGCCACGGGCTACGGCATCGTTATCGTTATCATTGGTAGACCTCAACCTACCAACGATACAGCTTTTTTTAAAATACTAGTGGTGGTAGTGGTTGAAGCGTCAAACAACATTCCCGACCCTAAGACGCGTCCCTTGATGTATGTCTCATCAAAGGACGCCCCATGCACATCCTTTACGACCCGGATGATCAAATGACGACTGATAAAGCTGAACAAGTAGATCACACACCAACAAACGATACCCGATTTATTACATCATCCGAATGTGGGACTCATTCAGGGTCACGGGGGCGTTCGGAGTGAACTTCTAGTTCAACAAACCACATTCCCAAGTCCATGTCAGAGTCTCACATGAAATGCCCTTAGGGTGCATTCTCCCGATGACTGAGAGCACCAGTGCATACTCAGGATTCAAGTTGAACTTCGCCCTTGCCAAAGAGGTAACGTTGTAATAACTAGTAAAGTTATCTGCTATCGTCAATTCGAAACATCGTACAGAATTCAAACGAAATGCCAAGTACATAAAGACAAGACCGAAGGGCCGCCTAACTGTGTCCTGTGCCAGGTCATACCGCGGAATATCGCGGATTTCATAAAGTTCTGCGTAGGCCCTGACCAAGCCTCAGTCCCAGTGGCCCCAAAGTCCTCTGTAGTTCTCGTACCCACGATTTTTTTCCTACTTTACATTCGAAAAGACGGCAACATTTCCAATCCAGTTGAAAATCATACTAAAGTTGGTTGAATTCTGTAAACTCCATACCATGTTTGCGATGAGCATCCACCGCTTAGCGCTTTTGAAATTATACGTTTTGTATGAAGATGCTAGTGCCAGGTCTTTTTTTTATACACTACAAGTTAACCCTTGACGGCTATCTCACTTGGTGGTAAGAAATGATGCTATCTAGGATGGTAGCGGGCTAACCTGTTAGGAGTAAGGTAAACACAAGCTCCTGCTGGAACTCTAAATCGTCACACGGCGACACGTCTTTGTCGGTTAACTAGCCACGACCGAAGCCTCCCACCAGACCAGACTCGAACCGGGAATCGAACCCAGGACCTCTAACTTTATAATGCGACAGCGCACGTACTGCGCAACGGAGATCGTCAACGCTTGGCAGATTGTTGATTCAAACGATGTTGGCCGATTCAGAAACTTTTCCAAAGCACATTGGAAAAGTTTCTGAATCGGCCAACAGGTACGGCTTGGGTGCAAGAATATTTTTCAGGTCTTCTAAAAACAGGTGCACACTGCACACTGGTTAGATTAAGATTAAGTAGTTTTCTGGCAAAACTAGAAGAAATAACGTTTTTTTTATCCACTGCAAGTTAGCCCTTGCCTACAATCACAACTAGGTAGGTGCCGATACAGTCCAAGATGGTATTGGGCTAACTTTTCAGATGTATGTAGGTTATATTAAACCCATATCCCTAATCGGTATCTACGTTCTACGTCTATGTACAAGGAACGCTAAACGTTTGATTTTTTAAAGTATATTTTGAGCCTCTCTAAAACAACAACTCTGCTTATCGCACGATACAGAAGTATCAGACTACTTTGTTTCAGACCAATACATTTACTAGTAGATCGTTAAAAATTAGAAATCTCCAAAACCTAAGTTATATTTTCTCAGCCTTAAATAAAAGGCGGTGACAAACATGCCCTAATGGTCATATTTATCACCATTTGTTTTTTTTTTTCACTGTGGTCTGGTGGGAGGCTTCGAACGTCGCTAGTTACCACCACACCAACGAAATGCTTCCAAGGGATTTAAGTGTTCCAGTCCTGCTACCATCTTAGACTGCAGCGTCACTTTCCACCTTCTGAGATTGTACAGGACTAACCAAGGATATTTTGTTCATTTATTACTAAAAGCTAATTCTAGTAAGTCGAGAAAGTCACCTATTTGAATGCCCAAACTGTATGCCCTGGGGGCTGTGAGTACACCACAGCTACTCTTGAACCGCGCGCAGTTACCTACAACTCAAATGGGGTAGGTTTCTCGCTTAATACTTCTTGAGTAGGTACTCATTTATAATAGAGCAAGGTAAGTGTCCAAAAAATAAAGTATAATGTTCAATGAGAGAATTTTATTTTCTAAGTATGAGCGAACGCATTCCGGTCGCGATCTACACGACAGCGCAGAGCCGACGCACGAGGTGCGTCCGACGCGACCATACCCGCGCAGGCTTCATGCTCCAGCCTACAGCGGGCCTCGGTCGGTACCCGCGCCACTATCTTGCCGCATTCCACTGTGCCAAGCCGCGGCGCGCCCCGCGCGTGCCTTCATGCCTTGCCGACCCACGCGCCCTCGCCGCTTCACTCGCTCCACTCGCAGTCTCGCACTCGGCGCTCAGTCGTTCCTGCGCGCTTAGAGATTATGCGCGCCGGCGCTGCTCCGTGAAACTACGATCGAAAGATCGCGCGTACAGTGTAGTGAAGTGCCTATGGATGCGGTTTACAACGGAGATTAATGTCATTGTGATCTGCTTTGGATTTGTTTATTAATGGTGAGTGGGGTGTTCGCCAACGACGCCTTGGACGGCCGCAGTAGATGCGCGCGCTTTCACGATGCGGCCACTTTCATTTCATACACATAGCTCGAATTCCGCGCCCGCACCGACACCGCGCCGCGGCCGCTGACCCTGCGCCCGCGCGCCCTTCCTCACCACTGCTTGCCATCACTCGGCACTCAGCAGCCATACTCGACTTCAATCAAACAACAAAATATTAATACGCACCATCTCAGCATTCAATACTTACCTACCTATGGTAAACCAGCGTGGCCTACTAGTCGTAGTCAGGAACTCTGATTTAACAATGAGAGAACGTAAATTCTTGCTCAGGCGGGACAATAAGTAGGTAGGTATAGTTAACAATAGTGGGTAATTTATGATTGGTATTATTATTCAGAAACGAGTAAATTGTGTTAAAAGTAGTTCGTTGCTTTCTATTGTTGTCGACTGATGGCCCCCTTTCATTATTAATTAGATAGGTGGGCACTAGGGACCAATTTAAGTTATTACGAGAATATGTATTAAGGCTTTTTTAGACCTTCATCCTGAAATAAGACTGATCATATTCATCTATTTGTTATTGTCTGATGAGAAGTTTGTCATCTTCTAAATATGTTTTCTATTCATTGATGACAACTACGACTGGTGTCAATAAAATAACCCGCAAAACGATAACTCGCGTCAGCTGTAACTTATAAGCATTACAGTGTATACGATTCGGTAACTGAAATCGGTAAAACTTCAGTAAAACACACCGATGTCTCCATCAATAAGTGTTAAGAGAGTTTAACTAACCACAGGTAAAATCTCAATACAGGCGAACCGTGTCATGAGATCATAGTCGAGCAGACCATTAGGGCGTATCAACAAGCCACTTGGCAAATTATAAACCCACATGAATAATTACGCAAATGTTTGCAAGTAATTTATGAACTATACCTAGTACCCACTAAGTTGTTTACATTAGCGTGATGTGATCCTATAATCTTATACGCAGGCACAGGTAAATTGAGACCTGTTGAGACTATCTACAAGTAAGTA
This sequence comes from Lasiommata megera, assembly GCA_928268935.1. Classification (NCBI taxonomy): domain Eukaryota; kingdom Metazoa; phylum Arthropoda; class Insecta; order Lepidoptera; family Nymphalidae; genus Lasiommata; species Lasiommata megera. Next base: position 11,139,586 of record OV743315.1, on the reverse strand, counting down.
CTTATACTATGGAAAATTGATGTCAAGATCTGTACATTCCTGGATATACACAGGGACAGTGACAGTGTTAGGGAAGTGATTTCAGTTACCAATGTCTTCACAATATATCAGTAGTAGTTGGTTTGCAGCTTTGATAGTTGTAATACAAAATCAGCGGGGTGGAATTAAATTCTGGCTTTCCGGGATCTTGGCTATAGGAAAATCCAACGGTAAAACGGTAACAATGCTATCAAAAGATCAGATAGCGTGGACAGCCAGGGCATGTTCCGGAACTAAAATTCAAATGACCCCGAAAAACAAAACACTGATGGAGCCAAAATATGTCCCAGAAAAATACAATTAAGGTGCATCAAGGAAGAAAATTGAGTTTAAAACGTCGAAAGTTGTAGATACCTATCTAATTAGTATCTAGGTAATAGCCTACTTATCAAAAAATATTATTATACACGAATAGTATAATTACTAGTTGTTAGTAGTAACAAAATGAAACTATTAAAAACGATTAATTAGAAATTATGAGACTCCTAAAGCATGATGATGAATTGTACTTTCTGATGACATACTTAATTAGAAACTAACCGACAATAAATAGGCACAAACCCCAATCCACTAATATTACTTCGCGATAAGTGTATATTAATGGTTAAAGCAATGAAGGATATAGTCGAGTTATTGATAAAGCAAATGAATCATTAGCAACAGAATGGTTGCGAGCGCGACCGCATTCTTCCGATAGCAACGAGTGTAAATAAAGTAACGATAGCTTACACGTAATGCCTGAACGTACTCCGTGCCTATACCTGTTAGGGTTAAAGTGTAACATCGTTTAAGAACCTGTCAGTCCAATGTATACATATAGTCCTTCCATATAGTATTTAAGTTCTAAAACTTAAAACTAGGGTTTCTCTCCGAACTAAAGACTACGTTGAGAGAAAAAAAAAACTTTTAGCTTATAAGCGTATCGCCATCTATCTCTATTCATGTTTTAAGTGATGAGAAATAAACGTAATGTTTGTTTTTCAATTTAATAATCAATGGAAATTATAGTAGGTATCACTTCGATGATGATCCCAAAGGTTACTAATTTTCGTATGAAAGGAGATGTAAGGAAGAAAACAATGAAAATGCTCTATTTTCTCAGCGATCCTAAACACAAAGCAATCACGTAAACTAAAAAATGAACCGTTTAAGCGTGAGTTTGGCTCGCACATGAAGGGTTCTGTATCACAGTACATAATAACACTGTATAAAATGCTAATGAATATTGTCATAATTAAGATAAGCACGTTTGTAGTTTGAAGCTATGATAGTCTAGTGGTTAGGACGTCCACCTCCTAATCAGAGGTCGGGGGTTCGAACCCGGGCACGCACCTCTAAATTTTCGTAGTTATGTGCGTCTGCACGCCTGAGAGTTCTCCATAATGTTCTCAAAGGCGTGTGAAGTCTGTCAATCCGCACATGGCCAGCGTGGTGGACTATGGCCGAACCCTCCTCATATTGAGAGGGGACCCGTGCTCTGTAGTGAGCCGGCAATGGGTTGATCATGATGATGATGACGTTTGTAGTAGGGGGATCTCTTTATTGTATTTCTTGTAGTTTCCGCTAAAATTCTCATTCGGTAAAAAAAAATCTCTACCTAGTTAATATTACGAGTGGCGCCCATTTGCCGCGGTAGGCACGGCGTGGTCGTGTACCGGGGCAGATGCAACTTTTTTAACACTAAGAATTTTGCCATTGGCCCCGGAAATGTTTTCTTACGAAAAATGGAAAATACTTTAATCCACTCCACTTTGGGCCCAACTCATTAAGAAGAACTGTATGTATTGTGGGCATTCATCAGCGGATCCGAAATAGTTGTAAAATTTTCAATGGTGCAAAATTTCAAAGATTCACCTAATATACAGATTATTGCGTACTTTTAGCGGTCCATCAACGGCTCTCACTCAACGCTGATTAAATGTTAAATGAAAATAAACGAATAAAATAAATACATAATTATATAGATGAAGTCACGTTACTGGAATGTGGCGATGTATACCAACAAACACTATTATTTAAATATACAAGGAAATGTTGCTTGAACAAGTTTTTACCAACACCAAATGCATCACAACATAATTACTACGCTAATTTTAATTAAGTATAGAAACAAAAAAGGTTCCTTATTAAAAACTTTTTTCATTAAGTGAACAAAAATTTACTATACATAAATGTAGGTACGACGAATATAAAAGTAATTTGGCAAAAATATCAACCCTAAATCAGGACCAGTGTAAAGCCAGTTTGTGTGGCTCCTTAACAATTAAATAACATAAATTCTTAATAGTTATTAACCATAATTGTACATACTTAATAACATGGGTATATATAGAAGTCTATACACCAAACGCCAAATTTGGATTTAGAAAAACATTGTCTAAGGGTAAAGATTTTATGGGAGACTGAACATTCAAAAGCTTTCCATTGCTGTTTCTACAACCCTACTCAATACATTGTGACATGGTTAGTAAAACCCCAAGTAATTAATACTATTCCAGCCGTACTGTACGTTAATTATACAAAGACTTAATTAAATACCAAACGATACTTTTAAAACAGATATTGAAATGAGGGCTGTTTTGGCAGGGTTTCCAGCCGTAATTAAAAAAGGATGCTTCCACTGTTGCAAATCTATATGAAAAAAGGACGAGAGTTTAGGTCTTACAAAGCATATAATAAATCACTGTTAGATGACACTAAATTCTGTATTAATTACATTACTTCCGACGGTAAAAATAAAAAATAAAAATTAAACTGATGCCATTAAAGTAAACCTTGAAAGTTATTGGATTTAATTGCTTTTAAATTTTCATTATTAGCCGTTAATAGGCTGACCGAATCTTTAACCAGACGAACAGAGTGGAAACATAGTAACAGATTCCCGTTCCTAAAAATGTGGAGTTCATACAAATGAGAACCTCAATACGTTTACGCACATCGTGTAGCATAAATATTTGCATGTACCTCCAACAAGTGTTCAGCATTGCTAGCAATTTAAGGATAATAATGTGAGGATACTATTTTTTATTCAGAGGAATATGTACATTCAAGTGATATGAAGGTTACTCTATACATTTCGATACCAAGTTCTTACCAATCGTTAAGACCAGGTTTGAGACGAAACCTACCTATATATTAAACTAAGTTAAAAAGGGAAGCAACCAACAATGGCAATAATATACATAAATAAGGCAGGTAGGTAAATGCTTCGCTGGTCTAGTGATTACATTACCAATATAATGATTTATTCACCTACCCACATGCCATGTGCATTTTATCTCAATATGCAAGTTTTATGCGTAATTCATTTTTATTTCGATAACCTAATTAACTTACGATTATAATCAACGGTGATAACTACAGTAGGTAATGAGAATATCCAATAGAAACGCAATTTTATTATTTCAAGTAATTTTTAGAATTAGCAAAAGTAAGTAAATAAAATAACTGATCATTAATTTTGGTAAGATACCTAAGCATAATATGGGATTATTAATATGGGACGCTTTTCAATCTTAATCTAATCATCTAAAACGTCTAACGACAAGCTAAGCCTTATTAGGGAAATGAAAAAACACCACTTTTAAATGGGACTACTGAATTTTATTTAGAAAAGACGATAGCCTCTCGTGAGATGTTTGATTTTATATCACTAGTTATGTTTGTATCATTAATTTTGGTAAGATACCTAAGCATAATATGGGATTGGACGGTTTTTAATCTTAATCTAATCCTCTAAAACGTCTAAGAACAAGCGTTATTAGGGAAATGTAAAATACCACTTGGTAAATGGCACGACTGAATTTGTGGTGTGATATTGGATTTTATATCAATAGTTATGTATTGTATATTCTCTGTTAAAAACGATATAGACTTCCAACGAAGAGATTGAGTTATGTGGCACATAGCTACTTGCTTTGGGAAAGTAATTTTCCCTTGTTTCCATTCTTTGTTTATTATAAACACTACCTGAACAGCATAATTGTGTCTAATCGCAATACCAGGACTTATATACATATTTTTATCCTGTTAGAACGCACAGATGCAAATTGCCTCCCAGTACCCGACACTCCGGCTTGAACTGTGAACTATTTTATTATGTACCTTAACCCTAATCTTTTACTTAAATAATATCTCTAATATAACAACAGTCAGTCCGTAAAATTCAGTTTATAACCACAACGGGTATTATACCTACTTACTTGCAATAAAAAATAGCAGCACATCAACTAATTATCAAAACTAGTTTTGACTCGGTATGGTTTTTCTGACTAGTTTCGCCGGAATGCGGTCTGATGTAAGGCGTTTAAAATGCGGAGGACTCTTTCAAGCTTTACGGATAAACATAAAATTAACTACCTTTAGCCTGCAGCTTGGACCGCGTAACAAACCGGCTTGTGTATTTTATATGGCTACCCATAAAATAAAACGGTTCAATTAAGTTTTATACCATAAGCGTTTTTAAACTATTACTATTTGTATTTAAAAGGCATGGCAGAAGAAAAATTCAGAATTATTAAACGCCATAAGCCTCCATGTTCTCAGATCAGTAAGTACTTTTATTGTAGGTATAGATTATTCCGGCTACGGATTTCTTATACGGAATAGGTACCTATATTCGAAGTTCGCATTTTAGATTTTCTATTTAAGAAAGGCTTTTAAATATCTTTGATAGACGTAAACATGGTAAGTGCAACAAGAAACAACCGCGAAACTTAAAAATGAATAAGTAGTAGTAATTATTTAACTCCTATGTAGGAAAAATATTACTTCTGGTCGAACCTACTTGTATCTTGCTTTGAAATTTGTAAGTGGGGTGTCCGTGGATTACTCGACTAAAACAGAGCATGGAACTAGCACCAATATTTTATTTGTAACATTTTAAGCGTGTAAACGTGAAGTTTATTAAAATTCAAATTAATTTTGGCTTTTGAAGGCTCTTTACCTCAATGTAAAAATAGGTAAAGTATGTTATTTAGGTACATTGTAGTTAGATGATGATGATAACTACATTCCCAAGTTTATAACTATAAAGCTTTCAAACGCGCCCTGGTCTAAAAAGAAGTCCACAACAAACTTAGCAGGAGATCATTTTTATCAACATCTTACTAACACTAGACTCTCATCCAACTTCTTAGAGCAATAATTTACAAGCAAGCTTCTTTTCATTTCTACTTTTAAACTTATCAAGAGACATCTCCAATATGTAATCCAGTAGTTTATTGTAAACTAAATTTCCTTTAAACGAATGATTTGGTACTAATTATTTTAGACTAATATACTGCATAAGCATACTCGTATATATATGTATTGCTCCACATTTCGTATTCTCATTTCATTGAATACGTACTAAAATACAGTAATTCGTCACATATTTGCGACAATCGCTATGTACGCATTGTGTTAATCCATGTTATCAAGAGAAGGCTCTATCGCTGACGTCAGCGTGACGTCCCAGCGGGTACAATGCTATGCCACGTGCGGTATCTGCGTATTTAGCGAACAACTGATTGTGAATTATATTTCTTTCTTGCCACTTTCTTATACTTACGTTGCGATATCTTCGACATCGATGTCTGCATAAGACATCGCAGCCTGGATAGAAAAACAATACTGAAAAATGGTTATCTGATTCACTGATCAGATACTTTACTAACTTCCTTCTTGATTAGATTCTTATACTGTTGATGACAACTGGTGAGGCATATTTAACATATGGAATAGAAGCAAATACAGACATCGCAGAGTGGATATAAAAACAATACTGAAAATGGTTATCAGATACTTTACTAACTTCTCTTTAATATCTTAATGAGATATATTTTTTTGGTGGCAAGTTTTAAACGATGATGCAGTCAAAGATGGTAGCGGACTATCCTTAAGAGCTAGGGCAGTTAGGTACATCGACCATGCCACGAACCGATTTCTATTTGTTATACGGTCGTTTTCTTGTCTGATATGTTTGGTAGTAATTTCCACAGACGAAAACTATAATTAATACAATTTCGTTACTTCCCGTCCGTCATCGTGCGCGTGGAATTTGTGGTTTTCCGTTTAAGTCTCAAACCTTTTCTTGGTATATAAACAATCATGTAATGGTCCAGAACTTTTCTGAATGCTACAGCCAAAGATTCCTCTTCTAAACTGTCAGTGGATATTCAATAGTTCTAACTGGTATTGTTTGTTACCTCTGCGCATAAATTAGTTAATGCTTAGATAACCTAATAGTACTCTTGTCAGCTGTGCAGGTTTCTGCTTAGAAAGCTTAATACTAAGCTACGGTAAGGCCAATTAATTGTTTAATAAACAGCGCTGAACTGATGATTGGCTTTTATCGTGATATCGTATGTTTTTGATCGAAGCGGAAACATGAACATGTACCGACTGAATTTGTTAAATGAGGTACGATATTCTACTACAGTGAAAATAAAGAAACAGCCGCGCGGCAGTGTTTTATTTAATTTGACGTATTTAATATTACCTTAAACAATCATAATAATAAGAAAGTATACTTAGCTGCATTAATAATCCTGCATTCGATTTCATATCGCAGTCGCCGATACAATTTAAATATTTAAAGCAACTTATTAAAAAACGTGTTATGCTAAACGATAAGGTTTGTTTATTTATCGATAAAAACGACATTATTATGCAATGCAATATAAGTAAGTCGCATCAGAATAAACCTAAGGATATGAGAGTAGATACATATCTGCACCTGAAACTCGCTCAGGATTCCTTAAAATTCCGTTCATAACCGTCATACATAACAATGTGCGAGTGTCAAAAGTGGTGGCGAGATGTCGAAAAGTGGAGGCAACGTCGTCCGTAGGTATGCGAGGACGCAAGATGCGGCTGGCGTACGGGGAGGGGCGCTCGGCATCTGAAGGTCGTCCGCATTCCTCGCGTCGCCGACCGCTGCTGCCTGCTACCGCGCTTACGTAGCGCCCCCGCCGCCGCGCCGCGCCCCGCCGCGCCGCGCTGCCACCCGACCGGTTCCCCCGCCCCGCCTGACCGCCATCACAAACTATCGCGCATTTATTAAAACAAAATAATACCAGCCACGTGCGCGTCCGGCACATGCGCGGAGGATTCCGTATCCTGCCTCTACTATTACAAATGCGAAAGTGTGCTAGTTGATTTGTCCTTCTATTGCGAAGTAACATGGCCACGATACAATGCCGTGATACAATATATATCATTATATATATTGTAGATACAATATTATGGGCCAAAGTGTGATAAAGGTCAATTTTTATCCCGGATATCCCCATGATTGTTATGGGATAAATTTAAAGCGCAATTCAGCTAGAACATGAAATAGCTGAACTAAAATGGGCTGCCCAAGTCTGCTGTAGCGATTGTGTCTTAGTGGTCAACAATTTTCAAATATTTTATGCTATAAACATAACTAAATTAGGCACCACGAGACTAGATTGCCTACTATGGGTGCCATCGCTTGTTTTTTAATTCTAAAGAGGTTTCATTTCCATTTCTTTTTGTTTATTACAAAAATCTCATCGATCGAGACACAGCCGAGTCGTGAAGACTTGGGCCCCGAATTTTAGGTCTTAGAATAATTCGCAGGATACAGTACAAAATTGTAATGTCCCGGACTAATCTTTTAACATATATGTTGGTAAGTGTATACAACATAACAAAAAAATGTTCCTTGCATTTTTTGTTTTCCTAATGCACATTCCTTCCTCAAATGTGCATTAGGAAAACAATTTCATCAAGCTGAGACAGAGCTCTACAGAACTTCCAAGCACAAGCTTGACGCATTGGATTTGCTGCATCATCTTCTTGACTAAAGATGATGATAGTCGATGCAAGACTTCAAAGTTTGAACCACGTCTCTAGGTCGCCCATATATCGCCATTCTTCAAAACGATATATTTCGGTGCGTGTTCAGGATGTATTCGATCTCGTTACTGCCTCCCCTTCTTAGCATGGCTCCGTAAGACATCTCTAGGTTCCCCTAACTGTTATGAAGATCCAATAGACCTATATTAAGCGCTTTGTCCTCATTTCTAAGCCTGATCACAGAACTGAGATGATCCCTTCCGGATTTCGGTGCATTCAAATCAAGTGCCCTTACAGTGCTCCACCATTTGCATTATCAGTTACCATCAGGTGTGATTGCAGTCAAGTGCGGGTCAAATATATATACAAAAATAAAACTTTCATATTTAAACATAGCCGGTAAAACTATAACATAAAGATTATTTAGGGATAAGGCCGCCAAATTGTACCTACTGTCTAACCAATCTATTGTATTTCATTTTTTTATGATCTGTAATGTACAATAAATGTATATTCATTCATTCTTTATTTACTTGACATTATACAGGTACCAGCATTTTATTCTCGAGTCTGGCCAAAAAACTTAAAAATATGGTTTTATAAGATCATTAAGTAAAAAGCTTTGTAAAATTGATGACAAAAATATGATTTTAGAAAAAACTAAAAAGTTGGGTCGATTTAGGTAATGAATCCCTCGTAAATTTTAGTTGAGTTTATAAGGGATGCTGTGGAATAAAATTACAAACGAAGGCTATAATAAACGAACCCGGTGAATATGTGAAAAAGCTATAAACTTAAGAGCATTCCTGTTCCAGAATTTTCATTGCCATTTCATTTCTAACAGGATTTTTCAATAAGTTTAATAAAAATTTGAGATTGTAAGATGACCAGGCGTTTTCTTGAAATTATTCGGGAGATTAATAAGTGTACCTGTGATAAATGCGCTTCTAATACTAACCTAGTATTGTTCACTAAGCTTCAAAAGAGTAAGGAACCCTACAAAACATGTTCTTATGGCTATCGAGAGCCGAAGAGCCGCGGAGGTACCGGATGTGATGAAATTTATTCGCGTCTAGTTTTTTCGAAGCCAACTCGTGGTACTACATTCCGTGAAACATTTTATAATAGGGTACGTATTTAAGTACGAGTACCGCAAAATTTGGTGTATCGTTTCATTGATTTTAAAATGGCTTGATAGAAGTTTATATTCATATTTTGCTGAATATTAAAATAACAAAACTGGTTGTTATATACCGCAGGTAGCCTAGGAATGTTGCAGAACAAGATACAATTCGGTTTGGACAAGATACTTTTGTTTATTATCCTGTTAAAACATCTATTTGCATTATCGGCCGTTAGCCGTTGGTCGACTGAATAATATCGGCCAGTTTTCAACTTTCAATATCAAAGCTATGCAGGTTGCGTGGGCGTTACGCAATTACTCCACAGTTTTCAAAATTGGACCTTTACATGATTGGGTAACATGGAGGTTGGAGATTTTTTGGAACTTTCAAATATACTATATATTTTACTCGTTTAAATAAAAAAAATAATCGCCACTAACAACAAATGCATTTTCCAACGAAAAGTGTGGTCATAAAGTGGCAACACTCTATTTAATAATGTTACAAGCTCGACCTTTCTTATTTTAATAAGACCAGTAGTTTCATTAAATATGTATTAGCAAATACGAACACGAAAACCTTAAATAGATTCAACCCTTAAACAAGTACCTAAATAAGTTTGAAAATCAAGGTTCAACAACATGGAAGCATTATCAAGCAACTTGAATGCTTATTCTAAAACTACGGCATATAGCAAATAGCAATAGACAAGATTAAATCTATTATGGTAGCAATGGAAAACTAACTATAAAAGAAACAAAATATAATGCCGATAAGTAACAAAAAAAAGTTATAAGTAGTATATTTTGTTTTTTGAAAGGAGTTTCATCGTTTTTCTAAGCTCTTATAGTCTATGGTTCATAGTGACGGTTTTGTATTTCATTATTATTGTCTAATCGCTCGGTAAATTGGACATAAAGATAAATAAATATATGATTTAAATCAGTTAACTTCAAATTCATTATCAGACTTAGAACCAGACAGAAAGAACTATTAAGTCATTATTTCAGTATATTATTGCATAATAATTAAATACAAAGTGAATATTAAACCTATTAAATATGACCGATCTATACTCATCTCTTAGACAAATACTTCTAAATAAACCTTGAATTGAACAAGACAATATCAGGAACTATGCTTCCAATAATGAAGCAAGATATTTCCGAAATAATACGCGATACAACGTGGGGTTTCAAAGCTGCAGGTAGCAAAAAAGCAATTGTATGCGGAGAAAAAAAACAGTGGAATGCACAGATGGTGGAGATCCCGACATTCCTGACAAAGTACCTTTTGGTGTTGTGTTGGTTTGGTGGCTACAGATGTTGTTTCAGATCATTGTAACTATCGTTACACGTTACGTACGTTACATGCGTAAAGATTTAAAAATAGACAAATGAAAAAATTTCTCCAAAAATAACATATAAATCATGTGATTTAGTTACCTGTGAAAGAAGCTGAAATAGCCTAGTGGTTAGGTCGTCCGCCTCCTAATCAGAGATCGGGGGTTCGACCCCGGGCTCGCACCTCTAACTTTTCGAAGTTATGCGTTATAGCGATTATAATATCATTTGCTTCAACGGTGTAGGAAAACATAGTATAGAGACCTGCACACCTGAGAGTTCTCCATAATGATCTCAAAGGCGTGTGAAGTCTGCCAATCCGCACATGGCCAACGTGGTAGACTGGATGAGACCTCAACACTCGCTTAAAGTCGGCAAGGCTTTTTTGCTCGAATTACAAAACTACTAGGTACTGGACGATGCAACTCAACGAATGTTTATTAGATCATTACATATTTTTTATATTATAACGCATGCTAGTAGTTCATAATTATTTGGTTTAGTAATGATGTGACACTTAACAAAGGGGTTCAAATCAATCAATCCGAGTTACACATACCTAGTTCAGTTCTAATTCACAAACCCATCAACTATGTTATTTCCTTTCCGTTCTCTTAGGTCATTGTCACAAAATATTAAGGTCCCAATGGCCGCACACGCAGGGTACAGGTCTCTTGCCTCTTATGAAAGAGGGTTTTAGACCATGAAATTACAAACAGTAGGCTTATTACCTCGTGTTCTCCGAAGCATAAGGGCGAACAGCATCAAATTGCTAACTCAAGGCTGCTACTGAAAATTCCTTAAATAATACAATACCTAACTATTTTGGACGACCCGACAATCGAGCCTAGGACGTCCTCATGATCCCGAGTCGACCGTAACAGTACTAACAGTTTTTCTTAGATTCAGCAGTTGGGCATTTAATATTTTTTTGTTATTTCATCATCATCATCATCATCATGATCAACCCATTACCGGCTCACTACAGAGCACGGGTCTCCTCTCAATAATATGAGAAGGGTTTGGCCATAGTCCACCACGTTGGCCATGTGCGGATTGGCAGACTTCACATGCCTTTGAGAGCATTATGGAGAACTTTGGAGGCGTGCAGGTTTCCTCACGATGTTTTCCTTCACCGTCGAAGTGATATTTTAATTGTTTAAAAACGCACATAACTCCGAAAAGAGGTGCGTGCCCGGATTCGAACCGCCGACCTCTGATTAGGAGGCTGACGCCCTAACCACTAGGCTATCACCGCTTCTACTTTATTTCATACTTTTTTGTTATTAAACTATTTTTACCTGTGTACTTGGGAGTAAATATGAAATTTATAAATTAAATTTGTTCCGATTTTTTTTTGTATGCATTTTCAATTTATGATTTTTTTCTACTATTGTTACAGGGAGAGCAATAGACGTCTCGAGATGCGATATGCGCGCTCTGTGTTCGGTTCGAGGGCCGCTCGGCGGGGAGACGCGTGCGCTCGGCGCGGGCGCTCGCCTCCTGGCCCTGCGCATGCCCGGCCAGCCTCAGCCACTTCACTTCGTCGTGGAAGCAAAGGCAAGGGTCAAGGAATTGAAGACTTTGGCGCACGCGCACTCACAGCTTCTAGGCATGACCGATACCGAACTATTCGGTTTAGCTATCATGCAAAGTAAGTTGTCTTTTTTACTTATATTTATACTAATATGTTTAACGAAAACAAACACATCTAAAAATGATAATAACATAAAACCCAAAAAACAAAAGTTTGTGTAAAATTTATAGAGTTTTATATTTTATCATTTTGAATTCATTAATTAAAACTTATTCTTTATTTTTCAGATGGCGAATACTTGTTCGTTGATCTAGAAAGTAAACTTTCAAAATATGCGCCAAAGAGCTGGAGATCTTCACATACGCATGTAAGCGAGCATATATATATTTTCATTTAATCTAAAATAATATTATTAGTATCATACAAGTATGATTGAAAATTATTTATTTTCTCCTTTTCAGGGCCTAGATGCGAATGGAAAACCTCTATTGGAACTACATCTGGTAATTCAATATTACATTGAAAGTCCATTACTATTACATGATGAGATTGGGCGCCATTTATATTTCCTTCAATTGCTTGAAAATATACGCGTAAGGGACACGTTGCCCGCTGAAATACTCCTACTATTACTTGGATTAGCTCTGCAAGCTAAATATGGCAATGAAGATGCTTACGAGGATCAGGAATATTTTAAAGTGGAAGAACTTGTGCCGCCGTCACTGACAGGTGATTGGGTATCATCAGCTATACGAGCTTGTCACCGTGAACATCGCGGTCTTACAAAATCAGATGCAGAAGTAAGATTTATTCGTGAGGTTTGCCTTCTACCAGATACGATAAACTCCCACAGATATCGGCTTAAGCAATCTAAAACAGAAACAGAACCTGGAACTATATGGCTTCTTGTCACAGCTAAAGGTATTAAGACACTGCCTGACAATGGCCCTATATCAAATTTCATATGGAGTTCTATAGGCAAACTAAGTTTTGATAGAAAAAAGTTTGAAATAAGAACGGAAGAGGGGAAAATCACGCTGTATTCGTCAAGCGAAGAAAAGTGTAAATATTTATTCGCTTTGTGTAAAGAGACGCATCAGTTTTCTATGAAAATTTCATCAAAATTAAATGAAATCATTAAAAAAGAAGAGGACGAACGGAAAACTTGTTTCGGCTATTCAAAATCATTAACCTCACAATATTGTCAAAACAAAAATGAACAAAGAATATCTCTTATATCCTCCACAAGCTCAAATACAACTTCTGGTATTGTGAGTGACCGGGTGCAATCCGAAGATGAGTTGGAAATAATGATCGATTCACCCCCAGCTCCATCCACCGAAAGCTTAGCACTTGCACATTTATTGGATTACTCAAAATCTTATATGATTCGGTACATTCCTCAAGAAGTACAGTCATTAAAAAAATCATCTTCGCTTCAACAGCAAAAGTGTAAAACAAGAATTAAAAAAAGCAAGGACGAAGAAAATGTCTCTAAATATGATTCTTCATTAGAAGAAGAACATACTTCAGCAAATCAAACAGATGATGCAGGTTCTTCACCAGACCAATGCACTGTATCAGAAAAATTGACTGACAGTCCAGTTTCGAATAAATTGAAATGTACCGGATCACAATGCTCTTCTTCATGTAGCACTGTTATTTTAAAACGTGGCGGCTTAAGCACGTTAAGCAGAGTATCTAATGCTAGCAGTTTAGAACTGGGGTATAGTCACACAGCACAAAATTCTATGCTAAGTGACAACAGTACCGCTGGGATAGATGGATTATATACACAAGACACAGCATCTGCATTATATGATGGCCTAGGACAACCGGTAACAGCTGCTGCGTCGAGTGAAACTAGTGGTGTTTATACGATGGGAAGTTCCGAACTAACAGCTCGTTCAAAATTGTATGCGCATTCCGAAGAAAGTCGTACAGAATATAGTGAATCCCATTACGCTAGTTATGAGATATCGAAGGAAAACGATTTAGCTGACTTCGATAGTGTCTCATCTATACTAAAAAACAAATCTGAGAGGACAAAACTTTCACCCAAAGGTTTAAGACTGACACCCCCTATAAGTAATACTGACTGCGTTGATGGCACACCTCAATTTTGCGATGTCGAACACGACGATAAAGAAAATATTTTTCGGGAACGTACGAGTTCGAACGTCAGCGCGATTTCATTTCATGGCGATGGAAGTGATCCAACGGACAATAAACACAATTTACTTAGTGCAAGTGAATTGAGCGATTTGATAGTAGGTAGAGGTGTTTACCCTAAAAATCAATCGGTAAGCGACACGTTTGATTCTGTGTCGGATTATGTGAGATTACCACTACCCTTTTCTGGTGATAGTTACCTTCAAGGTCATGAAGATACTGCTCCGTCAGACGATAACTTTCCTAATAATTCGTTCTTTGATCGACCCCCGACTCCACCAACACGAATCGATAGCCGCAAAGGACTAAATTTGTCGCTTCCTAATATACTGAATTTAGACGAAGAATTACCTGTATTTCCTATATGTCCAGATAAACCACCACCTCCATATGAATATAAACATCTCACGCTTTCACCTCACGCTGCAATTCCACCGAAACCACCGCCTGCTTATCCTGGCACGCCTGTATCAAACTGTCCCAAACAACCTGATAAAAAAGAAGAGGTTGCAGCAAGGGTTGTAACATCTAAGCCAATGATAAATATATTAAAAGCAGAAGCAGGCGAAGTCAATGTTTCTGGTGAACGCACATTTGCTAGTCCAATGGTTTTGGAACACCGCTTCCAGAAGTCAAAAAGACATCAAGCATCTAGTCGTAGAGCTGAAAGATCTAAATTAGCGCAGGGGCTGAGCAGTAATCTCTCACCGTCAAGAGAAATAGTACCACACATAGATTCTAACGTTCTTGTTGCCATGATGAAACTTCCACCTCCACCGCCACCACCTCGTCGGCCCAGGCTGCCACCGCCACCGCCAGTGTCACGCTTACCCCCACCGCCGCCTCCACACAATCCAATGTTCCATCAACAGTTATATAGTGACGTTGATTATGTCTACTACCCTCTTCAGGATCCATCTATATCACAGCAAAATTATGTGGACCATAAAATAACAGAGTCCCGCATTTCAAATTTGCACAAAAGTAGTTTACAGTACCGAAGTACTCCATACCTATCGACTTCTTTATCAGCTTCATCCCCGTATGGATCAATACAGAATCTTTCAGACTCTTATATTCAAATACCTGGCACCCGAACAAGTTGGTACTCAATGACAAGTAGAACAACTTCCGTCAGTAGCCATTCCATAAATTTGGAAAGACCTCCGATTTTGTCGTGTACAACGGAGCCAAGTTTCATTCGAACGAAATCTCATGAAAATATACTTGCAATTAAGGATCCGCCTCGAATAAAAACAAGGCGAATGCCACCACCACCTCCGCCGCCATATGAACACAAGAAAAAAATTCCTTCGCATTTAAAGGAGCTAAAAGGACCAAATTCTAGCCGGTTTAACTGTGACAGTGGTGTTAATAAACTAAAATCCTCTAATTGTGATTTAGATATAAAAACTCTCAGAGAAAAAAGTAAAAACTTGGACTTGCCGCTAATTGCTGCATTGTGTAATGATCGATCGTTATTGAAACAAACAAAAGCTTTTGGTGCCACTAAATTAGTTAAACAAACAGGTAGTGACTGTGAAAGTGACAAAAAAAGTGCCAAGTCTGCTCAAATCACCACCGAAAACATAGATATTAAGAATAAGCAAGAAATAAATGCAAAGCGAGTAGTGAACGGGCCTCAGAAAAAAATATTAATAAGAAATCCAACAGACAAACTTCCAGCTTTGCCCGGTTCTGAAACTCACACTCCTAGAGCTCTATCCAATACATATGTAATGCATCCAAATATAGGGAAACTCAAAAAGAGCCAACCTAGCTCATGACACCGTAGTTCATATTGCTTTAAATCTAAGATTATTTAAAAATAAGATTTTCTTGTTGTGAATCCTTCCAGTGCTATGATTTTATAGTTTGCATCCACCATTTTTATCGTAACAAAAGACTGACATTAGATAGTAACAATCCCACTGATATTCATTAATAGATGGTAGGTTTTTCAACTATCAAATATTAGGGAAAAAAATATGTGGACGTAAAGCACAACTAAGGCTCGTGCACACGGTTGGAGCTGCGCCGCGGAGCGTTCGTGTGCACGAGACTTATAAATACAAACCTTGGTATCAATAATTATACCCATCATATTGACAACATTTAAATTTTTTAACATGCTTATATTATAGTTATTTAAGCTAGTTGCGAATATAATCTTACCCTCAGAACAAGAAACACATCAATTTAATATTCGTCACGAATTATTATGGCATAAGCGCCAATGACGTTGAAGATATAAAGGTAAAGCATTGAATGGTGCCTAAACAAAATTTTGTATCACGCAATCCTCTGAAGTTAATAAATTGGCACGCCTTGTCAAGGAAGAACGTAATGCAAAGTATGACATTGCTTTTTAAACCTGTCAATTTAGTTTAGAGACTATGTTGTAATATTAAAACTAAACTGAGCGTTGTCTAACTAAAACTAAACTTGTCTGAAATAGAAAAAGCGCTAGATATGCACTTATACTAAAAATACAGTAAGTGCTTACATAGATGTTCGCTTATCTTTATGATGTAAGTTTGTTTTAGAGCAGTATTTAATCCATGACGTCAGTAAATTCACATTTTTTCAAATTCTCTTTTAATTCTTGTAAAGCATTAAAGAATTTTAGAAATGCTGTCAATTTGATGTTTACTATTTAACTTTTTGATGCTCTAGGATTTTGAGTTCAGTTAAAATATCTAATAAATAACAAGCTGTAAAGTAAAAAGTCTAAATTAATTTTATATTACTTTAATTAATATTTGCGTATCAATTATAAGTTTACACATGTGTAAAATGTACAAAAGTAATTTATTTATTGAAACAATTCACTCAACATCATTTCACTATTAAATAGTGAATTATCGTTAAAACCACAAATATCATTTTAAATACTCACTTTTTATGTTATTCTGAAGTAAATGTATTTGATATGTAAGTATCTGAAGTCATTACTAAGTCCTAGTTAATTATAGAAGTGTAATATTTTTCACAACTATTTATTTCGATTTCAATCATGTACATAACAGTATCTAAGTACATCTATTTTTCTAACGTGTACAAATGTATTATAAAAGTAAATTTTCTTACATGAATATTATCGAGTATTATTAATTATAAACCTACCCTTTTTGGATGTGCTTCAAATGGCAATTTTCTTTCTTCAATATTACATATTTAATTATTAATTAAGTAAAAATGATTACTATTTGAAGCATATTGTTGCTCTCAACTAAATTAAGTTTGGCAGGTCAAAAGTAGTGTTTTGTTTTAAACTTATTTTTAAACAAATAATTGATTTAAACTGTACAGATCAATAAGATTCTTTATACATGATTTTTTTGAAAATTATTACTTACATAATACTTATTAGTAACAGTGGTTAAAATACATAAATGAGTAAAATCATATTTAAAACTATAGCAAACAAACAAAAAATTACAGAAAAATGAGATTAATATTTTTTTGTTAACACAACACGAGATTCATTTATTTGGACAGGATCTTTACTAAATTGAAATAAATACGTATGTACTTTATTTCAATAATCTAATAAACCTTAAAAGTATACCTACGATTCGAGAACATAGAAATATCGCCTACCTCAAACTCTTTGGTATAATTTACATACTGAATGAATACTATGTTAATTTGTAATATTAAGTTAGTGTTATAGTTTTATAAAATATCTAGGAACCTTCATAAAAAGAATCTCTTGGTAAGTAAATCAGATAAACTGTTAATAATGTTAATAAAACAAATTATAACAGAGAGCCTAAAATAATAGTTTTTATTTTTTATTTTTCTAACTTTAGTATGATTGCTGAGTAAGGTGGAAATGTAACTTTATCAAAATATAAAACTTGGCCAACCAGAGATATGTTGGAACTGGCTACAACTGTTCCGCCATAGAACATTGTTGATAGGTCTGTAGTGATTGCCTTGCTACCAAGATTACCAACGAACACGCAGGTGTTCCTACGTGGATACCACCGTTCGATCAAAACCAGGTTTTCGTCGGTTTTACGTATCTCTGTATTTTTAAGAACAGTGCCATCCTTATATATTTCTTTTAAATATACAGTCGGCGTATTCAATCTGAACTCAATAAAACTTTTAATAACATTTAAGTAATGATACCTCGGTTCCAAAGCAGATTTTGAAATCCATGGCAAAGCTGGTGCATTACCTAATTTGTCATTATTAGAGAATGTCATCATTGCAACGTTGTTTATAGAGGCGTGTTCATGAAAATCATGCTCAATGTCATTATCAGACAAACCGCCAAGTCCTATCTCATCGCCATAAAATATACTGACTGTACCAGGTAAAACGAGCTCAAGAGCTGTTAAAGCCAATGTATTATTTTCATACTTTTCGGATACTCTATCACTATTAATACTGCCAATGTTCCAAAGCACCCAAGGATAGTGTGGTTTATCTAAATGAGATCCACTCAAAATATTATTTATGTGATTTTTTAAACCAGTCGGGCCATTGCGTAGATCTAAATGAACCTCAATGAGATCAATCCTATTTAAGAAAACAGTGAGACTTGTACCTTTAGCTTTCTGAAAGGCTAGTTCACTTGCAATAAAGATTTTTCCACTACCTAAAATTTGTTTCCACAGTTGAAGAGATTTTTCAAAATTAACATCATCAACAAAATTTTCTAAATTTTTCAAATAAAACCCATCTACATTTTGTGATCGTGACCAATAAGCTATTGCTACAGAAGTTGGATCTTTACTTTCTTGAGGATCAATAGAAAATACAAATGTGTCATTCAAATCGTATGATTTTAAATTTTCAGTCATACTTAAAACAGGTATATCCAAGATGACATTCATATCCTTTTTATGTGCCACAGTCACTAATTCTTGAAAATCTTTTAAAACACCTACCCGTTTGTCAATTTGTAGCAAAGATGTTGTATTATAATAGTTGTAAGGATAATCATTTGCTTCAAATATATAATTTAGACGAATAGCAGAGCCACCTAATTCCTTAATGTAGTCTAACTTTTTAGTGAGTCCCTTCAAGTCCCCAAACCCATCATTATTAGAATCTTTGAAACTGGCAGGAAAAATTTCATAAAAGACTTTACCTTGATACCATGGAAGATAGGGATTACATGTTTTTGGTATAGTTATAACCATAGCAATAATGGCTCCAATACAAGCAACGAGACCAGTGAGTACAAACCAAAGTAGAACTTTTCTTATAATGCTCCAATTCCAATTCACAAAGCTTGGCAATTTCCTGTTGTTAATGTTAAGGCTTCCATTAAGTTTACAAATTTCAGGCTGAAAAGTAGATAAAAGCAAAGTTTCATACAAACAAAGTGAAAGTCAAAATGCAACAATTTACATGTAAGCAATAGGCCATAGACCTTATGAGAATTTGTATTGAAATAAAGAATTTATATGTACCTGTCCCATTATGATATCACCATTCTTGCTGAGGGTCTGGTAGTCTAACATGCTGATATTGTTGATAAGTTGAGCACTAACTGGATCTTGAACCACTGAGTTGGAGTCTCCTGATGAACTAGAATCGCCAGTACAAGCATCAGCTGGAAATTTAAGATAGGTACTCAGTATTTCTATTAAAGGGAAACTGCATTCATCACATTCATCAACAATTGTGATTTCAAAATATATACACATGTTATTAACTGGCAGTCAGTATAGGTATTGCAATTTGGGGTTAATCAGTGTTGGGCCTTACACATCCCCCCCGGAAGTATATATATAGATAAGTGCTAGAGCAGTTTTTTATTTTAATTTATTTACCATAACATAAATACATATATATCAAAACCATTACAAGAAACCAGGAATAGCATTTGTCAACTTAACTTTAGATTTAAGTTTACAAATGTAGTTAACACCATCAACTCACTACTTTGTAAATTATTGATGCATCAAAAGTGCCTTTTAAAGGACTATTTTAATAAAGATTAATATGATTGATTGATTGATTGAACAATAATGAATTTGTAATTGTCCAACCAAAAGTTAATAATATTTAAGAAATAATATAATTTAATTTTGGAATAAATCATATTTCTTCATTCTTTTATTACTTCTTTTAGAAATAAATTTAATGAAAAATAGCATTTTACAAATTTATTTAATTTTTTTAATGTTATTAAAACAAGTTATATACCAATAGTACAACCAAAGAGATTTCATTACTTATTCTGATAATATTTACAACTTTTTATAATAATACAATAATAAAAAACTAATCAATAGAATTATGTTGTATGTCCATGTAATTCAACAGAAATGCACTCTATATAACAATCAATGATAATAACAGAGATACTTAGAAAATCCTATTTATTTAAAAGAAATTTAATTTCAAACATGTTCAACTCATTTTAGCAACGCCTAGTATCCAAAATGTTTGCAGTTGCCCCCTTTGAATGGCTAATAATTAGTCAGCAGAGGTAAAACCTACTAGCTCTTAAGAGTTAGGCCAAATACCTAAATTTACTATAGTTTCAGGTTAACACATCTCATCTTCTACTCATTTTTAATTGGAGTTATTTAATAAATATTACAATATTACAACTTGGCATCTCATTTCTCAAGCCTCTGGATATAGGCTTGCATCGTATTCCCACAAGACAAGTCTGAAGTGGCTTCATAAGTCAACTTAAAATATCAGGTTATGGGACTATTTGACTGTCATTTACAACCTGTAGATATTGACTCACCTGAACTTTGAAGATCAATTTTAGGATCATCATTAAGTGTTAAAAATGGTCCTTCGTTCAATTCCTCTGAAAGCGGATGCTTAAAGTCTAACGGGGTCGGACTCGGAGTCATAGGCAGGAGAAGACATGTTGAAGATTTCACACCGCGAAGATAATCCAAGGTCTCAAGATCTGGACCGTCGTTATTACTACTGCTTTCTGGTAAATCATCCATTTTTCGATAATTGTTAGCTTACTATAACGTAATGAAATAAACGTATCACATCAAAACATTCAATAAACTTAGTCGTCAGTCGTAGAAAATAGACATTGGCATTTGCCATTCAAAAATTCCAATTTCAAATAACTCTAGTCCATTAAAGAGATGGGCATGGGAAGCTTGTGAGTAGCGATTCGCGAATGAGCGAGAAAAAAGAACAAGCTTTTTGATTATAAAATATAAAGTACCACTGTCTATCCCAACAGTAGTGATTACATTCTCTTTGTAGCCCAACGTCTCAACTATAATCAGTAAATTCAGAATTTTTCGACGACGACAGCCAGGGGATGTAGGCATGAGACGTATTTACGCTACCAGGCTTTAAAACCGGAGCCTTGCCTGGCGAAAAATACTTGAACTTATGAAAGTATTGGATTCTATTAAAATCTTGCGTAGAAAATCAATCCATAAGGTGAAATCGTAATTGCGAAAAAAAAAAATACTTGCTGTAAAAATATATAAAAATAAAAATGCTATAAAAATACTTTGAAGATCAAAGTACTTCGGCTTCAAAGATTTTTTTCACAAATAGGATTGTGCTCCTTATAAATATTGAAACACGGATCGTTTTGCTATGCAATAAAAATACTTCGAGCTTCAAAGTATTGGATTTTATTTAAACTCCCATAAACATTACAGGTTAGGCCTTTTACCTCTTGGACTACGTCATTACTTACCACCAAGTGAAATTGTCGTGAAGGGCTAACTTGTATCTAAGTTAAAAAAATAAATTAATGTTAATTTCATTTTGTATAAGATCATGTTTATTAACGACATTGATTTTTTTTTAAATTCCGGAGTAATTTTGTATCAAAATCAATGCACCCTTACAACCAACTCGTTTCAAAACATCTTAAGAAATGCAGAAAATACCTTAATAATATATGGAGACTGATAAAGGCCTTACAAAATAAGAAAAATATGCTTTTAGAGACTCTCTCAGAAAATGAATACTTTGAGAAATTGAATCAATACCTAAAACCAGCTTTTGGTGTACTTCTACAGAGCGAAATTACAAATTTGTGGAGGAATTAATAATAATTCTAGACTATGATATTTTAGTTATTTTTATTAACATATATATATATATATACTTTATATTACTTTGACGACTTCCGTGGCGCAGTGCGCGCATTGTCCCATTATAAAGTTGGAGGAGTAAGAGGAGTAAGTGCAAATTATGGGATGCAAAAAATTATTATGAAGCCATAATTTTTTTCTCGTTTTAACCGACTAAGTGTTAGGTAAAGCTAGGTTCGTTTTATATTGATTTTATCTGAGTCAGACCAATACAAAAAATTCATACTACTCTTTGGTCACTCAAACGTCAACGTCAATAAAATTTTGAATGTACATAATAATTGTTTCGTTTCTCTTACTATAGTAGTCTCAAACTTTCTGTTATGTGCTAATTTGTAATATTTTATAAGATGTTTAAGATTAATAAGGTTTTAAATAACGCCGTCCCAATGGGAATGTTAAAACTGCGGAGTTTTTCTAGCACAGGACACAAAATAAAGGACGCTAACTACCAATATTTACAAAGAAGTAAGGTACCCACGTTCCACTTCCAAAAGTCGTTGCCTCGACTCCCTATACCTGAATTAGACAAAACTCAGGGGCGTTATTTAAACGCATTACGGCCGCTTCTAACTAATAGCCAGTTCGAAGAAGCGAGAACTAGAACAACAAATTTTGTAGCAAATGAAGGCAGCACATTGCAAGCCAAACTTATTTCTAAAGATAAAAACAATAAACATACAAGTTACATATCAGATTATTGGTTCGATCTATATTTAAGAGAACGAGTAGCATTACCCATCAATTACAATCCTTTCCTGGTAATGCAGAATGATATGAGACCAGAATACAACAACCAGTTGGTTAGAGCTACAAATTTATTAGTTTCCGCAGTTAGATTTATGCTTTCGTTAAGAGAGGAGTTATTGGAGCCTGAAGTATATCATCTGCAGCCAAAGAAAAGTAATACTTCATTATTTAGAACAGTTACTGGTTTACTACCAGCAAGTTTATCCTGGTGTGTATTATAATGTTTTAATAACTAATTTTACATTTTTGATTGTGACAAGCATCATTATTAATCCTCCTTACATTAGATTTACCAAGTTGAGAAAGGTTATGACTAAATTTTATTTGTGATGTTAACAAAATTACAATTATATGTATTAATAAGACCAACTACAATAATCCTTATCATTGATATAATTGAATTATATACTAGCTGTTCTGTTATGTTACTGTATTCTTTTGTTGTAAAATTTCATTGTGCTACTAGTTAGTTTTATACCACTTATTACTTTACTTATGTGCTATAATATGAAGTTTACATATAGCACATAAGTAAAGTAATAAGACATTAAAGTTGCTACATAATTATACTTTACTATAAATATGACTATTTTCATAATTTTTGAAATATGGTTCTGTGAAATGTCCTTTCTGTCCTTTCACTTAAATTAATGTTAATTGATTAGCACCATCCATGAATATATGTAGCTAGGAGCTACCAATATGGTGCCATTTAAAGAATTCGTGAATTGAATCCTTAAACAGCCTAAAATCACAGTTTTGAGAAATGATACACAAGTTAAAAAGACAGGCATCCAGACACTTGGTTTGTTTCCACAGCATTTGGTAGAGAACACAATGTAAATTCTTCACTAAATGGGCTTAAAAAGTAAACAATCATTAAATATTATTAGGTCTGATTTTAAAATGTATTCACAAAGTGTAATTTAATGCATGCTCTTTGAACTATAAACAGACAGTGACAGGAATAATTTTACATTGGCTGTAAATGTTTAATCATATGTTCATGTGTTGAATTGTTTATCAAATTTTAATATGTAAAGCTTGCATATAAATATAATAATGTATGATTTTAGGTATGGAGCATATTTGTTCAAAGCATTTCCACTGGATATGAGTCAATTTACTGGTTTATTTAATGCCACTCGTATTCCTATGGTTAATGGAGACAAAATCTTCAGAGACACAACTTGCAATCATGTTGTAGTTCAAAAGGGTGGCAACTTTTACGTCTTTGATGTATTAGATTCAGATGGTAATGTAACAACATAATAAATCGAACTTTGGTAATTATTTCAATAGGATAATGTAATAATGGATACAATTTTTATGTGGTAACTCTATCATTATTAGACAAATCTCTGTAATATATAATACTCAATGGATTTCAAAGTATAAAAATATTAAAAAATTATCTGTTACTAGCTTTTGTCTATTCTACCTGGATATTTTAATTATTTTAATGACATATCAATCTATTAAGATAAAAACAAATTGTGTTTATAGTAATGGTAGTAAGCACATAAATTTAAATCAAACTGTTTTTGATTTCAGGTAATTTATTATCACCTACTGAAATTAAAGGCAATTTAGCAAAGATACTTAATGATAATTCAAAAGCTGATTATGCATTAGGCGTTTTGACAACTCAGAACAGGGACGAATGGGCTAAGCAAAGGACACATTTGGAGGAAACTGGAAATAAAGATGTGTTACGAAAAATTGACTCAGCAATATTTAATTTAGTACTTGATGATGTTTGTATCGATGATAATAAACATAAACTATTGGCACATTATTTACACGCTGATGGTACTAACAGGTAATATAGGTTTATATAGCCATCTTCTTTATTCTCTTTTTGCTTCGTAAATTTCTTATCTAATGAATAGAAGCAGGGCGTTACTTTGCGGAAGTCTATGATAAACAATAAACAACAAGTATAATTTGCTATATTCCGCCGACAACCGGGAGACTTGTACAATATAACACCAGAACAGAAAAGTAAAGTTTGTTTTTCTCTCTTGTAAAGTCAACATCTCCTGAGGATGATCCGGTGTTGGGTCGAAACGTGCGTAGAGGTTATAGTGGGAGATTTTGTGTGGTGTTATATTGTACAAGTCTCCCGGTTGTCGGCGGAATATAGCAAATTATACTTGCTGTTTATTGTTTAATTTCTTATCTTTTTATTTGCTTTAAAACCTGTTGGAATCTTTTATTGACTGCCAAAATTTGTCTAGATTAGTGTAATGGTTAAGGTTATAGTTAAAAATATAGTATCCATTTACATGTTAATAGTAATTGTGTCTGTTTATTTGATAATAATGATGACGTGTTTTTTCATATTTTCAGATGGTTTGACAAATCGTTTAGTCTCATTGTCACTAAAGATGGTGTGTCTGGTATCAACTTTGAACATTCGTGGGGTGATGGTGTAGCAGTTCTTAGGTTTTTCCAAGACATCTATACGGAAACGACTACTACGCCATTTATAGGTGCTGATAGTAAACCCTCTGATAAGCAAATCACGGTAAAAAAATTAGGTGAGTGTAAGTTAAATATCTGTTTAAATTAACACTTATGCTGTAAAGCCAAATAATCAGCTTTTTGTGCGATCAGAATGGCGTTAAGATATCTATATTTAGTTAAAATTATGGGGAGTTGCTGATACTTTTATGTTCCTCAATCATTCCGTAATTATATTTTAAATTTAAATTTTTCGAGATAATGGATAATTAAAAAGTTTTTTTTTTTAAATTTATTTGCGGAAATTAAAAACCGGCTAAAAAGTAATTAAAACCAAAAACAAAAAAATTTTTGACTGGTAGCCCTTGAGACAAGCAACTAACACAATTTTTTTTATTTTTATAAACTACAAGTAAGCCCTAGACGGCTCTCTCACCTGATGGTAAGTGATGATGCAGTCTAGGATGGTAGCGGGCTAACCTGTTATGGGCATGGTAAACCCACACTTCTAATTGATTTCTACGCGACATCGTGCCGGAACGCTAAATCGCTTAGCGACTCGTCTTTGTCGGTGGGTTGGTAACTAGCCACTGCCGAAGCCTCCTAGACCAGACTCGAGCCGGGAATCGAACCCAGGACCTCCAACTTCATAATGCTACAACTCACGCACTGCGCCACGGAGGCCGTCAACTGTTCTTTCATATTCAGTATTGATCTTTTACAAAAAAAACATACATAGTTATACTGTTCTGAGCCAGTTTTTTTTTTCTGGAAAGTATCTGAAGTTTGACTCCCCCTTGGATGGTTTTTTATAAATCATACATTTCAGAATTCAACTTAGATGACAAATCAAAACACTTCATTGAAAACGCCCAAAAAGAATATTACGATTGGTGTAATTCTTTAAGTATAGACTATATTTTATACGAAGGTCTAACTAAAGGTGCCTGCAAGAAATTTAAAGTCAGTCCTGACTGTATAATGCAACTTGGTTTTCAGGTAAAACACTTTTCTTATAATATTGTGATGTAACATTTCGGCATTTTCAATTTAAAATGCATATAATCTCAAATCTGTTTATTTTGGTCGATAATTTTGATGGACATTATAAGAATGCTTGGCTACTCAATGAGCGATAGAGACTGATCTGATGGAAGTAGGTACCTCTGTGTGGTGTAATAGGAAATCAGGACACAAATAAAATAAGTTGTTTTACTTTAGTAGACACAAAGAGTTGGTGAACTAAATTAGCAATGTTGAAAACTAATCGTACCAAGGTACCCCAACCTTAATCTATTGGGGTACCTAGATGATAATATGATGAACTCGCTCCAAAAATAACTTTGGTGGTTTCCCCATTACGTGGGCCAGTCCAAAAGGACTTTCTTGAGCCCATTGTCTCCCCACAGTTGAGATCACCATTGAGATCAGTGAACGTCTATAGATTACAACTATGAAAATTACTTCTCTGTAATCTGTATCAAAAGAGTGCATTAAAAGAGGGGTAAAATAGTTTGTAAATTAAAGTCTGAATATGCCCAATTTTAGGCAGCCAATCATCTTCTTCACGGCAACTATGTGGGAACATATGAATCTTGCAGTACATCAGCTTTCAAACACGGGAGAACAGAAACAATGAGGCCCTGTACGGAGAAAACTAAGGTAAGATTCAGCTATACTTGAGAACAGTTTCATGAAGAATACCTTGCATACAATGTGAATAAGACAATATTTTTACTTGTAAAATATAATTTTTACTTACCTGCGTAAAACATCTTTATGCTAAGAATTTAGTAATAAATCTGATTATAGAAAAATTAAACTTGAATATCGTGGACTTCGGTTAAGTAACGTCTGTTGAATATAAATTGAATAGTGCTAGAAAAGTGTAAATATAAATTTTAATTTTCTAACCTGGATATTGTCAAAGAATGTTGAGCTGGCGATATAGCTCCACCCCCAGTCTTATTAATACCCACAATCCTACATTCACAAATAAAACCTCCAATACTTTGTTTAATTAACAAGAAAGGCAACGAAAATCAATCATATAATACAGATTCTTATATTCAGAGACATGTAAAAAACTACTAAACATGACACTAGACATGTACTAAAAAGTACATAAAGCTAAAGAGAATTCAGCAGTTGCAATATAGCTACGTATTAGACAATATCAATCCGACACCCCAACCCTCTCGTAGTTTCGGCTTTTTTTTACTCCCCCGACCTAAGCGCTCCTCTCCGAAAGAGGAGACCTAAACATATCCTTCACTCACCGTCCGACCCCCCGTAATCCCAAACGTCGCCTTAGCCGAGGTTCAACCTCACAGGAGACGCCCTAAGGCGGACGTTCCTTTGTTTTGTTCGAGCAGAGCAGGCAGACCTTACGCTAGGTTACGGTGGCAGAGGTTACGCTGTGGCAACCAATAGGGTTAGCAAAGCTAATAGACAATCCGAAAAAAATTGTGAAATGGTTTGAAAGTATGGTGATTACTATGAACATATGAATTAAAATTAAATTATCTTCGAACCTAAATAGTTTCTACAACAGTTAGGTCCAACATCGCTGTGCTCATTTAGCAACTGGAATTACTCCTTGAGTATGTTTCCTCATTATCTAAAAGTAATATTTCTAATATATATATATCTATTCACATCTGATTAATATTTATAAATTAAAAAAAAAACTATTTTAATTGAATTTCAGTTATTCTGCGACAGTCTACACTCAAAAAAATCTTCAAAACAAGAGCTCAGGTCTATTATGCAGGAATGTTCCACATACCATTCTGAGCTTGTCAAACAAGCAGCTATGGGACAAGGATTCGACAGACACTTGTTCGCTCTCATGAAGATCGCCGAGGACAATGGCTTACCTCGTCCAGAACTATACGACTCTTTTGAATACAAGTTCCTAAATAAGTCGATTCTTAGTACTAGTACATTATCTGCACCCAGTGTTTTAGCGGGAGGATTTGGTCCTGTCGCGAGAGAAGGTTTTGGAATTGGGTAAGAACATTTGCTATTTTACATCTTTGTCCTAGGCTATATAGCCTATATATATATATATATCGGCTATATACCCTAATAATTATAATTTTGTATAAAATAGTAACAAATTTAATCTAATTTTAGCATTTTACACAGCACCGAAAAACAAACTGATCTAAATTTTGTTAATGTATATTATATGTGATACGTGTATTAATTAATTTGTGAAAATGTTATTTTGGAAAAGATTGTAGAGAACACAAAGGTAGATATAACCTAACAACCACCACCACACATACACCCACTCACGCACACACACTCACACACGCACAAAAAAAAACACACACACTCCTGGTTATTGATTTGATTTAATATAAGAATATATACATGTATAATACATATTATATACATTTTACGGAAGGCGGGACATCCTGGCACAAGTAAAATAATTTCTTAAAAGGATGTCCCAACAAGCGATGAATGTAATGTAAAACGTATTTTTTTTTAATCTAAATTTTTTCATTTTTTTTAAAACCTAACAACACTTTATGCTACAGGTACTCAGCGTTTCCTGATAAGCTGGGAGCAGCGATTTCAGCTTACAAAGCTCACAACAACAGCACACAATTCGTCGAAGCTTTAGAAAAATCATTTATAGATATAACAAATATTTTATCAGAATAATTATTATTATACTATAAATCTTGGTAGAAAAAGGGATGTGTGCCAAAATGTGATACGTGTTAAAGCTACGTACTCGTAACATGATATAGTTAAAGTAGAATCACGAAGCAGTGCGTCTCGAAGTGCCAATATATAAAGATATGTCAAGGTCATCCAATTCTAAGCATCTCATAGATGTATATATCATTAAAAAACTTGTAAGTAAATGCTGTAATCTGATCCAAAAACTTCAGATAGCAGATTGAACTTAGCACCATCTTTATCGTCAGGGAAGAGTATGAAAAGGAAAGCACCATATTCAATCTGCTATCTAAACATTTTGGGTTAGATTGATTATTAACATCGGGCGTTAGTTCTCCCATATCAAATGACAGTAGTAATTGGAATGTGTTACTGACTTTGGTTCATATGGTTTTTAGAGACAATTGGAACAGTGTCAGTAATTTATTTGGCTAACTTTTAAAGTTAGCCAATTAAAGAGAAATATAGAGCCAATAGGCTGAATGAGGCAAAAGATACATTTTATCAACTTTCTCACAAATTCATATGTACGCTTCTCATTTCTATATTCCACAATGTTTCATGTATTAATCTGGGACTCGGAACATAACGACGTAAACACCTACATGAAAATAACTCGAATTCTCAGTAGAGTAAGAAGTATAATTATAAATTAAAAATGCCTATGTGTTACTTCAGTAACTCTGTCAAATAATTACAATTGACAATTTGTCTAATTTATAACGTTTGATCAATAATTGCCGATGATTCTAAAAAACAACATTCATCCTATAGTATAGAAAAGCTTTAAGCCTTTATTTTGGAATCATTATCCATCATTAAGGTAACATTTACAAAAAATGTTTTGTATTTTACGTATTTACATTTTGGTAAATGAAAAAGTCGGTAAACTCTATTATTAAATTTTGAGTAAGTTAAATATTTGTTCTACATCATACATAGCGGGTTTTATACGTTTTTTATTGATCAAAGTTTATAGTAGATGACTGTACCATCCGTTTCAGATGAAGCGATTTAACTGCATTTTCATGTTTACATACTAGATTGGTGTTCAAATGCTCAAATTTATGACTTCGTAAACATTTAACATACGAGCTCCTTTTGAAATTATCTTTCTTAGTAAACAGTCGTTTACCATGTGCTGTGAAGCGAAATATCTAATCATTATATAAGCAAATTATATTTTTAACATTTCTAATCCATTAGCGATTAGATTTAAAATCTATCTTATCTATTTACGTGAATAATAATAACTTGAATCCCTATTATACGCGGAAACATTAGAGAGGTCGCTATATATATCGCTATATAATTAAATGTGGTATACGACTGTAGTAAACCGCATTTTACTCGTACTTGTTTGTTTAATAACTATAACTAAAGCATGCTCTTTTGCCTTTGCACTATTAAAACAGCATACTTTAGTAGCTCCGCCTATACCTACAGGCGTAATGTTTCGTGATCATTGATTTACCACTAGCCGTAGATC
Organism: Lasiommata megera; assembly: GCA_928268935.1. Classification (NCBI taxonomy): domain Eukaryota; kingdom Metazoa; phylum Arthropoda; class Insecta; order Lepidoptera; family Nymphalidae; genus Lasiommata; species Lasiommata megera. Next base: position 11,109,095 of record OV743315.1, on the reverse strand, counting down.
GATCTTTAACGCTCAAAAAATGGGACGAAAAAGTAGTGCACAAATATCGTCGCGTGCACTCCTTTCCCCCAGTGTGTGATAAGGCTAGACGAAAGTCACCGATTCTAACACTCGTGCCGTATAATCCGAATGAATTACAAAGCACTACGCGCCGCTATAGATAATATAACGGCCAGATGTCTAGTGTATTAGACGGGTTGTAATACATCGATATACCGATATGTTTGAATGTATAGTTAGTGACAAATTCTCGCCTTGTTTTTGTATGACGCGCTCTATCTACGGCTATTGGAAAATTAATGTTCGTGATACCTCAAATTGATACAAGGTCACTTGGAAAGGAATTACAAGAACATAAAATAAATATATGCTAAGCTCATTTATGTTGAATTTAAAAATCTTGCTTAAAAGTTGCTTGCGCGGTGAAAGTTATATACATATTTATTTAAAAAAAAATGAAAAATAAAAAGAATTATATTATCAGATTATAAGTAAGTTAAGTTTAAAACCTTTATTAAGCGTTTTTATTGTAGTGTAGGTAAAAAGGAATGGAATGTAATTTAAACATATTTTTCATCAAAATACGTATTAAAATTGCAGAACCAACGGGATTCGAACTCAGACTCGCATAGACTGATAAAAAACATCCCGCATATCATCATCTTTTCATGAAAATAATATTTATGTAAAAATCTATTTTAGACACTTTTTTAAATATACAAAGTCATTTTATAATAAAGGATTTTAAGTGCCTTAAGTAACTTTGTGCCTTGTGGTATAGTTTTGCACAAATTCCTCAAAATATGTAGCCTTATTTTTTTTGTGTTTCTATGTTTGCTATGCAGGTGAGGTTGTCAAAGGCTAACTGCTAATAGCATAAAAAAGTTCCGTGAATTCAAGTAGCATACAAAAAACACTCCTTGCAAAGTAATCTTTTTACAAGACTATAATAATCTATCAATTTTTAAAACTTTTTTAATAAATAAGGCTGAAAATGGTTATAAACTTTAAACTAATGCATTTAATGTTGCAGTCGATTATTACGTTATTGGCTCAACTTTTAAAATGTAGGTTTAGGAAATCTTGCTTTATATATCGATGTGTATTACACAATTATTTATTGATGGTATTGAATAAAATGATTTATATATATCACTGTTATGTATAGAAAAAGGGGTTTTAAATAAAATTGTTTACTTTATTTTATACTTTAATAATGGTTTTTATACTACAATAAATGATTTTATAGCAATTATATTTTTATTATACTTACCAACAGTACACAACAGTACAGTTTCAATGAAAAAAGTTAAAAATTGCTACCCAATCCAGTCTTACCTACGTAGAAGTATTTACCTATAAAAAAAAAATAGTGGATTGTTTGTTTGTTGCTAATTCTGTTATAAACTGATACACCTTTAACCTAAGCTACAGTTATAACACGTTGTAAAGTTACGTGTCCGACACATAACTGTCTTAACAGTTTCTATGACTTCTCATAGCATACAAACAAAGCACTCCCTGCAAAGTACTCTTCTTGTCTAGGTGGTGAAGAATTTTATCAAAATCGGTTCAGTATTAGAAACTGACATCCGTTAAAAATGGCTCAAACTCATGGCTTTCAGTGAAACTTCAGTTCTGGTGGTAGACGTTAGACTAAAATGACAAGTCAAGAAATAGTGTAGGCTACGTGTGTTGTGGTTGTGGCGATCCGTCATGATCAACCCATTGCCGACTAATACATACAGAGCACGGGTATCCTCTCAATATGAGAAAGGTTTCTCCATGTGCGATCAATCCAACACCCCAACCCTCTCGTAGTTGCGGCTTCTTTTTACTTGCCCGACCTAAGCGATCCTCTCCGAAAGAGGAAACCTAAACATATCCTTCATGACCCTGACGATCAGATGACTAAAGACAACATACTCGTACCACCTACCGCACAATCATACGCTACACACCGTCTTCGTTGGCAAAGACGAGGTCCCCGCTATCATACGTCATCCGGACGTGGGCTCCATCCACGGCCTCGGAGACGTACGGACCACTCACCGTCCGATCCCCCTGTTATCCCAAACGTCACCTAAGCCGAGGTTCGGCCTCAAAGGAGGCGCCCTTAGGCAGACGTTCCCTTAGTTTCTTCGAGACCTAGGGCTCAAAATTTCTTCTGGCAGAGCTTCTTTCCGAAGCTAACTAAACAGCCCGGTTACGCCGTGGCAACCAATAGGGTTAATACAGCTAATAGATGGTCCGAAAAAAAAACATCCATGTGCGGATTGGCAGACTTCGAACGCCTTTGATAACATTATGGGTAACTCAAGCATGCAGGTTTACTCACGATGTTTTCCTTCACCGTTGAAGCAAGTGATATTTTAATCGCTTGAAAACGCACATAACTCCGAAAGTGGATGCGTTCCCGGGATCGAACGCTCGACCTCTATTTTCCATAAAATAATTTATGCGCCCAGTTAAATCAAATGGGTAAAGCAACCGTATGGCCGCACAAAAAACGGCAATATAAAAGTTAATTTTTTTATATGCAAAAATGAGACTTGAAAACAAATACAGAGTTATTAATGAAGTCAAGTTCTTACTTCTTAGTGCCAGTACCTACTTTGGCCCCAACCTAAACCGTAGCAACCGCAAGCTGTATGAGATACGAGTAGTAGAAAGAATGCTTTATCGCAACTTTTCGGAGTAATGTGCGTTTTTAAAAAATTAAAATATCACTTGCTTCAACGGTGAAGGAAAACATCGCGAGGAAACCTGCACGCCTGAGAGTTCTTCATGATGTTCTCAAAGGCGCATGAAGTCTGCCAATTCGCATATGGCCAGCGTGGTGGACTATGGCCAAACCCTTCTCACATTGAGAGGCGACCCGTGCTCTGTAGTGAGCCGCTAATGGGTTGATCATGATGATCGCATTTTTATTACATAATCCTTACATACGCTTCTCTTTTCCCCATTTCTTACTATTTAATGATTTAATTTGCTCAATTTGAAGATTAACTTATTAGCGGATCGGTTCGCAACTTATTAAGTTACGTAATTTGGAACTAGGTTGGTTTGGTTTCTTTTAACACTGCATCATCACTTACCATCAGGTCATATCGCAGCATAGCGTCAACTTATAATCTTAAAAAAACATAGTATACCTACCTACTATATTGCTTAAAGGAAGGAGATTATGTAGGTCAACGATATAGGTACCTATAACCTAGTAGATACGTAATACTACTACATTCCAAACTGCTATAGTAATTACATATATTATTGAATTACTACGTAGATGACTGCCATACATAAAATATCATGAAGGTACCCATAATCATAATATTAATCTTGCATCAAACAATAGTATCTAAGTATAGTGATTGTATCTTCATTGGATGGTTGGTATATCCTTCATCGTGTTATAGTAACTAAAGTTATGTACTATACTATTTATGAGTACCTTACAGCTATTAATAGCGTAAGTACTGCCTACATCATAATATAGAATCTGTAGGTAGGTATACCAGCATGGCGGATTCAACGACGACTGTTATCGATTTTCTTATGTCCATCCTGTAAAAGGACACACATTCATAGAGAGGGATACAAAAGCCTCTTTACGCAATTTTATGGAAGTAAGGTATACTGCTCTTTTTGTATATAAATTCATCTATATCCTCAGATATCCCAAACTGCAATTTTGATAATTTGGCAACATAAAAAGTTCCACGTAGGTTTAAAAAATGTAAATTATATCATATTCCTAGTCCCATAATATATTAACAGTATAAATAATCCCACATGTAAAAAAGCAATACGCAAAATAAAAGACAGACAATACATAGATAATAGAATACTACTTTATATATACAACACGTAAAAAGCTTCTGGACCCGAATGAAATTCCCATAAAGCGGGCCATTCTATTTACTATCAAATTAAGAACTGCCAATTTTAATACGTAATAGGTTGGTAGGTAACTGTGAAGTTAGTAAAATAAAAATTCACATAATAGGTATAATATATGATAAAAAAATATACTTGTACAGCGCATCGTATACTGGTAAACATTTTGTAACGTGTGTGTGTGTGGGTGGTTCATACATTTTCTTAAATTTTTGACATTCTGATATTTCATATATTTAAGTATATTGAGGATGTGACTATGAATACGACATTCAGCTTGCGATATCGTACCGATTTTACCGACGTTCCATTACACGTTCATAAACGCTGACGATCTTAACTCATACATCGAAATCTACATTGTCTCTTTTTAAAACAGCTATGTATAGATATAATTTACCATTTTTATTAAATATATAGCGTATTTAAATAGAGAGTTATGTAAATTATGCGATGTTAGAATAACCTTTCTTAAGGATAAAAAGGTGAAAGGAATGGTGCTGATCCATTGTGCCATGGACAGGTTTCAGGTTTGTGAAAATAAATGTCAAAGTTCATTTGTAGATTAGCGTTCGATTTGTGAAAAAATATTGTTTTGTGAAAAACAATGTTTGGCAATGGTGTGTTAGGAAATGGAATACTGTGATTCGTGAAAATGTGTATTTTTTTAATAATCTCAAGGTAAATATTAAGTGACTACGGTTTGAAACATTAATTACAAAATAGATAAATTCTATTAGCGCTGCTAATATTTTGGACTCTCTATTGATGATTACCATATTAAATAATAATGCTAACGTAGTTTGTTTTGTATTTTTGCGTATCTTTTTATCTGGATTTATTTATAGGTTCAGGTTTCAGTTAAGCTATAAATTGAATTATAAAGATATAGGGGAAGTAGGGGTCGAATGGTGCACTTGATATAGATTAACGTTTATATCATATTAAAATAAAATACAAGAGAAGAAAACTTTATTAACATTTAAAAATCTGAAGTGACATTAATATATTTTTTTTAGAATTCCTTCATTTCATTCAAGTGTGTGTTAGGTACAAAGCACTGATTTGATTCAGCTGATATTTATGATATAAATTTCAATAGATGGGCCCACATGATACCCTTTTGTAATCAACATTATTCAATATATAACAGCAAACCATCATCCACAGTCATACTTGCAGGATGACTCCAAACAATATTACAATAGAATATTGTAGTACAATAAACTAAGAATTTGTGAAACATGGAAAACAAAAAAGGTTAAAAATCCAGTAAGATATTTCTGTGCCAAATTTCATCTTAATTGTTGTATAGGTCAAGGCAAAACAACAAACTTTGGCATTTTTGATATTAGTTAGTAAATCAATCAGCTAGCAATTATATTAAATTTTGAATATGTTTAAATACTTTGATGAAATTAACATGTGCATTGTTTTTTTCTTGATATGTTTTATATTGTTCCAGAAATATTTCATCTTATAATAACTGATACAATTAACAAGCAAAATGTTAATCAAGGAGTACAGAATTCCTCTGCCCTTGACTGTAGAGGAGTATCGCATAGCTCAGCTGTATATGATAGCAAAGAAAAGCAAAGAAGAAAGTACAGGTGAAGGGAGTGGGGTAGAAATAATAGTTAACGAGCCATATGAAGATGGACCTGGAGGAAAAGGTCAGTATACTCAAAAAATCTATCATGTTGGTAGCCATTTGCCTGGCTGGTTTAAAAGTTTACTTCCTAAATCAGCTTTAACAGTATCTGAAGAAGCTTGGAATGCCTACCCTTATACTAAAACAAGATATACATGTCCATTTGTTGAAAAGTTTTCCTTGGAAATAGAAACTTATTATTTTTCTGATAATGGCCATCAAGAAAATGTATTTAAGTTGAAAGGAAGTGATTTAAAAAATAGAATAGTTGATGTCATAGATGTTGTCAAGGACCAGCTCTATGGTACAGATTATGTGAAGGAAGAAGATCCTAAACTTTATGTGTCCCAAAAATGCCATAGAGGGCCATTGTCTGACACTTGGCTAGAAGAATATTGGAAGGAAGTGCAAGGAAAACCACAACCATTACCCAATGGCATGTCACTTATGTGTGCTTATAAGTTATGTAGAGTTGAATTTCGATACTGGGGAATGCAAACTAAACTGGAGAAATTTATTCACGATGTAGCATTAAGAAAAACAATGCTTCGTGCACACAGGCAAGCCTGGGCCTGGCAAGATGAGTGGCATGGTCTAACAATGGAAGATATTAGGGAAATTGAAAGACAAACTCAGCTAGCATTGCAAAAGAAAATGGCAGGTGAAGCTGGTGATGACACAGATTTGTCTGAAGAAAACTCGAAATCCTTGGCAGCAACTATGAGCAGCCTTGAGAAAAATGAAGATTCAGCAAGTCCAGTTACAAACAAGAAAAGTAATACTGAAACGAGAGTTCAAAAACAGTTAAGCCCCGAAAATTCTCCTCCTTCAGAACCAAAGTCTTCTAAATCAAATCTCAGGTCCTCTTCTTCAGGTTCTCTCAAAAGTTTACAGACTCAAGTCGCTAACTGGAGAATGGAGACCCTAGTAAGGGAATCAGAAACTGAGACTGGTTCTGAGGATGAATTTTATGATTGTGAATCATCATATAACAAATGGTCATCTATGTGTTCTTTGGATGAAGCTGAGATTGATATATCTCCTACTCAGGCGGATAATATCCAAGATGACAGTATATTCAATCCATCGTTTTTGAAACGTGTAACTTCTGAAAGAGGATCTCGCCGAATTCCGACCTTACACAGTCACCAGAGCATAGATGGCTGTCCTGAAACTCCTGTTCATAGTTCTTGTCCAACAACTGTTTTAATTCTTGTATTTCATGCAGGCAGTGTTCTCGATGCCAATGTTGATATGACTGCAAAAAAATCTGACGTCACTACTTTCAAAGGAGCATTTGAATCTGTCATGCGACAACACTATCCAACATTAGTGGGTCGTATTACTATAAAATTAGTATCGTGTCCATCTATTTGTACAGAAGCGCTTGGAGTGTTGTCTACTTTGAGTCCCTACAGTTTTGATTGTTCTCCTTCTACAATTGAAACTCCTTCTCTCACCAACGACCTTATTCCAATCGGCGCTATACCTTTAATTGCAACATCATCTCCTGAATATTGTGAATATGTTAGTAAAACAATAGTATCAGCTAATCTTGTTTACAATGAATTCATAAAATCTGAGGATGGAAAAGGATTCAATGGTCAAGTGTGTATTGTTGGTGATAGCATGGGTTCTGTTCTAGCGTTTGACGCATTGTGTCGTACCCTACGTTATCAATCACGACATGATAGTGAAAATAGTATACTTGACACTGAAATAACTATTCCAAGTGAACCAACTGAGAATTATTTAAATAAATCCCACTTACAAGCTCCTACGCCTAGAAGACGTTCATCCACTGCTAGTGATAACCAAACAAAATTGGAATTTGAAGTTAGCGACTTCTTCACTTTTGGTAGCCCATTATCACTCATTCTTGCTTCAAGAAAAATATCTGATGACAAATTCAAAGACATAACAAAACCACCTGTTCAACAAGTCTTCAATTTATTTCATCCTACTGACCCTGTCGCGTCAAGATTGGAACCTTTGTTGTCAGCAAGATTTACCAATCTACCACCAATAAATGTATCTAGATATGCTAAATATCCACTAGGAAATGGTCAGCCGTATCATTTGATTGAGTTAATACAAAGTCATCCAACTTTATTTGGAGATCATTTACCAATGCCACCTACTCCAGTTTTGAGAAGACTTTCCGAGGCATCTGTACAAAGCACTGTGAGTGGTATGGTGGATAATATTCCATTAATTACTATGAATGCGCTTCAGCAAAAGTGGTGGGGTCCAAAAAGGCTAGATTATGCCCTTTATTGCCCAGAAGGCTTAGCAAATTTTCCCACAAATGCTCTACCACACCTATTCCATGCCAGTTATTGGGAGAGTTATGATGTTATAGCATTTATCTTAAGGCAAGTAGGTCATTTTGATTTGGCGTTATATAATCAAGCTGAAGACAAGGAAAGTGCTATGTTTAACCCTGGACAAGATAAGGAAAAATGGATGAGAAAGAGAACTTCTGTTAAATTAAAGAATGTTGCAGCAAATCACAGAGCTAATGATGTTATTGTAAGGGAAGGCTGTCCGCAAACATTTACAGCCAGATTTATGTACGGACCACTTGATATGATTACTTTAACCGGTGAAAAAGTTGATATTCACATGATAAAAGATCCTCCAGCTGGCGAATGGACCTTATTATCCACCGAAGTAACGGATAAGACTGGAAGAATTATCTATACATTATCAGAAAAACAAAGTGTAGCCTGTGGAGTTTATCCAGTGAGGGCAGTTGTCAGAGGCGATCACACGAGTTGTACCTTTCATTTGGCTGTTGTACCTCCGCAAACCGAATGTGTAGTATTTAGTATTGATGGTTCCTTTACCGCTAGTGTGTCCGTGACTGGTCGAGATCCAAAAGTAAGAGCTGGGGCTGTAGACGTGGTACGATTTTGGCAAGATCTAGGTTACCTTATTCTTTATATAACTGGCAGGCCAGACATGCAACAACGAAAAGTTGTTTCGTGGTTAGCCGAGCATAATTTTCCTCATGGCTTAGTATTTTTCTCGGACGGATTTTCGACCGACCCTTTGGGTCACAAAGCTGCACATTTAAATAGCTTGATAACAGAGCACGGGGTTATTCTACATGCTGCCTATGGGTCGGGAAAAGATATAAGCGTATACAATAATTGTGGATTATCTCCTAAGCAGATATATGCTATTGGAAAAATAAGTAAAAAGTATGCTAATTTGGCTACGACTTTAAATGATGGATATGCTTCTCATTTAGCTGATTTGAAATTACCAGGCGCCGTTAGACCTGCTAGAGGTAATGCACGTCTTCTTGTTCCACGTCGACTTCTAGCACCAGTTAGTAGTTCTTCAGTATCTCGTAGTCGTCGTTAAATTCGTATTCCTTAAATTTATTTCTCATGTCATTGTCATTATTTAAAAAATGCGTGGATAATTATTTTAAATTTATTACTATACGAATATTTATTATCAAGATATTAACGATATACTTTTCCATTCGGTGAAGTATACTGTATTAACAGAATTATATTTTTTCATTGCAAATATTTCGTGTATTTGAAATTTAAAAAATGTAAATTATGTCAAAATCGTAAATAATTGAATTTAGTCTATCGTCACTGTGTACCTTACTAATTTATTATTAATGTACTATTGTCTATAATCAAGTTACAACTAGGGACGGTTACTAATAAGTTAATCGTTTATGTGGTAGGCGTATACTGTTAATCCATTTGTAAGGCTGGGAATCTCTATCTTTCGATATAAGTAAATATCTAGTCTCTTTACGTAACGTATTTAACAATTGAATTAGGTCGAGGCTTACTAATACATGCTTTTAACTGTCTTAAATTGTACGTGGTTTACCAATTTTCATGTATGATAAAAATCGTTGAGTATTGCATAATGATTGTATAATATTTTCCGCATTCCAAAAATAATTACTTATTTAGAGATTTATAAATGGTTTTTTAAAATGTATTAGTAGTTTGACCTAAAAATGTTACCTCTACTTCTGAAAATGTTTATAAATCTATATTAAAAGTCTCACAAATTGCTTGCGATCAAATGATCTTATGTCACATATTGTACTCAAGTATTTAAGATTTTAACAGTATGTCATGTACTTTATTCTTAAGAAAATATTGATCTTTGTTTCATGAATTTCTTATTCATATATTTAGGATTTTAAGATAAATTTATTAACATAAGTGGTCACAATTGATATTACATTCTCTTGTTATTTATTTATATGTATTACACAGAAAAATATTTAAAATTCCAGTAAAAACTTCTTAGATTTAAGAAATAAAAGTAAACGCTTTTATCTGACTGTGGCTATACAGATGTTTTGTGCTATATGGTTTTTTTTTCATCTTGACTGAGCCATCTCATAACTTTACCCTATTATATTGACCTGTACCAATCAACGTGGGCTAATTTTATTTAACTGACTTACTTATTACAAGGAAAATGCTCCCAACTCGATTGTAAATAAATTTCCAAACTGCACTAAAATTATTAGTAGGTAACATTACATTACAAAAAAAATGATTTCTCAGTTAACTTTTAAATGTCATAAAAATCTAGGCCCTACGTTGTAAGGTCATCAGAATTTTATGGTTTTTTGCAGCATGACATATTACAATAATATATAATATAATATCTTTTATTTTATAAGTACAAAAGTAAGTGAATAATAGCTTTTAAGCCTTTGACATGCTAGTTTCAGTGAGAAGTTGGTGTTTTTATTTGCCATATAAAAAGTACAAATTAATAGTTTTGAGTTTTAGAAGCTGCAGTCAGATTATTTTAACGATATACTATTAAGCATATATATATACATGTAAAAAGCTTGGCTTCTTAATTATGAAGTCTTAAGATATTTAATTTATGTTTACCTGTACCTCTTGTCCTTAACATTATGGATGTAATTTTATTAGCATATCTTTATGGGCTTTAGAAAGATCAATCTCAAATTACCAGGTCTGGGTGTTTCTGCAATAGCAATGGTGACATAGTCACAAAGGAAAATGTTAATTAATTAAGTGAATTCTTGAAGATATTTAAAAAAAATAACATTATGTAAAAACTAAAACAATTAATATAAATAGTATAAATTGTTAATAGTTATATCGGTACGTGATCTAGTTTATTATATTATATTTTTAGAAAATTGTGACATAACCCTAATCTAAGAAATCCTGTTATTTGTTTTCAAATAGGCAGCTAAATCGTTAATTCAGAAAATCATCGTTGATCGAGCACTCATGACTCATGACAATGGTACAAATAAAAAACATGGTGCCTAAAATATTTTGGACTTACCTTGATTCAGTTTTACCTTGATTACCTGAATATTTTTATGACTATGTTATATTTATTACATTTTAAGACTTTTAAGGCAATCAAATGGTATGCCTTAAAAATCTTAAACTGAGTAACTAAATATATATCTTCTTTCATTATATTAATTAAAATTGTGTGTTTAAGTATTTAAATAATAATGTATGTATATATAATGTGCATTCCTTCCTTACCAAATTATAATAATTATACCTATTCTGTTATTATAGCAAAATAACATACTAATATATATTATATAAAGTGGTTTATCTGGTTTTGATAAAATATTTAGTTTTGAATATTATTCTTTCCTAGTACCGTATTCTTTAATACTGGTTATCATGGTATATTTATAAAACAACATAGTATTAAAGCTATTAATCAAACTATTCGCTATATTAATTTACGATGTAAATAGTTTACATTAATGTACCAGAATTCCGTGTAGATGAAGCCAAAACTGCGTTATATTTAGGTAGGTATGTCTAAAAATAGTTTGGGGAAACTTTTGGATTAACCATTTAGAGCATGCTCTATGCATAAAGATAAACCATATTATAAAATATACCGCCTGTATTTTATTTTAATATTTGTATAGATGCATCGAAGGTGCATCCTATGTAAACAAGTTACTATTAGAAATTATTTACTGACTTCTTTCAAGACTGTTCAGGATTAAATCATGCGTTCTCAATTGTTAAATTAGAGTTCAAACACTGAGTTTTTTAGCGATTAAATATGATTTTTTTAATTTGCATCTTTAAAGCAAAGATGTTGTGCGTGTTTATATTTATGTCGAGTTATATTCGAGTGACTAGACTATTTTAAATAGTCACCATTTTCTAGATTATAATTACCTACCTACTCGAATTAATAAATAGGTTAGGTACTGCATTGCCGCAAGTAAAATGGACCTTCCGGTGTAATTCTGTTGTAGGAACCTACTCAACTATCGATTCTCAACTGAATTGACAGATCTAAGACTATGTAATGCTGTCCTTTTAACAATGTTTCTCGAAGAAAAGGATAGTAGTATTTTTGAATTGTTCATTTATATTCATAAAAGGCTTCTTACAACAGAATTGGCCCCAATGTTTCTCAGTCTTAACTGCTCACTTTGTTTGCCAAAAAAGTGAGTTAGTGTTGACGAATTTAATCTTTAAAAGCATATGTTCAGTTCAATTTAATGCTGATGTTACATTTTTTAGTTAACGAGCGTGCAAAATCTCATACTAGTGGTTTAGTAAACTTCAAACGGATTCATTAGGTATGACAATGCAGTAAAATACTTTGCAAGCAGTTTTAACGCTCCTTGCGGCAGTGTGCGTACAACTATTTACGGCTGGCATGCCGCTCATACGTGATAGAAGCTAGAAGCTAGCTACATCGCCAGTAGAAGCGTACGTGAACAAATAGAGAAGATAATATAAGTTCGAGGTGTTAATCATTTCCAACTCGGTTGTTAACGCCTTGTGTAATAGTAACCTATTACTACTACATATATGTAATACCGTGTGGGGCTTCGCGAACAAGGTCAATCGTTATTCAATGCCGAGGGTCACGCTGGAAGTTTACGCTAGACAAGCGAATCCTGCGACGATTAAAATGAGTAGTGACTGAGAGATTAAAACGAGTGCCGAGTGCGAGTTATTATGTAACCGATGGCGCTCTTTTCATTGCATTGATATCGATTGAAGAAGTAGAAATCTCGTACTCGGCACTCAGTATTGAATAGCGTATTACCTAGCGCAAATCCATGATGTACCTATGTTGAATAAACGATGACATATATATTTTCTTAACTACGCAGCTCTTTAAAGATTCTCTCTACGTGTGAATTCCTGTGATACCGAGCATTCACAAGAGAGGTTGACTATATGATAAGAATTTCAAAATTAATATTAATATAAGAGTTGCACCGTACTTTTGTCCGATTGACGCATATAACTATAGTTAATTAAGCTTGTTGTTTAATGAAAACTCTTAGATTCTTTGGTTCTAACCAATACATAAATGTATTCGTAGGTAATTAACGTGTTTTAATAATTACCAAATACATGCTTAATTATGTTGTATGTGGGGTATATAGTTAGTAAACGCGTATACAGATGGACAACATTTAAGCTACCAACTATATGACGTAATTGTTATAAAACTGGCAATTGATTTTACAGTTTGCAGGCGTGCAAGGTGTTATGATTAAAGTACGTAAATCATTTCTATTCATAAAATACACATAGAAATTGTTGAATTTCAATATAAGTCAACGGTAATATTTATTTTTGTTAAATACAGTCCATCTGTATACCCGGTACACCTAAGTGTAAGTAATAACGTAGTGAAACAAAAACTTCTACTGATTTACCAAATAGATATGTTGTACGTGTTAGACTGTGTACCTACCTTTTAGATATATTTGTATTGTTAAACAGTCTCCTATCTCACTTTATGTGCTTCCTATTCCATAATATAGTTATTTTTATTGAATTATCTGTATCATCTGAGCCTTCAGTGTTAGATTTTCGAATAATTTGCCGGCCGATTCTAATAGAGGTGAGAATCCCGCACTACGCACTCTGAGCAGACTAAGCGTTTAAGTGTGAAACGACCCTTGGCGGACTTACTTACTAGGTAGTCTATTAGAAAAAACACTGAAGGCAATAAAACTGTACACGTGATATTATTATTAGCATGACGATTTGGGAAAAATTTTATTAAGTAGTGCTTGTATACCGAAATTATTTTCACGATCTTGTTACTGATACCTAAATAAGTTTTGTTACTAATATTCATTCATGTTTATACACGCTTAAGCCGTATGACTAAGCCGCATAATCGCTAAATGGCATCTGATATAGGTCGCGTCACGTAAAAAGAGCTCTAAGGATTTTTTTTTATACACTACAAGCGGCTTGATGGTAGCGGGTTAACCTCTTAGGGGTATGGTAAACCCACACTCCTAATTGGTTTCTACGCGACATCGTGCCGGATCGCTTGATGTCACGTCTTTGTCGGTAGGGTGGTAACTTGCCACGGCCGAAGCCTCCCATCGGGCAATATGTGACGTAAATTAGTATGATTACAATAGTGTATAAGACAAAATTCGGTACGTGTCATTATAAAATACAAGCTGTATACTGTATTAGGCTATATTATCATTTGTATAAATCGCCCAATAAGACCGTCAAAGATCTATTTATGTGACGTGACAGATAGTGGAATTGCTAATCACGGCGGCAGCACAAGTCGATGACAAATATGCCTAGTTAACGGCACTTACAGCGCATTTGTCTGATCCGAATTCGAGAAAACTTCGCCAATCAACCATACACTCATTACTGTAATCGACAGTTGTATGTGTGATTTATAATGATGCGAAGTAAATCATGCCTGACATTGGTAAAGGGTAGTCTGGATACTGAATACGGTAGAAAAACTCATGTTTTACCCAATTCTCGCAGTTGGATTTGACACATGGCAGAAGGTCTTTTAGTACCAAAACGATGTTGTTAGTTTATTTGTATGATATAATTTCTTCCATGACATTTTATTTATCTGGGATCAATTGAATACTTATTTAGTATATAAAAAATTGAATTAGTCACAATATTGTTTCTAAGTCATGTATCTCATTTTGTATAAAACTTTATTTACGTGTAGGTATATTCTAAATGTGAAAACATATATTTATTAAGATATTAGATTGATCTAATCACAGTGCTGTGCTGGCTTTTATTCCTTTTTATTACATGTATTTAATTAATGTAATCATTTAATGTGTGTGGATAAAATATAAATTATTGTTGTTGCTCGTGTGTTTTTGTTCTGGTCAGCCAAACTACCTCGTGTCCATGTTTTTGCTATTACCTTCAATTATAGTATAACCCGACACCTACTATGAGTTCTTACGGTTTCTCTGAACAAAAGGGGAATTAATCAACAATAAATGAATGGGTTTATTTAGAAGCTGTGATAGCCTAGTGGATAGGACATCCGCCTCCTTATCAGAGGTCGGGGATTCGAACTCGGGCACGCACCTCTAACTTCTCGGAGTTATGTGCATTTTTAATTAATTTATCACTTTCTTCAACGGTGAAGGAAAACATCGTGAGTAAACCTGCACGCTTGAGAGTTCCCCATAATGTTCTCAAAGGCGTGTAAAGTCTGCCAATCCGCACATGGCCAGCGTGGTGGACTATGGCCAAACCCTTCTCATATTGAGAGGAGACCCGCGCTCTGCAGTGAGCCGGCAATGGGTTGATCATGATGATGATTATTTATTTACATTATAAACAAATTTATATCCTTACTAGTCTTCCTGCGCAGGTTGATCGTAAGAGGTCTTTTTATATGACGTGAACTATATCTTACTATATATGGGCGGAGGGGTGTTAGCTAACAACTAAGCGATCCCAACGAATACCAACTCGAGAGATTTTATAATAAAACAAATTAAACAGAGATTATTTTCATATATTTTATGCACAATTATCTCTTCGACCGTGATTGTTCGTGAGGTTCATAGCACATGCCAACTTAATAAATTAACACTAGACAACACTACCCAGACAATTTTAAATTTATTTAAAATGCAATTAATAATATGTAATTAGTAGAGTACCACTAAATAAAAAATATATCTTCGCTTAAACTATGCGTAATGCTATGTAATTTTTTCTCGTAAATTATATAGGTAATATATATATTATGTTTTATCACAAAACGGAACTCTGCTTCTGGATAATAAGTAGTGTTTTTAAAATCACTGCAATTTCTTAAGCTTATAACAGAAGTTACTTGATTGTTTTTTACCAATCTGACTGACAGACATTTTTTTAGATCATTCAGTACAAGTCAAGTATATTTATTTTCTCTTCTTTATTTATAAGTATATTATCTTCTCTAAAGGCATGGTTTCTTGAACAGGTACAGAATACAGATCGCCCGATCATACTCTGCTTCAAGTTACACTCTTCCGAGATCAGCTCGAAGAGTGTAACATGAAATGTACAATATTGAAATGCGCAAATAAAATGTACACATTGAATTTATTGAAACTAGATCCTTCGTTTCTGTTCCTTTATTTATGTCCCGCCAACTATATAGTACAGCACGTACTGTACTTAGGCCTTACCTCTGACTTGAGATAGAGTTAAAACGAGCCGGGTAAAAAGTCAAAGTACGGTATATAGATCTCATCCCACGTCTGCTATGCCAACTGTGTGTCAATGGCCGATCAATAACATTTTTGTGCTGACTAATAAATAGAAATGAAAATTAAGAAACATTTAGTGAGCAATTTTAAAATGCATGCTATTTCCTCTACTACACACAAAAGGAGAGCTTGTGGGTGGCTGACCGCACCGTCCGACCCCCTCGTTATCCCAAACGTCGCCAAAGCCGAGGTTCGGCCTCACAGGAGGCGACCTTAGGCAGACGTTCCCTTAGTTTCTTCTAGCCCTAGGGCTCAAAATTTCTTCTGGCAGAGCTTTCCGCAGCTCGCCAAACAACCCGGTTACGCTGTGGCAACCAATAGGGTGAGGTTAGGTTTGTTTTTTTTTTTTTACGCAAAAAAAAAAAAAAATTTCTTGGTGTTCCTTTATATGCAATAAAGATATTAAAACATCTTTTTTTAAATAAATATTGTAATCGCAAGAAACGCTTTATTTTCTCATCAGTAATATGATGTCAATGATCGACTACTGAAACACAATAATTGCAATAACGTATTTCCCCCCCAGTTATCATGGGCCTACCATTTGAAGGGAATACTTAAAGATTTAAAATGGAAATCGGGCATCCTGTCTTCGCCTGCGAAAACGATGATTAAGACGCATTGTTGGCTGAGATGTGGTTCCCAGGAATTCATTACTTTGAGAATTATCAATTTAGTTAAGTTTATAAACCTATAAACTACCCAACCGGGTACTACAGAATTTTCACGGTTGTTTTATACATAGCACAAACGAGACTTTTGACTTATCCAACATCTGGCCGGCTATGGAAGATCGAGGGATATCCAAGTAACTCGATTAGTACAGTGTTGTTTTGCGAAAATTCGAAGTTAAAACTCCTCTGCAGTGATTTTCAAAACACATTGTATAAAACTATTATATACATAAGTACATTTTATCAAAGTTCATTAATAAAGTTCCATTTATAATGAGAGATCTAGTTGTACTTTAAATTTCACATATTTACAATAAATTGAAAATCACATATTAATATTCGAATCATAAGCATTAAGGAACATCCACATCGAGAAACTTTATAGGTACATGGTTGTGTTCACGTCCATACATCCAGTGTAAAGTACTCTTATATTAATTAAACACATAACATTTTTTATAAATTTACAAAATGTTCTAATATATAGTACTACCTTATAATACATAAAATAAACATTATGTTTATACATTACAATTACAATTATCTTCATCGCCTGTTATTAATGCAGTTAAAATATCAAATCATTATTTTAGCGCTCGATGAGTTCTTAGACGGGAAATGTATACTTAACAGTAATCCTAACCGTTAAAGATATTTTCCTAAAATCTATCAAGAGATTTCAAATATGGAAAAAAAAGAAAATATTCTATATTCGCGGACAAATATTTCTGTCTTTAGCGATTAGAATGGCTGAATAGTATTTCCTTCTCAAAAATTCGACCAAAAACCCATAGCACGAAACAGAGACAGCGGTAGCCATAGTATATGATTTGCATACTTGCAATCGTGAAGTCGCTTTCGAATATCGAAACACCATAACATTAAACGAAAATGTACCTTATAGTTTGAAATTACAGCTGCAATTAGGTGAACGAGATTGAGTTTGAAAAATAAGTAGCTAAGTTTCGATTTACTGTGACGTTAGTATGTTTCGATATTCGAAAGAGAATATACGATTGCACCATATGGCCAACCATATATAATGTTACATGATATTTTAAATGTGACGTCACACGTCTCCTTTTTGTCACAATATTGCCTCCTCAACGTAAGATTATGTAATTACGATGCATTCTTATAACCAGTTCAGTGCTATCAAGAAGAATGTACTATGATTAGAGACAATGTCGCAAAGTAGTTGCGCTTCGCTAGGCAGTCTAATATAAGGAGGTAAAGTTTGTGAGTTTGGTCTTTAGGACTAATCCCCGGTACTACTGATCTGATTTTGGAAATTCATTCACCAATGGAAACCTATATTATCAGCAAGTAACATATGGCTATGTTTTATCGTATCCGTATTCCCACGGGAACGGGATTCTAGCTGTTTTCACATTAATCAAATTATTTAGCAAGAAACTCTTGATGGATCAGAAAATGACACCATATCTTAGTGCACATATATATGTTCGAACTATCATACTAACAAATAAAACCAAATATTATCAGCCACGTGACATGCGAGCGCGCCTTTCCAACAAAATGGGCATTCCTTCTCTTTACAGCCCGGTTACGCTGTGGCAACCAATAGGGTTAGCACATCTAATACAGTCCGAAAAAAAATCCTTCTCTGGTTTAAACTTCATAGTACATTCCTCAATGAATTTTCCAACTTGTCTTTTTCATAATCCATTCAATTACATAATTAAAACATACCTATACATGAATTTATATAATACTTGCAATGCCTAATGCATAGACGAAATTTCTAAGAAAGCCATAGTCTACATACTAATAAAAACTAAGTTAGGGACTTATGGGCTAGATTTGGGTGACTAAAATGGTTAACACATATAGGTCTTGTAAAAATCATCACTAATAATTTAATTTAATTAATAATTTACGTGATCAATTACCCATTGGAATAATTATTTGATCATAATTTTTTTTTGCAATAGATACTCATAAATAGACATCAATTAATTCTAATATCTGATCGTTCAGCTATTTACTTTAACTTGACACAATCCTTAATTAACAGTAGCTTACATTTAATAAATTCATCAATATTTTACGGTTCCACGAAGTTTATTTCGTATAATTTGTTTTAAAATTGTGATGCTTAAGTGTAAATCTTTAATTGTGTTACATCAATTTGAACATATTACACATTTGTTTCATCTCAGTATTTTTTAAATTTATCATCTATATATGGTTAGCAGGTGTTTTGTTTGTGTGTGTGGTCGAAAGTTGTGTGTTTTAATGCCGTGCTGTCACTTTCATCCTAATATTGTGAAGAATTTAATTTATATTGAAGGGAAACAAAACTGTCACTATTGCATCTATCAAAAAACAGTTATAAAAGCAACACATATTCAATTAGTAATTATTTTGCTATGATTTATAGCAATCCTTATTCCCTTCAAAAGCAATTTCTTCGGTTTTATTTTACGACACTTAATAACATGATCTCCAATCCAAGGATAATTATTGGTCTAGACTTTACATATGAGGACGTACCAGAAGCTCTAAGGGTAAAAATTGGCTTTAACACAATTGCAAGAATAGAAAGATAAAGTAAAAAAAATTATTAGTTCTTAAAAAATTGGATTCCTGTCTAGTACTAAGTCTAGTCTTGTTGACTGATTTTAAAAGCAACATTATATATATAATGTACGTTAGTGTAAAACGTAAAAATAACTGTTTTTGTTTTTTTTTTCAAATAATAAAAATCATAAATGCTATTTTATATGCCACAAGATCTTAACAACCCTGTATACTTAGTGTATTATTAGATTAGCGGCTACAGTCACAATTAAGTGTTCGAACTATCATACTAACAAATAAAACCAAATATTATCAACCATGTGACATGCGAGCGCGCTAACAACGCGCAAACGTCGCCTAAGCCGAGGTTCGGCCTCACAGGAGGCGCCCTTAGGCAGACGTTCCCTTAGTTTCTTCGAGCCCTAGGACTCAAAATTTCTTCTGGCAGAGCTTCTTTCCGAAGCCCGCCAAACAGCCCGGTTACGCTGTTGCAACCAATAGGGTTAGTACAGCTAATAGCCAGTCCGAAAAAAAAACTTCACTGGGTTATACAGTCACTCTTATTTTGAGTATATATATAGTCACTTATTTTGTGTTGAGTGTGTTTCGGCTCTGACAAAAAAAAAACAAAAAAGT
This sequence comes from Lasiommata megera, assembly GCA_928268935.1. Taxonomy (NCBI): domain Eukaryota; kingdom Metazoa; phylum Arthropoda; class Insecta; order Lepidoptera; family Nymphalidae; genus Lasiommata; species Lasiommata megera. The sequence goes on along the minus strand of OV743315.1, from coordinate 11,089,132 downwards.
CAGAAGATTAACAATTTTAGACATGAATTTTATTTAATACATTCTACAATATCTAATATGTACATAGTTTATCAACTTAGTAAATTTTGTAGATAAAAAGCACATTCTACGATATAAATGTATGTACTTTAACTGACAAATCTGAAATTGTTTAGTGATTTGGTGACAGCACTGCATGATCTATTTATACAATAAAACATCTTCCGCACGTTTCTGTTTGTTTAATTCGACCGCAACGTTACCTTCCTATATGATTTTTTTCCAATATATTCTATCCATAAGTTCCTACAGAAAACGGAAATTAATATCAGATGGAGCCTTTAAGAAGCGTGCTAATGCAATTAGAATTATAACTTGAATTAGAGGGTCAACTTTTATAGAAGAAATAACTGTCTAGTTTTATAATAACGTACGTAAAAATGAACCTAGTTACACGATATTTCAACGATGATAAGATTTTCATTGGCACTTTGTTAAGATGTACAAACTTTTGTAACAATAAATCATTAGAGTTGTTTTTTAAAATATTATAAAGTGCTAATAGCAAACATATACTAGGTATACGTGATCAATATGATACAGAAATCTCTAGTGGTGTTTGAGATATAAAATCTTGAGAAGTAGCAATGGTTCATTATATATCATTATGTTATATAGTTTTATTCTCCACAGACCAAATGTTTTTATCTCTATCAGTTTTAAGTCATATTCTCAGTGAATGCCAAAACCTCGTGCATATTAACATTTTTAACTTATAGAAGAAATATAAAATCACTATTGTCTGGCATCCTTAAAACTTTGGTTACCTACTATTTATGCGAATATACTTTACTATTATCATTTGGTGCCAATTTTTCTATGCCTCTTAAATAGTCGGTATTATTTCATATGTATGACAGCTACATTAAAAATGCAAGATAGATATATATGTTCTCAGAAAACATATTAGTTGCATTGTGGAATATTTAAATAAATTATAATATCCATCCAAAATAGATAAACTGTACAAAGAAAAACCTTTTTCGCCAAAATAGAGTCTGATTTTTTATCTAACACAAATCCATTTGACTCTGGTTACTAAAAAGAATGTTGATTATAAAAAATTAAAACAAAACTTCTTGCTTTTGGATGTACCGTGAGACTTTGGTAATATTTGTAAAAAAAAAACAGGTGTAATACCTGTTTTTTTCGTCGTGCTTTTGCCACAATACTATAGAATTCGGTAGCATGCTTTACCTATTGTACATAACATTTTATACGTTAAAATAAATTGTGTCGTGATGCTGAAAACAGCAAGCCTTCCTTTAGACTAGACGTTTTAATAAAACTACGTAGTACTTAGCCAGTCATGGAACAATTCACGTAATAATAAATTCTATATGTCTAGAAATATTAACCAATAAATAATACAACTTAAAAGTGTTACATTAATTATTACTTGCCAGTTTTACGACATGAAAAAAACTGCAAGAAACCACGTTGTAGAAATTCTTTTTAAATATGATTTTAGAGCTTTAACGTATATTAGATAGACGAATAGATTCTTACTGTTCATAATTCGTCCATAATATGTTACTAGGAGCATAAAAGTGCTCGACATAGTTTCAAATAAATTTTGAATATTAGATTCAACAATCTAATTGAGCCTAGATATTCTTAATTTTCTCCTTTCGTACCTATGTGCACTATATTTCTATGACAAATTGTACATCGCTATATAAGGTTAGGTGCGATTTGGCACACAAATATTAGCGAAAATGAATAACAGTAGGTTGCTTGGAGATCACGTTAAGCGATAAGGCCGCCAATTTACCTTTTTTTTTCAAAGTGTGTTTTACAAAAGTGTATTTTCATTTCGCGGTAGCGCTATCGAACTCTATATAAACTCGACGGGATATTACATATCACCTTGAAAAATATTGTAGTTCTAGTGATGCAATAACTCGTACGAAGAAATTATTAATAATAATCTTTTGGACAAACGAAAACGCGTGGATAACTTCCATCAACATCAACTTTAGCCATTTATATTCCCTCTCTCATACAAAAGAGGGTTTTAGTGTTTAGTCTCACCAAGTTGCTCCAAAAAGGATTGGCAGGTTTTAAAAATTATAATCGTTCATGATAATAACAATAATCGAGTTTGAGCCTACAAGACAGTATAAAATTCTAGTCATGCATCGCATATAGTTAAAAGTTCAATGCCATAGCACAGTGTATTTCAATCATTTTCAGGGCTCGACCCTCCAGTAGGTAAAGTTTTGAAACCCTGTAGTCTGTATTTAATATTTACGAATATTAAGTTTGCAGTTCGATTATTTATTGGCAAGTCGGTTAAATATATCATTGTGTTTAAAACAGACATTCTCAATATAGGAAAATGAATCTGAAAATGGCTAGCGAAATACAGACGCATACTTCAATTAATGGTATTTTTTTTAAATTAGATAACTCATTAGGATATTTTAAAGTAAAAAATATGATTTGAGTTTAGTTTTTTTTTCTGACGCTACGCGACCCCTTCGACTTCGAGGCTTTTTGACCCACATTTTGAAAAACACTGTCATAGATAATCGTATCGTAGTAATAAATTGTCTATGACTCAGATCATCTTCGGTACTTGTCTACTTGCGTTGCTAAGTGAAGGCCACGCCGTTCTTGTGCGGTCGTGTGAATATGACCTCCTCTTCTTCCGCGTTGATGCTCTCCGCCGTGAGCGCGACGGTGTCGCTGTGGACGACATGCGGCGACTCGCTGAACTCGTCCAACTCGTCTATACCTGCTGTAGAGATAACAGCTATCAAGTATCGGAATATTGTTGATGAAAGTTATACAATTTAGTTATAATAATAATATTTATTATTGTTTTTTTAAGGCAATGCTGCCGTAATATAACATATTTTTCTTTTAGGTAAAGTAGTAATAAAATAATACAAAAATACAAAATCTGTTTATTTCAGACCATTGGCCAATAAAATGTTAGTATACAGTTCTTATAAACAATGTTAGTATTACTACAGGATTTATTATATTAATTTAAATATTTGCCACGACACACTGAGGCACTAGCAACGTTCATGCATGTGTGTCTGTGTGTGTGTGTGTGTCCAATGCCTCAGTATAGAGCAGTCAGGCTTACCAATAACCACATTCAGCATAGCGTCGGTGCTCTCCCTCACCCGGCGCATGAAGGATGCACCTCGTTTTCGCATGACTGTATAAAAGTCGTCCGTTCTACTACAAGTTAGCCCTTGACGGCAACCTCACCAGATGGTAAGTGATGATGCAGTCTATGATGGTAGCAGCTAACCTGTTAGGTGTATGGTAAACATATCCTAATTCGGAACGCTAAATCGCTTGGCGACACGTCTTTGTCGGTAGGGTGGTAACTAGCCACGGCCGAAGCCTCCCACCAGACCAGACTCGAGCCGGGAATCGAACCCGTGTGTACGTACATAAACATCGCCGATGCGCTGCTATGACGACGGGAGCCCCAACATCACCCAATAATGTAATGATATTTACCTGTATATCCAGATGGTGTCAGCAACAAATACTGCTCGGATCGCGTCGGCCATAAAAGGTGAGCCATAATGAAGAACGCCAAGCAATCGGCTGAATAAGTTATACCTGTAAATAAAAGTGTACATGAAATTATTCTGATAATTACTAATGAGTACACCACTATTGAAGCGGTGATAGCCTAGTGGTTAGGGCGTCAGCCTCCTAATCAGAGGTCGGCGGTTCGAATCCTGGCATGCACCTATAACTTTTCGGAGTTATGTTAACCCCTTTCATATTGAGAGGAGACCCGTGCTCTGTAGTGAGCTTAAAACTAAAGCTATGAGGGTTCCATACGCGCCCCGGTCTAAGAAGAAGCCCACAACAAACTTAACTTTTTTTTTCGTTATCACCATCTCACATAATGAATAATAAACTGTAGTACCTATGGAGATAGAGCAATTCACACCCAAGCTTTTTTATCGTTTATATAATCCTTAATATCGTAATATGATTTTTCTACAAGCTTTCGTTTTATAAAAACTTTGAACTTAAAACATTTATTACACAACCTTTCTCATTATCCTTAAAGTAGCCATATTATTTATAAAAAAAAAACTTACCTAAAAGGAATTTAAATCTCCACAGTGGGCTAATCTGCAGAGCTATGAGAGCTATAATTGGCAAGTACACGAACCACACAAGGCTCGAGGCACCAAAGTGCAATAGAAAATTTAGCTTTGGCATGTTGTGCTCATACATCATTGTGTTGCGCAGCTCCAGAAAAAACCATGTCATGATAGCCACTCGCAATGTAAGAACTAACCAGCCAGGCCATGTTTGGTATTCATCTATCTCTTCTATTATGTCCACTTCTGTCTGAAAGTATTAATTTTTTATTTAAATTTTATCATTTAAATGGTTAATGGATAATTGGTTACTAAACCAATTTTGAATATTGGCAATAAAGAATTACTTCACATTATACAACATGAGTAACTCTCTAGCAATCCTGCAGATGTAGCCCTGTCTCTGACTAAACCCTGACCCAAATTCTTATGACGTTTTTAAAGTTTATTATTGCAATTTATATTACAACTTGTAGTGAATAATGCGATAGCATTTATTATCAGTAAACTATGATAAATTTTACATTAATACTGTTATTAGCAAATAGTTAGTAATTTTGTAAATTACACAAAGAGGTCAAAAGTTTATGTTTGATAACAGTATACTTACAGTATTCCAAACATACAATAGTATGTGAACTATTCCATAGACCATCCACACCCCAAAAACTAATGGTTTATATGTAAGTTCTAACCGGGTGACAGCCCATCCTTTCGCCAACAAAAGAAGTAGTAGCATAAAAAGAGTCTGCAAATAAAAACAATAAAAACTTTATCTCTGTTGTAATCCCTAAGCAGATGTTATATTGTACACAAATTTGGGTATAATACTAAATTAATTGTAGTAGTGCTATCTTATGCACTTTGTTCTTTATGGAAAAGTACAGCTTTTTTTTAGGCCAAACCATTTCTATGTTTTTTTGTTGTGTTTCAAGTAGAATTGCCACCAATACTTCAATATATAATATACTGGCATAAATTAAAAAAAGACCCAAATTTGCCATCAAGGAGGATTGTTGGCTTTATCAATAAAGTTCAGATGTACATTGAAAATCAAGCTAATTTGCTTTAATCAGTGGCAATGAAGAAAATCTCTACTAACTACTAAGTGAAATTTGTATTTTTATTCTTAACCAGATACCTTCCAAAATAGACTATAAATGCACATTTTTCACTCATTCTAGAATATCTCAGATGTTGCTTAATAGATATAATTAAAAATGACATACTTACTCTGCTCATAATATCTAGAATATCACCAGCAACAGCTAACCCTGGGAAGCCAACACCATCCGCTGCAAACTTCATTGTGTGTAGTACATTGAAACAGAGTGCTACAAATTCAAGCGCAAGGCTCGATGTAAACAATTTGGTAACAGGATGTCTTTGTGTCCTAAAATAAGTAAAAGATTATAGCTCATTTAAACATTATAAATTTTCAAATTAAAATCACTTAGTTATAACAAATAACTAGTAGATAGTCTCACAGTGAAATAAAAGCTCTAGGTGGCTGCTTCTCTAAGATGAAGACAATATTATCATATACACAATAACTTTAAAATATTCTTGCATATAACATATTATTTAATACAGCAGCAGTGATAGCTCAGTGGTTAGGTTGTCTGCCTTCTAATAAGAGGTCCAGGGTTCGAACCCAGGTGCCTCAGATTTTTATGAATATATATGTTATGTGCATCTTTAAGCAATTAAAATATCACTTGCTTCAACAAATATGGCAATGGGTTGATCATGATGATATCATAATACTAACCTGACAGCATAAATTTGAACGGGCAGAAGTATAATATAACAAAGCCAGAACAACAAATATAATTCCAAAGTATTTTGTCTATCAAATGAGAATTGATAGAACAATGTATTTGAAAGAGAGAGGTTAGGGCTTCCATTGACAAGCCACAAGTCATATTCAATAGTTTGCGGTGTGTTTGTCAGGGTTTTGTTATCCGCTGACGGTGCACCAGAGTAATGATGCCAGGTGCATGTCACCTCATCCAAATAACAGGACACTATTGAGACATACCAAAATCTGTGAATAAAAAAATTGCATTCATTAATTTCACTAACAAGAAACATTAATCTTATTTCTTCACAATTATAAGTTTGTGATTGGTGGTACGTTCACTTCAAATTAACAATACTTGGTCTTTAACTAAAGTATTCAGGTGTTCTTCCATAATTTCAACGGAGTAATGAAACTATGGTTTATTAATCGTTTTGATTTATAATTTTAGAGACTTTGCAATTCAAACATGTAATTTAATCAGTCAATATAGAGATATACAGAAAAGGATGGCTCCATGCAATTATATAAAGAGAGATAATAAATTCTTAAAATATAATCATAGCTCAGTTACCTAGGTTTTCCATTGTTTTGGATAACATATGTAAATTGATTGTGTTTCACTACATTCCATGGTGTATCTTCATCAACACAAAGCTTGCCGTTTGGACAAGGAATTCTTCTGAACAAGTCTTGCCCATTAACATTACACTTTGGATGATATGCTGAACCATTTAGCTGCTGGAACATTGCCTGGCAAGCTAATTCCTTATCACTTATATCACGACTTTTGTAATAGTGTAAAAAATGTGGCCTATCCAAGACGGCAAAAGTGACCGGGTATTTAAAAATATCTTTCGACGTTAAGTTACCAAAAATGTATCCATATGTTTCCTTCTGGAAATGAATATCAGTCTTCTGAAAGCCAAATTTTACCAAGAACTTAAAAAAGTCCTGTGTCGTAAATTCCCCTTTAACGTGAGTGGCTGACGCAGTAATCAGTAGCGAGGAAAACAACAAAATTAAATATTTTTTAAACATTTTGACATACGATACAACAGCACTTTATCTACATTTCTTCATCCATTCATTGTAACATTCGTATCATCATGTAATTAATAACTTATACATTGTAAAATACTTTAGATAACTTCAAAAATTCAATTTAAAGATTAATAATAATTTGGAGACAAAATAAAATAAGCCATTTTTATATATAATATCCTATTTTTTATAAAACTATTTGACGGCCCTGGATTCCAGTATTCATGTCCTTAGTTTATTCTTCTTGCTTTACGGCCCTGGATTCTAGTTTTTTAAGCCTCTCGCTATTGTAAATTAAACTGCGTATAGTTGAGTATGATCTGTGAACGTAGTGTTTATGCACTCTTTGTCTCATTTATCCATAAAGTCTGAAAGAAAGATCGAGGATTTAATTTGAATGGCAGATTGCAGAATAAAAGTTTTAGTGGTTTTTCTTATAGACATAATGTAGTTATGTCAATTTAAAATATCCAAGAAATAAGGAAAGATGTTTTAACAGTTGCATATTATAAAATAATGTTTGAAAAATTGTGATCCTCTTAAGATGTTCAATAGAAACAGCTTTTCCGACTCGCTTGTCAGTTGTCAGCCATAGCAACTAGCCCATTCCTTTGTGAACTCTTTTACCCTGATATTTTATGGCAATTTGTGTTGCTTCTCCGGTATCGGCTTCTCTTCTTTAAGCAAGTTTTCTTAAGATATCATGAAGTTACGAAAATAACTTTTTGTATTTATAATTTTAAACCTTTACATGGTTTAGTTCGCTTGTAACCTCAATGTAACGGAAGTGACCATTAAGTACCTACCTGCTGATTTTTGTGTATTTTATGAATCTTAACTTGTTTTATAAAGTTTTGTATGTTTCGTGTCTCTGAAGTGTGTGTATTATATCGCGATAATGGTAGAAATAGGCGTTCCACAGCAATCGGCAGAAGATAGTTTAGAAAATGCCGAATGGTATTGGGGTGATATTACACGGTAAGATATTAATTTTTTAATTTATTATTCGGCAATTTCATTAGTTTTTTTGTCCTATCGTTTCAGTTATATCACTTATTATGAAAAAACAAAGTTATTTGTTTCTACTATCTTTACCTACAAAGTATAGGTAAGATTAATTAAACCAGTCAAAAAAAACATGGATTATGATTATGGTAATAAAAAGATTCTCTAAGTTGTGAATTTTTGTATGCAAAAATATCCAGTTTAAAATATGACTGCCCTACGATTCTTAAATCAATAAATGATTTTCTCTTAATTAGGCTCAGCATTGCATCAATATTACATTTTAAACTTATAAAAAGAAATATCTCAAAACTTAGGTCATCTTTTTAAATTTATCATATGATATATAGATCATCCACAGAAGCTTTATGGTTTTACTATTTGTAAAGAATAAATATTAATTTGCAGGTGTTATAATTTTAGTGCCAATAATATTTTAACATTTATAAAAGATATTGCATATCATGTTATGTATATTGTGTAATTTAGTTTTTGTTAATTTCTTTAGATATTTTCATTCATATTGGAGCAGCATGTTGGGTATATAATCTGAAATCCCTATAAGAGAAATTTGTATTTGTTACAGGGATGAAGTCAATGAAAAACTCCGTGATACATGTGATGGAACATTTCTAGTCCGTAATGCCTCCAATAAAGACAGCGGATACACATTAACAGTCAGGAAAGGAGGCACAAATAAGTTAATAAAAATCTACAACCAAAATGGACGTTATGGATTTTGTGAACCTTTTGAGTTCCACTCCATTGTTGATCTTGTTAGATTCTACACTGAGTACTCACTTGCCCACTGCAATAGTAGTCTTGACATTAAGCTTATGTATCCACTGTCAAGGCATCTAGAAAATGAAGGTGGTGAAAACATTAATGATGAAACTTTAGAAACCAGATATAAAGAAATTCACAAAGAATTTGTATTAAAAACAAGAGATTATGATGAACGTTCAGACAAATATATGAGGCTTAGAGAAGAGGTAAAACTAATGAGACAAGCCCTTGAAAGTTTCAATGAAACTATAATAGTATGTGATAAACACATTAAAACACAAATTGAGATGCAATCAAAAGCTCAACCGCATGAAAAAAATGATCTTATAGAAAACAATAGGCTACTTATGATACAAGTGAATAATTTTAAACAAGCAATAGTGCACTTGGATCATAGATTGAAAAGAACTGTTGAGTCTAATCTTTTACTTGAGAGAGAAATAACAAAGCTGAAATCTGAAATAATTTATCTTTACACAGTCAAAAACCGTTACAAAGGGTAAGATTATCAAAGTCATATTTATCAATCAATTTAATTATTCATGATTGTTTTTCAGTTCATAAGCATACCTGTGTCTAGTGATTAGCATATTAAATTATAGATGAGTCAGCTATACAGGGAGGGAGATATCTTTAAGATAAAGAGAAGAGAAGATCTTTAAAAAAAACTTAATATCTATATTTCATTACACAGCTGTAAGCTTCATAACACTTGTAATTTAAGGAATTTTTACAGATATTAAACACATGTTTTATTGCACATTACTGAACTTTTGTTTTAGCTCTATCTTACTACAAGCTTATTCACATTGGTTAAAAGTATATATAGACACGCATTCTGATTTACCTGGATCCTTAAGTAATAATTTCTGAAAAGGCTAACTCTTATCTACATTTAATTTTAATAATTAACTGTTTTCCCAATTATTGCCAAGTGTAGGTACTTTCTATAAAAATAATAATTTATGTTTTAGAAACAAAAATATTTGGTCTACTGTTTATATTTTTAATATTGACAGATATTGGAGTTTTGTTTTACATAAAATAAATTATACAATATTACAATCTTACACAGATGGCTACAAAGACGGAGCAAGACAGAAGAATACCTTCAAGCCTTAGAAGATGACAATATACATAAACTTGAGGAACTATATGCACATCGTGAATCCAAAACGTGGATGGTTGAAGACTGTTCCCGCACTAGAGCTGAAGAGCTCTTAGAGGGGAAACCACAAGGCACATTTTTGATTCGACCCAATTCTACAGGTCAACGCGCACTGTCAATTTGTTGTAATAATATGGTTTATCATTGTATAATTTTCAAGACTGAAAGAGGTTATGGATTTGCAGAACCTTACAATATTTACAAGTAAGTAACCTTTTTGTATGGTACTTATGATCCATAAATACAGTAAAAAATCAGCTAAAAAATGTTGGTGATGGTTGGGTTTCAAAATTAAACACATTGTTTTTCTATTTTTGGGTATTTAGCGTGATCAGGTCCAGCTGGAAGATTATAAAAATATTTATTTTTCTTTTTACAGAACTTTAAACGAGCTTGTATTGCATTATGCTGTGAACTCATTGGAAGAACACAATGAACAACTAAGAACCGCCCTGAAGTACCCTGTTAATGCACATTTAATAAAAAAACCAGACAAGAAAGTTCACGAAGCCCAACAAACTGATGTACGTCAAGAGTATCACCATGAGACACAGATACATCGGAATGCAGGGAAGGACAATGCCATCCATACCCATAATAATGTTTGATGGGCTTAGGAGTATACTAGTCATTTCTTTCAGAAACAGGCTAGAATTGGATTTCAAAGTCATAATAATTGGCACAAATCAATATGAATTCTTCCAGTGAAGCTCTTTAAGATTGCAATTTAATTGCAGTTAATGTGACCTCACTTGTATGTTACTGTATTTGTGTCGTCAACAGTATGTGATATTTTTTGGTAAAGGTTATTTAAAACTGTCTGCCATAATCTGTACCCCTTAGTTGGTTTTTTTAACATTGAAATTTTCTTAATTGTACAGCCACTTTTTTAATAATATATTTTTATTTTATACATTTATATGGAAATTTAAAAATTTACCATGCAAATATTGTTCCGATAGACTATAGAGTAATAGGATTTATATAAAATACAAAACCAACCTAATTTAGCTATTGTGCTACAGTACTGTTTACTATAAGGTGTGATTTTCTGTCTGTTGAGTAGTCCCATTCTTCATCACTTCATCTAATATCTTCAGCTTTACAAAAGTACTCTAAATGCATAGTCTGTAAATTATAAAAATTATAGTTTAAATTGGTTGACCCATAAAAAACATTATGCATGTATGTTAATGAAACATTGCACATACATTTTGAATCACCTTTATGAAGTTGATTAAAAAGTTCTTCTGTAGGCATTCCCCGTAATATTGGAACTATCTGTACTATTTTGCAGATGCATGACACAATGGTATATTGTAGAATTAAGATATGTTTAGGGTTTGTTTAGATGTATCAAGGTCAGGGCTTTCAAGCCTGTGAACCACAGGAGCTGGAAAACTTATCATTGATGTGACATAAATTATCTGTGTATAGAAACCTATGAATTCATTGTTGCCGATTCTGTTGTGTACAAATAATGCAACTTTTTCCCAAAGTAAGCATATTAAAAACGAGAGTCACATGAAAATTTTGTTGTCTAAAGATTGTGCATAATAGAATAGGCATCTGTAGAAGATCTCACAATATTTTACGATAAAGGCAAGTGATAACAAGTGTATACAAATTATATTTATAAATTTTATTCCAACCCTAACAGAGTGCTGACCTTAATATGCTTGGATAGACACCAAATCTGTTTTTTTTAATAATTTTAAAGTGTGTTAGTATAAATGTAAAATTGAAGAACATTGGTGCCAGTTTTGTTGTATACAAATTTATAAACTAAACCTAAAGGTCTAAAAATAGTACTCTTCCTTGGGAAACATTTTGGAAAAGGATTGTCTTAGCTTTAGACCTGTCTATGTCCTATAGTTTAAAGATTGGTGTATAACAAAATCTGTACCAATGCAGCGTTGAGTTGTTTTAATATATTTTAAAATTGTAGTTTCTACATAAATAATTTATTTATACTTATTAATAATTTATTAATATTCAATACTATACATAGAGGGTATAACTTATTTATATATTCTATGTTTATGTATAATATCAAACTCTCATGTGTTGAAATTTAGTTATGAATACTTCAAAGCATAAAGTAAACTATAATATTATTGAATTTTTTATATACAAATCAGGAATTTTATTGATAGCAGGGTATCCATTTTTAACTCCGCGCTCTTGAATTAGTCTAAAAAAAAGCGCTAAGTAGCTTCGTTTTACCCTTCAGACTTTCAATGACCACTGCCGAAGTAGGGATTTCTATCTACACATTCTGCTGTAACTTGTATCCAGCGGTTCCCTATGATGAGTCAGTTTTAGTGTTTTTAACACAAACTAACTTAACTATGAATATATTTTCGGAGAAAATTCCATACCAAACTTCAGTATTTTCCGCTTATTAGTAGATGTTTTGGAAAGCATCTAGCCATATGCTAATTCATGATCCTAACTTCGAACTAGACTTGGAGACAGTTTAACTGGACACGTAAAATTCTTCCTTATATTTTTATGTTTCTTGGATTAACAATAACACTGTTATCCCTTTCTCAACCACTCAGAAGGAGTTATTTTCAAAACTGCTTTTAAATGTTTCATAGATTAAAGAAGTTGTTCATATAATTTGACGTGAGAAAAATATAGTACCTACATAATGTTACCTTGGTTGTCACTTGGGTAGGAGGTGGAAAGTAATAGGAACATCTCAACTCAACAAGATAGCTCTGTATTGGTTAGGTTTGATGAACTTTCAAAACTGAAAGTAATTTTGCCATGATACCCTGTCAACAGAACTGGGACCCAATTTGGTTAACACAATTGTGTCTCAATAGTCGAACAATGATATATTTGCAAATAAATATGTAAATTGATTAAACAATTTTAAAAATAATTACAATTATTATGGCACCTATTGAAGTTGTTTGTAACTTGTACTAAATTGTTTAATGTTAATAAAGCTTTTATTTCTGCAAGACCAAGAGACACAATTGCAATAATAAAATTTGGCCCCAGATATCATATATTTTGCTACAATCCTATGAAATGTAATTTTGTATAAATATTTATCGTCTCACGATTATAATACCATATTTATTTTTTTGCTGCTGGGCTGCAATGACACTGAAGGGTTTTTGAACTCATTTTTTTTTTAATCAAAAAACAAATACCTACCGAATTGTAATATTTTTAGACAAAGATAAACAGATTGATTATATTTTACGTGTTATTTTAATAATATAAATGATTGGTATTTATAACTTTCCTTATTAATAAAATTTAAAACTATATGTGTGTATATATATACTGAAGAATTTGCTTTAATATGTAAAATATTTATAGATTGAATTAATATAAGTTATAGATTATTTAAGTGAGATTAAATTGGAGTTATTTTTATATTTACTTCGATAGGTATTATTAGGTTTTGTATGTATTAGATGTTATATATATATTATTTTGATAACGTATATCAGGTTGATTGCAATTGCGAAGTAGTGGTATAATCAATATGATCTCAATGATAACTTAGTTAACAAAAACTGTATGCCATTTGCCAATTTGTGAATATTATATAACAAAACGATCGTGTCCCAAAAACCATTGGCGCTCTTACAAATTGCATATTTTTGACGGCAGAGGCACGACAAAGGCCTTTAATATTGTTGCACGGTCTATACTAATTTTTCAGTCACTTCCAATAGAATATGAGCGTAAATTATACTTTGTAAAAGAAAGTCAATTGATTGATATACATTGTTGGTAAAACAAGTTTCGTTCAAACAAATTAACCGTTTTCTTGTATACTACTAAATGCGAGATCAAGCAAGAACGGGTAATGAACCCAGTATATTGTCACATAAGAAAACTGATTTGGTTACACTCTGAGGTTCTACCTGATTTTGATTAATGGAGTTATCATTCACTTGTACATTTTTAGATAGGCAGACGAAAAAAATAATAGCCTTTGAACCAAAAATATATTGTGATAAGGTGTGATAAGTTAAAGGGAAGAAGGGAGAACCTTAAAATATGTAAGAACCTGTTTCGAAGAATAAAACTTAGTCTTCAGCGAGGTTCATCGAGTTCGTTTGTAAGAGCGCCGAGTTTTGATAAATAACTCATGAAAATTGTCGCCATCTTTTAAAATGAGTAATGTAATTGAAGTGTTGAATAAAGTTAATAACGATAAGTTTTTAATAATTTATTTTGTTTACATTACCTCCTTATGACAATAACACAGGTTTGCGATTGACTGCTATCCCATCTGACGGTAAATAATCAGTGATGAGATGATGCAGGATAAACAGTCAGCCATTAATGCTTTTAGTAATGGAAAATAATAGAAATAAACAGACTTTTTAAATCATTTAATAAATAAAAACTTTCGTACATTAATTGTATCGTGGTTCCTTTTTAAGTTTACTTCATGTCAAATTATAGTAGGTACTGTGATGTTATTACATATTAATATGAGCTTTGTTATGAGACAAAATTAACTTAATTAAATGTTCCATAACGAAACAATTCAAAAATATTATTCTGAACAATTTATTAATCAAAAATAATATTTTTTCCACCACTGACTCGTTAAGAGGGAAAATGTGATGAAACTATAGAAGGCCTTAGTTAATGTGTAGTGTAAAACCTCATAATAAATCCGAAGTACTCTATAGCGCAAAACAAATCTCAGCAAACTTGTTATTTCTAACTGGTAAAGAATTAGGAGAGTATAAAGTATGAGGTTTTCAATTTTGGTCATTAAAACTATTCTCTGATAATAATCATCCAAAAATCATTAACGTAGAGTTTAAGATTCACAGCACAGCTATATGCTTCGGAGTCTTTGATTTTTCTTTTGCCGTTTTTTTTATAAGACAGGTCGACTTTTTCAAATTACGAATTGTAGTAGGTACGTTATCAGCCCGCTATGAACAGCGCAGTGGATTGAAACTATAAATTCATCTATCTTATCCATGAGAGGCTAGAGTTCAGCCGTGGAACGCCAAAAAAATGATGATAATATTAAAGAAAACAGTTAGTAGGTACATATTTGAAATATTTTTAGTATTTTACACAATGTCATAGGTATGTCAAAATTGAATATTGTAGTTATATTAATTGGACTTCTTCGAATCCTTGGATGGCGAACGGGATCTCGATCTTGACATAGATCTTCCTTTGGAACGGGAGCGAGAGCGGGAACGGGAACGGCTGCGTGAGCCCGACCTTGGAGAGCGGGAGCGCGTGCGGCGGCGAGACCTGGACCGGCTGGAAAATTTATAAACACATTAAAAGATATTATAATCGAGGATAAATGAGTAGTTCCCATTTGTTCTGTGTAAAGACATCAGACTTTATAAATAGTTTTAAAGAACACTTAATAACGCCACACCTTTTATACAATTTAGGGCCTGAATCTGTAGCTTTACTGGAGAGTACTTTATATTTAAAAGTATTATAAAATCACTAGCTGGCGCCCGCGACTTCGTCCGCGGGGAATATGTTTTTAAAATTCAGTCAGAATAAGTTGTTAAAATTCCTACGGGAACTCTCATATGTCACTCTCCAGGTCCTCAACTATAATTTCAAAAATCACGTCGATCTATTGCTCTGTTGCGACGTGATTGAAGGACAAACCAACATACCAACTCACATTCGCTTTTATAATATTACTATGGTTTTGTCTGGATAGTAAGGAGTACAAAGTATGCCAATGGATTCAAAGAAGTAAAACTTTATAAGATTTTCAACCAACATGAACCCCGGTATTAACCTCTTTGCGGCGGATTTTCACAAATTATTAGCGGATGTCTACGCCTAAACAGGGCCTAACTTCCAAATTCCTTCTCATTCTTTATGTTTCCACTTTCAATGTGTGATTTTGCAAAAGAGCTTATACCTACATGTCATAGTTACTGAAAAGTAATGCTCTAATTGCCGATTTTCTTTTCTCTAATTCCAAAAACTCAGAACTTACATGTAACCTTCCAACCCCTCACCCCTCTCACCCCTTTTGGGATGGATTTTTTATAATATTGCGTATATACAGGTTTTTATTATTTAAATCAAATAACCTAAATGCCAATTTTCATGTCCATAACCTCGAAAACTTAGAATCCTGATGAAAACTTCCAACCCCCATTTTAACCCCTTTCGGGTGGATTTTCGCAAAATTGATCGTACAGATCTTTATTATTTATAATTAACAACTTAGTTGCCAATTTTCATGTCATACAAACTTCCAACCCCCATTTAAACCAATCAACTTTCATGTTTCTAACTTCAAAAATATAGGACTTTCATACAAACTTCCAACCCCCATTTCAACCCCTTAGGGGTGGAATTTTGTAATATATCATATACAGGTTTTTATTATTTAAAAAAAATAAACTAAATGGCAATTTTCATGTCCCTAACATCGAAAACTTAGAATCCTGATGAGAACTTCCAACCCCCATTTCTACCCCTTAAGGGTGGATTTTTGTAATATTGCGTATACAGGTTTTTATTATTTAAAACAAATTACCTAAATGCCAATTTTCATGTCCCTAACTTTGAAAACTTAGAATCCTCATGAAAACTTCCTACCCCCATTTAACCCTCCTTGGAGTAGATGTTCGCATTATTGATCATACAGATCTTTATTATTTATAATTAACAACTTAATTCCCAACTTTCATGTCTCTAACTTCAAAAATATAGGACTTTCATATAAACTTCCAACCCCCATTTCTACCCCTTAGGGGTGGATTTTTGTAATATTGCGTAAAAAGGTTTTTATTATTTAAAACAAACTACCTAAATGCCAATTTTCATGTCCCTAACTTGGAAAACTTAGAATCCTCATGAAAACTTCCTACCCCCATTTCACCCCCCTCGGAGTAGATTTTCGCATTGTTGATCATACAGATCTTTATTATTTATAATTAACAACTTAGTTGCCAACTTTCATGTCTCTAACATCAAAATTATAGGACTTTCATACAAACTTCCAACCCCCATTTCTACCCCTTAGGGGTGGATTTTTGTAACATTGCATGTACAGGTTTTTATTATTTAAAACAAATTATCTAAATGCCCATTAACATGCCCCTAACTTCGAAAACATAGAATCCTCATGAAAACTTCCAACCCCCATTTCACCCCCCTTGGGGTAAATTTTGGTAACATTGATTATACTGATCTTTATTATTTGTAATAAAAAATTTTGTTGCCAATTTTCATGTCTCTAACTTCAAAAATATAGGACTTTCATACAAATTTCCAACCCCCATTTCAACCCCTTAGGGGTGGATTTTCTCAAAACCGTTTCTTAGCTGACCTCTACTTCATAAAAGGAATCTACCTTCCAAATTTCAAGTTCGTATGTTTTATAGTTCCTGAGATATCGTGATCATCAGTCAGTCAGTCAGTCAGTGGTATTTCGCTTTTATATATATAGATTAGTGAATTTTGCAATTTGTTTCATGTAACACACTTAGCATGCAATTAACTTAATTAAGAACAAAAAGCGGAAACATCAAATTTCACTGTTCCTTGTGGACAAAAGTATGTGCACAACAGAATCAGAATGACAAACTTACGATTATAAATTGCTAAATTCAGACCCTATATTGTTGAAAGCTTAGTAATAATTTATATTGTTCTACAAAATACATAATGAACAAGTTTTAGTTAAAAATAACAATTTGGGTAACCCCAAGCAATTTATATTTAAAGTAATTGGAATGGAACAAATGCGGACTACCCAAACCTTTTCGTAATGGTTAAATCATCGAAAATCCAGCTTTACCAAACTAAGAGGTCTACTGGTAAAACCTGCTCAATGTAACCCTGCAATAATTTGCAGGATCCAGTTATCTATAATACTATAATTTGTGAAAATGGAATGAAAACCACTGCAGTAGTTTGCGAATAGACAGGACAGGACAGACAAATATTTGGTTGGTGTCCTTAAAACATAGTCTATATTAATATTACTAATTGTTTTCATATAAATCAAACAGATTTATCTACATTTGCCGGTAATGCACTTCAATAGTTGATTCTTCATCAGTGCATATGTGCTTAATCTACTGTAGCAATTTTCCTTCAATTTTCCCCACTAGATAATACACAGAAACAGCAAATAGAATTTGTTTTCCTTTTTAGAGCAGAATATAATATTTAAAAATAATTAAAAAAAAAAACTTAATTTAATTAGGGGCACACAAAAAAAAGATATTGAGACAGAATGATATTATATGAGTCTCTTTTGTATGGATTTTGATTTTCTGTGTTCCTCTATTGTATTGCCTGAAATTTGGTCCCAGGCAACAGGAAGCAGATGATTATTACAAAATTCTTTGGGACAGAAACTGATTTATAAGATTATAATGATTAATTTCAGTTTCAAAAGCAATTATTTTACTGATTGATTATTAAAATACATACTCCAAATTTATTATTAAGTTTATATTAGTCAATATTATAATAAATAATTTATTATCAAAATTTATAAAATTTTCTTGATCTCTTCTGTGTCTGACTAAAAAGGCTCACTTTTCAGTCTGAATAATATGTTATAAAAACTAAAGACATTCCTAAAGTGTCTGCGTTGAAGAGAAATATGGCATAATAATGTGTAACTCACTGAGCGCACGTAGTAAAAACAACAGAAGTGTGTCGCAATACGCAGTACAAACATTACACCCAATGTAACTTCTCAATAATTGAAGTGTGCATGTAGCCTGAGGTAACGCAGTTCGCAGAGCGAAGTTACAGTTGCTGCCAACATTTGAGGAGTACACGATGCGAAGTGAACACTAGGTAGCGCAGACAATAAGAAGTGCAGACACTGAAGAGTTCAGTCTCGGTGCACAGGACAATGATAACCTATAACACAGTTATCATTGGTTTATGTGGATTCAAAGCAATTGGAAATGGAATCTTTCATGGTCAATGGTTAAAACAAATGAGCCTGAAGCATTGTCTCAAAGATTCCTTATAGGGTTGCCAACCATACTATAATGGCAACAGCAAAATACTATATTTTGTTTGTTTCAAGAAATGTGTTTTAATTTTAAATAAATAGCACTTCTTTGTGTAGCAGCTATGCTAAGCAAGTCCAGTGCCATATCAACAATTACTAATATAAAATACTGAGTTGGTCCTGATACTAGATATTGTAATATTATTATTTATATCTGGTTATTACATTCATTGGCCATAACAGGTAATAATTGAAGTGTAAGAAAATGTCATTGTGATGTTAAGTAAACTTTTAGTTGAGTTTGCTGAAAGATTTTCATGTAATAATAATTTTTTACATATTAGTGGTTCAAAAATGCCTGCCAATCTACATTGAAGCAGTATGGTGGCTTTTTATCAATATGTGTTAAAAGAGAATACCTATGCCTAATTGTGTCATAATTAGGGTTAATGATTAATGATGTTATTAATATTTTTTGCTGCCTTATACTATAAAAGCTCATAGCCATCTGAGGCAAATTAAAAAGGGAACTTTTAGACAGTCCAAATATAGGTTGGTTCTTGTAGTTCTAAGAATACAAATAGTAACATGGTGGCAACCCTAATTCCAGTACATATATATCCAATACATATAAATCATGCATGGCAGAAGTACTATGTCACCTGCGGCGTCGACGACGGGTACAGTCTCTGGCATAGTGTCCACGGTCACCGCAATCGTAGCAACGATCATCGTAGGGCCGCGGAGGCGGTCGCGAGCGTGGTGGAGGCCCGCGCCCACCATATCCACGACCTCCGTTCGACATTTCTACACGAGCTCGACGACCGCATATCGTCCGTCCATCTAGCCCACGTATCTAAAAGATAACGTCAGGTCAATACTTTTGGACACACAGATAAGCGTTATTGGTTATTTATAGATGTAATGTGAGAATACTTACTGCATCTTCAGCATCGCGAGGGTCCTCAAATTCAACGAAGGCAAATCCAGTAGGGTTTCTTGCCACCCACACATTCCTCAAAGGACCATAGTACGAAAATGCATCTTCCAGTTCTGGTTTGCTAGCATTATTGCCCAAGTCTCCTACGTACACCTTACAATCGCCATAGCGAGACATTTTACCTAATAGCAGTAAATTATTAGATTAATCAAGGAACATGTTATGACGCCGAACCTTTTACAACTAAATCCCACGCTACAAAAACATACTTACATCAAGCCGGAAGAGATATTACTAAGTTCACTAGCTTTTCTGTGTAAAGAATTTCAAATGATTGTAAATAATGCAAATTACTTAAAAAACAATAATTTACATTAAATGCACTGAAAACAATACAAATATTCTGGAAATCGATTATCGATTACAAAATACAAACTACACTAGACAAGCCGCTTTTTGAATCAGGAAAATGGCGGACTAACAAATAAGTATGCCGGTATTATTTATTTATTATTGTCTATCAATTGTCTATGGTACATTTGATTCTGCGGCCACATAATAACTTTTATTTAAATTTAATACGATACAATTTTTTTATTAATGGTTCTAATATATAATAATCCGGGTAGTCGAGAATACCCGGAGTACTCATTCCTTCCATTCAATTTCGTAATATTAAAAGATTTCAGGTTATAACCTGAATACATTACTTCTTGAAAAAGAAGGTTCTCAATTTCTTGAACATAAACTTTTACGTGGAAATTATTTCTGAAGGATTTCTCGGCATATTTGCTTTTTTTGTTGTATTAGTTGTTTTAAACATTATTCATGTAAGTGATTATGACTGAGACTGACAGCTTAACATGATCTCCAGGGTATGAAACAACTCCAAATTTTTAACTCTAGGCTGGCATTCAAACATGAAATGTAAGAAAATTATCAAAAAAAAATATGTTTTGAAAATTAGTAAATATTGAATATTGAAAACACTTATTTTTCGTACTTGATTTTAATACGTTTGACTCGCCACCGATATTCATTCATAAATATTTATAAATAAAATTAATAGTTCGTAATTATGTGACTAGTACATTAAAATAAGAATCAAAATTGCAATGTAGTTCAAAGTTCAAACGTTCGTTTGAGAAAATTTTACAGTAGATTCTATTTGCTTGAAGGAAAATTTAACGTTTCAAATTTATTGTTTTATTTATATTTATTAACTTTAAGGTTCCGCCTGTAATATGCAAATATGTATAGAAAACAACAAATACAAGACATGCAGAGAAGAGAAGTAGGGATGTTTTCTCCCCGAGAAGAAAAATAAAGTATGGCTGTAAAGCTAGAACCCAGAGCTGTAAATCCACATTTTAAAGTTAAAAAAAAATATAGTTCCTATTTCCTACTGTATATAGATAATATAGTATGTGGTATGTATGTATATATACCTAGTTGTATCTACCACGGTACACGGCAGCCATTTTCTGGTTTGTGAGTTGTGACTTGTGACCGCCATTTTTTAAGACGCCAGTGCATTTAGCAAATTCATTGAAATAATCCGCAATTGTGTTTCGATTTCGATTCGTCGGAGTAAAATTGGTTTCTATTGGTCTGGCTTTAAGAGATCAATGTAATATAGTTACAATTCTACGATTACTTTGAGTAAGTTTTAACATGCCTGTACCTGCGCTACCCGAATGAATATTTTATTAATTAGTCTCATTTTATTCCAATCATCTGACTTATTTTAGGGCAAAATGTCTCGTTATGGCGATTGTAAAGTGTATGTGGGTGATTTGGGTAATAACGCCAGCAAACCTGAGCTTGAAGATGCATTTTCATACTATGGCCCTCTAAGGAATGTGTGGGTGGCAAGAAATCCGCCGGGTTTTGCGTTCGTTGAGTTTGAGGATCCACGAGATGCTGAAGACGCGGTAAATATTATTATTTCAATAGTTAATTACTATTAGTTTTATATCAAGTCGTCCTACCAACATACGCGGCATCTTTATCACATAAAGCCCTAGAAAATGACACACAAATTAGGGCTAATCCCTCGTTGGTTTTTAATTTAATCGATTTTCAAATCTTGCATTAGTTTATTATAAGCAATTATATTATCTGCTAATTGTGGTAATAAAATACTACTAAAAACTAACCAAAAAAAAAGTGCTGTCAACGAATGTCTTTAAAAACCTGTTTATATAATTCCATCTTTGTTATATTTAATGTATATCCAATCAGGTTTGGATCGTTTCTTATGTCTGGTCGTAATTTTGTATTAAAACATTTTAGGTACGTGGTTTAGATGGGCGCACTGTATGCGGATGTCGGGCTCGTGTGGAGATGTCAAATGGGAGTCGCGGTTCTGGTGGACGTGGGCCACCTCCACGTTCTAGGCTGCCTCCACGTCCCTACGACGATCGCTGCTATGATTGTGGTGGTCGTGGCCATTACGCCAGAGACTGTTCTCGTAGACGTCGCCGAAGGTGACATATAATATAAACAAACAAACACTCACAGTTGCATTAATATGTGAATGTTTATATGGTATGGAATTTTTATGGAATTTAGTTGTGAACTGGGCACATATTACAAGTACATGAAAATAAATAAAAGGACATGATTTTCAAGTTAAAGATTCCATTCCATAGCTTTGATTCCACATAAACCAATGATAACTATGTTATAGGTTATCATTGGCCTGTGCGCCGAGACCAAACTCTTCAGTGTCTGCACTTCTTATAGTCTGCGCTACGTAGCTTTCACTTCGCGTCGTGCACTCCACTAATGTTGGCAGCATCAGTAACTTCGCTCTGTGAACTACGTAACTACCTACGTGCACACTTCAATTATCGAGAAGTACAATGAGTGTAATGTTTGTACTGCGCATCGTGAAACTTCTGTTGTAATCACTGCGTGCACTCAGTGAGTTACACATTATTACTCATATTTATGTTGAAGGCAGACAAACATCCCAGGACTCATTTCATTCGTTTTTATGAGTTTGTGTTAGTATTGTTATAGGATATATTCAGACAACGAACAACAATGAAGAGTGAACCTCAAGGTTAGAAGCCTGACACCGAAGAGATACAAGAAGCTGTAGTAGGATGACATAGTCTTGTAATTTTGTAATAACAGGAAATTATCTGGTTATTGAATAAATCAGCATTTAAATATGTTGATTATTGCTTGTGTCTGATCCTGTACTAAATTATTAAGGGTATCATGTTTTGTAAATGTGGAACCCTTATAGTTTAGCTACTTATGTTACATCTCAACAATTTTTATTAAATACACACTAGTTCTACAAACACCAAAAGTTTGATAAGTTAATCAATTAACTGCCATTGCTTGTTTAAAGTATCTTTATGAAATATTTGGTACATTGCTAGATATTAGTCAGTATATTCACTAATAAGGACTACACACGAAATATACATTCTAAATTGTAAAAGAAGAAATAGGCTTTGAATATCCTAATAATTGATATGATTTGATGAATATTTATGAAATTTAAATGTTCATATCACTTTGATTAGACACAAGCAATTAAAGGTAACTGATATTTAATATAGAAAGTATATATATGTAGAACCCTATCGAATTTTTCAGCCGATCGAGGTCTCGCCGCCGCACTCGCTCTCGCTCTCCGAGATCTGGATCCCGCAGCCGTTCCCGTTCGCGCTCACGCTCGAAAGGAAGATCCGTGTCGCGTTCAAGATCGCGTTCGCCATCTAAGGATTCAAAGAAGTCCGTGTAAACTCCTTCATCAAAAATATATTCCATTTTGGTCTTTAATAGTTCATATTGTTCATTTTTGGTGGATAAGTTTCATCAATAGTTGCAGATCATTCCTATTAATGTATCGAAAATGTGTAAGATGTAACAAATATTGATTTTTTAATCAATATGAGCTATTGTCATGGAAATAAATGTTTTACGTAAATTATGTTTTTAATAGAACATCAAACTTGATCCTTGTAACTAATATATTTCGGTATTACACATTAACAACACCCTGAAGCAGCTTTTTTTTTGTCAAATGACTTGAGCAACAACGGCGACTTCTTGTACTTCTTTGAGTTCCATCTTGTGTTTCATTCTTTTTCCACAATTCCCTCGATTTGTAAAATTTTACTCTACTCCCACTCTTGTTAATCTTGTCTGATTCTCTTTTTATTAATTTCCTTCGGCTAATTTTACATTTTAGTAAAAATACATAGTTTCACTAGCAGAATTGGTACCCTTCTATTTGAGGGCTTTTAGTACAGCTCGGTGGTCAGTATCTTTGCGCTTCTACTGATTGTTTTAACTTCTGCTTTATGCCACCACACTATTGCAACATACAGAATACTAGGGAGTATGATCATAATATATTTCTTTAAATCCTCATCTATTTAATCATCTCAAAGACTAAAGATATTTTTTTTTTGATGAATGTAGCATTGTCTTAAACGTCGGAGGTCTTGGCATCGGTCCCCGGCAGGTTTAATTAGGTTTTTTATAATTACTAGATTTTTACTGGTCTAACGAAAGACTTCAGCCGTAGCTAGTTACTTGCAACTTCTTATTGCGCGCCTCCTTAAGTAGCCTTTTGCACTACCAATGTAACCGAAATACCTTTAGATGTACTCCAAAATACCCTGCGTTACTACCCAAGTGACCAGCGTACCTCTAAAATAGCCGGGGTTCTTCTAGAGTGGCTTTTTTTTCGGACTGACTATTAGTTGTGCTAACCCTATTGATTGCGACAGTGTAACCGGACTGTTTCGCAAAGAAGCTTTGCCAGAAGAAATTTTGAGCCCTAGGGCTCGAACTTAGGGAACGTCTGCCTCCTGTGACGCCGGACCTCGGGGTTAGGTTTGGGATAACGGAGGTGTCGAACAGTGAGTGGTCTGTACGTCTCCGAGGCCGTAGATGGAGCCCACGTCCGGATGACGTTAGATAGCGGGGACCTCGTCTTCGCCGGGGGAGACGGTGTGTTGCGTTCATTTCGCGCAATTGTGATTGTGTGGTACGAGTATGTTGTCAGTAATCTAATCGTCGGAGTCGTGAAGGATGTGTTTAGGTCTCCTGCTTCGGAGAGGAACTTAGGTCGGGGGAGTAGAAAGAACTACGAGAGGGTTTGGGTTTTGGATTGATCGGCTGCAGACTTCGTCATACCATATTCTATTTTTAAAATAGAAGCTATGACAACCTTAACCATAAACGAGCTTTATATTTTGTCCCTATTTAAAATAATATTAAATGCTTACGTTCGTTGTAAGTATTGGTATCCTCTCAGTATTCGCCTTTTACATACGTTGACAGTGTGTTTACTATACTACTGTGTGTGTTTAATAACTATTTAAACTTTATACCGATATATTTATAAAGAAAATATCTTCAACAGTTCGAAAAATACTTATACAAAAAAAAAATCATTTTTACTATAAAAGTGTCAATTATTTAATTTAGTTTAAGTTTCGTTACAGCTATTGACTGAAAAACGTCGAAGGTTATGATTTTTAAAAAATATGCTCTAAATGGTAATGAGGAGATATTTTGTAGGCCTCACTACTTCTATTTATCATGTTTAAGTTGGAAATAATCATCCATTTCCAGCCAGAAATACCATAACATTGGATACAGTAATCGACCCGTAATTTATTTTAAAGTTGTAGTTCATTTATTATTTTCCTTATTGGCTCGGCTTATCTACAATAATTAACTTTGCTAAATTTTCGTAAGATTTTAGCACAAGCCTCCAATGTTGCGAGTGGACATAATTCAGGTTGATTTCTTGGCTTCGTAGTGGTTTGTTGAGCTTTCGCTCATAGAATTGAGGTAAGGACTTGATTTAGCATTGATTTCACTTCTTTGCTTTGATTTTTGATCTACGGAATGTTCCACTTAGGGCACAGTTTTGACCCCAAATACCAAAGGGGGCTATGCAACTCGATGCGAGCCCACGCATAATTCATTAATGCACAGAAAATTGTTTATCTTCTTAGTGGTTAAATAATAAAATATTAATTTATAACATTGTTTAAATATCCACTAGTACTAGCATAAGAAAAATAATTACCGATTAATGCAAAATCACATTAAAAAAACTAATATTATTACTGACTGACAAAATTATACATAAACAAAAGACCTCGGAAGACATGGGTATGGCAACATTTGGTACAAGAAAAAAAAAGTTAAAAGTAATGTTCATCGGACGGACGTCGTTTCGACTTTTGTATTCCATCATGCAATAATTTTTTCATTCATGAATACGTCGTATAAAAGTGTCTTAAATGGTGTCGCCGTCGTGAAAACTAGTTAGATATTAGTTAAAAATGATATTTTAGTGTTTGATTTTCCGTAGTTCATGTTGTAGTTCTTGATAGGTCTGTGACAAGTACGGTAATGGTGGCCATGTCATGAAAATCCCCACAGCCATGGATGATAGCTCCGTATCTCATCATAACGGAGGGCAAGTGGGATCTCAGATAGGAGTTAGTGTAAATAACAAACAAAATGAAGAATCTAGTCAAAGTGTCCAGTATTCAATACCGGGCGTTTTGCATTTTATCCAACACGAATGGGCGAGATTCGAACTGGAGAGATCACAATGGGAGGTGGACAGAGCGGAGTTTGAGGTATTAATTTTATAATTGCATTGATTTTATTTTGTAATACTAGTTGCTTATTCTATTGACTTCCCTTTGCTGCTTTTATTTCTTTCGTAACACCCACGTAATCCACTTCACAAATAATTTCATGCACTAACTTCCTAATTTTGTATTCTAATATGGTTTATTATATGTTGACTGTTTTTATTTACTTATTTTTTTTAAATTGCTAGTTTCTATCCTGAACATTGAAGCATAATTGATTTACATATGTCTTTATTCTCATTGATTCTGATAGAAACATTAAGTAGTAAGTAAATAATTTTAATGCTTGAGGAATGTCCTTATTTTGCTAGTAGATATAGTTCAGAGAAAGTATGGTTGCTGTGTTTATGAATAATATAAATATGAAACTGATATTTCCCTTTTTGCACAAATATTATAACTTGGAGGTTTCTCATATTAAATAAAATTATATTTTAAACATAATGTTGCCCTCAATCTATATTTTTAAGTTGTATTGTTCTGTATTTAATAGTGTTTACTTACTATGTCAACCAATTTAAGGTGTAACAAAACATAACTGATAGATTTTATAATCAATTCTTTCTTGTCTTTTAATTTGAATAATCTTTTTGATACTTCTTTTAAGTATGTTTTAAAAATACCAAAAACAGTTTTTTTTTAAATGAGATACTTTACAATATTTTTTACATTATAAATAATATAGGTAAGAAAAAAAATATTGTGTAGCATGCACACAAGGATTTATGGCCCCAGATATTTGAGTAGTATTTTATTTAATAATGGGTTAATCTGCATAATTCACAAAAGATTTTGTCCTATAAAATCAATTTGCATAATGTAGGAGCGTTGTGTTGTTTTTCTATTTTATTTAGTTAAGTTTACTTGGCAATAACAAAATCATCATTAAGCTGAAAGCTCAAAACCAAGAAATGACAATTATCCCTGCTGTTGCTGCTCAACCAGTGGTGCAGTTCAGGGTAAATGTAGCCAAGGCAGTGTGTGAAATAAGTGGGCAAGACTCCTGGTCAATACAATCTAAGTATAGTACTATATATGGGTAAAGACATATGGTCTAAATTATGTGTGCTTTCCATTTTATGTGTGAAGCATCCATACCTTCGCAACAATTTCATGGAATCAATATTTGTGCCCACTGTCAAGTGGGAATAAGGGACTCGGGCTTGTTTTAAAACCTTAGGACATGGTCCCTGGGCACTGTTATAGGCGAGGTGTTTTATCAGCCTCTAAGTAAGTTGCTGTAACCCATGCTGTTGGAAAAAGAGTGTTTAGATGAGACGCAGGTTGGCTTCCACCATGGGGTCTCAACAGAATCTACTATTAGCCTTAAACACATAGTTGATTATAATATCATCCCTGATATGTCTTACACTGGCTTTGTGAACTCATCATAGTCGATATAAGTAATCAGTGATTAGGATTTCCGATTGAGGAACCTTCTCACTCAACTGTTCAAAATATTTTTAAACATACATACCTTCTATCAGTAAGAGGTACTTGTTGAGGATCAAACCCAGCAACAAAAAGCAGTTAAATTAAAAAAAAAATCCTTGAACTGTAAGGTTGAGGGTTTCAAGAAGACTACATTTTAAACAGATTATATGACCATATATTACATGTTGTGTGATTGTCAACTCCTGTATGAGTGCAATGTACTCAGAAAGTATGAAAAAAAAAAAAATTAAGATTGAAAGATTGAGAATAATAGCGCCATATCTGTTGTGTTCCATTTTCAGAAATATCAACTATTAATGTTAGATTATGTATGAAAATTATTATAAACAGTTTAATAATTGCATTCAATCAACATATGAATCATTATAAAGTAATATATCAGTTTGAAATTTTGAGCTGTGTTACTAAATTTAGTTTGTAATAAGGTTTCCTGCATTCATATAAAGCCATTCAAGTTTTGGTTGAGTAAACATAGCATTATAAAAAGAAGTGATTGGAACATAGTTTTATAAGTATTACGCTCTACAATATTACTTGCATGTTTTTGATATATTTACTTGTCAGAACTCATTTGATTATTTTATAGGAAGTAAACAATGATGCCAATTCAGTTGTACATTTATTTCTAAACTAAGCTAAATTGTTTCAATATAGTGCTATCCTCTTCTGGGGGAAAACAGTGTGAAGGACTAGTTTTCCCATGCCATTTTAGTAATTTAAATTTCTACTTAAACTAAGTACATGTATTGTTTTATTAATCCTAACAAAAAACAGAGTATTAATTCATATATATTATAACAGCTAATTATTTCCAATGTAATCAACTAATGGACATGCTCTGCTGAACAAATGGGGTGTTGTGCCATTTATGTTTAGTGACCTCCCTTCTACTTTGTGTCTAATGAGCCAAGATAGTATTACCACCTTCTTGAGATTTGAATCTTACTAAAGCATAAAAAGAAAATTTAAAAATACTGGCCAGATCAAAATACATATGGATATCAATAATTGTAAAAACCTCTACTATTACTAGTGTTTCACCTCTTGCACAAAAGCTATTTTGTTTTCTTAATTAGAGCTGACACTAAAACTTCAGACAACATATTTTCTTATAGCTGTTAATTATTTGCTACTCAACCAATGGTGAATCAAATGTATGTAGAACTTTAAGACATGCAAATCATTGTGTAATAACTAATTTCATGATTATTTAGTTGTGTATTTATAAATATTCAATCACATGAGTATCAAAGTGGATCTGCTTTGTTCATCACAATTTAATAATTATACATCAATAGTTTTGCTGTATAATTATTAAATTGTGATCAAATAATAATAAAAAAAAACTTGTTATTATAAAGAATTTATTTTTTTAGGCACGGATTGCCTTCCTACAAGGTGAGAGGAAGGGCCAAGAGAATCTAAAGAATGATCTTGTGAGGCGGATCAAAATGCTTGAGTATGCTTTAAAACAGGAAAGAGCAAAGTTCCATAGGCTTAAGTATGGAGTAGAACTACAGCAGGGAGATATGCGCCCCCCGCCAGATGAACCGCCGCAAGAACCAGAGCCAGCTGAAAGAGCGCAATGGAAACAGGGGCACCAACTCATAAAGCAATACCTACAGGTACAAAGACAGTTCTTTTCCCCTATGTATATAAGTGATCAAGTTGATCATCTTAGCCACTGGTACTAGTATCTAGAATCCAGAGCTATTATCATTTTTAAAATGGTTTGCCTTGAATTGAGATCAAAATTACTTAATAAAATTGATTGTTATTAGTTGTTTGATTATATGATGAAAATGTAGCTTTTGAGCTCATTTTAAGTTGAATCCTAGATGATTCTTCTTTAAGCAGGCACTCTCATAGAATAAATAGCCACTCAAATTATCAGCAAAATTTGTTATTTTCGTAATAAAACTTGTACTACACGAGTATTTATTGTAGTGTTAGCTCAAAGTTACTCATATTTGCTTTTGAGAGCACTGCCAAAGTTAAATTTCACCTAAGTAAACTGAGGCATTTGCTCAGGTCATATACATTTCTCAATATTGGGGAAACATTTATCACTATTGATTGTGAGGGACTATGATGTAATGTATATTTAATTAGACAAGGTCACATTCTTTTTGCAATTTCCTCTGTAATCTTTGCAGGGAGACTTGATAACTTGTAAAGTAACAAATAACATATAAGTATCTCATAAACACTTAGATATAGTTATATTTGGTGGTTTAAATTTAAAACTTGTACAATTATTAAAACACGCCTATCACAGGTGCTTATGAATTGAACATATTTTAGTTTCACTATTGTAAGTAATATACAATAAAACTTATAACTAATGCTATGAGAGTTCAAAAAATGCTTAGTCGGAAGTAGAAATTCTAAATTATCAGAGTAATCTTTTTGTATAATGTTAAATTAATTTTTGTATGAATTATTTGATCTCTTAACAGGAAATAGGATATACAGATACCATTCTTGATGTACGTTCAAACAAAGTAAGAACATTATTGGGATTAAATAATGAAGAGCAGGCAGAAGACCCTAGTTACAGAAACTGTGATAAACAGCAACACTATTCAATGAACACAGCTTTAAGTCGCAAGATGTATGACTATGGTATGTTAATTTCTAATTTAATGTTCGGGTTAAACAAAATGGTCAATTTAGGAAAGGACAATCCTAATGCTATTGTTATTGCTTTATGCTGTATAAGCATTACAAGTAACCTAAATTATGAACATTGTAATTATATGTAATTTAAATACATATTTGTACATGAAATGTACTTTTTTATGTTTCAATAAGTCATTCGGGAATAGTATTACAATCCAATCACAATAATGGTTATTTGCATTCTTAAAGGTTAATTAATAATTGAAGAAGTTTAAATAAAGTATGTTAAAAGTTTTTGCATGGGGCAAGTTTGTCTCTTTCCTGTGTAAAGGATATGACTATTACTATATTGATGACGATGATTATTATAAAGTTGGAGATTCCTGGGTTCGATTCCCGGCTCGAGTCGAGCAAATAGTAAAAGCAGAAATGCTACCTCATAAGCTACATTTAAAAAGGAATACCTACTTCACTTCACTTCACTCTTGGTTTTAATAAAATATTTATTTTTATCACAATTTTTAGCCTGTCAGTATTTAGTTTAAAAAATGTGCTATAATGCTATTGTAAATCCATATACTATCTTACGAATAAACTTTGTATAGATTGCCTTTTTTATCCGGCATCACAACTCTGCTATATAATGTTTATTTGTAAGGAGCTTTATATATTAGGTAAGGAGCAACGTAAAGCAGGTGTCTCACAAGGAGGTGGCGGTTACAATGAGGAGGGTCTCTCTGTACAGGAGACAGCAGCAGTATTTGCGAATTTCGAATTCCTAGCTAATCAGGAAATGGACATGGACGAGATAGATGACTTAGATGCCAAACAAATGCACCACACCACAGGGAAACAAGGTATTGTTGTGATCGCCCATATCAACAGTCATAGATTAGTCATCATGATCAACCACGGCTCACTACAGAGCACGGGTCTCCTCTCAATATGAGAAGGGTTTGGCCATAGTCCACCACGCTAGCCATGTGCGGATTGGCAGACTTCACACGCGTTTGAGAACATTATGGAGAACTCTCAGGCGTGCAGGTTTCCTCACGATGTTTTCCTTCACCGTCGAAGCAAGTGATATTTTAATTGCTTAAAAACGCACATAACTCCGAAAAGTTATAGGTTCGAACCCCCGACCTCTGATTAGGAGGCTGACATCTTAACCACTAGGCTATTGAAATACTTAATTTTTTAAATGTAATACCTATAATTACTAAATAAAACGAACATTATAATACTTGTTACAAGGCGAGGAGGTTGACAATGAAGCTGAGGAAGTATTGAACGAACTAAACCTTCTAACGGAAAGCGAAGCCGATGGCGGTGGCCAAGGAGACGAATATCCAGCGGGTGAGCTTCCCCTATTTTGCTAAAGCAAATTCTATCTTATACTCTGAAAATAAGGACGATGTTTCGTTATCCTCAATATAACAGCTTTTTGTTACATTATCCTTAGTCTAATCGAAAAATAACAATTTTACCAAAATCAAAAAGGGACAGGTATAACGTCGGAGTAAGTATTATAAAAACTTAACCTTGTTACCAGCTTATTAAACCAGACGCGATCGTGAGTTTAAACTCAATAGGTCAATTCATGAAATGATACATATGCTTGGCCAAATTTAATTTAATCATTGAAGTTAGTTGAAAAAGTAATCCAAATGTAAAAATATAAGACTAATTTGATTTTATATATATATATATAATTCATAACGATGGATGAAAAAAAACCGATTCAACAGTAAAATTGACTATCGAAATATTCTCTTTCATCATTGTAGTTTTTTTTTGTATTGGCAATCGCATCAATTGTAGTTGCAAATGATTAAAATTAACTACCGATTATTCATCTATAACAATGATATAATATTGTTGTAGATCTTAATTGCAGATCGTTTTACGACATCTATTTTGATGCAAAAGTGACGGCGCGGGACATGAGCACGCAATCACGTGCACTGAATGCATGAACATGTTACTAACATCAAAGAATGACGGGAACCTGTGCCTAGGCATAATAATAGGCAAAATGAAAGGAGCTTATATACATTCAGAGGTTACACTTTGATAGTAACGAGGCAATCAATAGCTTGCAGCATACAAGTGTTTAGCACCATCAGTCGCTTTTTTCCTGGGGTGTTACATTACATTCTTGTAGATTTCAATTATCATCGTCAACATGTTCAACCAATTTAGGGCTCACTACAGAGCACGGGTCTGCTCTTAATATGAGAAGGGTTTGGCCATAATCCACCATGCTGGCCGTGTGCGGACTTCACACGCCTTCACACGCCTTTGAACACTATAGAAACCAATATAGAGAACTCTCAGGCATGCAGGTTCCCTCACGATGTTTTCCTTCACCGTTGAAGCAAGTGATATTTTAATTGCTTAAAAACGCACATAACTCTGAAAGTTAAGAGGTGCGTGCCCGAGTTTGAACCCCCGACCCCTGATTGGGATGCGGACGTCCTAAGTACTAGGCTATCACAGCTTAGATTTCAATGTGGGCTATTATATTTAGGCAACGTAGTTATATATCATAGGGTGGTCATGTGTGCACGTATTTAATTCTCCGCGTGCCCATGCACTCTTAAATTTCATTACTTTGAAATTTTCGACGATCTTGTACCGCAGTACTGTCGCACGCTCGAGTCTGGCTGGTGGGAGGTTTCGGCCGTGGCTAGTTACTACCCTAGCGACACGATGTCGCGTAGAAACGAATTGGAGTGGGTTTACCATAAGCTTTTATTATTTCGTTAAAAAGCCTCGTTGTTCAGTTGGGGATTTTTTTTATAAAGTGGTTTGGCGACCTTCGTGGCGCAGCGCGTGCGCTGTCGCATTATAAACTTCGAGGTCTTGGGTTCGATTCCCGGCTCGAGTCTGGACTGGTGGGAGGCTTCGGCCGTGGCTAGTTACCACACTACCCACAAAGAAGTGCCGCAAAGCGATTTATGTTTCCGGCACGATGTCGCGTAGAAACCACTTAGGAGTGTGGGTTTACCATACCTCTAACAGGTTAGACCGCTACCATCCTAGACTGCATCTTCACTTACCACTAGATGAGATAGCCGCCAAGAGCTGACTGGTAGTGTATAAAAAAAAATGGTATTTTGTGTTGCAGTGAAGTTCCCGCACGGCGGCGGCGTGGTAGCGAGCACCGGTGATGCGGACGAGAAGCCACTAGCGCTGGGAGAGCTGGCGCAGCTCACTGTCAGCAACGAGGCCGAGGGCTACGACGTGGCCAACGCGAGCAAAGAGTCCTTCCGCAAGACGTGGAACGCCAAGTACACTTTACGCTCGCACTTTGACGGGGTGAGTAGTTTCCACTCGGTGACGAAGCACTCGGTGGCATTTTCAGCAACGAAGCTGAAGGATGTTTCGTTAAAACGCCAGCAAAAATTGTTCGCAAGATATGTACGTGGGTTGTACTTCAAGTCTCTAGATGAGTCATTTAGGAGAAGAGAAATACAGATTTTTGAACAATCTCCACAAAATATGAAATGGAATGAAAATACACTTTATTGTACACCACACAAACAGAAGAAATACCAAACAGTAAAGAAAAAAAGCACAAAGAATAGAAAGTACAGTAGGCGGCCTTATCGCTAAAGAGCAATCTCTGCCAGGCAACCTATAGACCAGGATTTAATACATATATAAGCAGGCTTAGGGTATACAATTACGAAAATATAATATAATACATACAAGATATTACACATACAAATAAATAAAAAATAATAAAAATCAATAGCTTTGATACAAGGATTATCCAGAAAATATATATACATGTTTCTAACTGCTTTCCTCAGCTTAGTTTAGGATATATATAATATCACTGCTAAAAACTAATGGAGAGCTTTTTAAATATCATTTTGTAAGGCTATTTGTCTTCCGTTTAAATAGTATTTAAATCTGGTACTGCTTTATAAATATGTATATGGAAGGGCATAGTGGATTGTGTGAAAGAGGATATCCGTGTTAATGTTTCGGATAGTGAAGTGACAACTGATAGAAGTAAGTGGAAGAAGAAGACGTGTTGTGCCGTAAGTGAAACCCCACATAATGTGGGATAAGGGCAAGAAAAAGAAGATTAATGACAATCTAAAATTGACAACCCACAAGCATGTGTGAGCACATGAGATTCTGAATCGTCGCTTTAATGTTGTGCCGACACCAAATGGTGTGGGATATGGTCAAGAAGAAGCTTGATCAACATGTCGTTTGAATATAATCATCATCATGATCAACCCATTGCCGGCTCACAGAGCACGGATCTCCTCCCAATATGGAAGGGTTTGGCCATAGTCCACCATGCTGGCCTTATGCGGATTGGACTTCACACGCCTTTAAGAATATTATGAACTCTCAGGCTTGCAGGTTTCCTCACAATGTTTTCCTTCACCGTTGAAGCAAGTGATATTTTAATTGCTTAAAACGCACGTAACTTTTAAAAGTTAGAGGTGCGTGCCCGGATTCGAAACCCCCGACCTCTGATTAGGTGGCGGACGCCCTAACCACTAGGCTATCACAGCTTTTGAATATAATATAACGCATTTAATGTAAAGGGACTTTCGAAAAAATCAGTGGGTATCTCATACTTATGTTTGATTTGCAGGTACGAGCGCTCGCCTTCCACCCGACCGAGGCGGCTCTAGTGACCGCTTCCGAGGACCATACCTTAAAATTGTGGAACCTACAGCGTACCGTGCCCGCGAAGAAATCCGCGGGGCTCGATGTGGAACCCCTGTACACGTTCCGGGCGCACACCGCGCCTGTCATGTGCCTCGCCATGGGCATGCCACGATCCGAGGAATGCTTCTCCGGGGGGCTCGACGGCACCATTCGCGTGTGGAACCTGCCCCCGCCCAGCGCTGATCCTTATGACCCTTATGATCCTGCTGTGCAGGTTGGTTGTAGTGCCAATACAAATTCTTATAGTGCTGTATATTTATATTTATTATGATTAAAATTGAGACTAATGTTACTTAATATTAAGGTATATTTTGCTAAATAACCTTCTGCCACTTTATCTTGTCATCAGGCTTTAAATTAGCTATCACTTTATGTTGGTTCCATCATTTGTATGTTGTTGAAATATTGTGGTCCTGGCAAAATTTTAGGCTGGAACAGTTTCATTGTTTCTACTTAAGACTATTAAATTCTACCTAGTATATGCAATGCTGTATAATGGTTTAGAAGAAAAAAGTTTCTCTTGTGTGTCTGTGTTATTATATCTCTGGCATCTGGTTCTTACGTTATTCTCGAACCGACTGTTTAACGCATGTTGTGGCCACCCATAAGTGGGTTTATACTCTATAGTATAGCAAATTAGATTATAAGGTTGTAGGATTACTTTCAAAATATGGATAGTCATTATAGTCTGTTCAGTAGTACAGTAAAGGCAAGATCAAAAAGACCTTGTTTTGACTAGAGGATTGTTTTGTAGGGCCCAGTGCTCCGCGAGCACACGGACGCGGTGTGGTCGCTGGCGAGCGCGCACGGGCGCCTGCTCTCGGCGTCTGCGGACGGCACGGCGCGGTTGTGGGCGCCGCGCGCGCCTCGCCCTCTGCTGGCCACTCTGCGCGACGAGGCGAACGCTGGCGCTTCGCCCGCCGCCGCCGACTTCGCGGACGCCGCCTCGCGCGCCGCTGTCGTCTACCGCGACGGAAACCTGCTGCTGTTCGACCTTGAAACGGGACAGGTACAGTGACCTTTGTTTTTTATTTAGGCATATACCCTTTGCTGCTGTTAGATTTTGCAACGGTTTTGTTCAACGTAGAAGTCGTTCGTGGATGGTACTAATGGTGTTGTCGTCGGCAGGCGGTGCTGCGCGTGGCATGCGACAGCCTGGCGCACCGCGTTCGTTCGCACCCCACGCTGCCGCTGCTGGTGACGGCGCACGAGGACCGCCACATCCGCTTCTGGGACGCGGTGTCGGGCCGGTGCGCGCACGCCATGGTGGCGCACCTGGACGCCGTCACCGGACTGGCGCTGGACCCCAATGGCCTGTTCCTTCTGTCGGGCAGCCACGACTGCTCCGTGCGCCTGTGGAACCTCGACACCAAGACGTGCGTGCAGGAGATCACGGCGCACCGCAAGAAGTTCGACGAGAGCATCCTGGACGTGGCCTTCCACCCGATGCGGCCGTACATCGCCAGCGCGGGCGCCGACGGGCTGGCCAAGGTGTTTGTGTGAAGCCGAGTCTAGTCCCGCCTCGACGTATTAATATTGTAAACGTCGCGGACGCGCTCTCGACGTAGTGAACACTCATCTATGTATAGACATTTGAAATCTATTATAATATATTTTTAGATTTTCAGTACGTGAATTTTAGGTTTTTATCGCAACTTTTTCACCGATTTTACGATATGCAGTGAGAATATTGTTCGTTTCTATGCATCTGTAAGCGAGACCTTTGTAATAAATATCATGAGGATACCGACGATGTTTCCTTGATGCGTTCGACGTTTACGTGTCTGTACAGTTAGAGTTATGCAGTATTTGCTGATATTTTGCAAAGTACGGATGGAGTGATTCGATTAGTTGGTACGTTTTATTTAAATAAATCGGATCTACCTATATAATATAGTTAGTATACTATCTTGTTTTGTCACTTATATTGAATAACTATGCTCTCACAATATCTTATAGAAATGATGAGCGAGCGAACAAAAATGAATGAGTAGAAGTACTATATGGGAAGTAACATAAGTAATGTTTGTTCATAACGCATACTGCGATGTAGAATATATATATTATAAAAACATTACATATTCCTTTATTTTCCTCGAATTCTTGTACACATCCAAAATTGATAGTAAAAAAACAACGTAACCGAAACTCATAACTTTTTTATTTTGTCATTCATAATCCTAAAACCTCACTTTTTAATATATATGTCCTTACTACAACACAAAGAAATAATAAAGGAACGTGATTTAATTAATTAATATTTTTAATTTCTCTTATCGATGATCATACTTCAAAGATACTTTTAGTTTTAGATACAGAGGGTATTTTTCAACTTTTATGAGTAGGTGTGCTAAAATACGGTTGCCAGCACCCAGTCTTTGGTTGATCAACAATAGTTAGCCATAGCAGTAATAGATATTTTTCTATCTTTCCCGTGACTTGGTTTGGTTTGCTTTTAAATCATGAAACGACCCTTTATTTTCAGGGTTAAAAAATGTCCTATATCCTTACTTAGGTAGATTGCCTTTTATCACCTCGTCATTTTTATCTGTTTAGTGACTTAGACTCGAAAATTTAAGACTGATTTCTGAATTATAATATTAGCGAGAAAATGGACGCATAATTTGATAGCGAGTCCAAATTTTGGATGCAGGTGATATTTAGCCAACGTTTAGAGAAGTTCTGTCAGAAACGCTGATCCGAGTGGCAGTTCCCAGCTCTTCTCTGTCAGGTAAGGAAACCTCCATTATATTTCGTTAGTTTTAGCTCCAATCAAAAGTTCAATTTGAGAGCCAAATCTCAAGAGTCAAACGTTATAGCCCAATTTCGATGAATAGATTCAGAGTGTCTATAATCTGTTTAGTTCTTAGGTGTCAGGCGTTATGATAACAGACTGTGATATGCAGCGGATGGTCTGTTTTGAATTTCAACTAAGGCATCTAAAGGTTCGAACCCAGTACCTTGTGTTTACTAAAATTCATGCCAATGATGTGGGAATATACAAAACAGTGTACAAAGATTAGCAAAGTCGACCATACGTTGAATGATTGAATATTTACATCGATTCAGGCAATGTTTCGGCATTCAATATCCGATGAAACGACGATCGCTTTCTGTTAATCATAGACAGATATAGAAAATCTAGTTATGGTATATTTACTAAAGAGGTATAGCATATTCATCATGATCAACCCATTACCGGCTCACTACAGGGCACGGGTCTCCTCTCAATATGAGAAGGGCCATAGTCCACCACGCTGGCCATGTGCGGATTGGCAGACTTCACACGCCTTTGAGAACAAGCATATTACCTCTACATTATTTATTAGTAAGTATCATAATCACACCTTTAGTCTAATCGTGTGTAAAAGAATACCAAGGAAGATTCCTACAATTTTTGCTAGCGGTCAAGCTCTCGCATAAGTTGCTTGTGCATGTATTGACCGTGCAACGTAACATAAATTCCTTTCCCGTACTTTAATATTATACATATAATAAATGTCCTGAGAAATCTTATTAAGCAGGTAAGAAATGAAATGAAAATCAATTTATTCATGATGGTACAACGATATAACATGCACTTATGGCGCGCTAATACCAGGTATTTTTTTTGAAAAATAACCTATTAACCCAGTAAGTATGTAAGCAGTATGTTTAAAACGAAGTGACAAAACTAAACCCCACTCAACCACTCAGTTGGTATGTAACGCGTTAAAAATTGTTTGTTTATTCTTTCAATATCAAACAATACATACGACATACCTGTGAGGCAGAGAATCTTTTAGAGTTTATTCAGGAGAACTTATCAAAGCGTGTCCGCGCTTACACGTCTTTTGAAATTTCTACAAAATGTTCGGCACGTAAGTACTGTGTTATTCGTTAGCTTTATTTATATCATAGAAAATGAAGTTTGATATGGTATTATAACTGTGCCGAAAACAATTCAAATCCGTTCAGCCATTACAAAATTAAGTAGGCACCCAGTACTTACGTGTAATGGGAATTATAGGACTACGAAAATTTGCTTCGATAATTTTGTATCTACGCAACCTTCACTGGAAGAATAGTCAGGATAGTTCCTACCAAGAACTGCCCCAAATAATACATTCTTTTTCCTATTCTTTCGTATAGATCTATATAGATGATTAATTCATCATCATCATGATCAACCCATTGTCGGCTGTCTACAGTGCACGGGGTTTTCAATATGAGAAGGGCTTAGCCCTAGTCCACCGCGCTG
Organism: Lasiommata megera; assembly: GCA_928268935.1. Classification (NCBI taxonomy): domain Eukaryota; kingdom Metazoa; phylum Arthropoda; class Insecta; order Lepidoptera; family Nymphalidae; genus Lasiommata; species Lasiommata megera. The sequence continues at coordinate 11,049,613 of OV743315.1, read as the reverse complement.
GTCATGTGCAAATTGGCAGACATCACACGCCTTTGAGGACATTATGGAGAACTCTCAGGCGTGCAGGTTTTCTCACAATGTTTTCCTTCACCGTTGAAGTTAGTTATAATTTAATTGCTTAAACCGTCCGACTTATGATTAGGAAGCGGACTACCTAACCACTAGGCTATCACAGCTTCAACTTTCAGTACAGTTGCTGAATAGAACGCAAGTGACTTAAGTCGGACTATTTCGTAGAACAATTTGATCCTTTGATCCAAGGCTAATAACTTCACTAAAGAAAATAAGCAATTAAGAACTATAGGACTAGAATTCAGTAAATAAAAATCGCGAATGTGTTGATCACAGGTTTTGTATTCCACCCTCAATATTATTTAGAGATGTTATTACTTTATATTTATGTTATTATGTGCAGGATGACAGGTTTGGGACTCTTCGTTTATTTTCTGATCTGGCTAACGCAGAAGCTATCGGAACTGCCGAGCCCGCCGCCGCCAGAAGCCGAACCGAGTCCAGCGCCTGATCGTCATTTGCCGCCCTCGAAACAGATTTTACAAGGATAGATAGTAAGCGACTTAAAATCTGTAAACGTAGCATAGCGTCAAAAAAATGTTGTGCAGTATTTTTATATTCTGTCATTTGAAAGTAGCTGTCAGATGATGTGAGTACTATCAACTATTCCGACGTTATTATTTGTTCTATAATCCAGCAATAATAATTAAAGTTTTTTTTAAATGTAAATAAAGTAATCTTAATAAAAATGAGTTATTTATTAATCTGATTTAGCTTGGTAATTGAAAATTTATATTTATTTTAGATGGTATGTGTTACTCAGTAATTCCTTATATTGCTTACAATGTAATTAAAATCATGTATATTGTTTGTAGACTCTATCCCAAAATAGGAATCTTTCGTTGTTGGGCAGTGGTATCATTTTGATTTCCTTATCTAATTGCAAAAACTTCAGAGCACCAGCCGTACTCTGAATCCACTGGGCAGTCTTAGAGGACGATGGTTTACTGAAATGGTAAAAAAGGTGTGTAGGTATATTAAATAGTTTTTTAGCGCGAAGGCTCTGCAGTATGTTCATCTGTCTGTTTGTAAGCGGGATGTATCTCATGACCCTAAAAGGTAGAGGATTGAATTCCTCATAGAATTTGTTTTCTTTGATGCTATAACAAGAAGAACGTTTGAAATTAAAGGGATCATTTAACTTCGTTTGTAATATCATAATAATTGCTATGAAAAATCTGTATTTTATTAATAAATATGTACGTCTATCTGTCTGTCGGTTAACCGTTAATATATTTCAGCCTTACCGAGTCCAGTAGAATTCTCTCTTTTTCCCGTAGAAGTTTTTTTTTTAAATTAAAGACGTACAATATTTCACACATTACAGACATCTTTTTTTGATACCTTACAAGTTAGCTCTTGACGGCAATCTCACCTAGTGGTAAGTGATGTTGCTGTCTAGGATGGTAGCGGGCTAACCTGTTAGGAGTATGGTAAATCCACGCTTCTAATTGGTTTCTCCCACCAGACCAGACTCGAGCTGGGCATCGAACCCAGGATCTCCAAATTTATACGCCTGCAGCACGGAGGTCGTCAAACGACATCTGCACATTACAGACTTATTCAACAATAATAAACAAATACAATTGATAGCCTAGTGGTTAGGGTATCAGCCTCCTAATCAGAGGTCGGCGGTTCGAATCCGGGCACGCACCTCTAACTTTTCGGAGTTATGTGCGTTTAAAAAAAAAAAATATCACTTGCTTCAACGGTGAAGGAAAACATCGTGAGGAAGGAAACCTGCACGCCTGAGAGTTCTCCATAATGTTCTCAAAGGCGTGTGAAGTCTGCCAATCCGCACATGGCCAGCGTGGTGGACTATGGCCAAACCCTTCTCATATTGAGAGGAGACCCGTGCTCTGGAGTGAGCCGGTAATGGGTTAATCATGATGATGATGATGACAATTAAAAACACATTACCTTGTTTTGGCAAAATTTGTCCATAGAGTTGTGAGTGTATTGATCATGCTCAAATCTTCACACGTGGGTGGTGGTACTGGCATTGAATTAAATATCACGATGTTAAACATATAACACAGCTCGTCTGCATGAGTAGCTCCAGGCTGAGATTGAAGACCAGAGCTAAATTTATAAAAATTCCTGTCTGAGTCGTATTTAAAATAATAATTGTATAACGTTATATTAGATGAAAGCAAAGACTTTGCTGATACAATTGAAGAGTAATACATCACGGTATCTGAAAAATAATCTATCAAAGAATCGTATGTGATACCCTTTTTGAAGTAAAACTTTCGTATCTCGTGCGTAAGTTCTTCTTTATCTGTTTCATTTGCGAACTGTATGTTTTCCGGAATGATATCGGATAATGTTGAATTCAATTGAACAAGTCCGTTTGAATCATATTGGCCTGCCTGTTTTATGCCTTCCATATCATTGTATCCCAATATTATATCTAAACCAGGATCCGATAATGCTGATTCAACGAATTCCTTTGGAGTTGCAGTAATAATTGATTTATTTTCAATAATCGGACTCTCTACACAAGGCCTAAATGGATACAATTTCAACGGTTGGTTTTTTGCGTCCACGTGCGATGCTTCGATAATATCCTTAGCTGTGGCATTTTGGAATATTTTGAGCAATTCTTTTGGATCGTCCGTTTTAAATCCCATTTTCGACGCAATATTCGATGCAGTTTTGATTGGATTGGGGTCATGCTTATTTGGCATCAATACTGTACCGCTTTGTAGGATAGCTCTATTAAATAGCCCTTTATATTTTCCAGAAGTAATTATGTAATGTATAGATGATGCTCCAGCACTCTCACCAAAAACTGTAATCATGTTTGGATTGCCACCGAAAGCTTGAATATTGTCCTTTACCCATTTTATTGCAGCTATTTGATCTTTCAGACCAATGTTACCGGTCGCTTCAGTATCATGTAAACATAGAAAACCGAAAGCACCGAGTCGATAATTTATTGTGACCACAATCACATATTTTTCTACAAAGTACTTTGGATTGAAAATAAGTTCGGTGTTACTACCGAAATCTAATCCGCCACCATGAATGAAAACCATTACTGGCAATAAATCGTTGTTTTCACTAATAGGAGTAAAGATGTTAGCAACAAGGCAGTCTCTTTGTCCTATAGGTTTTTTTAGGGACTCTGAGTATTGTTTGCATTTGATAGTCCCGTTGATTGCCAACTTTGTACCACTCCACGCCGGTGCAGGACCGGCTTCCTAAAAATGTACTCTTTGATAAGAAGGAGAAAAAAGACTCATTGCACACATGGATAAAGACAAAAGTATACAGATAAAAATTCTGGGCTGGCAAGGTATAGTATTTGTAATTGAACTAGGATTATGACTGGGCCGTTTTGTCCGCGGGATAAAATACAATATGCATGTTTAACTGATGCATTTTTGCCTTGTTTCATCCAAAAAAGCATTATTTTCAGCCTCATAACATCCCTAGGCAGAGACACAGACCTTCAATCTCATAGAAAAAAAAAGTGTTTAAAAGCAATAGTCCAATGCGGGTTTGTTGAGTGCCGGGTTATATTAAAAAAAAGAGAAGTAATATAATGAGGTACATAAAACTTGTTTTTAAGATGGAATATATAAACTTCGGCTGGTTTGACAACGTTGTTATCTGTTGTTTTACATAAAATCTTGAAAGTAGGACAAGAATGCACCTATGAAAAAAAACTAATAGTAGAAGAGGCGAACGATATACCTAAGTCAGTCCACTTCTATGCATATTAAGGATTGGCCACTGGTTCATCAAATTATAATAAAATAAGGAGTCGCACATAAGTAGGAATCTAACCTAACGACCGCATATTTGGTTCCTCGATTCATGAACCAACTACCTCCAGCGTTCCAAAAATGACATGTTAAAAATGTCAAACAGACATTAAAAGAATATTTTTTAGCTGAGTTGGATGGTTGACTCATTTACGTAGACCGTCTAACTCATTTAAAAAATGTTCGTTTCTTACTCAGTTCCTCTAGTTTTAAGGTGTTAAGTTACAGACTAGTACCGAGGACAAACCTCTTCGGTTTTTTCGGTGCCTTTAATGTAATATGAATTATATTTCCTTTTTATATTAATAACAAAATAAAAAAAAAAATCCCTACACATTGAGAGCGTAGATTGAGAGCGAGTATTATTAAAAATAGAGCTTGTTTTAATTATCTTCTGGAAATGATGTTTTATTGTAGATCGCACAAAAGTATATAACTAAATATACAATTAATTGCCGGCCTTGTGATAAGGCGGCCAAATTATTGTTTTTTATTGTGCGGTCGATGTTATTGTTATTGAAATTATGAGTTACAAATTTACTTTAATTTCTAACAAATAATATGATAAATATGAAATATTAAATTTTATGTCATATTTTTCTCCTTTTGCTGGTCAGCTGCCCCATTCTGTTACATTTGCAACAGATTGCTAAGTGGTCGTATTCTTAAAACTCAATTATGTAGAGAATGTTGTACTCTTACCAAGAGTTAACAACAACAATTTAAAGTACCAGCGTTATATGATATATCCAAAAAAAGATTTTATGAAGTACCTGTATTAAAAGTAGATACCTATATCTATTAAAAAAAGTAATCTTACCTTGAACCGTTTTATAACCGACGCATAAGGTATCCCTAAGTAAGAATTGTAACCTTCGATCCAATCCGCTTTACCTCTTAATTTTCCTTGCGCTAATGTTATTTCACTAGTCCAAATATTTGATAACTCTGTACAAGTGACGCATTGTAGGATTGTCGCGACAATAAAAACCACACGTCCGCAATCCATCACTGTTGATAAATGTCTGTTTGAAAGTAAAATATGCGAGCTAGTTTCATTTAATTTGTCTTAAAATAACAATAAAAAAAAACCTGTGTTTGTATTGTACCTACTTGAGTTTGGTCGCAGCGTTGAGCTCTGTCTTAAAAGTTCGATGCTCGGTAGTTATGTTTTCGAATTGATGATAGCGGACAAATTTTATTTTAAAGTAGGTTTATTTATGTAATGAAATATATTTTCCAGTATTTTAATTCGGTGATAACTACATTCGTTTACTTAAATCATAAGAAGAAGCCTACAAGAAACTTAGCCGGGGCTTCTTTTGTTATCACCATCTCGCAAAGTCAATAATTAATTAGAATGAGCTTTTAAATTAGAGGAATGAATACCCAATCTTTTTATCTTAATGTCGTAATTAAATTTTGCTAGAAGCTTACGTTTTAAAAAACATTGAACTTATTGAGAGCCATCTCTAAAATTTTTAGTAGGTAATTTGTTATAAAATAAAATACAATTTCCTCAGTATGCGTTACTAATTTTGTACAGCCTACTTAACGGCACTACAAGTTTTTTTTACTTTTCTTTTTACTTTTCAGTGCATTGCAGTTAAATTTTTTGTTGAATTTTGAAGTATTTTTATGGACACAGATTTAATTTTCATATAGGTATTGGTTATATTTTACCACTTTAAAGTTAAACGTTGTAAGACTATAGGCTACAAATAACTAAATTTATCGATTTGTATATTGGGCAAATTAGGCATGTACAACTTCTACGACCTCCGTGAGTTCATCTTCAATGGTTTTGAAGATATTATTACCATTTTTTTTAATGCTAGGAAATGCGTTTACGCAAGCCCTCCGGAAGGCTTCGCCGCTTCCGACGGGGTATATGGGAGTCCCTACGACACCAGAGAGGCGAAGTGTGTCTAAGTTCTAACTCTCTCTATTATAAACTACATCTGGTCAGTGTACCAGGATGACATTAATAACCGGATTATGATTAAATAAAGAAAAAACATTATTTTGTAGAAAATCGCCGTTTATTCAAATTAATAACCACATAATATTATTAAGTTTAATCGAAATAAAATACATAAGTAACTAATTAAATTTAGAATGAGATGTGTTCACACATTTCACAACAACACTCACGCAGAGATTTTCCAACTTTAAAACTAAATGAGTTTTGCGATTCCAGGCCGTGCTTTGAGCGTTTTTCCAACGATTTACTTTCGCCACACTGAAACAATGGGTAAATTGGAGCTAATAATGATGTAAGCTGTGATAGCCTAGTGGTTAGGACGTCAGCCTCCTAATCAGAGGTCGTCGGTTCGAATCCGGGCACGCACCGATAACTTTTCAGAGTTATGTGCGTTTTTAAGCAATTAAAATGACACTTGCTTCAACGGTGAAGGAAAACATCGTGACGAAACCTGCATGCCTGAGAGTTCTCCATTATGTTTTCAAAGGCGTATGAAGTCCGCCAATCCGCACATGGCCAGCGTGGTGGACTATGGCCAAATCCTTCTCATATTGAGAGACCCGTGCTCGGTAGTGAGCCGGTAATGGGTTGATCATGATGATATTATAATAATGGTGCTAATTTGCATTTAAATCCGTTAAGAAGTTTATGAGTAATTCGCGAACCAATTAGGAGTGTGGGTTTACCATACACCTAAAAGGTTGGCCCGCTACCATCCTAGAATGCATCATCACTTACCATCAGGTGAGATAGATATGTCATGGGCTAACTTGTAGTGTATAAATATTCAATGTGCAGAAATCTCACATTCTCTATTCTTATTATGTTTACATAAATGGATCGGTGCCTATGTGCCTAAGGCATATTAAGAAAGAAAGATCATAGTCACCAGAACAGCCATTTCCTTGCAGAACTCGCGTCTAGCGCTTGGCTCGAGGAGGATGCCCAACAGAGTCCACGCGCGCGCGGCCCGTCGGTCACATTTGAGCGCGTTGAGCGCACACATGGCCGCGTTGGTCGCCGCTGACCTTTGTCCTGTCGTTGCATTTGCGTCCCCGCCCTCGCCCATCGCACTTTGCTAATTTTTATTTATTTATTTTATTTATCAAGAAATAACACTTACATATTTTTTACAATAATTAGGTGTAATCATAAACCTATCTTGAGTTTTTCCGTACACCACTAGTTAATAAATAACGTAATAAATGCGATATAGTATTTTTTTGTACTAACATTGTAAGTTCACCTTAAAGAACCGTCCATTATATTACAATTAATAAAGTCACACATTCTTACGATCTCCCTGTCCCAGAATTGTGTCTCAATGGTCGATCTAAGACATTTTTGTATTAATGAAACAAAATACGACCTCGATGGCGCATCGCGGGCGCAGTTAGTTACCAACCTAATGGCAATGACATACTACCAGTTTGCTAGTTGTCAGTTTTACACGCAGCAACCGATCAACGTGATTTTTACTTTGTGATAGTTTATGGACATTGAGCAATTTTTATCACAAATTCTCACATTTCTGGGATAGATGAAACGCATAATTTTGTTAAAATCTCTTGATATTAAAATTACTGAACGGATTTAAAAAATGGAGTCTTAGAAGCAAGAATTTCATCACCATATAATTTTAAACCTACTAAAGCCCCATTGCTGGACACTGGACACCCTTTTATAGGAAAGAGATATTAAGAGTTTAAACTCTCCACGCTGCAGTCGCTGCACATATACTAGTTGGGAGGGCTTAAGCACTCTCTCCTATGAGAGGCCCGCCTGTCCTTACCATCATCCAATTATCAGCAAATGCCATCCATGTATAGGCACTGGGGTGACGCCGAGTGAGATCTGTTAGCATGGACTTGGTCCGCATGTGATCCCGACGTGGCAACGACAATAAGGCACTGTTAAATTAAATCACAGTAAAGTAAGGCGTTATATAACCAGGGGTTTTATTCGCTGGTTTTTAACAGTACATAAGTACTGTATTTGGACATGAAGATGTAAAAACAATGACCTAGCAGAGCGTACCTACGGAGTGGACTTCTTTCTACGGCTGCAAACCTTTTTTTTTTTTTGTCGTGGTGGATAAGCTTTATAGCTACTTCCGTCCCTTGGGCAGGACGGAGGTTATGTGGGACTCCCACCCATGGGTGGTCTTCCCGAACTAAAAACCACCACGGCATGTCCCTCTCGCTGGTTTTACTGGACGCCCGGGGGACCCATTGTATACTTCCCGGTACGGCTGCAACCCTAGTAGTTTTAGTGAAAACAGCATTTGTAAATGAAAATTTTTCCATATCTTATTCCTGTGCTTCTTTCCGTTTCCGATCTCTTTCCCTACATATTCGTGAATTAAATTTTAAGAACTTTGCTACATGAAATACAGTTAAACAAATACCGCGTGAGCCATGGTTTTTTCCGGAATAAAAACCTATGTGTTGATCAAGTGTATAATCTATCCCCATTCAAAATAACAGTCAAATTGGTACAGTATTCGTGTGTAAAAGAGCACACATACGAATACTCACACTTACATACAAACTTAACCTTTTATAATATTCGCGTAACAACCACTTCACATCCAAGTATGTACGATGGTTTTAATACATATATAGTACATGAAATGGTTATCTGTGTTAAAGAGGAAAGTTGTTTTTTATTTATTTGTCACTCACCTAAATTTAATTTTCAGTTTCAGCTGCAGTGATGTATGCTTCGATAATTTTGTATTTACGCAACCTACACTGGAGAATAGTCAGGATAGTTCCTACCAAGAACTGCCCCAAATAATACATTATTTTTTGTATTCCTTGGGATAGATCATTCATCATCATCATGATTATCCCATTGCCGGCTTACTACAGAGCACGGGTAGGAGACCCGTGCTCTGTAGCAAGCCGGCAATATGAGAAGGGTTTGGCCATAGTCCACCACGCGGCTATGTGCGTATTGGCAGACTTCACACGCCTTTGAGAACATTATGGAGAACTCTCAGGCGTGCAGGTGTCCTCACGATGTTTTCCTTCACCGTTGAAGCAAGTGATATTTTAATTGCCTAAAAACGCACATAACTCCGAAAAATTAGAGGTGCGTGTCCGGGATCAAACCCCCGACTTCTGATTAGGAGGCGAACGTCCTAACCACTAGGCTATCACAGCTTCATTATTGGAGTTAAACAAGCGGCAATAAACCTTGATATTTTTGACATAAACATACATGTAAGGACTGCTACAGTAGGGGACTTTTTCAAATGACGCCACAGATGCAGTTGATTCTTTTCGTTTGTGGAAACATTCTCCTTCCAAGCTTCTTAAATAAGTAATCTATAAGTAAAAAGAGTCTGATAAGTTATAAATGGGTGGGTTTATAGGCCAGCTTCCTCAGTATCACACAGACTTGACTATTCGGAGAGTAAGCTATATATTACTCGATGAAATCTGTCATCTTTCATTTTCCGGCATCGCATTGCATCTTACCTATTTCATAGGTAAGAGGGTTTCAGAGCATAAACTCACTAAGCCGTTGCAATTTTTATATACAAGTGTATTTCACCTGTGACAGAAACCTGGATCCTGTGATCCCAAGTAGAATATGCTAACTACTAGACAAGTGACGTAGTTAAAATATACATACATATATTAATATCTTTTTATTTTTTACATAATCTGGTACTATTAATGTGTTCTACTTACTTCACCATACTTGGCGATTCCTTGCTTAATGTGGCATAACGCGTCATCGACATTTCCTCTGATCCGACAACAAAGAGCGACCATGTGATGAAAAACGGCGCTCTCTCCAGTTTCCGAAAATCCTCTAGCTATGCATATCTCGGCAAGCTGTACGGTTAATGATAATAATCATTTATTTCAATTTAGTTAAATTTATCTTAAACTACCCTGGTCCCCAAACTAGGATAGCCCGTATCTTTTAGTCTCTTCCAATTGTGCAATAATAAACAAACTATTATGTCTTAAAGTTAGGCTTAGGACTTTATCACATTCATACATAAGAGTGAGAGGTTGAGTGGGTTGGTATGTGGGTGAGTGGGTGTGTGTGTGTGGGTTTGTGAGTGTTAATTAAAATACATTTAATGATAAGAAAACAATATTGAAACCGTTAAAAGAAGCTATAAAAATATTAATTTAATGGAAAATACGTATCAATGCGTCCCAAATTCATCGTTGAAGAGCGTTCCATGACATATGTACGCTTGATGATCCATACAATTGATGAGTTTTTTAATGATCTTGGCTTAAAAAAGTTGGCCGTTTTCATCTCAATCAAGACAACAATGTCCGGTGGACGGTTACTGCTAACAATACTAGAAACGGATTTTGCTTGTAAATAAATAAATTTATTTTTAATTTGGAGGTTAACAATCAAGTCAAATCGTATCAAAAAATCCTTATTTATGTTGGCTGGTAACAGTATAAGCATGAAGCGTTCATACACAAACTTCTGTTAAATATTGTGAGGTGATAGACAAGTTACAATTACGCATTCGTCGACATCAGTGTTTGTTTCGGTTTTTCAAAATCCTGCAGTTTATTCTTTGAAACCGTGTATAACAAAGTTTTTATTTCCACCCAACAGGAAATTTTCCCAGTGGGTTTTTCAAAACAAAATAAACTTATGTGCATCTTCAGGATGCAAGCAACATATTATGTGTATGTAAATTTTGATCAAGATCGGTGTAGTACTCGTAGTTAAAGTATAATTATTAAGCACACAAAGGGGGACTTTCGCATTTATAATGACAGAATGTAAGAACTGACATTTTCATATTTAGAAAAAAAATTGGGCTCACGGAGACGGCGCGAATCCTGAGAAGCAGGTCAGCCGCGTCGTAGTACCGGCTGGTGCCGGGCAGCAGGGGCGTTTGGTCCCACCAGTCCCCGAGCTCACGCTCCCAAACACGGGGGAAAGGCATCTCCTGTGATAACCCTTCGGCTTCTGTTCTAATTAAATCAAATGAAACCATTATTATTATTACATCTTATATGTACACCAAAAATGTTCAGTGAATGAATCTTGACGACGATACAAAGCATAGGCAGACAGCGGCTTTCGTTACTCGGGTTCGGTACTGAGATAATCTTGTCGAATATCTCCATCATTTATATCTATACATAAATCCAAGCTCAGAATGAAATCAGCTGTCGTACTACTTCAATAATAACGAGATAAGATAACAAATCAAAATACTTGTATAAATGAATGATGAATTAAAAGGGCATTTTAATTTACTAACTTTTTAACTTGCTCCACTATTTCGGCGGCCATATAAAACAGTTCCCTGTGCAAATAATATGCGTTGGCAGCTATCCACAAGCTGGTATAGAACGGATAAAATGCCATCAGCGCTGTGAAGAAAGGTTCTGCATCATTCGGTACAATATCAAATATTGCAGCGCCTTTTGAGAGTAGACTGAAAGGAAATTATTTTATTTGTAGCGGCCGCTCGGAATTTATCCCATAAAAAACTCCACCGTGTTTTGGTAGCTTTATTTAAATATATGGGCCAAATGCATGCTTAACTCAAGTTATTTGTTTACGTAGCTCGTCTTAAATATAGTTACGTTTTATTGTTTTTCATAATAATGACGTCGAAGCTATAACTGTTGTAACTATCTATATATATAAGACGACATCTGTCATGTCAGGAAAGACTATCGAATAAGCTGACCCAGGTTTCAGCATGTCATTTTGTGTGTAAAAAAAGTTTCTTTCTCAACGAACATGCTTTTTATAGTTATATCTATATCTTAGGTGGATGCGGTATGAGTACCTTAAAGGATGCCGAGGATTCAGCATGATTGATTTGTTGATGCAAACGTTCGCCCAGTCAACGTCAACATCTTTGAGACATGTTGCGAGTTCACGCCAACTGTTGGCCTCCCGAGGTTTAGCTGCCACCAACTTAGGATTTTTTTTTAGTTTTAATCAAAAATAAATTTCTTCTACCATATGGTAGAAGAAATTTATTTTTCATATAGTTGGATATAGCAGACTTCTGATTGTCAATTATGTAACGATGATTAAAGTACATGGTAATATTTATTAATTGTTCTTTATTCATTATGCGTATCCATCTAAAAATTCTTAGCTTCTCTTGCAACTCCATTGTGAACGATAGACTGTCTCACAATTATTTTAACTTAACATAGATATTGCTACACATTAAATGTTTAATACAGATTCTTTACTAAAAAGTGATGTAAAATATCATTGTATAAAGAGGTAGTTGTGAAAATGTAGCGCACAATTATTTAGCTTCGTAACTGGCTTAGCTATGTCTCAGGTTATTCTATCTACTTACAATGCATTTATGATTTGATCACGCAAAGTGATCTGAACTACTTTATCAAACCCATTACATATACGTATAAATAAATATATATATATATATATATATATATATATATATATATGTCGGCGCGAAGAAGTTATTAACTTTATTAAGCGGTGCCAAAAACCTCAAGAATTAAATAATTACCCACATTTTAACTATTGATGATTTTGCTAACACAATTTAGCCAGTAACAATCAATTTTGTACAAGCATGCTTGTGCTATAAATACGGGCGGTCGATGCCTTTCGCGGATTCTCCCGCTCGAGACGTCGGACTGTTCGGACCTCTTAGTTATTATCGCAATAAAAGTGTAAACCGGCAAGTTGTGGTTTTAATTACTATGAACGAAAGTAAACAAAATCGTGACGTCAGCAATGCTGATGTCACCCTTATAAAAATCAACTCGGATATCCTTGACCCGACATATATAATATTTATATATAATATATATATTGTATATATATATATATATATGTATATATATATTTATATAAGTATATATCTATTTTAACTCGTACTTGATGCTAAATTTACATGCCTGCAAATAAAGATCGATAGCGTGTGGCAAGTCCTGCAGTTGTCGAGCATGTCGCGCCGCCTTCAGTGTAGGGCTGAGCTCTTGTCTTTTATCAGGGGTCGCCTGTAACGTCTCGTTCGCAATCCGCACGAGACAGGCGTGTGCTATCATAAGCATCTCCTTCGGATAATAAATAGAATGGTGCCAATTTTGATATACACAAATCGATAGTGAAAATGTTAAACTCAAAATTAAGCCTTCAATTTATCCGAATAACTAAGTGGATTTACAAAATAAATTTTAATTGAATACCTTAACGTTTTACGGAACGTAGATTAATATTAAGATTTACCTAGTGTTTACTTTACTATTTTCTTAGTATATTCTAATACTTGCAGTAAATTTTTGACTTGAGAGCTTAGCTTTTCTAGTAGCTAGTGTGAATAGGATTTCACTGCTTTTAGATCTACATCTGTCACCGATCGTGAATCACTAATTTAGCTTTGAGATATGTTTACAAAAATGTTGGCACAACTGTTTCTATTCAATATATTTACAATATAATAAAATGCACTTCAAATGTGAGTTTGACTAGAAAATATCATCATTTTAAATAGTGCTTATGTTAGTTAAATCTTTCACAAAGATATTCATGTCAGGTGTACAGAACAGATAAGCAACTAGAAAGTGGAGAAGGCTAAGGTAATCGTCCAACTGAATTTTTTTGAAAACTCAAAAATCATACGTAGAGTTGAAAGATTACCTTGGATGGAGATGGAACACGCAAATAAGAATATACATACAATTATACCTACTCGAGAAATTCTCCTATCTTTCTTAGTTTCAAGAAGTGAGCGTACATCTAGGTGAACTTACTTCGAAGGTATCATCAGAGCGAAGGAAATCCTTGACAACAAAGTTATTGTTGACGTAAATAGCTGCCTCTAGCCAGAAAGAGGTGACCAGTTCCACGCGTGTACGCGTTCCACTTAATTGGCGATTAAACGTACACAAATCAGTCAAACCTGTAACCTCAAAATGTTGAAAATCCATCGCATAATGCACAGTGGAGCATTAATCCATTAGGATTCATTTCATTAGAAAAGACACTGCGTCGACGACAAACGAATTTGTTGGAGTGATATAATCATAAACTATTTTTACTACCTTTTTTAATTTATAATTTTTTTTTTTTGGTTTTACACGTCGTTTGCTACTTCATTCTTGTCTGTGGTATCGATAAGATTCTTTCACACATCATTTGAGAGGGCCTGTCTAGTCTAGACTAGTCACTGTCTATTTGAAATGTCATGAAATATAATAGGAGGCATCCGCCGTCTCTTGACTCTTCACATAACTCAGCACTCAGTCCATGGTACCCCACCCAAATATGATGGTGTCCATTTAATGTAGTGCCTACGGCTCCCACCGGGCATTATGGTTCAATGCAAGTTATTGATGTATTGAAGCATAAGATCCAGTTTTTACATCCATCCATTTTTTAGATTAATTCTCTCACGAAGTCTCTACGTGTTGGACCTATGTCACCGTGCAAGCTTAAAGCCTGGTTCTACAAATTAGAATTATAGTTAAACAATAAACAGCAAGTAAAAAGTGACTTTACTTTTCGCGCCTGTGAAGTCAACATCTCCTGAGGATGATCCGGTGTCGGGTCGAAACGTGCGTAGAGGTTCTAGTGGAAGATTTTGTGTGGTGTTATATTATACAAATCTCTCGGTTGTCGGCGGAATATAGCAAATTATACTTGCTGTTTATTGTTTATCATGGACTTTCGCAAAGTAACGCCTGCTTCTATTCATTATTTGGAATTATAGTTACCAAAGTATGGTACTCTGCGTAATGAGTTAGCGGCACATCTCACTGTAGCTTGCCAGTCTCGGTCCAGCTGGCCGCGCCCCGTACACTCTCGCTTAGTCGGTATCATTTCCATTTCCATCAACATCTCGTTTATTTCACTCCTATTGATATTTATAAATTGAACAATCATTGTGCATAAAAAGAAATTTAACAAGATTATTCCAAATTAAGTCATAAATAAAATTACTTTTCTTCCGTGGAGAGATGACTCACTATTTTACTAAATCGAATGAACTGACCGCTTTGTACTTAATTTTATTTGTTCATTCAACTACAAGCTATCATATGTGTTAAACAATGATTCAGTCTAAAATTGTAGCGGGCTGACCTGTTGGGTTAATGGCAGATATATTAAACTCCTAATTGGTTTCTACGCCACATCGTATGGGAACACTAAATCGGTTGGTGGCACCAGTAGCCCTTGACGGCTATCTTACCTTGTGGCAAGTGATGATGCAGTCTAGGATGGTAGCGGGCTAACATGTTAGGAGTATGGTAAACCCACGCTTTAATCTTTCCGCCAGACCGGAGAAAACTCAGAAATAATAAATTCAGGAGCGATTTGGACTCCTGCACTTAAAGATTGAAACATTGACTTATGTCTCACAGCGGCAGCGAAGTTTTCAACTCTGTTAGTATTACTTGTGTTATAAGATGCTTACTCAGTTATATGCGGTGGTATGATGGCTTCCTTTAAGGGGCGCCTAAGGGCCATTTCAATGATCACGAAAGAACAGTTATCGTCGCTACCAGTAGGGCGCGTCGCGTAGGATATTTCTGTCACAGTGCTGGCATGCGCTGTGTCTGTAGTTGGCCTTCGAATCATCATCATAATATAATAATAAGTTTTGTTGAAATCTATGCACAATTATTAGAAATCATTACGACTAATAAAATTAACAATATATTATACAATAAATTATGATACGGTAGATAAAATTTGTCGCTATCCAAGGCATTTCACTTTTCTCTATTCGTAGCTATGCCATCTCTGACATCTCTGACACGCTATTTCATCTACACATCTCCCACATGCAAACATTTAACTGATATTATTGTCTATCATCATCATCATCATCATCGTTATATCTAACCACGTGATCTGCACATTTCCGTTTATTTTGCAGTGAACATGTCAGTGCGTTTGCTTGCGAATATCCACAGTCTTTATCTTGTGTTTACTTACAAAACTGTAATGGCTTGTGATTTCTTACTGCTACACAACGGCCCAATCTCTCATAGGAAAGAGACATTAGAGTTTTTACTACCACGCTAAAAATTAGCAATTATTACCGCATGTCAATTAAAATAACCTAACGTACGTTTCCGAGGTACTGCGGTGTGATACGCCAATGACTTTATCTGATAATAATAAAAAAACTCGTTTAAAGGATAATCCAATAACTTCCAAATTTTGACTATACCCAGACTTGGTAGCTACTTCGTCACACGCTCATCGCACGATTTCTAATGCAGCTAAAACAAGTGCAAGGAATATGATACAGTACCATAGTTTATTTTTCTTACTCCAATTAAAAGTGTGTCTGTTTTTAGAACTTTCCAGAGTTACATGAAACATTTGACAATACATGGGTTAATAAAAAAAGGTTGACTTGCGAAGCTGACACTTCAGATTCGCAAGTCAACCTTTGTAATGGTGGTGGTAGTGGTGTTCACGTTTAATGGAATAGTGATGGATGTTGTGGTCGCCGGTGGTGTCAGGGAGTCAGTGAACACATGCGGCACAAGACCGTTGAGTGTGGAAATCCATAATAATATAAGAAATATAACAAATAAATACTTATCGTTAAATACATAAGTATTATATAGTTATCGTTAATTGTCGTCGAGCGAGTGGTGGTATTTTGTGATCACTACTCAAAATCTTATATTTATGAATGCACTGTATACGAGAATACTAACTTGACAGATGGCACCTTGTTATTGGGGGTGAGAAGCAAAGGGCAGCCACATGTTGCCAGCATAGTCGGTGCGTCAACCCATTGCAGTGGTATCACCAACCGAACTGACTTCTCTTGAAAAAACAGACAATATTTATATGGTCAAAATTTGTTAGGTTTGCAGAATAACCTTCCAAATAAACATCTTAGCTAAAGATTCAATCTTGTAGTATATTAACAGATTTTAAGATCGGTCGACTGAGCTATTTACATATATAGATACATTGTGAAGTCAGATCCAGAGATGTTCTAGTGTCGACACTAAACGTGCGTTCAGGAAGCATTCTGGAAATGTGCTGTATAATCGTGCAGATTGGTTTGTTTTATATGGATTATAGAACATTAAACTTAATGTTCAGTGTGTTATAAAATATCTTTTATTACTTATTTTGCGTGCATCTCTAGGCACATATTGTTAAGACTGAAAGAAAAGCTGTAGTAAATACAATTTTTAAATTCGTTCTATTCAACTTTACCTCCAGGATAAAGAAGTCGGAAGAGGTCTATGAAGCCCATAAAGCTATAGCCCTTGTTTTCACCAGATATATGTACTTCTATCGGCCATTTGTAGTTGCGTATATGTTCTGATAACAACTCTTCGGTATCTTTGAGCATTAGAACACGATGGAAAGATGTCCACAAAGTTGTATCTTAAAAAGTAAATAAAGTAAAATTGATAGTTGATAACATCTCAAATGTCACGGAGAGTTTTCTTATTTAGTGAGTTAAAAAAGCTTGTTTTGAGTGAGTCCGCCTCTCAAGTCGCTGTATGCTTCTAGGAGTAAGTTCTAGATTCTACTGAGAACAGTAGAATCTCCATTATTATACCCGAAGTACCGCCACAACCAATAAACAAGAGTAAAGAGTATTAAGAGTGGTATGTTTGAATGGAATGCATGGAAAAGTTAATATTTACAGTTTGTTATCAAAATTCTTACAATGATCTGGCTTTTCATTTACGTAGTGATTGGCATCTATGTTTTCTTCGTTTTGCAATTCATCCAAATTATATTCGAATTTTTCATCTACTTTAGTAAACAACTCCTGTGCAACTAATAGGCTGCCCCAATGTGGATAAAAGGACGTACTGTTGAATCTTCTCGAATGTTTGAAGCCGTTTGGGAAGGTAAAAACCCCTGTGCGCTTAATAAAAAAAAATTTGTATAAATTTTAGTCTTATATTTTTTTTATTAAGACTTACATATATTTTACTCTAGAATGGAGTGAAATGGTTTTACATTTAGATATACGAGTATATACGAATTAAATAAAAGTTAAAGCATAAGGCACTCTTTCTATTTGTAAAATGACTAATTCAAATCTCAAGTGGGAATAAACACATATTTTTTAATTAAAATCAATACAATTAATACTGCCTAATTGGTTTTAAATTAAAAATTAAATCAATTAATACTATCTGATTGGTACGAGTTTCTCTTCAGGAAAGTCCTTTTATTTATAACATTTATTTTGGATTGTGCCATTAACTCCAGAATGAGTACGGTGGCGTCACTGGACGCTCGAGGCCTAGAAAAAGGATATCCTTACCATTTCATTAGGAAGCGGTAGCTTTGACGCTGCAGTATAAACGCATTCGTCTTCGAACGGTATTATCATATTGTAACCTCCAACAACAGTGAGTTTCATATAGTTCGCATTTTCGAACATTTTGTGGTGATTAACATTTTCGGGATTCCTTATTGCGTTCAAAGTTAACGTAAGTAACGGTAGGTTATCCCAACTTTTAACCAATAGTACAGATGGCTTAACCATTGGTTCCAGGCGTTTCTTCATTTTAATTTTGTTCACTTCTGTAAAATGCATATATTTTCAAAAGACATAACCGAATCGCCTTTGATTTTTATTTAACGGCATAATTTTACTGTGGCTGAAAGAAGATTACACGCGACCGAAATGCGAATGTTGAGATGAAGTTGAGATGGATGATGGAGAAGAATGGTTAGACTAGAAATGAATATATAAGATGAAGTCTAAAAGTAAAGACAGTGACAGAAGATGAGGAGTAATAGGCTAGCGTGGTATGGTCATATTATGCGGATGGAAGAAAGTTATGTCACCAAAATAATGTTATATATGTATGTCAAAGGGCAAAGCAGTAGAGAGGATACAAAAGGTGAGATGGGTGGATTGTGTAAAAGAGAATATTCGTGTAAAAGGTATGGGTTGTGAAGTGACGGCTGATAGCAGTGAGTGGAACACGAAGAAGTGTTGTGCCGATCCTATATAATTTAGGATAAGGGCAAGAAAAAGAAGAGGAATTTTATTATCAATAGTTGCAGCTTAATGAAAACTACTATCTTTTCCCATTTCAGCTCATTAAAGAAAGAAAACAAAAATGTAGAAAAGTAAATTGAAAAAAATATGTATATTTAATAAATATTATATAAAAAATTATAATATTTTTAAATTACCGGTAAATATTGGTAAAATATCTATGTTACAACAAAACGTTTCCATTTTAGGACGTCCCACAGAGCTCGATTTAGCAGATTCTCTTGATTTATTAGACTGGCTTGTTTGTATCGATGGACTATACGAGGTGTGTTGGATTTTTTCGTCGTTTCCCAAGGGATGAATTTTAACTGCAAAATAATTATATATTTTATGTAAGCAAATTAAATATAAAGGTTTTTAAAATCGCAATTTTTGTTATAAATGACTGATGAAACTTTTTATATCCCTCTGTCCCGCGAAGAAAATATGCGACCTATATTCATCATATTAATGCGATTGAACACTAGAATTCTACTAATTACTCCCAGTGAGTCATTTTCTCTCTTGGTACAATCTGTATTACAAAGCAGTTACAACTATGTGACGGAATGAAAGAAATAAGAGCGTATAACGTAGGTCTATTTAAAATAAGGTCATTAACACCTAAGATTATAATATAAGATTCGTAACTTATCGAAATAGTAACAGTCCCGGCTATTATTACAATTTACTAACACGTTCCAGACAAATAACGTTGGACAGACGCACTATTTTCCAAATATATGCTCCCACAAGGTTAGCAACCGTCAAAAATGCATAAGACACACGCCGGATGTTGCGATCTGGAGCTAACGACGACCTCCTCTTTCCCAAAAGACTGAGATGAAGTACATTTGACAATGGAGCATCGTGATAGGTATATGCTCTAAATCCTATTCCACGAGAGAGGCCTGAATCCAGTGAGATACTTATAGGTTAAGAAAAAGATATAAAAGTCATACTAATGAGAGGATTATCGGCGAATATGCACATTTTTTCATAATCTGATGGATCGTAATTCATCTTTCCCGAAGCTTTAACTTTCGATTCTTCCGTTACTTCTCTGCCTCCAGTCGACGTTATAACACTTGATATGAGCAGTTGGTCTTGAAACGTGACCACTATCACGTAAGGCTTAGGTTCTTCATCAGGCACTGTTAAACCTAGGACTTCGACAGCAAGAACATCTAGTGGTGGCAGTGGCGTACAGACTTCTTCGTTGTATTTTGAGGCGGATTTTAACAGTAGCGATACTTCGGATCGATTCTATGAAAATGATGATATTTTATTATAAAAATGGAATATGTTTAGTTTGATTGCATTTATGGAATCTAGTAGCTGTTTAGCTTTTTCATATTGACATACAATTCGAGATCTCTAAACAGGGACATGATTTCATATACCAGACCTTTTTCTTCATTTTCTTGCCAACGGAAACTATATAGATGCCTAGAATTAGAATATGCTTAAGAAGTCTATATTATTTATTATTCTTTGATTTGCGAAATCCCTTTTGACATTACTGTCATGTTGTTTGATTTGTCACACGCAGGCCATAATACATGTTATTTACATTTGATATACTCTAAAGAATATAACCTCTTTGATTGCATAGTTTATAACTATCAAAGAGTATAAACCCAGACATCAATTTAAAAACATCAATCTAAATTTAAAGGTGAGTATCTGTTTGAGCACTACGGAAAGCTACAAAGTAAATTAAAAAATATTCCATGATAGGGATACATCAAGGCATACAGGCATTGAGAAAGTTCTTTAAAATTTTCTAACAAAGAGGATACAATAAGAGCATATTAGTTCGGCCGTTACCGAATCACGGAGTAAGAATAGAGTTAAAAATATAAAACTGAAAAAAAGGTAAAATAATATTGAGGTTTGTCATTGTTCACGTTAAAATATTGTGTAGATTGCAGGTAAATCACCATATTATTAAAAACGCGTTAGGAACAAATTTAGTGTGAGTACATTTTGAATGTAACATCGAATTAACATTAAACGGTTTGCTTTTTAATATTAAAAAGTTATTGCTTATTAAAATACAGTTATATATACCCAATTAATCTTTTAAATAAAGAAACTACGATTAAGCTAACTAGCTACACGGTATATTTACCGTTTGGAAAGCAGACCCTAAAGTCGTTTCAAATTTGACGGAGACGTGGAGAACATATCCGAAAAACAAATACATAACGTCACGTCAACCTTGATAACTTTTGAACATGTCGAAAAATAGTGTCAACCCTAGTGATGATGGGCTTCTACCGGTTTTGCGTCTAGGATATTCATCACTGTGGATATGGGTGGTAGTCGCTGTGTTGGCCCCTTTAGGCCCAGCGTTGGTACTGAAAATACCCTCATATTCATATTCGTATGAATTTTTTCACATACCTGAAACTCTGATGTGTTGAAATCTTTCTATATTTAAATTAAATAATAAAAAAATGAATGAATTAATTATATAAGAATATTGAAGTTGCTACATAAAACAACCACAATTGATTTCTCTGCTAAGAAACGGCCTCCAAAGCCTAGTTGTTACGGCGGGTGTATTTAGAGCACGTAAGGTTGTATCATCATCAACACAGGTCTCCTCTCAATATGAGAAGGGTTCGATCATAGTCCACCACGCTGGCCATGTGCGGATTGGCAGACTGCATGGGCCTTTGAGAACATTATGGAGAACTCGGCGTGCAGGTTTTTTCACGATGTTTTCCTTCACCGTTGAAACAAGTGAAATTTTAATTGCCTAAAGCTCACATAACTCCTAAAAGTTTGAAGTGCGTGCCCAGGATCGACCTCCCGTAAGGTTGGATGCTGACTGGTATCTGGCCCCCAGTTATCCTAGAGATTCCGAGGACCCCGGATAGTCTACCGATGTTTGGATCACCAGCCTGAGGAATAGGGACATCCCAAAAAATACCTATACTCGTATCCAGCAGTGGACGGCATCCCGTTGATATTATGACGATGATGATAACCCTACAAACTAGATACTGATTAGATCATGACATTATATTATGATTAAAAATCCATTACGTCCATTGGAGGCAGTTTAGGCACATCAATTTAGGCTTACTAATCAGTAGGTTGTTGTTGCTAAATCATGTACGCCTTTATACGGAGCATAGTTCTACTATTGTCAATCACCACAGTTTATAATAACTTAGTAAACTTAGATATCCAGAATCCAAATAGCTATGTAAGTATGGGATTCATCTTTGGTGCAGATACTTATGTATTTCAGTAAGATATGACCTCTGGAGGGACCCTTACTACATGTATCAAACACTACAAAAGCAGACACAATCAATACTTGAATTGTGACATTTGAGATGGTGATAACAAAAAGTAAATTTACCTGGTGAAGTTTATTATGGGCTGGCCTGTTTGACCTGGGTTCGTTTGGAACCCTTATAGCTTTAGTTTTAAGTTTACGAATGTAGTTATCACCATCAACACACTACTATATGTAAATTACTGACGCGTCAAAAGTGCATTTAAAAGGACTATTTGAATAGAGATTAAGATTGATTGATTGAAAAGTTAAAAGATTCTCCTTAATTTTAAACAACTTATTTTCCTACATTTTTTTAAAAACTGAAAACAGTTTATACCACGTTACATATCGAGGAATACTTCAAAACCTACAGAATATACTCGTATCTATGTAAAAAAAATGTTACATCTTATTGATTTCTCAGTTTAAGATTACCTTATGTGTGTATTTATTTACCTTTGTTACGTTTTGCACACACGCACATTGATTTCGTCTTCATTATTCTTAACTAACAGGGAGCGTATAATTTGAACTACACGAAGTTTGCATTGTGCACTGGACCCAAATCCAAGAATTTGACTAGAATCGGAATGGCAACGATTTCCGAAGGATTTTCGTTTAACGCTACATTCAATTTAACATTTCTCGGTCGAACTGAAATAGACGAGGTGAGTGTTACTTATCAATACTTAAAGGGTGGACTATGCGTTTGGTGATAGAGATTGCGTGTGTCAGTTCATGCGTAAGGTTATTAAAATTTTCCTGAAAACTAAACAGTGAATTTCAATGCGTTTTAGCAGTTTGTGTTCGTCATGATCAACCCATTACCGGCTCACTACAGAGCGCGGGTCTCCTCTCAATATGAGAAGGGTTTGGCCATAGTCCACCACGCTGGCCATGTGCGGAATGGCAGACTTCACACGCCTTTGAGAACATTATGGAGAACTCTCAGGCGTGCAAGTTACCTCACGATGTTTTCCTGCACCGTTCCGACTTCCGGCGTGCAGGATTTTACTTCGGTTTGACAGTTTCAAAATTATACTCAACAACGAAAGGATATTGGTCATATCTAATCATCATGTTATTATAATAACTCCATAAGCCCTCGTTTTCTATCTGAACATAAACAAAAAGAATTGTCGTTTTTTAAGAATTATGATACTCGTAAATATCGGAACTACATCAAACGAATTGCATGAACACGAGCGGCAAAAGACTGGAGTGTGAACCCTAACAAGAGTTTTCAGTCCATCTTTGGACGTCCACACGTTGGAGACGATTAGGTCCACTATATCTAAACTACTCAACTATATCTAATATTGTTATTTTTTTTCTATTTTAAACGTTTACAGGTGAAAATCGTGGTATACTCAATAAAAAACAAAAAAATAAGTAACGTGCTATGGACGTACAAGTTAAATAACCCATGTAAGCATTATGCTATAGCTACATTAATAAATACTTATTTGAAAGCACCCAGTTGTATAGTAAGTAAGGTAAGCATATAAATATTGCGGGAAATGTCATTACATTTAATAAAAAGTATCCTATGCCCATCTCCTGGTTCTAAGCTACCACCCCATCGACTTTCAGCCAAATCGGTTCAGCCGTTCTTGAGTTATGAATAGTGTAACTACACGACTTTCTTTTATACCTATAGATGTGATTCAGTTTACAGGCCGCATTTACGCCAACTGTATCAGCGCTTAATATTTCAGTTTAAGCGTCGTTCACTTAAAACAAGTGTACCTAATAATTTTACGCTTTCAGGGATCATATGTTCAAGTTTTGAGTTTTGAAGAAATTCACACAGCATTTTTCGGCAAATCGTTCTTTTATGGCGAATTCCTGTTGAAGACTACAGTAATTTCAAAGAAAGGAAACATTTTGTGTTTGAACGTGGGTTTGTGGTTCACTAAGAAATAAAATTCGTTGAGTCAGGCAGGAATTACTGACTGATTACAAGCCAGCTTCTTTAGATCTCTGTCGTTTACTTTTAATATATTTCAACTTACCTTAATTCCAGGGATTTTAGCCCACGATTTTAGCCCTCGAAAACAAGAAACTTACTTTCACATTAATAATTAGTAAGAGGAACACATGAAGCGCTTTTTTAGTAAGGTAAATAATACAAAAGGAAAAATAGGCTTAAAATAATTTGCGTCTAATCATCAGAATTTTATCAGACGCTCATTACTTGTATCCATGGGCATTTAAATGAAAAAAAGGACTTTTTTTTTACGCACTACAAGTTAGCCCTTGACGGCTATCTCACCTGGTGGTAAGTGACGATGCAGTCTAGGATGGTAGCGGGCTAACCTGTTAGGAGTATGGTTATCCCACGCTCCTTATTGGTTTCTATGCGACATCGTGCCGGAACGCTAAAATCGCTTGGCGACACTCCTTGTCGGAAGGGTGGTAACTAGCCACGGTCGAAGCCTCCCACCAGACCAGACTCGAGCCGGGAATCGAACCCAGGATCTCCAACTTTATAATGCGACAGCGCACGCACTGACTCCCTTCTCTTCATTTTAACTATTCTTACTATCCCTTTGCAGGTTGATTGATTGAATGATTGGATTAATACGCGTATAGTCTTTTTATTGTCTTTAATACTTTATCATGATTTCTTTCATAACACTGCGATACGTAATCGACTTTATATTTTGTATAAATATAACAAAACAAATCACACACCTAAGAGATAAATAGCATATAAAAATTGAATTTTAAAATATACATAGCATTAAACGATTTGATTTATCATAACAAACATCTAAAATATTAGACCCTGATTTTCCGGGCAAAAGACTTCTATTTTGAATCCGATATCGATATATTTATTTGTACCAAAATTTTTAACATTTCTTCATAGAAGAATTTTATTTTTACGTTGCAAATTAAATATCAGTATTTAACACATATTCAGAGTCTTAGATTAATCTTTTGTGAAATCTGTCGTTAATATCTACTTATGCAACATTTTTCACCATCGACCATATCATTATATGGTAAAAATTTTACTGTGGAATAGAAAAATATTATTACAAATATCAGCAAACGCTGTATTGATTTTTTTAATTATGAAAGAAAAGCAGCAATCTAATATATAAGGTACAATCTATATAAGGTACCATCTTGGAAATTAAAAGAACAAAACGAAATTGTTCGTCACTATAAACTATCTTGTAAATTTTTGTGACCAATAGAACTTTACTAGTAGTTATATCCATCACCGAGTTAAGTTGTAGGTAAAGCTGATACTGTGAAGTATTTGCAAAAAACTCTTGTTATAATTACTTCTCTTGAACCTTTACAATGACATTCTGGCTGTATAGAGCGCCTTATATTTTGTAATCCTTTACAATGACATTCTGGCTGTAGATATAGAGCGCCTTATATTTTGTAATGGCAAAGTGTAGGACCACACGATACAACCTACTTTTTATAAGCGGCACAGCATGGCCTGCCATGACAAGATATGATTAAAACATCATATCTAGACGAAAAATATGTTATTTACGTAACAGATGGACGCAGTTCTAAACAGAAATAAAACTTCATTATTTCAGCTGAAATACAAATTCAACAAATACCACCATAATCCTACGATTATTTTAATAATTCATTCAACTTCCGAGTGAAAAAAAGAAAGCATCTCCTTCACATTGGAACCATAATTACAAAAAAATGCATTTTGTGGAAAATATTATATAATTTCTTAACAAAAAGTTTATATCATAAGAAGTAGTGTGAGAACAGTGTACCAGGGACCAACAAGGGATTTTTGGGCCATTCAAATATTTTGCAAGACTCATCTCTACCGTTAATACAGCCGTTTTAAAACAAACTACCCACTTGCTAACTAATATTTAAAATAATCTAGATCATAAGTTGTGGTTACACTTCTGAAGGATACCGTTGGCCTTTACTACAAAGATAGATGTGCATTACTTGATGGGCTGTAGAGTAAGTTATTAACTCTGAATAGTCCCAATAGAAACCCATCACAAATGCGACTTGCAACTCGTAAATATGGTTTTTATATAAAAACAAAAACCGTATTTATTCATTTTCGAACCATTTCATGTTCTTTAATGAGCGGTATATGACATATTCATATTAGTCTATACATACTTCACTAATTTAGTTAGACTATAATATATTACTTTACACCAGTGGTCGGCAAATTTAGTTTCGTTATTCATAAGCTCCCAGTACCGGATCTACGATTTGTTATCGGTGGGGCAAAAACTAGAAATTGGCAACCTCTACTTCTCCATCGTTTGAGGTTTCTTATTTTTAGTAATTATTACTCAGAAATTAGGAAAAGTATCTACTGAAAGGATTGTATAGATGCGACGAGAGTTACCCATTAGAATCAGTTAAGTTCAAAAATTAAATGGACAATTAAAATTGGTTAGATGGAACCCAATTATTTTTAAGATATGAATTCGGTATCCCATTAAATGTTTAAGGAGCCGCGACTTGCCGACCACTGCTCTACAATCGCAATTACACTATATTCTAAATAAAAAATACTTAGATTTATATTGTACTATCAGGTGTACTTACACTAGAAATATTGACGCCGAATGAAATATTTTTTATATAAACTTAATGAACGCCTATGGGAATGTAACAATTATCAATAAAAAAATAATTAAAAATTTGTGTTGAATGTGTTGAATAATGCAGTCACATTTTTAATTAAAATAATAATTAGAGGTAAAAAATATACTTGTGCCGCACGCTACTAGATACTGCATTTAATACGTAATTTTAAATTTAGTTGATTGACGTTTGAAATCAATCAAATCAAATGACGTTTCAGGGATGTCTCTTAATAAGTTCATAGTTTAAATTACTCAAACGTTACTTAGGAAAATCCTATTATATTGTATATAATTATGTAAATGATACATCATGGGTACAGGATTTGTTTGGATAACTGTCATATTTTGACAGCAATATATAATTTTTCATCAAAAGTGGCTTTCCTAGGATTATTTGAATTAAATTTTATTTGATTTGGTGTTTCTAAGATAACCATGTCTTGTGCTATTTATGAAAGTTTTGCTGTTTGTTCTATTTAATGAAGACAATATTTTGCAATCATAAAAACGCCATACTAAATTAGTAAGTCATTTCATTCTGAAATTATATTTTGCGCATTAAAGGAAATCCAGATCACCCAACCTGCGTCCACGGCATTTGTTTTGCATAGCCTACTACTTTCAACCAATAACAAGCCTTGTTTTTAGAAGAAGCATTGTGATTGGTTGGAGGATGCAGGATGCAAGTTTCTAGTTTACTCGAACACAGATGTAACTTGGTTTATGATCACTAGTTTTAATAATTTGATTTCAATGACGTTTTTGACAAACCTTTCTGTTCAGACCTATAGGCATATGATTTAATTATTTTAAGGTTTTATATAATTACGTCATTATCATCTTCCACCGAATGAAGTCCCAATTGCAATTGGCTCCCCTCTCAAAGAAGCTTAGATATTTCAAACTGCTTTTATGTGGACTTTGACGATGATTATCAAATGCCAGTTGGTGTGCTCATATGTATCAATGAGGTAGGTACTGAGATTACTTCTTTCCATACACAATGAGAAGATTATAGTTCGTTCTTATGTTTACGTGATTGATATTATTATTAACGTGATCGATGAGTTGCATGTCTCGTACAATTTTCACGTAGTCCTCTAAGAATCTGTCTTGCAATTCAGCTGGTATTTGAAATGGGCTTACTGCATTTACGGCTTCTGGAAATACAAGTACATAATATATATACATACTTTCATAATTGCTCTTACAGTCATTTTGTACCACGTCATAGTTTAGTGGTTAATATTTTATAGATTACGGGGTATTGAGTTTAGTTCAGCTATTTGAGCCCAGCAGAGGTAAACACTAATAGCAGTAGGATAGTGATTGCTGCGTGATACTGCGTATAATCTACTAGTTGTTTTCCGTGGCTTTGCTCACGCTAATAAGTAATTTCAGACAGATATGTATCTCCTATTTGCAACTTTTGGAATCCATTTTCAAAAATCGTTTATTAATGTACACCTACGTTACAATAGCTATCTGCCAGATTTATCCATACAGTTGTTTGACCTGTGCCTTGATCAATCAGTCAGTCAGTAGATTGTTCCTTAGATGGACAAAAAATATTGCCAAAAGGAATAATAACTCGCAGGGTTATTCATAGCCCTTAAGACGTTCTTATTACATATAAACAGGAAACACTTATAATAACAATATTCTAGAAATATTGTTGCTTACTTTTCAGCGCCTCTACGCTAGTGTAGATGAAGGACTTCTCCACGCAATTGACTTCAACGCCAGTAAAGCCAATTGCAGTCATCATCCTTTTGATATCTTTTTCGGGATTCTAGAAGAAAAATCAGCATGATGAGACAATTCTTTGACGTTATTCAGTATTGTTATGCCTCATGATGAGGACTACGAAAATGTTATTTTTTATGTTTTGATGATGATGATGATAGAGTGATGATCTAGTCTAAGGTAACCAGTTAAGGCCTATGGTATGAAAGTTATATAAAACACATATATGATTTTCTACAAGGTTTCTATGCGGCAGGAACGCTAAATCGTTTTTGGTTGGCCTTGGCCGAAGCCTTGGAGGCTTTACAGGAAAAAAACGTTCAACCGGCTGTGTTTTTTTGAATCGCTATAAATCCTTCTATAAATCTTATATTACTACTACAACGTGGCCAAACCCTTCTCATATTGAGAGGAGACCCGTGCTCTGTAGTGAGCCGGCAATGGGTTGATCATGATGATGATGATGACTACAACGTACATATATACATGGCACTGATTGCATGGTGTTTACTGTCCGTTGAGTATACTGTCCTGCATTTTTAAAAGCTAAAGAAGTCAGATTCTCATACAATAAAATGGAATAAACGATGATGCTGATAAAATGTTTACCTGAGAATCATGGTAAGGAGAAACAAATCGATTGACGTCCTTTAGCCAGTAGCTCCACCTGGCATTTCGCGCCAGAATGCGGTACACATCGTAAACTGGCATGTGACCTAAAAATATTAGCAAGCAATCTCCCCCCGGCGCCAAAAGCCTGTAGATGTTGGTGAACGCGCTCCTGAAAAGAGGGAAAGATTTGGTCATGCAAAATATAATCAGATCTAGTTCAAGGGCAACTTTATACCAACGAAATGCTAGGCGTCGTAAGGATCTGTCGTAATTAATACAAAATGGACACATACATGAAGCTGTGATAGCCTAGTGGTTAGGGCGTTAGCCTCCTAATCAGAGGTCAGCGGTTCGAATCCGGGCACGTACCTCTAACTTTTCGGAGTTATGTGCGTTTTAAAATATCACTTGGTTCAACGGTGAACGAAAACATCGTGAGGAAACCTGCACGCTTGAGAGTTCTCCATAATGTTCTCAAAGGCGCGTGAAGTCTGCCAATCCGCATATGGCCAGCGTGGTGGACTATGGCCAAATCCTTCTCATATTGCGAGGAGACCCGTGCTCTGTAGTGATCCGATAATCGTGTTTAATACAAAAGTCCAGACAGCCTTTCTAGAAATATGCGCTCAGCGATACAGAGCTCACTACGGGTCTCCTCTCAATATACGAAGGGTTTGGCACAGTCCACCACGTTGGCTAAACGCGCCTTTAAGAACATTATGGAGAACTCTCAGGCATGCAGGTTTCCTTATAATGTTTTTCTTCACCGTTGAAGCAAGTGATATTTTAATTGCCTAAAAACGCCCAAGATCAAACCTTCGACCTAGGATTAGGAGGCGGACGTCCTAACTACTAGGCTATCATAGCTTGCAGCACCTTATTTTTTCTATTAAAGTGAAAATTTATTTACCAGCCCGGATTTAAAAGTAAGTGTTATATTACCCCTGTGCCTAGGAGAGAAGATGATAACTAACATTTTACTCGTACAATAATCATAACAGCCTGACATCCTGAATTGTTGGATTAACATTGTCGACATTAGCCTAAAATCCGTCTGTTAAAGAGAGTTCGGGCCCAGGAGTGGCTGATTAAAAGGCTGAAATGATGACTCTGATGATTTGTAGATCTGAACTGCAAACTGAAATAGTGGTAATAGATAGATGGCAGCGGTCCCTGTTAGGGGACATTTGTATTAAATCTATACCTCTGATCTACGCGGAACCTCTTTATTCAGATTAGTAACTTGCCACTTACTAAATTTTATCTAATCGATACATATTAGATCTATCAGTACATATTCAGTACCAAAGGAAATCGAACAGCTTGAAATAGGTAATAAAAAATCAAATTGCGTAATACTACTTAAATTACCTTATAGGAGAATCTGCCGAACGAACATCAGGTACCCAATTTGAAGGACATACAAAAACACGTGCTCGATTCAAAAGCGTGCCTACTACGTGCTGTTATACTAACAAAAGGAAGATAAAGCTATTCAAACTTAACAGATATTATTGATGAGTTAACCAGAATACCAAAAGTTAAAACATATCATCATCATCATCATGATCAACCCATTACTAAAGAGCACGGGTCTCCTCTAAATATGAGAAGTTTCCACCACGCTGGCCGTGTGCATTGGCAGAATTCACACACCTTTGAGAATATTATGGAGAACTCTTCTCACAAAACATCGTGAGGAAACCTTGTTGGATGTTTTCCTTCACCGTTGAAGCAAGTAATATTTTAATTGTTTAAAAACGCACATTACTCCAAAAAGTTAGAGGTGCGTGCCCGGATTCGAACCGCCGACCTCTGATTAAGAGGCTGACGCCCTATCCACTAGCTACAGCTTCCCAAAACATATATCGTTTCTTTTTTCTAAATAAAGTGTTCGTTTATAGTCCTATTTACAATGCTTACGTAAGTAAACTTGTGCTAGAATCAGAGGTGGGAAATATTATAAATTTCCCAATAATTCTAAAGAGCACGCAATATGCGAAAATTGGTACGCGTACCAATTTTCGCATTAAAATTGAAGTTGATGTGTTTTTATTCCTTCTTAATTACCGATACGAAAGTTGCGCCTGATTGCAAGCAATGATGAGATGTAAGAATCTCCGATAGTCAGTTAACAAATAAATGACGCGTTTTCAATTATTTGCAAACGTTTTTGGCTTATAAAATGAGCCTACTTATTAAATAATTTCTGTTCACTTTAACTATTGCACGATATTGTCTCTGTCAATAGAATAGAATAGAAAACATTTATTTATCAAAAAAATACAGTTACAAATATACAACACATAAGAGGTCTTCAGGGACAATAAAAGATCTCTCTTTAATCTGATTGCAGCACAATTTCCCGGTCTAAATCATCCGACCCACAAAACCTACAACAACCAACAAAAGTTAATCCAAATCGGTCGATTTTCGAGCTTTGTATAATTTTTTTTATTTATATATCTTAACAACTTTTATATCTATATATATATTCAATGTTTTTTCGTAATATTACATTTATGACTAGCTATAGTCATATATCGTATAACGTCGCGAGGTTTTGTCTGCGTGGGAGTAGTTGCTGATAATGTAGCTTTTCCATGGGTAGAAGAATCTTTATAATTTAGTTGCTTAAGTGTGAAAGCGTAACACACAAACTTACATTCACATTTACATTAATATTACAAATTACACTATATATAATAATATAAATTTTTGATTAGTAATCTTAATAATGACAAGTCTTATTATGTATATAATTAAGGATTAGGTTTCTTATTAGATAAACAAGCTTGGGCGTGATTATTGCTCCAACTAGGATGCTCATTAGTTATAAGTGATAATGTGAGATGGTGACAACAAAAATAATACCCAGCTAAATTTGTTGTGGACTTCCACATTCACTTGGATATGTTTGGAATCCTCATAGGCTTAGTTTTAAATTTACGAATGTAGTTACTACTATTTTTTCGCAACAATATCTTCGCATGAAAAATGCCTTCTAAGGGTATATTAATAAATTGATCAATTCAATGTAAAAAAATAAATAACAAGCGGTATATCGGTCGAGAGAACGTCTCCCCGGCAAAAGGGAGATAGTTCGTAATAATTTACATTTCATTTGTATATGCAAGTTAAATAATTACTTACTCTTGGTGTTTTATCCAATGTAGGGCGTAAAAAGAAAACGCGTGATCGAATTTTTCCCGCAGCTCGCCTGGCAAGATGCCCTCAATATCTAGCACTGAGAAGGTGGTACGGTCGGAGGAATGATGGTCATTCGCGTACTGGACCATTTTCTCGCTTATATCACAGCCGAGAAGCTTCTTGTAATTGTATGGGAGAAACTTTTTCAGGATATTCGTCGTCACACTCCCGTCCCCGCAGCCTATATCAATGATTCTATCGCCGTCGTATTTCCATTTAATTCTTCTGACATATTCTTCTAAACACTGTAGAGCGTCCCTCTTCTGTAGAGTGTTGCTTTTTTGATACAGTTCGGCATCGTTCATTTTTGTTTCGGTTATATGATTTTTTTTTAAATAGGGTTATTAATTTTTTTTTATCGATACGTATGCGCGCGCGCTAGTACGCTCTGTTCGGCGCGGTTTCGGCGGGCAGTCTCGACAGGAGCCTGCTTCGGATGTGTTTATATGTGCCACCGATGCACGACATCGTTGTCGACTGTGGATTGTGGCAAAGATGGCCGAGGGTTCAGCTCTGGGCGAGGGACTTTCGAAACCTGAAAGTGTAGCATGTGAAAAATACACTGTAGTTATATGTAAAAGCTCGCATCGTGTTAATAAGCCCGATGTTTCCTGGTCGAGAACGGGTTTTGTATCTGCCGCGGGTTCTTTTTTCTTAAAGTAATTTGTTGTGGTAGGCGGTTTTATCTCATTATTACGAAACTTATTGTAATGTTATGTTCAATTAACATTTTTAGTATTCATGGCTGCCTCGTGGGTCTAGTGGTTGATATATTCAACTATGAATCACAAGGTCCTGGATTCGATTCTTGGGCTGGGCTTTTTTTTTAATTCGCAGTACTAGCCCGAATTTATAAAGTTTGTCATGTCTATCACCGTGTCTTAGAGGGCAGGTAAAGAGGTCGGTCCCGTTTATTATCACTTACATGTGTAAAAAGTCTTAAAACCCATCATCCCGCATTAGAGTTGCATTGTGGGTTTGTGCTCTTAAACTCGCTTTCCCTTGAAAGATGGAGCCTTTACCTACGGTGGGACGTTAATAGACTGATGATGATTATTTCGAGGTGCGTAATTTAGCATTTAGGTAGGAATAACTGTGGCATATTGTTACTGTTATTTCTGCTTTAATGCTAAATTCTCAGCGACATTAAAACTACTTTAGCATGCTTTTACGCCTCTACTAGACTACTGTTTTCCAGCAAAGCGATTGCAGTCAAGCGAATATCGAGATAAAAAGTCATTCTCATAATAAATCGGTGATAGCTTTAAACTCATGCTCACAAAAAGGATAGTAATATATATAACTAGAACTATTGGAAGAAACGAAGGACTTATTTTGTAGATTATTTTATTATCTTATATCAATATATTCATTTAAAATATAACCCTCTCACTACTGGGTTGGATATTTAATCTTATAAGTTAGAGAAAGGATACGGCATTAAAAAAAATGTTTATATGAAGTAAAGGACTTATTTAGAATACTGAGATCTTGGAATCAATTATGTGACTAACTTCTTACGTAACTGTGAGTGACATTCGATCTTAATGCTGGTAACTTTTGTATATGCTTTATAAATTATAGCATTGTAAATTGAAACAATGGTATTTTCCTTTATATTGATACTAGCTGACCAGACAAACGTTGTTTGCCATAAATTATTTCTAATATTAGTCGAATTAGAGTGAAAAACATTCACAATAAAGACGATAATTGTTCAGTTATCGAGCGAGATGACAAATGATTAAATTACTAAAATGAATATTAAATAACAGGGTTTGGCGATAGAAGGATGAAAATTTAGGGTTGTATGTATATTTCAATGCCACATAATACAAAAAAAATTATCTAAAAAACAAAAATATTTTTTTGTGGTGCATACCCCTTATCACTTGAAAAATAGATAGTAGCTGATTCTCAGACTTATTGAATATGCATAAAAAATTTCATAAGAATCGGTCGAGCCGTTTCGGAGGAGTTAAATTACAAACACCGTGACACGAGAATTTTCTATATAAGATAGATAAATATTTTGTGCTTATTATAATTTATTAAACGGAGAGAGCGAGACCTCAAAATACAGGTTTTTCAAACTTAAATGGAGATCTTCGCCAATTTATTTATAATTTAATTGTGATATTAATCCTGAATCACACTTATATTGTAAAAACGAAAGGTTGTATTTACATACAGGTGTACCTTTACAGGTGTGTATATTTATTAGTTCTTTACAGAACCATTAAAGCTGAAAATTGGGATGAAGATAGTTAATATACCCTGGATTAACACATGAGCATTTTTATCCCGGAAAAATACATGGTTCCTACTGGATTTCTGAAAATTAAACGTCATATTCCATAGTGAACTTCCTCAAAATTAGATTTAGTAATATGTTGGGAAAGGGATCGAAAATTAGATAATCTTCAATAGCAAATATCGTTTTATAGGTTTTTTATGTATGCGGATGAAGCCGTGGACATCAGGTTGTTTATTAAAATGATATTGTAATGGCGGTAATAGAATGGCATAACAATAATTTCGAAAATTTATTGCAATGCTCCAATGGGTATTAATGAAACACGTAAACGTAAATAAAAACTAGCTGCGCCCTGCCCTCTTTTTTCACCCCTGCAGTTCCAGCCATAGTCATCCCTGTCATAGGAATATGGGGATGAATATAGTCTATGTTGCTAGCACGTACGTTAGCATTAGTGAAATAATTTTTAAAATCGTTTCGTACCTGAAATTCCCTGATTAAGAAAAACTATTATGTCATACTGTACAATCTTTTTATGCTAAAGCTAATTTTATAAAAATAACAAAACCATAGGCACCAAAAGCTCTTGCTATAACGTCAACTATAAGCTGCACAAGAGACCGATATGGTCATTATACAGTTTAACAAGAAATAACATTATATATTAGGTAATATAATATATATAATATAATACAGTCATTAATAAGTTAAATTTCACGTTAGCTATAAGTAAGTTTTCAGTGATTTGTATTTACAATTTGGTTAAAATTCTGACAAAACAATCTTTCGTTTGTTTCAAATAACCGTATATGATTTATCTAACACGTCAAAAGCAGTATGAATCCAACATAAAAGAAAACTGTTCTACTCCACGTAGATAGATAGGCAAGACATCATTTCCGGCTCTTGTATCATAAATTTTCCATAAATTAAAATAAACTAAATACGGAATAGAAAATCTTAACAATATATTCTTCAGAGGTGAGCAATCCAATTTGACTTTTCCATTCTTTTCTTGTCCCCATAGGATGTGCCCTTATCACTATGTGGCATCGGCGAATGATTTGCCTGTGTACATACTTCTAATATTGTAACAATGGCATAATCTGACGACATTTATATCATACAGACGACTAAGTGTGGACTCTTTTGTGTAGTCATATAAATCTATGGCCTTGATCTCATCTATTTTTAAGTATCCAACTCCTTTTAACAAAACCACGTCGGCGTTAGAGTAAATTTTTAAAAACGTTTTCAATTGAAATCATATTTTGGCGTTTATTTTTAAAATATAACAATTACTTAATGCTGAAAATAGAAATATTATTCAACAACCAAGATTTTAATCCTTCACGATGCGTATGGACAGATCGATTTTGGATTAGTTTTAACCTCTATGCATAACTACAATTGGACGGATTTTTACTTTTACTGTATTTGATTTTAAGAGGTAACAAAGGTAAGAATAAACGCTTTTAAGATTGCACCGAGAGCCTTTGGCTTAGTAACCTAGTAATCCAACGTCTCTTCTATCACCTCGTCTATCAATTTTGATATCACAAATTGATGGTCAGTCATAATATAGCATAAGTTATGAATTGTACGCAGAGGGCATTTCAAGTTCTTGTGTATCCAGATAGTTTTAAGCTCTTATGGTTCAAGGTTCAATGTTAGGAGGTGAGAAAGTACCAATGGTCTTCTCTTACTTCTGAAGTTGGCCGGTACGTTCACACAAGTACTTAGTCCAGTTTTCCATACTGTACCAATAGACGGGTAATATTTACGTCTTCGATGCTGTTCCGGGTTGTCTGAGCTGGATGGATCAAGCGCTGGTACTTGGAATAGCTTGAACTAATATATGAAGCTTTTCCGGCTTTAGGTGCCGCATGACCTCATTGAGATTCTAGCTTCATTGATTAGACTTTGTTTACGATTTTAACGGAAGATAATTTTCTTTCTTGGAATACCAGTGTTGTATCGATGATCTACACTCAAACTACATATTATATGGAGTAAGAAGTATACCTTTTTAAGCAATTATTTGTTATCGCGTTAATCCTGATATCCTCGTAGCTTCAGTTTCAAGTTGACGAACGAAAAATTCATCATAGAGAGAGTTTATGAGCATCTATGATGAAATGTGATAATAACCAGATTTTACGTTATATGAAAAATTTACCGTGTACTGTAATTAAACCAAACAGGTTTAATAATGGTAGAACACTAGAAATAGAAATTTAGAACGTTAGTACTTTGTAAAATGTCTTCCTTCCGAATACTCAAATAAAGCTTCAATCAAAATAAACATACTCGTTGGTCA
The DNA here is from genome assembly GCA_928268935.1 of Lasiommata megera. NCBI lineage: Eukaryota > Metazoa > Arthropoda > Insecta > Lepidoptera > Nymphalidae > Lasiommata > Lasiommata megera. The sequence continues at coordinate 11,012,731 of OV743315.1, read as the reverse complement.
AAATACGGTATTTGATAGAGGCGAGACATGCGACAACTCTAAAACTATTAAGAGTTAGGTTATTTATTTGTAATCGATCTCCTTTGAAACCACTAAACTGACTTTAAAAATTATTTCACCATTAGAAAGCTATTTCAACCCATGTTTCAACATAGGCTAAATTTTTTAAGTTACAATTTTATTTCAGGTTAAAAGAAAAAAAAAACAGTAGAAAACTAGGTACCATACTAGTTACATTATCTGCATGCGTTTAGCAAATTGTATATGTTTTACACACACAATAGGAGCAGTAGATGTATAAAAAAAATTATATATGCGTGTCTCTTAGTCGAACAGTAACGATATTTATATAGATAATTATTCAAAAATTTAATGCTTATTATCAATGGTAATGTTTAGGGGTAGTTATTGTTTATTACTTTTTACAAAAAAGTTACTATCAATATAATTTTTTATGGTTTAACTTAGCACTTTAGCGCAATTGTACGTGTAGTATGAGAGATAATTCTTAGTTAAAATTATTATATAATGTATGGAAGGGTTATACTGTACTGAACAACATTACCACTCCTTAATTAACGCGTTTTTAACCAATTGAAAGTAAAATGATTTTAGGTTATCACTCACTCATAATAATAAATTACTTATAGCTCCTTTCGGTTGTAGTGAACTGTTAGAAATCGTCACGTAAGGAAAATACGTTATGCAACTCATTCCGTTCCTCCCGGTGTATATTGGATAATATCGTCAAGCGCTGTTCGCATCATATTTGTGTCAGTAAAACGTTTTTCCATAGGTTATATAGTAATAGTACAGACTTCATTTTGTGAATGGTGGCGTCTGACCTTAATTTCTCTCTCTGACCTCTCTTATTGAAGAGAAGAATATATTCTTTCACGCTGTTGGCGGGCTTTGACGCTTATTATAATATATTGAATTATAGTTATTTAACGGAAATCCATGGTATACAATCAACATTACGTAAATAATGACGTAATTGGCAAATTGAGCTGAATGTTCGGTGTAATTATATTGAGTGTGTATGCAGAGTAACCGGGATTGAAGGCTATTACAGATGATCGAAGCTTCAAAGTTTTTCTTAAGACGGATGACGATGAGACGAGATCTGCGAATGAGAACACTATATACGAAATATCCGATGTTAATGGCTCAATCTAAGGATAGAGCTGTAGATCTCGTGATCCTACTCTTACATGTTGCTTAATGAAATAATTTGCGTTAAGAAATAAGTGAGTCATTGATTTACATCTGCCTAGCCATGATAGGTTAATTAATATGTTAATATCAATTGGTTTTTTTTATTTGATTGGACTTTAATACGCTTCACTTTTTAAATATATTATCTTTTCTACATACTACTAGATTAAATGGCCTGTCGTTGCGATCTTCAGAATAATATAATAAGTGTGAATGTTTCTATGTAAGTGTATATTTGTGTATGAGTGTGTTTTTGTTACTCGATCAAGCCGCAACTGCGGAATCAATTTGGTTGAAATTTGGAATGGAGATAGGCCTAGATTATCATCTAGACTACTTATTATCCGGGAAAATCCACAGTTCCTGCGAGATTTGTAAAAAACTTAATTGTTGGTCGATGAGCTAAAATTATATCTACCTATAGTTTATATATTTTGGGAAAGAGAGCAGAATTGGACACAGGAATGAGATATCAGATAATATTCGTTGCTTATTTCACATGTATTTCGAAATACCCTCATTCTACGCGCAGGCATCAACTAGTTTATAAATCATTATTTTCATTAAATCAAATAATTAATAATTGAATTATTAATTAGATTAGATTATTTATTGATTATTTTATTCCTAAGCTAAATTTAATAATAAAAATAGCTTTATTCATGTTAACCGATTACAGGCATCTATGAAGCGTTCATATAAAATATATTTTACATTATATTAATTCGCGAAGTTATGGTGACAATTACACTCGCCAACTTAAAACCAAAGTTAAGATGGTTTCAGTTGCGCCCAGGTCTAAGAAGAAGCCCACAACAAATCTAACCGGTTTTTTTTGTTATCACTATTTCACAGTTAAAAAGAAATAAAAATTAGCTATGAAGTTAGAGCAAAAGTAAGAAGTAATATTCCCTTCACAGAATGGATTTTATCTCCTTACTAGATTACATCCAAATCATTACAGTGGTTTAAGCGCGAAATAGTAAGCATTTAATTTTTTTTATATAGGTATGTTTTGCTTTAGTAAGTTTGAATTCATATCTGACTTTCTTCTTAAGTCTGTCAATCTGAATTAAGCCGTAACCTTGGGACTAATATCGGCAGCATTTAATCAATTGTTGGACCGAAAAGTCTATTCGCAAATGCATCTTCTGTATCATGACCTTAGCTACACTGATTCACATGTACCCACCTCACGTTTACATTCCATTGCGTATGCATTACGCTCTTCGACTAACAGCATTACATTATTTACCTTACGACCTTTGAATTAGACATTATTTTCGTTTGGTGCTCGTTGTGCATTTGATTTGGAAGTTGTTTGCAATTTACGGTGAACCATTTGAAATTAATATCAATTGCATCCTTAACAAGGTACGTTTTCGGTTATGATTCTCGCCAATTTTTGGTTAGGTCGTCTTCAGTTTGATAACGTCTTATGTAGCAATTGATCAAGCTGGGCAAAAGAGTTTTGAGTGTTGTATGTTAGGGTGCAATTTTCGGTGGTGATGCTGACGAAATTGTCATGCTATTCACAAATGTTGAGTAGGACCGGGCGCATTCGATCTTCTTTGACCGTCTACAAAAACGTACATTGCCCCGGTCTCGCGCGGCTTTTCAAATTTTTTATTACCTTTATTCGTGCCGTATCTACTCAGCTGGGTTAGGAGTCTTGACCTAGCCTAATGTGATTTGTATTGATCACACGACCGCCTTGTATTCATTTAGATGACGCCACTAACGGTGTTTACTTATTTGCATAATAATTATTATTCTGTATATCTTGGCATGTTAGGAGGGTTAGTAAAAATAATGCCTTTTAATTGCAAATGTTTAATTGTTCGAACTGTTAACGGGGGTAAGGTATAGCTTAATTTAAAGAGATCAAATTAATTAAAGAGTATTTATTCACTTTTTCACCGAGATACAATAATATTAATTATTTTATTTACTATGTATTATATGCCTAGTATTACTATTTTATCCTCTGCTATGTTGCCTGTTAGAAATTGCTTTTCAGCTATAAGGCCGCCTATGGTATCTCTTATGTATTTTTTATGTACTTTCAATGCTGTCTATGTATTTTTTGTTCTTATGGTGTACAATAAAGTGTATTTTCATTTTTAATTCATTAAATACCTTCATAGATTATAATCAATAACATACTTTGCAGTTAAATACGAACTTTCGTATCATTTGTGAATTGCTTATTGACAGTACAGTAAATAAAGTATCGATTGGAAATTAGTGTAATTTTTGAAAGACTAACCCCACTGAGTTAAAATATTCACTGGTGTCTACTGAGTTATAGGTAATGTGTTTTTCCTTTTAGTTTTCCCTGAGCTATGTTACTTAGATAAATAACATATTACATAACGCATTTTGTGAATCAACGATTTGTTTGAAAATAGCAATTATAAGATTCTATTTCAAATGATTATTTTATGTGTAGTTTTGGATGTTTCTATCCTCAAAAGCATGGCGTTTTTCTAGAATATTCCTCACCCTCTGCGTCAGCGTGTGTAGAAATTTCAAAAACATATATATATATATATATATATATATATATATATATATATGTATTATGTTATCCTTAAATGGGGTATAAACCTTATTTATTTATAACAACTAAAACTTTTAATAAACCTTAGATTGAACCTATACTTGAATTAAATAAAAAAAAAATAGTCAATTTGATATCACAGATAACCACATAGACAGTGCAAGCATAGATAGGTAAAAATTTTTTAATAATCCAATTTTTTATGTCACCAGATCTTAACTGATCACCGGTGGCTATGGACATTTGCAGCCACTGACGCTACCTGGCATAATTCGAAAATGCCATGCCAGCTTAATTATATAGTAAAAAATATAATAGGTATATAAATATTTTATTTTTAAATGAAGAATATTTATTTACCAAAAAACAACTACAAAAGTTTAGTACATCCGTTGGGACACTAGATAATCCTGTATCGTGGTGCATAATTGCCAGTAGGATGCTAAATATCAGTGGCTGAAGCCTCACAGATCGGACTCAAGCCAAGAACCGAATCCCAGCCTCCCACTCTGCTATACTGCAGGTCACACATTCCGCTACGGAGGTATCGGTGGAACCTAGACTGTGCTTTAAGATGCACGTTACGTTTAAACGTGTGTTAGTTCTTAATTTTTCCAGTTCAAATTACGTCAGCAAAAACACCCGCATTTTTGGCACCTACCGTACCCATACATACGTAACACGTACCAGCAGATGTACTGAACGTACGCCTTGCGCCTCTGTAACTGAAGTATTACACCTGTGTGCAAACAACACGTTTTGGTAATGTGCAAGCTGTAATCTAAACTTGAAATTCAAGGACGAAGTTAAAAACCGGCGAAAAAAATTCAAGACGGTGCATCCATACGCCATAATGCAAGTGCACTGTACATTGAAAATAAATGCACTGGAGAGTTTTGATACTTGATAAATATTGACCGTATTTCTTTATATATACATCGGAGGCAATATAGCAATCGAGTCATGATGTTAAGTGATTACGTCAAAACTTGGACCTTCTAAGGAGCCAGCGATGTGTTACCCGTTGAACCCATCCTTCTAATCGGTTTACCTATATGCATGAGCTTTTATCAAGGATCTGGTGGGAGTTACCACCCTACTGACAAAACCGTGTGGCGTACAAACCCATTAGGAGTGTGTTTACCATACCCCTAACAGGTTAGCCCGCTACCATCTTAGACTGCATCATCACTTACCACCAGGTGTGATAGCCGTCAAAGGCTAGGTTTTTTTAAATATTTCTTATTTATCTTGTAGTTATACGTTGACCAATTTTTAAATAAATATAAACCCACAACTCAATTAGGACAGCAAATAACCGAGCAAAATATTAAAGTATTAAAAAAATCTGTCTTCAGGCGATTTAATATCATTGCTAAAAAGCAATATTATTTTTATTTTAATGATACTCTTGGTGGAGTAAGTTGTTCGATACTAGATCTTTTTATATAAAATTTTTAAATAACACTGCTTGGAAAGACGTTTTAAATCAACTGTATTGAGTAGGTATTTTAATAAAGAAACTCAAGTATCAAAAGGGGTCGCCGTTTTTGTACTGCAATCCGCAATGTCACCCCGTCCGAGTTCAATGCTCAAGATCAGGAGAAAGGGCTCGTATTTAGGGAATTTTATTATACCATATACTTTTTCGGATATTTATGTCTTTAAATTTGGCAACTTGCTTTTATTATCGATACGAAAGATGTAATGGACGCACTTAATTTTGATGATCGTTTTAATCTTGACAGTTGGTACTTCGTTGTTAGAATAATCTTCATTACTGGCGACATCCTTCGTAAATTTTACCACTGCAGATAATTAATTTAAAAAAAAAACTCGGTGAAGCAAGAATCCGGGGTCTTACTTTAAACTCGGCACTTGTCTTCTCTCTCATAGGAGCTCTAAAACCCTCATGGTTTTAGAGCTCTATTTTCTAATATAGTGTTGTGGGCTTCAACAATTAATATCATATATTAGTGAAATTGACTAGAGACAGCTCAACTCCTGCGAATGAAGCTGTCGGTCACTGGTCGATGCCGCCAATTTTTGTACGGACCCGTCTGGTACGGAGAATATTTAGAAGAAAAATCCAATAGGTACCCAATAATTCTTGAAATTCACATGACCATGCAGCCACTAACAGAGCCGACCAAAAAGGTTTTAGCGATTTTCCAACATAACTCTTTGAATCATCAACCTGCTAATATTACATTAAAGAGCTAAGGTACGTCTTGGTGTTCGTTTCTGACCTTATAACTTATAAACCACTAAATAATTCTAATGAAAGTTTTAATATTTTGTGTTTATATTGTTTTAGTCTGATTAACTTATGTTTCGATATCATATATCGATGTTTTTCATTACACAAACGTTTAAACACAAATATAATTTTCTTCGTTGAGAACATCTCTTGCCGGGCTCTTTCGAAATGTTTATTATCTGGTTCTTAAACCTAACAATAAATGTAATTGCTTGACGTGACGCGTCATGTAGATCTTAGAAAGGTATTTTATTTAAGTTGGGGATCCGTACAAACGTTGACTAAGATGCATTTATAAAGCACGAAATCTCTTACATTCTCTTAATTTGACATATACTTATAAAATTAAATAATTTGAGATCTTCAATTTTAATTTCTATATGAAATAGCAAATTCTTAATACATCTGCGTGGACCTTCTGGTATAATTAAATTAAATCCGATTATTTTTTTAAATACCTTAAAATAATGACGACTGGAATTTACCTTCTAATTTTGAGTAATTTACCAAATTAATTCGTTAATTCGTATCGTATGACGTATCGCATCGTAACGCAAACTTTTCTTAGTTTTACCAAAACTACTATAATTGTAGTAGGTAACCATTATTTATATGCAACCTAAAATATACTTACATGGACATATCAGGCGCTTAAATTTAGCTCGGCCGCGCTTGTTATACGGGCTTGCCTTACAAATACTGTTATTTGAGGTTATCCTTATTATTACCGAAATAAACAAATTCAAAAATTGACGTTGGTAATTTTGTAAGATTACGGAATACTGTTAATAGATGGCATATTTAGGCAGTAGGTACGATGTTTACCATGATTCCTAATTATTGCATATTATTAAGTGACAAGGTTATAAAATGTCAATTCATCAACGGGTTCTGTACAGTTCTAACTTAAAACAGTTTGACCACTATCCAAATGACCTTAGAACTTCGATGATGAAACCAAGGAGTGAAAGTTAGAAAAAAGTCAACATCACGAGCTGGCCCGAGACGCACATAATTCGGTATCACTGTACAATATATTATATTACATTTTTAAAACGGAGAAAGCAGCTGACCTTGCCTCCGCATCTTAATTCTTACTAATCATGCATTTTTAGATACGAAAGCATCGTGCTGTAATAACATTTATAGCTTTGTAGTAACTTATGGGAGTTTTAAGTGATGTTGAGGTTATCTTTTAGTGGCTAGTTACGTTGATAAATAAATAAATATTATCAACTAAATGCAGTTTTACAAGAAATACCTTTTAAAAAATTTGCTTAGATCGCGTCCTAATCTTTAAAGTTTTATAGCTCCAACATGCTGGTATTGATCGTTAAGTTATAATTTAAATAAAATACTTTACCAACATAGACAGGTAGGTCTAATGTGAATCATCATCATGATCAACCCATTACTGGCTCACTACAGAGCACGGGTCTCCTCCCAATATGAGAAGGGTTTTTGCCATAGTCCACCACGCTGGCCATATGCGGATTGGCAGACTTCACACGCCTTTGCGAACATTATGGAGAACTCTCAGGCGTGCAGGTGAAGCAAGTGATATTTTAATTGTTTTTTAAAAACGCACATAACTCCGAAAAGTAAGAGATGCGTGCCCGGATTCGAACCGCCGACCTCTGATTACGAGGCTGACGCCCTAACCACTAGGCTATACACACAATGGATTAAAATTTTATAATCAAGGGTTGTAAGTGTAATTGGACTTACACACGTTGCAAAAGTTTTAATATTCTTCGTATTAGTATGGGACTCTAATCGAGAGACATTGTGCCGCTAAATCACTTTGTCGGTAGGGTGGTAACTAGCCACGGCCGAAGCCTTCTACCAGTTGTATGCGATATTGTAGCAGAAAACTAACCACGGATAACCATTACCGACCAATGTTAATTCAGAAACGCTTAGATACCATTGTCCTTACTTTCTACTTATAACACCACAGACTAAACTGCGACACGGAGGTCTTCGAAAATTCGTTATCTATGTCCAAGAGCATATTACACTTTACATTACATTATTTATCTTTTCAGTTGTTTATATATTTAAACTTTTATTTTTCTACTTTTAATTGTACTCCCCAACCTCACCTTACTTTATATTTTATCCTTGGTTTGTGCTGTGTTGCCTGGTAGAGATCGCTCATTAGCGATAAGGCATTGTATTACACCTATTTTCTTTTGTGTTTTTTTTTCTTTTTTCTTTTTGTAAGGTGTGCAATAAAGTATATTTTAATTTCATTTCATTTAAAGATCTAAAGTCTAAGTACATCTATCGTTCTTATGATAGAGGAAATTTGTTTTACTGTAAGACATTACTAGATTGTGGATTTAGTTCGATACTATGTTAGCTTTTGCTTCCAAACCTTCAAATGAATGCGACTTAAAAATGTAACTCTTTAAACTTGAATTATTGCAAAAATTGTACTTTTGTCCTCTCCCAACCTGTTATAGAGTGCATTGCCCCATGCATTACTACCCAAATTTTAAATTGGTATGCTTTCTTACTCATACTTACGTCATTTCCGCCCGTGTAAAAGAGTCGGAGCGACGATATAAATTGTTTAGGCACCGTGCGTCGGTTAAAATTGGTCTCTTATTGAAGTGCAATGGTTCAGACATTAAGGCAGGTTATGTTTGAGGTCATAAAAGTTGTCGTAGGCTTAGAGATGAGATGCTACTGGCGGGCGCATTACATTTAATAAAGGTGTCGTTTTTTTTGTCTGGTGGGAGGCTTCGGCCGTGGCTTGTTACCGACAAAGACGTGTCGCAAAACCAAATAGCGTTCCGGCACGATGTCGAGTAAAAACCAATTAGGAGTGTGGGTCTACCATGCCCCTAACAGATTAGCCCGCTACCATCTTAGACTGCATCATCACATACCATCAGGTGAGATTGCCGTCAAGGGCTAACTTGTAGTGCATAAAAAAAAACAATTTCCAAACTAAGCATATGTTTCCCGATAAACTCTTAACTGATGGTTATATTTGATATCTTTTATAACGCATACAAAACCGAAGAAATCGCCAAAGCTAATATGGAGATTATGGAACAGCCCCCTGACTAATATGACAGTAAAAATAGTTTAAAACTATTTGTATCTTTTAGACACTTGCCACGTAAATTATTTATGTCTTTTATAATTAAAAGTTTACTTATTAATGTACCAGCAACAGAATTAGGATAAACACTATTGCTTTGATGTGGTTTTAGAAATCGACTTTACAAGTCCACTCGTAAATGCTTCTTACCTTAGCTCATATGTGTCGAGTATAGGACTTGTCTCTCCATTAAGTGGGATTTAGAGCTTAAGCCCAAAACCCTGCTCGGGTTTTATTTATAAATGTAAAAGTTTGTCTGATAGTTGATTGGTTACCTATGTTTGGAATTACCTCTTTATTGGTCTTGGTAAAGTTTTCTCGCACAGTATATTATTTCGAAAAAATCTCCAGTACCAGGACACCTAACATTCCGCAATGTAAAAAAAGACTTCATTGACTTTGCAAGTCCCGGTAGCTCTACACCCCCATTCATATTTTACCGTACCCAGTCATGCTCTACTGAGTTTCAATCTGATTTTCGAAACAATATAAAAAAAATCTTATAAATGATAATGCATGTGAAAATATATATTGCCAATTTTTCGAATTTCGCGAATACAAACTAACATGGGAACTGCTTTTCTAGATAACATATAAAGCCTTTAGCATGTTTCCGAATTTATAAGAAGCTAGGAGAGCCATCTACCCGCTGTACTCAGCACCGCTCTGGAGTGCGATGTTTGGTTTCACTTTGAGTTCGGAGGCTCTCCTGGAGTCATAGAGGTTCGTTAGCGTGACACTAGAGGGCGTTGAAGTTAATTAAGAATCCAGCAAGCGGGAGCAACAATAATTTTAAATATTGGCTTAAAAATATGTAATTAAGCTTTTCCCAGAAAGTATTTATAACCTTAGATAAATATAAAAATAAAAAAATCACAGGATTTTTCACGCAAAACGAAATCTATAAATTATTTTTGATCATAACGGAAACTATGGATTAAAATAGCTTTTCTTTCCAGAAAACGATTTATGTAAACATAGAAGCGAAATATGAACCTGAGACACAGCACATAATATAAGAAATCTGAGAGGGTATCGTATTGAATACAGAGGTAGGGTTTGTACTCGTATACAGCCTTCGGACTTTTGTCCTTAAAAATATGTTTTAAATAGTGCCACATCTAGTCAGGTACGGTACAGACTCGCCTTAAGAAATGTTTAAAAATGTCCATCCTAATTGTCGGACAAAATAAAAATTGGTATTCAATTATTTCTTATGTAATTTTGCACATGAAACAAACATATAAAGATCTTACCCGAGGCAATAGATTAAAGAAACCGAACGAGAAATTTCTGTAAAAAAAAGTAAGAAAGTTTTTTAACTGGGATCGATAATATGTTCCGATAATTGTTAAGAGGTTTTCTAACAATTGAATTGACGCATTATTTTACTGTTGTTTTATTTTCGTACAATTCGTACAGAAGTGTGATATGTTGTTCAAAAAGTAAAAGTGCAAGTGTGTAAGAGAAATTGCCTGACCCAAAGCAGACAAAGTCTCGGGCAGCGCAAGCGAAAAATGAATACTAATGTACTTGAAATTAATATTTTATTCAAAGCCGTTCATAAGATACGAAATATTTACTGTAACCAACATTCGGTCGTCAAACTATATTAAAGAACAAAATTACAAAAAGCTTTCTTTATAATACACAAGGACAGGATTAGATCTATAGCTGGTATTTTGACGACCTCCGTGGCGCAGGGCGCGCGCATTATTAAGTTGGAGGTCCTGGGTTCGATTCCCGGCTCGAGTCTGGTCTGGTGGGAGGCTGCGGCCGTGGCTAGTTACCACCCTACCGACAAAGGCGTGTCGCCAAGCGATTTAGCGTTCCGGCATGATGTCGTGTAGAAACCAATTAGGAGTATGGGCTTACCATACCCCTAACAGGTTAGCCCGCTACCATCTAAGACTCATCATCACTTACCGTCAGGTGAGATTGCTGTCAAGGGCTAACTTGTAGTGGATAAAAAAAAAGACGGGGACAAAGTAGCTATAAAAATTGGTGCAAACAGCCTAAGGTAGGTATTAATATCCCCATCATAATCTTATATTAACATCCCACAGTTGGGCACAGGCCATTCTATCGCAAGAGAGAGGGCCTGCCTGCCAACCCACCACGAACGAAATATTTACTGTATACAACATTCGGTCGTCAAACACAAAAAATATTTTACAGAATAAAATTACAAAAAGCTTTCTCAATAATAAACAGGACAGCTACCGATCTTCCCTGTAGAACTCTAGCTGGTATTTTGACGACAGATACTAACTGTCTAAGACAACTGTCTAAAGTCCCTATCAAAAACTGGTGCAAACAACAATATGTAGGTCATCATCGTTATCTTATATTAACATCCCACAGCTGGGCACAGGATATTCTATCAAAGGAGAGAGGGCCTACCTGCCAACCCACCACGCTGCTCAATTTGCGTTGGCAGGCAGGCAAATGTAGGTATTCGAGATCAACCCATTATCGGCTCACTACAGAGCACGGGTCTCCTCACAATATGAGAAGGGTTTGGCCATAGTCCACCACGCTGGCCATGAGTGGATTGGCAGACTTCACACGCCTTTGAGAGTATGGAGAACTCTTAAGCATGCAGATTTCCTCACGATGTTTTCCTTCACCGTTGAAGCAAGTGATATTTGAATTGCCTAATAAATTAATACTTATACTAATTAATACTTATAATAATTACTAAATTGGCACATATATAACTGTATTTTAATAAGCAATGTTTAAATATTAAACAAGTAAACCGTTTAATGTTAATTCGATGTTACATTCAAAATGTACTTACACTAAATTTTTTCCTAACGCATTTTTAATAACACACACCTTTGAGAACTGTATGGAGAACTCTTAAGCATGCAGGTTTCCTCACGATGTTTTCCGTCACCGTTGAAGCAATTGATATTTTAATTGCTTAAAAAAGCACATAACTCCGAAAAGTTATAGGTGCGTGCCCGAGTTCGAACCCCAGACCTCTGATTCTGAGGCTGACGACTAGGCTATCACAACTTCTATGTAAGTATATGTTCCCGAAATTAAAATTTCTGCCGACGCCATTCATTACATACAAAGTATTTACTAACACAGGCACTCGGTCGTCACACAGAAAGAAAAAGTATACAAAAATATACAAAAAAGCTTTCCCAAGAATAAGCAGGACGGCAGCGGATCTTATTTTTCTCGCGGACTTTTCAGTCGCTCTCGGGTAGTGCGGCGGGTAGGGGGCGCCCACCCCCACCACCCACTGCAATAATACTGCGTCACTATTTTGCGCCATTACCTACACTCGCTTCCTATTCTATAAGTAGCGCGGTTACTAGAACGTAACCGAGCTAGTTGGGTGTAAAATATTAAATTTAAAGTTCTTTTTGCTTGAAACTCTCCTAATTCTCTTTTTCTTCTTTGTAAGAAGAAGAGTTTGAGACGTATTTGCAGCAAATATTGAATCCGTAAGGAAAAAAACGAATTACATATGCGTTTATGTGAGAAAAACGTGCAATTTGCTGTTGGATAAGTTATAGATCTTGCTGTATATAAAAAATATTATTATTTGTTATGAAAATAATGAAAAATGTTATATATATGAACGATTCACAGATGGCTGTAATAGTTTATATGAATAAAGCTATTTTGATTTGATTTGATTTATATATATTAGTAAACAAATTATTTAACGCCTTATTTAAATTATTAACATTTTGACTTCTTTTAATAAAACATTGTTCATAATTTTTTTTTTCAAAGTAGCAAGTTTCCATATTTTTTGTGTAATTGTGTAACGTACCTACGTATTTTTTAGATAGCATTACAAATTTATCTAAAAAATATATATAAAAAAAAAACAATTTTATCTAAAACAGAAACTCAGGACTCGAAATCCACTCGTTCGTAGGTTGGAAGACGCGTTGTGGTCTATGATCTAAACCACATCTGCAATACACGGGTCTAAGATCTTATATGATTTATGACCTATGCCCATGAAACTTCACGAATATAAATAATGGAAAATGTGGTACATATGAACGAACGATTTTAAGGGCCAGCAACGCATTGGCGGTTCCTCTGGTGCTGCAAATGTTCATGGGCGGCGGTAATCACTTACCATCAGGTGACCCGCCTGCTCGTTTGCTCGCATTGTATATAAAAAAAAAAATCAATAGATGCCTGTAATAGGTTTACATGAATAAAGCTATTTTGATTTGATTTTTTTTGACTCGTGACACGACCTGCTGTTGATGCAACACAAAAACGTTATTTTGATAAAAGGCACTGTTTTATGTTCGTAACGTAGAAACACTGCAAGAATTGTAGCTTGCAGAAAAATCATATTGCGATATTAAGGATTATATAAACGATGAAAAAGCTTGGGTGTGAATTGCTCTATCTGCATGGGTACTATAATTTATTGTTCATTATGTGAGATGGTGATAACGAAAAAAAACCCAGCTAAGTTTGTTGTGGGCTTCTTCTTAGATCGGGGCGCGCTTGTAACCCTCATAGCTTTAGTTTTAAGTTTGCGAATATAGCACCATGAAATAACTACTATGTAAATTATTGACATGTCAAAAATGCCTTTTTAAGGACTATTTGAATAAAGATTATTTTGACTTGAGAATATTATCGTTCGTAACAAGTTACGTCCTACGGCACCAGGATTCAAATACATAGCGCTATGTGGAGCACTCCTTTATACATAGTGCTGAATGTGAGACTGTTCCAACTTTTACATTGCAACCTCGCCATGTAGAATTTCATCTTCCATATTAAAGTTGCTGCAATTAGTCTTTTGATTAAAAATATTTGACCTTACAGTTTACTCAGGGTAAATTGTGAATTGTCTGGCAATTACTCCGTCTTTCCGTCAGACGTGCCCCCTTTGGTTCTCTTTTTTTTTTCGATTAGAGTCCAAGATTAGATGATGGGTAGATACTAATACGAAGAATATTACAGCTTTTGCAACGTGTGTAAGTCCAATTACACTTACAACCCTTAAGTATAAAATTTCAATACATTGTGTGTTTGTATGTTTTGTTCAAGGAGCTGTGATAGCCTAGTGGTTAGGGCGTCAGCCTCCTAATCAGAGGTCAGCGTTTCGAATCCGGGCACGCACCTCTAACCTTTCGGAGTTATGTGCGTTTATAAAAAACAATTAAAATATCACTTGCTTCAACGGTGAAGGAAAACATCTGCACGAGAGTTCTCCATAATGTTCTCAAAGGCGTGTGAAGTCTGCCAATCCGCACATGGCCAGCGTGGTGGACTATGGCTAAACCCTTCTCATATTGAGAGGAGACCCGTGCTCTGTAGTGAGTCCGGTAATGGGTTGATCATGATAATAATGACGATGATGTTTTGTTTTTAATAGGTTTATATTTATGACAGTTTCAGAACAAAAAAGCATTTTCGCGGCCTGAGTGCTTTACCAAAAATGTTCATCTCTGGCATATACATCTACTGAATTGCCAATACTGAAAGCGAGATATATATTTTAATCAGCCTTTAGCGACTTTTAGCGCCATCTAGTATGTAGCATTGCAGTTTTAACCTGCTTTTTAAGGGTCAATAATTCAATGACAAACTTTAACTATTCTCTGTATTAGTATACTATGTTTGTCTCCAAGAGCCATTTCCGTCAATAATTTCGTCAATATCAGTGCAGTAGTTTACCCCAAAAATAGGTAGCAGTACAACCAAGAGACAAACAAAAAACATAAAACAATATTTACGAGTACATATTTACATACATACATTGTACATATTTATATGTACTCGTAATCTTCTCGTACGATATCTTCATTGTATTTTGTACATACACATATCTCTTACTATCTTGTAATTTTATCTATATATAAAAGATAAGGTTTAACTGTCTGACTGATGCGTTGATAACGCAAAGCTCAAAAACGGCTGAAATTATAGATGTTACAACGAAGGTATCTCCTAAGAAGTAAATTGTACGCTAAGATTTGAAATATGTATAAAAATTTGTCCAATGTGAGCAAAAGGTTTTTTTTTATCCACTACAAGTTAGCTATTGACGGCAATTGATGGTAAGTGATGATGCAGTCTAGGATAGTAGCGGGCTAACCTGCTAGGGGGCTATGGTAAACCCATACTCCTAATTGGTTTCTACACGATATCATGCCGGAACGCCAAATCGCTTGGTAACACGTTTTTGACGGTAGGGTGGTAACTAGCCACGGCCAAAGCCTCCCACCAGACCAGAAATCGAACCCAGGACCTCAAAGGTGGTCCTCAAAGCTAGTAGCTAGTAGGAAATCCAAATAGATTTCCTTAAATTTCAATATGTACCTACCTGTATTTACGAGTATTACAGACATTATGCGGTGAAAATGGCAATGTAAACGATAATTTAGCGAAACTATGCATCGCCTAACAACAACGGCGCGGAACGCAAATTATTGACAATCGATATTATATGCGTTGATTGTTCTGAGAGGGCGTAGATAATTTTGAACAGGAGCTTGATAAAAGTTTATGTTAAACAATAAATATGCGAGTTGGGAATGGAAATTGGGAAAACAATTGTGGCCGAGCAGAAAACATTTAAAATACGTATGTCTTTTTCGAGGGCCTATATTATTTCCAATAAAATATTGTGTTTTATTACATATACTCGTATACATTGTGAAATATTTAAATTTCTTTTTATTACAATACATAAGATACAGCGCGCTGATAGACATACAGATGGACAGCGGTAGGTTAGTTATAGTGCCCTTTTGGTGCTATACTCTATATTTATATTTTCTTCTATAATACATTTGAATTATACAGTTGTGTTTGTTGCTTTAATACTTACTTATACATTTACTTTAATACTTACTTATACAGCAACTTTCCGATAACCAGCTATTTTAATTCGTATCCAGAAGTAAAGTTCTCTTTGAAATTCTTCAGTGGAAAGTATGGCTGTAGAAGAAAAGTAGTAGGAAGATACCAGTTAACTGTTTTTAATTATTAAAGAGATACTAATTTAAAAAATATACTGGTGGTCATATTAGAAGTGAAACGATAACTTTGCGAGATGTTATTTAATAATTCATGGCGGTTAAATGTCAAGACACAATGTCGTATTTTCTAGTCGCATAAGAATCGGAACTGATGTTTTTCTTTTAAAACTTACCTAATTTAATTATTGTAATCTTATTAGTCTATATCAATTATTTGACATATAAATGTTACAGATAAAAACTGACAGATAAATATTAAATAAAATAATTTTTCTTTAAAATGTAATAAAAAGAAGAAATTTTCCAATTAAGTTGCATAACCGAATACTATGATGTTACATTAACAAAATTTATCAGGTTTTTTGACAGTTCTAATTTTCAATATTCAAGTTTCATTTCAATTTAGAGAAATTGCTATACAACTTTTCCGCTTTTGTTAAGCACCCCGTTAAAATGGCCCACGCTCTCTCGGTCCAGATGCTTTAATATGAACAGTCGGGTGTAAAGCAGCAATCTGTGATAAGGAATTCAATAAGCAATTCAAAGCTAGTAGCCTGAGCCTATTATGAGATATGACGTTGCATATTATTCTTTGAAGTTAATGTGGGGTAGTAAATTTTTGACGATCTCCGTGGTGCAGCGCGTGCGCTGATGCATTTTAAACTTGAAGGTCCTGTGTTCGATTCCCGGCTCGAGTCTGGTCTGGTGGGAGGCTTTGGCCGTGGCTAGTTACCACCCTACCGACACAGACGTGGAGGTCGGGGGTTCGAACCCGGGCACGAACCTCTAACTATTCGGAGTGATGTGCGTTTTTCAAGCAATTAAAATATCACTCGCTTCAACGGTAAAGGAAAACATCGTGAGGAAATCTGCACGCCTGAGAGTTCTCCATAATGTTCTCAAAGGCGTGTGAAGTCTGCCAATTCGCACATGAGAGGAGACCCGCGTTCTGTAGTGAGCCGGCAATGGGTTGATTATGATGATGATGAAAGACATAATACATGTACGATTATTTGTCGGACAATAATAATAGTGTTCAGGAATATTCGGTACACGATGGACGAAAATGATAAGTCGAAAATTCAAATGTAAGTAATTTAGCGAAACTATGCAACAACTAAGGTGGAAAAGTTTCCCATGTTGTGAATCGATTTAATAGACATCGATACTCTAATACACAGCATAGTTTAATATGGTATTGTCACTTCGAGTTGATATTATTGCAATGTTTAATTCTGATGCAATAACTGCGTCCTAATTCTTTATGCCATTGAATTCTTAACTGCGCAATAGAGCAATAGGCGTATTTTTTGATAAGGTTGAACTACGCAATAGAGCATTAGGCGTGATAGTGGTTAGGGCGTCAGCCACAGAGGTCGGCGGTACGAATCCGGGCACGCACCTCTAACTTTGCGAAATTATGCGCGTTTTTAATTTTAATAATTAAAATATCACTTGCTTCAACGGTGAAGGAAAACATCGCGAGGAAACCTGCTCGCCTAAGAGTTCTCTATAATGTTCTCAAAGGCGTATGAAGTCGGCCAATCCGCACATGGCCAGCGTGGTGGACTATGGCCAAACCCTTTTCATATTGGGAGGAGTCCCGTGCACTGTAGTGAGCCAGTAATGGGTTGATCATGATGAAATAAAATAACATAAATCTACAACTTATATAAAGTATGCGATGTAACAATTAGAATAAAAAGTTATATACAGGGGGAACTTCTGATATTTATATTTATATTTATACTAGAAAGTACATTTCTGATCTATATCAGTAGTTCCGATACTTTTGCTTAGTAATGGTCTGATAAAATAACATGATTAGTCATTAATAAACTATGTGATTTGCGTATACGTTATGTTTACAGTGAATAAACGATATATGTATTAGTTTTTAACTCGTCATCATTTATAATTTGCGCATGCTTAACAGCATTGCTTTATTTCGGACACGTCATGCGACGTGGGAATGATGGTCTAGAAAAACTTATTGTGACAGGCAATACAGACGGCAAAAAATCGCGAGGCCGCTCACCAACCAGATGGGCAGACCAGCTGAGGGACTCTTAAGTGCAAATTTCACACAATTGCAAGACTAGCCTGTGATAGAAGCCGGTGGAAACAATTAATCCGCACGAGGTTGCAAGGACACCAGGACCACGATCTTCAGTAATGAAGGAACGACTAGAGAGAGAAAACCGCATTGCTTAGATTAAATTAAAACATATTTAAACACAAAGCTAATCAAATATAACGGTAACCGAGCGAATAGTGAACTCAATTTAAATAGGCATCCCACGATACATGGTTGTTTAGTGTGTGTACAAATGGAGATTTTATTTAATTATAGTTATAGTACATTTTAATAAGTTTATTAACGTTTCATGTAGTAGCAGACTACATTTTGCGACGATCTCCGTGGCGCTGTCGTATTTGTCGTAATTGGGAGGTTCTGGATTCGATTCCTTGCACGAGTCTGGTCGGCTACTTACCACCAATATGATGCCGAATAAAAACCGAAATACGGGTTAGAAACGCTTCGGTAGCTTCTCTAGTGTTGCAAATGTACATCGATAATCACTGAACATCAGATAGTCCGTCTGCTCTTAGCCGCGATGTAATATAAACAAAAATACTTTTTAACTGACAATAGTAAACCCTCCGACATGGGTCTCTTATGAGAGAGAACTTAACAGCTGAACATAGTTATCCAGAAGATATTAACTGAAGTACACAATTTAGACGAGTGTCTGAATTTCATCATGATCAATCCATTACCGGCTCACTACAGAGCACGGGTCTCTTCTCAACATGAGAAGGGTTTGACCATAGTCCACCACGCTGGCCATGTGCGGATTGGCAGACTTCACACGCCTTTGAGAACGTTACGGGGAACTCTCAGGCGTGCAGGTTTCCTCACGATGTTTTCCTTCACCGTTGAAGCAAGTGATATATTAATTAAAAAAAAAAAGAATTTCATCAGACAACAATAATTTACCACCTATGCACCTATGCTATATTATGCTTCAATGTAAAGTTTCATATCCCTTTTGTTTACTTAATGTAAATTGTGTAGTGTGTACTTACTCAAAATATTCATGACACATTATGAGCGTAGAATATTATTAGAACGTTGTTACACAGCGTTCTAATACATATTATAAATAACTGATTCAGGAATTCAATTAACAACGGGGGAATATTTACAAAACAATATGGGAACAACTGGCGGCAGTGTAAAGCATAAACAAGAGGCAAACAATGTTAAGCTTTAATAAAACTCCATGAATAGTTATGTACAGGAAATGCAACTATCTGGTCTGAGAACACCTAAGCATACCGTTGCAGATATAGGCTTGGAGACACAAAGTATTTACCACTGAACGAGTTTCGCAACAGTTCGAAATGTGTACACACAATACACTGCGCATTTGCCTGGATTAGTTTCACCCGCGATTCTTATAAAGAGGCAATGTATGGGTAGCGGATTGGAGTATTCGTCCGGGAGTAGTAGATAGGTGAATCTCGTTTGGGGTGGGTGTGAGGCGACAGTCCTTTGATTCCGGCGAGATTAAACGTGCGGCAGACGGTGGCGCCTCTATCGATTGTTGTTGTAATTACAACGCTATCCTCGCCCAGTCGCAAATGAAATTGTTCGGGACACAGCCTGCTATGGACGCTTGGTTGTTATTGCAGTTGTCTAGCATATATTTGTACCGTATGCCGTCGATGATACATACATGTATTTCTACCTAGTTGTATGGATCGGTACGGCTGTTAATACAATTAAACGGTTCAGGTGTTCTGCGCTATTGAATGGAAAGCGTTAGATGTGTTTATTCTACCTATTAGCCCTTTAGATATGATTACGCTTCTTGGTTGTGTTGTGGTTTAATTGTAATCAATTGCGTTTAATGATCATAATCACCTCCGTTTTGAAATGGAAGATCGACTCTGGTGTTTAGATTTTCTTGTACAGCTGATAGTTTATTTAATCGAAGATGCCTTGATCACTATCATCATCATCATCATCATTTCAACCAATAGACGTCCACTGCTGGACATAGGTCATTTGTAGGGAGTTCCAGTGGCCACGGATGACAAAGCCGATACAACTGCAGCGAGGAGTGCGACAGGGAGATGTGATCTCCCCGAAGCTGTTTACCGCACCACTATCATAATTATCTAAGTAAGGGTTGCATATTCACAGAATGTATGTAATTCTGTGACTATGCAACCCTTATTGAAGCAGCACGATACTTATAGGTCTCTCTTATAAAAAAAGATGTTTTGCCAGCTTTATAATAATGAACCTAATGGTTATAACGGTACACTAGAATAGATATAATTTTACTTGTGATATTGTCAAGTGTTTGATTTCCCAAGCACAAGTGACGTCATGTCTACATCATTTGCATTAGAATTATCTTCGAGAAAAACGATTACATTTTTCCAAGGAAAAAATAAATAAGAAAAAGCTTTGAACCTTGGACGAATATTATTCGGATAAATTCCATCGGAAAAACATTAACTTAAACATTTCATACATTACTTAGACAGACAGAGAAATGATAAGTAGTAAGTTACGAAACTGGCACGTTTACGGTGTATTTTAAGTCAATACATAAGAAGTATATCATATATTATTTCAGCACAAATAAAACGTGAAGCCTTAAACCTGTTGGAGCACAGTTTCGACGACTGCGCAGTAAGAATAAAGCGGCCACAAATCCACATTCGAATACGGAATACGAATGAAAACGCAGAGAGGAATCCAATAAAACATTCGTAGCCCCGAACGTAGATACGTTTACGTGACGTAGCCGCCTACTGCCCACGCATGCGTACCGCACTCGTACAGAACAAACCGACAGTGCCAATTTCAATTGTAGAAAAAAAATAACCAATTCGAAATGGAGAAGGCTTCGCGGCGACCAATGGGAGCGCCTACAGTCGTCATGCCGACTGTGTAGGCGGGGCGAATGATATCTAGCATTGGAATGTGCGTTGTATTTGTTTTGCTGGATGCGAAGGCTTTATTGCTCGGTGTTTGAGCCTCTTTCCCCTTGAGGGTGGCGGCGGCGGAAACCTCGAATCGGTTTTGGGATGAGACTTTCACATTATATAGCCAACTCCTTCGCAGCCTTCGCAATGGTACATTTACAGATAGAATCCATTTAAAACCTACGCCCTTCTATATCCATACCTAACCGTTCAATTCCAAAAGGTTCAAGTATGGTTACAATAAATTTTATGTGAATGAGTATTCGTGTATTTGTATGCTTCGAGTCAAAGACTAAAAATAAATCTATTGAAATATTAGTGGAAGCAATAAGTGTCTTCCCATTTATATATAACAGTCGGTATTGATTTTTCGATAGGAAAAAACGAAGGCAACGATCTATGCAGATCTGGAGTGCTCTCGGCACATCAGATGGCACCGGCGGGGCAGCCTCCGCAGACAATCGAACGGTGGGGGGCACCCCCCACTGGAGGTCGGGGAACGGCAAAGACTAGACTTGGCATAATAGATAGGTTCCTCGAATAACAGTTTAAACGATAAAACATTGATACTAGAGCTAAGTGTTTGAAGTGAAACCTCAATTGGATGGTTGCTTGCATTGTGCAACTTTTTAACCATTGTTCCGTATCAGTATGTTTCAGTTCATAGTGATACGGAAGAAAAGAACGAGCCCTTATTTGGGAAAACTGGAATAAGTGCCAATTTTTTTGTACATAAAATCAAAATAAAACAAACTTACAGGTCTAAAAGCAGTGCTGTTGTCACTTTAATTCTTATGAAGGGAATAGTACTATTTTTAGAGATTAATGAACAACACAATTGTTTTGTGTTTTTTTCATCATTGTACATCCCCGTGACTCAAAGTTCTGAGGGCACTTTAAGCAGCCGATCCTGACATTTCTAGCATTTGATAATGATTATCATTAATACCCTTTTCTCTGAGTAGCGTGGATAGTCTTAGCTCTTAATGACCCTCTGCTCATGAGGGAGAATATCTGACCTTCGAGTGAAACATTAAAAGGCTAAAGACAAATTCGTTTATTAAACGTCACTCTAAGTCGAGGTAAGAGTCCACAGGAGACGCTCTTAGAGGGACGTTCGCCAGATATCGTCGAGCCCAAGGGGTGTTCTCTCAGGCTGAGCTTACTGTTCGCGAAACACACCCGGTGACGCAGCAATAACTAATATGGTTATCTGTAACTGTTCAGTCCAAAAACGAAATATAAAATCCTTTATTCAGTAGTAAAAGGTATCTAACAGACTAAAATGGATTGTCAGACAAAACGTAAAAATGCATTTTCACGCGAGATAATTGTAAGATATCGTTTGGTCAGAAATCACATCTGCGGTCTTTATCTTTGGCGATATCGACCCGTCGGCGACTTCCCATTCTCGAAGTAAAACACGGCGGGAAGGAAACCGCGGGATAAACCCCACCGCCCCCTCCCGATCTTTACGTTTCAGGAATAAATATTTCAGAGCGTGTGCTTCGGAAGTTAAAGCTATGTATCGCCCAGCGGTAACAATCCGAGAACGAGGAACCCACTTTTATGTAAGTTGTATACCTTGCGGGGGCGTTTTTTCACTATATTTATTTACCTATTATTGTCGGAGTAAAGTAGTTAGGAACATTCCTTGCCATTTCTTTATTTTTAACTTTTATTTATAACTTCCAGGAGTCTGCGATTCCTTTTGGGGTTATGTGTATGCTTTAATACTTAGACTTAATTTTTGTGCGAAACACTATTACTTACCTAAACGATTACCTACTTTTAATAAGCGGATAAAGTGTGGAGCGTTGCTTGCTTTAAAGTGGTGGAGGAACTACTGTCTACATCTGATGAATAACGAGAAAGAAAGTTCTAGTAGGAAATCTAATAGTGAGTTTCAGTGGAAGTTAATAAGAATATAGGTGGCTATTTGTTTTACTTGACATTTCATTTACACGTGTGTGTGTGTACGCTAGAACGTGTGTGTAAATTGTTTTCATATAACGTTATATTTATGACGTTAATATTTCTTCTCTTGCCTACGTGAACCGTGTTCTTAAGTAAAGACACGGCTGCTGTTCTGTTTGACCACATATATTTTTAAAGAATACTGCATAATATTTTAATTTCTATAAAAAAGCACAAATTAACAGTCCTAAGTAATCATAATTGAATCACATTTACACGTTTTTTACATACAATTTTTTATACAAATTTGTTTCATATGTAAATAAGTTTAATTTTATCTACTCATAACAACCATTACTATTATCCTGTTGCCCTAGTAATTCGAGACCTAATCCCAACTGATGTTATGGTGGTCACATCAAGTTTTTATGAAAACTTTGTACAGTTATTCTGTTCTGTAAAAGTTTTAATCTCAGAATGGACTTACGAATATAGTTTCATAGTATACATACGACATACAAACACCGGTGATAGCCCAGTGGTTAGGCCGTCAGCCTCCTAATCAAAGGTCGGCGGTTCGAATCCACGCACTTCTAACTTTTCGGAGTTATGTGCGTTTTTAAACAATTAAAATATCACTTGCTTCAACGGTGAAGGAAAACATCGTGAGGAAACCTGCACGCCTGAGAGTTCTCCATAATGTTCTCAAAGGCGTGTGAAGTCTGCCAATCCGCACATGGCCAGCGTGGTGGACTATGGATGGCGTGGATATTGACACTATATTCGTTTTGCAGAAGAGGGCTGTTCGTGCGATATATAAATTCATTCCCAGAGAGTCATTAAGAGATAAATTTAAAGATTATAAAATAATGACAGTGCATAGCCAATATATATATGAAAATTTAATGTATGTTCATAAAAATATTGATAAATTCAAGAAAAAAATGGACTGTAACGCACTGAACATCAGAAGTAAAAGTAAACTTGTAGTACCATTTAGTAGGCTGCACAAAATTAGTAACTCATTCAAAGGAAATTGTATTTTATTTTATAATAAATTACCTATTGATATCTTGGAGATGTCTATCAATAAGTTCAAAGTTTTTATAAAACGAAAGCTTGTAGAAAAATCATATTACGATATTAAGGATTACATAAACGATAAAAAAGCTTGGGTGTGAATTGCTCTATCTCCATAGGTACTATAGTTTGTTATTCATTATGTGAGATGGTGATAACGAAAAAAAGAAAAACCCCGGCTAAGTTTGTTGTGGGCTTCTTCTTAGACCGGGGCGCGTTTGGAACCCTCATAGCTTTAGTTTTAAGTTTACGAATATAGTTATCACCATGAAATAACTACTATGTAAATTATTGACGCGTCAAAAGTGCCTTTTTAAGGACTATTTGAATAAAGATTATTTTGAATTTGAATTTGAATTTATGGCCAAACCCTTCTCATATTGAGAGGAGACCCGTGCTCTGTAGTGAGCCGGTTATGTTGATCATGATGATGATGATGATACGAACAGCACCAAGCCATTCTGGATCATAGACGACTATCAAGTGTTCAATGATATACTTGTTCGATATAACCGAGAAAGCAGTGAATAATGAGAGCTATGCTCCTAGGATGTCTTCTTGACTAATATGAATTATTTTCTGGTGGGGGACTTTGGCCGTGGCTAGTTACCAACCTATTAATAAAGACGTGTCTCCAAACGATTAGGCGTTCCGCCACGATGTCGCGTGGAAACCATTTAGTTGTTGCAAATAAGAATGTTTGTTTACCATACCCACAACTGGTTAGTCCGCTACTAACTTAGACTGCATCATCACTTACCACCAGGTGAGATTGCCGTCTAAGTTGTACTGTATATAAAAAAAAAGTAAGCATTATTTAACTGTTCCAGTTTGCGCCTCAAATATTATGACATAAACATAAAGCACTCATGCGAACTTTATTCTTAACACCAGTGTGTATCGTGCCGCATAGCCTGAACAAGCTCATGATTAAGGTGCCCGACTGGGTTCAAATTCTCGTCGGACGTACTCCATATAAAGTTACTAATATAAAGCAATAAATTTTAAAGTTCAAAGAAGTTTGTTAGTTGTGTTTATTACTAATTTCTTATTGGGAAGTTGTAACAGAATTCACGGATTTAATTCGGTTTTCATAGCTTCTTGAGCGGTAAATTCTCTAGCTTCATAAATCAAAGGAATTTTTAAGGAAATACTACTTGCTTCAAAAGCGTTATAAACCTATTACATCATGTTTTGTAATACTATTCTCTCATACCTAGTACCATATATACAATAGTCAGCATTAATAAAACGTTCGTCACTATTATCTATATACTATTGTCCGTGACTATGTTCATGATTTTTGGTTATTTAAGCAAGGTGTTCCCGGGCTGATAAATAAGCTACGTTGGTTTGGTTGCCTGGAAGAGCATAACAAAGGTTAGGCAAGTTAGTTATAAATCCCACGGGAATTCCGGTTTCTTATCCAAGATAAATAAGGTCCCACGTCAAATCCAGGATGCGATCCGTCCTTATACCAAACATCACGATCGGTTCATGGGTTGAGCGCAATATGGGTAACAAACAAGCAAAGAAATAAACCAACATACAATGAACAGCAAGTATAATTTGCTATATTCCGCCGACAACCGGGAGATTAGTATAGTATAACACCACACAAAATACTCCACCAGAACCTCTACGCACGTTTCGACCCGACACCGGATCATCCTCAGGAGATGTTGACTTCACAAGCGCGACAAGCAAACTTCGCGCTTGTGAAGTCAACATCTCCTTTCATTTCATTATTATCATGGACATTTCATTATTTCAGTTCATTGTTTATCATGGACTTCCGCAAAGTAACGCCTGCTTCTATTCATTATTTAAACCAACATACACCCATTCGCTTTTATTATATTAGTATATCAGTATTGATATACATGTTATTAAGGTCTTGCATATACTGTTCGCAGAAATAGTTGATTTAAATTTTTTATATATAAGTTTTGATTTATTAGATTTGTAAATACTAGAAATATAAATGAGTAAAATTGAGTTACTTACACAATATTGCGGAAATTTTACACGATCTGAGACACTTATAGGGTCTGAACACACAATGTAACACTATGAACGTATTACAATATTAAACGAATCACAACAAGGAATAAATAGTTCACAGCAAAATGAAGATATTGATCACAGCGTATGCTGAGTTGGTAAATGAATTATTTCCATGAATAACGTTTATAGTAGTAGCGTAGGCAAATACGCAATCAATTTGATTACGTTATTCAATGCCAGCTTACCAATTAGCGACGGTCGAGTAGGAGAACTACTACGTTTGTAGATCTGCGTACTATTTTCAGGGTTCCGTATACCGCAAATGATGGATACGTCACAGGATCCAAGGCGATACCGGTCTCCCCAGATATCGAAACGTGTGGCGAAATTAGTGATAGTAGGTGCATCCCGATCACTACAGAGTACGGGCCTCCTCTCCATATGAGAAGAGTTTGGCCATAGTTTACCACGCTGGCCATGAGTGGTTTGCAGACTTCACACGCCTGTGAGCACATTGTGGAGAACTCCTAGGCATGCAGGTTTCCTCACGATGTTCTTCTTCACCGTTCAAGATAAATTAATATATAATATAATAATAATTAAATGCTTAAAAACGTACATAACGGGGACCGAACCCCCGACCTCTGATTAAGAGGCGGACGCCTTGTATACAATTTAGATAGTAAGTTAATATGCTATTTTTTTTCTCAATCAAGCTTCTAAGGTCTATTTTTCGAATGGAATTTGTCACATTCAGTTGGCATAATGCAATTATATAGCTAAAGAAATGCTTGTTCGGATTCCGTTGGTTTCATATTTTTGATAATGGTGCCAATTCTGTTGCATACACATCATTAAACTAACCCAAATTGGCGTATCTAAAAGTAATGCTATCTTTTTATAATGTTCCGAAGATATATATGTTAAGACCTACCAATTTGATGCCTGAAAGAAATCGCAATTTTTTTTTGGGAATCCTGATTTTCCGACTTCGTAAGGGACCTTTATTTACTACTCCAAACTCATGATCGTTATCATCATACATTTTTACGCGACACGATTAATTGACTATCCAACTTGCCATGGCCAAAGCCTCTAGCGAGATCAAACCAGAGAAAATTCGTAATAGCACGGAACCCTCTCATTCGCGAGTTAAATTCACGGTTGACCTTCGTAGTGCATGCCAATTAATAAAGGCTAGGCACAAATTTTCCGATAGGGAAACTCTTTCTAATTGTATTACACAGAAGTTAATAACCCGTTAATCTCAAAATCATTGTTACTTATGCAAACGATTTTTTTATTACTTACTAGCGCTGCAAACTGTTCTGAACCATGTTAGTTATGATGCAGTCTGAGAACTAGATTGCTCTGTGAAGGAAGTTCGATTCCCGGCGCGAGTCTGGTCCCTACCGACAAAGACCTGTCGCCAAGCGATTTTAGCGTTCCGGCACAATGTTGCGTAGAAACCAATTAGGAGCTTGGGTTTACCATACTCCTAACAGGTTAGCCCGCTACCATCCTAGACGGCATCGTCACTTACCACCAGGAGATAGCCGTCAAGGGCTAACTTGTAGTGTATAAAAAAAAGAAAAGTTAGTCATAATATTATAGGTAGGGGCAAAACAGCAGCTGTAAAGGCATTTCAAATCTTTGCATCGCGTGTAGATATCAGGAAGCAAAGCGCTTCGTAGGTTTCCACAAGATAACGACTACGTTTACGGTGCAGACTTTTACGTATCTCGTAACGTTAAAAGGTAAGAGGGAATAAGATGAAATAGTTCTTTTTTTCGGACTGTCTATTAACCCTATTGGTTGCCACAGCATAACCGGGCTGTTTGCCTTTTTGTACAGTTTATATTTTGGATGTTGATTTATTTAAACAAACGCATTAATGATAACGAACGTTAGTGTTTTTTGGACTGTCTATTAGCTGTGCTAACCCTATTGGTTGCCGGGCTGATTCGGAAAGAAGCTCTGCCAGAAGAAATTTTGAGCCCTAGCTCGAAGAAACTAAGGGAAATGTCTGCCTAAGGGCGCCTCCGTTGAGGCCGAACCTCGGCTTAGGCAGCGTTTAAGATAACGGGGTTGGACGGTGAGTCCGTACGTCTCCGAGGCCGTGGATGGAGTCCACGTCCGGATGACGTAAGATAGCGGGGACTTCGTCTTCGCCGGCGAAGACAGTGTGTGTAGTATGATTGTGGGTAGATGGTACGAGTGTGTTGTCAGTAGTCGTCAGATCGTCAGGGTCATGAAGGATATGTTTAGTTCTCCTCTTTCGGAGAGGAGCGCTAAGGTCAGGTGAGTAAAAAGAAGCCGCAACTACTAGAGGGTTGGGGTATTTTGCTTGCCCTTATCCAACATTATGTGGGGTCGGCTCACCACGTCTTCTTCTTCTACTCACTTCTATCAGGCGTCACTTCACTACCCACACCTTTTACACGCATATCCTCATTTACGCGATCCATCCATCTCTGTTTTGGTCTTCCTCTGGTGTATTTTTTAAATATATCTCGTAAAATAGCAACCTTTTAACGCAGCTGTAAACTTTATTACTATTGAGGTATTATAAATAATCAAAACACGTTATATCAAACGTCTCAAAATTTATATCAAAATTACAAAGCAAGCTTAAAAAAAACTGCCAGAGATTTAAGATTTTTGATGTGTTGCATCCGCGTCATCTTAAAAACTTCTAATCTTTCTATCAAATCTAAAAATTTTAAAATCTTTACTAACTTTAGTTTAATGTCTCAAAATGATTAAATGTAGCTAAACAGTAAAGAAAAATAGATTAAGCAGCTCTAGCTATATGCTTACATTAGTTATTTCCCGTAGTTGCAAGTGAAGCCAACACTAGGCCATTAAAAAGTTAAGTGTAATCATTAGAAAATACCTCATTAAAAATCTCAGCAATCTATTTATATTTAAATTGCTGCAAAGAAACAAACTGATCGAAGCAGGCGTTACTTTGCGGAAGTCAATTATTTATAATGAAAAATGAGCTCAATTTGCTATAATTCCCGAATTATAAGCAATTGTATATTCCCGATATTCCCGAGTCGGGGCGAAAGTTGGGTTGCGAGTGCATTTTGGAAGATCTACGTGTTGAGAAATACAAATCTGCATATTAAACATTATAATTGTTCAATATGCAGATTTGTATTTCTTTACGGAATATAGCCCGTATTTTTAAAATAATTACTCTCACTAAACAGACACTCGGTCAAATTAGTTAATTAATCTAGCATTAATTATTTCCAGTATCAGTCTTCAGAATTTTTGGTTGCCGCAATAAAATTTGCAATATTTTTGAAGAAAGTCCAAACTTAAAAAATATCATGGACTTTCCCAAAGCATCCTATCCTACGAGATAGATGTTAAAAGCGATAATGCTGATTAAGTTTTACTATGCGTAGCTGCATATAATTAAAATGGCACGACACTCGTAGGTAACGTGCATACGTATTAATGAATGGATAATGAATAATTTTGCTGAGTCGTGTTTAATACGCAACTAGTAAACTATCGATAAATTATGCAGGAGCACCGTTATGAGATCATTAAGAGTACCTATGACTATGATGAGGCCAATGCGCCACCGCTCTCAAACCTATATTAGCCTTTCGTAACTAGAGGCCCTTCATAAACTGTTCACCGTGCTTTTATTTTATATTGAAGTGAAGACTCGAGGACATAAGGTGGCTACTTTATAGCTAATTTTAATATTCGAGTCGTTATCGGTATTTAATACATAACATTATTTATAAGGTAAAATTACTTGATGCGGATGCTTGAGAGCTTCCTTTTTTTTCAATAGAAATCTCGAACTGTTTTTTTGCATCTTAACTATTTTACTAGCTTATCTGACTGACTTTTTTTAAATTAACCACCATACTACTTGGTATGGTATTTACCATAATCTACCTTAATTTTAGGTATTACAGTATCCTCATAATACAAAACAAGACGGTTAAATAAAAAAAACAAGTGGATTCACTGTTTGTAATTGACTTAGAATAAGTCATTATTACTTAAGACAGTCGGTAATCTGTGGCCTGTCATCTCTAACACGATGAGTAAAGAAAAACTGTTTCTGCCAAATTATGTGTTTGCATAAAGTCCGTTTGGTATGATTCATTAAATAAGTTATTAAATCCGGTATCTAACCCTACGTCTCATCTATATATCAAACCTCGGCTGTGTACGAGTCAAATATGTATCTTTAAAATAATTTATCTTATTATATATAGTATAAACAAATATATTACGTATTAATATATGAGATAATTCGCAAACTCATAATGTAGTTCTTGTTTTTTCAATTCATATTTAATACTGTAAACATTACGAGATTTATAACTCGTTATGCAAAACAATACAATTGTTATGTTTAAGAGTACCGGACCTAACCATTCAATTGTTTCATTTCTTTCTATTAAAGAAAAGAAATGAAACAGTTGAATCAGATTTTACGTAATATATTAACAACTGGTAAAAGTTTTAATATAAAATCTTTTATCGGTTATTCGCTATAACGTTACAAATGTAAGTTATTAGGTTTATTTTATTTAATATCGTAACGACACACTACTGACTGAATGGGAGTAAATATTTTTGTTCTCTCCTCCAATTTTCCTTTATCATTTGGATTTTTGTAAAAACATCTGCCAAGTTTAGTCGTGTGCGTTCCCTCACAAGCGCGTAGATAGACAAAACTTAAAGAATGATCTTCACATGATGCAGCACTTAAAAGGAAAATAACGCCCATTTCCTCTCCTAACGTAGTTTGAGACAATTTAGGGTTAAATTGGTTTTCCATTCTATTTATTGCTTTTTTTGGCTATAATTCTCTGCATGGACATTCAATTGGATGTTTGAAAAAAACGCTTGCTTTTTTATATTATTTATGAAGATAGAATGGCAAAAGTTTGCCTCGATAAAGTATCGAAAACATGAAGTCACAAGGTGCCTCTTCATTTTGGGCCTGTACTGCAGGATTGCTCATACGTTTTACGTTTTTCTCGTTCAAAATCTTATTGACATGACCAGGTTTAAATTCTATCATCATCATCATCATGAACAACCCATTGCCGGCTCACTACAGAGCACGGGTCTACTCTCAATATGAGAAGGGTTTGGCCATAGTCCACGCTAGCCATGTGCGGATTGGCAGACTTCACACGCCTTTGAGAACATTATGGAGAGCTCTCATGCGTGCAGGTTTCCTCACGATGTTTTCCTTCACCGTTGAAGCAAGTGATTTTTAATTTTTTTTTTTAAACGCAAAGTTAGAGGTGCGTGCCCGGATTCGAACCGCCGACCTCTGATTAGGAGGCTGACGCCCTAACCACTAGGCTATCACCGCTTCCATATAAATCCGCTTTGATAAATTCTATAAATCAAATATGTAAATAGAATAAATAGTCGCAGAGTTCATGCGACAGAAATGCGAATGTTGAGATAGATGTGTGGTGTGACAAGAATGGATAACATAAGAAATGAATATATAAGGGGAAGTCTAAAAGTAGCACCAGTGACAGAAAGGATGAGGAGTAACAGGTTAGCATGGTAAGGTCATATAATGCGGAGGAAAGAATGTGATGTGATGTCACCAAAAGAATGTTATATTATAAGAAGACCAA
This sequence comes from Lasiommata megera, assembly GCA_928268935.1. Lineage (NCBI taxonomy): Eukaryota > Metazoa > Arthropoda > Insecta > Lepidoptera > Nymphalidae > Lasiommata > Lasiommata megera. The sequence continues at coordinate 10,980,930 of OV743315.1, read as the reverse complement.
AGAAGAGATGGATGGATTGTGTAAAGGAGGATATGCGGGTAAAAGGTTTGGGTAGTGAGGTGACGGCTGATAGAAATGAGTGGAAGAAGAAGACGTGTTGTGCCGACCCCACATAATGGGATAAGGGCAAGAAAAAGAAGAAGAGCCGCCTTGCATGGTAGTCTAGAAAAAGCAGATCACAGTCAGGCGAGGATATACTGAGCTGTCAAATTACACTTACAATCGTAGAAAATCATATTATAAAAATGTCATGACTGACTGAATTGAATCTATAGTGATGAAAACACCCTATTTTTAAAATTACGGCGGATAATTTGAAAGCAATTTAATCCATAGTTAAAACCATACCAATACAATTTTAAAATCGCAAATAAAGCTTTAAAAATCATGCATTTTTTTAAATGAGTACCAAAATTTTGAATTTTAATTGACAGTTACATGAAACTGAATTCTACAGCTAAAGAGATGTAGTGATTACTTCTTTTGCGTTCATGTAAATGACCAGTTCTACAAGCTTATACTGCGACATACCACGCAGTATTAAATAGTCCAAGTTCCTACGTATCACTCATTAGCTTCTTACCTATACTAACTTGTTGTACTCCAGAATTTTCTTGGTATGAAATGAAATTAGATTAATCTCTCAAGCTTTAAATACAGTCGTGACATTTAGAAAACGTCTACCATCAAAGGGGCGAGGGAATTCGCAAAAAATCAGCAGCGATGACTTGTCGATTCTTCACTCCAATTCTATCCGTAGGCAGGCAACATGCCGTCAAAAAGTGTTTTGTTGTCCTACTCTAACAAACTTCTTCAAAAAGAGACGATGTTATTAGCTGATGTTGGTTCGAAAAAAAAATTTATATGGTTGGGTAACCCTTACGTACCAAATCTCAAACCCTTCCGTGCAATATGATTTGCGTCAGTGGAGATGCGTTTAGAACTGATCACCGGACGGTAACCGAGTGGAAAAAGCGCTTCTCATCGGACCGCTACGAAACACGGTTTGAATGAGTATTTATTTTTAGTACGGAACGGCCAAGAGGCAAGAAATAGAAGAAAAATATTCAGTTTTATGAAAGTTTTTTTTTTTTCGTTTTTTTTTTAACTAATTGTTAAAATTATCTTTAACTTTAAATCAAACTAAACTCAACACATACTGAAATATTTTTATTTGTTAAAGTGCTCTAGATATGTAACTTGGGAAGGCACTGGCCCCTAAGATACGGTTCCTAGTTTAGGGGTCAGGATTCCATTGTATTGTGCTGTACTGAGTTTTATAAATAAAGATTATCATTATCATTAAAGCATGTATTCTATAAAAAATTTTACGTTAATAGAATTAGTAAAATGCTACTAACATACATATCCTAGTTTAAATGATTCAGACAGTTAGCCCATCTTTGACGCAGTAGTTTCAGGGCATCATTTCTAGAACGAATTGGAAGTTCAAGAATATCGATATGCTATCTGAATGTCTATTTTAATAAAAGTAATGTATTGTTTGATTATCCGCGCTACCTTTGAGGCTATTGTGTTTTGAAAGGCGTCAACCGCGAGGTGGGTAATGTTATCATTCCATTAATTACAACAACCGACCCCCTGCTTTTTAAAAGAAAATTAATCCGATTAAGGGGGAATCGAAGAACCCGCTCCGTCCGAGTTTATTCAGGCAACTTTCTTACGAATAATTATTTTTTGTAATTAAATCCATCAACACGATTTTTTTCCTAATGATTCCCCCACGGGAGTGGGGTGTTGGGCGCTTTGAGAGGGACGGCTTTATTTCTTATTTTCCTAGTTTATAATAATGATACGTACGGCGCTGGCGTAAATACGGATCAAGAAATTGTTATTTATCAAACAAAATTCTTGCAAGGATTTGTGTTATTTGTTTTATTTATCTATGGCTGACTACTGTTATAATTGTTACTCTTCTAATAAATATTTGCAACGAAATACCCACAAAGAGTCAGTATTTCCAAGGTCTCTGACAAGACTTGAACGTATCGCTAAATACAGATTGTATTAATAATCTACGCAATTTGTCATGAACATATGCGGCACGTCGAAAATAAAAAATAGCTTTGTTCATGTAAACCAGGATTACATTCATCTATGAAGCGTTCATGTAAAACTACTATAATATAATTTTATTTTAAGTTATTTAAATAACTCTACATGTATTTAAACATTCTATGTTAAACTAACTAAAAAGTATGTCATGAGCACATTGTCCACGCTCGGAAATCAAAAAGAGCAATCCGTACAAGTCTTCCAACTGTAGGTACTTGTTTACACTTACGAGTATAAAAGACGAAACCCATGTGGATAAATTCAATTTATTTGTTTGTTGATACAAGTGACAAACTATATGTAGACATTAATTGTACGCTACGTACGAAGGTTGGCATGAAAATTCTTATAATGAAATGTTTGACTTGATACTTCTGTAGTCCTACGGGTACTGTTAATACTTAGCTGGTCTTAATCATATTATGATTTCCCTTCTTAATATGCAGGCTTAGTACTGTCATTTTATAACACAATCTGTAGTTTAGTATGCACTCATCCACTGAGGATTATGTAATACACACGCAGAAGAAAAGTTAGTTTCATATTATTAATAAATTAAAATGATCGCTACTGCTGTCAACATAAGAAGCTCTCAGATGTCGGGTGGATAAGATGAGGTTACGGAATCGGTCATCTATAGTTCCACGTCTCGTCCAATGACATCACTTGATTCCAGACTGACCGATTTCATTTGATCCGATCCGATCCGATCCGATACGAGCAATGCACAAACAAAATTCATCATGAATCGTTATAAACGAACGATATAGTTTTTTTTTTATTCACCACAAGTTAGCCCTTGACTGCATCTCACCTGATGGCAAGTGATGATGCGGTCTAAGATGGTAGCGGGCTAACCTGTTAGGGTTATGGTAAACTCATACTCCTAATTGGTTTCTACACAACATCGTGCCGGAACGCTAAATCGCTTGGCGACACGTCTTTGTCGGTAGGGTGGTAACTAGCCACGGCCGAAGCCTCCCACCAGACCAGACTCGAGCCGGGAATCGAACCCAGGACCTCCAACTTTAAAATGCAACAGCGCACGCGCTGCGCCACGGAGGTCGTCAAATTATTAATTTAAGCTAATTGTTAAGAATAGTTTGTTAATAGTTTGTTCGGAAGAACAGTGTCAAGAATTCATTCCTAACAGTACTTTGTACGTGAACTACATAAGACTAGATTATATACCATAACACTTCAATAATACCGTAATTAATTAGCCATTGGCTTGGGATCTTTTTAAAGGCATAGAAGATACTGACACTCAAGCATTCGTGGTGGTTATTCAAAAAAAAAAAAAAAAAATATTATCGTTCCAGCACTTAGAATAAGTATTCGTATTAGTTTTAGTATTAGTTTTAGTATTAGTTTTAGTATTATTTAATAATTGGTAATATCGTTTTTTCTTTGTCTTGTTTTTTATTTTTTTTATTATTTCTGATCTTTTGTGATTATGCATGTATATATAGGTGATCGCGTCCGTGATGCTACCAGTATCCAGGCTCCCACTGAAAACCAGCGCTGCCGCAGCTGTCGCTGAGTGGGTTGCCTTTATTTAGTCATGTCGATATGTATGTATAGTAGAGATAGTATGTATAGCAAATTATGGCTAAAGAAAAAGTTTTTTATTTCTTTCTTATTCAAACAACCCAGCAGCTGATTTCCTTAAGTTTTAGGGTGTATACGTTTTGCATCGTTTCGTCATATATTGAATCTAAATAATTATGAAAGAAATTTGAGCTTCCCTCCTTTATACAGCCGCTTCCCCCCAGCTGTAGTGTTAATGATATCTCGCTTAGAAAAGGCACATCATTTACTTACTTTCAAGAAAATTAATTGAAATGAGTTCTGACGATGAAAAGATGGCTTTACAAAGAACGGTGGCCGCTAGGTGTCGCTCGGAGATAACTTCTTCGAGTTTAATTAATTATTTTGCCGCAAAGAATTTTTGTTCACTTTGAAATTTTGGGCCCATTCATTCATTTACGCAATTTATGATTTCGATTAAGAAGCAATATAAATAAGGGCATATTATTTTAATAAATTTTTGGGCATTTGAAATTAAATTTCTAAGAACTTTTTTCTTAGAAAGATGATTTACGTAATTTTATCTATAATTACCCCACCCACATTTTTAAAAGTGTTCTCTTGTAATTTTTATTTTGTGTATGGTGGTATGAAACAAATTGTCCCCACTGATATTATTTGTAATACTTATCAGATATAATATGAGCGAAAGTGTATGTTGTTTTGTTGTACTTTTAATGTAACAACTCAATTCAATTTATTTAATTATGTATACAGGTTAATATAATATGAGTTCAAGATAAATGCAGTATTCATCAATGAGTTTCAATATGACATGCATATTTTTATAATGGATGAATTTTATGTGAAATTACTTTATGTGTGACTTGGATAATTCAAATAAGTATGTTTGCAGTAGGGCTTGCATAATTTGGAAGATATTCCAACACACTCAAACAAATTTTTTTTAATTTTTAATTTTAGGTGTTAAAGGAATTTGGCGTACTTTTTATAAAACAATAGGGATAAACAGTATCCTGTGTATTATTCCAAGACCTTAGACATCACCACGAAATTTTATCAGTACTAAAATCGTGCTAAAATTGCTGAAAATCACGTTGATTTACTACGATTTTAGCTTTAGCAGAGGTAAGGTTCAACCGATTTTCGGGAACCGCGAATTTTTACGGGATAAGTCTATCCCAAAGTCACTTTCCGGCCTTTGAACTATTTCTGCGCAGAAAATATGCTCCGGTTGCTCTGTTGCTGCGTGGAAGAAAGGTAAAATTAAAAAAACAAACATTCTCATAAAACATTTCGTAGTACTATTGCTTGGTGCCTAGATCTAAGTTGATTCCCTATTGGTATATTATATCTGATGTCCCTATATATAGCCGGGTCACATCTGCGTGCAGAGCAGTATGTGGGCCACTTAATGTATCGACGGGGACCGCAGATTGATGACCCCCCTCCTCGCTTACCCGTGGGACTACACTACAATAGATCGAGGAGGTTTTGTTTCCAACGCGCCTTATTCGCTGGGAAATCTTATTTGTATGATATTTCCGACGTTATCAGTGTCTTGATTGACCTAATTCGCCTTTTATTTCTTGTTAGGGCAACTGTTCATTGATTTTATGGAATTACGGATTTTAAATATCGCTAAGGAGAAGGCGTTGCTTTGTGGATGACCGTTATTTGTCTACTTTGTTTAAGGCTTTATTTGCTAGACATAAAATATTAATTAAAAAAGGCGTGTCCCGGATATGAAACTTAACCGAAAATAAAGTCACTATTATTAGTAATTGTAAGTCAATCAACTACAAGTTATCCCTTGACGGCAATCACACCTGCTGGTAAGTGATGATGCAGTATAAGATGGTAGCGGGCTAACTTCTTAAGGGTATGGTTTTTTTATACACTACAGGTTAGCCCTTGACAGCTATCTCACCTGGTGGTAAGTGATGATGCTGTCTAGGATGGTAGCGGGCTAACCTGTTAGGAGTATGGTAAACCCACCCTCCTAATTGGTTTCCACGCGACATTGTGCCGGAACACTAAATCGCTTGGCGACACGTCTTTGTCGGTAGGGTGGTAAGTAGCCACGACCGAAGCCTCCCATAAGACCAAACTCGAGCGGAGAATCGAACCCAAGACCTCCAACTTTATAATGCGACCGCCGCGCCACGGAGATCTTCGATCGTATCTATGGGTTAAGTTTATGTCGCATAATTTTAAAAGTTAAATGATTCAACATCTTTTCACTTTTAGGTGACAAATTAGACTTACTAAAATTGTTTACTTTAAGATTGTGACGTTTTACATAAAACAGTATGATCGTATGTAATTTATTGTAAATATGCACATTATAGCTCTCGCATTCGTTTTATTGTGCTCCCCGAGGGCAGACGCGGAAAAGTAATGTTGCGGCTTCTTATTTTTAAGATTATTTCCTGTAAGGGAAGTGTGAAATAATGTTTTGCTTTTTCTTTTATCGTTCCACAGGGTAATATCTCTACGCCCACCATCATATGAATTTGTAAAAAATAACCAGTAGGTATTGTGTTATTTTTGTTCTATTTCATGGTAAGTATCTACGTTTAAACATTGAGTTAGGTAAAACATGATAAAAAATGGTTAGGTTTAAAAAAAAATTACTTATTTTAATGATTCGTATCATCTTCTAATTAGTGTCTAACGTTATAAATATTAAAGTTTTTATATGCCACAGCGGCATGAAGGATAAAAACTCAATCGACGTGGCTGCAATGTGGAGTTTGGATATCTTATAGGTATTCAGAATTAACTCAGATTAGGTAATTAATTGGAAGTAATTATGCAGAATAGGACAATTTCACATATACAACATCTTATCGCAGAAACTAAAAAAAGCTACGCGGAATTACATAACGATTATATCTACATACATTGTAAGAAAAGGTATATTTAGATACCATTCTTTTTACTTCTTCATATTTTTATCTGCGGGCTTAATTCAAGTCGAAGCAGAGGATGATCAGAAACTTGTGGTTCATTACATTTTATAACTGTCATGTCTGTTACGTAGTACCTTGGTTGAAATATGTTAGAACGTTCACAGATATTGAAATACCAAAACAGAGTTTATGAAAAGAAATACTATAGTATTAGAACAAAAACGTATAATTTAGTGTCAGAAAAAGCGGGTCGGGTGGCAGAGATAGGATCGTTTGAGAAAGCGGCACGCGGTCGGGGGTCACCGCGGCGCCGATACGTTCCCTCTAACGCCCTATACTTCACAATACTTACGATATAAATTATCTTTAGCGTTTTATATATTACTATTTTCATGATTTAGCTTGCCAATATCAACGTTACGCATTGCTCCGACTCGGCAAGGAGTTTTCTAGAATCTAGACTACTTTTTGTACAGAGAAATCATTTACCGGTTACCCGAATGAATTTATCGGTTTGTGTAGAAAAATTAACTGTTAGGTCATTAGTTGTTTTATGAAACCGATGTTTCCATGACGAAAGTTGCGTTCGAATATAAAAAAAAAACTTCCTTAGGTTCCATGCAAGAGTGGAAAAATTTCACAATTATTAACTGCTTTTGAAAAAGGAATAAAACACGTCTTAAAAGTCAATTAACTAGTATTTAATGTAAGTTAATCCAAACTACTCTTTCTGCGTCGTATTCCTCATTACTGAGGGTCGTGACCCCTTCCACTGATGACTTTCTTGAGGACGACGTCGTGCCATGTTTCTCTGTTGGTTGCGACGTGTAGAGCATCGTGGACTTTCGTGTCAACTGCGGTGCGGATTTGATCCGTCCAACGCTTTGGACTTCGTCTCTGAGGCCTCTTTTCTTCCACTTTGCCGGTGATAACCATCTTCTCCAGGTTGCCACCTTCTCTTCGAGCAATGTGACCGAAGTGCTCCAGAATCCTCTGTAGGCAGATGGTGGATAGCCCTTTCGTTATTCTGAGTTGTCTCAAAATCGATGCGTTGGTTCTATATGCTGTCCATGGAATTCGGAGCATCCTCCTCCAGCACCACATCTCGAAGGCGTCAATGCGTTGCCAATCATCTGCTTTTATTGTCCATGTCTCAGCAGCATACATAAATATCGGGAACATAAGTGCATGGACAGAACGCACTTTAGTATTAATAGAAATGTGTCTATCCCTCCAAGTCTTATTCAGCTGAGACATCCAAACTACATATTATGATCAACCCATTACCGGCTCACTACAGAGCACGGATCTCCTCTCAATATGAGAAGGGTTTGGCCATAGTCTACCACGCTGGCCATGTGCGGATTGGCAGACTTCACACGCCTTTGAGAACATTATGGAGAACTCTAAGGCGTGCAGGTTTCCTCACGATGTTTTCCTTCACCGCTGAAGCAAGTGATATTTTTTTTTTTTTTTTAAATGCACTTAAAAGCTCCGAAAAGTTAGAGGTGCGTGCCCGGATTCGAACAGCTGACCTCTGATTAGGAGGCTGACGCCCTAACCACTAGGCTATCACCGCTTCAAACTACATACGAGTATAGTATGAATGAATGATGACTGAGTACATTTTTATATGAAGAGAGAAAATAAGATACAACTTAAGTATTACTAGTATTCAAGTTAAAGTTCGAAAATTCATCGGTACATAATAAGTAATATTATAATCTTTCGATTAAACCATCGCGCTTAAGTGATGTACTTGTTAACGCTTCTACGACCTGTTTATAAATTGGCATGAAAGATAAGATTTTTAAGTATCATTTCAGTATCAAGTTTGCTTAAGAAAAATCTTAAGAACCTATAATTAGTTCGTTATATGTTAGATTATTAATACCTACCGGACCTACGATCTGCGATCAGAAATTGCACCTGAACAAAGTCGTGAGCTTACGTTAATGAACCCTAATCAACATTGTTGACGACTGTCGCATTATAAAGTTGGAGGTCTCGGGTTCGATTTCCGGCTCAAATCTGGTCTGGTGGGAGGCTTCGGCCGTGGCTACTTACCACTCTACCGACAAAGACGTGTCGCCAAGCGATTTATCGTTCCGGCACGATGTCGTTTAGAAACCAATTAGGAGTAAAGGTTTACCATACCCCTAAAAGGTTAGCTGCTAGCTGCTACCATCTTAGACCTTATCATCAGGTGACATGCCATCAAGGGCTAAATTGTGGTATATAAAAGAAAGCACCTATTAATTGTTAAAGTTTCATGACTTCCTAGTAGTAGACATAAGGACTATTGATTGATCTTCCCAACTCCGTGAAACCTATTTTAATCTGACACGGTGATCTATTCCATTATGTGTGTCTATACAAAGGTTCAGGTTTATATGTGTGCAAGCTCGTTAATCATAATTTCAGACGTTTGTGCGTGTGTATGTTGGTTCATAATATTATGTTTTGGGGATAAGAAATTAGTTAGTGGACATTAAACTTCGTTATAGAGGAACGATGAGTTAAGATACTTTTCCAGATGATCCATAAAAATAAGACTTACTTATTCATTGAGAATAGTATTAGATTCATTTTCATCGTATCGCCTTAGTATGTAGATATGCTCTTTGACGAAAATTGATCGACATTCTGGTATTAAATTTCTTAAAAAATCTGGTAAAAAAAAAAAATTTACTATGAAATCAATTTGACCGATTTAATTATCCAATTTTCACTCATTATTTCTTATAACTTAACTTTAAATATTAGCAAAGCCAATTTGAATATATCAGGCTCACCAAGTAGATTCCAAAGTTTTAATATTACATGGTAATAATGGATCAATAACTATGTTGATTATTACAATATTTATGACGTTGTTATTTTGATTAAATATTAATATTTCGAATAAAAAATAATAAGAAATATATCCTAATGTCTATATAATGGTTGTTATAATATACAGGACCAAAAGACGCATAAGTGCAATGCCAGATTTTAATCTATATCTGCACTTAATTTTATCCTGATCAGAGTTCTGGCGTAAAAGAGTAACATACATCCTTCCAAACTACGAATTTAAAAGATTGATTTTTTTAATAGCAAGACAATGCAGACAAGACAGTTTGAAAGGCTATCCATGCAAACTTACGCATTTAAAATACTGATATTTTTAATAGCAAGATAATGCCAACAGAAGGTACAACTTTCTTTATAGATCAAGATCGTTCGCCCGCGCTACATGAAACTTGGTAAGAAGCATTAAGGGCTCGCACATCGTAGGGACTGACCCGTCCTGAAATTTAAATCTAGATCAATACCCGCGCTTCTATCATTGTCTTCATTAGAGATAATTGGGTGCTCCCCATCGGCCAACTTTGTTTGCCGGCTATATAACTTGAGACGAATTACTTGGACGTTATGCCTACGTCATACCTCAGGTTGATTCATTATCCCTGCCCGTCTTTATCTTAGACGTCCATTCGTTAGTTTAACTTGCGAAATAGGTTATATTAACCCCGCTAACGATATTGTGTAGTATACGAACAGTCGTTCATACAAAATTCAATCACCTATTTGGCCCCATTAAGATACGAAATACCGAAAATCCTTTCAAAGCGGACGATTCGGACATTATGATAGGTATGGCTGTTTGTGAGCGAAATTTCAGCTTATGGGTTTACCATACCCCTAACAGGTAAGCCAGTTACTTTTTTTCCCTCCGCTGGGAATTGCCATCATCATAATCATCATCATCATCATCATCATCATCCCCTCCGGAAGCGAGGTAGGCAAGACTGCGCCGCTTCCAACGGGGTATGTGGGACTCCCCGGCGGCCAGACTGGCGACCAGGATACCCACTAAAATCCAGCGATGCTTCTTCGCGTCGCCTGGTGGCTGGGTCACGGGAACACTTGTGTACTCGACGGCAAGTATGTAGGCATACTATATTATATGTTTATTTTGCATTAAATATTGTTTTGTGTAATCTTGACTTTTATTATACCATCAACCATACATCTATATAACTTTGGAAGAGATCGCTATGTAGTGTGTAAGATCTCCAATTGTGATTCTAAAGCTTTCGTTGAATTTACATTTTTGTGAGCGTTCATTGTTGTAACAAGTTTTTTTTTAAACTTTATGAAAAATTGTCGAATATGCGTCCGAAAATATTCGAGGCTTACAAACAAATGATTATTTTGTTTTAATAAATACGCTCGTAAAATTCTCGTAGGCCGTCTACATTTATTTTTCATTTCCAGTAACTCCAATATGTATGAGTTGATATGATTGGCTGCGTGTATATTGCGCGGAGTCTGGTGGAATTTATAGTCATGTAAAAATTTAAAGTGTGTGCCCGAAATGGAACAGGTAGGTCGTAAAGTCCCGCACATATGTTTTGAAGTACGTTCACAAGCAACACTCGTTTACAGCGTAATATGTTTGAACGGCGCGTGTACACACGGTTACCGTGTGAGGGTACTGTTTTGTTTTATGTTATGTTATTTACGTTATGTGGCTAACTAATTAGGAGGATTTCCTTAAAACCAGCTATCATCGCCAACGAGTAAGCTTTTGACGACCTCCGTGGCGCAGCGCGTGCGTTATTGCATCTTAAAGTTGGAGGTCCTGGGTTCGATTCCCGGCTCGAGTCTGGTCTGGTGGGAGGCTTCGGCCGTGGCTAGTTACCACCCTACCGACAAAGACGTGTCGCCAAGCGATTTTGCGTTCCGGCACGATGTTGTGTAGAAACCAATTAGGAGTATGAGTTTACCATACCCCTAACAGGTTAGCCCGCTACCATCTTAGACCATCACCTGATGGCAAGTGATGATGCGGTCAAGGGCTAACTTGTGGTGAATAAAAAAAAGAAAACTTGCGCTGTGAATATCTCAGCCCTTTCCATGACTTCAATTATAGTTTAGCTTCTTTAGGTTCATTTTAGGTTTGATTGGTAAGTTTGACAACTAATATAAAGTTGAAATTGATTATTACATTTTTTATTATTCAAATTCAAATTCAAATAATCTTTATTCGAATAGTCCTTTAAAAGGCACTTTTGACGCGTCAATAATTTACATAGAAGTGATTTAATGGTGATAACTACATTCGTTAACTTAAAACTAAATCTATGAGGGTTCCAAACGCGCCCCGGTCTAAGAAGAAGCCCACAACAAACTTAGCCAGGTAAATTTTCTTTTCACACCCATGCTTGTTACATAATCCTTTTACACTATAGTAGGACTTTTCTACAAGCTTACTTTTTATATTAGGATTTTACTACGTTAGGAATTGATTATTCGAAAAATCTTTCATAGCAGACGTCGTCGTTATAATATATATGCCAAATTTCAGCCATTTCATGAATAAAATAAAAATCGTAATCAAATATTGATTTATAAACGTAAACCTAAGACAAGCTATATGAAGGGTTCATATAATATTTTACATTGTTTTATTTCGTGAGGAGGTAACTTAATTGGTTAACTTAAAAACTAAAGCTAGGAAAAGCTCACAACAAACTTAGTCGGTTTTTTTGTTACCTCCACAAAATCAGATTTGTGCGTTGATAAATCATTCAGTAATTGACGACCTCCGTGGCGCAGCGCGCGCTCTGTGGCATTATAAAGTTGGAGGTCCTGGGTTCGATTCCTGGCTCGAGTCTGGTCTGTTGGGAGGCTTCGGCCGTGGCTAGTTAAGAATACTAAATTGGATTATAACACAAACCTAAACGTTGATTACGTTTTAGTAAGATCTAGTTACTGAGTTTAAAAAAAAAAAACATCTAATTACTAGTAAATATAATCGCATCGCAATCGGTTATATGTAAATTTTCAAGTTATGTCTTCTTCTTATTTATTCAAGATAGTTATTTAGATTATCTGTTAAAATTGGTCACATGTCATGTATATACCGACTTGTTTGTTAAGATGTAATTTTGAAGTAACACTCGTTTTCAGCTTTAAAGTTAGAATTTACTAGTGCATTTGCAGCCTTCAGAGGATAAGATAAGTGAATAACCTAGTTATTTATCTTAAAACTAACAATCGTTTTGCGGCTGGTCCATAGATACTATTCGGGAGTAAGTACTGCCTTTTCAATGTTACTTTGAATTTCCTATTGTTAAAGTGTCTAACTGCAAACTCCCTTTTGCATTTAGTTTAGGTACAAGCGGGTTTTTCGGAAATGCATAATATATAATAATAATTTTAAAAAACTTTGGATTTTAATACCTTTTAAAATTGAAAATATCTGATACATATTTAATGTCGATATCGTCAAAAACGGTCGATAAATTAACAGCGATTGCGTATTTTAGATTTCATTTCCCTAATTTTGGATAATTCAACAGTGTCAGCAACTCAGGTTTTACGACTCATAAGAGTTTCCATCGTAACAGATTCCATCCACTGGTTATAATTCTTTTTCGAGGACAGACTATTTAAGATAAAACAAAATAAATCTAGTTTTTGTTTTGTTTAATGGTTGGTACATTGTTTGTGTGCTTACAGATAGGCATACTTTTTTTTCACACTGGGAAATGCTTTTACGCATCCTCTCCGGAGGCGACGCAGGCAAGACTGGACGCTTCCGACGGGGTATGTGGGACTCCCCGGCGGCCGGGCTTGCGACCAGAATACCCACTAAAACCCAGCAATGCTCCTTCGCGTCGCCGCATTCGACCGCGGCCCAGCCGGACAGATAGGCATACTTGCCCAGCGAATATTCTCATTAAATAAGGTTTATAATGACAAATAATATTTTTTTTTATTTGTAATTATAAAACTTGACTATAAAACCATATATAAGTTGATATACGAAATGTTATATAATACATATAAATAAAACGAAATACAAAGTTACGTATCTATGAAATTTGTTTCAATATCTATCAAATCCACTTTCTGTGTTTCTTTTTAACTGGGATGGTTTACTACAAGTAGAGCGCAAGTTTATTAATTTATCACGCGTTCGCTGAAGGAAAACTTTGCAGGGAAAGCAATTCCGTAAGAAGAAGACATACGTAGCTGACCTAGTATCCTATCGATATGCATTAGCAACTTCTTTTTTTTTCAATTATGCTTTGGACTCTTACCTATGAGCTAAAGCATATCTTAGGTAAAATAATAACAAATTTTATCGTAATCTTAATTTGAGGATTAGAACTTTAATCTTCCACTCTGCTCCAAAGATTCATGGGCTCGTAGATTCTCACTTATTTATTTATTTATACAATTTTATTGCATACAAAAGAAAGGAAAAAGAGAAAAAAATAAATAAATACATAATATAAAAGCAAAAGACAACCTTATACCTAAAAGCGATCTCTTCCAGATCACCTTTTTGTAGGAAGCTGACAGAAATACAAGACGGGAAATGGCAACACTTATACATATACACAAACTAATAATTACTATTAAAAATATTAGAAATAAATAATTTCTACAATATATTCATATTAATATAAAAATATAGAAGGAATAAATATAAATTAAATTGACAGATAATGCTTTTTAACACGGGTTTTAAAAACAGATAGTGATTGTGAACGCCGAATTTTATCTGGGAGAGCATTCCACAGCTTAACGGCTTTCACAGTGAAGCATTTTGAATAGCTCTGCGAATTACATCTCAACATTCTGAGCTTATTTTCCCTCACTTATTACAACCAGAAGTGATAATAACCGAGATCGATAACTCAACGTGCTCTCCAAGGCACGGGATCACACAGCGCCGAATGCCAACATCGTGCTTATGAGAAGCACCATGACACTAAACTCGATATCCATTTATTTCGGTGGCCAACCGGTAGTTCAGCAATTAACATATAGTTATTACGTATGCGGTAAGAACCTTTATGCTGTATATAACCTAACTTTATGTCCGATATACCCTTAGCTTACAGCGCCTTGAAATATGGGGGGGTGACATCAGTAAGCATCGTGTATTGGGGCCATAAAAAATAATGGTTCTGCGAATCGTCGAGATACGCGTCGAAATATGAAGAAGGTGAGCTCAAATCGTAATGGCATCGCGAAAATGGGGATTAGAAAACGATCGAGTGGAAATCAATCCGGGGTTATGCGGAGGAGCTCGGCTAAGTGGTTCGAGAGGTAAAGATAAACAGCTGCCGCGACTTGCTACCGACCGTTGTGATATGAAATGAAGTTTTGAATCTTGCATAAGTTAAAAATATGAATTAACGACTTCTTTCACGCAACAACGGAAATATGTGCTTCAATACCTAAGTTTACCGCAAGGTGTATAAGCATATTATGTTTGGGTTTCATTTAAAAACTATAATATGTCAGAGCCTATAATAACATATGTACCTATTAAAGCACACCAACATAATATTTTTTCAAAACTCCGCCTTTGTCTTTTAGGAAAAACAATTAGAAAATATTTTTCCTAGTACTCTTAATTTTATTGTGATTTTATTTGTTTTCATTTTATTCTCTCCTTTATTTTCGTTAAATGTCTTTAGTACATGCTGAGTTATTCTGTAAGTGGGTTATACGATGTTAATTTGAAGTTGTATTAGGTATATATAATAATGATATTTTTTTTAACGTCATCATCATCATGATCAACCCATGCCGGCTCACCACAGAGCACGCGTCTCCTCTCAATATGAGAAGGGATTGGCAGACTTCACACGCCTTCGAGAACATTACGGAGAACTCTCAGGCGTGCAGGTTTCCACACGATGTTTTCCTTCACAGTTGAAGCAAGTGATATTTTAATTGCTTAAAAACGGACGTAACGAAAAGTTTGAGGTGAGACGGCGGACATCCTAACCACTAGGCTATCATAGCTTTTATTTTTTAATGTAAATATAATTAAATGGTACATGGGTAAATCGAAAATTATAACTCCACGAAGTTATCACCGCGGTCGTGCTCTTCTAATTCACCCCGAGCGCTCGAGTCAGCTCCACTCAATACATTTATCGACAAACGTCACTGCCGCTGCGTGACACTTATGTAAATATTTAAATACGATCCAGTACAAGCTATGAATATTTTAAACTCTAAGTAAACCACTCGGCTTTGTACGCCGCCAAGATTGCCACACATCAATAAACGGGAACACAGCATTGTTTTCACCGCAATAAGGCTTAAGATCGATTGCATTGGCCGCATTATTTAACGTGGCACTTCTTATATCTATGCATAAAATGATTTGGTAAGTGTTGGCAAATTGGGGATCGATATTAAAGTGACGAGTTATGCTGATTGGATTTTTTCAAGTGGCTAGGGGGGGATGGTGAATAATTGAGTGCGATTTACTTTTATGAGTTTCCAACAATTTCTTTTTGAAATTTTATTGGCGAGATCATTTTTAATCTAAGTTCTTCAATTTTATTTCATATAACTTAAGTATTTCGCTGGAGATGGGAAAAAAAGGTAATTATTGTTCCACAGCTGGACACAGGCTATTACGGTATATTAAGCTCTAAAATTTATTGCCCACAGCGTGGTTGGTTTAAGCCCACCGCACTAGGTATTTGCGAACGTTTGAGCTCGCCGACTCTTATGTAACGTTTATTATTGATTTCTCGCGACTCCGTCACAAAGGAATTGCATTTTCTTCTTCTTCCTCAACCGATAGACGTCCACTGCTGGACATAGGTCTTTTGTAGGGAGTTCCAATGGCCACGGTCTTGGGCCGCTTGTATCCAGCGGCTCCCTGCGACTCGTTTGATGTCGTCTGTCCACCTTTCAAATTGCATTTTATTTATAACAAATTATCTATTGAAATCTTGGAGATGTTTATTAATAAGTTCAAAGTTTTTATGAAACATAAACTTCTATTCTTCTAGGAGAACTAAAGTAACTGACATAGCCCAACGGATTAGCAACGCTGCTCGCTGGACCGACGACCCGAAAAGGATCGCTGGTGGCTGGTGGATGAGGAACGCGGAGGACCGTGTTTCGTGGCGCGCTCTCGGTAAGGCCTATGTCCAGCAGTGGGCGTCTACAGGCTGATTGATTGATTGATTGAAGCTTCTAACACGATATGAAGGATTAAATAAACGATAAAAAAGCTTGGGAGTGGGTTCTAACCTCAAAGGTAATTACGAGTATAATTTATTATTGACTATGTGAGATGGTGATAACAACAAAAAACCCGGCTAAGTTTTTTGTGTGCTTCCTCTTAGACCTGGGCTCATTTGGAACTCTTCTAGCTTTAGTTTTAATTTGGCGAGTGTAGTTATCACCATTACGAATTAAAATAATGAAAATATATATATTATATATGAGCGCTTCACAGATGCCTGTAATGGGTTAAAACGCACGAATAAAGCTATTTGAATTTGAAGCATAAAATTTATTTGGCTATTGAGTTACATTGCAATGCAAATTTTACCAGGCGTTTAAATCTTATATGTTGTTGGTATATTATATGTACATTTAAAAGTGTAGATATATAGCTTTTGTTGTTTATTAGCTTTACTTTTAACTCAAATGTATACAAAATATTGTAGTACACCAGCTTTCTTTATGTATTTCACTGTAGAGTATTATGCATACTTAATGCCAAGCTTTGTGACATTGCAATGTTAAATTGACAAGGCATTAATAACGGAATAAAAAATGAGATATTCCGTCATTTTTATTGCATGCTTTATTCTCATTTTCACAAACAGTTTATGACAATAATATCCTTCTGTATATATTTATTTCTCAGTAGTATTTTATACTCTTCTTACTTCGCTATAAAATATTTTATTTCATGTTTGATATTATATCTTGATTATTGTTGTTCTCTTATGACGGTAAACACAATTAATATTCATACATAATTAAATATTACAAAAAAGTACCACTTAAAAACATGAATTATTTTGAATCAGATCAGATATCTAAAATAAATATATAGTAAAAATTAAAATAATAAGGACATTTTTTTTTTTTTTTAATGTTGAAGAAAATTATGTCTGACTGAATGATCTATCGACACACAGTCCATACTACTATAATGAACGAGCTGAAATTTTACATAGGAATATCAACATATCTTTAAAATAATTTAGGTGTACGCTTATAGAAGATTATTTAATATTTTATTTCCTATGAGGGCAAAAAAGGGGTTTCGGATATATATATATGCATAATGAGTTTTTAAGATAAAAACATGAAAACTACGAAGCTAAACGCGGGTGAAGTTAAGTTACGTAAGGTTCCTACAGGTGTATTTTATCATTAATCAAATATTCCTAACTTTATTGACTCCTCCGCTAACTGCGGAGTATTTGCTATTCAAAATGTTAGAGGCACTCAAAAATAAATGATTACAGATGAAAATTAAAACAGGGCTCCAAACAAGGGTTCGTTCGTGCCGATATCAATTGATCACGCAGACGGCTCTCAGTGATTCGGTTCCCAGTCCACTCACTTGAAGCGGCTCCCACTCTTCTTTCCGGTTTCAATCTTTTGTCAGGCGAACATTGAGTTGTGGCTCTTGAGACTTCGAGACTGCGGCTCACTCAGTTTGATACCGCAATGTTTGAGATTAAATATTGTAATCTGCTAATACTGGAACAATTATTGAAAACAAGGGTCAAATTCATGTACAAAATTTCAACCTATTACGGGTCAACTATAACAGGCCATGAACAACCTCGCAATGAAAAAATGGTTTAGAAGGTTTCTGGGCAAGGCTTGTACGATCTAGTTCATCATCATTCCCTATAGGGACCTACACTACACCAATCCGTCAATGCTCTGATGCTTTCAAAGTGATGAAGGCATCACTTTGAGAGAGGAGGGCTGTATTCAGCAATGGGATATAAATAATGATAAGTTCAACAACATTTTCCGTGTCCTATATTCTCTCTTAAACAAAAAGGATACTGAATATATAATAAAACATTATTGACGACAATCCCACCTGCTGGTAAGTGATTATGCTAAGTGTGCTAATCTGTAATGAGTATAGTAAGCCCGTACTGCTAAGCTATGGAATTCCCAGTTGTTTTTTTTTTGGACTGCCTATTAACTGTATTAACCCTATTGGTTGCAACAGCGTAACCGGGCTGTTTGGCGAGCTTCGGAAAGAAGCTCTGCCAGAAGAAATTTTGAGCCCTAGGGCTTGAAGAAACTGAGGGTACGTCCGCCTAAGGGCGCCTTCTGTGAGGCCGAACCTCGGCTTAGGCGACGTTTGGGATAACGGAGGGGTCGGACGGGGAATCCGTAGTGCTGGGATCCGTAGAGTATAGTGGGAAGATTTTCAGCGTATCATCGAACACTCGATATAGCCCGTGCATGAAATATGCTAACACTTAACAATGAGCCTTATAAAATTAAATTGTGAAATTCAATTGTCTTTAAATTGTATTAAATTGTAAGTAGGATCCGATCGTGTCGATATCAATTGATCACGCAGATCCCTGAGATGGCACTCAGTGAGTCCGTTCACAATCCACTCACTTGGAGCGGCACTCACCTATCTTTCCGGTACGAATCTTTTGTCAGGCGCACTCTCAGTTGCGCCACTTGATGGGGCGTCTTTGTTACAGTGTTGGGGAGTGGTGATACATCTATACTGCCGATAAATGATATACCTAGGTAGATAAATACAAGACTTATTTACCACACTGAGTTCAATTACTAAGCAAAAAAGTTTTTTAAGTTCTTACTTTTTTTAAACATGAGTTTGACCTTGACGGCAATCTCATCTGATGGTAAGTGAAGATGCAGTATAAGATAGTAACGGGCTAACCTGTTAGGGTTATGGTAAAACCATACTCCTAATTGGATTCTACGCGACATCGTTCCGGAACTGTAAATCGATTGGCAACACGACTTTGTCGGTAAGTTGGTAACAAGCCACGGCCGAAGCCTCCCACCAAACCAGACTCAAGCCGTGAATCGAATCCAGGATCTCCAATTTTACTAAGCTGCGCCACGAAATCGCCAAAATTACTATTACATAATTAGCACATTCTATAATAAATAAAATCTGAAGGCTTTGGTTAATATAACCAAGTTATAAGTAAAATATCCGCAGATATAAATTAAAATGCACTCTGAATGACTCTCCATCTATATTTTTGGCACTAAAATGTCCGACGATCGCCGCTGTAAAATTTTGCAATTCCGGCCAAAGTGAAACCTAGATAATGATTCTTTAAAAAGCCACTATCCCAGGTGGCGACTATGACAGTATAAAGTATGCAATGTGGGTGAACGCTATCACCCCTATTAAATATACATCCACTGCTCTGCATGGAAATCAAATAAAAATATCTGGCGATACGAGAGATTTTGATATTTTCACGTGGTGTAAAATTACATTCCATAACCACGAACAAAGATAGAGTTCGTTATTCTGTAGGTAACTTTGTAAAATATTTCAATGTTTGGACCCATTTAAATAAGATAATTTTCAAGAACCTTAATCCTTTTTTTTTTTGTCGTGGTGGAAAAGCTTTATTGCTACCTCTGTCCCTTGGGCAGGACTAGAGGTTATGTGGGTCCCCCCCTAGGGGTATACCTAAACTAAAAACCACCACGGCGTGTCCCTCACGCTGAGTTTTTCCAGACGCCCGGGGAACACCATTGCATTCTTCCCAGGTATCTACCAAGCACCCCAGCCTTGAGCCGGGGCTCCGCGCGGACGGGAGAGGATCGGGACAGCACGATCCCTCCCAGACTGACAGGAGGTTTGCTTAATGTCAGGTAGCTAGCCCAATAGCTACCCGCCACCTCCTAAGGCAATCTGACGAGCGGCAAATTGCCGCCGTCTTCTTCCGGGCCGTCTGCGTCGCAGTGGGTGTGCATCAGCGGCTTGCTCACGCGCTCGTTCCGCAGCTTCCTTTTGAGAAAACCTTAATCCTGAACTAGAACTGTAGAGAAAGATGTTATAAATAATCAAAGAAGAAATAACGCTATAATTTAACTCATAAGTAAAATAAATCTGTAAACATAAACCTGATTAAACGATTAAAAAAGTTCAAAAGTACAGCACTCATGTTTGTTAAATCGTTGACCTCATACCTACTTTCCGATTTTTAATATCAGAAGTGGGATTCACCGTTAGTTACCTAAGGTTAAAAAATATTGTTAATAATAGCATGATAACGAAAGGGGAATGTTATTAATCAATCTAATCCAAAAATTTTAGATAGCAGATTGAATTTATTAGTACTGTTCTTTTCCTGGATGGCGCTACTAAATTGAATATGCTATCTGAACATTTTGGATAAGATTGATTGTTAAAATCGGGCGTCAGCAAACTGTATCTATGATACGTAATAGAAGCGCGGTCGAGCTCGAGCGATGGCATTGATCATAATATCGGCGGAGGCTTACGGGAGTGATAAATGGACGGCCGCGGCATCACCGGCGGGATGATGCCGCCGCCATATTTAAATCGCCTGTCACAATCGCGTTGTGCACGGAGGTTTTACCGGAGAAAATATTTGTGGGCTTCGAACAAAGATCTGCTATTTACTTTTAAATATCATGATCATAATTAGAGGTAAATTATACTCCTGGATTTACAAACTTTACTTTTTATTCCGGGAACATGATTCCATGGTTTCCGTGGGATTTATGAAAAACCGATTTTCACTTCGACTGCTATACTATAGTTTGCTATCGTTCTTCAGTTTTATCTCAGTCTCATTCCTGCATTGCATTATCTCAATGGATAATGTTCAATTAAAGATTTTGCTTATTCCTCAGGAATATTTTAATCTCAGGGAATGAAACCCAACATATTTTTATTTATATACAAAATCCAAAAAAAAACTAAATTTGATATTGTTGATAACCAAATAAAAGTAAATTACTTTTAATACATAGCTTTATTTATATTTGTGTGTATGTGATTTGCCAATGAATTAACTGTAATATAATAGGAAATAATCAATGACGTTGTATATGTTTATATCACCCGTGTCTCCGAATTCAATGAAGGAGATAGGAAATTAAAATCATCAATCAAACTAAAAAATACAAAAGCCCCGTTTCCCATTGTCGTCGATATGTTTGCGCAAAAACGACTTTGTCGCATCGCAGTCAAAGTAATAAAAAATCTGCACGTCACTATAAAGTCCTGCTGGAAACGGCATTTTGTTATACATGAGATAATCTCGTATCTGCAACGATTAAGAATACGCTATCCAATATAAATTGACCCAAAAATAGTTTTAAATGAGAATGTGAGTTGGTGATAACGAGTTAAGCCTGAGTTTATTGTGGGTTCTTCCCGGACCGTTTGGCGCATTTGGAACCTATGTTTTGGCTTATAGCTTTAGTTTTAGGTTAAAACTAATGTATTTACGCGATAAATGACCATATAAATATGGTGAGTTTCATAGGGTGATTTATCGCGTAAATACATAAGTTAACATTACAGTACATTATATATGATCAACCCATTACCGGCTCACTACAGAGCACGGGTCTCCTCTCAATATGAGAAGGTTTTGGCCATAGTCCACCACGCTGGCCATGTGCGGCAGACTTCACACGCCTTTGAGAACATTATGGAGAACTCTCAGGCGTGTAGGTTTCCTCACGGTGTCTTCCTTCACCGTAGAAGCACGTGATATTTTAATTGTTTAAAAACGCACATAACTCTGAAAAGTTAGAGGTGCGTGCCCGGATTCGAACCGCCGACCTCGGATTAGGAGGCTGATAGGCCCTAACCACTAGGCCATCACAGCTTACACAGTACATTAGTAAAGCCAATTTGAAAAAAGTGCATTTATAATTTGAATTGAAATTTGGAGTGTTAAATGTTCTGCAAGGCCGGTTTGATTTTTTTTTCTTCTATCTGTATTCATGTCTCCATTGCCTAGCAGGTATGAGAATTTCATCGCTTCCAGGGGATGTATGCAGCGGTGTCGTGCGCCCGGCTTTGTGCTAGGACGCGTAATACGCTCACAATTGGTTATTGCCTCGCAATGACTCTGCGGTTTACACCATGACTTTTCCAACCTAAGTGGAAAGTGTCACCTTTATACGATGTCAAATAAAAATTTAAATATTCTTATCCACATCGTTAATAGATGTAAATGAATTTTCTCGTCACTTTAACTTAAATCCTTAAGAGAAAAGAAATAAAGAAATGAATATTAAGAATGCTATTTAAGAGAAACAACTCACGAGACAAGACAACAGTGTCATATAACGTTATTAGGGCATATAAATATATTCGTCTTTTTACGTGCCAGGAAGCCCGAAAAGATTTATTATATCGGCTATTGAAACCTTAAAATCTGTCTAGGAGGCAAAACTACGTAATGTTTGTGATTTCGCTCCGTGGTGCCTTCTGAAGGATTTTTAAATAAAGTGGTTTATTATTCACGAACTCCGACAAAATCATGCCTTTTTTTAACGGCATATAGAACCATTGTAATTCTTGCTTGGAAATATCGTAATTAGATTTTTAAATTATAAAACATTAAATAAGATAAGTGTAATAGAAATCAGATAGGTAGGTAAACAGTATTTATCAAGCGCGCGTCATCAAGCGAGTTTCAGCGGGAAGGGTTCGCGATCCGCAATGATTCGACACTTTCCATTGAAAACTTTATTCCAAGATTACTCCGTATAAATGTAATAAGCTTTGCAGAGAGATTAGCCCCCAAATTTCACTCGGGCATTAATGACATTTTCAGTTGGCACGCGGGGACTTTGTTGCTTGTTGGCTGAGACAATGATTTTGAAAGTCATTTCGCTAAGTTAAACTGCCTAGATTTTGATGTTGGCTTTCGGATAAATCAAAACAAATTTTATCACAAACAAATTTGGTCACGTATTTAAGAACCACTTATTTGTTGGTTTACACAACGACTAAGTGGGATTCTGTTCAATTCAAAGAAAATTATCTTTATTGTTTTAAACTGAACTAGCGGCCCGCTCCGGCTTCGTACGGGTATAAAATATATAGCCTACGTCATTCACTGGAAAAATGATTAAAATCGATCGATCGTAGTTTTGATTTATTCATTACTGACCGTGGCCCGCACGCGTTAAATTTAGAGAAAAACAATTCTTCTTTCCCTAAACCATGCAGATTTCCTGTGTGATATCTTTGAAATATCTTGTGGGATATCCATAAGAGATAGACATATACTATAGCGGAGTTTTCTGTAGATATTTACAATGTGTACAATACTTAGTACATTATTTTGATAAATCTCGTGGGGTTCAGCCTGCGTTTGTAAGCGGAAAAAATGTAATAATTTACGACATCACATTAGAAACCTCAAAAATAAGAGTATTTCTCCACATTTAATGAATGTTATTTTACATATAAACCTTCCTCTTCAATCACTATCTATCTATTAAAAAAAACCCCATCAAAATCCGTTGCGTAGTTTTAAAGATTTAAGCATTATGTATGCATTATAATGATATGATATGGGATATAGGGACAGAGAAAGCGACTTTGTTTTATACTATGTGATGACTTCATTTATACTTTTTAAAGTTTGTAAAAATGAGCTGACGTATGCTTAGCAAGGAGTATGAAGTGTGGAGAGCTGTCGCTACAAAAAATAGCATTTCTTGGTTCCATCGGAACTTCGCGTTGTTCACCGGTCGTGCATGAAATTTACATGGAATTTTGTACTTGTAATAAAGAATGATGAATTGGGCCCGCATTGGTAATTATGGACAGTGAGCGAGCGCGCCGATATTAAATTGCGAAATTCAATAATTTTGTTATTTTACTCGTTTTTACGCCAGATATGGTGGATGGGAATACGATTGTAAATTTGGTCTTACAGTATTTTGCGGTATGGATTACGGTACTCATGTTTGTACAATCCAGGCGACATAGGTAACACGACCTATTTTGTGAATAAATACAATGTATCATTAGGGGGTTTTTTTTAATGCAATTGAATTAAAGTTTATCTATGAACTTTACTTTTTGGGAAGCGGTGATAGCCTAGCGGTTAGGGCGTCAGCCTCCTAATCAGAGGTCGGCGGTTCGAATCCGGGCACGCACCTCTAACTTTTCAGAGTTATGTACGCTTTTAAAAAAAATATCACTTGCTTCAACGGTGAAGGAAAACATCGTGAGGAAACCTGCACGCCTGAGAGTTCTCCGCAATGTTCTCAAAGGCGTGTGAAGACTGCCAATCCGCACATGGCCAGCGTGGTGGACTATGGCCAAACCCTTCTCATGCCAGTAATGGGTTGTTTATGATGAAGACGATGACGTACTTTATACACTTGGGTTGTAGTAGGTACTGAAACGGGTTAATACACCAAGTTGATGTGAAGGTGTCTAAACTATTATGTAACTCGTTTAGAGATTATCAAAACAAATTATGTTAAATGATAAAAAATATATATTTTTGTCACTGCATACTTTTTTGTACACTTATTTTTCTAAATCTACCTATTGATCACTGTTTTTTTTTTTAAATATTACACCGTCGGTTTAGTGCGCCCTTTCTTACTAGCCTTATATAGTTACAGGAGGTATTCGTATATGGCTAATGGTTTTGTGGACGTAATTGGATTTCATACGCGTTGATTTACCGCGGCCGCTTGAGGCATGGATTTTTGTCACGATACCATTTCGTCGACACGATTGCTCCTTGTATCAGGCTTTTCTTTCTTTCCTTTCACAACATTTTCTCGTGTATTTTACATTTTTGTTAATAGAATGGGTATTTCGGACGGATGGTGATTAGTAGGCTTGATTTTTATATAAAACGTAAGCTTTTGGAAAAGTCGTACTATAGCGTAAAGGATTATGTAAATGATAAACAAGCATGGGTGTGAAATATTGCTCTAATAAGATAGCTCTTAATATAATTTGAAGTGGCATATGTGATGGTGATAACAAAAAGAAAATTTACCTGGCTAAGTTTGTTGTGGGCTTCTTCTTACCGGGGCGCGTTTGGAACCCTCATAGCTTTAGTTTTAAGTTTACGAATGTAGTTATCACCATCAAATCACTAGTATGTAAATTATTGACGCGTCAAAAGCGCCTTTTAAAGGACTATTTGAATAAAGATTATTTGAATTTGAATTTGATATCGGAACGCTAAACGCTTGGCAGCATGCCCTTGTCGTTATAGAGGTAAACGTAACTAACCGTTAGCGAACCCAGATCTTTCCAGAGAAAAAATATGAAGCAAGTTTTTAAGTGAAACGGATTAAAAGTTTAATACCTTATACGTAAGCAAAAAGTCCCATTTTAGTTAAATGAAGTAAACACTAATTTAGAGTGCTTGTTTATTAAAATTATATATTATTATTTTTTTATATATTATATTTTAAGTATATTTATTTATTTATTATTTATATATATTATATCATATCATATATATAAATATGTGTTATTTTATTTTTCAATTTATCTAAGTATATTTTTGTATGTAGTTTAAACATACCTTGTTTGACCTATTCCACTTTATAAATTCATCTTACTCACATCTAAGCGTAGCTGGAAGAGATCTCTTATAGAGAAAAGCTTTCCTTTGTATACTTCTTTTATAAGATATCACAAATTTGGTACATAAATAATAAAAATAAAATTATGCCAATCGGAATCGAAGGACACTTTTAGGTAGGTTTTTGACGACCTCCGTGGCGCAGCGCGTGCGCTATTGCATTTTAAAGTTGGAGGTCCTGAGTTCGATTCCCGGCTCGAGTCTGGTCTGGTGGGAGGCTTCGGCCGTGGCTAGTTACCACCCTACCGACAAAGACGTGTCGCCAAGCGATTTAGCGTTCCGGCACGATGTCGCGTAGAAACCAATTAGGAGTATGAGTTTACCATACCCCTACCAGGTTAGCCCGCTACCATCTTAGACTACATCATCACTTGCCCACAGGTGAGATGCAGTCAAGGGCAAACTTGTGCTGAATAAAAAAAAAAGGTCTTGGCGCTTTATCCATATGTAACCTTTCTACCAGATAACATTGATTTAGGAAATATTGATATTAGGAAGTTCATTCCGCAAAAAAAAAAAAAAAAAATTTTCGTAGTTTCCAACATTTTAATATTTTTTCTATCAACACGTAATTAAAGATTCCACGCGCACATCGTCTACCTAGTCCTGTATGCGATGTTATCTATTGCGATGACATTTAAAATGATCTTTCGACGAAATTAACGGCGCAATAATGTGACAATATTTATATTAATTGTATATTTTAACCCCATTGGAGAGTTGCATGAAATTGTAACAGATGTCTCGATCAACATCCATTATTATTGCCACACAGTTTAAAGGTTACTTTTTTTTGTCTTTGAATACTTGTTTACGAAAAAAAAGCTTAAATAATTAAGCTTAAATATTTATGTGTTTTAATTAATAATTTTGTGTAATACGGAATTGAGAATTTTTTAAGAAAAATCTAGGAAATCTGTAGAAACTTGTTTGTCTATCGATTATCGAATATTGTTTTTTTACATTTACAAAATACGTTTCAAAGAATACCTACTTAATGAACAAAACTTAACATTAAACGTGAAACTCTTAGTTAACTTTTTAACTATTACTTTGTTGACATTTAATTTTGTATATTTTTATTTTTATTTTATTGGGATTTAATTTTACATAATGTATGCGTATTTTAGCAATTCTTATTAAAAAATTAGGTCTTTAAACTGAGTGCATCTTCTACTAATCTGAATATTGTGTACAATATTAATGTATGTATACATTCTGGCTAGTAAATGGTTATTTTTATCATATATATTGACAGTGACGACTTTCAGCTAGTAACAGAAAATCCCTCGAAACAGCAGTCAAAAACTTTATACTTAGGAACTCCCTACAAAGACTTTAAATCAGCAGTGGACATCAATCGCTTCATAGGATGATGATGATAAACAAAAAATAGAGTATAGATTTTCCGTATCCTACATACTACTATCATGTAAATTACAGAAAATCTGAAGCTACGGCCGGCAACCTCGTTAGAAAGGGTTGTGACACGTTTTAAAATAATCACTTCCCTACTAATTCTTAATTTACTGCATCGATGGTACCGTAATATGATTGGGCGACGATGCTGCCTCCGGCTAAACCTTACTGGACCATACACGCTGGGTACGGCTATGATCTTATTTTCTTGCTAAGATGCGAGTCTATTTATAGACTTTACTCCAAATTTTCAGTGCTATGTTATCTTTATATGGTAGGATTTGGCTAACTTGAAATTTGGTACAATTGTACCGGATGCTTTAGCGAGCGACGTGATGAGACTTAGTCCCTTGTAGGATAAAGTTTATAAAATTAATTATGATAGAATGAAATTTAGGAAAATTAATACTCTAACGACACCCAAAAAACAACATCAATTTGTTAAGAATAATTAGCTACGCGACATTACAATAATTATTTGTCCCAACAAATCGAGTATCTTGTAATTTTGTTTCAACTAATCCGGTTTATTTAATATAAAATCAATAGATTATGTAAGAGAAGGATATAATATTACGTCCTATTCTAGACTATAATTTTTTTATTTTTTGGTTTCACCAGTTTAACCCTTGACAGCAATCTCACCTAAGAGTAAGTGATAATGCTTTCTAAGATGGTAGCGGACCTGTCAGGGGTATAGTAAACTTATACTCCTAATTCTACACGAAATCGTGCCGGAACGCTAAATCGCTTGGCGACACGTCTTTGTCGGAACCTCTGTTGCGAATTTCATCCAGATTCACACATTGACATTGTGCAGCCGTTCTGAAGTGATTGGATTACAAACCCACTCACAACAGGGTTAAAAGTAGAGAAGGAATGCTGAAAATAAAATTTTGTGATACAATATAGGAGTACATGCCGAATTAATTCCGAGCACTAGGCGACTACTAGACTACTAGAATAAATAAATGATTTAACCTAATTTTTTTCTGCTTCAAATATTAAACACACACACAGAAGGTACATATAAAGACAACTACTTGGAAAATCCTGAAAAAGGTACGAGTAACGTGGCTCATTCATTAATTATAAAATTATAATAGTAAATAATAATTATATAAGTATATTATAAGTAATTAAATTGTAATATATTATAAGTAATTAAATTGTAATAGCTTAAGGTACAAGAAAGTAAACACAAAAGTTTGTACTCCTTCAAGTTACGGCATTTGACTTTCCAAAATGCTTTTAAAACCTTTTCAATTTTATCCATTTTCAATGTTATAACTAATTTAATAAATTCGGTCAGTGCTAATGAAAACGAAGCGAAAATTTAGTGCACCTTCCTGAATGATAGCGATCTTTAATATGGTATGAGTGGTAGAGCCGTTTACCAGAGGCGCACGGAAGCCTCGCCCAAAGGGTTAACTAGCAACTGAATTCAATAACATCTTTTATACCGTCATCTATCTTTTATAGATTAGATAGCGGTTTTACACGTCATACCTGGAAGTTATAGAAGTGGTCAAGGCCCGTTGGTACTTACTAACGTGAAGATTTTATATTTTCCAGAGAAAATATAGAATTGTTTACGATTTTAAGTTATGGCAACATGCGGACCATGTGGAGATAATAGTCTCCCTATTGCCTCGTCTCATCGTATAAAAATAGGAACAGAAAATCGGAGACGAAATCATTTCGTAATGTAATCAAATCAGTTCCTTCAAACCTATTTATGATGATATAAATCTACGCACGTTAAACAATTTAACAAAATTTCATGAGTGTTATACGATGTTTTAGTTTATAAAAAACTCGATCAAACGAGTGCGTCTAGTGATTGGTCGCACGCAGGACGCCCGATTGAACGCCGGTTGGACGCTGCGGTTTGGCCATGACTTTACTTGTTCCTCTTCATACTTAATTCAAAACTATTGGCTTTATTATCAGTACAATAAATCATTACATTACTTTGATTATATATCTTTACCGTTATACTTTTCTTTACATTATTATATCTTGCCCCTGTCAAGTTACCTTTAACAAAGCCTGCCAGAGTGCGTCTTACTGCATTTCCGTATTGAAGTCTAGCAAAAAGTAAGCGGAGTTCTTGTTATGAGGAAGCAAAGTAATCAAGAGATGTTGTTTTTGTAGGAAATCCGATGGTTCATCAATACCACAAGGTGTACCAAGATGAAGCTTGTAAAGAAAATGCATCATCGGCTCGAAATTTTTGTGTTAGTTGACGTAAAAATGGCTGTGACGGTATCACTATGTAAGCTATTTCTACTATTTACAGTAATATAATGTATGGTTTGTTTGGAACTGTAAGAGTGTAATAAATGGCATACAAAAAGTTAAAATTAAATAAAAGAAAATTTCGCATTAAACACTGTCTCCTCTTTTCATTAATTCTTACTGTAAATTGGGTTTTGGAAAGTTAACATAATAAATATAACATAAACACTAAAAGTATACTCATACATTCATAAAGACTGTTAATATTTTGTGTTACATTATTTTAACACCCTTAACTCCATTTAATTTTAACATCGGGTAGAATCATGCAAAATTATTTTAATAGTCACGTTGTTACATCAATAACTATCCCTTAAGGTACGGGACCGGAACCTGTGTCCCTAATCCCTCAGTCGAAACTTTGAATTTATAACTGAAGTCAAATCTTAGTTAATAATTCTAGAAACATCATTAAACAGGATGTGGTCATGTCTTCCGCAAGGGTTCGAAATGGGAAAATCTTATAGGGAACTACTGATGAATGCCGGAAGGTAAATTCATAGTTATACCTATCATTTATTCGCTGTTTATTTATTTATGTGGTAGGTAAGTAGTATGACTATTTATTTGTAATGACTATCTTAAACCGCAACGTGCAAATACAGCTTTAACGCCACATTTGGAGGTGCGGTTTTTTAAAAGGGAATTTTTTTGTAATTTTTCTCGCACGAGTTAATTTTGAAAATGGCCGAAAATATTGCTCCGCACCTGATTTTTTTTTAAAGTAACCCAGTATCTTGTGCAAATGGCATTCGCCCTTACACTGACATAGGCAATATACCGCAGGTTAAAGTAACGAAACCTAATGTGAATGTTCGTAGTGAAGATCACAAAACTACCCAAGTAAGGTATGTCTAGACAAAACTTACTCTACTCGAATAGGCGTCGACAACGTCGAAAACGTTGTAACCGCGTCCCTTCCACTCCCGACAGCGAGAGATACGGATTGTTAATTTCCCACGACTTTTTGAAGTTACTTGACCTACTTTATTAATAATTTTCAAAATTAAAGCCTTAAAAATGTACGAGGTAAGCAAAGCGCTTGTAATACATTTAAGTAAGACAAACTTTAATTATAAATGCACGTTCGCTCGTTGCACAAGTTGTGATTGCATCCTCCATAACTTTGCAGCGCGCACTCGATACCTTTTGTGTTTGCGGGGCTGCGCTGCCTTTGTGAGCCGCCAACTGGTACGTTTACCCTGCACTCGCTATCTAACTAAATGCTCGTGAATAGAACACCTTTATTAGGTTGATGTATCATATTATTCTTATGCAGATTTTACCCGTGATTTTCATTTATTTATTGGAACGAAGTTCCTTACGGCAGGCTTGGAGTAGATAGGGATTTTGCAGCGCGACCGAACTGAAAAAAATGTGATAGTAAAACCGTAAGAAAAAGTTCGTGGAATAAAACCGTTAAATGAGACGTGCGCAGACGCGACAGTCGTATACACAAGGGAGTAGTGTATATTACCTTTCTCTTTCTCCTTCTTTAATTATTTCTATTTCTATGTAATTTTATGTTGTGATAATTTGAATTACGATTTTATTTTATTTTACGTAATATATTATTTCTTAAATACTGTACTTAAATAAAAACTAATCAGCAAAATTTAAGAGAAAAATCAAGAAAACCTACATAAAATTGAGCACGATTTTTTTTTTGCAAATTGTGTCGTTTCTACATTAGCCGAGGGAACTTCATTCCTACCTGGTGTCCCAGGACACCACAGCTTTTTTTAATTATTTAGGTTCTCTCTATTTTTTAAATACTACAATTTAGGCCTCGACATGATCATGAAGTGATTATACAGTCTAAGTTGGTAGCGGGCTTATCTGTACACAACTAAAAAAAATTTACTTGCAAAGTATTTAAGACGTCTTTATATATTTTATGAATGAATTAAAAGAAATAAAACACCTATTTCATGCTTTTCATGCACGTTAAAATAGCTTTGACGGTTTCACAATGTGGGCTGGACGCGCCCGTTTGGTCTTGTGATTGGTCGACCGCAGGACTCATGGTACACCGCTAAGGACGCAGGTGAACGCCGCGTTTTTCTTCCCTAAAGTAAGTTTTATGCTAGGAATGTGCGTAGTAGTGCGACAATAATGCTGATTACTTATAATGATGAATGATCGAATGTAAATTGTATATAACTCGCCAACCGAAAACTTGAACCTTGCAATGACTTCAAAGTTGAAGTGATTATACAGTCTAAGTTGGTAGCGGGCTTATCTGTACACAACTAAAAAAAATTTACTTGCAAAGTATTTAAGACGTCTTTATATATTTTATGAATGAATTAAAAGAAATAAAACACCTATTTCATGCTTTTCATGCACGTTAAAATAGCTTTGACGGTTTCACAATGTGGGCTGGACGCGCCCGTTTGGTCTTGTGATTGGTCGACCGCAGGACTCATGGTACACCGCTAAGGACGCAGGTGAACGCCGCGTTTTTCTTCCCTAAAGTAAGTTTTATGCTAGGAATGTGCCTAGTAGTGCGACAATAATGCTGATTACTTATAATGATGAATGATAGAATGTAAATTGTATATAACTCGCCAACCGAAAACTTGAACCTTGCAATGACTTCAAAGTTTACATAAAACGTAAGCTTTATTTTTATTCATCATGATCAACCCATTACCGGCTCACTACAATGCACGGGTCTCCTCTCAATATGCGAAGGGCTTGGCCATAGTTCACCACGCTGGCCATGTGCGAATTGGCAGAATTCACACGCCTTTGAGAACATTATGGAGAACTCTCAGGCGTGCAGGTTTCCCTACGATGTTTTTCTTCACCGTTGAAGCAAGTGATATTTTAATTTTTAAAAACGCACATAACTCCGAAAAGATAGAGGTGCGTGCCTGGATTCGAACCGCCGACCTCTGATTAGGAGGCTGACGCCCTAACCACTAGGCTATCACCGTTATTTGTATAACTTAAACGATAAAGAAGCTTAAGTGTGAATTGTTCTGACTTCACGGCTAATTATAATTAATAATTGACTATCTTATAAGTTGATAGCAAGAAAAGAGCCCAGCTAATTTTGTTGTGGGCTTCTTCTTAGTCCTGGGCACGTTTGGAACTCTAGTTATGATAAATCAACTCAACTCTCGAATTAATATAATAATAAAAAATATATTATATGAACGGTTCATAGATACCGGTATTAGGTTTAGATGAATAAAAAAATGATTTGATTTAATGTATCACTGCAATCAAAATCATACAAGAAAATCGGTATGCATCCATAATAACATCAGAGACGCAGAGCGACGACAAAACGCTCTAAAAGCCAAAAGCGATAATCTCGCCCGGCTCAAGACACCTTCGTGTGACTAACTAGGTTCTTGAAATTCCCTTCCAGTGCCTTCCACGCCGCTTGGCCTGTCTGCAATCAAATTTTGTGTCTCATATCGTTATAATCTAGTTCTGAAGACCAGAAGGAGGAAGGCTATCATATAATAAGAACTTTAATAATATTGACATCTTTTCTACACGTATTAGCACTTTTAGGAAGTTGGTTATAGATAAGTTAAGTTAAAAAATAATATATTATTCATTTCTAAGTTGTACGATTTCCGCATCTTTGCGGTTTTTGTTTTTTTTTAGTAAAGTAAATTAGATTTTTTTTTTGTAAAGTTAATTTAGTTTTTTGTAAACGGTCCACTTACAATGTATCCGTGGTTTATGTGGTTGACGCCACGGTTAATAATATTAGGTGTAAGTTTGATTGTTATATATTATACTGTGGCTTTGTTTGTAAACCCAAATAAATAAATAAGGCTATAAACCTTCTTGCAATATGAAAAACAACGGTACACACATTTTATTTTTTATTAAATATTTGTTTATTTTATTAAATAGTTTTTTTCCTGAGGCGGAATGGCAGATCATAGATTAGAAAATTTACTAAAAATGCCACCGGAATTTATCCCAAGCTTTATGTTTAAACTTCTTTTGATGCCCAATCTGTTAATGATACCTTTTGCGTAAAATAAATATTTAAAAAAATCTTCAACGTTTCACACCTCTAGTTTGAATGATTGGTTCCTGTTCGTGATTGGTCATCACTCCGGCTTTCTCTGGGAAATTTTTTCATCAATAGTCATAGAGTTCATATCACGGATATATCACGGATTGTATATATCACGGAGTATTGCTATAGATTGGCAGTGACTCTTAGGTTACTGCGTGCGATTGATGTTCACACACCACCAGATGATCACATCCTTAATTTCAAAATTTATTTTCTAGATGTGCATGAAACAGTTTTATCACGAAGCCTCCTTATTTAAGATACTTATTTTCCTGTCTGGCTTAATTGATGACATATTTTTTTTATTTTTTATTTTTTACTAGTATTGTTTTGTTATTTATAAAGTATTATATTATTTATCTTTTTAGTTGTTTATAGATTTAACCTTTTATTTTTCTATTTTTAATTGTACACCCCAACCTCGCTTACTTTGTATTTTATCCTTGATTTGTGCTAGGTTGCCTGGTAGAGACCGATCATTAGCGATAAAGCCGCCTATTGCTTCTATTTCTTTTCTGTGTGTGTGTGTTCTTTTTTTCGTTTTTCTTTTTGTATGGTGTGCAATAAAGTATATTTTCATTTCATTTCATTTTATTTAAATGGAATAAGAAAAAAGAATTGGAATAAGTGTTCCATAATCCATTAAGTTTGTATTATGTTATAAGCAACACTTACCTACAATCAGTCGCAATTGTAGTTCAGCACTAGACTTGATATGAATGTTATTTAATATTTAAAAAGCAAGAAGATAGGAAGATGCATAGGAATTATGAGGGCAACAACAAAATGCGCTAAAAGCAAAACCGATAATCCTTCACCGCTCTCGTCACATTCCGGAGTTCGACACCTTCGCAAGTCTAACGAAGTTCTTATAACCTCCCTCTGGCGTCTTCAACCCTGGTATCCCCCCTGTAATCGAGTTATTGTTCTGCATGTTTTAAGCTTTCTTAGTACTCGCTCGAATATAATCATTTTCGAGGAAAAGGCGGTTGTAATGAAAATTTGACTGTTACTTTATTAACCTAAGGCCTAAATATATGACGTATTAAAATTATTATTATTATTTATTTATTTTAATTTATTAGATGTATTTACTGGTAATTATGTAATTCTATATCAAACACTTAAAACATTTAAACAAATTTTAACACGCCTGATAGATAGGCCGGGGTATGAAATAATACTTATTTTCATATTAAATCATATAATAGGTTGTATATCATACTTATAATAATTTATCTTAATATCTAACGAATTCATTCATTATAATTATATTAAGAAAACTACTAAATAAGCTCTCTAGGAAGCGTAGATTTAAAGACTAATTGCCACGATACAAACAAATCTAGTTGCTGAAACTACCATTCAATCTTAAGACTCTGTGATAATAATAAAAATCCTTTTAAAAATCTCACATTAATATGATTATTGGGATGAATTAAACCATAATTCATCAGTTTCAATTCTCCGTTTACGACGTCTTGTCTCGGTACCAATTATGATCAGACCTTAAGATTGGTGGAGGATTATGTAAGGAGTGATCAAGAAATAGAAATCTTTAACCCGTAAAAAGGTGGAATAGAGTAAAGATTTTTTTTAAAAGAACTGTTTTTATTTGAAGCAATAGAAACATTTAATTTGTCTGTAAGAAACTGCAAAACTGAACCTAGTTTCGACTAGTTTTTTGGGTTTTCTCAAATCTAGTAGGATACGCATATTTATGGGACAAAAAGAAGCCTGTATCTTAATCCAGTGTAAATCTTTCCCCGTGTAGTGAAAGAGTAACATACGTCCATACATACAAACAATAAAATGTTATTAGTAAGGATATTAATCGATGTTTTAATGAATACCAATGGCAAGAGTAATTGTTCGTTCAGTTCTTATTTAAGCCGCCATAGTGGCTCAAAGGGCGGGCTAATGGAGTAAAGCACGCGACTACTTCAAAATACAATTGGTTGATAGGCGTCGCGTATAACTATGTTCATTAAGTTGTTAAATTATAATTGTATTTTTATACTAGTGCGGATATAAGCTAAAGTCAGTTTACCTGTAGAAGGCTCATTTCGTTCTTTTACTACTTAAAACGAAAGTTGCGACGGTATCTAATGAAACCTGAACAAGTTCACAATGAACTTAGCCCGGTTATCTTTCACGGCTGTGTCACCTGGTGGTAAGTGGTGTGGATGCTGTCTAGGATGGTAGCGGGCTAACCTGTTAGGAGTATGGTAAACCCACGCTCCTAATTGGTTTCTACATGACATCCTGGAACGCTAAATCGCTTGGCGACACGTCTTTGTCGGTAGGGTGGTAACTAGCCACGGCCAACGTCTCCTACCAGACCAAATTCAAGCCGGGAATCGAACCTAGGACCTCCAACTTAATACTGCGACAACACACGTACTGCGGAGGTTGTCAAAAACAATGTCGTCGTTATGAAAGCCACATTATCTCACCTATATTTTATACTAGTAGCGATTATGTTGATCCATTAGTTAGCATGTACTAATGTACTGGGTCGCGTCGAGATTGGTTTTCTATCCTCCCTACTGGGCCATAGACGTAAGCTCGTAGAAAAGTCTTAGTATAGTATAAGGCTTACGAAAATTGTTAGTGAATGAAATGCTTGTTAGTGAATTCTTGCTCTATCTAGGTGCTCTTAAATATTTTAAGTAACAATGTCAGATAGAGATAACAAATTATAAACGGCTATATATTATTATTATACGGGCACGCACCTCTAACTTTTCGGAGTTATGTGCGTTTTAAAAAAAATAAAATATCACTAGCTTCAACGGTGAAGGAAAACATCGTGAGGAAACCTGCACGCCTGAGAGTTCTCCATAATGTTCTCAAAGGCGTGTGAAGTTTGCCAATCCGCACATGGCCAGCGTGGTGGACTAAGGCCAAACTCTTCTCATATTGAGAGGAGACCCGTGCTCTGTAGTGAGCCGGTAATGGGTTGTTCATGATGATGATGATGAAACGGCTATGTTGATTGTGGGCTTCTTCTTAAAACAACTCACGTTTGCATTTTTCATAGCTTTAGTTTTTAGTTTAGGAATATAGTTATCATCTACTACATTATTAATCACTAAAATTTAAGAAAATCGTATGTAGATACTCATCAAAATTGCCTTTTTAGGCCAATTTCAGTACTAATTTTTAGTACTTTTGCACTGTTACACATTAATTTGTGTATTGGAAAATATATAAATAGTCTGGCAGCCTATCCGGTGAAGAGTACCTTTAGATTAATTCAATAAATTAAAAAACCCGGCTAAGTTTGTTGTGGGCTTCTTCTTAGACCGGGGCGCGTTTGGAACCCTCATAGCTTTAGTTTTAAGTTTACGAATGTAGTTATCACCATTAAAACACTACTATGTAAATGACTGATGCGTCAAAAGTGCCTCTTAAAGGACTTTTTGAATAAAGATTATTTGAATTTCGAATTTTGAATTTAAATCATTTTAAAATCGCTGAATCTTATTATATATGTTACTAGAATATACGTGTTGAATCTTTGACGCTTCTACTGCTTTTTAAATTGGATAGAAAAATGCGTTGCATGAAAGCAAGATGCAACCAACATTTGTAGATAATAGATAGGATTTCAAATGTCTAGGAAAGTTTCTATTCCTATTTATATTTTCTTCCTATATTTTCTACATTCGTTTCTAAAAAGACTGAAAATAAATACGATGTAGGCTTACAATCAACGTGGCAAAGTCGGGATATTTATGCAGTGTTTCATCACATTCTGGCTTTGAAAGAATATGTTGGTTGAAGTGAGACAAAACACTACATACCTGTCTCCTTGTTATGCCATTTATTTGTAAGGCCCTTGATGTAAGTCGTCCAAATATTCACTTGCGTGGTGACATAATGCAGACATTACTGACTTTGCATTTAGGCTGAATAAAGAAATGACCGCTCCTGAATCAATTCAACATAAATTTCACCACCGCAATATTTACTAGGCGCAATTAATATAATCATGTAAATTTATGTGTAGTTTTAATTATAAATTTTTCAATTAATGTAAATAACACTTATGAAACACATTGTTACGTAATTGTTAAGAATTTTAATTTTAAAAAAAGCTAACAACCGGAATTATCTTAAATTAATAACGTTTTAATCATGTTATGGTCGCATGAGAATTGCACTACGATGGTGTAATTTTTATGTTAGTAAAATTTGCTATGACAATTATTTTAATTGAACACCTTATAAATTGATTAAAAAGTGCAAGTAAGATTTGCACACGAAGAGTTCTGTATGAAAGTGCAGTATAAAATAATACCTATATAGTAGTGGCATTTAATTAAGATTCAGCGAAAACACCAACAAGAACACGTACCTTGCATTCGGCTTTTTAGATATAACGGTTCATAAGGATCTGCCAGCCGATAGACAGGTGGACGGATAGACGGATAGCGGAGTCTTAGTAATAATGTTCGTTGGTAACCTTCAGTTACGGAACCTTAAACCTAGTAATGTTCTTTTCATTCAAATTTTCATGCTTTGATTTATGGATTTTTGGTGAAATGTCACTATAACTGTAGATTTTAATGCTGAAAATCGCAAGACTTTCATATCGTATTTAAAACCACATTCCACACCTTAATCTCTAATATTGGTAAGCTTATAATCTTTATACAAACTCTTGTACCATTTTACAGATCACACATCAGACTTTACATTCTCGGGGGTTGATTTTCGGAATAAAAAGTTGCCTATAACACTTATCATGCCATATCCTTGCTCCAAGATTAACTTTCATCATCATCATCATGAACAACCCATTACCGGCTCACTACAGAGCAGGGGTCTCCTCTCAATATGAGAAGGGTTTGGCCATAGTCCACCACGCTGGCCATGTGCGGATTGGCAGACTTCACACGCCTTTGAGAACATTATGGAGAACTCTCAGGCGTCCAGGATTCCTCACGATGTTTTCCTTCACCGTTGAAGCAAGTGATATTTTAATTGCTTAAAAACGCACATAACTCCGAAAAGTTAGAGGTGCGTGCCCGGATTCGAACCGCCGACCTCTGATTAGGAGGCTGACGCCCTAACCACTAGGCTATCACCGCTTCACCGATTAACTTTACTACAAGTAAATAAAACAAAAAAGTGTACTTTTTGGAGGCATTATCGATCGTCATTCGTACAGTCCTCTAACCAGGCTTTGAATGCGGCTTCAAAATTTAGTTATAATTTCTGAATCGAGCGCCGGGGCCGCCGTTGGTGCACGACAAACAGCAGCGACAAACAAACCGGCATTGTGTACTGCTCGAAGAGTGCTCTCGTTGCCGATGCGATGCTTTGCCGTGCGTAAGGCATAGCAGGTCACGTTTTAATTACTTCAATATTCTGTAACAGACGAAAAAAACCTCGATAAAATCATCATCATCATGATCAACTCATTATCGGCTCACTACAGAGCACGGGTCTCCTCTCAATATATCTGCGGATCATGTGCGGATTGGCAGACTTCACACGCCTTTGAGAACATTAATAGGCATGCAGGTTTCCTCACGATGTTTTCCTTCACCGTTGAAGCAAGTTATATATTAATTGCTTAAAAACGCACATAACTCCGAAAAGTTAGAGGTGCGTGAGCCCGGTTCGAACCCGGTGAGCCCGGGTTCGAACCCCCGACCTCTGATTAGGAGGCGGACGTCCTAACCACTAGGCTATCACAGCTTATAAAAATATTATATTGCAAATGACTATGAATGCCTCTAAAGAAATTTATATTCACGTATTTAATACGAACCAAACAGTATATTATTTAATTACTAGCTTCAGCCCGCGACTTCGTCTGCGTGGACTTCAGAATTGGGTCTAAAGCTTCAATTTTTAATCTGCCCACAGGAACTATTTGAGAGATCGGTATTGAAAATAGCATATTGAA
This sequence comes from Lasiommata megera, assembly GCA_928268935.1. Classification (NCBI taxonomy): domain Eukaryota; kingdom Metazoa; phylum Arthropoda; class Insecta; order Lepidoptera; family Nymphalidae; genus Lasiommata; species Lasiommata megera. Next base: position 10,941,255 of record OV743315.1, on the reverse strand, counting down.
TATAGCATAGGTGACATGCATAACAAATTTCAAAACAGTCTGGCCGCGGCTAAGCTGCTTAAGGAATCGGGATAAAAGGTAGTCTATGTTCTTTCTTTTACCTGTCAAAGGATACGTCATGCGTGCCAAATTTCATCAAAATCCGTTCAGACTTTTTTGTGTGATTGTGTAACAAACATCGACACTTTCACATTTATAATATAACATAGGAATATATTTTAACGAAAACTACGTGACCAATATAATACCTACTGTTTTATATTATGAATGTGAATGCTAGTTGGTTTGCTTATTTGTCTCGCTTTCATGCTGTAATTATTCATCCGATAATTCATCATCATCATGATGTTTTGTATACACGAAATCATGGGTTATGAAAGGACATACGGGAACTTTGATCTAAGAAAAAAGTAATATTTCCACGGTATGGAAAAATAACTTTTATAAAAGGAGACCCCAAATTTATTGATAAAACCTACAATTAAAGCGAGCAAACCTGCTTGTAGATGCTTTTTATTAAATAATAATCAGTGACGCATGGAAAGTTCATCTGAGTCATTAAATACCCTAAAAATTATATTAACTGTTGTCTGAGAATTTCTTTGATACAAGTAGAAAATATACATTTTACTTATGCTTCATAAAACAGTTATTTTATATTCTTGACTACTAAATATAAAAAAAACATGATGCTTAATTTGATTCAATTATTTTTAGCTAAATACATACTCAATTGTTCTTCTTTGAAATTAGAAATCACTTATTTACGCAATACTTGCAATAGCAAAATAAACGATTGGGGTAAAAGCTCCCTGAATCTTTATGGTTTCTAAATTCGGAACTACTCTTACATTTTGTATGCATGAAGAGGTGATAGCAATAGTGTCTTGTAGGGTTTTCAATTAGGCAAGGATTAAAAAAATCAGGACATATTTGGTAGGTAATCGCTGTATCTTTTAATAATGTACCAAAATCAACGAATACAGCATTGTTGTGTTTAGTTCTGCCCCGGTCTTTTGACGAAGTGCTCCAAGTGATGAACGAATAAGCAAGGTTTTGGCTATCAAAATTTAAATATTAATACGTACGCCACTACCGGCGCAAAATTTTGGGGGCGTTAGTCAATTTCCATCCATCATTTGGATCGGGATCAGAAATATTTCGATGAAGGAGTTATATTTTTTACGTTTAATTTACGATTTTGGGAATGTTATTCGCCCATCTTGTTATTATTACGACCGTGGATGTTTTTCATCAAATTAATATTAGAATTTTGGTATGCGACGCTTGCTTGTTTGTTTGCAAAACTAATGTAGACGTTGCAAGGCTCGTTTTGATTAGTAGTAACTTTAGTATTAAGCAACGAATGTACTATTATTTCCATCACTTCACAATAATGGAATAATTAAGTTTGAATTCTTCATAACATTTAAGTGCATGATAGTTGTAGTTAGTAGTTTAAGTGCGTTTAGTTTGGTTTAATTCATTTTCTGTTATTGTTTTATTGTTAGATACCTTAGTATAACTAGGATAAGTTAATTTACACATTAGGTACCTTTAATTGCATGCGGTGTTTGCCTGTAAGTGGCTAAGCATTTTTGTGTTGTACCTCAGTTCAAGGTACTGAATCTTGTAAAAAATATTTTGGCTGTTGGCGCACCAAATAAAATATAAAAATAAAACATTTAATATGACTACTATTTATTATGTCTTTCTATCTGTGTCTGTTAAATACAGTCCTTTACATACTACATATAACTTTAGCGTAGGCTTTTATGAATGTTATTACAGCGGATGCCATTTAAAATAGGTTGTATTTTAAATATCATCATTGGTAATGGTATCTCAGAGCAAGTTATCATTAGAGGGTAAATCAGTTTATGCTTTATATACTCGTAGTTGTGGGATTCTAAAATTATCTAATTTTGCCTTACATTTTGAAAGGTCACGAAGCGTTTATACCGACAAAGACGTGTCGCCAAGCGATTTAGCGTTCCGGCACGATGTCGTGTAGAAACCAATTAGGAGTATGGGTTTACCATACCCCTAACAAGTAAGCCCGCTACCATCTTAGACCGCATCATCACTTGCCATCAGGTGAGATGCAGTCAAGGGCTAACTTGTGGTGATTAAAAAAAAAATACAGTAGTAACAAATACTACAGTAGAGCAGTGACCTTAGACTGCATCATCTGTCACTAGGTGAAATATCACCTAAGGGCAGATAAGGGCTAATTGGCAGTGGATGAAAAAAGTATGATAGTTAAATTATAGGTACTTTTATGTTTGTATACAAATTTTCTATAACAAAAGAAGTTAAAAGCATATCGTATTATTTCTTTGTCTATAACACATAATGATTATAATATAGGTGGAATAGGTGAAAAGTGTTCGGATTAGTGGTTAGGTCCATTGAAAATGAACCGTTCAGGCCAAATCGTTTACGGCCATAATAATCATTAAATGTATTCCCATTTTATTCGAGCTCCGACTCCGACCTCTTCGATTATGATCTCTATCCTTTTATTAGGGTACCGCAGAGGAATTGTAATGATAATTAAAATAATTACCCTTGTAATTTTCACATATTTATTTTTATTTCTAAGCAATTTCAAGATAAACATTTCATTTAGAACGACATATTGTTTTAACTACTACAGTGATTCAATTTGTCACGTGAATAACGGTAATAGTTATAGTTTAAAGTTATTATTTAATAAACACAGTATATATAAAGCGGTGATAGCCCAGTGGTTAGGGCGTCAGCCTCCTAATCAGAGGTCGGCGGTTCGAATCCCGGCACGCACCTCTAACTTTTCGGAGTTATGTGCGTTTTAAAACAATTAAAATATCATTTGCTTCAACGATGAAGGAAAACATCGTGAGGAAACCTGCACGCCTGAGAGTTCCCCATAATGTTCTCAAAGGCGTGTGAAGTCTGCCAATTCACACATGGCCAGCGTGGTAGACTATGGCCAAAACTTTCTCATATTGAGAGGAGACCCGTGCTCTGTAGTGAGCCGGTAATGGGTTGATCATGATGATGATGATATATTACCGTCGAGTGTTTGAGCTTTTTTTTCGTGCCGACCCCAACAAAATGGGGGTTAACCCCATTTTGTGGGGTCGGCACAACAAGTCTTCTTCTTCCACTCACTTCTATCAGCCGTTACTTCACACGCATATCATCTTTTAGACAATTCATCCATTACTTCTTTGCCCTTTCATATACATATATACACATTGACATTCCTTTCTTCCCTTGCATTGCAATTTAGATAAAAATCAAAATATTTGCAAACGCTGTAGGATTTGATGGACAGTGTCTTGTGTAGGTTATGTATGAAACGTTTAAGTCGTTATCTGATAGGTGTCAAAAAAAAAAATATTTCAAGCTTTTTAGTAAAAAGGTTTTAAGTAAAAGTAACTTACTTTTGCTAACAACTGAAAACATTTAAACTTTCATTCGTTAAAAGCATTTATACTGTTTATATCTTGGATGTTGATTTATTTAAACAAAAGCATTAACGATAACGAACGTTGGTGTTTTTTATTTTCGGACTGTCTATTAGCTGTGCTTACCCTATTGGTTGCCACAGCGTAACCGGGCTATTTGGCGAGCTTCGGAAAGAAGCTCTGCCGGAAGAAATTTTGAGCCCTAGGGTTTGAAGAAAGTAAGGGAACGTCTGCCTAAGGGCGCCTCCTGTGAGGCCGAATCTCGGCTAAGGCGACGTTTGGGATAACAGGGGGGTCGGACGGTGAACATCAGTGTCATTTTGTTTCCTAATACCAGTGATTTACATTAGATCAGCTAGTTGCGTCTAAGCATAGTAATATTATAAATTTAACTATGCTTAGGCGCAGAAAGATTTTGGACCACTGACAATCATCCAAAATCTTTCTGCCATGAGAGAGAGGATCGCGTCCAGCAGTTGGACATTAATGAAGATGGCGATGAGTTACACTATCATATATAGATCCTGGAATAATTTAATTTCGTTTGACAAGCGTAAATGGATTAAATATAACAGCTTTTTGATAACAATTATCCTGGCAATTTCATCTGTAATATTCATTTAAATGCGTAATATTAACAATTAACATAATTGCAGTGTTAGTAATTTAATTTGGGCAAATATAATTGCAATAACAATTATATATTTGTAATATTTTATAATATTTATTAAGACGGAACCCTTAAAATAATAACAACATAGTCACTCAATTCAAAAGCTTTTATATTAAAAATCATATTCGAGTATGGGGAACGGAAAAATAAAAGAAGTAGTATCACAACATGTAATTTTGGTAAATAGCTCTTCGATACGAATCAAATCGTTTTGGGAACAAAAAGCTGCGTATCGACAAACGAAAAGCCCCGTATGTGTTTCAATATGCACATAATATTAGGTTTTCGATTCCGTATTAATTAGACCAATTTTATATTAAATTATTATACTCATGTTGAATTTCAAGACTATGTTTTAAGGATTTGAACTCGCCTACCGTTTATTTATCACATTATGTATACCTACATACATTTTTTGATAACATAATTTAGATCAAAAATGCGTATTGTTATGGTTTTTAATTAATATCTGCTAGTGGAAACTCTTTGGATATTTTGATCATCATCATCATCATCATGAACAACACATTACCAGCTCACTACAGATCACGGGTCTTCTCTCAATATGAGAAGGGTTTGGCCATAGTCCACCACGCTGGCCATGTGCGGATTGGCAGACTTCACACGCTTTTGAGAACATTATGGAGAACTCTGAGGCGTGCAGGTTTCCTCACGATTTTTCCTTCACCATTGAAGCAAGTGATATTTTATTTTTTTTAAAACGCACACAACTCCGAAAAGTTAGAGGTGCGTGCCCGGATTCGAACCGCCGACCTCTGATTAGGAGGCTGACGCCCTAACCACTGGGCTATCACCGCTATTTATAGATATTTTGATAGAACTCGTATTTAGAATACCAAACGTCTTTCATCATTTCCTGGAATAAAGTATTATTACTGTCAAAGTCATCTTTAATACTTGATATATACCTAATAGGCTCTGTTAAGAACCAGTTTGAGGCTAGGACAATCATCGTCAACGAGTCAATGCCTGCGCATTAAGTGTGATTGCAGTCAAACATAGTGACGCAGTTGAAGACGCTAGGTGAAGATAAAAACGCACGAGTGTGGATACACACTTGTAATAATGTACTACGCACTAGAGAAGTCGTGTCTAACATAATCTATGCGTAATTTCACACGCGTTACAATAGTATCATAAGAAACCTCAGAGACACTCGCAATCCAGTGGCACAACACAAGGCGGAGCGAAAGAATTTGCTATTCGTCATCGTGTCTCCAGTCACCACGTACTTGTTAAACATCAACCACTCAAAACCTGTCAAACATTAAATCGTAACTATCATCATCATCATGATCAACCCATCACTGGCTCACTACAGAGCACGGGTCTCCTCACAATATGAGAAGGGTTTGGCCATAGTCCACCACACTGGCCATGTGCGGATTGGCAGACTTCACACGCCTATAAGAACATTATGGAGAACTCTCAGACGTGCAGGTTTCCTCGCGATGTTTTTCTTCACTGTTGAAGCAAGAGATATTTAATTTTTTTAAAACGCACTTAACTCCGAAAAGTTAGAGGTGCGTGCCCGGATTCGAACAGCTGACCTCTGATTAGGAGGCTGACGCCCTAACCACTAGGCTATCACCGCTTCAAACTACATACGAGTATAGTATGAATGAATGATGACTGAGTACATTTTTATATGAAGAGAGAAAATAAGATACAACTTAATTATTACTAGTATTCAAGTTAAAGTTCGAAAATTCATCAGGTTTCCTCACGATTTTTTCCTTCACCGTTGAAGCAAGTAAAATTTTTTTAAATTTTTTTTTTATCGTAACTATGCCATGAACTATTTTCGCGATGTCAATTTGAACATCAGAGAACTGAGCATTTTCGACGCCACAAGTTGTGTCATGAGTCATTAGAACACGAGAGAGTCACGAACGTCATGTGGAGCTGAGGCTGAGGTTGATATGCTAACATAATTTGAATTTTATTTATAGAGTGGTCATTATGATTCGATTTGTTACTGTCTCATTGGCATCTTTGTATTCTAAAGTCGCACACACAGGTAAATTAATTACTTGCATGCATGTAAGTGCACGTGTGTGGAGGTGGCGTGCGGGCCGAGGCCACACCCTCGTCGACGCCTGCTCATTTTAAATTGTAATTACAATTTATTATTGTGTCTCTGTGCCGCCTTCGTCGCGGCTGACGCCATTTTATCGACTCAGGATAATTCCAGTCGTTCTACGTCCACCTATACAGGGTTGTGTATATCTTGCCAAGTCACACATTTTTTCGCCATTAGCTTCCATGGCTTTTCGCAGCTTCGAGAAAAGCTTTTTAAAAAAGAAATGAGGCTAAATAAAGTATGTTACACCAATACATACCTTTCATAAATTTTGTTATGTTTATACAGGGTGGTGTATACCTTGCGAAGTCACACATTTTTTCGCCATTAGCTTCCATAGCTTCTCGCAGCTTCAAGAAAAGCTTTTTAAAAAAGAAATGAGGCTAAAGAAAGTCCTTTACACCAATTGATACCTTTTACAACTAAATTTTGTTTTGTTTATACAGGGTTGTGTATACCTTGCCAAGTCACACATTTTTTCGCCATTAGCTTTCACGGCTTTACGCAGCTTCAAGAAAAGCTTTTTAAAAAATTAATGAGGCTAAGGAAATTCCGTTACACCAATTGATACCTTTTACAACTAAATTTTGTTTTTTTATTGACAGAAAAAACAATTTTTATATTTACGTTATAAGAATTAGGAACGCATAAATACATGCTGAGGTTTTCCTCAGATTTTTTTATAGTCATGATAGCCTAGTAATTAACACTAGGCTATCATGACCATTAAGATCGCAAGAACCGAGTTCGATTCTCATCATGCAAACTGTGACTAATCGGAGTAACAAGTACCTATGTGCGTTAATATTTAAGCAATTTAACAATCAAGAAAAATATCGCGAGGAAATCTGCATTGCCTAAGAGCTATAATATTCTCAAAACCTTGTTATCTACCAATCTGCACGTGATCAGGGAGGTGAACAACAGCCAAACCATGCTGAGAAGAGAGCTATGCTCTAACGTGGGCCGGCAATAGATTGCTATGATGAAAGGAATCGATGAATATAATACGCATAAAAATATTAAACAAGGTATTTCTCTTACAAGATTTCCTTGCAATATGGGATTAATTTTATCTTACGTTATGTTATTGACATACTTTAAAGTAGGCTACCCCGCCTGCTACCAACATCTCATCATATCTTTTCGCGCATAATCTCTCACTGGCTGAAATTGAATATATTTTAAATATCTCACAAAAGAAAGCTCGGCGGGCGAACTAGAGAATTAATATTATCTAGCTCGTTCCAATCAAATGACAGAAAATCCATAGAACCTTTGTCAAAAACGACGTAGCGTGTTGAGATGCTAAAGTGGTATTCGGCTAAGCAATATAGCTCGCACAACTGATGGATTTCAAGGCACTGGATGTCCTTGCTTCGCATGGACCGAAAATTATGTATCGGTACACATATGACATCAAACTTGTCGCAAAGAGTCGCTGGATACAAGCAGTAAACTAAGTTAGCAATAGTGGCAAATATCTACAAGATTTGTACCCTTCGGTCGTGACAGAACTTTAAGTGACAAATATCTGCAAGAGTCCCTGTGACGGCAATAGATTTCTAACTGTGATAACTTTGTGTTTTCAGTTTTAATAATTTGTATTTGTGACTAGTTACGACGCGTTATACGGATGCATTCCCCTTACGTAGAATTATTCAATTAAAAATTCGAAGCCATTTGTTTCCTCGTTCCTGCTATGTGCCGTAAAGACCGTGAAGACCTTTTGGCTTCCATTTCCCAACAATAGTTTGGTTTTGCCACAGTTTTTGCCCAACGTATGAAGTTCAAATGTTCCTGGTAGCATCTCACACTCCAGACCACCACTTGCGGTGGTCTGGGGTGTGAGATGCCAAATAGCTCAATACAGTATAGCTCAATATGATATGGGCTGCCGTTAGCAAATTGGTTGCGCAATCAAACGAGCCAGGTGAGGTTTCCTCCAAAGATCTGAATATACTGTTCTGCTATTTGGAGGATACATTTTGTTCTTAAAGCGACTGGTTGTACAACATCATTTCTGGTGTCCTTGATAGGACTTTGATGCACAGAACTAGGTCATTATGAGTTAGCTAGTTAGAGTCTTAGGTACCACTTAATTAATAAGTGTGTTTGTGCTTCACTCACACAGCAAAAAAAAATATACTTTTTTTATTTAAGAGACGGAGAGTAATAGGATTTAGAGTAAGTAGGACTGTCTGCCACCTATCCTATTATCCACCGAGTCGAGTCAAAGTTAATTAACGCTAACACAACTTAGCCCAACACACTCATTTATTACACAATAATAAGCATATTTAGTGAAGAAAAACTAAAAAACGTGCACCCAAAAAACAGCAAGGTGCCTCCATCAAGAAACCTCTTTACAAAACGCTATCTACTGGAATGGTAAAACAAACCACATTAGTATGGAACTTGGGATTCATAAGTCAATAATACCAATGAAGAGGTCTATTATCCGACACCTCTTCCACATCAGCACCAAGGGACAAAATTATAGTATAGTCTATACTACAATACCATTACATACACGCAAAGGTTCATGTTAACACTGTGGTTAAAATAGATAAAAATTGACTTTTTTTTATTCCATTTTAGTTATAAGTTGAGCCGTAATAGCTTACTTAATTTGCTTTCAATGAATAATTAAGAATTTTTTGAAATCAAATTCTATGGTTAGTTAAAACAATTGCCAACAAATATTCCGAAAAAAGGGGAAAAGCTAGTGTCTACTTTTAAAATTTTAAATCACTCAAGAAACAAAAGGTTGACTGCGACATTTTGTAGTAATCTTTATTCATTTCCATTTAACGAAGTTGAAAGGCGATTGGTTGACAATGAATTGTAACAACACTTCGCTACAAAAACATCTTAAGGCGCTGTGTATAGTGAAATTGAGTCGAATGAGTATCGTTTTCTGCAAAATCTATAGCTCATAACATTACGAAAAAAAATATGGTTACTCTTGATCGTATTTCTGACGTGATGGCCGATTTAGAAACACGATTTAACAAAGTTTACTAGATAAAAAAAAATTGCAATCGCACCTCTGAAAATACTTAAATACTAATTTTTCTCAGTTATGCCTAAATTGATTAGGGTGAAATTAAGTACAATTATTTGTGATATATTAATAAAGCAATTGGCCGATTTACATTTTGCATAAAACGTATATTATAATTTTAATAATTTTTATTACGATTTGGCACTTAGGTCCTTTGCATCCCAGTATCGGCGTCCTTGTTACTCGTACGCAAACCGACAGTGATCGCTGAGGCGCGTTGCTAGGTGGACCTGTGACCAGCTGCGATCGCCCGTCATTCAAACATTATTTTCGATTACATTAATTAAAAAATTGTTACAGGAATTTATTTCGTTTATATTAATTCATTTAAACATAGTGTCTGTAATAAAAGGTGTAAATACGTGTGTTTATAAATAGTTCTGGTAATCTAATCATATTATCACAGTAAAATCAAATTGCTTAAGGTAATGAATAATGTACCTTAATTTCACCCTAACTTTAATAAGAACTGTGGCTCAGTTGAATCACGCTCACATGTGGTGCATTAGATAAGCGGGAGTTCGGATCCTGAAAGGTTTCAATAACTTTTTTTCCGTAAATATTTTTATATTTTTTATTATTTTCGTATTTTGTATTTTTGAATATTTTGTTATTTTAATATATTAATTTTGAACAGATAAAGTTTTTTGAAGATTGATTCTGATGAACCGTCAACCGTCATTGTTTTACAAGAGTGAGGATAATTATTTGCTTGACCTGAGTAATAATCAAAAATATCGCCGCTATCAATTTGGCGTATGCTGCCTACTTTAGATTTAAATACGCCGACTTCATTGGAGGTACGCCGACTACTTTAGAGGTATGCTGTCTATTTTTATCAGTCAGCATGCGTAGTAGTATTTTTGTGGGTTCATTAGAGTTTCCCGTGGTTAGTTTTTGAGATTTTTTCAATAATAAAATAAAATAAAATAAAAAAAGCCATTTATTCTACTACCAAGTCAATAAAAATAATAAATTATGTCAATGTTTTTTTTTCTTACAAGTTTCAGTCAAATTTTATATTGTAATATCACAAGTGTTTGGTAGAAGTCGCCTCTCTGGCGTAGGCCTCCCCAAGCTCTTTCCAAGTCTTCCTTTCCTTAGCTTCTCTGGTCCATAACGTCTTCTTGGCCTTCCTCTTTTTCTTTTGCTACTACGCGGAATCCATTCTGTGGCAATTTTTGTCCATTTTGTATCTGTCATCCTGCAGATGTGACCAGCCCATTTAAATTTAAGCAATCGTATTTGGCTGATGACATCTTTGACCTTGGTTTTTTTTCCGAATATTTATGTTGCTCACCTTGTCAGATAGTTTGATACCCAGCATGCTCCTCTCCTTTTTTTTTATCCAGCAGTTGCAGATGATATCCGGCCATAATTCTTTATAAAATAGTAATTTCACACATATGTCACTTGTCTAAATATACTTGTATACACTCTAATTATACATGACTTTTTCATTATAAGTTATCTCATTTATAAATATTTCCCATTGGATATATTAATATTTTTGTTAGAATGGTCAAGCTCCAAGATGCCTCTTGTCTTTTTTCACTTTGGGCAGACTAACTGTTGGTACAGTTAAATGAACTGCTAACGGATTTGGATGATGTTTTAGCCGCAATTTGTAGTTTATACAGAATGTTGGATTTCCTGCTTCACAGTATAGTGATACATCTGCGTTCATGGATCTCGCTATTTCTTAAAAACCATAATGCGTTGGCTATTTGTTTGAGTATGTAATCTTCTGCCCGTTGTATCACTTTGATATCAGAGTCGCATGCGGAGCCCCAGAGCGGGATTCCAAATTGCCAGATTGGTCTGAGTAAAGCCTTGTAGATGAGAAGTTTGTTGTCAGTTGTGAGCTTTGCGTTTCTTGAGAGTAACCAATACAAACCAGTGTACTTAAGTTTCAGTTCGACCTTCTTTGCTACAATATTTTGTCGACAAGTCATCGTTCTATCCACAAGAAAGGTTCCACAAGAAAGTGTGACAACCACCGGACTTTGGCATTAATCTCCCACGCTAGCAAATCGCCACTTTAATCAAAAATCAAAAGGCAAATCTCTGAAGAACAGGCAGGCTTTGTTAAGGGGTACCCGCGAACAGATAGTCAACATCAGACTAATTATAGAGAAAAGCTACGAATTTGACAATCCTGTCATCATCTGCTTCGTAGACTATAGCAAAGCTTTTGACTGGACCTGCATGTGGAAGGTTCTCTTAGAACTGGGCGTACCTCAGCATCTTGTGGCACTACTACAAACCTGATAAAATAACAGCCAAGGTTCCGTCAGATTAGATAAGACCATGACAAGCTCATTTTACTTCAAAAAAAGTGTGCGTCAGGGATGCATTTTGTCACCCATACTTTTTAATGTTTATGTTTAGTTCATAATCCGTCGCACTTGTGAATCTTAGGATGGGGGCATAAACATTGGAGGCACCACAATTACTAACTTGCGGTACGCTGATGACACTACACTTTTGGCATCCAATGAAGCAGAAATGGTGACTCTCCTTAGTAAGTTGGAAAATATAAGCAAGGAACTTGGTCTTTCCATTAATCCATCTAAATCAAAGATCATGGTTGTGGATCGAAGTGGCAAACTTAATCTCACGGGTGCACTCAAGTTAGAAGTTGTGGATAACTTTATTTCTTTAGGCTCATGTATAACAAACAATGGATCTTGTGAACAGGAAGTGCGCAGGCGAATTGGTATGGCAAAGAATACCATGTACCAGCTATCCAAGATCTGAAATAGCAAGAGCATATCAATTCGCACCAAGCAAAGACTAGTAAATGCTCTGGTTATTTTCCATATTTCTATACGGTTCTAAAACATGGACTCTTCGGGCTACAGATCGCAAACGCACTGATGCTTTCGAGATGTGGTGCTTGAGGAAGATACTAAAGATACTGCATTCAGGACCAACGCATCTATCCTGAAAGGGTTGAAAATTACAGCAAAGCTGAAAACTATATGTATCGAGCGCACCTTGAAATACTTCGGACACAGCCCTGGGAATTTAGGAAACTACTCGTAACGGGCAAAGTGGAGGGAAGAAGGCCAAGAGGACGTAGTCCCATGCGTTGGTCCGATCAGATCAGCACTGCACTCGGTACATCATTCCACGCCACACCACATAAAGCCGGAAACAGAACCATCTGGAGAAACATCATACGGAAGAAGATGATCCATGCTAAGGATCGCGACCCAGAGTAATGAGAATGACGATGCAAAGAGACATCTTTCTATGGAAGACGATTGTGGGGTAGTTGTTTGGTGCTAAGCCTAACTGGAGGGCAGTCACCTGTTCTCAGAGTGAACGTTTTGTGCTGTGATTTCAAAGCAATAGCTAGAACTTTCTATTTATCATGGATGGACAAATGTCTGAGTTTCTTGGAGGCTTTTTTGTAGCATTTCAGATGCTTTTGCAGGTTTCTCGTAAGAAGCAAGTAATGTAGTATCATCAGCGAAGGTTTCTACAGATACTCTACAAGTTTTTGGTAGGTCGACTATAAATAATGTGTATAGGATTGGACCTAAAACTGAGCCATGAGGTACTCCAGCTTTAATATAGTAGAATCTAGAGGTACATTCACCTTCTGTGACCTTAAGAATTTAAACTAGTAAAGCAAAGTAGGTGTGTGGTACAAGCATTTTGATTTTCCGAAACAAGCCTTGTTGCCAAACTTTTTCAGGCTTGTTGTATATCAAAGAAAACATACAGTTTTCGTTCATGTGCTTTTCTTATGATTTGACATACTCGGTGAACTTGTTCAATAGTTGCAGTTTGTCAATAGGTCTCTTCTAAAACCGAATTGGTGGTCAGGCAGTATTTTTCTGTCAGAGATTACATGCAGTAGGCTATTTAGCATTATCTTTTCAAGTGGTTTGGATAACGGTGGCAGCAAACTTATAGGTATGTCTATAAGACGTAACTTTACTAGAAGATTTACCAGGTTAGCAGATCAGATATTTGAGGGATTTCCACAACAGTGGGAAATAACCAATTCTAATTATGCTGTTGGAATGGACAGTACGATACATAAGGCCTTTTTTGGAGGTTCTTTCATTACTCTTTTGTCTATTAGGTCAAATCCTGGAGCTTTCTTGTCTTTGAGCGTTGTGACTGCCCTTCGAATCTCCTTCGGTGCGACACACTTAAGAGGTAGATATAGCTGGAAGTCCTGATCCAATATCTTATGAATGTCAGATTCATCTACATTTGCTAATTCCATATTTGGTGCGAATACCTAGTATTACAAATGTAAGTATTACAATCTTCAATAGGAGAGGTAGAAACAGCAGGTCGAGTAATATTTATAATTCCTTTCATAGAGAATATCTACGGGCTTTAGTAGGAGAGAGCGATTCAATGCTAGTTTTATTTGTATCATCCTCAGCTTCTACAATCACATATTTTAAGGAATGTCCATTAGGACATTAATATACCCTTATACTTTTATGTTATGTATTTTTTCCACTTTTCTTTTTGTCCTTATATTATGCAATTAAGTTGGTTAAAATAAATAAAAAATAAAATAGCTACATAATTTTCTTTTCGCTTGGTGGCCATCGCTTTCTATTGCCATGGATAAATATATAGAATAAGTGTAATGGGCATGAGTCGAAATGCCCACATAAAAAAAGCTGATTTTTTGACCAGGTACCCTCCCCAAAAGACCTCACTAAACTTTCATCACATATTCTAGAAACACAGCAAAGGACAAGCATATCAACAACATTTTTTATTTATATAAAAAGATGGATCGTTTACTCCGAATCATACAAGTAGGTAGTAGGAAGAAATACCAATTTTCCAAATTTGAAATTTTGATTGAATTTGAAATCCGATGTTTATCAGCGAAAATTTAATTTTTATGTACGAAAATTATTGTAAACAATATAAAAACATAAACAAGATTAAAAAAAAAAAGCATATTTTGTTTAAGTTGCGAACAATTCGAATTCAAGTTGTATTAGTCCAGACGACCGTTCAATAAAGTGACGAAATTAAGGTAACGTATCTATACCTATAGTTGATAAGACTTGTCGCGAGCCGTTTATTGCAACTGTTATGGCGAGCTGCACTAAGTATTGCGCGAGGTGGGCGGGGCTAACCGTCCGCTACTGCCGCTGCTTCACCCCCTCAAATACCTAAAGTTTGTCTATACAGAGCGCCTTAACCCTCCGAGGAAAGGGCTGTTATTCCAATTTGCATACCATCTGAATATAAATTTTATTGCAAAAAATTCCAATAACTTCAATAAATAATTATTGAATAATTTTGTTTGTCAATGTCTCCAATGGAAAATGTTTTGCAATGAAATATCAAGTATATTAAAGTCTTCATTTATCTACTGCTGTAGAAATAATTGTACTGGTTGTAATTTAGGGTTCGGGCAGTTTAATCTGAGTTTAAATGCTGCAATACACGTCTATCTTTATGTTTCGAAAGACTATATATATACGCTATGAATTTATACAAAGTTCCGCATGTAGTATTTTTAAAACGGAAGATCTTTGCAAACTTGCTGATTATTACTACTTCAGAGTGTAATGAGATGTGGTAGGATCATTTGGTAAATATGGGTCGCTATGTTGGTGGTGGATTAGTTAGTAGAAATAGTTAACTATCACAGCTGATAAGGAACTATCAAGGTCTTTGGGATAACAACCCTTGCCGATTCCTCGAAAGATTATAAATATTCGAACTACTTTCCAACTGCGTTGTGAAGCATTAGAACTAAGAAAATAAGGGGACGAAAAATCTTAACTCAAGATAAGGCATAAGTAGGCATTTATGCCTTAAAAAAGCATATCGCCTACTCAAAAAAAGTATTGGTTATAACCGGATGGCAAAAGACAGCATCATGCCATTAACTGTGACGGCATACGTGACTTGGTTTTACTTTCAGGGTGTGCAAATACCAAGAGTTTTCACATCAAAAATATCCATATTTTATTATAACATTCTTATTTAAGATTCTTCCAGGCTTCCACTATTAAATTAGAAATGAACAGAACTCCAAGCGGCTGGGGAAGTTAAGTTAAAGTGACGGCTGAGGACCGTCTCCTCACAGATTTGCATTAGCTAAGACGTTTCAAACTAACAGCCCTAACAGCCCGCTTTTAGTACAATTGGATTTAAAGGGAACGAGAGTTCAATATTACTCTTCGCAAACACCTTTAGAGATGCCTTTAAGCATTAATTCGTATACGTTTTGTAAGGCATAATGAATGTATGTAACGCAATGTATGTGTAAATAAATTTTTAAGGCAAATATATCTATCGTGAAAGTTAAAACTTGTTGAAAACTAATACAAAATATCTCGATTATCGTCATTTTCATTCTGAGTGTAGACTGAGAATAGATTTATAGCTAAGCCCTTTAGAGATGCCTTTAAAAGCATTCATTCGTATACATTTTATAAGGCACAATGAATGTATGTAATGCAATGTATGTGTAAATAATTTTTTGAGGCAAATATACCTATCTAGAAAGTCAAAACTTGTTGAAAACTAGTACAAAACACCTCGATTATCGTCGTTCATTCTGAGTGTAGACTCAGAATAGACTTAAAGCTAAGCCCTTTAGAGATGCCTTTAAGCATTAAATCGTATACGTTTTATAAGGCATAATGTATGCAATATAGGTATGTGTGCAATTAAGTTTAAATAAACTTTTGAGGCAAATATATCTATCTAGACAGTCAAAACTTGTTGAAAACTAATACAAAATATCTCGATTATCGTCATTTTCATTCTGAGTGTAGACTCAGAATAGACTTGTAGCTAAGCCCATTAGAGATGCCTTTAAGCATTAATTCGTATACGTTTTATAAGGCATAATGGATGTATGTAATAAAGGTATGTGTGCAATTAAGTTTAAATAAACTTTTAAGGCAAATATACCTATCTAGAAAGTCAAAACTTGTTGAAAACTAATACAAAATATCTCGATTATCGTCATTTTCATTCTGAGTGTAGACTCAGACTATATAGACATAGACATAGACTTATAGCTAATGTCATATTGTTGGATACAATCTCTAGAGAAGGATTAAGGACTAAGCCCCTCCACGCGACGTCAATGCAAGATGACGAGACTTTACGTCACACAGAAAAACCTTATACTGGGGCCTTACCTGGGAAATCTGAGTACGAATATCCTGATCCACTTAAACTAGCGAATATCATCTTGGAGTTGCCAAGTTTATTTTAAACACAATTTTATAGACAAGACCTATTATAGTATAAAGGTAAATTGATTTCTAAAACGCTGGGGTATGAATTGTTGTTCTGACTTAGGTCTACTTAAATAGTGAGAAGGTGATAACAAAAATAATACTTCTCAAATGAGAATAATACTTCAAAACGAGTCTTATTAGACCAGGGTGAGTTTGAATCTCTCTACTAGCTTTAGTGTTAAGATTTAAATGTAGTATTTATAATCTTCTCACTACACTAAAGGCCAATTAGTATAAACATAATTTTGAGTTTGACTTTGAATTGGATGTGGAATTAATTAATTTTTCAAATACTAGGTCAGTAAATCAAAACCAGCTGTCAATAATTCATTGGTATATGCAAAAATTCCGTGACCAGGGCTATTCAGAAAACTAAAAAGCAAGAGCCAATTTTTCAAATACTAGGTCAGTAAACCATACAAAAAAAAAAACTGGCGATAATACATTGGGATTTGAAAAAAATCCGTAAGCAGAAAACCAAAGAATGGCTAGTGGTAGTACTGTGGTGGAAGTTTGACGACCTCCGTGGCGCAGCGCACTCGCTGTCGCATTAAAAAGTTGGAGGTCCTGGGTTCGATTCCCGGCTTGAGTCTGATCTGATGGCTTCGGCCGTGGCTAGTTACCATCCTACCCATAAAGACGTGTCGCCAAGCGATTTAGCGTTCCGGCATGATGGTGTGTAGAAACTAATTAGGAGTATGGGTTTACAGGCTAGCCCGCTACCATCATAAACCGCATCACCTACCATCAGGTGAGATGTCGTCAAGGGCTAACTTGTGGTGCATAAAAAAAAGTTACTAGGCCAACTATATAATCAACTCATCAGTGGTTTAAAGCTTTAGTATCAATGAAAAATAATTGATACTAAGGTGTTATTCTATAAGCTTTTATTGTGTTTCAGGGATGTGAAGCTAAATATACAATTATATTTATATTGTAACAGTAACAAAGCCTCCACCCTAAGCAATGAACAGCGTAACAAGACAATAAACAGGGTCGTACATCACGCAGAACATAGCTCAAAGTTATTTAATTATAAGGAAAAACTAATCCAAAGGTAGAACGAAAATTACGCGCGCCGTCGACAGGTACCCTTATGTGTGCATGCGTGTGCGTACACAGGGTGTTAGGAAACGATGTGCTATTGACCCGTTTTTTTTTTAATTTACTTGTAAAGCTAAAAGGAAGCTTACAATTTTGTTATTGCTATAGTTTACTTGATACTTGTGAAGCGGTGACAGCCTAGTGGTTAGGGCGTCAGCCTCCTAATCAGAGGTCGGCGGTTCGAATCCGGGCACGTACCTCTGAGTTTTCGGAGTTATGTGCGTTTAAAAAACAAATATCACTTGCTTCAACGGTGAAGGGGAAAACATCGTGACGAAACCGGCACGCCTGAGAGTTCTCCATAATGTTCTCAAAAGCGTGTGAAGTCTGCCAATCCGCACATGGCCAGCGTGGTGAACTATGGCCAAACCCTCCTCATATTGAGAGGAGACCCGTGCTCTGTAGTGATCACGACATGAAGAGGGAGGTGGGAGGTTTGCAAAGTATTGATGGTATTGGGAGTATATATTTCATTAACGGTTCCAACGCGGGTAGTAAAAAAACAAAAAAAGATAACAGGACGGTCTGTCTCTTTCCGATGATCCCTTGTCGCAACGTTGCTTAAGTTCTATGACTTTATTAACTAAGGTGAGGAAGGTAATAAAAAGTATTTAATAGTATCATCATCATCATCATCATCATGATCAACTCATTGTCAGCTCACTACAGAGCATTTTTTGGCCATAGTTTGGTCATAGTCCACCACGCTGGCCATGTATGGCTTGGCAGACTTCACACGCCTTTGAGCATATTATGGAGAACTCTCAGGCGTGCAGGTTTCCTTACGATGTTTTCCTGCACCGTTGAAGCAAGTGATGTTTCAATTGCCTAAAAACGCACATAACTCCGAAAGTTAGAGTTGAGGCGCGAACCCCTACCTCTGATTAGGAGGTATTATAATTCTTACAAAATAATGCCTTAGTTTCGCTGTATCAGCCTGTATGTTAAGAACATACTTCAATGGAGACTACAGGCGGCAAGTAGCTGTCTCGCGCGACAATATTTATGCCCGCAATATTAACTGCGACGCGACTATTAACGAGAGAACGTTCCGAAAAGTCTAATGTAAAACGTATCATATACGTGTAATGTATCCACGTTATTAATACACAACATTTTGGGGCATTATTTATGTTCGTTACGACGCTTAATGAGGCGAACTGCTAATTTAACATTTTTCGATACAATAAATGACATCTGTGAGACAATATATCTTACTAGTCATCCCTGGTAACCATGCAAACGTTTAAGTGATATCCTACTAGGAAGAATTAGAAGATATCCGTGGCGCAGCACTTGCGATGTCGCATTGTAAAGTTGGAGGTACTGGGTTCGATTCCCGACTCGAGTCTGGTCTGGTGGGAGGCTTCGGCCGTGGCTAATTCCCTACCAACAAAGACGTGTCGCCAAGTGATTTAGCGTTCCGGCTCGATGCCGCGTAGAAACCAATATGGTGTATGGATTAGCCCACTACCATATTAGACTGCATCATTGAATTAAAACCTTTTTTTTATATATCTAAAACTGAACGTTAACAAATTTAGCGTTAAAATTATCTGTACTATAAATTGTACATTAAACTTATAAAAAATACGTATTTAAAAAAAAAGAGTGAGCACTTAGCCCGGGTTCTTGTTTATTGGAAAATCTGTTAAGTCCTTATAGAAGTTACATGGCATATAGAAGATAAATAAAAAATGTATTAACCACCGTTGCTACCATTATTTTGTTTATCATCATAATAACCATCGACGAATTAAGCTGCGTATAGATTAAGCGCGGCAAACCATCGAACATTGACGCGCGCGGCGGCCGCGCTCTATGTAGACGGGATTGCCGCGCGCGGCGACGCGAACATTGCCGCGCTCGAACGTGCCGCGGGGCGATCCGCTCGTTGTCGGTTTTTGAGACCGCACCAAAGGAGCTTCAGTTGTTCGCTCGCGCGCAGTGGGGACGTACTTTGTACTTTTGGTTATTTGGCTCGCGCGGCGAATACGTAAAAATTGACAACGAAAAGTGCCGTTTACTAATACAAATGTATAGCGCTAAAGATTTTTTGTGGAACAGCAAATCCTCCCAATACCACAATCGCTGAGGTATGATGCGTGGGTAGAAATCATTAAGAAAATGGATATACCTATTCCTGACTTGAAAAATAAAATGACTACACTTCTATTAGATATAATTTTTTCATCTATCAACGCCTTTTTCTTTTATATTTTTTTAGAAATAAGATGGTCAATCACAATGAAAACGGTAGCCGCCCGACCACGCGCGTCCATCCTCGCAGGTTTACAAAAGAACTGGTCTGACTATCCGCCGCGGTCTGTTCGTGATGGATCGCCTGCCGCGCGCGGCTGAAACGTCCAACTTAAATATATCTACATATTGGCTCGCGCGGCAAATGAACGTCAACTCTGGTCGAACATTGGCTCGCGCGGCTGCCGCGCTTAATTTATACGCAGCTTTAAACACCACGAACTGGTTCGTGGTGTTTATATCTTCTTTGACTATGCCTATACCTCCTCCTCTCCACATGTTCTCTCCTCTTTGAGATTCAGAGCATAATACCACCATGCTTCTTCTATGGTAGGTTTTATTTGTGAAGTTAGTTATTTATCTGATCTAAAATATACAGACTAAATAATGAGAATAAATAATTAGATGTATGACATGGAATAATGGAATTTATTTTTAAATGCATACTGCGATCTTAAGATGTTAGATAAGATTAATTATTAGATATTAATTTCAGCCGTTATCCGGTATGGATTGCTTCATGGCGTATTCACCGAGGCTTACCCCTATTGGTGGACAGTATAAATTTCTCGATTGCGTGCAGATAGTGAGATTTTTTTTATATAATAATCCATTATATTACGGAATTAATATCCCACAGACACGTCGGCGGACGCGCTTTTTTCGTTTCTAGAAAAATCTACATTGCCCTTTTGGCATGGGTTTTGTTCACATCTAATATTTTTCCTAGACTGTCCCCCATTTATGTGCCTTCAAGTCAAAGAGTAAATGCAGCAGGCATCTTCTAGATTAAGAAGGTACTCTCTCCTTCTGCACGCATTACGAATGCGCCTTTACTTCGTGGTAGTCGTCGCTAGTCTCAAATTAAAACAAAATTCAGATCAACTGGAATCGGTCTACAGTGAAGTCAATATTTATCACAGTCAGGTCAGAAAACAGAAAAAATATTTATCAACAGGCAAAACCTTATAAGTAACTTATCGCAGGGTGTCCGAAATGGGAAAGGGTGGTCGTCACTAGTCTCCAATTAAAAGAAAATTCAGATCAACTGGAATCGGTCTATAGTGGAGTCAATATTTATCACAGGTAAGAAAATAAAAAAATTATTTATCAACAGGCAAAACCTATCGCACGGTGTCCGAAATGGGAAAGGGTAGTCGTCGCTAGTCTCCAATTAAAACAAAATTCAGATCAACTGGAATCGGTCTATAGTGAAGTCAATATTTATCACAGTCAGGTCAGAAAATAAAAAAAATATTTATCAACAGGCAAAACCTATCGCACGGAGTCTGAAATAAGAAATGGTAGTCGTCGCTAGTCTCCAATTAAAAAAAAATTCAGATCAACTGGAATCGGTCTATAGTGGAGTCAATATTTATCACAGGTCAGAAAATTAAAATTAAAAAGAAAAATGTATTTATCAACAGGCAAAACCTATCGCACGGTGTCCGAAATAGGAAAGGTTGGTCGTCACTAGTCTCCAATTAAAAGAAAATTCAGATCAACTGGAATCGGTCCATAGTGGAGTCAATATTTATCACAGTCAGGTCAGAAAATAAAAAAAATATTTATCAACAGGCAAAACCTATCGCACGGTGTCCGAAATGGGAAAGGGATGCGTCGCATCACCGGGTCAGCCGCCCCGGGCAGAAATAAAAATCATTCATATGGACAAAATAAAATTGCATCCCAAATAACCCGGTGCTCATCGGGCGAAAATCTATTTGCAATAAATATGAAGTTTTCCGATTTAACAGGATTTAAAATGGCGGCCTTCTCTAATAAAATCGGGAAGTTCCTATGACTTTTCTGGTTTATGGGACTGTAGTTTGGTCGTGTCTTTTTGTTATTTACGTTCAACGCTCTCTTTTATGTCGTTTGGTCATGGTCTTATTTTACTAAAATACCTACCCAAGCTATTTTACGACACTACAAGTCAGCCTTCGACTGCAATCCTACCTGTTTGTAAGTGATTATGTAGAATAAGACGTTAGCGGCACGTCTTTGTCAGTGGGTGGTACAGCTACTGCTAAATAACCTACTGTCTCTTATCTGGTGGAAACCAGGCAAGAGACAGTCCGACCCCCCGTTATCCCAAACGTCGCCTAAGCCGAAGTTCGGCCTCACAGGAGGCGCCCTTAGGCAGACGTTCCCTTAGTTTCTTCAAGCCCTAGGGCTCAAAATTTCTTCTGGCAGATCTTCTCTCCGAAGCTCGCCAAACAGCCCGGTTAAGCTGTCACAACCGATAGGGTTAGCACAGCTAATAGTCAGTCCGATAAAAAAGATTCGGAAATCAACCAGGTGTCGAACCCGGAACCTATCACTTATAAGACAATAGCGTTTACCGTTGCATCAAGAAGGTCTTCAAAAGATTAGTAGATCTTATAAGAAAATAAATTCTACCATTGAAAGTAGATAATAGACTACGTAACCCCAAGTACACCAAAGTCAACAAGATTTCAAAGAGTGTGCATGCTCAAAACACTGAGGGTTCCGTATCTTCTAACGATACCCAAATAGTTATTTGGTTAAGAAAAAAATAATTGGAGAGCTTCGTGAACAATAAAAACCGAATAACATATCTTAGTCGAACAATTATATATGTCGTTTTAGAGCCACTGTGATTTTATCATAGGTTTATTCCCTATTTATTTAACTGAAAAATGTAACTTAATTATTAAAGCGTAGTTAATAATTCTATGAAAATGTGCAACTGACGTTTTAGCCAATTTAGACAGTTCCGCAAGGTGCATCTTATTACTTCTTTATACACCACACAACGCAGAACTTTAAGCAAACTCTGTATTATTTCATTTATTTACCATCGTCTGCTATTTAGCAAACTGTCGCAAAGGTCTTGAAAAAAAAAAAACGCCTGCTTACAAAAGGTTTTTAAATTTACATTATGGTTAAAAATCGTTACTGACGTAATTCAAAAGCTGGTTTTAATGGATTGTGATGCTTTTTAATACAAACTTAGGAACCTTTACAGATATCGATGCTTTTTTTTGATAAACAGTTTGATTGGTACCAATTTTGTTGTACACAAATTCGTAAACTGAACTAAATTGACACATAAAATAATTGACACATAATATGCAATCTTTTTTCATTGGATATAGTATGAAACAGCATTACTTTTACACCTACCCATCTAGAGTTGAGAGATTTGTGTACAAAAGAATTCGAACCATTGTCTTGCATTCATTCCTTATTTCAATGTAGTTAATAATGAAATATTAATCCGTGGTAGGCATTTTATGGTTGGATTATACTATATTGGTATTGGTTCAATATTGCAATCTACGGCCGCGCAGCTCTTTGTAAGAGATAACACTATGAAAACTTTTTCTGGGCAATTTCCCTTCGATGACATAAAACGTTGCATCCGTTTTTAATATCCATAGAATCACTCCGCTGCTACAGTAGCTACTTTCATCTTCCGGACGCAGTTGAAGCCCGCTTCCGTTGTCTTTATTTCGCAAGCTCTGGGTTTGACTCGTTAAAACTAAACTGAAGTAGGCCGGGCTACTTGATGAATGCCATTAGTTAGCAGGTATAT
Organism: Lasiommata megera; assembly: GCA_928268935.1. Classification (NCBI taxonomy): domain Eukaryota; kingdom Metazoa; phylum Arthropoda; class Insecta; order Lepidoptera; family Nymphalidae; genus Lasiommata; species Lasiommata megera. The sequence continues at coordinate 10,917,772 of OV743315.1, read as the reverse complement.
GTCCAAAACATAATTGTAATAGATAAATCAAACATTTTATGCCTTGAGGAATAATCTGCTTTAATTTTGGGTCTCATCGCGATGATAACCTTGCTAACCAAACAGGCTAATGATAAAATAAAACTTATCCATCCAGTGCCATCTAGTACTTGTTTAGGTTAAGCATTAAAATATTATACATCCTTTTTTGCTTAACTACCTAACTTTACATAATCTGTAGATCGATCTATCGAAGTATTATTATACTTCGCGGTCAATACTAACATTTACAGGTTTTACTTTGCATTACGAAATTTAAATTCGCATTTATTATAGAGCTCTTAAGTATCAAGTAATAATTACTTATTAATTAGGCTGGAGAATTATTCTCTAGCGTGTCAGTGCTTAGGTGCATGGATTATTTCCAAGGAGAATCGAATGCTGTAGTTAAATTACGACAATGAGCGCCAGTATCTATACTGTTATTACAGAGTTGGACAAAAAAAATTGTTTATCAATCAAAAAAGCGTCCAGCTTTGGTGAAATCTTGAACAAACAAAATTGAGTATCTCAAAGAAATATATTCCCCGTATTACTTTAAGATACTCTCGCTGGGCATTGTGTGAAACATCTCCCGCTGTGTAAAAATCACGCAATGGTCGGGATATGCAAGCTTTGGCCAACATTTGTGACCAGCTACGAATAAAAATAGAAGGCCCTCGAGTTCGTTGATGACCACAAACAACTGATTGGAATCAAGCGATTACAAATTTATGAATACAGTTCAAATACGATAGACGTATTGTTTCAAAATGTGAAGGTTCCTACATGATAGTTTCAGTACCTACTTACACTATTATGAAATTATTGATTGGGGTATGTATGTTGAGGGGGATATTATTGCAGAGGGGTATTGCAACTGCATGCAAAAAAATAAAAAAGTGTGTTTTTTTGATGGTGATAAAACCGTAACCTGGTAAGTGATGATGCAGTCTAAGATGGCAGCAGGCTAACTTGTTAAGGGTACGGTAGACCCATACTCCTAATTGGTTTCTACGCGACATCGTGCCGCAGCGCTAAATCCCTTAACGACACGTCTTTGTCGGTAACTAGGCACGGCCGAAGCCTTCCACCAGACCAGACCCGAGCCGGGAACTTAACCCAGACTTTATAATGCGACAGCACACGCGGTGCGCCACTGAGGTCGCCAAAAACTATTTCTTACTAAAACTATTTCTGGATTAGGATTATTTCGTGATGGCATAAAATTCAAACACAAAATGATAATTTTCTTTTTTAATCTTGATATTTTCCTCTACGATACAAGGCACACACACAATTTTAAGTAAATTAATAAAAATAATGATAGTAATAATAATTATAATAGAAATAATAAATAATAACTCGCTTTACGAACTGCAATAACCAAGACGTTAAAGTGTACACTGATAAGCCTCGACATAATAATTGACAAAGGAAAACCTACACTAATATCTTTACTGTCAGCCTGAACTTTGAACAGTGAAACTTTCTCACATTTATAATCAAAACGAAAGAACCGATATGATAATTCCACATTCACGCTCAGTATATACAACCACACATCATTCATCTAAACATTTATAGTAACAGCTAAGTTTTAATTTTACGTCGCATTACCTATTACAGATAATATGTAAGAAATTATTATCTCCAGCTCCATAATTAGGATCGGCGCTTGACTAGACTATTTTAGTACAGACTATATTAATTTATACTTCATTTTGGTTTTTATCGGATGCATATCGGATGTCAATCATAGCGCAAATTCGCAAAAATCGTAACATTTCATTGTGACGCGTGCGTTGCGATGTGCCAAAATAGACGTCAGTAAATGCATTCATCATTTAACAATACAATGTCGTGTGAGACTTGGGCGAATTAAGTTATTATCACAGTCAAGCGCCAATTCTACGCTAGATATAATGTCTAAATCTTATTCATACTATTTTAGACACTTAAAGTCATTTCGTAAACTAAGCTTCGATATAAATAACACTATTTTATACTTTATCTATATTGTTTAAGTCTACCGCACTTAATAAAATAACTACCCACGTAGGCATATCGACTGGATCATGATTATGATACCATGGTGCTAGTTCGGGTATATACAAATCCTTTAATAAATAGCCAGCATTCAAATTAGTGTCCTTTTCAACTAAGGAACATTGTGAAAAGGATGGCGATTATTCATTCACTCATAATTTGATCTAGGACTTGTGTACAACAAAATTAGCACCAATATAATACAACGTCTTAAATAGAAAGAAACCGCTTACATTATATTGAACGCCAGAATGTATCTTTGTGGGTATTCAGTCGTTAACATTTTTGTAAAATTAACCATCAAAATAGCTAACTCAATATAGCTATCGTACATTTCTATTACTTTAACGATTATTCTAGTTATCAGTTATATCTAATCATTGCACTAAAATTGAATAAGTTTTATGATATTGAAGATCACATTATGTTGAACTTATGAAAAATTAAGACCATGCTCATTTAGCGTCTAGAAAATCGAGAGTTTTCGATTGTCTCCAAAATTTTTATATTTTTGGCAAAAGGGTATGTAACTTATTTGTTTATTATTATTATGCTAAAAATTATGAAAGAAATTAAAATTTGACCAAACAAGTTTAAAGTTATAAGCATTTTTATATTGCTGGTATGATAGATATATATCAAAATGTGAAGTAATAGCGTCATAAAAACTTCATATAAAATTGAGTTTTGGAAGAAAAGAGCAAAATCTCTTCTAAAATTTTAGGCTTACAACTGTTGTTATTTACTGGTAAATCTTTTATCTGGGATGAATACTAAACCTTTTGTGTCAATATTTCGATAATACAGCAAATATATTTTCTGATTTAACTTTTTGAATCAAACGACTAGTGAGTAGAAAAGTGAATCTTGTTTACAATGGCTTAGAAAGCAATTCAAAAGCAGTCTTAGGTCAATTCCAACCGTTTTTCGTTCAACTACTTACAGCAATTTTGTTCACATTATGAAGTTTTGATACAAATTATAGCGTAAGCTGAGGATGATTGCTTATTTAAATATACAACTCGTAAATCATACTTAATGTTTAAATATGGCATTTAACAATAAGTTTAAAGGTACATTTCGTAAAAGATTAAAATATGTTGACGAATAAATTATGTGTATCGTCGATAAAACCGCTGAGACTTAAACACTAGAAATATTAAGAAATATTTACAAATTTCACTATGGAAGAAGAGTTTCTGACACTTCGCTTTGCGCCACGAAATCAACGTGCTTATGCCGAATTTAATAACAGTATTTACAATTAACCTCCAAGTAAAAACACTTTGTCGAGATCCCGATACACTGAAAATTTTAACGCTAAATAATATTAGTTGAATAATTTTTAATTTACATACGAGCGTATCATTTCGGAATAAGACGTTTGAGTATCCCTCCACGAAGGTCCGGTCGATAGGACGTGTTTATGCTAATGATAAATCTTCGGATGTCCTATTTCTCCCTGAACTCGGGTTTAACGCTTATGATGGGTTTTCTCGTGTCGTCGTTATCTTTATCGTATTGTTGGTTGTCGGGGAAATCCGTGGCCCCGGTGCTTGTCAGCTAAGTGGCCGAGCTGAACAGCACCGAGTTCTTGTAGTAGCTGGCGCGGTCTGACAGAGGGCTCTTGACGTCACGCTCCATGGCTTGCTGGCGGGATTTGCGTTCCATCTCCAACTCTTGCGCCAATGATTCTGTGGACAAACAAATGAGTTAAATCCAAAATGCAAAATTTTACTTGAATTTATATATCTATCGTATCGGGGATCTGAAATTATTGAGATTAACACTGCGCCAAGAAGGAAGGTAGGTAAAAAAAATTTAAGATAAAAATGTTTTTGGAAAAGGGGTACAGAATAACCGACTGCCGCCAACGGCAATCTTTACAGTTTTGGTTAAATGTATAATTTATTAAAGTGAACAATTAGTCACAATAACAACAGATTAACGTCGGATGTTTGTTTTACAGAATAAGCCATTTTTGAGACTAAATGTCCATAGTATTTTATCAGCAAGTAATGATATATTTTTTGTAAATAACTCGCAGATCGCTTCACTCGGTAGTACCACTTATTAGATGGGGTCTTATATAAGTTTATTGAATGATCAAAAAATATGCAACTCAGTAATTCGTTACCTATCAAATTTCTACATATGTGTCTATAGATTCAAACGCGTGCTGCTGCGGAAAATGTCATTAAAGCGGTGAAAAGTTGACATCAAACGGACTCGACATCCGAGTGCCCGTTCCTAATTTGATATTCAATTTTGCCTTCGACAAGAACGTGGTATATTGCGGCCGGTAATTAAACAGTGAGTAATGCTTTGATATCAAATCTTGAATTTTAAAATCAATTTTTCAGCCAAAGTCAAATTAAGTATATTTATTGAATAATTACAATTATTTCATCGTTCAGTTATCAGTTGAATAATATCCAGGCTTATATGTAACTTAAAGTTTCTTTATTTTGTTCAATATTATTTTTATATTCCAATGAACAGCTAAAAGCAAGTTAAGGTTTAAAAAACAAATTCAACAATATTTATTGGCTAAATAGGTGGGATTCCAAGAAGCACTACACCAAACTTCGTCGTCGCTTCCGAAGGGTATGCGTAAACGCATTTCCCAGCGTGAAAAAAAAAATCTAACGTGGTACTAACATAATAACAAAGTAAGCAATAGTTGGTTAGTTAAGGTTAACTTCTTCTTACAGATTCGTCTCAGGTCTTACAGATTTCATTTATGGATACATATTTTCGTGTTTTCCCGGGGTAATTTTCTGAGACACAAATAATGCTGTAATATAATCTGTGCCTCAATAGTAGAAGCTCTTAAAGACGATATTGCAATCGCATTTAAATTTTAAGACGACATGAAAATAAGAATCGTGGAGCACAAGCGACTTGAGAATAACTTACGAAATAAATCTTAAGCATTGAATATTTTCTAATAAGATTTTTGGGTAAATTGACAAAGTTCGTGAGGAGTAGGTGAGGTAAGGCAATTGTCTCCGAAAACGTCTACGTTTTACGAAATATGCTTATTCAATTTCATGCAACGCTTGCCGCCTCCTGCAATTTACGAGATATAAAAGATATAAACGGAATCACGTTTTTTGCTTACTCCCAAGGAACATTTTCTCAACGGGGAATTGAATTTTTATACAAGATATTCGTTTATGATTTTTGATTTATGACTTTAACTCATATTGTCTTCCTTGAGGCTTCAAACGACATTCGCATTTTCCTAAAGGGCCATTTTAATTAGGCTATACAAATTATTTGCTCATCGAAGTTTTTTGTCTTAAAGATACAATCAAGAAGTAATGATAATATATTATAATATTGCCAAAATCGATTGCGAAGAACACTCACGTTTAACGGTGCAAACAAGTGGAAGATCAAATGGCACTGTTTTTGTTTCATTTGTCATTTAAAAAAACTCAATTATAATCCGATTTGTCTCAGTGGAGTCAGCTCCAGGGCATCACACTCACAAGTGTCGCTCATCGAGGGTTGTCCCGAAACAGAAACCTATTATCCCGGGCGAGATTATACGCCTAGGGCGTCACAATTAAATATTATACACTTAAAAGCTTCGGCCTTTGCCGTTTCACTTCGCTGCCACCCCTAAATGTCCCATTAGGTCTGTTTGAATACGTAATATTTTTGCATTTGCCGCTCCTAAAACGGAATTGCCGGTTCCTTTGAGAGCTATAATCTATTTGTTCTTTGAAATAACTGTTACGCTTGGGCGCCTAACTTAAATAAAAAGTTAGCTTTTAATGTAAAACTCCGTTTCTTCAGGCAAACATTCGATTTAAGGGATTAAATTATAAAACATTCACTACCTTTTATTCTTACAATCTTAGTGCATAATATGTTTGCATTGTAAAATGTCACGCTTTTTGTTTTCATCATTGTTTCTGATGTTTATCGCTTTTATTTTTAACGTAATACGACTTTCATAGTTTTTAGCTGCAGGTCAGAAAAACCAATAAATCGATCGGTTTAACAATTAAATCGAAAAATGAAGCAAAAAAATACGCTTTCGACATTCACTGGCTCTGAAGACAAATTGTTTCTCTGAGAAAAAAAAAAAACAATCGTATACTGTACAGATTGATCTGCCTTTTATTTTCCACTTTCAACAATGTCATTGATCTGAGGTTTACGTTTTTGATTAAAAAGTGATAACTTTTTTAGGAACTTAATACTTTAGAGAAAAAACACGTCATCAAAGGCGATATTTTATCCTGTACAATTTCGAAGTAATCGACGCTTCTTTTTGATGAGACCGTAAAATTAAAATAATTAAGCCCTTCCAAAAAAAAAAAAATAATACACCTACACGATTCTTTGCAGAATTTGAGATGGTTATGGACAAAGGGACCACGGATATAGATTAAATTTATGCCGTACCTTTGTAACCGCTGACTTTTGAGTGTTGGATGACACTCAACGGATATCGACTAGGCGCTACTGTTGGTACGAGTATAGCGTGTCCAATCACACTGATTGAATTGATTTTCTATTAAAAGTAGGAGCTTTCTATTTTTTACAAAGATACCATTTCTCCGTGACGTAATTAAGTACTTTTCAAATGCACTTGTAAAAAGGATAAATAAACGTTTGGTGATGCCAGATCCAAACTAGTTAAGGTAGCTGTAACGTTTGAAATTAATGAAATTATATAAAACTAGCTGTTGCCCGCGACTTCGTCTGCGGTTGCTTGTGAATTGCTGATTTCCCGTGAGATTGAGGTTTCCCGTGCGGCCAATGCCCTGCTTCAGAAAGTAAGCTACTTAATGCGAATTTTTGTGTCTAACTCCAAAAACAAAGGTATTTCATACAAACTTTTTTTAGCCCCTTAGGGATGGAATTTCCAAATATCCTTTCTTAGCTGACATCTCTTAACTATCAACTACATACTTGCTAAATATAGCTTTATACGTACAATAGTTTTTGAGATCTCGTGTTTAATCAGTAAGTAAGTACGTCAGTGACCTTTTGCTTTTATATATATAGATTTCAAATAGCCTATACAACGTGCCCGTGATGTTTTCCTTCACCGTTGAAGCAAGTAATATTTTAATTGCTTAAAAAACGCACTTAACTCTGAAAAGTTATAGGTGCGTGCCCGCGTTCGAACCCCTAACCTCTGATTAGGAGGCTATCATAGTTTACTAGGCATAATGCTCATGTTCATTGTTCCATAATGTTCTCAAAGGCGTGTGAAGTCTGCCAATCCGCACTTGGCCAGCGTGGTGGACTATGGCCAAACCTTAAGTGAGCCGAGAATGGGTTGATCATGATGATCAGTAAATATTCTTCTATTGCACATCTTGAAATAGGACTAACAAGTTGTATCTCTTTTTCTAAACTTACGGTCGAGATAATTCGCAGAGGTATTTGAACCTTTGTGATTTCATTAATTTCGGTATGGAGATAATAATACAGCGGGTCTTATCTATTTATACGCTTGTATTACGTTGAGAGCGAACAAAAAGTTAATATCGTCAAAGGTTTCGAGCGCACCTGTGTTGTACACTTTTATTTCCATTCATTTTACAAGCGTACCTAAAAAGTAGCCGGAGAAGTTTCCTCTTTATTAATTTTTCAACTTTATATTACTTAGCATCAGTTGTTCATCTTGTTATCTACGTTTATGAAAATAAATTTTACTGTCAATTTATTATACATATTATAAATTGGCTGAACATAAAAATGTGATAGAGTATAAATAGAGCTCGGTATTTGAATTTGATGTTCCAGGTCCTTAAGTTGAACACAGATTGTTGACATCATGGTGAGAAATGCCTTCATTGCTTGGCAGGTCATAGCGTCTTGGCAGACGCTGTGAAGCCTTTTTTGCTGGTCTTGTAGAGTAGCAAGTGGACAATTTAGTTCAAATAACACACAAAACTTGAGAGTACATCGCAAGATTGTAAAATTTTTGAACTACCAACAATATTTATTTTTTTACTCATTTCAAGTTAGCCTTTGGCTGCAATACCAACTGATGGTATTTACCATCATGATTATGCAGCCGAAGAATCATTTTCAAGCCTTCAGCCTGTTAGGTTAGGTTGGGCAGTATGGCAGGTTTAATGGAACCATATCCCATCAGCTACCAGACAACTTAATAGCTTGGCGGTATGGTAGGGTGGTAAATAGCCGATTATAATGTCAAGTAGTGGACGTCCATAATTCAAGTCAGACCCATAATGGAAATGAAATGGTATGCACGGCTTTTCCGGCTAGATAAGGTATGTTTTTTCCTACTCATCAACACTTCAACCTAACCATCAACACATAATAAAAGATATATATATATATATTTAGTATATCACTCAGTCACACAACATTCACTCAACCATTTCCTGCTTCACCGACGAGGGCCCGACTTTGCTTTCGAGTAGAAACTGCAACTAATTTAAGTGTTGCCTTTTACCCTTTCCAAGTGTCTAACGCACGCGAACACGCGAATGCGAATAGTACGTTTAAAATATTATAATGTTACTGTTAATTGTAGCAACTTCAACAAAGGATTGATAACTACAGTTTGGAACATAGCTTTTGATTAGCCATTTAGGCACATACCCGGCTAAGTTTGTTGCGGGCTTCTTCTTAGACCGGGGCGCGTTTGGAACCCTCATAGCTTTAGTTTTAAGTTTACGAATATAGTTATCACCATGAAATAACTAATATGTAAATTATTGACGCGTCAAAAGTGCTTTTTTAAGGACTATTTGAATAAAGATTATTTTGAATTTGAATTTGAAATTTTGCGTAAAGCACGGATTTTTAGAGTATTTAACTTTAAAGCTAACCTAACGTTAAGGCAAACGATTGCTCTTTTACAATATCTCTTATAAGGTATTTGAGTAGACTCACCATCCTGCTCTTAAGAGGGGCTTTAATGGATACTAGCTGATGACTTCGTCCACGTGGATTGGAGGTATTTAAAAATTCCTGTGGAATAGGCAACGTTTGAAATTTAAGATAATCCACTGTCACGTCGTTACCCGTTTCCCAACATGTAAATCCTATTTTAAGGAAGTTTGCTGGGTTAACTATATTTACAGTTAAAAATTCAGTTTTTCACATATCCTGCGGAAACCATGGATTTGTCTAAAAACTAATCCAGGGTACTATCAATCTCCATTAGAAATTTCAGCCAAATTGTCTAAGAAGTTCCGGCGTTAAGGAGTAAAAGTTAAACATACATACACACTATAAGACACACTTGATAATATAAGTGATTGACACGTGTTAGTAATAATAACTGGCATTGATAGATTACGGAGTGAGCAAAAGTGCAGAACGCTTATTTTTAATCCAGGTGTTATTGAGAAGTTGTTAATAGCTAACTATTTCTTGTCTGGTGGGAGGCATCGGTCGTGGATAGTTACCACCCTACCGACAAAGAAAGTCGCCAAGAGATTTAGCGTTCCGGTACGATGTAGCGTAGAAACCAATTAGGAGTGTGGGTTTACCATACCCCTAACAGGTTAGCCCGCTACCATCCTAGACTGCATTATCACTTACCACCAGGTGAGATAGCCGTCAAAGGCTAACTTGTAGTGCATAAAAAAAGCTAACTAGGGTAGCAAACTCAGGCCGTCGTGAACATACCAAGTAGAGCAACCATCTCAATAGGTAATATTGAATATTTAATTTGGAAGATGTTTAGTCAGTATTCCTACTTCTCCAGGTTTCAAATCTATATAAATGTTTTTTTAAAATCAAAATAACATGTGCAAATAAAATCCAACCGTATTCATAAATACATTATAGTCGATAATTCAGATAACATAAAAAGCTCTACTTTTTGGTCCCACCACAGTTGCGTGTATTGGTGTGCTCACATCGAACACAATAGTAGGAAACTGCGCTGTAGCCGGTGCATTTTTAATGAAATTTCTGGGCTTTCCACAAAGAGGATATGAATGAAAAAAACTACCGCGCTACCCGCCAACATACAAGCAATATTTTTTGTTCCTACACTGTTTCAAGTTATTGTGTCTATCGATCACATAATATCGGAAATTCAATTAATTTAATAAATTATAATTACTTATAAATTACTATACTTTGATAATGTATTGTCGATATTTTACTGTTCTACTGTTGATTGTACAAAAATTATATATAAAATTCTCGTGTCACAATGTTTGTTCCCATACTCCTCCGAAACGGCTCTACCGATTCTTATGCAATTTTTTATGCATAATTAGTAAGTCTGAGAATTGGCTACTATCTATTTTCAAACCCCTAAGTGATAAGGGGTGTCCACCCCAAAATTTATGTAAATTTTTTTTTTATTGAAAAATACATACAATCCAAAATTTTCAAACCCCTATTTTTTAATAGTCATTTTAGTTATTTAATCATTTGTCATCCCGTTCGATAACTGAACAATTATCGTCTTTATTGTAAATGTTTTTCACTCTAATTCGAGTTAAATTTCCCAGGGCTAAAATTTTAGAATGAAAACAATCTTCACGTTTTTTTTTATATACCCTCATCGTTCACAGCGCTCCATGCCTCTTTCACTCATATACCACATCCTTACACGCAATAAGTTAGTTTTTTTATCTACACTAGAAATTCCCTAATAATAATAATAAATATAAATAATAGAAAAAATTAATATGGCAAAACAATGTTTGCCGGGTCAGCTAGTTATAGATAAAATATATATATAGAAGCGGTGATAGCCTAGTGGTTAGGGCGTCAGCCTCCTAATCAGAGGTCAGCGGTTCGAAATCGGGCAAGCACCTTTTCGGAGTTCTGTGCGTTTTTAAAAAATAATTTATCATTTGCTTCAACGGCGAAGGAAAACATCGCGAGGAAACCTGAGACTGACGCCTGAGAGTTCTCCAAATGTTCTCAAAGGCGTGTGAAGTCTGCCAAACCGCATATGGCCAGCGTGGTGGACTACGGCCAAACCCTTCACATATTGAGAGGAGACTCGTGCTCTGTAGTGAGCCGCTAATTGGTTGATCATGATGATGATGATGAATCTGCTTCTTAATATATGCCTTTGTAGTATAGAGAAACTAAAAGCTGCCCCTACTACGTGGGATTTGCTTAAAGTATTGAGACAGACGGATTAACTACATTTTACCGGATGTTTATATGATAAGAAGCTAGTATTAAATATTGGCATTTACGGAATGGAGATAATTATAAAAAAACTCCTTTCAATACTCGATACAAAAACTTTATTAAACGAATCGACTTCTGTGAAGCTCACCCCAATACAATTTCGAAAAAAAAAATCGGAATGCGTGTATCGTTCATTTTGTGCTTTTAAATAATTGAAATTCTTGTTTCACAATGGTATGTAATATGATGAGTATAAATTTCGCATGTCGAATTTTTTCTCTTCTTTCTATACCCCTAGACCCTTCTGCGTTCTATTGCGATCAATGTAAATATTTGCGAGTTAATTTGATTACAACTGCGAATGCACGGTAGATTTGACCATTTCCGTTGTTATGACCATTTGAGTCGTTTGTATTGGACATCCTTTAAAATTGGAGATTAGGTGCGTCACATCGTAAAGTTGGAGGTCCTGGGTTCGATTCCCGGCTCGAGTCTGGTCTGGTGGTAGGCTTCGGCCGTGGCTTTTTTTTGGAATATTCCAAAAACCGAATGTGGCAATTGTTAAATTTTAGTTTTTAGTGAATGTTTCTCTTATTTTATTTTTTTTTTCTTTATATATAGCGTAGTTTTTATTTTTTTTTTCAAACATTATTATTATTTTTGATATGATGTTGGTTGTACTTTTAAATGCAAAACTTCTCTCAGCACGGTACTGACAGAATACCAGCGTCGTGGGCACTTTTGTATCCACAACATTAAGCTGAGTCAGCACCTTTTCATTGGCGCGGCACTGCATTAAAAGTTCAAAGTGTTAACAATAAGCATTAGATAATAAGTTACTTACTCTGTTTTGACCTGTTATGTGTATATTTGTTATTGTGTTGTTCTAATAAATAAATGTTTTCTATTCATTTCTAGAAAGTTATGTTTTCTATTCTATTATAAAAAGCGGTGATAGCGTAGTGGTTAGGGCGTCAGCCTCCTAATCAGAGGTCGACGGTTCGAATCCGGGCACGCACCTCTAACTTTTCGGAGTTATGTGCGTTTTTAAAACATTAAAATATCACTTGCTTCAACGGTGAAGGAAAACATCGTGAGGAAACCTGCACGCCTCAGAGTTCTCCATAATGTTCTCAAAGGCGTGTGAAGTCTGCCAATCCGCACATGGCCAGCGTGGTGGACTATGGCCAAATCCTTCTCATATTGAGAGGAGACCCGTGCTCCGTAGTCTGCCGGTAATGGGTTGATCATGATGATGATGATGAGTCTATTCTATTCTAAAGATGCCAATGTCAGGAAGAGGACGTCCATTATTTGATATATTGAAACTCACCAGAATAGTTCTGCCAGAAAGCAGCTCCTCCACTCATGATGTCGACAGGCGGCGGCGGATAGTTCCACTGGGGCTTGTCAGGCGTGCGTGGCGGGTCCCGCTGGAACGGCGGCGATGAGGTGGGGGGTTCCGTGCTGGGTGGTTTACTTTCCGTTCCATTTTCACGTTCGCGATTTTCTTGGGACTGTGGTGTTAAATTCTCTGTTGAAGAGAAGAAAATACAAATTCGTAAATGTAAATCGTATTTACAATAAACTTCCATCCTTTATAAAAGAAATAAAATCTATGTTTATGTTAAAATTTGATGATGATGTTAAGTGATGATGGCGGTTTCTACGCGACATCATGCAGGAACGCTAAAACGCTTGGCGACACGTCTTTGATCTTTGTTTTATTAAAACTGTGCTCTACGCAATAAGTAAATATAACTTTAAAACTACCCGCATTTGGAAAAATTTAATAATTAATTGTAAATAGTTAGAGTTATTATACACTCATAAATACTTTACTTTGGTTAGTTACCTAATTGTTTTTTCTCATATAAGCGTTTTTTGTAATTCTTTCGAGAAATAAAGATCTTATACATAAAAAAAAATATAAAAATTTCTGGAAACAGATTTTTCTTTTTCTTGAACAGATTTTCTATTATTGCAATCTTTATTTTTATAGTTAATGGTTCTCGAAGACCATCTTCTACGGAATCTTTGAATTGTATTACATAATTAAAAATAAGTGGTATTCTGTTATGGTCTTTTCCATCGTAAAGGAATGCCATTACTTATATAATCAGAAATTAACAGAATAAAACCATTTTTATATTAAAAATTCTAGTCTACCCAAAGTTCTGTACTAACGGCGTACTTTATATTATGTATATTATGACCGAGTTTGAATATGCCAATTATAGTAAGTAGCAAACAGTGATTATACAAGAAATTGAGTTCGAATGCGTGTTACTTCATCGACCCTCATTTCAAATGGCCTGCGAAACGATTTCCTGACACGGAGATTAGCACAAGGCTTCACTAGTTTACCACCCTCCTTACGTCACGCACTCCATATAAACTCCAAATAAATTGCATTAGAAATAGAATCCTATTGCACGTTAAAATATAGTTGAGATTTCGATGATGCTGTTTATGATATTCACGTACTCGTTTTGACTGATACAAAGATTGTTTGACAGACGGCAAGTTAACATGTCAGACGCAATCCGATGTGTCAGTATATCTTATCGATACTAGAATAACAATAAAAAGGTTAGGTTTTTTATATTATATTGTTTACATATGTTAATTGTTATTTTGTTACTTAACCTATGATCTTCACTGATACTTTATTTATTCTTCGTCAAAGCCCAATTTAGGACCATATACGAATTACAGCATAATTTACCTTCGCTTCTAATTAATTGTTTACGTTAGTATCATAAGATCTTAGAAAATATTTACCAGTTACTATTCTGAGAATTTCGCCAGGTGCTCCCGACTGCTTCAGTGCTTCTTCTATCTTCTGTCGTCTTTTGAGTTCCAGTTCTAATTGATCTTGAATTTGTTGCCGCTGTTTTCTTTCCTTCTTTAATCTCTTCTGGTACATTACTGGAAGAAAGAGGATTATTAAATTATTTCATAATGATGCAGAAATGTGCAAGCTATGTGTTATCACACATAAGACTAGTGGTTAGGAATCCGCCTCCTAATCAGAGGTTGGGGGTTCCAGCCCGGGCACGCACCTCTAACTTTTCGGACTTGTGTGTATTTAAGCAATTAAAATATCACTTGCTTCAACGGTGAAAGAAAACATCGTGAGGAAACCTGCACACCTGAGAGCTCTCCCTAATGTTTTCAAAGGCGTGTGAAGTCTACCAATGCGCACATGGCCGGCGTGGTGGACTATGGTTAAACCCTTCTCATATTGGGAGGAGACCTTTGCTCTGTAGTAAGCCGGCAATAGGTTGATGATGGTGGATAAAGAGATGGATGTGGAAAACGAATAAAGATAATAAATATAAAAATAAACTAAAACCATCTTATACCATTGGACAAATTGCCCTATCTCACTTGAGGATTAGATGTGTAGAATTAATGAAATATACACAACTAAAAATAATGTTCCAAGTCTGTGAGCAATCAATATCTACTAAGTGAATATGGATTCCATCTTGCTTACTCGAACCGTATCGAAACAACAATTGCTGTGAACGTGGCGCGGAACAAAACAAAACATAAACTAAATAATCGCTTTACATTTTGTGCCGTACGCTTTACTCGGGATTCGTCAATACGCAGGCATTCGACATCCATAAATATTACCCATAAATATGAAAACTTGGAAGTAACACTGTTTGTCCCTTTCTGTCACATATAATTTTATATCTAGCTTGTAAGCATGGTAGAGAGAACATCTTTTTGATTCGCCGTAGAAACATATTTTCGTCATCAATAGTAATAATGAACAGCTATATTTTTTTGTAGTGAGAAAGTTTAGCTAGCTATCTCTGTCTGTCTGTCGCAGGTCGATTGAGACTGTTCTAGCTATGAGATTTCCAAATATAACGATGTTAAAGGAGAAAAAGTTAAGCACTTAATTTTCATCTTTGAACTGGTTTTGAAGTAGTAACACGATTTTTAGTTTATTCTTCAAGTTAAAGGTAAAAAAGTACAAACATTAGTCACTTTGTCCCAAACCACATATAATCCCTATTAGACGATGAGTGAAAATGTATTTGCAGTCAGTCAGTTTGTAATAAAGTTGCAGTCACAAACTTACTAGCATAAATAAGCGTGGCAGATTTATAAACTTTACTGAGATGACAGTATACGTATAACTTAAATATATTCTCAGGTAGCTATCACATATATATAATTACGTAAAATAGGTAAATTCAAACAATAAACAGCAAGTATAATTTAACATATTCAGCCGACAACCGGGAGATTTGTATAATATAACAACACCACACAAAATCTTTCACTAGAACCTCTACGGTAAATTCAATATTGATAGGTAATTAACTATGTATTTTTAGTTCGCAACAGTTGAAATTATACTGCTTACAGAACGAGTACAATGTAGTCTAAATATAAGAAATTACAAATTTTCTGTTGAGACATTCCGTCGTTACCAAAAATAACCATATTCCAATGAGAAAATCATATAATTATTTAACCTAATAAACATTGACAAAACATTTCTACGTAGTAGTTCGAGTAGATTTTAAAACTTCTTCCTTTTACAAACTCGGTTTAAAATTGATCAAATTTTAAATATGGAGAAAAGAAGTAAAAAATGCATGAAGGAATGGATAATGGCAGTAGTAATTACATAAAACAGCCTAGAACAAATTAAAGCGCATTAGAAATAAACAACTACACGAAGTTCTCATTAAAGATTCGCTAGTAATAATTAATGTTGGTACTAATGAAGCGGTCGCGGTTCATCTCCTACGCATCATTTGTCATACAACCTCCGACACCAGTCTTAATAAACCCTCGTTTTTGTTCCTCACGATTCTTAATATGATTTGCAAAATGATTTAGAAACTGACAAAAAAAAATCTGTTTAGTGATGACAATAGACGATTACTTATACATCTTTAAAACTTTAGTTGCCTTATAAACATTTTTATTTTAATTTAATATTGACACGTTATTAATACTCTCATACAATTTTTATGAATTGAAAAAACTTCGGAGTTTAAAGACACAGTTATTTTTTCAATAGGGATGCCAGAAAGTCAAACGAGTTTCTCATAACATAAAACGTATATTTAGGATGAAAGGTGAGGCCAATCCGGTGTGCGAGTGAGCCCCCAAACGTCCAGTGAGTGGAAAATTCAACGGCCCGGCTAGTCCGAACCGGCACAGACCAACACCTCTGAAAAACACTTTCTCACTCGAATGACGCTTATTTTTGGACCTTTTCATCTCAGCTCATTTGCAAATAACGCAGACATTATCAATTAGTGAGGTCAATGTGATGATCACGGTCCAATGCTATTGAAAATTCTAAAATTTCCGGATGAGCGAATTTTCTCGACTGGACACAAACAAGATAAATACATAATGCGTCATTTTTTACGGTAAACTATTAGATGACATGTTGGAGTTATCTCACATTAAATTCAAATTATTATAAAACGTAAGCTTATAAAAAATTTTTTATTGCAGAATAAAGGATGACGTGAACGATAAAAGAACTATGGGTATGGGTTCTCAAATAGTTCAATAATATAGTTAAGTTTTTTGTCATCTTTTTATGAGACCAGGGTGCATTTAGAACCCTCATAGCTTCAGTTATAAGGTAAAAACTGATAACTACTATCATCATTTCGCTACAATGTAAAAATGTGAAAAAAAACCTAACGGAAGCGACGTTTTAAAGGTTAATTTGGACAAAGATTTAGTATATATATACGGTATGCTACCAGCATTTTATATAATATCATTACAAATAGGAATCGTAAAATCGTTCTTTACACGGTTAACGACTTCTAATTATTACCATTCGGTGAGAACATTATCAAAAGTAAACCTTCCATCATAATCATCAAAAAATAAAATAAAATCACAGGCTTTATTGTCGGTAACATATCTAACGCTCTAGGTTGCGAAGCATCTAAAAGAATCAGATAGCAATCAAATGTCTTATCGAATTCAATAAAGCGGGAGCAACGTCGGCTCATTGTTTTTATAAGTCAATATTTGTCCATAGATTGTCGGCGTCCTTTGAAAATAATCCAGCTCCTAATACTTCGATAAGTTCATGAGTAAAGATGAATCGTAATAATTCTTGAATAGATTATACCTTTCGACTCAATGGAGCTTTCGAATAAAGAGTTCTTATCTTTTGTTGTTCTCGCTATTGTGTCGATATTTTATAGTTATCATTTAAGAATTTTTTTATAAAGGAATTATCTTCCTCTGGTTCGGATATTAACATTACATCTATTGATCTACTAAAACTTATAACTATATACATTAAATGATATATCATCATGAGCATTATGATCAACCCATTCTCGGCTCACTCAATATGAGTCAACATCTCAATATGAGAAGGGTTTGGTCATGGTCCACCACGCAGGCCATGTGCGGATTGGCAGACTTCACACGCCTTTGAGAATATTATGGAGAACTCTCAGGCGTGCAGGTTTCCTCACGATGTTTTTCACCGTTGAAGCAAGTGATATTTTAATTGCTTAAAAACGCACATAATTCCGAAAAGTTATAGGTGCGTGCCCGGGTTCGAACCCCCGACCTCTGAATAGGAGGCTGACGTCCTAACCACTAGGCTATCACAGCTTCTGATACGCACAAAACAACTGTCGAACACAATGATATTAAGCAAAACAATTCGACGACCGAGCGTATGAATAACGAACCACCGAAATATTGAAGGAATTCGTTCAAAGGGGAAAAATGCAATAAAAAGTCCGGCCCGATACAGAATGAGAGTGTGGTTAAAAAGCAACGAACGAATATGGTTGCGAACATCCGCTGCAGACAAAAGTTCGGCTACTTGGCTATGCAAATTATATTTGCGGACCGCCGCGGTTGAGACCCGATCTCCGACGTTTCGTTTCACTTTTACGTATACACCGTGTATTCTTTTCATATTTTCATCCGATTTCCTTCCCCTCATTCATTTTGTTCCGCTTTTAAAAGTCGCAGAACAATGCCGCTTTCTGCGGGGTTTATTCGCCGCGAGCAGTTTTCTTGCGCTTCTTTTCTTATTATTATTATATCTCTCTTTATGTGTATGTATCCGGTTCTCTTTTCTTTAATACTTTCGACTCATAAATGGCTGATACGGGCCCCTTGGGTTCGTTGCTCAAATAACATGTAAATGAGTAGGTTTGTGTGTTCGAAATTTTATTTCGCTCCCTTGATATTTAAAAAAAGTAATTTGCAATACCTACACCGCCATAGATGTGTCACCAAGAGATTTATTTATCGCGTAGAAACCAATTAGGTGTATGGGTTTACCATACCCCTAAAATGGTAAGCTACGGCTTAGCCTGCTACCATTTTACCATTTTAGGTTTTAGATGGCATCATCACTTACCACCAGGTGAGATTGCTGTCAAAGGCAAGAAAGAAAGGTTGTAGTAGAAAAAAAAGGTTAGGTTAAATTATCACTTTAGTGATAAGCCGGCTTAGCTAACCAAAATAGTTTCGTTGGATAATTGCTAATGACGGATCGGATAAACGCTTCTTGTCTTTTTATTTTTATTTTTGTGGGATATTAAATATGGCCCTTATTTTTGATATTGAAATCTAAAATGGCATTGCACGCTATTCCATATTTTAAAAATAATATATTTTTAATATTTAGCTGTGTATATTTAGGTGCAATGGTTGTAACAGCTTGACCTGTATGACGTAATAACAATGGCTTATCGATGGTGCTTCAATGGGTTGAGCGAGACACCCTTACGGATAAGGATGCACTTATGCTTTTCATTGTTATAGACATTATGCTCCATGGATAAAGTAGTAAAAGGTTGTAACATTTTCTTGCTTTTGATATAATATTTATCATACTATTAACCAAAAGCGCCTTTTGACGTTCATAAAATATGTAACATATCATACATTGTTACGTATGTAACTTAATTTAACGTTATTTGAATTGATTCATCCAAATTTTGTTAACATAAATATATTACTATATATATTAATCCTCTTATGTGTCAAATCCTTGAGAATATTCAATCCAGCCAAAAACATGAGTACTTACTTTCTGCTTTAGTGGCATTTTTGCACGCTTTATTTTTAAATAAATATTACAACACAAAAAATTGCAAATTTAATATTATAAATTGGGTTTCCAAATATAGTATTCAGGTATTTGTATGACCTTGTTTAGCGTATTTCAAGTTCAACAAACTCTTATATAACGCGTTCGAGATAATTAATCTATTTTAAATGTTTTGTTTCTCTTTTATTTTGCAGATCAGAAAAAAGATTAGCATTGTTTCGTTCTCAGTGGTGCATACAATATCTAGAATGTTTAACATTGACCAAACAAACGTAAAACTTAATTGCGTTTCCTCTAAATCAAACTCCGTGATAGTTTTCCCACTTGCGCTGTGTAACGTAAATAAAAATCGACGTTTATGACAGCCACTCCCCTCAGTCGCGCCCGAACCATTTAGATAAGTCTTTTTATAGTTCTTTATTGAAAATAAATTGCCTAGAATAAAATCAGACACAGTCGGAATGGCTTTCCGATAGATGTGTATGAAATAATGTTTGGCAGATAAGATGTGTCAGTTATCAGCCGTATGCTCGCTTGAAGGGGCATAATCGACGGAGATGACGAAGTGTTTTTATTAATGGTCGATATGCGTAGGAAGATATTAAAAGGAACCTTCCAACGTGTGTGCAAAACAAACCTTTTTTAATACTATTTAATAATTTATTTAAAACTTCATTCCAAATGTTTAAGAGTCTGTAGGGTTTATTCTAGGATCTTGAAATGATACTGGTGTTAATAGTAGAGATGATAGGTTGATACGTGATAAGGTTACGGCTAATGAAACAAAGTTCACTGCTGATATATACTAATTTAATGCACGCATTGATAATAACCTAGAGATAGCCTAGTGGTTAGGACGTCCGCCTTCTAATCTAAGGTCAGGGGTTTGAAACCGGGCACGCACCTCTAACTTTTCGGAGTTATGTGCGTTTTTTAACAATTAAAATATGCTTTCAACGGTGAAGGAAAACATCGTGAGAAAACCTGCACGCCTGAGAGTTTTCCATAATGTTCTCAAAGGCGTGTGAAGTTTGCCAATCCGCTCATGGCCAGCGTGGTGGACTATGGCCAAACCCTTCTCATATTGAGAGGAGACCCGTGCTCTGTAGTGAGCAGAATATGATCACAATATTTTACAGCAGTACCTAATAAAACTGTCATCGCCACGTCCAGCACAGTTCTTTTGTCAAGGGACACCTTTTTATCTATTTCTTGTTTTATTTGGACAAAATTTATGGGGCGAGTGGCTTCCGCGATAAACATTTTCCTCAAAATTGTACGGATTATTGTTCTTGTCGGCCGAGTGGGGACTCTGAGTTACGAGCTACGGCTGACCTTCACCCATAACGCGATATATCCACTTAAGATTGTGTACAGTTATGACCGAAAATGTGTCCTGATGTGCGAAATGAGTTGGCTTCAATTACTTCCAAATATAAAATTCGTAAATACAAATCTTTGCCAAAAAGAACTACAATTTTCGTTTATTAGTATACAACTTCCGTCTCTGCAATCAAGGGACGAGAAATAAAAAAAAATAACTAGACATTGCCTAACATAAAAGACCTCCGCTATTTTTCAAAATGTTATTAAAAGTTTGATTACGAAATTTTTTTTTTAAACTTTGAATTAAATATTAATATTCATATAGATGTTTCACCTAGTAAAACCGGAAATTCGTGGTAACTCCGCGTTCTGTAATTTTCAGTTATTTCAGACTTTCTAAATTGTGTGTTGCCCAACATTTGTGTACTTATTTATTATAGAAAAGTATTTCGGACCGGCTTCGATTTTTTGCCGAATCAATTTCTCTAATCTTCGTGTTAACTGATGCGGAAATACACAAGCAAAGAACGTGTAGCATATCTTGAAACGCAACATTCCATTCTTTATATTTCATACAATAAAGGCAAAGAAAAATTTTATGAAAAAAGAGAGAAAATTGCAGGCAGTTTTATCAAACCGATCAAAGGGCCGGTCGGACATTCCGACTTCTTACGACGTTAGTAAAAAATACAATCTCTCTTTATAGTTACCATTCCACTGGTTATTATATCCGTATCGATACGGTTAAGCTTACGGACCGTGAAATGCTGGATTTGATATTGCAGCCCCCGGCACGATGCGACCAATTTCGGACATTTTAAACTTTAAAACAAATTATTATGGATTAGACTACCTTTTGAACGCATTTTTTATAGTTTAGCAATAACAATGACAGTCACATTTTTCAATTTCACTTTCTTGTTTTTACGTAAATTTCTACGTTACCTACAGCGATGGCGATATCTTTTTCCTGGAATAATTTCACCGTTAATATTTATTAAGATCAAATCAAGCGCGTTATTAATGTATTTTTTAAATATAGATTTACGGAAAAATATCAATTTTGTTTTATTTTGGTAAAAACATAAATTCTCTCGAAATACCTTTTGTATAAGATTGGTATACCTACGTTCCCAATCGAAAATCTTTTTCGCTTATCGTAAACTACGACGTTAAGTTAAAATGCTACTTAAACAGGTGGTCTTAAAGCACAGTTTTGTTAATATTTCTGTAGACAGCGCACCAGGCGGAACTTTTGTTAAATTTAAATCAGTAGTAGGTACATATTGAAGTCTAAAAAGAGTACCTTTACCTTTATTATTCATCCATTTTAATTTGACTATAGAGTTTTTCTCTCACTTGTCTTGAAGATTTTCAGTGTTTAAATCTTATAGTATTGAGGTCACAGATATTATTACTGCCGATTCAATCTCTAGACCGGATGACATACAGATACAGTCCCCGACATAAGAACACGGGGACTTATGGAGTAATCCCAAGTCCAAAGAACCCTAACTATCCACGTCATTTGAGTCGAGGTCCGAGCTACACGGGAACCCCCTTGCCGTCTTGTCTTAGGGTCAACTTCTGGCAAAATTTCACGTTCGTCTCATCTGTGGTTAACAGACGATTCAAATTAATTAATAGCGGGATAACACCGCGTGTGTTTGTAGCGACTCTGCGACTGTAAGTATGTAGGGGAGACAGCTATAACAGTGTGACTTTAACGGTGATTGTCAGCACAAAATAGCTGTTAGGCATTACGTACTGGTCGCGTTCATCTCAATTCAGGAGCCAATCTCATTTTTATTGCTTGTAAAAATATCGATAGGTTGTACTGAAGTTAATATTTTTATCTATCAGTTTGGTGAGTACTGTTAAGTGTTTTGTTAAACATGTGTATATGAATAGTGATACCAACAAATATAACAGAAAACCTTACAGAAATTAGTACGTATTAATTACACGTCATTGTGCGTAGGTTTTCTCTAAACAATAAGCCTAAATGAAGTTCCAAAAAGGAACAACAAATCTCTGGGCATAAAGAAATTAACTGGAAGATGTGATAGCCTAGTGAAGCGGTGATAGCCTAGTGGTTAGGGCGTCAGGTCCGAATCCGGGCACGCACTTCTAATTTTTCGGTGCGTTAAGAAAAAAAAATTAAAATATCACTTGCTTCAACGGTGTAGGAAAAAATCGTGAGGAAACCTGCACGCCTGAGAGTTCTCCATAATTTTCTCAAAGGCGTTTGAAGTCTGTCAATCACGCACGCACATGGTGCGTGGTGGACTATGTCCAAACCCTTCTCATATTGAGAGGAGACCCGTGCTCTGTAGTGAGCCGGTAATGGGTTGATCATGAGGATGATGAAAGAAACTAAGTTTTGGCACATATCACATATCTTACTATAGGCTTGTCGAAATATACCTATTAAGCTAAGATTTATTAAGTTATTGCATTAATTAAGAAACGTTTATAATATGGTAATTAAATGCTTATTTATTCTTATTACTTTTTCATAAAGTACCCCCGTTGTTCCCATAAATGCCGCTGTGTTTTCACTATTTGTGTGCGAAAGCCATTAGCAGTGGCTTTAAGAATCTACCCTCTAGAAGAGTAACTGACCTTACCTCTTCTTTAAAAGAGGCATTATAAGACTGTGAACGTTCTAGGTCTTGCCATTGAAAAATCGAGTCGAACGTTCACGCGACGAGCAAAAAATAATTTGGAATCGGATTCCTAGTAAAAATAACGAATTCGGGATCGAATGTAATATTTTCGACGGAATGGCTCAGCGGGCCATGCTTCCTGCGACACGAGTGTGGTCGTAACGTGACACCTTTATTAATATGCCTGAATTAATAACGTAGATGTTTGTTGGAAGGGGCCATGTCGCGTGCAAATGATGATATCGTGAGGCTTCAGTGCAACGATTTGAGAAAAATATCGATTTACATTCGACTCCTGTGATAGGAAATCGAACGAATATGATATTATTGTTTAAGGCGAATTATCGCGTGGCTTCGTTCTCGATCATTGGTACGTTCACAGGCGATTAGTTCAACCGTTTAACTATTGAGTTGGAAATAAATAAATTATAGACAAAACGTTGAGATAGTCTTTGTCCAGCACATACGAATCTTGAGACTTCATTCGGTAGGATGAATTCAACGCTTGACGGCAGCCGAAAATGATAATGACGTCAAAGTTTTACTAATTAATAACTGTTCCGAAAATAGCGGGTTATTCACCCGTTAATAATTATTATTATTAACCACACTATTACTTTTTCATTCATCAACAATTATTAATTAGACTGCTATATTACTCTGAATAACTAACGGCAGCATCAGGCGTTGTCCAGTCCTGGCATCTGACCGGAGTTCCATCTACAGGTTTGAATTCAAATAATTATCCATACTGGATTCAATGGGTATATATAATACACATAAAACATTGTATCAAAATTGGCACTGTGACTCATTTAATTACAGGTATTTAAATATGCTTTCAATTTATACCCAACATGAAGGTAAAGTTTATAAAGTTAGAGATCCTGGGTTCGAGTCTGTTCTGGTGAGAGGCTTCACCCGTGGCTGGTTACCATCCTAACGACAAAGACGTGTCGCCAAGCGATTTAGCGTTCCGGCACGATGTCGCGTGATAACCAATTAGGAGCGTGGGTTTACCATACTCCTAAAAGCCCGCTACCATCCTAGACAGCATCATCACTTACCACCAGGTGAGATAGCTGTCAAGGGCTAACTTGTAACAACAAGGGCAAAAATATTTAAGAAATAATATAATTGGCATGTTTTTAAGTAATTAGTTCGTTTTATTTTTCAAATCGTAAAATAAAAATGAGAAATTTAAGAACTCTAAACGCACCATGCTTAATAAGTATGAGTTAGTGGGCTTAAGCAAAAAGCTACGAATCTCATAGTGATGATAATAAACTGGTGCAAGCGATAATTACCAAGACCGAACGTGCTCAAGAGGCAAGAAGATAACGTAGAGAGACAAAATTTAACACTCCAAATACCCCATCACCAACCAATCTACCGACTTTTGTAAGTGCAGGTGCAAAGTTATTAAACAACTTAGGTATAAATATACCAAGATAGTATCAATGGTTAAAGTTAAAATGATAGTACCACTAGCTTTTCGAATTTATCATATTTCTTGATACTTAATAATTTATAAGCGAGCTATCAAGTGTAGTATTATTATCGAATATTTATGTTTCGTTTTTATTATGGTGTCGACGCGATATTACTGAAATTGGATGTCTAGTCGTTAATCGTTATGGCCGACAAAAAACATTTAATCATTATTTATGACATATTGGACATTTCATTTAGGGATGTCACTTTATAGTTACGTAAGCCTATCAAGCTTACAAGTGGAGTTTATTAGGTGGTCATTTTGTGATAATGAAATTTTCCTAAATGTTAATTGATTCTTTGCTTAAATAGTAAATAGACATCATCTTTGGTGAGCCAATTGTGACTAGCAATAGAAAACTAAAGACTTCAGTGGGTTGGACATATTCAACGCATGGACGACGCCAGACAAAAAAGATTATGACGTCACAGCCTGGCTGGTAGGTGGAGATCGATTGGCTTGCAAAAGTAGTACTGAATGGAGCAGACCGTGGCACAAAAGAAACGGAAGCCATGCAAAATTAGAGAACATAGACACAGAATAGAAATCAATGCTGAGTGAGAGGCTTCGGCGGTGGCTAGTCGCCATCCTGTCTACAATGACATTATAATATTTTTTTGTTTTCTTAACTTTTAAATCTGACATTGTTTTATTTAAATTTAGGGAAGTTCCCACTTTCCAAGATACAGTTTACACTAGTTTGAAAAGTGGGAGATCATAAAATTATTTATCACCGTAATTGTTAGCAAATAAAATAAATAAATAAAAAAAAAATTGATAGGAAAAAGAAAAATGTTATTTCTCTAGTTTAATTTGAGGTTTATTGTTTTATAAAAAGACAATTCTTTCTTATTTAAACTAAATCAAAACTGTCCGTGTCCTTGCTGATTGATAACGCTATTATTCTGTATACAATTTTTAATAATATTTGACTAGAGTTTTTTGAATTTTTGCATACTGTCAAATTAGTTTAATGTTTCGGAGTCACACATAATTGTTTAGAGCAAAATATTTAACACATTCTTAAAAGACGTGCTGCCTAGCAATAAATATGATACGGCGTTATAACCGATTAGAGTTTGATATAGTACAACTGGTCTACTACCATCTTTGAATGCATCATCATCTACCATTTTGGAATATTGGATGGTGAGAAATTGGATTGTGATATTCGGTAGTTTATAATGATGGATTACATAAGGATTAAATTTAAGAACATTATAGTGAACTCTCACCATTGAAGCAAGTGAAATTATAATTGCTTAAAAAAGCATATAACTTGAGGCCCGGGATCGAACCTCCTGATTAGGAGGCGGATGTCCTAACCACTAGGCTTAATGATTCAATATACCAACTCTATTATAATTTTATTTCTAATATCCACTCATAGATAAATGACAGAATTTTGCTTCAATAAAGGTACAATTTACAATTGCATGGCAAAATAAAAGAAATACAGCCCAACGTTATCATAAACGATTCATAAACATTAAGAGATAAGTCAAATAACACAGCAAAAAATTTTCAGCTTTACGTTCAATATCATAAAACATAGGCGCAGGTAACATCGAGCAAATATTGACAGTGGGTGATTGCAACCGGCCAGAGATCCCCTTGGCAAACTGCAAATTAAAACGGGGACGAGAAAAATTAATCCTAATGCGATTTTAATGAACCCGAAATGAATGAATGTAATAATGAATTGTTAAGCCGCTGGATATACTTTTTTTTTATGCTTATTAGAATCAAAATGGAATTAAAACAAGAAAAGGAATTTAATAACATTCATCTTTACGCCGAGTATTTTAATTACGTGTCTGAATATCTCTTGTAACTTATTACAAGCTAAACCAAAGCAAATAGCTTTAATTCCAGATTACTATTTGTAACTCGTGTATATTTAAAAGCCAGCAAACTATGGAGCATAGACGAGATAAAATGTAATAATAATTAAGGCTTTAACATTTCACAAAGATGCGCGCCTTAGCATCGGGTATAAAGCACACAAGCGCTGAAAATGTACACCTGAAGTCTGTGCCCGCTTTTGCATTAACGAATGCGGAAGCGGCGCTGTGCATACAGGACGCGTTGCATCCTCCCCTTCCACTTGCACCCCCCCACAACCGCCCGCCGGCCCGCCGTGCCTCTCGCTCGAACCAGACGCCTCCAGCTGCACAGCATGTCCCACCCGTGCGTTCATTACCTCCACGCGACCAACAATTCAAGTTTGCTTTCCGCCACACAATCTACGCTACCAGTCTGACTAGACTACGCCATATAACGTCCACTCGAATAATAAAGATGCAGAAATTAACCCGTCCGCACTGAAAAAGCGGAAACTAAGTGAAGCTATCTCGACTTGAATAGAGGTAATGTAGCGCGAGCGCTCATACACTGAATGAAAGAAACTCGTCGGGAACAGGATGAGCTTGTTGAAACAGAGGGTAAATGTCAACTGCGAAATAAAAACAGTCAACAGATAAATGCCCACGATAAACACATGCGACAACTGAAAAGGCGAGATACAAAAGTCAATGTTGACTCACCTCAATGAGCACTTGATATGTATTCAAATATTTCCGACCGCGAAACGAAGCTTTACTTGCGGAGACGCAATGCAAACTAGAAATCAATAAAGTTTCCGCACTAAATTCACTCCGGCCCATAAAATATTCAATTACGCATAAGCACACATTTGCTAAGGCCAACAACGACCACGCGGCACCCCCATTAAAGATGCCTAAGGGCCATTTAATCGGTCAGTGGATGTAAATTCGACGGCCCCAAAACAAATATCCCGAAACTAATAAGGAAACGAAATATGTAAATCGGTTGCCATATTGTTTCACAAGTGAAATCTTCCTTTAATCTTATAACAAATCGGCGTCCAAATGGCCGGTCTGAGTAAATTTGAATATAGGAGGGATACCGCTCTAGGGTCACGTCTCCTCACATCGAGGTAAACGTATGCAAGACACGCACTGGGCAGATAGCGCTCATAATGTTGTCCTATGCACATATTGCAACAAATTAGTTGTCGACTTGTAAACATGAACGTGGAAAGTAAGCCCGCCAAGACGTAGTCGGCGGGTAGTTTGCATGGATATGAGATCCGCAATATGGGGCTTCACAGCTGCTCGTTGTACTCATTAAGATGTTTTATGGACGGCCCGCCGGACCGTTAGCCCAATTTAAGATATTTCTATGCGGCACGGCGCCACGTTAGTTTGGCTTCCGATTAGAGGATTAAGGTGGTCCTTTTAAGGCATTAGCGTAATAACTGTGGGGTCCATTATGCGGTTAGTATTCCATGTTATTCCCTTGGTAACTATTGTTTGAATTACCCAGCGACAGATGATATCTTATTATACACTTTATTACATTATGAAAATCGATATATTTGTATATTTGGCCTATATGCGATCCAAAACCATTGTTTAAATTATGACGTAACTTTGAAAAGTTATTACAGATACGCCGGCGAGAGTTCCAAATTAGTTACTTTGTTCGAAGCATGCCTGGTACCTTATATTAGATATCATCATCATTATCATGATCAACCCATTGCCGGCTCACTACAGAGCTAGGGTCTCCTCCCAATACGAAGAGGATTCGCTATTGTCCACCACGCTGGCCATATGCGGATTGGCAGACTTAAAACGCCTTTGAGGATATTATAAACTCTCAGGCTTGCAAGTTTCCTTACGATGTTTTCCTTCACCGAAGCAAGTGATATTTTAATTGCTTAAAAACGCACAAAACTGTGCGTGCCCAGATTCGAAACTCCGACCTCTGATTAGGAGGCGGACGCCTAACCACTAGGCTATCACGGCTTCATCTAATTACATATACAAATAGGGAATTAGAAGAAAACATGTGGAGGAAGAAATTTGGTCCGATTTGAAGCGTAGGCGCCCATTCCCCGCTCGGCAAGTAAATCAAAGGGTGTTGAAACTTTACACCCACTTAAAGCCGGACACAGTAATAAAGCGTTCGAACTTCACCGGCCCTGGACATTAAATGGGTAACCCCTTGTGTCATTTTGTTCGAGAGAAAAAGTTTTAACATACCTCCCCGTATTTTTCGTTATTTCTTTTTTACAAAGGATTGAAAGACATGCGTTCTTTTCCCACTCAATTTAATTTCTACTTATCTACAAAAATCGATGTTTTTAGTGCAAACTAACTGACTTGGCAAACTTCGTGCTGCTACTAAAAGTTGTCAGTATATTTATATAAATAAATCATATTCGGATTAGTTTGTTATTCTGATTTAGGGTGATGAGATGAATCAGTTTACATGAAGTTAATCAATTATGCAATTTCTTGATACTTTCTCACTTCTTAAACTTAGTAGTCCTAGAAGTCCAATGAATATTGGACTTCTACTAATTTTTCAATATCAAAATAAGCCAAAAAGAGGGGTGTCTAATTTTGCGAGGCTAAGAAACTCCAAGTGATCTATATATAGATATTTAAACAGAATTCAGGTAAAAGCATTAACCTATTTTCTTGATAGTTTTTCTCCTATAATTTTTTTTTATATTTAAACTTAATAAAAGTTTTATATTAAAAGTTCGAAAACAACATTATTGCAATATTGAGTAGTTTAAACTAGGTGTACTATTAGTAGAGTTGTAAGATGAACCGGTTGGTCGTGGGGTTGTAGTGATGCGGTCAGCGGTGGTCATTTGGGACGAATAATTAAACGTCTTCTACCTTTGAAACGTGAAACTTTGAGGTAGGAACTCTTAGAATAAGTAAACTAATCACAACTGGCGCCATTGCCAGTCATATGAATAAGAAGGATAGATAGATATCTATAGACTGATTAAACTGGACATTTACAATTTTTTGCTCATACACACGATTACATTGGCACTGACTACGGAATAAGAAAAGCGTCCGATAACACGTATGACGTCATACAACATTATTCAAAAAGTTGTCATGAAAATGAGCGCTCTGTAGAAACGTTATAATACCCTTATCCACTGCACTCCCATCACTCAGTCGACCAAAGATACTGAATTACAATCCCAAAATGTACAATTATTAAATTGTAAATTTTCGTTTATTAAAATCAAAAATAATTTAAAATCATTACATTTCCAATTCGATTTAATAAAACAGTTAATATCCCCGCATTATAAGATTTTATATTTTGTAACCCACATAATATGCTCTTACTTACATATCTGCCTTAAATGTATACGTCTTTCTTACGAACCGACATCTATTAGGCCCCACAAAGACATCTTGTAAGTGCAACGTCCCTAATCAAGACCGAATTAATTGTTTCTAAAGAGGTGATTCCGTCGAATATATTCTCTGATTAAGTGCACAGGTTGGGTAAGGGCCGAGGGTTATTAAATAATTTATTGTCTAACAACTATTCGTAAGGGGTAAAGCTCGAATGTTTCGCTAAGATTCTAAGTTCTGTTATGGCATTGCTAACTAAACTTCGTTTATGAAACTTAAATGAGTTTGTATGGATTGCTTTAGATGCAAAATATTTGTGTACTTTGTTTGTTCATTTTAAATGCATACCTTTTACCTACTCTGCATTTAATCTTTCATATCTTAAAATTAAAGCAATGCTTTTATTACTTTTTAGTCTAAAGTATGTTTGAAAAATAGAAAAAACCGTGTGATAACACATAAAATATAAATGCGTGCGCCGACTAATTGGTACGTTGTTCATAAATACTATTAAGTACCAAAATACTGGTCTTTATGTAGACAAATTCCATAGGTCTGTATATGGCTATGAAACGTCACGATCAATGTTGCTTGGCTTTGTATAATTACATTAATGAAAACTCTTTATTACTCTCGCATAATTAAAAGATACAAAATAATAAACAAAATACAAAATAAAAAACATAAAAACAGTGTAAGGTAGGCCTTATCACTGCAAGTGATCTATATTACATATTATGTATTTGTATATGATATGTGGTCAAAAATAATCGGCGCCAATATGTTTGACAGATGACGTTATTGCGGGGGTAGTTCAAACTTATTTAGGCATTAGCGATTGCAATAAAATAGGTATTAAAAGCATTTAAAAAACACGAAATGTTACTACGTTAGTTATTCAATCATAATTATTAGAAATAAGGTTTCAATCTTTACTGAAATTTTTAAATAAACGTGTAAATGAATAGTTTAGCAGATAATTCATAATGAAAATGATAGGAGGTTATGAATAGGTGACCGTGCACCGCGCGGTATTGTTACGAAATGACATAATGTTACGACTGTTAGTCAAAGCGGGTGTAACGGAGACCTACTAGATGGTCTATCATAAAAGAAAAACAAAGAAAAATTACATCACAGATATTATCTTAAAATACAAAAACAAGTACCTACTTGGTCGTGAAGGTGAGAAGTGAGCGGATAAAAAACGAATTTCCAAACTCCGTCAACGTTCGTTGTAAACTTTTCCGATTTACTTCGGCCCAAACAAAAAACAACCGTGATTGAGTTTGGTCCAGACCTTTATAGCTTTCAATGCGCATTTCGACCTGTCAGTGGCAAATTACACTGGCTGCCCATTCACGCTCAAAAATCACTCCCAATCGAGTGAAGTGGGACAAAATAAAAGGTGAATTCATCATGGGGGCGCGAATCGCCCCTGCCGGGAAACCAGGGCGGGAGACGTATGTCCGGACCATTTGTACACACTAACAGGTGCCGAGAGTTTATTAATTTAAATAGCGTGCATTGCATGGACTTAGTCATACTATCGATTAGTTTGTCCAGTGGTTAGTAGCATATGTACGAATCACGACGTCTTATATTCGATTCTCAGGTACCTAAGAACATTTCGCGATTTGCAATTTGTCATGAAATGCGCAGTACCAGTTGGTGGTCCAACCCTCTAACGCCTTTTGAACTTTTTGACGACCTCTGTGGCGCAGTGCGTGCACTATCGCATTATAAAGTTGGAGGTCCTGGGTTCGATTCCCGGATTGTGTCTGGTATGGTCTAGGGAGGCATCGGCCGTGGCTAGTTACCATCCTACCCACAAAGACGTAGCGCCATGCTATTGAGCGTACCGGCACGATGTCACGTAGAAAACATTTATCAGGGTGGGTTTACCTTAGGAGGACTCGCTACCATCTTAGACTGCATCATCACCTGGAAAGATAGCCTTCAAGAGCTAACTTGTAGTGCCTAAAAAAAACACGTTGTACCGCCGATTCCTGTATTTTTGTCTAAAATATGATTTACCGTTAAAAAGATCGTTAACTCGCATTAGAGTAGCATGTTGGTGGTTAGGCTCTAAATGTTTGCTTTTTGAATGAATACTTACATGAAAAATACACGTAGGTACGTGGTTGAAAAAAAAATTCTTAAACAATAGATAGGAAACGCCTCCCATCTACTCTTTGAGTATACACACGATCGGACCTATATAGGTTTCGTTACTAAATTATAAATTCAAATTCAAATAATCTTTATTTAAAAGGCACTTTTGAAGCGTCAATAATTTAAATAGCTGTGATTTAATGTTAATAACTACATTCGTAAACTAAAGCTATGAGAGTTATATGAGTGTTATAGTTATAAGAAACGGAATCCTAAAAAAAGTGAATCGACACTACTATGTAAAAAGCGACCACCGACAGTGGCAGTGTTAGGTTGCAAAATTTTATTTAACAAAATTTCCGTGAGTAATTAAATGTAAAGCATTCTTGTGCGTAAGTATCCAATTTTTTATCGTACAATTCATAAAACCGTGCACAATGGAGTGGTCTTTTATGTTGGTGCAATATTAAAGGATTCAATTAATTCGATATTTTTAATTTATTTAAAAATCAATCTGGCCACCCTCGGTGTATCAGCGTATCAATTTTCGTTACCTACTCAATTTCTCGTATCGAAAACCTTTTAAACAGCTTTGTATGAGAATTTTATCATAGGTGCATATAGTGGATAGCCTACTACCGGCGGCATTTTAAAATTATTGCCTTCAAATGCTCCGCCGTTAAGGTGATTAATGAACAGATAAGTTAAAGGGATATAAGCGAAAAGTAAATAGTTTTTTTTATTTTTTATTTTTATGACGTAGGTTTGCGCTTGACGACAATCAATGCTAGAGAAAGCACTGATGAGGTCTAGGTGAGAGCGCGTATGCCTATAGATATGACGACTTGCGCAGTGCGTACGCTGTCGCATTATAAAGTTGGAGGTCTTGGGTTCGTTTCCCGGCTCAATTCTGATCTGCTGGGAGGC
Source organism: Lasiommata megera (assembly GCA_928268935.1). Taxonomy (NCBI): domain Eukaryota; kingdom Metazoa; phylum Arthropoda; class Insecta; order Lepidoptera; family Nymphalidae; genus Lasiommata; species Lasiommata megera. Next base: position 10,884,763 of record OV743315.1, on the reverse strand, counting down.
TTCGGCTTTGGCTAGTTACCACCCTACTGATAAATCGTGTCAAGTGATTTAGCGTTAAAACCATACTTCCATCTTATACTGCCTCACTTATCCTAACTTACGCTCAGGTGAGAATGCCGTCAAGGGCCAACTTGTAATGTATATTTAAAAAAAGTCCAAATGTAACGTAAAATCCAACAAGTAGTTGTTGGTTCTGTAGGTGTAGACCTACCAGAACTAGCATAATACGTTATCTCACTCACTAGCTGTTGCCCGCGAGTTCATTCGCGTTTTTATCGGTTATCGAGAACAGTTCATTTTCCCTGGATGAAACGTATCCTATATCTATCACCAATGCAAGCTATATTTGTGCGAAATCTCTCGATGATCGACTGAGTAGAATAACAAACCAAAAAACACACAAACAAACACAAATTCGAATCGTTTATAATTTAATGTCGAATAGTAACGTGCACTCACTCGCGTTATTGTATTGGGGTAGGCTGGCGTTATCAAATTATTTTTACGAGCAGCTATAGTAAATTGGTTTTGATGTATTTTAACTGAAATCCTATGGAAATATCAATATTTGGCTGGTTCTAGTGCAACATATATGGAGAAGGGAAAAGGGTTTCCATAAATCGAGTCTGCTCACGTGATTTGATTATGACGGGGCTGGGAGCCCTATTTTCGGCCCACAATAATCCATTTTTGTAAAGCAAACGTCTGGCCGGCGGTCAGCAACTCTGTCATATTATATTCTTACTAACGTGCGTTTGAGCGAAATTTAAAGTAGTTACTACTTTTCAAATTAAAGTAATAATTAATATGTGAACAAATTCAAAAAATGGAAATACAAAAATCTGTCATATATATGGCATTTATATCGGACTAACGGGTATATGAAACGACGGAATAAGCGTTCAAATAATGACTTAAAAACATGATATTTTCTTTACATCGTAGTTGGCTTAGAAAGTAGACTTTAAAAAAAACTTATCTTAATCAAACATTACATTTAATTAGGACATTAGAAAAACTTACAGTGAATATAAAATGCAAAACAACAAATACAACGCAAGTATTCGATTATTCACACCCAATGCTGAGAGTAATAAAGTTTAAGATAAATAAATAAAGTAGGTAAGAGAAAATCAAATCTAATCTTACATCTGATAAACAGTTGGAGTAATAAGAACTGTGTAATAGCGCAACGGATAGTGTAAACAAGCAGACGAATTCTCGATAAAAACCAATAACTGAGAGCTTAAAGCGGAATACAACTGTGCGCTACCGAATGAGAGTGTAAACGGAATCATCTTTCACGCTCCGGTGGACGGTTTACACGAAAACGAGATTGATTTTATTGACTACGTACATCGTATGTCAGAGAGACGCAAGACAATTACTTTCGTGCGTATAAAAGTTTTCGCGTCGCAGTTTTCCAAATTGATCGTACCGAAAATACGAGCTGAGATTATTGGCAGAAATTTACTATTTTCACATACCGTACATTCACTGTGTCATATAATTTACGTTACCCTATCTTCATGACTTACAGAAGTACGTCCTAAAATTGGTTCATCCTAATATTCATATTATTATGAAAGATTCGGAGTCGAATATTGAGGGATACAGTCAATATATATATTGGGATGATCTCGATTGAAACAAATTTAACTCACCTATACAGTCGTACATTGTAACTTGAGCGCAAGCCTAGCAAAATTGTATATATATACAAAGAAAATTTTTAATTTTCGTAACCCTTTTCAACAAATACCCTTTTTCAATAAATTTCAAAACTTAATGAAATTTCAAATTTCAATAATCTTCAATACATGAATGACGGTCGGATTTATATGTTATATATAATATAACCTGTGGTAGAAAAAAACCTGGCATGTAAATAATAGGAATAATAGTTTGCAACGTTAAAGTATGATTTTGGAAAATTCCTAGTGTAAATATTTGACAACTTGTTTAAAAAGACTTGCCTTGTTAAAAAGTCGATAAAAAATAACCTGAACAAAGTGCAAATTAGTTTAGGTTTCTATTCGGTATATCCAGACATAATATTGTCTGTGTACACTTGAATTTCAATTCAGAATAATGAAGATACTATAACCGATTCAAAATTAGCCGTCCAAATATGATATTGGCAGCATAAATACGATATCCTGCAATCAAATCATATGGTTTCAATGGCTTCGACGTCTGCTCGTGTGTGGTCCGTAAACAAAGCTCTTAATGGCCGTAGACTAACGTCAACAGTTTATCACCACAATCGACATGGCAGTTACAGACGATTCAATGTATCGGCTAGCGTTCGCTGAAGTAATGACGGGTTTATTACGGTTGGATCAGTTTTGAATGCAATGTGTTGATTTGTAACTCGATTTATCGATATTAATCGTTCGATTCGTTGCTTTGAACCTCAATTATAAACTAATAGTGTATTTCATTTTATAATAAATTGCCTATTGATATCTTGGAGATTGGTATATCAATAAGTTTTTAAAAAACGAAAGTTTATAGAAAAATTATATTACGATATTAAGTATTATATAAACGATAAAAAAGCTTGGGTGTGAATTGCTTTATCTCCATAGGTACTATAATTTATTTTTGATTGTGATAACAATTAAATAAAAAAAACCCGGCTAAGTTTGTTGTGGGCTTCTTCTTAGACCAGGACGCGTTTGGAACCCTCATAGCTTTAGTTTTAAGTTTACGAATGTATTTATTACCATCAAAACACTTCTAAGTAAATTATTGAGGCGTCAAAAGTGCCTTTTAAAGGACTATTTGAATAAAGATTATTTGAATTTTGAATTTTGAACTTTGTTTAAATGACTCAAACACTATCTATTTAAGTTAACTTATATCTCTATTTTATCTCTATTTAAGTTTAACTCAAACACTATCTATGTAAGTTGATAACACTTTCTTGACTCACTTGTTTGAGGTATTGGCGGTACGGTATAATAGAAAATTCATTTCGTTTCAAAGAGAAATATTTTCATATTACGCATGGCGAGAAAGAAATCTTGCTAGATAACACTTGAGACAAATATAACTTTATTCAAAGTAGACATCAATGGTCTAATAGAACTTAACAAACCATATTTTATTAATATTTATTAATTGACTACAAATTCTCAACTACAAATGGTGGCAGAGCAGTATGAGATCAATAAGCAATTTCCCCAAGATACCGGATGCGGTCTACCGGGCACAAGTTCAATTATTATTGAATTTCCTATGTTCGTAGCCGGGGAGGCAAAAACGTTGGGGCTGTTAAGATTCGTTAGAAGTGAAGATCGAATTTACAAGTCTAGATCACTACATTGGTGCTTATAGGTATAATATTAATACTTGCTTCCTTATTTAATATATCCTTGTATTAGCAGTTGTATGGTTACACAATGCTTTGTTTCCTCCATTTTCCAATATAAAATAATTAATGACAGAGGGAGAGAGAAATCATTGTGAAGATGGTTTTATACTACAAGCTCGTAGTTAAAGGTCAACGATGGTTTCTACCATCATCTCACACTTAATATAATGTAAAAATCTATATAATTGAAATATATGATGTGAAACACACACATTATAAGCGGATACTGGATCAGTTCACATAATTGAATTCGCAAATCTGAAGTTATACCAGACCAATTTGAAAAAGTATATTAAGTGAATATCATATTTTTTTTTCTATCATAGTTCTGTATCCGGGACCCTATTACCACAATTTTGCTGTCCGTCCTTTTGTCTGTCCGTACCTCATAAACCATATTAAGTAGAGTTGAAAATTTCATAGTATGTATATTTTATATAGTTTATCATATTCGACTATGATACAAAACCCTATACATATGAGAGCACAATTCGCCTTTTTTAAAATTATTAAATGTTGGTAGGTAGAACCGCGGTGATATTAAACTGACAAGTAAATTTTTATTTAACCCAGTTTGGTTTTTAAAACTACCAGACCAAATATAGTTATATTGACTCCTGAAATATAATATATTATATTATATATTATATAGAAATAATATAGAAATAATAATATATTATATTAATAATGAAAATTAAAACAAAAAAACATAATATTTCCACAGTTTATATAGTCACAATAAATATATTCGAAGTAAATAAGACGATTAATTACTGTTTTTATTATGAGGGTTGGTTGGTACGTTTGCACTGTTTATTTGTATAATTAATTCTAAAAACTTTTCCTATAATGAAGATGCCACTCGGTGTTGTTGTTTCATGGAATCCGGTTTACAAAGGGTTGCTATCCCGCCTATTTTATTCGCTTTGTATTATTTGGGATTATTTCGACGTCTATTTACCCATAACTTAATCACCTTTGAAGATATTTGCAGCAAATCTTCGAAGGGATTTAGTGATTTTGACACTTAAGAGTATTTGATGTTGTAGTTATAACTTATTACTTACTAGAGAGGGAAATTTTCTACGATTTTTTTTCGGACTGTCTATTAGCTGTACAAACCCTATTGGTTGCTACAGCGTAACCGGGCTAATTTCTATGAATGGGGATAATAAAGTGTATACTGATTTTTTAAAAGGTTTTAGGGTTTAGCATATTTGAACCGCTTTCCTTTTAGCAGATGTAGGACCGTCGATAGATACTATTGGTGCTTAATATGGTTGGTGCTCTTAGTTGGTGCTCGTAATTATATGAGTTGAAAAATAAAATATCTGAAGCACTACAGGAGCTAATACTAATGCTAAGGATGGGTTGCCGACTGAACTTTCCTACTCTACTCAGCTTCATACCGAAACGCTAACTCTTCTCTAATAAGTTTCCTTATAAGATATGGACTTTAAAACCAACGTTCTGCTAATAATATGGCTAAAACGGCTTACTATAACGGCTTACTATTATTGTTGTGATAATAACCGGCATAAACTCGGTAATAGTGTAGATCATTTTATGACAGAAAAAAAAAGAACTAGACAAAAATGTTTTATTGTGATAATAACCAGTCCGAACGGTATGGTCTGCAAATAAGTTTTTCAAAAGCAACACTTTCCTAACTCGGTAATGGTGTAGATACCTAATTTTTTGACAGAAAAAACAAGAACCCGAATCTTATTTATAATTTACTAGACAAAGATGTTCTGTCACTAGAAGAGTTTTGATATTTCAGTGTTTATGTTTTCAAGTTGAATACATATGATGGGGCACAAGGCATTTTAAACAGGGACAAATATCACTACCGATGGGAAAAGCCACGTCGATTCGCAAAACATTTTGTTGGGTCGCATTTAAAATTTGAGTGGTAAAATTAAATAGAATGCGCGTATTTAAATTTGCTTCATTTTGCAAATTGCCCACTGGAGCGCATGAACTAGTGAGCCGACAATGTGTGCCGGTACGCTTTGGGAGTTGGCACTCAAAACTGCACTGCGTTGAGTCACAGCCACCGGTTAGCGGCCACCCGTACGAGGGGACTGTGACGAAACCTTGTCTAAAACATCATCTTGAATTAATTGATAGGAAGGACATTCGTTTATTTATTGAATAAAAATTTCATAGTATTATATTTTCAAATTCTCTCTCTCTGCGCGTCGTATTCCTCATTACTGAGGGTCGTGACCCCTTCCACTGAAGACTTTCTTGCGGACGATGTCGCGCCATGTTGCTCTGTTGGTTGCGACGTGTAGAGCATCGTGGACTTTAGTGTCAAGTGCGGTGCGGATTTGATCTGACCAACGCATCGGACTTCGTCCCCGAGGTCTCTTTCCTTCCACTTTACCGGTGATAACCAACTTCTCCAGGTTGTTACCTTCCCGTCGGGCAATGTGACCGAAATTTCACATTACTATAAATTAAAGAAATAAAAGTTTTTTTTCTATACTACAAGCTAGCCCTTGACGGCTATCTCACCTGGTGGTAAGTGATGATCTGTTCAGGATGGTAGCGGGCTAACCTGTTAGGAGTATGGTAAACCCATTTTTTATACCTTGACATTGGGTTAATAAGCGCTTATGGCTCACCAAACGCGATTCATTATAAATAATTGTTTCCCTATATGGGTTATGCTTTGTTCTAATGATTATAATAATAAGATGTAATCAATATTACAGAGATGTTTTCTTTTGTGGTCAGACGAGTCGCAGGGAGCCGCTGGAAGCAAGCGGCCCTAGACCGTGAGCATTGGAACTCCCTACAAAAGACCTATGTCCAGTAGTGGACGTCAATCGGTTGTTAATGATGATGATGATGTGGTCGAAACGGAATGATAGCCATGATGCATTTTCCAAATGCCATGGAATCTTACGACGAAAATTAAGTAGAGTTCTTCCTCGGCTTATTCAGAAAATATCTTTTGTTTTGTTTTAGGTTTTAAATCGATACACAATTGAATGATTGTCGTATAGGCAACAAGTTTGTATCAGATTACAAACGCGATATGGTCAGCACATGGCGCGTGCAGTGGGTCGTAGCTTAATCGACAATTCGATCGTAGCAAAACCAACACGATCCCGTCGCATTACATAGTAATAGAATCCATTAAGGTGCAAATAAAAAACTAAATCTTTTCAAATTAAATAATGGTATAAATAATCATCATCATCATTAACAACCGATAGACGTCCACTGCTAGACATAGGTCTTTTGTAGGGAGTTCCAATGGCCACGGTCTTGGGCCAGCGGCTCCCTGCGACTCGTCTGATGTGGTCTGTCCACCTAGTTGGGGGTCGACCAACGCTACGTTTACCGGTTCGGGGTCGCCATTCCAGCACCTTGGGACCCCAACGTCCATCGGTTTTCCGAGCTATGTGCTCCGCCCATTGCCACTTCAACTTCGCAATTCGCTGAGCTATGTCGGTAACTCTGGTTCTTCTACAGATCTCCTCATTTCTGATTTGATCACGTAGAGATACTCCTAGCATAGCTCTCTCCATCGCCCATTGAGTGACGTGAATAAATAATACAGTCCAAAAAATATATGAACATACTTTCCGCTGGTAATTATAATCTGCTTTATCACCTTTGAGATGTGGAGAAGATGAAGCCTTTTACGAAAAGCAAAAATTAAACAAGGACGTAAACAATCTCGTTAATATTTTATATACGAAGTTCCCTATATCGTTTATATTGAAACCGTGTTCTAACAATTTCACATACAATCATAAATTCTAATTTAGCGCGTTGCCGGATCGCGTTACCACCTTCAGTTTCGTTCATTGTATGTTACTCCCAAGGGGGCGCCTTTAACGTATACAAAATTAATTAGACAAAATCTTGGGCTTGTAATATTTTATTATTATTTCCGTTACTGAGATTTTATTAGCGCTTCGTATTTATTACTTTTACGTTGGATCTGAATGGGGCGTTGATTAGCATCGTTCCTGTATGTTCTCTTTGCTACAAGTTCGTAATTACAGAAGTTGTATGTAATTACACGGCCACGTACATTGTGAAACCTTCTCGGGACTTCGTTTTGCTTCGTTATCGCGCAGCGAATGATGCTTTGCTAAATTAAACGTCGCCTATATAGATATTTTCTATATTAAAACTGCCTATCCATTCCTGCGCAACTGTTTAATTTTCGACTCCAACAAAGTAGAGCTTTATAGTATTTTCTTGATTGCTTATTCTCGAACGTTTATTCTAATCGAAAGAATATACTACAAGTATATCAATTAAAAAAAAATGCTTTCGTGTGTGTTCTTTGCTTTATTCCGGAACAGTTCTTAGATGTGACGAAATCGAAGTCATGTTTCATTTACGATCAGGAAAATTTTATTAGCTAAGTAAAATGTGATATTTTGCTAAAATGCGGTGCGGTTAAGTTAACATAAACCTTCTTCGTACTTATTTGTTTTCATTTAGTTTTTGTCTCTTACCTATAGTGTTTTTTTTATTTTAAATAGAAACCGTTGTATTATATGGTCGCCCAACTAAATTCGACCAATTTAACTTTCTGCTCTTCTTCTCCATATAAACTTTAACTATGTAAAATCTCACACATAAACGGATACGAAGAGTTTCTCTCTGTGTGTGTGTGTGCGTGTGTTTTAATTAGATTTATGAGTTTGAAAGTATTAATATCCATACAAACATATATAATGCACCTACGTGTATTTAGTTATATTCGATGACTGGCTCGACGATATAACAAATATTGAAAATTCGGTCACATAAGTTGCGTCCTGGAGCCGACATAAGTTACTTTATAAACCTATATCTCAAAGAGATCCCACGGGATATTTTGTAAATCTTTCTACAGCTAGTCAACTATAAATATTCGCGTCGAGAAAAGGCATCCAAACAATGGAATAAGTGACTGAAAACAATTAGACATACACACCAAAGTCGGCAAGGTTTTTAAACGAATACAGAAAACACATTTCTTATAAGGGAGTCGATTTGTGTTCCTAGGACTCGGGATACAGCGTCTTCTACTTAGCGGTGAAATGTGTAATGCCTTTTATACTGATCTCTCGGAGCCGCCTTTTACTGTTTCTTAACACGTCCTGACTTTTACTAGCATGAGGTGGAAAGGCTAAATGATGCTACTGCATTCTAATGAAAATGATTCAGGCGTTTCTTGTTAAACAATTCTTAACTATTTTGGAACTTATCATTTTAAATGTTAGGGTCTCCAGGGTTTTTGGCATTGTTGATTCTATTCGGATGTTATTTTTTTTTTAACTTTCGATTTCCTGTTTCAGTCATATGTAAGTAGTATCTAAAGACATCTGACCTCGGTACTATTTAAATCTTAACTGAAATTATTATTTAAAAAACATCTATAACCGCTTAGGTTCTATATACTTTAAATAAATCTAAGGATCTGAATCATGCAAAAAACCGCATTAAAATATTTTTCAGCAACGAGATAATATAGTATATATGCGAACAATGTATCAAAACACAAGTGAGACTTATAAATGAAAAAAGCTGTATCGTTACTATAATAAAGACAGACAACTGGACAAGCAGTTTAAATGAGCAAACCACTTTATTGTCGAGGATTAATAAAACCAAACGAAAGATATAACATTTACATATTTTATCAGACAAGAAAATATTCACATTTTCAGTACTATAATATGATACCTACTAGTTTTTAACCTATGACCAGCACAGCTATGAAAGTATCAAGTAGGTAGATATGCACTCTCGTACATTAGAGGGGGATGAGTTGACCAGTCGGAGTCGGCCAAATCTAATCATTTGCATTAGTCATGCGCGGCCGAAGCCCATACTGCGCTTCATTTCACCAGAACATCCACCCTTGATCCGATTTGTACGTTTGTGGCCTCGCAAATTGAAATTTTCCTCAAAATAAAAGAGGTAGACTCATTAGGACGGCCAAGAAAAAGAAAAATCTCCGGCTAAACGTTCTCATTGGCAAGAGTATTTCAACCAACCCAAACGCAATTAAATTCCAGACAAAATACTTAGCAGGATGCGATATTTAGAGATTATTTGTAAATTTTTTGATGAATTAAAACAAAAAGCTAAAGTAGACGAAAGTGGAGAACAAAATCTTGACAAAAAACATCCTGGTGAAAAACTATTCAGAGTATTGGATGTTGTTGGGTCCAAATTTATTCTTGTTAATATGTTTGCTACCCTTTATTAGAAGAGGCACTTCAATAGCTTGTAGTTTTTATGCATTTATTTTATAGCCACGGTTCAGTACTTGCTTTTTTTCGAGCTCTTGCTGATATTTGCTTTAACTGGAATCTGATAGAGGTTTAAAGATTTCATTTATATGTGGATCCAATAAGATGATCTCGTTAGATTGATTATGATAAGGTATTAATTAACAGATGGGGGAAATATTTATAACGCTTATGTTACTTTATTACTAATAGTTGTAATAAATAAAATAATTATTACGTTTTCATTGTTAGTAATCCTAAAAAGTATAGTATGCACGAACCACAACTAATAAGACACTATCAGTTGCATGGACGCTAGAATTGTCTACAACTATTAAGGTATGAAACTGCCTAACTTTGTGGAAATAACCGTAAACTATAAGTGGAATATCGTTGATATTACACATATGCGACTCGTCCCCTAGTGACGTGCCAAGCATTTTGGACATCGATAAAGCGGTCACGTTTTGCCGCCAAGCCGAATAAGTACTCAAGGTTATATAAAAATACTTCCCTATCACAATTTTCTATTATATAACAATCCCTAGTTGTTAACTGACAAAACTGAACAAACACACAAAACTGAATTACCGGGAATTCAGATTTGTACTGAAATCCAGCAAAAAACCTAATTGCAGTATAAAAATGCAAAAGGCTTAAAACAATGTTCCGTAAGCCGCAAGGAAACCCAAAAAAAAGCGAGTAAAACATGTCTGCATCGTTCAAGTGCAAATATTTACTCGCCGTTCGCGAAAACGAAAATTTGGTTCGCCGATAACTTTGCCCGATGATACACCACAATTGCGAAAAATTTGTAGCAATTTCAGCCCATTACGGTTCACTAAATGTAAGAGGTTCCGTAGTTACTAGTCTACCCATGTCAATACATGTCAGTTAACATAGAATCTTGGCATAACTTTGTGATTAGTTTGTGAGTCTGATATGCTGATTTAAATCACTTCGACTTTCATTTATCAATGTTTAGATAACTTCGGTGGAAAGTGTATGCAAATCATATAAAATTTAATCACGTCTGAATTATTTCTCAGGTGTACACAGGTGTGTTTAGAAATCTGTCATTTGATTATTCTGTCTCTGAGAAATTCTTAATAATAAAAAAAGCGTTCATGTTTCAGCGTCCGGCAGATCCGTGCAAAAATGGGCAGCTTTTCTGTAATTGAATTCCGAACACGACGCGTATCAAACTGGTATGCGTCGCACGGGCTTGCACGTCTCTGCGGTCAGGATTTACCGAGTGTAGGAAATATTTTTTGATTTCTTCTCACCAAATAGTTCCGGAAGCACAGGCGGTACATCTGATAGTTATAATCGTCCGTGCATTCCAACGCCGGATAATGCATTATTATTTGCGTGAAGAGAATTATCAATGGATTTCTGATTTTAATTTAAGATGTGATGTAAACATCCTTTATTAATATTTAAATGCGAGAACGTTGGTTGAACTTTCATGTGAAATAGGCTTATTTAATCCCAGTTTTTAATAAATTCTAAGCTCTATTCAAATAATCCTTTAAAAGCACTTTTAATGCGTAGTTAAAACTAAAGCTATGAATTAGGTTCAAAGATTTTTTTTTAAAGATAAAAGATTTTTTATTACGAACAAATAATACAAAAAAACTTAAATACATTAATATGATGATCCTGAACTGTGTTGCAGAGAGAGAGAGAGAGAGTCAAAGATGTTTCCTACTGGATATATCTTTCCTTCTTCTGTGTTAAATTTACAACAAGTTCACAGTACGTGAAGGTGCACCTAGTTACTGTTATGTCGTCATATATGAATATTAGTGGCAAATATTTATTACATTCATCGTATAGTTATCTCGATTTGTCGTTTGTCAAAGTGTCACACGTCCATAGCTCAATAGACACCAGTTTCAATCGTAGAACGTGCCTATTGTACGTATTATTGGAAGTGTTTGCATTGCGGGGACGTGCCCTATGGTCGTCCGTAATGGGTGGTTTCCGTCTGATGCCGGCAGACAATAACACCGGTTAGATGCTCATTCGACAGTGCAGATTGTGTCTATTACAAGCTTTGTAGATCGACCGAATTGCCACTAGCGCTTCTGTGCATCAACATCGAATTTAAATTGATTAAAATTGATATATAATATTTATAAGCTAAGTTTGTTGTGGGCTTCTTCTTAGACCGGGGCGCGTTTGGATTATTTTGAATTTGAATTATATATGCGATTTTGCGAATTTGAAGTGGCAATGGGCGGGGCACATAGCTCGGAGAACCGATGGACGTTGGGGTCCCAAGGTGCTGGAATGGCGACCCCGCACCGGTAGACGTAGCGTTGGTCGACCCCCAACAAGTTGTACAGACGACATCAGACGAATCGCAGGGAGCCGCTGGAAGCAAGCGGCCCAAGACCGTGAGCATTGGAACTCCCTACAAAAGACCTATGTCCAGCAGTGGACGCCAATCAGTTGTTAATGATGATGATGATGATGATGATTTATATATGTAATACATGCACAATCTAAAGATATGTTTGACTGTGCCAGTTCCCCGAGGGTTGGAAATTGGCTTAATATTTGTAATATTTTAAATTCGACAGGGGGAGGTTTGAAACCCGGCTCAAGTCTAGTATTATTTAGATCAGGATTTAGGTTTGAAGTATGTTGCCAAGAAGAAACCTATTCGGAGGATGGGTTATGCCGGCAAAGCATTCGTGGCAACTCTGGTGTTGTAGATGTTCATGGGTGACCAGAATCACTTAGTATAATTATAAATTATACTGTGCTATCTGTGTGTGTTATCTCTCTCTCAAGTCGTTCCTTCATTACTGAAGATCGTAGTCCTGGTGTCCTTGCAATCTCGTGCGGATTAATTGTTTCCACCGGCTTCTATCAGAGGCTAGTCATGCAATTGTGTGAAATTTGCACTTAGAATCCCTCAGCTGGTCTGCCCATCTGATTGGTGAGCAGCCTCGCGATCTTTTGCCGTCTGTGTGTGTTATAGACAATACTTTTTTCTGTTATAAACTGAACATAAGCACACTGATAAAAAATTAAAGCAGTTGATAACAGTTCTAATGATTTTGCGCAACTTTACTTTTTTCTTAACATATCACGAAGTTAAGGGGAAAGACGTGGTTTCTTTTAGACATTTTTCTTCCGACCAATAAAATGGTTCGTAAATTGCATAAAGAAGTTATTTTATAATATGCAAATTAATCCATTTCATAATTGTATCTTCCACCATATTTCCTTTTACCGCCATAAAACGCGACTTATTTTAACGGATAGACAGTAATCCTAAAAATGATCTTAAAATGTATACTCTTGTGTTAATTTATTTGATATTATTTTCTTGTACTGTGTGGTTTAAAATAAAAGTGTATGCAATTTCTTTCATGCTACAAAGGTTCCATATTTCTTTTTTGAGTTGTGTCTAATAAACTATAATAAGAGATTAGTTATTATTTTACTGATCTCATAAACTTATTGTGTCTCTGTGTAGCAAAACGCATCGCTACGAGAATTTCCAATGTAAATTACATTGCATTGTTATGACGTATCCCTAACACAGTCATTGGGGTGCATTAGGTAGCCTAACAATAGCCTAGAGTGACTACTGATGTATGTTGATACGATTGTTCCAAAAACAATTCATTTGAATCTGACCACTCGCCTGTCCGATTCACGATAGTGTTTGGAATAGATTGAGTTTCACCATTGCGTGAAACTCAATCTATTCCAAACATACCTATCTACATTTTCTAGTATTATTCTGTTGTAATGGTAGAGTATAAAATCAGTAATTATAGTTCAGTTTCTTGTTTTTAATTCTTTGCCACTCATTTTATTACGGGCTGTATCTCATTAACCGTAAGTAATACGCAGAAAATGTTTTCTTCTTTTAACAGAATGTGTATTTCTAATTATTTTTTTAGAATAATGTTTTTATTTGGTAAATTGAGCTCGATCTTTTGATGCCAATACGTTTTTTCTTTGTTTTTGATTCGAACCTTTAAAGCTTCATTTAAAATGCGAGTGTAACCTTTATATGAAGTTTCATAAATTATATCAGTATCGTAATTTATTTAGTTTACTACATTCTGCTTAAATATGATAGACTTGTTATGACTTTATTAACTCATATTGTTTTTGAATCCCTGTGACAGCAACTTTTTAAGCTTATTAATTGATAGACATTAAAAGCTTGATTAAGAAGTAATATTCGAGTTTAACTTTCATTTCAATTACATGAAATATTAGTTTTAATTGTACATGATATCTTACAAAGGGTGTGTAGCATTTTCGATACAAGGTACGTCGATAACCCTCCATTCCGAAGATAATGTTCACATAATTGGCGAAACATTTCCATTCCAACCCTTCCAAGACGTAATGTTACGCCCTACATGTTATTTAATTACGGAATCTCGAACAATGCGAATTGACTCAGTAGGCGATTCCTTACGAAGAGGCAAATATCAAATGTGAGCATGTCATGTTTTAACATGACATGATGATACATAACATACTATCATCGCAAAATTATTCAAAATGTATTCAAATAATCCTTTTTTTATACACTACAAGTTAGCCCTTGACGGCTATCTCATCTGGTGTTAAGTGATGATGCTGTCTAGAATGGTAGCGGGCTAACCTGTTAGGAGTATGGTAAACCCACGCTCCTAATTGGTTTCTACGCAACATCGTGCCGAAACGCTAAATCTCTTGGCGACACGACATTGTCGGTAGGGTGGTAACCAGCCACAGCCGAAGCCTCACACCAGACCAGATTCGAGCTAGGAATCGAACCCAGGACCTCCATCTTTATAATACGACAGCGCACGCACTGCGCCATGGAGGTCGTCAAGAGTTAGTTTTGATGCGTCTAGTAAGTATATGTTTTATAAATAACGTGCAGGCGCAAAAGACTGTGTTATCGAATTTTTAATACTGAAGCTTATATCGTTAGTGTTGCGTTTGCTAATAACGAATAATACCGAACGACGAGGCAACAATAAGAATGAATTTATGGCCTAAAATGTTTGAATGTTTTTCTTTGAACAATGGAAAAGAATTCCAGAGTAGGTACGTGTATGTGTGAAACATTCCAATGCCAAAATATATACGATAGGTATATAGATATAGTAAGTGTGTCTAATAAGTTTTGTGTGTATAACTAATCAGTCTTACCTTAGACTTGAAGACTGTGCAATATCTACGGATTCATATGCGACCCTTCTCCCATACTAACAATATCTTCAGTCGAAGTGCGAACCCTTCTAAGGTAACCCTTGCAGAACTACATGTCCAAACCAATTATAAACGTATAAATCAAAATGATTGAGTTAGGTGAAACTTATACGTGAGTATAATTGAATCACAATATAAATCTTTCAAAATGTTAAAGTAGAAAATCTTAAAGCTCTTCAAGATTTTCTTTTTTGTTATTATCATTTTTAAAGCCAACTTTAAAAGCCTTGCAAAATTGCTAATATTTTAAGCGGAAATTTGGTTTTCTAATTAAGAATTAAATGACCTAGGAATAACTTTTCTATTTTATTTATGTAGTTTAGATATAGAAAATTTTCTACACATATATATGAAACGAATATTTGATCGAAATCTTTTCGTTGCGGTAGGTTAATTAATGTAGTTTGTTACTAATGTCAAACATGAGGCTATTGTTTTTTTTTTGATATGCAACATATATCCTAAAATTGACGTTGTCGTATTTACTTTAGACGCTTGACGGCTATCTCACGCGGTGGTAAGTGATGATGCAGTCTAGGATGGCAGCGGGCTAACCGGTTAGGGGTATCGTAAACCCACACTCCTAATCGTGCCGGAACGCTAAATCGCTTGTCGACATTTTTTTTTTCGGACTGTATTAGCTGTACTAACCCTAATGCTTGCCACAGCGTAACCGGGCTGTTTGGAGAGCTTCGGAAAGAAGCTCTGCCAGAGGAAAGAAGCTCTGCCCGAACTTGGCGACACGTCTTTGTCGGTAGGGTGGTAACTAGCCACGGCCGAAGAATCCCACCAGACCAGACTCGAACTCAGTACCTCCATCTTTACGTGCGCACGCACTGAGCCACGGAGGTCGTCAAAACACATATAAACATTCTTCGTTTAAAGTAACTCATACAATAGATTATACAAACGGGCAACTTTCGCCAAGCTGGAACTATCGTGTTGGTATATTATCGAGCTTTATTTCGACAGATATCGAGTTTAACATAGCACATATCCCGCTGTTAAAATGGAAGGCGTATTTCACTACGTCGACACACAATACGCTATCTGATGATTGGTTTTTGGCAATTACCAGTATTGTGGGCAATGCGTGCACTCACCGTGTGAAATATGTATGGGATCCGCTCTTTGTTGCATCTATGCATTGCGATGGCATAACAGCTTGTTATTTAAATTAACTCTTGATTAATGGCCGCGTACCGATGAAGATTTGTTCAATCTGCATATTATATACGACTAGTTTTCGCCCATATTAAGTGGAATATCGCTTTTTACGTTGGGCATAAAACACTGAAAGGGGTATCACAATCTATCTTTGTATATATTTGTATCCGTGAATTTGTCACTATCCACGGATATAAATGTAGAAGTTCAAATATATTCATGTTTTCTGTTCTCTTATTGAAAAGGATGTTTAATTGAAACTATTTTTTAGATGTATTTGATTTCAAGTAAGAACTTGAAGCTGCAACCTTACAAATTCACCATAGGTTGATCATGATGATGATTATGATTGTTAAATATATTAAAAATATAATTCATTAGATATATGGCAAGACATATTATGGCAATGATTGAAAATTTAATATATAGATGAATTCGGTACGCAAAAAGTATCTTATCGTTTGATAGATTATGATATCTACTTATATATAGGTATGTTAAAAACCACAGCGCCTATATTAGGCAGTCAAACAATGCACGTAGAATATCGACAAATAATTTTAATTGGCCGGAGAGTAATTGTCAAAAAGCTTTTAGTGCATCGGACGCAAGATTGTCAAATATCGGGGGAAATCCATTAACTGTTCCCGACACAGAGCAATAAAATGAAAACAAAACACAAATTAAATTCTACTGTACTTTAAAACCAATATACTAGCTTTTATCATTAATATCTCATAATTAATATATTACTAGCCAACCTATTAACTAGTAAATAAGCAAAAAAATATATATCTATTGTCATACAAATGTCATGTTTACTTTATCTATAAACGTTTCGTTATCGTCCTCATTGATGCATAGCAATAACAACAACAATATAATCCAAAATTGATAGACTCGAAGATTTGTCGTAAAGGTGTAAGGCATATGTTATTATACTAAGACACTGAGAAAAGATTTCATAGAGAAATATAAATATTAAAAAAGATCAAACTTAAACATACGTATAGCTATTTAATTGAGCTGTAGCTATGGCTTTTTAGCCAATAAATGTAGAGCATTCTTCGACAATCATTTTTATAAGTTAATATTAATTTTGTATGAATTTTAAAAATAATAATAATTTTCAAGTACCCTCAAACAGTAATTTAAATAAGTTTATTTGTAACTACATTGCAGTTCTTAATGCAGCCATAGCTAAATAAAAAAAAAGTTTACATGTAATTACCTATAGCACAACCGTAGCCGAGCCTGTCGCATCTATAAGTTTATGTGGGAACTTTTTAAACGTTGAATGGCTTTTGTTTTGCATAACATTGCGATATTTGTAATGCTTTTTAGTAATTTATTTCATAGGAATAATGCAATTTATTAATTCGAACCACTTTGAAAATTTACTTGGTCATATAAAATTTGTTTCTTTGGCCTGTAATATATTATTGAGAATAGAAGAAGACATTGATGAAGTAGTTTTCATATAATTTTAAAATTTAAACTGTTGTTGATGAAATACATATCCTAATTTACTGGCACGCACACATTTTCTCGGCAGGTCCAACGTAATTTTCCCGATGATTCTCAAAGCCATTCGAGATTCTTATTCATAAGCTTGCTAGCACCAAAGAAGAAACTGACTGATTTATATAATTTCGGATGTATTTTATACGAAGTAAAAATAATAACTATCAAACTAGGGTGCTTTTTTCTTGTTGTTAACTAACAACAACAAGAAAACTGTGTGCTTGACACTCTGTTGGAGTATACCTATTTATTGAAAATATCGTCTATAAAATATATGGGTTTAATAATAACCTAACCCTTTGTTTCAAGTAGCTCTGTCTCCTATACCGTATCACTTGACATTTGTACAAAGGTTACCGCCTTTCAATACGTTTTCTTAGCTGACACTGTTTTATTAGCAAAGAAAGGGTGTTATTGTATTGCGTGCAATTTAACCTTTGAATTGAATGGGGTGGAAGCGCCTTAATATGTTTCACAATGCTGAGTAAGCTATTACGGAAACTTAGCCTATAAATAGCGAACGGGCGACTCGAACCTGGATTCGCTCGAATGGAAACAAGTTTTCTAATTATTATTTCGCTATTCTTTTCAATAATTATTCGTGTGCAATACATATAAACATTTAAAATATGTAAAGCTAATTTATAACAAGAAACTAAAGAACAAAGACAACCCTGTTATTTTAAAAACTACTTTTATAATCAAAGTGTTTCTAAGATATCAGCGTTTGCTATCAATAAACTGGTACGTTGAAGAAATATCAAAACGTGCAATCAAGCCTTGGGAAAGCGGAGAAACAAACGCGAACTTGCCATTAATAAGATATAATTGTGAGTTATAACGTGTGAATAGGAAAATAAAAATGCATTTTAATTGAACATCCGTAACCTATTGTGGCTTACACAATTATTGAGGAAAGAAGACCAATGATTCGTTAGCACGTAAGGAAAATTAGCCGCATTTGGTTCAAACGTAAGTATGAACCGTACTAGATGTTTTTTTTTCACAAAACTTTTTGTCTGGGCACTTGTACATTTTTAACTGACTTCCCAATGAACGAAGTATCTACCATGATTCATTTATTGTAGAGGTAGCTTTATTTCTCTGTATAAATACGCTTGCAAGCTTAATTAGAGCATTTGTAATCAATTTTATGTCATGTTCCTTACATTGTTTTCTATACTAATATTATAAAAAAATCGTTTTTAGATTTTTTCATAATTAGATATTTTATTCCGTAGAGTATTATTATAGGTTTTAGCCTCAACGGAAGGTATTTGTTAAAAAAAGCGCTACCGAATTGCCTTATCAGCCTGAGCTGACCAAATGGTATGCTGAACATAAACGTAATATGAACGAGTACAACATCTATACTGTTCTTTAATAGATGTAAAAAAATACGCGTAATCAAGTGCCTGTCCCCTTTATACACAATAACGCATTTTAAGAATAAAAAAAATAAAAGGTGATATTTCATCATCATTCTTGGGGTAAGGTATTAATTCTTACAAAAAGGGGTACTTTGTTTTCAAGATAATGTTATATAGATAAAATTTGTGGAATGTTATTTGGATCTGTACCTTAGGAGATAAAGTAAAATTTGAATTAAAATCTGGTGATTAACGTCTGTTTCTAAAGTACGTTGAGGGTCAGACTTTTATTCTGAGAAATGAATCTACGGGGATCTGCAACTCTCAGATAAAATGTATGACATAGAAAGAAATACTACGAAAATATATAAATTCTCAGTCACACATTTTGTCGGGCGACAAGTTGCTAGTGTGATTACACGGTTGCTGTTAAATAATAGTTTATGTAGGAAATAAATAACGTGTCTACAAGGAAGACAATGGTCGGGGTAATAAGATTAGCTGTTAATTTTGGTGAATGTGGAGTGTGGTCGTGACCTGAGATTTATGGAGCTATAGAAGTAACACCGCTCTTGTTTCTTTTCTTCCTTATTTTCGGACGTAATAAGGGACAAGGTAAAACAGTTAGTTTCTATTGATGGTCAATTATTTTGCTTAATGGTACTTGAAATTTCCGACAACGGCTCCTGTGCGAATAATGTATTAAAAATTGAAATCTTACCTCTCATTTTTTGCTCGTCCAATAGTTGTCTTTCCAGGTTGTCTTTTACTTCTCTTTCTCTTAACACGTCCATTTTTAGTTCCGCTGCGAAACAAAGAAAAATACAAATTAAAAAAAATGTTTTTGAATAGAATATACCTAAAACTAACCTAAAAAATTCTTGACCTACTTGATAGATATATTTATATACCATCATGAGCAACCCATTATCGGCTCACTACAGAGCACGGGTCTCCTCTCCATATGAGAAGGGTTTGGCCATAGTCCACCACGCTGGCCATGTGCGGATTGGCAGACTTCACACGCCTTTGGGAACATTATGGAGAACTCTCAGGCGTGCAGGCGATGTTTTCCTTCACCGTTGAAGCAAGTGATATTTTTATCGCTTAAAAACGCACATAACTCTGAAAAGTTAGAGGTTCAAACCCCTGACCTTTTATTAGGAGGCGGACGTCCTAACCACTAGGCTATCACAGCTTATATATACGAGTATATTATTGATCTTTGATTGGCACCCTGTAACTTTTAGTTGGTTACATATTGCTGCTAATAAAATTACTAGCGCGTTACCTTAGAAGGATAACTGAAATCCATTTATTTCTAAATGCTTTAAATATATAGTTTGTACCTTTTTTATAACCATTTTGTGGAAGCTATAAGACTTATTTTAATGCACTCTTTCAGGTTCCTAGCAATTACAATAACTCGGTTTCCGAGTTATTGTAATAGCTTTACAATAACTCGGAAATCATGTTATAAATATATATTTTGAAATGTTTTACTAAATTATAATTGCCTTAAGAAAAATACTGGAATGATTTTGATGTGGTATTTCATTACACAGTTCATATTTAAAATATTAAGTTTAGGTTGTGAATATTATGTAAAGGTTATTAGGCAACTAGGGAGTTATGCTGAAGTTTGTTAACGACGTGGAATTTTTATTGATTGTTATTCGTTAAATAACCATGATTTGTTTAGAACAAACATCATAAACAAGATATTAGTACCTAAATGGTTAATCGGATACACAAAAGGCATTGTATATTCAATGTACAAGGCCGAGAAAGGGGTCGATTAGAACATAAACACGGATTAACTCATTCGGAATCCAGCATTGTGAAGGAGTTGATTTGGGAGATTTGCATAACTTCCAATTAAAGCTAACCTGACGGAAACGATGGGGAGCAACTTCCGTTTACGGGGAAATGGATTTAGAGTACTATTTGTCTAATCAGATCCCATGTTATTAAATAATGATTTTAACAGATTAATGATTTAACCACCGAGTTAGTCGTTTAAGAACATTATTAGTTCGAGTCAAATGGCATAAACTATATAAGTTAATAATTCATTGGTTTCTAAATTGCGAACTTAAGAAATTATTTTAGCTTATTTACAATTGTTACATACGTAGTTTATTTTATACATAAAAGCTTATTTCATTTTTTAAAATTAATTTCACAATTGAAAAATCAGAATTTGTTAAAGATTTATTTTTAATGGTCATATTTAGTATATCATGGCAATTTGAGTTAGGACTTTATTTTTGTAATTATTTGCTTATGTTTATGAAAGTGGGCTTTGTTGATTTGCAGTAATTTTAAAGATTCTTTATATTAAAAAAATAAATAACTGTATACATTATTATTTGTATAAGAAATTGCAAACAGTTACTTAGTTATGAAGACAAACTGCGAGTCAAAATACGACATTGCTTAAGATTTTAAAATACCTGCTTTAATCAGTATAAGTTTCTAAACTAAGTCCCTAAATCATTTCCCTCGCAAGTATCCCTAAGAATGGGCACGTAAGCGCATTACAGACGAATTTGAATAGAAAGTGGTGATGCCAGTTCCGTTTAATTTAGTCCCTTATTCAATTAGGCGAGTTGACGTAATGGAGGTCGGGATCAGGCTGATTAACTCGCGATCTTAGCAGCTACGTTTCTAATATTTAGTAAGCCAATTCGCTTTGCTATCACTCTCCTTTAAGATGCCAATATTTTGTGGAACAATATTTTGAATTTAAGTTTTGTATAACAAGTATCACTTTAAGAGTAATTTCTTTTTATACAACTTTCTCAAAACTTTTTGGACAAAGACAATTCATCAACTCATACATTATTTCACAGCGGCCCTTTAAAATTGACGTAATTACATATATAAGCGATAAGGCCGCCTATTGCACCTATTTTCATTCTTCTTACGTATGGTGTGCAATAAAGTATATTTTAATTTAATTTCATTTATATCTGGACTTCTTTTGGTATTAGCTTTACCCGACATGCGTTGCGATGTCACGTAAACACAAATAAAATACATTTATTACGTTCACAGTTCGAATGCTTCGTCGAGAGACCCAGACAGATCTAGTACTTAAATTAAATAGATATTTCATGTTCTAACTAAGTAGATTAAAGTTAGTAAGTAAGTTAAGAAAAGTCCGCTTATTGCACAAAATAAGTATAATTCATAGCAGTTAAAAGTTGTAACCAGAAGAATCTCTTTTCGATATCGATCTGTACTCCATTAAACCGAGATATTTTTCAGGCAGTACACGGTACAGGACTGGTTCATATCGACAAACAATAATCTCAAAGATAACACAGAGACAAGTTAACTTGCTCGTATGCTTGTAATAAGGACCAAGAATAAAGCCCAGGAACTCTCACTATCTTGGACGTCGATCTTGTAAAGTGAAACGTTGTCTTGTTCATTGTTTGGTAAATTTTCTGTTACTGTTTGTGTTCGTAGCGCAAAATCTAACGGGATATCATTTTATCATTTGTCACTTCTGTTGTACACAAATTTGTAAACTAAATTGACAGGTCTAGAATTAGTGCTGTCCTTTTCACAGCAGTTCCAGTGGAAAAAGACAGAACTGCTTTTAAACGATAAGGAATCTACAGTGTATACTGGCAACAGTGATGACGAGGTTAACTACTATTTCTTCGCACATTTACAAAAATATAGTTAACCAACTTTAAATAGAGTTAAAACTATTTGAGCAATTAGCATTATTTTTTGTATGCATTTACATATTACTACGTCTAGAGAGTACTTCGAAATATGTGTGATATTGGATTAACGAACTGTTTAACTATATTTTTTAGCATTATCATTAGCGTAAATACAGTTTCTGAATTATTATTCTGTCTTCTGGTCTAATTTCCATCTAAATAATAAACCGTGTAGATGTGTACGTATCCTATAGAGATACCCCAAGACCTGGCATCACAATTTAATTCAACATTATTTTAATCTTGGAACCACACCGTTCTCGAGATTAATTTCAAATCAATCCAGTTGTATGGTGTAATTTAGAGGGCTTTTAGTTAAAAGTGGTTTCGCACATGAGACGTAAATTACCTTCGGCGAGGCGGCCATTAAGGTCCGCGTCGGTATGCGCCGTATCTTCACATCTAGCGATTTGTGAGCTTAGGCGTCTCAACAAAAGATGCTCCCGGTGGTCTTTGAGTCCCCGGCTATCTATCTTTGTATTGTTTGAGGTTTGTGTTAGGTAGGCATTGATTCAAGTAAGGAGTTCAACGATAAATACTGACTTATTTACCAATCTATCGCAAATACTATCTAATTAATGTCGATAAGTAACTAACTTTTTTAATTTATGATGATGTTGTCGAACGGACCAAAACTACCGATTGGTCGTTTGAGATTGAATTAGATGAAAATGTGCGGATTTCAAATCAAAAATATCGTCTTAAATACAAGTAACATCCCTCCTGCATAGCTATCTATGAATAAAAAAATAATATATATATTTTAATTCTGGTGTTAGATATTGTAACTTGCCTAAAACATAATCATTTTCTAGCTCTTCGTAGAAGTGAACCAAGCAAGAAGTGTGTTCTATTTTAAGGGATTATCGATTATAAGAAAATCGAACTTTAAATCGAATCAATCAATTTAAAAACCCCGATAGAATGGATCGGTATAAAAAAAAACACTTTATAAATAAAATAACAATAAAAATGATGCTTCGTTCAAGGGAATATGTAATTATGGACAATTATTATGATACCGAAGCTCAATGGCTGATAGATGATTGAAAGGATCGAAACCCATAAACAAAAGGATCGATTCCGGTTACGCAATTTAATAATGGCCTGAAGTAATTAACTGATATCGTAAACGATTCTTGAAATATCGATATTTAGGGTTCCGTTTAAAAATCTTTAACAGGGCACAAGAGATTCCAAAACTGTTGCATTTGAGCAAGATAAGAAACATGCATGTATTAATATGTAGATTAGATAAGAGATTACATTGATGTAGCGTAATTTTAGATCTGCGAATGTATAAGTTAAACAATGTGTTTGCACTTATTAATTGTAACATCTAAATTATTGATGAACAATCTATTAAGATTTCTGTCTGCTGCCAAACAGTCTACTATTGTCTCAGAAAAAAGAAATTTGATTGTTAAAATTAAGTTCTGTTCAAGTATCTGCTACATATATATACTTGCCATCCAAGTCTCTGTTAGAGTAATTTGAAGTGTCAAAAGTGCTATATAAAATAAGTCCACCTTAAATATATATTTTTTACCCTTTTAATGCAGGTAGTGAATTTTCTGTGTTATTTACCTGGAAATTTACTTTCCAGGTAAATAACACATTGATAAAACTGTCAGTTTAAATGCGAACAATTTTTTTGTTTTGATCAAATGAAGATATAATTCTACAGAACCGACTCGGGGAAATTCAAACACACTTGACCGGTTGTTTCAAGATAAGTGTTCCCGTGAATTGAAAAGTCGTTTGGGAGTTATCTTCTGTATTTTTTTAGTCGATTGTCGGTGAGATGTCGATGTCCCGGAGGGTCGTGGAGGGAAATTTTATTTCTCTTCAATTTCGTGCACTCAGCAAAAGCAACAATGTTATTTAAATTACGAATGTGATACCCTTACTTACCTGCAAACAACTTAGCAAGAAACAAAGTACCTAAACAGATATACCTACTTAATATTTAATTTAAAAATTACTATTATGTTTCTTAACTGTGCCTAAATGTTAAAGGGAACTTTGCAATATTATAGGGTTTGGTTATTATTTAAGCAACTTTTGTTTTTTAGTTCTAAATAATGAGTTTAGAAGTCTATAACTTAAAATTTCTTAGGATTCCAAAACAACTTCCGTAATGTTTAGAAAAGGTAGCAAATACCACTGTGATTTTTGTAAATTTATTTAACTAGATCTCGTTAAGGACTTAAAAAATATTCTTACTAACACAGTATGTCATTATAATTTTATAGTTTTGGTTCAAGCTCAAGTCGATGTCCATTTTCTCTATTCTCAGTAAACGAAATAAGAAAAATGAAGACTACCCTTAAAAACACGTTGAAATAATACAAACTCTCAATGAGCCGTAACACATAAGTCATAGGGTGCGCGAATTAAGACATATTTTCACAGCCCCCATTGCAAGACTAAGTTGCGATTGCAGTTAAAATAACAATTAAAGTCCGCTCAGAATTTACGACTCAAAACTGGCGAAATAATTTAAACGGGCGCTCAGGTGAATGCGACTGAAATGGGCCTTTGAAACGGGAAACAAAAGAACGTTTTCACTCCACCCTCTTTCTCTCTTTGGTCCTTTTTAGCGCGTGGAATGAAAGTCTTCAGCGGTTTGAAGGTGAAATTTTAATAGTAATAGCATAAGGAAATATTACTGAGGAATATTGCTGATTAAAATGCTTAAGAAAACGGGGAGGTGCGAATGAAGAGGGATTCGGATTACAATAATATTATTAAAGTGTCTTAGCTAAGAATAGATGCAATACCAGTAGGATACCTTGTTTGTGTAACTCTTTAGTGTTGAATGGGTAACTTGGGATGGATTCGAAACTTCAAATATCAAACTATACAAAAATAAATCACTTTGTTCTTTGTATAGTCCGGAAACTTGTAGTTATAGTGTATTTTATATCTGCTCATCGTCATGATCAACTCATTACCGGCTCACTACAGAGCACGGGTCTCCTCTCGACATGAAAAACCAAACCGCCGACCTCTGATTAGGAGGCTGACGCCCTAACCACTAAGCTATCACAGCGACCTCCGTGGCGCAGCGCGTGCGCTGTTGCATTTTAAAGTCGTTCGATTCCCGGCACGAGTCTGGTCTGGTGGGAGGCTTCGGCCATGGCTAGTTACCAGCCTACCGACAACGACGTGTCGCCAAGCGATTTAGCGTTCCGGCAAGACGTCGGGTAGAAACCAATTAGGAGTATGAGTTTACCATACCCCTAACAGGTTAGCCCGCTACCATCTTAGACCGCATCATCACTTACCATCAGGTGAGATACAGTCAAGGGCTACCTTGTGGTGAATAAAAAAAAAAGCTTCTACTACATCTTAATCAGCCCATTAGAGATGAATTCCTGCTATGATTATATTATGTGGACTAGTGCATTTTATCCCTCGTCGGGGCAAATGCAATGCGTAATTCATATTTATTTTATTGTTGAACATATAATTGATTACTGGCGTGCTAATGTATTTACGAAATTCGCGATGTTCCTAAAAGCCAAATTCAGAGTAACGATAATGGCTGTCACGGCGCGGAAAGCGAATTTCCTTCCCTATGCTTTTTAAATTTACAAACCGTCGGCAATTTTATTTTAGTGTTATTAGATTTTTCCGGATTATGTCACACGGCGATGTTACAGAGGCGGATTATTCCCGCAGTCTCCACGCTAATAATCATAGGAATTGCCCTTCTTTATTATGTGTGAAATTTCGATCGTAAAATCTTTGCGTCCATTACATTTTCATCTTTTTTGACGGCGTCAAGTGTATTTTTTTACACTAGCAATAACATGAATCTGTTTTGCAAACGTTTCTTCCTGTTTGTGATGACAACCTGCCTGAGTAAATAATTCCTTATACTAGTCACGCGTGTCGAATTTACTATGTCATACAAGTCAAATAGTAAGTATTTATTCATGTTGGCATATCAAAAGACTAGTAAGTATTTATTCATGTTGGCATATCAAAAGACTTACTACATTTTTATGCGCTGATAGTGAAAACTATACATTTGTTAACTTATTAACTTCTATGATTCCATAACAATGTTAGCCGAATATATATATATATATATTTTTACTGTTCGCTGTCTCACAGCCCATCAATACATACTAAGCTAGTTATATTTGTTGTAATGTAAAACAATATTCAAATATTTAAACTTGCGCCATTATTTAAAATTGTAAATACGAATAATGAAGATGTCCCCGCAAAATGAGTTAAAAATAGTGGTGCTTCGAGCGGGCACCGCCGGAATAACTCGCGGTGTTATCGGCGCACGCGCACCCAATCTGCGATCGAAACACACCGGATAAGATTATCCGGTAGCCCTGTATTATTTTAATGAGACTACACGACTCCACGAGATTCGAAACGATACGAAAAAAGCTTAGGTAACGAAGCAAATAAAAAGTACACGGGTCAAGAAAGATATCACGGGCGGTGCGGGATGAGGCCGCTCGAAATACGAACAATCCCCGCGGCCCCTCCACCATTTTTAAATTAGCCACCGAACACGATAAACTCCCGTACATCTACATACCAGCTGACGGCAGATCGGCCGATACCATTATGTCCCCGGTAAGGTACCGATTAAAAAAATATCCACATTTATAAGCGGACAACATCTGGTATTTAAATAAGATATAAATGCGCGACTCCGCGAATGTTTTGTTTTTCGGCTTCATTTTTTCTCTCCCCGACGGAAGCTCCCCTTCTTGGATATATTGGTATTAAAAATGTAAGGGAGATTTATGCGAATGGCTCTAAGCTTTCATTAGTTGTTCCTTATGAGATGTTTTTGCGGTCGCTCCCTGACCGGTAATTTTTCATTTTTCTGCAAAACTTTCTGATGTAATGGGCGCGTTGTTAAAAATTTAACTGCATATAAAGAATATTTATACCCCCGCGGAGTTCCAGCTGCTCGCCGTGATTTATATTATTACGATTTCCTGTTCATATTGAGGGAATTGAAATTATGATTAATAGGTTTTAATGAAAAGTAATGGAACAAACGAAGTTTTAATGGACGCATTTGGGGAATTACTTATCCTTCTTACATTTTTCTGCCTTATCTCAATTAAAACGTTTTTTGTATCTTTTATCACTTATATTAAGATAAGATAAGATAAATACTCTTTATTGCATACAAATTTTAAAGAAAAAACAACACAGAACACTTAACTCATGAGTATGCAAAGGCGGTCTTATTGCTTAAGCAATATCCTAAAGACAACCCTTGGGGAAAGAATTAAATAAAGATAAGGATGCAATTTTTAAAATCGAATATAAAAAAAATATTTTCTTTCCTGTGTATGCATATTTTGCCTAGGGATTTAAATATCTACCTATCTACATAAACAATATTTTCTTTGAAATAAATTACTTCTACGGTATTACGAATGGCGAAAATTACGAAAATGCCTGCTACAAAATTCCGACAAAAACATCACACTGCATAAACACGCTTCCGAATCATAAACATATGAAACGACGTTATTCCGGCTTGTAATTCCGTATGTAAATTACAACTAGAACAAGGGTACTGTAACACCCTAAAGAGACAGCACATAACCATTTTATCATGAGCCACATTTAGGAATAGGCCAGCAGGCGGGTGGGGTCCATGTTGCATTTGACCGGAATAACTGCTCTTAAACCTCGGTTTACGTGAGTTTTAAATATTAAGAACAGAGATCTACGTATACATAATGATACCTTCGCAGGTGGAGTTGGAATCGCTACTTTAAGTTAATTACATGCCCTCTTTGATAATTTAAATGGTAGTTATGAATCAAGATATAAGTTCAAAGACATGGTCTCCTCTTAGCATGCAAACGTTTTAGGTGGCAGTCTTCCATTCTGGCCAAGTGAAGATTGGTGGACTTTATACGCATAAGAGAACGTTATAGAAAACTGTCAGTGTTGCAGATTCCCTTGCAGTGTTATAATTCGCCGATAAACGAAATGATATATAAATAACGTGTCGCTAAGCGATTTTAACTTTAACGTTCCGGCACGATGTCGCGTAGAAAACAATTAGGAGCGTGGATTTACCATACTCCTAACAGGTTAGCCTGCTACCATCCTAGACAGCATCATCACTTACCACCAGGTGAGATAGCCGTCAAGGGCTAACTTGTAGTGTATAAAAAAAAACTTCGACTAGTGAGGGATGTGTGGGAGCGATGTCAGAGCCCAGGAAATTTTAACAAATAGAAAAATCTAAGTCACCGACGTTAAACGCCTGCCTACCTACCCACTTTCTGACGCAGGCTATCTATTTTGTTAGAGGAATAACTTTGCTTACAGCGAGGAATATAAAAAAAGGCAAAGAAAATACATTAAACATATACAACCATTTGTTCAAAGGGTCATCAATGGTTAAGTAATATTAACCTAGATTGCCGTGGCTAGTTACCGATAAAGTACGGTAGGGTTGCCGACAAAGACGTGTCGCCAAGCGATTTAGCGTTCCGGCACGATGTCGAACCAATTAAGAGCATGGGTAGTATGGTAATACTTCTAACAGGTTAGCCTGCTACTATCCTAGACAGCATTAACACTTACCCCCAGGTGAGATTGCCGTCAAGGGATTACTTGTAGTAAATAAAAAAAAAACTCAAAATATTGCCAGTATTAATATTTGCCGGCTCACTACAGAGCACGACTCTCCTCTCAATGTGAGAGGGGTTTGGCCATATCCACCACGCTGGCCGTGTGCGGATTGGCAGACTTCACACGCCTTTGAGAACATTATAGAAAACTCTCAGGCGTGCAGTTTCCTCAGGATGTTTTTTCTTCACCGATAGAAATAGATAGCAGAAAATTTTAAACCGTGCAACATTGCTATCCTTTTCAATAAAGACATCTCGCACATCACGAATAGGTAATTGGGCGCACGTCACATTAAATTATTTCGGCTAAGTAATTCCGGGCGGTTAATTATTGCGCACAAGCCGGGAGGAGAGTTGAGAATGTAATTATTATTAAACTTTACGATTGTCTCACTTTACCCCTTTATACAAAGGAGAGATGCCAAACAATACAACTGAATCATATTTACAGAAGGATATTGAGCCTACCGTGGTTGACAAAAGATTGAAATTCGTGTGCATGTTACAGTTCATGAGACGGTACAATTCAATGTGCCGGTCCCAAGATCCTAAGGGAGTATCTTAGTTTGTTGCGGTACAGGATTCATATTTGAGCTACTGCGTGTAGATTTATAGATGTAGATATTACAACAGAAATGTTTCCAAATTTAAATTCTATGTGTGCTATATTTGAAATGGATATCCAATTTAAATTGTGCACAATATTTTATGGGCCTACCAAATTCACATGTCAATGCTACGTTATAATTATGGATTTCTCATTATTCTTTGAGTTATGATAATTCCTATTTTAGGGACAAGGTAGGTAGGTAATAAAGTTAAAACTGTAATTTCAAAATATTATAACAAATCATCAGGCCTGATGGTTTGATTCCGGGGTTGGGCCAAAAATTTGTTTTGGGTTTTATCGCAAAAAAGTCCAGTTTTCACCATCATGTCTTATTAGTAGTTAAAAATCAACCAAAATTGCAGCAGTATTATGAGAACTCCATGGAGCAGCGCGCACGCTGTCGCTTTATAAAGTTGGGAGGTCTGGGTTCGATTCCTGGCTCGAGTCTCGTCTGGGGGGAGGTTTCGGCCGTGACTAGTTACCACAATACCGACAAAAACGTGTCGCCAGCGATTTAGCGTTCCGGCACGATGTCGCGTAGAAACCGATTAGGAGTATGGATTTACCATAACAGGTTAGCCCGCTACAATCATAGCCTGCATCATCACTTACCATCAGGTGAGATTGCCTTCAAGGGCTAACTTGTAGTGGATAAAAAAAAAAGACTAGACTCTTAAACCAGCTCTCCTAAAAGGGAATAGAGTTTGAAACATAGATACATTATTAGGCTATTAATAATTAGGACTAAGCGTTGCAAAATAGTAAGGAATCGTGGGTGTGTTTAGTCTTCAAAGAGCACAGGCCAAGTAAATTAGTCTAATAGGGAACTGCTTTTTCGCGGATAAAAACAGAATAGAAAAGAGCGGAACAGTACACTTATCTTTGTACGCTTTCTTTTTATGTTACGTTATAATAACCTCATAGCGTTGAAATTCTCGTACTCTTCATCGTCACCATGTGCAGCATTTACTTAAGCCATCGATGTCTCATATGTGTATTAATCAAGAGACGGCGCGCGTGTGGTCGAGTCGCGTGCGCAACGAAACCGGAGCGACACGCGCAAGTAATCCAATATGGCCGCCCGATGTCACATATCGGTACATTGCAGGAATGTCATTTTAATACCCCCGTTAATGTCAGTTATTGTTTACTCCACGACCAAGTCGCATGGAAACCGCGTACCAGTGACGATTACACCTTGTGCAAATGCATATTCTATTACACAATGATACGTGCCAGTTGGGCTTCTTATTTCCTATGACATTAAACTTGTATGTATCTAAACTAACAAATATTTATATTGAATAGCGTGATTAACATTTTTAAATATCTAAAGGTTTTTTTTATTCAATATTGATACAAATTACGCGACTATCTATATTATATTTAAAACAACGTGTGGATTATATTTTTAGTTCACATAGTGCAAAATGAAATAGATTGAAGAGATAAAAGTTTAGGGCCTAGTCTCCGACTTCCCTTTGGGGGGATCAAGTTCAATGCTCAGTACACACCTTTAACTTTTCGGAGTAATCTGTGTTTCAAGCCATCGAATATAAAAAAGATAAAAAAAATAAAAGATTTTTATTTGGAAACAAAAGCGGTGAAATTAAAGATTGTGAGGAAACCTGCATAATAGAGAGTTCTCATTAATATCCTCAAAGCTACACGCCAGTTCTAAAAGTCGCTTAGAAACCTTAGGAGTGTGGGTTTACCTACCTACGTACTCCTAACAGGTTAGCCCGCTGCCATCCTAGACAGCAACATCACTTACCACCAGGTGAGATTGCCGTCAAGGGCTAACTTGTAGTGTAAAAAAAACACAAGCGGATGACTTCCGAAATTTTTTATAACTGGTTTCATTATAAATATAATTTTAAGCTGATAATATTGCAAAGAGCTGTGAAACTCAAACCACAACTGTTATGACTTAAAATAATAAAAATTAAGTAACTCCATAACTCAAGTCCGCACGCTGAAGTAAACAAACAGAGATTGGGCCCAGAGATGTTCGGCTGCACAATGGTGCGAAAGCTGGCACGATGTAAAACAATGCATCGTTGGTATATCTCGCGAATCTTCGGTGGCTCGTTACCTGGGGGCGGTTGTTTGAGCTAGCGAGTTATGGCTGATCGGCGAACTTACCAGCATAGAAAACGTAAACAAGATCAGCTGCATAAGTGTTCATTATTTTATGCGGCATTCGAACATTAGATTGTATTAACTACATGTACACGGGAATTAAATATATTAGACATCTTTTTTCATAATACTAGTGTCAGAATTATTTTTGCATGTTTTACTGTCATCATCATCATCATGATCAACCCGTTACTGGCTCACTACAGAGCACGGGTGTCCTCCCAATATGAGAAGGGTTTTGGCCATAGTCCACCACGCAGGCCATGTGCGGATTAGCAGACCTCACACGCCTTTGAGAACATTATGGAGAACTCTCAGGCGTACAGGTTTCCTCACGATGTTTTCCTTCACCGTTGAAGCAAGTGATATTTTAATTGTTTAAAAAAACGCACATAACTCCGAAAAGTTAGAGGTGCGTGCCCGGATTCGAACCGCCGACCTCTGAATAAAAGGCTGACGCCGTAACCACTAGGCTATCATAGTTTATACTGTATGCGTACTAAAATTATTAATGATTTTGTGATTAACTTTAGTAGGACGTACTAGGAACGGCCGCGAGATTTTTATTCCAAAAATTACATATGTTTTTACGTGGATTTGCGAATCACCTCGGATGTTATGGGTGAAGTCTGTTTCCGACATAAAAACTATGATTTATTTTATTGATTGATTGATTCCACCGCTAGGTACAGGACTCTTCTCTCATAGATAAGAGAGTTATAGAGCATAGACACGTAGCATACCATGCTGCTTAAATGGTGGTTGGAAGCTTTGAGTACTATTACATATATTATACATACATATATTATATGACTGAGAATAACCGATGGCTTAAAAAGTTCTTAGAGTGGTATTGGATATGCGAAGTTTGGGTCGACAAGGCAAATTTTCAGGCTGGTACTACAAATTTTTCTTCAGAATTTAAACTCCTATCAAAAGAAATTAAATGAAATGAAAATACACTTTATTGCACACCACACAAAACAAGAAACACTAATTAAAAGAGGTACAATAGAAAAAATTGTGTTTAAAAGACTTTATATAATATCATTATTACCCTTTGAAAGCTACGTTGAATCGCTGATGTTTAGGAGAACATTATGTTGTTAAAAATTGCAATAAAAGTCCAATAAATAATAATGCATTCCGGCCTAACGTGAAACAAAACAATTTCGCTAATTTGGTTACACCGCAGCGTAATAACAATGTCCCTGGCAGTATTGTAAAAGCTTTCATATCAATTGAATCCATTAGCTGAGTACACAAGTCCTGTCTGTCTATTTGCTCATCAGTTTTTATCATTGGCCAGTTCTTGTTTGTTCCATCGGTCACTTCCACATTATTGATGGCCTTTTTCCCTCCAAAGCGATTCGATATCACTGCAAATTATATCATAGACGCATCGAAATAAGAAAGGTTTTATTTTAATTGTGTGATATTTGCTTGTTGACTCTGTCAGAGGTTTAAGCTTTACAAGCTGTTTGCACAATTTAGTTAATGTATCGAGTTGATTTCATTGCGATTTGCAAATAACTGTTGTCAAGATAACCCGACATTATTATGTAAAAGCCGAATCGTAACATAGTCAAGTTCAAAGCATTATTCATTCAAATCTTCCTCAAGGAAATATAGGTGTGTTCTTTGCAGCATCTAACTTGATGTTTTCGAATCAATAGTAATTCCTCATACAATGAAAACTTCTAAGCAAGTTCTCATCTAATCTTAATTTTCTTTTAGACTTCCAGTGCCATTAAATATTTCAAAAAATATAATATTTTGCAAGCGATATCTGTAGAAAGTAAACTTACATCATCATCATCATGATCCCATTACTGGCTCACTACAGAGCACGGGTCTCCTCTCAATATGAGAAGGGTTCGGCCATAGTCCACCACGCTGGCCATGTGCGGATTGGCAGACTTCACACGCCTTTGAGAACATTATAGAGAACTCTCAGGCGTGCAGGTTTCCTCACGATGTTTTCCTTCACCGTTGAAGCAAGTGATATTTGTTTAAAACGCACATAACTCCGAAAAGTTAGAGGTGCGTGCCCGGATTCGAACCGCCGACCTCTGATTAGGAGGCTGACGTCCTAGCCACTAGGCTATCACAGCTTCACAATAAACATACGAGTATACCAAATATATTTTTTGCAGAAATACAGTGGTGATATCTATAAATCTCGCTCACTTCATAGTTAAATAGAAAATCGAACCCCTTGACCTCCATAAATATTGAAATAGTCCTCCTAACTCCCAATAACTTAAGACAAGGCAATATTCAATATCAGAGCCGTGACTACTATGGTCCTCGACACCAGCTATCTCTAGATATGGAAGTGGAATTCCCTTTCTAACAGGACCCCATAAAATACGTCCTATCTACTTGCGCATGTGCCATTTGTCCGTTGAACAGCACTTAGCTTAACAAAAACTGATAGTTGTAAAACAAAAAAGGTGAACAAAACGCGGTACAAGACCGGACCATTTGCTTCAGAAATAAACTAAGCGGTAAGAATTAACAGGATAAAGGATTAAAGAGTAGCCGAAGCGGATTTATGTCGCGGTGATTGTGATCGGAGCGATTCTGCGTGTTACGAATGTTTTATAAACAAAGGAATGAACAATTAAATACGCTCTCGAATCGAAGAAATGGGGGAGCGCTTTCAGAGATCCTTAGTCTAGCAAGGAACCTTTTAACTGCTTATATAATTTACTCTGTCGCACTTGACCACTACTTGTGTGTACTATAACTAAACTATAACCATTTTAATATAATCATCATCATGATCAACCCATTACCGGCTCACTACAGAGCACGGGTCTCCTCTCAATAGGAGGCTGACGCCCTAACCACTAGGCTATCACCGCTTCATTTCCATTTTAATGTACACATGTTGAAATTTTGTACATTTATTTACATTTATAGGAGTTTAAAAGCAAACCTTTGTTAGTTTTCTAACTTCGGACTGGATTTTAAATTCGACAATTTTGCGAACCTTTTTAACGTATAAATACTAACATGCTTCCGAAATCGTATCATCGTAAGTCATGTTTGTTTTATCATTCAAAAAACTCTTTAACTATCTCTGTATTATGTATGCAGATAACAAATTTCCATTAACATTCCCATTTCATTTGATTATATGCTGGCGTCGATGGCTACTAGCATTATTACATTACGTAATCACCCATGTTCATATCTATATATCTATTTACCGCAGCTATAGCATCCCCGATCGTCTGACACCTTACAAGCACCTGACGAACTTACAAACGACACCTATTTCCCATTCATAGCCAGTCTATTTACAGAAACGAATCGAAAGAGTTTTATCACAGAGAAGTCCTTTCATAGGACCCTCCGGCGTTATCTGATAACGCTGTGAATGCAGTATACATTTGTCTGTGCGACACCCACTCACCGCGTCTAGTGTAAAAATTGTCGACGAATACGTCTGATAGCGATCTGTCATCCCATATAGAGGGGCGACGGATAGATGACTTATGTTTACCATGCGTTTTTTCTATTCCGTGGTTCAACACGTAGACTGACAGAAAACGTTTGGTAGACAAAAAGCGCATTTATATTTTGCACTTCGGCGAAACAAAAGTGTTATTCGAAAAGTTTACTGAAGAATATGACAACAGAAGAAAAATTAAATGAACAATATAATGAAATGGTTTCATGATTATCCATAGTTATAGCTACTGAATTAGGTGGAGCATTAAGACCAAGCGACATTTAAAGATGAAGAAAAAAAACTAATATTAACTAATCAACTTAGAGTGGGCTTGGTTACTTCTACTAATTGGTCTTACTTCTAATTAAATTTATTATTATTTATTATATTATTGCATAAGATATTTATTATATTCTATTTCTATTAATACCTGAAAAGAAAATATCGTTCCCTTATAAGGCTTTGGTACTGCGCAGTCGGGGCAGTTGTGAGTTTGTTTAATTAAAATATAAGTAATTTAAATACAATTTTAGAAATATGTGAATGTTGGTCTAAAGAGCGACCAAAGCTCACTTAAACAGTTCCAATTATGGAAATAATAATTATTTGATTAACTACTGTAGTAGCATCAGTAGTAAAGATTATCTTAAATTGAGAGGATATATGTGATTAGCGAAATCATTTAGAAGATTTCTTTTTAGCAGACTAAAGTAAAGAAAAATCATGTGCTATTAACGTTTTTGACTCATAATCGATTAAAAATATCCTTATATTATTAAAGAATGTGAATAGTAATTAACTAATTTATTTATATTAAAAATTTATTTATTATATAGATAAAGAAAACCCAAATAAAAAATTCGAAGTCATTGATGAGTGCCTTACCTAGTTGTGAAGATAATACTTGTAAAATTGTCACTGTGAACTAGGTAGATCACGTGGGATCTCCATTTAAATCTAGACTTTGACTATATATAAAACTTTAGGTCTGTGGTTAGGCCCAAATGATATACTCGTGTGTATATAATGCTATGTGAGATCACGAGAGAATACGAAGCTTTCGACCAATATGCACCTATCATTTCGACCGAGGCGGACCGCGATCGGGTTATTGCTGTAATTTCTATAAAAAATCAACGGTATGGTTCGCCAGCCGCAACGATTCGAAAAAATGTTTCATCAACAATAATTTTATTATCGTAATAACAAAATTACGGGTTTGGTAAATAGATACACAATTTGGTGTCTTAATGCCTTGGGCTTAGGGAGTTATTTCTTTTGCGTTCACAGTTTACATGTCAGGGGGAGAAATGGAACCTTTTGTTGGCCTATAGCATTATTATTTCTCATTTTGTTTTGTTTATTAATACAATTGGCTCGAGGCGCAATATTGATATTCAAGTTTGATGGTGAGTCGCGGCGCGAGTTTTCTCAACCTCTGTATTTTTATGCCTTTTATAACAATTGCTTTCGTTTTGTTTAGGCATCGGCAAAATGTTGATATTGAATATATTACAATAATTTCAACTCGGGCTATTTCTTTTAAACGGACTACCAAAACTGCGGAGGTTCTTTTATTTTAAATATATCTAATAATATGATGTATGCACGCCCGTTTTTCCAGCGACCTCACTTAAAGTATGGCCTATGCCTATGGCGCTACCATCTTAGACCACACCGTCACTTACCATCAGGTGAGATGCCGTCGTTGGCTAACTTGTGGTGTATTAAAAAAAAATGATACCACATATCTTGCGATTTCTATAGATTTGTAATAATAAATTAGAAATAAGGCTGGTACGAACTCAGTTTTAGTCGAGTGTCCATAGATTTCAACTTCGACAGCACGATCACATCCACCACTATCTGGCAGCATAACCAATAGATAATCCTTAACACAAAGCTGACATTGATAAAAAAATTATAACTGAACTCGATAACAGCTTTAACACGCTATCGTATTTATAAAATTACCTGTATATTTAAACTATACTTGATCCATATGAATGTAAAGTACAAAACAAGCGGATCCATAGTGCACGAAGATATTTCTCATGGTGAAAACGGAATGACGTGAATAAATAACTCGCAGAAATATCAATTAAACAATTATGCTGTCCGAATGGAATCGCGGGTAATGATAGTGGGCTGTGCTATAACTCAGACGCATCTGTTCTACGGCTATTTGCCAAGGCACGACATGCGCCTGCGCCGATCCTCGCATTGTAAAACAAAATCTGCCCTGTCCTTAACTTCACTTCATATTTTAATGAACGTGAACATACTTATATCATTATAAAAACAATTGATAAAGAATAATAATTGTATTTCGTTACTTTATATGTATTAAATTGTTTTGAAAATGGAGAATAATAACAAAATTAAAAAAAAATAAGGAAGTGATTTCAAAACACTTATGACAAACATTCGTTTCGTTAGCCATTTACCTATAATCTATATGCCAAATGCTACCTGACTTAATCCCATCAATGTAAGCCACATGCCAATCAAACCTATAAGAAGCGAATCCAATGCAATCCTGCTCAATACATCTCAATCCGAATCAACCCAACCCAGTAAAACCAAATAGTAGGACGCTACCTTATCCAAACGGAACCAAGCTTCGCCCACTAATTTAACTAGCATCACATTGAGAGGAAGAAAGAGGTGTGGTAATCTCAGGGGAAAAGTTAAATTGGTCTAGTTAACGCCGACGAAGTCATTAATAAAAACAATTTTCTCCGAGAAACACTATCTTGGCTACAATTACGGATGCGCAGTTTATCTAGCATTTTATAATTTTTTATGTTTCAGATTATACTGCAATTAATATGAAATATAAAGGGCGGTATGAATAAACGTACAGCTATGATAGCCTATTGGTGAGGACGTCAGCCTCCTGATCAGAGGTCGGGCGTTCGAACCCGGGCACGCACCTCTAACTTTTCGGAGTTATGTGCGTTTTTAAAAAATTAAAATATCACTTGCTTCAACAGTGAAGGAAAACATCGTGAGGAAACCTGCACGTCTGAGAGTTCTCCATAATGTTCTCAAAGGCGTGTCAAGTCTGCCAATCCGCACATGGCCAGCATGGTGGATTATGGCCAAACCCTTCTCATATTGAGAGGAGACCCGTGCTCTGTAGTGAGCCGGTAATGGGTTGATCATGATGATGATAAATAAACGTTTCTTATAAAGCTGTGCAAGTATGTAAGAACTTTTAAGCTAAACGTATACGGTCATAGAACTAAGAGATTATCGATCTTGCTATACGTCTGATTACGATGAGCCGATTCGCGCGCGATGTTGTCCAATATTGATTATAGCATTTACATCGGTAGGCCTTCCTGTTGGATAATGTCTCGGAGTCCTCACAATGTAATAAGCCTTAATTTCATATGTAAATTACTAAATGCATACGCTTCAAAGATCCCTAATTGACATTGGCTCCAATGGCTTAGAATTATTAGTATAAAATTGCCTGCATTATCTTCTATAGATAATATACCTAACAGACTTTGTTGACTAAAATTCAATGTACCCTGTAACGTTGTCGAAAAATTTTTAGATGATTCATTGAAAGTGAGTTAGTCAGGCAGTTTTTTTTTGTTATTGAATCACATACGAGTCCTTTTCAATATACCAATCTGTAAAAGGAGTTACAAAATTGGTTTAAAGTAAGACGCAAACGTTTCTTAGCTCGAGCCGTAGGTGATTTTTTAAATAACACGCAGGGACTACAATATCAACGAGGATAGTATAAACTAACAACAAAACATACCTTTTTCGTAACTGATTTGCCGTTCTTGTTGACGGGCGTTATCTGCCGCTACTTTGAGGAGGCCCTGGATATTTCTGAGGAGGGTCTCGGTGGAGGAGACCAAGGTGTCGGCAGTGGGGTCCACGGGCACGTTCGACGGCGAGCCTTGTGGGGGGTAGCTGACAGGCGCTGGCGACGAATTCGTAGCGAGGTCTCGTTCACCATCGCTGAGATCTGCTCCTTTTGCGAAAAAAAAAAACATTTTTTAGTGAGTGAAATTAGTTTGCTAAAGAATAATACAATATAATTTAATGAAGTACTTGGAAATCAATTTCTCTCGGAAGGGCTTCATGTAGCGATCTCGCAATTATGATGTTGTTAACGAACCATACAAGATGATAGCAGATAACGTGGGATGTAGAAAGAGAACTGACTCAAGGTATTTGAAGGTAAAGTATAACATGTTTTTTTTTTAAATAAAACTCTAGATTCTGGAATCTTAAACAGAGCTGTTATTGTTGTATTGACTTATTTGTTTTGTATTGATGATTATTACTTATAAAGTGGCCCTACTGTATCTATTTATTTATAGATCTCATTTACTTGAGTTCGATTTCTTTCGAAGTGAGCTGTTAGATTACATACTATAAACACAAAAATATAACTATCTTTAGAGAGTACTTTGACTTTGCTCAGCCAATGTTAGTGTTAAAACGAGATTTATGTTCGACACTTAGTCTTAACGGTTTCTTAAGCCAGATGTAAGGCCAAGCACGCTTTACAGATCTCGGTGTAAGCTCCCTTACCTTCTCATCAAAGAAAGGATACGTCTATGCAGCTGTTGGTACTGCTACCAGTTCCAGCAGTAGGGCTGACAATAACTACCAATTACTATCTTTAAGAATAGCGTGTAAGTGTTTAGGGCGTCAACCTCCTAATAAGAGGTCGGCGGTTCGAATCCGGGCACGCACCTCTAACTTTTCGGAGTTATGTACGTTTTTAAACGATTAAAATATCACTTGCTTCAACGGTGAAGGAAAACATCGTGAGTTATCCATAATGTTCTCAAAGGCGTGTGAAGTCTGCCAATCCGCGCATGGCCAGCGTGGTGGACTATGGCCAAACTCTTCTCATATTGAGAGGTGACCCGTGCTCTGTAGCGAGCCGATAATGAGTTGATCACGATGATGACTATCTTTAAGTCTCTGCACAATATATTACAAAAATCTTGTATTCAATAAATATTACCCATGACATATGAAATATTTAATAGCTATCGTATTCTTTTAGAACTAGCTGACACTGAAGGGACCGTGAGAAAAAATTCTATCGAGTCTTATGTTTTTTTTTTTAATGATATTGCATGTAATGTAAAAATACTTGAATTATGTGACAAAACAGTAAGTATTTTTATCGGTTGCAAATAATTTATCGATCGCCATAAGGAGTCGAGTCCTTAACATTCAATATAAAATAATCAATAATACACGACATAGCTTCGCGTGCGTGTATCATTGGCATAACAATTATTATAGCGAGGTACATGGAAATCGCGTGGTAATCCGGTACGGTGCTTGGATGAATCGCCGACGCCTATTCCATCGGAATGCGACCAAACTTTATTTTGTATTTATTGTTTTCGATTATACACGTACTCTCTTTAAATGTTAAAGCAATATCCTCAATCGAACATAAGAACGTCTCCCGAGTCTATGGAAATATTAAAGAGTTTGTAAATAATTTTATTATCAGTCTTGTTTTTGCAGTTTTAATGGTTTTATTAGTAAGTATATAATTTAAATACATAATTAAGATGTATCGATTGCATAAGGCCAGTTCTGTATAACACAATCTAAACTTAAATTAATCGACTGTCATAATAATTAATATAAATAAAGATGAGATAAAAGATATATTAGTAACTATATTACAAGAAGCTTAAACACATGAAAACGATGATCCTGCATAAGTATAAACTGTCATATCTCTGATACCTAAGCAAGGAATAAACCAGGGCAATGAAATATTATAAACCCTATAGTTATTGATGACAAAATCAGAACAATGTTGGATGTGACATACTTGAATATTATTAACTGTAAGATTTATATTTTATATCTTATAATGGTTTTTGTTTTTTTTTAACGTAAAACTTATTTAAATTTTTGAATACAATACTATCTTATTATTGGCAAACAGAATGCAACTTTGAATTGATATTAAGCAATCAACGTCATTTTTTTACATCTTTTTTGACCATCATTTTTTCGATGTCGCCATGTCTACCTAACTTTAGAATATAAATTTTGAATATTTAATCACTTTTAATTATATATATTGTCAACGAAAACTCATAGATAAGTGCTACTTCGATGGATATCTATATTTTACTCACAAAATCATCAATAACTTTTGCAAACAAACTATGATTAGCATTATATCAAAACATTAAAGAAATACTGAAAAGGAACATCAAGTGAACCAGGGTAGCTCGTTTTACAAGTTGTTTTGCCGATACAAGTCGAAATAAGGACATGTTAAGCCATTCGACACCGAATGGGCTGTCTCTAAACCGATTTATATATTCTTCGATGCACTGTACCGCTAGTTGTTCCTTTTGCGATTCAAGATCGAGCACCAATACTACTAATTATAACGGTGAAAGTATCTTCGACCCATTGCTGTTTAGCATTAACGCTATTTACAATAAACACGAATGTAATTAACTTATTTGGATTCCAGACGAAATTAACTTAATTGAATTGAGCGGACTCAAATTAGTATCAGATGTAAGGTAACTTAAAAAAAAGAAAGTGTTCCGATTGGCGTCTCTCACGGCCCAAAGTAATCTATCGATACATTTAATTTAACTGACAAGATAGTGAACGCTCATCATATAATGAAGACAACATCGTTTCGTCATTGTCGATGCGCACGATAGCACTTTCGAGTTGTCACAACACCATCTTCCTAATAAGACCAATTAACAAAATTCTAAACGAGGTGTGCGAACGAAAATGAACTTTCTGACCTTGAAATAAAAATGCAGTTCCTTTTATAATTGCTCGTGACTAATACAAAATAAAGATCGGGTCACAAACGTGTGTGATGATTGAAAGAAGGAGGTAATATCGAATCTTAAGAGATCAAAGTTGAATGACACGGACGTGAACGAAAAGCTTTTTATGATGACCACGTCGATGGTGATGGTCTCGAAGGTGTCAACTATAGTGATTATAAACAAAATATAAGTGAATGAATGAAAGCCTAACCAATTTAAGGTTTCAATCAAAATTAAGTAAGTACCAATAGCTTACTGCAAATAAACATTGTCGAGTATGCAAACAACAATTTTCCTATGTTCCATACAATCCGTAAATTTTTAACATGGCATGCATTGCCAAAAAATATGTCATTACAAGTTACTGACAGCATTTCCACCAGACCAGACTCGAGTCGGGAATCGAACCCGAAACCTCCAACTTTATAATGCAACAGCCACGGAGGTTTTAATTTTTTAAGAGGTTAATCGACAAGCATGTACATTTAAAAAGTCAAAGAAGTTAAGCCTGCTTTCGTGAAAGGAGTAATTTTCTGTTCTCGATGGCAATCCAAGCCAATCGCAAAACCTGAGAGACCGAAAATTAAAAAAAAAAACTATTTAAATAGATGTTTAGTGTCAGTAACCATTGCGGGCATCCCCAGAACACTATGGTTCATCACAATCTGATCAGTGGTTTTAAAGTCTGTCGGATTAATGTAGAAACTATTTTTATACATATATATATATATAAACCACACGATAGCAGCGCCATTTCTCAATAGACAAGCTGCTACAAGTACGGCTTTAAATATGCATGTAGTTGTTCCTTAGGAGTTCCCACGGTAGATGTAATACAACCTAGAAGTAGCCGATCACAATACCTTCATACACACCATATTGTTTTCCATTCGTCTATTGTACGCTTCAAGTATTTATTCCTCGGATCGTTGTTATGATTCACTATGTCGTGTTAATCGACTGTTGTTTTAAGAACGATTGTTTCATCATCATTATCATCATCACCACCATCATACGCGTATAAATTAGCAAAAGCCTTCTCTCTCTGAAGGGGAGGGATTTAGAGGCTTAAGAGCACAGTCCGATGTTACAGTCATTTTTTACTCCAAGCCAGTATTTTTTTGGGCTTAAACTGAGAATTTGGGTGACGTTA
This sequence comes from Lasiommata megera, assembly GCA_928268935.1. Lineage (NCBI taxonomy): Eukaryota > Metazoa > Arthropoda > Insecta > Lepidoptera > Nymphalidae > Lasiommata > Lasiommata megera. The sequence goes on along the minus strand of OV743315.1, from coordinate 10,841,249 downwards.
TTACGAAACGAATCAGGTGATGATTCGTGATAGCAGTCAAACATTTTTAAGCAACTCCACATATATAAGTGAAATAGAATAAATTTTATTTACATATGAAAAATTAAAAATATTTATTTGCCAAAAAACAACTTTACAAAGTTCAGTACATCCGTTGGGAGCCACACTAGGTAATCCGTATCGTGGGGGATCTATTTAATTGTTTTTTTTTTGTTTTTTGTTATAGAAACGCTAAACATGGATGCTAATGTTTTGGATCTTTAGATTTTATATATTAATAATAGTAAAAACAACAATAATGTATGTCTTTATCACTATTACTAAAACTATTGTTTCTTATAATACTCATCTCATTAATTATAAAAACGCCACAGTAATCAGGAGGTTACCAACGAGTTTCATCATGATTGATGATCTTGATTGATATAGGGGATACAGAATTGATTAAAAATATTTACTCATTTAATAACTACACAAAATGTTAACACAAAACGAATATTATATTTTGTATGTACTTCGATGTAGAAATTCTTATGCAATCCACCATGGATCTCTAATAGACATTGAGTCTAGGTCATGTTGTTTTCTTATAGTGAAATCTTTGATAAAGACTCATTAGAGTTCCTTGAATTATAAATATTTCTCGTGTAATTTAATAGCTTCTTCTGATGAAAAACTAATAGAGGGTAGAGAGCTGTATGTTTCTTCTGTACGATGTTGTCCAACATTGTTACTGTTCATAATTATTATAAATGAGATCTTTTAACTGTATTAATGAGGTTATAGTATGGTTCTGATGACCTCAGTTGCGCAGCGCGTGCGCTGTTGCATTTTAAGAATTGGAGATCCTGGGTTCGATTCCCGGCTTCGAGTCTGGTCTGGTGGGAGGCTTCGGCAGTGGCTAGTTACCACCCTACCGACAAAGACGTGTCGATAAGCGATTTAGTGTTCCGGCACGATGTCGTGTAGAAACCAATTAGGAGTATGGGCTTACCATACCCCTAACAGATTAGCTCGCTACCATCTAAGACCGTACACGTACATAATACAAACTAACTCCTTCAAACGTAAGAATTAGCGTTGTATGCATCCTGAGTAGTAAGTATATTTTGAAATTAGATCTTTCAGGCATGGTGTAAAATTGAAACTATGCATTTAAGTGCTATTCATACACCATTAAAAGCAATCTCAGCTGATACTCGTAATAAGATTTTATTATATCAGACCATTATAAGTAAACGTGCCGTGCTCGAGGATGGGTACGAGAAATCATTTAGGAACTAGCAATCAAGGTACATTTGCAACGAATAACACCAATTCTTACTTCCTCCATTCCTGTAATAGAAGGAACAATTTACTGAGCTTGTTGCACTTAGTTTTCAACTCGCCTGCATTTATAGACCAGCTGTAATTACACGCAAATAAACGTGGCTTAGGTTAGTCAACGGATTACAAAGTAAGAAGAAGCTGTTTTTAACTTTAAGTACTTTAATATGGTCTTTAAAATAAAAGGTGCTTTTATTGCCGATAATTTCTGAACTATGAATGTCGAAGGCCTTGCGACTATTACTGGGCAATTTCGTTCAGCGTAATATGACGTTTATATCGGACGAAGAGTACAAGCTGGTGCTAATGCAACACGGGTACTTTCTTGTCCCATATGCGCTTACGTGTAATGAAACTTATTAAGAAGATCAATTTTCAATAAACGTGTTTCACTAAGAAAGTGCCTGTAAGGAACATAGAAAATAGAAACACATTTTATCAAGCAGCACCACCTTTTATCTGTACGCACCAGATACTGCCAGTTGTCTAAAATAAGTTTTCATAAACTAATGCAGGGGAGTAAAGTTCGACTTCAACTTCCAAACAAGTAGTGAAGTAATGAAATATATTCTTATAAATATGAATTTACATATAATGTGCCAATTGTACATAACACAACCCTTACCTATAATTTTGTATGACCGCGTGTTTTGTAGGTATGAAACCCCATCTTCACGCTTCTCTTTGAAGTTGTTCAGTTATCTTTCCAACAAATTGCCAACTATTCTTCTTCGTATAAAAAGCATACTGGACAAGCCCTAGTTAGTACACTAATCACAAATTTCGTATGGAGGCCAGAACGGTATCAGTTAGCAATTTTAACAAATTTTTCAGAATGGTGGTAATTAGGGGGAGGTGGCGTCATGAAAACCGGAGTGTTAGAATAACTCACCGTCATCCTCGTCTTTAACGTTATGGTCGTCCTGATCAGACAGAGCGGCGTCACTCTCGTCGGTGTGAGAGCGGGGGGAAACCGCCGCGGCAGTGGAGGGTATACGCGGAGGTTGCGGCGTACGGCGGGAGGCAGCGGAACTGCGACCGCTCGCTGAACCTTCTCCCCGCTCCGCCCGCTCCCGGTCCCGCTCCGACCGCTCCCGCTCCCCGGAACCAGATTTTGACAGGTTTAGCACAGGACTGTGGCCTGGAGAGGAACCTGGGTAAAAGGAGAATCCTTTTAAGTCGTTAATTACCGTCGATAACACAAGTGATGCGGTACGAGTCTACTCTTACTAAACCCTCCTAATTAAAACGCTGGCCTTCTTTCATAGGACTAGGTATAGATCCCTAAAGAACCAATATAGATCCCAGCTTAGAACTATCTCCAAAGCATGTTGACAGGGCTTATTAGTATCACATGTTAACGAAATAAACTGACATAAACGTTTTGACATGCTGTTGATTCTCGGTGTGTACTGGCTTTTTCTGTAAGAAAATCTCAGTTAGGAAATTGGCGATGTCCCCAATTCTCCCGATCATTAGCATTAACATATGGTATTTATCATAATAGCCCGTCAACTCACATTAAAGCAGTGCGCTGGGTCAAAACTTTAAACAGAAAGGAGACCTGAGTTCAAAAAGACGTTAATAGGCTGAGAATGCATTTATTTATTTTAATATATCTGAGATACTTTATTGCACACCACACAGTCAAAAGGTAATAAAAACTAGGATACAGTAGGTGGTGTTAATTACGGACAACTTACATTAGAATAACTAATTAAAGTAATTAATACACGAACATTTACATTAATAATATATATTTATTGTTATAGTTTTTTGGCTTTTTTTCATTGGCTACACAGGTAAAGATAATGATTTTAACGTCCACTTTAAACCAGTTTCAAGTTTGCGGGGGTTGAATTTCAATAGGTAACCATTCCACAAGGAATTTCCACAAAAAGCTTTGACTAGATTTTTTTAAATATTTAGTCCGATGAGCTGCCATTTGCAGAACGAGTCTCACGGACGACGGAAGAACACTGGTGATTATGCAAGTTTTCTGACAAAACTTTGTAACTATCCTCGCATGTCATGAACTTCCACAAAGTAACGCCTGCTTTCATTAAGTAATATAACTTCAGCTACTAAGTATTCTCACCATTATGTGAACCCTCGCGCGCCTTGTCCATTGCTATAACACGTTCCATATCACCCCGTTCATCACGCAACCTGTAACAAAGTAAATTTGTTTTAAATTTGTAGAAATTACGTACAACATTGCATAAGTAATGTTTTATAGTAAATTCCTAAAGTAAAAAAACGATATTTAGCTTTCTTTGAATAAAAATTATCTGATATAAATAATTTAGATTCTAGTGCTGTAAAGTGTATCTTTAACGATGTCTTTTTTATCCACTAGAAGTTCGCCCTTGATGGCCATATCACCTCGTGGTAAGAGATGATGTCGAGATGATGGTCTGGGATGGTAGCAGGCTAACCTGTTAATTGTACAGTAACAACGCATACAAAAAAGTAGTTTAATAAGTAGTAGTAGCTTGTAATAAATTCCTTAAACCAAGTTTATTTTAGCTTTTCTAGAGCTTGATGTCCTGACCGGTAAGACGGAAGGGTTTCAAGTACTCGTGACTTGGAGGCGAGCCCGGGGGCGCAAAGCTTCCGTTTGTTATTATTTTGTCGCGGCACGGATATGTTACTCCCAGACTTTTCACTCCCTCTATTTGTAACATTATATTTAAATAAAATGAAATGACTACATATGCGTATGGTGTAGGATCCAAATAAGTCCAAAGTTTTTATAAAACGTAAGCTTATATAATACCTATAGAATAATCCTAAAATATTATAGAGGATTACTTTGACGAGCTGGGGTATGAATTGATTTAACTGGAAGCTGTGATAGCCTAGTGGTTAGGACGTCAGCCTCCTAACCAGAGGTCGGGGGTTCGCACGCATACTATCTCACAATCAATTATTATTTAATTACCTTTGAAGTTAAATCATCATCATCATGATCAACCCATTACCGGCTCACTACAGAGCACGGGTCTCCTCTCAATATAAGAAGGATTTGGCCATCGTCCACCACGCTGGCCATGTGCGGATTGGCAGACTTCACACGCCTTTGAGAACATTATGGAGAACTCTCAGGCGTGCAGGTTTCCTCACGATGTCTTCCTTCACCGTTGAAGTGATATTTTAATTTTTGAAAACGCACATAGCTCCGAAAAGTTAGAGGTGCGTGCCCGGATTCGAACCGCCGACCTCTGATTAGGGTGCTGACGCCCTGACCACTAGGCTATCACAGATTTACCTAAAGTGTATTCTTAAGCAAATAATCCAATAATAGATCAAAGTGAAATTCAAATTACAGCACTCGTTTGTTCATAATATGTGACTGAAGGCTATCGATATCAACGAACAAAGCGAACGACGCGTCAGCACCTCGTTATAGATACAATCGAAAATCATAAATACCGCCAATCGGACACGACACAACGCAAAACGAATCCAAACAAAGCCACTGACAAACAGTTTTATCATTTGAAACCATAAAGCATGCTACCCACTGTGTTGCGGAGCTTCCACAAAGGGAGAAGTATAATATTATAAGACCCCGCTGAGTTCTTTTGTGAGCGGATGAAGACGGTATGTGTAATTATTTTGTACGGATCCGTACCGCTACCCTAATTCCATAGGTTCCTTTTGATTGTGAGTTATTGGTCTTTTGATGCTTCCTCTTCATTTCATTTTGTGCAAATGTTTGCAATTGTCCAGAATAATGACTTAGTTGTTTCTGCAAAACCCTAGTGTATCCGTGCAAATATAATAAATGCGAAAGTGTTTTTTGACTACCTCCGTGGCGCAGTGCGTGTGCCCGCGCATTACAAGTTGGAGGTCCTGGATTCGATTCCCGGCTCGAGTCTGGTCTGTTGGGAGACTTCGGCCGTGGATAGTTACCACCCTACCGACAAAGACGTGTCGCCAAGCGATTTAGCGCTCCGGCACGATGTCGCGTAGAAACCGATTAGGAGCGACAGCATCATCACTTACCACCAGTTGAGATTGCCGTCAAGGGCTAACTTGTAGTGTATAAAAATATATATATATTTCTATTTGTATGTTTTCTCCGTGTGCCTGCCTAACTTCTACAGCCATCATTTTCATAATGATTGCATATTTATATTGAAAAAATAAACATAGGATACTTTTAAACCCGGAAGCACCAGGGGTATTTTCCCGGGAGATTTAAAGACAGCCCTTTGATACCTGTGCATGACTTTACAGCTAAATCCGATCTTCACGTAATTACGCATATAGATGGCGTCCTTGTCGTACTTATTATCCTTCCGGGTTGTTAGAAAAAAAAAACTCAACAAACCTGGGGTCACTAATTAAGATCTACAAAAAGTAGGAGGCTTAGCAGAAGGAAATACTTATCCTTACAGGAATATAAAATAAATAAAACAAAACAGTTTTAATATATCAAACTTCCTAAACCCAGGTAGATTTTCGTGTGACAATAAACTAGGAATCGTAATTAAATCTTAATTGCCGAAGATATGAGTCATATAGGTACATCAGTAGTACAACGCTTTAGGGGGATCGGCTCCCCATAATACTGTCTCGTTGGACTATTTTCACACCTGTTTCTAGCACAAATTTAACGCTCAGTTGTAAGGATAAGGTTCGAAGAGGTCATAAGTTAAGTTTGCTGTAATTAATATTCCTTTTATAAAAATATATATCACCTGCTTGCGGTAAACCATTGTTAGGCAACCCAGAAACGCAGGTGGGCTACAGAAAAGTGTCTTCATAGATCCTAAAGAAGGTTCTACAACAGTTATTACAAGAAGTCGTTATAGTGCAGTAGACAAGTTACACAAATGTAGTGTACTCATAGTATGCGATCAAAGAAATAAACTGAGAAACAAATAATTAATGCTATAAGCAAAAGGTCACCATCATCGTCATTATGATCAACCCATTTCCGGCTCACTACAGAGCACGGGTCTCCTCTCAATATGAAAAGGGTGTGACCATAGTCCAACACGCTGGCCATGTGTGGACTGCCAGCCTTCACACACCTTTGAGAACATTATGGAGGCGTGCATTTTCCTCACGATGTTTCCCTTAAAGCAAGTGATATTTTTATTATTTAGAAACGCAATAACTCCCGGGCCTCTGATTAGAAGGCGCACGTCCTAACCACTAGACAATCGCAACTTCAAGCATTATAAGCAATAGACAGTTCAATTCATTTGCCAGTTTCATAGAATCCATGTTAATAACCGACACCGAATTCTATTCACCGTTTGATACAATTGGTTAATCGAAATCTTTTCGACTGATCCATTAAACGAGTATGAGTCAGTATATTAGTGTAAAAAAAAAAACAGATCTTGAAAAATGATTTCCCTTGTCGGAACCAATTTCGCTCATTTCAAAGGGGTTAATGCTACAATTTTTGCCCAGTAATGCCTTTTGAGCATTTGAATATAAATGACGTCTGAAAGTGAAATGTAACATACATAATAAGTGGCTGTTTTAAGCCTTTGCGGAACCCTTTTGTGGATTACAGAGTAATTTTGGGGGAGAGAGCTCATAAAATGTTTCTTGGAGTGCATTTCCTTTTGAATTGTACAAAGGAACCAGATATAGTTTAATACTGTGTTATGAGTTAAAATAATGCGGGGGCATAAGAGGTATTGGAACAGCAACAAAGCTGAGAAACTACTAGCTAGAAAGATGACGTGATGGGAGTTATTACTAGATTAGAGATGTACATGACCTTTCTTGCTTGCTTAAACGGTGAAGGAAAACATCGTGAGGAAACCTGCACACCTGAGAGTTCGCCATAATGTTCTCAAAAGCGTGTGAAGTCGGCCAATTCGCACATGGCCAGCGCGGTGGACTATGGCCAAACCCTCATCATGATGACCTTGGAGTGTGAATCTCTACCTATTTACGGCTTTGCGTCATGATTTTTTTTTTATTTATAACGGGAAGGATGCGATGACGGTCATAAACATTTGCAGCACCAGAGCCACCGGCTGCTACTCGGCATCGTACCGGAACGCTTAACAGCCTGTCGGTATGTCTTTGTCGAAACAATGATAACTAGCTTTATCCGAAACTTCCCACTAGAGCAGACTTGACCGGGGACCGAACCCACTCCTATTTTATGTAACAGCGTACATGAGCCAAGGTGGTCGTCAATTGTTGTATACTGAACTTCAACGTTAAACTGTAGTTACTTGTCTCAGCCAATGAATGTTAACTGCTCGTATAATATAGGGGTTTTTATACAACATAACGATTGCATATGCTAGCTGTCATTTATCTATTTAATATGCAAGCTCACTACACAAGCTTTGTTAAAGATTAGTTGCCTATTGTTGTATGTTCAGCTCAACCGCTTTACCAATAATGACGCAAGGAACAGATATATCTGCCAAGAACAAAAGGTACTTTTACATCCCAAAAATTGACGGATTTGAACTAGATATAGCCAGTGGAAAGTTAGTTTAGAGGTAAAAGTGAGTGTAAAAGCAAATTATCACTCGGTGTTTTATATATTTAACGGGTTGAAGGCGGACGATGTATATGGTTCTATACGTATAGTACTCTGTGGGTAAACCCTTAAAATGGAGTCGTTTGGTACTTTACTGACGAGTCACGGAACTCAGTTTGAGTTTAATACATTTTTCATTTCCGCCGCCATCAAAATGTTAATTCGCGCATCTTTAAAATGTTTGGAAATGTATTTTTTTTTTGTCATCTTTCTATCAGAAGAAAATAAATAATGTGTCAATAAAGTTTTGATCGAAACAGTATTAATTATTTTTCACTGAATTGTACTTGTATAAATCGTCAAATTTAACCATTAAAATTATTCTGTGCATCTTTTGACTAAAACAAGAGAAATAATGTTTTGTTGTTAAATCTTTTTTTTTATTAGAGGATTTGGTATTGCCCGTTTCGTACAAAATGTTGTAGGTCACCCCTATAGGAGAAAACACATCACCAAAACTGGCATAGTTCATGCTAATCCATAAAAAAGTAGTATGCCCAGCTGTGGACCTCAAGAGACAATGGGATACTTTAGATGAGGATTTTTTTTATATACTACAAATAAGTCCTTGACCGCAATCTCACGCGATGCGATGGTAGCGGGCTAACCTGATAGGAGTACATTAGATTCATACATCTAATTGATGTGTAAGCGACATCGTACCGGAACGCTAAATCGCTTAGCGACACGCTTATGTCGTTAAGGTAGTAACTAGCCATGACCGAAGCCTAGACAAACCGGATTGAAGACATACTTGTAACTGCGCAATCTTCTCACACCGCTGTTTGTTAAAAATCGTACAAAATAAGTAAATCAATAAAGTTTTTATCAATTACTTTCCAAAACAGGATGTTATATGACAATCCAATTTAAACGAATTGAAAATAAATGAGGCCTCGCATCCTGAACGAATCCAAAAGAAATGACCAAATCATCACAGTCCGATCGGACAAAAGATAACGCCTGTATCAATAAAGTAATAAATTATTTCCACTTCCTTCGCTTTTACATCATCACAAAACTGTTAATGTGATCGATGATGTTTGAAATTTCTTAAGGTTCATTTGAAGCGTTAATATTTCAACCGATTTCGAAAATGTTAATTGAATCACGAATATGAAATTTTGTCAACCAAATACCGTTTACATATCCTTTATATATCGGTATTAGTAACAAAATAGTTATTAAATAATTAAGTCCATCGGCTTTTTTACCTTTTGTACTAAGCTCAAATTTTATGAGCAAGCCCAGTAGTGCGGTATTGATTGAGTGATGGTCAAAATGATAAGAAATTGTGCAGAGTGGCGAAAACTGTTGATGTTGAACAAATTTTTAATTACGTAAAAGAAGGGGAGTTCTTCTTACTACTACTACTACTACGTATTACTTTGTAATTTAAAACAGTATTACTTTAATATTTGTAACGTTTCTGTTTCATAACTACATATAAACCTTATTTTACTAATTTCAAGTTATTCCTTAAAAATCGGCTACTTTAAGGTATTGTTGATTTAGGCTACTGTAGTAATTTGGTATTAGTTAAAGATTTGAGGGTTATCGACCCAGATTCTTATCAAATTTGTACTTTTAAGGTATATCTAGATGAATTATTTACTAGCGTTATACATAAAATCAATCCGGTCCATTTATAAACTGCTTCAAAATACTTTGAAAATATTTAAGATTGACTGAAATATTTTTGTCATTCAACAAATTGAGAACATCGTCGTCGCAAAAATATTTTATTCATTCTCGTCTCCTAATCAACATTGATGGCGAAATTATGCAAAAAAATATTGGTACAACCGCCATTGGATTATATTATTGCATATAAATAAAGTATTATCTTGCCAGGATTTTTTCGATATATAAACTAAAAGAACGTTTAATTATTAATAAAACTGTGTTTGTAATCATAAATAATAGAAGAAAATCTATTCAAAGGAAATTATATTGTAGAACGCGGTCTCTCATAACACCACCTCATAATCATCGTTTTACGCTAATTTGTGCCTTATCGCTGGGCATAGGCCGTCTCCCATAGCAAAGAGGAAATAAGAGCTTAGACCATTCAAGCTACTCCAATGCTTTGAACTCCAAGCCCCTGAATTTAACATGCTATCTTAGGCTTAGCTCTATTTTTATTGAATATGTTTTTTTTATGCACTACAAGTTAGCCCTTGACGGCTATATTACCTGGTGGTAAGTGATGATATAGTCTAGGATGGTAGCGGGCTAACCTGTTAGGAGTATAACACTAATAATTGTTTTCTACGCGGCATCGTGCCGTAACGCTAAACCGCTTGGCGACACATATTTGTCGGTAGGGTGGTAACTACTCTCCCACCAGACCAGACTCGAGCCGGGAATCGAAGGACCTCCAACTTTATAATGCGACAGCGCACGCACTGCACCACGGTCGTCAAATGTGACATGGCGATAACGAAAAAAAACCGGCTGTATTTATTATGGGCTTAATTTTAGACCTGAGAATGTTTAGAATCCTCCCAGTTATCGTTTTAAGGTAAAGAGTGTAGTTATCACTATTACTTCAGACTTACATCAATAAAGCCTGTGTTAGATTTACATGAATAAAGCTATTCTTGATTTGATAAGGCACAGGGGTGAGGAAATATAATTTCGTATGACCAGGCTGATTCTGAGAATCGCTTTGGTAGAAAAATCTAATAACTTTTGTCCAATCAATAGTTGCTAACATCTAGAGTAACAATTCAGTTTCCTTATACCAGTATAAATTCGTTACGTATATAAAAAAAAAGATACAGAGAAACCGTTATAACTATTCCGCATAATTGAAAAGTAGGCAGGTAAATAGATGCGCCGCACTACTAGATCTATTGAATTTCATACCTATGCATGTGATTCTATCGCAGACACCAAATGGATATGCAAATGCTCCGCTAGCGAAATTATGAAGGTTAACTAAGTTAGTTAACGTTAACCATTGCCATTACAGGGCGGGCAGTGGCCTAAACAGATATTCCGGAGGCACGAGCGCGGACAATGTGATGCAATCACCACACGAGCCAATGTACGCTGATTAGTTAATTCTGAACCGTTTGTACTGCCTAATATTGGAGCGCTTCATGATCAGAACCGTTCTTGTATGCATAATCTGATTATCGTAAGTATTATGAAGCTTTGACCGTATCGCACATTTGGGTGCACTAGAACAATAAAATTGTGGAAATACGTTCAATTTATTTATTTATTTAATTAAGGGCAACCAACAGGCACACTAAAAACTATAAAAATAAATAAGAATACCTATCCTTATATCTGTTATTATTACCTAGTCTTATATATGTTATATACATTTATATCTATACCTTACAATTCTGTAGACCCACTTAGAGGTTGCCACAACATGCTTACAAACTGCTTAGAGAAAAAGAACGCATACAAAAACATACTATATAAATAAAAAAATACAAAAACTATAAAAACTTATATTAAAAAGAATAAGAATCTAATTAAATAAATAAAAACAAAAAGTGTATTTTAATCATTTTTTTTAAATTAAAGTAGGTAACAAGAGTTTTGATGAAGAGTGTTGCGCAGCGCGTCCTTTGTCGCATTGTAAAGCGGGTTCGATTCCCGGCTCAAGCCTGGGCTAGTTATAACCATACTGACAAGGACATGCCGCCAAGCGATTAAGCGTTCCTGTATGATGTATAGTAGAAACTGACTAAGAGGATAGGTTAAGCCGGCAACGCATCGGTAGATCCTCTGGTGCTGAAGATGTACATGTGCGACTGTAATCACTTAACATCAGGTGACCCGTCTGCTCGTTTGAACACGATATAATATAAAAATAAAACTACTATCAATGATGGTCTCCTAATACTTTTTATTTTGATTGTATTCGTAATTTAATTTTTTATTATTTTAATGTCGCTTTTCCCATTTCCTTTAATATTATGAAAATTAAGTTTGCCTCTAACCTAATGTTAGCATTTCATGATCAACCCGTTACTGGCTCACTACAGAGCGCGGCTCTCCTCCCAATATGAGAAGGGTTTTGGCCATAGTCCACCACGCTGACCATGTGCGGATCGGCAGACTTCACACGCCTTTGAGAACATTATGGAGAACTCTCAGGCGTGCAGGTTTCCTCACGATGTTTTCCTTCACCGTTGAAGCAAGTGATATTTTAATTGTTTAAAAGCGCACATAACTCTGAAAAGTTAGAGGTGCGTGCCCGGATTCGAACCACCGACCTCTGAATAAGAGGCTGACACCCTAACCACTAGGCTATCACAGCTCCATGTTAGCATTTAAGTTCCTATTATTGTATTCGAAATTAGTTTAAAAAATTTAATTGTAACAGCATTTTATTAACATAGAGAAGAACGAAAAAATTGACATCATTAGAAGAACCTATTAAGTAAAACATCTATACAGAGAGCAACAGTAATTAAAATCCATGCACCAGCAGTTCTTCCAATTTGCATTGCGCGGAATCGATTAAGAAAATCAAATCCTCTCAGAGCGTCACTGCGTAAAACATTTGCTTGACACCCAAATCAAAAATCGTTTTAGCTCACCCTCCCGAGGGGAGATTGGGGAGGCGTCGACGCCTCAACATTTATTATTTCAGACATATCACTCACATGCAAAACAAACTCCGTCCGATCCATCAAAAAGTTTCCTTTCCCCCGTCTCCTCTTCCACACAAATCGAGTGTGTAACTACTGCGGTTAGGAACTGGGGTCATACATTCCGAGAAGCTGCGACTTGGCAAAGAATTTACCCAATTGTTCTGTTTCCCCTTGAGCGACGTATGATTAATTTGCGGTAACAACCTCATTATTAACTGTGGCAAATAGGGAACAAGAATCCAACAAATAAGTAAGGTAGCTCTCAACTCAGTGGAATTGTACATAGAAGCTTTAATACAGTAACTGATTAATAATAATTTAATAAAGTGTAAGAAAATAACACATTTTGTAATTTTTTTTTTAGTGTTACATTTTTATCGTAGCCGAAATGAAAAACCATTTTCATTGTGAAGGTGGCTGTTTCTGAGAAGATAGATTGTAAATTAGTACATCATTTCGCTTTAAATTACAAGCCTATTTATCTTTTAAGTTTTGCTATTAGTAGTAATTAATTCATAGGAGTTTGTATATTATATATATATATATATACAGAAAGCTTTTTTTTACATTTATATAGAAGTGTAACAATGTATGTATTTTTTATTGGTTTGTTTTTGAATCTTTGACGACGAATTTAACGAATATTACGGTCGTGCTTAGATATTAAAATGGATTTAAAAATTCAAATAATTGTGATAAAAGCCATAGTATTTTAGTTTAGTAGTACCTTTTATTATTTACCTATAAATCACATAACTGTTTAATAATACATAGAATGATCATGATACTTCTTAATTTTGAACAAATACTTGCTTTGGAAATATGCTCTTGTAACCGGAATATATCTTATATTCCAATTACAGGCGCATTGTTGGAGGCCGCTTTCGATGTTATTTTACATGTAATCCCAATTGTTCTGAATTCAGTCTATAGACAGCTAATATAAAAGGAAAATAAATAAGCTTGCTCATCCACAAGAAATGAGCGTTGTAACCCCCCGTAACAGTCAACAAAGCTTCGAAGAAAATCGAGCGAAAAAAGGCTAAAAACACCTTAGGGGTTTACTAATCGAATAAAAAATATCAGCGGCCGATGCCAATGTATGGGGGAGAAATGGAATAAATTATGAAGAAAATACAAGTACAAGGGGCTGTAAGCCAACAAAAAGTTATATGTTTATGCAGATAACAGACAGACCTTATGTTTCGTCTAACTCGAAATCAGTAGTTTAAAAGTTTTATCAATTAATTAAAGAGAGTACAGTAAACATTACTCCCCTGCACTGTTAAATGTTATTTTAGTAGCTAGGGGGTAATGAAAATCAAATTTTGAAGTCTGTTTAAAATGAGAATGAAATAGCAGCATTCGTCAATAGCTGGAACCTATATCGCCGTTTTCTGACTCTAACGATGAGAAGTCTGAGTGTTAATACTGTTAAATTAAAAATCTATATATCACTTTTTAAATACACGAATATCGCACGTACGATACTAAAAACAAGGTTATCTATGTGAAAGGGACAAAACATAAACACTTAGGGCGGAAAAAGTACGGCGAAATGCAAAAATAATGGGAAAGAAGTAACCTGATGACTTGTCGGCCGCCCCTACCTACCGCATAAACGTCACGATGTCATTTGTAAAAATTTTGGCCTCCTAACGTCTTCGATTTTAAAACAGAAATGGCGAGGAGCAGAATTATCTAACAATTTTTTTATAGCTGAAATAATTTCAGTATGTTTTGGGCGCTAATCTCAGGGGCTGCCAAAATAATTCTACACTTCTCATGTTCTCAAAATGTTTGTACTTATAAATTATCGATTTGACAAGAAAAATATATAATAGACGATGTGAAATATTTATAAGTAGTAATAGTTTATAGGTAGTATACATATTACTTTATGTTTACGTATTTACGGAAGGTGAAATCGCGGGGCATATGAATTTCAATAGCTTCCTATCACTTCCCTGCCAAATAATCTCATTAATGTGAAAACTAAAATTAAGAGCATTAAAATTAAGTCTATTACAGTCGAACCTGGTGATTCATTGAGTAGAGGTGGGTTTTATAATAACAAAGGTAGATTAATTAATTAACCTAAATTCTGACTACCATATAAACAGTCCAAGCCTACTTGGTCTGTTTATAATATTTAGCTGGAATTAAAGATTTTATATTACTTGCCAACAGTGAAGTCATCCTATGCACGCTACTTGTCATACCATGAAATGAAGGAAGTATAATAAACGAGTGTACGATAAGAACGTGTTAAAAACGTTATATTTGTTTCTTAAATCATCATCATCATCATCATCATGATCAACCCATTCTCGGCTCACTACAGAGCACAGGTCTCCTCCAATATGAGAAGGGTTTGATCATAGTTCACCACGCTGGCCAAGTGCGGAATGGCAGACTTCACACGCCGAGAGAACGTTATGGAGGTTCTCAGGCGTGCAGGTTTCCTCACGATGTTTTCCTTCACCGTTGAAGCAAGTGATATTTTAATTGCTTAAAAACGCACAAAACTCCGAAAAGTTATAGGTGCGTGCCCGGGTTCGAATCCCCGACCTCTGATTAGGATTAGGCTGAAGTCCTAACCACTAGGCTATCACAGCTTTAACTTAAATAGTTAAAAACATTTATAATACTGTAACTCAGAAAGCTTTCTCGCTTATCCAGCTCTCGCTTATTCAGGTTCGGAGTATTACGTACAACTCCATAACTTTATTTTTCCAACCACGCCGCCCGTAAGAAAAAACAAGATTCAGAGGGCGACAACAAGAGACGGTAGTCTGCGGGACCTCTGCGGGGGAAATCGGAGACAGTTATTTAAATTTGAATAATATAATATGGAAAAAATTACGTCACTTAATACCGTAATAAAACTGCACTAAGCGACCGGGGCATTATGCTTGCCAAATGTAAGAGGGACAAGCGAATTTCGCTTATGAAACGTGAAATGAAAAATAAAACGCGTCGGGAAGAAAATAAAATATGTCTCGGTGGCTTTATAGCTCATTATGATATTAGGAAAACGTGAGGAGATTTAAGTTGTCATTGGAATGCAATAGATGAAGGAATACAGAGGACGCCTGGAGGAAGTTACGTGAATTTTAATGAGAATACAGATGGTACTTTGTGAGAAGTTATTCAACAAGGTTTACGTTGAGCTACTTTCTAGGTGCCCGACTGTGAAGTTTTGTCGATGGATTTCCGACAGATTAATAAATAAACACTCACATGTATGTAACACGGTGTGTATAGGCGGGGTAACTAAGTCAAGCACATGTTTTTTTTACAATGCATCGCAAGCGATCGGACGGCTCACTTGATGTTAAGTGATTACCGTCGCTCATAAAGCAGCACCAGAGAAGCCACCAATGCCTTCAACCCTGCATCCTTATCGGTTTCTACTGGACATCATAACGGAATGCGAAATCCCTTAGCAGTATGTCTTTGCCAGCAGAGTGGTAAATAGCCACAATTTTGTCTGGTGGGTCTCTTCTGTCGTGGCTAGTTACCACCCTACCGACAAAGAGGTGTCGCCAAGCGTATATATATATATATATAGCGTTCCTAACAGGTTAGCCCGCTAGCCCGCTACCATCCTAGACAGCATCATCACGTACCACCAGGTGAGATAGCCGTCAAGGGCTAACTTGTAGTGTATAAAAAAAAATAGCCGATGCCGAAACCTCGTACCAGACCAGACTCAAACCTCGGCTTGAACTCAATTTTATAATAAGGCAGTACACGCATTGCGCCATGGAAGTCGTCAAAATGTATGTGGTAATCTCATATACTACAGAATTCTTAAGGCAAGTAAATTGCACAATTTACTTATTTACAAAAATTTAAATTCAAGAGTTTTTATAACAGTAATATACTTCCATAACTGTGAATATAATATACCTTTTGTTTATAGCATAGCAAACAATTCTTGAATTAAAAAGTTGTGATAGACCGACGAACATGACTGCAGTTCCTTTCGTTTAGTCTATTATATAATAATATTGTATCTTATGGGTATTAAGTTTTAAGTATTGAGTAAATTACCAAAACGATCTCATACCTACCAATCTAAGAATTTGCAGCCTAACATGCTTAGTTGCAGCTTCAAAGCCCGTATATATATAACTTTTTTTTATATCAAAATGGTATGTAAAAAAACGGGTACTCCATTCCTGATCTAAGAAGTATGAAGAACAGTATAACAACCTATTTGTTTGCAACAGATTACAGTAGCGTAACGAGATTCCGATCGGATCCGTGCGAGGTTATTAGGATTTAAGCGGCACAGCGTCGCCTGTCTCCGGGCACAATGTTGGATAATTATGCAAAATTGCTTCTACAATTCGTACTCCCCGACTTTTTAGGGGCATTGCCATTATCTGTAATGGGAATGCTTTTTGATAATGTTGAATTTCACTGTAATATCTTTGGGGACTTAGATTGCCTCGTTGGTTAGTGTTTAGCATATTCGAATGCGGATCGCGAGGTCCTGAGTTTTCTGATTATAATAATTCACTCTATCAGTTAGTATGATCATCTCAATTACTCTAACGTGTGATATAACAATTGTGAAAGCTCGATAGAATGCTAGAAATAGCGCGGATGATGTAAACTCTAAACACCTCTCCTATGAGAGAGAAAGCAAATGCCCAGCAGCTAATATGCTGAGGACTTAAGGGTAATTCATGATATACTACAGGCAATTTTAAAAATGTGCTTAGCTTAGACTTGTGACAAAATTTGCTTTATTGCTTTAATTTATTAGCTGCTAGTTGCAAAAATAATTAGCCCAAGGCTCTTGGATGCTTCCCATGTACCAAATTTCATAATTGATGATGATTTTTTATTACTTTTTTCCGTTTTATGTGATGATGCATAGAAACGTACCTGTTGAAATAAAATTTTGTTTTCTAACATTTTGGGATACAACGCGTACAGAAACGTGTGAGATGTGGAATAATGAATTATTTTTATGAATAAGAAGTGCAGAATAAAAATTTTGTAATATAATATCATATTGGCCGAATTCCGACTTCAGGGCGTCCACTAGTAATAATTAGTATACAAAATGTAAATATTAAATATGTGGCTTTCGTATGTTTTGTTCTTCGGTAACAAGCTTATTACCGGTAAGATTTTACACGTTGTTATTTTCTTTTTCGGAATTGGTAACTCTATACACACCGATTGGTCGACCGCAGATTGCATAAATACGGCTTCGAGGCACGCAGCATATGGGATAACCGCAGAAAGTGCCCATACATCGACACAATTCCATTTCAACTCCTTGGATAATGCGACGAGACAAATCCTTCCTTATCCTCCAGCGGCTCGGACGTCGTTCGTCGAATAGCATAAGTTTCTCCTAGTTGGACGGTTAAACTTGTTTATCGGCTATGACCACTGGATGCACACAGTCTCTGGGTAATGATTGCAGAAGTTGACATTTGCGTTCACCGCAACATTGTCCTAACTAGACAATAGCGGCAAGCGGCCAATCTTTGATTTCTTACCAACTGTACTAAAAAGGGTGAATTCAGTGTGTATTTTTGGTATGCACCTAAAACTTCTTTTCGGCGTTTTGTGATGTATTTTCAAAGGAGTAGTTGACTGTTTTTATCTAATTTTTAAGCAATTAAAACATCACTTGCTTCAACGGTGAAGGAAAACATTGTGAGGAAACCTGCATGTCTGAGAGTTCTCCATAATGTTCTCAAAGGCGTGTGAAGTCTGCAAATCCGCACATGGACAGCGTGGTGGACTATGATGAATATTTTTATTTTTTTTATTTATTTATTTCCTAACAATTATGACCAACTATGACCAAACCCTTTGACCTTTGCTGTGTAGTGAGCCGAGAATGGGTTCATCATGATGATCTAATTTTAACATTTCAGTCCAAATTGCGCCAGTTTTTTTTAACGATTGAAAATGTAGCCTCGACTATCACAAATTCTTTCAGCGAACCCTTAGATTTTAATTGCGAGTTTAGACAGCGTAATGTAGGGTATTGTTTAAAGATTAGACAAAACAAAACTTAATTTCAAAACTGTGTTCGAATGATGTTATCTTTAAGTTACATCATATTAGGAACTAAATAAGAGCCAATTACTTCAAAATCACAGATAAACACTTCAATTTTATTTATTTGTATAGATATAACAGACATCATACTCGTAAAATTATAAATTTTATCTCAACGAAAACTAAACAAAATCTTAAGTGGGTTGTAGAAATAAAATTCGATATAAATGTCTCAGATATAATCTAATAAGCGGACACTCCAAGGTTTTTTATCTTGCATAGTCGGCGCAGGTCACATCGATCATAGTATTGTTCAGACCATTGATAAACTTAACATTATCCATAGATAAGGGATTAATTTTAATGAACTTATAAAATTCGTTTCCTATTGGAATAATATTGCTTGAACTTTATTTTATTTGTTGATCGATGTACTAGCTGTAACGTAAAATGAGCCGAATTAAAAAGCTATTTATTATCCAAATAAATTCAAAATAAAATCGGTATCGTAGTTACAATTTTAAAAGTACGTGAACGAAAATTTAGGTTGCCTGAGAGCTCTCGATAATGTTCTCTAAGCCGTCGATGTCAGTCTTCCAATCGGTTCAAACGCATACTAATTCAAAATAAAATCGGTAATATTCACGTATTTTGAAGTTGAGTAGAAAATCCTCTAACTTTTCGTAGTTACTGTACAGTTAGTTTAAAATTTTAAACTACATATTGATTTAACAGTGTACGAAAATTAAGGTTGCCTGAGAGCTCTCGATAATGTTCTCTAAGGCGTCACACTTGGTCAGCGTGGTGCAATACTACTAGTGGGTATAGGATTGATAATTATGGTAACGAATCGGTAATTTTTCGTTAAAATCACCTATTTGCACATACCTATTATTGGTTATTTGGATAAAGAAATTCTTATCAAAAAATTCTATTAGATTTAGAAGAAGAGCTTAACTTTTGAAATGTGGTTAAAATTAAATTTCTATAAAATTTAGATGAGATCTGTGTTTCTTTAACTTTACTATGTATTGATGCTAGTTAATTATCCTACATTAGCGAGCGTGCAGATTTTATACTCAGAACTAACACAATTTAGCGGTAACTTATGACCTGATAAAATAAATTAAAGTCTATTGTATTTCCGTGTATTATTAAATAGATAAAAAGTATATCATAAAAAAACTACTAAATGGAAATTTATCAAGAATTTTGTTTGCCTTCCAATAAACGCAATAGAAACAAAGCCATCTGTTCGAAACGTCCATATAACGGGGAGTTTGGAAAGTAAACAGAAAATATAATTTCGAAGCAATTTAGCGCGATATGTCCGCAATCAAATTGTCTCGTTAATATCCCTATCAAAACATTTGATTTGTGGTTGGGGTTGAGGTTATTTAGCCATTCGATGCTACGGCCCTTACTTATGTAGTCAATTATTAATCCCCGCTGTCATCAGGCGCGTCCAGACCAGTCTAACAGCCTCCCAACGTTTCTGCAAACTTAGTACCTCCACCATAAGTCACGATTATTCCACTTTTTTTAATACTTCTTTTAAATTAATCTGACGTCTGTTTCTGTTAGTCTGCCAGTTTATCTGACTCATCACAGCGGTCATTAGATTTGCCGATTTTAATGTTTTTTTTTTGATCTCGATGATTATTATTAGGTATATGACTTTCTTAGGTTTTGGATATTATTAGCTCTTTCTCAGCTGTGGTTGGAATTATTTGCTTTGGACTCTCTGATTGACATTCTAATAGTTTCGATTCGATCCTTAAACCAGCTACCTATCTTACTATCAAACATTTATTAAATTACAATTGTGTCAGTATTGATTTACAATAAAAATTTAGCTCAATTTGCTAGTCCATAAAAAACAAGCAAATCGGCATGGTGGAATTTATCATTACTTCGATCTACTACTATTAACTTCATCGGACTTTTCAACATATACCGAGGAAGCACCGGTGTTAAGTATGTTGAGAAACACACTTAACACCGGTGCTTCCACGGGAGAGGTTGACTTCACATCGACCAACCGCTTAATCTTGGAAACAATTGTAGTTGCAGATTTCCCTGTCTTTTTGCAAAGTGTTTTGAGTAAATGTGCCTAGTATTTTTATGAGTTACAATTTGTATTCCAGGCAATAATCATATCAGTTTTTCTCAGGTTTTAATATCGCCTACCATAATTAATAGATAGAAGCTGTGATAGTCTAGTGGTTAGGACGTCCGCCTCTTAAACAGAGGTCAGGGGTACGCACCTCTAACTTTTCGGAGTTATGTGCGTTTTGAAGCAATTAAAATATCACTTGATTCAACGGTGTCGAACGAATGAACCTTCATAATGTTTTCAAAGGTGTGCGAAGTCTGCCAATCCACACATGGCCAGCATGGTGAACTATAACCAAACTCTTCTCATATTGAGAGGAGATCCGTGCTCTGTAGTGAGTCGGCAATGGGTTGATCGTGATGATGATGATTTGGTGTAGGGTAATCAACTGATGGAACACTTTTTTATATGGTACCAGCTGTTACCCGCTACTCCACCCACGTGTTTTAATCCCAAGGTAACAGTTTATTTCCTCGGTCGATCTCCAGTATACAATCTCTATGCAATTTTATCAATTGGTTTGTCTACATGTGTGATTTTTTTTGGGTTGATGATCATGAATTAACAGATTGCCAACGAACTGCTCAGTAGGAAAACTATGAATACGTAATCACCCGTCCTGTTAATACATCGGGGTAAATCAAATATGATCCACAGATCAAAAGAATTCATTACAATGTGTAAATCACGATTTGCATGTGGCGCAAAGTATCATGAATATGCATTGCAAACGCCTGAGTCTGAGCATTCCGTGCTACGTTTAGACTACTTTCTCGTGACGGTTTCGCACAAACGGTGCATTTTAACTTGTGGCTCGCTTAGAATTAAGCCTTGTGATGGTACAAGGGCTTTATCCTGGAAAGATTTAGGGGAGGCTTACTTGTTTAGGCCAAACACTAGTCACGATATTAAAATAATCCAGAAAACTTGACTGATACTTGTTAAAAAAAACTATGACAGTTATTATTTTTATTGACTTGGTAGTCGAATAAATGGCTTTTTTTATTTGATGGCACAACTTATTAATTCGAAGCTATATGATAGATAGTATGACTGACCAACCGAGACTTCCACCTGGACACAATACTCAGCTTCACAACTAACAGCTTTACAAAAATACGGCTAAAATCAATAACTATGATATCTTGAATTATTTTAGCGGAAGAACTCGTTTTGTTATAACTAACTTTATAGCACTTCGACAAACAAACGGGCAAAGCAAATACACATACCAAAATATATTAATATTTTGAACTACCATAACTGATTATATACAGAAAAAGAATATTTTTTTACCAAGCATTAAAGTAAAATATGAAGAGATCTACTGTGAAAGTTACTTTAACCTACTCGTATATAACTAATACATAGTTAAAAGGTGGCCTGGAAGAGATCGCTTTTAGTGATAAGGTCGCCTTTTGCTTTTATAGTATGTTTTTTTTTTATTTTGTATGCAATAAAGTTGTATAAATAAATAAATTAATTAAAGTAGTTAATAGTTCATAAGTATGAACACTAAAATTAAATGAATTTCTAGAACATATTTATTTTGATCCTAAACACCTTTGGCGTTGGACACAAAATATTAATTAATTAAAAATGAATTAATTAATATTTTTTAAAATGAATATCAAAAATATTTTTTTAGCAAGTAAAATTGAACGTCAGGGCGATCGCTTCGTCAGCAAGCAATGCTGACTGCGCATCAAACCGGACACTTGCCATTCCGTTCGCTTCCTGACCTTTTCCCGTTTCCCGGTTTGCTATGCAAATCTACCGGGGAAATTACAACGGGAATAAAAAGTATTCTCCTGTTTACTTGCTGACTTGGCGCCGACTACGAGCCGAGTGTGAGTACGCATACATCAACGGAAAACGCTTGAAAAGTGTTCTTTTATGAATTCGTTGTTAACTTTGCAATCAAATTATGTTTTTTAACAGTCATCATTGTCTGTTTCTCCCCCGACCTAAGCGCTCCTCTCCGAAAGAGGAGACCTGAACATATCCTTCACAACCCTGACGATCAGATAACTACTGACAACATACTCGTACCACCTATCACACAATTATACGCTACACACGGTCTTCGCCGGGTGTAGCGTAAGACGAGGTCCCTGCTATCTTACGTTATCCGGACGTGGGATTCATCCACGGCCTCGGAGACGTACGGACCACTCACCGTCCGACCACCACAGGTTTTATAAGAAACAACAGAACACAGAAGGTCTCGTGAACAAATAAAGTTTCATTTCATTTCATTTTATTTTTAGACTAGTTTTTTAAGAATGTAGTTATTATACTCACCAAAAATTTTTAGTGATTTTAAACAAAAATAAATTTTTTAGACTTTGAGATTGCCAATTCCTTCAAGTTATGAATTCCAAATAGACATACTCGTAGTTACACGAATGCCAATTGAACAAAACTAGTATAAGTTATAATAAAATTAAAGACACGAAATAGTATTTTACAGCATCGGCTTAGTTATCGGCTACATTCATCCACGAGTCGAACGGAAAAAGGGCTACTAAAAATTACATAATTACTTTACCGATACAACTGTTCGAAAGAAATGCAGAAATGACAAGACGATGACAAATGAGCAGCGCCGTCCAACACAGTCGGGTGGCGGACCTCATCAAATTATTCCCCACTTAAAAAATCTCCGTAAACAAAAACCACGCCAAGGGAAAAAACATTCGAGTCGCGGGGTAAAAAATAGGTATTGGCAACATTGATTGATGCGTACTAATAGGGCGCGAAGGAATGAGGCCGCTGCGTAATTAAAGGAAAAGTGACATCTTCTGTCAATGACAGTGTGGCCAACTTTTAGAAATAGAACAGTCACGCCTTTTCGGGAGGAAGTGATTAGTGTTGCAAACTTATTAAAAATTATTGAGTGAAGGCAGCTAATTGATTGCCGGGTAGCCGCGCTCGACACACTTCGTTGGGTATGTGATTTATTTTATAATTCATTCAGTGCAACTCACTAGCTTTATCTCGAAAAACGTGATAGTAAGAGAAAATAACGAGAGTGTAAATTTAATTAACATTGATTAAAGTAAATAAACCAGCCTATTCGAAAACAAAAACATTTTTAGAGTGACACCCGAATAATGAAGGGAACAATAAATCTTTTTCACTCCGAACGCGCTACCGCATAAAATTTAATCCTAATTTCGTTTTAGCATTCCGATGATGTATAACACTATATTCATAAGAAGCGTGATGATATTTTAAATTACGGAAAATAAAAAGGACCTAAAGTAACTAAGCATTAGTGAGCTATCATAAAATCGATGAAGCAAGTTGATACCTCGGAGGTTTTTATAAACCATCCCTTATCGCTGTGTACATATCATTAGTAATGCAAAATAATGGGATACGGACACCTCGTGCTGTTTGCGAGCTAATGATTAATGCCGTTCGCCATTAATTCTTATTTTTGATGAGAAATTTGACTTGTGCTGTCAGGCGCCGGATCCAGATTAATATAGGCTGACGTTGCAACTTCGATAATGCTAGCGTACCCCGGCTTTCAATACTACAGCTATCTTTGTGTTTGTGATCTGATTACGATACTCTTTATTTTATTTTATTGCAGCTGCTATTGATATTTATTAGTTATTAGTTTTACATTCAAAAATATCTTTATTCTTTGGAGACAAATCTACCTGTGTAATTTTTTAAGTTTAAATTTACGCATATATATACCCTATATTTTTTTCTATATAGATACCGGTTTTCTTAAGGTAGCATTTTCGCAGTGGATTCTGTGGAGTGAGCAGTCAAACTAGTCCTTTTGAAAAAAAACGTTCCTATTATCTCTCGTTATTTTAAGAAGTTATTTCTATTTGCATGTTATTCGTTCCTATTATCTCTCGTTATTTTAAGAAGTAATTTATATTTGCATGTTATTCGTTCCTATTATCTCTCGTTATTTTAAGAAGTAATTTCTATTTGCATGTCATTATTATGTATTTTGTAATTAGAATTTAACATCATTTATCTGATTTTATTACGGTTTGTACATTATCTTTTTTGCTGATCAAAACTGACCGATCTTAAAATAAGTGTTATTTTTCACAGGGAATATAATGAAAAGCTATGAATAGCATTACTCAAAGATCCCTTTAATTTTGTAGTTACAAAGGTATGAGTATTAGAACTATTTTTATTTTTTTTAAGCAAAGGCGAATAACGGAAGTCGATCTTACTATGCTATGCAATGGTAATGTAACTAATATAGTTACGATTTAATTACATGGGGCTCAAAGCTAAATGCTTAGAAAAGCTAATGGTGATTATTTGACATTGTTCAAAAATTATGAATTCCGCGCAGATGATTATAAAACAGGTACGGGTATCAAAGCAAACGCAATAAATAGTTTGGTTCACCGGCGGAACTAGCCGAATAGTTTCAGCCATAAAAGGGCAAAGTACAAAGAGCTACATAAAATGCCAGTACGACCGCATCGGTGACAAACTCGGGAGGTATTCCGAGGGACTGCCGTGACTCGGCACCCTTTGCGCAACGCCCTACGCATATTAGCCAACTGAAAATCAAAAGTCGCTATTATTAATGGTCTCGTGGCATGACAATCTAAATATCTGTGCTGAAACTTGAGCCAAGCACGCGAAAATACTCTCAAATGGCGGCGTAAACGTACAGTCACCAGATGCGATCTCCGGTATCATCCTTCAAATAGTAGCGTGGAAAAATTATTGAAGATCAGAAGCATTCAGCATCTTTATCTCGCGGATACAACAGTTCATTTTATGACCATTAATTTTGTCTTTTCCTCGGGTGTTTTATCACAGCGACGGAGCACTGTCGCGCGTCTCATTAATCAAAAGCATTTGTTTACAACGAAGGGAATTTGATTTGATTAAAATAATTCGCAATATCCTTGATAAATATCACCCTCGGTCTTCGTTTGATCTTCGTTGAAATTAATGGTGGAGGATTCAATCACGCAAATGTTACCGCCGCGATTCTTGACGTTTACTACTACACGCCGATAAAGCATAATTTTACATTAGCATGCCCAGTTTTGTTATAATTTAATATGGCATGCCCTTCATATTGAATGCGAATCCAATAAGACTAAATTTTAAATGTTATAAATTGATTTACAGAGTTCATTCATTTTATTTCTGATAATAAAAATTTAAGTGTTGATTATTAATAAGGAATTATTACACACACGCATACCTTTGGCATCAGTGTTGAATTAAAATTTAATTCCCTTCTTTCGATTCAATTTCGTTTTCTACCTTTCTTTTATTTTTTCTACTAGAAACTTTTTGCATCAACAAAGAAAGATTTCGCATCTGCGATATGGAGAACCATAAAAACTTTAATAAAAACATGTATCATTATTGTATATTACCTATAATTAGAAATTTTGGTATGGTAAGTGATGATACGTTCTAATATGCTAGTGGGCTAACCTGTTAGAGGTATGGTATACTCCTAATTAGTTTCTACGCGACATCGTGCCTGAACGCTAAATCGCTTGGCGACACGTCTTTGTCGGTAGGGTGGTTAAGCCACGGCCGAAGCCAGACAAAACTCGAGCCGGGAATCGAACCCAGGATCTCCAAGTTTAAAATGCAACAGTGAACGCGCTGCGCACCGAAGGTCCTTACCGCTTCGGGTAACAGGATGTACCGTGACGTTACAATCTCGGATTTGAATGTTTTAATTTTGTTTTCCAATCAAACGCCACTAAAACCATGAGCTGAGGGTGACCAACGGAGCTATCTCCCCGGCTCCGGGAGCACGGGGCTCGATGAATAACGAGCGACGTCACAGCGATGTGCGCGTATGGCCTCCCGGCTTAACCCGACGTACGCCGATTAATCGCGGCTAATTCGAGCCGAATCGGAGTTGAACCGGACGAATGCAGATCCAAACGATTTGTCGACTGTTAATTGACTTGCATTGTGATTTACTGCGCTTTAGATTTTCCATTTGTGCTTAATTTCACAATGGTTTTCTTATTGGATATCGAATCAATTCAAATCAAATCAAAAATAGCTTTATTCACATACACCTTATTACAGGCCTCTATTAATCGTTCATATATATCCCTTTTTTAATTATTTCTATTAGTAATGGTAATAACTACAGTCGCCAACTAGAGGGTTCGAATCGTGCCAAGGTCTAAAAAGAAACCCAAAACAAACTTAGCCGGTTTTTTTTTGTTATCCCCATCTCACATAATTAATAATAAATTATGGTAGCTATGGAGATAGAGCAATTTAATACACAGATTGATAAGGATTAAACATAATACTTCCCAAATTTGTGAGGTTTTTGTTTTCCTTTTCGTTCTTTAACCTTTTTAAAGTTAGCCCTTGAAGGCAATCTCACCTGATGGTAAGTGATGATGCAGTCTAAGATCATAGCAGGCTAACCTTTAGGGGTTACCATACTCCTAATTGGTTTCTAAGCGACATCGCGCTGGAATGCTAAATCGCTCGGTGACACGTCTTTGTCGGTAAAGTGGCAACAAGCCACGGCCGAAGCCCCAAACAGTAGGAGCCGAGAATCGAACCCAGGACCTCTCACTTTATAATGCGCCACGGAGGTCATCATTGAAATTCATCGACAAAGCTCAGTTTATACTTATAAACGCCTACAACTGACTTGTTTCGTGTTGTTATTAAAACGAACCCTTTACAAAGATTGAGCACAATATAAAATGATCATTATTAAAGCAGCAAATAATCACGGCCGAGTGCACTTGAAAGATGCAAAACAAACAGTACCTACAAATTATATTAAATCAGAGATAATCCTGTCAATTAATTGGACTTAGAGCAGAACCGGTTGGCGCATGCGCGAATCAAACGAGCCGGGCAAAGAAACAAAGACACGGAATACAATGTTGCTCGTTTTAAACGTCGACATCGGAATCATATGACGTTAACACTGTCCTAATAATTTATCTGCCTTTTGCATTATAAACGTGGGTATCCTCTCATTATTCAATACTATTATTGAAGAATATTTAAGGGACAACAATATATATAGTTACGTTTATAAATAATTAAATTGTACATTTGGCTTTTACTATTGATTGAACATAAACACAAATTTTAAAATATTATTTTTTGCATGCTTACCCGGCAGATTGTAAGCATCACTAATTTAATGTAACAGCAATATACCGACTCAATCTATGCAAAATAAATGATTTGATTTGATTATTTATAATCCTTTGCCTAAGCCTTTGTGAGTGAGTACCAATAATAGTTTATGTAAAATATCTTTAACAATATAAATAAATATTTCAAAAATCAAATTTGTTTTGTTGCAACGTCCGGGCTTCATCTCAAACTTAACATATTACTTAGTGTTTAATTATAACTAAAGAAACACAGCGATGTTGGTGACAGAAAACTATTTGAAACTATTTTGACGACCTTCGTGGTCGCAGTGCGTGCTCTTTCGCGTTATAAAGTTGGAGGTCCTGGGTTCGATTCCCGGCTCAAGTCTGGTCTAGTAGGAGGCTTCGGCCGTGGCTAGTTACCACCCTACCAACAAAGACGTTTCGCCAAGAGATTTAGCGTTGCGGCACGATGTCGAATCGAAACCAATTAGGAGTGTGGGTTTACCATACCCCATAACAGGTTAGCCCGATACCATCTTAGACTCCATCATCACTTACCATCAGGTGAAATAGCCGTCAAGGGCTAACTTGTAGTGAAAAAAACCAGAGGCGCGTTGTAATTATAATCAGTGTCAAAATTTTTGAGAATAATATGGGGAATATATTATTGGTATAACGTTACCAAACGGTTTGCAGCACATCGCAATATACGTTTTATCCCAAAAATTCCGGAGTAATTTCTTTAAAAACAGCCTTAATCCTACCCGTGGCGGGCGATCGGCTGACAGTGACACATCGGTACAAGGCTTGCTGTCCAACTGTAATTCTACCCATCCGACACTCCGGATCGGGGATATGTTTTATTTCCAAATCTACAGGATTAATTTGCATCACCTAATAAAACCCCATTTATAATGCCATTTTTTCAAAAACAATTATCCGGTAAAACTATTTCTGAATTACCATTGTCGTTTAGCAAAAACTAGAACCATGAAAAAATTACAAACTATTTTAGTATCGCACAATTCTTTATCTATCATTAGATTCCTATGCAAAAAGTGTTGAACTCTTAGTGGCTAAAAATAATTGGTATATTTAAATGGTGAATTGTGATCAGGAAAATCAAACAGTGAAAAGCAAAAGTACGTATTAATTCAAATTCAATTTCAAAATAATCTTTATTCAAATAGTCTTTATTCAAATAATTGTTACTTGAATGAAATAGGTATAACTTAAGTTTTTATCTCGTTCTCCCTACACAGGCTTTAATATCAAAATCGGATGCAAACACTCAATCGCGGCACTTGAAAATGAAGTTAAAACCGCGAGTATCGCTCGAGCCCGCCGATCAATCACCATCCATTAAACAAGAAAAGAAAAGCGTTTCCCCTAACCATTGGCCCTCGAATCGGGCCAATTTACATGAGAGCCGCATTTTCCTCGCATCGAGATTAGCCCAGAATGAGTTTGATGAATTGTTCACCCTGCACAGTCCCTCGCCCGCGCCGTCAGCCGACCGGTCATTTGTTAAAAATACACCCGATCCAACGATCTAATTGTCTTCTCTAATTTCACACTCCCCCGTGATATCTGCGAGCCACTCAAATTAAAAAAGAATTTAATCTCTCGTTTAAAAAAAAAAGACAACATTTTGAATGTATATAAACGGGTGATGCAACAAAAACGATAAAATTACTACAAAATAAGTTAAAACAACGCAAACAGATGAGTGAATATGTCGTATTAACGTTTCTGGAGAGGTTTAAAACGCCGTCGTTATTAATCCAATCGATCATATCGACTATGGTAAGCGTTATATCTTACCTTTCGAGATGTTTTACGATGTCCTCGTATGCTGCTCTACAATTCTCCCAAATACCAGATCTGTCGACAAAGAAAATAAAAATAAGAGGAATGAGGAAATAATACAGAAAGTAGAGAACATAGAATATTAAAATCAGAAATAAGGTCATAAAAGATGAGAAACGATGACTGGAAAGGTCTGAAAAATAAATTGTTTTTTTTTTACATAAAGACGCTCCTTTGAATCCCAATTTAATAAGTGCTCGAGAAAGACAAAACTTGCAACAAAGTGTTCTTAAGTATTTAAAAAATAAAAGTTCGCGAATGAAAAAGGGTTATGAATGTAAAAGGAATAATTATGAGCACTCAATATTAAATGTTCCGTTAGACTGAGCGGGGGTCGAAGAAATTAATTATGTTTTTAAAACAATCGCTTATATTTGTGTCGTAACAACTCATGCGTGATCGTCGAAATTGTTTCTCAATTGCTTTAGCACTTTGTTTTCATTAAACTTTTCTTCGAGGGAATACTTCTTACAATAGTTAAAGGGTTCCCGCTAAGGGTTAATTCATTCCCATCTGATGTCGAGGCGTACCTTTGTGTCCCTTTGGGAATAGGCTCTTTCGCAATTCTTGAGTATTCTTAGATACACGCTCTCGTACTTTTCGATAAGCACTTACTGTTGTTTTAGATACTACAAGTTTATTATGCGTGCTAAATATTTACGCAAAAAACTACCTATTAAAAGAAAGACAGAAAAAAATACAGGTTAAACACAACTCTTATGTAACACGATATGTAAGCGAACGTAATACTTGTAGGTTATTGTACTGACCGTTGAATCATGGGTGGCAGTAAGACAGTGGGGTAAGTCAAGTGAAGTCACTGCGGGTCTTCGGGCGGAAGTGAGGGCAAGTGTTTGTACTTTTCTTATTGGATTAGCTCAGTCATTTAACCTGTATCACTTGTGACCCGTTTTACAGGCTTCCTTTCTATTCCCTTATGTATATAAGCTCATTACGGTTTAATTAGTTGTAATTGCTTTGGAACGTTCAGCTCTAAATTATATTTGTTTTATTTGTGGTACTCTGAAGGGCGTTCTTGTAAAGTGGGAATATACTGCGATCCAATTTAATGCCCAGGTTATTGTTAGTTTACGAAATTTATGTTATTAGTGGTCTATATATAAGTTCAAAGTTTTTATAAAACGAAAGCTTATAGGAAAATCATATTACGATATTAAGGATTATATAATCGATAAAAAAGCTTGGGTGTGAATTGCTCTATTTCCATAGGTACTATAATTTATTATTCATTATGTGAGATGGTGATAACGAAAAAAAAACTGGCTAAGTTTGTTGTGGGCTTCTTCTTAGACCGGGGCGCGTTTGGAACCCTCATAGCTTTAGTTTTCAGTTTACAAATATAGTTATCACCATGAAATAACTACTATGTAAATTATTGACGCGTCAAAAGTGCCTTTTTAAGGACTATTTGAATAAAGATTATTTTGAATTTGAATTTGAATATATTTAACTACATTCAGCATGTAGGGATCTGCATATTGAACGAGCAATGAATTTTATGTCGATGATAGATGTAATGAAAAGAAATGCATTAATAGGTGTGTGGAAGAGGATATCCGTATTAAAGGCATTGGATAGAAAACCGATGATAGAAGATAGATAAAGTAGAAAACATGTTGAGTCGATCCCACAGTGTGGGCTAGAAGATTTTGAATTACAGTGTAATAATGGAGCAGGTTTGCTTATAAGCATGTTCCTTTTATCCAATGACCTAAGATATATTACGCCAAGGTAATCTCTTATTGGACTTTATTATAATATTGTCACAGGTGAAATTTAATCTGGTCTATTACCTTTTTTGAGTGTGACGTGTATTGACAATTAATAGCTGGAGATCACTGCATAGAATAACATTAAAAAACGGAGGAGGTCAACTCTGTTTGAAGTCTATTCTGTTGTGAAGCTATTCAAAAAGTGCTGGATACAGTGTGTGCTTGACAATTTATCAGGTCAAATATGTCAAAAGGTAACAATCCATGTTTCCTGACTTTGTATATGATCTGCGGTCAAAAATAATCGCGCCTATATTTTTGACAGATGACGTCATCGTGGGTGGTTTAAAGGATTCGGCGGGAATATAAAGTATAGGCATTAGCGATAACAGTGAAAAAGTTATTAAAAGTATTTTAAAACCTCGAAGTCTCTTTACTTCAGTTTCTGACTGCAGGCGCAACAACATTAGGAATAAAAAATCACACTTTTTCAATAAGACATTTATTGATTTTTTTAACACGTTTAGGCCTAGTATCATTTTATGTAGATATTCTGTCGACGACAGATTTATAAATATGGCGTAATACAACAGCCTATCTAATAAGTAACAAAGTGTTTTTAATATCTTTTGTCTTTTATTAGACTTTTTTGAATAATTTCGTTATAAAAATTAAAGCAAGCCATTACCTAGTTAACTGTTTGTCTCGAGATATTAAATTTAATTTTTATTCACTCTTTCCGTTGCGTTGTCATATATTTAGCCGTCCAGATAATTATCAAGAGAACGCTCCGTGTAAACAATTTAGTTAATAAAACGATAAATATAGATCCGTCTGTCTGTCGTTTACACTTCAATCGATAAAACTAAAATAGACACGTTAATGCCATTATTATAAACCCCCGTGAAATAGCCTCGAGTGGTTGTCATACATGGTTTTTCGTCAGAGTCATGCTGTGCAGTCTGTTAGAATTATAATTGGATATAGAATATGTAACTAAGTTAAGATTTAATTATAAGAATTGTAATTTGTTAAGATTGCCAAATAAAATAAAAATAAAATAGAGTATTTTTGTTCATATTCGATTTCTCCTAAGCTGAATTCAGGGACGCGTGGTCAAAACAATACTTAAAAGCAACGTGCTTTATATTAGCCCTTACGATGTTTTGTTTTATCTTTTCATTTCAAGCCAAACCCTTGGGATAATCTCACCTAGTAGAGAGTAATGATGCAACCAAATATGAAGCGGGGTAAACTGTTAGAAATATGGTAGTTATATATCCCCATTATCGGTTTTATACGGCGTAGTACTCTAAGCCTTGGTTTAAAAACGTGCCGTCTTAATCAGCAGGATGATAGCCACGGCTGGAGTCTCCCCCACCAGACAAGCTCAAGAAAAGTTCAAGAATGATATTTTCCTGCAGAGAATCGAATCCGGGACATTTCTATTAATATGTGCGCTAGGGAGATCGTCAAATATTTAAAATAAATATTTTCGTTTGTTTTCTAATGTGCTTTGTGTCTATATGCACATATGAGTTATTCAGTATCGGCATACTGAATATAATAGCTAGCAAAACGTGGGACAAAGATGTGTCGCAAAGCGATTTAACGTTCCGGCACGATGTCGCGTAGAAACCAAGTAGGAGTGTGGGTTTACCATACCCCTAACAGGTTAGCCCGCTACCATCTTAGACTGCATCATCACTTACCATCAGGTGAGATGGCCGTCAAGGACTAACTTGTAGTGGATAAAAAAAAAGGAAAGTATTTTTTCCCATATATTTTAGTTTGTGATCACTTAAACGGCGCCTGGTAGGTTGTGCCTATCCCGAATAAAGCTAGCACTAAAAGGTAACAAAAAGACTCACTGGAATACACGCGTTAAACTTTACCCATCGTCGTTGCCCAGCACATACGTTGATACTAAATTAATTCCAGCTCGGGCGATGTTGGGAAGCCGCAGTTTTACGCAACCAATATCCGCTGTAAGCTTACTTTATAACAATTTATTTGTTTATGTACGTTTTATTTAAACGGACCGTGAAATACGTCAATTTATACAAATTGGGCTTTAAATTTATTTTCAGTTACTCATAGGTAGAACGTTATAACATAACGAACAAATCGTGATTCATGGAAAGTAGAATGTATTGAAGCTGTGATAGTGGTTAGGACGTCCGCCTCCTAATTAGAGGTCGGTGGTTCGAACCCGGGCACGAACCTCTAACTTTCGGAGTTATGTGGGTTTTATTACTTGTTTCAACGGTGAAGGAAAACATCGTGAGGAAACCTGCACGCCTGAGAGTTCTCCATAATGGTCACAAAGGCGTGTGAAGTCTGCCAATCTGCACATGGCCCGCGTGGTGGACTATGGCCAAACCCTATCCATATTGAGAGGAGACCCGTGCTCTGTAGTGAGCCGGCAATGGGTTGATCATGAATCTTATATATTGCACAAGATACCGATAAAATTACCTAATCATACTTCGTTGCAAATATATATTAAACATTAAAATTAATATTACACGAACGAATACTTACTACGAACAATAGTGATAATGATTTTAAAGCTAATTGATAAGGATTCCTGTAAGACGTAGTCCTATTAGTATCACATCTTATGGTAAGGGATGATGCAGTCTAAGATGGAAGATATTTTACGTTTTCTAATTGAGCAATTTAATTAACTCTGTACCTTTAATTATCTCCGTACCTTAGTTTTACTAATGATTTCTAGAAATTATCGTATTGGAATGCTAAATCGTTTTTTTTTGCTAGCAAGTTGGTTACTAACCATGGATGAAGTTTGTTACTAGGTCATACCTGAGACAATTTAGAAATAATTTATAAGCCTCTTATTTTTCAAATAGTATTGGGCAGGATATGTGTGAGACGAGGTAGAGGGGACACCATCAATAATCCAGTTCCGAGCTGGTACTGAAAAAAACTAGTACCTAGCAAAACGTGATTCCGTAGATGAACATGCTAACCACTCGACCGCCGCAGCAATCGTTACACTTAGTTTTAACTGACTGGACCTAAGGCGTAAAAAAACTTGTATGAAGATGTTACAGGAGGCTTTAGTCCAGTTATAAAAAAATACGATGGAACTTGATGGGTCCTCGTCCAAAACCGAATAGCATATTATATACGCTACTGCTGCACTAGAAAGATTGCCAAGAGGTTAATAAAAAAAAATGGAGATAGCTAACCTTGCTAGTGCTTCCATGTTGTGCATTGGTTGTCCTTTTATGATGGATCCGTCAGGCCTGGGCACTCCTGGGTGCGGCATGCCCGGGGACATGAGCGCATGTTGGTGCATGAAGCCCATCGGCCCGAGGTGGGTGGGTGGTGCGTTGTAGCCGTTCGCGAGGAGAGGGGATTTGTCCATACGTGCCATTTCTGAAACAAAAGTAAAAACTATATTTTTAAATGCTTAAATTGAAAAGCAGCAGGTACTAGTCTATGATAAACATGGAGTCAGCTAGTCAGCTGTGTAGAGGTATTTTGCGAGTTCAAATCCAACATTCATCAACAGCTATGCATCAACAACGCAATAACGTATCTACTCCCTGAAGATTATACAGCCAATTATCTATTAGATGAATAGGTAATATTGGACCTGCATGTTATATCCAATATGTTAAAACACTTATAACATAAGAGCGAGATTACTATAGGTACAATTATTGATGAATTTCTTGCTAACAAGGTGGAATTTAGTTAAAATATCAAATCGTATTGGGAAAGAGCTAACTCAGCAGTTATTTCCATATCGGAAGCCGAACCATTGGTCACAATTTACTGACAAACTTTCTGTTACTCCAAGTGATTATGAAGCAATTTGAGTTTTGAGAGCCAACCATAAGTTTTTTGTACTTAGTTCTAATTATACTTCTTTACAACGCGAAAAATTCAAAATTCCAATAAGACGGTACATAGCGAAATTCCTATATGACTAAAATGTCTTGACGGTCAGAAACTTGTATTGGACCGACCTGAGAATCGAACTTAGGATCTTGTCATAGTCACTAGTAGTACTAGAGCAATAAGGCAATAATATTTATTTTATTTTCATTGAAAATATCAAAATACATTTGCTCTAAATAAAACAAGTAAATGACAATTTATAGCAGACGACTGCCCCCACCCGGCTGGGCATAAGGGGCTTATGAAAATTCGAAGCGTTATTAATAACAATTTCAAATTTCATTTCCTTCTGATAAATAGCATACCACTTAAACGTAATCACGTACCTACTCAGGTAAAATCCAATTAATACCCAGTATTATCATTTAATTACCCGTTCCAATAATCGAATCGCCCATAAAACGGTGTATCAACAATAATAAAATGAGCAATGAATTTCGAGACTATTGTTTTCTGGGTACCACAAACAACCCGTGTAAACATTCGGGGGTGGTGTACAAATATTCTTAAAATGACCCCCTATGGGGATCGGTGGTCCTTCCATACCACCCTGGAGGTCACCAAACTGGGGTGTCAGAAACAATTAACAAGGTGTCGAATTATACACGAATTAACGTTTGGACCGTTAAGGAAAACCCTTTTCCATTGTGCGGCACAAAGGATCGCTGAGTATTTAATATGTGTTTCGCTTTGTTATACGATTAGGGAACAGGTATTTGGAAAAATAAACATCAATAACAATTTGTGAAATGAAAATATCGACATTACTGATTTGTTTTCAAGTTGAAGTTGATACTAGCCTTTTACAAGAAAGCAAAACAAGACAAATTCTTTTACATAAGAAATTTTCTTAGTAAATAAATAAAAAAATCGAATTAACAAAATGCAGAGGTCAACAGTAAAACTGGATTTTATATTGATCATCATCATCATCATGATTAACCCATTACCGGCTCACTACAGAGCTCGGGTCACCTCTCAATATGAGAAGGGTTTGGCCATAGTCCACCACGCTGGCCATGTGCGGATAGTCCGACTTCACACGCCCTTGAGAACATTATGGAGAACTCTCAGGCGTGCAGGTTTCTTCACGATGTTTTCTTTCACCGTTGAAGCAAGTGATATTTTAATTGTTTTTAAAAAGCACATGACTCCGAAAAGTTAGAGGTGCGTGCCCGAGTTCGAACCCCCGACCTCTTATTAAAAGGCGGAAGCCCTAACCACTGAGCTATCACTGCTATTTTATTTGATTTTATTATATTATTACTGCTCGAGATTAGGATATAGATAGTTTACAAAAATACAGACACCAAACAGGTAGATTGATGAAAGTTTTACACTCGAGGCTTATACAAAGTTACAGACAAACAAACATTATGACCAATGGACCCTGAATTAATTTGGGTTTATTTACTTAGTTAACAGCCTCGGTTATCTTCTAAACCATACGGGGCATTTAATGTATTTGTTGTTGGCTTTTACGTGTTTGTTTTGTTAGTTGTTTTCGTTCGAACTGAAAAAACATAGACTGTAACTAGAGGCAACTAAAATTTTAATATCAAAATCAATATACAAATTTCGGCGTAAGAATTTAATTGGGTGTGACGTAACCTTATTTATCCTACTGGCTTTATATTAGGGTCAATCTTGTGACTACGGTAACCTAAGTGCCATAGTAATATATTGTAAGGATGAAGTTTAACCTCCACAAGGATATTCTTAACTTAAATATGTAACTTTGAATCTTGAACTTGATACCTTGTATTCTGAACAACCAAGTAGTTACACCTGGTAATTCTAATCGAGTTCAGTCTAGCACTAGTCATATAGCAGAGATATAGCATTATAATATTATCTTACCCTAAGTTAAGTTTGTTGTTGGCTTCTTCATAGATTCCGCGTTTGGAACCCTTGTAGTTTCAGTTTTAAGTTTATGTAGTTATTACTGTCAACTCACTACCACGTAATTAAATGATGTTTCAAAAATGCCTTGTAAAGGATTATTTGAGTTAATTTGAGTAAGGAGTTGTTGATTGATTGACTGATTGATATCATCATCAGCATCATCGTCATGATCAACCCATTCTCTTACTACAGAGCACAGTAGGGTCTCCTCTCTCAATATGAGAAGGGTTTGGCCATAGTCTACCATGCTAGCCACGATCCTCACGATGTTTTCATTCACCGTTGAAGCAAGTGATATTTTCATTGCTTAAAAACGCACATGACTCCGAAAAGTTGTAGGTGCGTGCCCAGGTTCGAAACCCCGACCTCTGATTAGAAGTCTGACGTCCTAACCACTAGGCTATCACAGCTATTAGATACTGACTACTAGATGACTGATTGATATATTGAGCGGTTTTGCAAAATAATATAAGACTCATTTTAAATAAATGGCATGGAATATCGATCAAATATTTATTAAAGATGCATTTAATGCAAGAACCGAAAATTCACGCAAATTAAAAAGATACCCATATAGATGTACGCATTCGGTAACAAAACCACAATCAGGTTAGTGTACCAGAAATAATATTTACAAATCCCTAAACGTAAAGAACCCGACCGCACTGGTCAACCGCACTTACTAATTAACTAAATACGTGTTAAATCTCGTAATAACCTGCGGTTACCGCAACCCTTCTTCGCTGTCTCATTCTAGCTTTAACACCTTGTATATCTCTGTCTCATTTCGATTGCTATCCCGGTCAGTTACCCACTGTGCTGGTTAAGGCAAACCAGAAAACTGGAGGTTTAACACTGATCCCACATTTTATTAAAAAGTTAGAATTAAATACTTAATTTGTAAGATTGAAAGAGGTCTGTATCTAATGGTCTACCAAGTAGTTCATATGGTCGTTAAATATGTGAAATTACATTATACATTTTTTAAATTACGATAACTCGAAATTGTTTAATTAGACCATTAATCTAATCAACCTGCGCCCGATTATTATTTCGATAGCTACGATCCTTAAATATTTAGAGGTTGCGATAAAAACCAACATAATTTAATAATCTTTACAGGTATACCAGCGAAGAGATCATCGTTTAATATTATGACTATTATTATATGAAACGTCTGATCAGCCATTTAAAGAAATGAAACGCCGATTCCCGACCGCTATTATATCGATTTTCATCGATTTATAGATCGAACACCGATTGTCCTCGACAAATGATCGCACTAAATTACCGGCCATTATTTAGAATTAGAATCGATAGAATCGGGACCCCTATTATATCACTTATGTGTTTAAAGGAGGTTGGGATACGGGCAGTCATAACTGCAAACTTTAAGGACTACGATCTTTAAATTACTTTGAAAAAATAAAACCAAACCGCCGTCACCTGCGTCAAACTGTTTATTTTTAAAATGTGTATAACTAATCATATGAAGGTTGAACCAAAGAACAAAAAGACTGGTGTATTTTATTCACTAATAACTTACTAATTACGTTCTAAGACAATCTTGTTTGAGAATATGAACTAACGATATTTATAATATAATATAACTGTAACATGACGAATACTGTACGTTAAGTATATTTTGAACATTTTAATTGGAGGACGCTTTACTATCGATACTGCCCAAAACAATTCTTATTTTATTTTTTTGTCTGTCTGTATCTTGGCCGCGCATCACGCCGAAACTACTGGATGGATTTGAATGAAATTTGGTATAAAAATAGCTGATACTTCGCTTCAACTTATAGGATAGTTTTTATCCCGGAATTCAGCACGGTTCCCTTGGGAGAGGGGATGAAAGTCAAAATGTGTATTTAGTTGTAATTCATTAACGCGTGGTCCGATTTCACTAACTCTTTTTTTGTTATAAAGGAGATACTTAAATGTATATCCTTTAATTATTTCAAGGTCATCGGTTTAGTAATCCATTGCTTCGTGATTGGAAGACAAACAAACACACTTTCACACACACTAACTCCATGCAGACGAAGTCGCGGGTGTATGCTAGTAAACTTAAGTGATCAGTCTAAATATGCACACCGCATTTTTTTCTTAATGATCTCGCTTATGATGCCTTTTACTCGGCCGTTGCAGATCTTTAACTGACAATGAAACTACAAAATCTGATGAGATGAGAAATAAATAATTAATGTAACTATAACAAGCTGTTCCGACTTTACATTCACAGGTTGAGAGAATTTAATGAAACAGACATAATAACCATAGAATTTTATTACACAGACATTACAAAATGACCATACGAGCAAGGCATAAATGATTGGCCATAAAGAGCAAAGAACGTGCGCGGTGACTGACAATGTATGATATACTTACATTTTTTTAAATTTTTCAAAAAATATCCTTTCATTAAGCTTTTGATCTAATAAGCACTGAATTGATAAATAAATATATTTTTAAGTGTTAAACACTAAGTATTGATTATATGTATAAATAAAAAAAATGATGATTGTACGCCGTAAAATAGACATTACATACACTTAAATTTTATGATCTTAACTTTTAATGATAAACCTAACATTGCAAACGGTAATAGCGCCAGTAAATCAAAGTGGAGAAATAAATTATTAATCGCATTAAAGTACACAATAACGAGGGTTAAAATGCAAATAGTACAAAGTATGGTAACTTGAATCGTTATTTAACGATTTGTAGTTAACAATGTTGCAAAATAACTACCTTATACACTATAAAAATAAGCAGGCTCAGATGATGGACCAACTTTGGTTACCAAAGCTGATTTCATTCGCAGAATTAATTTTCCATATCATCATCATCATCATCATGATCAACCCATTACCGGGTCACTACAGAGCACGGGTCTCCTCTAAATATGGTCATAGTCCACCACGCTGGCCATGTGCGGATTGGAAGACTTCACACGCCTTTAAGAACATAATGGAAAACTCTCAGGCGTGAAGGTTTCCTCACGATGTTTTTAATTTTATTTTAAAAACGCACATAACTCCGAAAAGTTAGAGGTGTGTGCCCGGATTCGAACTGCCGACCTCTGATTAGGAGGCTGACGCCAAAACCACTGGGCTATCACCGCTTTGCTATTTTCCATATCACCTTATATTAATATATATGAATCATGTTATTCGATGTATGTATCCAGATCCTATGACCATCTTAGTTTTTTAATAAGCTTAAAAATCGTACTTAGAAATCCCACATTACAAGTTGGATACAGTACAGTCTTTTGATTTTAACATTATTTTAATATGATTATTTGTGTAACTGCCCTCAAAGAGATTGCTTCGTGATGACCACGACCACTTTGTCAATAGTGTTACGACGAAAAACATTTGTATAACTAAATAGCTTTTTAGCAAAAAACTAAACGACCTCTCTTAAGATACATGGAATCCGACAAATCTGGACGAACGGCAAAATAAA
Source organism: Lasiommata megera (assembly GCA_928268935.1). Classification (NCBI taxonomy): domain Eukaryota; kingdom Metazoa; phylum Arthropoda; class Insecta; order Lepidoptera; family Nymphalidae; genus Lasiommata; species Lasiommata megera. The sequence goes on along the minus strand of OV743315.1, from coordinate 10,800,573 downwards.
GAAACCCGAAATGATACAAAACAAGGCGAATTAAAAGAAAATTACAGTCGGCTGGCAATCGTAGCGTTTACAATAAACACATAATTGTACGGTCAGTGTACCAATGGCATATACGATTGGCCAAAATGATTGTCTGCAATTTGGGGGATAAATCGCAGCTTGACGCTTGTACTGTCGTGTTCGAATTGTATAATTTATTGAATAACTACAATTATTAATTTTTTTTTAAAGCATTTATTGATTGCGGCAACCGTTTTGCGAACGTGTTTTCTATAGACGTAGATACGTAAAAGTTATTTATAAAAAAATATCAAAAAGTATTTTTCATCAATAATTAATGAAATTTGTATATTTTTTACCTACATTTCTTGTGTTGTGGGTGAAAAATTATAAAGTTAATATTTAAATATGCCAGTGAGTGGACTTTTCCTCACCTTTGAGTATTTTTTGTCGAACTCACAGGTTTCCTCGCGATGTTTTCCATAATCTAATTATTTGCTTAAGTATTTTAATTGCGTAATACGTACAAAACTCCGAAAAGTTACGAGGTGCGTGCCGGGTATCGAACTCCGTTCCCCAACATGAAGGCCGATATCAAAAGGCTGTCACCTGACTTAAAGCAGTATTATTTTATCGTTCTTGCGTCAAAATTATAAGCCTTAGGCAGTCAAGGTATGCAATATGAAATTGTCATATTAAAACAATACTGCTTCAGACATTGGTGATCTGCTTACATGTCTAAGGTGTTTAATTGTTTTTTTATTGGAACGAAGTTCCTTATCGCACGTTGTGAAACGGGGTTAGACCGAAAAAATTCTTACGAAAAGCTGTCACGACACTTTTTGCTATAGTAAGCTATTGTAAGCTGTGTGGCGTCGCATGTTTCTCTGTCTGTCTCTCTCTCTCTTATATAAAGCAAGCCAGATATTTTCATTTCTATGTAGCGTCGCATGTTTCTCTGTCTGTCTCTCTCTCTCTTATAGAAAGCAAGCCAGATATTTTCATTTTCTTTTGTTATTGTTGTTAATATTGACTTTTGTTATCTCAAAAAATTTTATTACAATTCCTTCACTAATTAATCGAAAGGAACTTCGTTCCATCCGGGTGTCCCTTGACACCTCTCAAGTTTTTTATTATTTTATTTATTTATCTGTTCGGAAGTCTTTTATCCACATTTTATTGTTATGATTTTATTGTTATAAACTTATAGTTGTTAAACTTGTAATAGTTTCAAACAATTAAATCAATGCTTAATAACTAAAAGGGATTTAGTTATCTGTGTGAGTTTCCATAGAAGAGAAGCATCCACACTGTCTTCTATCATTCATGGGATACTGATGCTGCTTCCCTGGACCCTCTTTAGTAAGACCGTCCGTGTTTATTAGCGCCAAATGACATTAATATAAAGGTAATTTTGGAATTTCTCAATAAATATAAAATGCCTAATGTTAATCGGCATACTATTTTTTATCATAGGTAACTTTGCAATACTAAATGACCGTCCGACCAATTATCCCAAACGTCGCCTAAGCCGAGGTTCGGCCTCACAGGAGGCGCCCTTAGGCAGACGTTCCCTTAGTTTCTTCGAGCCCTAGGGCTCCAAATTTCTTCTGGCAGAGCTTCTTTCCGAAGCTTGCCAAACATCCCGGTTACGCTGTCGCAACCAATAGGGTTAGCACAGCTAATAGTCAGTCCGAAAAAAAAACTCAATGAATTGTGCTACAAAACAGGTAAGCTAAGTATCAGATATCAGGTATATAAATATCTATGTTAGTATGTTTTCTCAGCCGAGCTCCGTTATTAATGCGTAACAAATCTAGTACAAAGCTGTGTCCACAATAGAGACAAGCTATAATCGTCAACACAAGTCACGTGCGAGTACAATCAATGGCAGTAATACACAATGCTGGCAAAAATGTATTGACGGCCAATATCTTGAGTCAACAACTCAAGCAGTGTTGCCAGGCAACGCGATTTTTCTTGACTACGATATTGGCGAATTAAAAAGCGAAAGCAGTTTACTTAATGAGTATATATATGTTTTTAAAAATAGAACGAAAATATAATTTCAAAAATGCTGCAATTATTAATTTATCTTATTATATAGAAAAAGTGATTCCCAAAATGAGAATTATTAGCATGTGTTTAGCATGAGTCTAGCATTTGTAAGCTGTGATAGTCTAGTGGTTAGAACGTCAGCCTCCTAATCTGAGGTCGGGGGTTCAAACCCGGGCACGCACCTATAACTTTTAGGAGTTATGTGCGTTTTTAAGCAATTAAAATATCACTTGCTTCAACGGTGAAGGAAAACATCGTGAGGAAACCTGCATGCCTAAAAGTTCTCTATAATGTGCTCAAAGGCGTGTGAAGTCTGCTAATCCGCACACGGCCAGCGTGGTGGACTGTGGCCAAACCCTTATCATATTGAGAAGAGACCCGTGCTCTGTAGTGAGCCGACAATGGGTTGATCATGATGATGATGATGAACGTGCAAAACTTAGTAAACTTGTGACATGTGTTCAATATCATAACAATTAATAACACTTGCAAAGCTTAGTTGTATCAAATACAAAGATCAACCCACGCGTTTATTAGAACAATACAAGTTGAACATATTCTTCATGTTTCGATCGCCATAATTGTTCATGATTAAATGCACGTTTTCCGTGTAATAAAGCGTTACATAAAAACCAATATACCTAGCTATATGCTAGACTTTATAGTGGGTAATTAATGTAACCACAAAAATATAACCGCACCCACAAAACGGGGAAGTTTACCCTCTAAGTTGCAACACCGACAGACTTATGTGTTCGCCATAAACTCTTTCATTTGGCTCGGACGAGCCTTATGAACAATAAAACGTTGAGAGCGGGAGATTTGGACTGTAATAAAATATTTGCCCTAACTCGCGCTAATCCAAGTCCCTCACTTACTAACGCAATTTGAGAAGTTATTGGCGGGAGTAACGCGACGTCTTTATTTATACACGTAACTACCACTAGGATATGTACGCAATTTTGTCCACGTAAAACCAAATAGGGTACGAAATAATGCCAAAATAATACCTATATATCTTGCGCGAATGTACCGCAAAACAGTAGAAATGTCTGAAATTTGCAACTGTTCGCTTATTTCCAAGGAAATAAATAGTTTTTACGTGTTATTCCTCAACTATTGTTAATATTTTTATTTGAGATGGTCACTATAGAAATACATACCTAGATACCTTTGTGATGACAGTGTATAATGAAAAGAACACGCCTCGGACATTCAATTTTATAATGGAACAAATGAGGGGATATTAGCATCTATTAAAAATAATGATTCGCCTAATTTCTCAGTGATTGGAGCAAAATTACACGCTGCATCTGTGCGCTGTTAATACAAAAGAAATTTGCGATATTGTTACAGATCTCTGGGCTAAACTAACTTTGACAAATCCGACAATAATGCGTAAAAATAGTAAAAATTAAATTTTACCATTTTCTCCTGCTTTGTGGGGGGTGTGTGTGTGTGTGTGTGTGTGTGTCTGAGTGCATGTGTGTATATTTCAACAGAATAGGACACTACGGCTAAACATTTTTATTCTTTACTAAACCTAAGCGTAAAACGAAAGATTCCTAAATTTATATATAAATATGCTCATTAAAAAAAACAGATTATTTAATCTATCTCATGTTTTCGCGATAAAAACTAATAGTAAAGAAGTTTAACGCAATTCGAGGCCATCAGCTCTATGAGGCAAATAAAACTCTCCCTCGATGTGCGAAAGAGGGTCAGAGTTAATTACTCGTAAATTGACCGGGATACAGTTTTATCCCGTATAAATAAATGTGCCGGGATTAGAATGTGTCATATCCATTATAACGTGCGTTTTAGTGATGGAAGATTTCTGCAAGTCGTCATTAAAATGTTTGATTATACCATTTCGGAGATATTATATATATAGATACATTTCTATCATTTTTCAGTTGGTTTCTTAAGTTATAGGTTCCCATACCTGAGTGAAGTAGCAATCCATACTTCCATACTTATATCATAAATGTCAAAATGTGTCTATATATTTTTTTTGTACCTAGTTAAATCCACCAATGTCTTATTATACGGATTTGAAAAATTACATTTGATATAATATGTACACGACTTAACAGAAAATCCACTATAGCAAAATTCTGCTTGGCAAAAGCTTTAGAATTTAGCATTATTAGCCCAGAAAACATGCTAGCGGGATTTTCAATAAACCAAAACAGACGTGGGTGAATTCGCGGTCAATACATAGTCTTCATCATGATCAACCCATTGTCGGCTCACTACAGTGCACTGATCTCCTCTAAATATGAGAAGGGTTTGGCCAAAGTCCACCACGCTGGCCATGTGCGGATTGGCAGACTTCACACGCCTTTGAGAACATTGTGGAGAACTCTCAGGCATTTAGATTTCCTCACGATGTCTTCGATAGTCACCGTTACATAGTTAAGATTAACGTTTTGTGTTTGTCATCTATGCGTCCAAAAACCAAAGATCACATTGTGATGTATCTTAGATAAGGCGTTCAAGGAACGCTGTTCCGTTCCTGACCCAAAAATCTATATTCATTATTTCTTTATACTTTACGTAGCAGTATAATGTATACCGAGTACGTTAGTATGTTAAAAAATAAAAAAAACCTTTCTCAAACACGAGTAAGAAAATACTAGTGTTTTCTTGCACCATATGCATAAAAACATTCCCTAGAGATTTTATCATGTGTGAAGTGACAGTGCGTCGATAAAAACATTTATATACAAGTCGATTCGTTTCAACCGATTAATAACACATGTATAATAATATTAATGAGACACCTATATTACATAGATGGATAATGGTCGTACATTTCAAAATTAAGGTCAAGTTTTGTGTTTGTGGGATCGAAGCATCAGCTGCTAGGTACTACATAAATAAAATCGTAATCGTTACCTAATATCAATTGCAAGGAGTGATACAACCTCGCAATTCACAATCCACGACGCGACCGACCTAGAACTTGTTGAGACCAACTCATCCGTGAACTTTTACAAAAGAACCGATTCCATTGTTACATAATAAGTATCAAAGATACAAATATCCAGCCATATTTTTATTAATATGAACGCACAATGGAGGGATTACGTGTGGTTAATACCAGCTGCAGCTACCGAATCGGGATTGATACAAGTTCTTATTGAATGTCGATGTTTTATCTGTCAATAAGATATTGAAATTGTTAGGCAGATGCCCATGTAGTTATTTGTATAGAATATAATATGCAGCCACTTTTGATTTCTTAATAATTCCACTAGATATAGTACAAATAATCATCATCTTTACCATCGATGGTCGATCACAGCTCGGCGTAACTCTTTTGTAAGGATTTTTAAACGCTACGACCTTGATGTCATTCGTATCCAGACTCTTTGCAACTTCAAGCAGTTTCATATCATCTGTCCTGACCTTTTGGGGGGTCTCAATCAGCTTATAGACATCTACTGCTGGACATAGGCCTTTCCGAGAGCGCGCCACCACACACGGTCCTCCGCCTTCCTCATCCATCCGCCACCAGCGATCCTTTTCAGGTCGTCGGTCCAGCGAGCAAGAGGTCGTCCTACGCTGCGCTTGGAGGGGTATTTTTATTTAATTTATAACGTTTGCCTGTTTCGTTTCGTGCATCAAATTTTGTAATTGGTTTCAATTCCAATTTTAAATCCATAGATGATTGGTGGATCTTGCTGATGGCATGTTCGGACAGTGAAGATTGGACACATTTTCTGTTAGTTCATAGCCATACTAATGAGAATGTTATGATGAATATGTCTGATTAGTTCTAACCTATATATGGTTTATTCAAGTATGGATATACTAGCGTTATCAGGAGCACATTTAAATAAATTGGATGAAACGAATGTGATGAATGGTTGGGATTGCTTTATAAATGGCCTGCGGTATAATAAGTTTGAGCGTATTTCTATTTTTGTCATGAGCCGCTTTTGATGCATATGCTGAGAAGAGTTTGATTATCAAAAGCTTGTTTATAAAGTTTTTAATAAAAAAGCTATACATTATTTATGTTTCGATAGCCATATTTATTGACGCAGTTCATGACGGGCAGTTACTTGGATGAATTAATACAGTGTTATTACTGTCGCCGAGCGGATACCCAACGTATTGAGTTACGATGCAGCCTATAATTTCGTTTTAACTCGATCAATATTTTGGTTCTCCACGGGTGGTGCTCGACCTAGCGAAACATTTTAAATTAATGTTGCACACCGAGTTTCTATATCTGCAGAGAAACTGTTCTGTTTACTCTTATTTCATTATTATGTATTTTATATGTGTAGAAATGGATATTAAAATAAAATATTGTTATATTTCTAATTGACTCATCATCATATCAACCCATTAGCGGCTCACTACAGAGCACGGGTCTCCTCTCAATATGAGGGTTTGGCCATAGTCCACCACGCTGGCCATGTGCGGATTGGCAGACTTCACACGCCTTTGAGAACATTATAGAGAACTCTCAGGCGATGTTTTCCTTCACTGTTGTAGCAAGTGAGAGGTGCGTGCCCGGATTCGAACCTCCGACCTCTGATTAGCGGCTGACGCTCTAACCACTAGGCTATCACCGCTTTTCTTATTGAAAAGTGCTGTTTAAATATGTTTTATCATTTTGTACCAATAACATACACCATTCTAAATATGAGTAGAAAAGGATGTTCAAAAGAATAGCTTATTATGAAATCAGAATGATTACTCTTTAAAGTCCCGAAGGTTGTCCTTCAGGTAAATGTACTAACTGGAGCAACATATATTAAAGTCTATGATAGCAAACCACTTGGTACTCGTACCGAAATAATGTCAATATTATTTAGTGCATATTGCACAGTTGACTGTTCCAGTACCACGTGTGAGCTTTTATTATATTAGTAAGTTTGTTGAAATACACTAAAAAGTATTAATTCAAAAAGAAACTGTCTTAAACTAAACCAGAACAGCCATCTTTGAGGCGTTCTTATAATATATTTTTCATTTCGTGAGGTGATGGTGATAACTACAATCGCTTACTTAAAGCCAAGAGGGTCTTAGTCCAATTACGTCCAGGTCTATGAAGAAGACCACAACAAACTTAGCCGGCTAACTAACGGGTCGTTATATCACATGAATTCCTTTACATTTCAGAAATAAGTCAGCAATCCGATGATGCAAGCAAAAACAAACGGTGGATTTCTTTCTTGCGAACAATATAAATGTTTACAATGTGGAAATTTCGAGAAAAACTTTTAACATTACAATTATGTATCAAAAATGTTGGCAGTGCCGACATTCAAAATACGCCGGTATTGCTAATTAAAAGAAATTCCGTCGTTATGCTTTTACTTGCGCAAAAACATAATGAATTCACGATGAGTGCGAGGTGTGAGTAATGTTGTAAGTGGCAAAACAGCATTTTAATTGTAAGCCTTAGCGTCCACTGTACGCACTTACCGCTCAGTTAAGTGAAATCGTTCTGTTAGCTAAACATAAAAATCTATAAGGAAAATAATCTTTATCTGCGTAATGACATAGACATTTATGTTTTGTGATAAATCGGACACCCCAACCCTCTCGTAGTTGCGGCTTCTTTTTACTCCCCAGACCTAAGCGCTCCTCTGCGAAAGAGGAGACCTAAACACGTCCGTCACGACCCTGACGATCAGAGGACTACTGACAACTGGTGTTACGAGTAGAACCGTGTTCGCTGGCGAAGACGAGGTCCCCGCTATCTTACGTCATCCGGACGTGGGCTCCATCCACGGCCTCGGAGACGTAAGTACCACTCACCATCCGACCCCCGCGTTATTCCAAACGTCACCTAAGACGAGGTTCTGCCTCATAGAAGCCCTTAGGCAGACGCAACCAATAGCGTTAGCACAGCTAATAGTCAGTCCGAAAAATGTATGATACAATGAGATTCCTGTGATTCCTGTGATTTTGACTCGCACCCTAAGTAGGTGTGATTTTATATCGCCTGCAACCAAATATGGATAAGATACCAAATATCATAAAAAATTTACTTGGGTGGAAATTCAAGGTAGCAACTAGTTTAGACCACCACTAAGAAGAACGAATATAACTGTTTAAAGTAATTATGTACAACTAATAGGTGGTAAAAATAATACGCGAGAAAAGAACAGGTTAATTTTGGACCCGAGTCTTCATACTTATAAAGGGAGTACTTAGTTTGTGTCGAATTATAAGTTTAAATAGATAGTGACGCCATTTCTGTTATACAAAAATGTCTAAATTAAACTACATTTACTCGCCATCATTATAAAAAGATCAGCACTAAATTAAGATCAATTTAGTTTAGCTATGAATTTACATTGGCAACAGTAGCTAGTGGGTACGTTGGTACATGATTCGTCGCTAGAGTCGCTGTTGAGAATAACCTTAGTGCATCCTTCGCCTAACTCGTTCCACTCGACAAACAAAACGATGGGAATTAAACAGTTTATAATAGTTTATTGCTGGTGTTGGTATGGAAATGACGAACAAGAAGTGTTTATTGCCTCTAACAACGACGTGAAAAAACCAATTCTACTTCTCAAGAACGGTTCTAGACAAAAGAAGTTATTACAACTCCATCTGATTTATAGGTACGGCTTACAATTAAATTCATAAAAGGAATTATGACACATGTAGTACCTATAGTGATAAAAATATCACTGAGAAAAAAACCTAAGAATGTGTTCTTAAAAAAATTCATTAATTTCTTAGTTTTAATAGAAATAGTGGTGAACAATTTTTGTTAAAGAAATTTTAAAGTAGAAAATTAAGAGCTTTCGTTGTTGTTTTTCGTTCGATGATGCAGTCTAATACAAAAAAGTTAGTGATCAATTTCTAAGCCCAATAGACACTTAATGTTGATGATAATTATCAAGAAACAAAATAAAATAGTAAAAAAAATCTTTCTAGTTTCAAAGGACCTATTAATGATATTCAATTTAATTTTTTCGTTTTTGTTTTGCCTTACAAAAACATTTTTTGGACATTTGAAAACTTGATTCTTATGAAATAAATATTATTAATATGATCTGATTAAATCACGGTTGAAAAGCTCTAAATTGAGATAAATAAAATGACAAACTGTAATGAAATATAAACTCTATGACTAATTTCACACGGAAAAACACAGATTTTAGTATTCAGGTCACTCTACCACTGCACCGTATTGCAAGGTATTTTCCACAGGAAGAAGCCAAAAAATAACATCCAATAAAATTTTACAACTTCACACTTTGTCTTTTACATTTTACAAATCTTGTATGAAATCAAAGCAGAAGCGACTATAAAGAAGGGTTAACTCACGAAATAATTATAAGAATGGAGTCAAAAACACGCTGTAAACACGTGGGATAAACGAGTAGGTAGGTACTATATTCTGGATTCCATGCATATTTAATCCAATACAGGATTCGAATGTCTGGAACGCAAAACATGGAATGACATGATGTAGCAATGGAATGTTCGTGCGACTAACCCCATTGAGCATTTTCAGTACTGAATTGTAGGTCACATACCTTAATACACATCACGTCATAATTCAAAGCTTTGCAATTCGCTTTTGTTATCTTTGATGAAGCAGTGGTAGTTTTTTCATACGCTTTATATCTTTATCTTGAAGCAATATGAGCGGTTATTTTGTAGAAATCTCTCAGGTATGCTAAACGAAAAATGGTGTGAAATTTAGCCAATTTAAAAACAAAATTTGCTATTTAAACTTCCAAAAAATTAAGTGGCAAACGAAACTTACTTATTTAATTTGGGTTCTAAATGTATCTGTGCGTCTGACATGCTATTCTTATAACCGTAAACTTCAAAATTGTCAATAATATAAATGTATACTCGGATATCCTAATTTTGTGCAGGCATACATTTTAGACGTATCAAGTACCCTATAAGATGACAAAGTACGAAATTATATATTTACATTTAAATTGCATATTTCATAACATCCTCGAGAAAATATAGAAAATCGAATAATCTTCCACTTAGGTATCCCTCCTACATTACTACTACTAGTTGTTAATACCTATTGAAATTTAATTCACTTATAAGATAACACACAAATGGATCAATAATCCAGTGAAATCAATGGACAGTATTTGAAAACGCAAAGACGTTGTATTGAGAGCATTGGCCGTTAAAAATATATATGTGTACGTACAGTGAACCAAAATTATAGTTTTCTCTACTGAGCAGGTTTTTTCTGTTTCTTATCGATTGCAAGCAAGAAGGTTGACAGCTGCGGTAACAGTACTCACCGTCAGTAGTCACAGTAATAGCATATTATTATTATTTATTGCCGTTGTATGTATTTATCTCTGCAATAAACGTGGAAATCACACGTGACGTCCCACTGACGATGATCGTAACACTTCGCCGTTCCGCTTCGGTACGGCGTCTAATCGACGTTGCTTACTAGTCCTAGAGACAGCTGTTACATGTATTAACTGTCTTACTGATTTCTTAAACCTCGCATATGATGATTTTTTTGAGTGCAATAATACATGAAATTCTTTACCAGGTTGAAATTTTTTCGGGCTTTCTTACCGATGGCAAAAATAAGCAAATCGCCACTGGAATAATCTAACAGTAGGTGCTCACTCGCAGCATTCATGTAACTGTGATAAAAGCATATTATAATTATTTGTTACCGTTATGCTACCTCAATCGCATTCGCAATAAACGTGGAAATCAAAAGTGAAGCTCCACTAACGATGATCATAACATTCCCGTTACGCTTCGGTTTGGCGTCTAATCGACGTTTCTAACGAGATACAGTTGTTGCATTTAGACTTATATTTTTGGAGTTTTACAATCAACAAAGCTTAGATTCACGCAGAATTGATCGAATCCGTAGATGATTTGGAACGAAGTTCCTTATCGCGCGTTGTGAAAGGCGGCTAGACGGAAAAAAATCTTACGAAAAGTTGTCACGACACTTTTTGTTATTGTAAGCTGTGCGGCGTCGCATGTTTCTCTGTCTGTCTCTCTCTCTCTCTTACAGAAAGCAAGCCAGATATTTTCATTTCTATTTCGCATTGAACAGTGTTGTATCGTGACGATTATTTTTGTTGAGTGCATACAGGTTTTTTGTAAAAAATAAATAATAAAAAATAATAAAAATAATGAATCCTGACAGTGTTTTTGCACAAGTTATATTGCTGATGGAGTACAAAATTGAGCCTACTGATTAAGTTTATATAACATTATATTTGTTAATAAAAAAAAAATATTATTATAACTTAAATAAAATAAAATTTTATTACAATTCCTTCACTAATTAATCGAAAGGAACTTCGTTCCATCCGGGTGTCCCTTGACACCTCTCAAGTTTTTTTTTTTAATATAGTTTCTAACGAGTTAAATTTTCAATATGCGAGACACAGCCCGATAGAACGTCAATCGACTGAACGTCAGGATCTCAAACGCTCAAGGTACTGGAATGGACAAGCACAATGTCAAACCTTACATAACAGAATAATCGGGCTTATTTAAACCCTAAGCTTGTAAACATTATCTTTACGTTTTTTCTTTCTTGTCTTGTGGCTACAGATTCATAGGCTCTCTGCTGTCACTTTGAACCTAGTTTTACAATAGATATTGGAATCTATTGTAAAACTAGGAACAAAACCAGTCTCAGTGCAACAAGGAATTTCGCAACTTGAGCTTGTATATCTTGTCGTCATGATTCGATACGTATTTTCGTGGGCCTCTCTCTTAGACTAAACATATTCTTGCCATTTCCTTGTACATCTGTAATTTGTTTCACCAACGATTGCTTTTAATGTTTTAATCACCATTGCAATTCCTGCGACCGCATTGATCATTACGTATGCACTATATGCGGATAAAAACAACTTATAGGAAATTTTTAATTTGCCAATTGTGGAACTAATTGGGTTTTTATGTACCGATAAATGTTGGATTGCGTGCACTCGCTTTCAAAAAAAAGATAATTTGAATAATAGCAATTGTATGTCAACGTTTTTATTATTATTCGCTTAATTAGATGTTATCGTTGAATGTACGGACATTAATATTGGAATGCTGTGATCGGTCTGCGGACAGTACGATTAATAAAAATTTCATTTAAGATATTTCAGTTAATCCACTTGTAACCGTTTCTGAGAATGCATGTGCTTGTGATAGGGGAAAAGTTTTATTTTTTACTAGCTGACGCCCGCGACTTCGTCTGCGTTGAGTTAGTGTGTTTGTTTGTCTTTCAATCACGAAGCAATAGATTACTAACCCGTATTACTTGAAATAATTACTAAACTAAAACAAGTGGTGAGAAAAGTGGGAGGCGCGTGAGCTACGCGCGGTACTAGACAGTACTTGGACATTGCAACATTACTTAATTTTTAAGACTTTTTCTAAAATAAAAGTAGCCTAAGTTACTCCTTATTACATCAGCTACCTGCCAATAAAAGTCCAGTAAAAATCGGTCCAGTTATTTCAGAGATTAGCGGGAACAAACAGACAGACAGAAAGACAAAAATTTAAAAAAAATATTTTGGTGTATGTACCGTATATTCTTCATATGCATGTAGTAAAAAACGGTTATTTCAATATTACAAACAGACACTTCCATTTTATTTATTTGTATAGATTATACCTAATTAGCTGCAAATGCTAGACGACAATGTTGGAATGCCGATATCTGTGTGTAGACAGTACAATTAATATAATTTTTAATGCCTAATGATCTGATGTTTCTGTAATTAAGTTTTATTTATTTGAAACATTACTGTGAATGCCGCATACCAAGCAGAATATTTGTGTAATTGTTGCACGTATGCTAAGTATTTTAATATTCTATTAGCTGTTATATTTCTTCTGGTCTTATTCGACCACAGTGACTCTTTCTACCTAATTTATCAGCGTTGCTGATGTGCTCTCAGTTGGGTTATTGAGGTGTTAATTTAGACTGTACTGCCCTATAGCTTTAATGCTGAATGCTGAGATTGATTGATTATTCTGAGCCACAAATACGAATTTAAAATTTATATCTAGGTTTTTTATACAAAACAAATTAGCCCTTGACAGCTATCTCAACTGGTGATAAGTGATGAAACAGTGTAGGGTGGTAGCGGGCTAACCTGTTATGGTAAGGTAAGGGGTATGGTAAGCCCACACTCCTAATTGGTTTCTACGTGACATCGTGCTGGAACGCTAAATCGCTTGGCGACACGTCTTTGTCGGTAGGGTGGTAACTAGCCACGGCCGAAGCCTCCCACCAGACACCAGGTACTATAGTAAGGATATATAATATAAGTAAATATATAAAATAATTCAATGTAATGTAATCGGAAAAGGACCGCTTAAACAACAGTTAATGTTAGTTTACAGACTTGTAAACCAACATTAACTTTTGTTCCATTCCAACTGTGCATTGGAATATTTTAATTGGAGACAATAGGCACTATTACTATGAATTTGATTTTTAATGACCACGTAAGGTTGCAATTACAGTGAATTCATCTGTAACCATCACTGCAACATTGTATCTTATAACACGCATTTTCTACTATTTTAAAGACTAACATTGTGTGTTTTGTTATTCCTTTGTTTCCTATAAACTATACGTGTTATCAATATCAATACAACAGATCTTTACAAATTTTTGATTAGACATAGCTTGAAGATTTACTTGGGAGAGATACTCTTTGGTGGGGATTTTCAGAAACCTAACAAATGCGGAAACGTGGTTGAAATTATAACTCTGAAGTTATCAAAGTCTGCAAAGCCGTAGTGAGAAGAATGGTGAATCTGAGCTCCATATGAGACCAGCACAACATAAATAATATCATAATGAGAAATAAAACCTGTTAAGTTGTGATAGCCTAGTGGTTAGGACGTCAGCCTCCTAATCCGAGGTCGGGAATTCGAACCCGGGCACGCACCTATAACTTTTCGGGAGTTATGTGCGTTGTTAAGCAAGTAACATTTCACTTGTTTCAACGGTGAAGGAAACATGGTGAGGAAACCTGCATGCGTGAGAGTTATCCGTTCTCAAAGGCGTGTGATGTCTGCTAATCCGCACATGGTTCAGCGTGGTGGACTGTAGCCAAACTCTTCTCATATTGAGAGGAGACCCGCGCTCTGTAGTGAGCCGAGAATGGAATGATCATGATGAAGTAGTACGCTACGTGGGAGGCTTTGGCCGTGGCTAGTTACCACTGTACCGACGAAGACGTATCGCCTAGCGATTTAGCGTTCCGGCACGATGTCGTGTAGAAACCAATTAGAAGTGTGGGTTTACCATACCTCTAAGAGGTCTACCGCTACCATCTCAGACTGCATCATCACTTGCCATCAGGTGAGATTTCCGTAAAGGGTACTAACTTGTAGTGTATAAAAAAAACCGGCAGCATAGATCTTCATAATTTCAAATATAATTTCATACCCACAACATACATAATAGACTTGCAGATATATAAAAAAAAAAAAAATTAAGTTAAGAAAAAATCATAATTATCATACTCACAGGACGCTTGACTCTTATATAAAGCTGTAATTTAGTTTGTTTTAAGATGTACTTAAGCTTATTTCTATAATGTAAAATTAAGAATCTTTGTAATTTATTGTTTTGAAAATAAAGTTATTTATTTATTTAGATATGGATATGGACCTTATTTGTCTCACTGTGGATATTATAATAAAACCGTTTAACCTGTGCCACCGTTTTAATATAACAACTTGTCGCTACCCAACCGCATCACCCTGAAATAACACAATAGCTTTATATTCAACATTAAAACAATTATGACACGAAATCCGGAACAAAGGCGTGAAAAGACAACCGAGTCCCAAATTGACTGAGCCGCCATATCCCTCTCCCTTAACATAAACAGGCAAATCCTTACTTAATTTCAGTCGCAGAATTCAATCAGAATGTAAAGCCGTATACCCCTGCGTAATGTTATAATGCCTTACATTATCCCCCCGTTTATATAGAATCCGAATCGCGACATCGCACGAAACCTTTAATTATTATCAACACATCATTTTCATTCCAGCCTCCGAAATTATAGGTAGGGCTGTCAGTTTTAAATAAATTTTAACATTGATTACATCGCAAACTTAACTGTACTCTTAACTAAACAAAGTAACAAGTCAATTCATTCATCATCATCATCATCACACTCAATGATGGAGACATATCTCCTCTCTCATATCAGTTTTTTTTTTTAAATTTCTATTGCCGGAATTTCGGAAAATACACATTTTTTTACTTATTCATCTCCATTGTGTCTTTTATAAGCTAGTCAACACTGGGGACGTACAATATACTGGCTATAAAACGAATAAAGCAAAACAAGAAGAACGCTATGTTTATTATATTTGACAGTTCAACACTAACTTAATTCCCAAAAAATGTGTTACATGGCTTTGGTGAAACTTGTCAACTGAATAAAATAACACAAATATAAAATTCATATATCCCTACCTTTCAGCTTAGCTATTAAATAGTGAAGTTGCTCTTATGTCTGAAATACCTATTCCGAATACAGATACAGATTAAGGAGTCGTTAAGAAAACCTCTATATAATAATATGCAGAAACTAGAGGCGTTTACTTACATACTATATATAAGTTCATAATTAAGAAAAACATCAATTATTAAAATTTAAACAAATAAATGGTCATGGATAAAAGCAGAAACAGTCACTATAGATGACATAAAATTAAAAACAAGTAACATAAAATCAACACCGAATTTGATTTATCATCAAAAGATAAATATCAACCCTTTCGCAATACACGTGGACCGACATGTCCCTTCCACGCATTTCATATTCCTATTCCCGTAACGTTCAACCTTCTAGAAGGATTATATTCTCCGATGTTTTCGTATCCTATTATTACGCGGGGTGAGAATGGGAACGTACCACCCGCCACCTCACCCACTCATGCAAAGATCCATTTATGTGTGAGGTAAACACGCATGATTCTACATCTGTGTGTTAACGAAGTCTCAAGAAAGTGTACGCGTGTGTGTTTCATCAACTTCAAACCACTGTCAACGACTCGTCAAAATAATATTAGTTTAACATCGGATTGTATCGTACCTATCTCAGTGAAATATGGTAACGTAATCTACACTAAACTTAATTAAAGTTCCATACAGGATCAATCACAGATACAGATTGCTATTAATGATGTTAATAGTTCTATTTAGGATTTCATCATCATGATGAACCCATTAACGGCTCACTAAAGAGCACGGGTCTCCACTCAATATGAGAAGGGTTTGGCCATAGTCCACCACACTGGCCGTGTGCGGATTGGCAGACTTCACACGCCTTTGAGAACATTATGGAGAACTCTCAGGCGTGCAGGTTTCCTCACGATGTTTTCCTTCACCGTTGAAGCAAGTGATATATATATATTTTTTTTAAACGCACATAACTCTGAAAAGTTAGAGGTGCGTGCC
Source organism: Lasiommata megera (assembly GCA_928268935.1). Classification (NCBI taxonomy): domain Eukaryota; kingdom Metazoa; phylum Arthropoda; class Insecta; order Lepidoptera; family Nymphalidae; genus Lasiommata; species Lasiommata megera. The sequence continues at coordinate 10,784,069 of OV743315.1, read as the reverse complement.
CGGATTCGAACCGCCGACCTCTGATTAGGAGGCTGACGCCTTAACCACTAGGCTATCACCGCTTTATTTAGGATTTAGGCCAACTATTATATAGCTGAAATCTACGTCTTGAACTTTTTTCATAACATTAAGGCTGAGATCTATAGAGCGAACTTAGAATTTTACCAGGCAAAGTAAGTGTTAAAACGAGACAGATTTATATCAGACACGTAGCTTTGTCTCGTTTTAAATCTTTCTTAAGCCAGCACGTATTGAAGACCTCAGCTTAAAAGCCTAAAGATAATGCGAGTGAAATTACTTGATTTGATTCATACTCATACTGAATAATTGTAGACCCTACCCAACTTTAACCAGCACTTAGTTAACTGCGGTTAAGCATGCTAATTACGAAGGCTGACACTGAAACTTCATGCATGAAAACCCTAATACCCAGTAATTTTTACCAGACTCGGGGATCGAACGCAGAACCACGTGAGTAGCAAATAAAACTTGATATGATTAAAGCTAGACCAATGAGGCATTCGTCACTATCAATAATTTTTCAACAATGCTTCACTAACCAACGTGGTTTAAGAATCATCACCATCATGATCAACCCATTATCGGCTCACTACAGAGCACGGGTCTCCTCTCAATATGAGAAGGGTTTTGGCCATAGTCCACCACGCTGGCCATGTGCGGATTGGCAGACTTCACACGCCTTTGAGAACATTATGGAGAACTCTCAGGCGTGCAAGTTTCCTCACTATGTTTTCCTTCACCGTTGAAGCAAGTGATATTTTAATCGCTTAAAAATGCACATAACTCCGAAAAGTTAGAGGTGCGTGGCCGGGTTCGAACTCCCTACCTCTGATTAGGAGGCAGACCATTAGGCTATCATAGCTCCTGGTTTAAGAATATCAACAAGGAAATGCCATATGTATTACGAGATGGCAAGAAGCAGAAAAAACAAAACAATACTTATTATGACGAGAGTGTTTCGAATTGCAAATTTGGGGAAAAAAATGCGAGCAAACTGCACTCAAAGCCAAATGCGGCAGTGCGAGATAAGCAAGCGTCGCTTATGCAAGATCACGAATGTAATTGCTCCCTTGTCTGCTACGACACTTCAGGCCAGAAGGAGACAGATTGATTAGAAATCATCTGTGGGAATGAGACGCAAGACAAAGTAAGTAACAAAGGCGTAAGTGACAAAAATGATTGATTGCCAGCAGTCTTGCGCTGAGCTCTATTTAATCACTTTATTCCCTTTTCTCCGTTTGTGTTGGGATAATTTTGTATTTGTGTAATTTGTATACGAAATGAGAAAGCATACCACCCGAGGAGGGCTTCATATCCGGCGCCTAACCCGAGCATAGGCACCCGTTGTTAACACGTATCATGTTGATCATTTTGATCTATGTTATAGGTTGATTTGAAATAAAGTTAACGGCGGACACAAACAGAACCCTTATCAAAAGCTATGGAATTTATAGTTTTTGCACTGAGCCAAAATCTTTAAGATACCTTTTTTTTTCGGACTGTCTATTAGCTGTGGTAACCCTATTGGTTGCCACAGCGTAATCGGGCTGTATTGCGAACTTCGGAAAGAAGCTCTGCCAGAAGAAATTTTGAGTCCTAGGACTCTTGAGTCCTAGGCTCGAAGAAACTAAGGGGGTCGGACGGTGAGTGGTCCGTACATCTCCGAGGCCGTAGATGGAGCCGGATGACGTAAGATAGCGCGGATCTCGTCTTCGCCGGCGAAGACGGTGTGCCTGATACCTGAGCGTTCTATTGTCAGTACAAGTAAGCACTTCACCCACAAATTTTACTTACAGATCAGTTACGATGCCACAGAGCAGGCATAGTTACCTATTAGGGTAAACCGTCATACTTCTAAAGGTTAGCGTTTACTTAAACTAGATCGCGTCTTTAATATCATCAACCTCGTCCTCCATCCTCAATTGCTGCAAATTCGGTTGTACAAAATCTCTAAACTAAAACAAATAGACATTGTCTTAAAGTAGTGCTATTATTTTCACCATGTTATTTTGACGACCTCCGTGGCACAGCGCGTGCGCTGTCGCTTTATAAAGTTGGAGGTCCTGGGTTCGATTCCTGGCTAGAGTCTGGTCTGGTGGGAGGCTGCGGCCGTGGCTAGTTACCACCCTACGGACAAAGGCCTGTCGCCAAGCGATTTAGCGTTCCGGCACGATGTCGTGTAGAAACCAAGGAGTATGGGTTTACCACGCCCCTAACAGGTTAGCCGCTACCATCTTAGACATCATCAATTACCTATACCTATATATATATAGTTGAGATTGTCATCAAGGGCTAACTTGTAGTGGATAAAAAAAATGTTCAATCTGGAAGAGTGTAACGCTATTTTAAGACCTTACCGTTTAATATTGTTTAGTATACATATGTATAGATTAAGATGTAGAGATGAAGATGACCGAGACTGTTTAGCCATTGAAAGGGGGAACGCTGCCAGTATCTTCGGAACCTTGTCTAAAGGGACTGCTTTTAATAATATATTTTAGTTATGATGGTAAATATTTATTTATTTTTTAAGATTTTTAGTTTTACGTTAATCTAAGTTTTATTTTAAGTTATATATGTATTCCTAACAACTAATTGTCACGGAATTAAAAATTTATTAGTTATACCGAGACTGTTAGATATACAATATTGTAGACATCGGTATGTAGTGTGATATTTCTAGAGAAAGAGCTGATGGATTAACGGACGGCAAAATGTCATGTTATGAACATTGCAGTTGGTAATTGAAGTTGGTAGCTCTGTTTTGAAAATGGCAAAGTTTAATCACCATTCGAGAATCACCGTTACTAGAGTCATCTGTATAAGATAAAGTGTGTTTTAAATCATATAATATCACTTAATTTAATTATGAAAAAAATATATATTTGGAAACCTACATTTCTGAATTAAGTAATGAAGACTATCGCGGATTGGCAGGTTAGTTATAAATTCATATTCAAATACAAATTCAAATATGTCATTTGAAAGGCACTTTTGACGCGTCAATAATTAACATAGTATTGATTTGATGGCGATAACTAAATTCGTAAACTTAAAACTAAAGCTGTGAGGGTTCCATATAGTAGAATAAGCTCACAGATCAAACCTTTTATGTGGGTAAAGGCTATTAAATATCTTTTGCTCTAACAGTGATAAAAAACATCGTGAGAAGACCTTAGAACCCCATAAGGTTCTAAAAGGCGTGTAAAATATACTACACCCTAAGCCCGTCTCATTCTGAAAAACCCTACAGTGGGTTGGTAATGGGTTAATAATGAGTTAATATTGTACTTCTTCGCACATACACATATTGTACATACAGATACAAAATGTAGATAAATAAAATCAGACACTCACCACTCATATGTCCGTTTTCGTAAGGTGAGTAGTCCCCATTCTCTAGCCGATGCTTCTTGAACGGGTGGCCGGGGAACTGGGTGGCGGCAAGCGAAAGACCCACTCCGGACGCGCGCTTCGGAGGTCGACCCGGTCTGGAGCTGCGGACATAGTAGCACGTTACTGCCGTTTATGACGGTACACTTACATGGGTAGAGTTTGGACTTATGCTACCTATCATGAACCCGGAAATAGTTCACTTGACAAACTTGTTATGCGTTTGAGTCGTCATCATCATCATGAACAACCCATTACTGGCTCACTACAGAGCAAGTGTCTCCTCTCAATATAAGAAGGGTTTGGCCATAGTCCACCACGCAGGCCATGTGCGGATTGGCAGACTTCACACGCCTGAGAACATTATGGAGAACTCTCAGGCGTGCAGGTTTTCTCACAATGTTTTCCTTCACCGTTGAAGCAAGTGATATTTAAATTTTTTTTTTAAACGCACATAACTCCGAAAAGTTAGAGGTGCGTGCCCGGATTCGAACCGCCGACCTCTGATTAGGAGGCTGACGTCCTAACCACTAGGCTATCACCGCTTCTGCGTTTGAGTATTCTAATATAATTGATAATACCTATAGCATGAAGCTGTGATAGCCTAGTGATTATAGATCATTAACATTATAATCAGCCCATTTAACGTCTGCCAATCCGCACATGGCCGACGTGGTAGACTATGGCCAAACTTTGGGCCATGGGAAGAGACCCGTGCTCTGTAGTGAGCCGGCAGTGGGTTGATCATGACACCTATAGCTTACGTTGTAAATAAATGTTAAATAGTATTAACGGTGTAGAATACGCAGTAGGTACTACGGGTTAATACCACTTTTTTTACACTTCGGACTTTTATCGATGTTTGAGATTACTTTGACCACCACGAATGCTGCACCAAGTTAAGATCATTCAAATCTTTCTCATCATTAAAATCTTTTGAAATAATTAAGACCTTCTTATTTTATTTTATTTTATCAGAATTGAAGTCCTGATTTGGTCTACAATAAAATTTCCATCATATAATTTTCAACTTTGTTTTATATATTATATAAATATTAAAATAACACAAGGGTGTAAAATAAAAGAATAGAGATAATCAAAAAATACGTATACTTAAGCATATAAAATTAGCAAATGGCAAACCGCAACGAAACAACATTTTCAGTTAACGCCAAAAATATCTTTTAGGGGGCCAACAGCAACAATGAAGGCAACATAATAATAATTAATTAAGATCAATTAAAAAAAGAAACCGGGGGCAGTATCTAAATCGCCTTGCACAAGTATTTTGCGGGACTTATCCAATAAATCATGTTCGCGCGTGAGGGTAGACACAGATTTATTTTTATTTATTTCACTCCCCCAAGATTTAATACAAGACATCGTCCGCAGTTTCCACAATTTCACGCTTATTGTTTTCCCATCCGTGATTTATGGTCAAGTAATAGTCGACGGTATATTCTTGGCCGCAATAAAGTTTGTCACCTAAATCTTTGCTCTAAGCCTATTGCGAGCCCTTATCCACGTTACACAAAATACACTGCTACGAATTAAAGGTTAAAGGTTTACCATCTCATAAACAAGAATGAAATACCAATAAACTTGGCAAACACGTCCCGTAACTCCCAATTGTAATCTCTGTACGTGTCACCATGTAGAAATAAACTTAAATCAACTTTTTAAGTATAACTGCCAAAATACTAGTTTTTTTTTGCATTGTGATTGTTGCAATTCTCGAAAAGATGACTAACTGACTCAATGATCTGCTAACCAAGAGATACCTACCTACCTACCTTTTTTTTCGGACTGCCTATTAGCTGTGCTAACCTTATTGGTTGCCACAGCTTAACCAGGCTGTTTGGCGAGCTTCGGAAAGAAGCTCTGCAAGAGATACCAAACCACTACAGATAATGACAGCTATTATGTTGTTCAGAAAATATGACATTTGGATTAAAGTCTTAATAGAATTGAATAGAAGTTAGATGCACAAGATTGAGGAACTTAACGTGAGAAAAGCCGTAGGCATAACCTACTGTATTGTAGTGTGATTATACTAACTGACACAATGATTACAATTAATCATTGAACCATGATCTATCCTATAACAAAGTGTCTCAAGTAAGTTATTGGACTTTAAGAGTAGATTTAAGACAAGGTCTCTACGAGGTACGATTTCTCAGCGATTGGTTACATAGATAGGTAGGATGTTTTTGAACGACAAAATACTATAGAAAACAATCATAGAATCCATAGATTCAAATAAGTGGGAAATTATAAAGAATTGGCTCAAGAAATAGTACCAACTATAAAAATATTCTCTGTCGCTTCAGTGCCTGAATACAGAAATTGCCGTAATAAACCCCGAAAATACCCAATCACGGAGTCCAATTCCAGCAGCAACTAATTCAACATTACTATCATCGTGTATCCTCGGACAAGTTCGGCAATTATCGGGGGAGCGATGCCGTTATCATAGTATCAGCTTACGCAGAAACCGACTCTCGCCTATTTATTTTTATGTCAGCAACCGTCATTATGAGACACTCCATTAGCTTGGATTGTGGTATCTCGTTTTCGGTAGGTGGGGCGCGATTCGGTAATATGACGATTTTGTTTTTGTGCGGCCTTTTGATAAAGGATTTAATGAGAATGATGAATTGTTTGCGGTCAGGGATATGATATTATGTGATATGTTTGTAATTAACAGAATTCCCATCGGCTACCAATCAAACACTGTCTGCTGTGTTTTGTTATTAGAATCATCTCTCCAAGCCTCCGGTTTAGTAAAGGGTAGAATAATTTTACTTTGGCATACTTTTTCGGTCCCCTTTATTTACTTGTCTCCTATGATGCTGGTTATCTTACCAGCACAGAAAATTCTATTATACCTGCGTTTTATTTTCATTTGTCTTTTTTAATCCTAAGGATTTCTGATACAGATCGACTAGGCAACAATGTATCTATTTGTATCCTGCCTCTTACTGCTTTTGTTTTTCTTGTTGATTTCAAAAAAATAACAAAACGTAAAACTTTTACTGAACTTTACTGAATCCAACCAATCAAAGCAGTAGCAATAGGATTATTTTAGAACCATTATAGTTCTCAGGTCTTTTTTTAATTAATATAAAAAAAATATGACTGGCTTGAACTGACTGGCAACGGTGAAGGAAAACATCGTGAGGAAACCTCCACGCCTGAGAGTTCTCCATAATGTTCTCAAAGTCGTGTGAAGTCTGCCAACCCGCACATGGCCAGCGTGGTGGACTATGGCCAAATCATTCTCATATTGAGAGGAGACCCGTGCTCTGTAGTGAGATGATAGGTCTCAGCTCTATATCACTCTTTACTATCAGAGACCTGTGCAAAATAGTGTACGTCAATTGGGCTAATTATAATGTTAATGATCTATAACAAAACTAAACTGGATACGTACGTCATAAAGCCAACATGAACATTAGTCAAAACTTGACAATACAATACAATACATCAGAGTCAGATAGAGCTATAGTAAAAATAAACGCTAAAAAAAGCAATTGTGAAACGAGTTTAACAAACAAAAAATGTACTTATTAGCGTATTACATTATGGAAAGTTGGACAAATTCAATATTTACGCTACAACAATGAATAATGTTTAAGGTGTAATAAAAAACGTCTTTCCGGTGGTCGCACATGATGTCGCAGATGTATCTGCCACCGAAATAGCGACAATAAATAACAGAATGACGCTCACAAAAATTGTAGCTAATTTATTTTTAACACCTTACTACAGTAATGTTGGGAGCGTAAAATCAAACAAAGCGATGACTGCGGCGTAATCGAATATTGGGTTTCAAGGTGCTACGCTCGAGTTACTCATAGTAGAAATTTTTTATATCCGAAAATATTATTAAAGCAACAATCTTATCGTAAGCGCGGTAAAAACTAAAAACCAACAATAACGAATAAGGTATCATATAAAGAAATTGCAAATTTACTCTAGTTTCAAATTTATTAGACACTACATTATATTCTCTTAACAAATTCAAATCCAATTCAAAATAATCTTTATTCAAATAGTCCTTAAAAAGGCACTTTTGACGCGTCAATAATTTATTATATAGTAGTTATTTCATGGTGATAAACTATAACCCTAAAATACACATGGAATCATCTACGCATCTAACAATTCAAATTTTTGGGGGATTTTTTATTTATTTTATTTTATTTTATTTATTTGGGTTTACAAACAAAGCCACAGTATAATATATAACAATCAAACTTACACCTAATATTATTAACCGTGGCGTCAACCACGTAAACCACAGATACATTGTAAGTGGACCGTTTACAAAAAACCAAATTAACTTTACAAAAAAAAAAAAAACCTAATTTACTTTACTAAAAAAAAAAACAAAAACCGCAAAGATGCGGAAATCTTACAACTTAGAAAATTTAATGTGGTAATATTACGGTAAAATACCAGATGAATTTAAAATTAAGATAAAACAATCAGAAGCGAAACATCAAATAAAAGACATAACGCGACGAAACCGAATATTGAAAGTGTCGAGGGACACAGATAAGGAACGCGTGCTCCCTTGCCGCCACTTAGACCGTAATCTGAACACCAAAGCTCACTCCGATAAACTGCCATTAAAAAGCGTTCGATTTATTACACGACGATTTCCGAACGATTTATATGGACGTGCAAAGTGCAAAACACTATCGAATACTGAGAGTATAGCAACTGTCGATATAAAGTGTCGTTTACTTAAGGATTCACTGTTGTTCGTGTACTCGTTTATAGCTCGCATTACGTATCAGCTTAAGTAAAATGTATTTTAAAATCTTGATTCTTCGTTTAGTAATAATGGAAGAGTCTGTGGTAAAGATAAACGACTAAGATATTTAGTGAACATAGTAAATTATGTTGAATTTAATTAATTATACGCCCCTCAAGAAGCTCACTTGCGTTGTTAACTCTGCGTGACCAAATAAGAAACAACTAGATTTGTAAAAATAAACAAGAAAAATGGTCTTTCATCCTTTAGGTATGTAGAGTTTCGTCCTCAGAGGTCTGGATTGGCGAACTGTAGATACATTTTTGATAGAAACTAGAAATAATGAATAGAAGCAGGCGTTACTTTGCGGAAGTCCATGATAAACAATAAACAGCAAGTATAATTTGCTATATTCCGCCGACAACCGGGAGACGGGACAACACCACACAAAATCCTCCACTAGAACCTCTACGCACGTTTCGACCCGACACCGGATCATCCTCAGGAGATGTTGACTTCACAAGCGCGAAAAGTAAAGTGGTTTGTGTGGTGTTATACTATACTAATCTCCCGGTTGTCGGCGGAATATAGCAAATTATACTTGCTGTTTATTGGGAAACTAGAAAGACAAACCATAATTTAACAGAGGAAAAACACTTGTAAGTATGAGACATTGTTTTGTATATATGCGTTGCCAACCGAATTCGCTAACAAAATACTTGCTCTCCAACACCAATATTTGCGAGTGTTATCTACATTTGCAAATAGCAAACACGGAGCCATTTATATGCCGCATTTCCCAACCCTACCCTAGTGAAACTAAAACCGGATAGTTTTGCTTTTTATATTTGCCTGGCAATATTCATCACTCACCACCCATGTCACTGATCAAATAGCATCCACAAAGGAGTCCCCAGATATTTCTGACTGATCTACCCTTGATAGATAGTTTGACAAACATACTACGTACATATATTGATGCGAGGAATACCTACATATATATTATTATTTGGGTGACTTTAACTTTCTTATAAAAGTAAATATTTTATATCGTTGATTTTTACGTGATCTAGTGACATATCTTGGCATTATTCCACGAAGCAGTGTCTTGTACGGCAAACAGGTTCCATAATATGTAAATTAAAGTGTAAGCATATGTGCCCAGTGATTTCGTGTGGTCATTGCGAGATCATCATTTTATATGTAGAGTAAAATTATTATATGGCATAACATCTTCATATTTAGAGAATAAAACGTCTGGAAATTAATATAAAATTTCCAAAACGTTCATTATACAGAGTTATATTTCTTTAGTAACAACAAAATTTATTAAAATTAAATTTTATAGATAACAAATTTGCGAAAATTTTGAGTAGATGTAGATACAAAATACTATAATTTGACACGACTACACTTGTTGTACAAAGTTTTAAAGAAGGCCAGAAGTGAATTTGGTTAATATCCTTTATAATTCCACTAAGAATCGATCGCCATATCTCTAGCTTAGAATTCGTAACTACCGCTGCGTCTGTGAGGTCGTCGAGTTATATATTTAAGATACACTTATAATCTATAAAACTAGTTTTAATGCGTAACCTTGATAGCTCTAGTTCAATCAACTTCACTCACTTCTTTTACAGCTTTATGAATTATAGCTTATATCGATATCGGATAGCTACATGCCTATTAATAAAGAAGTACCGACCTTCAGTCATCTGGACACCGGATAGTCACTTCCTCCTCATAATGTTTTGCTAATAATGCCACTGATGCAACGCAATGATATTTTTCCAAGGTTTGCTAAAATTATTTATATTAGAACCTGACGAATTACTATTACCATAACGTTTCAAAGCTTTTTTAATAAACGCATAGTTTTTTTACATTTGAAATGTAGTCAGTAGTATGATATTTAAAATCAGTTAAGGCGGATAAAAATGTGAAATACGATTTTTTGGGTTAAGATCGAGCAAATATCAACATTTTAACTTTAACTTTAGTATTATTTAGAATAAAATACATATTCTGCGATAGTTTCAACTTTTTAACTATTACAGTTCATGCGACACGATCTCGTAATAAGGTTTAGATGGCATCCTTCAGTACGGAACACTAAAAAAGATAATAGGAAACTGAACACGCCTCATCAGCTATTAGAAGAACAAACAAACGCTTCATACACTACGAATAGCCGTGCAGTCTCTGTTATTATATTTGTGTTACTATTCTCGACTCTTAGTGGACGTGTTCACACTTGCTACCAATTACTGACACTAAATCATAACATTGAAGATAAACATCCTTTCCTAACAGTTAAAAAACTTAGAACACCAAATAAAAGTCGCTGACAGCCTCTGGCGAGGTAAAAGTCGTTATATCTATAGTATCAATATTATGCATTGAAGGCCTGTTTGATATGCCAGCATCGAAATTTCTTTCAAGATTTGGTTCTCAAGGATTGTTCAATATAACATACATTAGAATAATCTTCAAAACCTGTTTTAACTATTATCTCAGGTTTATATGTACGGGTCAAAGGAACTTCTGATGTTGAATAATAAACGTAACAGTTTATCCATGAAAAAAAAAACACGGCAGTGTTGAGAAATATGTGTAAAATTTTTATTGACTTGATTTATAAGAACGTGATTGCTGTATCAATGATCCTAAAACTAAGGCTACGTTGTTCTTAACGCATTCTGATCTAAGAAAAAGCCCACAACGAACTAAACTGAGTATTCTTTTTGTCACCATCATCCCACGCAGTGTCAGGCATTACTTCATTTAGAGATCGCTAGAGTTCATGGTCATGATTTTTAGACTTTTTACGAGAGAACTTTTAATAAAACGGAACTGCCCCACCCCATGACTTATTATTAATGATTATTTACTATCAAGTACTTGGCAATATAAAGATATTTATTGTTTGATTTTTAGTTATTACACATAAGTGCATTTGTCTTAAGTTTTAAAAATTTTTCATGGACATGCTCTAAATTTCCATTTACATGTTTGGTTATGCACTGCCATTGTTTTATTTATGTTAATTTATCTCTTAATTTCTTTCTTGAAACGCATAATCCGTTATGTGTCTCGCAAATTCTTACAGTGGAAATAAAACTGACGTCATAAAGTAGCAATACTAAAAGTAAACTAACAACTACTAAACAAAGTAAAGCCAATACTCCTTCCTCTATCTTATGTTGCCTAAAAAGATATGTGCTAGAATTCGCCTGCGACAGAAATGTCTAGTTTTATGTCGAGCGACTTCCAGGTCTCATGACCGTTTCAATTGTCCACAATTCCATAACATAACGCGCGATAAGAATCAAATATTTAAAAATGATTTATTAGAAAACTAGTATGTAGTCGTATATAATGCATCATGTTAAAACATTGAAATACGACTTGCTGACAGCCTTTAGCAAGCTAATAGTCGTAATCTGTGTAAGTATAGTTTTTTCTTACGGTTCAGATATTTATTTACTCGGCGCACTACCGTATGAGAATGTTTACGCATTAATTTAAATCAGTGCTTTGTTCACAAGTACTCGTAAACATCCTTCAGACACTATTAGTACGCATTACGAAAGAAGAGACAGAAGTTGTTACGTAAGTGTATGAAGACAATTATAAGCCTTTGAGGGTAGGAAGCACCTATATGTTATAGCTGCTATAGACTTTCAATTAAATGAGGATTTTTCAGTTGGACGATAATAATCCTAAGTTAGTAAGTTAGTTTCTATTTGACCATTAAAATCACCTAGTTAAATTAATTAAGGCATTGAATTCAGAATCATGGTCATCATCATTATTAACGCCCAAGTGCTGAGCAGAAAGCTTTTATCTCAAAGGAGATGATTTTAGAGCATAGACTCACCACTGCTCCAATACAGGTTGTTTGGCTTTATCGATTATTATCACGTTATAATGATAACAACTGGTGTTCTCCGCGACAGCGCCAAGTACGAAATTACTGATTAACATCTATCTATTTGATAACATCACCGGTAGCTATGTGTATGAAAGGAAGCAGATGTCCGAGACTTTGTCTCTAATAAGGTCTATAAAAATCTTTTTGTTTGAAAACACTGAGACTATATTGTATATTTTTCCATATTAGTGCCAAATATGTAAGTAAAAGAAAGAAGCGGTGATAGCCCAGTGGTTAGGGCGTCAGCCGCCTAATCAGAGGTCGGCGGTTCGAATCCAGGCACGCACCTCTATGTTTTCGGAGTTATGTGCGTTTCTAAACAATTAAAATATCACTTGCTTCAACGGTGAAGGAAAACATCGTGAGGAAACCTGCACGCCTGAGAGTTCTCCATAATGTTCTCAAAGGCGTGTGAAGTCTGCCAATCCGCACATGGCCAGCGTGGTGGACTATGGCCAAACCCTTCTCATATTGAGAGGAGACCTGGCTCTGTAGTGAGCCGGTAGTGGGTTGATCATGATGATGTAAGTAATGTCTCACGGTAGTGTATTATGATTACTCAAATAAAAAAGGTATTATTATCTAGAATATTTAGATTTGGAGCAAACGACGACGTTTCCTTTTCATAATATTCTGATCTCGGAAACGCCGTGTCTGTGTTATGCCAAACAACGAAGCTCTGTCTTAAAAATGGCTCAGAAATCGGTAGACAAGGTAAAACAAACGTACCTAATCTTATCTATTGTAAACTCAAACGCAGTAGCAGTTTGTCTTGGGTTCAGTACAAACATGATAAATGATTTCGGTTATAAAAAAGCGTTGTTGTATTTTGTAACCGAGTTCCGGTGGGAGGGAGACGGATTCATTCCTTGATTAAGTTATAATACCTATTCACCTTGAGAAGTACCTGGAGAAGAAGAGAAATTAACATTATTGACTGTCCAGAAAATCTACTAATCTATTTCTTATAATGTATTCTATTATTAAAGTTAGAAGCATCGACACTGAACCAAATAATATAAAAGACAGGCTTCACATAATTAAAAACAATGTTTAATAAAACAGCGCAGAATATTTGATTGCAACCAAAAATTAGAGGGCACATAGACAGTAACAATAAAAAGTGAAAGCAAAGCCGCGTTTAAGCGTGTCGTAAAAATAAAAATTAAATAAAAAATGCTAGGGGTGAAAAAGTTTCGGGGCGTAATTTTGCCTTACAATTATTTCTTGTTCTGGGCATATTCTCTTAATGTTACCTGTCCCTGGGCTATTAACCTACACCAAAGAGCAATGAAATATTGTCTGTGCTCGTAAAAGATTTTAAAATTAATTTTTCATAATTATTTCCTTCTGTTCAACGTTTCTTCAACGTTACTACAATCTCGGGACGCGGGAATGAAATATTTGATTTATTGGTGAGGACATTTTGCTATTTCTATGAAAGATAACACTATAAAAGTACGTATAAAATAATTTCATAGCTAAAGTTTTGATCGACGGAAGTCACAGATCAACAACCAAGTTTCACAAGACACCTGCACTTCCACTTTTATGTGACTTTTTACTGTAATATGATTGTGCATATTGTGTAATTTCTTTTTTATATAAGTTAGTCACCGGGTAATAAATTGAATTCAAAGAGGTAAAACAGGGTTAACACCGGAGTTTAATGTTACGTTCATTTTGTTTGTTAGCCTATTTTTTTTCACTGCTAGGTCTAGCACCAGACTAACTATTTTATAGGAGTGAGATTGCAAGTTGAATGGCTCAAAATAGGAATACTGGAAAAACGGTGCTGACAGCTTAACTTGCTTGTCGAGACACGCGAAATGGAAGACAAGTTTCATAAATGTTAGACTTAGAATTCTCGACAGAGATTAGAGTACATGATTCGGAATTTTCTAATCTACGAATTTCTCCCAGTGGATTAATCAAAACCAACATGCGTAATTCGTAGCCAAACATATCAACAAAAATGATACAGTGAAAACGAAAATATGACAATTGTACCGACAAACCTAATATTGAATTCTATTTACTAGCACTTTACCTTTTTGTGGGATAAAGTTATAACTGTAAACATTTATTTGTATGTATCATATTGTTACAAATGAATGCAATAGACCTCTCACAGATGTAACAGCGTTTCGTTTATTGGAAGCACAAAGAAATCATAAGCCAATAAAGCAAGTCACCGCAGTCAGGTAGCGCGTACGTTTCAATTTCCTGAGGCATTTTATTTACAAAACTAATTATGTTTGTCTGATAGGGTATTAAACAGCATCGAGTACCTCTTGATTCGATGACAGTTAATAAAGACATTCCAAACGAATATAAGATCAGACTATTTCATCTCTGACTCCGTTTGATAATGAAGAAATGTTATTATAGTCTATTTATTTCCTATTAGAGATTGTGATTTATAGCTGGTCTATTTAGACAAGTTATTAACGGCTATTTTGTTCTTCTTTCTCGTTATGTTTTAGACGTGCATTTTTAATCTAGATTTTTATTTTATCTACAAACTTTAGATGTATCACTAACCAAAAATGGAACAGTTTAACAATGTTAAGTAACGTTGATTCGAGTCAGTAAATGAACGGGTGAACAACTGTTTAAGTTTGGTATGAATTTGGCATCTGTCCTTTACCGTTCCCTTAATTAACAACGAATAAAAAATAATGTTGAAATCACAATCTTATTTAAGAAATATGCAGAAAGTTAACGAAGAAATAAAATACCATTTTTATCAAGTGTCGATCACACAAACAGTGCTGAACGGTTTTGAATGCAATTCAGCGTACTTATAGTTGATCATCTGGGCCAGGCTTAAAGTCTTTTATCCCAAAACCAATAGGATTATTTCAGGATAAAATGTTTTCTCGATTTTGTCTTTAACTCCATTAAACCTAAATCAATGTCGACTGATTTCTATTAATATTACGACCTAGCGTTGAATTAATCTAAACAGTAGCGATAAATAACAGAGACCGCCTTTTCCCAAGTTTAAGAAGGAATGACGTTTTATATTGTACTTTTTACAATTTTTATTGCTTCTGACACGAACTTGGTCGGCACGCCACGTGGTTCTGATAATTGAAATGTCCAAACATCGGATTTATGTAGTTACTATGTAGACTCAATATTTTTACTATTCTCACAAGCAGGCAACACTTTTATTTAATAAAAATTACTACCCAAGTAGAAATTTTTATACAGTGTTTCGTATTATTAATATGCCTTTTTATTTATTTCCACTCAAATTCATTACTTTATATTTACGTGTATGAGAACGTTCTCAATTTTTATATATTTTTTTTTAAACTTTTATCTTCGACATTGGATCATATAACTTGTATATAGTAGCACTTCCGGAGCACAATGCTACCCAAGTGACCTCACTTTTGTTGGTCAATTGTCAACTCTAATGTAATGGAATAAAAGAAAATTAAATCAACTTTTCGCCCCCAAATCTAGCAGCAAAGCAAATGATATTATTTCGTCAGCAAACCCTTATTACAAATATAATACTGTAAAAGCGTTCCCGGCATCCCTCCTACCACCACTAGGGCAACACAATCAGCCCTCAAGGGACAAGCTCTCGTAATTAGCGGCTGTTCATTTCTTAATTTCAATATTTAATTACAAAGGAAACTCGATGACTGCTTAGAAGAAAGAGACGTCATCTTCAGACAGTCTCGAATTGGTTTTGTTTTATTCATTTAGCATTAGCAAATGCTTTGGCTTCCGTATTAATTCTTAGAACCTTTGTCTACGCGACCATCAAAGGGTAATGTTCAATGAGTTTTTTTTTAATATCTTTTGTGCCTAATTTGAATAAAGATGCGTATTTTTTTTTGTAATATGTGTTGCATATTGTATGATACTCAGCCAATCGGGCCCGTTAATATTTTCCCCTAGGTTACGAATATTAACGTCTACAATCTACACACAAATCTCTTCATGCATTATTGAATTATACGTTAACCCATGCAAAATATATCAGCGTGTTCCTCTTTTGAGGTATGATATTATCTTCAATGTAACTTTATCTCTTTCACTGAAGAGCCTTCTTACGATTCCCTTTGTTGTAACTCCATTGTCAGTCTGGTAATAGCTGCCGACATATTGTCGTTTTATTTCATGTCCCGGGAGCTTTTATGAAATTTCTTTTAAACTATTACCCGATTTCATAAACGTCCGCATTGCTACTCTTATTTGAAAATTAGATTTTTTTTATACACTACAAGTTAGCCCTTGACGGCAATCTCACCTGATGGTAAGTGATGATGCAATGAAAGATAGTAGCGGTAGCTATTAGGGGTATAGTTAATCGACGCTCCTAATTGGTTTCTACGCGACATCGTGCTGGAACGCTAAATCGCTTGGCGACACATCTTTTTAGGTAGGATGACAACTAGCTACACCCGAAGCTGCCCACCAGACCAGACTCGAGCCGGGAATCGAACGCAGGACCTCCAACTTTATAATGCGAAAGCGCACGCGCTGCGCCACGGAGGTCGTCAAAATCTACGATAAATAGACGAATGGTTTAAGTATTTTACTAAAAATAAGGACTACTATTATATTTTCATTATTGTTTCTCAATTACGTTGTGTTATACAAAGTAATTGAGGAATACTTTTATCAGATTAACTATGTTATTAGTTATAAAAGTTGTTTTAAATTTATAAGGTAAAATTTAAAGTATTTGAGAAAGTCGATTCAAAAATTGAAAGAAATATAGAGATATGACATATTGACTTGAAGTCGCAGAATACATCCCCACGTAATACTTCATCAATGTAACACAGAGTCTGGACTTTACAAAATGAATCAGTGCGCACGTCAAAGCATGAATTAATTTCTCTTTGTAGCTTTTTCATTTCCCACTTTTCATTGGGTCGCGTCGGTTGTGCGTTTGGCATGTTTTGTTTTGGTTCTTTGACGGCCGCTGGTTCGGACGCGACCATTCACGCCGATTGTATTGGCGGCTATTGTGTATAATTGTACATTTAAAGCGCAAGTGACCAGGCCACGCGTCTATTACTTTGAAATTACTGACATAACAAGACTCGCGTTTATAAAACTAAACAAGAATATAAATGGGTATGAAATATTGCTCTAATAAGATAGCTCTTAATATAATTTTAATTAGCATGTTAGGTGGTGATAACAAAAAGAAAATTTACCTGGCTAAGTTTGTTGTGGGCTTCTTCTTAGACTGAGCGCGTTTGGAACCCTCATAGCTTTAGTTATAAGTTAACGAATATAGTTATCACCATCAAATCACTACTATGTAAATTATTGACGCGTCAAAAGAGCCTTTTAAAGGATTATTTGAATATAATTTATAATCATCATCATCATCATCATGATCAACCCATTCTTGGCTCACTACAGAGCACATCTCTTCTCAATATGAGAAGGGGTTTGGCCTTAGTCCACAACACGGACCATGTGCGGATTGGCAGACTTCACACGCCTTTGAGAACATTTTGGAGAACTCTCAGGCATGCAGGTTTCCTCACGTTGTTTTTCTTCACCGTTAAAGCAAGTGATATTTTAATAGCTTAAAAACGCACATAACTCTAAAAGTTATAGGTGCGTGCCCGGGTTCGAACCCCCGACCTCTGATTAGGAGGCTGACGTCTTAACCACTAGGCTATCACAGCTTAATTTTTAGTAATAATGGTTTATTATATTAAGTGGTAAATACAGATTGAGCTATCCATAAGACAGTGTGATTGTGGTTACAATTGATAATTGTGTAAAGGCAAAACCGCAATCCAAAAAAAAATCATAGTATAACAAATCAACAATGCATCAGTCATCCTGCAAATTAATATTAGAACCGGGCGCGGTTCCCGGCGCCAAGTTTTTTCGCTCCCAACCGACAAATGATTAGAAGAAATTAAAAATTTCGACCCGTAGCAGATAACCCACAACGCCGCTACACTTTCGAACACATTTCTGTTTTGTGTCGCTTTCAAAAGTTAAATAGTTTTCATTAACAGTGATATGGTTCATCAACAACAATCGGAGACTCCTGCTACCGTTCCCGTTCGTTGGTTGTATTTTTTATCTGTAAACGGCCTGTTGTACGTGAAAAAAAAAAACTAATCGCTACCTGGCCAGCAACACATTTCGTTGGTTCCTAAATTAAATTCATCTAACGCGGGCATTGAAATTTGTCGAGTCATATCAGTCATATGCCAACACCGGCTTTTAACTATTTTTGGATAGAAAAGAAACGATTCCATGTTTTCATCGACAACCATTAAAAATAAATTGTCTCAAAACACAGGTTACTTATGAATAACAAAATATTTTTGACGGCCTCGGGGGCGCAGTGCGTGTGCCGTCGCATTTTAAAGTTGGAGGACCTGGGTTCGAGTCCCGGCTCGAGTCTTGTCTAGTAGGAGGCTTCGGCCGTGGGTAGTTACCACCCTACCGACAAAGAAGTGTCGCAAAGCGATTTAGCGTTCCGGCACGATGTCGCGTAAAAATCTATTAGGAGCATGGTAAACCCACACTGAGTTTACCATGCTCCTAATAGGTTAGTCCGCTACCATCCTAAACTGCATTATCACTTACCACCATGAGAGATAGCCGTTAAAGGCTAACTTGTAGTGTATAACAAAAATATTGAACTGAAAGTAACAGTTTAACCATCAAGAAACCTAAAAAACTCAAATGTATCTATAGCTTCTGTAAACTTATATTTAATAAGCAATTTCGCTTTTTCTATTTCTATATATTAAAAAGTGGATCTATACCACATTAAATTTTACCTTTCACAAATTGAGAATGACTGTGGTGGTCGCACCTCAAGAATTGTAACAGTAACATTAGTCCTTATCTTACGCTTTAAGGAAAAAATAACACTACACATGATTGTAATTAAAAAAAAAACACTTTAATGCTGCATATTTCGCTAGGTGATCCCTGAATCGAAAATGGTTTTCTGCAATATTAAGTACCTTTTCAACTATATCCCGCATCATGAGCTAGATGAGGAAAATATTTCGTCCCCAACGCAAAGGAAATCTTTTTGCAAGATTTTATTTTACCTCTTTGTCGCCGTGATTAATTTGAAAATATATTTTTTTTAATATTCTCTATAGGTGTAGCCAACGTAATAAGAGATGGACATGGTGAAACTGTAAAGGTTCCTTGTTGAGAATGGAAATCCAAAAACAAATTGGTATTTGTGGAGTAATACCAGAAAAAAAACATTTTTTACGTTTTAATTGTTTTTCTTGGAACTAAACAAAAGTGTAATGTTATTAATTTTAGGACAATATATAAATATGTTATTTACATTCTCTTTTTGTGTATTTTAATCTACTTAGTATAATGTTATATTACAATTATATTTTCATTAGAACTATGAGCAATTATTTTAATGAATTTGAATTTTATAACATTAGATAAATTTTTATTCTATTATTTTTAATTTATGAAACTATAATTATTGGGAGTAACTAAGAGTCAAAAATGAAACACCCGTTTAACAATATTTTGGATAAACCTAGATAAGTGAAAATAAAAAGAATAAAGATTTGTCTCGGACGCGTGATTGCTAAGAACTGCATAAAAATAAGCTTCAGGATTCGTTAAATAGGTAATAAGAAAAAATAAGCTACCAATAAGACAGTAAGAAACTCATCTGTCTTTAATATTGTTAGCAACAACAGATAGTACATTTCATATATTTCCAATGAATACAAGTACTGATGGGATTGAATGGGGCTGTAATCTGCATATTATATTATATTTATATTATTGTTTCTAATAGGAAAATCAAAAACCGTGCTTGTCAATTACTAGGGTATTTTTATTTCACTCATGTTAACAGCCGTTGTCAACAAAGAGAACGGGAAATAGTAGCTTAAGGTGAAGTGCGCTTATCTAAAATGCGTAGTCTTGATATATTGGAATCCATTTTATATGTGGCGGGAAAAACGAACGAAATACATTCCATCTTTGTGGTGCATATTAAAAACGAGGAAACAAAGCGTTTCGCGATGGATATCAACTCAATACAAATAGACTAATAGACGATTAAACTTGATTCATCGTCCAACAATGAACCGAAATCAAACCAGAGAAATTGAATGGTTTCTAAAATAAACTTTTCGGTATGAATTCCAATACTTGTGGGAATTTTAAAATAAACAGAAGTTATACATAAATCAAGAACGTAATAGTTACACTCTGACGCCGTGTAAGTACGTCTGAAAAATCTTTTGTTTGATCAGACTTAAACATCTGGATGTTTAACAGAAGTTCATAATAAAATATGAAGAAAAAACACGTTAAGTCCTTTTGTATCGACCGCTTCTATTTGTAGTGAGCTGTGAATGAGTGCTCTTGATACTTAAAAATTTACGTTTGCGTAAAATTAATTTCATAGTTGAAATGTTTAAAATAAATTAGCCGTTGTAAGCTGTTGATGTATTGTTTTTATCGGTTAATCTTCATCAATTAATGGACAATGTTATACCGACCACAAAAAACATAAATAGTACGCTCGAAGGGCTGCAGTGTAATACGTTAATTGCATTTATTATATGGTGCATAAAGAAAAAAAACTGTTAGGAGCCATGAATAATGTCCATATATTTTATTAAATGCCAGACCTACCGGTTTTATTGTTGTGCCAAGAGGTTTTGATGTAACTTTGCTGATCAATAGATTTGGCTGTAAGCTAATTAATTTCAACATGAAGTCGGCGGCTCATATATATTTTTATTTATCTATGAAAATAAGATTCATCCTTGATAAAAATTCCGTTACTTATATTATTATTTAATTGTTTTTATAAACTGACGAAGAGATAACTTGACACATAGCAAACATTTATCAACTATACAAGAAAAATTAAACAAACCGGTTTGTTTCTTAAATTTGAATGTAAAGATGAAGACATAATATGTCAGTAAGCATACATAATGTTTTCATATTTGATATTAAAATTATTCACCAACTTAAAAAAATAAGCCTATGTTACGCCCTATCTATACAGAAGATTTATATTTTATAGAAACATATATAAATTATGATTATTAGAAAAAAGCGAATTATACTAAATACAGTATTAAAAAACTGTTTTCAACTTCTGCCACTCTAAACAGATTCGAGTTAAAGCAGTTTATTCAAACATTTCATTTTTAGGCATAAGTCGATCGATAATATATTTAAAGACAAACTGCACAACTTCAAAAAAATACTAAAAACACTTGCCTAGTTAAATTTCGCATAAAGTATATTATATTTTTAACTTGTCCTAGTTCTTTCTTATAGTAAAAAAATCTTATTTTTCCCTTTTGTGATTAGTTTTTTTTTTTGTATTTAATTAGTTAATTTAAAAATAGTTTCCGCTTCATTTAGGTTCGAATATAATTATTATTCACGCTTTAGCTACCTGTAATTTTAATTATATGTTCATCTAGCAACTAAGGTTCTAAAATGTTTTTTTTTATAGATGACTCTTTTGACGACCTCCGTGGCGCAACGCGTGCGCTGTTCATTATAAAATTGGAGATCCTGGGTTCCATTTCCGTCTCGAGTCTGGTCTGCGTGGAGGCTTTGGCCGTGGCTAGTTATCACCCTGCCGACAAAGACGTGTCGCCAAGCGATTTAGCGTTGCACGATGTCACGTAGAAACAAATTAGGGGTATGGGTTTACAATACCCCTGAAAGGTTAGCCCGCTACCATCTTAGACTGCATCATCACTTACCATCAAGTGAGATTGCCGTCAAGGGTTAACTTGTAGTGTATAAAAAAAAATGACGCTTCGAATAAATAAATAAAAATAAAACATATATTATCTGGCTATTAATATTATCAAGTATCAAGGTGATTGTATCGCGCCAATCGCAAACGAAACGTACTCGGTTCATAGTAACTCCCTGAGATTTGTTTTGATAATACATCATAAAACTATTAAATATTGGATCGCTGAGTGAGAATACCCGAACTGTTTTAACATTTCAGCGCAAGTGATAACCGACAGGCGTGCTTGGATATTATTAATACAAACAAAAGAAATCTGTTCCTTTCCCTTTACCTCGACTGAATAAGCCAATGCCCGTATTGGATAGATTAGTTCTCACCCGCGTTACGATGTTTCAGAACCTCAATAAGTTTATTACTTGAAACCCAAATATAGCACCGATCGTGGCGTAATCGCTTTGTTATTTC
Organism: Lasiommata megera; assembly: GCA_928268935.1. Classification (NCBI taxonomy): domain Eukaryota; kingdom Metazoa; phylum Arthropoda; class Insecta; order Lepidoptera; family Nymphalidae; genus Lasiommata; species Lasiommata megera. Next base: position 10,761,749 of record OV743315.1, on the reverse strand, counting down.
AGCGTTTAGACGATGTTTGAACCTTGTTTTGTTTTCTCGGCGGCATGTGGGAATCATTCTATTGTGTTCTACATCCGGGTTATGATTTGCTCTTTTCCATTTAATTTAGGATTGATAGACTCCAAATAGATATGACTTACTTTAAAACGTTTACTTACGTGCACTAAATCTGTAAGTATTATATTTGTGTATCTGTAAGTATCAGTAGGTCGACTTTTGGAATAATATCAATGTGTTATACCTAGTTTGCTCTGCCCCTTATTAAGGTTTGGTAGCAGAATGGTTTATCCTTTGGTCTGGTCTGGTGAGAGGGTTTGGCCGTCACCCTACTGACAAATATTTTCCCGTCAAGCGATAAAGCGTTGCGATACGTTTCCGCGTTGAAATCGTTTGGGGGTATGTGTAACTGCCAGACTAGAGCCAGGAATCGAACCTAGAACCTCCAACTTTAAAATGCAATAGCGCACGTGCTGCGCCACGGAGGTCGTCAACAATTACCTAGTTGCGACAGCGCAGTGATTTAGCAACGTAGAATCAATTCTATAACTAGATGGGGATCTGACTTTGGAAGTCATCATTTTCCATTAATCTTTCATTGCATTCGACTATCATGGCCTCACAATAACAGATTCTTAGTCCGTCAATTCCATATTGGATGCTGGCTGATGAAAGTACCTAATAATGGCAGATGTAATATAAAAAATTTAAATTAAATTAACCATTCTAAGGTAAGATATAATTTAACCGTGAGTAGGCCTACATCTTTCATTCCCCAGTCGCACTATCACTTGACATGCGTCAGCAGCCAACTTCCGTTCCCAGCATCCACTTATCTCGAGCAAATATAAAATTAAACGACTGTAATACCAACATGAAAAATATGTCTTTCTTTTCATCTTATGCAATCGTGTAAACACCTGACGTGTTTGTATTAGCCGGCAATGAAAAAAAAACAATTTGTTCATAGATTATACGTATGTCTAGATAGACCCTTTGAACGGAATACTACCTGACTCAAACAAAACATTGATTTTGTTTTCGTGTGTTTGTTCTGTGATGATGAGCTAACGGTGTGTTTTTTTTCCACTACAAGTTAGACATTTACTGCAATCTCAAATGATGATGCAGACTAAGATGCTAACAGGCTAAGCTGTTAGGGGTATGGTATATTAAACCTATACTCCTCTCATCGGTATCTACGTGAAATCGTACACGACTTTGTGCGTAGGGTACTAACTAGCCACAACCGAAATCCTCCACCAGCCCAGACCAGAGAAAATCAGTTTTTATAAATTTCCATACTTTCCTTTCCGGGATTCGATTATAAGACTACAGTACTCAAACGCCAGGGAAGTTTTCAAACATATTGTGCCGTGTTTCTTTTTAATCCGTTAAGCCTTTTGGTGTTGACTAACAACCCATACAAACTTTCGCATTTAAAATTGTACCTAGTAAGATTTAGTAAAATCTCTGATATATTCAAATTGTCACAACCGGACTGAATCGCGGGATTCAATCTGGGCTATTGTTCCTAACACGTGATAATAATCGCAAAAGCCCCCATTTATCATTCGAGCAGCGTGGAGTTTCTAAGTTCAGAAATGGTACATTAATAGGTGATGATGTCATCATCGTCATGATTAACCCATTACCGGCTCACTACAGAGCACGGGTCTCCTCTCAATATTAGAAGGATTTGGCCATAGGCCACCAACTTGGCCATGTGTGTGCACTTCACACGCCTTTGAGAACACTATGGAGAACTCTCAGGCGTGCAGGTTTCCTCACGATGTTTTCCTTCACCGTTGAAGCAAGTGATATTTTTTTTTTTTTTAAAACGCACATTACTCCGAAAAGTTAGAGCTGCGTGCCCGGATTCGAACCAACCTCTGATTAGGAGGCTGACACCCTAACCACTAGGCTATCACCGCTTCACTAGGCTATCACCTCATCATCTATCACCTTCGTCATCATCTATCTAAAGTTGAAGGCGTATTTACCAAATTAACATACCTTTTCAACGTGGCCGTGTCCAACCGCAGGTCGTCGACCGACTACAATACATAGAGCATTTTCATTCAAAAGTATTGCCGAACAAATTGTGAACGAGAATAGGTTTCATATAAATGTTACTTCATAGATCCAATTTTCTTATCTATTGTCAGTAACAAAAGCGTGAATAGCTGCAATGAATCCAAATTACATAGTCACTTTAAATTCGTTATTCGTAATTGCAAGAAGCCCTATTTTCGAAATGTGCAACAACCTATGTATACATATATCTGAATATGTATACATAGCGATTGTGTGAAGTCTACCAATCCGCACATGGCCAGAGTGGTAGACTATGACCAAACCCTTTTCATATTGAGAGGACACATGATCATGATCTGCGATTGTAAAAATGACTACTTGTAGTATGTCAAGATCAATCTCAGTCTAGACAGCTTACCTTATATGTTAAATTATATTATCAGTTTGTGTTATTTTCCAGATTTGGTATCAACATTTTTATTTGCACTTAATATTGTGTATAATCACAAACCTTTGCAAAAATTTCGCGAAAATCATCATATTATAATCTTGATATGTATTGTTAGTAAGTATCGACATTCTGTACACAGATAAACAGTTATAAAAAGAATTAAAAAAATCAATTGTCATTGTTAGTCAAACGGAAGAGGCGCCATATTATAATAGCCGAGGCTGTCACTTAGTAGAAACAAGTTAATAGACACAATCAATTTGCTCGAAATTGTGTATGGGATAAAAAACGTATTAAGCTGAGTAGTCACGCGATGAGAGCTGTCAAAATTCAGCTCTCACTTGTAGGGTTCGCTAACGGTTTTTAAGTGCATTCATAATAGGCAATATCAATAATTGCCTATCGCCGCTTTGTTCTCGAACCTTGTAATTATAGTGACACTAATGTGATCTTTAACCTTTTCTTTTGATGTCTTAATATAGAGATTTGGCAGTTAGAAACTGAAGTGTATAAATGTAAACCTTATTGGATTAAATGTTCGATACATTTATAGGAAAAATTATATTGTTAAGAATAGCCTTGCCTTATATTTCCTAAGAATAGTGTATGCGTATCAATATGCGTAAGTGCATAATGTAGTGTACCAGTACTATATAAGAATAATGCACTAAATATTTTTGTTAAAATCTGCTTATTATTTCCAGATATAACCCCCTGTATTGTATTTACAAAATTATTTTTTTAAAATACTGTCTTTAGTTTATTCGTGTGGTAAATGGTAAATCATCGAATTACATCAGTCTAGCGACGCGACGTTAGAAAACTTATCTATTATCATTGACTTTATTTGAATTTGAGTTAATGAAATTGATTTTTATTTACTTAATTTGATCTTAATATACCTATTAATTAGTCTAATGGAGTAAAGATATCTTTTCTCTCTCTATTAGAAAGTCGAGTTGTGTGATGATTTTACTATTTTCTGGACTATCATCCCAGATCCGTACAACTCATCTTGATTGAATTGTTGAATGAGTTGTTGAGTAACATTATTCAACCCATCCAAAATATCGCATTTAAAATTGTACCTAGTAAGATTTAGTAAAATCTTTGACAATTATAAATTGTCTCAACCTGGACTGAATCAAGGGATTCAGATTCTAGGCTCTATTCTCTATTCTTTCTAGGGCTACTTACTGTCCCTAACACGTGATAATAATCGTAAAGGCCTCCATCCATCATTTGAGCGGCTTGGAGATTCTAGAAGTACGCCTTAGTATACTTTACTGGATACTTGATTAGTATGTTTCACTTCAAAACTTTTTGCTTTAAACTCGAAACATTCTTTTCACATTCACTTGAATGGCTATCATATTAGGTTTTCAACTTTTTTTACTCATCACATAAATAATAAAAACGGCATTTGAATGAGTTTGACCGTTTTGCTTAATTCGAAATAGTTTATTTCTTTTTTGTACCTATTTAGAACAGCATCAATGCGAAGAATGGTAAATTTGTTTTCTATGAAACCGATCGAAATGTTTATAAAAAGTAAATGTAAATTACAAAAGTGTACGAGGAAATTTAAGTTATCACTATCTCAGAATCGTTTTTTTTTTCTTTGGTATAACTATTGCTACCTTTGCCATATATGACTTTTGCTTTCCGTTATAATATTGTTACTTTTATCACAGATATTTAATTATACATATAAGTCTGACTGTTTTAAACACATGTTAAATCACGCGATGATGAATTCGATTTGTTGCGCGCTAATTGTGGCTTTATACCCTCACGATCGAACGCGACATTTTCGAAACAGATCTACCAACTTTAATTAAAAAAACTTAACATCGTTAACATTTCGCCGTTTTAAACAATATCGCCAAATCAAAGATTACTGCTGATTAGGTATTCATGGTGCCAGAGGAATCACAAGGTATCCCGATGTCGATATAATACGAAACCCTTGGAACACTGTTCCACAGTCGCGTGCCGTGGTCTGCGGTTAACCCGTGTACTGCCTACGTTCAAATCGTTCTATTATTAACAGGGTATTAACTTACTGCAACATATTTTAGGCTAGCGTTTCGAACGACTTTTAAGGTTGTTGGAGTTGTGATACAAATGTAATGACCACTTTTATGTCTACATTAACTTCAAACAATCATTGAGGTAGACTTGCTCAAATCTGCGACGGTAAGAAATCAGTACCTCTATAGATGTACAGGTAATTTGTAATTTCTTTTCCTTTTACCATTGACTGATCCTCCAAAGCGATGTTGACGTCCTAACGCACAATTTATAATATTTAATTTCATGAATGGGAAAAATCACTATCATGTGCTAATTTTGTTATTAAAGAACAAGATTAAAGGAATCTTGCCTGCATTGAGTCATGGTCGCATAAATACAAGTTGTATTGCAGATAATACTATTAGGTTTTAAGAAAACTGATTCAGGTTCGAAATAAAGATTCCGACTAGAAACAAAACGCCAGAGAGAAACTCAACAGTTGTTCCAATATGCAGACTATATCATATATAATAATAAGAAGCATGTTTTAGCAGGAAGCATGTTATGTCTGGTGGGACGCTTCGGCCGTGGCTAGTTACCACCTTACCGACAAAAACGTGTCGCCAAAGCGATTTAGCGTTCCGGCACGATGTCGTGTAGAAACCAATTAGGAGTATGGGTTTAACAGGTTAGCCCGCTACCATCTTAGACCGCATTATCACTTACCATCAGGTGAGATGCCGTCAAGGACTAACTTGTGGTGTATTAAAAAAAAGCAATTCAACTGCAAAACAAAAAGAAGTCTATATATAGTGGATAAAAACATCTGAGACCTGAGATGGATAATAATAATAGGCAAGTCATTGAGTTTTCTCGTAAAAACGCGTAAGAAAGCTACCTTGCATATTCACTTAGGCGTTCTTAATGCAAACAAATAATGTGGCCTATCAAAAGGAGTAGCTAAAAAAAAAATTATCTACAATCAATGAGAATACAAACACTATTCCCTACATTGGTTCAGTCGAAACGCAAGTTTTTTTATGGCAATGCGTTGAAATGCTATTTGAAATCACATTATCACACACACTCTTTCATATTGGCGACTACAAATCAACACGCACCCCTTTAATTAAACTGGCGGCACTATGTCAACTGCGACTATAGGTGAAACTAACAATTAAGGCATGTTACACATGTGACGCTTTGCAGCGGAAATACGCTATGCATAAAGCTACAATAAAACATATTGCAAATCTCAACATTAATTATCCTAAATTTTTGAATCAGTTTATTCTAAAAACTTATCCTAGTCGTATCGTCTTGGTATTGTGCCTTGTGCGACATCTCGACTGGTCGCCTAGCATAGTAGTAACTAAGTAAAATAGAGATTAATCTTTTTTACTACTAGAGTCCTACTAGACGGACCGCCTAGTAGGACACTAGTAGTAAAAAAGTAAAATCGAAATTAATGGTGCATTTATTCTGATAAAAGAATAGGAAAGTATATGTAGTGAGCGGCCTAAGAATATTTTTTAAATAAGTTAGCAACTTAGCAGCGTATTGACGATGCGTCTTAAGGTTTCCTGCAGACTTTACGCTGCCTGTATAATGAAGAGTTAGTTAAGTTACAGATCACGTAAAGATATAGCCTCAGAGGCAGAAAAAAGAAGATGTTTGCGAAATGATAGCAACAAGAGATATGAAATCTTAAGTGAATTACTCTTAAGATTTCTATATCGCCTGAGTATCGCATTTGAGTAGCTTCAAAGAGTCACTGTGTTCGTACCCGTCACACATCAAATAAAGTCGCACACAATTCACAACTATTATTCTCCGGTTATGTTTACTTTGAGGTTAAACTAGCGCTAGTAATAGCAAACATTGGGGTTCAAAATGGTGCCTGCCTATGCCACTGCTATTTCTTAATTTACTGAAGCAACATCAATGAATGAATGAATGAGTGAATGAATGAGTGATTGATTGAATGAAAGGCAGATTGAAAGAATGAGTGAGTGAACGAATGAAGGAATGAGTGATTGAATGAATGAATGACTGAATAAAAGAATGAGTGAGTGAACGAATGAATGAAAAAATGAATCTTGACACTGAATTTGATTTACACTGTTGTACATTATTTGTTCAACTTTGGCCAGTTGCGTTATTCGAAAGCACATTAATTTTCGATAGCTTATGAAAAATCTACATCATGTAATTTAATTCAGCTGAGGTCTACAAAAAGTGTATAGAAAATGTCGCGAAAACAACATCGTCGATGAAATTTTATCAGAATGCAAGGTGCAGTTTGTACAATGAAATTTCCTAAACTTCCGGTTCTAAATTCCTGATTGAACCTCAACATGAACAGACTGCCGACTGCCTAGCTATCGAATGAAATAATCGAAGCAGCAACGTCCATTCAATTATCCCTGAAAATTGAGTCTCATTAAAATAATAAAGCAGCCGGCGGCGAAATCAAATTGAACGATAACAAAAGCTTGTATTAATTCGAGGCGCCGCGTTTTGCTCATGTGCGATAAGAGCATACAGTTGTACAAGTCCGAGATACGCACTATCCAGACTAGTTCAACATTTTTGATTTCCTAAAGCACCCATACTTACCATTGTTGGCTATATAATTGCCGGGCTATATAGCGTTGATAGTCTAACCTATACTAACAATATAGCTAAAGATTTAAAAAATCTTTTTTTGTATTAAATAACCCACTTTTAAGGTAGGTATATAGCGGACTTCTTAGAGCGGAATAAATGTGATTACAAGTAGAGGCGATGCGACGCAGTACATTCGGGGTATTGCGAAGAATACCATATAAAATATAGTATGAGATACTTGTCAGGAGGTTTAAGAATTAAGAATAGTCATACTAAAACTGATAGAAGCTCTGTTAGCCTAGTGGTTAGGACGTCCGCCTCCTAATCAGAGGTCGGGGGTTCGAACCTGGGTACGCACCTCTTACTTTTCTTAGCTATGTGCGTTTTTAAGCACTTAAAATATCACTTGCTTCAACGGTGAAACAAAACATCGTGAGGAAACCTGCACGCCTGAGAGTTCTCCATAAAGTTCTCAAAGGCGTGTGAAGTCTGCCAATCCGCACATGGCCAGCATGGTGGACTATGGCCAAACCCTTCTCATATTGAAAGGAGACCCGTGCTCTGTAGTGAGCTGGCAATGACCGTTCTTCATAACACTACTCCTAATATGCCCTACGCTATGCTACTCGTATCAAAGGCTTGCAATATCAAAATCATACATACATGCAAGCATAACTAATCGTACTCTTTAGCTATATTTACTAAGTAATTGTATATACAATTAATGAAGAACCTTTTGACGATCTCCGTGGCGCGTGCGTACGCTGATGCATTATAAAGTTGGAGGTCCTGGGTTCGATTCCCGGCTCGAGTCTGGCTTGGTGGGAGGCAGCGGCCGTGGCTAGTTACCACCCTACCGACAAAGACGTGTCACCAAGCGATTTAGCATTCCGGCACGATGTCGCGTGGAAACCAATTAGGAGTATTGGTGTACCACCATAACAGGTTAGCCCACTACCATCTTAGACTGCATCATCACTTGCCATCAGGTGAGATTGCCGTCAAGGGCTAACTTTCGGATTAAAAAATTAGAAACAATATTGAAATTACTATACAACAATATCAAACGTAATTTGGGTGTCCATCAGTAATTAAACATCTAATCAACTACGTAAACATAGGCAACAACATATTTCATATAGAGCGTAATGGTATCTGTAATTCGAGCACTAAATTAAGTTAATGCATAGTGGTGAACGTAGCATAGATCATAGGAACGACCCTGTTTGCACAATAATAGTGCCTCCTCAGTCCTCAATGCAGCCCCAAATGCAATTGTGTACATTCGCGCAGTATTGAGTTATAGTAATGTGGAAACATTTGCATCCACTGCTGATAGTTAACTTGAGGTGTGGGTGGGTGCATAATTGCCTCGCTGCTGGAGGCACACAATTCACAATCACATTTTATTTAATTGCATATGTAATATGTATTATTTAATATGTATTTTTTAATCGCCTAACATTTATATACGTCTGGTGGGAGGCTTTGGCCGTGGCTAGTTACCACCCTACCGACAAAGACGTGTCACCAAGCGATTAAGTGTTCCGGCACGATGTCGTGTAGAAACCAGTTAGGAGTATGGGTTTACCATATCCCTAACAGGTTAGCCCGCTACCATCTAAGACCGTATCATCACTTACCATCAGGTACGATGCCGTCAAGGGCTGACTTGTGGTGTTTAAAAAAAAATGTAACCCGGCTAAGTGTGTTGTGGGCTTCTTCTTAGACCGGGGCGCATTTGGAACCCCCATAGCTTTAGTTTCAAGTTTACGAATGTAGTTATCACTATCAAATTATTACTATGTTAATTATTGACGCGTCAAAAGTGCCTTTTAAAGGATTTTTGTTCTTTTTTTTTTGAATTTTGAAATTCATATATATTGATGACATGTTTGTTTAATAAACCGTTCTTCTTTTAGGTAACTTTATTTTTACACTAATAATTAGCCCTTGACGGCTATCTCACCTGGTGGTAAGTGAGAACTGTCTAAGATGGTACCGGGCTTACCTGTAACGGTAAACCCACACTCCTAATTAGTTTTTACGCGACATCGTGCCGGAACGCTAAATCGCTTGGCTACTAACTAGCCACGGGCAGAGCCTCCCATCAGACCCGATTCGAACTGGGAATCGAACTCAGGACCTTCAACTTTATAATGCGACACGGGGATCGTCAAATAGCTGAGGATTAAAATCTGCTACAAAACGAACAAGTACGTCAATTTAGTTAGTAAGAGTTGCCTGCAGCACCGTCTTACGATCCAAGAAACAAGTTATTATATTGATGCATTACCATAAACCTGAACAGCACAGCACAACAATGTAGAAGCACATTTAAATTGTGTAAGCATAAAATATTTACCGTAACACACTGTCTATTTATTTCGATCCGAGAATCATATTTTCAACTGAAATAGTTTAGATAGATAGATATATATACTCTTTATTGCACACTACAAACATGAATTCAAAATAACTAAAACAAAAAATTAAATAAAAAAAATAAACATAATGCGCAAAGGCGGTCTTATCGCTAAAAGCGATCTCCTCCAGACAACCTTTTGTGAAAGGAAAGAGTTAAAAGGAGATGGGGATAGTGCAATAGCTAATAGAATATAATAGAAATTACACATACAGAAATAAATTACTAAATAAATATATATATTTATTTATGTATATATATATAATATATATATACATAAATAAATAAGTTTAGTTAATTGGGCCAATAATTAATTACAATCTAACTCGCTACGATGTTCAAGATAATAACACGCATTTTAAAGCTACGCTAAAAGCTTGTTCATTTCACAATTGTTCACAGATACGAAACTGCCATAAAACCATCCACCCCTATTTGGTGACCACTTGGTGACGCTAGCCGGCTATCCCGCAAATTGCTCTTCCCAAACAAAATTGTCAATAAAACTCATCTGATTCGCAGTTAAACAAGCGGACGACATTATTAATTTATGCGATGTAATATGGCGCAAGCGTTGTCGGATACAGTGTAAATTATTAATAGTGCTGGGGTAAAAATTAAGCTTAAATCGAATGGGTAGTTTGGACAGTAACGTCTGTTTTATGTTTCTATGGGCAGATTAATTTGTAGGGCGATAACAGTCCCCGAAATCTCTGTAATAATAATCGCGTGAATATTGCATCAACGACGATTTTTGACGACCTCCGTGGCGCAGTGCGTGCGCTGTCGCATTTTAAAAATTGGAGGTCCTGGATTCGATACCCGGCTCGAGTCTGGTCTGATGGGAGGCTTCGGCTGTGGCTAGTTACCACCCTACAGACAAAGACGTGTCGCCAAGCGATTTAGCGTTCCGGCACGATGTCGTGCAGAAACCAACTAGGAGCGTGGGTTACCATACTTCTAACAGGTTAGCCCGCTGCCATCCTAGACAGCATCATCACTTACCACCAGGTGAGATAGCCGTCAAGGGCTGACTTGTAGTGTATAAAAAAAATCAATATAACTACAATTAGTTGAAAATGGCGTTGACAAAATGCACATTACGAGAGTTTCGAAATGGCGTAATGATCAAACTTGATACAATTTATCAAGTAATCTAAATTCAATTGAAGCGACTTTCTTATAATTAGAAGGCAACTCGAAGTTTACGAAGGTGAACATGAAACAATCACATTTCGTGTCTGTAGGCAGGTACTGAAAGCAAATAGCTCCCTCGCGTCTCGATGTTATCTTAAGAGAAAGCGATTACACAAATCTGAAGAAGCTATTAATCCGGCTCGCTGCCCTCGAATGGCATCATGGTTTGTTTAATAAAATCGCGAATTTACATATCAAAACCTACAAAGGGGCATAATTGGACCCGATGACTTAGAAAACGTAGTGGGTGAGATGGGAGGACCACCCCCACAACAAACAAAGGAATTATACCCGCCTCAAGAAACTTTTAGCAATGGAAAACGCCTTAACAAACAGACGCGTGTGTATCTAATGAAATTCCTATGGTTGCATAACATACCCGTGAGCGCGGAGCGTTATTAGCGGAATTATTTCTTGGGGTAAAATCTTTGAAGGCGGCTGCTCTTTCGGAAAAGTTGTTAAGAAAATGGGTTGAGTACTTTTCAAGATTTCATTAGTTTCCAACTATGTGATGTGTTATCCCAGGCATCTAATTTATTGGGTAGGCGTAGCCGGGGGAGCGAATGGGCAGCGAGCATTTGGAAATGGAATAGAATTGCCGAATCACGCAGCTTTGAGCCGATGCCGCCGCGACACGATTCGTTAAGAGACAAATGTTTGGATTCAATTCCAATATTTTTTCGAGGCCAGGTAATCAGTAACGGTATATTTAAACCGCATAATTCGATCCGCGACTCCGGTAGCTTCGGTCCTCGCCGCTATAATTATTTCCTGTGATGTTTTGGTACCTTTAGGGCGAGAATTTTCTGTGAAGAGTGCGTCTGCTTCTTCGCAACCCGTGATTTCACGGTTTAATAGTTGGCATAACTAAAGTAGCGTATTAATCGTTGGTATTTTGAGTTATTAGCAAAAAAATCTATCCCCGTCTGAGTAGAGAAGCTTAACAATCACCACCTCTAAAGTAGGATCACAATACAGAAGCATTTCTCACAAAATTTAAAAGATACTTAAATAATACAGAAGCGCATCTAATTCTCCACTCGTTCGTTACACAGTTAAAAGATACCTTTGTAATGGGGAAACGAGAGAGCTATTAGGAATTAAAATGCAGTTTAGAATGCTATGGAAATTTTAATGGGTATAGGCTCATGTATTTTATACAACTAGCTGGTTGATGATTTGAGCTCTTTATTCATTTTTTACATTTCATTATTGATCAACTCATTATGTCCAAAAAACTCATTAGGTATATATTGGTTAATTTAATGGCATTGGTTTATAATTCCATTTGTTAAGGGCTAAATCTTGGTTATTATGATCAGGGATGTGAGTGTCAAGAACTGGGAAAAATGCGATGGCGCATAATGCTGTAAGAAAATGATAAAAAAGTTGCTTGGTTTGAAACATTTTTCAAATAAGATAAAGCTCTTAAATAATGGTAATTGGCTTGTGAGATGGTGATAATAAAAATGAAAATTACTCGGCTAAGTGCGTTGTGTGTGTTTGTGTGCTTTTTCTTATACCAGGGCGTTTGGAACCTTCATAGCTATAGTTTTAAGTTTACGAATGTAGTTATCACCATCCACTCACTACCATGTTATTGACGCATCAAAAGTGCCCTTTAAAGGATTATTTGAATAAACTGTATGATTGATTGATTGATTGATTGATCTCCGATGGGAATAGAAAATGCCAAGGTAGATGTCCTGGGTTCGATTTACCACACTACCGACAAAGCCTTGTCGCCAAGCGATTCGTATAGAAACCAAATAGGAGTATGGGTTAACCATACTCCTAACAGGTTAGCCAGCTACCATATAAGATTGCATCATCACTTACCACTAGGTGAGATTGCCGTCAAGGACTAACTTGTTATATATTTCCAGGGTTGTAAAATAATTTATTTTTGTCTGGTGGGAAGCTTCGGCCGTGGCTAGTTACCACCCTACCGACAAAGACGTGTCGCCAAGCGATTTAGCGTTCCGGCACGATGTCGCGTAGAAACCAATTAGGAGTGTGGGTTTACCATACCCCTAACAGGTTAGCCAGCTACCATATAAGACTGCATTATCACTTACCATCCGGTGGGATTGCCGTCAAGGACTTACTTGTTATATATTGGGTTGTAAAATAATTTGTTTGTAGCTCTTCTCATACTGTGCGACGGGCTTAACCGTTGCGATATTTTCTCGGTCGTTAGGAGAAATTAGGTTTATCAGCGTCGACATGATGCCATCCATCGTCGGAGCGAGTGCAAGGCGTGACGATGAATTATCGGATCTATTAACTCGCACGACTACGGGATTTGATCGCGTGAAGATCTAAGCGCTTTTAGACACTACTGGCGGCGAGTTTCGCCTCATTGGTCTAGTAGTTTACTAGTAGTTTGCTGTAGGTCGCTGGTTTTGTTCCCGAGCCGATTTAAACATAGGTTATTACTTATTTTTATACGTTATTGTTATTGGATTGTACTATTGTGTTATATATTTTTTTTTAATATATATATAGCGAGCAAACGAACAGGCGGGTCACCTGATGAGTGATTACCGCCGCCCATGAACATTTGCAGCACCAGAGGAACCGCCAATGCGTTGCTGGCTTTTGAGTAATTTACTTATCCACCCTTTGTTAAAAAAAATGTCACTAAAGCGACGTTGACCACTACCGTGTCTCAGAAAGTATGACGTCACATTAAATCGTCAATCTCGGTTATTATCGAGAAGGTGCATGGGGATTATACTAACCAACCCGCATTATAGCAGCGTGGCGGGTAACTGGCTCTAGAACCTTCTCTCCTATGAAAAAGGAGGCCTTTAAGTAGCAATATTGAAAATGATTATGATGACCATTTGAATGACCTAATCTACTTTTAGAACGTGTCTTCCGAACCAGTGTTTTATTATGTTTAACAAACGTACATAAAAACGCGTTTTTCGCGACGAAACCTGCATGCCTGAGAATATTCTCCATAATGTTTTCTCAAAGATAGGTTAAGTCAGACAATCCGCACATGGCCAGTGTGGTGAACTCCGGATTCACTTATAAAAAAATGGAAAATGTGATATAAAGGATTCATAGATGTCTGTAATAGGGTTACATGAATAAAAAATATTTTAATTTGATTTCTTAAACGCATAGCAATTTTCTTTTCGAACGCAATCTTAACAAACTCAACTGTCCACAAATTCCAAGCTCTATGGCGTCAAACAGACGATTTGTACTAATTATAACGCGCGAACGGAGCGCGATGCGATTATCTTTCACTCAGGATTGCCAAGGAGTTCAGTCGCGACAGGGAACGCGGGGAACTTCATAATAAATGCATTATTCCTGCGGTAATTGAAGACCGGCTGGTCCTGTAATTAGAGTAGACGCCGAGTTGCAGGTTCCATTTCTGCAACTATATAACGCAAAAGATTTAACTGTTTAACCGCGCAAAAGTACACAAAATTTATAAAACAATTAAAATGAAATACAGTAACACCAAGTTTTGTTAAAACATAGGTTTTTTTTTTAATTCACTACAAGTTAGCCGTTGACGGCAATCTCATCTGGTGATAATATCGTAGTCTAATATGATAGCTGTTAAGGGTATAGATAAAAACCATATTCCATTATTCATATAACAGTAAAAAAACTCGTCTTTGTCAGTTTGAAAAAAATTGTTACTAAACCATGGCAAGACTCGAGCGGGGAATCGAACCCAAGACCTCCAACATTATCATGCGACAGCGCGCACGCTGCGAGGTTATTACAGGAGCGCCGAACTAAGCTTATTGAGGTGGAAAGAAGCCAAGGTCACTTATCTACTAAAAAGGCCAAACTACAAACTTACGCATAATGCATAATACTAGTATAGAAGTGGGGATAATACTACATCATCATCATCATCATCATCATGATCAACCCATTACCGGCTCACTACAGAGAACGGGTCTCCTCTCAATATGAGAAGGGTTTGGCCGTAGTCCACCACGCTGGCCATGTGCGGATTGGCAGACTTCACACGCCTTTGAGAACATTATGGAGAACTCTCAGACGTGCAGGTTTCCTCACGATGTTTTCCTTCACCGTTGAAGCAAGTGATATTTTAATTTTTTTTAAAACAACTCACAATTAAAGAGTACGACCTGCGTTAGCTATAGTGACTTACAATAAAACAAAACAATCCGGAGATGTAAGGAAGAAAGGATGATAGGCACACGTGTACCGTTGTGAGTAGTGTAACCTAACACGTGCTAGAACAAAAGGCACAGACAGAAGTGTCAATATCCCCGATGGAGAGCCCACAAGATGCCCCTATGATGGCGGCTTGCACTTCATTCATATAGCATAATGGAACTTCACTCATCCGGTGGGAATGTTAGAAAACACACATTTATTGAAACAGTATCTGGGTGACAGGATTCAGCTGAGCGGAGCTCGGAGTTTCCAGAAAATAATATAAAATTTGCTGAACCCGAAAAGGGGACATATACACCCGGGTGGTGTGTTAGAAATATATATTTTAGAATTTTAAAGTATTTCTATTAAAGTAGCTTTCGCGAGATGGTAAGATACTAGCAGAATACTGATACGCACCAAGTAGACAAATTAGTATGAGAAACAACAATAAACAGCAAGTATAATTTGCTATATTCCGCCGACAACCGGGAGATTTGTATAATATAACACCACACAAAATCTTCCACTGGAAAGACTTTTTACTTTTCGCGCTTGTGAAGTCAACATCTCCTGAGGATGATCCGGTGTCGGGTCGAAACGTGCGTAGAGGTTCTAGTGGAATTGAAATTGGATTTTGTGTGGTGTTATATTATACAAATCTCCCGGTTGTCGGCGGAATATAGCAAATTACACTTGCTGTTTATTGTTTATCGTGGACTTCCGTAAAGTAACGCCTGCTTCTATTCATTAAATTAGTATGAGGTTTGAAAGTAGTTACTTAACTGTAGACATCTTTGCTAAAAATAAATCTGAGAACCGATAAAAAGATATATTCCGCAAACTTCCCTGGTTCGAAAAAAAAACCGAGGAGCTGGTATAAGATTTATTTTATTTAAACTTATTATTTTAATAAATCGTACATTTGAACTTAATGCCCAAATACAAACGTGTCATTGCTAATTTACGTCATAAGAAAGCTTTTAGATTCTATTAATGTCGATATTCCGGCCCCTAAACAGTTGGAAACACGAAATTATGCTTTCCCCTAAAGTAACCATTGGAATTAGAGGAACAATAATTTATTCTTCTTTGGGGTTAAAATTTTCACCTTCTATATATTATTTCTACCTCCTTTGACTTACCTGTCCATATTTGCTAACAATTTCGATTTTGATTAATAAAACATTACCAAGGAACCATAGTCCATATCTACTTTGGTAGCTGGTTGAATCAATTGTGTGACAAATGGGCATCTCACAATTAATAAAATTAGTCAACATCATCATGATCAACCCATTGCCGGCTAACTACAGAGCACGGGTCTCCTCTAAATATGAGAAGGGTTTGACCATAGTCCACCACGTTGGCCATGTGCGGATTGGCAGACTTCACACGCCTATAAGAACATTATGGAGAACTCTCAGGCAAGCAGGTTTCCTCACGATGTTTTCCTTCACCGTTGAAGCAAGTGATATTTTAATTGCTTAAAACCCTTTCCTTTGATTTATCTGTCCATATTTGCTAACAATTTCGATTTTGATTAATAAAAATAAAACATTTGCCAAGGTACTATAGTCCATATCTACTTTGGTATCATCTTCAATCAATTGTAAGACAAATGATAGAATTAGTCAAAGTTACAACAGCAATATTTATCAATAATAAACCGAAATAACTGCTTTAAATGTAACATAAATACTTACCAAGACAGTAAATAATGAAATTTTAAGCGGGATCATTCAAACACATTAATTAATAGAACGAAAACAAACTTTACAAGTCTATAACCGTCTTGTCCCGACAACTTTTGCATTAACATCAGAAAGGGGAGCGGTTACGATTGCACGTATTACTGCTGTTAAGTTTCGTACCGTCATCGACGAATGTCGTTTAGTTTATTCATTCGAAAATGAAGACATTGTACGAAATCAAATACCATGTGTTGCTATTGACAAAAGATATTTTATCGTAGGTTTTTTTCGTTAAATTGTTGTTATTAGCGTTGCTGATGATTAGTTACAAAACTTTTTTTTTTATACACTACAAGTTAGCCCTTGACGGCTATCTCACCTGGTAATAAGTGATGATGCAGGCTAGGATGGTAGCGAGCTAACCTGTTAGGAGTATGGTAAACCCACGCTCCCAATTGGTTTCTACGCGACATCGTGCCGGAACGCTAAATCGCTTGGCGACACGTCTTTGTCGGTAGGGTGGTAACCAGCCACGGCGGAAGCCTTCCACCAGACCAGACTCGAGCTGGGTATCGAACCCAGGACCTCCGACTTTAAAATGCAACAGCGCACGCGTTGCGCCACGGAGGTCGTCAAAATGATGACATTGTACAAAATCAAATAACCGTATGTTGCTATTGACAAAATATATTTTATCGTTGGTTTTTTTCGTTAAATTGTCGTTATTAGCGTTGCTGATGATTAGGTATAAAACTCTAGATGTATACTAAACTAGCGATGCCATGATATAATTATATATATTATACTCGTATATAGGTATGAATACGAAGCTGTGATAGTGGTGGTGTGTGATGTCCTGACGTCTGCCTCCTAATCAGACGTCTGGGGTTCGATACCGAGCACACACCTTCAACTTTTCGCAGTACGTTTTTAGGCAACTAAAATGTCACATGCTTCAACGGTGAAGGCAAACATCGTGAGGAAACCTGCACGCCTGAGAGTTCTCCATAATGTTCTCAAAGGCTTGTGAAGTCTGTCAATCCGCACATGGCCATAATCCACCTGAATTATGGCCAAACCATGACAACAATTCTCATATTGAGAGGAGATCCGTGCTCTGTAGTGAGCCGGCAATAGGTAGTTCATGATGTTGATAGGTATAAAAATAACTAATCTTAAAATTACATTTCAAAAGTTGCCGAAAGCATATTTGTATCGAAACTTTAATTTAATTTAACATTTCAAATAACTACAACAAAGCTTGCAAAGGGGCTTAATTATGAGTACTTACGGGTTAATGAAAAAATGCATACGAGTCATTAAGGCGAAACAATAAAAACTAATTTATATCGATAAAATACAACGTTTTTACTACTTAA
Source organism: Lasiommata megera (assembly GCA_928268935.1). Taxonomy (NCBI): domain Eukaryota; kingdom Metazoa; phylum Arthropoda; class Insecta; order Lepidoptera; family Nymphalidae; genus Lasiommata; species Lasiommata megera. Next base: position 10,743,782 of record OV743315.1, on the reverse strand, counting down.
TTTGCGCAACAATGTTACCAAGAAAACCAATAAACATATCAGCAAAACAAGCCCCTCAAATAAATCCAACAAATATTTTAATGGGCACACGCATCGAGCCTCTTTATTGGCAGTATAAAAGCGCCTGTAAAAGAAACAATCCTTAATCCTTCCAGGACAAAGTCTATCTGAACTATAAGATAAATCTAGTGAAGTTATCGTGCACAATAAAGAGTTGCCACAGAAGGCTATCAACGATTCCCACGCAAAGTCGCTGTTAATAAAAGCAACAAAATTATATATTCAAGAGTTGGAAGGTGGTGGTGTAGCAGTTAGGACCTTCTACGTGGTCCGAGTTACAATGCAAATTGCCGCGGAGGGGTGCGTCGATGCCTTCTAACTGTGCGACTTGCAAAGATGGCCGCTGTAATGGTGAAATGAAATTATTAAGCATTGTCTTGTGAAATCGGCCGCAGTCGACACCTGAGACTCGGCCGTGCCCATTGAGGGCTTAGTGTGGATATGCCGCATTTAACGAACTGCCAACCAACCGTATTGAAATCAAGCAACGCAGTTTATCCTAGCCTATCTCCTATTCTATTAAAAATTACTTCTGGCGAGCTTCTTTCCGAAGCTCGTCAAACAGCCCGGTTACACTTTGGCAAGCAATAGGGTTAGCACAGCTAATAAACAGTTGAAAAAAAAGCAATGCTACATAATGTTTTAAATTACATCAAATATCTATTACAGCTAAGGATAAATACTAGAAAGTAATTTTTAAACGGTTCCACTGATTTGATTATGATAAACAGATGAGAGTGTTTTGATCCAGACAAAATTTAAGCGCGGATATGTAACACACGATAAACTTATTTCATATGAGAATAATTTTATGTTTTCAAATGTTAACATTTATTTGATTGCTTAAAAAGCGTTTATGATTAACGCAAAAGACGTATAACTTGATATTAGCACACACACGTTTTTTTAAATATTTTCGTACCGGCAAGCTAAGACTCAAGGTTAAAAACAGTCATAACATCTAAATTCTAAAGTGTTACTCAAAAGTTCTCCAAAACTTTACCATTACAAAGCAGTCGAAAAAAAATTTGGTACACAGCACTTCCACAAATTTCCAACGCCGAGACATTACTTACGACCCTCGACTGAAAGCTTCGTATTAAAATTTAAATCTACTTTGCAAAGTGTATTTTATACACGTGCTCTTGCAATTTTGATCGTTCATAAAGCCCCGAACAGCTACTATTATTACATCTTACCTTTGCGGTATTGGGTGTTACATCTCCCCAACCATTCCGTTAACATTTCGACTAAGTCGGCCGCAAATTTAGAATTCACGATGTTAATGTATAATAGAAGCTTTAATTACTCGTTTGCGGTGGCTGCTCAATGTGATGTTCATATCCCTTAATTCAGGATTTATGGAGTTGTGTTCTGGGACGGTATCTGTGTGTATCTGGTGTCTCTTGAGTTTTATATATGATATGATGATTTAGTACAAAAATACTAACTAGTCCGGTAAACTATCAGATATCAGCACTATCATATTGATTTGTAATTATATTTATGCTTGTCATCAGAAAAGGTCAGAATATATTATTCAACTACCAAGACAATAAAAATAATAATTATGTCATAGTTTTTTTTAACAAGTATCAACCCAATTTTATGGGTAATTATAATATGGTTACAAGTTTTTGGTAGAAGTCGCCTCTCTGGCGTAGAAGAAGAATCAATAGCTACTAATAAAGATCTATACAAAAATATGTATGGAAGTACTCAAAAGTAGTAGAAAAGAAAATGTTTATAAGATCAATGTTGAATGATCCATTAAAGGCGCTTCTATTATTCCGTAATGCGAAATCGATGTCCGTACTTGCGTCCTATAAAAATAAATTAATTTAAAAAAATTTGCTCCCGAGCAACAAAGGCTCGGGTCTCTACTTATTGGAAATTGGTCTGAAATTCTTTCTTAATCCAACGCATGCCCACTCCGTGTTTTTAATTTCACACAAAAACAGTTCGGTGTCGGTGATCAATCAAAAGTCGTGTTAGCTTTTTTTACACCCTATGCAGTACGTACACTTTCGCCTTTTTGTAACCGCTATAAATGTTACTTTATTATATTGTTTGCAAAAAGGCAATGGATATACTTTGAATTAAATTAGTTTGATGGATTCAGGTTGGAATAATTTATCCCCGCAGTCTGGTTATTATTGCTTAGTTGCATCGCTCATGATTATGTTATTATATTACCAAATAAGATATTGTTTGGGGTGGTCTTATTTCACAGAGATTGTTTAGTGAAAGTACCACAATATGTTAAGCAATATAGTTTCCTAAACTTACTTTATATAGTACGTGAGAAACATGGCGTCACAAATTATCCAATCACAGTATCTTTATCAACCCATCATCCATCAGTACCGACTGCGCAAAAAGTGCTCGCTATAAATTGAGTTCGCCTCGAAGCAAACATCTTATTCTTAGCAGAACTATCGTTATTTGATCTTTTTAGGAGTCAAGTCACTGTTAGTGTTTATTTGTATTGGGTTTTTGTTGATACGTTTTGCGCTTGACCGCGATCTTACCCTATGACGGAACTTTGCTAGTAAGATTAATATACTAATTTTCTACCTGTATAATATTATAAAGTATAATACAAGTAGTATTTGTTACTAGAGTTTCTATATTAACAGTTGAGTTACTACAGTACTTTATAAGAGGATTATTATAAATATATTAACATTCCGTATGTTGTAAGTAGGTACTCTAAATCAACTTAAGACTTTTTTACAATCTTTTGTAATTGAAAATCTCGAACAGCGAACAGATTTCCGATCTTTGAAGCAGCAAACCATGTGTCTCTTTAATAGCATTTGAAAGAAATCGACGACAAACAGACCTTTTTTGAGATAAGGCGTAATCTTCACATATAGTCACCGACGATCTGCACAAAATCCAATTTGAAGAACACGCAACAGCGGTTTTTAAAAGAAACTCTTAAAAACTTAAGAGTACTCCCACACTTACAAAAAAGTTTTTACTAATGATATTTTGTACTTTACTTTTTGCCACCTCTTTATGCAATAGCGCCCTTGCGTGTAACACCAAAAAGCTATTGTCACGTAATCTGGATTAAATGTTGAAAAGGTTACTGTTACTATTATTGCTATAAATGGAAACAACGATATTTATGTGTAAGGAGTTGTGCAAAAAATAAGATAGCATGTCGATTTATATAAATAAAACTGGTAAGCCCTGAATACGGAAAATTATGTATAGACTAAATTAAATACAATCATCAGGGCACTTTAAAAAAAAACATGAATAATTACAATTGTGGAAGAACTTTACGTGAGTCTAAGTCAACTTTTTGGGACTTTTGGAAGCTACTGCAACTCGTAGGGAACAAACAAAGAAACACATTACAAAGCCATAAACCAAGCAACAAAGAGACCGCCGTATACGTGTTGAAACTGATCCATCATGTCTCCTTTTAAAATAACAAAAACTCATATGATGTACACAACAGATGTTTTCGTAAAAAACCGACCCCATCGACCCTTGTGTAAAAAAACTTAAATATAATAAAAAATCAATCCCAATTTCTGTTACAATAACTGCTATTTCGTAAATAAGCTTTCTGACAGAAACGTTTAAATGCAAATTTTACACTCTTGACTTATTAATGTGGCCCTAATTTTGACATATTGGTGTGGGTCATCATTTGTTATTAATTTTGTATGAAAGCTGTTTAATTTTGATAATATTAAGATGTTGATTGTTTAGACAGGTGGTAGTAGTGGTTCAGTTTTCATATTTACATAAATTATATCTACTTTATCACTGTCTAGTGTCTATATGGTTTGGTGATAATATATACTTCAATACTAAAATGACATGAAACTCTACCAATGACAGAATTATTTATCACTACTTGACTCGTTGCTAGATACGTCCATTTGAATTACAAACATTAATATCAGAAAGCAAACATAATATCGACCAATAAAGAGTCCACATATCAACATGCAAAATTCCAATTAGATTCCAAACGTACGGACGTGATAAAAAACCGTTATTGAAGTTGCTTATCTGTGTAATTAGAAATGAACTAAGCTGTAACCATTTGCGTTTATAATGGGAACCTTTGAGTGTTACACAGTTGTTTGATAACAAAAAAATGTTTGGTATTGATTAAATGGAGATGTAACACAATCTGCGCAAATAATGTAATCATCTAATCAGATGGAATAAATATCGGTGAGTTCAACAGCGCAATTTAATAGCACTGTTTGTTAAAGCCTCGAAGCCGAAAAATTATCTCCTACAGTATTGGCCCTTTCCTCACACCACAGATTTGTCATAAGGGAATGCGCCATCAAATATTCAATTTTAAAACAGCCGCTAAAAGCGAAACGTCATCGCCTATACAGACGCAGCTGGGACTTAACGATTTAGAAATTTTGATACAGATGGGACACGCACTTCACAAGAGAGATAAAATAAGAAATTGCATTAGCAAAAGTGAAATTTTAAATGAAGATGGCTAAAACATAGGCTCGGCTGTATTAAAATAATAACTGTTTAGAGGGTGTGTTGATGACACATCAAGGTGGTTAGGGCGGTCGGGTTTCCTGAAAATTGCTCTGTCAAGAACAAGAAAATGGCATAGAGTAGGAAAAATTTCATTAGCGCCAATCAAAATGACGAGGTCCAAAATGAAGCTCGCAAAGAGAGTCGTAATCACGGACTTCAGCAGCACCCCTCAACGTGAGGTCTTATTAAAGGAATAATATTTACAAAACGAGACGCCTCAGAAATCCCCAAATTAAGATTTTGCCGAAACCCGCCCAACTTCCACAAAGTGGAATCATTAAATTAAAAATGTAAACTTTTCTCTTAGCAAGGTAATGGGCATCCCGATGTAGATAAATAGATGGAATAGCTGCAAAAAGGAGCATTTTCCTGTTCATTAAATTTTTCCTTCGCTTTTTTATTTCGACCCCTGGTGCTAATTTTGTTGGAATTCACGCCCCTCAACTCCTCCCGCTGGGGCTCAATCACAGAAATTTTATATCCGGAATTAAATAAGTACCCGGCCAAATTACGAACCAAATTTAATATGAGCTTATTTTTAGCGAAGCATCTTACTTAATTAATCAGATACATCGTCCTACTTATTAGGTTCGCAGTTGATTCTATTACGGCGACTTTCAAGAGATCAAAACAATTATTACTTTGCATTTTCCGTCTACCGTTGCTTTACGACTTACTTTTGAAGTTGTTCAAGATGTCAATCAAGGAATATTCTCATCAGCGGCAAGTTATTCCGGGGGTGGTTTATGTCAGTAACTCAATTGACTATAAGACCGAGCTGTAGATACTTGGCAGGAAACGTCAGCGAGGTTGGTAGCAAATGCAATTATATCAACTAACATGCCGTCTGCGACGGACGGCGACGCCACGCCACCGCTTCACAGCTTCAAGCGATACCACCCTTTAATTGTTTTGAAGGGATCATTTGAAACTTTGTTGTTATTACGGTTCACCTGAGTTTCCGTAAACTGTTTGAGAAACATTTCCATTGAATCCTTTTCTGATAATATAACAGATTTATGAGCTATTGTTGTTGTTACATAAGATAACGAATGTCCACAATAATTCTCGGTACGTTGAAACCCAATCTTGGTCTTAATATACTACGTCAATAGCCAAATGTCTCGTTTCATGGTATCGAATTCCCTTATAACATATTGATTGGCGCAAATAAGGAAATCAGATTATTCAATGTCCGCCTCTCATTTGTTTCCTCTCTCCCCTAAAGCAAGAGATGAAGAAATTCTTTCGAAGTTTTCGATTACTTGTTCAATTAATTTTATAGATATACATTTGTCTTACGCGTTTTGATAAATGTATTCGCAGAATCGAGATTATTTTAAAATTCCAACTTAGTTTACTATTTTATTAATAATTGATTATATGAATTGAATTGATAAGTTGATAGTTTGAAAAATGTAATTTTCAAAATAATTGTTAAATACATTACATTTTGTAATATGCGTATTTATTTATTTCATTTAAAAGATTACACGTCTTAGTAAAAGCATTGTTTGAAAATACTAGCTAAATATTAAATTTAATTTATATTGTATTATTTTAGGACGTATAACTTTTTGTTTTGTTATATTTAAATTAATCATAATTAAAAATAGAATTGATCAATTTTCATCAATATTAAGATGTCCATTTACCAAAAAAATATCTATAAGATAACGACGTTCTAGAACAACCAACAACAAACATCCAGACAAATTAATTAATCAATGTCAACACATTTTTTTTTTAATAAATCTAAGTTAAAAAACAGGAACATTCGATTATTAGATAAAACCTAAAACAACATTCTAAACGTTTCCGAAGCCCATAATATACTCCCTCATGTCACTCAGAACATGTTCACAATACATTTCATCGCGTTACTACTTGAGTGACCCGCACCCTCTGACTTGGGTCAGGGATGGCTTGCTTGCATACCTCGGGGCACAGATGAGAGGGAAAGTCCTCACGCCTCCGCGCACAACTGGGTGAATGCGGCTACCGGTACCCAATGCACCGACCACTCATGACATAATTTGTTGGAGGCCTCATTAAACAGTAGAATTTACTGTCAGATTATGATTAAGAGAATATATTTTTGAAATAATTGTAAAAACAAATATGAACCATTAGAAGCCCTTGACAAAAATGACCCTAAGTTGAAGTCTAGCGCTGTAAAGAATATATCCGTGTACAAGCACGTTTCGTAACAATATACGCTCATCCCTTATTAAGTCACGTGTCGTCACAATTTGTGTTATTCGGTGTAATGATTAATTTTATTCGTTTGATATATTACGGACTCTAATGAATGTTTAATTAAAATTGAAATCCTAACTTTTCGATACACAATGTACCAAGCTATAAATGTAAAAACAAAACTTTAAATTTAACAATTCATTCACCATTCATGGCTACAAACATAAATTAATATTTTATTTTTAACAAAATGTTAAATTAAATATATTTATTAATTATATATTAGTCTTTTTTACGGATTTATTGCGTGTTTTATGGAGTGTTTTTTTTTTTATTATTATATCTTCTTTTATTCTGAATAATTGTTTTGTAATCTCAACTAGTATTGTATTACGGACATACAATCAAAATCAACAATTCTTACCAATTTTTTTATTATTTAAATTTATTTATTTATTCTTAGCAACTTTAACTTTTAACTCCAGTAATTCTACCAAAAACAAAAATTTAGGAAAATAGATATTAATTCAAAATAAAATAAAGTAAACACAAGTAAAAACTGCTTTGAAAATAATACCTATATCCGACACCACGAATACCGGAGGTGTTTACCCCTTTTAGAAACCATTTCCATTCCGTTTTCCGAAGTGAAAATTACCCGCCGACGACGGTCAAAGGGTTAACGATTTAGTGTTTATTTGAATTCGTCCTTTGTTAGTATAAAAGGCGTCAAAATGTAAACGGATCCTTTGTTGTGATTTCTGTTTGTTTTGCTGAAAACGTTCCCTATACCTTTTGTAGGTGTGCCGACTTTAATGTATTCATTTCGGGAATATTTCATTCTAACGCACACTTACCTCGATTCTTAACATTTTGGATATCTAGTAATATTATATACTAGTTTTATCTATGTACAGTTACTGCAAGTCTAGTCAACTATCTACCTTAATAAAACGAGTTTGTCTTTTTTTCTTTTTACTACGGTTTACTTACCTACTTGGCATTGAAACTTCTAAACCAAAAGGGAAGAAACAACTTCAAAACCTTCAAGTTTAAGTGCTACCGAATTCTCAACTACTTTATTATATACCTACTCTACCCATTTAGATATGGATTGACAATAATTCATTTAACCATTATCTTAATACTTACTTTGGTGTAAGGATCAGGATTCAAAAGCGGAGTTGACATGGATCTGATTTTGGAGTCCATTAGTAAAAATAATCTGTATAATAACTATTATCTGTGATCCTCTTTGTTTGGGCGGCAAGGGATTATACCGTCTGTCAGAATTCAATAGCATTTGATATAGGTAGCTGTACAACATCTTCTTGCATACATTATTATTCCGGTACTAATTTACATCAAAGTAAAAGGTACTGAAATATATTTTAAAATCTCGACACTAATTAAAAACTAGTCCACTTTTATTTAAACAGCCGCCTGTCTATAAGTTCATATCGATTAGACGTGCAAAACTTTTTTTATAATATCGAGTATATGCTCGGATTTGCCAGATGCGAGCTTTACCCACACAATACAATAATCAATGCAAACTCTATGACACGTACGGAATGCATCAAGGCTACTGCAACCAAAACATGAGAGAACGGCTACATCTTTGTGTTCCTTTATAAGTACCACAGCATGGCATCATTCCTCAATGAGGTCTCGCAGTGGGGAGCCTACAGTAGCTCCGCGGTCTCTTTTTGTGCGGCCAACGTTTTATCAAACATGTTAATGGCCGGCTTTATGATGCCAACAAAAGAAGCGTGCCAACGGAGGCGTTAAATCCTTTACGATTTGACGATGATGATCACGAATTTGTCATGGGTTCAATTTGGACTCTTGTTACTGCTCATGCGTGCACCGATGTCACATCGATTATTTTTATATTCCTTACAAACTTTGTTTTTTTTTTTTTTTTTTTAATTATTATCATAACACTTACCTATTTGGTGAAAATACTCTTTCAAATAATAACCACACAATCATGCTTACAAAACTTAATATAAACGAATGCAATCAACAAATAAACTAAACTACTGGTACAGGTCTGTAAATTTATCTGTGACTTGTTTGGGATAAAACTGACAATTTCAAAAAAAGGGTATAACCTGGAAGCAAAACAACGACAACTAACAATCACCCACAAATTTTTCCATTAATAAAAAAAAACAGTAAAATAAAACACACCACCGAGACATGTGCAATAGATCGTACAAGGAGAAAATGGCCAATCAAGCAGTTAAAGTAACCGAATAAATTCAAATGCCAATGAAACGTAACGAACAAACCTTAACTGAAAGATGGAATTGGCAAAATAAAAACATGGATAATAACACACATTAATAAGCAATTTTGGTGGAAAAATAATACTGTGCTTAAAAATCCTGCGACGCGGGTGTGTAGTTTCATCGTGTGGTCTTCCAGGTTTAAACCCTTTGCCTTCAAGCCGACCGGTCTAGTGGCCGAGCCCACCCGAACGTTTCCGAACGTAAGCGAATCCGGCCGAACAAACAGAAAGCGCGAGCGACTTAGCGACATACCTGTCTGGCGCTTTCATTGACAGGCACCTGAAATGAAGAAAAAAATCCATCCAATTCGTTGAATACTTCAAATTTAAGTAAAATTTTGGTTGCAATTCATTTCTGACACAGATAAATTTACATGCATTTCGGTGTGCTGACAACATAATTGGCAGCTGTCTAATCATATTACATACTTTGCAGATGAACCAAAAGTAACGTAACCCGATCCCGTAAAGAGTGATCCAATGAACAGTAAAAAAAAATCTACGCAGAAACAAGAGGAGAATAAAATTAAACAGAAAAATTAAAAGTAAACATTCGATAAAAAAAACACACGTACAAACAATAATGTGGCAAAAACAGTTAAAAACAACATTGCAAGATGTATTAGGACAGTTGTTAAAATATGGGGTAGCGTGGAACGGTTTGACTCCAGTGATATTGGTAGGTCGCACGCGATCCGCCCGTGTTTGCGTTCGCGCTGCGATACAGCGCACTCCATGCGCTTCCACCGAGTTATTGTTTTATTGATTATATCTCGTAATTGGAGTGGGATATGCACAAAGTAAGACCGACATCATGTCTATTACTAAATTAATCGACAAACATGATCTTGAGCAACTTGTATCTATTCAAAGTACACAAATGAATAAAGTTGCAGTGTCTGTCTGGGATTTGGAAGAAACTTTTTTTGATTGTTTGAAAGATAAATTACCTCACCTCTAAAAAAAAATTTGTCTGTCTGGGAAAATCTTAGAAACTTAATGAACAAAATATTGCAGGAACTTCACAGGTAATCTATATCTACCTGTAAATTTCCCGGATTGTACAAGTAATCATAAAAGACAGGTACCTTTTTATACAAAAGTATCATCCCTACACAATCACACAGTTGTTACACAATCCTATGTTTTTATACATAACATATCGTTGTTGGATTAATCTATTCAAATAATTTACTTTTCTTATATCAGAAGTTTTTGAATAAAAATAATACGTTTTGAAATCATACATGAGAAAATTTGTACACACGAAATCACGGGTTTCCACTAGTTTATTTAAAGGTTGTTAAAAATCTAAATTAATATTTAGATCTTACGTAAAAGCGTTATTACATCTTACTGTTCATAATAAGGTTTATGTTAATAATTACTAGACAATTATTTAACTATAAACACGAGATAAAGTTTAAAACAATATTACAGTTTCATTACATTTGTTTGTAAATATAACTAGGTATTTGCTATGGAAACGGGGACACTGGTCTCTAACCCACCTGTACTAAGTGGTTCTATACAAACAATTAATAAGCGAAGGTCCACCAACGAGATAAAATTATTGTAAAACTGAATGTAATTGCACACACTCATATCCCTCCTATAGTATTATCAAATCAAATACTTAATTGAAACAAGAATTTATCCATATGAAGCATTTATACATGTTATTTTCATTAAATATTGTACAGGGCTAACATGTGCGCCATGAGTTAATTATCTCTACCTTCCCTCGTCATATTTCTGTGAGATAAAAGAAGTAAATGGGTTGAACAATTTCGTGAAGCAACCTGGCTCTACAGGTTAAAAAAGAAGCTCACAAAATACTCATAATACCATTAAATGATTTCATGGATATATTACATGGATATAATACTATATATTACATGGATAAAATAATATTCAAAAACTAAGGTTACAGATATATGCGTTTATAAGCTATTAAACAGATTATGTACCAGGGTTACATGATTAAGGAAGAAGTACCGTCAATGTAAAGCGTAAAAAAAAATACATGCATACAATTTTATTGAACTAAAATATTTATAAGTAAAATACCTACACTCCCAAACAACTATATTCAATAGTATGACTAATATGCTAAGTAGCGCTTGATTTTCAATAAAACGGAAACAAAAGTATAATATGAACAAATTGGTCGATTAATATTGAGTCATTAGGGTATTGTGCTGCCCTTTCCCAATGGACGAATTTATTAGATTATTACCGGACGAGATCACGCAAACGAAATCGTAAAATTAAAGGAAGTCAATTTGATTAAATTGAATCCAATTTCATATACTTCATTTCGTAATGAATCAATCCATAAAAGTTTTTAACTGACTTGGTAAAAGGAGGCAGCTCTCTATTTAATTCCATTTCTGCGCAATTTACTCCAATTTCACTGAGATTCGACAATTCATATGGAGTTTAGAAAAGATGGCGTCACGTTTAAAATAAAAATATATTACTATGGTTAAAACGTAAGATCAATGGTATGAGGAGACCCGTAACTTTCAATATATATTTTTTATATCTATAAATTAATATAGAGTAGTAATATTGTGCTATAAAATTCATCAGAATGTATTCCTGCCATATTTCTGTCTGTGATTTCTGAATAAAAACTTGAAGATTGACATGTTGTATTTGGCACAGGCTGCCTGACCTTAACAGTACGTACAGGGTTTGCAAGACTAGTAGTTGTTATTAATTGTACCAAAAACCTAAGATACTCTTCCGGTATTCGTGTTTTCGAACATAGATACAGGTTCAAATCATCAGTTAATAATTTATTCAAGCATGCTCCACTTTATGCTGCTCAAGCGCGAGTCTAGATCTACAAGTATTATAACTCAATAACTTATTTTCATTAAATTGTCATAAAAATCGACAAGTTCTAATAAAAAATCACCTTTTAACAAATATTCTTAGATATTATATTAAGCCAACCAAAATCTACAAGTTTTAATAAAAATCTTGTCTAATAAGACGATAAATATTTTTAGATATTATTTTACTAATAGCGCTGAGCAACCAGGTTATTAATAATTCGTTACTAAGAAAACTGTATCATACGTAAGTAATAGTTAGAAGACTGGTTAAATAAGATGTTTTGATTCCGAAATCAATTTATCGAACAAAGAAGCAATGAATATATCGGTTAATATTACAATTCAGAGAGTACGATTCGCGCCAATTCGCTCCCGATGACTATCGTTTTGTGTTTCTTGGCGGGCTAGCAGTTTTCTCATCGAATTTATAATCGAAGTCACTACAACGCAGATATCAGAGCACACACGTAATAAATTCAAAAGGAACGAACTCGAAAAAAACCAATCTATCAATATTAGAACACAAAAAATAATGCAAGTCAGTTAATAATCCTCAATCGGCAATCGACAATGGAAATAAAGTCACAGTCACTTTTTTAATAATGGCAACTCAGTTTCCTTTTTTATCGCCACCCTAGGTTCGTTTGACATTTGAACCGGCTGATGACTTGGGCGCCATGATTGATCGCCACGACCCACTAAATAAGTGCAATTTAGCGTTTATTTTCCCTTCAGTTGTATTAAATAACTTATTATTAGTAATGACTGCATTAGCTTTAGCACCCGTATTTTTTTTAATATAGTAAATCTAAACATACTGTTTAGTCGGTCTGACCAATCACTCATAATTCGATAATTTTATTTTTAATTTATAACATCGTAGTTTTTTGAGTAGTTTAAAACTACTCAAAAAACCTAAAAGCTTTTAGAACCAATTTACTTTTATCATTAACACAAGATTTAACCGTTCAAATGTTATTGATATTCATTTGTCAGTCTGCAATGTCATTCAAATCTCATAGTTGAAAGATGATAGACATCTGCAGCAAAATGATTTCTGACGCAATCGCATAAAGTTCAAATTAACATTCCTGTTTTGTTTCCAAGTTAAAATGTTGTTCTTGTGGATTCAAATGATATTGAATCTTAATCTACACGGAATATAGTTTACATTCACGAAGGATTAGGTTCGGGAAAGGAATATAATGAGAGAATGCACACAATTTATCATCGAAGCAAGTATCCGCCCAAACCGCAACGAATCTCTAGTAAATAAATTGACCACAAATGTTTCGGACGTAACATTCAATATAGTTTTTGCGACAATATTTGTTATTGCATCGTCACATACATTTATTTCAGCGTTTGCTAAATTTTTTTGAAGTGCTGTAAAAAGTATACCAATTTAAAATAGCTTCACTTGGTAGGTTAACTCACTTAAATCGACACATATATTATATTATTCTCTATTCACACTTGCTATCAAAGTAGCTGGTAAATAAAATATGTTAGAGAGGGTCCCAATGTATCAAATAAATTAGATTTGACAGCTTATAAAACAGATTGATACGTTCTAGGCTACACGGGCAATTGAAAGTGATGCCGGGATGTAGGGGTCTAGGATTCCATTAGAGGCTATTTAATTGTCTGAAATAAAATATGTTGGTTGAAATATTCCACACGAAATCGTATCGTATATCTTTATAGCAGCTGTATAAAGACGTCAATACCCGGATAGTAAACTCCAAAAGCACCTTTGACTACAGACCGCCTTGTGTTGGAACTCACCCAGAGATATATGGAGCACTAGGTCTTTGATAGTGTAAGTGTGAGTTTCTGCCATCGACCGTGAACGAAGAAGTAAGATTTAAAGATGGCAATAAAATTATTTTCAATAGATAATAATGAAAATATTGTAATAAGAACATAAATATCTCTAATAACTCTTCAGGGGATCATTGGATTCGATGTTATTCATTTGATGTATAGCAACTGGCAATGATTTCAAGGGTCCTGAAATTACAGAGCTCTCAATTAAAACGAAAAATAATTACTTTCCACCCCTTCGTTAATCAGATTTGTATTAATAAACAGAACGAGTGTTCGTATCTCTTAAAGGATATTTAAGTGTTGTTAAGCAAAATATAAAATTGTCTATCTGTACTTTATAACAATTAAATTGTACTTGTTCTTAAAAAACCTAAGAACAATTTTAATTTCATAGATCTACATGAAAAATTTGCTTCGTAACACGTTACAACTGGTTTAGTAATCATCGAAAACTTTGTAAGACAACACGTCATAAAAACAAAAGAAAGTACCGTAAACAAAACAGAGCATAGCAACTCTTTTACCACACCTGCCCCTAAAACAAACTTTTGACACGGTTTTTCGAGAAAAATAATTGCGAATTTATCCTCCCGAGGGCATTAATTTTCCGACACTCGCAATTCAGCCCTGGAAACAACCCAATTAGTACATTACTTCTTACTCGGATGTCAGGTTTACAATTAAGGCGCTTCACTATCGATATCTATACTATATCAGAATCTGCATGTATTATTATAGTCACAACGATACTGATTGAATCTTCTTATTTATCTCCTTATTGTATAACTCCCATTATATATATTTAGTCTTGAAGATATGTGCTTTTAATTTCATCAAATCAGCATGTTTTACGACCGCTTGCGTGACGTCAACTTTCTTTGCATATGTTTCTGCTGGTGGAATGACCGCCAACATTCGATTTGAAAAGGTATTTAAAAAATAAGATTTTTAATTCAATAAATAAAACAAATTCAGCAATTACCAAACAACCTTTATGTTATTGTAAGCTGTCTCGATTGAAATAAGATAACGCTGTAAGAAAAATAATCTACTATTGCCAGCAATAAATTTTGCTGCTTAGAATCCCAAAACAAACAAACATTTAAATAACCAGAATATTCTCTATCGTGGTATAACTTTGATACATGATTGAGTAACGTGCATGTATACAATATTTCTCAGTTATAATAAACACATTATAGCTTACACTGTAGCAACAACCTTAACAAAATTTCCCCCTTTGTTATTGGTAGGAAAGCGAAATCCTTACTTTTCTTATTTATGTCTAAAAGAAATATTAAATCTGAATCGTTTAAGTCCTTGCGCGCTCGGTACTTGTAATCCTTAAGATTAAAATGTTTGCCTACATCTAATTAAAAGGGTTACTTTTTTACAAAACGATTAATTACGTGTTTTGTTTTAAAGGTATAGCTCACGTTTGTTAACTTAGTCCTTCTTTATTAAATAAGAAGTTTCCAATATGTATCAGTAGCTAACTTTTAATATTTATGGCATTTTTGTCTCGGACTTGGACCGCGTGCGTATGTTTCGTTCATAAATAAACAGACATACGAATTTATAATGAAAGTACATTTGGATTAAGGTTATGACACTTTTTTTTTCGGACTGTCTATTAGCTACAAACCCTATTGGTTACCACAGCGTAACCTGGCTGTTTGGCGAGCTTTGGAAAGAAGCGCTGCCAAAAGAAATTTTGAGCCCTAGGGCTCGAAGAAACTAAGGGAACGACTGCCTAAGGGCGCCTCCTTTGAGGCCGAACCTCGGCTTAGGCGACGTTTGGGATAACGGGGGGGTGGGACGGTGAGTGGTCTGCACGTCTCCGAGGCCGTGGATGGAACCCACGTCCGGATGACGTAAGATAGCGGGGACCTCGTCTTCGCCGGCGAAGACGGTGTGTTGCGTATGATTGTGTGGTAGGTGTTACGAGTGTGTTGTCAGTAGTCATCTGATTGTCAGGGTCATGAAGGGGATTGACACTAAACTCGTATCAAACGACTGGAATGATATATAGAATTTGTGAAATTGGTTTAAAGTCACAATTGAGGTTTTAGGTTGAGGTGCAATAGAGTTCTATGATTTTTTATTTATTTGGTAGATTCAAGTTTTTTCAAGATTAGTAAGAGAGCGGCAACTTGAACGGGAACAGGAATGAAAAATGGAATGATCTTCGATTACCAAAGTGGCGTAGTCCAAGGGAATTTACAAAAAAAAGGTACATATAATAAGGGTGAATAGGCATTTTCTAGGCAAGCGCGTTTCAACCTAGACCTCATCAGTGGCTTCTGGTACTGATTGTCGTCAAGCGCAAACCTATCTCAAAATAAAAAAAAAATATATAAAAAAAACATATACAGATAAAGGTATGCGGCCGAGTGATTTAACGTACCCGTCCTACGTCGCCTTAACATCAACTAGAGGTATGGGTTAACCGTGTTCAACTGTAACATGACTTACCCCCCCTTACATTGGGATCCCCAATTGCTATTTTATAAGTGTTGTTTTGACAAGGTGAGATTCTAGTAAACGGCTTAATTATGGCTGAATGAATAAAACGTGTCTAAAGGATATCAGCAGTTGGTATACAGTTTGCTTCTATAAAGAACCTTAAGTCAAGAAATGAGAGAGGTATAAAACACAACGGGAGCGATTAGCTGCAGGCATCGACCGAGCGTGCTCACAATATATTTCACATAGGCAATATTAAATAAACCATCCAACATTAACAATTAAAGAGAAATGCTCCCTATTAACATATAAACAAGGAATTAAATCGCACAACTCCATTTTGTAAAATGCATCGGCATAACTGGATAGTAGTCTGAACAGTTTAAGGAAGATCTTGTCTTAGCTTAGAACCAGTTCGTATTGAATATGATTGGAAAATATAGCCTAGTTCTGAAGTAGGCATCTGTTATAATAAGTAGCAATTTTAATGATAATAAACCCATATAACCGTTGATTTACAGACCGACTTACTAACAAGGTGCAAAAATAAGTAGGTAAGTAATATAAAAAGTATATATACAAAAAAATTTGATATGCATGTGTGGGAACTGACGGCCTGATCAATCTAAAAGCTACCACTATTAAAAAAAGGTTTGTTTTTTCGTGATACATAATGTTTTGTTTGTATACTCAATGTTCTACATGTTGGGTACATGTTTACCCTATCAAAGCATTTATGCATATCATAGTCTGTGGGTATTGGTGTGATGACATTTTAAAAGCGTTCCTTTTCTGCTAATAAAAAACATTACGATTCGATTTTTATTAAAAAAAACAATGTTATAAATATCTTGCCCGTATTATAAAGGAATAAAAACTATTTAAATAAGCAAGTCATTCATTGATATATTGACTACATTATTTTTTGACTGTTAAGAACATTAGAAACTAAACTATTTAAACTGAGGGTACCTGGAAGAGATCTCTTATAGAGATAAGCTTTCCTTTGTATACTTCTTATATACGTGTTTGTTATCACACATTTACACAAAGGTAAAAAAATAATAAAAATAAAATAAACATTATATTGGGATGGATTTCATACATATCCTTTCGGTGAATAGAAATAGGATATCCTACAACATGCGCGGTCTATCTTGCCAGGACTAAAATAGGATCTTAATGCTTTAAGTATATCTTTATGCATATCCGCCAACGTCTCTGAGAGCCAACTTCAGGCTCTCAAAATCAACTCCAAACGATTTGTTGCCACTTTTATCAATTCAGCTTAAAAATATATAGATGTAGATTACTACGTTTAAGCTATAATGCGTTACCTTGAAGCTAAAATATAGAAAATATATACCTCCTACGAGGCCAAGTCAAAATGAATGGCCCATGAAGCGGAAAAATGATTCTAAAATAAATCGCAACAATTTCTACAATCTAAACTAAACTGTTCAGTTCACGCAATCCCGTAATAAATCTTCTTTATTAGATTAAAATACTTTTATTACAACTGCTCGAAAACATAAGATAGTATTGTTAGCAAATGAGTCTTTAGATTCATATACTTCGTCATAGTAAAGTTAACTGCCATAAATTTACTGTCCAAACAATACATATATTAACAGCGAGGTGTTATTACCACTGCAGCTATAACTCTCGCTAAAACGACTCAGCCAAACTTTACAGAACGATACTAGTCAGATTGACTTGATATAATCGGGGATATTATCGCATGAAGTAATTCTTTCGGTATTGTAGCATGACTTAAAGAAATAATATTATATGCGGTGAACAGTAGCATAAATTATAACAAGGTATTGAATCATGGGAAACTTTTAAAAAATATTTAATGGATACTATCGCTATGTACCCCATAAGTTACGATTGATGCTTAACCTGACTTCTCAGGCTTCGTGTGCCTGAATTTTTGTAAGAAATCAGACACTTATTTAATTTGCAACTAATTAATTTTCATGTATGTTATTATTTTTTTTCTGTACTCCATTGTTATGTAATTGGCTTAATTCCGTTTAAATTAATGATTAATAAATAAAAGAAATTATTTACTGCGTCTTTTCATTTATTATTCCATCACGGGTAGGTAATAACTGCTCACTGTGTATCGTATTTCCGGCGACTCATAGTTCCGGTCGGCATACATCATTCGAACGGTATTAAGGCATCAAAACACATGGGGCAAGGAACAATTTGTATAATTCAGGAAACAGTGCATTATGTTGAACCACAAAAGTTTGCTATAAAGAAAGCTATTCTTGGCTTAGTCATGTTTGCTTGTCTTTCTTTTATATCTCTATTTTCACATGGTGGCGACCTATATTTCATTCTTGGCTGGAGTTTGGTCTGGTTAGACGCTTCGGCCGTAGCTAGTTACTACGCTTCTGACAAAGAAGTACTGCCAAGCGATTTAGCGTTCTGGTATGATGCACAGAAAATGGGTTCCGCTCGATTCATTGGTGGTTGAAAATTATATTTAAAAGATTTAACTGTATTATATGTGTCAGACTGGAGATTTTTAGAAATTCCAATACCTAAGCACTGATTCACTGAAATTATTCAGCCTAGTTAATTTAACGAAATTTTAACTTTTTCATGCTTCCTTCTACCATTGTCTATCATTGAAGAGTATTTGATACTAAAAAGTACGGTACGAATTAAAGAAAACAAATTTGGTGCAATAAGAAACACCCAATAGAAAAGAGCAAAGGGACTATGAAGCGGCGGTATATATTACTGGTTCGGTCACTTACTCTAGTGAAACCATATTGATTATGTGAGTATTTTATTATATTCAGTCAGCTAGTTCAGAACTGCAAATCTTTTAACTTTTGATCAATCCGTTTTTAAATTAAATAAATATCGAATAGCATGCAAAAATACCCATCGACGGATACGATTTAATATCGGATATATAACATGGATTGCCGATGTAAGGTGATAAACAAGTTGCTTGTATAACAATTTCTTTTCGATAGTGTAGTCTAATTTTCTTGAATCAAACAGTGTTGTAAGCGCACAACTCAATCAGTGAAAATTACTAATTAGCGAGCACGAGCGAAACGTCCAAGCAATCCGTCTGAAACGGTGCAAGCGAATAGCTATCTAACCGATAAAAAACCTAACGTAACAATGCACTCACTAGCGCCAAGATATACGAACGCAAAAACTGGTCTACTAGCCCCGGAGACCACGTATACCTATTATATTTTTGAGATTTTAGAAAAGCCTCATTCGTCGTTAACTACCATAAGGAGAAGTGCCGGAAATAGGAAATCGGTGTTGTCCATCCACCTCGGCGAGTACGGTAAGATGACAGTTCCAGTTACAGCTCGGTTACGCTGTGGCAACCAATAGGGTTAGCACAGCTACTAGACAGTCCAAAAAAAAAAGTTCGGTTATTATCACTAACATGTGATATTAATCACTAAATAAGATATACCAACTGGCATTGAAGAAACATTCAGTTTCGAAATCTGAATCCAAGAGGGAGGAGGTTTATAGCCTTAAAAAATAAACGATTTCTTTGTTATATAACTATTCGGGCCTGCCCAATACAATGAACAATCATGCTTATACACGGATTTTAAATATTTATTTCACCCACCATTTCACCATCTCATTTCTTCATCATAATCATCATCAGAAGCACTTTTGCCGGGTCAGTTAGTGTGATATAAAAATCCTCGTTTTGTTTGTAACAAATCTTATCCGAAGCGGCTTGACCAATTATTGAAATTGAAAAAAAAAATCTGCATATTTTTCTTAGTTCTGAGAATAGGACTTAAAATAAGATACCACGTCTTAAAAGCATAGTGAAAAAAAAAATTTAAATGTCTGCATATTTTTGCTACATCCTTAATAGGACTTGGAATCTTATCCTGAAGTCTTAAAAAAAAAATTTTAAAAAAAATGTTGAATTCAGTATTTTTTTTTAACAATATCGCAGAACAACGTTTATCGGATCAGCTTGTTGGACTATACAAATCTTCCCCGCCGTCTCTTACTCCGTACCAATCTCACCGTGTACACCGGCGTGTCACCAGCGAAGCGCATAATTCAGTGCACTATTATGCTACTTGATGCTAAACAGCTTTTATGTTCCACGTTGAACAAACATGTCGCATTGTGCCGCCATCGCAACTAACACGGATCACAAACTAAAGCGCTATTAACACTAATTCGACAAACATCTTGACTGTGTGTACCTAAAGCTAGTTTGATGTTGGATTGACACGAACCATCTTACGAAACACAATAATTACTGTTGAGGAATGGAAAAAATAGCTGAGAATTCTGATTGCCCGATTGTGTGGGATTGCATATTGAAAAAGCATGCAACAGAGATAAGCGTTACATGGTTGAGCGACGTGGAGGCATCGTCGAACAGTGGCTAATTGCGTTTCCTACTGTGTTACTATATGGCTGCATAACGTGCTTCGCAGCTATTTAGATCTGCATTTGCTAGACATTTTTCTATCTCCCATTTTTAGTCGTCTATTACAACATATTAATGGAGGTATAACAGTTTATCTACATCCATTGGTAATCTGATTGCGTTTATAACGAGAGTTCGTAATTAGCTATGAAATGGATTAATTATACTTTATATAATGTATCCGAACTAGTGAAACTCTGTAGTTAATATCATGACTCTAGCAAATATAAATCAATGAATCAATAGTAAACTTTATTAAAATAATCCTCCGAAATGCACTTTTGATGCATTAATAACTTAAATAGCAGTGAAATGATTGTAATAACTATATTTGTAAACTTAAAACTACAAGGATTCCAAACGCTCCCTGATCTAAGAAGAAGCCCGCAAAAAACTTATCCGGGCCATTTATATTCTATCATTTTTTTGTTATCTATTGTTTTTGTTATCAAAATCTGAAATGTCACTTGAACATGAGATGAGAAGTCTAATTCAAAGATATGAACTTGAAAAGAGAAATACTGAAAATGAATGATAAATGTTGGTGTCGGGAAAAGGTCAATTAGGTACTCGTAGAGTTTACATATCTCGTCCTGTAAGCCTTTATAAAGTACCAACCGACATAGTAAAAATTTTGTTGGTTTTTATGAGAACTAACGTCACATAAAAGTTGGTCTATTTCTGTCTATTTCTATTCAGGAAAAACTTATCATCTTACTACAGGGCGTGGGTCTCCTCTCAAAATGAGTAAGATTGTGGCCGAAGAAAAACCACGCTGCCCAATTGCAGATAGACAGAGTAGAACATTACGAAGAACTCACAATCGTGTAGGATTCCCCACGATATTTTATTGCACCATTGGATCAAATAATTCTTAAATGTCGGTAAAGCCTTCGAATTCTGCCCTAGGAAGTTTGTTTTTTATATTAGGTAATTCATTCGTAATCACAATAAGTAACAGCGTACAAAATTATTTTTACAAACTTAATCTATCATTTACATTAATTCACAAAAGATAAGTTAAATTTGAAATTATAATAACAGAATAGACTGAAAAAAGCTGGACTTCGAAGACCACTAGACTAACCAAACCACATCATTTGACAACACCATCCTAATATGACAGATTATGCTTTCTTTGACGCGTCGTTTATTCTTGTTAATTTACACAACGTGTCCTTTTTTTTCGTGGTAGAAAATCTTTATAGCTACCTCCATTCGTGGGGCAGGACGGGGTTACGTGGGACTCCCCCCCCCCCCCTTAAATTGGGGTACCTACCCGAACTTAAAAACCACCACGGCATGTCCCACTCGCTGGATTGATTGAACACCTGGGGAACCCATTGTATTCTCCTATTATCTCTATCCCGCGCTAAAAGAGAGAGGATCAGGACAGCTTAATCCCCCCCCCAGACTGTAAGGAGACTCGTGCAGTGACGGGTAGTTAGCCCAATAGCTACCCGCCGCCTCGCAACACTACCTACTGATAATGTAGGTTTAGTTAGAATTTATCCATTTGAGACCAAATGAACACCACAACCGCTGTCGGTTATATAAAGTTAATGCACATTAACGCTGCGTCATTCGTGATGAGGATTAACCGCAACCTGTAACCCAAGTTGCGAATGGACCTTGATTTATTGCGCGATATGTTTTACCACCACTGTGATAAATATGAACGGTTATCAGTTTTAAAACTCTTCTTTAAAATTTTGTCACACAACGCTATTTTTGACACACCGTTATATGAACATAAGTAAGGAAGCAGTGATAGCCTAGTGAAGCGGTGATAGCCTAGTGGTTAGGGCGTCAGCCTCCTAATCAGAGGTCGGCGGTTCGAATCTGGGCACACACCTCTAACTTTTCGGAGTTATGTACGTTTAAAAAAATTTAAATATCACTTGCTTCACCGGTGAAGGAAAACATCGAGAGGAAACCTGCACGCCTGAGAGTTCTCCGTAATGTTTTCAAAGGCGTGTGATGTCTGCCAATCCGCACATGGCCAGCGTGGTGGACTATGGCCAAACCCTTCTCATATTGAGAGGAGACCCGTGCTCTGTAGTCAGCCAGTAATGGGTTGATCATGAAGTAAGGATATGTAAGTTGGGGTCCAAAGGGAGCCTTGAATCAAACCGAGGACCTCTAACTTAATAAAGCAATTAATATATGCGCTCGCATCCCAATCTTTTAGGGTATATAATGTCATACATCCGATATAAAGCATAACATATCTCATAAGAGACTAAACTTACAAACTCTCGAGATTATCTTTTGGCTAATTGGCTCGGACTTCGTCCAAAGTTTCGATGACATTTACACGGGACCACCTCCGCGAGTCTTTTTTACAAAAAAAGCTTGTCAGGTATTGAACACAAAGAGTGTCGATGTGTCATCTTATGAGGCATTTTTAATTATATACAGTTTTGCATCTGCATCTACCGATACAAACAAAAACCGGCTCAGAGTGATTTGGCTCGAACACGAAGGGCTCCGTAGTTTAGTTTTTTTTTTTCATACCCTACAAGTTAGCCCTTGACTATCACACAGTGTAAGTGATGATGCAGTCTAAGATTGTAGCGGGCTAACCTGTTAGGGGTATGTTAAACCCATACTCCTGATTGGTTTTGCAACGCGACATCTTTCATCTTTTGACGACCTCCGTGGCGCAGTACGTGCGCTGTCGCATTTTAAAAGTTGGAGGTCTGGGTTCGATTCCCGGCTCGAGTCTGGTCTGGTGGGAGGCTTCGGCCGTGGCTAGTTACCACCCTACCGACAAAGACGTGTCGCCAAGCGATTTAGCGTTCCGGCACGATGTCGTGTAGAAACCAACTAGGAGCGTGGGTTTACCATACTTCTAACAGGTTAGCCCGCTACCATCCTAGACAGCATCATCACTTACCACCAGGTGAGATAGCCGTCAAGGGCTGACTTGTAGTGTGTAAAAAAAAAATTCTTGGTGGAACGCTATATCGCTTGGCAACACGTCTTTGTCGGTAGGGTAGTAATAAGCACATAACACAGCCGAAGCCTCCCACCAGACCAGACTCGAGGCGGGAATCGAACCCAGGACCTCCAACTTTATAATGCAACAGCATGAACGCGAACAAAGTTGTCTGGTAGAAAATGCTTAGCATTAGGTTCGCCTTTTATACATTGTTTTATTGTACAATAAATTTTATTAAAAAAAAAAAAGGAAAATGTCTTTTATTATTGTCCAGAACACACACGTCGTGTTAAAAACACAAAACGTTAACAGTTTCATAATATTTAAATTATTACAGTAAATTTCAAGTGCGGCAACCTTTGTCCTCAACAAACAATAAGTAAAGACTAAAGAGGCCTATTCATAAATTTTTCCCGTAAACGATAAGGGCTGATTAGGCCACCGGAATAGCAGGATGCGTAGCTAATCTTGTTTGCTCTGCATTGAGCAAGTGTGTACTTGTTCAAAAATTCTATAACCAAGAGATAAAGTTAAGTTTGTGTAACATATCACAAAACCCAAGTAAAACGACTACCTAACGCTTATTTTACGAGCTCCTATTATAAGGCAATTTATGTTTAATTGGATGCGATAGTTAGTGGTCACATGTAAAAATTAAGGCAATACAGACGGCAAAAGATCGCGAGGCCGCTCACCAACCAGATGGGCAGACCAGCTGAGGGACTCTAAGTGCAAATTTCACACAATGGCAAGACTAGCCTTTGATAGAAGCCGGTGGAAACATTTAATCCGCACGAGGTTGCAAGGACACCAGGACCACGATCTTCAGTAATGAAGGAACGACTGGAGAGTAAAAAGTTAAATCCTAATAGCTATTTCGACTTTGTAGGATCTTCGAAAAGTAGATACATTAAATCACTCCCAACCACAATGTATTAACGTTCATCTGATTTTCTAGGTTCCCAAGAAAAAGAGCAATCAAAATGCAATTGGAATTCCCATGAAATAAACTTACTTAAATACAACAAACGGTAACGAAACAAAGAGCATTACGAACGGGCACCGGTATAAATCAAGTTTTTCAATGAGCTTTATGCATTGAACATCAGATATCTAGCCTATTAGCATGTTTACACGCAACCAAATGATCACAAGTGAAGTACATGTACACAGAGGCAGAAAACAAAACTATTCAGCGGACAATAGAGACATCTGATTCGTAACAATGCATATGTATAGGAATTTTAATTGGAAATATGAGCGAATGTTGCGCTGTTGTGATTTAGTACCCTTTCTATCCTGCCTCGGCTAGATTCTTGTTCCACCACGTTTTATTACCATCGATTTCTATTCACAGCTCAATCAACGGTAATTATTGGATTTAAGTAACAGCCAGTTCGCAATTTGTAACTCCCTATCTCGAGATCTGATACAATTATGTTATTAAAGATCACGTTGATGTTTTTATGAATAACATTCATTTAAAATTCAAAACAGCGTATACATTTTCTTGGCAGCAGAAAATTAAAAGAAAATTAACGACGAGTCAATTACACCCCAAAACAAAATGGCGCGGAATGTCCGTTATAAAAAACTGAGCAAAGGGTTGGCGAATTTCTTTCCGGGTCTGTACATTTATTTAATTAATCACATTCTTACGATTGGGGGCTGCCGTCCGAATGTCCGAATAATTCGAGTTCTTTCTGATCACGCAATAACTGGGTACTGTTAGCAGCAAAATTATAACATGGAGCCGTGCGTGTAATATAATTTTATACCCCTGTCCGTAAATTGAGACGTGAAATGCATTAGGGGCAAAATATTGTTCGTTTCTACTTTGGTCTTGTTTTGTATTAGGTACCTACTTTTATATATCAAGTCAAAGATAGTTGTATGTTGACCAAGCGACTCAAGGACCAGTTTACCCTAATCCCTATATAAGAACTAGGCATAACCGTGGACGGTTGTTTTTTTTTAATACACTCCAAGTTAGCCCTTGACAGCGCTTGGCGACAGGTCTTTGTCGGTAGGGTGATAACTAGCCACGGCCGAATTATTTCGCATAAAAAGAAAATACAAATTACATAACAATAAATACACTGAAAAACCAATCTAAAGATCAAACTCGAGCCGGGAATCGAAACCAGGACCTCCGATTTTATAATGCGTTAGCGCACGCACTGCGCCACGGAGTTCGTCAAAATTGATGATGAGAAATAGTTTTTAAATTCAAATTTCAAATTCAAATAATCTTTATTCAAATAGTCCTTTAAAAGGCACCTTTGACGCGTCAATAACTTACATAGTATTGATTTGATGGTGATAACTACATTGGTAAACTTAAAGCTAAAGCTAAGAGTGTTCCAAACTCGCCCTGGTCTAAGAAGAAGCCCACAACACACTTAGCCAGATAAATTTTCTTTTTGTTATCACCATATCACATGACACTTAAAATTATGTTAAGAGCTATCTTAGTATAAGTATTAGTCTTTAGTATAAGTATTATATAAATGGTATTAATTTGTGTCGGTTTAACACAGCAGGAAAATGGTAACATAATTATGTATGTAAAAATACTTAATTATAAAAATTCAAAGGCATATTGAAAATTTTGGTATTGAAATGATGTTTTGGAAGGGTTCGTATTACCAGTCACTTTGCAACAATCTCGCTTGTAATTATGTTACTCTGACAAAAATGGGGGCGCTTTGTAGACCTACGTGCGGATAGACATGGATAAACGTACCGTAATTTTAACGGCTTTTCTTTAATCGTAATCAAACCATTGCCGGCTCACTACAGAGAACGGGTCTCTTCTTAATATGAGAAGGGTTTGGCCATAGTCCACCACGCTGGCTATGTGCGGATTGGTAGACTTCACACACTTTTGAGAACATCATGGAGAACTCTCAGGCATGCAGGTTTCCTCACGATGTTTTCCTTCACCGTTAAAGATGTCGTACCCAGGATTGTACCCGACGTAGGCAGAACTGCGCCGCTTCCGGCGGGGAATGTGGCACTTATGTATTTTTTTATTAGTTTCATTTATTAGTAATATGTATAATATTATATTTTTAATGTTTATTGTTATTTGTAAATGTACAACCCAAGCCTGCTTGTATATATATATATAAAATCTTGGTCTCTAGGTTGCCTGGCAGAGATCGCTCTTTAGCGATAAGGCCACCTATTGTACCTTCTTTTCTTTGTTTTTCTTTACTGTCTTCTTCTGTTGTGTGGTGTACAATAAAGTATAGTTTCATTTCATTTTATTTTCACTTCTCGGCGGCCAGATTGGTGACCAGAATACCCACTAAAACCCAGCGATGCTCCTGCGCGTCGCGTCGCGCCTTAACAAAACCTACTACATAAAGTTTGACACGGCCTAATCAACTAGCGGTTCACTATCTATTCAATTCATAGGTCTATCACACTTAGAGCTAAAACACACACACACAAAAAAGGAAAAATGAAAATAAAAAAATGCCAAATCATATCGCTGTTACATCTCGAATGGTCCTTTTTTATTTCAATTTCGAGGGTGTGCTAAACGTTTGAGCGAACTCTATTATTCGGTACGGCGTACCGTCGTGACGTAAGCACATTCGGCACTCAACAGCCGTTTTGTTATTAATGCAATAATGTATATCATAACGTATTCATATCTACAATCTCAATGGATATGCCAATTTCATTATTTTGGCACCCCGAGAGTTACATTTGCCGCGTTTTACCACATGGCGTGTTTTTTATGCGCGATTTTTTGGTTTACGAATCCATTGTCCAATTTTACATAAGACTTCTTACATAAAGAACTTCTTACATAGAGAATTTTTACATAAGATATGAAGCGGTGACAGCCTAGTGGTTAGGGCGTCAGCCTCCTAATCAGAGGTCGGCGATTCGAATCCCGGCACGCACCTATAACTTTTCGGAGTTATGTGCGTTTTTAAGCAATTAAAATATCACTTGCTTCAAACGGTGAAAAAAAACATCGCGAGGAAACCTGCAGGCCTGAGA
This sequence comes from Lasiommata megera, assembly GCA_928268935.1. Taxonomy (NCBI): domain Eukaryota; kingdom Metazoa; phylum Arthropoda; class Insecta; order Lepidoptera; family Nymphalidae; genus Lasiommata; species Lasiommata megera. The sequence goes on along the minus strand of OV743315.1, from coordinate 10,716,117 downwards.
GTTCTCCATAATGTTCTCAAAGGCACGTGAAGTCTGCCAATCCGCACTGGCCCGCGTGGTGGACTATGGCCAAAACCCTTCTCATGTTGATAGGAGACCCGTGCTCTGTAGTGAGCCGGTAATGGGTTTATCATGATGATGATGACATAAGACTTCAGCAGGGTGGAAGTTCACAGACTACAAATAGTTTGTGTTAATGCTGGACGTGGTTTGTCGGTACCGCAAATTTCATTCAACTAGATTTTTTTTTTTGTATACCCCACAAGTAAGCCGTTGATGACATCTCGCCTGATGGTTATCTCACCTATTAGGGGAATGGTTTCTACACGATATCGTGCCGGAAGGCTAAAACGCTTTGCCACACGTCTTTGTCGGTAGGGTGGTAACTAGCCACGGCCGAAGTCTCCCACCAGACCAGACTCGAGCCGGGAATGGAACCCAGGACGTCCAAGTTTAACGTGCAACAGCGCAAGTGCTGCGCCGGTCGTAAAAAAAGGAAGTTAGGTTAGGTTAACAACCCAATACTTTTAAAAATACAAACATCTACATAATTTTTTTTTTTATAATCGACTGCCAAATACATACATTTCGTAATCGGACGGGGCATAGGAAGCGATGGAACGGACTATACAGGTGTGTTTTATGTATGCCATTGCAACGATGAGATTTCTTTATAGAACAAATCGTTCACAAAATTCACATTATTTCCTATCCTACCAAACTTTTATGACTTACATTTTAATTAGTATGATTATTTCGAAAGCAATGAAAGCGTTACCTACATACCTATTTAATCAAAGTGCCTAATCAAACCGAAATCATGAGTTATTATGAAAGAGAAGTGGTTCATTACTCCTTCCTTATGCATTACGTCATTTTCTATTTACCACAAAATGTTTCATTTGCATAATGGCTTTTTTTCCTGCCATTACTATTTACGTTAATATTCTGATTTGTTTGAGCGGGGGTCGCACGCACAACAAACATAAAGACAATCTGTATGTGGCGGCCATTTATGTAAATAAATCTACGATACTGTGCTATTATGAAAATTGTAGATACAGAACGGGAGTGGCTTGTATTTACGTAATTCTTGGGTGTGGTTTGTTGGGAAGAAATATTTGGTTTCTTACATTTTCGTCACAGAGAAACATAATTTTGACGACCTCAGTGGCGCAGTATGTCTGCTGTCGCATTATAAAATTGGAGGTCCTAGGTTCGATTCCCGGCTCTATTCTGGTCTGGTGGGAGGCTTCCGCCGAGGCTAGATACCACCCTACCTCCAATGTCGCGATGTCGCGTAGAAACCAATTAGGAATGTGGTTTTACCATACCCCTATCAGGTTAGCCCGCTACCACCGTAGACTGCATCATCACTTACCACCGATAAATCGCTTGGCAACACGTCTTTGTCGGTTATGTGGTAACTAGCCACGGCTGAAGCCTCCCACCAGACCAGACTCGAGCCGGGAATCGAACCCAGGGCCTCGCACTTTATAATGCGACAGTAGACATACTGCGCCACGGAAGTCGTCAAAAACAAAAGCATGAGCATCTATATTAAGTATATTATTATTATTTAATTGTATAGTGACTCAAGCTAATGACTTAAAATTTTTCTTACTCTGAAACTATTTGTGTACGTTGTGAAAACTTGTAAAAAACTAAACATTCACATTAGCTCACAAGTTGCAAAAATGGTCGTGAAAAAACGTATCGGTTTTCCGTAATAAAAATTATGTGACGTTTGCGGTAAAACAAAACCAATAAAGAACAAATATAAAGCAGTGAATTCAAACAGTTTTTAAACGTAACAAAGATAGCATTAAAAATAAAAGGGACAGAAACCAAACGCAAAAATAAATCAGCAAACCGTGTTATTAATAAAGTTTGCGTTTAATCAACAAAACATCAGAAAGCAATGAGTTCTTATGAGTCCGATAGAATTTCTCATTTGATTCGTCTTAAGTCGTCAGAAACAAAGTGCGCCGTCGACGGTGGTATTATTATCGCGTCTTTATAATTACAGGGCACATCAATCAGGGGGCATATGCAGATAGAGTGGAGCTACGTTTTGTGCGAGTCAGCGCGCACTCGGCCCACTGTGCAACCCTTTCTTTGATATCTATAATGATATTTCGAATAGAATTATTAAAACACGCTCCGAAAATTAACTGGAACACGCGGGAAAGACTAATGCATGCCTTTTTGGAATTATGGCTGACTTGATTAGATTCCTCGGTATGAAATGGTTATCCCTATAAAGTTGAGTTGATAGAAATACTAACAGGTATGACTGTTAATTTAAAATCACTTATAAGTTAGGAGTGTACTTGCCTAAATACAACAGAAATATTATTCAATATTTTAAGGTACTTAGAGCACGTAAGGATAATTTGTTAACAAATTAAAATCTACTTATGTTGAATACCTAGTTAATAAAATTCAAAAGGCTAGTTAAATAAAATTATAATATTTTTGGATTTTTTTTTTATTGTCATGATATATTTTGAAATACATGATATATTTTGGTAAAATAATGAAATAAACAACATAACCAAAGATATAAATTACAATGTGGCCTATTCAAGAGATTCCTGTACCGACCGTTTGGTGTACAGGAATAGTATCTACATAAAACTTTTATAATTAAAAATATCAAAAAAAAACTTCAATTGATTAAATGTCTCCACGTATACCCTAACAACACATTATTTCAAATATACCAGAACGTCACAATTGACCGTTGCTAAAATAAAAATAAGAAACTTCAATTCCCCAAATCTAATTTCCTTGAACGTAGAGCTAATGTATTTATTTTATAACCTAAATGGGAATATAATTCTATTTATGAATAACTTGAGGTAAACGTAAAGATTAGTTATCACTATCCACGTGTATAAAATATTAAGGCAATTTTTTAGTATGTGACTGATAAGCGACAGGTTGGTCGATATCGATAGTTCCAGTCATAGCCCATAAGCTTGTAGATTTGAGTTTGCCTTCACGGCGCCTTAAAAATAACTGTCATGTTACGTTACAAAAGTTATGCAGTGTTTTGACACACTCTGACATTTGAAAGGTGCTATAAGTTGAGGTGCGACAAAATGTTATGCCACGTTTTTTCTGTAAGGTCCATAATGTCTAGCTTTTACATTTAGGAAATGTGAAATCAAACATTTTTTCCTTAAAAGTTTCGTAAATTATTACCAATATTAAATTAGATACACTGGCATATTTTTTTTAATGCCTTTAGGATTGATTATTCAAAATCCGGATCAAAATACCTGCCTGGCACAGATTACATACAAACGTTAAAAAAAATTAAAGATATTGGTATCTGTATCAAATGTAGATTATTTCACTTGAGGTTACCAACTTAGGCTGTTTGAGTAATGCAAACAGAAGTCTCAACTTAATTTTAAAAAAAACTATTTCGTATTAAGAATAACTTTAGACAATGCGTCTACATTCACGTCATTCATTAACTTCCAATAAAACATGTGCGAAAGTGTAAAAATAGTTTTAAGAGGGAAGTCTGCTCATATTTTTAAAATACACCGATCAGCTGTTTCGTAACCATGAAAATAATAATTAGTCTTGCGGCCCTGACGGAGTGTTATGATCTCACTGGGCCATCGCGCACGCGTCAAAATTTGATGGAGACGGACGCCTTCACGTGGATCTCACCAATCATCACTACATTATATTGTCACGACTTAAATCGTTTTAATATTGACAGCGACAATTCACGCTGCCCACACATAATGGACTTTAACAACTGATTAGACAAGGTTTCGTTTCCGCCAGCACGATCTGTAAAGTTCAACCTAAACTGGTCATCATCGCTGTCTTTGAAAGCAGTCTAATTAAGTTTTTAAGACTATTGAAATTCATTGTTGATTGGCAGATGGCGCTAGCGGCGTATTTTAAATGAATATGTTTTTTCAATACGTGGAACAGTTATTGCGTTTCAATTGTTTCGTGATTATTTTCAAATAGAAATAGATTGTGTTTGGTACAATATAGACTGTCAGAGGTATTTACATTGGTAGAGTTGTGCGAGTCAACGTCTCAACTAATGAAATGAATACGGAGGTACGGCGCATGGGAAAGGACTTGTGCGTAGTCACGAACCAGTTTTGTATGCATCGCCACGTTTGTGGAGAACTGATTTCAGTCGACGCCCTTTTCACATTTTTAACTTTGCATTTTCCATCGTATACATTGGTTAATCTATTTACACGGTCGCAATAATCACATGATCTGAGGCGCAGACACGGCGCGGCGCAAAGCGACAGCCAAAAGCAGGAATTATAAAGAATCCATCAACATCAGCCCAACACCGATCGCGAAATCCGCCATCAATCATAAAACATCAGAAAGGATTAAAATCTACGTTGCACCTTCCGGAGCTCGAGTACCCTTGTTTTTCTCTAACCCGTAAATACTGAGGGGCGTAAGTATGGCCCGGGGGCGGTAAATATTATAAAGGGGGGGACAGGGAGTACCCCCGTCCGTGAGGGGGGCACTATCCCTTATCGCGAGCGTTACCCTCGCTGGCGCGACCGCTAGACCGCCAAAATGTGGGGCAAATCGATGCCAGTGCCCCATTTTTGTGCATCTGGACCATTATCGATTTTACACTGGCAGTTGTATATCGATTATTTTATCTGTTCTCTCTTATAGTTGTGGATACCGATTGAAGCATTGTTTGACATCATTCAAAAGTAATTATTATGCTTTAGTACATAGCACATGTGAGTTTACTATTCAGTTTATAATCTTCATAGCCGTTTACTAGGAAATAAACTACATTTAGTTAGAAATCAATTTAACTGAACACCTCATGAAACCACTCTCAAGGCTAAGGTCTTTCTAATGGAGTAAAGAACACAATTTCAGTGTTAGACAGAATAAGACTTCGAAGAGAATTCCCCATTAAAAATCTTCGTTGAAATATATTTATATGAAACTATATAAAATAAGCTCGAGTCAACACACCGCGTATGTCGTCATAAAATACAAAATTTAAACATTTACCAATGGAACTTTATTATTCATATCGTTATTTATTGACTTTGTTACGCAATAAATGCCATACATGCACTTAACAAGGACCTATAACACCATAAACTGTAGACAATGTAATTTTAAGTGTGACTCCAACAATTATTGAAAGCATCTACGCCGTCGGAATGAAATAATTTTATATTAGCCATAAATTTATTTAATCGGAGACATTACGCCGGTACCTGTGACCTGAGGATTGCCATTTTATATGAGTTTAAACAACTTTGTAATACACGAGTCATTCAAGGTTGCCATTATATCTATATTATTTAAATTAGCAACATTACATATGGCTTGTATTTTACGGAGGCCTACTTTGCAGGCTCTTTTGTTGCTAGAAACACAGATTCTGTTTTGATTCTAATGAAGTTACCAGTTGCCCGCTACCATCTTAGACAGCATGATCACTTACCATCAGGTGAGATTACCGTCAAGGGCGAACTTGTAGTGGGTAAAAAAAAAAGTTGCAAATTTTATTTATACCTGTTTGGCAATCTATTTTAAATCTCTCTTCGAATTAAAAGTCAAAATGGCTCAGAAACATTACAAAACCGAGTTTTAACATGTGGCATTCATTTTCTTAAACAACTATTAAATTAACAAACTCTTTATCATCTCTTTTATTCCTGTTTTAATTGTGATATATGATTACAACAAGGCGACTAAGACGAGAGCTATAAAATGCAATTTACTATCCACAACGCCCGAGTCCTGATATTCTATAACTTTTTATCGATTTATCTTTAAATTGTTGCGAATGTTTTATTAGTTTTTATTACGAACTGTACAAGTATATGGATTTAACGAGCGGCTTAAGTAGCCCTTATCAAGTTGTTGCTTTGTTGTGGATGTTTTGAGCCATTTCTAGTCTGGCTAGTTACATTTTATAGTTCAAGTACCCAAACGACCGCATGGGTAGCATTTTTTATTTATTTATATAAATTGCGAGCAAACGAGCAGGCGGGTCACCTGATGGTAAGTGATTACCGCCGCCCATGAACATTTGCAGCACCAGAGGAACCGCCAATGCGTTGCTGGCTTTTGAGTAGTTTGTTTATCCGCCCTTTGAAGATCCCCATATTATAATCATTAGGGAACACAGAAGATGGAAGCTGGTTCCACAATTTACAGGTTCGTGGCAGAAATGACCTGGAATAGCGGGTGGTGGAAGAGGACCATGAGCATGATTGTAGCTAAGCGAAATCTGCGCATGGACATCTTGTATACCTTTAACAATGTAACAATGTTTCTAGAATTGCTAGTCGCAATTTTATTTGATTATTTTACGATATAGCTGTGATAGCCTAGTGGTTAGGACGTAATCTACCTAATCGTAAGTCAGGTGCGATCCCGGGCACACACCTCTAACTTTTCGGAGTTATGTGCGTTTTTAATCAATTAAAATATCACTTGCTTCAACGGTGAAGGAAAACATTGTGAGGAAACCAGCATGCCTGAGAGTTCTCCACAATGTTCTAGAAGGCGTGTGAAGTCTGCCAATCCGCAAATAGCTATGTCGCCAAACCTTTTTCATATTGAGAGGAAAGAGAATGGGTTGATCATGATGATGATGATTTTACGATATTCTTTTTAACACATGAACATTTTGTTAAAAATTAACATTAATAAGTCTATTTTTAACTAAGTTTTCACAAATTTTACAACTGTTATAAAATAAACAATCTATTTACATAAAACTTCGGTGTGACAGCGACCAAGCAGAAATAGTATAGATTCCTCTATACGAGAAGTATAATTAAATAATGACTTCTTCATGGCTTAGCTTTGTAAAATGATACTAACCATGAGATAGTGTGGCTGCGACTCGCATGCATCTTTAATTGCAATTAATTGTGAGAATCTTTCTTACCGCAACGACACTGATATGTTCATATACCTTCATTGCTTTTTCCCGGTAATTCCCCGGTTATTTCGAGAAACAACATTATATATCTCGACTTGATTCTTAAGTTTACTATAATATTTAACCAAAATGTTACCGAAAAGTTAAGCTGCTTAAATTCTTCATTGGGAAGAGAACGCAAAAAAATATTTTACAAATACTTATTTCAATGACTTCTCAAAGAGCTCCTATTTGATTTCCAAAGCTTTGTCTTCATAAATTTACTTTCTTATTTAAATGTTATTCAATAATATAATAAATCTTATTTTAATTCTCATCATCATCATCATGATCAACCCATTACCGGCTCACTACAGAGCACGGGTCTCCTCTCAATATGAGAAGGGTTTGGCCATAGTCTACTACGCTGGCCATGTGCGGATTGGCAGACTTAACACGCCTTTGTGAACATTACGGAGAACTCTCAGGCGTGCAGGTTTCCTCACGATGTTTTCCTTTACCGTTGAAGCAATTTTAATCCTAATTATTGTTTTATAATTACTAATTTATTTTTTTACGTTTGAGTAGAATTGGTTCTGTTCAATTTTAACCATTCAATCTGATTTGCCGATCTGAATTGTTACTATTGCAACTGGTTACGTTCATAGACCCGTTACAGAAAGTGTACTTACCTACACTACTTAATCAATCATCGTTAAATTAACATAACTGTGAATACAAACATGTGTACAACTACGACTGAGCCGCAGAAACGCCAATCGTTGATAAGCGTTTAACAAACTAAATGTTGTAAAATTTATCATTTAATGTGTTGTTCTTTTTGCAACATAATTTGAAAATGATCAACAATTAATAAATCATCTACCAACTATAATTAATCAGCGTTTAAGAAACTGGGAGGTTAGTTAATTGACAATGTTTATATTGTTGCTATGCAAGATGTAAGATATAATTTAATGCGATTGTACAATTGGTTACGTTCTCACCGCGAGTGAAGCGAGGCGCGCAAAAACGCCAATACTCCGTGTTTCCGCCACCTATTGTCTTCATCTCGATTGCCTTTGGATTAGTAACTGCTAACTGTACTATCACGTTAGGAATGAGAGCCTAACGTAAACTTATTTAAGTACCCAACCATCATGTATACAAAACTAAGTATCAGGAGATTGTACAGTACCTGTTACTCTTAACCAATCTCAGTGAAGTATCGAAAATGCATCTCTGATAAAAAAAAAATCTTATGTTGCTCATATTTTTTAACCATAAATAATTTCGATTTTAGGTTTGATTATAAGTTAAACCGCCTATAACCTCTATTTCTCGTAATTATTCATATATATCGACACGGGTTAAGATATAATGAATACTTGTCGAATTTTTCTCTTTTGCTCAACTAAAAACCTTCCCGTTACGTCCAATTTCATTCCAAGTCACCGGGAATTATGTTTATAGCACGAAAAATCATTGTTGTCTGTATTCAGTATTAGTCACAACTAGATAAGAGAAGAGCCTGGATACAATCATAAAATTTGTAATTTTTAAGAGTCAGACGTTGAGAAGCCAACAAATTGTAAGAAGTACATTTTACATGGTGTAGGTGCATGTATTTCCATAGATTTTAATAGTTACATACAAGAAAATTATAAAAGACCCTTCGACTCACCCGTTGACCCAAGAGCTGGGCGATTTCCTGCCCATTACCATACTCATACCGTGAAGCAATGCCGCCAGCATTTAAAGGTAGACCTTTTTCTCTTGATTTTTTACGAACTGTATCTTAGATGGGATATTTAGTTTTCATGGGTGTAGTTATAAACGCTTACTATTTTGCCAGTTATCACAATGAAGTTAAGTTAGTTTTTGGCGTTTAATACATAAAGTTGTTATCATCTGTGTTCAAAAAAAAATCTCTTACGATTAAGTTAATTTATTGGATTATCTGTATTCGATCGTTGTGTTTATAATAAATGGATTTTTAAAGTTTGTAATAACTTTGTCAAGCTTAAACTGACTCGTTTATTAATCATCACACATCACGATCAACCCATTACCGGCTCACTACAGAGCGCGGGTCTCCTCTCAATATGAGAAGGGTTCGGCCATAGTCCACCACGCTGGCCATGTGCGGATTGGCAGACTTCACACGCCTTTGAGAACATTACGGAGAACTCTCAGGCGTGCAAGTTTCCTCACGATGTGTTCCTTCACCGTTGAAGCGGTTGATATTTTAATTGCTTAAAAACGCACATAACTCCGAAAAGTTACAGGTGCATGCCAGTTTTCGAACCACCGACCTCTGATTAGGAGGCTGACGCCCTAACCACTAGGTTAACACCGCGTTTATTAATAGCAACATTTAATTCACCATTTTCTCCTTCAGTTTGTACGTCTGTAACAGTTAATCTCATGATAAACGGCAATGACTTCTTCTAGGTATAATTAAACATGATTAGAGCTCAACACATGGTGCAATTATAAGACGTTACAACGGCTACCGCACTACGTTACACGCTATGCAATATATTCTACCAACCATTCAATAGCTGGCACGGATGCGAGACCGACTCGATGTAGTTTTTACTCAGATAAACTTGTGTTTAACTTGCTATTGTTGAAACTCTTTTTGGTTTATAAATGGTGCTTTATTAATTTTTCAAACGCTTGCTGTCTACATCATCATCCTCATAATGATCAACCCATTACCGGCTCACTACAGAGCACGGGTCTCCTCTCAATATGAGAAGGGTTTGGCCAAAGTCCACCACGCTGGCCATGTGCGGATTGGCAGATTTCACACGCCTTTGAGAACCTAATGGAGAACTCTCAGGCGTGCAGATTTCCTCACGATGTTTTCCATCACGGTTGAAGCAAGTGATATTTAAATTTTTGAAAACGCACATAATTCCGGAAGGTTAGAGGTGCCTGGATTCGAACCGCCGACTTCTGATTCTTCTGAGGAGGCTGACGCCCTAACCACTAGGCAAATATAGATAGATACTGTGGAATAATCAGTTCATAACCGAAAGTATTCACGTCAAAACTTGAGAACTTTTCTGTAAATGAATGAACACCTAAGAAGACCAAGGATACTTCCTCAAGTATATATAGATATATCCACGATAGATATCTTAAGTACCAGACCCATAGGTGGTACCTGTCCAGGGATAAAGGAGCGGGAAGGTGTACTGTATTTTACGGGTGATTTAATAATTTCATGTCTATATTTTTGAAAATATGCTAATTCCAAAATACAGTCATCAGAAACATATTTTGCCATCTGACAGCTCAGGGTTGAGTGTAATTGTAGACACAGACAGATGAAGACAATAAAAATTTACAAAACTAGATACTAGAATTAAAGATATCCTCCATTGATCAAACACGAATGGTGTCCTGAATCCCAATGCGTAGAACATTGCGCGTCGTCCAAAACACACTTGTGAAATTTCTCCAATCTCGTTCGGAATCCATTCCATTCATGACCGTGGATTACAGTCATGAATGGAATCAAATGAAAAAGAGACGGCAAGACACACGAAGCCGTCGTGCGAATGGGATGGGAATTTAAATAGTACGCGAAACGGAAATAGAGCCCGAGATAATTCCGTCTAGCCGGAGGGATTCCCTCGTGTCACTTGTGTGCGTTTTTCGAATTGTACAAGAGGATTACGAATGTCGGCGTGCGTTTCGACTGTTCACTTGGCATTCGGAGGGTCCTTTATCGGTGTTCGCTGCGATCCGGCCTGTCGGTGCCGGGGCTTCCATTCTTTCCGTCTGAGTCGAGTGTTCCCCAGCTACTTGTTGATCAATCGTAATAAATTGCCTCCATGATATTCCCATTGTGGAGCAGTTTGTCGCTTTACTGCCTTTGAGGAAATTGCGTTTCCTTAAGCTACTTCGGTTTATTTGACGCTTCAGTGTTCTTTGAATGGCAATCGGTGAGTTTGTGTGATTATTGTTATACTGTTTATCTGATTAAAGAATAATTGACGACCTACTTGCATTTGCATTGCGTTGCATTTTAAAAAAGTTGGAGGATCTGGGTTCAATTCCCGGCTCGAGTCTGGCCTGTTGGGAGGCTTTGGCCGTGGCTAGTTACCACCCTACTGAAAAAGACGTGTCGCCAAGCGATGTAGCGTTCCGGAACGATGTCGTGTAGAAACCATTTAGGAGTATGGGTTTACCATACACCTAACAGGTTAGCTCGCTACCTTAGACCGCATCATCACTTACCAATAAGTGAGATGCCGTCAAGGGCTAACTTGTGGTGTTTAAAAAAAAAATAAGGTATCTTTTTTGTATACCTGCCGCTTTTGTCTTGCAACTTCTCGTTGACTGAGGATCTTCCCTGAGGCCTCCCCTAGCGGTGAACGCTGTAGTCTTATAAGTGGGAGGTCACGGGATTGGTCCCGGTAGGTTCAATTGCGGTCTAGTGAGAGGTTATGGCCGTAGCTAGTTCTAACACACGGACAATATTGACCATAAATTGTTTAAAGAAGATAACACAATCAAAGAACACAAGAAGCAGAATTACGTCCTAAAGCATCACCCGCTTATCTAATAACGTTAAATAACTGCAAATAAAACATTTTGTAATCAACGTAAATTACGTTAAACTTTAATTGGACAATGGGTAAAAGTGGAACGAAAGTGTTACAATACCGCAACTAATGGCACGTTTAGTCGATTTTATCAGAATGGAGAAAAAGATTAAGAAGTTCTTGATTTTGTTTCGCACAACAATGGTCGTGGTTTTTTGGCCGACCATTCTTGTAAGCCAGTCAGACTTACAAAAATGGCGGAGTATATATATTCACTGCTTGTATTTAAAATGCTTACACTGATTTCTCCGCCGTTATTTGGCCGTTTTGCTTTTTTTTTTTATCCACTACAAGTTAGCCCTTGACGGCAATCTCATCTGATGGTAAGTGATAATGCAGTCTAAGATGGTAGCGGGCTAATCTGTTAGGGGTATGGTAAACCCATACTCCTAATCGGTTTCTACGCGACATCATGCCGGAACGCTAAATCGCTTAGCGACACGTCTTTGCCGGTAGGGTGGTAACTAGCCACGGCCGAAGCCTCCCACCAGACCAGACTCGAGCCGGGAAACGAACCCAGGACCTCAAACTTTATAATGCGAGAGCGCGCGCGCTGCGCTACTGAGGTCGTCGGGCTTGAAAATATTATGAAATTCACGGTATATCGTTGTAGACGTCCAGTGATAGCTCAGTGGTTAGAGCGTCCACCTTCCAATAGGAAATCGGGTGTTCGAACCCGGACGCATCTCTAGAAGGTAAAATTTATAAAGACCTGTTAATACTAGAATCAATCCCGGTTTTACTTGATGTAACCTTAAAATCACTTAGAAGAAAAGATCTTAGACAGTTAAAACCACTAAACAAACCATCATCGCACCTCCACCGCTTACTCTGCCAAAATAAGTTCGAACTTTGCTCCTTGTTATCGATTATTGTATGAAACTTCTAATGTATCTGCTGACCTACTTTGTAAAATAAACAACTTGCAGTATTTTAAAATATAACCGAACAGCAACAAGTTTCTTACCAGCTGAGTAGGTCCAGGTTTTACAACTTCATAGATTTTGTTTATCTTTAGATTAATTAATACCCAAGTAAATTGTGTATATAGCTGTGATAGCCTAGTGGTTAGGACGTCCGCCTCCTAATCTGTGGTACGTCGCGCATTAACTTTTCGTAGTTATGTGCGTTTTTAAGCTATAAAATTATCACTTGTTTTAACGATGAAGGACAACATCGTGAGGAAAAATGCATGCCAGAGAGTTATCCATAATGTTCTCAAAGGCGTGTGAAGTCTGCCAATCCGCACATGGCCAGCGTAGTGTACTATGGCCCAACCCTTCTAATATTGAGAGGAGAATCGTACTCTTTGGTGAGCCGGCAAAGGGTTGATCATGATGATGATGAGACATCTAGTGCTGGATATATGGCTTTTGTGGGTGTATCTTCATTTCGTAGTTACTTGTATTCAGCCCTACGACATTTTGATGTCTTATATATTCCTAGTGTTAATCTAACAATAACATTTTCCGAGATATGTGCGGATTGGCAGACTACACACGCCTTTGAGAACATTATGGAGAACTCTCAGGCGTGCAGGTTTCCTCGCGATGTTTTCCTTCACCGTTGAAGCAATTGATATTTTAATTTATTAAAAACGGACATTACTCCGAAAAGTTAGAGGTGTGTGCCCGATTTCGAACCCCCGACCTCTGATTGGGAGGTTGACGTTCTAACCACTAGGCTATCACAGCTTCCATTTTGACTTAATCGCTAGCAACAGTTTGGTTTGTCAGTACATTTTCTCTTATTGGAATCAAAGATAGACAATCTTTTTTTTTTAAGTGTCAAGCGGCAATTCAAACGAGGCACAGTTTCATGAACAATAATAGAGCTATTAGTCCATCAGTTCAGACGATTACAAGACCAAGGCTCGAGGCTTAATTCGTAGAGCCGTCCAACATAACACGCGTGGTTTAGGTAACTAATTTCTCCAAATAATTTGGCGCACATGTCTGAGACACAACACTGCGTCTTGGTTTAATATTTCAATGAGTACCACAGCTTGGATCACAGCCAGTGCCCAGCGGCTCCCACCTCGACCATTCATAACAATGTTGCTACCATATGCCATGCGAAATACGTAGTTTCAATTTCAATCTGTGCAAGTTGTTTTATAACCTATAACTTTTCGGAGTTATGTGCGTTTTTATGCAATTAAAATATCACTTGCTTCAACGGTGAAGGAAAACATCGTGAGGAAAAATGCATGCCAGAGAGTTTTCCATAATGGCATGTGTGATTCTCAAAGGCATGTGAAGTCTGCCAATCCGCACATGGCCAGCGTGGATTGTAAGGAAACCTGCATTCCAGAAGAGTTCTCCATAATGTTCTCAAAGGCATGTGAAGTCTGCCAATCCGCACATGGCCAGCGTGGTGCACTATGGCCAAAGCCTTCTCATATTGAGAGGAGACCCGTGCTCTGTAGTAAGCCGAGAATGGGTTGATCATGAAGTTGTTCTATGACAAAACGATGCAATGGTCATTATTTTAATAGTCTCAATAAATCTTTTTGTATAAGTAGCAACGTTGTACAGCAAAATAATAGGTATAACCTCTGAACTATTAACATGTCTACCCGGTTACGCATTAACAAAGATCACTATCTTCTCAAATCAGGAATTTACTCATAATTTATTGTAAATTACGTTTTGGTTTGAAATAAAAACGTAAATAATAAAACACATTATTAACGGTTTATTTTTAATGACGTTTAAAAGAAAACATGTGCTCGAAGGTTTCTTTGTCTTCCGGCGATGACGAACTGTCAGACTTCTAACGAACCCCAATATGTGTCTGATATACGGTAACGGAGGACGAACTAATCCCCAGCCCCAACAAATCCAAGTAGGTGCCCAATATCAAAGTTTGAGTCTCACAAGTTAGTTTTTTTATACACCATAAGTTTGCTCTTGACTGCGTCTCAACTGATGGTAAGTGATGATGCGGTCTAAGATGGTAACGGGCTAACCTGTTAGGGGTCTGGTAAACCCATACTCCTAATTGGACATCGTGCCGGAACGCTAAATCGCTTGGCGACATGTCTTTGTCGGTAGGGTGGTAACAAGCCACGGCCGAAGCCTCCCACTAGACCAGACTCGCGCCGGGAATCGAACCCTGGACCTCCAACTTTTAAAATGCAACAGCGCACGCGTTGTGCCACGGAGGTCGTCAAAAAGTTAAGTTAGTTTAATAAGTAAATTTATTAGGTAGGTGGGTATTATGACGAGATATTCATTGTGATATATACCTTGAGTCATCATTTCGCGATCGCGGGAACAGTCTATTTCCTTCAAATTTTGAATATTCTAAAACAAACATTGAGAGACTTTTGAAGACCTCCGTGGCGCAGCGCGGACGTTGTCACATTATAAAGTTGGAGGTCCTGGGTTCGATTCCCGGCTCGAGTCTGGTTTGGGGGGAGGCTTCAGCCGTGGCTAGTTACCACCACCCTACCGACAAAGATGTGTCACTTTACGATTTACCGTTCCGGCACGATGTCGCGTAGAAACTAATTAGGGGTGTGGGTTTACCATGCCCCTAACAAGTTAGCCCGCTACCATCTTAGATTGCATCATCACTTCCCATCCAGGTGAGATTGCCGTCAAGGGATAACTTGTAGTGTATAAAAAATTATAAAGAGATGCACTATCATTGAGTTCTTAGCAGCTAAATGTTTCTTATTCTACCTGAATCGCTTAGTCAGAATACAAATAAACAGATAGGTGTTGGTAATATTCAATTCAATAGTTTTGTATTGCAAGAACTTGAGTCATCTGTTAATAAGTAGGTACCTTCCAATAGAGTGGGCAATTAAATTTGTTGAATAGAATAATTAATATCCTGTAACACTACATAGCTTGTTAGTTAGTTATCTTTATTAAAGTACGTATACCGTCACATTATAGATATACCTAAATATTTGCAACTATACGTATAAATTACAATTAGTATTAAAAAATTAAAATATCACTTGCTTCAACGGTGAAGGAAAACATCGTGAGGAAACCTGCACTCTTGAGAGTTCTCCATAATGTTCGCAAAGGCGTGTGAAGTCTGCCAATCCGCACAATGGCCAGCGTGGTGGACTCTGGCCAAACCCTTCTCATATTGAGAGGAGACCCGTGCTCTGTAGTGAGCCGGTAACGGGGTGATCATGGTGGTCGTATAAAGAGAGTTTGGCCAGTAACCTTAACTCTTACTCTAACTGTATGTTATGGTTAAAAGGAGACATGTCGGCCACAACTGTCTCGTTTTAACTGTATTTTATGTCAAAGGTAAGGCCAAGCTAGCGTTATAAATCTCGGCCTTAGCGACCGTAATGGAGTAAAACCCACGCCCTCTAGTGGGCCAGTAATGAGTATATTATGATGTTGATTGCAAAAGATACGTTATTGCTAATATACTGCTCTAATAGCGTAACTCTTCCATTTAGTCGATTAAGAAATGGTAACAGTAGGAGTTGAAACGAGTTCTCATATGTTATTAGTTGATGCCCGCGACTTCGTCGGCTTAAATTAGTTTTTACAAACTCCTATGGAATAAATAAGCCACCAATTCGGAGAAGTTCGCTATGGCAAGCCGAAGCTATAGTTATAGTGCATCGACGCGAAATTCAGTTTTTCATAAATCCCGTGGGAAATGTAACGGGATGAAAAGTATCCTATGTCCGTCTCCTGGTTCTAAGCTACCACCCCACCGATTTACAGTCAAATCGGTTCAGCCGTTCTTGAGTTATAAATAGTGTAACTAATGCAACTTTCTTTTATATATATAGATGACATACAAATAGACGGTACGGTAGGCTTTTACATATACATATATATTATTAATAATAATTTATCCAAAGAATCAAATAATGTTTTATTGCTAATAAAGACTACTGAAAATCCGATATCTTCGATTCTAGGAACAATTGTCATATAACTGTTTGTCTGATTGGAAGCTCAACAAAACATTAGATTTTCTTATTCCGTTTAAAAACAGGCTTACCTACCTATCTTTGTAAAAACTACTTGACTACAGTCTGCGAAACCGGAAAGTAGAAACTAAATAAAAATAAATACCAATCTATTATTTCTCCTATTCTAAGTTTTACTAAGCTAGTCTATGTTTACACTAAAATAAAATAAATAAAATAGAAAATTGTCTGTGATTTCTAAATAACCGTATTTCATCGAATGAACATTTATTTTTAAATCTAGGATAGTCCTGATCAATTTATTGAACAGCTGAACCGATTTCGACTGGATTTAAAAAAAAAGTCAGGTAAGTTAATAAAAATCTTTTATTAGTTGTACTTTAGTTGAACATCGTAGTACCTAATAACTGTCCTTATTGATTGAAAGCAGAATTCAATTTATTTTAAGCTCCTATCCTATAACAACATATAGGTATATATCTTGACATATTTTTTTATTGCTGAACCGATTTTGACTGAACTTTCGCTGGCAGGTAGAAATTAACACATCGAGTGATAAAGGCTACATTTTTATCCTAAAATTTAATCACTACATGGAGTTGTAATGCACCAGTTTGATTGAAAATTATATGCATTTTAAATCTAGGAATAACAAATTATATTAAACGAAAAGTTTTATAATCATGGAATTTTTTATTTTGCGTGCGTATGTTTGTGTGTACGTGTGTGTGTGTATACGTGTGTGTGTGTGTGTGTGTGTTTGTACTGCGTGTGTACGTGTGCTATTTTGGGAATATTGTGTTTTACATGTTTTATGTCTTTTTTTTATATCTTTAATTAAATATATGCATTATAATATAATCTCAGAAGAATAAATAGATTCATCCTTTAGCCTAATTATTGACCTACTATTGAAACCAAGTCCACTAAAACGAGGGGTGGATTTGACTCACAAAACAAAATTAATAAAATTTATTTGTGTATTAACCTACCTAACTTATTACCAATCAAAATATTTAATATTTTTATTTTATTATTTATTACTAAATACAGTAATTGCTTATAGCACCTGTTACTATTGGATTTGTAAACATACTTAGGTAATGAAAACCAATAATTATTTATCAATAAATCATAATGTATGATAAAGTTACAATATCCAATATTCGATCAAATATAGAGACAAATTACTCCTAATCAATAATGCATTTACGTACGTAACATGTGTGTCTTAAATAGGTACGAGTAAGTAGGTAGTTGATTAAACGCTAAAGAACCTATTATTAAATAAGATATCCTTACTTATTGGAAATCTTATGAAGTCTATATGTGATTAATGAATGATTTTTTACTTTATTCATCATGTTCAACCCATTACCGGCTCACTACAGAGCACGGGTCTTCTCTCAATATGAGAAGTATTTGGCCATGCACCACGCTGGCCATGTGCGGGTTGGCAGACTTCACACGCCTTGGAGAACATTATGGAGAACTCTCAGGCGTGCAGGTTTTCCTCACGATGTTTTCCTTCACCGTTGAAGCAAATGATATTTTAATTTTTAAAAACGCACATAACTCCGAAAAAAAGTTAGAGGTGCGTGCCCGGATTCGAACCGCCGACCTCCGATTAGGAGGCTGACGCCCTAACCACTAGGCTATCACCGCTTCTTCCTATCACCGCTTCTTCATCACGAGGTCTAAGGTTCGATTCCCTAGTCATGTTAATAATGTTAGCACGGTAAAAGGAAAGTGACGTTGTTAACACTGTGCTTCGGAAAGCACGTTATGCCGTCGGGTATATGATACAAATTAACGCATATGCCATTTAGCTAAGTAGGAACAAAAACGTCATTTAGCTATGAAGGTAAGTAGACCTAGGTAAATGCCATTTTCGTTTTTTATAACTAGCCCTTTTCTTTCTTTGTACACTACAAGTTACCCCTTGACAGCTATCTCATCTGGTGATGATGCAATCTAAGATGGTAGCGGGCTAACCTGTTAGGAGTATGCCACACTCCTAATTGGTTTCTTTGCGACATCGTGCCGGAACACTAAATCGCTGGGCGACATGTCTTTGTGTCGGTAGGGTGGTAACTAGCCACGTCCAAGCCTTCCACCAGACAAGACTCGAGCCGGGAATCGAACCCAGGACCTCCACGCACACACACTGCGCCACTGCGCCACTGTCGCATTATAAAGCTGGATTTAACGTTCCGGCACGATGTCGCGTAGAAACCATTTAGGAGTGTTGGTTTATCATAACCCTAACAGGTTAGCCCGCTACCATCCTAGACTGCATCATCACTTACCACCAGATGAGATAGCCGTCAATGGCTAACTTGTAGTGTATAAAAAAAAAGTAAAAATCATGAAAACTCTGGGGCGCACCGTGAGAACGGACTTCAAACAGAGCCGCCATTCCGAGTCCTTTTTAAACTCGTAATCCTTCCGTCAAATTTCAAAGTTTAAATACAGCAAATGCTACCGAAGTTCCGTCACGGCTCACACCTACCGGCTACCGGCTACCGGCTCTACAAAGGTAATGGGGGTTATTTCAGTGCTTTGTTTATTTACAAAATATCACTCTGTTTGAAGGCGGACCATCAAAATGAGTCGTAAAGCTGAAATTCCATAAAAAGTCGTGTTGATGACCTCCATAATTGAACCCCGCTTTGTGAGGCAGAGACAATGAAGAACCAGCGCTTTCAATGTATTGATCAAGCAATAGCTAACTCAATAAGCAAATAATCAAATAATCAAAAACATTGAAAACAAAACTGCAGACCACCGCACAAATTTTCACATTTGAAGATGGCGCTAAATAACCACCATTTCGATATTTTTATTTCTAAAATTCTAAATTTAAATAGCAAGTGACAATCACCGCACAAATTTCCACATTTAAATATGGCGCTAAGCAACCGCCATATTGATGTTTTTAATTCTAAAATTCCAAATTTAAATAGCCAATGACACTCAGAATGACATAAGGATTCTAACGGTACATCAAAATCGGTTCAGGCATTTAGAAGTTATGTTGGTATAAGGAACACACGTACATACAAAAATACAGAAAACATTACACTCTCATTTTGGGTAGACTTGTAATTATATAGAGTTGAATAAAATTGTATCGGAGAGAGAGAGAGTGACTAGAGAGCGTATTTTGGAAGCTCTGTGTGATGTAGCATATAAGAATGAAGAATTTAAAATTTTGACCGTGCTGGTTTATTTGGTTGTAGCGGACTATTCCTAATTAAACTTAAAATTAATACAGGTCTAAAGGTTACACTATAGATAGTATAAAAATTTGTTATAAAAAAAGTTTTGGCTTTACAGACGAGTATAATTCATGATTTTGGTAATGGTTACCCTATTTATGAATTATTGTCCATATTTCTCACAATAGAAATAACTTTCCGAACCGGTGGTAGATTCACAGACAGTCAAACTTGATATTTACGTCTTTGACGATACGATGTAGGCCTACTAGTAATAGGGGATGTTGTATTTTTATCCTAGTAATAGGTACTGCACTATTTGCAACTTATGCGATGTGAGTTCTAATGAGGAAATGATTTAAAATTTTGCACAACAAGAACGCTCTTTTAAAACGCCACCTTAACGGTAATGAGCGCTTTTTAAGTAGAAAAGTTGAAATGCCTGAAAATACCTACTTGTACCTAAATCTAAGTGAATTCATTAATTCATAAAATACGATATAAATAGTTAACGCGGGTAAAACCAACGGATGTAGCTAGTATATAACATAATACTGTTAAGACTTTAGTAACTTTAGAGGTAATAACAGCTCGATGTAGGTAGTAGACGGTTAATCCAAACGGCCTTTGTAATTCAATTAGAACTTCAAAAGCATTACTGGTACTTAAAAGAGTTGTAAGTCACAATCACAAATCACACCCGTGGGGTTCCATTCCACGATCCGAGGTAACCTGATCCTCATTTATCTGCCGTCGAGCAATTATTGAAGCGTGAAAAGGAACGTCCACCTATTATTATATACGTTTTGTAATGCGGGCGATGCCTTTAAATATCGAATTACCCAGCTTATAAACCCGGATAAATATCGATATTACATTTAATTACGAAGTTTAATTCGTATTTTGTCACTACAACTACAAAAATTAACCTACAAAAAGTTTACTGCCTCAATGGTGCTGCGCTTAGCATTTTTGAATAAGTATCAAAGGTTCGATTCTCAGGTGAGGCCAAATTTTTAAATACCTATGTTTTTATAAAAGTTAATAAATTACCAATAGTTACCAGCTGTTAAGAATGGCCGTGGACTAACCCCGTGCCGTTGAGAGTACGATAAACCGTTCCAAATTATAATCATAACCATGTGATTGACCTAGGACAGTGGGACATTATCAGGTTGGTTAGAAGATTCATTATTGGGCTAATAATAATTAATAATAATCGGATTAAGAAAAATAGTAACCTCTCAAATCCCAGAATGTATATTTTTCCGTATCTACTTTTTGCCCTAAAGTACTACTGCTATGGGTCAGCGAAATTTTAGAGTTTAAGGTAGAACAATATTCACAGTAGGCGGTGAAAAGATAGAAAGACAGTAGGGCAATCTGGATCTTGTGTCTAGAAAAACTATCTAAACGCGAAAACGTCGTAGGATTTCCTAGGATATTCAATCCCATAACGCTAGGTTAATAGACATTTTTTAGTTTTCTTTAATGTTATTTACGTTGAGGATAGGCAAAGATCAGTGACTATACAGCCTATGTTAGTTTTTATTAACTGTGCTATTGGAAACGAAGGTTCACAGACTGCACTAATCTCTAAATTAATATCGATACGGTCAATGCCATGCTGCAAAATTTAAAAAAAGAACCTAAGCCGCGTCCACACCGAGGTAGGTGATACAAAAAACATGTTATTTGTGAGTCGGCTCTCGGATTGAACCAGTGAAATCGTAATGGCGGAAACATGTCAATACAGATTAGTTTGATTCGACCGCACCGGCTGCAGACATTTATGTTTTTTACTCTTATCTTTTATTAAATAAATAGATACCTAAAAAGATACTTTCGTTGTATTTATGTTGCTATTTCAGAATTATCGGTGTTAAAATTCGTAATTTTTGTGTTTTATGCAGGAGTAGCTATATTATAAGTTGTCTACTTTAATAAATAGCTTACCTATCTTGGAATAAGTTACCGCTAAATATAGGCTTACCTACTAATACGCATTAATCTATGCGTTCTGGAAAAACACTTGGCATTTTTTAAAATTCATTCAATTCACTGTTCTGGTGACAAAATATTTAGTACAGTTTTAGTACAGCACAAAATATATTTTCACTAGAGCAAAGGATCAGAACAGATTGTATGCAGTTACCGCCGCCGCACCGTGGTTCATGCAGTCGCTATAGAATGTTTCTTATTGTACCGAACAATGTTTATTTAAACACCTAATTTATGTTCTCACTCATACCTACATCTAAACAATAATTATCATTGGATACTTGAACGGTATAAAGGTATATCTCAAATAAAAAGCTACCTATAAAACGTAGAGGTATATAAGATAAAGATTGTCCGTATATATGTGGACAAGTACCTATATTATGCCGGCGAGTTCGTACGTCGTTCTTACGCTTAAAAGAAGATGAATCTTTTTTTTTCTTAAGTAGTTAAGTTAGTGCAAAAATTAATATTAATTATAATATAACAGTAAAATAAAATTTATACCGTTGCCGTCGGTAACCAGTCTCCTACGATTTGATAGTCGACAGTGTTCTCATACTGAGATCTTAAAAGCTCTATCTAACTCTAACATAGGAATGTGCTAAAACGAGATAAAATTATATGTCTATGTGTCTTATGACATAAATTTGTCTCTTTTTAACACTAACTTTGGCCAAGTTTTTAAATACATTTAGAAAAATGAATTATTTTCATGATTAGTGATGGATTTCTTTGCTGTGACTTTTCAAATTAACTTCTAGTTCTTCTGGAACATAAAAACAGAATAAATAAACTTAAAGTTTATTTTTTCTGTTATTATGTTACACTATGTACTTACTTACTGTTTATATAATTGTTATAGATCTTCGTAAGAGCTTACACAAGTCTACAGCGAATGATAAAGAAATTGAATTGAAAATTCTTAGTAGGCTCTATAGATCTCAGCCTTAAGGTTAGAGATTTTTATGTTTATCTCCTACGTTGGTGTAATACCTGTTTAATCTCCCGACCAGCCAACCTACATTATATATCATAGTAGAAAGATAACAGATGTTAGATATCCTATTACTAAATTCTTGAGTAGAACGATACGTTGTCGTTTATCAGAAAAACTCACATGTCGTATGTCAGGACGATTTTGTCTTTCTCCCGTAACTGTTTCACTGCATTTGTCTCGAAGCCCTGATATCGGTAGTCAGGAAGCTGTGTGCGCAAGCTTTAGTCGTTCTTAATATTATCTATTTAGAGATTACTTGATACATATCCAGTATCATGAAATACCACAAAGTATATAGGTATAATGGAAGCTTAGTGGTTAGGGCGTCAGCCTCTTAATCAGAGGTTGGCGGTTCGAATCCGGGCACGCTCTTCTAACTTTTCGGAGTTATAAATTAAAATATCACTTGCTTCAACGGTGAAAACATCGTGAGGAAACCTGCACGCCTGAGAGTTCTCCATAATGTTCTCAAAGGCGTGTGAAGTCTGCAAATCCGCACATGCCAGCGTGGTGGACTATGGCCACTCTCATATTGAGAGGAGACCCGTGCTCTGTAGTGAACCGGTAAGGGGTTGTTCATGATATATAATGAAAAATGTGATATATATGAACGAGTCATAGATGCTTGTAATAGGTTTATATGAAAAAAGCTGTTTTTTTTTGATTAATCTATCCGCGGCTAATTTTACAAACTGTGTTGTGGCGTGAAACATTTAACATGTAACGTTAAAGAACAGAGCGTATAAATATGATAATCCTGTGATGAAGAAACTAATAAAACGACTAGCACTAATTATCTAATTAGAGATGGCACGGACGGGTGGACGTGAAGTGGCAAGCGGTCTATGAAAAACTTATTTTATTGTAGGTATAGCTACCTAACTACAAAGTATGCCTTAAATATCATACAAAAGCTTGCACTAAGGGCCTACCTAAGAAGAACTTATAATAAATTCATATTGCTCTAACTCAATAGCATAATAATATATTATTGATTATTTGAGATGGTGATAACAAAAAAACCCCCCGGCTAAGTTTGTTTGTTGGCTTCTTCTTAGACCTGGGCGCGCTTTAGTTTTAATTTGGCGAGTGTAGTTACACCATTATCATTATTAAATAATTAATTTCATAATTCAGCGATTTTTGTAGTCAAAACAGAAACATAATTTAAAAGCATTAACATAAATAAGAAACAAGACCTAAATATATCTTGTTAATTATTCATCCAATGTGAGTACCTATCTAGTCCTTAACGAATAGTCAGTTGCACTATTAAAGATTCCCAGAGAAGGAAAAAATATAAAAAACCTGTATAATTACCTACCTAACCACATCGTTTAATGGGATGAAATAGTACAGATAGAGTTCCCGTAAAAGAGGTTGCACTTAAGGTATTTTAATTGAGCTGACAGTTTAGATCTAATTAGAACAACAGACTATCAAATTCATCAAGACGCACCGAAACCGAAAAATGGCCTAAAATTAACATAATCAATAAAAACTTAACGCAAAATAAATTAAAACTACAAACATAATTAATATATGGTATTAAAGTTAATTTTGAGTTAGCTACGAATGTAATAAAACAAATATAGCTTTTTTTCCGTCTGGAGTGTTAGTTTAAAAAGTCGTTTTGGTAAAAACGCGTAAGCGCCTTGCTTTTTCGTAACTTTTAAGACGTTTTTACTGTAAACAAGCAACGAAACCTTTGAAAAACGAATATTCCAGAAAAAACTATCTACCTACTTAGTAAAGAATGGTATAACCTTAAAATATTTGCCGGCATTAGGTAATTAAATAACTGATAAAGGACAACGCGGCGGCCAATCACGCGGAAACCTCGTCGAATTCTAGCAAACTATATACTTCAATAAAATTTTCCCTACAACCACGGAATGTTTAAACAACTCCATAATATCGACCCATTGGTCGATCATGATGATGAGGTCGGGCTCACTACAGAGCACGGGTCTCCTCTCAATATGAGAAGGGTTTGGCCATAGTCCACAACGCTGGCCATGTGCGGATTGGCAGACTTCACAAGCCTTTGAGAACATTATGGAGAACTCTCAGGCGTGCAGGTTTCCTCACGATGTTTTCCTTCACCGTTGAAGCAAGTGATATCTCAATTGCTTAAAAACGCACATAACTCCGAATAGTTAGAGGTGCGTGCTCAGAATCGAACCCCCGTCCTATGATTACGAGGCGGAAGTCCTAACCACTAGGGTATAACTCAATAATATTATCTATACGATAAGTAACAGACTTTACCTACTGTTATTCTATCCGTAAAATATAATATTTTTCTAGAAACAATTCATATATTAATTTGTTTCTTGTAATCTGTCCTTAGCAACCCTTCAATTGTCAATAGATCAATACTATATTATGTAATTCAATATGCCTAACCTAACCTACACTTATAAAGAGACGTTGGTACATTTTGTTACACCTATAGGATTTTTTTTATATCGACTACAAGTTAGCCCTTGACGACAACCTCACCTGATGGTAAGTTATGATGCAGTCTAAGATGCTAGCGGGCTAACCTGTTAGGGGTGCGGTAAACCCACGCTCCTAATTGGTTTCTACGCGACATCGTGCCGGAACGCTAAATCGCTTTGCGACACGTCTTGGTCAGTATAAATTTTTCACTGTACCGTTGGCAGTCCAATGTTATAAAAGGACTATTGTGTCAGACCATGCAGTAAAATAATAAAATTCTGCTTACAGACTTATTGTACCAGCTTAATTAGTTGTAAAAATTGTCTTGTAGTAGACGGTTCAATAAAAATCTTACATCACAGTTTAACAAAGAGTTTAATAAATTAGTTTTATGATCGAAATTATCGAGTGGATAAGATGCATTATTTTAGAAAAAAACCCTGATAGAAATTTATGATGAGAGGTAGGTACGAGTACCTAGGTAGATAGCTACTTGAAAAAAATATTTATATAAATAATCGTTGTGAAAATATATGATCTTTTAATCCCGTGCTCCTGAAATATATATCTCTTAGTACGTACTATAATTCAATTGAATTTTTCAGGAGCTTTTATTCTCATACAAAATTACCTTTGCTGTTATATCTAAAACCTAACCTTTGCTACAAAAAAAAAGTAATTTTATTGTTTATTTAAAATAAAAGCATGTGTTTGTGTATTCATTGTGAATAATATTTTTTTAACGAAATCGAAATGTAATCTATGTCTTGAAATTCTAAATTTAAATTAATGCGACCCAATTAGCAGCGCCGCTAAACATATGGCATCATTAGTCAAACGAAGGCAGCGTGATTTCATAAAAATCAGACATAAAATGAGTCACACGGTAAGCCCGGCCCGCGTGCCGTCCCAAACGTTTCCGACCAATAAACAAACATTAAATATTACAACGCACAAAGCGTCAATAGCGAAAAAATTAAAATTTACGCCTCCCAAACGCACTGTTCGCTAAAACATTACATTTTTAAAACCACATTCGGGAAAGCTGATATAGGCCTACCGGGTAACGCGCGCAACGCAAAACAAGTTTTTTTTTAATCAAACTTTAGCGTTTGTAAAAATTACTATTTAAAAATTTAAACCTCGGCCGCTAATTAACAGGGAATTAACCCTTCCGTCGCCGAAGCCGGTTTAAATATTTAACCCAGTGGAAATATTTGGCGCGTATTAAAATATGAAAAATTAATGCGCCGCGCGACCCTCCGCCGAAATGTTTATGATCGAGTCAGTTCTCTCGCTATCTTTGTTATTCAGTTAAACTCTAGCCAACCTAATTCACAACTTTGATATAATGGATCGATAGAAATAGGATAATGTTCGTCACGTAACAAAGTTATATGACTTTTACCGTTTCTATATTAAATTTTTCCAATAACCTATTTTAACCCTTGCTATTTGTATAACGTATCACTTCTTAATTAAATTTAAGAATTTCTCAGCCTAATAATACTTATCTAGTTTTTAACCAGTTGGTATTAAATGTATAAATAATTATTATTGGTGGATAGGAGCAAAACTTAAACAAAACGGTTGTTCAGAAACAAAAATCTAAGGAAAAAAAATGAAATAATCATTCCAACTAATTTGCGTCGTCAACCTTACAACTAAGTTTTTCACAGCACGAACTAAAACTCGTAATTGGTCGGTTTCACAAACGAAACGTACCTTGCCGTAGTGCAGTCCCGGTAGAGCACGTCGAAGTCCTTGCACGAGAGCAGCTTGCAGCGGTTGACGCCCGGCTGGATGGCGCCCAGGCCGCGCAGGATGCGCACTTGCTCCACGTTGCACACCAGCGGCACTATGTCGAGGCGCTTCAGTTTCGTGTACACCGTGTGCAGCCCGCCCACCAGGTGCTTCAGGAACAACTCGAACGCCTGCGGCAGGCACAGCATCGTGTCCCCCTGGATGATGAACGCCGCCACCTTCTGGCCGCGGTAGTCGACCAGCTTGCACTCGTTGGCCGAGGGGTCGGAGGTGGAGATGGGCGGCGGGCTGCCGTAGCGGTGCGGGCCGTGGTGGTGCGCCGCGGCCATCAGCTCCAGCGGCGAGTGGTGCATCATCTGCAGCGAGCCCAGCAGGCCCAGGCCGGGCGGCGGCAGCGGCATGCGCGGCGCCAGCAGCTGCGGCGGGCTGAGCGCGCGCGCCGGCGACGCCGCCTTCACCCGGGGCGAACCCCCGGAGGAGCCGCTCACCTCGCTCGCGGTCGACGCTGAGTCCACGGCGGACTCCATCTTCATCGGGCTGCTCACGCGCGCATCACACACCCGTCGCGCGCGGTGTTTCGCGCAACAATAAATAAAAAGCCCGAGCGAAACGAGGGCGCGGCCGCGTGCGCGCGTCCTCCCCGGCGTTCTCGTGCGATTGGCCGCTCGCCGGCCGGAGTCGGGCGCGATTGGGCGCCGACGTCGTCGCGATGTCTCCGCCCTTTTTTCCGTTGCGTTACGAACGCGCGAAGATACGTTTCTGTTTCTTTTGGGTGGTGAGTGGAGCGGCCGCGACTCGCGCCGGGCGCCGGAGCCGGCTCAGCGCCGGCCCGGCCGTCACAGCCGGGCTCTATTGATAACAATGTCACCAGCAATCAATATGAGCGCGGAAGCGTCGCGATCCGCGGTTGCTCCGTGCCGCATACACAATCTTTACTACTTACTCGATTGCTGCCGGCATATTTTTTACCATTTTTCACGTAGCACCTATTAAAACTGCTTACTGTGCACGAAAAACGAAAAACATGAAAACACTTAACAAAATCAAATATAGCTTTAACTTACGGGATACTAAAAATAAAATCAAAAATAGCTATTTTATATAAACCTATTACAGGCATCTATGAATCGTTCAAATATATCACACTTTTCATTATTTCTATTCGTGAAGTGATGGTGATAACTACACTCGCCACTTTAAAACTAAAGCTAAAAGGGTTCAAATCGCGCCCAGGCCTAAGAAGAAACCCACAACAAACTTAGCCGGGTTTTTTTTTTATTTTTTTTCGTTATCACCATCTATTTAATAAATAAAATGAATAAAAACAAACCAAAATATAATATTTTACGCAAACGAGAATAGGCTACAAAGCTTTGGGTCGTATTGTTACTTGGGAACCTAGTAGCGAAATTTCGTAAGAGCAGCGCGTAGTTGGCCCGTCTTGTAAATCAGTGTAGGTCGTTATTTGATATCGGGGTCACGGTCACCGAAGGTTGTTAACTTCCCCCGTCTTGCTGCTAAGCCTGCTATACCCTGAATACAGCGCACCCACCCGTATCTACGTGTTACGAGTCGTGGAAATATGAATCACTAGCAATGCTCGCGGATATGTCTGCGTATACCATAGATTTAGATGCATTAGACACAAACGAAACAAACGAAACCTTAATAAAATAGATTGATAGAAAGTTCTATCTGGTGGGCGGCTTCGGCCGTGACTAGTTACCACCCTACCGACAAAGACGTGTCGCCAAGCGATTTAGCGTTCCGGCACGATGTCGCGTAGAAACCAATTAGGGGCGTGGGTTTACCATAGTCCTAACAGGTCAGCCCGCTACCATCCTAGACAGCATCCTCACTTGCCACCAGGTGAGATTGCAGTCAAGGTCTAACTTGTAGTGTGTAAAAAAAAAACTTATGTTTTCTCGGTATAGCAAATAAATCACTGAGCGTCTCCGCAGGATGCAAGCTATCTCTGTGCCCGTTAAGATCGATGAGTCGAGCTTTATACCTAGGTATAGTAACAAAGAAACCAACATAGTTATGCCTACCTATGCGAATATAAATAATATTAGTAAAAATACCAAACAAAAGTCAAACACCTTAAAAGTAGATCACTTATCTACTCAAAGAATAAAATATTAATTATTAAAAATATTTTATTTTTCTTTTTGTAAGATATTTTTTATATGATCTACCTACGCCATTACTGGATTTTGCGCGAAATAAAAAGGCTTTCTAAAAAAATTTTGTTACTATAAATAAAGCGAACGCAACAAAACTCTTCATTACTAGCAAAAAGGCTGACTTTATCACTGATTTTACCAATTAACATAGGTTTAAGTTATCATTTCATGTCAGCTTAACTATGATTATTTATTATATTTACAATAATATACTATTCCTGAAAAGTTCACCAGCTACCTCGGACAAAGAATTAGTCTCGCCATTCAAAGGGGGAACGCTGCCAGTATCTTCGGAACCTTGCCTAAAGGGACTCCTTTTAATAATATATTTTAGTTATGATATTAAATATTCTTTTTTAAGATTTTTAGTTTTAGGTTAATCTAAGTTTTATTTTAAGTTATATATGTATTCCTTACAACTAATTGTCTAATTAATCATTAAATAAATTAATATTCCTGAATTATTTTTACTAAGTATATTGTATGTATTATGGATTCATCATCATCACGATCAACCCATTTTCGTCTCACTACAGAGCACGGGTCTCCTCTCAATGTAAGAAGGGTTTTTCCATAGTCCACAACGCTGGCCATGTGCGGATTGACAGACTCCACACGCCTTTGAAAAGATTATGGAGAACTCTCAGGCATACAGGTTGAAGCAAGTGATATTTTAATTGCTTAAAAACGCACATAACTCCGAAAAGTTAGAGGTGAGTGCCCGGGGATCGAACCCCCGACATCTGGTTAGGAGGCGGACATCCTAACCACTAGTCTATATGGATTATCGATAGGATAATTTTCTTATTGGATAAAATACTCAAACCAGTAAAAGTCTTACTTGTTTTATAATATTTTTTTTAGATATTTAAAAAAATTATAGAGGCCATGTTATAAAATCTAAAAAAAAAAATTGTAATATCATAGTGGAAAAGGCGCCACAGCTGAGTTTCTTGCCGGCTTGACGAATTCTGCATCTGAAACTGGTGGTAAATTTTGTGGAGGACGAATAGACTGTCTGACGTTTTATCCACTACAAGTTAACCATTGAATTTAGAGAGATAACTAAGTCTACACTTACTATCCTAGGTATCGTATAGGTCTACACCTGTACGAGGTCTAAGCGAGATTAGGTTACCATAAATAAAAGGTAACGTAAATTGAGCCTCTGTTATAATAAATTGAGTCTAACTCTTCGGAGTTATGTGCGTTTTTTAAGCAATTAAAATATCACTAGCTTCAACGGTGAAGGAAAACATCGTGAGGAAACCTGCACGCCTGAGAGTTCTCTATAATATACAAAGTACTTCTCATATTGTGAGGAGACCAGTGCTCTGTAGTGAGCCGGTAATGGGTTGATCATGATGATGAAGACATACTGACAAACACTTACATATACACAAACATTCACATACATACAATCATAAATTTTCCGACAGGAAATAAAGAAGATAGAAGCGGTGATAGCCTAGTGATTAGGGCGTCAGCCTCCT
Organism: Lasiommata megera; assembly: GCA_928268935.1. Taxonomy (NCBI): domain Eukaryota; kingdom Metazoa; phylum Arthropoda; class Insecta; order Lepidoptera; family Nymphalidae; genus Lasiommata; species Lasiommata megera. The sequence continues at coordinate 10,685,548 of OV743315.1, read as the reverse complement.
AATCAGAGGTCGGCGGTTCGAATCCGGGCACGCACCGATAACTTTTTGGAGTTATGTGCGTTTTTAAGCGATTAAAATATCACTTGCTTCAACGGTGAAGGAAAACATCGTGAGGAAACCTGTACGCCTGAGAGTTCTCCATAATGTTATCAAAGGCGTGTGAAGTCTGCCAATCCGCACATAGCCAGCGTGGTGGACTATGGCCGAATCCTTCTCATGTTGAGAGGAGACCCGCGCTCTGTAGTGAGCCGGTAATGGGTTTATCATGATGGTGATGATGATAAATTTTCATTTTATCATTTATTGCCGTAATTTTTCTAAATTGATTTGTTTTAATGACATACGGCTTTTGTATCTTGTTTTTGTTTATCCTTTTGTTTTGTGGAACACCGTATTTATTTCTCGATTTTGTTTTTGTTTATCCTTTATTTTGTGGAACACTGTATTTATTTCTTGAAGGGCGATGATTACTGCAACACAGTTTCTACTTCGGCAGAATCATCGTTTTCATGAGTTTAAGTTTTTTTATTATTTGTTCCTAATAAAAAAAAAGTTTTGTCTTTATCTTATCTTTATTTACTCTTTATTAAAATATTACATTATTTTACCATAGAATGGTAGGTAAGTTTAGTGTGTATGGAACTATGTAGTTGCTAATAACATCTGCTTCTATCATTTCCTTCTTCTCGTATCAATACAAAGGGGTCAGAAGTGTGGACTGTGCTTACGACTGTAGAATAGAAACAATGGCCGATCTCTATGGCCTTCCACTACTTGGGGTTTAGCCACTTGAGTTCATTTTTAGGGGTCCATGGGTAGGTAACTACCTAGAATAAAATAGGGATAAAACAAAAAAAAATGCACAAATATTTTAGAATCCCTCATGGAATGTTCGGAGGTTCACCTTTAAAGAGCACGTATAGTTATTAATATGGACAAATTAAATATGTCACTGCTATTAGCTTTAAGCTGTGATAGCCGAGTGGTTAGGACGTCCGCCTCCTAATCAGAGGTCGGGGGTTCGATCCCGGGCACGCACCTCTAACTTTTCGGAGTTATGTACGTTTTCAAGCAATTAAAGTATCACATGCTTCAACGGTGAAGGAAAACATCGTGAGGAAACCTGTACGCCTGAGAGTTCTCCATAATGTTATCAAAGGCGTGTGAAGTCTGCCAATCCGCACATAGCCAGCGTGGTGGACTATGGCCGAATCCTTCTCATGTTGAGAGGAGACCCGCGCTCTGTAGTGAGCCGGTAATGGGTTTATCATGATGGTGATGATGATAAATTTTCATTTTATCATTTATTGCCGTAATTTTTCTAAATTGATTTGTTTTAATGACATACGGCTTTTGTATCTTGTTTTTGTTTATCCTTTTGTTTTGTGGAACACCGTATTTATTTCTCGATTTTGTTTTTGTTTATCCTTTATTTTGTGGAACACTGTATTTATTTCTTGAAGGGCGATGATTACTGCAACACAGTTTCTACTTCGGCAGAATCATCGTTTTCATGAGTTTAAGTTTTTTTATTATTTGTTCCTAATAAAAAAAAAGTTTTGTCTTTATCTTATCTTTATTTACTCTTTATTAAAATATTACATTATTTTACCATAGAATGGTAGGTAAGTTTAGTGTGTATGGAACTATGTAGTTGCTAATAACATCTGCTTCTATCATTTCCTTCTTCTCGTATCAATACAAAGGGGTCAGAAGTGTGGACTGTGCTTACGACTGTAGAATAGAAACAATGGCCGATCTCTATGGCCTTCCACTACTTGGGGTTTAGCCACTTGAGTTCATTTTTAGGGGTCCATGGGTAGGTAACTACCTAGAATAAAATAGGGATAAAACAAAAAAAAATGCACAAATATTTTAGAATCCCTCATGGAATGTTCGGAGGTTCACCTTTAAAGAGCACGTATAATTATTAATATAGACAAATTAAATATGTCACTGCTATTAGCTTTAAGCTGTGATAGCCGAGTGGTTAGGACGTCCGCCTCCTAATCAGAGGTCGGAGGTTCGAACCCGGGCACGCATTTCTAACTTTTCGGAGTTATGTACGTTTTTAAGCAATTAAAATATCACTTGCTTCAACGGTGAAGGAAAACATTGTGAGGAAACCTGCACGCCTGAGAGTTCTCAGTAATGTTCTCAAAGGCGTGTGAAGTTTGCCAATCCACACATGGGCAGCGTGGTGCACTATGGCCAAACCCTTCTCATATTGAGAGGAGACCCGTGCTCTGTAGTAAGCCCGCAATGGGTTGACCATGATGATGATGATGATGATACTACTATTTAAATATTCCGGCCAAAACACTTCTGTCTTTTAGGTACTAGTTTAATTTATTTGCAAATGAATTTCATAGAATAAAACCTTACAAGTATAGCCTTAACTTAAATTTCAACATTATTCGACCATCATTATCATCAGCATATTAACGTCTCATATAAGAGTATAGGTCCACTGTCTTCCGTAAGAAGGTTTTGGAGCGCGAACTCAAAACATTGCTCCAATGTGGTTTTTTTTTTTATTCACCACTAGTAAGCCCTTGACAGCACCTCACCTGATGTTTTTTGATAATGCGGTAGTTTGGTTTCTACACGACTTCGTGCCGGAACGCTTAATCGCTTGGCGACACGTCTTCGACGGTAGGGTGGTAACTAGCCACGACCAAAGATTCCCACCAGACCAGACTACGGCCGGGAATCGAACCTAAGACCTCCAACTTTATAATGCGACAGCGTGCTTTGTAGAAACCAATTAGGAGTATGGGTTTACCATAGCCCTAACAGGTCAGCCTGCTACCATCTTAGACTGCATCATCACTTACCTTCCGGTGAGATTGCCGTCAAGGGCTAACTTGTAGTAAATATAAAAGGTTTTATCCAAAACTTTGTCCATATATTCATCTGATATAATAAATCCAGCGGCAACTTATAGTCTTTCTTGGTTAAACATATAACATATATCCGTCTCTAGGATGCAGCTACACTATATGTGCAAAATATAATGATAAACGCTTGAGTAGTTAAAGCGTTACGAAACTCATATTTGCATAAATAACATAATGAGCTAGGTAGTTAGATTAAGAATATCGTGCACGTTGTCGTTTCATTACTAAGACCTCATATGAGAGGGTTGTGGATAAAAAAGTGCATTTTTAGCTATTCTATCGGTATAGATCAAAATAATCCCACTTTTAAATTAGAAGCAAATACTGCGTGCGGAACCCTATTGCGTTGCACGCCTATTCACGCTTGACGCTTTCTTTAAGTACACCAAAGCAAATGCTTCAGTTTATTTCTACTAAAGCAGAGCAATATGGGTCCATGCTAAGAAGTTCGATAACCAACCATTGTTTACTCTTCTCTTTGTTAATCAGTACCAAAGTGTAATTTCTACAAGCTTTGAGGGCCTGTCTAATGTATTTATGCGAATTTTTTAACCCTTATGTAACTTGAACGCTATTAAGACAATATAACTATACTCGTAGTATTTAAATACCTACTTGTGTTTCTTGTTGTTTCATATTTTATTGTATTGTTTTTAATTATTTTTGTCTAATAAGTAAATAAGTTTTAAGCTAATTTCTGAAAGCTCCCCAGTAAATTTTGTTTTTGAAACTTTAATTGGAGAATATAGTTCAAGTTAGCTTCAAGTTCCTAATTTTTTTTTTCGTATGTAGATAATCAAAATGACTGCCCTGTTGCTCAAATAGGTTAGCTTGTTTGGCTTAAGATCGCCAGGTCCTAGGTTCGGATCCCTTTTTTTTTGTCGTGCTGGATGTCGCGTAAAAACCATTTAGTACGGCTTTAAAACTGCAATACATCTATCATGTTAGCCGGCTACCATGTTAGACTGCCTCATCACTTACCACCGAGTTGTTGCGGTCGTGTGCACAAGTGTTCCCGTGAACCAGCCACCAGGCGACGCGAAGGAGCATCGCTGGGTTTTAGTGGGTATTCTGGTCGCCAGTCTTGCCGCCAGGGAGTCCCACATACCCCGTCGGAAGCGGCGCAGTCTTACCTGCATCGCTTCCGGAGGGGATGCGTAAACGCATTTCCCAGCGGGAGAAACCACCCAGTGATATTGCAGTCAAGGGCTAACGTGTAGTGGAAAAAAAGAACAAAAATTAATAAAAAATCAAATAAAAAAACACCTCGTTTAAAATTATCACCAATGATAAATCTTCGCGATAATGGCGTGTCACGAAATAAAAATGGTGGGGGATCTGAAACAAAGGACACTTCTTATCTTTATTTACTGAAACACTAATTCATAATGGCTTCAAATCTCTGTTAGTGCCTTTAAAACTTAATATGATTTAGGTGTAGGCTTATTAAGGCTAAGTCAACTTAATTTAATAATTATACTAACATTTTATATTAAATATGTAAATTTAGGCAATTTTATATATATAGTTTATATATGACGAGTAAAGGCCGTCCGAGTTGTTTTTAGTAAGGGTAATAGAAAGCAAACGAAATCGTGACGTCAGCATTGCTGACGTCACGATTTCGTTTGCTTTCGCTCATAGTAAATAAAAACCACAACTTGCGGGATTTATTGTGACAATAACTAAGAGGTCCGAACGGTCCAGCGTCCAGAGCGAGAATGCCATGAAAGGCATCAACTGCCCGTATTTATAGCATAGCATGCTTGTACAAAATTGATTGCTAGCGTCTAAATACACTGATTAACATAGAAATTATTAATTAGTGATTTAAAGAGTTCAAATGCGGGTAATTATTGAATTCTTGAGGTTCTTGGATGAAGTTAATAACTTCTTCGCGCCGACACATATATATATATATATACATATATTTAAGTTTATTATCCTGTAAAGCTAAGAGGAGATAAATAAATAAATTTTGATAAGAAATTAAGAGTCAATGAAGTTAACCAAAACCGCCGCGTGTAACCTGTGCTAGGAGCTGAAGTCCTGCGTGCGACCAATCACGGCCCTCGCCCGTTTGATACAGAGTGTTGTGATTGGTCGACCGCAGGACTTGAATGGCGCTTGGCACGTTACGATTGGTTGCCGTGCTATAGCGGGCGATGGAGAGCTTCGCTCCGAGTATCTATACGTGATCATATCGACCTCCGTGTCGCATTCGCATTATAAAGTTGAAAGTCCTGGGTTCGATTCCTGGCTCAAGTCTGGTCTGGTTGGACGCTTCGGCCGTGGCTAGTTACTACCCTACCGACAAAGACGTGTCGCCAAGCGATTTAGCGTTCCGGCACAATGACGCGTAGAAACCAAATAGAAGTATGGTTTTATTATACCCCTAACAGGTTAGCCCGCTACCATCTTATACTGCATCATCACTTACCATTAGGTTAGATTGCCGTCAAGGGCTAATTTGCAATGGATCAAAAAAAAGAAATAAGAAGACCCAAAAGAGACCAGAGTAACTTGTAGTAACATATATTGTATCTATGTATATGTTTGTTACTCCCTCACGCCGGAATTACTGAACCAATATGGCTGAAATTTAGAATGGAGATAGATTTTACCCTGGATTATCACATAGACTACTTTTTATTACTAGGAAATCTATGGTTTTCCAGCTTCTTCTAATGAATCTCTTAGTCCAGCTCATCATGAAGCGAGGTTCTTGAGCTCGATATCAAGATAAATGAAATTCTGCACGGACATTGTATGTTACATGACATACAATGTAGATTGATAGTAGATACTGTTAGATATATAAAAATAAAAAGCTATTTATTCTAGTACCAATTATGTCATAGTTGTTATAGTTATGGTAGATATATTATATACTAGCTGGTGCCCGCGACTTCGTCTGCGTTGTGTTAGTGTATGTGAAAGTGTGTTTGTTTGTCTTCCAATCACGAAGCAATGGTTTACTAAATCAATTCAAATAATTACAGGATAAATTACAGATTAAAGAATCTCGTTTCTAACAAAAAAAAAAATGAGTGAAATCGGAGTACGCGTTAATGAATTACAACTAAATACACATTTTGACTTTCATCCCCTCTCACAAGGGCACCGTGCTGAATTCCGGGATTAAATTATCCTATATGTTGAAGCGGAGTATCAGCTACTCCTATAGCAAAATTTCATTCAAATCCCTCCAGTAGTTTCGGCGTGCGCGGCCAAGATACAGATAGACAATCAGACAAAGAAATAAAAAAAATATTTTGGGCTCAGTATCGATAGTAAGTCAGTAGCCTAGTGAAGCTGTGATGCCTCCTAATCAGTGGTAGGCGGTTCGAACCCAGGCATGCACCTCTAACTTTTCGAAGCTATGTGCGTTTTTAAATAATTAAAATATCACTTGCTTTAACGGTGAAGGAAAACATCGTGAGGAAACCTGCACGCCTGAGAGTTCTCCATAATATTCTCAAGGGCGTGTGAAGTCTGCCAATCCGCACATGGCCAGCGTGGTTGACTATGGCCGAACCCTTCTCATATTGAGAGGAGGCCTGTGCTCTGTAGTGAGCCGGTAATGGGTTGATCATGACGATGAGGATGATCGATAGTAAAGCATACTCCAATTAAAATTTGCAAAATATATTTAATGTACAGAATTCGTCCTGTTACAGTTTTATTATATTATAGACTAGGTTTTATAAGGCCCAACTTCCCCTTAAGTAATAATCTTTGTCGCACAACGCATTTAAAGCGCGGAATGTTTTACTTGTCAGATAATCTCGAGTTCTCATTATATTATCAACAAACAAACATATTACCCGACACTAATCTGTTACAGCTTTGCTACTTCGCGACAATTTAACCGTCGCCATTCGTATCACTAGAAATACCTAGTTCTCTTAATATGTTTTTTATACACTAGAAATTAGACCTTTACGGCTATACACCTAGTGTTAAGTGGTGGTGCAGTCTAAGGTGGTAACTAGCCACGGCCGAAGCCGCCCACCAGACCATAGTCTAGGCGGGAATCGAACCCAGGACCTTTTTTTTATACACCACAAGTTAGATCTTCATGGCATCTCACCTGATGGTAAGGGATTAAGGGATGATGCGGTCTAAAATGGTAGTGGGCTAACCTGTTAGGTGTATGGTAAATCCATACTCTTAATTGGATTCTACGCGACAACGTGCCGGAATGCTACATCGCTTGACACATCTCGGTAGGATGGTAACTATCACGGTCTAGGTCTCACACCAGGCCAGACTCGAGCTGGGAATCGAACCCAGAACCTTCAAATTCCCGTCACATTGAACAGATCCAGGAACCCGGTACTTTATAATACATGTATGCACTACGCCACGGGGGTCATCAACTTACTTTAAAATAGAATAAAGACTTTGAAACTTGTTATATTATTTTACAACGCCGCTGAGCTATACGAGAATTCATTCATTCGTCCTGAACATGTTTCAATTCTCTACTAGTTCTCCTTCAGCACATCTTGAAAGCCTCTTTTTTCTTCTTACTCTCTCGCAAGGTGTTTGTCACCGAGGCATAAAGAAATATAGTATATAGAGTACTTAACGGAAATTGTATTTTATTTTATAATAAATTACCTATTGATTTCTTGGAGATTTTATAGAACGAAAAAGTTTTTATAAAACGAAAGCTTATAGAAAAATCATACATAAAGGATTTTATAAACGATAAAATTTGATTTGATTTGATTTGTTTTCTGATCCAGTTCTTAGTGGCCTGGCCTTTAGAAATATCGCTAAAACAAACCCAATTGGTATGTTTCGGCTTTCGATATTTCTCTTAACTTGTAATAGTTATAATTAGCAAATTAGCAAGCATATAAGAAAATACAGAAATAAAAATAGACACAAATGTATTTTTTTTTCGGACTGTCTATTAGCTGTACTAACCCTATTGGTTGCCACAGCGTAACCGGGCTGTAGTATTTTATTGATACGCACTTAATATAAGAATAGTTGCTCCTGTAAAATTCTATGCACACAAAATCGTTTTGCCATCTTTATTCTAACAGGCGCCATTAAGATATGCTATAAATCTTTATAGCATATCTTAATGGCGCCTGTTAGAATCTATATATATAAAAGCGAAATACCACTGACTGACTGACTGATGATCACGATATCTCAGGAACTATAGAACGAACGAACTTGAAATTTGGAAGGTAGATTTATTTTATGAAGTAGAGGTCAGCTAAGAACCGGTTTTGAGAAAATCCGCCCCTAAAGGGTTGAAATGGGGGTTGGAAGTTTGTATGAAAGTCCTTTATTTTTGAAGTTAGAGACATGAAAATTGGCAACTAAGTTTTTTATTATAAATGATAAAGATCTGTATAATCAATGTTACGAAAATATACCCCAGGGGGGGTGAAATGGGGGTGGGGCGTTTTCATGAGGATTCTATGTTTTCGAAGTTAGGGACATGAAAATTGACATTAAGGTTATTTGTTTTAAATTATAAAAACCTGTATACGCAATATTACAAAAATCCACCCCTAAGGGGTAGAAATGGGGGTTGGAAGTTTGTATGAAAGTCTTATATTTTTGAAGTTAGAGACATGAAAGTTGGCAACTAAGTTGTTTATTATAAATAATAAAGATCTGTATGATCAATAATGCGAAAATCTACTCCAAAGGGGGTGAAATGGGGGTAGGAAGTTTTCATGAGGATTCTAAGTTTTCAAAGTTAGGGACATAAAAATTGGCATTTAGGTAATTTGTTTTAAATAATAAAAACCTATATACGCAATATTACAAAAATCCACCCTTAAGGGGTAGAAATGGGGGTTGGAAGTTTGTATGAAAGTCCTATATTTTTGAAGTTAGAGACATGAAAGTTGGGAACTAAGTTGTTAATTATAAACAATAAAGAATTGTTTAATCAATGTTACGAAAATCTATCCTAAGGGGGGTGAAATGGGAGTTGGAAGTTTTCATCAGGATTCTAAGTTTGGGACATGCAAATTGCCATTTAGTTTATTTGTTTTAAATAATAAAAACCTGTATATGATATATTACAAAAATCCACCCCTAAGGGGTGTAAATGGGGTTTGGAAGTTTGTATGAATGTCCTATATTTTTAAAGCTAGAGACATGAAAGTTGGCAACTAAGTTGTTAATTATAAATAATAAAGATCTGTATGATCAATGTTGCGAAAAACCACCCCAAAGGGGGTAAAATGGGGGTTGGAAGTTTTCATCAGGATTCTAAGTTTGGGACATGCAAATTGGCATTTAGTTTATTTATTTTAAATAATAAAAACCTGTATATGATATATTACAAAAATCCACCCCTAAAGGGTTGAAATGGGGGTTGGAAGTTTGTATGACATGAAAATTGGCAACTAAATTGTTAATTATAAATCATAAAGATCTGTACGATCAAATTTGCTTAAATCCACCCGAAAGGGGGTATAATAGGGGTTGGAAGTTTTCATCAGGATTCTAAGTTTTCGAGGTTATGGACATGAAAATTGGCATTTAGGTTATTTGATATAAATAATAAAAACCTGTATATACGCAATATTACAAAAATCCATCCCAAAAGGGTTGAGAGGGGTGAGGGGTTGGAAGGGTACATGTAAGTTCTGAGTTTTGGAATTAGAGAAATGAAAATCGGCAATTAGAGCATTACTTTTCAGTAACAACAGACATGTAGGTATAAGCTCTTTTGCAAAATCACACATTGAAAGTGGAAACATAAAGAATGAGAAGGAATGTGGAAGTTAGGCCCTGCTTAGGCGTAGACATCCGCTAATAATTTGTGAAAATCCGCCGCAAAGAGGTTAATACCGGGGTTCATGTTGGTTGAAAATATTATAAAGTTTTACTTCTTTGAATCCATTAGAATACTTTGTACTCCTTACTATCCAGACAAAATCATAGTAATATTATAAATGCGAATGTGAGTTGGTATGTTGGTTTATCCTTCAATCACGTCGCAACAGAGCAATGGATCGACGTGATTTGTGAAATTATAGTTGAGGACCTGGAGAGTGACATAGGAGAGTTCCCGTTGGCATTTTTACAACTTATTCTGACTGAATTTTAAAAATTTACGCGGGCGCGGGCGAAGTCGCGGGCGCCAGCTAGTCTATATATATAAAAGCGAAATACCACTGACTGACTGACTGATGATCACGATATCTCAGGAACTATAGAACGAACGAACTTGAAATTTGGAAGGTAGATTTCTTTTATGAAGTAGAGGTCAGCTAAGAACCGGTTTTGAGAAAATCCACCCCTAAAGGGTTGAAATGGGGGTTGGAAGTTTTATGAAAGTCCTTTATTTATGAAGTTAGAGACATGAAAATTGGCATCTAAGTTTTTTATTATAAATGATAAAGATCTGTATAATCAATGTTACGCAAATCTACCCCAGGGGGGGTGATATGGGGGTGGGGCGTTTTCATGAGGATTCTATGTTTTCGAAGTTAGGGACATGAAAATTGACATTTAGGTTATTTGTTTTAAATTATAAAAGCCTGTATACGCAATATTACAAAAATCCACCCCTAAGGGGTAGAAATGGGGGTTGGAAGTTTGTATGAAAGTCCTATATTTTTGAAGTTAGAGACATGAAAGTTGGCAACTAAGTTGTTTATTATAAATAATAAAGATCTGTATGATCAATAATGCGAAAATCTACTCCAAGAGGGGTGAAATGGGGGTAGGAAGTTTTTATGAGGATTCTAAGTTTTCAAAGATAGGGACATAAAAATTGGCATTTAGATAATATGTTTTAAATAATAAAAACCTGTATACGCAATATTACAAAAATCCACCCTTAAGGGGTAGAAATGGGGGTTGGAAGTTTGTATGAAAGTCTTATATTTTTGTAGTTAGAGACTTGAAAGTTGGGAACTAAGTTGTAAATTATAAATAATAAAGATCTATTAAATCAATGTTACGAAAATCTACCCCAAAGAAGGTAAAATGAGGGTTGGAAGTTTATATGAGGATTCTAAGTTTTTGAAGCTAGGGACATGAAAATTGACATTTAGGTTATTTGTTTTAAATTATGAAAACCTTTATACACAATATTACAAAAATCCACCCCTAAAGGGTTGAAATGGGGGTTGGAAGTTTGTATGACATGAAAATTGGCAACTAAGTTGTTAATTATAAATAATAAAGATCTGTACGATCAATTTTGCGAAAATCCACCCGAAAGGGGGTAAAATGGGGGTTGGAAGTTTTCATCAGGATTCTAAGTTTTCGAGGTTATGGACATGAAAATTGGCATTTAGGTTATTTGATTTAAATAATAAAAACGTGTATATACGCAATATTACAAAAATCCATCTCACAAGAGGTGAGAGGGGTGAGGGGTTGGAAGGTTACATGTAAGTTCTGAGTTTTTGGAATTAGAGAAATGAAAATCGGCAATTAGAGCATTACTTTTCAGTAACTATGACATGTAGGTATAAGCTTTTTTGCAAAATCACACAATGAAAATGGAAACATAAAGAATGAGAAGGAATTTGGAAGTTAGGCCCAGCTTAGGCGTAGACATCCGCTAATAATTTGTGAAAATCCGCCGCAAAGAGGTTAATACCGGGGTTCATGTTGGTTGAAAATCTTATAAAGTTTTACTTCTTTGAATCCATTGGATTACTTTGTACTCCTTACTATCCAGACAAAATCATAGTAATATTATAAATGCGAATGTGAGTTGGTATGTTGGTTTGTCCTTCAATCACGTCGCAACAGAGCAATGGATCGACGTGATTTTTGAAATTATAGTTGAGGACCCGGAGAGTGACATAGGAGAGTTCCCGTTGGCATTTTTACAACTTATTCTGACTGAATTGTAAAAACTTATGCCACGCGGGCGAAGTCGCGGGCGCCAGCTAGTATAATATAAGTATATAAGTATCTACTTATGCGTCTGTTTCTATCTCTACGACATGTCAAGCGACAAAAATACTAGAAGCTTAGTATTATTTTTTCGAAGCATCAAAAACGTGCTTAGAATATTACATTTAGGCTTTCTAGGGTTGCAAAATGGCTTAGTAAATCAAGCCCAAGAAATGACAAATTATTGTCAATCTAACCAAAACTTTGGTATGCTTATTAAGAATCCGAAAGTTTAGATGTATAAACGTTGGTGACTCGATCACGTCAAAATGGCTGAATAGATCTGGATAAAATTTGGCACAGAGATAGATAATACTCTGGAATAGCGCCTATGCTACATTTTGTCCCGTAAAAATGTACGTTTCACGTTATGGTGTCAATTCTGGTAAATATGACTAAAGTATGTGGAAACTAATTCTATAATCTGTAAACCCATTTAGAAGCAGCATAGAAACGTGCAAGCGTTAGTATATGCTCTCTTAGATGGAAGAAGAAGCATGTGCTCAGCGGTGGGGCGCAAGCGAAGGGTGCACGATCGCCCCCTGATGAGGGGCTCCGGGTGATGGATGAGAGGCATCCTCACCCGTTGAGCCTAATCCTCGAGTTGTGAGGCGCGTCTAATGTTCCTGGCGTGCATCGGACGGAGTTAGGAGGCCTCCAGCATAGGGCCCCCGTGGAGAGTCTTCCACAGCGGACGCCGCTGGCTGGGTTGCAGTCGAGTGCACGCGAGTTCCCGTGACCAAGCCACCAGGTGACGCTAAGGAGCATCGCTGGGTTACCCTTAGAATTCTGATCGCCAGTCTTGTCTTTAGGGATTCCAACATACCCCGTCGGAAACGGCGCAGTTTTGCCGACGTCGCTTCCAGTCTTGTCTGTGTCGAGAGGGGATGCGTAAACGCATTTCCCAGCTTGAAAAAAAAACAATAGGCAAGTGCCCAGCGGTGGGATACAAATAGGTTGAAGATGATATTTGGCAACCCTAGCCAGGAATATTATAAAAGTTTCGCAACGAAACAGCGGAGGTTCGGTTCCACTAGTATGGACAGCAAAAAGTATTGGAAATAAATGGTCTTTAGCGAGCAATAAATCGGGCTCAGCATTGCAGCACAGACTGTGTCCTCGTTAAACTTTATTTTTGCATTAAAGCCGTAACTACGTCGCGACGCGATGCGACGCCACCCAACCGTATTTCGGGAAATAAAATTTCGGATTCGTACCTGTAAAATTTCCATTCACATATGTTTAAAAAGAACAAAAAATTACTATTTAAAAAATTATGTATGTCCATAAAATTATTGAAAAATTCAAGAAAAAAATGGACGCACTGAACATTAGAATTAAAAGTAAACTTGTAGTTTAGTATGCTGCACAAAATTAATAACTCTTTCAAAAGAAATTGTAATTTTATTTTATAATAAATTGCCAATTGATATCTTGGAGATGATATCAATAAGTTCAAAGTTTTCATAAATCGAAAACTTATAGAATAATCCTATTACGAAATTAAGGATTATATAAACGATGAAAAGCTGTGAATTGCTGAATTGATTATGTGAGATGGTGGCACGTGTAGTGGTGACTCAAAAGATCATGAAATTCAAATCCAATAAATGGTATTCAAATTAAAATAGTGAATAGTATAAAAATATTTTAGTTTTTTAAAAGTATAGTATTTATTTTAAAAGTATCTTATACATAAAATTTTCTGTCACAATGTTCGTTCCCATACTCCTCCGAAACGGCTCGACCGATTCTTATGAAATTTTATATCCATATTCAGTAAGTCGGAGAACATTGTAAAGTGCTTCAAACAATACTTCCAGCTGTCCGTGACAGTTTATTATCACTAACATATGTTGATAATCTTAACAGAAAATACACTTAAACTTAAATATGTACATTTATTTATTTATTACGGTAAACCAAAAGATAATACATTTTTTCATGATAATTTTTAACGCTGTTGTGAATGTTTAGCTTTACAGGTTTTCACAACGTTCACAAAGTTCAGTTTCAAAATAAGAAACATCTTGTCATTTGCTTGAGTCAATATACAATACATAATAATAATAATATAAAAAAAAACTGCATTATAAAAGATAGGTCGAAAATTAATCAGAAACTAATCACATCTATACATATAAAAGAAAGTCGAGTTAGTTACACCATTTATTACTCCAGAACGGCTGAACCGATTTGGCTGAAAATCGGTGGGGAGGCAGCTAAGAATCCTATATCCATTTCCTGGGATGGACATAGGATATTTTTTATCCCGTAACATTTCCCGCGGGATTAATGAAAAACTGTATTTCACGCCAATGAACGTTAGCTTTAGTTTCAGCTTGCCTAAGAAATTTTCTTCGAATTGGTAGCTTATTCCATAGGAGTTTTCAAAAATCCCTAATCTAAACGGACAAAGTCGCGGGCAAATTCGAGTCTAAGATTTAATATACAAATGTCAATTAGTAGAAAACATTCGAGTTTAAGATTTAATTTACTTATATCAATTAGTACATCATCTTAATATATGCAATTAAACTCTCCCAGCCTGTAGAGAAGAAAGTACCACTGTACTTATTATAATAAATCAAATTCAAATAATCTTTATTCAAATAGTCCTTTAAAAGGCACTTTTGACGTGTGATTAATTTACATAGTAGTGAGTTGATGGTGATAACTACATTCGTAAACTTAAAACTAAAGCTATGAGGTTTCCATTCGTGCCCTTGTCTAAGAAGCCCACAACAAACTTAGCCAGGTAAATTTTCATTTTGTTATCACCAGCTCACGAGGCCTCGATCATAGACCCCCGGTGGAGGGTCCGCCTCGGCGGACGCCGCTGGTTGGGTTGTGGTCGTGTGCGCGGGCGTTCCAGTGACCCAGCCAACAGGCGAGGCGTAGGAGCATCGCTGGGTTTTAGTGGGTATTCTGGTCGCCAGTCTGGCCGCCGGCGAGTCCTGCATACCCCGTCGGAAGCGCGTAGTCTTGTCTGCGCCGCGTCCGGAGGGAATGCGTAAACGCATTTCCCAGCGAAAAAAAAAGAGATTAAATATTAACAATGTCAAAAAAATCTCCTGCTCACATGCCACTTAAAATTATGTTAAGAGCTATCTTATTAGAGCAATAAGTAGCGGTTAATGTTAAGCCTTTTTATCGAATTAAAATTTAATTCAAATGTCACACTGACATACTCTGATAATGTATTGATAGTGTTACGTCCCAATTACGTGGCCATTGTATTAATATATTACTACATAATTACTAAAGCAAAGACAACGTGCGATTTGCATTAATTAAAACCCGGAATCAAGGTTAAGGCTATTAACCTATCCGTACGTCAGAATTCCTAAACTACTAAACAGTTAATATTTTTTAATTAAAGTGGTTCGCCCATAGACTTGATATCTTGACTTTAAAGCTAATTTAATGACTTCATCATCATGCCCATTGCCGGTTCACTACAGAGCACGGGTCTCCTCTCTATATGAGAAGGATTTTGCCATAGAACACCACGCTGGCCATGTGCGAATTGACAGTCTTCACACGCCTTTGAGAACACTATGGAGAACTCTCATGCGTGCAGATTTCCTCACGATGTTTTCCTTCACCGTTGAAGCAAGTGATATTTTAATTGCTTAAAAACGCACATCGCACACGCTCCGAAAGGCTAGAGGTGCGTACCCGGGATCGAACCCCAGATCTCTGATTAGGAAGCGGACATCCTGAGCACTAGGCTATCACAGCTTCTTTATGTCTTAATCATTATCTAATATACTCGTAAGATGCAACCTAAGTAGTTTTGCTGTGCAGATATATTATGACTAAAATGTATCTATCATTCTAAGTAGGTATGTCAATAGTATTATAAAAAAAATGATTATTATATCCTATTTATGGTTTATAATGATTCAGTAATATAATTATTTGATACTTACTTAAATAGACATATGATATAGGCACATTAAATCAATTATACAAAAGTTACATCTTTAGAAATATAAAAATCTCAAATCAACGCCATTCATTGTAAACAAAAAAAAATTTGCCAAATAAAAGTTGAAAAATTCTAAATATATTTTTACATAATCATTTTTGAAACATCAAGTCTATCTGTAGATAACTCTACCACCAATTCGGAAGACAGAAGACGTGCGCTGTCGCATTTTTAAGTTGGAGGTCCTGGGTTCGATTCCCGGCTCGAGTCTGGTCTGGTGGGAGACTTCGGCCGTGGCTAGTTAAAACCTTACCGAAAAGACAAGTCGCAAAACGAATTAGCGTTCCTGCACAATGTCGCGTAGTAACCAGCTAGGAGTGTGGGTTTACCATAACAGGTTAGCCCGCTACCATCCTAGACTGCATCGTCACTGAACATTAGGTCTAGTATGTAAGTTTGAGTATGTCTGTATTTTCTCTTTTCTCTTCTTTGTTAATTCCATAGCGAATACTTATTTTCGTATAAATACGTAAACCTTTATACCATATTCTACAAACTTAAACACCATTAGAGAAACACAACCATGTCGGTAGTAGGTACTCAGACATAGCCACAGCGTTAAGCGAATTAATGCCTTTTCAGTTTTCCCTTGCACTGAATTTTCGCGGCTGCCTAATAGTGTAACATCCTACATATACCATAAGTATAGTACTATAATCTAATAATGGGAATTTATTTAGTAGCGCTTGGCTGCTATCATACCTGATGGTAAATAATGATGCAGTCAAAGGTAGCATTTGTCTAGTTTATTTACTCTTAACTTTAAGATAGTATGATGTTATTAGTATTGTTAAGGAAAACCGAAACTCGAGAGGAACCTTACGGTACGTATAAAAACGAAGTACAATATCATCTAATAATAAATAAATAAATCTCTGGTAAATCTAAAAATCGTTAAGTTCTATTAAAAGTCAGTGTAATACAAAACGAAACCGAGATACCTTTTCAGTTTCAAAACTTTTTTGAGTAGAAACAATATGATATAATCAATGTTATATTTTTTTGTTTATAATGTTATATATAGTGTTATAATGTTTATAATTTAATTACTAACATTTAATAAAAGTAAAAGAATGTTTGCTGATTGCACGCCGCAACTTATCATGATTATGATATGATATGATGATATTTTTTTTGAATAGCTATATGATGACGTAAATAGCTATTCAAAAAAAATACGTTTATATTAATAATTTACTAAATAATAATTTACTAGATGTTTAGTAGGTTATATTATTGATGAAAATAATCAAATGTATTAATTATGATGCTAGTCATTTATGGCATACCTATTTCTATTTGTCCAAATGTTCTCTCCGCTAGATTCTTACGAATACAACACAAGCAGATTCTAAAGTTAGATGTACTTAGTTGATTCGGGCATCAAAGGAAAAAACAATTCTACCGCGTCGTCATAAACCAGTAAAGTGAAGGGGCAACCTGCAAAGAGCGTTTCAAATGAAGAAATTCACAAAGGGAATAATCATAGCTTATTACACCTCTACGTGTTAGCAGAAGCTGTAGTTTTGAATGGGATCTACAAAGAGGATACAAACACTACGCGGGTATCTATTTAGGCTGTGTTTACGAGGTGTGATGCAGTCGGCGTGGCTTTGATGTAAAACTCATCCGTCTCTCCCTTTTAAGCGTCGCGACATATTGACACAGCCTACCGAAGAACGTTGGATTCAAGTGAAGGAAGAGATTACTGCGTACATTAAGTGTTTGCAAATAAAATTTAGTATATCCTATTAACAGTAACTGACATAACGTGTTTTTTTTTCTGTATTTTACTAATACATTCATAAAAAGTTGAAGTTTTCAGTTCGACTCGATTTTAAGATTCCGAATCTCATCTCTAATCTTTTATCTCTAATTTATCTTATAATTAAACGTAATAAATTAATACAGCTTTTTGATTTTTTTTATAATCAACAACCAAATTTGTCGGTCAATTGATTAGGGTATCTTCAAACACAAGTGGAAATGTTAATCAGTAATTTATAATTAGGTATGATATGGTTGAATTTAAGGTTTATTTTAAGTTTCAGATGTTATAAATAAATTAGGTACTGTGTTAAATTATTGGCCGAAATGGGGTCAAAGTTTCAATGCGCAATAAGAAGTCGCTTAACTTGCTCGAAGGGGTCTTTAAAGTGGGTTTTCGAAAAGACATTTTTATTAAATTAGAAACATTTCCGTTAGCCAAGCAGACGTGATTGTTTCACTGAATGCTTTCTCATTTGTAAGGTCGACGTATAGGTCACCTAAGATCCCAGAATAGGACCTTACGCAACCCACAGGTAACGGGGAGCTAGGGGGGTCTCCTTTATTATTTTTTCCAGTTTTCATCACTTCACGCTCAGTCTGCCTTTTGATTCAATGGCTGTGTAATGTGGTGTAGCCGCATTTATTTTGCACTTTTCCTTTGGTGTTGCTAGTTTATTTTGCATTCTCTGCGCGTCGCTATCGCTTTGAAGTCAAAGCTCTTTTGACTGCGCTTACTCGACGCTGACCGCAGTGCAGAATGAATGATACTTTTGCTATGAATAGCGTAGCTGGCTCGTCTAGTGCATATTAAGCTTTTTCCTGAAAACTACGATGTCTTTTACGTCATATCTATTGTAACTTATGTTTTTTTTTTGAGTATATGTTAGTCTTGTGATGTTAATAAATCAAAGGCTTTCGTCGCTTGTACAACTGCGAATCCTTAAGTTCTTTGGGCATATAACAAGGAAGACTGGTACTATCGAACATCTCGAAGTACAAGGTCGAGTCGAGGGCACACGTCCACGTGGTCGCTCCCATACTAAGTGGAGAG
Organism: Lasiommata megera; assembly: GCA_928268935.1. Classification (NCBI taxonomy): domain Eukaryota; kingdom Metazoa; phylum Arthropoda; class Insecta; order Lepidoptera; family Nymphalidae; genus Lasiommata; species Lasiommata megera. The sequence continues at coordinate 10,666,929 of OV743315.1, read as the reverse complement.
ACTCAATCCGTTCCACTACAAATTCATCGGTCTCCGAGTGCTCCCGTGATGCCACCAACAGAAATCGCTGGAAGGAGATCGTAAGAGCTACTGTGAAGGCCAAATCATAACCACGACCACTCTGCCAAGAGTGAACGAATAAGAAGAAGAAGTTAGTCTTGTGATTAGCATATTTGATTACGAATCTATGGGCTTTCCCATTGCTACTTAAATTAGGTAATAGGATTTCCTATCCATCAATTCACGGAGGAAATTGGCTTTGTTACTCCCTTTGCCTAGGAAAGTTAAGATGTCGGTTTCTAAAACTTACGCGTTATAATGATCATAGAATCCGCCGACACGCATTAGAGTAGTCTAGGTCTACGCTATTGAAATCTCTCTTCTATGATGGGGAAAACTGTGCCGAAAAGTGACATTTACAGACTGAGATTATTATGCCATGCTAAGGTATTGTGTTAACAACACAACTTATGGTTAGACACGATTTAATAGTAAGTTATGTTTATGGTTGTGATACTTTTGACCAAAAAAAAAACGATAGATAAAAATAATGGTTTGTAAAAATACAATTATCATATTGATACATTTCTATTGTAATGATCTCTGGTACTTATTAAATGGCATCAATGCGAGCGAAGCCGCGGGTAAAAGCTAGTAATAAATAGAGTTGAGTTATTGTATCGACACCACGTATCCTGTGACACAGCTGATAGTAAGTCGATACTCATAATGGGCATAAGAAATGGATGAAAAATTATTCACACTCGCAAGTATTGACTTTACACATATTGACAGGGGTGCGTGAGCCCGCGTAATTGATGTAGGGCTGTCCAAAACGTGTTATCAATCTATTTGTATTTATTGTTATCATTTGTATTTATTTGACTATCACAATTATTGATTTATCATTAAACTCGCCTTACTTGCAAATCCAAATAGTAACTGCTCTATATTTCGAATTGAATCTTTAGTCTCAAGTGATGATGCAGTCTGAGATGGTAGCGGGCTAACCTATTAAGGGTATGGTAAAACCTTACTTTTGATTGGTTTCTACGCGACATCGTGTCGGAACGCTAAATCGCTTGGCACGTGACACGTCTTTGTCGGTAGGGTGGTAACTAGCCACGGCCGAAGCCTCCCACCAGACCAGACTCGAGCCAGGAATCGAACCCAGGACCTCAAACTTTATAATGCGAAAGCGCACGCACTGCGCCACGGTTATAAAAAATAAAAATTTGTTCTTAAACCCTCCACACTCATCATCATGATTAACCCATTACCGGCTCACTACAACGCACGGGTCTCCTCTCAATATGAGAAGGGTTTGGCCATAGTCCACCACGCTGGCTATGTGCGGATTGGCAGACTTCACACGCCTTTGAGAACATTATGGAGAACTCTCAGGCATGCAGGTTTCCTCACTATGTTTTCCTTCACCGTTAACGCAAGTGATATTTTAATTGCTTAAAAACGCACATAACTCCGAAAAGTTAGAGGTGCGTGCCCGGATTCGAACCCCCGACCTCCAATTAAAAGGCGGACGTCCTAACCACTAGACTATCACAGCTTTTATTGTCCCAATGCGGGCTTGAAATATGCATAACATTCCATATATGCATTACGTTAGGTAGAACAAGCGGAACCCAATACGTTTTTCTAAAAAAGTTACAACAGAAATTTAGTATATGGCAACCCTAAACAAACTCTGTTTGTAAAGCCACCGAAGTCGGATGTCAACGCATGACGCGTTCTGAATGTGTTCCTCCGCGACTCCGCGTAATAAATAGAATATTTTTATCGGCGCCCGCACTCGCCACACGCAAATATTGCGCCCGTAATCTGACTGGGAGAGCCTTTGTCAAATATTAAGACGTGTGCAAAAGGCATTGATCGTTGACAATGGAGAAACGATTGAAGCGGTGATAGCCTAGTGGTTAGGGCGTCAGCCTCCTAATCAGAGGTCGACGGTTCGAATCCGGGCACGCACCTCTAACTTTCGGAGTTATGTGCTTTTTAAAAATTAAAATATCGCGTGCTTCAGCGGTGAAGGAAAACATCGTGAGGAAACCTGCATGCCTGAGTGTTCTCAAAGGCGTGTGAAGTCTGCCAATCCGCACATGGCCGGCGTGGTGGACTATGGCCAAACCCTTCTCATATTGAGAGGAGACCTGTGCTCTGTAGTGAGCCGGCAAAAGGTTGATCCCGACTCCGAATGGAGAAACGATCGAAAGTACGTAAAGCGTAGTCACTAATACACGAATGGATATAAAGCACATTGTGATAAGTAATCATGATCAACCCATTGCCGGCGACTACAGAGCACGGGTCTCCTCTCAATATGAGAAGGGTTTGGCCGTAGTCCACTAAGCTGGCCATTGGCAGACTTCACACGCCTTTGAGAAATGTTCTCAAAGTGGAAAGTGGAGAACTCTCAGGCATGCAAGTTTCCTCGCGATGTTTTCCTCTACCCTTGAATCAAGTGATATTTGGATATGTTGGTATTTATTGTTACCTAGTGAGAGATGGAAGGAACCTGCGCTACAGAGTGGCGCAAATTAATGAATAAGGCTGTAGATTCCTTTGAGGAGCAGCGACTAAGAGACATCGACGCTAAGCGCCTTACCAAAAAGACCCAGCCAAGGATCTCCTAACTCTACACTTACAATGGGCCAGTAACAATAGCCCGGTTACGCTGTGGCAACCACTAGAGTTAGCACAGCTAATAGACAGTCCGAAAAAAAAACAACTGTGCGCCGTGCAATAGGATTTGCCAAACCAAATTTGGTTTCGCGAGCTATATTTCCTCACATAATCGTCTCTAGCCAGGACCGCCGTTGCCGGACAGGTCAAGGAGGTTCCTCATCATCATCATCATTTATTGTTATACCGATCGCATGATTTTCAGTAAAATATGTTTCTATAATAGTAACGATTAACTTTTGAAAGATCCAAATAACTCTTTTTTTTGTATCCACTACAATTTAGCCCTTGACGGCAATCTCACCTGATGGTAAGTTATGATGCACTCTAAGATGCTAGCGGGTTAAACTGTTAGGGGTATAGTAAACCTATACTCTTAATTGGTTTCTACGCGACATCGTGCCGGAACGCTAAATCGCTTTGCGACACTTCTTTGTCGGTAGGGGGGTAACTGGTAACTAGGCACGGCCGAAGCCTCCCACCAGACTCTATTCTCTAAATAACTCTTGTTAGTATTTATAGTAGGTGTAAACAGATCAAACTGTAAATCACTTATTCCTTATACAGGTTCAAATAATGTAGCAACGTTACAATACTAACAGAAAAAATGTGTTTTTACTTTATTGGAAATTGAATTAATATGAAATTGTTAGTCTATATCGTTATAAGTTGGTAACAATTTCGGCATTAATTAGTAATTATTATGCGACGATGTAGGTACCTCGTTCCGGCAGCGCTCTTTAATCTAACGTTATTAATAGCACTAAGCTTTGATGCATTTTAGTGAAATTCAGAACAACGTACATTTTGCTTTACGCGAGCACCTAATCTTGTGTTATTAGGAAAATGGTAACATAATCTGATGAGGTTATGAAACCACCTGAAAGGCTGCAACGAAAATAAAATGTGAAAACGATACATTTATTCACTTCCGTATAGGTTTCACCGGGTTAATATGATGTTTTGGTATTATTATACGACCACCGACATTTTTTTTATTTTTTTTTTAAACAATTAAAATATCACGTGCTTCAACGGTGAAGGAAAACATCGTGAGGCAACCTGCACGCCTGAGAGTTGTCCATAATGTTCTCAAAGGCGTGTGAAGTCTGCCAATCCGCACATGGCCAGCGCGGCGTGGTGGACTATGGCCAAACCCTTCTCATATTGAGAGGAGACCCGTGCTTTGAAGTGAGCCGGTAATGGGTTGATCATGATGATGATGATATTATAGTGGTCACCGCGTTATCTTTGTACTTCGTATATTCATTGCTTGAAAAATATCTCGCATTAAAACGAATAAAGTATATACATTAATTAAATTGTTATAATTAGCACCTAGATAGATATCAGACTGCATCATCACTTACCATCAGGTGAGGTTGCCGTCAAAGGCTAACTTGTAGTGGGTTACAAAAAAAGACAGTCACAGGAGCGTTTTTCAGAGCATGAAGCAATCGTTGAATCGACTCAACCTGAATCACTAAAGGCAGTTCTAGAATTTAAAAAAAAACTTGTCAAGGTACACCCGGATGGAACGAAGTTCCTTTCGATTAATTAGGGAAGGATTTGTAATAAAATTTTATGTTATTTAAGTTATAATAATATTTTTTTATTATTAATGTTATATAAACTTAATCAGTAGGCTCAATTTTGTACTCCATCAGCAATATCCGGAACTTGTGCAGAAACACTGTCAGGATTCATTATTATTATTATTTTTTATTATTTATTATTTACAAAAAACCTGTATACACTCAACAAAAATAATCGTCGCGACACCACACTGTTCAATGCGAAATAGAAATGAAAATATCTGGCTTGCTTTCTATAAGAGAGAGAGACATACAGAGAAACATGCGACGCCGCACAGCTTACAATAACAAAAAGTGTCGTGACAACTTTTCGTAAGAAGTTTTTCCGTCTAGCCCCCTTTCACAACGCGCGATAAAAATCTAAGAAGAATCCATTGAGCAAAAAATAATATGTTATATTGCATACATCAGTCTCTCAAATGCTCCTTATGTGGCATTACCGTCCCAATATTACCAATATAAAACATTTTAAAACGCCCCGAGGAAATGGCCGCTGAAATGCGTAATTCGGCATAGCGATCCCCGGTCACCGTCTAAAAATGTAAAAATGGTTCCCTTGCATATTTTCCTAAGTGCCATAAAGTATGACATTTATTACGGTCAGATCTGCTCGAACCACTATTGATAGGCAAATGAGAGAGTTTTTTAAAAGAAAAACGATGTCTGCTTTTTATGTGTTCTTTGGATAAGATATTTTTTTGAAGTTGCCATTTGAGCTCGCATTATAATGGCCTAATCAATAACCGCGTGGGCGTTGGGAAAAATCTGTCTACCTACTACGGTTTTGTTAGTAACCGTATAGTCCCTGTTCTTTGATTGTTTTTAATATCGTTTAAGTTTCGTAACTCTCTTCCTATACTTATTATACTGTGTTATCAAAATAATATATTTTAACAGTGCATATATCTATTGACTACGAGTATCTCAAGATAAAAAATAATTTAAAAAAAAATCATCTCAAGACATTATAAATTATTTTTTCATTTCATTTCAGACATAATTACTTAATATATATATTTTTAAAGATTTTAAGTACTATACAACTTGTACCTTTTAAATTCTTATTTTTCAACATTTATGCTAAAAATTTTAATTTTCCTACCTACTAATGAGCAAACTTAGTTATAAAAACTAACTAGAAAAATCTAATTAATAAATTGTCAAAAATGATGGAAAGAAGAGTCGGATGGATTATAACCACTTATAAAAACTTGCCTCCCCTCCCCCTGATGCTCGTGTGCACCCTGTCCCAGCACCTCCAGAGTGAGCCATCCAGGCTGTACGCAAAAGTACTGAGAAGGGTGTTGGTATTTCTCACTAGCCTGCTCATCATAGAAGCGGCACGGTAAAAGTGGATATGCGTGGTGTGGGTAGGAAGGTGACGGCTGATAAACTTGAGTGAAAGAAGAAGACGTGTTGTTCCGACCCCACATAATGTGGGATAAGGGCAAGAAAAAGAAGAAGAAATTAACAAAACAGGATGGTAAAATCGGGTTAACCAGTTCATTAAAAATCACGTACCAATCTGTGAAACACCATGTTCAATTAAAATATATTAAGTATTGGATATCTGGAGATATGATCTGCTTCTCAGTTTTCCCCAAAAATTATTAAGAATGATAAAACAGCTCTATCATTGATATAGCAATAACTCCTCGAGTAGGTCAAGCACAATAGTGAGTGTCACCTATAATCGTATATTAAGGCCCTTATCCCAAAGCACCTTTTCGACAATAGAAAGGAATAAATCGCCGAAAAGTGCCCACATAAAAATGACTTACGGTTTTCAATAGCAAAATAAAGCTACGTGCAGATGAAAAGCACTTTAGAGACACCTTGTAGGCTTCTTGTGTTATTGTCATTGGAATGTCTAGAGATTATTCCAGAGATAGAAGCACTATGATATCGACGAAAAGTCTGAGAGGCCATATTACGGATGTTCGTAATTAAAGTTGGTAGCTCTGCTTTGAAATATGGCGCGATAGCACCGTCAGGTAGTAAAAATTAATCTGAATTTGTAAGATTCATTTTCTATAAAATATAATATCTTTTAAACGCAGTACCTACGTAATCAGAGCATAGAGCATGTGGAATGTGTGAATCTTTACAAAATCTGTCCAACAGTGAAACTTTATTTTTAACAACTACAAGTTAGCCCTTGATGGCAATCTAACTTGATGTAAGGGATGATGCAGTCTGAGATGGTAGCGGGCTAACCTGTTAAGGGTATGGTAGAACCTTTCTAACCCGTGCCGGAAAGCTTAATCGCTTGGCGACATGTCTTTGTCGTTAGGGTGGTAACTAGCCATGGCCGCAGCCTCCCACCAGACCAGACTCGAACCCAGAACCTCCAACTATATAATGAGACAGCGCCTGCTCTGCGCCACGGAGGCTATCGGATTAGACGACGATCCACATACAGTATACAGAGTAATACAATAATTCAAAGGAATAAAAATACTGCGCAAGAAAAAAAAAACTGCCGCAAGTAATATTTATGTCAATAAACGGGTCAAACACCTACCACCCTAACATATTTTCGGCGGGGGTTAAAACTCAGTTCACGCGCCAGGCGGCAAATGCGAAATCGTAATAAAACTATCCACATCACATGTAAAGTAGGCAGTCATAATATTGAAAACTTCTAAAGTCCATCAATAAATGTGACGCTGAGTGGGGAACTTTATGCTTTATCCGACTAACAGGGCTTACCGCATCGCGATATCGATGTTTGATAGTCGATAAATACTACCTAATACATATTAGAGCGGTCTAAACAGGTATTATGATTATGCGTTATGCAAGTATGGCAACTAAGAGATAATCACTGCTCGTTTTGGTTACATTTCCCCTCATTTTCTGGCTTTCAGCCTGAAAATCGGTAATCTGGTATATTTTAATGCCCATAACGTGCGGTAATCAGGTAGATATTATCTAATATGCACTAAGTTAACCTATTCGTACATAATGCACCTGTACTTTGAAAGCGATATGAGTTATTTTCATTGAAGAACAGTACCCGTTAATAGTACATCTCACATTTCGAAGTAAAATTAAATGAAGTTTATTTAATTTTACTTCGAAGTACTTATTTGAAGCTGTAATTTTTTGGTGGGTGTTAACTACAGGCAGCGTTCTTTTTTCTGGTTATTGTGGACTTTTTCTTATACGTGGTCACAATTGGAACCCTGAGTAGTTCTAGTTTTAGATTAATAATGTACACTGTATGTATATTACACATATACTGCAGCTCACCAATTAAAATAATGATACAAAAAATTAAAATATATTATTCGTACGTTTGACATCTATCAACCTATACAGGTATCTACCTGTAATAGGCTTACATTAATAAAACGTTTTTGAATTTCTTGTGTTAGTAATTATGTCGCAGAAAATTTGAATAAATAAAAAAATTACTTGTAGATCGCACGGGTGCAATGATTATTTAAATCCATTCCAATAAAAATTTTATTTTTTGATAAGACACGTACGTCTACGAGAAGAGCAATCGAGTATAAAAATTTAAATGTAGTGGTTAGAAATATTTGTGTCTATTTTATATTACGTATTGTGAAACCAATGATTTTGTGAACTGCTTAACTGCTGGATCGAAATATGTGAGGCTATAAATAATGATAAGAATGTTACTAAGATTTAACCACGACTATGTCGCTGTTGATACGGAAATGAAACTGATTACAATGTCTGACTCTGCAATTGTTACTACCTATGTAAACATCAAGTCAAACTGTTGTAACTCATTTCCTATGTAATAGAAGGATGCTAGGCCGCGGTCGAGTGCACCAGTGTTCCCGTGACCCAGCCACCAGTAGTGGGTATTCTGGTCGCCAGTCTGGCCGCCGGCGAGTTCTACATACCCCGTCGGAAGCGGCGCAGTCTTGCCTGCGTCAATTCCGGAGAGGTCGCGTAAAAGCATTTCCCAGCGTGAAAAAAAATGTAATAGAAGGATAAAAAAACCACTCGAATTTATCTCTCAGACTCGAACCGGGAATCGAACCCAGGACCTCCAACTTTATAATGTGACAGCGCCTGCGCTGCGCCACGGAGACTATCGGATTAGACGACGATGCACATGCAGTATACAGAATAAGAATTTATCTCTGATATACTCGTACCTACTCAGTTATTACGTGAGCTGGTATTAACCGGAAAATAATACAATGCCAATTCGCAAAATCGCAAAACATCGATATTTCTTTTGCACGCGGCGTCCCTTCTTCTGACAGCGAAGGCGTCGATTCGAAGGAACCGCAACTATCAAAGAGAAATCTTTTCCGTGTATCAATAACGCCGACCGAGGCGTCGACTAGACACATTGCGCTCTTTTATGTGCCCTGACATCGTAGCTTATCGTATAGAATCACAACACAAATGTGCTAGGATTCTTAGGGTTTCTACACAAACTTGTAAATAATAAGCTAGCAAAAGCGGTGATAGCCTAGTGGTAAGGGCGTCAGCCTTCATATCAGAGGTCGGCGGTTCGAATCGGGACACGCACCTCTAACTTTTCGGAGTTATGTGCGTTTAAAAAAAATTAAAATATCACTTGCTTCAACGGTGAAGGAAAACATCGTGAGGAAACCTGCACGTCTGAGAGTTCTCCATAATGTTCTCAATGGCGTGTGAAGTCTGCCAATCCGCACATGGTTAGCGTGGTGGACTATGGCCGAACCCTTCTCATATTGAGAGGAGACCCGTCCTCTGAACTGAGCCGATGGGTTAATCATCATGTCCTCGTAGTCACTGTTATGGGAAGTCATTTACTGTTAATGCTGTGCTGCTGTGGAATAATCTGCCTATTGATGTTAGAAGTTCGAAGTCGTTATACATTTTTAAAAGTTTGTCTGGTGGGAGGCTTCGGCCGTGGCTAGTCTTTGTCGGTAGATCCTACCGTCAAAGACGTGTCGCCAAGCGATTTAGCGTTCCGGCACGTATTAATAATAAGTTACTCTGTTTCGATCTCTTACATCATCATCATGCTCAACCCATTGCCGGTTCACTACAAAGCACGAGTCTCCTCTCAATTAGAGAAGGGTTTGGCCATAGTCGAACACACTGGCCATGTGCGGATTGGCAGACTTCACACGCCTTTGAGAAAATTATCTCTCTCTTAGGCATGCACATTTCCTCACGATGTTTTCCTTCACCGTTGAAGCTAAAATTGTAACTGCTTAAAAACGCAACTCCGAACGTGCCGTGAGCCCGGGATCGAACCCTCGGTCTCTGATTAGGAGGCTGACGTCCTAACCACTAGGCTATCACAGCTTATCTAACATAACATATGATAATAACTAGCTTCTGCCTGCGACTACGTCTGCGTGGACTTCAGAATTGGGTCCAGCTTCGCTCGTTAATAATTTTTAATCTTCCCATGGGAACTATTTAAGAGATCGATATAGTAAATACATATCCTTTTCCATAGCACATGGACATGCATAACAAATTTCAAAACTGTTTGCCTACGGCTTAGCTCGTAAATAATTTTCAATTTTCCCCCGGGAACTACTTAAGGAATCGGGTTAAGGGAAGCCTATGTTCTTTTCCGTGTCAAAGGCTGCATGCATGCCAAATTTCATCCAAATCCGTTCAGCAGCAGTGGTTCTACATTTTTATACGCACGCTATAGCTATAAACTAGCCTAACAACTAATTTTGAAGGTGATACAAACAACAATAGCGCATCATCTCCATATATCGAGGGCGTGAAATTATTTTCTTTGGCGCATGCAGATTAGGGGAGCGTGGCGACGGGGCGCGGGATTAGTTCCGGTTTACTTTTTATAGGATTGCGATGATAAATGTTGCCGTTCGATGGGCTAACGGGTGGCGCGTGAAGAGTATTCAAATAACCACTTTTCCGATGCTTTGGTAATTTGAATATTTTGATAGTCGCATCAATACTGTTATTTGGAACTTTATATTAAAGTTTTTCGTACAAGAGGTTTATTGACCGGCTTCGGGAGCGTTCCTTTTCCGAAGGGTTAGGATGTTCGATGACATGTTTATCGTATAAACAAGTCCTGGGCTCCCGTAAACTCAAAATTACCACATTAACTTAGTAACTCGCGTGTTATACGGTCTTCATATCCAGCCGTGTTCTAAAAGTCTTCATAGCCAGTGCATCTCTCCATGGGCTTGTACCTAAGGGGAGTTTGCACTGGCTATGCACTCCACCGAATTCGTCTCACAAAAATAGTGGTCGTTTGCACATTTTTTGTTTAATTGTCTTCCGCTATTGCACACAGCTTTCTGTGGTGCCACCCAACATTCCTACAAAGGAAAAACAAACAAAATTTTCTAAATTTTTCATAACTTTTACTTGGTACAACTCCGATTTATCATTTTTTTCCAGGTTTTTTTCCGTTAAAATCTCGTTGAACTATATTTAAGGAGCCACCCGGCACCCACCTACAGCGAGTCCATACAGGAAAAACCCCCCATTCATCCGTAAACTCAAAATTACCACGTTAACTTAGTAGTTCGCGTGCTATAAAAGTCTTCATAGTGCGTTACGAAGAATAATTGTTAGTTATTGTGTATTTTTTACCAGATATATCCAGTACCAACCCGATGTTTAGAAATCAGCATTGTCTAACACTGTACTTCGGAGATCGGGTTACTAGTAGATGATAATTGTTAGAGCCAATTGTATGTAGTACAGTTGTTTCTGTACGTCCAGAATTTTCATAGACATTAAATAACATCACGTCTCACAACACAGATGCTCGGTTTCGAAGTCAGACAAAAAACGAGTAAAATCACGAGGGAGGACGGACGACTACCGAACCCAAAATATGATTTATAGATCGGCCGTCATCGGCAATGCGCTTTCTATACGTCAGGACATGTCACAGGCTCGGGTGGCGGCTTGGGGGATGAAGAAAAATACATTTCGCTGTAAATTTGGCTCCCTATCTTTCCATTCGCGATGTCAGGAAGTGATGTCATCTAACACGTTATTATATACTTCATTTTATAGGTATCAAGTACCTACCTACCTGATATCTATTAATACTTCTTTAGCGCGTAACTAACGTTGCTTATTTTACGTGGTGGCTAGGAAACTAATTTTCCAAGTGAAGTTATGAAAACGATCTGTTGCGTTTTATAGCAAGCGGTGCAAAACTATAAAAATTAGTTTAATACTTACAAGCAATTTGTCAAGAATATTTGTTAATTCAGTTTAGTTAATTAAAACGAACATAATTTTAATTTATTTAACTAAACTCGTAAACTATTAATTAAATTTATAACATAATATATTTAAACATTCTATGCTAAACTATTTAAAATGTATGTCATGAACAGATTGCCCACCCATGAATCAAAAAGGGCACTCCGTAAGTAGTAAGTACAGTCTTCCAACTGCACTTGTTAAGACTAAAAGACAATATATTCGTAGGTCACACAATAAATATAATTGATATTTATTGATATTGAGCAGATATTTATTTATTTTGTAGTGTAGTGTACAATTACCCAGTTTGGGTGTTGCAACTTGGTCTGGAATCTACCGTAGTAGAGAGACCGATCTTATTTATTTTTATTTTATTTATTTTTTGATATTAACTAGGTATACCACGTCGATTTGGCATGAAAACTCATATAATGGTAAATTGGTGCTTCAGTTCAGAAGTAGTAGCCCTACGGGTACTATTAATACTTCATGATCAACCCCTTACCGGCTCACTACAGAGCACGGGTCTCCTCTCAATATGAGAAAGGTTTGGCCATAGTCCACCACGCTGGCCAGGTGCGGATTGGCAGACTTCACACGCCTTTGAGAACATTATGGAGCTCTCAGACGTGCCGGTTTCCTCACGATGTTTTCCTTCACCGTTGAAGCAAGTGATATTTTAATTTTTAAAAACGCACATAACTCCGAAAAGTTAGAGGTGCGTGCCCGGATTCGAACCGCCGACCTCTGATTAGGAGGCTGACGCCCTAACCACTAGGCTATCACCGCTTCACTAGGCTATCACCGCTTCACCGCTATCTTGTTTTGCGCGTATTGATACTTAAATCGGTGCTACGTCGAAGATCCATAAAGAATATGGTATACTCGTATATAGGCGCTATTAATCAAATTCTGATTTCATCCTACCAGCCTAAATAATGGTTGGTGCAATTATAATCTCTAGCTAATTCGACCATCCGCGAAAATGAGCATCTGAAAATTGGGTTAGCAACGAATTAGTTAAATAGGTGTGACTTGAACAACAGGAACACAATAAGAATTGGACCGAATCGTACCCAAACTTAATATAGCTCGACAGTGCCTCACGTAATTTCGCTAAAAACTGCGCCTAAGTAAATTACAAATGTAGCTAATTGTATATTCCGACAAATGATGCCTCATCTTGCCTTGTTGGCATTAATGAAAAATTTTATCTCTGCGAAAAAAATGGGTAGATATGGCCGTGCATTTGTATGAAATCGAACAATAATCGCTCATATTGTCAGTTACAATACAATTTGTTTGGAAACTCGGCGCGTGATAGAAATAATAACAAATGATTCGCGCCCTAACACCGCCTGGCGTTGAAAGATCACGCCTATTGCTCTTTACTGATGAAAAAAGAACTGGCATTTAGTACGCTTATACATACATATACTTAGGTATCCTATACTACCAAAATTCGTTTAGGTCGGAATGTTTAACTTACCATATTAAACAATTTTTTTTTATTATATTTTTTATTAAATATGGTGCCGCCAAGATACCTATATAGGTAAAGGTTATTAATATAAAGGTACTAGGGTGGCAAAGCTTCTAACACCCATGTGATAGTTTCTTTTATTTAATAAAACGTATGACATGCAACTAAATCTACCTATTTACCTATTGCTTAGTTGACATTGTGGTTGGTCTAAATTGCATTTGATCAGTTTAACCAGTATCGCAAGTTAATATTTTATAAAGTTAGTAGATTTACCTTTACATTTATAGTTATATAATTATAACACATATATAATTAATGGAATACCTCCTGCTTATAATGGTGTCCTTGCCTGTATATTTAAAGCTCATATTTAGATTTTTTGTTCAATGTTGCATTAATTATTTCCCTGCTTGGGTTCCTACCCGCAATTATTTTAGTCCATTAGGTGTGAATACGATCGAAATGAAAGGAAGGAGTGAAGCTTTTAACTATGATAATAACTAAGATGTTACATAATATATTTACCTAATGGTAGGCATAATAGTAAACCACTTAACCTGTTTAACCCCTTCGCTAACGAATAAAAAACTTGTTTAGAATTAAAATATTCTACTGTTTTTGTTAATTTTTCGATGTGAGTGGAAATTAGAATTTAGTGTACTTAAAAATATCAGGTAGTTTAGTTTAAATCTGGACGTGCAGTGGACGTATCATATTATAAAATTTAAACTTCATCTGTGGTGTTCATTTTTCATAGTCTGTGAAGAAATCTGTCATGTGTCCACATGTGCCTGTCTTTCGTATTGTTTTGCATCTGTTAGTGTTGTGTTTTGCAAATGTATAAAAATTCACTGATCAATAAGACAGCAAATTGAGTAGTGTTAATAATATACAAGACCGGCAAAAGTAAGCTTTTATTGGAATGTCGGAGTAAATTTTTCGACTGAAAAGTATGAAAGTTATTAAAAAATTAACCAGCTTAAATTTTTCAGAATGCGATGGACTGTGCATATTGAAGGGGGTCCCAGACGTGTTAACCATGCAGCTGTATGCATTGGAGACCTGATATATTCGTTTGGTGGGTACTGTTCAACAGAGGAGTACAAAGATTGGGATCCCATTCCAGTGCATGTATTAAACACTGATACCCTGAGGTGGAAGGCTGTATGCTACACAAAACGTGATGTAGGGATGCCTTTGCCCTTCCAAAGATATGGGCACACAGCTGTTGTACATGGACACAAGGTAAACTCTATAATCAATTTCAAAGAAGGTGAATGACTGTCTTACAAATACCTGCCCAATATAACAAGAATCAAATAGGTATGTACATTAATTAAATATCTATGGGCATAGCAGTTAACATTTTCAATAGTTATGTGAGAGACATTTATTGAAGATAATGATAATGTAAAAAATAATTTTGATTGCCACCATCTTTATTTCAAGTGGTTGCTGACAGAAGAAACAGCGATAGGGCTGAAATCTATCCTGAGAGCTCCTTAGATTGATGCTATCCCTATGTGTTAGAACAAGGTCAAATCATATGCTTCCACTTCCTCTAGACAGAGTCTGTGTTAATTATCATTTAAGTTACAATATATAACATAGACCTTGTTGTTTTTTTTTTAATATTGCTTTCTGTTTTAGGTTTACATGTGGGGCGGGAGAAACAATGCTGTAGCATGTGAGACATTGTCATGTTTTGATACAAAGATATTAGAGTGGAGTAATCCTCCAGTCACTGGCATGGTACCTTATGCAAAAGATGGTCATTCAGCTTGCGTTATCAATAATAAGATGTATGTTTTTGGAGGATTTGAGTATACGTTTCACCAATACTCCCAAGATGTCCACTGCTTAGATCTAGAGACAATGCAATGGAGCTATATAAATACCAGTGGTGATCCTCCGTGCCACCGAGATTTTCACACTGCTGTTGCATATGAAGGCCGAATGTATATTTATGGTGGCAGGGGTGATATAAACAGTCCATATAATTCTGATGACGAATTTTACTGCCCACAGGTTTATTACCTTGATACAGTCACTGAAACATGGGTTAATGTGAATGCTAAAGGTACATTGCCAGAAGCAAGGCGAAGTCACTCAGCTTGTAAGTATTTTACTAAGAATTTAAATGAGTGAGATTGGCTATAAGTAAAATTTGCATTCCTATTAGTTATTTTATATACAAATCAAACCAAACAATCACTTTTACAATACATACCTATTTGTTACAATAAATATATATGAATGAAATAAAAAATATACTAAGTACCTGACACAATTTCTTACCAAATATTTCAATTAAACTTAGTGCAGTGCATAATTTTGTCATCTGTATGATGACAAAATTATGCACACAAAAACCATTCAAGATCTTCCAAAATGAGCATTTTCCTTCAACACCATAGCATCCTCAGGAGAAGAAAACTTCACTAAGTAAAATCGCTTATTCTTAGTAACGTACATTATACAATTGCTTAGTGCCGGTTCTTCGTGGATAAAATAAAGTCTTGTTATTATTTGCTATTATCCACAGATAATCCATTATATATTAAAAGAAAATATTTATTGTATATCATTGTCATCTGAAAAGTATTATGTAAGTTGTATATCATCAATAACGCAAAATAATTGAGAGTATAAAAATTAATTATCTGGCTAAATACAAAATAGGAACTCATACTATATGATGCGGTTTGGTATTCCATAATGGTACAGCATTCTAACCTTATATACAGTTAAAAATCTTTTATTGAAATCTACCTGTTGCCCACATCTTAATCCAGATGAACCAATCTCTCGAATTTGTCATAGAAGACATTTTCTTCTGCATGGCTGTTTTTTATTAATTATAGTAATATTTTTCTATTTTAAACAATTTTCAATGATGTCATTAATTTACTTTCCAGGGATATACAACGATCACATGTATATTTTTGGTGGATTGAATGCCAAAACAAAAACACATTTTAATGACGTACACAGATATTCCATAAAGGGGAACTTTTGGGAGAAAGTCAATGTTAGCGGCATTGGTCCATGCCAGAGAAGGCGTCAAGCGTGTTTAAATTATAAAGACAAAGTTTACTTATTTGGAGGAACAAGGTGTGCTTTAATATTTAAAAAACTTATAACATAATATATTAGTCAGATCATTAGTTCTTTAACTTCTTGCAAGTACAATATCTGATAACTTGAGAGATTATAAAATGTTCAGCATAAGAAAGAAGATAAATGTTGAACAGCTTTTTAATTGAGTTTCAAGTATAATTTTCCCATATGGTAGTCCATCCTCTGTACAACTTTCAAAAAAGTACTATAACAACTGCATAGGGTTTTTCTTAAATACCTCTAAAGGTGGTAAAATAGAAAAAAATTGTTACAAATAACTCTCATGCGGATAACTGCTAGTAATGCATTAATTATGTATAAATAATATTAATTTCACTCCCTTTTACAGTCCTTGTACACAAAACAATTACATCAGACCATTTGATGACTCTGATGACAGCCCCGAGAGATTAATTGACAACAGTGATTTACATGTCTTGGACTATTCACCAACATTGAAGACATTGGCCATACTTACTGTTCTAGAATACAACCTGGATCAGTCCTCTCTACCATTTGATATTATGTAAGATTTTTTATATAAATTTGACCACATTTTTCGCATTATAAAGTTGGTGTACTTAGCCCTGGGTTCGATTCCCTTCTGAGTCTGGTCTGGTGGAAGCTGCAATCATGCCTAGTTATCACCCTAACGGACAAGACGATGTAGATTACGATTTAGTGTTCCGGAACAATGTGTAGAAATATATGGTAATATGGGTTTACTGTACCCCTAATAGATTAGGCCTCTACCATCAGATGAGATGGCCTTCAAAGGCTAACTTATAGTATATTTAAAAAAGCTAGCTATTCCATGCCTTAGGGTCGTATCGTAATGTTATTTAGTATCGATGCCGCGCGGCGCACGGCTCTACACACAATATGTACATTGTTAACTCCCTTCGCGTTCGTATTTTTTTTTGCATTATCTCTTAAACATAACATGCAAATAACTAGCTGTAAAGACAAAGTGTATCACATGATTGACTATTGACGCATTATAAGGTTGGAGGTCCTGGATTCGATTCCTGGCTCGAGTCTGGTCTGGTGGGAGGCTTCGAACGTGGCTAGTTACCACCCTACCGACAAAGACTTGTCGTTAAGCGATTTAGCGTTCCACGCACGCAAGCACGATGTCGCGTAGAAACCAATTAGGAGTATGGGTTTACCATACCCCTAACAGGTTAGCCCGTTACCATCCTAGACTGCATACCATCAGGTGAGATAGCCGTCAAGGGCTAACTTGTAGTCGATGAAAAAAACAAGGTAGTACATAAGGTAATATTGATACTAAAATAATTTATACTGTTCATCTTGATAAAACACACTTATATGAAATAACGTACTTACAAACCATTGAATCTTTCCATGGGCAACGTTTCTGTAACAATATTATGACCGCCATATGAGAGCATTTGAGAATTGCCCTGCATGCCAAATAATTTTTGCTTTTTCCTTTCAGACTCGATATAAGAACAATGACGGTACCGAATCGCATCAGCAGACCTATCAATCAGTCTGGATGACTTTTGCTGTATTAAGGCTCGCGGAACCCGGCGCCGTCCCACCGGGTTGCATGCCATCGGCTTAACTACCAAACCTTTCTTAGACCAAAATGACTAAAAATGCCATTATAGGTAATTTCAAAACGGATCATGGAAAAAGCACGTTTTATTTTACCAGTATAAAAGCTTTTCTTGCCATACAGTAGCGTTCTTAGGGGATTCATATTATGTTGGCGGTCACAACATAATATGAATCCCCTAGGGCTCAAAGTTTCATCTGGCAGAGCTTCTCTCCAGAGCTCGCCAAACAGCCCGGTTACGCTGTCGTAACCTAATAGTCAGTCCGAAAAAAAAACCATAATATTCGCTTAAGTTAATACGCATATACCATAAACCGATTTTAAGAATTATTTCGCCGTTAAAAAGCTTCATTATCGGTTAGTATGAGAAATGCACATTTTCCCACAGGTACAGGAGCTTAGCGGGTAAACCCGCGGGGTAATGCTAGTAATGTATAAATTAAAAAGTTAACACTGTTTGCCTGTTACTTTATGCAAGCTTATGCCGTGGAATAGATTTCAGTTTAATTTGGCAAGGAGATAGATTGTATCCTGGGAATGGACATAGGACACCCTTAAAAGAAAACTTAAATAATTAAAAAAACGGTTTGCACGTAATTCTGAGCTAAACCCTGGACGGATGATAGACGGCTAAATCATCATCATCATCAAATGTCAATCATCGATATGGGCATCCTAAGAATCAATTATAAAATTAATCGAAAAGGTAATCTTCGTAATTCCAAATCTGGCGTAATTTGGAATTTAAGTACCTAACACTATTCAGTATCTCTTAAATTGCGATAATAGTTAGTCTTCTAATCATCGATATTAATATTTATGTAAGATTAAATACTATAAATTTAAAATGCATTAAACATTTTCGAAAGCGGCGGGATATGAACCCATATCTCCGAAAGCCTACGGCGGAGAGATATAGGTATATTTTTTTTACAGGATAAGTACCTATACTTATCCTGTGAAAAAAGTTCTTGAGTTTGTACAAAGTTTGGTAGTTTAGCGGACGATCTTGCCGAATAAAGATCTCTCTAGATTGTTGATTAAAATATTTGATTAACAGCACAGATATTGCGTTTACCTTAATAGACAAAATAAACTTCAAACTGTACATTATGCTTGTACTAAAACAGATTTAGGATCACCAGTTTCACGACGAGTTGTCATCCTAATTATAATTATATAACAGATCTCATATACTTCACTATACCATTTAAGCACCTTATGTATTGACCATCGCATCAAAATATGGTTAATACTAAAAAAATACCAAATGATATACCTATTGCGGATATAACCTGTGACGACCTCCGTGGCGCAGTGAGTGTGCTGTCGCATTGTAAAGTTGGAGGTCCTGGGTTCAATTCCCGGCTCGAGTCTGGTTTGGTGGGAGGCTTCGGCCGTGGCTAGTTACCACCCAACCACGTTCCGCCACGATGTCGCGTAGAAACCAGTTAGGAGTGTGGGTTTAGCATACCCCTAACAGGTTAGCCCGCTACCATCCTAGACTGCGTCATCACTTACCACCAGATGATATAGCCGTCAAGGGCTAACTTGTAGTGTATTAATATATATATATATATATATATATATATAACGCCGCTTCCTTATGAGACGGAGCTAACCCCTCTAAAGTATTTTTTATTATTGGTTGTAAATACTAGAGCATATTATAATGGTATGCCTAGAATTAACCTTGTGTTGTGAACCACGCCTTTTAATATTCTTCTTAATTTATATTTGATAACTTTTATTAAAATAAGTAATTTTAATATAGCTAACACTTAGTAGTTGCTTGTTTTAGAATTACGATCTCTATTGTAGGGATATCAAGGTATGTGTTAAAAAACTCATTTAATATACTGCTCTTAACGATGGTTGTAAGCCTACTGACTTGTATTTGTTGTCTAGTAATGTATTTTTTGAAGAATGTATATTTTTTTTTCGAGGCTTCGATAACCTTGTTGAGATGTTCACCTCCTAATCAGGGGTCGGGGGTTCGATCCCTTACTCTTAATTTTTCCGAGTTGTGTGTTTTTATCAATTAAAATATCACTTGGTTCAACGGTAAAGGACATCATGAGGAAACCTGCATGCTTGAGAGTTCTCTATAATGTGCTCGAAGGCGTGTGAAGTCTGATAAAACCTTCTCATATTGAGAGGAGACCCGTGCTCTGTAGTTCGTCGGCAATGGGTTGGTCATGATGATGATGTTGTTTTTGCAATTTGTATAAAAGCTTGAAAATTAAGTCGTGTACCCCTTAAAAAAGATTTCTACAAATTTTAAATCAGTTTTATAAAACCTATTACTACCTTTGTTACAACCACAGCGAGATCCGACCACTTGAGGTGGGGTAACTCGCTATGTTTAGACAAAAATGTAGTAGCACAACTTCTAGGCTACAGTTTCAGTTTTCTTTTTGAAAAAAAAAAAACTATGTAAAACATTAACTTTAAGCAATATTAGCATGCTGTATTGTGTGTATTTATGATTATGAACATTTACTATAACTCACAGGAATATTAAGTACGGTCTACTCAAACCGAACGCGGGCAGTCCTTAGTCATAAGCGCGTTAGCGTAACTCCAACTGCAAGTGGAGTAAGCGGAAGCGTATTAAGAGCCTGACTAACTGACTATCATAATCATACCCCCAACGGGTTGGAAACTATATCGACATACTCATTAATGTTTCCGTGGGTTATAGCCAATACATTAACATATTTTCAACATATTTAACATATTCTACTTGTATAAGCTAAAAAACATGGTTGTATTTATTGTGTAAATATTTTAAGTGGATCAGTCATATAAACTGGCAAAACTCAACTGTATCCTTAATGTAGTATTCTGTAGAAATCATAGTCTCCTAGTCTTGTGTGGATTGGAATGTAAAGTTATTTATAAATTAAAATCTTTTAGCTTATTAGGTACTATTTATAGAATCATAACTAAATAGAATGTAGCAGAATATTTGATGGTTATATTTTAATACAAAATATAACTGCCAAGTTTATATTATGCAATGTAACAGTTTGGCAATCATAATGATAAGTTGTTTTAATTTACTCTCAAGTATTATGTGATTAATGTTATTATATTAAATAACTTCTTAAATAGTTCGCAAAAATTGTAGAATGTTATGGATTTTCATAAATAAATTATGCAACAACATATTTGTATAGTATTTATTGGATGATATTAAAAACCGATACTATGTTATTGTTTCATTGGTCTTCTTTAACCACGTGCTTCTTACGTTCAGCGACAAATGGTACTGCACCAGGTTTACTATGGGCACGTCTGTTTGCGTCCTTACGTTTGTTCTTATCTCTGATTGTCTTTATCTCCTTTTGAGCGTTCATTACATGTTTGGGCACATGTCTATGACGAGCAATTCTTTTAATTTGCGGATGACTGCTGTACTTTTCCTTTAAAGCCTCTGAATAATTTAGTGCTGTGCGTTCACGTGGTTTGAGCTGCAAGGGCAATATAGTGTTTACACAAATTTACTTTGACAATGAGACATAACCTATTACAACATTTTACATCATTGCAACAATATTTATCTGCATGATTCTATTACAAAAAATGCTAATCCTAATGAGAAACTATTAATACAAAATTAGCATATTACTTATATGAGAGTCGATAGCATGTGAAATGCTAACTGTTCCTCAGTGTACCATCAATCTTTGTTTAGTATATGGTAGGTATATACAGGTTATTTACACTAAATGGTAACAGTAGCCTGTTTCCTGTAAGCCAGCCTGTAAATTACCTGTAATCTTGTAGTTGTACTCTAGTTACTTCCAAGTACATAAAATATAAATGCTTATTTGTTGCGATGATGTTGCCCATTAGATCCTGAATTTTATATGAAAAGCAACTTTAAGTTAATAAAATTCTTTTACTTACAATACCAAGTTTTTCTGAGGCTCTCGCTTTCCACATTCTTATATTCATTTCATCAGACCCAGTCAATATGTATTTATTATCTAAGGACCACTTGACACATGTGAGTCTTTGCATTCTCTTTGTGTGGTATACATCTCTTGAATGCCCCTTCAAACTTTCAAATATCCTCACTGTTTTATCATAGCTTCCTGCCACAAACTCCCTCCCAGTTGGTGAATAGTCTACATCTATTACAGCAGATGTGTGGTCCATGTGCACATTGACTGGTTGTTTCAATTTTCTTACATCAAATGAGTACAAACTGCAAAATATATTTTATAGATAAGGGAGAGAAATATAGCAGTATTTACTATATAGCTCATTGTTGGTTTGCAGGTAAGAGAATCTCAGTGAATTAGGGAAATATAATGGAGGTTCAGATTCTCAGCTCAAGTCTGGTCTGGTGGGAGGTGTTAGTAGGTGTAAAGATTTTATGCTGTACTAAGTTAGGAACTTCATAAAGAGACTAAAGTAAAATTACTTTCCTAGAAGCCTAGTACTCCTTGTAGTTATACTGTACTGAATGCCTGGTTTTGGTTTCCATTAACACTTATCTAATTTTGTTGTGGGCTTCTTCTTAGACCGGGGTGCATTTGGAATCCTCATAGCTTTAGTTTTAAGTTTAGGAATCTAGTTATCACCATCAAATCACTACTATGTCAATTATTGACGCGTCAAAAGCACCTTTTAAAGGACTATTTGAATAAAGATTAATTTGAATTTGAATTTAACACTTATGTAATGTAATGTATAATTGAAATAGCAAATAATAAAATTAACATATTACTTGTAATCTTCATTGGCAACAGTAAATATAAATGCTTCCATTGGATTCCAAGAGAGGGCATTGGATCTTAATTCCATTACAACTTTCCTCAAAGGTCCAGACTCACGAAAATCATACAGTATGATGCTTCTGTCACTTGCACAAGACGCTAATAGATTGGTTTCTACCTGAAAAGTTTTATAAAAACTTATCTTAATTATTTACAGATATTTCGGGTAAAATGTATCACAATAATATGATGTTTTACCAGAATTTATATAGCAGACTAAAAATATATATAAACAGAGCTAAAAAAATTATTTGTATTGTGGATCTTGTTTATCATTTTCTAGACACTGAGCAACAGGAAGCTAGTAGTCAGAACCCTCTTAAGCTAATTGGTAATTTTCTATACCAGTGCATTTCTAGTCTCAGACAATAACCTAATAAGAAACCAAACAATTTCAATAACAAATATATATTAAATACCTGATTGAAAGCCACATGATGAAGGCTATCTACACCCCATTTAAATACTTTGACTGGTTCATTCCTTGTATTCTCCCATAACTGACATTGCTCACCACAAGTGGCAAATATAGGTTTGGACCTGTGATGTGTGATACCTGATACAACTGACATACTCAACAGTGTATTTGTTGGCTCCTCATCCTCCTCATCGCGGACTTCAGATTTCCAAGTTTTAATGGTCTTGTCATCACCCACACTTGTGAAATGCTGGCCATCGGGTGTAAAACATAATGAACGGACCCAACCCTCATGAGCTGTAAAATGTCTAGTGCACTTCCGACTTGCCAAGTCCCATAGTCTGATTTCACCATCAAAGGCACCACTTGCTAGAACTGCTAATCTACTTGGATGTTTACCCAAACTTGATACTCCATCAGAATGACCATCCAAATTACCAATAAAAGGTTTGGCGAACACCCTCTCCAGTTTCACTGCGTTCATAGCTCTCACATATTCACGTGGACCCTCCAATGGATGTAGACTAGGATCATAATTCCTAGGTACTAAAAATAAATAATACAGGTAGGTAACAACCATGTCGAACCAAAAATTGGTTAAAATTTAGAATCGTGCGGCAGGAGTTTCGGGGAGAAAGATGTTTTATTCGGTAGAGGTTTGATCCCCGATTGTCACAATAGCACTCGCATTACAAGGTAATTCACTTTTTTCGAGAAAACAAAAAAAAACTAACATAACCTATAAATAGGTAAAACATCGAAAAAATAATGCAATATTACGGGAGAGCTAGATAGCATATATAATTTTGTATAAGTGCAACAAGGACGTAAGATAATGTCAAAGACTACTGTCACAGTATTTTTATTTTTTGTGGTCTGTGGTTAAAATTTAGAATCGTGCGGCAGGAGTTTCGGGGAGAAAGAGGTTTGGTCCCCGATTGTAACAATAGCACTCGCATTACAAGATAATGCACTTTTTTCGAAAAAAACAAAAAAAAACTAACATAACCTATAAATAGGTAAAACATCGAAAAAATAATGCAATATTACGGGAGAGCTACAAATCAAATGGGCTACGCCAGACGACTCGCTCCGTCGCCCCTTCATTCAGCTTCACCTACTCGACCTTCGTTTCGCTACGAAGGTCGCCGGCTCGCTCCGCTCGCCACCTCCCCTCTTCGCTCCACTCTGCCTCGTAGGCTCGCTTCATTCAGGACCTCCTTCGCGAGCTTCTGGCTTCGCACTTCATAAAAACACTCTAGGGGTAGGGCAGACAAGACTACGTGGAGTAGGGGTTGGCCAATTTGGTTCTGTCACACTATTCGACCTACATCAGCTCATGTCGTTTCCAAGTGTGAAGTTTTCTGACCATTAGAAATTAATAGTTCGTCATATTATGATTTGACAGTTGACAAAGAGCATAGACCACGTGACACTAGTCTTTGACATGATCTTACGTCCTTGTTGCACTTATACAAAATTATATATGCTATCTAGCTCTCCCGTAATATTGCATTATTTTTTGGATGTTTTACCTATTTTTAGGTTATGTTAGTTTTTTTTGGTTTTCTCGAAAAAAGTGAATTACCTTGTAATGCGAGTGCTATTGTGACAATCGGCGACCAAACCTCTACCGAATAAAACATCTTTCTCCCCGAAACTCCTGCCGCACGATTCTAAATCCAACCCCAAAAATTTAATTTTAGCTTTAATTTTAGCCATGCTTATTCTGTGCTAAAGCTTTTTTGTCACCTGATCGGGCAATTAAAGAGAGTGATATCTCGCTTAGAGGTTATATGTACCTCCACTCCTAAATCTTATAGTCACAAAAATTTGCCATTATTTAATATAAAAAACTACATGTATATCAACGAACTTACGTTTATGTATATCCCTTTTTGTAGCCCGTAAGTAATCTTCTGGATTGCGACTTATAACTTTAATTTTCATATTCGACATTTTGATTATAACTTACTATAATCCAATGACTTTAGTTTCTTCTCGTTCTCGTTCTTCTTATATAGCAAGGATTTTTTTATTAAACTTATTCGATTTTCTTTTATAATACATTAAGCTTATTAAAATAAAAAGAAAACGTGATATTTCTTTCAAACGAATGTTTTGATTTTTGTTATGACAATTGACAAATGCAATGCTGCCAACACTTTGAAATATTTACCCCTAAAGTAACAAAATAATCTAAAATGGAATTTAAAAATATATTTATTTTTAGTTCTGGTGGTTCCTATTTTCAAATACATAGTATTTAATGTAATAATTATTTATTGTATCTTCATGAGATATTCTGGAGGCAGATATTTTACTACAGAATTAGTCATATAGAATTACAAAGGCAAAGATAAGTCCGCATACTTAGTATATAATCAAGATATAAAATCATATACAAATAAGATTAGATAGAGTTTAAATAATAAGTATTAAAATTTTCTTCAAATATCCCAATCCAATATTTACCCTTTAATTCGTAGCGGAAAACATTAATTTGAAAACACTGAATTAGTGGCGACGTTGATTTTACGGAGCTTTTATATTTTTATTTATTTATACGACAATAATGGTCATTGAATAATGATAGTCAATCCATACTTTTCCTCTCAGTCCATAAAATAGTATTATACAAGCAGATTCGAGTTGTTACATAATATTTTTAGTCGACCTGAGGACGACATTGGTCATTTTCAAAATACTCCATATCGACATTTCCGATTAGTTGGTCTGGAACCATTAAAAATTAAGAATGAGCGAAATCGTAAAAGATGAAGAGAGACTCTTACAGGTGTTGCTTAGTGCCTAACGATTTTGTAATTAGCATACATCTTTATATTGGAAAGTATATACGTCGTATTATATTGGAAATATAATATTCTGGTCGCCAGTCTGGCCGCTGGGGATTCCCACATATCTTGAAGGGTGGACCCGGAGGGGATGCGTAAACGCATTTTCCAGGGTTAAAAAAAGGACAAGATACATGGTCGTGTATGCCCGAAGTAAACTAACACAAAGATGATACTAACAAATTTTGTCACTACTCAATGCAGATCCATATTTCTGTCACAGGTTAAAATTTTAACGTTTAGTTCTACAGTGGTTTGTGGTTTTGGTTTAAAAAAAAATGTTGTGTTAACTTTAAATTGGTTCGCGTTAATTTCTGATTTCTGTAATTGTAAAGTAATAATTGCTGAATAAACTATATATTGACATATTATAAAAATACTGTATATATACTGTAGACATACTTATAGTAACAATTATTGAACCAGTTGTTTGAATAAATGTGAGCTTTAGTTACCTTAAGTACTTTTGTGTTATGTAGGTGAGTAAATCTTAGCTTAAAAATGGTTATTTATATCAATAAAACTTATTTTTTTGTACATTATATTAGACTAGATGCTGCTAGCGACCTCGTCCGCGATTGAATCTACATAAGAGCTTGTAATTATAAAAGACACCGGGCTGAAGTAGTTAAATACCAAGATTTTTTGTATCTTTTACCAATTTTGTTTTATTGATTGATATTATTATTATTTTTATAAACTTAACCTGTATGGAAAACTTTCTATTTCTTTTAATATAAAGCCTTCCACACAGGTATGGAATTGTATTTCTTGGAATGTAATATAAAGCTTTATGTTGTCTACGAATGTAGTTTTCTAGTAACGTAGTCTGCTTCTGATTGCGGTTTACGAAATCCAATGGGAATAAGATTGTGTTAGTCTCTACAGTGTAAGATTTGCACACTCGCAATCGCTTACGAGTATCGAAACACGATAATTATAGTCTAGTCTAGTAAGTGAAGTTATGATTTTATTTTACAATCATGTGCTCATGTAGAATAATGTGAGTTTTAAAATTATAAGTATATGTGGCAATATAGTGGCGTCAGCCTCCTAATCAGAGGTCGGCGGTTTGAATCCGGGCACGCACCTCTAACTTTTCGGATTTATGTGCATTTTTAAGAAATTATAATATCACATGCTTCAACGGAAGGAAAACATCGTGAGGAAACCTGCACGCCTGAGAGTTCTCCATAATGTTCTCAAAGGCGTGTGAAGTCTGCCAATCCGCAATGGCCAGCATGGTGGACTATGGTCAAACCCTTCTCATATTGAGTGGAGACCCGTGCTCTGTAGTGAGCCAGTAATGGGTTGATCATGATTTTGCAATATACTATTAAATTAGTATGTTTCGTTACCATTGTACCCAAATAAATTGTATACTATTGCTACAGACTATAGATAGGTGTGAAATGCTCTCCTAGGATTGTTTTTTTTTTACTCCAGATTAATGCCTCACTTAACATTACAAGACATTTCAATTCAAATTTCCCCATTCTGACCTTGAGATGTGAAATTCAATTACTATCAAAGATACAAAAATATTTTTAAGGAAGTATCTAAGAATAAAACAGGCATTTCATTTTAATTGAACTCCAAAACTACTGCATAAAAGTACCACTGAAATAAAAGGTCCAATAGTGCTTTCTTTCTTATAGATATATTTATATTCTTCACAATAACAAATTTAATTGTGAATATTGCACCCTCAAAACTGGTTTCTCATTCTACTGTTTCATATGTACTTAGGATTTTGTTTTGATGTATAAGAAAATCTTCACCTTTTAAGTGTTTTTTGAATTTGTTAAGTATACCATCCTTACAAGTTTCTGGTTATCCATTTAAGAATAGAATTAGTACTTAACTATCCTCTGGAATTTAGTTACGACTGTTTGTGTTTATTACTTGACCATAGTGAATCGGTTCATTCCCAAACGACTTAATACATAGTGTAAAGCTTACTCAATGAGATATGTGTAAAAGTCTATGTAAGTATGTTTCATCTGTTCACTCTCAATCTACTTATTATATGGCCAAGGCATACTATGCAATATGTGTAGAGTAAGCCATAGTCAATGGCCTAGAAATAACATTGTAGTCCAGCGTGACGGACCTGAAGAAAATGTGACAAATGTATAAATTTAGGCACCTAACTCATGAAATAAAATTAATGTCAACAAACTAATTACTTCCTTCTTCTGTCTGGATGAGATCGCTTCAAAAGCTTTTTTAATTAATTTTAATATAATGAACACTTTCATCTATGTTATGATTAAATAAATAACATATATATACAAAAATCTAATCCAACCTTGTTGAACACGATTGAGAACTAGAGATGGGCCGAGTA
Organism: Lasiommata megera; assembly: GCA_928268935.1. NCBI lineage: Eukaryota > Metazoa > Arthropoda > Insecta > Lepidoptera > Nymphalidae > Lasiommata > Lasiommata megera. The sequence continues at coordinate 10,638,830 of OV743315.1, read as the reverse complement.
CTCGGTTTATACTCGGTACTCGGCGTACTCGGCGGGTTTTTTGATACTCGTACTCGGCCGAATAACTCGGTGTCTTGGCCGAATAACTCGGGTTAAATCCCGAGTATACTGTTTATGTTTTTATTCAGTCTTTTTAGATACTTTATGAAAATTAATATATTTAGGCCTAGTTTCACCATCTCTGTTAGATCATTAACACCTCTATTACATTATAATAAGGGATTAGTAGTTAACTTTTGACACATCTCTCAAGAATTCAATATGGAAATTTTATTTTTGATGACACTTACAATGTAACAGGGAAGTCAATGATCTAACAGACTATGGTGATATTAGGCCTTAGGTAGATATAATAAAAAAAAACAGTGTTAATCAAAAAATATTTATTTTGATTGAACCGAGTTACTCGACCGAGTACTCGGTTGCGAAAAAATTGGACCGAGTAAAACTCGGTACTCGTTACTCGGCAAAAGTGTTACTCGGCCCATCTCTATTGAGAACGTATTTTTTTCTTATAAGGTTAGGGTGTGTATGTAGCCTACAGTCATTTAATAATTTCATAGTAGATAACTAGCGTTCATAGTTAGTGAAGCAATTGGATTCATAGATCTTATACGAAGATACACACGATGCGATGATCAATTACGCAAAGAGAAAAACAAAAAGAGACAGGCAGGTTCCCTCACGATCTTTTCCTTCATCCTTGAAGTTAGTGATATTTTAATTGCTCTAAAACGCACATAACTCCGAAAAGTTTACACTCCGAGTTGCGTGCCCGGGATCGAACCCCCGACTTCTGATTAGGAGGCCTTTTTTTTTCTTAACTTTTAACCAGCTATTACAGCTTTATGCTATATATAGATACGGCTATCACTTGTTGTGGACGAATATGTGCAAAACTAGAGTATAATAATAATTATTATCTCTTGGTTTTTACATGTATCTATTACATGTATTTTGCACACGGGCGTGAGAGGTGGAATATAGTGAAAATTATATATAATAAGTAGGTATATGTATCTTTAAAAGTTTTCTTTTTATAAAAAGTTAATTTTGAAGTTACTATTCCGTAAAGCTCATAATATGGTCGGTATTAAAATGTGAGGTATCTCTCTATTTAGGAACATTATTAATAACGCCACAGTTTGATAAGGTCACTGGTTTGTCGCTAGCTTCTGCGCAAGTTTATTTGTCCGTTGACCCGTGGTCTGGGTGTCGGTCGCTCAGGCGCACGTAGTCATCATTGCTCGTATGTCGCCGCCGGATGAAGGAAGTCAGATTGATTTCACATGAAATATATTTATATCGTTTGGTGTTCTCCTCGACTGTTTGAAACAAGATTCAATGTTCGGTCTAAACTATTTTAAGTGATTTCTTTAGTGATACTGAAACAATACGAAATATTTCTGGAAATTAACGTACGTATGACAAACACACATGGGTTATTTAATTTTATTTATAAAAATATATACAGGGAAAGCGGATAAAATATTTACTTAAAAGGATGTCCCAACAATGGATTAATGTTGTGTTAAACATTTATGAATAAATCATTTTTTTATTTTCATTTTTCATGCGTATCAAATGGTTAATTTTTTTAAGTATCAACACATTAATTAAAGCGTTTGAAATCTGAAAAATATGTTGATTTATAAATTACATATTTATTTATTTCTCTCGTATATCATTTAGGGCCATAAAAGTTTCGCCTTCATTTTAATAACATACATTCAATCGATTCAAATCAGTGTAAAAGCTCTAAGATAATTTATGATAATTTTTATCAGCTACTTTTATGGACCAAAATCCCGCCGACCACGGCGTTGAGTTACAGTAGTATAATATGACACATAAAATTAATGAATATATTTGTATAATTTATAGATTATTATTTTTAAATATTTTTTTCTTTAAGTTAAAGCTTTTCACCATAGGACGTTCAATAAACATATTATGTTCATAAAAATACATCGATGTTTTTAATAAAACGAGTTTATTTCGGCTCATATTGCTGTTTCAGTTTGTATAGTAACTACCATTCCCAAGGAAACTAAGAGATTAATGTTAAAAAAACAATTAAATTTTTAGTAAAAAATTTTGTGAATCTGTCGATTAGGTACTTTAGAATTTTGCGTACACAAAGATATATCTTTGTGTACGCAAAATTCTAAAGTACCCAAGAAGATAAAAATAATAAAATGTATTGCAGTGCCTATTTGTAGGCCATGCCGGACATATTGGCATATTTAAATGAAACTAGTAACGATAGCAGCATATAATCGGTTGTAAATGAACCCAATGGTCAATAGGTATTTGCCCCAAATAAACATCGAGGAAATAAACGGCCTTTTTGTAAGTCACACATGCTTTTGTCATTACCAATTGCGCTCATCACCATATACTATACAATGATGCAATGTGTGAAGCCGTTTATAATATTAAACTTGTTATAGGAAAGGCCTGTAATGAAATTCCCCACGATGAAGATTTCATATGTTTTATGTTTCGTCGTATTCAATTTGTGGACATTTGCGAGAGGGGAATTGTTCACTGCCATATCTGACGTGGAGCCTCTATTGGAGACACACAGGAAGATTATAGATGATTTAGATGATTACATAAACAAGGAGGAGAGGAGGCTATCTATTTTAAAGAGGTAATTTATTTCTTTTGTACCAAAAAATATAAAACCTGATCAAAAAACAATTACAGGACAGCTTATCACTTGAAAGATTTGTTATAGAAGACTTCGTGAGAAAAAATGAAGTGGAAATGAAATGCTGGTAGGTCGGTACACACGTACATTAGAATACACATATTGATATACATATATGTATATAATATATATTATACAAACAAATGAAGGAAGCTGTATAGAATATAATTAAAACTAATTATGTAGAAGAGATTGTGCTCCTTGAGTCTGGATTAAAAACAAAGCAAAGAATTTTCTATGGTAACGAATTCCAGAGGCGTTGGAATTACTTTGAGGGCTTTAGCATAGAATATAGAATTATAATGTGTATTCATAACAAGTCCTATGGGAGTGGAACATCGTCGGATATGTGTTTATTATCTTGACAGGAAATGACGTCCCTAAACAAGGGTGGAAGTGACATCTGCATGCTTCCACTGACAAAAATAATCTAAAACTTCCAATAATTTGGAACATCGCATAGGCCGCTTGAGCAGGTCCTGCTCCTTTAAGCCACTTTGGCAAACACTAATATTAATTATTTAACCCGGCTTAGTTTGTTGTGGGCTACTTTTTAGGCCACTTAGATATAGTTAAAACGAGACAATCTTATGTCAAAGAAATTGTTGTCTCGTTTTAACTTTCTTAAGTCAGAGTAAGCTTGCTTTATATATAGATCTGGCCTGGCGTAGATCTGGGCCCGATTGGTTTTAGCCTTAGGCTGAGATCTATAAAGCGATGCTTAGCCATGACTGACTTAAGAAAAACACAACAAGACAACGCTATTTGTACTTCATAAGTTTGTCTCGTTTTAACGTTTGGCTGAGTCAAAGTCAAGTACGCTCTATAGATCTCAGTCTTAGTTTGGATTCAATTAATTTGGATGTCGGCAACACTCTTTTAAATTTTGACCTTCCTTTACACGTGTAAAAATAACTCGCTAATGGGTTTGTAATTATTTATTTTATTTTTCTTATTTATTTAATAGTGCAGTATTGTATGACTACTGGATTTTTTATCAACATGGTATTTTTTTTTGCAGACATCTATTTAGGTATAAAAATGAACACGAGAAAGCTATGGACGACATCCCCAACTATTTGGGTAATCCAATAAATGCTTTTACTTTAATAAAAAGACTGACAACAGATTTGGATTTAATTGAGAAGGATATCGTAGCGGGAACAGGTATGAGATAAAGATGTTGAAAGCTTTTAAATTTAGCCTTTCAGCTTAAAATTTATGCCCACTGCCATAAAAATGAGTCACCCGACAACTTTGAGTTTTAAGTACTTCCATATACTTCTTAGCGTGCGTAATATTCTGAGGAAGGCATTTGGGTAATTGTCAAACAAACAAACTTTCTGACTTGACTAAATGCCATTATATCGAATAGTATATGTGTATTGATGTATTTATTTATACATAAAAGTATATATTTATATATTACATTTCTATTATATTAAAATATTGCGCCGTCAACCTCGTCTATTATATACTTCTTTCCCCAAGGGTTGTCAGGATGAGATTGCTTATGCAATAAGACCGCCTTTGCATACACATATTGTGTTAAGTGTTCCGTGTTGTTGTTTCTTTAAAATTTGTGTGCAATAAAAAGTATCTGTCTATCTATTTATCTTTCTGCTTGATAATATTAGTAAGTCTGGAATGCGAAAAGGGAAAACTGAAATCTTTATTCGTAATGTTTGTTTGTTTGTTTGTTTGTGTTTGTTTGTTTGTTTGCAAAAGTATATGACTGGGCATAGAACGAAATCATACTTTCATAAATGGGAGGGAGGTCTGTTTCAGTAGAAAGAATGATAGAATGATTTAGAGTTTAGACTACGCTGGATATATTCATTTTATTGTGCCCATGTGCTTGTAGCTTAACGTAACTACTGCCAAGACCCGGGAATGAAGCAACGTCGAATTTATTTCTCCGGACTCAAATCAAATCAAATCAAATATAGCTTAATTCACAAAATCCTATTACAGGCATCTATGAATTGTTCATTTCATTATTTCTATTCGTGAAGTGATGGTGAAAACTACAATCGACAACTTAAAACTAAAGCTAAGAAGGTTCAAATAATTGGGACTGGTATTTATAAAACCGATGTGAATATAATATACTTGCGCTGTTTAAATAACTGTTAAAAATTTGATAAAAAGTGTATAGGCGTAGGTTCTATACGCATAAGTAATTATTTGGATTTTATTAAACAAAAATGCCATTAGGCACGTATAGGTTTTTCGAATTCGTTGAGCACGTGAAAGGTAATTTTATTTGATGTCCCTTTATCCCTTATTCGAGTGTTCAATATATAAGAGCACCTATAAGGAAAAAGTATTTTTTGGCATAACATTAAAGTGGTGTTTAAATACCTCCGCTCAAGGATATTCTCGCTACACCTACGTAATATCCATAAATTTTTCATTATGTTTTATATTAAGATAGTTGTTTTGTTTTATTGAAAGTTAGTTTAGTGTTTATACTAGGTTTAGATGTTAATAATTACACTTGTTCCTTGTATGTATTATGTAAAGGTATTAATAATCGGCTAATGACTTAAATATGTTAAAGAAATATTATATTACTCTTATTAAGTCGGCTAATTGCGAGAAACACTACGTCCTGAGAGGATTCCGCTTCCCTAGAAGAGAAGGAAACTTATTTTATCAATAATTGACTAAAACTCACAACTTTGGCAGACAGCCCATTTAAATATTTTCTTACCCCCCTTTTCAGACCCTTTTCTTGAAAATAATTAAATTTCTAATTCAATGTTCAATTTGAGGCCAATATTCTAAGCCTTATATCTACATTTAAGATCATATTCATTCATCGTTTCATTACTACATTTAATTTATTGTGAAGCTGTGATAGCCTAGTGGTGAGGGCGTCAGCCTCCTAATCATAGGTCGGCGGTTCGAATCCGGGCACGCACCTCTAACTTTTCAGTTATGTGCGTTTTAAAAAAACTAAAATATCACTTGCTTCAACGGTGAAGGAAAACATCGTGAGGAACCCTGCACGCCTAAGAGTTCTCCATAATGTTCTCAAAGGCGTGTGAAGTCTGCCAATCCGCAATCAAACATGGCCAGCGTGGTGGACTATGGCCAAACCCTTCTCATATTGAGAGGAGACCCGTACTCTGTAGTGAGCCGGTAATGGGTTAATCATGATGATGATGATGATTAATTCATGACGATATGAATTAATGATATACGGAAGGTAAAATTATGCATAAAAGAGTATCAATGACAGAGCTAAGTTTTGTCTTATACGGAACGGAACCCTAAAAAATATTAACACATGATCATCTTATGTATATTGTATTTAACTTGTCGTAGGTAATAAAAGTAAACATTACGAAATCACATAGTACAAAATGTTAGCATGTTTGCTATTATGAAACCATGATGGTAGGTTACATACTATAAATGGGTGTCTACTTATTCCACATCAATAAAGCTGTTTGTTTTTGATTTGTCATAAAACTTGAAGTAAGTTAACTTGGTTAAATACACATAAAACGTGCATCACGAACTTTGTTATGACCCAATCGTGCAATGATTGCGGCTTCATTATTATACATTTTGTTTTAGTAGATAATATTAAATTTATTATCTATCGACTATCGTCCACGACTTTTATTTTTTATCGTAGAACTCCATTTATGTATTTAATTATAGTCACATTACGTAACCATTATGGTATATCTACATATCTATTATAAAAATATGTTCAGATTGTTGTATTGTGAACAAAAAGGAGTATTTTTTTAAATTATTATTTTTGACTCACTGGTAGTTTTATATTGGGCGGATAAATAAATGTCTCAGAAGCTGGCAACGGATTTTCTGTTCTTCTACTGTAGATGAGGCAGATCATTTTCTGTACGTTGTCGCAGAGAGGCTGGACCTATTCAGTTGCAATGTGAGTGAACTCACAAGAGTGACGTCATGGATTATAATATGTTACCGAAATATGTGAATTTAGGCAATTTTATATTAGGCTACTCTAGCAAATGAGGTTTTTATCCTGTAAAGCTAGAATAAGAGGAGATAAATAAATAAATAAATGATCAACGCTTAAAATCAGATTTCCCGCCGCTCGCGTTAATTAAACGAAACTAACATAATAAATATATATGAGATTGTGTTAACAGAATTATAAAAGTTTCACCAAAGCTTCAATTGTTCATTGTTTCTGTAAATCCTTGTAAGATTAAATAAAGTAACAGTTTAGGTATTCGTTGTTCACGTTGGTGTACGTGAGAGTATTGTATTATCGATGACGAGACATTAAAACAATGGGTAACCTTTGGATTTTTGGCACTCTCTGGCGTAGCGGTATTTTCAAGCACGACATACCTACTAGCTAAATTCACCCGACTTCTTGACCTCGATTTAAGGGTCTATGTTTCTATACGGTCTCTTATGAGAGAGGAGATCCGTGCGAAGCATTTAGGTTTACTCACGATGTTTTCCTCCACTGTCAAAGCAAATTATATTGAATATTAAAATTAAAATGCATATAATTCTGATACTTCCGGGAGAATCCGAATAGCGATCTCTTTCAAGCTGCCCATGCGATAAGAATCACAAGGAGATGCTAGTGAGGCGGAAAATTGCGAAAGTTAATTTGTACATATAACCTAATAACAGCGTGCAACTTAACTTGGAATTGTGATAGTTTCTTCAAATCTGATATTATTAACATCATAAAGGTTATCTCTTGGTACCCTTTCCAAAAATAACTTTGTATAGCGGCTTTAGAACTTATTAAAAAAAAATCTTATCGAGAATGGTTTGAAAATGATCGAGTATCTATACTCAGGGAGGTAGGGTTTAGGTTTCCTAGCCAGGATTACGATTTACGACTTTTCTGTAATAATTTTTTTATATTCTACATGTTAGCCCTTGACGGCTATCTCACCTGGTGGGAAGTGATGATGCTATCTAGGATGGTAGCGGGTTAACCTGTTAGGAGTACGGTAAACCCACACTCCTAATTGGTTTATAAACGCTTGGCGACACATCTCTGGCGGTAGGGTGGTAACTAGCCACGGCCTAAGCTTCCCACTATATCAGACTCAAGCCGGGAATCGAACCCAGGACCAACTTTACAATGTGACAGCGCATGCACTGCGCCACGGAGGTCGTCAAAATACTTATCTATATCAATTGTTACAGCATATATTAAAAATATAACGATATTGAACAACCACAGCGATGTGAAGTACCCAACCCTTGAGGACCTAGTTGGAGCCGCGCAGGCGCTCACAAGACTACAAGAGACCTACCATCTTGACGTGACAGATCTCTCCGAAGGAAGATTGAACGGTGTAATTTATAGGTGAGTACTTTTAACCATACTCACATTGTCTATGAATGTATTTTTCATGAAGTACTTTGGGGTCTATTTTAGTTTTCTTTATTTCGCAACGCCCTATCGACAATTTGGGATCTGTAGCATCGTAAGTCTATGCTCAAAATCTTTTTATAGAGAGGAGCCTTATGCTTCACAGTGGTACGATAAAAGACTAAGATAAAAGATGAAATATATATAAAAAGTTGAAAACAATACGGAATTCAGATTCTTAGTTGTTAGTCGGGGCGTGGCGATTTATTTTTTGCATGCAGAACATGTATAAGGTCAACAGTTAGGAGAAGTGCATATTTTTTCTTTTTAATTTAAACTAGCTTAGCGGTTGCGGATTCTAGAATTTCGATCTTGGAATTCTTTTCACGATTATAAATAATAAGAATGTGTAATTTTACAGAGATTCGCCAACAATTACGTAAGTAGAATTATTCGATTACAAGAATTAAAACACATTGTTTTTTTTAATAAAAAATAAGAAACTTATGTTTTGCTAAAATTGAGCTATTTTTTTATTACTTTTTTCACCAGTAGTTTTTTTACAGTAAAGATGATTGGATAGCAGTATCGTAAGTTACTTTTCTAATTCTTTGGGATTCTTCCAGTTAACATTTCATATCTCGAGGGACTTGACTTAGGCGACTTTATCTTGAATTTTTGCTCAATTTTTTTACTCTTATGATATTTTGGTGATGGTAATTATAACAGGTTATACGCGTAAAAGCATTTAATATATGTATCACTTTATATTCAAATAATAAACTAACTAAAAATATTGATTTTATTTTTTTTTGGCTAGAGGTTATTTTAAACCACTATACAATTTTGTGGGTTACTAACTGTAGTAGTTGGTTTCATTTCATTGTTTTAAGTATATCGGCCCACAAAACTAATATAATAAATATATTTATGGTTCTGGATAAAGCTCTTTGATCCCTGAAAATTAACATTGCAAATTCCAAAAAAGGTTATTAACATTATTTACGCGATCAGATCTGCTGACGAGATGTTATAATGTTATATACAAACTTTTAATTTACCTAATACTCTAACTCATATAATTTGGATAAAATAAACCCTTGCATAAATTAATAATTTATGTTCAATATATTTCGTTTCTGAATTGGAAAAATATTACTAAAGCCAGTATAAGTATTGCAATTACTATACTATACTATAAATTGCAAATTGACTGCAGCGGCCAACTCCTAGGACACGAAGAATAAGGCATTAGCTCAGAACTCCCTTTTTCAAATGGGCTTTAATGAAGTTGAAAGTTGATATTATGGTTATTTATTATAGTAGAAGCTGTGATAGCCTAGTGGTTAGGGCGTCAGCCTCCTAATCAGAGGTCTGCGGTTCGAATCCGGGCACGCACCTCTAACTTTTCGGAGTTATGTGCGTTTTAAGTAATTAAAATATCACTTGCTTCAACGGTGAAGGAAAACATAGTGAGGAAACCTGCACGTCTGAGAGTTCTCCATAATGTTCTCAAAAGGCGTGTGAAGTCTGCCAATCCGCACATGGCCAGCGTGGTGGACTATGGCCAAACCCTTCTCATATTGAGAGGAGGCCCATGCTCTGTAGTGAGCTGGTAATGGGTTGATCATGATGATGATTATAGTAGTTTACTTAAGCCTACGAAAGTTCGCGAAAACGCGTCCTGGAATTAGGAGAAACAACCTCAAGTAATAAAGCCAGGAAACTTATAAACGATCACACAACAAAAACTTTGTGTGACGTGCTTCGTTGTCGCCACGCGTTCAGTGTGACACTGACGCAGTGTCGGTGACCCCGATATATATATGTGATTTTGCATTGCCATTTTGTCCCAGTACATACTTGTACTTGATCAGGACTTGATCAGTCTCTTCATGTAGGATGCGGCGCAATTATTTACGTTTGGCCTTAAGGAGGGGAGAAATTAGATAGACATATACACATTACGAAAAGAAATTGTATTATATATTAATAATAATTATATATATTATAATTGTAGTGTATTTCAATATAATAAAACATGTTCTTCAACTAAAACATGGTCAACTCTTACCCAAAAATATTTAAAGCCATATATTTATAATAAAGTGGTTTATAAATATATAGGTAACATAAGTAAATATATATTTTTTACGAATTTAATGGACGCATTTTTTTTATTGGTGGATGTGGTAGGGATAGTGACAAAAACGGCTCAAGTAATTAATGGTGCGTTTGGATTAGGCTAGGTTTACATATTAAACTGTGTATCACAGAATGTATCACAGTAAGTAGCTTGTAAGCAGACAAATTTTATTTTTAATTTTAACAATTAATAAATAAGTAGTTTTGCTTTAGATTTAAAAACTTTCTGTCAAAGTAATATTTTGGTAATACTGTGTTAAAAAAATACTTTACAAAAACTACCATAACAACGTACTCTAATGGGGTAATAAGTAGCTCAGAATCAAAAAAATGATTAAAATATATTAAATTAACATAAATGAACTTTTTTGTGGAAAAAAAAAAGAAAATTCCAGTCGTATTTTAATAGATGTATATAGTCATTAAAACGATAAAACAATAACATGTATAATTAAGACTTTGTCATATTGATAGTTATTTACAATTATGTAACAACGGCCCTCACATCTATTGTTGTCCCACACTCCCCTCATATCTAGTACCTTATTATTGATTGATGATTTTAACAATTTGTTTGCCAGTACATCTATGAGTGCCAGCGACTGTTACGAGCTAGGCAAGGCACTGTACAACGAAAAAGACTATACCAACGCCCTGGCCTGGATGATGGAAGCGTTGCGGAAGTACTCCGAGGAAGACGAGGATCGCACGTTCACGGAAGTAGACATTCTCGAATATATCAGCTTTTCGCATTACCTGCTGGGTAAGATAACGTTTTATTCAGTTCGAAAAAATAATTAATTCATGTAAAACTCGTACCTACAGGCATCTATGAAGCTTTCGTGTAATATATTTATCATTATTTTATTTTTTGAGTTGATGGTTATAACTACTTATCTTAGCTTAAAACAAAAGCATTGAGGTATCTAACTACTAAACGCGTCCAGGTCTAAGAAAAAGCCCACAGCAAACTTAACTGTTTTCTCTTTTGCTATCACCATCTCTTATAGTCAATAATTAATTATAACAAGCTATGAAGTTAACATTACGGTATTTATTGCTTAACTAATTAATTGTTTATTTCAATATTTATAGGCACGAAAAATACAAAATTAAAATAGATAACTACTACTTAGTATAAGAAAATGTTTCAAAACACATTAATCTTTATAATCCATTGAAAGGTTACAGTAGTTTAAATTAGCTTTGTTTAATTTATCAAAGTAAAAAAATAATAAATTTTGCCTAGGTAATTTTTTTGTTATTGATACATTTCCAGGAAAATATTCTATTTTCCACTGGTAAGTTTTTATACACACACATTTTCTCTATATTGAATGGTACAGTACATATGCCATTTTGCTTTTAAAGTATATTGATCATAATATAGGGCAACTCCTCCGTGGAAGGTTTTTTTTCGTCCCGGTATTCCGTGAATGACGAACAAAATGATATTCGTAGATGATGTGAAAACCGCGTTGTTATGGACAAGGAAGCTTCTAGTGTTGGATCCAAAACATGCGCGCGCCCTCGGCAACATACCGCATTACCAAAAAGCCCTGGATGAGAAAGAAGCTCAACACAAGAAAAGACTGCGCGGGGTGCGTATTAATACCTGTGTAAACGACATCTGTAATAAGCTGTGATAGCCTAGGGGTTAGGGCGTCAGCCTCTTAATCAGAGGTCGGCGGTTCGAATCCGGGCACGCACCTCCTAACTTTTCGGAGTTATGTGCGTTTTTAAACCATTAAAATATCACTTGCTTCAACGATGAAGGAAAACATCGTGAGGAAACCTGTACGCCTGAGAGTTCTCCATAATGTTCTCAGAGGCGTGTGGAGTCTGCCAATCCGCACATGGCCAGCGTGGTGGACTATGGCCAAACCCTTCAAATATTGAGAGGAGACCGTGCTCTGTAGTGAGCCAGTAATGGGTTGAACATGAACATGATGAAACGACATCGTCTTTACGCCTTGACACAACCATGACAAAAATTAGTCGTTCTTACTATATTTGCCTCTATAGCGCACACAGATCAGATACAGATCAGTATGTCATTTATTTAGATTTCAGTCGACGGCTTATTTGTCATTTATACAAAGCTTACTAGTTCGCAAGTAAAAACCATCACAGAAACAGCGCCGATTGCGTAACTCCAGACTGTTTATTTTTCTCACGCTGGGAAAGGCGTTTATGCTTCTCCTCCGGAAGCAACTCAGGCAAGACTGCGGCGCTTCCGCCGGGGCATGTGGGACTCTGGCGGCCAGACTGGTGACCAGAATATGCACTAAAACCCAGCGATGCTCCTTTCGTGTCTCCTGAAAGCTGGGTCAAGGGAACACTCATGCACTCGACCGCAAACTCCAGACTGTACTTAAACTTTCTTAACCAAATATACCAATACCATGCCATGTGGTAAAAAACAAAAGCTCATGCTCTCCCTTAAATTCCAGTAATTGTCTTAGAAAAATATCATAACGAAAGTGATGTTCTAGTAAATAGACCTCGCGTACCATCAGGCTACTGTTATGCGAAAGTAACCATCATACAACGAGTGAAAAGAATGTTTTGGGTATTGAGTATAGAACTGGGAAACAAGCCCTCCTCTACCTACCTCATAATCTGTAGCCAAACATGTACAATGCAATCTGCTTTTAAACCTTGACGCATGTCACAGAATTCGTGCGCCAAAAACCCGTCGTCTGCATAGCACTTATATCATTTCCCCACCGTGTTCCACAAATCAATTGGTCGCAATCAACAAGCGTTAATTCTAAAACGTATGAATCATTCCACAAATTCATCATCATACGCGGTCAACGACACGCCACTTTCAAAGGCTTTTTTTTATTATTCCACTATATGTCTTTCCTGGCAATTTCATGCTGGCTCTTGTGATGATGCAGTCTTAGATTGTAGCGGCCTAACCTGTTCATCATGATCAACCCATTGCTGGCTCACTACAGAGCACAGTTCTCCTCTCAATATGAGAAGGGTTTGGACATAGTCATAGCGGTTTGCAAACTTCACACGCCTTTGAGAACATTATGGAAGAACTTTCAGGCATGCAGATTTTCACACGATGTTTTCCTTCACCCTTGAAGCAAGTGATCTTGAAATTGCTTAAAAACGCACATAATTCCGAAAATTTAGAGGTGCGTGGCCGTGATCGCACCCCAACCTCTGATTAGGAGGCCGACGTCCTAACCACTAGGAACAGCTGTACTAACCTGTTCGGGGTATGGTAAAACCTTACTCCTAATTGGTTTCCACGCGACATTGTGCCGGAACGCTAAATCGCTTGGCAGCACGACTTTCTCAGTAGCCACGACTGAAACTTCTCACCAAACCAGACCAGTGAAAATCTAGAACAGAGAAATCATAAATTTCTATATTGTCCCCGCTGAGATTGAACAAGAGGGCTCCCACTTACAAGACCTTAGAAAGAAGATTAATATTAGTTATTCTTTATTTTTTATTATTATATACAGTTTAATTATATTTCATTACTTTTATAGTTTTATTTTGTAACATAATTTATAAATGTTGTGTTTACTTATAAATGGGCACTACATTTAGAAAGATGTTAGTAATAAGTTCTAGTTTTAATGTAATAATGTAAGTGTAGCCGTAAGTAAACCAAATAAATAAAATAAAAAAAATAAAATAAGACCCAGGAAGATCATATTCATAACAGTTGGCATTAATGTTTTCTTTTAATTACACAGGATACTGGAGAAGTGGATATAGATGAATACATAATAGATGATGCTTTGACAGACAAAAAGCCAGTAGAACTTACAACGTACGAAAAAGAAAGAAAGGCATACGAAGCCTTGTGCCGCGGGGAAATGGAAATATCTAAAGCAGTCTCTAAAAAGTATGTTCCTTTATATATTTATTAGATAATCAAAATTAATTAATTCATAAGATAGTGTTGCTCATAGTACATGTCCTGTTCAACTAAAGTAACTATTGTGGGAAATTAGCAGCACTAGATTAGTTTACCCAATAGGACCAAAGAAGAGACCAAAAAGACGTAAATATATATATTTCAAAACGAATATTTAGAAAAAAAGGTTACTAGCGATACTGATCGCATATGGGTCGATTTTACTTCCGACATTACACATCTGTAGTATAGAATTTGTTTACTCACAACTGTTAAGACGTTTCCAATATAGAAACACACTAACGTCATAGCAAATTGACACGTATCTACCTAGTTTTTAAATTCAAATACGTTCACACTTCAATAGCCAACACAAGATTATTAAATTAAAATATTTAGCCTAGAAATTGCAACTCTATTCTGAATACATAAGGTCCACTTGAAAACGACCCCACTATTGGCTAGTGTGCAAATATATTACTAAAGCTACTGGAGATGAGATAGATATCGATGGAATCGAATAAGGCCTAGTCGTTTCAGAATAGCCGCATGTGTAAGTAGAAGTTGGTGGAAGATTCACCACTGGGCAAAAGAATAGTTAGTTGTATACTTATAACAATTATAAGATCATAATTACTACTATAAACATGAAATATATTCGGTTTAATAAATTAACTCCAAAAATTAGTCCAGTTAAACCAGTTTATACAGGATTGAAGCAGATCAAAATAGTTTTTTTTAGGCTCGCATACTACGCTTATGGCAATCAAAATTATTTGAGCCATTTATGTGAGGAAAATCTTAGACAAAGCGTAGTTGATATGCATAATTAATTTCCCAGGTTACATTGTCGCTATCTGACTGAAAATCACCCATTTTTAAAATTGGCGCCTGTGAAAATGGAGTACATGTACCTGAATCCTGATATCATTGTATTCCACGAGGTTTTGAGTGATTCAGAGATAGAACATATCAAGGAAATGGCGAAACCGAGGGTATGTATGAAATTCACTATAGAATGAGTATAGATTAAAAGTGGAAATAATAAAATAGGTGTTAGCGGATAATTGTTTTGTTATTATAAGAGATATTGAAAACAACCAGTTGGTTTCGCGCCCTTATAATATTTCTTATATATATAATATATATTAAAAGAAAGAAATATTCATCCATGACGAAAAATTTTATAAACGGACTCTTAATTTGTTTAACCTAATTTTGTGATTTCGTTCCAATTGTGTAATGACGTTATTATATAGTAAAAGTTATTTTCCTTTTTTTTTTGTTATAAATATTACTCCAAAATGGCAAATCAATTACATTAAAATTAATCCTTTGGCAAACTTATTGCTTTCACATTATTCTTATCTTACCCCACAGTTCCGACGCGCTACAGTTCACGATCCAAAAACGGGGGAACTGGTCCCCGCAAACTATCGCATCAGCAAATCCGGTTGGCTTAAAGACGAAGAGTCGCCGATGATCGCAAGAGTGTCCCGCCGCGTTGCCGACTTCACTGGCCTGAACATGATGTCCGCTGAAGAGTTACAAGTGGTCAATTATGGCATCGGTGGTCACTATGAGCCGCACTTCGATTTCGCACGGGTGAGTAATGTCTTCTTCCACAATTGCCCGCTTAAGCTAATGTCAGTTCTGTAGATATAAACAAGATAACCTTGATGATGTCTGTTTAATTTAAAAAAAGTTTCATCTTTGGGAGACCAAGTTCGATCTCTAGCACGTTCCTTTATTTTTTTGGAGTTTTAAACAATTAAATATCACTATTAAATAACATGCATACTTGAAAGTTCTTCATGATGTATTCTTAAGCGTGTAAAGTCACCAATCGGCATTTGACCAGAACGGTGTTTTGACTTTGGGTGGAGGGGAGGGCATTAACTGACAGCAGATTCCTAATCTACAAAAGACCATTTCTAATTTTGTTAATCAAATAAATTAATTTAATCAATGAATTATTATGTCTCATTGTTGTAGAAACAAGAACAGGCATTTGAAAAGTTCAACGGTAATCGGATTGCAACTGTATTGTTTTACGTGAGTATTATTATGTAATTGTGACCACCGCGATATCATAATTATGGTATCTAGGTAAGTGTTGTAAGTTTGCATATTTTTTAGCTCCTGCGCAATAAGTTCGGAGTTAAGAGTGCTAATAATAAGTATCTCTGTCTGTTTTTACTAGTGTTCTAGCGGATTGTTTTTTTTTTCTAAATTACTTTTAATTTTAGTTATTTTTTTTTATTTTCTTCGTAATACATGTAAAAATAGGGGTCGATATTTTTGATGAATTCCTCATGAAAGGGCTTTGCAAATTACAAGGCCAGTTTTTGTTATTTTTGAAGGGCGTTGCTCATTTCTATTTATATTTAATATCATTTTATAATGTTTCTATTTCCATTGCAAAAGAGATGAAATTTAGAATGGTTTCATTCGCTCATTCTGAAAT
Organism: Lasiommata megera; assembly: GCA_928268935.1. Classification (NCBI taxonomy): domain Eukaryota; kingdom Metazoa; phylum Arthropoda; class Insecta; order Lepidoptera; family Nymphalidae; genus Lasiommata; species Lasiommata megera. The sequence continues at coordinate 10,622,263 of OV743315.1, read as the reverse complement.
TATAATTTTCTGAACCGCATAATTTTCAACTTACCGTAAAAGCGTGCCAGTTAATTGGTATGCGTATGCAACATGCACGCTAAAGAGTTGGAACTGTCAACAGATGTCAGACGTAGCGCAAGGTGGCGCCACAGTATTCACGGAGCTCGGCCTCAGCGTGTTCCCTGTGAAAGGCGCGGCGGTGTTCTGGCTCAACTTGCATCCTTCTGGCGAGGGTGACTTGGCCACGCGTCACGCCGCCTGCCCCGTACTGCGAGGATCAAAGTGGGGTGAGTGATATTCTTATAAGGCCATTTTACTAAGACTACGTACTGTAATGCCAAGTCGGTGGTGCCATATCATTGTCCAGTTCCTCAACACACTCACGAAAGTATATTCTCTTGTTTCGCCCGCGCAACTGTTTTAAACAAAACTGAAATCTCGCGCTACGAAATCATGATGATTGACAGTTGTTCAGTGTAATGGCAACACAGCTTCGTGACAGCTGTCAAACGAAACTTAAAAAACTACTGTTGCACCGAAAGCGGCTCGTGCGCACTATTCGCTGAATCATGAACGATATCTGCATCTAATAATCCATGGATCTGGTGGAGGATCATCGAGTGCAAGCAGCAGTCCAAGGTACTTACTTGGATTGAATGGATACTGCATATTGTAACCGTGTTACATCGCCGACGTCAGACGCGTGACGTGGAGTTTGAATTCCCAGTGCAGCACGGGCCACCAAGTGCAAGATTCTAGTTGTATATAATCTATGTACAGATCTGGTGCAGTATACTGAGTAGTTTTGCAAACCCTTTTCACTTAGTCTACACTTGACCTTTTTAACTAAAAAAAAAGCCATTCCGTTGAACCCTTTTTTTTAGTTTTGCGTTAGTTGAACAAGGGGCATTAGGCAAAAATTTGTTAGGTCAGGTTTATTTAATATTACCCTTCCAACTGGGTCGGATAATAATTATCGATTATAGTTTTTTGCAATGCAAAGGAAAATTACGTTAAATAAGCAAAGTGTCATAGAACCCAAAAATAAAACTTAAAATTAATCTCACAAATTACTACAACACAAAAGTGTCTATTTTCTGCCCAAGGTGAAACAAATAGATACAATATTAGTGCAATTGTTTTCCTTGTTTTCAGTATGCAACAAATGGATCCACCAAGGAGGTCAGGAGCTCATAATGCCATGCGACCTCGAGTACCAACCGGAGAGCATGATCCGCACTCTACTTCGACCAGTGTCAAAAACTTTCAGATAGGGGTTCCTTTATAAGCTACTTAGAAAAACTGAACGGACTTGACAAAAGTGTTAAATTTGTTCACACAATTTTCCATTTTTTGTTTCGTGATTGAGGTTAAAAGTGGCACTATTCTATCCTTCATTGCAATCTAAACCCAGTGATCACAGAGGAAAAGTCAATACACAAAAAGTAATCTACTTGTCGGTTTTGGTAATTTACAGAGTTTTAATGGAATCAAAAGTCTTAACAATTAAAAATGAAATATACATTAATATATATTAAAAACAACCCAAGTTTGTTTTCTTTTTGTAAATTACCTTCACCGACAGTGTATAAGTAAAATGTGATGTTATTAAATTGCCATTATTGCCAGTAAAAAAAAAGTAAACATAATTAGTTTGTTCGCAAGGATTTAAGTTAAATAAGTGTGTAAACTTTACTCTTCTAATTGGTAATATTACACAAGGCTTATGGTTTATCTTCATTTGCCTATGCTGTAAGATATGAATTCGATGCATAAGGGGCATCCCCGTATACGCAGTTGGCATTTTGCTCATCAATATCCAACCTACGGGGATTCCCCATCGGCCTATTTGTATTAATTAAACTATGGAGCCTTAAACTAACATATCTAGTTTTAGATACAGGTAGTTATAATAATATAAGAAGAGGTGTATGAAGGGATTTCTAGATATAAAAAGCTGTACAAACTCTTTATTCGTCCATTGTCTGCTTAGATAAGTAGGTAGACATTTTCGTGCCTTTGAGTTGAATGCAGATAGCCGTAAGAGACATCATTTTCAGAGTAATAAGAGCCTTTTTAGACCGAGATTTAAGGCATGAGTCTTTTAAGAACTGTCTTTTCCATGTAAGGTTTAAGTAAACTAACACTCGTAGTCTTGAAATTAGTACTTTAATAGAGTTGACGACCTCCGTGGCGCAGTTCGCGCACTGTCGCATTATAAAGTTACAGGTCCTGGGTTCGATTCCCGGCTCGAGTTTCTTCTGGTGGGAAGCTTCGGCCGTGGATAGTTACCACCCTACCGACTAAGACGTGTCGCCAAGCGATTAAGCGTTCCGGCACGATGTCGCGTAGAAATTGCCAATTAGGAGTGTGGGTTTACCATACCCCTAACAGGTTAGCCCGTTTCCATCATAGACTGCATCATCACTTACCACCAAGTGAGATAGCCGTCAAGGGCTAACTTGTAGTGTGTAAAAAAAAGTTACTTTAAGGCTCTTTAATAAAACTAGGCTCGTTCAGAACCGACACCAGTCTTAAAAAAAAAGCTCAGACTCGTGTCGGTAGTCTCTTCTATCAACTTAAACCAGCCATAAAAAGAGTATAAATATAATTTAATGCTACAGAGGCTGTCACGATGAGTTTTTATCAGTGACGTTATTATAAAAGATATACAGATATGGTACCTATAGTTTGCTTTATCTGTATTAGCTTAATAGATATAAATGAATTGTTTGATGATTTATGGCCACTAAATGTTGCATTTATTATTCTTTTAATTATATGTTACGTGTTACATTTTGAATATGTTTTATTTACATAATATATAAAAACATTGGTATTATATATATTTGCATAATTAGAGATCTGTGCAACCGAATTCAATCCTTATTGTCGATATTAATAAAGCATAATATGATAAAAATAATTACTCCCATAATAACATTTTTAAGCACTCAAATTTAATGTGAATGGTGAGCAATTCTGCTCTAGTGTATAACAAATAACAAATGCAGTATTTGCTAAATATTTCTCTCAAAAGTGATTAATATCACTAAGATCTTAAAATTATTCAATCTTAATACAAACCGCAAAGGGATTTAGCGTTCCGTTACGTCGCCACGTAGAAACCGATTTGTTATGGGCTTAATATGACTATTATACTAGTAACAGGTTGGCCAGCTACTATTTTAGACTGCATTATCACTTATCATCAGATGGGATTGCAGTATAGAGCCTTAACTTTCAGTTGTAGTGAAAAAAAATAAAAAAAATACTAAGTCCAAAAATATTTGTGCAATAATATCTTACATTCAATTGTGATGCTAATTTCTTGTATAAGAAATCTATAATATTGAAGATTGCTGCGTTATTTTTACCAGAGCAGAATTACTCATTAATATTTTGACACTTACTAACAAACATAGCCATAATCATAGTATCCTTATAAATTTGGATCTCTCATACATATTTTTTTAAATATTATTTGCATATAGTTTATATAAATAGTTTATGTTATGAATCATGTTAATCCAATTAAATAAATATAAGTCGGGTTTTTTTTTTAAATTTTGTTTGTTCATTTTTATATTCCATAATGTTATTCCTTCACATGTATTAGGTACGTTTAATAATCAGTATTACTTATACTATATTTATTATATACACTACAAGTTTGCCTTTGACTCGTTAGCACTAACCTGTTAAGGGTATTGTAAACCTATACTTACTATATATATTATACGAGTGCATTATTCATATATCACGTATTCTTGAAAAAATTATAAGCAACACTGACTAAAATCTGGCTATTAAAGAGGCCACCAATAAGTATTTATATGTATTAAGTAAAAACTATTGTAAAAAATAAATAAAATTACCTTATTAGCAGTGCTTTCATAGGTGTTTGTAAGAACGTATGATGATTCTTTATATCCAATGTCAAAATAATTGCCTGTACTCATTTCAGTACACTGCATTCTTCTTACCCTGTCCATCTACTGATGCCAAGATTGGTAACATTACTACTAGTTCGTGCCATCTCACTTGGCCAAGCAGAAGTTCAAGACTGAGTCCCCAAAACGATCGCTCATATCCAATGTACAAAATAATACCAGCCAACTTAGATCCCTAGGGTCCCAGCACGAGACACCAGAACAGAAGAAAATAGAGATTAACTTGCTTTTGCTTTAATTCTCTATTATCTTCTGATCCAAACAGTCCTAAATCAGAGAAAATGTATACACATTTGACCCTGAACACGTAAGTACCTTGAAATCCAACGGAGTATAAGACATGGTAGCAGTAAGGTAATCTTTTGATTTCATCTTGATATTTGACCTTGATATTGGTTGACATTGATGATTGAAGAGCAATTTAAGACAACAAAAACGTTACATATAGAATTAATAGTATACTGTACATAACATTCCTGTTGTTTATACATTACCCTAAGTTTTTTGAGGCTTCAAAATTATCTTGAATGTCCTTCTTGATCTTCCTCGATGCTAATTGGGGCATATCAGAACAAACAAAGTAAGTACATGCATGATGAACTTTAGCATTGCACACTACTGTGTTTGCTGTGATACGTCCTACTTTAAACTTCTTCGGTATCTCCTCCACCCATTTTTTCTTGTTATTCTAACAAAATAGCCAGTCATATTCTAATTTCTGAATGAACTGTTACTCTTTTTAATTAAAAATTCATTCGTTTCATTATCATCCTTATAGGATTTATAGGTTGGTTGATTTTTTTATAGCCTCGGAGCTAGAATTCAGACCTTAGACTCTTCGCGTGGTCCAAAAGTATCTTTTAGATAGTCTTATTGAATTTAGTTGGCGGTTGAAGGATCTCAGAATCCTTAAGTTTTGGTTGGCGAAAGGAAGAAAATGAGTCTTATAAATTCTTAAGCGAATTCCAAAATACGGAGATTCTCAACTTGGCTATATTGTCTTTTATTCGTTGAAGGCTAGAATTAAATTTTTCTCAAATAAATTTGACCAAATTAATAATATCTTGTATCACAACTATTGTTATAGCAGCTGTTCTAATAATAATAAAATAAGAGATAACCTGTCTTTATTAACATAATTTCTCAGACGCCACAATCTGCAGTGTTGTCTTTCGTCATCAGAGAATAATGCCTCTTTGTTTTAAGGTCAACCTCGCAATGATACTCGTATTGCGGCGAAGGATCTCATTTTCACGGAAAAACTGTCTTCCAATGCCTCTTGAACCGCATTATGTGATTTTGTTGTTATTTGCAGAAATTTCAAAATTATAGGTACGTTTTTTTAAATTCCAAGAAATTCCGTTAATTTTTAGTCTATTATTTATGGTCTATATTACTATAGGTGTGTGAGGTCTGTGAGGTTTTGCGTTAGTCAGATTCTTCGTTAACCGGTATCCTACAAAATATTTCGCATATTTTTGAATTCCCGGCGTTATTGAGTTCACAACGCGCTACCTTAATGATAACAGTTTAGTCTACATATCGTGGATTATTGCAAATGAAGCTTCATGTTTATTACAAAGCACACAATAATGCTTCTGTAATACCTCCTTATCTAAGAAAAAATATAAACTGTATGTCTAGTGCGAGATATTCTACGTATTCGATCACGTGAAAGTTAACTTCAATTCGAAACGAATCCAAAGATCGTGTATAAAAGATAAATAAGTTGGATATCTCGCATACGGCTGTCTATTAAGTCTTGATAAAATATATGAGTTACGGCATTTTCAACATTGTGAAATCCGAAACGATCTTAGCAGTAAAGTTAAAATACGTACAGATGCGCTATTTTATTCTAATCCCTAAAATATATAAATTTAAGAAATACTCATATACATACATACTTTCTGACATCTCAAAGAAATTTATTATAACTATATCAAATGAGAGTTCTCCATAACGTTCTCGAAGACGTATGAAGTCGGCCAATCCGCACATGGCCAGCGTGGTGGACTATGGCCAAACCCTTCTCATATTGAGAGGAGACCCGTGCTCTGTAGTGAGCCGGTAATGAGTTGATCATGATGATGATGATATCGTATCACGTTTCACGTATCACGTTTCATTTGATATAGTTATAATATATTTCTTACGATATTGGACATGATCTGACCCAGCTGTTATATTGATTTAAATATACAGTGGGTACAAACAAACAATATTCATAACAGGAAATAAAAAAATATATATTTGAATAACAATTTATGCTTCAAAGATATAAGGCACTTGGGTTATCTAAAAATTACCCTGAAGATAATAACTTAATAATAAGTAGTTATTACACTAAATTATTAATTGTAATAAAATCGATACTGATATCAAATCGTATACAATTTAAAGCTATGTCTTAAAAAAGCTCACCTCTCTTTATCTAGAAGTCCAGGTTACATATATTTTACCTAATAAAATATAGGGCCAATTATTTAATGTTCTGTGCATTAATATATAAAGTATACTGTATACCTAGACACTATAAGGTATAATGTCTACTCGTCTCTTTAATTCAAGTGATATAATTTGTAAAATATATTTAATATCAATTACTGATTATATTAATATTGGATTAAAGTTGATGTACCAACTTGCAATATCACGTTATCTACTTTCAATCACTTCACTTTCGTGGCCAAGTGCTGGCATGAAACTGAACTGTTGAGTAGCCAAGTCAAGTCGTCGCCCCTAACGATGCAACCGGAGACGAAGTATAAACATCCCATCCAAGAATCCTCCGTCGCTTGTGTCTCGTAACTATTAAATGGCATATACGTATTAACTATAATATGGCCACCATGGAGGCAAATTTTGCTAAGGATCTTGACCTATAAACTTTTCGCCCTTGACTGAAATCTCATCTGGTGGTATTTGATTGTAAGCTGGGATTGATGCGAGCTCACACATTAGGAGTATAGCAGCCATACTCTTCTCTCAGGGTGGTAGCTAGATACGGCCGTATCCTCCCACCAGACTAGACCACAAAATATAAAGATTACTTAATCCCCCTGTTAGGTAGCGAACCCGTGACCTCCCATTCATCATCACATCTTCAACCAAAAAGGTAAATGCTTAGGGTTTAAGTTTAATTCAAGCCCTGGTAGTCCAAGAACAGATTTCAATAAAATTTTGCAATTGATTGTATCCTGGAGAATACTACACAATATGGGACACCACCGTAAAAAAGGCGATTCCCGCAAGATTTAAAATAAAAAAAAGATAGCCACAACATAATTATTTTCTAAAAAATTTGTTACTCTACACAACGGCCTCTATAATGCTTGGCTCAACATCACAATGTCAGGCTTAATAGCCAAGATCGTCCGTTCAGTGGTAATGGACCAGTACCAATTAAGCACGGCAATCCAATCCAAGAGACCAGGCTTCAGAGCAACGCTTCGTTTAAGTATACGCAGGAACAGCCTTACCATAAAACATGTATGAGTGGCTCGGCTGGATGTCCAAAAGCTCTGCAGATGTGTTTGGACTTCTTCAGAACATTCTGGAAATGACAAAAGGTATGTATCTTCTATAGTTTTGTGTCTTAACCAACATAGTTCGTTGCGTCTCGTTTTCATAATACTTACTAAAAGATTTTAGTAAAAAAGTCAATTTTACTTCGTCGTTATAATGTTTCGATACTCGAAAACGAATACACGATTTCGAGTGTCGAATATTACCTATAGTTACTAAATGTTCAGATAATTCATTTTTTCCAAAGAATTTTAGTATTTTTTATCAGCTTTTATTATATTGGCAATATTTGTATAATCCTTTTTGCGTATTAATGTATTTGGTATTTGTATATAATAAATACCTAATATTAACTAATCTAAACGCTGCTAAGCGATAATGCTATTTTCTTTTTTTATACTTTTTTAAATTTTTCCTGGTCTTTTTGCGGTGTACCTACATATAAAATGTATATATTATTTAAATCTTACTTTTATATCATCATCATGATCAACCCATTACCGGCTCACTACAGAGCACGGGTCTCCTCTCAATATGAGAAGGGTTTGGCCATAGTCCACCACGCTGGCCATGTGCGGATTGGCAGACTTCACACGCCTTTGAGAATATTATGGGGAACTCTCAGGCGTGCAGGTTTTCTCACGATGTTTTCCTTCACCGTTGAAGCAAGTGGTATTTTAATTTTCTTAAAATGCACATAACTCCGAAAAGTTAGAGGTGCGTGCGTGCGAACCGCCGACCTCTGATTAGGAGGCTGACGCCCTAACCACTAGGCTATCACCGCTATACTTTTATATAAAGTGTACTAATTTATAAATTTTACATTCTGTCTGACCGGCCTATGATAGTAAAATATTATATGGCAAATTATTAATCTTGGAGATGTCTCTCAATAACTTCAGTTTCTATAAAAAATGTAAACTTATTGACAAATCCTATTATGACATATTATGTTACATAATCGATTAAATACCATGGGTATAAATGGATTGCTATAACTTTATAGTTAATTATAATAGACTGAGATGGTGATAACGAAAAAACCCCCTGCTAAGTGTGTTTCGTGCTTCTTCTTGGACGAACCCTCTTAAATTTAGTGTCAAGTTAATGAATGTAGTTATCACCACCTCCAATCAAAATAATGAAAAATATATTCGGTATATGAACGCTTTATAGCCTGCCTGTACATAGTTTACTGAATTTATTCATTCAAGAACGGCTGGCGGTAAGTAGTTTAAATGAAAATTGAAAAATCAGACTGTTGTTTATCTACTGAACAGTTTCCTGACGAACGCAATACGTAAAAAGAGATACGATACATCTGTCTAATTATGCAGGTAAGTAAGTAATATATCTTTTGGATATAATTCCTTTATTATACGATATGAATACAAAGGATTTTCATGCACATAAGGAGATATATATAATTAAGGATGCGACCAACTTATGTTTGCAGTTGTTTTTAAGTTAAATCGTATAGCAACCACCAGGGATTGTTCGAAACCGATGGCGAGAACCTCATTCACACTTCAAGAGATGACATCTGAATAAAAAGAAGTTTTTTTTGAGATAAAATCGATAGATTTTCAATCCAATCCAAGCGATTGGTTGGTATTTAAATCTATCGAAATTACGATTGCAGTGTTAAAGCATTAAGCGAATAGCTAACTTTTTATCGTGGGCATCCACAGTGTATTATGTTTTGCTTTACAATACATGTTGCATAAAAAGTACTTCCAATGGATAGGAACCTACATCCTGCCGCGGCACGCGCTGTTTGTTTTCGAAGCAATAATTTACTGAGTTACTAAACAATGCGCCTGCGCAGAAGTATAATATTTCTTTGTTTCACGCTAAGAGAAGAAATACTGTTTACAAACATCTCCAGTGAAAAATTGTTGGCACGAAAACAAAAGTATCTAGAGGATTTATTTACCCTTAGTATGAAATCAATCGTAGAGTAGTTTCGAGTCATCATCATCATTATCAACCCATTACCGGCTCACTACAGAGCACGGGTCTCCTCTCAATATGAGAAGGGTTTGGCCATAGTCCACCACGCTGGCCATGTGCGGATTGGCAGACTACACACGCCTTTGAGAACATTGTGGAGAACTCTCACGCGTGCAGGTTTCCTCACGATGTTTTCCTTCACCGTTGATTCAAGTGATATATTTTTTTTTTTAAACGCACATAACTCCGAAAAGTAAGTGGTGCGTGCCCGGATACGAACCGGCGATCTCTGATTAGGAGGCTGACGCCCTAATCATTAGGCTATCACAGCTTCACCAGGCTATCACAGTTTCGAGTATCGATACACTAAAACGTCAAAATGAAATCGATCTCACTAACCTAGTTTTAGTCTTACATTCTGCACGAATGATTCTGATCTTACTTACGTTCCGTTGGAAGCGACATCTGTAAGAGTAACAAATTTAAGCTTTCAAGCACCGTAAATAAGCTCCATTTTACTTTGACGTAGTAGCGGATCGATACTCGATAACAGCTCTACAATTGCGAAATAGCAAACCCTTGTTGTAAGCCCGATAGTTCCTAGACGAAGCTTCCTACCTTATAGACTTTCTCTATCCTACCTCAAAGCTTCCAAAGGACGCCTTCTCAACCATTTACGCTGTTGTCAGGGTTAAAGGGTAAGAAGTTGCAGACAGTCCGAAAGCGCATGCGAGCTCCCATAAATTAAAACCTTATTTCATTCCACATGTATGCATAATGGTTGAACATTTAACGACAATTTTCTATGTCACAGCATGTCCGTGGTACAGCGATTTTTTTTATCCAATACATAAGTGATGATGCAGTTTAAAATGATAGTGTCTGTTAGGGTTAAGTCCATACTCCTAACTGGTTTCTATGCTAAATATCTGGCTTGGGAGATAACTAGCCAAGCCTCCCACCAGATTAGCCAGAGAAAATACACAATTGATAAATTACTAAATTGCCCCTGCCGGGATCGAACTCTGGATCTTCCGTTCATAAGACTACAGCGCTCAAAACTGAGCCAGCGTGGCTGTTGAAGTATAATTTTGGAATTTGGATAGGTAAAAAAGATAATCATCACGCCATAGTACAGTTTTATTTAAGGTATTAAAGGTAAGGTACTTTGCAAAACTATGTTGGATACCTTAGATCAAGAACTTAGGCGCGTAGGAAGTTCTGTTAAATTGTAATAATTTTAATAGAGTAGAACAGAAAAAAGGGAGAAATGAAAGTCCACTACTACTTTGAGTAAAATTTATTGTTCCATTTAGATATTACGTAAAATATTTTTATTAGAGATTCATATAGACATAAAAACCATCAGATTTAAAATCGACTACACTAATAATGTAACGTTAAATATTTCAAACATCCAATAAAGATTAAATACTGATGAAAACATTTAACACATATTAATACTCTAATTCTTAAATCTAGCAACCTGGGGCACACATTTATATAAATATTAATTGGAGAAGATTTAAAAAAAACAAATGCGCTTTAATATTGGTTGTAGATTTGTCAAGGTTACATAAAAATAATTAATGTCAACATAATCTATCCCTCTCTCATCGATACCCTGTACTTAAGTCACAACATTTCAAGTTCTTCGCCTTCCAAACAAAGGGTTATGTAATACTTATAGTAAGGTAAATAGTATTTAAATAGGATCAAAAATATAACTCTTCAAAATATAATAGAGATTCTTATAAACTTTACACAATTGTACAGCAGCAGAAATGTTTTAATCAGACTCATATGTCATAGGAATGTGCGTAGCTTAAAGCTAAGGGTAGGCTACCAAGTGTTACACGCTAGATTACCTACTTCCTAAACATGGGGTTCTAACACCGATAAACACCGAAAATTCAAGAACATTAAACACTGAACATTTATAATCGAGTGACATTCGAGCGTCTTGTTCCACGAGCTGACTTGATGAATATTTTGCCCATTGGAAAGTATATTTATCATCTAATTGTTAACCTAATTACACATCCATTGAAATTAAAAATACTTTTATAGTAATGGCAAGGGATTGAGAACTTAAATTGAATTTCAACAAAATACAAGAGATTAGGGCACAAAAAATCTCTCGGCTTTAACCAAAAACGTTAGGAAAAGGGTATAACGCAGCAAGAGATTTAGATCTCATAGTTGCGGAATTTGGAAATGACCTCAGATGGGGGCTCTTGGTTGCCTCCACCCCAGCGGCCCCAGAGAGCGGCACCGCCCTCGGAGGCCCTACGAGCAGCTGGATTTGTAGGCCCGAGGCTCGAAGGCCCAGAAGAGCGGCCGGACTCATCCTCCAACATGCGATCTTTAGTGTTGGGCTTGGACCAGTGCATGGACTGCTGGATATGATCCTTCATGCCGAGCCACTGTTTGTACCCCATGGAGATACCACTCTGCCTCCACTTGTCGTATAGAGCTTTCTTAGATGGATCACATAGAGTCTCTTTTGCCTCCTGCAACAAATTAAAATTAGTTTTATTACTAGCATTACCATTTATTTATCTCATTGTCAAATAGCGCGTACCAAAAACCAGTTTTAAAAGTGACTAATTAAATAGGTTCCTAAGAATTGCGCTTGTGGGATTTTCCCTAAGTGAACAAAACACCTTAATATTCCAACTCACTACTACTATTCTTACCTTTAGTTTTTGAAACTTTTCTTCTGCTTCTTTATCTCCATCATTCTTATCAGGATGGAATTGCAGTGCCAGCACTTTATATTCCGCAATTATTTGCTCAACCTATAACAAGAAAAAAATATATATAGGTTTTACCCCGAAAGAAACGTATAATAAAAATTTGATAGTTCGCGGAGTATTTTATAGGTATATCTATTTCAAATTCTTGCATTATATTATGTCGCTTAGTAAGAAACTTGCGACTGACGGACCGATAGAAGAAACTTTTTGTTTTGTTTAAAAACACCACAAATAATATAAAAACATTCTTGCCGATGCGATCTAGTTCGTTGCTATCGTATGTAAAAAAAAAAAATTAAATAAATCTGTATGCATGTTAATTAAACTTCATTTAGTAGTTAGAACTGCTCCCGATACAGTTCCAGGGATTCTGCAAAATATTCCAGGATGTAGGTCAACATTCGCCGCGCGGCCTCCGAATAAGGTCACATTCAGAGAAATCAATAAAATCAAACTTTACCAAATAACACTAATAAAATAATACGCAAACTTACGCTGGAATTCTCATCACAGCCCAGCAATCCATAGAAGTCGTCGTCAGGGTTTTTCTGATAATTTAGTATTTCGTCCACTCCGGTCATTTTCACGACCCTCCCTATCAAAAGCCCAGTGTATACTGGTGAAATATGTCAATGTAGGTGTTGATAATGTTTCTGCAAACTGCGTAGATAGATTGTACAGTTGCACATTCATAGTAGCCGGTTGTGAATGTGATCACGCTATTATACACTTTATGTACTAAATATAAAGTCTAAAATAAAATGTGTTACTATGGAAATCTGTACCACGTTCTCTCTCACTTCACTCACACTACGTGTTATTAGTTATCACACTTACGTTTTCATTGTATATTTACATTCACGCACACAATCGAAAGCAAACTACGTAAAATGACAAATACGTTAGGATATACCTACATTGCTTGCTTCCTTCGCTTGAATTTCATTTGCAACGTGAATCCGGTAATGTATGTCAAACTAAGCCAGCGTAACACTATACATGTGCTTTTGTAGTAGGCAGTGGCTATATATCCTTTCTATAAATGTTAGTGGAGCATTTACTGCGCAAGTCTGAGAGTTGTGATCAATAATTCATCCGGGTTTTTTTATCTTTTTATTGTGAACTATGGCACATTCATTTGTATTAAATACTTTTTATGATAGGTACACATACTTTCTATATTCTTTTGAAACGTGGCTCCTGGTAAATTATACGGAGCAGATCTGCGTAAAGTAATAATTGCTTAACGGTTCACAGCAGGCACTTTATTGCCTTTTGTAGCTTCCATAATCATGCTTAAAACTAAAGAACGTACTTAAAAAATTTAATGCTATAAGCAGCACATATCTACTAAATAATAGCATATATCATAATCTACCTAACTTTAATACTCAGCAAGTATTACTTACTCACCTTATTAATTAAGCACCTGGGTGGGTTGGACCTACAAAGATATGATACTTAAACTTGTGTCTAATTTAGACGTAACAGTAAATAAGCAAATTAAATTTCTCAGTATCAACCTGAAGTAACAAATGTTGTTTCAAACCCCCTTGCATGGAAGATCTCGTCTATGCAATGAGGATTACTCTCTTATGAGAGAGACAGCTTGGGCCTAGTTCTGGGACATTAAAAGAATTGTCGATGTCCCAAACTAGTCGCCCAGTATTTTTTTCCCATTAAAAAATAAGTCTAATACGTGACTCTCAATTTCATCATCATCATCATGATTAACCAATTATCGGCTCACTACAGCGCACGGGTCTCCTCTCAATATGAGAAGGGTTTGGCCATAGTTCACCACGCTGGCCATATGCGGATTGGCAGACTTCACACGCCTTTGAGAATATTATGAAGAACTCTCAGATTTGCAGGTTTCCTCACAATGTTTTCCTTCACCGTTGAAGCAAGTGATATTTTAATTGCTTAAAAACGCACATAACTCCGAGAAGTTAGAGGTGCGTGCTCGGGTTCGAATCCCCGACCTCGTACTAGGAGGCGGACGTCCTAACCACTAGGCTATCACAGCTCTTAATTTATATACTCGTGAGTGAGTATTAACAACAAACATACTTTTGCATTTGAAATATTTATTTTACTATGTACAGTATCCCCATGCAAATCTCCAGGATGCATATTATATACTTGTATGGCCCCAAAGGAATAGCCATACAAAACCTTAAAAATATGGCAAGTAATCTGCGAGATAAAGAGTTTGGTTTACTCTAGATACTTATCAATGCGAATAAATAAGAGCATAAAGCAAATCATTTGCAAACAGCGTGTGTTAAAAGACCTCATTATAACTATTATATAGATCGACAGATATTAATTAACTCTCCATAGGTAGGCGTGATAATTCTGCTAAAAATCTTTACTTCATTCGTTTACAATTTAGTGAGGCATCAATTTTCCATAGACGTTACCACTTTAGATAAAGTATTTCATTCGTGACTTCATTTATAATTACGTTGACTTTTTTACATTAAACATTCTTCTTTAAAATAATATGTGAATGATTTGCTATTTTTTAATACTAATATGCCATATCTTTTTTAATGCTATGTATCAATATTATTAATTTTTTCTCATTTCTTTTTCTAAATCTCTCAATACCGTATTTTGGGAGTGTTTGCTGTACATTTAACTTAGGCAAGGTATAAGTTTTCTAATGTTTAGCAGGTCTTACCTATAAATTCTAATCGTAAGAGGTGATGTTTTGTTCGGAAATGGAAGTAACTAGGTGTCTATAGGAACAGTCGGATTAAATCTTAAACGAGATCCGTACATAATGCGGTTATAAATCTAGAAAATTGAGCTTATCCCCAAAGTACAGGTAAACCAGGTTAAGACACACATAGGTACCCAACTTTAAATAAAGATTTGTATTTCGGGTTTTATTTGTAGAAACTGTCTATAGATTATGAATCTGCTTAATAAAATGCTATCTAACTATATAATAATAGATGTTATTTCGGAAACTAATAAATTCATAAAACTAGTAACATACCAACCTTTATCAAGGTTGCAGTTTTAGTCAAATATAAAAAAGTATAAATAAGGCAATAAGGATGGCTAGTCATTGAACTGATAGAAGTTTTAGTTAGTGAACAAAGAATCATCAAAGAAAATAACATAAAAAGGATAAAGAAGGGATATCAACACTCGTCATTAGCATCAAGGCAGCGCGAGATTGCATATTCCGTGCATGCTCTAGACATTGGCGCTTCGAACTCCCAACACACTTTTGCATCAAAAATAGCCACTGAAGACGATCTCAACGCAAGTTTACGCAGCTCATCGGCCACAACGGCTGTGTGCCTCGCTTGGGGAAATTAATAATGTTTACACCTTGCGAATAAATTTTCCGCGTGCTTGTTTATATCGCTCATTTGTTATTCTTAAAGTAGTTCATATCGTGGCGTTGTTATGATAAATTATCGGGGCCAACGACGGGCCCTGTCAACGAACTAGCTATACGAAGATCCACCATCTTTGGCAGCGGAAGTAGCGGCGGATGTCCCGGCAATGGGTGAGTGGAGTGGCATATGAATGCTTGACAACAATGCCCCATGTATCGTTCCCACATTCTCTATTCGCTCCGTGTCCCCGCCAAAAGTTTGTTCAACCTTTATTTTTTTGTTGAGATGGATTTATTATGTAGACGCGAGCACATCTAAATATATTTTATATTGATTTATCGAAATGTCTGTGTAAGTGCCTACGTGGGCTTATGAATTTATTTTCAAACCATTTTGTACCTACTTATCTATTCTTTATTTCATCTATAGTAAGAACTAAAAGGACATAATTCGTACGTAGTAATATTTAATATTTGCTACAAGTATGATGTTTTTGTTAATTTTTTGTTTAGGTAAGCAGTTTATCTAGAAGATTCATTGCTATATGAGATCCTACTAAAACATATTGGGGTAAAACTACGAGACAAAATTGCTTTTCGTAATCAACCTCGTAAATCAACGAACGTCTTATGGGTTTATCGTCGTCAAGGCCGCTATGTTATATATTGCCATTCTTTCTCAGGGAAGGCATATATTATATTATACGTACGACCTATGAATAACTAGGGTGAACCAAGGTGCAAAGCTCAATTACTTCGCATGTGTAAACCTAGGTAGGTCATGAGTAATCGGTTGGTTTTTACTTGGTAATTTTTAATTTTCACTTCCAATTCTGATAGATCACGTTTTTTGTACCCTTACCCTAAATCTGTTCTAACTTAGATCTAGAGTAGATTAAGGCAACGTTAATGCTAAACCGAGACAGATATACCCGGGTACTAATACTTTATCTTGTTTTACCATTATCTACCGACAAAGACATGTCGCCAAGCGATTTAGCGTTCCGGCACGATGTCGTGTAGAAACCAATTAGGAGTATGGGTTTTCCATACTCCTAACAGGTTAGCCCGCTACTATCTTAGACTGCATCATCACTTACCATCAGGTGAGATTGCCGTCAAGGGCAAACTTGTGGTGGATAAAAAAAAAATCTTAAGGTAAGGTGCGCTTTATAAATCTCGCTAAGTTTTAAGTGAGTTGAACTGAAAATGATAGCAATTTAAACAGTTGTATGAAATAATGTTATAAGGAACTTGTAATGCATCATCTACCATTCCTTAATCTTTTTACGGCTTAAGTTGCCTCGAAGAGATCGCTATGTAGTGAAAAGTAAAGTTAACGCTTATAGTTAAAGCTCGCCAAATCCGTATTTGGACATTAGGAGTTAAGCTAAGCCCTAATTGATTATATCTCAATGAGCCCTATGACAAAGGAGCCGTCTGCCCAGTATTAGGACATTAATAGACTAAGGACGATGAAAAAGTGATAGCCTAGTGGTTAGGGCGTCAGCCTCGTAATCAGAGGTCGGCGGTTCGAATCCGGGCGCGCACCTCTAACTTTTCGGAGTTATGTGCGTTTTTAAACAATTAAAATATCATTTGCTTCAACGGTGAAGGAAAATCGTGAGGAAACCTGCACGCCTGACAGTTCTCCATAATGTTCTCAAAGGCGTGTGTGTGTGGTGGACTGTTGCCAAACCCTTCTCATATTGAGAGGAGACCCATGCTCTGTAGTGAGCCGGTAATGGGTTGATCATGATGATGATGATAATGATGATGATGATGAAAAATTCCAATTTAAATTGACCTAAGCACTGAGCACCTTAACTTGTAGGCATCTGGCTATCTGGTAGCAATTAATATTTTGTATCTAATTAGCCTACTAAGTGCGCATGACATTGACAGGGTGGTACTGTTAGCCTGCGTGCCAAACGCGTCCACGGCCCCGTTTCGATGAAACAATGCGTTAATTAACACTTTAATATTCTTCGTACTGTACTTGCTATACTTGGATAACGCTGGGCAATTTCAGTACGAGCCTGTTTCACTCCGCACTTATCTAAGGTACGAAGACAAACGTACAAACGCAAAGCCCGATGCCCGGTGTGAAATTTAGTTTAAGGGTTACTATTAATTTTTGAAATGAAGAATCTCCCGTAAAATTTAGCATCTTTGTATGCTCCAATTTCGTAAGAGTTACCGGAAAATGACCCTTCTTCTGGGACCAGTGATTGGGCGTACCGCCAGTTTTTTCGCACCCAAACACGATCCTTGCAGTATACTTTGGTATTTTTTTATACACCACAAGTTAGCACTTGACGGCATCTCACCTGATGGTAAGTGATGATGCGGTCTAAGATGTTAGCGGGTTAATCTGTTAGGGGTATGGTAAACCCATGCTCCTAGTTGGTTTCTACACGATATCGTGCAGGAACGCTAAATCGCGTGGCGACACGTCTTTTGTCGTTAGGGTGGTAACTAGCCAGGGCAGAAGCCCACCAGACCAGACTCGAGCCGGAAATTGAACCCAGGACCTTATAATGCGACAGCGCACGCACTGTGCAACGGGGGTTGTCAGAAGAGGTCGTGTATATTCGTTAATAACTAAATAAATAATGAATCATCTTACGATCCTCTATACATAAATCTAATCTCTCTCTCTATCTCTATATCTCCTATTTTTCTTATAGTTGTCTGAGCCTAGTTTGTAAATTCAAGTGTATGCTTAAATTTGTTTGAAAGATTACACACAGATTTTACTTGTGAAATGAAAACTTTTGTTCACCTGCTGGGCCAACTTTCGAAGCGTTATCTATATTGGATGTTATATCATCATGATCAACCCATTACCGGCTCACTACAGAGCACGAGTCTCCTCTCAATATGAGAAGGGTTTGGCCATAGTCCATCACACTGGCCATGTGCGGATTGGCAGACTTCACACGCCTTTGAGAACGTTATGGAGAACTCTCAGGCGTGCAGGTTTCCTCACGATGTTTTCACCGTTGAAGCAAGTGATATTTTTAATTTTTTTTAAAACGCACATAACTCCGAAAAGTTAGAGGTGCGTGCCCAGGTTCGAACCGCCGACCTCTGATTAGGAGGCTGACGCCCTAACCACTAGGCTATCACCGCTTCACAAATTATATATGTAACATAAAATGAAAATATGTAATATCCAATATAGGTAAATATTCGTGTATTTCTATTGCCTCCAATTCCATTCGAATAGCGTTCGTTCAAGCGTTTATTGATTATGCAAGGTTGAGGTATTGAAGCCTACCTGTATTCAGGCCAGCTATATGGGCCACCAGCTGGTTGACCTACTTCTCCCACTGTTCTAGGGGAGTGCCCGTTACGTCAATGATTTTATTTCGCTCGGATTTTCAGTTAGTTACCTACATTGCTTCTTAATTAAAACTCCTAACCAATATTATCCCGAGGTAGGTTACTATCCATAGGTTAGACTAACACTTAATCAATAAGTAAATGGATTGACTTGAAAGGTATTATAATTATAATAGCCAAAACGGCTGAGCTTAAATATTTGTAATTTCGAGGGAATATTCTTTACAGTAGTAGTAAGTAATTTATATTAAATTATAAAATAAGGCATTCGTAAATTTCAAAGTAAATAGCTTTCTTTCTACTGGTGAAGAAGTGTTATCGGTTCGGAATTTTAAAAACGTTTGTTTTCGCAAGCAAAAGCTTGCGATAAATAACATATTTTCTTCAGATATAAATTGGACTAAGAAGCCAGAACGTCGTCAATTTTGAAAAAAATAGATCGCTAGATACTCTCAGTGGTACTTATTTTTTTTTAATGATTAAATACTTCCTTTTGATTTTTCCCATGAAAGTTATCCTTTTATCAGCGATTGTTAGAATCTAAGGCAATGCTGTCATACGAGTAAGACCGAAAATGGAGTCGGTTATTTAAAGTACACAAAACCAAATTGACAGATCTCAATTAGTGACATCCTTTTCACTCGTCATCATCCAAAAAGGACAGAACTAGTTTAACGGCCGAGATTAATAATCAATTTATTTCAAAATCATCAGATAGCAGATTGAATTCAGTAGTGCTTTCGTTTTCCTAGCCTTATTTGTAGACAAGGATGGCGCTACTAAATTCAATCTGCTATCAAAAGTTTCTGGATTATATTCGTATTAAAAATTAAAATTAAGCAAATGATATTTTAATGTGGAAGGAAAACATCGTGAGGAAAGCTGCACGCCTGAGAGTTCTCCATAATGTTCTCAAAGGGGTTTGAAGTCTGCCAATCCGCACATGGCCAGCGTGGTGGACTATGGCCAAACCCTTCTCATATTGAGAGGAGACCCGTGTTCTGTAGTGAACCGGTAATGGGTTGATCATGATGATGATCATGATGACATATTGCTTGTTCATTTGTTATCAGCCATTTCCACCACAAGAATAACTTTTCCAAACGCCTGGTCTATTAAGGATCCCGAACAACGAACTAAGCCAAATATCCTTCTGGTTATCACAATACCTTAAACCAATTTTGCAAATGTAATCGTCCAGATAACTGCGCAGTTAGTGGGTACATGGTCAGATAGTCCGAACATACAAGGGTCAATCCGTATAACATGAGACGTGCTTAAACATCCACTCTACCAAATAAATGTGAGCGAGTATAGCTTTTAGCTGCATGGAAATAAACGTTGTATTCGCATGGGATGTCACGGCGTACCCTAAACATTCGCCTGCCGTACGTCGTATGTGCACGGGGAATTAATTCGACAAGCGGAAGCATCCAATTGTATCTAAGCCGTGGCTTCGCCGTCGCCATCCATCCTATAATGCCCATCTTTGTCTATTGACCCTCATTTCGTATTCTATGTATGTTTTACATGACTGTAAAAATTCACATTGTCTAGAACAAGCGCCTACAATCTTCTATCATCATGTATCCACTATGCACTACCTAGATATGCAGTTATATAGGTACAAAAAGCTAGGTGTGTTCAGTTGTTTTTTTTTGTTTTCTGTTGGGTGGTAAAAATGATTGCACAGAACCTATCATATTATATACGTAGTTTTTTGCCTAAAATAAGATTTTTATTGCTTTTAGACGTTGATTATGATCATTAGTTTGCTAGTGAAAAATCGCTAGCAAACTAATCAAATAATAGACACCAAATTGGTAAGTAATTCTTTTCTTCTTCACTGACCCTTTTGACCAAAAGGGTATTATGACCATACTCCATCAGTTCACCAGTGGTTTGGGTAGCTTATCTACGTGTTTTACAAGAAGCGTTTTTGTCGTAAACAGCGCCTTCTATGGTTGTTCTACCATTCAAGCCAATTTACCGTTTTATCTAAACTTTGCTAGTTGCTTATACTTATCACTTAAAACAAGCTTAATCTTAGAAATTAATATTGCACAAGATAAATCAATGTTTGAAAAAATTTTGAATATTCAGTTTGATTCTTCCTCATTAAAGTGCCTAATTAATGTTCGGAAACTTTTATTATAGCTGCTAAAATTTATTCTATCTTCTTAAATTTTGCGACCCCATACTACCCATTTCTGAACGCCAGGCCACGGAATAAGTAGGTGCTGCCGGTATAAGATCTTTTTAATTAATAATAAACGTTGTAGATCGATTGGTCAAGAAGACAATGTTTTGTCTTCTTCTGTCAGATGCTAAATGATCGAATATAGAAGAGAGGAAAACGCTTATAACTATTCGCCCTTTATACCACGTTTATTAATAAGACCGCATAAGACTACCGGTACATATAGAAATACCAACTTTCATTTACTGACGGCTAAAATAAGAAAGAGTGAGTTTCATTCAGCTAACTACCTGTAGTCTTCATAATACGGGGTATAAGTAAAAGTAAATACATACCAAATGTCAATAGACAATGCGGATTGTGATAATTAGGACTAGAGGAAACAGCTGTCTTTGTTACATAATTTCTTGATCTATCAACCTAATGGAAAATGGTTTTTGTAGGGCTTCCTCGTAGTTTTAGCCTGTATCTTTGCGAATGATTTTCTAATTTATATGTATGATGTGATAACACATAAATAATCTGGCAAATGTGAGTGCAAGTAATTTGTGAGGGTACTGTGTTTAATATTGGATCCATAGTTAATTACTTCTATGTATGAAGTAGTACATAGAAGTCATTGTCTAAATCGGCGATCATGAGATTTAGTAATTTATTTCCACCCTATCCAAATTAATTAAAAATAAGAATACCACCAAAACGTAAGCTTTTTAGTGGGAGGCTAATTACCGCCCTACGGACAAAGACGAGTCGCCAAGCGATTTCGCGTTCCGGCACGATGTCGCTCAGAAACCAATTAAGAGTGTGTGTTTACCATACCCCTAACAGGTTAGCCCGCTACCATCTTAGACTGCATCATCACTTACACCGGCTAACTTGTAGTGGATAAAAAAAAAGCAAAACGTCATGCAAGAACCTAAGTAGGCGGGTAAGGTTTTATTGCATTTTTAAGTTTAGGAGTGCAGACTCGCTGCTTGCGTCCACAAAAAACCTAACTAGGCACAGAATACACAAATGCTTTTGCATCTGTTTTTAAAACTAAAACTGTACATCTATCTATAATATAATAAAACTGTAACTGGACGAATTCTGTGCATTAAATATATTTTGAAAATTTTAATTGGAGGATGTTTTACTATCGATACTGAGCCCATTACAATTTTTATTTTAGTTTGTTGTCTGTCTGTCTGTGTTTTTAAAGGATTTTAATAAACTCATGATTAAAATTGAGTACATAAACAATATAATATGTTTTAGTGAACAGCATTTTTATTGGCTTAGGCAATTTAAGCGTAAAAGTTAAAAAAAAAATTGAATGCAGCGTGTATAATAAACCTCCACCAATATTGTAAATATATGTAACAAACATGGTTGTAACAAACCTCTATGCCAGTGCCTGATTTTCTATGCGTCATAATATAGCAATGTAAGTTCTATTCGCGTATGGTGTATTTAATTCGTTCATACAAGAGCAAACCAGCTGCATTGAACGTTTTAGCCTCTGCAGCAGCGTTCTGAACTCATGCATGTTCTCAGGCATAAATAAACACGCAGGCATTCCGTAAATACCTCGCGGATTTTGAACCCAGCGACATACCCGCTTAATTTTAATGTCTTAATTTGTCACGCGGTTTTTTGTTTATCGCACATCCTTGTTTGTGTTATATGAATTCTTTATTGCACATTATAAAAGCTGTTTTTTTATCTACTACAAGTTATAGCCCTTGACAGCAATCTCTCCTGGTGTAAGTGATGATGCAGTCTATGATGGTAGCGGGCTAACCTGTTAGGGGGGGAGGGGGGGGGGGGGGGGGGGGGTTATGGTAAACCCACACTCCTTTTTGGTTTCTGAGCGTCATCGGGCCGATACGCTAAATTGCTTGGTGAAACGTCTTTGGCAAATCCTCAATTGGTTTCTACGCGACATGCATCGTGCCGGTAGGTTGGTAACTTGCACGGCCGAAGGCTCCCACCTGACCAGACTCGAACCGGGAATCCAGGACCTCCAACTTTATAATGCGACAGCGCGTGCGCTGTACCACAGAGGTAGTCAAAAACGTAAAGCCGAACTTTAAGCCACGAGGTATTTTGTTCCAGTATATCATCATAGTATGGTTTATATGACGTAAAGGTATTGGATGTGGTCGATAGTGAATTTAGTTTTAGTTTAGTTTATTTAGTAATAAAAAAAGCGCATTAAATAAAATAAATTTTTTTTTTTTCTCCATAATGGTAGCGGGCTAACCTGTTAGGGGTATGGTAAACCCACACTAGCTCTAGGCACTTTTTACGTAAATGTAGTTATTAATAGCACATATAGGTACCTACTTAGCACATATAAATTTCACATATAAATTTATGTCTCACAGACAAAGTCGCGTAACAGAAACTGGTATTGGTATTCCATATAACGGAGCAGAACAGTAATTTCTTTGAAAATCTTACTTCCATGTACTACTCCATTGTTAATCTTTGGTGGTACAAAAGTGAGCTTTGTTTTACAAGCAGATGTAAGTAAACACAGTCAGATCGACATCTGGCTTAACATTTTTTTTTTTTACTTCCACTGACGGTTTATTTTATAACCGTGCGCTATTTTTACGCGTTAGATATTGATTTACGTCGAAGGTATTTTATGAAAATCATGAATGAGTCTCGTGGATTATGCTGTTAGTATCACTGGGTTTATTTATAGTCTGATCATAAGATCATTATATCTTTGATAACCTTATTCATATAATATTCTGGTTAGTTGTTCGCAGAAGCTAGAATGTGTGAAATTTTCATTTTTACTATCGTTCTAATCGCGTATGGTGTATATAATTCGTTCATTCGAAAGCAAACTACCTGCATCGAAAATTTTGCGTCTGCAACAGCTGATATAACCTGACATAAAGACCGACACTAATAATGTTTAAATAATTTCTGATGGAAAAAAACATAAAAAATGATTTTAATAAACTCATAATTCCAATTGAGTATCTTAACAGTGTAATATGTTTAGGTAAACAACATAAATTTTTTGCTTAGGCTATTTATGTATAAAAGTTAAAAAAAAAAATTAATGCAGCGTGTATAATAAAGCAACTGTATTGTATATATAAATATAGTTTGTATGAACTCATGATTGTAACAACGCTCTAGGCACTGCCAAATTTATGTGTGTATCTACGGAGCATAGCAAGTGAAGTATATATCGCATGCGATAAGGAACAGCTGCGAGTACTTGCAAGATGTCGCTCTTTGTCACGCTTCTCATTTTACCGAAGCCCAGTCAAAACTCGAGATTTTGAAATTTAATACACATCATTATGCACCATTTCAAATGCAAAATTTGAAAGGACATATTTTTAACCTTTGGATGTTTGTGTTATATTAGATAGGTACCTACTTATTTGTTTCAGAATTTATATTTTATCGAGTCTTGAATACTTTAACGTCGATACTATTAACAACAAGAACATAACCTTTTTTAAAATATTAAAACACGGACCTGGCTCCGTCACCACAGCCCTCGTTACCAATCGATGGGGTTAGACTCCATAAAACCAATCGTATGAGTATAAACTAGAGTTTTTTACTAGAAGCCACTGAAGAGTTTTTTTAACCACCACAAGTTAGCTCTTGTCGGCAGTCTCACCTGGTTTAAGTGATGCTGCAGTCTAAGATAGCTGCGAGCTACCGCCACCATCGTAGACTGCGTCACTTACCACCTTTGAGATTGGAGTCAAGAGAAGAGAGTCAAGGTCAAAAAAACGGTATATTACAAATGCATTTACGGTAATACTCTTTTTTAACTAGCCGTAAACAAAACTCATGATTATTCTATCAATACTGATCTTGAGTCAGAATAACGGATGTATAACTATCGCAAAATACATCGACTGCTAGATTCTATACAAGTAAATGCTATATGATTCTATCAATAATGATCTTGAGTCAGACTAACGCATGTATAACTGCAAAATACATCGACTGCTAGATTCTATACTAGTAAATGGTATATCATTCTATCAATAATGATCTTGAGTCAGAATAACGGATGTATAACAGCAAAATACATCGACTGCTAGATTCTATACAAGTAAATGGTATATGATTCTATCAATACTGATCTTGAGTCAGAATAACGGATGTATAACTGCAAAATACATTATCTGCTAGATTCTATACCAGTAAATGGTATATGATTCTATCAATAATGATCTTGAGTCAGAATAAAAGATGTATAACTACAAAATGCATTCTCTGCTCGATTTCCTGCAAGTAAATTCTATATTATTCTATCAATACTGATCTTGAGTCAGAATAACGGATGTATAACTGCACAATACATCGTTTGCTAGATTCCATGCAAGTATATGGTATACTATTCTATCAATACTGATCTTGAGTCGGAATAACGGATGTATAACAACAAAATGCAAAGTCTGCTCGAATCTATACAAGTAAATGGGTATGTTATTCTATCACTACTGATCTTGAGTAATGTTATATATGAACGTGGAAGGGCAAAAGCGTAGAGGAAGACCAAAGAAGAGATGGATGGATTGTGTAAAAGAGGATATGCGGGTAAAAGGTGCGGGTAGTGAGGTGACGGCTGATAGAAGTAAGTGGAAGAAGAGGAAGTGTTGTGCCGACCCCACATAATGTGGGATAAGGACAAGAAAAAAATAAAAGAAAGAAGATCTTGAGTCAGAATAACGGATGTATAACAGCAAAATGCATCGTCTGTACGATTCCATACAAGCAAATGGTATATTATGTTAACCGAATAGGTAAACGGAACCGCGCCGAATATGAATGTACGTCAACATCAACATTGTACGGCGTTTATTTACAAACATTAACGCGGGCGTGCGCTACCAAAATGGACGCACAGGCGTACTCAAATTAAACCTGGTCGCAGGCTCCCCTTCGTATACGTGATTTCTTAAGCTTGGGTAGGGACGTTTCCTGCTCGCGCGTGCTATGAAAGACTCCCTTCCTGAAAGCAGTAAGCACGTGTGGCTTACTTCGCTCCACCTGCGCGCGCGCCCGCCCATCGCCGCCTGAGAGCCGAGACAGGACGCCGCAGAACCCGCCGCGCGTTCGACGGGATGTGTCGTGCTTAGTGCGTTGATCTCCGAAACTATGGGACCCCAATTCGACTATTGTCTACGTGCCACCAGTAAGTACATTTAACATCTTTCTCGTGTGTCAGTCTCACATAAAAACAGATCCACGAATAATTCCGTTGCAATTTTCTGTCATCTTTGACAATCTGTAGCTTAGATGGTTCAAAAATAACCGATCGTTAACTAAGGTTGAAACTACGGAAGGGTTAAAAAATTTATGTTTTTGTGTTTAGTGAATATTTCAATATATAAAAGTCGATTTTTTTTTTTTTTTTTTTTTTCCGCTGGGAAATGCTTTTACGCATCCCCTCCGGAGGCGACGCAGGCAAGACTGCGCCGCTTCCGACGGGGTATGTGGGACTCCCCGGCGGCCAGGCTGGCGACCAGAATACCCACTAAAACCCAGCGATGCTCCTTCGCGTCGCCTGGTGGCTGGGTCACGGGAACACTGATGCACTCGACCGCGGCCCAGCCAGATATAAAAGTCGATAGCCTTTTAGGTATCATATATAATCTCTACTAATATCATGAATAAAGTTTTTTAATTCATTCGTCTGTCACGATGTTATTTTTTTTTTGTGTTAGAAATTTATTCTGGAAAAACTAAAGTTTCGAAAGGCAAAAGCTAGCAAAGATTATACCGACTCAGTTTTGTTACATATCCGATGACGATTTCTTTTAATTTGGTGGAAGTCATTATTTCCTAAAAAACATATAATTCTTCCAGAACATTGGGCACATTTTATATGTTTTCGTAGAATTTTAATTGATTCATCAAACAGCCAACTCAACGAAACTTCTTCCGTTCCTTAACATTTGCTATGATCGCACTAATTAGGTTTATTTCCACCAAATCGATCTCACAGCAATTATATTTATTTGGTTAACACCAATAGTTGCTCATTATTTAGTGAATACATACTGATAAACTTACTTTTATTTAACGGTTATTGTAAAACTTACTACGTTCTGCATTAATTATATACATGCGTAAGCTACATATATGTCTTATTATTAGTAGGCATATACTGACAGGGTATATACCTATTAATATTTAACTTAATATGCGCTTAAACTTATCTATGGTACCTAGATACCTGAGCTGAAAACTAAAATTACTTATCTAGTATTAAAGTAATTATTTGATGCCTTGTTTAATAACGGAATGAAAATAGTCACTAATTCAAATTCAAATAATCTTTATTCAAATAGTCTTTAAAAAGGCACTTTTGACGCGTCAATAATTTACATACTTAGTAGTGATTTAATGGTGATAACTACATTCGTAAACTTAAAACTAATGCTATGAGGGTTCCAAACGTGCCCCGGTCTAAGAAGAAGCCCACAACAAACTTAGCCGGTAAACTAAAAGTTTTAAGGAGACCTACCAGGTCAAAGGACACACTTTTTTGGTTTAGTTTATTTAGTTTATGTAGTGACAAAGTACATGCAACTATATGAATGTAATTATATGAATGTAGGTACTTTTAGAATAATTGATTTGTAGAAGCTGTGATAGCCTAGTGGTTAGGACGCCCGCCTCATAATCAGAGGTTGGGGGTTCAATCCCGGGCACGCTCCTCTTACTTTACGGAGTTATTTGCGTTTTTAAGCAATTAAAATATCACTTGCTTTAACGGTGAAGGAAAACATCGTGAGGAAACCTGCACGTCTGAGAGTTCTCCATAATGTTCTCAAATTGAGAGGAGACCCATGCTCTGTTGTGAGCCGATAATGGGTTGGTCATGAAGAAAGATATATACCCTCGTAGAAAGGAGGTACTTTACTTAAAGGTTGAGAACAAGTGAACCAGTTCACTTGTTCTCAACCAATTCGTTTAACCAGTTCACTTGTTCTCATGATAGAGACTTTACTTATTTATACAACTTTTCAGTGCAGTGTTCGTCACCTTTTCTAAATGAAAATTATCTTTGTAAAGTTAAGTTATTGTTTAGGATACATTCGATATGAAAAGATCAAATAATTTTGGACTTTCTCATAACACTGACTTACTGTGTTATATTTTCCAATATTATCATAAATTTTGAATAATGCGTGACGTAGCCTCATTACTTTATCCTAATAACATAATTGAACATTTTGTCTGTGTTTTGGACTCCTAATGATTTTTATGGAGCTCCTAATGATTATTTGATCAATACGTTTACGTCCCTAACATACGTTTCTATTTTTTTGTCTGTTTGTCTGCGCTAATCTTCGGACGGCTGAATATGGATGATGGATGGCAGATAAATGGATGTTTAGAGAATAAAAAGTTTTTTTTTATTCCGGCAATCATCTTAGAGGATGCAGTAAGCTCGATTAATAGTTTTGTATGCATTTTTTGTTTATATAATGTTGTGTCCTTTGTTACAATAAGTATACACATATTTTAAGAGAAAGAGAGAGTACAGTAAACGTAGCTATACGTATAATTAACGACAGATATTTTCTCACGATATTATGATACTGATCACTAAAATGCCATTAAATTATATACGTTGGTTTGTGAGTGGGTGCTCCATTGTAAGTCACTTATAGTTTTTGTGGTACACATGTCCCGGGGGATAATTTACCCCGCCCCGATGAAATGAATGAATGTTCTGCTCGGCGTATGCGGGTTTACGAAGTTTTGAGTTTTGAATTACCATGAAAAAGTACATTCTTAGAAAAAAAAAATTGCTGCGTATTCAAAGAACGGACTGAAAAAAAAACATGACCAAATATTAACAAACCCTGACACCAATGAAGAGTCACAGAGTTTTTTTTAGTTTACTTTGGCACTAAGAAATCCATTGATGATAACAAAATTTTCTTTTACAATCTCTCCTCCGTTATTCTTTTTATAAATAGATTATACCTTAATTATCTCAAAAAAACGCTTTGTTTAAAACTATTAATATAACAGTAAATCTCCAACTCTCCGTTTATTTAATATGAGTATAAAAATGGTAATTAATTTTTAACCTAATATAAAATTATAACTTAGTAAATTACAATAACTCCCTAATTTAAAGTGAATCGATCAAGCCGTTCTTAAAACAATATCAGACAGACATTTTAAGAAAGTGTCGTTTATATATATTTTATTTATTTATATGATTATAAATTTATAGATTACTAGTCGATGCCCGCGACTTCGTCCGCGTAGCTACCAATTCGAGGAAAATTTCTGTGTCAAGCTGAAACTATAGTTATAGTTTATTGACGTGCAATTAAATTTTTTATAAATCCCGCTGGAAATGTAACGGGATAAAAAGTATCCTATGTCCCTTTCCTGGTTCTAAGCTACCTCCCCGCCGATTTCCAGCCAAATCGGTTCAGCCGTTCTTGAGATATAAATAGTGTAACTAACACGACTTTCTTTTACATATATAGATTATCTGTAATCGTTGTGCAATGAGTATACTTAGATCAACTTGATATCAAAGAGTTGTCAATAAGAAAGAGCCTGACCGACACGGAATCTGTTGAACCAACAAGCAAGTTTGATAATGTTTATCTATTCACGCTGTTATCTCTTCATACTATCGGAGCAAGCTGCACGCATTCTTTACATTATACAAAGTAGGTCAAACGCAGAGTTCCTGTAGGTTTATCTTCGTATAATTGTAACTATTATTTGGTACTCAAAGCCCTTAGTACGAGCGTGTAGGCGAGCATTCGCTGCATCGAATTCGCCTACTCAAACAATGTAACGTCAGAGTAAAATAGGCCTTATTTGTTGTCTTTAAAAGCTTAAGTTCGTTAACCCTTGAACAGCATGTGTTAAGCGAAACGTTTCTAAAATTAAATTTACCGGTACGTGTTCAGAATGTGATTCTTAGAAACGAGGAACATTAAGTCCATTTTAGCTTGATTTAACAGAGTTTCGATTCGAAAACGACTCTTTGAAAGTGTACAAAATCCCTACTAAGGGTGACTATAAACACACAGGCTTCATCATCATCATCATGATGAACCCATTCTCGGCTCAATACAGAGTAAGGGTCTCCTCCCAATATGAGAAGGGTTTGGCCATAGTCCACCACGCTGGCTATGTGCGGATTTCCAGCCTTCACACGCCTTTGAGAACATTATGGAAGACTCTCAGACATGCAGGTTTCCTCACGATGTTTTCCTTCACCGTTGAAGCAAGTGATAACTAAATTGCTTAAAAACGCAGATAACTCCGAAAAGTTAGAGGTGCGTGCCCGGGTTCGAAACCCCGACTTTGAGTTTACATGTCTGTTTTGACAAACTCCGAGGCGTAGTGCGTGCGCTGGCGCATTAAAAAGTTGGAGGTCCTTGGTTCGATTCCCGGCTCAAGTCTGGTCTGGTGGGAGGCTTCGGCCGTGTCTAGTTATAAGACATACCTACCGACAAAGACATTTCGCTAAGCGATTTAGATATATATGATGTTGCGTAGAAACAAATTAGGAGTGTGGATTTATCATACCCCTAATAGGTTAGCTCGGTACCAACTTAGACTGCATCATCACTTACCACCATGTGATAGCCGTCAAGGGTCAACTTGTAGTGTATAAATAAAAAGAGGAGTATAAGCGTTTGGTGAGGGAATATCAAGTATAGGGCAGTCTGCAAAGAGTTCCTTTCTTACTCAGAAAATGCTCCTTGATTGTTAATTCGTGGAGTCATGAGCTCACAGAAAACATATATCATACACGTGCTTCAAAGTGGTTAAATTCATCGTTACTAATGGATTTACCTAATAGTTCACCTGCTGCCGCTTTAACAAGGTTTCCCGTCTTCCCCCCATAGGATGTCGTCATTGAAGACAGTCATTATGTCTTTCAGGAACTATTTATAGAACGATAGCGCGAAACTCTAGCGGAACAAAGTTATTATAAGAAAAACATATCCTTTTAAAAATATAAATCCATCGGTCAACTGAAATTTGTCAGCTACAAATTGGCGTCATTAACCTAATTTACAAGTGTAAATGAAACGGAAACCAAAACAGAATTTCGCTTCCGACTTAACACTAAATCCATAAGGAGTAACAACAGCTTTTAAATAATATCAGCGGATACATTTTTTGTATGTTCTCAAAGGCGTATGAAGTCTACCAATTCGCACATATACATACTAAATAAAAATATGTATTCATTTGATTTGAATTTAATTAATTTATCACATGACTAACACAAATGAATAAAATGCGATTTTAAAAAGCTGTGATAGCCTAGTGGTTAGGGCGTCAGCCTCCTAATCAGATGTCGGGGGTTCGAACCCGGGCACGCACCTATAGCTTTTCGGGCTTATGTGCGTTTTTAAGCAATTAAAATATCACTTGCTTCAACGGTGAAGGAAAACATCGTGAGGAAACCTGCACGCCTGAGAGTTCTCCATAATGTTCTCAAAGGCGTGTGAAGTCTGCCAATCCGCACATAGCCAGCGTGGAGGACTATGTCCAAACCCTTCTCATATTGAGAGGATACCCGTGCTCTGTAGTGAGCCGGCAATGGGTTGATCATGATGATGATGACATTATTTGCACAGTTAGCGGAGTTTATACAGTGCTATATTAAATAACTGTTAAAATATAATCTTGGCGGTTTATGTAACATTCATCGCTGTCACAAAAGTTGTATGCGAACTTACTTTTCGTTTTACTACCTATCTAAGATATAAAGAATAATACAAATTCAACTTTTAATAAACTCCTTTTCCGATTAAATCTCGTAAAAAGTAGCGTAACGAACTTATCACATTATATAACTAGGTATATTTAAGCGTATCCTCTACTTGTATCTTCCGTGATAGCAGTGGATTTTGGGTCGTCTTTGTATTTCACTTTCCTGTTCAATCAGTCTTAAATTTATCTTCTTCTCGCTCAAGACTCCTAGCGCACTTTTAGCATACGGCTAAGTTGTTTGTGGTTCAAATCATCCACGGGCAGATGAAGATTGTTTTAAATTCGTATTTTCCGGCCTACAAAAGTAGGCTGGTCTACGGCCCGTACCGACTGGACGTAATAGAGAGCCGTTAGTCCATTGTCGTTATTGAATAATTCCCGCTTCGCAGTCGCACGGCGTTGGTGACCGCCCGCCGTCGCTCCATATACTAGTAAAAGACGATGATCATTTTTATTAATCGGGAATCAAAGTCATAATATTTCTAATGACCATTTCTCGACCATCTATGGAGGATTCAAGTATTACGTAACGCAATTTGGGGAGAGGGGGTCTTGTAAATCGTTACGGTGCGCTACAAGGGGGGGGGGGGGGGATTATTTACGCAATGCTCTACGTATATCTACAATGACAAAAGTATTATACTTTGTCTAACATAATTTTGCTTTGATGGTCACTTAATAAACGATTAATAATGCTACGTAACATTTAGAAGGGGGACGGGAGTGGACAGACGTCGTCTTCAAAAATCGCGTTAGGTAATACTTGAATGCTCCCTATCTAATAAAATACTTTTATTTCTACTAATTTCAAGGAAATACCCAACAACTCAAAGAAACATCTAAGGAGTGCAGTACCTTTTTTATGATATATTTTGGAATCATACTATGAAGTTATTGATTTTATAGCGAATGAAATTTATTTATGATAACTTTGTTGACAGACAATCCATCATACTTCGCGTTTTCGGACAAAGATGTCACAGACAACGTTCCAAATGCTTCTGGGGCTGAACAGTATTCCCGCTCTGCTCCTGCTCGGGCATGGGCGGACGGAGGTCGACCCCTGAGTTCCCCTCGCAGAAGGGAACCAGAGAGCCCGAGAAGAAAAGAATTTCGGGCACTTCTGAGGTCGCTTTCAGCGAAGGAACCGGAGCAAGCAGAGGCGTTTTTGAAAGGTCAGCCAAGACCGGGGGACTGTGCTCCTGGTGACATGAGGACAACATTTACTGCGCCGCGGATTAAGTAAGTATAATGCGCCTTTAAGTCTTACATGTGGGGATCCCTTCGGGTTTAAT
Source organism: Lasiommata megera (assembly GCA_928268935.1). Taxonomy (NCBI): domain Eukaryota; kingdom Metazoa; phylum Arthropoda; class Insecta; order Lepidoptera; family Nymphalidae; genus Lasiommata; species Lasiommata megera. The sequence goes on along the minus strand of OV743315.1, from coordinate 10,589,129 downwards.
TCAATTTCTAAAGGATTTCATTCTAACAACGTAGCGTGCAATAGCAAATATGTAAACAGCTTTGAAGCACAGATAATTAAAGGTGCATAAATCTCATTCTACTTTCTTGGCCTTTGGTCATCAAATAAGGCACTGTCCTTCGCCAATAGCGAAATTTCTGCTACGGTGATGACCAGTTCACCTTCGATCTGAGCGAATACATCCTTTTCCTGTCGGTACGCCTCTCACTGTACACTTTGTTCATTATGGTGATAATGGTACCACCTGATAATGGTATTACCAGCGAAACGAAAAACCACTTAGATCTTTAATTTAAATGGTACCCCTCCGTCCCTTGGGCAAGACGTTTCCATTACGACAAAAAAGAGTATATTGGCTTAAAGAAATACGTATGTAGAACGTATAAAAATAACATAATAATATTTAATATGAAAGTAGAACCACCAGTGAGAAGTAATACTTGGAAATTGTTGAGATAACATTTGAAATAAATCATTATGTCATAATACTCGTAATGCCAGAGGCCACAACAAAGATTTATTCGTTGTAGTATAGCGCAAGTATTTAGTCTAGATTTTTGTCATCTGTACTTTAAACCATAGGATATCAGATATTAGTAGCTTAATAAAATGTATAGGTAAGCACGCGTTGTTTGCGATTAGTATAACGAAAGTGCAAAATGGAAGTTATGAACATAGCCTGAACCTTATTTGGAAATTCAAGTTCGTTCATTAATCCACGCACTGCCGTCGAACTTTGTTAAATAAAAATTCTAACTAACAACTCCAAATCATTGCTCATTAATAAAATTTAATTATAAATTTATGGCCATCGGAAATTATCTCTATTAACGGAAATACTAACCAATTCATATTGCATTGATAGGAAAGGCAAAATTAGTGCAAAAGTGACGACTGCAGATGGTACCAAAGAGCAAGAGGAAATATTCTATACAATACCTTTACAAGGACGACGAAGACATTCAGTTGGAGGTTACTTAGCTACAGGGACAGCGGGAACGGGTGAAGTCACTAGTGTGCCAAGCGAAGTTCCCAAGATGCCACCGCCGCGGTTTAACCAAACTGAAGATGAAACTGTCAAAAGAAGACGACCAAAGAACTTTGCATTTAAAGGTGAGTTATTCTTAGAATTAAAAGCAAGGATTAAGATTGGCAACAGACAAGGCAAACATTTTCAGTTTAAGTAAAATAAAATTTAAATATAATCAATATAATATGTATTATGAAAATACGCTTTGAAATACCAAATGATTTCTTTACGTAAAATCCAGGAACTTGAGTTTTTATAGGTTCACTTCAACCTTCGGATTCGGTGTAATTTCAATAAAGTATCAAGTTGAAATTAATTGAAAACCAGTCATCGAAAAAAATATTTTACGGTGTGGCCCTAAAGATAAGGAAAATTTTGTCGTTAATTTCTATTAATAGGTAATATTATACGTGGAAACGGACAGTTTGATAAATGGTCGTAAACAATGCGTTAGACGTAAGGCGCCTATCAGTTCAGAGCATTGCACCCGAACTCTTCGACCCTGTCTGATAACGTGATAACAAAATGCATTGTCTCAAATACATTACATTACCTACAAATCTTTAAGTAAACATTACGGTCTCATTATAAATTTCTGTTGATATTTCCCAAAATAATAACCAATAAAATATGAAAAGCTATCATAACAGCATCAAATGCGGTTTATAATCGGCTGGCAGATTCATTCGTTGGCTTGCAAGTATTTGTATAATTTACGCCCTTGTCATTTTTTACGTGTTCCAATCTGCCAGTAAATATTTAAAGTAGATTTAAGCGAGCAGAAAGCGATGAGGTCCAGATAAGAAGACTTATCTATTTCAAGAGCTGTATCGTTCCGCGATCTATCGACATAACGCGTAAGGAATACAATCGGTACGTGCATTAGTGTTTACACTTAACAGCATCGTATTTGGCAAACGATAACGTTCAGGGAATATTTACTTAGTCCTAAAATGAGCCCGAGTGAAGATTAGGCGTCAGAGATGGTGTCGCGATTATCATTGTGGCGACGGGCTTGCGTTTTAGTGCTTTTAGTATGCGAAGTGCGTGCGCGCGCGCCGCCTGACGCCAGCGCAGCACTCCCGCGCCCGCCTTGCCGGCGCTGCTCCTTGCTCCGGCGCGACTCGCGACTTGCGTACCGACACTTCGCGACGCTCTCTTCTCAGGGCTCAAGCTTCCAAGCTGGCTCGGTTTGCTTATTCCGTGCGCATTCTAGTGCTTTACTACATCGATAGTGCAATGTCATATGTTTGAATTTGGACTACTGTGCGGTATTTTCTTAATATGTCGCCAACTATGGAGAAAACTGATGAAATAATGCCAGATGGGATTACAAGTAAGTTTTGATTTTTTTTAGATACATTTATTTTAAGACAATAAATAGTCTGCAAATTATTAAAATTGCAAGCACTAAGAACCGGAATCATTAGCAAAATAAAGTTTAGGGCGAAGATATGGAATTCTGAATGAACATTTTAATTACAAAACATTCAACGCAATTGTTTATAAAATAATTATGGTTCCACTAAATAACATAGATACATGGCTTTTGGCATTTAGGCATAGCATTAACTTTAGTAATGTTCATAAACCATTAGTACGCTTTCAACGCACAAGACTTTCTTGAAAACAGTGTTAAAGTAGATTCAAATCAAAATTCTTCGTTGCTAGAGATGTGCAGGTCCGCACGAAAGAAATGTCAAAGGGACACCGTGAAATACATTACCAAAACAGATTTACCATCGTAAAAAAGCTTTTATACAGTACCTTAGCTGTTACTGCATTGCATTAGAAGTCAAAATCGTATGCCGAGTGGACTTCTGTGATTTGTAGACATTATTGATGCAGGGTGGCAATACTGGCAGAATAAACATGGTGTATTTTACATGCATCGAAGCAACTCCCGTAATGTAATCGCGGTAGGAATATAAATGTAGACGCCTATTTTGTTCTCCTACTCGAGTACGGGATCCCTCCTGTGCAGCAAAATATAAATTCTATATTGCCTATAGGTAGGTAGAACGTGCTTTATGACATCCGCTGTTTTGAGTTATCTTAAAAAAGGCCTTGTTTATTCTGTGGCAGCTGTTTTGAGAATATTGCCGCTTTTAGTGCCCATTTTCGTTGATAATCACGAATATAAAATTTGTGAGTAGTAAACTGTCCACTCGTTAATGGAGTCGCATAAATAAATGAGAATTTTGAATATTGTAGCGCATGTTTCAACTATTTAAAACAAAAATAGGAAATGAGTTCTTTCTTACTTTTTAACTCCATAATGTATATGATTTACAAAGTTCTGATTAAATTAATAACCTCAACAGGTAATCAGGTCAGAATATGATTAGTGCATTAGAAGGATGTTTATTTTTTTATCACCTACAAACTAAGTATGTATTTTCCGCTGTACCTATTTTAGGAATATGGGTCAAAAATCTGTTAAGTTTTCCAATAATACCTTTTTTGTTTATTATTGCTTCCGGTGGGTAAAACTCTTTAGAATCATCATTGCCTAGCGCATCCTGTTTAGATTTGTAAAATAACGTTTCTCTGGAAATAACTACAAAAAAACAGGTTATCTTATTTAGTAGTTAGTAAGTATGCTTATATTTATATGAATTTATATATTTAATTAATATAGATTTAATGGATTTCAAAGTGGAAGTTTTTGCCAATGGATGACTTTGATGACTGACTGTATGGATGACTTTTCATTCCAAGGCTTTAATACCAATTTCTGTATAGTATATACGAGTACGTGTCATCAAATTACAGCTAATCAATATGTAAGGTACGTTATCATAGGAGTTTTATTAAACACATAATGAGGCATTTCTTGTTCAGTTAATGGTCTTATTAGTACAATACATACATGGTACTCACTCGTTACGTATTCATGTGTAGCCACTTGATTACCTAAAACAGCAAAATACTTCCGTAATAGGCTAATTTAAATGTATTAACCATAAAAGGGACATAAAATTTCAATGTTGAATCACCATGTGTTAAACTTTTTTATCGTATTACCTCAGAATAGAGAATTTATATGCCTAACGTTGCGACTTCAACATGTTACAAATTTGTCATGAAATACAAAGAAGCTTTTATTTTCATATCAGTTCATTTAATTATATAGATTCGTACATCTCTTCTAACAGTAGACATACTAAACACATGTCATTAAATATATAGGTATTTTGGGGGGATATGACAGTAGGATAAATCATAATTATTTATAGAAATAGAATTTATAGTCTTTACAGGCCGTTATTAGGTCCTATATCTACTTTAGTAAAAAATCTTTTTAAAAATACTCCCAAAAGACAGAGGTAAAAATGACTTATATAGGCATGACTAATATAAAAGAATGGTCATTCTTGTGTGCTAATTAGCATGTGATGTCAGAAAGTGTACCATTCGAATGATTAAGTACAAGACACAGTCTGAAGGCACCGATAGAGAAGGAACGTTTATTTTGATATTGTGAATCATTGTCTGAAGCCGCCAGCTCAGAGTTCACGCTAAGCGAAACCATAACAGATTCTTTGATATTATAAGTAACATATGCACTTATTTGTTAAAATAAAATACGTTAATATCGCGTTTTGTTGATTCAGCATAAACCAGGATCTATTTAGCAAATTAAGAAAACTTGTATAACATTTATGGGAAAGTTGGAACTAACAAAATTTGAGAGCTTGTAAAAGTACTCATAATTAAATCTTATATATAAAATTCTCGTGTCACTGTGTTTGTAATTTAACTCCTCCGAAACGGCTCGACCGATTAATCGACCGTGATAAGGGATGTCCACCACAAAAAAAAAATTTTTGTTTTATGGATATTTTTTTTAAAATTTAATTTTTGTATTATGTGGCATTTAAAAATACATACAACCCTAAATTTACATGCTTCTATCGCCAACCCCTATTATTTAATAGTCATTATAGTAATTTAATCATTTGTCATCTCGCTCGATAACTTTTAATTATCGTCTTGATTTTGAATGTTTACACTCTAATTCGACTAAAATTAGAAATAATTTATGACAAAACAACGTTGCCGAGTCAGCTAGTAATATATAGTATAATTGTTTTATTAGCAATTCTATTGTTTATTACATATAAATTTAGGTACGATATTGTTTACGTGTTTACGATCGCATGCGCAGATCCCTATTATCTAAATTGATCAGCAAACTTTAAAGTACATCTGCTTCCTCTCTTAAAGGGAAGGTACTGAAGGTTTAGCTCGGAAGCATCGGAAATGTTATGTGATATTATACAGATGTATAACCAATGTTATGAGAGAAAACAGTGGATCAAAAAGGCACCTGACATACCAGAAGATGTCTTAGGAAACTGCAATATTTCAGCCGGCCGGTGTTACATCAAAGACATCGGCCGTTGAACTGAAAGCTAATAGTGCGAGGCTATTCGTTTAAATCTTTTACCCGTGCACTGTTTGAATCTGTTTCGATACTATACAAATCATTTTGATCACTATAAACAATCAAAACGCGAGAGTAATGGCCGTTACGTTATATGAAAACATACATTTTTTGTTTAAAAATTACAAGTCTCATTCTACTATACATTTGATTGAATTTTCAAGATCTCTAGTTTCTTCGATTTTTTTTTGCCGTTTCGGATAGAACCCAAATAAAGTTCTAGAAAAATGGGGCAGTTATTAATGCAACTCATATTTGTTTAAAAAAGAAATTATGTTGCTCCTAATTTTGTTTCACCTATTTATAAAATCCATTCATCACTCAACTAAATCAATTTTCTCCATTAAAATTATAGACGAAAACTAGAGTAATTGACCTCAATTCGATAAAGAATAAAACATATTCAATAAACACAACAGCGGTCCTATAATACCTACATAACCTTTTATATCGGTGCGTTACCGCTGCTTCTAATCGTCCATAGTTATTCCAAGCCACACTGATAGACGCTTGTCTATTTAGGAAGCGGATATTACATTTAGTTGGGTCTTCATTTGGCGGCAGAGGTGGGTAAGTATAAATCCGTATGAGTTTCCGGCGTGCGCGATGCATAGCATATTTTGTAAGCACCCGATGCGTATGCAGCGCTGGATGCAATAAAAACTTTAACGGCCAATGTGTTTTCATTTCGCCGTGCTCTGGGAAGAAATATTGTGTTTTTGGGGCGGCGTGACCTTTTTTGTAACTTATTTTAGGCCGGTTTAGGAGTCCACGAGGATTTTTGTCCCCGAATACTTTGTATGGAGTGGATATTATGCACGCAGGCAATTATTTTATAAAGTAAAAGTGTCCAACATTTGGGACTGGTACGAAATTGATTGGTACTAATCGTAAGAGGTCTGCTAAAAATAATAAAATAACTTTGAAAAATTCAAGGAATTATTATTTCCTCTAAGTATAGAGGGGATAAAATGCCCATAGGCAATTATTTTGTAAATTCGTAACAGTGTACAACATTTGGGATTGGTTCTATATTTTTTCTATTTACTTTATAACAAACAAAAACTAAGTTAAGTTTAGTTTGAGTTTACTTGGTTTGAGTTTTTTACTTATTTTAAACATATTTAAAACATTTACTTAGGCACACATTAAAGTACTGGTAGTACCTATATATAACTTTTAGCTCGTAGCTCATAGCTACTTTTTCATATATAGACCAAGTAAGTCACACTTTCTTATAGACTGAGAATTAGGATTTGTATTAAGATTTTGAAACTCAAATTACTCCAAGGTAAATACCTTAAATGTCTGAATAGACACTGGATTAGTAAAAATAATGTATCTATAACTGTCACTCGAGGAAATATGGGACACGATTTGCAGTTAGTACCAACCTTTATTAAAAATTAGTAACCGTAATATAATGTACGTGCGGCTGAATATGAGCAATCCATTTTCAATCTTTCAAATCTAAATTTACATGCATTAATGTCTGTCTTAAATTGTATTAATTGATTTCAAGTGGCATTAAGGATAAACGGTCTAATGGCAAGACAAGGGTTAAAGAGCGGCCGGTCAGGTTACGAATCCTGGACAACAATTTAAGAATTAAACTTCGCTCCCCAGATTCAAATATTATAATTAAAGTATAATTAGCGATAGAAATGAAAATTGTACTTGACTTCTATGCTGAAGTCTACTATGATTTATAAAATCACACAGACCATTCTCTCATTCCTGTAGTCTCAGTATAGGATTTGCACACTCACAATTCTGTAGTCGCTTCCGATATTGAAACACTAACGTCAAAGTAAAATGGACCTTATGTTATTAAGTCGGAGTCGCAATTTCCGTACTACTTATTTTTATTTTACAAACATGCGCTGACTATTGAAGTGTGGACGAATTAGAGCTTTATAACTAAGCGAATACGTTCCAGTTTACTATGAACTTAGTGTGTTTCGATAATCGATAACGACTCTACGATTATGAGCATACAAATCTAAAGGGTCCCATTTATGGTACGATTCGCCGATCGATCTCAAGAAAATCGTGGCGATCTATTGGTAAAAAAATGCCGTTCAAACACGAAACAATTGATCGTTGCGATCTATCATTTGCTTGTTTGAAACGGAACGATAAAGTCTTCGATAAGACTGAGACAAAAATCGACTCGTTGATCGCAAAGAGCCATACGCTATCGATTCATCGATACGATATTCATGATTGCATGGGTTTTTGTTGCGATTTTCGATATCGTCTCCAATTATGTAAATCACTATCGAACTTGACATAGATATCCCTTTATACTAACGCTACTGAGATAGATCGCCAGTTACGATGAATAGAAGAATAATGTTAAGTTACTGATTAGCACCGAGGACAAACCTCTTTGGCTTTTTCGGTGCCTTTATTGAATAACTAATTATATTCCTTGTATATTAATAATAAATAAATAATCAAAAGTAACAAACAGAATAATAATATCAAAATAATAAACACGATGCGCATCCACCACTCTGAAACAAGAAAGAATCTCTGTTCCAGATAAACTTCAAAGCGTATCCAACGCCCGTAAAAATTATGTGTGGGGCTTTATGATGACCCGTGAACTAAGATGCAGCCAACGACCTAACTCGATACCGAGTGAACGACATCGTTCATGCCTTGATTATCCCTTGACAACATCCTCTCATCGCGAAGGATTTATTTTACTTGGATTGATACATCTGCAATTGAAATTACATAAAAGAATAACCAGGGTGGTATTAGTTATCCACTCTCTATTGACTGTGCTATACAAAAATAAAAACTTCGGCATAATATTAACGCATATTTATCTACCTAGAGTTACTTAGCAGCTTAACTTATTATAAACTACTAACTACTAATTTTGGCGACCTCCGTGACGCAGTGCGTGCGCATAAACTTGGAGGTCTTGGGTTCGACTCCCGGCTCGAGTCTGGTCGGGTGGGAGGCTTCGCCGTGGCTAATTACAACCCTACTGACAAAGAAAGTTAAGCGATTTAGCGTTCTGGCACGATGTTGCAATTAGGAGTGTAGATTTACCATATCCCTAATAGGTTAGCTTCCCTAAGGAGGCTTCGGCCGTCACTAGTCACCACCGTACAAGTCGCCAAGCGATTTAGCGTTCCGGCACGATGTCGCGTAGAAACCAATTAAGAGTATGGGTCTACAATACCACCACCTATTAGGTTAGCCCGCTACCAACTTAGATTGCATCATAACCAGGTGAGATTTCCGTCAAGAGCTTACTTGTAGTGTAAAAAAAAGAAACTTCCTGCAAGAACTAATAGCGCCAAAACAACGTTAAAGGTTTCCTTGAAACATTTTCTTTAAAACTTTGAAGTTCTTCGAACCGATACATAAGGAAGCTTTATGAGACCGTATCAATCTTACTTGAAATACAGTTGACACATTTAAGGTACTTCCTTATTAGATAAGATTATAAGTATACTCGTAATATAGGAGTCGGGAGAAACAGTTACATTGTACTTGGAAACAAACATTTCTTATGGCCATCTTGTGCTCTATCCGCAGCCTCCATAATTTCATTCAGTGTTGCAGAATTTAGAATATACTATTTAATGTAGTGCGACAATCTACTTAGGTGATTTAAGATGACAAAACAGTTGCTGGGAGAATTTGTTAGTGTATTCGGCATATAAAATTAGATCTAGAGTAATTTACAAAGATTCATTGGATGTGAAAAATAGGATATTAATCTTTTGTTACAGAGATGGAAGACATTGCTATTTTATGGAGTTCTGCGTCACCTGAAAGCGGGCTTTGGTCAGATTATCTGGTAGCCAGCTTCGATAAGATCATGTCGCAGCGTGCAAGACATCACTATCGGTAATTAATAATAGTTTTTTTTATGATGACCATAATAATAAATTTCATTTCATTTAAAAAATGATGTATTTATATCGTAAAAAAATACGTAACAAATTATAGAGTCAACTTACAGTCTAGATCTTATCCTTACGTATAGGTATACGATGAAACTTAATGGGTCGATAAACAAAGCAAATAAAATCAATCATTGCCTATTATTTATCAATTCAGTTACGCAATTAATATTTATGTTGCTCTTACCAACAAACTGCGTTTATTATTGTTGGTTGAATAAGCAATATAAATGAGTACTAATTAAATATAGTTACTATGTCTATCAACAAGTAAATATTGCTGATATGAGAATGTATGTTTTTCTTTAAATCGACTGTATTTTACTGGGACAAGTTTAAGTAACTAAATTTCTCATACCATAGTAGTAATGGTAGGTAACCAAGCCGGATGTTATCGTTTAAATTTAGAGTTAACTGAATGAAACAGAAGAAGACCTATCCTGTATTGGATATTATAAAGATTTTTTTTTTCGTGTTTAGTCAGTATGTAAGTAAGTAGGTATATAAGTATATTTACAACAGAAGTCTTATAACTTAAATTGTCTAATATATTACTAGACAATTTAAGTTATAAGACTTCTTACACTACCATTACGCACCTGTTTTCCGAACTAGTTAAGACTGTATCTCGGATCAATGCAACATAAGTACTTTTTTTACTTGTTTTATAATGTACTGAAGTAAATCCACTTTCAGAGTCACACCGATTACTGCGGAGGAACTCATGTCTGCAGACTCTCAGGAAAAACTAGACAAACTATGCAAAGCTCAATTACAAATAGTGATATTATGCCCAAGTCTCACAAACAAAATGTCGGAATTAAAAAGAGACTTGAATTCTGAGAATTTATTCAAAGTCGATAAAGTGTTAGTCATGCTTCTTGGCGTGGAAAAGAATCATGTTGTTGCTAATAATTGTGAAGGTAGGTCATCTATTTTTATTAATAGCTCATTAGATATTATTTTCGTATCTTATTGAAAAAAATTACAAGAGTGTTGGATTTATGTACTTTTCAATTAATATTTCTGTTTAATGCAACTATGAAATGGTTAAAAATGTCTCTTAATTTTTTTAAGTACTCGTATCATCATCATCATGATCGACCCATTCTCGGCTCACTACAGAGCACGGGTCTCCTCTCAATATGAGAAGGGTTTGGCCATAGTCCACCATTCTGGCCATGTGCGGATTGGGAGACTTCACAAGCCTTTGAGAACGTGAAGAACTCTCAGGCGTGCAGGTTTCCATCACGATGTTTTCCTTCAACGTTGAAGCAAGTGATATTTTAATTGCTTAAAAACGCACATAACTCCGAAAAGTTAGAGGTGCGTGCCCGGGTTCGAAACCCTGACCTCTGATTAGGAGGCGGACGTCCTAACCACTAGACTATCAAAGCTACTCGTATCATAATCATAAGTATACATACCAATCATAATTATATCGTCTTGTAGATTACCCAACAATAGACCAATGGCAAATGATGTGTGTCCGGGAAAAAGACACCTCATTCGTTGACACCTTCCTAACTGCCGCCGTTGGCATACTACGTACTAAAGATTGCAAAGACACGGCCACGGACCGAACCAGTTTCTCTATTGTACCGAAAAAAGTTAAAATTGTGAGTAACAAAAATATCTCTTCCAACATTTACTCAGGTTAAGACAAAGAACTAACTTTATAATATATTATTCATTTCATATCGTAACAGGGTCAAAGTCGAGTGATAGCACTTCTCAACGATCCCATTAGGGAGGAAGACAGCATAAAGATAATGGTTGACAAAAAAGGAGAAGTCATTCATATACCTACGTTCAAAAAGAGAAATCCATACACTTTACAGTTTGATATACCAGGTAAATATCGAAGTAATTATGACAAAAACTTCGGCACAATTTTTTTATAAAGTTCTTTAAAAATATAGATTACAACACACACAATAAACTTTGTAATTAATTTCGATTTGAAGCATTTCAAGATTCATAATGATGATCAACCCATTGCCTACTATCCCATTGCCTAATAACCCATCACTACAGAGGACGGGTCTCCTCTCAATATGAGAAGGATTTGGCTATAGTCCGCCACGTAGGCCATGCGGATTGGCAGATTTCACACGCCTTTGAGACCATTATGGAGAACTTTCCGACGTGCAGATCTGCTCACGATAGTTTTCTTCACCGTTGAAGCAAGTGATATTTTAATTGCTTAAAAACGCACATAACTCCGAAAAGTGCGTGCTCGGGATCTAGCCCCCGTCCTCTGATTAGGAGGCGGACTTCCTAACTACTAGGATATAACAGCTTCTATCTATACTATAATATACTATTAAGTGTTGGATTAAATATAATAAAAATATTTGCTGTGACGTCATCAAAATCCTAATAATTAACTGTTTTGTTTAGAATCTTGTCTGGAAGTTTCAATGTTGGTTTGGGTGCGAGTGAGCAAGAACGGCCAATCGTTGGGCAGAAGGCAAATCAAGTGCGAGAGTCGACTGAGAGAATTGGACCAACTGTTGAGAGCATCGGATCATCCGTTAGAATTTATGTGCCAGGTCACTATATGCCTTCTGAATTTTTAGTTACCAATATTGCTCTATGTGACTTATATTTATTTATTTATGGCATAACAAACAGTCATGCACGTAAATTAACTTAATTTACTAAAAAAATAGAGCTCTCTAATTTGGTTCAATTTGATTAAAAAAAAATTGTCATATTGATGTGCAATTAAAATTAATTACATTCTTTTCAGACATTAGGATTTAAGACAACCAGTAAGGAACAACTAGACAGTTGGATGTTGAACGCCTTCCAGAAAAACATACCTCCCCACTTTAACCTGCTGTCATCCATGGAACAGTTCAACCCGAAAGCTGACACGTCGAGTGAGTACTTAACCTCAAAACCAGATACGACTGTTGGAGCACTATTGACATTCTTCATAAAAACATGTTGGCGCTAACGAGAGACAAAAGAGAGAATCTCTACTCGATACTCGTAATTACGTGTTTTTTGTCGTGTTATATAGGCGTTCGAACCTCATTGTATCACTCTTTTGCCCTAATTAATATTCTTATTTCAATTCTAAACTTTACCAATTTTACCAGTTAATAAAAAGATATTGACTTATTAATGAACCTTCCAATGATCCATGACCTTGATCTAAGCTTCTACAGGCTTCGACCGTGGCTAGTTATAATCATACCGTCAAAGTCGTACCGCCAAGCGATTTAGTTCCATCACTATGTTGCGTTCCAATTACATATGGGTTGTTGAGTATGGGTTTATTACACTTCTAAAGGTTAGCCCGTCATTAGACTGCCGTCAAGGATTATTTTTTAGTAAAATCGAAAATAAAGACAGTGATTGATTAAGTTTACTTACGGTTAAAAGTTAATGTTATGGCTCATAACAATTCTTCTCTTCTCTATGTTAAGGTGGAGAAGAGTACCCAACACTGCTTCATTGGGCTGCACGGTTCGGGCTGGAGCGTGTGTGCTGGCAGCTGCTCGAGTGTCCAGGAGGCGGTGCCGCAGTGGCGCTCCGCAACGTGCGACAGCGCGCGCCCGCAGATCTCGCACGAGACCACAAACACCATCGACTCGCCGACATGCTGGCTGACCATCTGGTAAGCAGATCTCTATGAACTTCGACAAAATATCAGTCAGGGCTTTAATTATCTGTAAATAATAAAAGTTCAATATATGATATAGGTTTTATCAGAAAATTGGAAATTAAGCAATGTTTAATTATTGAGAGAAAGAAAAGAATAGAATTACACTTATGTGTTTACTTACGATATTGCGACTTGCGAGTTTCTTAGATGTTAACGAATGAATGGTAGTAAGATAAATCGAAAACATTAACCAATTGGCAATAATAGTTCCATTTCTCTTTCAGAAAATAAATGAGTTCTCCAACATGTATTATTACTTGAAAAATATATCCGACAATGACAAGGAAGACAGCCAAGAAGATGAAACTCACCAAGAAGAACTTTGCATAGTTGAAACAACAGATACCGTCGACTCGCCGAATACTGAAAATATTAAGGATTCAGAAAGCGAGGTCTTGACTGATCCGTTTAGCGAGGCGTGCACTCAGAATTTGGAAGAAACTCTAGCGAAGAAAGACGAGAAAAGACCGAGACCTAATTTAAAAATACCGAAAGTAAAAGAACAGTTCTATCAAAACGACTTCGCAATACACGTGCATCACGACAACACTGCAGACCGAATCCAACAAGCAATCGAACACGATTATCTTGTACAACCCTCTAATATAAAAGTAGAAAGCCCAAAGTTCCGCCCAAATAATTTATACGCGAATAGTTCGAGACTGCTACCGCAGCAATCGGATATATTCCTTTATTCTCCCACCGAAGAGTCAAAGACTTTTACTATTGACACTCCAACAAGTGATATTAGTCAAGTAAACTTAAGTACCAAAGACATCCGCCATAGCGGTAGCGTTAAATCTGGCAAAGATGCGACGGGACAAGAGGAATTAGCAGAAATAATTAATGACTTTAAAAATAACGTTTTCACTATATCTGAAGTCGAAAAACTTGTGATGGAATGGAAAAACAGAAACGAAACGCAGCAATCACTCAAAGAGAAACAGGAGCAATTGAACAAGATGCGCGAGGAATATGACAAAATTCAGCAGAAAATTAAGGATAATCTGAAGAGGCCGACACCTTTCGAAAGAGTGAAGAAAATGTTTTCGAAGAGTAAAAGCAAACGTAAGCTAAGCCAACAACACTACTATCAATGTTATAAAATAGCAATATTATATATTATCCATATATATTACGATTAATATTTGCTTTCAGATCACGAGAACAACACGGGCACAATTGAGAAAAGAAACGGGAACACGAGGCCTAACAGTAGTTTAAGTGACAGTAAGTTTTTGCTGAAGAAAATAAAACTTACTTTTGTGATGCATATATTTTATGCGTGATATCTTTTGTTTGATAGGCTCATCATCTTCCGGTCGCCTTAGTACTGTTAGCGGTGGCAGCGTTGGGGAGACGAACAGCGTCCAATCGGAGTTAGACGATAAAGCTAGATCTATTGTAAGTACAAAAGTATTTAAACTTCTAGACTCATAGTTGCACAAATCCAAAAAGAACGCGTGAGTTTGTTCTACTCGCTCATTTATACCATCGCAAAACAATTATTTGTATTGTAAAGGAAGACAAGAGCTATTAAATGAAATACCACTCGTTTATTTTTAGATATCCGCGAGCACTTTGACAATGAATTCGTGCGACAGCGACAATCGCCTTGACGACTACTTGATACCACCGCCGCCGAGACCCCTCAACGGATGTCCTCAATTTACCACATTTGGACATCCGAAACACGAAAATAGGTAAATATTATGACTTCTTGTGATTACCTACACTGCAATGACTTGCTTGTAGAACCTTTCTTAAATCTTATTTGTTATTAAAATCTTCTTTTGTGTGTAATAAAGATGTTTTAATTAATTAATAAAGTAAATTACTTTATTTCGTTTAAAACTTGCAAATTAAATTTCAATATTAATTAACACATTGGCTTTCTACGATAATAATCTAATTATAATTATCAATAATTTATTTATTAGAGCTCAACACATGGCGACGATAGTGGAAAAGGAAGCTTCAGCATCGAGAGAAAGATTGGACTGTGATTCGGATACGAGTTCAACACACCTGCGACTTAATTTCATCCCACGCGACAGATCTGTCGCAAGCCGTTGCGACGACCGCGATGGAGCGCACATGTACATGAACATTTCTGCTACGCACACATGAAACTAAAAAAGCCAGAACCTTTAGCACAATTACATTTTTTTTAATCTTCAGCACTGATTTAAATCAACACTTAGAAAGGGAAGAGTAAAATATAAGTGCCAAATTTACGGAAGTAGTTTTTTTTAGGAAATCAGTTATTCCGTTACAATATTCGAAAATATATGTACCTACCAATTTATCAAAAAAAAGTAAATATTTTTTGCCTCCTAACACGCATTGGAGCGGCGAGGTCATCAGATTTCTAAAACCAGGTTTTTGTGTAAGGCTTCAGAAATCTGATGGTGATAATGATTCAATAACATTATCCATTTAAGTATCAGATCAAGGAATTTATATTACAATGTGATTCCTATAAAACAGATTGTTTGGTTGACTTGCTTTTGCGTTATGGAATTGAAGTTGTTATGATCCTTGGACGAATTTAATGATTGACACCATGACGGCAACGAACCATAATTAAACACAATACTAAGTTTGTCAAATAGACGGCAGCATTATCGTCTGCATTTTAAATTAACTTTAATACTTCGTCGACATTCACTAGTGAGTTGTCATTCGTTTGATATGTCAAGTAAAAATGCATATTTAAAAAAAATACAAAGCAATTTTCATACTAATAGGAATAGAAAATATTACGTGTCCTAAGTGGGATGTTTATATATACCCATAAACTTCTTGCGTGCCCTATTCAAATTACAAACATTCGAAAAATTATTAAGACTGAAAATCATTCTCGAAGTCAAAAACATGTAAATATATGTACATATTTTTTACTTTAAGACAACTAAGTTAGCATTTCTATTTATTTTTACATTTGTTTATTATCAAAGATACCTATAACATATTTTTAGTTTTAACTTAGCGTGTTGTAGGAAATATCCATATATTTTCTATTAGAGATCAGGATTGTTTGAGAGGAAATGTATAAAATAAAACCAACAATATATGTAATAAGATTTGTTATATTAACTTCCCGACATGCATTTACAATACAGTATACATAATAATAAAAAGATAAAATAAATGTCTTTCTTTTTTACCTACCCTATATGCTGATTTGGCTGCAGTATTGATAGATCAAAACATAAATTATTCTTTTGATAAACTTATTACATGCCCTAACATTATAATGTCCATCGATCAATAATAACCGAGATGTGCTGTCATTTGTCAGTGTAGTTGAAAAATAGGAATACAAAAAGCCAATAAGTGACGAAATATATAATTTTTAGTATGGACATAAATATTATAAAATATATTCAACATTTTTAACTACTCATCAGCATATCTCGTACATTATTAATCTATGCCCATACCGTATAAAAAAAAAAGACCGCCGCAGGCTTTACATTATTGCAAAGGCAGCCTTACCTGGACGGTTTATAATAATTGTTTTAATTGAAAGATTTAAGTCAGGGCTTAAGCTTGATTTCTTCGTTTGTTGTTTTCCAACAATCTAGCTACGCCCCTTGACAAATTGTCATAAAGGTTCTTAACGCGAATAGACTAGGTCTTGTACCTATACTACCAGACTATAATTTTAATATGGAGCGATGCTACACAAAGGTTTTATATATATAGCCCCAAGCTACGGTTTATTGCACGGCTGTGGTACAAATACATGAAATTATAATTCTCATATTTCATATTTCGTAAATAAGCTTCTGTAGGTATTATACAAAAATAGTCTTTGGCATAATATAACGCATCTTTTTTTACACTAGTTTAAGTTGAGCCCTTGCAATCTCACCTGATGGTAAGTGATGATGCAGTCTAAGATGGTAGCAGGCGTACCTGTTAGGGGTATGGTAAACGCAAACTCCTAATTGGTTTCTACGCGACATCGTGTCGGAACGCTAAATTGCTAGGCGACACATCTGTCGGTAGGATGGTAACTAGCTCCGGCAGACTCGAGCCGAGAATCGAACCCAGGACCTTATCAATTATATTACCCTCTTAGACCGCAATGTACATTTTGACTTAAACCTATACCTGGGTCGAAGGCGTTTGTAAACTTAATGATCTTGTGCTTATAGCTTTTAAAGCGAAATTACTGACTTAATCCAGAAATCTATTAAATAATCGTAACCTACAAAACTTCAAATAAGGTAGTTAGGCAGTTATTTTTAAGTAGTTTTTAGAGTTTGAAACATTAAAATCTGCAGTTACTTCAATATTTTACAGTATATTAAAAAATATTTTTTGAGGATAATAATAGGATGTTTAGCTTTTATAAGCTAATTTTAAAAATTTCAAAATTCTCTTATATTCTCAAACGAACGTTTGCTGAAATTTGCCGTCTAATATGAAAAAGTGTTTTTTTTTTCAAACCGACCCGAATCTTTAGTGATATAAATACAAGAGGCAATTGCGAGATTTTCTACTTATTCGACCGTGTGAAAGTTATCTTGAATTTGTATAGAAACGAAAGAGCGCCATCTATTGAGTGTAACAAAGTGCGTTCCTTCGATACAAATCGAACTTTCACGCGATCAAATAACTGGAATATCTGTTCAACTTAACACAAAAATATGTATCTACCTACTTAAGTATTTCTTTGAATTCATCTAATCTTATGGTAAAAGTTTCCTAAATCTTTATAAACGTTCTTTGAAATATTTTTATATATATAAACGTTCTTATAATTTCTCAGAAAACAGAAATTTTACGAGAGCCAAATCGCGTTCGATGCAACACGTATATCGTTGTAAGTTACTATACTAACAATAATAATGAAAACCAAACTTGTGCTTACGGGAACTAAGTTAATTGTGCTGTAGGCGTATCAAGGATTCCGCTCCAACTAGGTACAAATTTTAATGCAGCGATCGGCCCGCTTATCACCTAATAATTTTCCAGCAGGAAATATTTTTTACAAGCAAGGATAAAATTGGTTTGTCAATGATAAAACTGGTTGCATACAAATATTGAGGAGCAGGAGGGCAAGTTGCACCTTCGTTTCTGGTAAATCCTTGATCAGAGCAGCGTAGACGTTTTAAGCTCTCCTCGCCTCTCTCCAATGAGAGTGGAAAGCTAATAGGACGAGGGCGATGACGTTGATGGTGATATTATTGTATTTTATAACTATCAACGCTAGAAAAAAATCTATGAACGCTGGGAAATGCGTTTACGGAGAGGATTTTGGTGGGGTATGTGGGACCCACCGGCGGCCAGAGTGGCGACCAGAATACACACTAAAACCCAGGGATGCACCTTCGCGTGGCCTGGTGCTTGGGTCAATGCAATGAACTAACTATCGGTCGTCCGCAATTTCATCGGTGTTTACATAATTATTACATGCATTTCCTTTTTGTTTTATATTGCCAAATTTTGTCAAGATCGATGTACTCGTTTAACTGGCAGAAAACTAAACGGTTTCCCTTCACATTAATAAAATTAGTATGGATTCATCACATTTTAATACTTTAAACAGATTTTTGGGGTAAGGATTTGTTATGATGGTTAAATCTTCCTTCTTTTTCTTGCCCATATCCCACATTATATAGGGTCGGCATAACACATCTTCCAATCACTTCTATCAGCCGTCACCACTATCCGCCTTTTACATATTATAATATAAAGACAAAACTTTGCTTAGATTGAGGGTTGCGTGTTTCTTTACCGCCGCTAAGAAAGCATTAGCTAAAATGTTTAAATTCCTGGACTGAATGTAACGGTTAATAAGTTTAATATATATTTTCCTTAATTACTGTATAATTACACTACCTAGTATTCTACGCAAATCGTATTCCTTAAAATAATATTGCTATATTTACGAACTAACAAAGATTTATAATCTACCTTGTAGATTCGAAAAGGCCCTGATTCTCTAAGAGCTTATATTAAAAAAAAATGTGACGTAAAAATTTACTTCCTTATATGAAACGGATTCTTAATTTGCGTCACAAAATACAGAACGATTTCATTCAATACCTTAGACAATCGGGGCTTTAATTATTTAATAATATACACATAATCACTAATCTGATATAATACTTTTTAAACATTTATTATTAAATTAAAAAAAGCTCATTTAAAAAAAGAATAAAAACAATAATATATTACACTTATATAAAAAACGTAATAATTTTTGGTTGTCACATGTCTTTTAAAATACGTCATAGTTCATTTTGTTGACTAAAGCAAAGTAACAAACAAATACATTATGATCGAAGTGTATACGGTTAAAGATGTAGAATGTCTTCTATATAAGGCTATAAAGTCGACTGAGTTTGCGGCGTAAAGGTCCAGTACGATATATTTGAAATGAAGTATCACCAGTTTTTTTTAAACACTACAAGTTAGCCCTTGACGGCTATCTCATGTGGTGGTAAGTGATGATGCAATTTAGAATGGTAGCGGGCTAACCTGTTAGGGATATGTTAACCCACTCCTTGCTTTCTACGCGACATCGTGCCGGAACGCTATTTCGCTTGGCGACACGTCTTTGTCGGTAGGGTGTTAACTAGCCACGGCCGAAGCCTCCCACCAGACCAGACTCGAGCCGGGAATCGAACCCAGGACTTCCAACTTTATAATGAGACAGCGCACGCACTGCGTCATTTTACGCAGTTTGCAGCGTTACGTGCGCAGACTGTCTCAGTTAGTGGCCGACTCTGAAAACAGTTTGCTTGCGACGCACGAAAATTGATCTTAGTTAGCAGCTAACTCGAATTTCAGTTTGCCACAAATTTGCGACTCACTCGGTCGGCTGCTAAGTTTGACGTACTGGGGACACAGCCTTAATAACTAAAAGTCAAACATTTCCAACCCATTACCGAGCTAAAGGGCACAAGGCTCTTCGCAGCACGACACGGGTTCAAACTATAGCGTACCACGCTATTGAAAAACAATTTGGAAAACTTGCCTGTAGGTTTGCTCACGTTTTCCTTCACCGTTAAAGCAAGTTATAATTAATTGCACATAAAGTACATTGTTCCAAAAAGTTAAAAGTACGTGCCGTTAATCGAATTCGGTCCATCGAAATAGAAACCGATCCTTATTCACTAGGCTATCCACTTAATTTTAGCTAAATGTGTTGTGTATGTGTGCATTTTCTAAATTTTACGACAAAGCTACCTACTACAAAATTTCATATTTTTCAAAACAATTGATGTGTTGTTTTAAAAAAGACGTCTTTGACGGCACTTCCATTTCAACCAAGTTTCATTAAAAATAATCACGCAGACTTTCATTTACAATTAAAAGGCATTCGCTAAAAACCATGAAACCTCTGTCTCTATTTAAATTTGGATATCTAAATAATGTCACCAAATGACTGATCTTGTTAAAATAGTTAGTTTACCTCTCAATATTAAAGCTTACCCGATTTAATTATCAATGTAAATTTTTACGTCACAAATTGTGTTTTGCGATTAGAATATATATATATATATATATATATATATATATATTCTATATTTTATTATAAATTATCATTACATATTTATAATAAATTATCAGATTTTTTTTTTCTCTTTTTATATCTCTTTACACAGATTAGCCAATGTCAAGTTTATAGCAATGTAGAAATTGAAGTTAGGGAAAAATGGCGGGAAACTTGGTACTCTGCGGACGCGGAGCGCTCAAACCTTTCCCAAATTAATACATGTCAACCATTCAAAAAAACTAGCTACTACACAAACGACACCAAAACCACAATGTCCACGACACAACCAACACAAGTCCTTTCGAAACTAGCAAACATTAATTCAAGAAAAACATTAAAAAGCCGCACCCGTCATATACGAAGTCTCCCGCCACCTTTCCCATCAGAGTTTAACTTACCAAGATCACAAACGTCACAGAGAAGGCACGTTAATCCGTCATATTTGTATTGAGTTGTCAAATTTGACGTGTCATCCCCTGTACAAAATGACAGTTGAACGATACCTTTTATGCGATGTTGGTTTACATGAAAAAATATCCTCAGGCCACAATCCCCATAAATATTGCATAAGAGAAATTCAGAATAATATAAATAGAAGGTGATCGTAATAAGTATACCACAATACAAAGAAGAAAAATCTCTGAACTAAACTTAATGGACATTAATTGGAGTATCATGGACAGTGATCGTGAATGAGATTGGCGGAAATATGGGTAGTATATTATAATATAATTATCTAGAAAGCATTTTTTTTGCAATGACAGCCTGTGGATAGTTGCTTAGTTCCAACTAAGTAACTTGAAATGCAATCAAGTTGAGATTTTTTTAATCTGAATTTGCTTATATGTTACGTATAAGTAATAGGTATAATAAACTATAACATTTTCTTTGAATTAATTTGTGCACAAGAATTATTTCATTATGTATTAAAATTCAAAATAAGGTTGTTAATTACAGTAATATAAGTTATATCTAATTAGTAATACTTCTCATGTCGCGTTTTACTGTCTACGAGACGCTAACTTAGACTAAAAAGTTTAAAGCCTAGCCGATTTCATAGGCCTATTTGTCAATTCGAAATGTTCCACAAGTTCATATATCAAATATTCTATATTGAGATTTTAAACAGAAGTTTCACATGTTTTGTTTAAATTCTAAATATTATGATTTAATCACAAAAATTACCTCAAAACGGACAGACAGCTGGATTTACTGGATGTACATCGTGTAAGGTAACTTCAAATAAAGGTTAATAAGAATCTATAATTTAATATGTCAGAATTTACTGCTACATATAAATAAAACAGACGAACGGTAACTTTTATGTGGTTTTATTTTAGTTACACCAGGTGCTCTAAAGCATATTGGTTCTATACATTTTGTAAGGTGACTTGCATTTTTGTAGCCAACCATGTCTGAATCGGGCTTTTTTTTAGCCAAAGTCTAGGCTGTGAAAGAAGATATAAACATAATGGGTACACTATTGTATTATACACTATTATGATTTATTTTCATTTATTTATACATTTAATTTGTACACCACTACAAGAAGAGGAGCAAAAGAAGCATAAAGGAAACACAAAACAGAAGTGGGATATAAAAAGGCGACTTTATCGCTTAGTAGCGATACACAGTAATAACACGGTTTTTAATGCTGTGGCATTTAAATCATCGATTGTTTAACAATTGATATACGAGATATTTTCGCAGATAGTAAAACAATTTTGTTTGGCACAACTGACACTTTCGAAGAGATTTGCGGAACATTTTTAATGTTGCTACTTTAGTCTTATTGGGAATAAACATTCGCTAGCACTGTAAGTTGGTTTCTTTTGCGTGGTGAAGTTGGCCATTGTTGACTGGTGCTGGGGGACAGGGCCGGGCCAATAAGGCCTGGTACATCGACCATATGGCCAGCGGTCTCATGTAGGCTACGGAGCGGTGGTTGCCGTTCTCGTACAAGGCTTCCGGTGTTTCGAAAGCGAGACCCATTTTCATCAGTGTGTTGTGCAAACCACCAGCTGTTACGAAGGCTTGCTCGTGCATCCCTGGAAACGAATAAGCGGTAGCAGATTACCATGATAAAGTTTGTTTTTAAAACCCTTGACGGCGATCTAACGAGGTGATGATGCAGTCTAAGATGGTAGCTAGCTAGCTTGTTAGGGGTACGGTAAACCCATAATCTTGATTGGTTTTTACGTGACATCGGGCCGGAACGCTAAATCGCTTGCTGACCCATCTTCGTCGGTAGAGCTTTTGTTGTTAAATTGAAGACATGTTAATATTAATTAACAAATCCGTATTAAAAAAAATGGAAAACAATAGGTAATATGAAAGAATTAAGTTAAGAATTCGATGCATTATGCAAAAGTAAGTGCGAGCGACGCGTTACAGCAGCGATCCGGTCATTTATCGTCACACATAAACATTCAATCAGCTGTTCTAAGTATTTTTTAGTTTTTTATCGCTACTGCAAACATATTTTAATTACCGCTTTGTGAGTTTTAATAGAATGAGACGATAAAGTAACCACTGTTCGTAATTATTGCAACTGGAAAATATTTAGAACGATTCAAAAGTGCCTTGAATAAAGATGATTGGTGATTTAAAAATCCGAGCAAAAATTCAGTGTTTACCTTCATAAATCATGACAGCTGCAAGTCCATAAGTGACACCAGTCCACACTTCTTCGCTTTGTAAAGCCGTTGTGTCGACGTGCCCCCTAGCTCCTCTGATAAATCCATTAACTGCGCCCATTCGGCCGTTTAGGAAACGCATTACGTTATTGTCGTATATCGTATGAAGTGCCTTCTTAACGTTCTCCTCGGGAAACACTTGATCCGTCCAACCGGAAGCACGAAGGAACCTATAAGATTCAATGAAATTGTAAAGAACCTTAGATCCTTGATTTATGTTCTAATATAAGTTAAGGTCGGTTCGAAGTAAACATGTTTTTGCATTATTATCCAAATATGCTTGTCTCTCAAATTGTACAAAAATGTCTAAAGAATTTCTTCATATAACTTTTGAGCAGTTTTAGAGAAACTAACGGCGTATAAAAGCTAACTTCGACTATTCACAGATTAAAAGATGAGTCCAGCATTCAATTAATATTCATAAATAAAATATTATTTGTATTTTAATCCATCAAAAGAAAACGATGAACTAAAAACCAGACTTCATTCATTTATCACATTTTTCAGTATCACAAATATTACAAAAAATTATATCAAATTAAACAGAGTACTAATAGAAATATTAACAAAATATTTTATAAAAAAAATGCCGATTGCCGATTTTCTTCGGCGTAACTCTCTAAACTATACTAAAATTGGCATGACTGAAAACAGTATAGTTTTATCCACAGAGTATGTAGTGAAAAGAAAGGCACAACTTTTAGACATGTAATATAAATTGGTGTAGAGAATTTGCAAGCAACAGAATTGGCACCGTTAGCTAATTATCCACTACGATTACATACATACTACTACTATATATAATAATCATACGTACCAATGCCCAGCCAGCTGATCCGACATAACTACATCCTTGTTTGAAGGCTTCGTATCGAACCGATAAAACGTGCCATTCCATAATTTGTTTTCGAAGGACCCTCTAGCTTGTTCCAATAATTTTGCAAACTCTCGCTCGTCTTCTTCCAACTTGAGGATACGTGCCATTTGGTGGACCACACTGATTGCTGCTACCCATAAGCCCCCGCAGTATGCGCTATAATGTTGCAAAAGGAAAACAAACATATATACTTCGCAAAAAAAATGCAGTATTTAATGTGCTATTTACTGTTCTTTCTAGTAATGACAAGTCAGATACAGTTGAAGGTTTATCATGATAATTAATAAAACTGTACCTTGGCCCAGTCATGACCCAAGCATCATATGTCTGGTCAGGAAATCCACCGTTTTCTATTAATCCATCACCATCCTTATCCCATTCAAGGCCGCGACGTAACAAGGCAGCGCACGCTGGGTACAAATCCGCGAGGTACTGTCGGGACTCCCATACGGAGACAGCTGGCTCCCGAGATTCAACCATTGGACCGCATTCCTCAACAACCTCTGAGCTCCTGTATAACATCGGAAGTGAAAGTAAAACATGCGCATCGTACAGGCTGCATCATATCATGCGTCATAAGTCTGGTTCAGCTGCTGACGGGTCTGACGGATCCAAAAAGCTTCGCTCACTACTTGAATCGTTTATTCCAATAGTGCAGCTATGGAGACGCGCAGAAGGGTCGGTCGGTCCTTTGCCGAATACGCGGGCAGGCAGACTATTACGTCTACATACACACGAAGTTTACAAATGTCTTTATAACCCAGCAATCTTAAACTGCTACTCTAAATTAGAAGAATGAATTTAGAAAACTTTTTATATAAACCAATCTTGTTTGATAGGTTGGTATTGAAGTTTTATACGCAGCAGAGCACTAATAACGCCCAAATAACTCAAATAAAGCTCTATCGGACGACAAAATATATTTTATTTTAGAAGAGATAGATATCTCTTGTTATAGAAAATTCAGAAGGCAAACTGCAAGGCTCTGTGCCCGTACATCAACAATATAATTAATGATAATTGATAACAATTGAACTTCTAACACTGATTGATCAGTGAAGTATAGTCATGGACATAACTATATATTAACAAAATAAGTTTCAAAATGATTTCGACCTAACATGATCGGTTTGTTCTTACTTCTATCCCAAGGTTTGTTTTTAAGCACCATCCGGAGTAATTCGAGATTTACCTGTACAACAAGTTCAATATATCCGCCACGCCGTTCGGCCGATCCATTAGGATAGGCGACGGTTCCGGAGACAGGTTGCAGGACTCATCGGGCGATGTATCGGCGTCCGCTTGGCCGGTAGAACGCGAGTACAGGTCGTTCTCGGTTCCGTCGCGCACGTCGTCTATGAATGCCATAGAGCGGTACCTCTCGTTGCCGAAAGGCGCGCTGTACGCCCGCAGGAGGCGGTAGTCGCGCATCACTTGCAGTATGAACTTGAGGTTCAGGTCCCGCCATTCGGACACGTCGTGGATGTTGTACGCGTTTATTTGCGTGAATGGGAGACCATCTGTGCGCAAATACGAACTATGAGGATGTAATTTCTTAAGTGAAAAATAATTATTTTTGTGGGAATTGTTTAAAAACCAATGAAGAGGACCGGAGCTCTTTCGAAAAAGCGTCATGATCATCAACCTTATCAACCCATTACCACTCTTTAGTGGTTATGGGTTATGGGAGTGTCTCTTCTCAGCATGAGAAAAGTGAGATTGGTAGAGTTCACACGCTGTGAGTACAATAAACCTTCACCGTTAAAGCAAGTTTTATTTTAGCATATGACTATTTATTACATATTATTACATATTAGTCCGATAAGTTAAGATGTTATTTAATAAATAACATCTCCCTGTATCGCGAAATACATATGATACAAAAAAATTGTGTAATTTACTAACCTGGGTCGCCTAGGTCATGAGGAACAGTGTCTTTAACCTTAAACTTACAGGATTTTCCATCGTATAACGACTGCCTAAGTTTAGGGCTCTCCAGCGCTATTGAGTCGCGGTACATATATTGCAATACAACCTACAAAGATTTTTAAAAGTTTAGATGTGTTTAGGGTTCAATTAATTTTCTAGATTTGCTCACTAACTTGTTATTTATTAAAGTTAATTTGCTAGTGAAAAAATGTGCTCGTGCCCGCTGATAAATTTAAGTGACCAAGGACCAAATAAAGGAAGTAAGCACTAACCTGTAAATTAGGCCACAGCTGCGCTAATGCGAATGAGGCATAAAAATGTACGTCATACGTGTTGTACATCCTATACTCGTGTCCTTCCAAGTATCCGAACACACCAAACTCGTGTCTGAAATATGGACGAACTTGTGTAGAACATAAATATCTCCTAAGCTTCAGTTGGATTCGCACTCTTCCGTACCACGTTGTAATATGTAACGCTATGTAGCGTTAAAATAAGATTTCAATGATGTCCCAAACTGTGTTGTGTTTAAAATACATTCCCTCGAAAAACGAAGGCAAGTGACTGATCTCATAACTTTGTATAAAATTATTCGTAATTTTATGGATTCCACCGACCTGCTACAACAGATAAGCATCGACGTCCCCCGACGTATTCCTAGACACCCCAACCAAAAAATCTTCGTTCCTAAATTTTCCAAGAGCAAATTAGGCAAATTTTTCCCAATCAATAGAATAATTAGTGCATACAATAACTTGACGAGCCATGACATCGATATCTTTCACGACACCCTAACTAGTTTTAAGAAAAAAATATACCTACATGCATAGTTCTGTTAATTATTATAATCCTAGTATTTATTGTAAGTCTGAATATTTCATAATTAATTAATTTATAGTTTTTTTACATTGTTTAACATCAATGTTCTAATAACTGTAATGTACTGTAAAGCAAATTTTAACCGGAGAAACTAGAATGCTGTATATACCTGCAATGATAACTGTACTCGGCTCGGCTTTTTAATGCTAATACAGGGTATCGATGGTGTATCATGTATAATAAATAAACTGTGGAATCTAGCATTGACAATAATTGTCGATGAGTCTTCCAGTACGATCCAAACAGCCAAGCTAGAACTTCAAGTATAGCCGAAGTGGATGATAGGAAGCCTTTTCGGCATGATAATGTATATACAGATTGGAATATTATTGAGCATGAAAAGTTTCTTGCCAGCAGTATTGCAGTTGGATCGTATCTATCGTTCGTTTACATTGGCAATTAATGTGGATATGGTTGGATATGGTTTTCGTAACGTAACGTTTAATATTAATTATCTTATAATATACCTCGGGTCAGTCTCAGGGAATTCGTCGGACACATCGAACCAAATCGTCCCACCGTCGGCGATGAAATAAAGCTCATTCATTAAGGCACTTTTTAACCAATCGGGTATGTTACTGGAAACAAAAATAAATATGCGTCAGGTTCCAAAAACGTGCAACACATTCTTGACAATATTATAAATGCGAAAGTGTTTGTTGACTTTTTCTTAAATCACGCATCAATATAACTGTTTGATGTATTATTTGTATACAGATGGTTTATGGTGATATTTACGAATTTGATGTATTCATCATGAGTTGCAATGCAATTTTATATTATTATTAATTTATATATTATCATAAAAGGCGATTACAAATCTTTATCCCGGTAAAAACACAGTTCATATGGCATAGACCGTTTTAATTCTGTTTTAACCTTATCCCGCTTTGACCTTTTCGTATTTATAGTGCATAAATACATGTGATAACTAGTAATCGTATGAAATGTACCAGTTACCTGTTATTCAGTATAGGATCCTGCCACTCTGCGAGTTGCTTCTCCCAATTCTCATAATTCTTAAGAGCGTAAGCAGCTATGCTGGGGCCCGCTATACCATCACTACCAAAATACTTCGTGTAATATCTAAAAGTGTAAAAATAGTCGTAAATCGATGAAAACATACCGCGCTAGACTGAGCGCTAGATCTGACCTAAAGTGATTGAGTGACCAGGGGGCCAAGTCTGCTATTGCAATTTTAATTTAGTGGTCGAATGACATCATAGCACATAATTATGTTTTTTTTGTATTGATATATTAAAATATTTTATGACCGACCATCTAGACATAATATTAAAAGCAAACTTAAAACCCAGACATGTATTAATCATATCGATCAACAGCATCCGACACTAGACCGCAAATATTCCTCCGACCTCTCTTTTTAACGTCAAAAGTCCATTAAGTTGCTGGCCTTTAAAAGGACGGTAGACGGACTAAGATGATGTTAACTTAAGGGAATCAATGTTTATTGCGACTCGGATAGCTCAGTTATGACAGCGAAAATCAGACGATTGCATTGGTATGACTAAAGTGGATTAAAGAATCGTAACATCGCCAAATAACGTTAGGTGGTAGACGTGAAGAAGCATCGCTGAGTTTTAGAGTGTATACTGGTCGTCAGTCAATCGCCAAGTCCCACATACCCCGCCGGAAGCAGCCCAGTTCTGTCTGTACCACTTCTGGAGGGGATGCATAAACGAGTGGCTAAATTCCTTCCGTTAAAAAGAGACGGTGGCCTATTTTTAAATTTAATTTGATTTTAATGTATCTGGACACTCGTTGAGCTGTCCACTCGAGACTATTTTTCTTAAGCACTGGTGCAGAATGGATTTGAACCGTCTCTCTTTTCTAAAATCAGTAGGGCATTCATTACAATAATGACGACGGATCATTTATATTCCGTGTTGATTCAATATAATACATACCTTTTATGTATCTTTGAGTCCTTATATTTAATAATGGGCATATCCCACGCTAGACAAAATTCCGCTGAACCGCATCCTCCTGGATCTAAAGATATTGTGCTCGACAGTGCTATAGAATCATCTGGAAACAAATATAAAATACTTAATATTAATAACGAAATGTTCAATACAAACCAATTACCGTAATTTTTTAAATTTTAAATCGTTGACAATCAAATCAAGATATTCTGCATCCTCGGTTGTGCGACCGACCAATTACGGCTTGTGATTGGTCGCATGCACAAACCGCGAACTCATACATATAAATGAATAAGTCAAATATAAGGATAAGTAAAATACTAATATGACTCACTTTTGTAAATCTTTTTGGTTTTCTCCTTTTCGTTCTTATTGTCCATCACTTTCGCTGTCTGATTGTG
Organism: Lasiommata megera; assembly: GCA_928268935.1. Classification (NCBI taxonomy): domain Eukaryota; kingdom Metazoa; phylum Arthropoda; class Insecta; order Lepidoptera; family Nymphalidae; genus Lasiommata; species Lasiommata megera. The sequence continues at coordinate 10,559,771 of OV743315.1, read as the reverse complement.
ATCGGGTTCTAGCTTGCCATGTTTTTTTAGGCACTCCCAAACGTAACCGGAAGTTTTAGCCGAGTTCCATAGACAGTAGGCATCGTGGATTGTCTCGGTTTCCTGTTTCTTTTTGGCTATTGTGAAGGTGCAAGTTTGATCTGCTATTTTTTGCTCTAGCGTCACGCCACACGTATGCTCCTCGGCATACCTTTCTAGGTCTAACTTACCTGCAATAAAAATAATAGTGTAACTAAATGTTAGAAACTACCATCAATATAATAACACACCTTATTAAAGATGCTTTCATTAAATTTTTATTTCGCATTAGGATAAATACGGCAACTGGCAAGGGTTGTATCAGATATTTAAGCCGCAATCTCGATGATAAAAATCTGAATGAAAAATGATGAATGGATCGTTAGCGATGACCATCCCAAGTAAACTCAACTACGAAACCACCTAACCCTAATTTTCGGAAGTGTTACCGATAAATGTTATGAAGATTAATTACTTCTTTTTTTGTCTTACTCCTTTTATGAATCAAGTCTAATCCGTGGGAAACATGGAAGGAATACCAGAATGGCCTTCATCTGAAACAATCGACATTGACCACAACACCTATCAACAAATTATACAAGTTCAAGATTACATTTTCGATTAATCCTTATCCTTTCCGATAAACAATTAATTCATACAACTGTTCTAGTGTTAGTTAACAGTCTTGTAATGCGTAATCGTGATAATGGAACACGTGCAATATTTCCCTATTAGCATGTATTAAAGATCATACTATAAAAGGCTCTATCGTACATGAAACAAAGAACAAATTCAATCGTTCAGAATACTTTACAATAAACCATTGAAGCTTGATAGTGGGTAATCAATTCGATAATTAACTCGATTGTTGCTCGGTATGTAATTAGCATATATTTCGATTTGCGGGTACATATTACGTTACCAAGCGTGGGCTTGGGTAAACACTATTACACATCAATTGTATCTAGGTTGGGGCTTCGCCAATTTTCGAAGGATTATTTTCGTACGCAGAAAATAAACAGATCTGTTTCATTGTTTAATTACCGCGTTTCTCTTCCACATTTCAATTACTCTAATAAAAGAATGTTGGTAGGTGTGTTGGATATGTTGACAGTGGTGAAGTATCGAGAACAAACATTCAAATGTATAAAATTAATTTAAAACAAGAATGAAGTACAAAGAATCTTTTATATATTTAGGAATCCACAATCGGTGTACCCCTTTATTCTATCGCTAATTGTCCGTCTATCGCTTACTGCAAATTAATAAGAAGAGATACTATAACGATATATATAGAAGAGATACGATCTATAATATAGAAACATTAGCTGAAAAGACGGCATAAGTTGCTGAAAATAGCTAAAAAAATAAATAAATTCGGCTCAAGACGTCCTTGAGTTCGAATCCCGAAAGCATAGACGTTTGTAGTTAAGGCTAAGCATTTTACCAAAGCGGTGATAGCCTAGTGGTTAGGGCGTCAGCCTCCTAATCAGAGGTCGGCGGTTCTAATGCGAACAAGCACCTCTATCTTTTCGGTGTTATGTGCGTTTAAAAAAAAAATTAAAATAACGCTTCAACGGTGAAGGAAAACATCGTGAGGAAAACTGCACGCCTGAAAGTTCTCCATAATGTTCTCAAAGGCGTGTGAAGTCTGCTAATCCGCACAAGGCCAGCGTGGTGGACTATGGCCAAACCCATCTCATATTGAGAGGAGACCCGTGCTCTGTAGTGAGCCAGTAATGGGCTGATCATGATGATGATTTTACCAAAAAAGAGCTAGAAAAGCGGCAGAACTTTGGAGAGAACGTAACGCCATCGGCTATTGCCACTAAAATAATAAAATAATCGTTAAAGTCCGCCGAAACGTATTTGTGTAACAGCTAGATTTAATCTATCTATATTATGTTCTGATATCCTCTCGCCTGGAAGAGGCTTGTGCCAATCAATGGGAGTTTAGTGAAGATGATGAATCAAAATCTTACTCGCACTTGATACCGTCTTTTTGTTTTGTAGCTTACCAATATTTTTCTTTTTATAAGGTTCCCCCAGAACCTCTGTCCATGTAAAAGAAATGCTGACGTCGCGATGTTCGTCGCAGACATTCTTAGCTGTGAATACGAAAACGGCACACGGCAAGCTGCTATCCTGGAAAACAAATACCTTTTTGTAAATATCAAGCCCAGCGTGCGTTGCTATGCCACATAAAAAAATAACAGTAAGTTATATATAGATTTTTTGGGCTAGGAACCCTCGCGTGGTCGCCAGGATACTCTACTAAGATTTCACTATAATCTAATCCATGGTTTCGGAACGCAAAGAAGGCAAATACATAACGTGTCATTTGGCATCTTGCGAATGCACTATTTTTAAACATCTGCATATAAAATATTTGGTGAGTATTTTTAGCGATACACGCCGATCAGTAAAAAAATATTTTAATTCCACTACAAGTTAGTTCTTGACTGCAATTTCGCTTGGTGGTTGATGGTGCAACCAAAAATGTTAGCGGGCTATCCTGTACGGGTAACCGGCCTTGCCGACGAAAATAAAATAATATGAAAGAATGAAGTTCTGTATTTTAAAATTACTCTCTTATATAGCTCATTTAAATACTTAGTAGCATGACTTGTAACTGTATGCTAGCTATAATTATTAGAGCTTCCAAATTCATGATACTTTATAAATCACGCTAGACCCATATAACACAATAATAATAATGCTTCGGCAGATAAACCCCGAGTGGATGTGGGCTTAGTTTAGGAAGTATAGATGTTTGTATTCCTTTGACTTTTTAAAAACAAGTCGGGTCGTCGCCTTTAGACAAAAAAATATCGCTCTTAAAATGGCTAGAACCCAAAACCTTACTTTTTTTTAAAATACATCGCTATTTCTCGCTCGCTCGCTCGGAGCTACACGACACACTTTATTGGTACAAAAAAGTCTTAGCATAACAATCTAAGGCTAACATTTTGTATTTACCAAAAATATAATGACGCTTTTGCACTAATCATGAATTAGGGCTTGGGCTGCAATTGACAAGTTTGTCTCAATAGAACCACATTGTCCTCTTTAAACAGTTCAATCTCAAAATGCCTTTTGGTATATTGAAAGAGGTCAAATCACTTGAGTCAACAATGTAACCTAATGGTTACATTGTGTTCGCTTAGATTTCGTTGGATATGAATCACTAGTATGTAATACATAATTTTTTCCACAAACCTTATAATTATGAGGTATGACTGGCGTTATCTGGCGACAAACTAATTTTATGCCGTATTTTGTGAGATCATAAGTTGTCCAAGCTCTCGGATATAATGCTGTGTATTCACAATCTGAACCATTCATATTCCATTCCCATGACTGAGGTGCCTTCTTTGGTTTGCTACAAAGAATAAAATATTTGTAAGTACATACTTTTCAGGACAAAAAAAACGACAAAAATGTACTTCAACTACTTGTGGGATTGCTGCAAACAGGCTTTTTATCTGGATATAACTCACAGTGTCACTTAAATTTGGATAGTTTATATACTTAGGCTAGACTAGACTTAGGCTACATAGGTACTGGGACTTTTAGTTAACAACCGTTATTATAAAGTTTATTACTGTCTTACTTGTAAAGTGCTCTGCGCGGCCAAGAATAGAAACTTGGACAAAATCAAAGTTTTTATTTAAGATCTACTCAGACTACACTTAGTATACATTTGTTCTATAAGCATAGTTACCAGAAAAAATATATTTAAGTAAACCAAAAATATACTTACTTATAAGTAGATAAAACTGATTGAAATATTGTTTCTTTCTTGGCATCTCTAATATTTATAATGAACTGGCATTCAGGGACTGTGACATATTCGTAAAGGCCAGGGTACAATTGAAAACGGCAAAACTCCCCTTTAAATCCCCTGCCAATAGTTCCACCCCCTATTCCTCCGATTGGACAACCTTAAATGTCAACAAACATACAGGTTGATTCAATCAGGCTGGGCAAGTATGGCAGCTGTTCAAAAATTATCTAGATTTTCAGACAAAATATTGAAATTCATCCAAAAAATATGGTATTTTGGTAAATAATCGTAATATTTATTACTATTAATATGTAGAAGATATTAATATTATATGGACATATTGCTTAGGAGATAATGCAAAATTAAAATATATGTGTTCATAAGTTTAAACATTCATATTTGTAAGGTACAAGACTGATATTATGCTAAATAACTTAGTCTTAATTAAATTAATTTATTTATTTATTTTACTACTTAACTAATGTAAGTGAAACCAAGTAAAACAATATATACATAGGCGAGTCCCACTCACTGACTACCAAAGTCTGAGCTGGGCAAAGTCAAAATACACTGTAAAGATCTCTGCCTAAATGTTTCAGTAAATCTAAATGAAACCCTAAATTTTCCAGGGTTAGTATAATATCTATGTGCCATATTTAATCAAGGTGCAGTGATTGATACATAAACAAATTAATAAACATTCAACAAAACACAATTATTTTATCTCTTCAAAAACTACTTTTAACCACTATATTTAACATTTTTTTATGTCTTCTAATAAGCTCATGGCATCCAAAATTTTTTCACATTACTTTAAGTAGAACAAGATAAAAATGTAATACATTAATAAAAAGAAGACAGTATATGACACATTTTCGGAACAGGACATAATTCATCTATCTCTCTCTAAATTTAAAGTAGTTATAAAGGATATTTTGTCCAAATGGGTGATAAAATAATACTCAACTAAAAATGTATATGTTCTAATTTAATATCTGTTGTTTTTGTTGTGACTGTTTTCTTTCTTTAGAATAATAATATCATCATCATCATCATCGTCATTATTTTAACCAATTGACATCCTCTGCTGCACATAGGTCTTTTGTAGGGAGTTCCAACACTGCCTTGGGACCCCAACACCCATTGCCAAATTGCAACTTCGCAACTCTCTGATCTATGTCGGTAACTCTGGTCCTTCTACGGATCTCTTCATTTCTGATTTGATCACGTAGAGACACTCCTAGCATAGCTCTCTCCATTGCTCGCTGAGTGGCTCTGAGCCTTCTTATGAGGCCCATAGTGGGCGAACGTGGTAGAATAATATACTTAATATTAATTATGATGAAAAACCAGTGTAAATAAAATCAATTTTTATCAGGAAATATGTTACTTTACGAAATTGCACAAAATAAATTGCAAAATTTACCATGCAATAAAAAAGTAATTGTAATGCAATAAACTGCTCATAACTTGATTAAATGGCTTGTTGAGAAAACATTGATAACAGTATAATGTTCTTTTTAATTTAGATATAACTGGAAAAATGCTCATTTTTTTATGTTAATTTTTTATTTTATTAATGAACACTTAACAACTTTAAACCAAATTTAACACAACAGCAAACAATGAAATATGCATAACAACATACCATACATCCGTTGAGCGGAGATCATGTTAACATAATCCATAATAGGCTTTCGTTTTTGCATTTTCTTTGCTAAGTAATATTTAAGATACCTAAAAAAAGGAAATATTTAATGCTAGCTTAGACTACTAGGCTTTGTACAGGAATCCAGAGTAAAATGTATTAAAACATCTTCTTGCCGCTTGAAGATATTCAATGGAGATTAGCTTGATTTTTATGAGACTAGATTAAACAATGAGAGCTTCAATCAAAAAAGTACTAGATCTGAGCTCCAATACAAAACCTAGATATGCATACAGTCATAAAACTTTAAATCCTTGCTTGAAATTCAAAATTGAAAAATGAAAGGTATACTATTCCATCACTTTTATTGCTTTTCATGATGTCAAGCACAAAACTAAAACAAATAGGTTTCAAATTTGTATGTGTATTTTCATAAAGGGATGGCTATATACATCTGATATGTAATTTTTCAGTTTAAGAATATTTTTGTGTTGAAACTGCTGGAATAAATATAAATGGAGTAAATATAAATTCCATAATATTTTGCATCGAACAAAATGCAAAACACTTTCGGCTTAGTGATTATTTCAGACCTAGTATATAATCGATTGTTAAGTTTTCTTACAAACAAAACCGTTGCAGAGAATCTTATTATAATATATCAATTATGCCAAATATTTAAAACAGCTTGGATATAATTACTTTGTTATGGGCTTCTACGTTAAATGTATTTGAAGAAATTTTATAATTATAAAAACTAACCTTGCTGAAAGAGGCATCATTTCAAAAATTTGTTTAGGTCTGGGTATGATCAGTTGTTTGCTTTTAAGTGGAAATTCATGATTCAGAAGAAGTTTCAGACCGTATTTCGATGGTTCATCCATACATTTAACATGATCACCAGCGCTTTCAGTTTCCATTTTTGAAAGTTACAAATAAAATACCTGAAAAAAAATATATTAATTCTTTGCGCAAATATGTATCATAACTGATATTAAGAGATAACTTATTAGATTGATACGGACAACTATTATAACTGGACGGTGGATGGAGACTGGTGTGAACCTAACAACGATGTCGAAAAGTCCACAGATCGTAAAGCACCGTCTTCACGTTATTCTATTTAACTGATTTTACTAGAACAGCGATGAACTTCGGCGTACTACTAAAAGACTAATGATAATACTAAATAGAAAATCCAGGAATTCACCTCTTCAACTGTTTGACATTTGTCATAACGTTGACATTGATAGATCATTGACAGTCGCTCCTTTACTGTACCTAACTTGTCATTTTCTTCGCTTGATTTCCCTGATATATACTTGACTAATATCTAGGGCTGTGCTTCACATCTATCAGCAATGTCCTGTCCTTTGATTGCTGGAAGACAAGCTTTGGGACACTACTAGAGCAAGCTGCATTGTGTGATTCGGCAACTAAGCTGTGGAAGCTATTTAAAATGATGTAAAGTTTTGGAAGAAATGCAAAGATAGTCTTTTCGACTATAACTGAATTACTAAATCTCGTGACCAATAGAGTTGTATCAAGTAGCAGCCGAGGCGTACCAGACCAGATTGGCTCGGAAACGAAGTCGGGACCTCCCATATACGGCATCCCTGGCGTTGCGCCTCGTTTTCTTTTTTTTCCAACGACTCTGTGGTGCAGTCATTCGGTGTTTGTGTCATTATAATTACAACAGTCAGAACCTAAAGCCACAAAGCTGGTTTAAAAAAAAATATATGTTTATATAAAAATAAAAAACATTTGTCTCGCCCGTAACTTTGGTATATATTTCTGGATTTAATGATTCTAAAACCTTTACAAATTGGCTTTAATCAAATGGGAATCGTGTCAAATGTGGAATACAGTATATAGCATATATTATGTAGTATAGTATGTGAGAAGGAATCAAAGCGTTAATATTTACGTGTCGACGGTGAAGAGCTCAAAAATGGATATACCAGTACAAATTGCTATCCGTCTTAAACCGCCGAGTCTTGCGGATTCTTTACAGTGTATATTTAGTAATCCAGTTACTCAAATTGTTATTACGGAGAGTGGTCAAACCTTTCACGTGAACAGAGCTCTACCAGTAGACTGCACTCAAGTCCATCTGTTCAATTCATTTATGATACCACAAATAAATTGCTTTTTGGACGGCTGCGATACATCTGTTATTGTTTTCGGACAACCTAAATCTGGGAAAACTTATACCTTATTTGGATCAGGTAAGTTTATGTACTCCGAAATTGGATAACTTAGTTTGCCATGAATGAAATGAAACATGAATGAAACACTCAACTTAAAACAAATAGGTACATTGATTGACTGTCCAATATTTTGTAAACTGTTATTTAATAAGGCACAGAATTTTAGTCTCTAATTTTGAATGTGTAAAACAAAAACTAATGTAAAACATGCAATGTGAGAAATTAAGTAACCTATCTTATTAATGATGTACTAACATCACCACCACACATGCTACTTAAAATTATTTAAGAGCTATCTTATTGAGCACCAGTCTAACCCGCACCCCCCGCACAACCCGCAATTAAACTGGTGCTCACTACAGAGCATGGGTCTCCTCTCAATATAAGAAGGGTTTGGCCATAGACCTCCACGCTGGCCATATGCATATTGGCAGACTTCATACACCTTTGAGAACACTTTGGAGAACTCTCAGGCACAGGTTTCCTCACGATGGTTTCCTCAACCGTTGAAGCAAGTGATATTTTAATTGTTTAAAAAACGTGCATAACTCTGAAACATTAGAGGTGCGTGCCCGGATTTGAACCGCCAACCTCTCATTAGGAGGCTGACGCCCTAACCACTAGGCTAGCACCACTTCTATTTGCTAGTATGATGTTTTAATTTTTTTCTCTAGCTTTAATCCTTAGTTTACATCTTATTTTTGTAAGGAACTATTTAGGTAAAAGTTAAAAAACTGATAGACAGAAAAGTGAGAGTCATATGTATACCCTAAACATCTATCTGGAAATATATAACATTATATTATATATAACTGTGTTGGTTTTAATGTTTCAGGTTTTGAATGTATACACAGTGAATGTGACCAAGGAATAGTTCCACGATTTTTGACAGAAATATTTCATAGGCTGGGTCAGTTGCCAGAAAGAGAATATATATTGCATATAACATGGATGCAAGTAGTCAATAATAACATCTTCGATGTTTTGGGAGCTGGTTTGGTTAGGTGCACCAATGTTGAGGAAGCTTTTCAGTATTTACAATTAGGATGGCGACAAAGGTGTCATGGCAACAATCATACAGTTTTTACTGTCAGTATGGAGCAAAAATGGGTGGGCACTAATGGCATACTCAACCACAGAATGTCCACAGCTAGCTTTTGTGACCTGGCAGCTTATCCAGAACCAGGCTTATTTGCCTTGGAGAATATTATAAAGGAACTAGTGGCTGGAAATCCACCTAAACAAATAAACTATGATAGGTGTATATTAACTGCTATGCTGAGAGATTCATTTGGTGGACGAGCATTCACTTGGGTCATAGGTTGTATTAGCACAGAGCCTGATGATTATCAAGATACTCTCAAAATTCTTAATTTATGTCTGTGTTGTAGAGGTATTAAGAATTTTGTTACTGTGAATTTATTTGCTGACAATAATACTCCTGTATACACAGATAAAGCTGTGATTCCAACAGATAATGCTTTTAATTTGCAATTTGCCACTACACAGTGGATAAAGCTAGTATCAAATGCTGAAGGACTTTTTAATAAAATTTTACAATCCAAATCATTATCTGATACTGATATGAACCAAGTGAGTGAATGGCTATTTTTGAAGGCTGAGTGTGATGAATGCTTAAATAGTGATATAACTACAGACAATAAGGAAACAGGCACTAAACAAGGTTTACCTAGAATAGCAGAAGACACAGAGCCAAGTGAGCCAAGTGAATCCGATGTTGAATCTGACAGTGAAGATTCTGATTCTGAAACAGTTTTTCAAGATAAGCTTGAGAAATTGATGGAATATTTCAAGGAGAAAAATGACCAGTTATTTGCCGACCGATGTGAAGAATATTTAAACCATATTGATTCTGACGATATTACAATATCAGAAACCAGTGGCTCCCAATCATTGCCTATCATGACATCACAATCAAATTCTGGACGTAGAAGGACTATTCAGCCAGGAGAAAGTATTTCAGGACCTCAGTTAGAACTCTTAAGAAAAGTTGCTGCCAAAGCTATTTCACCAGAATCTCAGAAAATTATAATAGAATCTCATAAAAAAGATATAGATCCAGAACCAAAGTTGATTGAAAGAGAACTACTTAAAATGATTGATTCTCCAAAAATGAACGAAATATGTAAAAAGTACAAAATTACAAAAGAAAAATATACACAAAAGCAAATATTAGCTCGAAAGTTGTCAAAAGAGATCAGCAGCAGTCAAACACAGTTAAAAGAATTAATAAATCTTTGTATTGCCAAGCAAAGATTGATTGATGATCTTTGCAAGACATCTCAAACACGCAATAAAGCTTATACAGAAAAAGTTGAATACAGTTTAATGGATCATGATACCGCAAGAGAAATTAAAAGACATGAATCAAATTTAAAAACTTATAAGAAACAAATAGAACAAATTAAAAGGCAAATTAAAAAGGATGAAAAACGAAAAAATACTTTAGATATAGAACTCCTTAAGGATAAGTTAAAGTTGGATGAGCTCTCCGAGTCTTCTATTGATACAAAGGATAGAAAAAACCATTCAATAAAACATTTCACAAATAGGATAACTCAGTTAGATAGTATTTTAAAGGAAAAAGCCAATGACTTAGCAAATTTGGAATTATCAAAAGAAAAAGAGTTAATGTTACGTAAAGAGATAAAAAATCTGCGAAAAACAAGAGAATGTTTGCATGAACAACGTTGCAGCTTAGGTCACAAGAGAAAAATGTATAAGTCTCTCTCAGACTCTGAGGTAAGATAACTTTTTTTTTATATATTACAAGTTGCCCTTGAAAACAATCTCAATTGGTAAGTGATGATGCAGTCTAAGATGGTAGTGGTCTATCCTTTAAGTGACATTGTGATGGAACTGTAAATCACTTGGCGACACATCTTTGTAGTAAACTTTCTGAGTAGTGCTTTATTTTTAACTTGTGAATATTGTTTCTCTTATTTATAAAAAATTTTCTTCTAGGAGCGCAAGATTCTTGAATGTGAAGAGGCTATAGAGGCAATAGACACAGCGATAGAGTACAAGAATAACTTGATATGTGGCAAATCACCCTCAGCATCACTGTCTGATTCCCAAGACAACAAGGATTCCAGAAGCAGAGGGGAACAAATGCTAATGGCAAGACTTGATAAGCTCTCGCATGATGAGATGAAGACTTTGTTGTATAGGTATTTTCAAAAGGTATGTTACTACCTACTCTATCAATAAGTTCAAAGTTTTTATAAAACGAAAGCTTGTATAAAAATCATATTACGATATTAAGTATTATATAACGATAAAAAAGCTGGGGTGTGAATTGCTCTATCTACATAGGTACTATAATTTATTATTGATTATGTGAGATGGTGGTAACGAAAAAAAACCCGGCTAAGTTTGTTTTGGGCTTCTTCTAAGATCGGGGCGCGTTTGGAACCCTCATAGCTTTAGTTTTAAGTTTACGAATGTAGTTATCACCATCAAATCATATACTATGTAAATTATTGACGCATCAAAAGCCAAGTCCTTTTAAAGGACTAGAAGACAGAGAATGAAAATCAATTATCAACATTTTGATTGGAAATTATTGTTAAGCTTAATCCCTACTAATATTATAAACAGAAAGTGTTTGTTTCTCCTTTTAGCAAATAAGCATTTACAGTTTATGGGCCGAGAGTGAAATAGGTTACTTTTTACTCTAGAACGTGGATTTTCTAGGTTTTCCCTTTTTAATTTATCATGGTGAAATGGCTTAACAGTATGCAAGGATATGATGTATAGAAGGCTCTGGGTTCGATTCTCGACTCTAGTCTGGTTTTGTGTGATGCAGAACAATTTACCGTTCCGGTGTGATCATCATGATCAACCCATTCTCGGCTCACTACAGAGCACGGGTCTTCTCTCAATATGAGAAGGGTTTGGCCATAGTCCACCTAGCTTGCCATGAGCGGATTGGATGACTTCACACGCCTTTTAGAACATTATGGAGAACTCTCAGGCAAGAAGCAAGTGATATTTTAATTGCTTAAAAATGCATATAACTCCGAAAAGTAATAGTTGCGTGCCCGGGTTCGAACCCCCGACCTCTGATTAGGAGGCTAACGTCCTAACCACTAGGTTATCCCAGCTTCGTGATGCTGAGTAGAAACCGGCTAGGAGGTGGCTACTCTGATGCTACTTCTGTTACATCTGCGATGGTAATTACTTAACATCATATGACTTGTTTACTCGCGATATAATATAAAAACAAAATATATATCTTTGTCAATCCATCCTGCCTACTACAGGGGGCATATGTCCTGGCTAGATTACTTACGCATGCAAGTTTACTGGATGTTTTCGTTTTATCAGGTGGTAGATTTGCGCGGCGCGTGCGCTGCCTTGGAGGCGGGCGCGGCTGAGGCGGCAGAAGAAGCATCTGCGTGGAGAGCGCGGGCCGCCGCCGCCTGGCGACACACGCAGCGACCTCGGCCTTTACCGCACAGGTAATATCAAAGTAGATTATGATTATCATAGAGTTACTAGCACCGCTAGGATAAATCCAAGTAGCGAGATATACAGAGGGGCGTCCGATACGAAGAAAGAAGTACCACGTTAAATACTCTACTTTTCACACCTCACACCACTTCCGTGTAACATTTTCGGCGACCTCCTTGGTGCAGTTTGAGCGCTGTGGGTTTTGTAAGTGGGAGGTTCTGGGGTCTATCTTGGACCATTTAGAAGTATATCGTTTTTGAATATTTTCTGGTCTGGTCAGGAGTATGAGATTAAAAAACTGTTATGAATAATAAAAGATTAGCCCGATACCGATCTTAGGTGAGAATGCAGTAAAGGGTTTACCATATAGTGAATAAACGATAAGTTTTAGAGGGAATTTTCAATAATCTATACTAGATTTTAGGTAATAAAAGGAATGCATTCATCGAAATATTAGAATGACTAAAGTTTCTTCGGGTTCGGAATGTCCAACAATCATTACAGCACATAGGTGTATTAAAGTACTTTAGCTTTAGATAAAAGGTCTTTAATAATTTTACGTGCCATGTGAGATGGTGATAACAAAAAAATTTACCCGACCCAGTTTGTTTTGGGATTCTTAGACCAGGTCGCGTTTGCAACCCTCATAGCTTTAGTTTTATGTAAGTAATTGACACATCAAAAGTGCCTTTATAGGATTATTTGAATAAAGATTATGATTAATTGATGTACATATCTGAATAAATATTGTGTATCGAATAAATCGCATTTCCTTATTATTCGTAGTTGACTAATTAATGACATTAATTAGTTTTTAAGTCAAATAAAGGATTGTATTTCAGGACCGGATTAATTTGAATTATTCGATATATTTTTTATAATATATGAATCGATTTGTATGTTTTGGTCGCAAAAGGATGTCTTTCGGAGAGGAGCGCTTAGTTTCGCAGAGTGCTACGCTAATACATGCTCGAGCTTATATTCAAAAATTTAATTGAAAATTGTGTTTAATTTTTAGGTGTTTAGATGGAGGATATGCTGAGCGAGCTCTGTCTTTCGGCATGACAACAGATTCCGAGACCTCCGATGACGCCATGCGATTGGTCGACCGCGTTCGGCAACTCGCTAGATATCCACCGGTAATGACCCTTGTGTAATAATAATAAGCGGTGATAGCCTAGTGGTTAGGGCGTCAGGCTCCTAATCAGAGGTCGGCGGTTCGAATCCGGGCACGCCTCTGACTTTCAGGAGTTATATGCGTTTATAAAAATTAAAATATCATTTGCTTCAACTGTGAAGGAAAACATCGTGAGGAAACCTGCACGCCTGAGAGTTCTCCATAATGTTCTCAAAGGCGTGTGAAGTCTGCCAATCCGCACATGGCCAGCGTGGTGGACCAAAGCAAAACCAAGGCCAAAACCATCTCATATTGAGAGGAGACCCGTGCTCTGTAGTGAGCCGGTAATGGGTTGATCATGATGATGATGATGATGAATAACCCTTGTTACTATTTTTAATCACAGTTCAAAGGCCAAATTGGACTGTACCTCGATTATTATATCGTGTCTTCTCTGTGATAAGTTAGTGTGGCTCGTGGGCTTCGTAAGAATTTAAATTATTTTTCATAATTTTTGTGCAGGCACCCGTGATTCCCAGACAAAACTTGAGACAGCTGATGCCAGCAACGAACCTACCTGTAGCAAAAGTTACAAAGGAAAAGAACAAGTTGGTTATCGTACAACAAAACAAGAAGAACTGATATTGGGTTACCTTTTTATTTTTATCGTTCAAACTAATTTTAGTTTCCTCTTTTTATTTCTTGTTACTCCTTGTGTTGTGTCTCACTTTCTAGTTTGTTCTTTATGACTATTGTCTACCATCAATGTGCGATCAACTTTAATTACTGGATCATTCTCCTGTTAAGCGAATCATTATAATATGCCATAGGGCAATTATTTTAATGCATCTTGTCAAGTCTTGTGTTGTAATAAGATAATTATTATACTTAGTTCACTCTTCACGAAGACCCTCTTATATAGCACTCTCTCTCTCTTGCGCATTGGAAATGATACACACGAATTAGTCAGTGAGTGTGATATTTTTCTTAAAATCGTTAAGTCATTTAAAAAAATACTAACTTTTTCTATCTCTGCTATATATAGTTCTTTCAATTAATAAAGCATGACGCTTATTAGGCTGTATTCAAATCTTTAACTGGCTGACAAGTCTTCTTGTCACTAGTCCGATCAGATCAGACCGAGATCTATAGTATATGCGATCTTAGGTTTTGCTTACGTAAGAATATGCTACGTTTTATGCTTCTTTATCTCCCTAAACGTATCTATGTATAACGGATTTTTTATTCGACTATTACGCTGCCCCTGACCTATTTGGTACCAGGCTGTTAAGGTGATCTTAAAAACATGATGTTTATTTGTTTCGGGAACACAAATTATTGTTATGACACTATCCAAGTTAGTAACTTGTGTTTTGTGACTTGGGCTTTTAAAAACACGCATGATTCATGACTCGAGAATAACGTAATAAATACCGACATGGTACAACTCCAAAAAGTTACGTCTTGTCAAATCTCTTGAATAACCTTAAAGCACTTTAGATAAAGATTAATTTAGTATATAAACAAATGGAAAGCAATAATTATTTGATGCCGATTCGGCTGAACACAAATCTCTAAACTAAATAGATTTCAACGTAGATCCATCTTTTTCACTGTTCCTTGTCAAATGATTTTTAGGAACTGCAATTTTTTAGGTTAGAAAGTGTTGTAGAGCAGAACTAAGATCATTTTATTCAATTCTGTGTATAAAATACATGTCGTATACAAATTTTCATAGTATACAAATAAAGCCTTATAACGAGTTGTGACACCACTTTAATGTGAAAATCAAATTGTGTTAATTGTTTAGCAATAGATAATCAACGAATACACGAATTTAATAATAATATATATAAGTTCTAGAGAATTCTGCAGTCATAAACAAAAATGAAGGTGTTCGAATAATAAGGTAACATTTATCATTTCGTTAAAATTACCTGCGCTTTTAAAGAAGTTTATTTGTGGTCATGATTTTTACCACAAGTAAAATTTCTTTCGGTTTAACAGTATTTACTAAAGGGTTACTTCGTGATTTCGTAATTTTTAACTTTGTGCGAAGATTATGTAGTTCTCATAAGAGAAAATTAATCTTCGAAGTCTAGACGAATATTAAATTATAAATTAATAAAGTTATTTCCAGAAATGATAGTTATATTTTAGTTACGAAAAAAATTACTAATTTTAAACTGTGGATTCGATTTTAGGCATTGAATGTCATAAAAGAACATGGTAATTTAAATAACTAATTTAAGAAATCCACAAGCACACTAAAGACGATATCCACAGCATTTTGTTAAAATTTACCATTATTATTTAAACTCCTTCAATTGTTGACTAGTATTTAATGTCATAGGGACGTTAGGACGCTTAAATAAATAAGTAACTGGAAATAAATAGAGAGAAATGAAATAAAACAATTGGAGCTTATTAGACTGATTTAATGTACCTATTTGTAATAATTGTTATTATGAGCTATTAACATTCATTCTCGTTTTTAAATAAAACTAGACATTTCATCACATTTTGCTAATGTATATTTTTTATTTTATCTTAATAAATATTCGAATGGTATATGATATTGTAATATTTTTATTCTGTATAGATGCTGTAAATATTAGTTGTATTTTGATTCTGTCAATAAAATCATGCTATCTTGATCAACTGTGTACTTGTTTTCACTTAAAATTCCAAGGTATACACAATATTCCCTCTGATAGCACAGAATAGTAATGGGTGACATATAAAATATTTCCGTGTAATTGCTGAAACAAAAACGCACATACATGACCATGATATATATCTGTGCCCTGAGTAAAACTTAAAGTTATGTAAGAAGTTTTGTAAGAATTATCTAAGTATATTTTTGTATGTAGTTTAAACATACCTTGTTTGACCTATCCCACTTTATAAATTCACCTTACTCACATCTAAGGGTAGCTGGAAGATATCTCTTATAGACATAAGCTTTCCTTTGTATACTACTTTTGTAAGAGTATGATATCAAAAATTTGGTACATAAATAATAATTAAAAAAAGTAGTCATATCATGACAATTGGTTGCCCAAATAAAAATTGTAATTGTGAGATCATGAATAGGATTAATTCAAATTCGGTTATATATGTAGTATAAAGCGAAAGAGTTTGATCGTAAGTATGTTTGAATACGGTAATGTAAGGAACTTCCAGTATAAATTAAATCAGCTGTTACAAACATTTATTTTTATTACTTTGTTAGTAACCTAAACACAACCCAACACATATAAAAGAGTGAAAGTGTCTTTCTTTGTGTGTGATATATTTTCCATGACTTATTTTCGGCCCCCCGTCCGTGAAATTAGTATTAAATAATTTGCGCAATAGTTATCTTACCATTCCTACTTTATCGAATCGAGTTAGTAGTCGTTGACAGCACAGGATCATGAGGCCGGGGGTGATGCTGTCATCCTTTTGAAGTTCCAATAGGCCAAATCTCTCCTTTACTTCTTTGTGAAGCGCTTTTTCTACATGTTTATTACTGTAACAAAATCTAAATTTTAATGATAACTAAACATTCAACATTATTTGTTGTATTTTTTATTTGTACACCGTGGTAAACCAATGGCCGAATTTACGAGAATATTTAAAAAAAACATCTCAGACAAAATGAGGGGGAAATGAAATTACCTAGAGTAAGTGTAAGCGGCTTACTTTTATAAGAGCCATCTATAAAATACGTCACACGAATGTCTTGATACTTGAATCGCAAAGATATTCCTAATCAGTATTTATGTTAATTCTCATCAAGTTATAATGATGAATGTTATTCTATATGCAAACGCTTCAAAAGTTGGCCGAGTAGAGTTTGCAATCAAATTAAAACAGTACCTTATAAATTATTAAAAAATAACAAGAACTTCTAATATCGAATCCCGATAACGGGCAAGCGATCAGTGTGACGTCATTGCACGCACGCTCGCGTACAAGTAGTTTTACGTTTGTGTATGCCGTGTTAGTATCAGACTGACCGAGCGTTGTGCTATAACGCCACAAGCATCGAGCGCGTAGTTATTTTACAATTCAATATCTCAAAGAGTATCTATGCATTAAACCAATATTTTCATAAGTATTTTTATTTCTAAACAGAATACGGAAAACTAAAATCAAAATAAGTAAACATTCTTCATTTTCATCCTCACGGAAACGATAAATGCAAAGTTTATGAATCCTGGCCCTTATTGGATTTTAATATAGAGAAAATTTAAACCATAGTATTTGGGAACAGTACGTAACTTACATGCTATATTCGGTCAGAAGTAATGTGGCTTCGTCGAGGTGTTTCGCTAGGAACGGAATGAGTTCCTCGGCTGGACAAGACGATGGCGTAATGAACTGGCCTGTGGGTGACACCATCAAAGGACCCGCTTCTCTGGAATATACATGAATTAATTTGACATACAGACAAGAGGACACGAAGAACTTTTAAATACTAAATTGGACCCTTTAAAATTTGGCGCACAATGAAACTTTAGCTCACCGAGAGTTTCTTGCTCTGAAAGGAATGGTTGACCCTGAAAGAGGTTTTGGGGTGTACTTCTGACAAGCAGACGTACGAACATACTAAATTGGACCCTTAAAAAAATTTGGCGCACAATGCCACAGACCGAGACTCTATGAAAATCGCTACGTCATGCTTGTTGCTACGTAAAAAGGACAAACTCTCTTATCATTTTCGCATATATAGTGTAAGTGATTTTTGTGTCTATCAGTGATTTTTGGGATAAAAATAAACGTAAGAAACCTTAATTCCATATTATAACATATGATTTTGTTGAAAATGAGAACAGAAATGCGCTTTAGGTATGTAAATTGGAACATTGCACTTTCTGGGATAAAAATTCACTACCCTTCCCGTTACCCTCCAGCCTGTTTCTTATCTCTATGCAAATATATAAGACAATCTGTTGTAGCTGCGTAAAAGAAAGATCTACCAACATACGCACATACCCTTTTATAATGTGACTTACTTCTCAGCACTTAGGATCCAGCGCTCTATCGTGGCAGGTGGAGAAGACTTGCGACCTGAGTATGTTAATTTACCCCCTTACGATGTGCAAAGAAGCTTACCTTCTCTGCTCGTGCTTCCCTCCCATATTTGGCAGGCAGCTTTACTAACTCGTTCTAAAATATTACTTATGGCTGATCTCGCAAAACCAAGTTCTTCCAATAGCTACATGACCTTTTTTCGTTAGCAGAGATAGATGCGTTTCGTACATTCGTTGTTCAGTAAAATATAGTTAGGATACTTACGGTTCCACAACAATTTCGTATTTGCTAAGAGATTCGGGCACAGATTCAGGAATTTTCCTCCCATTGCCGTAAAAGTCTCCTATTGATGTAATCAATTGTCTAAGATGGCTGCAATACTGGGCTGCTGACACTTTCGGCATGAATTTTCTAAAAGAAAAGGTACAAAAGAATTTTACTAACGTTAAAGATTGTTTTAATAGAGTTATATTATTCAAGAACTGTAATATGATATAGCTACTAAGGTGTTTTATTCAATGAATAATATACCTTCTACAGATGTGAATGTCCCTTAATATACTGGATAAGGCTTTCTCGTATTTAGGTATCTCTATTAAGGCACTGTCTTCTTGGCTGACTTTCTTTATTAACTGAAAAAGATAACATTCAATAAATAATTCGCTATAAGTTTTTTTCACCTATGAAGAATTCAAACATAATTTTTCATTTACTGCTAGGTTACTCTAAGAGGTACTTTCTGACTTTATTTTTTGTTGTTTATCATTATCGATAAATGGACTACCTTACGTAAAAAAAAAAAAAAATTGAAATTAGCCTAGCAGTTTCGGAGATTAGCCGATGGAAAAAAACAAAAATAGAATTATATTATAAATTAGAAAATTATAATACTATATATACTCAAAATCCTATAAAAGAACTCACCGAAAGCCATTCGTTTCGGACGTCGATAATATTGAGAAATACGTCACCGTCTAAGCTGACACCAGTGAATTGACCTAATGCTATCGTTCTAGCTGAAATCAGAAACAAAACATCATTATCATAAGAAATATTACTGTGCTATGGCAGTTAGTAGAAATAAAAGAATTCAATAACCAGAACAAACCTTTCAAATTGCCCATATGTTTTGAATGCTGTGATGCCATAGACGCTAAACTCTGTAGAGCCCCTCTAATGTGACTGACATTCCATCCACTATCATATTTAACCTAAAAACATTCCATATAATTTAAGTTCTATACCCTTTATGGCCTTCAAATTCAAATTCAAATTCAAAATAATCTTTATTCAAATAGTCCTTAAAAAGGCACTTTTGACGCGTCAATAATTTACACAGTAGTTATTTCATGGTGGTTCTTCACACACCATATTGACTTAAAACCAACTCAACTTAAATTGAAACATTGAAATGTGAGCTTTAATTCATATAACATAAAGTTTTGTTTCAAGTTTATAACACATAAACACTAGCATCTTGAAAAGATATATATATATATATATATATATAGTCACAAATTCCATGTATTTTTAATTTTATATACATTCATTATGGAAACTAACTTGACTGTTTAATTGGTTCATAACCGTTTTGTTGTTTTTTTTTTATCCACTACAAGTTTGCCCTTGACGGCAATCTCACGTGATGGTAAGTGATGATGCAGTCTATGATGGTAGCGGGCTAACCTGTAAGGGGTATGGTAAAACCATACTCCTATCGGTTTCTACGCGACATCGTGCCGGAACGCTAAATCGCTTGGCGACACGTCTTTATCGGTAGGGTGGTAACTAGCCACGGCCGAAGCCTCCCACCAGACTCGAGCCGGGAATCGGACCCAGGACCTCCGTCTTTATAAAATACAGCGCGCGCGCTGCGCCACGGAGGTCGTCATTGTTGTTGTTATGTTTTCTTACAGTTTTAAGATCAATGAACTTGAAAAGATTACTTTGTGTGTGATATAGATCAAACAGATAATATATTTTTATATTATCAAAAATATAAACTAAAGATAGAATAAATATCTTAAAAAAATAACTCCAACTATAAGATTTCCATTCCAAATTACTTTGTATTCTAACAAATGAGAAAAGTAAAATAAAATACTCATGTAGGCTTTACCAACTTCTTTTATACCATATGTTTTGCGGAGGTGCTCTATAAGTGATTTGACTTGGTTTCTTGTGGCTTTTGTTGATTCGTACTTTTCTTTTGCTATATCACTATTCTCATTAATCCATTCTCTGAAACATTATATGACACATATTTGTTTAGTTCATCTTATTTATTTATTTATTTGCAGTGGTACATTTTATTTCTGGCATATAACATAGCAAATGTTTATATTAAATAAGTTATTTTGACAAATCAAGTAATGCTTTCATAGGATTGTTTAATTATAACATACATAATATTGTTGATAGCCTTCCTTTCTTCAACCTTTCTTTTCACCTCAGCTGCTTTTTCAAATTCGGTTGTGTACTGTTCATAAGCTTTAGTAAAATCAATATTCCTAAAAAAAGATCCAAATTACTCTCAATTTCCAAATATTTATAGTTAATTAGTAATGTTCATTAGTATTGAGCGCTATCAACTTTATTATTATTTGTCCTATTTTTCAGAATAGTTTCATCATGTTCTTTAAATATTTTGAATGTTATATGAACTGCAGGTTAAAAATACCTAGAGATATTTTTCCAAAAGAATTGTCACCACTATCTAATAAAACCAAATTGAATTCAAAGTTGAATTCAATTCTAATTGAAATCAACTAGAGTTTAATTAAATAAGAGTTAAATTTTATTAAATTAAAAGCAAAGAATAAAAAAAAAACTGAAACAAGTTTTTGATAATTTAATATAAAAAAAATAGACATGCCAACATATAAATATTGATAAAGATAAAGCGTATTTCTTATTTAGACCTAAATAAGAAGTACACTTTATTTTTATCAATATATCATATAGATGACCATTGCTAGACTACTAGGAGCTTTGTATGGATTTCCAAATTCTACTCCCACTCCTTACAACTTCCCTTAACTATAAATTAATAATGTTATTAATATATTTATTGTGCCTGTAATTTATGAAACACTGGTGTAATTTACCTGGAATGTGGTTTCCTAGAAGTAGGGGGTAATTTATCTACAAAATTTGTTGAGATATCACAGGCATTTAAGATTTTCACTATTGTCTCTCTCACATTTCTGCTATTTAATTGTATATTTACTAGTTTGAAATTACCTTAAATAAAATTGCATTACTGTAATTTACATAAACAAAATGACACACATTTTAAATTTTAGTACTTCAATGTTAGAGAAATTTCTAAAAAAAATACATATTTTTTTATAATGCTGGCTGGGCTAACAAGAGAAAATTATTTCTACCATTTTTTCATCCTATTCTATGGAATAAGGCAAGACGTAAAGTTTAATTAGACAGTAAAAATATCTCATAACATACCTTCTGGCTGGTCCTTTTGTCTTAAATAGAAAGAAAGATTTGGTACAGCCATATTCCGACTAGATTGCTGTGCTTCTATTAGAGCACTTAACTGTTGTAGTGAGTTTTCATTTATTTTCTAAAGTCACAAATGAACATTTATTAAATCACATTTAAATAACAAACCACAGGTAAGATAGACGCAAAGAGACAAACAGCCGCAATCCAAAATGTTGGTCAGATCATAAGTCTACACAAGTAAGTATTTACACAGGTACAGGCTCCAGTCTCATCTTTGGGACATTAATAATGTAGGAACGATGACTAGTTATAATAAAATTGAAAATAAAATAGGTACTTACCCTTTGTTCTGGATACTTCCCAAATAAATCAGGATGGACACTAAAATAAAATGGCCTTAAAGCTGTGGATATTTCTGCTGAGCTCAAAGATCTGCAAAAGATTCCTCCCACGCAACAACATCTAAAAAGAAAATTGAGGGTTAAATCTTTTGCTTTTTTTTTTAAATTTTAATTAATTTATACATTATTTAAAAGACATACTGTATCTTTAGGCGGCAATACATTTCAAACAATATGTGAATCAAAATTATGTAGAATGGAACCAGTTGCGCACTATTTTTTTATTTTCTACATGTTTTTGTAGGTTTTGCTATCATTTTCCACTTTGACAATTTTAATGTTAAAACTATCAAAGTGACATTGATTCAAATGACAACTATTTGACGTTTAATCATAGATATTTTAGTGCCTTGCGGCTGTTCGAATGCTTGTTATTTTGGTCGAAGCTCACCTTTCTTGAGCTTTCCTACTGAACGACTTGTTATAAACAATGAACGGAGGCGAGATATGTAATCCTTCTTTTCAATGTATTAAGTTGAAAAGTGAGGGATAACAATAAATTAGTAAGGATGGATCCGATGAGGATATAAGGAATATTTCATTCCTACTTTCATATTATCAGCACTGCACATGTTTATAGCAAATCCTCGATGTCGTTTTTGGACGATTATATATAGCAGTTACAATTAAAAAGGACGAACTTTTAAAGTACTTTCTTAAACCTCTAAAGAGATTACCAACACAACAATAAAGAACAGGATAGATCCCATTTGGACCAACATGAATTTAGTTTTATACTTAAATCTTATACGTAAATCGTAGACAAAGAAGTCAAGTCCAATAAGACCACAATAGGAGTTAATAGGTAATCAAGGAAACCTTTTCCTTCTAGAAGTTTTATCCAAGAATTTCAATGAATGATGGTTGAACAATTATTATTGGCACGATTAAAAATATGCGATTGTCGATTGTATTTCCTAATGTGGTATTGTATGTTTGTATATTGTCGGGATGGAAAACAGCCTTATGCCTAACACTCCCATGCCTTAATTGATCTAGGTTGACGATACGTAAGATATAATGTAAGTCCTCCAGCACGATCATCATCATATCAACCGGTTGATGTGTATTGCTGGACCTAGATCTTATGTAGGGAGTAGAAAAGTTCACATTCATGGGTGGCTTGTTTTCAGTTATTCATTTGATGATGATTCCCTGATATTCGTTTGATAGTGTCATCCGCCTTGTTAGAAATCTTTAGTAGTTAAAATATTTTAATGGGGTCTATTATAGGATATATATTGGATTTAATAACCAATATATCTTTTCTGATTTTTGTGGTGGTTCGGTGATAATCATACTAATATTATAAATGCAAAAGTTTGTATCACATTAAACATTATATTAATGTTCAAGATCCAATATGTGTTCTGTATGTTTTGCGATTTTAGTGAATATAGACAAATGCCCGCTTCAACAGAGGTTGGAGGTTAATGTTTTAAAGAGTAACAGGTCAGTATTGGATTAGCCGAGATTTAATCTGAAGGCTGCGCGTGCGCCGACAGTGCGGATTGTGACGCAACGGCCGAGCGCAGACGCGGTAGCGCCGAGCGCCGCACGTCCTCCGCCAGCCTTCAGCGCTTGCCACTTGCCAAGCTGCCTCGTAATTGTTATAGAGACGAGTTCAATAATTAAGCGATAAATATACCAACAGAGTGGCGGCAAGCGGAGGGCGGCAGTCGAGTGGCGGCCGCGTCGCGTATCAGACACTCGTGCATGTGATGGGCTTGGAAGTTCATTCGACATTTTTCTATCGGACATCGAAGGAATCTCACCGGACTGGTTCCCGCGCAACGCTGCGTTAGTGCGCCGCTCTGGTGAACCCTTTCGCTTGTAAATGTGCCGATATTTACATATGCGCGCTCGATCTTGCATCGAACTTTCGATCTGCGCCCGTAGCTCAATTGGTGTGCTTCGCTAGCTGGCCGCAACGCTCGCGCCGTTGCCGCCGCCCCAGCGCGCTCACCTCCTGCACAGCGTGCGATGATCCACGTACGTTACCCATTCTGTTTATAAACTTACTCTTTTCCACTTTATAATCTGTACCATTCAATTTTCGTCGGCCTAATTGGTACCTACCTGCTGTGCTACTTAACCTGTTTGCGTTTATTTGAATTTCTACTTGCGTAATCGCTAGATCAGATATACTCAGCCTAACAAATGCTTTTTAATCTGAACGCCTATAAAATAGTTGTAAAAATAGTGACTTTCAAGTCAAGGAAGCTTTTATAGGCAGATGACAGTACTGTATACATGCTACACAAATTTACAAAAACTTGAAAATTTTCCCCCAATTCCATTACATTTTTCTTCGTCTCATTAGGTTAGTTAGCAGTATATTGAATGTTATTTACTTCATAGCACCTATAAGATATCTTTTCAAGAATATATCTACTTAAAATAACTTGATAGTAAAGTGCTAAAACTGTTTCTTAGCTCTATCTCAACTTAACTAGTCTAACCTGTTATGTCTCCACTAACCTAACAACGTCACATGAACACGGGCTGGTTTATTTTAATCATAAATAGATTAGATAACTCCACAACTTTAAGATTGTTTTTATAAGGGCTATGATGACATTTTTTAGAGAAATTCTTATTATTTCAAAAGTTGTTTAAATCTTGTAATTTTTATAAAACGTTGTGTTTCTAGTGTCAAAAAATTAATATGATTTTATTTTGAAATCCGTTGTGAAATTTGAATACCACACCGTTGTTCCATTTTAATTTGATTCTCTTAAAGTTATTTAAAATTAACAAAAATATGTTCTTCAATTACGAGATTTAGTTGCATTTTTTAGAATGACAAAAAAGTTGAATATAAAAACACGTTATCTTTTACAACTAGGAAATCTACCATATTTTAAAAATGGAGGTGGAAAGTAAAAACTTGTTTATAACTGCCATTGTATAAGATCAACTGAAAAGGGGAATCCTCGTTTTAAAAATCTTTATAAACTAAACATTGAACGTTCCAACTTATAACGCTAAAACCACGCTCAATAAGGCTATTCTGAAATCAGATTGTGGTCATGACCTCTGTGGTCTCTAGGATAACTTACAGTATGAAGAGGTCGTTACGGCTTTATTGTGTCATTAATTAAACGTTTAATAGGAGGAACGAGGGCACCACATTGTCCGTCTTATATTTGTCATTGTCTAAGAATCTATCTAATGAAGTACCTCTTGAGATCCTAAACAGGACCTCTTTAAATTCTCTACGGTTCTGTGCGGAAATAATAATTGGGTTTTCTATTAAAAGATTTTCAGTACCTCTGTTAGGAATTGGCGTAAGTAATACCATATAGTATAGCTTACTATGTGTTGTTTAAGAAATTTGTCACACCGCATTAAAGATGCGTCGAGGATCTAAGCTCTAATCTCACTCTCTTATATGTGATTGGAGATATTTTTATTTACATATTTATTAAGTTCAAACGAGCAACTTCGTCACTAGATTTTAGTGATCACGACTTCCCATAACAGTTCGTGACCAGTTGTCTGTAACACCTGGGACATTGCCAATGTGTTGCTTGCTTTTGAGACGTTACTTATTTATTCATCACTTGGTAACATGGCAAATGAAAACTGGTTCCACTATTCGTGAGTGGAAAACGTTATCTGGATTAAATCTTATAGTGGTGGGAACGAAATTTTTTATGCGTCGCATGGCTCGAGAGAATAGAGAAGGTGCCAGGCCTCATCAGAAAAATCTCTCAGACAAAAGATAGAACTAACGCGTTCACTATACGCAAAGTTTCCCATTTGCTGGTATATTATTGTCCATAAGTCGAACTGCCCAATTTTATATCCCAGACATGTCAGACCAGAGGTGCAAGTAAAATATCCATGTGAAACCGGCCTTGTTCTTTATAGATATCATTTATCGATGTCTGTGCTGGTCGCAACGTACCGCGCTTTGTCAACTGTTGGGCATCGTAAGCTATTTCGAAGCTATGGTTTAGCGTATCTATCGTGAGATCTTCAACCTCAGTAACGAAAACATACAATGTGTATTTCATTCCTTTTAGATCTGATTTATCAATGTATACAGCAATCACACTAATACTACAAAGGCGAAAGTAGTGAGTAGGTGTAATAAGTGTTCTAACATTGTGTAGGTTAATCCTTCACACCGGAACTACAGAAGTATGATTTAGATATATTAAACCTCGGATTAACACATAGGCTATTTTATATCCCGGAAAAATCTATAGTTCCCGGGGCTTATGTGTAAAATTGAAGTTCTTGAAGAGCTGCAAAGTAGAGCTTTAATTTCCATAGCAAATCAGATTTACATTTGGAAAAAGGAGCGGGAACTTGGCAAACATGAAATTATCTTTAATTACAAACGTTGGCTCAACAGGAATTTTTAAAAGCTTAGCCTAGTTATTAATATGTAGCATAAATAGCTTGGGTGACAACAATGAGCCCTGTGGAACTCCAGCATTTGTGGGATTTGGTTCTGAGCAATCAATACAGACACTGATATTGATGCTGCATTCATTTAAAAAGCCGGCTAACTTATATTAGCTTCTAGAGTTATATTCACAATTGAAGCATAAATCATCATCATCATGAACAACCCATTACCGGCTCACTACAGAGAACGGGTGTCCTCTCAATATGAGAAGGATTTGGCCATAGTCCACCACGCTGGCCATGTGCGGATTGGCAGACTTCACACGCCTTTGAGAACATTATGGAGAACTCTCAGGCGTGCAGGTTTCCTCACGATGTTTTCCGTCACTCTAAATAAATTAAACTAATTACAATAAACCTAAATAAATAACTTAGCCTCTTTGTACAACGTCAGCAGACGTCAGAAACAGTCCCAGAATATTTCTTTATATATAGCTAAAGCAAGGACGGATCCCAACGCGTCCAGGTCTAATAAGCTCACAAGAAACTTAGCCGGTGTTTTTTTTGTTGTCACCAATACGCATACCGACAAAGACGTGCCAAGCGATCAAGCGTTCCGGCACGGTGTCGCGTAGAAACCAATTTGGAGTATAGATTAACCATACCCCTATCGGGTTAGCTCATTAACATTTTAGAATGCTTCCTCACCAGGTGACATAGCCGTCAAGGGCTAACTTGTAGCGTATAAAAAAATAGCTATAAATTTAGAGCAATTCACAAGCATTTTTATCGTTTATATGATCCTTTATATATATATACCCGCCTTTCCAAATAACTGTCTACCCGGATTTCTATAATTGTATTTTTCATATTGTTAACGAAACTAGGTCACCTGCCGTAACTTTATCGAGCATAGTGCTTAAGGAGATGAGATGAGGAGTGATTAAAAATATAATGATTTCTGGTTTCAAGTAGTTATTTTTGTAAAGTTTCATGTTTACTAATCGATGTATACAGATAGCTACATAAAGTAGAAACGGCTATAGAGGATTGGTAACCATCGAAGCATGCAATCAGTAGGCAGTTAAAATTCACGGTTGCTGATTTCACTAGCGCCGCCCCATACACCTTTCTGTGTATTCAGTGATGTTTTTGTAACATTTTAACCCAATCATTTTGTACTTCTTGAAAATACTGTTTCCTACCAAAATCAATTTCCTACAAAAAATGAAAATTTCATTTAAATTACCGACTTTTATAATTCGCTTATATAGGGAGGGAAAGAACAGAATAAACGATCTGCAAAATAGGTTTATCTGTCTATGTTGGTTTTGCAGTAATTTTTAAAAGAATATTTCATATTACTACACAAATTGAAGAAGAAAATTTACCTTATAGGTGATATCTTATTGATTTTATTTCAATGAGGCCCTATTTTTTTAAATATAGACAACTAGCTGATGCCTCCGATTTTGGCCTCGTTTTTGACGGTATTTTAAAAAAAAATATTGAACCGTTCGTTTTCCAGGAATAAAAGGATTCCTATACCCTTCTCCAGGATGCAAGCTATTTGCAAAAGGGTACGAATATTTTAGCTTACCCGTTGTATCCGCCATTTTCTTATTTTTTAAATACCTTTATTACTGTTTCCGAAAAATTAGCTATCAAAGTATCCTTAACCCAGTTCAAAATGCCAGCTAAATTAGGTACATGTGCCAGTTCTTATCATCATAGGCAACCAAAAACTAACTGACACTATCTATATATACTGATGATGCTATCTAGGATGGTAGCGGGCTAACCTGTTAGGAGTATGGTAAACCCACGCTCCTAATTGGTTTCTATGCGACACCGTGCCGGAACGTTAAAACGCACGTCTTTGTCGGTAGGGTGTTAACTAGCAACGGCCGAAGCCTCCCACCAGACCAGACTCGAGCCGGGAATCGAATTCAGGACCTCAAAGTTTATAATGCGACTGCGCACGCACTGCGGCCCGGAGGTTGTCAAAAATCTCATTATATATGTACTAACATTGGTAAAGAAAATCAACAGATGTAAAAAATAAAAATAGTTACGGAGTTGGATACGTGACGGTGAAGACCTACGCGTCAAAACAGATCTTCTAACGTTTTCCTCAAACTCGACGTCTTAATAGACGCTTCCTTGCTATGCCTCTATTTCCTTAAAGTTATTTTTATCCCGAGCCAGAGCATTCCGATTCCAGTATTATTGGTTTTTTACATTAAGTATAGATTAGAAGTCCTTTTCAAGCTTTGTCTCAGTAATCCTCCCTACGAGTTCCCAGCAGGTTTCTATCAACAGTTTGACCATAATGTTTTAGTGAACATGTGTGTGTGAGGATTGAGCTGGTGTGTGGACCGGTCTTACAGACGCGAGCCAGCGTTACGAGCACATAATTTAAATATGTGATGAAGTCCCGTGCAGTGTTTCACAATTAAAACTGTTAAAGATGACGGAACAGCAAAATTTTTGTTACACATTGATTAATTAGAAAGCAATACCACCGTGTTCTGTAATAAATGGGAGACGAAACGAAAGTAGGCCATTTTTAGCCACATACCGAGTATTGATCTATTTTTAATCCTGTTAGATTGAATCTTTCATAGATAGTTGTGTTTAGCAACTACATATTCAAAAAATGTGGAAGGAACCACATTTTTTACCTGAATAATGCATAATAATACATACAACAATATGAATTACTAAAATAAACATATTTTATATAATTATTAATAATAAGTCTCCTCGCAGAATATATTATTTGCTATGGTTTATAGAATAACAAAAACAAATCTGTTGTTTGTGGGAGCATGCTTTAAAAAAAAAAATGATTAGTTCTTTTTTGAAGAGTGAAATTGTTTCAATGTTAC
This sequence comes from Lasiommata megera, assembly GCA_928268935.1. Lineage (NCBI taxonomy): Eukaryota > Metazoa > Arthropoda > Insecta > Lepidoptera > Nymphalidae > Lasiommata > Lasiommata megera. Next base: position 10,530,374 of record OV743315.1, on the reverse strand, counting down.
AGCTTTTAAATTTGTTTTAAAATAACTGTTTATACAGATATTTCACTTCGTACAAAAGATATAGATATGCTCCCTACAAAAGACCTATGTCCAGCAGTGGAGGTAAATTGGTTGATATGATGAATTTGATAGATATTTCGTTCATTATTACTTAGCTTACAGTAACTGTTGAAGTTAGTATCTATAATATAAACATAGATCTTCAAACCTTGTTACTCCGTTTCATCCTCCTAAAAGTATTCTTAAAGTTTATTATTAATGTAGGTAAGGTCTTTGATTCTCATGTCTTCTGTAAAGAAATTATTTAGAAATCTTAAACCATCCTTTTACGCTTACTTTAAATTCGACACCTTCAATTTGAAGCCCATCGGTGAAAGTCGGTTGATCGGTCAGTCAGTCAGTCAGTCAGTCGGATTTAAGTATAAACTTGTGCTTCTTGACAAAGGTTACAATTGCCACGTAATATGATTTCTGGATATAATGAAACAAATAAATAAGCAACTTTTCATCTTGTTTTCTAATTATTGTTCCGATGCACACTCACCCACGTCCGCTTTCCGTCTGAACTTTCTCCACTTTGCCCGATCACTTACGTACAGTTGGCGTCAACCTTTAATAGTTTAATGTAAATCTGCCTTTTCCATACTATCTGGGGATATTCATTCCTTTAACTACCTTTGTGTTGTCATCACAGATCACGGGTCTCCTCTCAATATGAGAAGAGTTTGGCCATAGTCCACCACGCTGGCCATTTGCGGATTGGCAGACTTCACACGCCTTTGAGAACATTATGGAGAACTCTAGGACGTGCAGGTTTCCTCACGATGTTTTCCTTCACCGTTGAAGCAAGTGATATTTTAATTTTTTAAAAACGCACATAACTCCGAGAAGTTAGAGGTCCGGATTCGAACCACCGACCTCTGTTTCTCCTGAACAGACGCCCTCACCACTAGGCTATCACCGCTTCACTTTGTACACACTTTCACTTCACACAACACTAGTAAGGGATGGTTATATTCGTTTCTTATTTTATCCTCAGTTAGTTTCTAGACCGAACAACATTTATTTATCTTTAATATATTAACTAAGACAATTGATAAGTATTTTTACTGTAAAGTATTGTTTCAAGACATTGTTCTACTTCTCCATATTGCAAATTTATTTAAACGCTAATTTCATTACTTGTTTGATGTTTAAAATAAACACGTTTTTTATGTCCATTTCAGATTGCTTATGTATCATATTATATTTTTTTAATGATTTTATTATATTTTATCTGTTTATCGGATTAGATTAAGCTTAGGTATATAGATAGATTTAATTTCAACAAGAAACAACGCCTAAAATAGATTATTTCACAAGAAATGGTCTCACGATCTTATAACTTGACAATTTAGTGATAGTAAAAAATGAAAATGAAAATATTTTACAAAAAACAACTTTACAAAGCTTAGTACATCCGTTGGGACCCACACTAGGTAATCCTGTGTCGTGGGGTCCAAAAAAAAAAGTTTTTTCACCAAGAGAATTTAGTTATCTAAATTAGATTACTAAATTCTCTTGGTTGGTTGGTCTTGAATTTTACACAAAATTACATTGGGGTGCTTATATTGCTCGTATTGTTTGTGAAACGTATACCTAATACCTGATAGAATACCTTATTTTTGGTTCGTGATATTATATTTTGCATAACATGTTTTCCAAGGTTATTTGTACAATATGGATGTCTCCCTGTGTATCAGACGGTTTTGTCTTCGCCGATACCGGAATCTTAATCAAAATTCATTTGGTTATGAATTTATTATATCTTGTAGTTCCAAATGAATATCTAATAAAAATACATAACCTTTTTGATGAATTTTAATACCAGATAAAATATAAAAACATATAGCTACCTACCAATTTTCTGACGCCTAACTATCAAATAACATCTTATTATAAGCAAGGTGCTAGATAATCGCGACACTGTCCAAAGACTTCGTGGCCAATCGTTTCTTTTACAGCTGCAATAAGAAGTGACAAGGAGTAAATTTGTCAACCGAAAATGCTTGTGAAATGCTAATAACGTTACTAATATTAAAATTCTTCAGGAGGTATACATCTGCCTAGTATCCTTCGATATAGATCTACGAGCCATTTAATAACATTCATTTGTCTGTACATAAGAGCTAGCGCTCCCAGCGGAACTGTTGTAAAATAACAATTACCTACTAGTATTCTATTTCAAGAAGCGGTGATAGCCCAGTAGAAGCGGTGATAGCCCAGTGGTTAGGGCGTCAGCCTCCTAATCAGAGGTCGGTGGTTCGAATCCGGGCCTCTAACTTTTCGGAGTTATGTGCGTTTTTAAACAATTAAAATATCACTTGCTTCAACGGTGAAGGAAAACATCGTGAGGAAACCTGCACGCCTGTTCTCAAAGGCGTGTGAAGTCTGCCAATCCGCACAGGGCTAGCGTGGTGGACTATGGCAAAACCCTTCTCATATTGAGAGATCTGATCATCATGACCATCTGACGATGGTCCCATTTGAATCCTGTTAATTGACGTTATATTGTTTCTTCTCTACGTTTAGGAGTGGAAACATCTACGAGTATATACTGCTTTCGTTGTACTCAAGATTAAAAATAAAAAAGTTTATGAAATAAAAACACGTGTCGTGCGGACGTGATGTTGTGGTTGCGGGATAAATATAAAAGCTGAAAAAGTTGAATGTTGAAGTTGATGAAAGATTATAACAATTTGTCTTTTGTTAAGAGTTTTCTATTATATATTATTCAAGTATCAATGAGAATTGAATCAGATTTAAGTTATTTAATGTAAAAAACCAGTTTCCTTAAAATAAATCGATTTATTTTAACCATAGACAGTGAACAGTGATCGTTCCACGATAGCCAGATATCCAGTAGCTTAGCAATTTTAGGGGTAGTACCTATTACACTGGCCACCTAATTCATATGCAACCTCATTTACCATGTTATATTGATTATTTCGGCAACTGGACACTGGACCTATGGTAAATTCTAAAAAAAAAAAACTGGGTAGGTGCTCTTATTCAAGATCCCGGAGCCTCCCACTAGATCCCGAAGCCTCCCACTGTTTTATGCTGATGGTGGCCACCGAGGGGGTGTTAGTGGGTAAAAATCCCACATAACTCGAGCTTTTCCCCAAAGCAATAGTTGGGTATCTCACTAGGAGATTTCCCCCCTCCCTTTCCCTTTATATATATTGGTGCTTACGCTCTCTCTTTCTCTCAGGAAACTCTCAGGAAAGACGCATTATATATCCATCTTGTACGCATCAGTTAGGTACTTGAATTAGTTATTGTTTAAGCAAAATTTGGCCCTATAGGTATTCCCAGCCAGTATGTTTTAACAAATACCTATCTTCTGAGAACGTGCGAACGTTTAAAGGCCATTGCACTAATTAAGTACGTGAACAATGCTGGGGTAATTAGACAACTGTGCCCACTTGTTGGGGAAGAAGGATTATTAGTTTATCTATTTGGGTTACATTTAAAGCTACCTTTTCGAATTTCTTTTCATGTCGGCTACTGGAACTTTTAGTTAGCTGTAAGATGGTTGATTGTTTGCCTATTATTCATACTAGGTTGGTATTTGACGAGATACGGGGTTTTTAACGGAACAGAGCCATTGTCATGTTATTGTATTAGATGATAAATACGCGCCGCGCTTTCATTCGCATTGAATGTCCTATATCGCCATCAAGCTACCTCAAAAACCTCAGAGAACCGGCGAAAACCCAAAATATTTTTCAAATCTGACTAGTGGCTTTGAGACAAAAAATTGTACGTTAAAATAAACTCTGTGTATACTTACTACTATTTAGCATAATTAAAATTTTGCTTAGGTGGATCTTTGTTTTTGGCAATACTTGCCTCAAAATTGAAAAATAATACTCTTAAATGGCCTGGCTGGCGTAAAATGGCGCGGAGAGAGAAGTTCTTCTATTTACTAACTAGTTAATATTAACAAAGTTTGCAGATTTATAGACCCAATTAAGTATTAGAGACAGGCAATAACAAATTATGGACTGCATTAACAGAATGGCGTTTTACTAAGCAGATAAATCTGTAATCTCAATAAATATGCGTAAAGATAAGCGCGTATCTCGCTGCAGATCTTCCGGAATGTGTCCACGACCTTCAATGTGAAACCGAGCTGACTTTATCACGTTATGATATATCCTTGCATATGTAAGTGCATTTGTAGGCTTCTGCCAATGCAATCGGAACCTACCAATGCAATTTTACATACCAAACAATATAAAAAGAACTCTATCACCGAATTCATAAAGAATATATCCGCTTTTAAGCATCAGACTCTTACAGGGAAGTGAAATCAAAACCTAATTGGTAGAAATACGAACCTAAGTTGTTCTCTGTAATTTAGGTTGCACTTAGATAATACTTAGTACACGTGTAAGTATAATCAAATTAAAATTGTTAAGGGCATTCGTTACTAACACTGTCATTATCACAAACAAATAAATAAATATTTATAAATGTATTTTTCACGATCGTCCGATAAACTTTAACTAAGGGGGCAAATTTTTAATCTTGACAAATTTGACAAACTATCAAATTGAAATTTTCTATCTTTCAGGAGATTGTGAAAGAAAAGGTATAATAATAATATAAAATATAAACTACTAAAGTAAATTTTAAAATACCTTAAAGATTCATTCACTCATTTCATTTTATATTGTATTTAAATAATGATACTGCGGTTACAGAATTCCTGCAGTCATACCTACTTATTGTTAGAATCTTAATCAGATATTACCATTGGAATGCTATGACTAATTGTCCTTATTACAGTTCTATAAATATATTTCGTTTAAGACGTACATTTTATACTGCTCTTTATCATGAAAGTCTAACATTAAAACGTAAACAAACCCGTTCAAGCCGAAAGTACAAATTGTAAAACACTTAATATTGGATTTAAATAAAATTTCTAAGACCCAGATTTCCTTTATGTTACGTCTCTGACGAAGACAGACATAAGTGGGCTGGGAAAGACGGGCAAACTATTACTGGTATAAAATAGCTGTACACCTGACAGGATGAGTGGAAAATGGCTTCGGAATCGCTGTTTCCAACCGGCACTGCGAATGAGGGCGTTCGACTTATTTATAGATAATTCCAACCCGTTTTAATTGAATTGAGGTAAAGTACAAGCCTATTTTTGAGCTTTACCTCTCTCTCTCTCTCTGCGTCGTATTCCTCATTACTGAGTGGAAGGGTCCACTGACGACTTTCTTGAGGACGATGTCGCGCCATGTTGCTCTGTGGGTTGCGACATGTAGAGCATCGTGGACTTTCGTGTCGAGTGCGGTGCGGATTTGATGCGACCAAAGCAATTGACTCCGACCTCGAGGTTTCTTTCCTTCCACATTGCCGGTGATAACCATCTTCTCCAGGTTGCCTTCCATTCGAGCAATGTGACCGAAGTACTTCAGAATCCTCTGTAGGCAGATGGTGGATAGCCCATTAGTATTTCATTTTACCTACCTAAGTGGAAAAATGAAATACTACTGGGTTCACTATGCCATCTATTCATATCTACTGTTAATAATCCATGTGTCAAGGCGCTATTTATAAAGACAAAATATGCATTAGCGGAAGTGTCACTATACCTAAGGATACGCTGCAAATATACCCAAGGAATTTGTCTATCCACTCCATGACTAACTAAAAACTAATTATAAGGGGATATTATATAAACAAACTAAAATCGAGTACGTAAGTGGGTTCCACAATTTTAAGGAATACGGTAGGTAATGAAGACCTTTCTATAATTACTTTTTGAGCTATAGCAGGCGATAGTAAAGCGGTGATTGCCCAGTGGTTAAGACTTAAGCCAACCTCTGGGGAGCGGATTCGATCTCCAGCATTTACTTTTCACTTTGCCCAAACGTCACCTGCTTTAACGGTGTCCGTTAGGAAATCTACATCACTGAAAGTTCTCTATAACGTTCTTAAAGGCGTATGTATGTATAAGTCTACCAGTTTGCACTTGGTGAACAACGGCAGAATTCTTTTTTACGTTGAGTCTCTGTAGAGTCTACTTATTCCTAATACTGAAGCGTAATGATATATAAATGAAGTTGTGATAGCCTAGTGGTTAGGAGACGGACTCCTAATCAGAGAGCGGGGATTTATCCCGGGCCACATCTCTAACTTTCGGAGTTATGTGCGTTTTCAAGCAATCAAAAATATCACCCTGCCTACCACCTGCATGCCTGAGAGTTCTCCATAATGTTCTCAAAAGGCGTGGAAAGTCTGCCAATCCGCACATGGCCAGCTCAACCCGTGCTCTTTAGTAACCCGTTGGGTTTGAATGTTATATTCTAAGGTACGTTCTTATTTGATAGTTCTTAATTGGTAAAAGAACTACGTCTGATGACAGGGTAAGTATATACCTAAATACAAATAAGTTACTCTTTAGGAACACACAAAGGAATCGTTGACGTTGGCTTTTAAAGCGTCCGTGATTCTAAACTCTTTAAGAGAAACCTCGATGGTTTGTTGAGATAAGACGGGAACGTTAGTAATTTGCAGATGTCACGATATCTGTAAATTGTTATATTTTATCCCGTGTTCCATTGAAACCGGGGGACGTAATCCTCTCAGCTATTCCCGACGGTCGTTGATCTAATTGAGCATTTGAGCGGTGCGTGCGTGCTAATGGACTAATTACGTACATGAGAGGAGAATTGGTGAGTAACGCAGGACGCGAGCGGCCGTGGGTGGCAGACGGCATGGCTCCGCGGCCATACTCGTTGTATAACTCTACCACTATCTATAGCCACACTTGTATGTTTATATTTATTTATTTATTTATTTATTAGGCACATCAATATTCACATGACACATGGGGTACTAACGGTGTGACCTGTCACTTAAAGAAATGCACAACAATAAAACAAATATAACTTTCCTTTTTTTTGTTCTTTACTTTTCTCGCTTGTGAAGTCAACATCTCCTGAGGATGATCCGGTGTCAGGTCGAAACGTGGGCAGAGGTTCTAGTGGAAGATTTTGTGTGGTGTAATATTATACAAATCTCCCGGTAGTCGGCGGAATATAGCAAATTATACTTGCTGTTTATTATTTATCATGGACTTCCGCAAAGTAACGCCTGCTTCTATTCATTAATATAACAAATACCGAACAGTACAACAAATTAACACATCACAAATAAATAAAAAACAAGAAATTAAAAAAATAAAATTCAAAAGTATAACATATATTTAGTTTTATACAGAGAATTCTTTCTTTGTTTATTTATTTGTAATCGCTACACCTTGAAACAACTATATCGATTTGAATAGTGTTTTCACAATTAAAAAGACTTTCTAACCAAAAGTAACATAGTCTACATTTTATTTCAGTTTCATGAAATTTCAGCCTGAAATAGTGGAATTTGTAAAGCGAGCCAGTAGAAAAACCAAGACGCTATATCCGCATACGTTGACAAATGTTGTACTTACATAAATACCGTTTATTAAAACAATACTGGTCTTCACACGCATTTGAGAACATTATGGAGAACTCTCAGACATTCAGGTTTCACGATGTTTTCCTTCACCGTTGAAGCATGCGATATTTTATTTTAATTGATTAAAAACGCACATAGCTCTGAAAAGTAAGAGGTGCGTGCCGGGATTCAAACCCGCCACCTCTGATTAGGAGGCAGACATCCTAACCACTTGGCTATCACAGCTTCAGAGAGTATTACAGAGATCACAGTAGATAATGGACTTTAAAATTGATTAATTTATTGGCAATAAGGTAGATTTATTACTGTGCTATATCCTTGATAGGACGAATGGATTCTACATTTATATCGTTTCGTCTTTACTAATTGTAAACAACATAAACCCTTCCTAAGCCCTTCCAGCTCATCTCATGTTAGGGTTTAAGTACTTGTGTACTCGTTGTACAATCTACTATTACTTATTGCCATAATTAAGCTGTGATAGCCTAGTGGTAAGAACGTCAGCCTCCTAATCAGAGGTCGGGGGTTCGAACCTGGGCACGCACCTATAACTTTTCGGAGTTATGTGCGTTTTTAAGCAATAAAAATATCACTTGCTTCAACGGTGAAGGAAAACATCGTGAGGAAACCTGCATGCCTCAGAGTTCTCCATAATGTTCTCAAAGGCATGTGAAGTCTGCCAATCCGTACATGGCCAGCGTGGTGGACTATGTCCAAACCCTACTCTTATTGAGAGGAGATCCGTGCTCTGTAGTGAGCCGGCAATGGGTTGATCACGATGATGTTAATCTACTGTGAGTACATATTATATAAACAGATGTTTCTCATATACATTAAAACTATGTATACAATATCCATAAAACATGGATTATGGCCAAACCCTTCTCATATTGAGAATAGACCCGTGCTCTGTAGTGAGCCGAGAATAGGTTGATCATGATAATTAAAAACAATATTTCTAGGTTACTCTAAAAATAAAACCATAACCTACTCGTATCATTAGCTGACCGCAATTATCATCTGCGGCAATGACGCAGCACATATCGGCTTGTAATAAGTAACCAAAAATTCTACAACCACAAGAAAAACTGGTATAAAATTCCGAGCGACTTCTAACTTTCGCTGGCATAAGTATAACGGATCGCGAGAGACACGCGCCAAAAAAAAGAATTAAAAAAACATGAACAACAGTTCTTTATTCGCGCGTAACGGCTCCGGTAGCCAGCTATGAGCGATAAGCCATCTAAGTAATTTTAATTTAATGGATGCAGCTTTATGACAACTTAGCGTGAATTCATTAAAACACTAGCGCCTTTCGGTGACTCTATCTGACTATTGTTACTGATTGTGAACCACCGGTGTAGCGGTTAACGTGTTCGCTCACGGATCATGAGGTCCTAGGTTTGATTTCTTACGGCCTACGGTTTTGACGAACTCCGTTGCGCAGTGCGTGAGCTGTCGCAATATAAAAGTTGGAGGTCCTGGGTTCGATTCCCGGCTCGAGTCTGGTCGGGTGGGAGGCTTCGGCCGTGGCTAGTTACCACCCTACCGGCAAAGACGTGTCGCCAAGCGATTTAGCGTTCCGGCACGATGTCGCGTAGAAACCAACTAGGAGTGTGGGTTTACCATACCCCGAACAGCTTAGCCCGCTACCATCCTAGACTGCATCATCACTTACCATAAGGTGAGATTGCCGTCAAGGGCTAACTTGTAGTGTATAAAAAAAAGGCTTTTCACGTCCTGGAAGTAAATATCGAGTCCCGCAGGGACATGCCTTGTTGGTTGTTATACCCTATGGGGGAAAGAGCCCCACTTAACCTCTGTCTAGCCTGGGACAGAGGTATCTTTTCCACCACGACAAAAATAAGGTTTTAATTTTATATCAGTTCGAAAATTGTAAGGTGTTTTTTTTTGGTTTGGAAATTGGCAGTACCATTCTGGAGTTTGGTAATTGGTACTGCTCATCCCCGTGCCACGGAGAGTGCTTTACGAGCGCTTGGTTTTAATCACTGACATGTGATAATGAAGTCTCTAAAGCCTGATGACTCGCCTTAGAGGTCATGGTGGGTTTTTGCTGTAAAACCCTCATTTTGAGAGAGGAGGTCTGAATCCAGCCAATGGACCTTACTAATAAATTTAGTTATATTTATTATTTGTCATTAATTAAATCATTGATTGTAGATTATGAAGAAAAAAAACATGATTAGCTATGAATTGTTCAGTTATAGTGTTTGAAATTTAGCTGGATTTAAGCTAACGAATGTAGTTGGTACTTCATAATTATGAAAATAATGAATAACTACTTAAAAGATGGCATGTCTCTCTCTCTCTCTCTCCAGTCGTTTCTTCATTACTGAAGACCGTGGTCCTGGTGTCCTTGTAACCTCGTACGGATTAATTGGTACTAGGTAGTACTACTAGGCGGACTTATTCTAAATTGGTTTAAATATGGCGACCCTAATTTCCCTTATTTCCCAACTAGGTGGACAGACGACATCAAACGAGTCGCAGGGAGCCGCTGGAAGCAAGCGGCCCAAGACCGTGAGCATTGGAACTCCCTACAAAAGACCTATGTCCAGCAGTGGACGTCAATCGGTTGTTAATGATGATGATGATGATGATGACCCTAATTTTGCTGTAGAATGATTTACTTTGGCCATTTCAAAAATTCTAATCTACATTTTTGTTATTCGTAGAGTATTTAATACGTTATTTAATTACAGCAATAATCTTTGAGATACTTTTTAGAGGGTCAATCCCACAACGCAAGAATTTTATTATTACTTCGAAAACTCGATAAATTTGTTATAAATTTGGACGGTTAATTGTAAAAATGCAGAGATTTACGAGTGCGATTGCTTTTAAGGTGTTATAATGATATTTTATTATCAAGAATCATTAAAGGTGAAATCAGTCGTTATTTTCGGTACAGTTTATGCAACGTACGCTGTATACATTAATTCATCATTCATGATCAACCCATTACAAGCTCACTACAGAGCACGGGTCTCCTCTCAATATGTGAAGGGTTATGCCATAGTCCACCACGCTGGCCATGTGGCGGATTGGCAGACTTCACACACCTTTACGAACGTTATGGAGAACTCTCAGGCGTGCAGGTTTCCTCACAATGTTTTCCTTCACCGTTGAAGCAAGTGATATTTTAATTATTTAAAAACGCACATAACTAGGAAAAGTTAAAGGTACGTGCCCGAATTCGAACTGTTGACCTCTGATTAGGAGGCTGACGCTCTAACCACTAGGCTATCACCGCTTCCCTAACCACTAGGCGGTGTGCACGTTCGGTACATAATAAGTAGATACAAATTACACAATGTTTGTGGGATCCTATCTTGCCATATACATCTACTTTGCTCAACGGGATCTGAGAGTTTAATACCAGAAGCGGAGGTGAGATATATAATAAAGTATGCATGTCCTTATAATTATATTATTAATAGCGTTCCAGCACAATATCGCGTAGAAACCAACCAACCAAGGGCTAACCCGTGACCTCAATTTCAGCTGATGGTAAGTGATGATGCAGTCTAAGATGGTAGCGGGCTGACCTGTTAGGGGTATGGTACGCTACGCGACATCGTGCCGGAACGCTAAATTGCTTGGCGACACGTCTTTGTTGGTAGGGTGGTAACTAGCTTAGCCGAAGCCTCCTACCAGACTAGACTCGAGCCAGGATTCAAACTCAGGACCTCCAACTTTATAGTGCGACTGCGCGCGCGCATTCTTCAACGCCTTGCGATATCTAGGTATCATAATCATATAGTAAAGAGGCGAGGCATCGTGTACTCTCCGAAACATATCCTGTATGTTATGACCGATAGACAGCAACCTTGCTTCGATTGTTACAACTGAGTAGTATTGCCTTGACTATAGTCAATCAAATATTAATAAAGCAGGTAGTCAAGAAAACATAGACAGGTCTCCATTTTTTACTAGCGCTATTAAGTAAACTAATATTTTTTTTCCTAATTTTTACGCAAGTGAAGTTTCTAGCATCATTCTATAGCGCCAAAAATCTTCATATAACTATATAAAAAATGCTTTACCACATTGTTTCTTTAGTTCATTTCAATACAGTTTCTATTTATTATATACTAGCTTCTCCCCGTAGCTTGGCTCGCATTGAAGCCTTTAAGTAATTATTAGAGATAATTACAATAGAAACGATAGCTGTATTTTGTGTTTCGTAAGAATATATATATTTTTAAAATAAAAAGCATCTTATGTTACTAGAAGCGGTGATAGCCTAGTGGTTACGGCGTCAACCTCCTAAATCGACCTCCGGTTCGAATCCGGGCACGCACCTCTTACTTTTCGGAGTTATGTGCGTTTTAAAAAATTAAAATATCACTTGCTTCAACGGTGAAGGAAAACATCGTGAGGAAACCTGCACGTCTGAGAGTTCTCCATAATGTTCTCAAAGGCGAGTGAAGTCTGCCAATCCGCACATGGCCAGCGTGGTGGACTATGGCCAAATCCTTCTCATATTGAGAGGAGACCCGTGCTCTGCAGTGAGCCGGTAATGGGTTGATCATGATGATGATGATAGATTTTATCATAACATGTCATATTATACCAGAGTAACAAGTCTTGTACAATGTTTTTATTTTTATATTATTGCAGTTTAACATCTGAAGTGAGTCTTTTGAACAAAAGTTTGAATCTTTACGGTCACTATCCTAGGGTCCATTTAATATTCCATTGAGGTTGACAGATTATTATCAGATTTTACTGAGAGCGATTGCCTATGTGACCTCTGCTCACTTGTTTAAACGAGTTGTTAGAATATCATTATACGTTAACAAGTTTGGTGTTTCATACACTCCGCGGGTTAGTATTGTTCTTCCGTTTTTATTAACATTTAATTAATTAATTTTAAAAGTTTTTAGCGATGGGTGTGTCTTTACAATAGCAAAAGTAATTAAAAAAAATAGCCAAGTACAAGTCAGACTATTCCATTCCTGGAATGAAAACGAATATTTACTCCCACAGCGCAGGTCGTGCGCTGTAGCATTGTAAAATTGGGGTTTTCGGTTCGATTCTGGCTCGGGGGTTCGGCCATGGCTATTTGTCATCTTACCGACAAAGACAAGCGATTTAGCGTTCCGTAACGATGTCGCGTAGAAACCAATTAGCTTTACATGTGGAAACTATATAGTAGGTATAATATGGTACATAATAAACAGTAAGACTAAATGCTTATTAGGTCTGGAAGTTGGACAAACCGTGTGTATGAGTAAGAGCTGTGAATTAAGAATTGACACAAAAATAATTCACTTCTTTCATATGGAGGAGCCATTACTAATATTTAACATTTTCGGTGTGAAACGTATAAAGTGTTCCAGTCGATTACAGTAAAAAAGTTTATAGTTTTGTATTGTGATCATACGTTACAAAAAAGAACTCCGAGCTATGCAAGTTTCCTTAAGATGTTTTCCTTCCCCGTTAAAGCAAATGATATTTAATTTAGGTTAGCCTAAATAAAAACGCAGCTAACCTCGAAAAGTTAGAAGTACAACGGAATGAAACACCGAAATCGGAGTCTTAAGTAAGTAGCTTATACTAGTAGGTCTTAGCTGTCAAATTACACAAACAGAATATATAACATAATAAACAAACAATAAGAAACATTGTTTAAAAGCTAGACCGTCTGTAAAACTTGAAAAATTGTAAAATTACTAACGTAATATTTTGCGTAATGTCAGCTATTCACTTTTTACATATAAATTTTATAACTGTGTTTTTTACTCGTATGAAATGATAAAATTGAATATAAGTAGTAAATGGTTTTTAAGCGAATTAATCATCCACTCAAGATGTTACACAACGATTGGGAGGCGCGGTAAAAAAGTGAAACAATTAATATCATAAGAATTTGTTCAATGAAAAACTTTAGCTTAGGTATATTTTTTCTACGCCATCTGTTCGGAGCACGTGCGTTGATATAATCAAAATAAAATCTCTCGCCACCTGAGCGAGGCTTCCTATCATTGTTAAGCGAAACATTCATCGTTTAGACGAGCACGTAACCATCTTCATATCAATAACTATATTATATACATTAGATGAAGCTGTGACAGCCTAGTGGTTAGGGCGTCAGCCTCCTAATCAGAGGTCGGCGGTTCGAATCCAGGCACGCACCTCTAACTTTTCGGAGCTATGTGCGTTTTTAAATAATTAAAATATCACTTGCTTTAACGGTGAAGGAAAACATCGTGAGGAAACCTGCACACCTGAGAGTTCTCCATAATGTTCTCAAAGGTGTGTGAAGTCTGCCAATCCGCACATGGCCAGCGTGGGGGACTATGGCCAAACCCTTCTCATATTGAGAGGAGACCTGTGCTCTGTAGTGAGCCGGTAATGGGTTGATCATGATGATGATGATACATTAGATGAATTGATAAACTTTATGGAACACGAATTTCTTACCGAGCGTTTACTTACACAAGTTAGGTGACATCTTGAATATTGGTAAGCCAAGGGTACTTTATTTTCATATGTAATATTTTTAGGTAAGTCTGTTTGTCTATTAACTTTTCAAGTCTGGAACATTGACAGATTTCGATAAAAATTTGCAATGATATAGATTGCATAAAAGAAGAATGTACGAGTAGAACTTTTTAGCCTAAAATACCAGACTGCAAAAACCGTCTAAGTGCGATTTGAACTCACAAACGAAGGATTACGTACCAAGGTGCATTATAAAAGATAACATAATTATATACTTACATAGTATTGTCATTAGTAAAATCAATTAATGAATACAAAAACATGTTTCTAGAATGGAGTCCCTTTAATTTTTTACTATATTATATGTTTTAATAGCGGCAAAAGAAATAGACCTTCTTTAAAAATTTCCTATAATAATTTCCTTCTTACCTAATACTGTTTATGAGATTTGTACGGAATCCTTCAATCAAAATGGATGTGGGCAAAGCCACGGAAAACTGGTTTTAAAAGTTTTACGAATATATACATATATCTATGATCAGTTAATTTCGATGTTAGCTATTTTAACCCTTCTCAATATGAGAAGGGTATGGCCATAGTCCACGCTACCATCTAAGACCGTATCATCACTTACCATCAGGTGAGATGCCGTCAAGGGCTGACTTGTGGTGTAAAAAAAAAAGCTTACAGTTGATAAAATATTGTGGATAAATCACAAAAAATAGCTTAATAAGATTATCTATGAATTCAAAACACCTGGGTCGCAGGAAATAGGATTAAAGGCAATTTTGTACAATTAACAATCTACGAAACGTGAAAGAATTAACAACAAAAGTATTAAATTAAACGGAAACACTTTGTATTCTTAATGATAAAAGTAACTTTTGTGTTCTCTTATCATCGACGGTAAGTTGTGAGTAATACTTTCGTGAAAACATTGAATGTGAATATTTTTACACTTTCAAAGAAGCGTTTAATTAACCTACCTACTTATTATCTGTATAGAATCAAAATTCAGCTTCCATATTTCAGTGTTTATTTTACCCAAAAACCTAATGTCCGAGGTGAATAATCGATCTAAGAGTAGGAAAAGGATTCAACCTGCTATCTGCAGATTTTGATTATTAAAAAAAAACAAAATTTATAATAACAAGTAACTTTGTTTTATGATTATGATGAAACAAACAGTGGGCACTGGCTTTTCGTGCCGTAGTAAATTTCTAACCCAATTTCTCGTCTTAGAAATTGTCATAAACCCATTTCCTTCCACTACAGGGCTTACTCTCGGCGAGAGAAGGAGTTTTGGGCGTAAGTCACAATGCTTGTCTAGTGTTTCACGCATATTTAAGTAGGTACATTATGAGAGATCGAAAATGCTCGGCCATGCAGGTTTAATCGCGACGTATACAAGAGAACTCTTTTAGTATGAAACAAATAAACTGAAAGAATTTCTCATTAAAAATGCTTCTATTCCATAAACTTACTTGGATGATAAATAAACTCTGTGTGTTCTAAATTTTCTCTGTATACAATTAAGTTTATGTAATTTGTATTGGGAAGCTGTGATAGCCCAGTGATTAGGAAATCCGCCTCCTAATCAGAGGTCAGCGGTTGCAAATAATTTTTGCAAACAATTTTGTGAATCCGGGCACACACCTTTAACTTTTCGGAGTCATGTGCGTTTTAAAAAAAATTAAAATATCACTTGCTTCAACAGTGAAGGAAAACATCGTGAGGAAACCTGCACGCCTGAGAGTTCTCCATAATGTTCTCAAAGGCGTGTGAAGTCTGCCAATCCGCACATGGCCAGCGTGGTGGACTATGGCCAAACCCTTCGCATATTGAGAGGAGACCCGTGCTCTGTAGTGAGCCGGTAATGGATTGATCATGGTGATGATGAATTAGTATCTATTATAAAAATAAATGATGACATAATACTAGATATGTGATACTATTGACATTAAGATAATTATTTTAGTGTGTTGTATTATTGTAGGCCAGAAATGTCTGGATGTATTCGCAACGAATAAATAAATGAAATGAAACGTATTATTTACCTTTACCGTTAATTGAATTGAAAAATGTTATTTATAATTGTTTAAAGCAAAACTCGCCTTACTCCGAAAAGTTTTATGGCGTACAATTTTGCAGGATCGAAGTTCGGTTTATTGAGAGAAAATTATTTTGCCACGCTAGAAGGGTTTTGCTAAGAAAAAATCCACAGATATGTGGTATTACTCTTATCTCTACTTCTTACACATCGCGGCAAAATATTGTGCAACCATGTTAGTTTTGCTACTTAAATAAAGTACAAGTTTTGAGTTATAATAATTTATAATTAATTATCGGTTTCTATCTCGATCAATTTTTTCACAGAAAATGATATGGCATTAAATCCGCTTTTTGTATTCATAGTTTTGCAATAAATAATAGAAAATATCGATTTAGAGACTGCACATTGTACTAATCTGAAGGGGAAAGTTTCTTTGAGTCATCACAGCTAAATGAGAGGCTGATTCACCCTCATGCTCTTGGGGGTGAGCTGTATAACTGCGCTTATCTGTACCATAACGGTAGGGGGCGGTGTTCTTAGAAATCTTAGCTGTATCACCCTACCCCCACTCTGAGGAGATGGGCCGGGGCCGTAGAGTCTGGCCTGCTTATAATTACGACTATTTACTTAAAATGCTCAGTGACTCTGAGACAAGCCTTTAATGTGACAACCGTCAAAAGCTCCGACCTCCTTGTGTGAAGTGATAACACATTTTGTTATGTGAACTGTTTTCAAGAATTCGAATGAACTATTTTAAAGATATCGTGCTTTTGGATTTTTGGAGTTTACTTTTTAATTATTAAGGTAAGATTTTATTAAAAATATAAACCATACTTAAATAAAGTTTAATAATCAATAATAATCACAAACACGTGAAAATATAGAGTCGGTTGTTAATTTTTTTTTCACGAACAAATAATTAAACGATAATCGTTACAATTTATTTATTTAAAGATTGTTGGAATAATATAATAATCATTAAAAATTAATAATAATTGATTATGACTAATTTTAAAGTAGAATACATTTAATTGGGACTTGAAATAATGGCGGTTTTTTTCATTGAATGGACAAAAATTTTGAAATATTGTCAAATGCTATTTAAGGCACTACGAGGAAAAAAATATATTAATTATTATTTTAATAATTTCAATACTAATGGGGATAACTATATATACGTTTATATTAGGCTACCCTAGCAAATTGGGTTTATTATCCTGTAAAGCTAGAATTAAGAGGAGATAAATAAATAAATAAACTATATTTGCTTTGAATTATCAATTTCGATTTTGTTTATAAAGTTGAGTTTTTGAAATAAAAATATAAGACTTGTGTAAACGCTTGATTCAATATAATGTAGTAAAGCCCATTAAAGTTCCCAGTAACCTTCAAACATAAAGTTTTAACGGTTTTCAGAATTAATCAATAATCACTTAATTTAGGTAGTTTTTATTACCAACTGTTACGGTGTAGTGTATGTACTGACTACATTAAAATAAGCAAAAATGCAACTGATACTCTAAACTCTCTTAAAATAAATTTAAATTATATATACTTAGAACTTAACTTAATAAGTTCAGTAATATAATGTAAATACTAGCTCTACAAGTCGTCTAAAAGCTCAGGCTATTAAAAGAGTCTCAATTAGCTGAGACAACTCTGAAATCTAACTTACATGTATAGTACTATATAGATATTGACTAATTGACTTGAAAACTCTTGGTTATTTGGCCGAAATCAATTCTGGCAGTATAAAGTGATTATGTTCAAATTCAAATAATCTATATTGAAATAGTCCTGTAAAAGGCACTTTTGACGTGAATATGAATCTGAAAGAAACAGACATATTTTTTAGATTATTGTAAATTAAAATGGCACCAAAAAAATGACACTGCAATCGTCATTTCGTAGCATGTGTCGTAGCATCGAATGCGGGGGTGTGAGGCCTGGGGTCTGGAGCAGTGTAGGGTGGTAAAGGCTGGAGGGTAGGCAGCGATGGTGCGCGGTGGTGCTGTGGTGTGGTAGTGGGTGGTGCGGGGCGGGGGCGGGGCCGTGGCCGGCTCGGCCCGCGACGCGCGACGCCGCCGCGTCTGGAGCGGCGCGGCCGCGGCCTCCTCGGCCTCTCATTCGAGCCGCGACCGCGACGCTGTGAGCACGTGATGCGCGCTAACGCCGCAGCTCCGTCCGCCGCAAAACCACGCGCGCGCAACCGCTCCCGCGCGAAAACACGCGCCAGTTATGTTACCGGTCCGCTCTGTTGTTATGTGCCAACGGTTCGAACGTGAACGAGTGCGCTTCCATTTGTTCCCGAAGCGCTGACAGCGCGCTTCTCTCGACAGAGCACCACGGATTGCGGATTTTGTGTGACCATCGGCGTTGGATGCGTTAAAATTTCGGGTGAGTGAGAGAGGCGAGCGCTCGTGCGCCCGCGGCTGGTTTGACCGCATTATTTTCGAAATACGTACGCCATGATCCGGTCGACCGCGCTAGAGCGATCAAAACACTATAAAAACAAACTACGTATTCGTTATTTGCCTACATACTATCTAATCAATGATATTATTGTAAACAACCAATAAAAATGTTATTTCTACAGCGAAGTTTCTATTGAGTTTATGTTAGGCAGGTAGCCCCTTAATTGCAATAGTGAAATCACGATAAAACTGATTTCTAATGGCACTATCATAGTCATTGTTATAACATAAGTATCATTATAAAACAATAAGTTTGTGCCATAATTCTCTTCAACAGAGCAAACTTTGAATCTTTCACCGATACACGAATACGCATCTCGTTGATGTCTTTTGCTTAAGAGTTTTGGAAAGTGCCTTAGAAGTTTGAACGTTAATTTATTTCTATACAAGAGCCTGCGGTTGATAACAGCTTCTACCTTGTTTTCCTCATTCACTTTTCTATTGACTCTTTATTTATTGTTCATATTTTATCATATTCTTACTTTCATACAATAGAAACACTGTTTTGAAATGAAAAGTTTACGTATAAAGGTAGGGTAAATTTACGTATATCAAAGATTTGTTTGAGTTAACTAGTATTTTAGTACTGAGATAAAAGATTTAGTATTCGCAATCATTTTAAAACATTCTTTAAACCGGCCTATTGGAATAAAGAAAATTCGGATTTGATTTCTAAAAATTATATAAGTCAAATATGAATGAATATATAACTAAAACGAGATGGTCGGGACCAGCTGACTTAAGCAGCTTTAGTTTCTTCTAATATTTAGAAAATAATAATATACCTATATAATATGATTAGCATTTTCTTAGAGCCATTATTATGAATACAAATGGCTGAATTAATACAAATGCGACATTTTCTGCGATTACCATAATATGCACCTACTTATTAACGAGGAGGTTGAGTGATACAAACGTAAAAATCATCATACCTAGAGTAAAACGTATTTACCTAATAATAAAAGTCGTTAAACCACGCTCGTCCTATCTAAAAACTTGCATGCTACCAGACCCACTGTTTCAAGCGGTTATCTAACAGTTAGTGAGCCCTAGGGCTCAAAATTTCTTCTGGCAGAGCGTCTTTCCGAAGCTCGCCAAACAGCCCGGTTACGCTGTGGCAACCAATAGTGTTAGTACAGCTAATAGACAGTCCGAAAAAAAAATAACAGTTAGTGTTAAATATATAATATGTGAAAAAGTAAGCAGAAATAAAAAAAAAGGAAAAATAACATGACCAGAGAGAAATTTAGTTTTTTTAGTTTAGTTTTAGTTTCAATATCAGAAACAAAAATAAACTTTAATAAACAGTGCATTTTACTAGACTATATAAAATTATTAATTCGTTTAAGGGGAATCGCAACAAATTTTAGAATATACTTAATACTGGATGACATCTTAATTAACTCTCAATAAGTTTAAAGTTTATATTAAACGTAAGTTTAAAGAAAATTTCTATTATAGTACGAGATTAAGTGTGAATTGTTGTTCTAAAAAGGTTGCTTTCAAATAGTTTTTAGTGTCAATGTGAGATTGTGATTAATTAATACCTGGCTAAGTTTTTGTGGCATTCTTCTAAGACCAATACGTGTTTGAAATACTCATTGTTTTAAGTTCACGTATGTAATATGGTTATCATCATCTCCTTACTCAATGTAAAAAATTGTATGCCCGCATCAAAAAAGTCTTTTAATAATGAGAAGAAAAGATGCTAAACTAACTAACACTAAAAGATGCTAAAACTTCTATAAACCTCAGTCATTTTTTTTGATATATCAAGAATATATCCTTTTTAACCCTAAAATAAACAATTTAGAGTCATGATATTTATAAATTATACCGTAATAGTTGGCATGCCCCGGTTAATATATAGTGTGACAGGTTTCTTGACTATAATATGCACTTATGCAGACAGCTGATCGATGCAAAATTCTTCTCCAATATGATCTTTCGGGTAGACAGTGCTTTAATGCATGTACGAAGTGCACTCTAATGTGTTATAACGTACTAAAGTTTCCCAGCAAAACCAAGCCCGGATTTCTCCTGAATATATTAAATTTCTGCAGGATGAGGGTATGCACTGCTTGTACGCATGCGTGTAGTGCACGTCGCTATTAAGAGCTTATAACCTCTGCACTGCTCTAATGTGGGTCAGTGGGCTGGTTAATAGCAATGATTTGCTAATAACCGAAAACTATGGCTTAACACCTTCGATCAATTACGTACTAGATTTACACTAAGATATCACAGTGTCAGTGAAAATGAGAATTCACTAACGAATTAGGTGCATTCTTAAGTTAAATTGCATGTATAAACGCCAATTTCCTTATCGCAAGCAATTATAGTGATATCCAATTATGAGTAAGGAAATACTGTAGGTTTTATTTCATTTGTTTAAACAATTGCAGAATGTTTTTCGTTTTGTTTGGTATGTGACTGCTTATCTAGTACACTATTGAGCGAAGCTTAACATGCTATGCCAGCTAAGAGGGTGGTCATCATTAATCTTGCTCCAAGCTCAACGCATTCTGGAATGAATTATACAGTAGATTTTCACTTGATTCTTATTCGAACAAAATAACTATTACGCAAACGGCTACTATCTTACTATATACTTGATAACTACGCAGTTATTTGCACGATAGCAAATTCAAATTCAAATTCAAAATATTCTTTATTCAAATAGTCCTTAAAAAGGCACTTTTGACGCGTCAATAATTTACATAGTAGTTATTTCATGGTGATAACTATATTCGTAAACTTAAAACTAAAGCTATGAGGGTTCCAAACGCGCCCCGGTCTAAGAAGAAGCCCACAACAAACTTAGCCGGGGTTTTTCTTTTTTTCGTTATCACCATCTCACACAATGAATAAAAAAACTATAGTACCTATGGAGATAGAGCAATTCACACCCAAGCTTTTTTATCGTTTATATAATCCTTAATATCGTAATATGATTTTTCTACAAGCTTTCGTTTTATAAAAACTTTGAACTTATTGATAGACATCTCCAAGATATCAATAGGTAATTTATTATAAAATAAAATACAATTTCCTTTGAATGAGTTACTAATTTTGTGCAGCCTACTAAATGGTACTACAAGTTTACTTTTACTTCTGATGTTCAGTGCGTTACAGTCCATTTTTTTCTTGAATTTATCAATATTTTTATGAACATACATTAAATTTTCATATATATATTGGCTATGCACTGTCATTATTTTATAATCTTTAAATTTATCTTTTAATGACTCTCTGGGACCTAATTTATATATCGCACGAACAGCCCTCTTCTGCAAAACGAATATAGTGTCAATATCAGCAGCATTACCCCATAATAAAATACCATATGACATAATGCTGTGAAAGTAGCTAAAATATACAAGTCTGGCAGTCTCTATATCCGTCAAATGACGAATCTTTTTTACCGCGTAAGCAGCAGAGCTAAGTCTGTGCGATAAATTATTTATATGTGGGCCCCATTGAAGTTTAGCGTCTAACGTTATGCCTAGGAATGTAGCCGTATTTACCAGATCCAATTCCTCATTATTAAGTAGTACACTGGTTTTCACCTGTTTAACATTGGGCAACGTGAATTTAATACACTTTGTTTTCTTCCCATTAAGTGCTAAGTTATTAGCCTCAAACCAATGTACTACTTTCGCGAGAGAGTTGTTTACATCGTCAACATTTGTTTCGCGTCTTTTAATTTTAAAAACGAGTGATGTATCATCAGCAAACAATACTATCCCGCTATTGTCCTTAGTAAGGTAAGGAAGGTCATTTATGTAAATGAGGAACAGAAAAGGTCCTAATATTGATCCCTGAGGAACCCCTATTTTCACAAATGACCCGTTAGACCGTTTCCCGTTTACGTCTACTTGTTGAACTCTGTCACGTAAATACGAGGTCATTAAATCTAGAGTTACCCCCCGAAGTCCATAATGGTGTAGTTTTCTGACTAATGTTTCATGTTCAACACAATCAAAAGCCTTGGACAAATCACAAAAAACACCAAGTGCGTCACGTGACTCCTCCCAGGCTTTAAATATATTGTGTATTAACTCAACACCAGCGTCGGTTGTTGAGCGACCCCGTGTAAAACCAAATTGTTTGGCGTGTAATAAATTGTTTCTATTAAAATGATTAATTAATTGAGTTAAAATAAGTTTTTCAAAGATTTTACTGAAAGTAGGTAGTACTGATACCGGTCTAAAGTTAGTGGGGTCAGTAGTACTACCAGATTTAAATAACGGAATTAACTGAATTAACGGAATTAACGGAATTAGCTTAAATATAAAAGAAAAAAATATACTTTTTTTCAAATTTTATTATAATAATATTATTGAGTAGGTAAACATAAATTTGCTCGATCAGTATTAAACCAGCTTTGCGGTTGTTAGTAAATAAACAAATTTAAGTATAAACCGTGAATACTTAGGCACTCTTTATATATTATCCTATCCTATCCTATTATTATCAATGAAGAGTTTGGCTATGAATTTGTTAGACTCGCTTTCCTAACGACCTGTTAATTGGAATATTATTTATACGTTAGATATCCTGTTTCTTGAAAGGTTATAGACTAAACATAGAGTGGTATGTTTAATTGAACCTAAATCGCTTAGGCTATAATGAACGCGAAATAGTAACTGCTTTTCAAAATTTGCCAAGGATGTTTAAAAAAAAAATTGGTTTTAAAAAATCCGTGGAAAACCAATATCCTTCGATCAATGATAAATGAAATGATAAAAAGTAGCCTGGAAAAGTCACGAATTGGGAGGCCTATTTAGCTTGTGCTTACCAGCTTGTTACACATAGTATAAATGCGAAAGTTGTATGTAAAGTAGTATGTGTTTGTGTGTATGTTTGTTACTCCTTTACGCTAGAACTACTGTACCAAACAGGCTGAAATTTGGATTGCAGATAGATTATAGCCTGGATTAATACATAAGCTTTTAATCTATTACTAAAGCTTTAGTTTGCCGTAGAATTATTCCACAAGAAATTTAAAAAAAAAACTTTAGTCAGCATCAGGTAGTATGATCTTAAAGTGTCGGAATATCTTATTTGTAGTTAGAGCATACGTACATATTATAAGATAACCAACCATCAGTGAAATCTAAAACTGGAGACTTTTTCGGCAAGATATTTTATAAGACCGCATATTATTGATCATAAACGTAATAGGTTTCATAAGAAAACAAGGGATCAAATAAATAACTAGTTAACACAGTTTCTATAATAAAAAAAATGCCAAGACATGAGACTTACATAAAAAAATTACTGAAAAAGCACGTATGAATGAAATTACCTTGGATGGTTACCAGACCATGAATGTTACAACACTTAATTTGTCTAATCAATTAGGTTAATGCGGAGATACAAACAAAAATACCCACGTGCAATCAATACCCCTCAACACAACTAAATAACTGTCTTATTTCTGCACAGAGAAAAAAAAAGGATAAAAAGTTACAATTTCGGAATTTTTTAATTTCTAAATGGTCTCTGGTTAGTGTTTTTTTAATTTTTTTAATCCCCTACAAGTTAGCCCTTGACGGCTATCTCACCTGGTGGTAAGTGATGATGCAGTCTAGGATGGTAGCGGGCTAATCTGTTAGAGGTATGGTAAACCCACACTCCTAATTGGTTTCTACGCGATAACGTGCCGGAACGCTAAGTCGCTTAGCGAGACGTCTTTGTCGGTAGGGTGGTAACTAGCCACAGCCGAAGCCTCCCACCAGACCAGGCTCGAGCCGGGAATCGAACCCAGGACCTCGCACGCTCTGCGCAACGGAGGCCGTCAAAAACAATACAACTGACACGTAAGCCTACTTGTCATTTTAGGCTGCATTAGCTTTTACCACCAGATTAAATAACAGTCGGGCAAATTTGTAATGGAGTAAAAAAAAAAAGGAATCTATTATTTCTCTACAATCCTCTAATATTAACGTGGCTTCAATCTTAAAGGATTGTAGATAATAATAATTCGAAGCAAGGCTATTTTCACTGCGATTCTGATTTCACAACGCACAATTGCTAAGCTCTTCAGTAATTGCGTTATGAAGACAGCTTCTCCTGAGAAAGCTTCGGTGTCGAGGCGAGACATGCGTTTTTTGGAAGATCTGTATCTTTTGAAATATAAGGAAGTTATAAATGACACCAGTCAGTTTTTTCCGTTCGTCGTGAATTATTGTCAACTCTTATTTAGTTTTACCTGTCCCGGATAACTGACTGTAGTGGAATCTTGTATGTTGAGTTTGGCCCACTTCCCAATTGACCGATTGCAGTGATGAGTGGGATGATATGGGATCCGAATGACGCAACAATATTATTGTGTTATGAATCAGTTGTGCTGATGTATCTGATCAGCGAACTAAGATTGTTTTAGGATATTTTGGCGAAAATTGTCGTTTTCGAGAAAATCAATGGTTTATTCTTCTAGACAATCATAATCAACCCATTGCCAGCTCACTACAGAGCACGGGTCTTCTCTCAATATGAGATGGATTTGGCCATAGTCCACCACGCTGGCCATGTGTGAATTGGCAGACTTCACATGCCTTTGACAACATTATAGAGAACTCTCAAGCGTGCAGGTTTTTTCACGATATTTTTCTTTACCGTTTTAGCACGTGATATTTTAATTACCTAAAAACTTTAGAAATTAGAGGTGCGTGCCTGGTTTCTAATCCCCAACCTCTGATGAGGAGATGGACGTCCTAAACTAGGCTATCACAGCTTCTAGATAATAATTATGTTTAATTTTTCTTGTATATCATAAACTACAGCTAAGTGACGCCTGTTTCTTACTCGTATATTAGTGTTGGTAAGTGATGCTGCAATTTGTGCTGACAGACACTCTGAATAACTACACCAAATGTTCAATCATGAGTATGGGTCATACCCAAAATATCGTTGTTTAGTTATATTTAGCCGTTGGGCTAAATACGCACAGCTCAATTTTAAAGCCCGAAATGGTTAAATGAATTAAACCTTGCGTGCACGTATCGGATAGAGATCTGAATTGTGCTTTTGTTTTTTTTTTAATGCAAGTGTAAACATATCCATCAAACCATTGTTCTTACTCGTCTTAAGATTTCATTACTGTTAAGAGCAAAGTTTATTTTAAAAATAGAAATAAGAAGTTATATTTAAATCTATTGTATATTTTTTCCTTATTTTATAAAAAACTAAAAAAAAATTAAATAATGATCTTTATTATAGGAATATTTTAAAAATCAAATAAAAGTAATAACCATATGTCATCCCATAATGTTTCGCTGATGCATGCAGGCTCCTTCATATGAGAGTGGAATCAAGAGCTTATACTCTCCAAGTTGAGGCCTGTCTAAGCCCTACTAAATTTTATTTAAATCGAGTATGCTTTGATAATTTTTAAAGGTATAATGATAAAACGCGATTGTCCCTTTTATCCTATAAGGAATTCTTATGTCATAGTGTCGTTAAATTACCTAATACGGTCAGCTCCAGTTGTTGTGGAAAAAATACTAATGAATGACGTATCTCATTGTCACAGATTTATTTTTATCGGCAGCCGCGGCAATTGTTTATCCTTTCCATCACCTTCCGAGTTGATGTTCGTCTGTGACTATTGTGTTTTCACTGCAATTATATAATGTATTGCTTCGTTGCTTTAACCGATTATTTAGTGCTATGGGTCTTTTTTAACACGCTTTTATTAGCTCCACCTGTATGTATGTATGTTTGTTTGTTTGTTTGTTTGTTTGTTTGTAACCGACTCCTTTGAGCTCGATTTTGCCCTACTTTGAACGATCAGACTTTGCACACCTGTCAAAGGTCGATGACAATGCAATAATCCGATCAAAATATCCGATTATCCTAATTAGATTCGCCAGGATTAATTAATTTCTTTCCGCATCCTTTGCATGCGAGTAAGAGAGACAGAGCTAGTGCGCGAACTACGCATGCGTGCAGTAGCGTGTTTTTTTAGTTTTTTAAACTATTATTTTAACGAAAGTTTTGACGACATCCGTGACGCAGTAGCTCCGCTGTCGTATTATAAAATTGGAGGTCCTGGGTTCGCTTCCCGGGTCGAGTCTGGTCTGGTGGGAGGCTTCAGACGTGGCTAGTTACCACCGACAAAGACGTGTCAAGCGATTTAGCATTCCGGCACGATGCCGCGTAGAAAACAATTGGGAGCGTGGGTTTACCGTACTCCTAAAAGGTTAGCCCGCTACCATCCTAGACAGTATAATCACTTACTACTATTTGAGATAGCCGTCAAGGGCTAACTTGTAGGGTATAAAAAATAGTTCCAAAGTCTTAGCTACCTGGCTTCGAACGGATCTTCGCGATTCGTTTAGCGTCGTCTTTCCATCTACCTGGGTATCGATGAACGCTTACGATCGCCATTCCAAGACCTTGGAACCTTTACGTCCAACAGTTTACCGAGCTCTGTGTTTCGGCCAGCCGAAATTCATTCTGAGACGTTTACTATTCTGCAGCAACGTTAGGTCTCTACTTTCATAGAGTTTTTAGAATAAACTCGCTACATTGCTCTCATGCTGATTGGAGGACTTTAACGTTTTTAATAGTATTTTGCCAATTTCTCAGGTTAGTGCTGAGAAATCCTTAACAAGAAAAGTTTATACCTAACTGTTTTGGCAGTTAGCATTTTCGACTACAGCTGTGATAGCCTAGTGGTTAGGACGTGAGCCCTCCTAGCCAGAGGTCGGGGGTTCGAACCCGGTCACGTACCTCTAACTTTTCAGAGTTATGTGCGTTTTTAAGCAATTAAATATCACTGCTTCAACGGTGAAGGAACACATCGTGACCTGCATGCCTGAGAGTTCACCATACTGTTCTTAAATACGTGTGAAGTCTGCCAACCTGCACATGGCCAGCGTGGTGCACTATGGCCAAACCCTTCTCATATTGAGAAGAGAGCCTTGCTCTGTAGTAACCCGAAAATGGGTTGATCATGACGATTTTTGACTACGTATCACGCAATCGTAGCTTCGATTCCGGGTCTCGAAACGAAAATTGTTATTTTTGTTTTTTGTTAAGAAAATTCTCGCTATGGCCCACAAAGATGTCGTCGTTATCACTAAAATGTAGTAATAATCGCTAAAACCCGTCAATCGGCATGTAAGCAATGTTCTAAAACCCTCTCTCGTTTTAGCCAGCAGAATATTAATAAGCAGGAGATAGCTGTGACAACACAACTGTTTTAGAAAAAGAAAACATACCTTGTCCATATACCCCTTTGGGATATTCTATTTCATAAAACCAATCATACATACATCAAACAAGACATGTAAGCTCATTGTTTAACAATACGTAGACACATTATAATTGTTAACAGAGGTATTTCCAATTAAATAAAAACTAATAGCGTACATAATAACTCAATTCATAAATAGATGTAAACACCCGTTATGGTGATTGAGCTCGCTTATTTAGAATACACTCGTGCACGTAGTCGGAGTGCGGACATTACGATGTGACGTTGCGTTTATTAGGAATAGTGAGAAATGAGATAAATCAACTGCCGGTTATGCACAATGTTGACCTTTGTTAAATAACTGGTAAAACGAACAAATGTAGCTTCTGACGATATTACTGACTTTACTTATGCGAATTCATATTGTTATATTTCAACGGATGAATAAAGTTTTTTTTTTCGGTTTTAAACTTTACGAAATAATTCATAATTATTTTCATTTTTGGATCTTGTAAATTTTATCAGTTGGTACCCAATAAGTGCATGCTATGATCGTGTCTAGATGGCACAATTGTGTAATGAAGTTTTATACTTCTATAGATTGAGATGAAGAATGTATGTCAGTTTTGGTAGTAGGGGGTAGGGCTCTTCTGTTAATGAATCTACAACTCTAATATATCATAACAAAAGTTCTTCACTTTCTGCACTATATCTACATACACTAAGAATAAGTAAACTTTTACTTATTCTGACAAACCTTCAACAGCGCCAACCGCCTAAAAGGAGGTTCGAAGTATTCTATTCACGTTTAGATAACTGGCTGGTTAGAAATTACAAAAAAGCTCTTACATATTTTATGCGGCACGTATTTTTACGCTCCACGTATTTTTTAACGTTTTTGAACTTTATGTTGAAAGCAAGTTAGTCAACGTTTTCTTGTATTAATTTAATAATTAAATAAAAATAAATAACTCCTATAATATATTCATTAAGTTAACCGATAGGCCACTACATAAACATAAAAATCGTCCTCTATCTAATCCTTTCGTAGTAGAATTAAAAATAAATAAAATAATTTTATTAATTCCAGCTTCAGGCCGCATTTCTATGGATATATAGGGAATATATATTTAAAACATGAAAATTGCAAAGTTCTGAAACGTTTTTCTTAATTTTTATTCGCAAGCCTGGACTATTCTTGATCCCTTAGTTAGGGGGACCATTAATATTTAAGATACCTTTCTTAGCCACCTCTGGAAAATATTTACCTAAAATTTCAAATTCCTACGTTCCAGTTATTTGGGCTGTAGTTTGTCTGCGACTCAGTCTGGACAAATCATTTTTTTAAATTATTATTGCAACTTACTCGAGATGGTATTTTCGATAAATTGGATTATATGCGTTGTTGTTTGATATTAACGTGTGGTTTCGGTTGTTGCAGGTGGGTCGAGGAGAACTATGCGTGGGGCGTGCGCGTGCGCGGTGGTGTGCGCGTTGGTGGCGCTGTGCGCGGCCGCGGAGCTGGACGAGGCGACGCGCGCCGCCGCCGAGAAGCAGTTGCTGGCGCTGCTGGGCATGCCGCGCCGGCCGCCACCGCGCCGCGCGCCGCCCGTGCCGCGCGCGCTGCGCCTGCTCTACGACGAGCGCGCGCTGCCCGCCGCCGCCGCCAACACGGCCCGCGCCTTCTACCACGCGCCCAGCGGCCTCGACGACCGCTTTCCCGCCGAACACCGCTTCCGTCTCTTTTTCAACGTGAGCGGCGTGCCGGCCGACGAGATCGCCAGGGGAGCCGACATCACGTTCCAGAGAGCCGTCGGCACGACGGGTCGCCAGAGGCTCCTGCTCTACGACGTCGTGAGGCCCGGGCGGCGCGGCCACTCCGAGCCTATTTTGAGGCTCCTGGATTCGGTTCCGCTCCGGCCCGAGGAGGGTACCGTCCGTGCCGACGCTATAGGTGCGGCGCGAAGGTGGCTCAAGGAGCCTAAACATAACCATGGACTATTAGTGCGAGTTTTAGATGAAAGTGACGCAAGCGCCAGCAAAGACGCTAAGTTTCCGCACGTGCGAGTTCGGAGACGCGCTACGGACGATGAGAATGAGTGGCGATCCATTCAGCCGCTGCTCATGCTCTATACGGAGGACGAGCGAGCGCGGGTCGCGCGGGAGGCGGGTGAGACGCGGCTGACGCGGAACAAGCGGGCGGCGCAGCGGAGGGGCCACCGGGCGCACCACAGGCGCAAAGAGGCGCGCGAGATCTGCCAGCGGAGGCCCCTGTTCGTCGACTTCGCTGACGTGGGCTGGAGCGACTGGATCGTAGCCCCGCACGGCTACGACGCGTATTACTGCCAGGGCGACTGCCCGTTCCCGCTGCCGGACCACCTGAATGGCACGAACCACGCGATAGTGCAGACTCTTGTCAACTCAGTGAACCCCGCGACGGTACCCAAAGCGTGCTGTGTACCAACGCAACTCTCATCCATATCTATGTTATATATGGACGAAGTGAACAATGTGGTGCTTAAAAATTATCAGGACATGATGGTGGTAGGTTGTGGCTGCCGATGACGAAGGCGCGACCGGCTCGCGCGGACCTAGTGATATATCGTGGACCCAGTGTACATATAGGAGTGGCCTCGAAAATTGTACATAACATATTTGTATATACACTTGTGTAATTATTATTTTATTTGAGAGGATAATGATGTAATAAAAGATTTAAATATTAAGCATGTATTATTATTTTTTCTTTGTAATTTATTAGTGCACGTGAGGTGCGTTATGAAGAATTTTCTAAGCGTTCCAAGTAATTTACAGTTTAAATATCAGATGGTCATGAACTGATTTCTATACGATACGAGTATGGAAAAGCTTAGTACATGTAACTATACTACATGTAACTAATCTATTGCATTGCTTGCAAGTAATACGCTATTGTGTTGAGAGGCTTGGTACTCAATCTCTGTCTTTCACCATTAGATTCTGACATGATATAAATGCTAATCCGTTTTAAATAATAAAATAATATACTAATCTATCCATATAAACGATTAAGATATAATCGACAGTTTGAACCAATTATAATAATAATAGATATTACACAATATCTATTTGCTAGTTGAAGATCTGCATCTATGCAATTGTAGAGACGTTTTTGAGAAACAAAATAATGTAACGTCACATTATAATGGACCTTATTTGCTTTGGTTTAATAGCATAAAATTCACTACCAGCGTTCATAGAAGAAATAGGAAAATAAATTACATTACCGATTATAAATGAAGTACTTGAAAATTTAAAACGAGAAGCATTCGGACCATTTTACTTTAAACTTATAATTATAAAATGATACCGTTAAGCAGTGATAGCCCAGTGGTTAGGGTGTCAGCCTCCTAATAAGAGATCGGCGGTTCGAATCCAGGCACGTACCTCTAACTTTTCGGAGTTATGTGCGTTTTTAAACAATTAAAATATCACTTGCTTCAACTTGTGAAGGAAAACATCGTGAGGAAACCTGCACGCCTAAGAGTTCTCCATACTGTTCTCAAAGGCGTGTGAAGTCTGCCAATCCGCACATGGCCAGCGTGGTGGACTATAGCCAAACCCTTCTCATATTGAGAGGAGACCCGTGCTCTGTAGTGAGCCGGTAATGGGTTGATCACAACCCGTAAAGGAACACGATTCACTATCATGCTGCAGGCATTGCCAACTGTAAATGCCTATTGTCTCAACCGGGGCATTTGAGACACATAGTTTTGGGCATTGTCAGACAATTTATTCGTGAAAATCGCACCCAGAGCCTCGTGGTCCGTAGTAAAACATGCCAGATGGACAGTAAAGCCGACCGACAGTATATGAGTTCGTAATACCATGGATTCAGCCCTCGTTAACCTATAAGAACACTTAGATGAACTTTTTGACGACCTCCGCGGCGCAGCGCGGACGCTATTGCATTATAAAGTTGGAGGTCCTGAATTCGATTCCCGGATCGAGTCTGGTCTGGGAGGCTTCGGCCGTGGCTAGTTACCACCCTACCGACAAAGACGTGACGCCAAGCGATTTAGCGTTCCGACACGATGTCGTGTAGAAACCAATAAGGAGTATGGGCTTACCATACCCCTAACTGGTTAGCCCGCTACCATCTTAGACTGCATCATCACTTACCATCAGGTGAGATGCCGTCAAGGGCAAACTTGTGGTGTATAAAAAAAACTTCGAAGTGCTGTGAAACATAAAAAATGCGTTTATCGCCCTTTTCGGATTGTAAGCAACTATTAATTCCAGATTGGTGGCTGCATTTCTACGGGTGATTGGACGCAGAATTTGAGTTCTAGGACTTGTACAAAATTGAGGGAACGTCAGAGTATGAGGTTCGAACATTGATTGAGCTTCGTCCCCATGACTCCCGGGAAAAAGATTAAGGCCTCGATTGTGACGGAAGAAATCAGGATCTTTGTCATCACCGAATCATCATCATCATCATCATCATTTCAACAGATAGACGTTCACGGCTGGACATAGGTCCTTTGTAGGGAGTTCCAATGGCCACGGTCTTGGGCCGCTTGTATCGTCGTCTGTCCACCTTACTGGGGGTCGACCAACGCTACGTTTACAGGTGCGGGGTCGCCATTCCTGCACCTTGGGACCCCAACGTCCATAGGTTCTCCAAGCTATGAGACATAGCATTGCCGAATAGGAGGTGTTAGTTGTGTGCAGACCTGGTACTACTTTAAATGAAGCATTGTTCGACAATGCAGGTATGTTCGAGTGCCAAAGGCAGTTTTGGAACTTCCATTGTGTTAGTTAAAAGATTAAAGCCTTCGAGTTAACACAGTTCGACACTATAAAAATTATAGAAGCAAGCGGTTCCACCTTCGATTGCTTTAAGTTTGATTATAAAAGCAATGCCCGTACTAGCAAACTTCTTCATTGTATCTGTAGATCATCCGGGACATACGGCCCGGGTTGTACAAACTACATTTTTAAGCTAAAAACGATTTAAAATTTCTAAATTTTAATTTCGAAATTTACCAGAAAAACTTACCTAATAATCTAACCCATCAACTGTTGGCTCGATCCGTGATTCGACCTACCGAAATACCTCTACGTGATTAATTACCGTATAACTGCTATTTTATTTGAATAAAAAGTAAGTAAATTCTAGGCCCTGATTCTCTTTTGGCTACTCGTACAATATACTCGTAACAAATTCACAAACACAATTTGTAACTATTATATTGACACAAGAGATCAGGGCCCAGTCTCTTAATGCAACCTTTACGTTTGTATTAAATTAAATCTTTGTAGGTTTTCTACAAGATAAATATGTCTAATCATCAACATCTTAATCCAAGGTTTAAGTTTTTTTTTCTGTCATTCATGTGTTTACCTTACTTGCTATATCTATATTTCGATTTATAATATATTAAATTTGATACATAATATTATAAATCAAAATATGTCTTCATTTTCACATTATATTTTTCACGATCACTTCTTCGACACGAGTATGGGTTTACCATACTCCTAACAGGTTAGCTCCTACCATCTTAGACTGCATTATCACTTACCATTACGTGAGATTGTCCTCAAGGGCTAGCTTGATACGATGAGAAAAATGATACATAGTTACCCAATAGCGCTAATGTTAGCTCCCCAGGACAGGATCAGCTCAATCAAAACGTAACCAAAACTAATAGCGACCAACAAGACATAACATCCGTCCTTGTGTAAAAAACTATAAAAGAGACGTTTGTGCTCGAGTCACAGAAGAAACCGTGACCTCTGCGAGTTGTAGTCAAAATACTACATAAACTTTCAACGAATTGATTTTGTATGACATAGCTGTAGGTACCTGTGCGTAATCCATTTTGCGACGTCAAGTTAACTATAAAACAGTCATCATTTTCTTATTTGCATTCATGATGATGAACCCATTACCGGCTCACTACAGAACACGGGTCTCCGCTCAATTTGAGAAGGGTTTGGTCATCATAGTATTAAACTATTAACTATTGTTAGTAGTTTAATGCTTATTTTAGTTTTCCTTTTATTAAACGGAGACAATAATAAGTACACTACTGTATACGACTAGATATTACTGATTGTAATTGCACTTTTATCTGGTAGGAGGCTTCAGCCGTGGCTAGTTACCACCCTACCGACAAAAACGTTTCGCCAAGCGATTTAGCGTTCCGGCACGATGTCGTGTACAAACCAATTAGGGGTATGGTAAACCCATACTCCTTAACAATAACAGGTTAGCCCGCTACCATGTTAGACTGCATCATCACTTACCATCAGGTGAGCTTGCCAAGGACTAACTTGTAGTGTGTAATAAAAACTAGAGAGAACATCAGCATCCACTGCTAAACATATATGCATTTAGGACAGCTTGCCAAACCACGCGGTCCTTTCTCATCCAGTCGCTTTCAGCTATTTTCTTAAGGACCAGTCTTAACTGTAGGATAAGTCAGCTAACTGCCATTCCCACATTATTACCGGTAAAGACACACAACACTTTATCTTGCTAACCTCGTGTACT
Source organism: Lasiommata megera (assembly GCA_928268935.1). Lineage (NCBI taxonomy): Eukaryota > Metazoa > Arthropoda > Insecta > Lepidoptera > Nymphalidae > Lasiommata > Lasiommata megera. Next base: position 10,496,103 of record OV743315.1, on the reverse strand, counting down.
TTGTTTCTTCTACGGATTTCTTCGTTGCGAACTTTTGTGCGAGGGTAGCTCTAGGTTTATCCAAAAGTCAGCTCTCTACCTCATTTCTTCTTCATTGTCTCATATTATCTACCATCGGGGGTTAGCAACCATTCAGGCTAACTGTACTTTAAACACAGTGCCTTACACTGATTTTTCTCCCAGAAAATACGTATTCGGATGGACCTACGAATATCCATTATGTTGCCTTGAATAATGGGTTACATAGGTCAACGTCATACGTCATTCACGGCAGGAGATAAACATAAAGTAGATTTAAAAACCGATTAGTGGTATGAGTTCAATATAGTGCCTATACTTAACGAGTTAGTAGTCTACCAATTTGAACTGCATCATCTTTCTTCTACTTAGCGAGATTGCAGGCAAAGCTAGTAAAACAAAAAATAGCTATGGATTGAAAAAACTTCTCTTAACAGACGCAGTTTATATATTTTATAATAATTTATTAGTTTATTTATAGAAACATCAGCCTTTATTAAAATATGGATTTTCTGAAAAAATCAGAAATTTCTGTAAGTATAAATAATATGTTGTCCTTTTCGAAGATAATCTTCGGGAAATAGACACAAATTGACCGTCATATTGGAATGACTACCTTCCTTGCTTAAATTTCACGCAAACGCTTATAAAGTCGTCGAAAAAGAATGTTGGAGATAATATTTAAAGTGAATTCCATTTAGAGTGTGGCAGGTCTCCAAATTTCAAATATTTCGTCACAAGGCGGCGATATATCATGTTTTTGCTCGAACGCAGGAATGCCCGCCTGTATAATTTGGCTGGCCACCCGGCAACTCCACGTCTGCCGAGCCCGGCGACCTACGTCTATATTATCAGTAGATAAATTTAAGCTTTGTCTTTGCCTCGTATTTCGTCCTCTCGAAGTATTACTTTTGTTTTTTTTTACCGTGGCCGCTAACAAAAAACTGAGTGGAGGCGAACGAAGTGGGTATAATTTATTTTATAGTCGGCTCGCTCGTAACTCGGCGGTGGACGGCTGGACGCCGATTTATCCCCATCTCGACGTAATTAACCTAAATGGATTGCCCAGAGTCGGTGCCTCTGAGTGCTCGACCGCCTGCGTCCTTCTTCCTCAGCGGCCACTCGGTTATCCATTAACGTTTTATGTGGACTAAGCAAAGGTTTCGTTGACAGCTCACTACAGTAATCCAGTCTAATCCAATTAAGCCTATACTTTCCAAAACCGCAACACGAATAAGATAGCAGAAGAACGAAAATCGTCTGTGATTACGGTCTCGATTCCCAAGGACTGCGGCGACTTATCCCCGGGGGAATTATAATTGTTTTGCATTCTTGCACGGGTATAAAAACAAAAGGGCAAGACACGGGCCCCCCGCACTGTTGGTCTTACGGACCAGACCAAAGTCTGACGACTCGCATTCCCTGAGACAAAAAGCTACGAATGAATCGGAGTAGGCAAGCTCGAGCACAAGCTTTCGAAGCTCGGCATACCACATACAGCTCATCATATACATATATATAGTAGCTGTTGTATTAAGTATTCTGTCACAACATTGTTGCAGGAATTAAAATAAAATAACCTCATAATAAAACCAAAACTGTGCCGAGGCTCATTTAGGAGGGCTCATATTTACGATTTCTTTTTCAACTTTAGCACTACCAATGTCATTATCAATTTTATTTATGTTTAATAAGGAGAATAATTCAATGTCTCCTTCGGTACACTTAAAGTCACATTGAGATTTTCATTTTACATTTGAATGTTGTCAAACGAAACCTCAAGCATGTGTATGAGTGCGACCAAAATAATGTATTTATGCATTGATATGGTAATATGTAAGTGAAAGGTGTTGATTTGATGAAGTCTATTAAAACCTCTGAGAAAAAGTGTCGATATCTGATGGTGATACTGATTGGTTAATAAGGTAACGTGTGTAATGCATAATTATTAGGTGTCACTCGCATATTATATGTAGCGCGAGGCAGGGAGACGGCATGAGGCCATCGAACTCAGGCCTCTTCTCAAAATATTCCAAGTATGCACATATTAAACTGGTTTTCCTTGCATTATTTTATTACTTTTATATAAAATATTATTTGGTGAAACACGATTTAATAACGACTGCGCAGTCAAGAATTTAATTAAACCGTTCTGGTCATCAGATGTGATTCGCAAATTATCTTTTACGTGATTAATTTAAGGTACTAGTGTACCATGCATTGAACAATTTCACGACTTTGTAAGGAAAGTTGTGGTGTAACAATACATAATTTTCAGCCATTTGTTGTTGTTTCTCCGGTATGCTTTCTATTATAAGCACCCTTAAGAATCAATCCTGGTATTCGGCGTCTTTCTGATATTCATATTATATGCATTATTACATTTTCCATTTAAAAAGCTGCGATAGCCTAGTGGTTAGGACTTTAGCCAAGTTGATATTCGACCCCGGGCACGCACCTCTAACATATCGAAGTTATGTGCGTTTTTTAGCAATTAAAATATCACTTGCTTCAACGGTGAAGGAAAACATCGTGAGGAAAACTGCACGCCTGAGATTTCTCCATAATGTTCTCAAAGGCGTGTGAAGTCTGCCAATCCGCACAAGACCAGCGTTAGTGGACTATGGCCAAAACCATTCACATTTTGAGAGGAGACCCGTGCTCTGTTTAGAAATGGGTTGACCATGATGATGATTATTTTGCATTTTATATCGCTGGTTTTACCAAACATGTGAAATTTATATTTCTGAAATTTATTTATTAGGTCAAATGTGGTTGTATAGCAGTAAAATTTCATGAATACAATAAATTCGAACTTTTCGGCTCGCAAATATGTTTCACTACGAAAATTATGTAGACGTATTTCTATAATTTTTTACTAACCAAGTCAAGAGATATCCTAGAAATTAATTTGGATAAGTGGGCATCAGTATCTCTTAATTAGTATAAAATAATTGAAATAATTGAGTTCATGTTTTCACCAAAAAATTTGGTACTAAAACTGATTGTATCTCGGCATCTCCACAGTAAACAAGATAAATATTGTGTTCTCTTATATAGCTCCCTATGAGAGATGAATAAATCCCGGGCGCAGTATTGGGCGATTTGGTCTTAAGTGGGAGAATCGAATCGGAGACGGGTTGACGTGGGAGACTGCGGTAGCGGCTAGATCCCAACCTTCTGGCCTTCATACCGCCAAGCGATTTGGTGTTACGGTATGATGCTCTGTAGAAACGGATTAGAAGGATGAGTTCAGCCGGCAAAGCATCGATGCTGTTGCTGCAGAAGTTTATTGGCAACGGTGATCACTTAACATCTGGTGACCTCCGCCTTTTTGCTTTTTTTTTATTGTGTTTTCAGCATGGAATAGACTGTGTTAAAGCTAATTTTAGATTATACTGCGTTACGATATTGTACACCTGCCTTATTAACAGACTATTAGGGTTAACTGGGGCGCCTCGAGGTAATGTCTACCATTTCTCGACATATTCTTTTTTTTTATACACTATAAGTTAGCCCTTGACGGCTATTTCACCTGGTGGTAAGTGATGATGCTGTCTAAGATGGTAGCGGGCTAACCTGTTAGAAGTATGGTAAATCCAAGCTCCTAGTTGGTTTCTAGTTAGCTAGTTACCACCCTACCGACAAAAACGTGTAGCCAAGCAATTTAGCGGTCCGGCACGATGTAGTGTAGAATCCAATTAAGAGTATGAGTTTACCATACCCTTAACAGATTAGCCCGTTAGAATCTTAGACCGCATCATCACTTGCCATCAGGTGAGATGCCGTCAAGGGCTTACTTGTGGTGTATAAAAATAAAAGTTAAAGTTGGTTTGTCTTAGGAGGAAAGTAACATAGTCTGTGGTAGAGCGGTAGAGTGGTAGAGTATTATAGTGTCTAGTCGAAGAAGATACAATTATGCGAGTGTCAAAATAATATTTTAGTACAATTTTGTGGTACTCGCGTGCCACGCTCGCCAGCCACGTGCTTGTATCGTACGCACCTCAATAACAATCTACTTTCACCGTAAGGGCGTCGTCACATCAGGTAATTTGTTAGACCTACTAGCGGAAAATTCCAATAAACACCGATATATTGCCAAACTTGTATGAGAACTATTCGATGTCTGCTAGCAGTACGGAATATATAATACATAGTTCGATGTTTTAATAATCATATTGGGTTTATGATACAAGCAGATAATTCCTAACATTTTATCTATACAAATTCAAATTCAAAAGAATCTTTATTCAAATAGTCCTTAAAAAGGCACTTTTGACGCGTCAATAATTTACATAGTAGTCATTTCATGGCAATAACTATATTCGTAAACTTAAAACTAAAGCTATGAGGGTTCCAAACGCGCCCCGGTCTAAGAAGAAGCCCACAACAAACTTAGCCGGGGTTTTTCTTTTTTTTTTCGTTATCACCATCTTACATAATGAATAAAATGAATAATAAAATACATATCTATGTCACAGCTTACATAGCTCTTACTGTTCGGAGCTATGTGCGTTTGTAAGCAATTAAAATATCACTTGCTTCAACGGTGAAGGAAAACATCGTAAGGAAACCTACACGCCTGAGAGACACATTGTTCTCAAAAGTGTGTGAAGTCTGCCAATCCGCACATGGCGGTGGACTATGGCCAGACCCCTCTCATATTGAGAGGAGTGCACTGTAGTGAGACAGCAATGGGTTGATCATGATACATGACATATCTATGTACCTATACGATTCGGACGACATGAATATTTTTGTTTATATTATTTATGGAACAGCAATATGGCTGATAATCTAAAAAAAAATAAAGACAGAGATCGTGTAAAAATCCATTAAAATAACTGAAATTTGGAAAGAAGGTTCTGTTATTTTTGTTTACTTAAAATTTGATGTACCAAATGAAAACAAAACAAGGTGTCATACAGTATTTATTTCAAAATCAGTCCGAATGGAGTGAAATTGGAATTATATTTCAAGGACAGATATATTTTGAGCTCCTTAAAATATATAAGTTAAACGGGAACTCAATATTCCTCGCAGAAAAAGTGTCATTAAAACGATTTTATTGAATATTAATTGGATAGATACTCGCACTTGTTGCTGACAAAACCATTAACGAATTAAATGCCGTTTATACCAAGGTAAATACTAAGTTCAAATTAGCAATGAAACGTTAGAATAAAACTGAATAAAAAATTTAACTTCTTTTTTTTAGGGGGGAAATCTTCTAGTGAGTCCCGTCTATTGATTTGGGGAAAAGCTCGAAAAGCTGTGGGAGTTTTACCAGGCTGATGTTTTGAGAAAAAATTAGCCAGCCCTTCGAAGAAGTTGAACATATTCGATGTTCCAATACCAGCAGAACATTTGTAACATTTGTATTTGTGAGACCTTATTAATTTAATACAACTGTGTGCCGACCGCGTTTCAACAAGTAACAATCTGTGTACCTAATTCGGTGCGAAACTGCCGAGGTTGGACTAAATAATAATGATCTTCATCCGGCACGCAGTTGATAAGATATAAAAACAGTGGTATTATGATGACGGCAGGTACCTATATGCCGACTTGTCACTCACGTGCCGTATAACGGTGGTGACATATTTAACCGGCTGTCCGAGCACCGCACGCGGATCAGCGTCTGACACCCCGCGCTAACTGGAAAACCGCATTCAAATATTTTTATCCTTAACCACAATCTAATTAGGTACTGTATATAAATAATATTTCTTGTTGGTGACAGGCTGAACAACGAACTCGCCTTACGATGTGTTAATTCATCGTGATCAACCCATTCTCGGCTCAGTACTGGTCTCCTCTCAATATGAGAAGGATTCGGCCAGAGTCCACCACGCTACGTGCGGATTGGCAGACTTCACACGCCTCTGAGAACATAATGGATAACTCTCAGGCGCGCAGGTTTCCTCACGATGTTTTCCTTCAACGTTGAAGCATGTGATAATTGTTTAAAAACGCACATAACTCCGAAAGTTAGAAGTGCGTGCCCGGATTTGAACCGCCGATTTCTGATTAGGAGGCTGACGCCCCAACCACTAGGCTATCACAGCTTCACAGGTACTGTATATAAATAACATTTATTGTTGGTGGCAGGCTGAACAACGAATTCGCTTTATGATGTGTTAATTTATCAGCTGCTTATTGTCTGCAGAAGAACGAGAAGTCGGTAACTCTGTTGCGATGGGTATCTTCACAGCCTATGTATATATAAACATGTATACATGCATTTCAAACGAGTCGCAGGGAGCTGCTGGATACAAGCGGCCCAAGATCGTGGCCATTGGAACTCCCTACAAAAGAATGTGTCCAGCAGTGGACGTCAATCGGTTGAAATGATGATGATGATGACATTGTGTCTCATAGCAAAGCGAGAACGAACTTAACCTCCACGTTGCTCTACGACGCTTGACGGTGACTTAATGATTATTATCATTTTGATTTTGATAATAATTAACGTCTCAAAATTTATTCGACGAATTCACCCCATCCCCTTGCCTCTCTTAGAAAATGGGAAAAATTTTGAGCTTACAAGACAAGAACCTCCACGCTGCCCCATTACGGGTTTTCGGGCTAATCAATGATGAAGTCAAAATAGCTAAATACCCGGCTAAGTTTGTTGTGGGCTTCTTCTTAAACCAGGGCGCGTTTTGTACCCTCATAGCTTTAGTTTTAAGTTTACGAATGTAGTTATCACCATGAAATAACTAATATGTAAATTATTGACGCGTCAAAGGTGCCTTTTAAAGGACTATTTGAATAAAGATTATTTGAATTAGAATTTTAATGCATTAATAAGAATATATTGAAAGATCTATCTGAAAGCTATGTATGAAAATAAATTTCGTCATATTAACCTCTTAGATCCTACAACGTTTCTTGTATCATCGAATCGTACGTACATTTTTCCTTATATTCTACCTAGTTTCTGCTCGTTAACATTAGAAGACGGAATAAAAGATGTTTGGATGTTAGGTATTAAAATTGATATTCATAGAATGTGAAACAGCGTAAAGCAAAACTTGTTTATATGGCAGGTATTATGTTAGTTGAAAGGAAGCTTTTCTCTTTGCCCTAATCAGAGACACCTGTGTTCCTGTTTAATTTCCTCATTACAAAAAAATCATTATGAATTTTTCAAACATTCCAAATCTTTGTGATAATAATGAAATAAATGAACCAGAAATAATAATGAAATAAATGAATGACACAATTACGAGGCTAGCCTCCGTTAAAAGCCGGTGGATACAAATAATCTCCAGGACCACGACCTTCAGTTATAAAGTTACGACTGCAGACAGAGAGAAAATGAAGCGGTGATAGCCTAGTTAGGTTAAGACTTCGGCCTTCCTATCGGGCAGGATAAAGTTTGCCTGGTATGTACCTCTTACTTTCCGTTATATGCATTTTAATGTTATTAAAGCAATTTAAAAAAAAAAATCACTTGTTTTAACGTTTATTAAAAACTTCGTGAGAAATACCACGTACCTGAGAGTTTTTCCATAATGGTCAAAGGCGTTTGAGGTCTACCAATCGGCATAGAGTAGTGGACTATTACCACAAATCCTTCTATGCTAAGAGAGCTGTGGATTGAGGATTGTTAAGATTGCTAACTGAATTACCGGCTGACTTACATTTAAAGACCTCGCTGCGCTGTCACATTTTAAAATTGGAGGTCCTGGGTTCGATTCCCGGCTCGAGTCCGATCTGGTCCGTAGCTAGTTACCACCCTACCGACAAAGACGTGTCGCAAAGCGGTTTAGCGTTCCGGCATGATGCCGCGTAGATACCAATTAGGTGTATGGCTTTACCATACTCCTAACAGTTTAGCCCGTTACCATCTTAGACTGCATCATCACTTACGCCAGGTTAGATTGCCGTCAAGGGCTAACTTGTAGTGTTTTAAAAATATCTAGAGTGAGGAGGATGCTTGTACATAAAAAGTTAAAAATTTACTCGAAGGTACCCTTTGTACAGGTAAAGTTCGGGTTGATCAAAATTCTTATAGAAAAGAGAATATACTACCGCTTTAAATTTTTATTAAGGTTTTATCTAAGGTTATATAAGATTAATAAATTTTTTTAAGAGATTTTCGAAATTCCCTCGAAATAAATAGGTTGAATTGTTGGGGCAGGCTCTATGATAAAATTAACTCAAAGTCATGGGCACCGCTAGCTGGACGTACTATTACCTAAGTAATAAAATAATAATTGCTTCTTAAACATGTTGAGTTGGACGTGTAAGCTTTTAAATTGTTTGAGCTGTTCCAAGCACCGTGCAGGAATGTGGAGAGGCTTAGTACCTGTATGCTCCAGTGTGTACTAGACAGACATAAACAGTAATTTATTTCTGGCAACGAACTTGCGTCCTTGGCGTCGACCTTATATTGCGCAATACCGGTTTTGAAATGCGCGCACGCACGATCTATGTACGCCTGTATTACTTTAATGACAACCGATGACATGTCTATGTAGTGGTTTTTAATCGAACGTATTAATTAGGATGTCATTTAGTTAAATCACTGCCCATGCATGTACAGTTTCAAGGAATCTCGTCTTGCTAGTTAATATTATATTAATGGGTGCCATGTATACAATTAAAATAAGTTCCTATTGCGCACTAAAAGAAAATAATTGTCCTTTACGTAGTTTATAATGTTTCTATGAGGTTTTGTCCTTTATGGTTGTTTTGATAGATCAGAAGATCTGTGTTTAGTTTCATTTTATAATCTCTTATGTCGATTGCTTTAAAGTCTTAAATTCTCATCTGATACGACTTTTTGACTATAAAGATATCAAATAAATACTCTTTTAATATTACTTAACACAAAAGTTTAAAAAAATAGAAATAAAACACAACATATCGTTAACAATTTTGTGGCCATATTGCAATGTAGCGATCTCTACCAGACATCTTCTTCTTTATTAAAATATATACGAATACATTCCAAACTCAACATAAAGAAGAACTTATTCCAATATAACATAAGATTTCTAATTTACTGTAAATCGGTCCAGAAATGGTATATGCCTACATATAAATATCTTCAAGCAAACGTGAGCATTTTCTTATGTTATTTTTAATTTGGACAGATTACAGAAATAAATGGGACATCCTTATAGTTTTAAAGTATTGAAAAATATTCTCGGGAAGCGTGCCTAAGAAACGCGAAAGCTATTGTAAGCGACTTGGCAACTATATAAGTGGTACCATCATGCACTGAATACTGACTATACAATGGTAAATAAAAGAATATCATACCGTCTCATATCATATGGTATCTTCCAATGTTAAAACCGATGGTGTACCTAATAGCTGGCAATACCACCTGCTATTGCATATTTAAGATTTTCATTTAGTTTCGTAATTTATTTTGAAATTGATGTTAAAGTTGAAATAGTCAATAAAAATTTTTGTTTATCCAACACGAGCAGTTAATAAAATTAAAATACTGATTTCCTGTTAGAAAAAGTCATTTTCTTGCGTTAATCAGTTCGCTGATTTAAGATTTTTTTTTTTAAGTCATATAAAAACTTATTTTACTACTTCAGGTGTTAAGCGGTGTTAGCCTAGTGGTTAGGGCGTCAGCCCCTAATCAGAGGTCGACGGTTCGAATCCTGGCACGCACCTCTAACTTTTTGGAGTTATGTGCGTTTTTAAACAAATTAAATATCACTTGCTTCAACGGTGAAGGAAAAACATCGTGAGGAAACCTGCACGCCTGAGAGTTCTCCATACTGTTCTCCAAGGCGTGTGAAGTCTGCCAATCCACACATGGCCAGCGTGGTGGACTATGGGCAAACCCTTCTCATATTGAGAGGAGACCCGTGCTCTGTAGTGAGTCGGTAATGGTTTGTTCATGATACCTACTTCAGGATTGGATTTTTTGCAAAAACTATTCATAACGGATGCATTAGCTGAACCTTATAAAGAGAGGCATTTAAAATTTCAGCTTTTAGTTTGCGTAGCGTTGCCTTCTTGGGGCGAATTAGAAAAGAATTTGAATCAGTATCCGAAAAATATGTGTGAATAAATCAAAAGAGGTATACGGAAAAAAAATATGGGATGGCAGTCGAGGTTTAGTTGTAGCTGGAAATCCGTTACATCACTTAGGTTCCTATTGATCAACAATTGAGATATCCAGAGGTGAGGGACCTTGGCCACATTCGATCGTGTTTTCAGGCAATTAATATTAACTTAAGGTCCTTTACCTCTCAACTATATTACATGTGTACCTACATTTTTTTCCTCAGAGATAAACAAGTCACTAGTTTTTTCTCGTTGGAATGCCTATGACGCGCTATGTTCTGAAAATCTCGACAAAACCAACGTTATTAAAGGGCCTTTTTTTTTGTCGCGGTGAAAAGCTTTAAGGCTACTTCTGTCCCTTGGGCAAGATGGAGGTTATGTGGGACTCCCCCCCCCCCCCCCAGTGCCCGTGGTCTCATCCACGGACACTGGGGCAATAGGGTTGAACCGCAGTAGAACAAGCCAAAAATTAAAAATATTAACAATATCACTTGCTTCAACGGTGAAGGAAAACATCGTGAGGAAACCTGCACGCCTGAGAGTTAATAATGTCCAAATGCCTCCATAATGTTCTCAAAGGCGTGTGAAGTCCGCCAATCCGCACATGGCAAGCGTGGAGGACTATGGCCAAACCCTTCTCATATTGGGAGGAGACCCGTGCTCTGTAGTGAGCTGGTAATGGGTTGATTATGACAACAAGCCAAAATAACAACGACACCCTAACTTTTAACGAACTCCGTGTCACATTATAAAGTTCGAAGTTTTGGGCTGGATTTCCGGCTCGAGTCGGATCTTGTGGGAGGTTTCGATCGTAAAGGATTTAACGTTCTAGCACAATGTTAGAAACTAATTACGAGTAGGTATAACTAGTTAATGGTATGGTAAACCCATAGGTTGACTATATCTCCTACCATCTTAGACTGACTCATTGCTTACAACCAAGTAAAATTGCCGTCAAGGGCCAACTTGGAATTAAACAAAAGTCGAGGTCTGAACCTTGCAAGAGGCGTCCTAGATCGTCGTTTCCCCGAGAGGGACGAGCCCTAGCTCTTCTCTGTAATAACTTATATGATGTTTAGTCCCGCGGGAATACCAGGATTAGGGATTTCTTAAAAAGACACGTTGGCTTCAATGTATATTTTAACCACCGGATTGACATAGCTGACATTACCAACAAAAGACATATAAAATATATAGAACCTACATACGTCACAACTAATATTGTTATCAGCTGTCATCAATTCAAAACATCACATGAAACTCCATAATATTCAATGCCACCTCTGAGTTGGTTGTTTCTTCATAGTTGCATGGTTCTGTGGCAGAGTGAAAGTGCCAGCAAGTCCCCTGCCTCTCAGCCAGCGAAGGCCGGCGACGCGCACTGAGCGTAAATAATAAACACCGAAAACGCTGCTGCCATAGAATGTTTACTTACATTTGGTAGTGGGAAATAGTTATATTGTATCACTAGCTGACGCCCGCGACTTCGTTTGCGTTGAGTAAGTGTGTGAAAGTGTGTTAGTTTGTCTTCCAATCACGAAGCAATGGATTACTATACCGACGACCTTGAAATAATTACAGGATAAACTGTAAAGTTTCTCTTTTCTAACAAAAAAATAATGAATGAAATCGGAGTACGCGTTTATGAATTACATCTAAATACACATTTTGACTTTCATCCCCTTTCCCAAGGGAACCGTGCTGAATTCCGGTATCAAAACTATTCTATATGTTGAACCGGAGTATCAGCTACTCCTATACCAAATTTCATTCAAATCCATCCAGTCGTTTTGGCGTGATGCGCGGTCAAGATACAGACAGACAGAGAGACATAAAATAAAAATAAAATGTTTTGGACTCTGTATCGATAGTAAAGCATCCTCCAAGTAAAATTTTCAAAATATATTTAGTATACAGAATTCGTCCTGTTACAGTTTTATTATATTATATATATGATATTGCTATCTCGTCCGTAAAGTGGTAGGTAACTAAACAGATTTAATATCGTTAAAGGTTTACAAGGGAATTATTGAACGGGAATGTATGACACGTTGTGATCACGTGACATAACGTAGGTACCTACGTTTTATTAATTTCGTCAGATATTGTTAGGGATATACTGGTAGTCTATCATTTAATTTTCGTCATAGATAATGGAGAGGGTTAGATGGGTGCTTAATAAGTCGTCAATCTTTATTACTGACTAATATATGGAAATAATTTCAAAGATAGGAATAGTGGAAAGGAGACCTTTTGTCAGTTATTAGATATTAAAAAGTAGAGGATAATTTATGAAATTTGGTACTATATTAAAAGAAGCGTTACTGCGGAATTTTCACAATATTTCAAAGTAATTTCATCGATTATTATTTCATTTTATTCATAAATATAATAAGTATAGTTGGTAAAGTTTTGTTTTATCATCAGTGGATTATATTTAAAATATGTAATTGATACGAGTAGCCATCTTAAAATTAAAAAAACTATATTTACACCATTTTATATAGGTATACCTACTTAGTTATTTTGTTCTCGTTTTACAACTGGCAACTATAAAAAGTTTTTAGAAAAACTAAACATACATAAAACGGACACTTCTACGTATAAAAGTGGTGGTTAATGAGCCGTCTTACTCATTAAGAACCAGACAAGCCGGTCGAAAACAATAAATCGATTTTTTTACGCATACCCACTAAATTGAAATACAAAGAACACGGGTAGCTAGCGGTAACCGAAGTTGTTCTGAGTAATAAATTTAAGGAATACTTATTACAGCGAGAATCCGGATATATATAAATCTTAGAGGCAAAAGCTCTGTTTGCAACGATATTGCCTGCGGCCCACTGTGGTTCAGTTATGGTAACCAAATGTATATGGGATTCCGGATTGTCCTGGATAAGCTTTAAAAAAAATATGCAGACTGCAGTTGAATATTAAGCGGTGATAGCCTAGTGGTTAGGGCGTCAGCCTCCTAATCAGAGGTTGGCGGTTCGAATCCGGGCACGCACCTCTAACGTTTCGGAGCTATGTGCGTTTTTAAAAATTAAAATATCATTTGCTTCAACGGCGAAGGAAAACATCGTGAGGAAACCTGCACGCCTGAGAGTTCTCCATAATGTTCTCGAAGGCGTGTGAAGTCTGCCAATCCGCACATGGCCAGCGTGGTGGACTATGGCCAAACCCTTCTCATATTGAGAGGAGACCCGTGCTCTGTAGTGAGCCGGTAATGGGTTGATCATGACGATGATGATGGTGAGTTGAATATTGGATGACTACTACAACAATACATGACTAGTTCACTAGAGTGCGAGCATTCCCTTTATCCTCGAGTCAGTCGGAGTCTCCATTTGTTTGATTTTGTGATCACAGGATCTGACCGTAGGAGTATAGACCGTCGGTTTAAATAGAGGTATCAATTATATTATTCTGTGATATAAATTTCAACACCTTCATAATAAAAACCGTAGCTAAGAGCAGAGTATTGTTAACCAAGATGTGTAACGAGGGTGGAGTTTGAATCACGGAGGATAAAGGACACGAGATCCTCAATTCACACAAGGATGAAATCGCAATTTCAACGCGTGCAATAAATTTGATACATAAGTAATTTGCAGTGATAAGGATTATAGATAAAACATCCATTAAACAATGATTTTCTATCCAAGTAATACGAGTAGTAGAAAATTCTGCAAACATCCATTAAACAATGATTTTCTATCCAAGTAATACGAGTAGTAGAAAATTCTGCATTGTAGATGTAGACAAAGCTCAGTGAATAGTGAAGCTAAAGGGTCAATTATAATGGGCATCCTAAGGTACTGAAAAGTTTCCAACGACCACGCAATAGTGTTTTGTTTGAAAGTTTTTTGATTCGTTTCCTCCCACTAGGTAGACTATCGGCAAAAAATATAGTGTTTGGTAATTACATACATACTACATTCCCCATATTTGTGCTGTTCGTACCACTTAGGAAATGGCTCCAAGAGAGTCATTATAAGATACGTTTAAAAAAGTCAAAGTAATGACATTGTATTGCCAAGTGAAAACATTAGGTTTTTATTTCGTGACAATTAGTTGCCAATACATACTTGGAAATGTCCATAAGAATATATCAATATGCAATACAAGAATGTTATTGCAATAATCTTAGCTATAAATATATATAAATAATATAAATTAATGCAGTCTGGTAATAAAGTAAAAATACTTTTTTGCGTGCGACCGGACTACATTAATATAAAAAAAATCATAAAATTGTATACAATTTTATAACAAATTACCGAGTGACATTTCTGGGATGTTTCTCAATGAGTTAAACGTTTATATTAAACGTAAGCTTGTAGAAAAGTCTTATTATAGTGTAAAGGAGGATTATGTAAATGTGTTTAAATAGTTTTTAGTGACAATGTGAGAAGTTAATAAAAAAATAGTACTTACCCAGATAAGTGTGACGAGCTTCTTCTTAGACCAGGGCGCGTTTGGAATCCTCTTAGCTATAGTTTTAAGTTTACCAATGTAGATATTACTCACTCCAACAACGCTACTGTATTTGTCATCACTAACTTACAGATAGATAGATAGATAGATAGATAGATAGATAGATACTCTTTATTGCGTACAAAGTTTAGAGAAACAGCAACACGAAACACTTAACAGAGTGTAATGAGTATGCAAAACGGTTTTATTTCTTAAGCAATCTCTTAATCAAAATCTTACAGATGGGTATTAAGCTAAGGGTAACTAGTAGAGCCTGGGAAGAATGCAATGGTGTTCCCCGGGCGTCTGGAAAAACTCAGCGTGAGGGACACGCCGTGGTGGTTTTTAGTTTGGGTATACCCCCTAGGGGGGGGGGGGGGAGTCCCACATAACCTCTAGTCCTGCTCAAGGGACGGAGCCAATAAAGCTTTTCTACCACGACAAAAAAAAAAGGGTAATTAGTAGTGAAATTAAAGAAGAGAATGTCCCTCGAAATATAGATTTACAGAAACCATAAGTGCGAAGCGCGGCGCGCGCGTTCGCTGCAATTACCGCCGTGGCCCGCGGGGCATTCCACTGAACGTTAAACCTAATTAGTCCAGTATGCGATGGATCTTTGTCTAACAGTTCACCTTGCCAGCTTTTTACGTGCGACTTTTAAATGCTGATCGTTTCGTGGACGACCTTCCGTAGAGGACGTGTCCCTTTTGGCACTAAACCGGCGTAGCGTTGCGTATTGCCGATTGCGTGATATCTTGTGACCTATAGACACAGATATTTAATTTAATAGATATTGGCTTCCTTCGGTTTTAGCGCACCAGTTCGCAACTAAAGCTGTTTAACTTACGAATTATTTATAACGCAATGATTAGGCGTTCCGATACTTGTGATATATAGGTTTATAAGTTTATATTAAGTGGAGTGACATAAATTTTCACTTGATGTTTGCTAAATAAGTTTGAAATAAATCATGTCAGCCTAATTGAATTAAAATGTTATTACAATTTATAAGTATAACTTAACTTTTAAAATCCATTTTTTTTAAGTCTGCAGACTATATATAGAGTATTGAATTAATTCAAAACTTAAGCTCGTAAGTTATTCTGACAGAGACTGAAATTATAGGCAGTATCTAACGTTGATAAATCACTTAAAATTATTATATTTTATGCGTAAAGACGCTGCAATATCATGAATTTGATGTAAGGATAGGTCTCTTCCTGGATGACACAGACAGTAACTATAAACTACGCAAGAAATAACTACATAATAATATATATTTGAATATATTCAAAATGTAGAATATAGAATGCAATACAATAATATATAATAGTTAAAAACATTATTGTACTAATAACTTTATTAAAATTTCTACACTTTTGATTTTATATCGAATTTATAACGATGTTTTTAAATGAATATTCCATACCAAAATAAAAATAAAAAGGTTCCGGTTGACTATATTATTTGCATTTGTAAATCAAAGTGTACATACATTCCTAAGTACCCCAATACATAATCTTAGTGAACATAACACCAGATATGCGCCTATCCAAATATTGGTATATAAATAAAAATGTGTACATAAGCAAATCCAGATTCCACTTAGTACGAAATAATTCCACGAAATTCAATTAAAAAACAATCACCACGTGAGTAACGTCGAAGCTATGTTGTCATACATGTGCCTACTCTTAGATAGCGGTCCCTCGCGCGGGCAAAGAGCTGTGGGCAAACACGAGTTCGGAAGCTGTGTTTGCCAGTGCTGCGTAAACGACTGAACGCTGCTAGCCGAACTGTTACGTAAACATGTCGGACATAGAGCGCAAACACCGGCTGCACTGATCGTTAAAAATAATATTTATTCTGCTGCCGCGAACCAACACGTTTTTTTTAAAACTAATGAGTTATTCGAAACAACATAGGTGAATAATAAACGGGGAGCCTGGCGCAATGGTACGTCTCATCTGCGGCACGGGTCACGGATTAAACCAATATTGACCGCTTACTTCGGTACCGGGCGTTTGTCAAGTCTCTCACTACTGATGCTTCAATCTTCAGTGTTCCCTAATGTTTTTAATATGGGGATCTTCAAAGGGCGGATGAAAAAATTACTCTAAAGCCAGCAACGCATTGGCGGTTCCTTTGGTGCTGCAAATATTTATGGGCGGCGGTAATCACCTACCATCAGGAGACGCGCCGAGCTTGTTTGCTCGCTATATATAAAAAAAAAAATGTTGATGCGCCAGTCTCCTTTAAAATCTTCAATCTATGTCTATATAAAAAACACATTAACTAGTATTTAAGATTAGAACAGGCATAGCCTACCAAGTATAATAGAGCTCAACTAAATACCGTGTAAAGGTTAATTCTTTTACATGACATTTAGTTGAGCTCTATTACTTTGTTTATCGCACCAGAAGAAAAACGCACTCACGAATATGTCACTCACAAATTAAAGTAATGAAAAATATATATGAATGCTTCATAGATTAGGTTTACATGAACACAATTTTAATTTGCAGCAAAACTTTACCGTGAAAAGTTACCTGATTATCAATTTTTAAAGAAATTCATTAAAAAAATATATTTTCTTGTTTCTCTACAAATGTCCCAGAGAACCACTAACGTCCAAACGAGACACGCAAAATGTATGACCTAAACGTTTCTTCACTCGAACCATGAAAGATGTGGGAACACCCAGTCCTAAGTCAACGACTCCTGCTACAAACTTATAAGTTATCTATCTTCATGGGAAATTTGACTACAGTAACTTCTTTAGCTAGCGCAATCCAAAAGATTTCATCATTCAAAAGTCTAAAAAGCTTGAACGAAGCCTATAGTTTTTTCATGCTTTCTTGTGGCTGTCTGATTAAAAATACATACATTTTTTACCTCATCGAATCACGTACACGTTTTGAAAAGTAAAAGTTTTTTCGTTAAAGAACTTTATTATTCGGAATCTCAATATACTTGCAAGATCTGTTTAGTTTCGTTTAAAGATTTGTGTACAACAGAATTCGCTTCAATACGATCTCACGAAACAGGAAATCGCCTTTTTGGTAGTCGGTTAAAATACTCAGATTATGTTACAACGAATAGGTAAACAACAAAGACGAACAATGAATCAGAAGCTCTTCTAATGCATAGCACAAACTAGGACTTGTAGTAAATTATTAAGTAGGGAAACTACGTAAGTGGTAAAGCTGTATTTTGCCGAGTAAAAATGTGTGTGTGATATAGAACCTACGTGAGTTTGTAGAATCCAATGTGTGCAGTACTGTTACTGCACAAAGATTAAAACAGGTGACTAGGTATGACTACGTTAGTTAGACATAGAAAATTAATTAAAACCAAGTTTTTTCAATAAGTTTTCAGGACTGAGTTACTTTACTCGTATTCGTAAATATTTTTACCCTGATTTAATTATTTATGTTAACGAATATAGTCACTATGTATTACTTTTGTGTTATAATTATGTTTTATTATATTTGTCTAATGATGTTTATGTATTATTATGTACTTATTCGTATGTATGTTTTTCATAATTATACACACCCTCGGTTTGTTTTCATTTTGATTTGCTAATGCTAAGGCTACCTGTCAATTATTGCTACTAAGAGACCGTCTTTTGTATCATCATAATTCCATCTTCATACTTATTTTGAGGGAAAGGGAATAAATGTACATCTTCTTCTTAGACCAAGTCGTGTTTGGAATCCTCATAGCTTTAGTTTTGAATTTAAGGATGTACTTACTCACCAACATTTTTTAACTAATTAAAAAACTACCTTTCCGGCTTTGTTTTGGAATCAAACCGAGGACCTTAATAACAGTTGTCCAAAATGCTAACTTTACCAATACATACTGTACTTACGAGTATATTTCAAGTTATTTCTGTAGAACAGGTCTATGAATTTAAGTAATGTATGAAGTGTATCAACTTAGCAGAACATACCCTGCACCAATTTTCATATTTAAAAATACAACCGCCAAATTGTTTTTATTTCCAAAAGTTTAAGTGTTCATAGCCAGTGTCACTTCGGACGATGTAAAGATTCTAACGATATCCCATACATGAAAAGTAGGGCATTTAGCAGTTTTAGTGGAATATAGTGATTTAAATTACAGTTTTTTATTAAAGGTTTAATTTTGTACGCTTTTAGTCTATGTTCGAAGTGCGGTCTGGTTATAAATAACCCACGGCGATGGCAGGTGCGGCCGCGCAAGCAGACTGGCGGACGCCCCGCTTCCGCGAATTAGCTCAAAACGACGCAAGCAGGATTTCATACTGTCTCTTGGTCTTGCCATAACACACCGACCTCTTATGGAATGGCTTGGCTTGCTCTTAAACAAATTGCATTGATTACCTTGGCTCGATACTTAATTACGAGGCAGGTTAAGCAATGGATGTAAATAAAATATTTATATCGTGCACCGTGAGCGGAATAAAAACAAGTTTCCGCTCATGGAAAATAAAACTCCAACGCAGTTTTAATGGAAAATTATCAGGAAATCATCGGCCATCAATATCAATGTCCAACCGTCATTTGCTTACCAGGCCTTGAAGCGAAATATGTCGAAAATCACACAAAACAGAACCAGTGGCCCAGTTTGTGTTGATAGTCACATCTCTGTATAAACAAAGTCTTTTTTTCTGTAGCTTTTATACCTATGCTATGTGGGGCCGACACGTGTCTTATTTAAACTTGAAGGAAAGACTTTTTGTTTTGGCATATACGAGTATTTAAGGGTCGAACACCAGCCGCCTGCTGGTGAAATAAAAATAAAAAATAAATAATTTCTTAACCGTTCTTAATCGGTGCTGAAGAGTACAAGGATTTGGTAGTAATTTTGGTTTTGGTAAAAAATATTCCTGTGAATAATTTTTATATAAAAAAAATACATATATTTTTATCTTTTGGATTAGGTTTGGTACCTATTAATATATAAGTATGAACGCGTTATATATAATTGCATTATTTAATTCCTAATTACTTTGAATATAATTACAACATTTGGAACAAACAAAAGATTAATGCATTTGTATAAGACAAGACGTGTTCTTACGTTATTTCCTCTATTTGGTTTTAAGTATAAAAAGATTACTAACAACAATACAAAATAATTAATTTGCTTGATAAAAAAATGCACTTCTCAAACATAATGTATCCATAAAAAGTACTAGGGTCGATGAAGGTATAGAGATAAAAATTAACCAAATAAAAAGATTTCGATGAATTGCAATGTGGGATATTCTTTGGTCAGGTAGTCGTATTTTGAGCAACAGAAAAACAAAGACTAAGAAATGGAATTTTGATCACTCATTATGTGGTATCCACTGGGTGTCTTCTTCTCATTTTAATCTGTCAAACTTCTGCTTCTTCTTATTTAATGATAACATCGTCATTTAAAGAATTGAAGTGATTGTCATTCATAGGGCTAAGGAACTTTTTACTTACGTTTTTTTATTCACGTTTCTAAAGCAAACCTCGAAGTGTAGTACGTATAACTTCAAGGCAAAAGTAAATGGGCATTTTCTGGGAAAGCGCGCTCCAACCTAGTCTTCATCAATACTTTCCAATGCATCAAGCATAGTTGTCGACAAACGTAGACATTATTGTACAAGCGTGGTCCATTTTTTTTAATTTACAAAAAAATTGCACCTACAAAGGTGCAATTTATATCTCGGGTCAATTTGTGTTGAATGGTAGGGAAATGAATTTATTGTACGATAAAAAAATATGAAAAGAAAAATCATTTAGTAAAATCAGGTAAATCAGGTCTCCTCTCAATATGAGAAGAGTTTGGCCATAGTCCACCACGCTGGCCATGTGCGGATTGGCAGACTTCACACGCCTTTGAGAACATTATGGAGAACGTGCAGGTTTTCTCGCGATGTTTTCCTTCACCGTTGAAGCAAGTGATATTTTTTTTTTTCATTAGTATTTTGTAATTAACGTTATTCGATTAATAGCAAACAATGCCCATATGCGTTATTGATAATGTTCAATAGCTTAAAATTAAACTCCGAAGTAAAAAAATTTTACTTGGTAGCTTAAATTTTGGATTTTTAGAACAACGTCTTGACCCAGTTATGTTTAGCCTATTTTAACATTTTTTTATCATCATTTATATCATTTTTTTAACGTTATTCTCCAAATAAAAGACTGATTGTGTTTGGTAAAATTTTTAAAGAGCCTAACTAAGCTTACTTAAGAAACAAAGATTATTATATAAGAATGTATTTTTATTAAAAAAAATACATGAAAATGGGTCAAGAGAATCGGTCGGAAAACATATTATGAAAACCGATTTGGGATCAGTCCTTTAAATCTAACAATGAAATCTACAGAATTCTTTGACTTAGCTCAGCCAAAGTTAGTATTTAAACGAGACAGATATATGTCGCACATATATAACTCTGTCTCGTTTTAACAGTTTCTTAAGATCTCTGCATCAGAGAACCGTTAATATGTTTGTACTTTCAACGTTTTGTACACATCAATGATAGGTTCTGGATTCTGTATTCTCCGTCGGTCAAACTAAACTGCATACTATATATTACAAATGCGAAAGTGCGTCTGTTTATTAGTTTGTCATATATATATAAATATATATATATACTGTATACTGAAACTGTGTCTTGGTGAAATTTCTCGCGTATATGTTGGTAATACAATATTTTCTTCCCGACGAAAAAAACACAAATAAAACTCTACCGCAGGACAAAAATAGCTGTTATAACTGCCACACGGGTTTTGTCACTAAATATTGCATAGCTTGATAGAGACGGACGTAGAATACGTTGTGATAATCCCGTGACAAAATGAACGGTTTTGGAAATAGTTTCGTCACCAAATATTGCATAGATTAATAGAGATAGACGTAGAATACATTGTGATTATCCCGTGACAAAATGAACGGTTTTGGAAATAGTTTCGTCACCAAATATTGCATAGCTTGATAGAGACGGACGTAGAATACGTTGTGATTATCCCGTGACAAAGTGAACGGTTTTGGAAATAGTTTCGTCACCAAATATTGCATAGCTTGATAGAGACGGACGTAGAATACGTTGTGATTATCCCGTGACAAAGTGAACGGTTTTGGAAATAGTTTCGTCACCAAATATTGCATAGCTTGATAGAGACGGACGTAGAAAACGTTGTGATAATCCCGTGACAAAATAATGGTTTCGGAATAACTAATATAAATGGAGACGAAGACGAGGGCAGCAGCCAGTGCCAGGATAAAAGGTCGGCTGGTAAATACATTTGGATGGGCATAATGATAGGCGGCTGGTAGACGATAGGGCGCCGCGAGCCGTCGCCGCGCCGCCTCAGAGTATCGCGTTACGTATCGCACATACTGCCTTGAGCGCTGGCCAATGGATAATTTTTGACGACCTCCGTGGCGCAGCGCGTGCGCTGTTGCATTTTAAAAGTTGGAGGTCCTGGGTTCCATTACCGGCTCGAGTCAGGTCAAGTGGGAGGAGTATGGGTGTATGGGTGAGTGATGATGCAGTAAAGATGGTAATGGGCTAACCTGTTAGGGGTATTAATAGGTTAGCCCGTTTCCATCTTAACTGCATCATCACTTACCATCAGGTGAGATGGCGTTAAGGGCTAACTTGTGGTGATCAAAAAAAAAAAACGCAGATCACTCCGGGCATGTGATAGCCTGAAGCTTATTTTTACTCCACTATAAGATAGCCTAGTGGTTAGGAGGTCCGCATCAAATCAGAAGTCGGTGGTTCGATCCCTGACAACGCACTTCTAACTTTTCGGAGTTATGTGCGTTTTTAAATAATTAAAATATAACTTGCATCAATGGTGAAGGAAAACATCGTAAGGAAAACCTGCATGCCCGAGAGATCTAAAATGTTCTCAAAAGCGTGTAAAGTGTGCTAATCCGCACATGGCCAGCGTGTTGGACTATTGCCAAACCCTTCTCTTTTATTTTTTGAAACAGGTTTGCGCTTGACGACAATCAATACTAAAGCACTGATGAGGTCTAGGTTGAAGCGCGTTTGCCTAGAAAATGCCTATGCCTTCTCATATTGAGAGGAGACCCGTGTTCTGTAGTGAGCTAGAA
This sequence comes from Lasiommata megera, assembly GCA_928268935.1. Lineage (NCBI taxonomy): Eukaryota > Metazoa > Arthropoda > Insecta > Lepidoptera > Nymphalidae > Lasiommata > Lasiommata megera. Next base: position 10,473,468 of record OV743315.1, on the reverse strand, counting down.
ATGGCGCGACCCGTACTCTCGTGGGCCGGAAATAGTTTTTTATCATGATGAAAAGATAGCTCTTGAATACTTGGTTGTAAGTGACGATACAGTCTAGAATGGTAGCGGGTTAAAGTGTGTTAGTTTATACCTATACTTCTTAATGGTTTTTTCTTGGCAGCACATCTTTATTTTTGGTGAATAGCCATAACCAAAGCCTCCCACCAGACCAGACAAACTTGATATTAGAGTTCCGTATCTGAAGGGTGCTTATAACATGCCACCATATAACTATGCCACCGATGTCCGTCAGACGTCGATTTTTAAAGCTTAGCATACAACAGCTAACACTAAATTAAAGTTTGTTTAATCTGTTCCTTAATTCCTAATAAAAGTCTTAACTTACGAGATCGTGCTTCGCTGAACATGTGAAAATACGTTCTGAATGGTAGAGTTAATTTAGAAACACAAATTTGGCTTATAAAGTAAGACTTCTTGAACAATGCAATATATCAACCCAATTGTTATCGCTATATGTACTTCACTTCTTCAGACAAAGCTCTAGCAATGGAGCACACAAGTTTTTGTTAGGGGATCTTAATTTCCAATAAAAGTCATAAATTACGAGATCGTGCTTCGCTGAACATGTGCAAATACGTTCTGAATGGTAGAGTTAATATAGAAACACAAATTTGGCTTATAAAGTAAGACTTCTTGAACAATACAATATATCAACCCAATTGTTATATCTTACACTATACTTCACTTCTTCAGACAAAGCTCTAGCAATGGAGCACACAAGTTTTTGTTAGGGAATCTACAGCTGATTAAAAACTTTTTTTTCGTTGTTTGGAGCAATTTACTGGCTTGAAATATCATAGAATGCTAATTTACCTATACGCAAATCATATACTAACTTGACAGCTGATTACTTTCACTCCAGACATTGGTAGATATTTGTATCTTCATTGCTACAGATTGCTTATTTTTCCACAATAAAACTGGTAAAATAAAAAAATGGTAATACCATCACTTTAAAAGCTGTGAGTTTAAGTTTGTATTAAAAATTGAAATTCCATACAACACTCATTTCTTTTAAATTCTTGTCTATTAATGGTAATTCCAAACAATAAAAAGAACTTCAACTATTACTTGGGTATTTCCTTCTCAATTGAAATCAATAACCACGCGACCTTATATTGTTTATAATCAAGTGATATTACCCATCAAAACAGCGTTTTAAGTGGAACACACATATAAATCATACCTAATGTGTTAGATACTGTACATTACGAAAGACAGCGATTATTTATGTTATTGCATATAATATGTTATTATCAGCTGCCACGCGACGAGTCGGCACTATTTATGTGCATATTATCAAAGAACCCTTTGAACTGTTGAAGATTTAATTTCTGTAATTATTTTCGCTGCAAACATTTTGCCACAATCCCATAATATTCCTACCTTAAATATTATGAGAATATTTGTTAATTTATGTGTGTATGTAACACACACTTGTATTTTATAAAACTATCATTATATATTTTAATACTAAAAAAAAATTACTTTATCACGGTCATTTTCGTTTCAAGGTTTACGAATCCTTATTTCTATTACCGTAGATCCCAGTTTTGGTTCTATCGACAAGCCCCTCGAAGATATATCGGAAATACCTTAATATCTCATACGTGTATTCTTATTCATATACTTATAAGTAATTTATGTATATGTAACACATACTTGTATTTTATAAAATTATCATTATATATTAAAATACTACATTTAAGTATCTAACTGTATCATCATCATTTTCGTTTTAAGGTTTTCGAATCCTTATTTCTATTACCGTAGATCCTAGTTTTGGTTCTATCGACAAGCCACTCGAAGATATCTCTGAAATACCTAAATATCTCATACATGTATTCTTAAATATAAGTCAAAACTTTCTATAATCAAATATATCAAACCTAAAGATATTTTGACGTTTCAGGTAAGAATAACGTAATGTTTAAAACATTTCTTGTTTCCATAATTTGTAGCCATTGTTTTGGTTCTAAATAAATAAGTAAAACTAAACAAGGATAACACACCAACTGGCGGTAACTTGAAACCTTTTTATAAACAGTGAGGACGGTCGTCGAATAAAAACAACAGGTTATTTAGCATTAATTATGTTGGTAGGTACACGTTGAATATTTGATTTGTCGGTCCAGGTGCTCCGTGTCCTCGGCGACGGTGTGTCTCTCATCTCGAGTTACCGTATAAGCCACCTGCGCGCACCACCAACACTTGCGTCATTTACAAGTTACAACTTTAAAATAATAAAACTGGTTCCGATTGTGATCTACTCGTATAAGAAGGTGGATCGACGATTAATGTTCCGAGACACACCTGGCAGACCCCGTGCTGGCACGACACCCGATACCTTCGCGACCCACGACCAGGACCGCTGTGCGGAATCCATATTCCAATAGTAATTACGGCAATAACAATTATGAATATATTTGCGAAATGATATACGTTTAACATTTCATAAATTAATGGCTTTTAGCGGCGGAATACAATATATAACGATTATAATAACAATTCTAGGACCCGATTGTCAGCATCTCAGGTTTCCGCCAGACATCTTGCTATGAGATCATTCTGGGTATACAATTTCGACTATTTAATAAGAATCGTTTAAAAACGTAAACTACGCATTATCTCAATTCAATTATATATATCAAGACTCCTTTTCTCAAGTTTTTTTTTCCATTGTTGTAAATTTAAAATGCTTTAACGTCTCACGAGGATTTCGATTCCTTGCGTTCTTTAAACACAAATGTAGTCTTTTGAATTACTCCTCAACCTTAGTTCGCTTTCCGTACACGTATGAAAGAGACATGTGTTTTTTTAAACAAAGAGCTGGGAGCAACGACCTGCCCTTATTTGGTAGAGCCAGCGCGAAGGCGACATATTATGATGAAGCTGCGTTACGAACGGTGCGATTGCAGTGCGATGTGCAACACAGATAAATAACACAGTGTCCCATTTAAGAATACAGATTAAATAAGCCTTTTTATTTAACCTGTATGGATTCTATTTTTATTTATCTGTCATATCTAATATTAAAAGAGGTCACGTATATAATTAAATTTATTCATAGCTATACCTCTAGCTAGATAAATCTGATTGTAATTTTTATTATGTTCAGACTGAGTTATGAACGGTGTGATGGTGTGCAAAAAAAACACCTCAATATTTTTTTTTAGTAAAGGTGTGATAGCATTACTTTGCGAATACATAGACCATAAAATAATATGACTTAAATGAAGCTATGGTAGGCCATTGGTTGGGACGTCACTTGCTACAACGGTGAAGGGAAACATCGCGAGGAAACCTGCACGCCTGAGAGTTCTCCTTAATGTTCTCAAAGGCGTGTGAAGTCTGCCAATCAGCACATGACCAACGTGGTGGGCCATATGGCCAAACCCTTCTCATATTGAGAAGAGACCCGTGCTATGTAGTGAGCCGACAATGGGTTGTCTATGATGATGATGATGGTATAAATTATTAGTAGCTTCCTATTATATCACAATTGGAAGCAAAAAATAAATTTATTTGCTTGAAATATCACTATTACGTTTTGTTTTTTATACACTAGAAGTTAGCCCTTGGCGGCTATCTCACCTGGTGGTAAGTCATGATGCTGTCTAGGATGGTAGAGGACTAACCTGTTAGGGGTTATAGTAAACCCATACTCCTAATTGGTTATCACGCGACATCGTGCCGGAACGCTAAATCGTTTGGCGACACGTCTTCACACGCCTTTGAGAACATTATAGAGAACTCTCAGGCGTGCAGGTTTCCTCGCGATGTTTCCCTTCACCGTTGTAGCAAGTGACATTTTATTTACTTAAAAACGCACTTAACTCGGAAAAGAAGGAGCGCAAGATCCAACCCCCGACCTCTAATTAGGAGGCTGACGTCCTAACCACTAGGCTATCACGGCTTCAATTCAAAATTTGTGCCATAAGAGCTGCGTATCACCAGATACAGATGGGCGTGTAATCGACGGAATTAGAAAAAGATAAAAATAAATTTTTTATAGTCCACACTGCGCGGAGTTGACGTGAGTTTCACAGGTGTAACAGCAACCTGTTCGGGCCTGCTATCACGTTACACTAGGTTTCACATTAGGAAATTTATACGACGTCTCATATGACTACCGACGCTGTTAATTATTATTTTATTAACAAAATAAATTAATATAATATTAATAATTGTTTCTGCGAATACACTGCAAAACAAAGTGATTCATCGTTTACTAGATACACCAGTGTACTTTAGGGCTGTCAATGCACACACAATTACATTATTTGTTCCCTCCCAACATTTTCTATCACCCTTGACTAGTTTCCATCCAAGACGTATCGCCAAGCGATTTAGCGTTCCGGCACGATGTGGTGTAAAACCCTAAACTTAACCTTGTAATTTTTACTTTCATGATTTAATTTGATTATCATTTTTGTTATTGTATTTACGTAAACAATATGACTATTTATATAAGCGGTGATAGCCTAATGGTTAGGGCGTGAGCCTCCTAATCAGAGGTCGGCCGTTCGAATCCGGGCAAGCACCTCTAACTTTTCGGAGTTATGTGTAAAAAAATTAAAATATCCCTTGCTTCAACGGTTAAGGAAAACATCGTGAGGAAAACCTGCACGCCTGAGAGTTCTCTATAATGTTCTCAAAGGCGTGTGAAGTCTGCCAATCCGCACATGGCCAGCGTGGTGGACTATGGCCAAACCCTTCTCATATGAGAGGAGACCCTGTAATGGGTTGATCATGAAAGAGACATATTGCTGATTTTCCTTTATTATTACGGAAATTAATAAAGAGTAGATATATGCTAAAATTTTAAGGATGTAACAACGTCGCAAATTTATCTCAAGACTTAACAAGATTTACCAGTTTTTTTTTCATGAAGCAAAGCTTAAGGTTGTAATTTAAGCCCACCTGTGATATATTCAAGGATGGTTGTGTTTTACCATGAAGATTTTAAGCTATCGGTTACTTTATGAATTCGAATAAAGATAAAAAAGTTCCAAAGAGCTTATTAATGTTCTTCTAGTGGGCCCAGGTCTCATTTCCCATAGGAATGGGAGATTTTGAACATTTGGATTTGCGAACAATTACCGCTCAGTGTTTTGGATCAATGTTCCAAAGATATGTCAGGTTAATATATAAAATGGCTAAATCTAATTCGGGTTAGCCGTAGCTCATCTAGGCAATATATATTACCTGTACCTACAATCTCTCTTCTTTGTTATTGTATCTTGTATTTTTCGTAATTGTACACCCTAAGCCTGCTTGTACATATATTATATGCTGGTCTCTAGGTTGCCTGGCAGAGATATCTTTAGCGGTAAGGCCGCCTATCGTACCTTCTTTTCTTTGTGTTTTTTGCTTTATTGTCTTGTATTTCTTCTGTTTGTGTGGTGTACAATAGTGTATTTTCATTTCATTACATTTGTTTTTTTTTTCTTTTTTGTCGTGGTGGAAAAGCATTTGGCCACCTCCGTCCGTTGGGCAGCACGGAAGTTATGTGGGACCCCCCCCCCCTCCTCCTCCTTATCGTTGGGGTATACCCGAACTAAACCCTGCCACAATGAAATACTGTGGTGATATTATTGGGGTTTAATTCTAAAACTGCCATACCTCTAACAGGGAATTATGCTCTCTGAGATTGAATCCTAGACTCCAGGTTAAATTGCAGTCAAGGGTATAATAGTGCCATGAAAAATAAAATAGGCAGTGCGTTTATGCGCCTATGCAATATAGGAAATAAGGTGTGGAATAAAGAAAACAACTTATTGGCTTAAGCAATGAATATAAAGAAAACACCATAAGATACACGTACGTTCCTAGCATAGATTTTTTTTAAATATCTACCATAGAAAGAAGTTGCGCTTTTGTAACTTTTTAAAGAAAATTATGTTTTTAAATATCAAAATACTTTTCAGTAAATCATTATTTATAAAATAAAACAAGATTTTTTTTTGTATTTCTATTCTCCGCCGTACTTCCAACAGTTGCGGGGCTGTCTTTCTCAACTTAAGAGCCCTGGGTATGAAGACACATCTGACAGTTTCAAAACCTGGCAACCTTACTCGCAGGTCGCTCGCACTCCGCGCAGATGGGTGCCCTCGCGGCGGGGAGCATTGATTAAATTAAGTGACATTTCATTTTAATTCATCGACATAAATCTCGGACATTACGAGGAGTATTATCGCATTGCAGGTGCCGCGCCCCGCTACAAGCCAAAGGTCTCGCTTGCATATCAGCTAACGCGTAACGACATCGTGTCTGCCTCGGCAATGTTTCGATTGTATGTAATCGTAAATTATCTAGCTCGGCAGCGAATTATGCGCAAGTTTATAGCCATCACATAGATCATATTAGATATAATATATATGTTATATAGCCACAAAACAAGGCCGAAAAGTGAGACGGACATTATGTACAAAGACTTTTCTCGAAGAATTAAAAATGAAATAAAAACTAGTTACATATTATTTGACAGTTAAATTAGGAACATTTAAGGGTAAAATCATCCTAATAATTCCTAATTTTATTTATTCATTGTTTTTTTTTACTACTGAACTATCACTATTATTTTTGTTTTTGTTTTTATCCATCCAAGTTAGCCTTTGACGGCAATCTCACCTGATGGTAAGTGATGATGCAGTCTAAGATAGTAGCGGGCCAACCTGTTAGGGGTATGGAAAACACACTTATTTGTTTCTACACGACATCGTGACGGAACGTTAAATCACTTGGCGACACGTCTTTGTCGGTAGGTTGGTAACTAGCCCCAGCCGAAGCGTCCTAACAGACAAAATAATACATAAAAAGTATTTTATTATTCTGAATGCAATTTACACACATATGTATATAACATATCTTATTTACGCAAGAAGTAAGATTTGTTCGTTCGAAATCACCAAAGTATTCGGGTAAAAAGTCCCTTAATAATATGACGGTATTTAAATAATAATCTTGTTTTGCTCCAGTGGCATCTTATTTATTAAAAATATCAATAGGGTCACAGGTATTACTAATGTAGTTCAATGTCAGATATTTAGTCATATATATAGAGATATAGAGGTGAAATATTTATTAATTTGAGGGTCAGTTCCGGTGAGTAGGACGGCGAGTTAGTGACCTTGTTTATAAACAATTAAAAAAAATGATTTAGAGGTTATATGTCATTAAATCAATTTAATGATTTAATTGATTAAATAAACTCTACCTACGTAGGCCGGAAATTATTCCTCGAGTGGTCAAGCGCGCCCAATGCTCCTAGCGCGCCTCGGACTATGGTATTCTGATTCGCCAGGGATTCCCACATATCCTACCGGAAGTGGCCCAGGTCTGGCTGTGCTGCTTCCGGAGGGGAATGCGTAAAAGCATTTCCTGGAAAATGCTTTTACGTTAAAAAGTCTTTGTCGGAATTGTCTGTATTAGCCAGTTATTAGAGAATTTGTGTCGTCATCCTTGTGCTTCGGTGGAGGTTAAGCTGCCTTAAAATTCGTTATTTTTACGACATTTAATAATTAACATCGGAGTATATTCTGCGTCTTCCTGCGTCCTAGAGTGGGGCACTGATTTTATGTTTCTAATTGCCGTTGTATTACGCAGTTAAAGCTTTCTATAGTTACCTAGTAAATAGCTTTATACAACTACCCTCTATTCGGCATGTTGGTGGCAAGCCCTACTGTTATTTTAAGGCGTCCACTGCATACATATAAATGTACATTTGTATGACAATATTATCCGTTTGCATAAGCTTAGTTAAGGACACACCAAGGTATGCACCAAGTTGAGAGATACGACATACTTGTAAGTGTTTATATTGTTTATCATGTATTATTTGTAATTGTACAACCTAAGCCTGCTTATCTATATGATATCCTGGTCTAAGTTGCCTGGCATAGATCGCTCTTAAGCGCATATTGTACCTCTTTTCTTTCCTGTGTGTTTCTTTACTATCTTGTATTTAATTCTAAATTTTCAACATAGATTTAGGCATTTTTTTATATATATTTGCTAAAGTAGCCTAATAAAAAATACTATATTAGCCTACTTTAGCAAATTAGGATTTTATCCTGTAAAGCTAGAATAATAGGAGATAAATAAATAACTGAGTTCCGTGGTGCGTTTCCATTTCGCAATAAAATCAACACTATGCTACGCTAGCTACGGTGTGATATTAACGTCTAGATGGCTAGTACAACTCATTTACATAAATATTTACACGTCTCCGTCAAATCGTGAATTAAACAATAAACAACAAGTATAATTTGCTATATTCCGCCGACAACCGGGAGATTTGTATAATATAACACCACACAAAATCTTCCACTAGAACCTCTACGCACGTTTCGACCCGACACCGGATCATCCTCAGGAGATATTGACTTCACAAGCGAGAAAAGTAAAGTCAAATAAAGTAAAGTGTATATTATACAAATCTCCCGGTTGTCGGCGGAATATAGCAAATTATACTTGCTGTTTATTGTTTATTATGGACTTCCGCAAAGTAACGCCTGCTTCTATTCATTATTTGAAATCGTGAATTATAAACGAGTACCTACTTTGACAGATTAGTTTCTCTAATATTATACATAATTAATGATATATTGGCGCGGGTTCCTCTGTGCCAATGTTTGGGTAGTCAGCTGTGATGTTAAATAAGTTTAAAGTTGGAAAAAGTACGCAATAATCTCTAGAAACCAATTCGAAATATTCGTTACTTGTCATTTTATCAGGACAATTGTGGATAGCGTCAGAGTAAATCTAAAAGAAACATAAAAGTGAAAATTAGTCAGTGTTAAACCAGCTGAGATTCAAAGTAAACAAATCCAACTGGAGACAATAATATTTGCTAACATTCTATAATTGATTACCACTATTATGTCGAACCTATCCTAAAAATTCTTCAGCGCTTTAAGGAAATTCTTCGAACTGTCAGTAACTTTGAAACATGGTCTCTACCTTTAGCATGATAAAGGATGTCATGAGAGGCTTCGGCCCCGGATATTCCTTCCTATCGATAAAAACAAGCGATTTAGCGTTCCAGCACGATGCCGCGTAAAAAACAATTAACTATATCCCTGTAAGCCCGCGTCTATCTTAGACTGCATCATCAATTATCACCAGGTGGTGGTAATATTATGACCAAAGTATCAGATCCTGTGATAGCCTAGTGGTGACGGCGTCAGCCTCTTAATCAGTGGTTGGCGGTTCATCAGAGAGGGCACGCACCTCTAACTTTTCGGAGTTATGTGCGTTTTTAAACAATTAAAATATCACTCGCTTCAACGGTGAAGGAAAACATCGTGAGGAAACCTGCACGCCTGAGAGTTCTCCATAATGTTCTCAAAGGCGTGTTAAGACCGCCAATCCGCACATGGCCAGCGTGGTGGACTATGCCCAAACTCTTCTCATATCGAGAGGTCATAATGATGATCAGATCTTTCTCAATAACGTTAAATAGGCGTAGAATTTTAGTAGCCAGTGATTTTATGCATGTATAAACTATAATAATTAAACATGTTACTGGCGGCAACGTTAAGTAAACACTCAATTTCGACTTTATCCTATCGTTGGCCAATCAAACCACATCCTTCCTACACACTTAACCGCACAGTACAGTAACCTACCAGCGTGTGGTGCTTCCTGAATTGAAATAATATTAGTAATCATAAAACACAGGTACACGTGAACATTGAGTAGCAACATGTACACATAAACTTGTGTTGCACGCTACTAGACTACAAAAAATTGGAAATTCATTTAAAGATAATTATATATATTATGTGAAGTCTGCCAATCCGCACACGGCCAGCGTGGTGGAATATGGCCAAACCCTTCTCATATTGAGAGGAGACCCGTGCTCTGTAGTGAGCCGGTAATGGGTTGATCATGATGATGATGATGATGATATATATAATTGAAATAATTGAGAGACATCCCAGAAATTTCATTTGGTAATTTGTTATAAATTTTTATATATTTTTTTTTATACACTACAATAACTTGTAGTGTATAAAAAAATATATAACCCTTGACGGCAAGTGCAGTTGCAGTGATGATGCAGTCTAAGATGGCAGCGGGCTAACCTGTTAGGGGTATGGTAAGCCCATACTCTTAATTGGTTTCTACGCGACTAGCCACGGCCGAAGCCTCCCACCAGACCAGACTCAAGCCAGGAATCGAAACCAGGACCTCCAACTTTATAATGTGACAGCTCGCGCGCTGCGCCACTGAGGTCGTCAAATATATTAAATTGTCATAATAAAGTAGAATTTTTGTGTATCATATGTCTCCATTACCCTGGTCAAAAACCCTGGTCCCGCCACTGACGGTGTCACACATGCGCAATGCAGTAGCGACCTTGCGGGCGACGCGGGCGCGGTGTCGAGTTTCGAGTACCTACCGTCCACATTTCTGTCTTAGTGATGGACAAATCTCAGTAATCTTACGCAAGCTTGTAGAAAAGTCCTATTATATTATAAAGGATTGACAAGCTTGGGTATAAAAAAATAATATAATAAGATGGATCAAAAATCAATTTTAAGTTGCATGTGAGATGGTTATACCAAAAAGAATAGTTACCCTGTAAAAGTTTTTTATGGCTTCTTCGTAGAGCAGTTTGGATCCAATCCCCGCTATCTTACGTCATCCGGACGTGGGCTCCATCCACGGCCTCGGAGACGTACGGACCACTCACCGTCCGACCCCCCCGTTATCCCAAACGTCGCAATAGCCGAGGTTCGGCCTCACAGGAGGCGTCCTTAGGCAGACGTTCGAGCCCTAACTCGAAGGAACTAAGGGCTAAAATTTCTTCTGGCAGAGCTTCTTTCTGAAGCTCGCCAAACAGCCCGGTTACGCTGTCGCAACCGAAAAAAAGTTTGGATCCCTCGTAGCTGCATTTTTAAGTTTAAAAATGTAGCCATCACCATCAACTCACTACAATGTAAATTATGGAGGCATCAAAAGTGCCTTGTAAACGATTATTTGAATAAAGTTTACTAAAATAAATACGAAATATTTAATGGCTTCGTCACTTAATCGTGTCGTAACGAGTATAATTTGGGGCTAGAATAACTTTCGTATTTACTTTATTAATGAATGTAATGATTTTCAATGCAACTCATATGCTTTTGTACAAACTGGGCGCAAGGTTGGCCATGTAGATTGGGAATCCGATCCCCATGGAGATTAAATGGGGAATAACATGGGTGAGTTTTTCTTTACTGATTGTGTTTTCAATTTTAGGATTAAAATTTTGTGTGACAAAAAATGCCATCTTAAATTAAAGTTAAATCTTAATGAATACTAACTAATGAAATAATTGTATTTAATTAAAATCCTAACAGTGAATTAAATGAAAGGATATGATAAAGGATTTGATTTGCTGATAATTATGTATCACCTAACAACACTATCTCGTTCGCCGCCACATACCTATCTATCTACTCCGCGCGTGCGGTTCAATTGACAAGGAATGCCCCCATCACTTGATAGCCTGACTTAACATTTGATACACTCTCCACATTGCTGGAACACCGAGAAGGCAGCCAACGTATCTAACTGTCCAAGAATACATGATAGGTTTCACGGCTTGTAAACACAATCAATTTACAACCAACTATTTGTTAAGGCATGGAATTCTGTCAACTTTTCCGGGCTCCTTTCTTTTCCGCCTTTTATAAAGTTAAATTTTCATTAAGTATTTCCAAATCATAGTCATCGAATGGTTTTAAAGGTGTTGTTTTCCTTCTGTAGTAAACCAAAAAGAATAGTAAAAAAGTATAGTAAAGTAGTAAAAGTTAAAATAATTACTTATCTTTCTCATATTTAATATTAGATATATTATATCTCATATCTCATAATTAACTATTAAATAATTCTTTATCATCGTTTTTTATCTAAGCTGCGGGTGCTAAAACACGTCATTACCGGCCAGCGGGCAAAAAGATATACAAAAAAGAAAATTCTTAACCGCTAATTACAATTCACAACTTTGTAATAAACAATCTATGATGAAAATGACTGAAATTGAATTTAGACGGGTCACCTAAACCTAAACTTTTTTATGCTATAATAGAATTACCAAACTAGGTTATATTTAGGTAATTATATATATAGACTAACGCCTGTGATGATGATCAATCTCATCCAAAAACTACAGATAGCAGATTGAATTTAGTAGCGCAATCCTTATGTAAGGAGAAGAGTAGGAGATTCAATCTGCTTTCGAAGATTTTGGATTAGCTTGATCATTAATTTTGGCTATTAGTCGTTCTCAAATTATCGTGATTCATTGAGTGAGTATATCTTGAGTAGGCAGGTTCGCTTTTATATATAGACTCATTGTACCAGACAATGCCCCAAAAAACATTTATGCGTAGAATTTTGAGCCAAAAAACTTTGTGGGCGTCCCCAATTACATCATGATTTCGGGAACATAAAACATCGATTTTTATATACATTAGTAGATATACAAGTTAACCCATGCAATAAGTAATTGCAAGTGCAAATGACCCCAATCCCTATCAAATAAATGCATAACATAATTGATGTGTCTATTTATAGCAGCGATAGTAAGTATGCCAAGTTGATATGTGAAGACGTTCACATGTCCCTTGAATGGTCCTTTAATTAAATTGTACATTGATATTATTAGAATGATTATTGTAAGAATTCCAGCACTAAGATTTCACTATATATCAGTCGAAATTACTTACCAGGTAGGGTTTGGATGAAGCTGTGATATCCTAGTGGTTAGGACGTCCGCCTCCTAATCAGAAATCGGGTATTCGATCCCGGATACGCACCTCTAAAATTTCGAAGTTATGTGCGTTTTAAGCAATTAAAATATCACTTGCTCCAACGGTGAAGGAAAACATAGTGAGGAACCTGCACCTGCAATACCTGCACGCCTAAAAGTTCTCTGGAATGTTGTCAAAGGCGTGCGAAGTCTGCCAATCCGTACATGGCCGGCGTGGTGGACTATGACCAAATCCGTCCTACCTAAATTTATTCTATAATAAATTACCTATTGATATCTTGGAGATGTCTATCAATAAGTTCAAAGTTATTATAAAACGAAAGCTTGTAGAAAAATCATATTACGATATTAAGGATTATATAAACGATAAAAAAGCTTGGGTGTGAATTGCTCTATCTCCATAGGTACAATAGTTTATTATAAATTTTATTCATTATGTGAGATGGTGATAACGAAAAAAAAAGAAAAACCCTGGCTAAGTTTGTTGTGGGCTTCTTCTTAGACCGGGGCGCGTTTGGAACCCTCATAGCTTTAGTTTTAAGTTTACGAATATAGTTATCACCATGAAATAACTACTGTGTATATTATTGACGCGTCAAAAGTGCCTTTTTAAGGACTATTTGAATAAAGATTATTTTGAATTTGAATTTGGATGCGATGTAAGTTTTCATCAAATTCTTTTCCCCATTCCTCAAAGTTTCGGATTAAAAATGTATGTCCATTTAAAATTATCACCCTGTTTATATATATTCACGTAAACGCTTATTTATATTCTTCATTACTTGTGCAAATTGTCAATACATTTATCCACTTAATCTCCTCAAACCAATGTTTATCATGTAATATAATATTTGCTTACCAATATATTTATATAAACAATGCAAAGACGAATTCTCTAACGATTAGATCAACGATTTTACCACACGATTATGATAAAAATATCTTGTTTACTTACGTAATTAATTATGACAAATATTATTTATAATAATTTTACCAGTATAAGTTGCTTGAGAATTTTTAATATATTTTCCAATCAACAGCAATTAAATACGACTAGACATTCCATCAATCAAATAATAAACTTTAGCCCGTAACAACCCTGCAACCCTGTTAAAAAACCTGCAATACAATTCGAAGTGTCTGAACTCTGCTTAGGATTTCTTTCATCTATTAGAGAGGAAGAAGACCTGTACAGTACACTGAGCAGTGAAAATAAGAACACAAAACATACGTATTTATAACTAACTCCTCCACGATTTTATTATTATATATTTAATACACTATAATATGAACTAAATAAGTGAACTAGAGGCTCATTATGTTATTATTATAGAGTAGTTTACTATTATTAATAAATGAAACATGAGCATGTCGGTTTATTTATAGCCGCGATCATTGCACTGAATGTACCTAACCGCATGTAATAAATAAAGCGAAATAAGGTTTTCGCATCAATATTACAACCCATACTTACGTCACTTTATGTTCTTTACGTTCAGATATCTATGGTTGATTTTTCTAATGCGATATTACCTCCAAGTGAAGATAATAACACTTTAATACAATTTTCAATGAAATCAGCATCTGTTGCCAAGACACGCTTACTCCACTGATTAGCAACCGTCAGAAAAGTTACTCAATGCGGAAACAGGTGAGACCGAAGTCAAGTTCAAACCTGAAAAGCCTCACTCGTAATGTAAAAAAATCTAATTAAAATTCTCTATGGCACAGAGCAAGGCACCTGGCGTGTATATGTAACCAGCAGCAAGTCCATCTTGTTATCCACTATGGTATGTCTTGTTATTTTTTTAGAGATGGCAGCACTGGAAATTAAGAAAATGGCGGGATGTCATGTTATATACCGAAAATGCAGTTTTTTTTTTATTGATAGCTTTGTTATTAAGCCGAGATAGGAAGGATGGGATTTTAGTAGTTAAATTAATGAATTAAAGTATAATTTAGCATTTCAGTTTTAGCTTCACGCCAGAGTCTACTTTAGTTTAGAAAGTTGAAATGTAACAATTGTATTAGCACTATTTATGCCTCATTTTAAATTTTAATATAAGTTATTTTTGTTTCACTGTTTCTATATTTATTTATTTAAAATATTGAATGGAAGCAGTCGCTACTTTAGGGATGTTCATCTTAAAATGAGCTTGATTTATGATCGATATTGTAAGTAATATTTAAACTAAGTGAAAATAGGAAAGCTATGAGAAAATGAAGTGATTTTTCGAGGCAATATGGGAAACTTTTTAAGTAAACACTATGAAACTATTAAAAGTAGACGTCAAATTGTTATATGCTTATGAAATAAAAATATAAATTAAGAAAATAAATTAACAAGACTATAGCCTCAGATTACAAATAGAATGCCACTGCATATGAAAACGCAAGTGACCAGAAAACAAAAAATACGAAATGCTGAAACTGCTAAAAACTCAAATTACTATAGTAATATAAGATTTTAGTATTGGTACAGAAACAATGCCAGCAATTTGTTTGGCGAACAGTTAAAGTTCACCACGCGAAAACCTGTATGAGACGGACGATACGACGCTTCCACTTCCACATTCTTTATGTCTTGATAGAAATCAATTGACTAATGCTAATTACGAAACACACAGTGCCTTTTGCTAAAAAGATTTTCATAGGTAATCTTGTTGACAACTAGCAAAATGCCGCAAAATGCGAATGTTGCATAACCGTTGTATCAAAATATGTGGGAAGGAAAGAGTCAGCCGTAAACAATTTCCCTAATGGTTATACAGTCTTAAGGGAAAAAAGTAAAACAATTGATTCTTGAGCTTTATTTACGAGTATAATAGGTTTGTGTCTAAATAACATTATGACACATTCGTTCTCACCGTAGCAGGTACCGTGAAGTCTGAATCGAGATAACCGAAATTTTAAAGGGTTCCAAAACGGAGGTCTGTCGATCGATCATTAGAATTTTTTTGTTTTTGACGGTGACAAGACACAGAGCGGGTAGTGGTGAACAAGTTTCGGTTATCTGGAGGTTGCATCAAACCATTCGTCATGCTGTCAGAGGGACAGGGCACTGCGAGACAATCAAAGTGACCGCGTGATAACTGAGATGGTTCATGACAGCCTATTGATTCACCCAACTTGCCTGAATCTTCATACTTTGGTTAATCTTTAACATATCGACCTCAAGAGCGTTGATAGCCTCAAAAGTGGCTAAGTACTTCAGCCAAACTTTAGGGGGGCAGTTTAAAACAAAATATAACATGCTTTACCAGTGAAGAAGAACATGGTAAGGAGACAGGGCACGCAGGTAATGCCTGAAATTTCTCCACAAAGTTCTCCAACGCGTTCGAATTCTCCATGGGGAATGCCGTGCCTGCAGTGGCTCAGTAATGGGTTGATAATGATCGTGAACTAATACTATTCACTATGTAAAAAGTGATCTTGTAATAATGGTGATTGGTTCCTATCCATTCACCCAACTTCTTAAGTTCAAAGTGTCTCTTATAAGATGAACTCGTAACATAATATGGCATTGGACCCAATATTTAACTAGGTGTAAATTAATTTATAGGTTTAGTTCTAATAATGTTACTTAGTAGTCCGCAGTACACACATTTTGTTGACGACCTCCGTGGCGCAGTGCGTGCGCTGTCGCATTATAAAGTTGGAGTTCCTGGGTTCCATTCCCGGCTCGAGTCTGGTCTGGTGGGAGGCTTAAGCCGTGGCTAGTTACCACCCTACCGACAAAGACGTGTCGCCAAGCGATTTAGCGTTCCGGCACGATGTCGCGTAGAAACCAATTAGGAGTGTGGGTTTACCATACCCCTAACAGGTTAGCCCGCTACCATCCCAGACTGCATCATCACTTACCACCAGGTGAGATAGCCGTCAAGGGCTAACTTGTAGTGTATAAAAAAACTTATTTTATTATATATATTATTATATTATTTATATACAACACAAGTTAGCCCTTGACGGCATCTTACCTGATGTTAAGTGATGATGCGATCTAAGATGGTAGCGGTCTAATCTGTAAGGCTAATTAGTTTCTACACGACATCGTGCCGGAACGCTAAATCGCTTGGCGACACATCTTTGTCGGTAGGGTGGTAACTAGCCACCACCAACAATACGTTTTTCGTTGCAGTTTCGTAATTCCAGAACCACTTTGAAGTCCACTGCCATAACTTGTCCAAGCTATGTGCCCCGCCGATCTCCACTTTAGCTTCGTGATGCATGAACTAACCACAAATGGCACGAGTTCAACGTTTTGCGTCGCTAAAATGAATCCAATACACAGCGAGAAATATTAAATGTAATTTGGAATAGTCTTCTCGAAACGGTTTACAGTTGACAACGGATAACTTTGCGTTACGTTCCCAGTAAAGTGGAACGGCACGTCAGATTATGGAAGGCAGGTTTTGCATACCGCAGGCCATGTCTATAAAATACAATACATTACGAGCAGTTTGCGGGCTCCTGTGTTACGTGCATATACAGTTTTAATAATATTCCGATTAATAAACTGTAAAAAAACCTCGCTCAGAAAAAGCGGCGATTCCGGTTTAAATTCTTTTGTGATAGGTTATTTTAATGAAGTTAAGCCTTATTTACGATCATAAATTTATCTGTGTCTTCAGATTTTCCATAGACATCTAAATTAATGCATCTCTCAAAATAATTTAAATATTGATCTATGCATACGGAATAGTTTCAACTTGTGAAAATCCTTTAAAAAAGATCAACTTTCATTTTTTAGAAGTACCCTTCGTAAAGTCTATAAGTGGGCTATGTCGTCTCAAGCCTTCCGTTCCGTTTGTGCTTGCATATCACGAAATTTTATGCTGAATTTGGATCTGCAAACGTTTTAAGTTTACCCTAGTCCCCCACCTCCAAATCAATAATTTAATATGAATATAATAGCTTATTGATATGAGCACATTAATCTATGTTTCTTACACACACGCGGATTGGCAGACTTCACCTGCATTTAGAATGTCATGGCATCTTAGGTATACAGGTTTCCTCAACATGTTTTTCTTCACCATTAAAGCTAATGTATAATTGTAAGGTTGTCCGAAAGTGTTCTTGAAGAACTCGGTTGCACCGAAAGGCAAGCCGAAGAACTACTGGGGGGATCAAACTGTCCTGATACTCCCCCTTTAGTGGGGACCCATGCGGTAGACTGGGCTGGCTGTTCCCTCGGGCGTCCAGAAAAACCTGCAAGAGGGACATGCAGTGTCGGTTTTTAGTTCGGGTATACCCCAGGGGGGGGGAGTCCCACGTAACCTCCGTCTTACCCTTGGGACGGTGGTAGCCATAAAGCTATATCACACAACAAAAATAAAAGCCATACCTTATCCTTTTCAAGACCTTGTGAGTGTATGGCATATGCATATGCCATGCTCACCCCAACACCAACGAGGCAGTTAAGTATATACGTGATGGTTATTAGTGATCGGTATGCGGGCGAGCATGCTCATTCATCGCCTCCTCTCCAAATAACATAGAATCCCAATCCAAAAACATCGTTATCTCTGTTCCCACTCAAATCACGGAACAATAAAATTTCGATGGCCCGAGAAAAACGGGCATCACGATAACTATAAATTTGGGCCGAAACGGATGGGACAAATTTTTATAATGGGCCTCCCCCATTTGGTCGCTGCGCCGCGTTAATGACAGCCTAACAGTTTGTTTTAACATCATTATAGGAGCGTATCGGGCATTCCATCTCAGGTAGGTACCTGCGTCCAGCGTACACATGTAGAACAACACGGTGTGACACTGCTCCTGATTCTGTTGATTTTAACGATATCACGACTTAGTTTTCGTTAAAAACTTTTAGTTTGTTTGTTTTATAAACCTTGCTCCTGTTTCCTTAAGCTAGCAAAATAACATACACCTGAATAGGCAAACATAATAAGGAAATAGAAATATAATATATGTATACGCTTTGAATGTGTCTTCATTATATAGGTGGCTGGTCAAAAGACGTCACAAAAAGAATTTTATGTATAATAAAATGTAGTTGATAATTTAAGTCCTAATTCACGGAACGTCAATTTTTAACTATAAACCAATATTTTCATAACGTTCATTTTAACTTGATGAGAATTCCTAAAGCAATAAAAACAAAACTAAAAAGTTTTTTGCTTTTTTAGCATTTTTTTGTTTATTATTGATGGATTTGTATACTCCACAACATACCGGACCTATATTTTCTTTTTGACGTCACTTGATATATCACTTCATCATCAGTTCATCATCATTTAGTCATCCTATAACTCTTTAAAACATCAAACAAGTATCTAAACAATAAACCTAGCGAAGTTCTGCTGCAGATCAAATGTTAAAGTTATAGGAACATAAAAAATTATATTCGAACCCGTTAATTTTTTTTACCGCGATGCGTAAGATCTACAGACAAACAGAAATATTGAAACAAAAAATATTTTTTGGGTTCAATTCAATATTATAAATTGCCGTCTAATTTAAACCTTGTAAGTTTTTAAATTCATTTCATGAATTTAAAACTAAGCTCGCAACATATTATCCAGAACTACCCACCTTAAATTCAAATAAATAAAATGAGTAAACAACGTCTCGTGATTACACATTACGATCGGTCGTTATTACTGTTAATTACTGTTTCCGTGTAAGTAACTTGTGTCTTTTATAGAAATAAATATCTTTGAACCTAACTTATATCGGAATAGTAGCTTCCCATGTCAACATTCGACAACAATCAACAACAATCAAAAATCATATTACGATATTAAGGATTATATAAATGATAAAAAAGCTTGGCTGTGAATTGCTCTATCTCTATAGGCACTATAATTTATTATTGATTATGTGAGATGGTGATAACAAAAAAACCAGGTTAAGTTTGTTGTGGGTTTCTTCTTAGGCCTGAGGGCGTTTTGAACCCTCTTAGCTTTAGTTTTAAGTTGTCGATTGTAGTTATCACTTCACGAATAGAAATAATGAAATGAACGATTCATAGATGCCTGTGATAGGTTTATGTGTATAAAGCCATTTTTGATTTGATTTGATCATTTAAAAACATATTCGATGTACTTACATTTAATGTAGAGATTGGATAAAAGAATTTCAATAATTGTTAAATTGCTTAAGCCAAATTTGTGGTCGAGCACTCCAGCCTATCCGACCTATCCGACCGACAATATATCCGTGGGACAGCTACACGCATTTACAATTACCTTATCGCGCTTCGGTTCGGCTCCTGACATCACTCGACAAATATTTGTGATCATTGAGCTAAACCATTCCTTCTTTAATAATTCAGAAAACGTCATCTATATAATATAATATCTAGGATTTTTTTTTTTATACACGATAAGTTAGCCCTTGACGGCATCTCACCTGATGGTAAGTGATGATGCGGTCTAAGATGGTAGCGGACTAACCTGTTAGGGTATGGTTATACTACTACATACTCCTAATTCGTTTCTACACGACATCGTGCCGGAACGCTAAATCGCTTGGCGACACGTCTTTGTCGGTAGGGTGGTTACTAGCCACGACCGAAGCCTTCCACCAGACCAGACTCGAGCCGGGAATCGAACCCAGGACCTCCAACTTTAAAACGCAATAGCGCATGCGCTGCGCCACGGAGTTCGTCAAATTGTAAATTATAAAGAGAAAACTTTTAAAACTTTTGGAGCGATTTTAATAATTATCCCACCTTCATACAAGCTATTTTACGCAAGCAACTTAAAATAAATTTTGTTTCATCATCATCATGATCAACCCATTGTCGACTCACTACAGAGCGCGGGTCAATATGAGAAGGGTTTGGAAATAGTCCACCACGCTGGCTATGTACGGATTAGCAGATTTCACACGCCTTTGAGAACATTATGGAGAACTCTCAGGCGTGCAGGTTTCCTCACGTTGTATTCCTTCACCAGTGAAGCAAGTGATATTTTAATTGCTTAAAAACGCACATAACTCCGAAAAGTTAGAGGTGCGTGCCCGGGATCGAA
This sequence comes from Lasiommata megera, assembly GCA_928268935.1. Classification (NCBI taxonomy): domain Eukaryota; kingdom Metazoa; phylum Arthropoda; class Insecta; order Lepidoptera; family Nymphalidae; genus Lasiommata; species Lasiommata megera. The sequence continues at coordinate 10,452,639 of OV743315.1, read as the reverse complement.
CCTCCGACCTCTGATTAGGAGGCGAACGCTACTACTAGGCTATCACAGTTAATTTTGTTTTAGAAATAATAAGTTTTCTGCCTGAAATAATATCTAGTAATTCGTGAAGTAGACCAGTAGATAATGCAAAAGTTAAATTTGCGTCCAAGCTTAGGTTAATTCTTTTGTGTTTACGTCTTAGTAAACGTACCTACATAAGTAAGTAAGGTACGCAGATCATCCATAATGATGTTAAATAATACACGTTAGGATTTTTAAGTTTAAAGCGAGCGAAACACCGGGAATCTGTACTAGTTGTACTCATGTTTCTGACTTCATAACCTACAGATTATCAAACGACGACCTCCGTGACGCATTCCTGGCTCGAGTCTAGTCTGGTGGAAGGCTTCGGCCTTGGCTAGCTACCACCCTACCAACAAAGACGTGTCGAAAAGCGATTTTAGCGTTCCGGCACGATGTCGCGTAGAAACCAATTAGGAGCGTGGATTTACCATACTGCTAACAGGTTAGCCCGCTGCCATCCTAGACAGCATCATCACTTACCACCAGGTGAGATGGCCGTCAAGGGCTAACTTGTAGTGTATAAAAAAAAAGTTGTTTTTTTATGTAGTAATACGTAATATGTGGTTTATTACAACTATAATCTAGCTTAGTAATGTGGCCTATAATGTCCCTTTCGAAAAAAGATTTTCAAAAATCCACTTTCACTGCTCGTGCCTGGTGCTTAAGCCGTGCTTATTTATCCTCAAGCTCACTCGAGGTGCCACCAAGCGATTAAGCGTTTCGGTACGAAACCGTAGAGAAACTGAGTGGGTAACTAGAGGGGTTTAATTACCATGCGTCGAAAAGGTTAGCGCCCTACCATCTTAGACTAAATAAGATAGCCAAGTTAATTGCACATTATATGAGACTAAGTTGTAGTAGAATAAAAAAATGGCATTTTATACCAAATTTATATCTCCTATATAAGTCTCCGTCCGACTATACTTAGGTGAAAACGCAGCTTTACAGCTAGATTTTATAAACAAATGGGAGATGTTTTTAGAAACAAATGTATTGGGAGAGAGAGAATTGTGCCTTTCTCTCCCAAAACAAAATTACAACCGTTTAAAAAAATAATATAAAATCCGTGACCGTGCGCCAATAAAAAAGAGCTTTACTTATATTATACCAACAAAACGAGAGATCAATGTTAAATTAAACACAAATTCCATTCCTGCTGAAACTCATTACGGGCCCAAAACAAAAGAGCCAGGAATGAAGCAAAACCCACCGTGAAACAATATCGATGGTGACTCTTAATTGATTTTAGGCGCACGAGCACACGGGATGGCTAAGAATTGACATTTCAATGGCAAAAAAGGAAAGTGGCAATCGGTGGCCTGGCAACCCGCGCGGCAATGATTTAGCGCGTCGCACAGACTCGGGCGCAGGTTCCCATGGGAAAAAGCCCGCAAATATTGACACTACAGAAACATGTTTATATGCACTTAATGCATCGCTCACCTTTTTTACATTTTATTTGTTTTATGCGTGCGAGGCAGACGGAGCGTCGGCCTCGTGTTTGAGTTTTTTTTTCGTCATAATTTTATTCAGCAGGTAACATCTTACGTCCGTTATAAAACGATAAGCTTGAAATCGCGATTGTTATGGTGGTTTTAATATTGTTGAACAAATATTGGAATATCAGCTGGCATAGAACTAATCTGCTATAAATATTGGTAAAATAAACGTTCAGGTATCACATCAAGAAAAATCTTCGATGTTTTCTTTACGTTACTACTTCTTCCTAGCAGAGCTTCAATTCTAAATCCATCTTAAAAGGTTTAGATGAATTTAGGCATTTAGAATTTAAAGATCTACTTGTTTTTAAGGATTTACACCAATTTCTAGGATTTGAAATTAGGTAAACAAATTGTTTTTAATGTAGGATGGCGGAAGCAAATTTACTTTAAGAAATACCAAAGGCGATCGACTGTTTTATATCGCTGCCCTAGCGTCGCTGCGTTTTATATTTTATGTACGTACGACTTAGGTACGTCAAAATCTTTATCAGCCTAATTAAAGCTTGGCACAGACTTCATCTTTCTTAAAAGAAACATATAGAGCGAAGATCTATCCATCTACTTCAATGTGGATCAGAATTAAATGATAGCGTGCAAACCATTTTATTTACGTATTATTTGATTATTTATTTAAAAACTGATGATGGCGGATATGACTACCTAAAATGCGTAAGCGCACAATCCACCCTGCGCCCTTAACGATGTATAAGTTCGCATCCTGTGTCGATGCGTCCAATCAAAGGACGCGCCTAGTTGAACCAGCGTCTTATTTGTGATTGGTCGCATTCAGAATGCCGCTATCGCGATATGGGGCCAACATGCAAACATTTCAATAACTTAACCGAAAATCAAAAATATAATGGTGACGAGTCACCCACCCATTATTTTTATTTATTTTTATATATTAATAACCTAGTAATGGCCAATACTTGTTAAAAATAACCACCGTAATCATAGTGCGGCTTTACCGGAGATTAGGGCAGGATACCACGGTGTGAGGGGGGCCAATTTGTGGTCAAAGTAATGGGTCAAAATTATGAGGTGTCCTTGGCGTGACCATATGGGAATGTGCAACTTATTGCGTCACGGCCCCCTAATTATTTATGTCGATGTGAATGCACAAATTATAGCTTTCCGATGGCGGTAGAGGCCGCTAAAACGAATGGAACATCTTTTATACCTTTTTGGGCCAACTACTTTGTATGGGTATTTATTTTGTTTTGTTGTTTGTTATCGACATTCGTAAGTCTTGTGATTTTTCTGACGCAGCAAATTTCATGACTTTGATGTTGCATTGATGAAAATTGCGTATGACGCGTATAAACCAATTAGGGCAATGGATTTACCATACCTTTAACGACCTGTGGCGTGACCTGGCATTATAAAGTTGGAAGTCTTGGGTTCGGTTCTCGGTTCGAGTTGGTCTAGAGGGAGACTTCGGCCGTGGCCAGTTACCACCCCTCCGACGAAGAAGTGTCTAAAAGCGATGTAGCGTTCTGGCACGATGTCGCGCAGAAACCAAGTAGGAGTGTTGGTTTACCATACCTCTAACAGGTTAGCCCGCTACCATCTTAGACTGCCTCATCACCAGATGAGATAGCCGTCAAGGGCTAACTTGTAGTAGAATTCAAAAAAAATCCTCGCCTGTGAGAGTTTTATGCCGCAGTTTCGAAAATTTAATTAGACGATAATTAATTTCCCGAATAAAAGATGCTTAGAAAATTTACCCATCTATAAATTGGCCTTGACGGGTATTTATTCTATTTACTTGCACATTTAGGTATACATTTAGAACGTGTACCTACGTTTTACAAGTCTGAATAAGTAGTTAGGATTTAATTGACAGATTTTCGAATTAATGAGGTCTTGAGTTGGTTTCTGACCTGGTGGAAGCGTTACGATTTTGCTTCATAATTTATACAATAGATATATATTTGTATAATATTACCCGTATTATTATAGTTATTGGTATTCTTACTAAATTTTCCCTTACTTAGCCTTCTTGGTGGGTTGCGTATAGATAATACGAAAAATATGTTAAGATAAGCAAACAGATCAGTGTCGATAAATAGATCGATCAAAATAAATAATAACATGTGATAAAAGTTTAGTATGAACAGTTGATATCACTCAATGATTATCTTGCTATCGCATTATAGATATGTACTTAAATAGACAATAGACACAAACAATATCTTGAAATTGAAGCTGTGATAGCCTAGTGGTTAGGACATCCGCTTCCTAATCAGAGGTCGGGTGTTCGAATCCGGGCACGCACCTCTAACTTTTTGGAGTTATGTGCATTTTTAAGTAATTAAAATTTCAACTTGCTTCAACGGTTAAGGAAAACATCATGAGGAAACCTGCATGCCTGAGGGTTCTCTAAAATGTTTCCTAAGGCGTGTGAAATCTGCCCATGGCCAGCGTGGTGGACTACGGTCAAATCCATCTCATATTGAGAGGAGACCCGTGCTCTGTAGTGAGCCGGCAATGGGTTGATCATGATGATGATGATACACGGTTAACTTTATTAATATTTACATACAAGGGCCGTGTTGTGCTTGAGACATCAAAATCAATTATTATTCCCGAGCTGGAATCATCCTTTGAGTTATTTATCATTATGATCGTGATCATAAAAGGTAAAAGAATCGGAATAACTTATTCAAGTTGTCCATGGGAGTGTGGACTTTATAAATGGGAACCTAAGATGTTTATTCCTTCCCAGTTATAAATATGATGCTTGGAGCGATTTCGATTTGGGATACATGAATGCGTGCAAAGGATTTGGACTGTTTACGACTACGTGGGTGGTTGTAGGCGTGGCGTTATCCTTCTCTGTCCCACCTTCGGGATCGGCGTGTGGCCTGCTCACCTCGTGGCCGCTCCCACAGGACCTTCTTGTTAAGATGTTTTTTGTTCCTCTCATCTTGCTTTACGAAATGGTCAGACGGGCAAATATTTACTCACGATTTTGAAAATCTTATTATCATACTACCAGCTTATGAGGTCCGCGCGGTGATTCGTTACACTTTTGCGCTGTTGTTATTCTGCTGTAATAACATGGAAATTTCGGGGCATAATGATAAGGAATAGATGAGGATTTTAAGTAGCACCAATATATAGCACCAATATATGATCTCTAACCAACATACTCTGTTTTACGCAAATTAAAGAGTACCAGTAGATATCAACGGTACATACATTTAAATCGTAAGACCTATTTAAACTAGCTGTACCTCACGGTTTCACTCGCTTTAGCTTATGGGCCGTAGCGTTATGGTTACGTAGAAATAGTTCCATGCATACATATATTAACTTGAGTAACAAATTTGTTACTCCGGTTATTAGGTATATATTATGTTATAAATGTCATAAGTAGTTGACTATTTTCTCCGCCTATTGCCTCAATAGGCAACTATAATGACTCTATTAATACATCGGAGCAATGCTCCAAAGTTCGAATGGAGTTTACTCCTTCAGATCGACTGTCTAAATAGGCACAAAAAGGTCTTACTAGTCTAAGAATAAGATAATACCATATCAAATAGTAGATAAATAAACGAAACAATCAATGAAAATACCGTAATAATGTATATATTTTAATTATTTTTAAATTATTCGGTAAATTATCTATTATACATCAAACATTTAACAAAAATAGATGAGACATAATATCACACATGTAAACAATACTCACCTGAGAAGTGACATTTTTTTTTTTCGGACTGTTTAATAGCTGAACAAACCCTATTGGTTGCCACAGCGTAACCGGGCTGTTTGGCGAGCTTCGGAAAGAAGCTCTGCCAGAAGAAATTTTGAGCCCTAAGGCTCGAAGAAACTAAGGGAACGGCTGGCTGCCTAAGGGTGCCTCCTTTGAGACCGAACCTCGGCTTAGGCGACGTTTGGGATAACGGGGGGGTCGGACGGTGGTCCGTACGTCTCCGAGGCCGTGGATGTAGCCCACGTCCTGATGACGTAAGATAGCGGGGACCCCGTCTTCGCCGGCGAAGACGGTGTTTAGCGTATGACTGTGTGGTAGGTGGTACGAGTATGTTGTCAGTAGTCGTCTGATCGTCAGGGTCATGAAGGATATGTTTAGGTCTTCTCTTTCGGAGAGGAGCGCTTAGGTCGGGTGAGAAAGAAGCGACAGGTGCCTAGAATAGGTTGCGCAAAAACGTAACGAGGTCATTCGTTCAGTAGATTTAACTGCTCATATGTTTTTCATACCCTTATATGAAAAACGATACTCCGGAAATGAAGGAAACGCGGACGACGTCGAGTGTTGTAGAATAACAGCTTGTACTGAGTAAGCTGTGTGCTTTGCAACGAATTTGTATGCAATAAAATGTATCTATCTATATTTTAGGTGGGGTTGAAGCGGCCGCGTATAAAGATGAGGTGGGACCTCACGCAGTCGTCGATAAAGAAATTATCTTTTTCCCGACTAACGAGCCCCGCACGTATCTAATTGGTACCCTGCCGAACCACTGATTCATTTATACGTTCCCTTCGAAACGCGTCGAAATTAATGATGATCTCATACTGTATCAATAAAATCGTGTAAGCTACGGAATTCGAAATTACCGGGGACTATTAGTTTTTTTTTTATGCAACTTAATCAACTTTCTCAAACTTCAAAATTATGGCTGCCAACAAAATGTTGTTAGCCATTCAAGTACAATGTTGGTAGGGGAACATAGTACTTATAGCAATAAAGCTAACTTTGTCACTCATTTTACCACTTAACATTTACTATGCAATAAGCAAGTTATAATTTGTGTCCATATATTTTTTCAGTGCATAATCATCTTCTTTTATATACAAAGGCTAACAACTTGTAGTTAGCCCTTGGCGGCTTTTTCATCTGGTGGTAAGCGATGATACTGTCTAGGATGGTAGCGGGCTAACCTGCTAGGAGTATGGTAAGCGCTCCTAATTGGTTTCTACGCGATATCGTGCCGGAACGCTAAATCCCTTGGCACTTGACACGTCTTTGTCGGGAGGGTGGTAACTAACCACGGCAGAAGCCTCCCACCAGACTAGATTTGAGCCGGGAATCGAATCCAGGATCGCCAACTTTATAATGCGACAGCGCACGGATTGCATCACGGAGGTCGTCAAATATCAATCAATAAACCTTAAACTTTATTCAAATAATCCTTTAAAAGGCACTTTTGATGCGTCAAATACATAGTAGTGAGTGGATGGTGATAACTACATTCGTAAACTTAAAACTAAAGCTATGAGGGTTACTAACGCGCTCTAGTTTAAGAAGAAGCCCACAACAAATTTAGCTGGTTGTCTTCTTTTTGTTATCACCATCTCACATGCCACTAAAAAATAATTTTAAGCTCTCACATCGTATCTAACTGACCTATAAAACTACTGCTCTTAGCTGAGTAGCTACAGCTACAGCTAATAGACAGTCCGAAAAAAAAAAATTAGCACACTTCACACGCCTCTGAGAACATTATGCAGAACTCTGAGGCATGCAGGTCTCCTCACGATGTTTATCTTCACCGTTGAAGTAAGTGATATTTTAATTAAGCTTAAAAATGCACATAACTCTGAAAATTGACCTCTGATTGCTTTACTATCACAGCTTTTAATCCAATATTATCATATCTTAATCCGAAAATAAGTTTATGAATATGACAGAAACTTTAATTCGTGTTTCCTGAAATACATGGTTTTTAATACATTAAAATTATATTAACTGATTAATATAATTTTAACTAATAGAAATGAAAATATCTGGCTTGCTTTCTATAAGAGAGAGAGAGACAGAAAGAGAAACATGCGACGCCAAACAAAAAGTGTCGTGACAACTTTTCGTAACAATTTTTTCCGTCTAGCCCCCTTTCACAACGCGCGATAAGGAACTTCGTTCCAAAAACCATATATCTAACACAACTCTCTAGGGGCGGAATGGTACTTGCATTTGACCATCTTTTTACACTATTGTGTTGACAAGGAGCTGCTGTGTTTGTGTTGTCTCCGAGATAATCACCATTGTAGACGAAGCCCGGCGGCATTTACTTTACTGCTCCTGTACTTAGAAACATAAGCTATTGTTTACCTATTTACAAAGAATTGTTTTACGTATTTCATGTAATACTTGACAATCTAAATCCTCATGAAATACGTCTCATAGTTTTCTGGTGAAATCCACCGATGTTGCGGCCCTTCAGAGGTTCCAATTGTTAAGTGTTTAATGTTATCATCTTTGGTGAAACGTTAGAAGTTAGCGGTTTTTGCATTGTGATTCACTTTGTGAGCTTTAAGTGAGTCATCTGTTTTTTTTAAACCCTTCGACAGATTCCTTGTGAGATATAATTTGTAAAAAGCGTTGACATAGAGCCTTTTCATCCTTATCTAGAGAATGTAAGGCATACGTGTTGTAACTTGGCGAAACGTCCGACTTTTTATATTTAAAAGCTTTTGAAAAACGCGTTTGTTTCATTTATTAAGGATTGTAGCTATGCATTGTATTGTGTTGACACAATAACTACTGATTATTTAAGCTTTGTTAGTTTACCCACCAACAAAGGACGTTAAGCTTTTTATTTTGGAAATATCATCATATTTGTAGATCGTAGAACATTTGACATATTATGACGTGCAACTAAAGTATGGAATAATGGAAATTTAATAATAGAAATGAAAAGAAATCAGTTCTTAGTAACAGTACTATTTGGCTAACTTTTAAAACAGGTGAACAATTAAAAGTAGGCACGCTGTATAAGACAGAAAATACCATATAATACAGTCTCCATTTTTTTTACACAATCTATATATACGCTTTTCAATTCCACATTCTATGGCTTCATCTACTTAATCTGAGAACTATGCGGCAAAGTGTGACGCGGACAGAGAGACAATAAGGATTCCGTTTTTCCAATAAGAGGTGCATTAATAATAATAATAAATTAGTAATTCTAAGAGAAAGTTGGAAGTCAAAAAGATGCACGACATTGTGGGCATACGTTTCGGAAACGAAGTACGGTACCTTTTTTTTGTTATTATGCGAATAATGGATTACGCACGAGATAAAAGATTATGTACTGTTACAATTCAACTTTAGGTTATTACTTATACGTTGTAAATATTTAATAAAAATGGCGTGTTACTCACTTTATTTTGAATACAGCTACAATAAATATTTTATCACCAATAAACATAATACCATATAAAGAAAGGGCATTGCGCATTTCTCTGTAAAAGCTTTAATGGTATATCGAGCCTTTTCTGTATAAACTTTTCCGTAATAATCGCCCTATGCCAAAGAGTATGTAATCACTAAGTTACAGGCTATTTTTACATAAAATTTAAAAAATTAAATATTAATTTAATTTTAATATGTAGATTGTCTAATTTATTTATTTGTAATCGTTCTTAATTTGTTCTATATATTATTTCAAAATCTAAGTTAAGACTTACCAAAATTTCTAAGTTATGACTCCATTCTACACTTCCTATTTTATAAAGATGAGTAGGCAATATCTAATGAGTTGGCTAAAAGTCCATTTAAAAAATTCGTAGTTAATTGAAAAGGATTTTTCAATATTTTAAAATTTAGTTACATTTTTAGCTTTAACACAAAAGTATTTAATAATGTAAATAAGATACTTTTAAAGCGTCAATTATCATGATGTGATATAATTTTAAATTAAACCGGCAAGTGCAAGTCTGAAGATCACAACAAGGGTTTCGTACTTAGGTAAGAAACGTATAAATAAAAATAATATAACACAAGAACCGCATTAATCTCTGATGAGCTGAAATGGCTAGATTTTTTGGTTTCTATCTTCATAAACTAAGTGGTTAAAGAAATGCGATCTCTGCCAGGTAACCCAATACTAATGGATGCACGCGACTTCCGAATCGATTTCTAATAGGTGCGTATTTCTTTTCAAAATAACAGTGCTATACCAAAATTTCATCCACTATCAAACCCTCTTGGGGATGAAATTTCATAAAGTCTATTTGAGCACCTACATCAAAAGGAAACCTACTGGAAGAATTCAAAATTTCCATCCGTTGATGAAAACGTGTTCTGCCAATATTGTTAATACAAAAATTTCGATTAAAAATGTTGGGGGTATTGGTGAAATTTTAGATTTGTACATATTTTTAATGCCAAATCATAAAAATAAAACTATATAAATTAAGGGTTGACCAACCTCATCACTTAGGGATATAAAAATAGTTTCCGTCCTAATCTCAGACCTAACGAATAAAAAAAAAAATCAGAGTTGTTTTGTTACAAATACTGTAACACGAGCAACGAGAATTTCCTATATCAGATATGTGTAGCTACACATATATTTTTCCAGACGACGACGACCTTTTATTTTTTCGACGACCTCTATGGCGCAGTGTTTGCGCTGTCGCATTATAAAGTAAGAGGTCCTGGGTTCGATTCCCGGCTCGAGTCTGGTCTGGTGGGAGGCTTCGGCCGTGGCTAGTTACGACCCTACCGACAAAGACGTGTCGCCAAGCTATTTTAGCGTTCCAGCACGATGTCGCGTAGAAACCAATTAGGAGCGTGGAGGATGGTAGCCTGTTAGGAGTATGGTAAATACTCCTAACAGGCTAGCCCGCTACCATCCTAGACAGCATCATCACTTACCACCAGGTGAGATAGCCGTCAAGGGCAAACTTGTAGTGTATAAAAAATAAAAAAAAGACTTCAGAAATTGCATAAACAACGCCGCAAGCTCCTACAAGTTAAGCCATAGAGTTGTAGAATATACATAAAAATAAGATGCCAATGCAAAACACCCACGACATGGAAATGCCGAAGTGGTGACGCACGTCAGGTACGCGGCCGCAGCACAGTGCACAGGGTACGAAGTGTAAAGCGGGGCGCTGGCGCTATCGCGCTATTCCGCCTCGTATATCACGGCCTTTGTGTCCAAAGCAAGCGCCACCATGAAAAAATTTACCGACGGAAGTAAACTCACAAAGAGAATGCCAACGAGCAAAAAATCGACGAAAAAAACTGCATAATGCGGTCGATAGGCAGTGTGGGCTTAGACCGCTCTTGTAAAATTTATAACAGCTCTATTTTGTTTACCTGCTTGACTCCGCTTTATATTGTCCCGTAATTGGAGGCATTTGACGATGAGTTATTAATTTATTGAGCGTCGTTGTTTCGCTTCAGTTTTTATGGAAGTGCTAAAACGTTCGTCATCCTCGATCTTTGTTTTTGGACGCTTGTGCAAGATTCTTTTACTTTTATTAGAAACCAACTATTTTGACGACCTCTCTGGCGCAGTCATGATCAACCCATTACAGGCTCACTACAGAGCACGGGTCTCCTCTCAATATGAGAAAGGTTTGGCCATAGTCCACCACGCTGGCCATATGCGGATTGGCAGACTTCACACGCCTTTGAGAACATTATGGAGAACTCTCAGGCGTGCAGGTTTCCTCACGATGTTTTCCTTCACCGTCGAAGCAAGTGATATTTTAATTGTTTAAAAACGCACATAACTCCGAAAAGTTAGAGGTGCGTGCCCGGATTCGAACCGCCGACCTCTGGCTGACGCCCTACCCACTAGGCTATCACCGCTTCAGTGTGAAGTGGGAAGCCCTGGGTTCAATCTCCATATATAACAACCCTAGGGTACGGGTAGTATAACTGTATAACCTTAAGAGGTTGCTTGCAGCTTAAACTGGATCAATACTTAATACCAGGTCAGTTAGCAGTCAAGAGCTAACTTGTGAAATTATCAACTCAGAAATTATCGAGATCGAACCCTGGACCTCCAACTTTTAAGACCGCAGCCCTCAACACTGTGCCACGGAGGTCGCCAAATGCAAAGTTACGGAAAACCACTACCGATGGAAACTTTTATAAAATAAAAAGAAAACCTTGACAGAATGCCTATGAAATCATGTTGTGATACCATAACTATAAATTACGAGTATGTCCAAGCAATGACATGTTCATTAACTTGGCAGGCACGCGCAAAGCAAAATGTTATTGTTATAATTGTGATTCGCAAATAAATTGTTTTATTAATACGATAAATATTATAATTTCTTACAAGTGTCAAGCGAAACTTAACACGTTATGCATAGCTTGAGTGAGGAAAACCTAGTTCGAACATTTATTGCTACGTTTATTAATAACGTTTCATTGCGTAGATGATTGCATAATTTCAAAAAATTTACTCTAAAATCCTCTACAAAGTAGAAAAAATGGATCGACACCCGTATTTTGCTAATTTAGCAATAAGTCAACACTATATTTCTTATGCTTGATTTCAAGCAGGTAGGTAAAAAGTTGTGGGTAGATTTTTTTTTACGTTATATGGGTTTTTTATTACAAAAATATTTCTATTTATAGACTGTAGAAAAAAAACTTTTCCACCTTATCAATATGTTTTTTTTATACACTACAAGTTAGCCCTTGACGGCTATCTCACTTGGTGGTAAGTGATGATGCTGTCTAGGATGGTAGCGGGCTAACCTGTTAGGAGTATGGTAAACCCACGCTCCTAATTTGTTCCAACGCGACCTCGTGCCGGAAAGCTAAATCGCTTGGCGACACGTATTTGTCGGTAGGGTGGTAATTAGCCACGGCCCAAGCCTCCCACCAGACCAGACCCGAGCCGGGAATCGATACCAGGATCTCCAACTTTATAATGCGACAGCGCACGCACTGCACCAAGGAGGTCGAAGAATGTCGAAAGAAGTCACCTTAATTAGATATAATTTATTTATTTACTCTTATTCTAGCTTAACAGGATAAAAACCTAATTTGCTAGAGTAGCCTAATATAAAAGTATACATATATAAAAATTGCCTAAATTTAAATCCGGTAACATATCATCATAATCATAATGTATGACAGAGTACATTAAATAATATATTTTCTACGTCTGCATTCACTTTCCAATACAAGATTGGAAATTTTCCCCAAGGAATGTCTGGAGCAGTAGCAAGACCACCTTTGCAAACCTTTGTTTATAAAAACTTACTTGGGCTGGGCGCTTTGTAACGAATTCGTTTAAAGATAAAGTGTTTGACTCATATCTATAAGGTTGTTAAAAACCGGCTAAGCGGGTTCCGTATTACGGTGCAATATGAAACAGTATTTGTTGACATAGCGGCAATAGGAATTTAGAATAGGACAAGATGTCTAAATTTAAAGTCACTGCCTATTAAAATTCTCGAGATATAACATTGGCAGACAGATAGACGGGTGGAAAAGGGACTCTCAGTAATATCCAATATCCCGACCTTCTTGGTCGGGATATTACTGAGACTCCCCTGAGTCACTATGCACCCACCCGGTTATGGAATATTAACCAAGTTAACTGAAATTTATTTAATTTACTTACTGGATTCATCAATTTCAACTTCAACTTGGCTGTGCGAAATATTTTTTTTAGGTCGTTCGTAAAAAAAATCGTGTTATAATTAAAGTCGTAGATCAACCCATTACCGGCTCACTACAGAGCACGGGTCACCTCTCAATATGAGAAGGGTTTGGCCATAGTCCACCGCGCTGGCCATAACCACTAGGCTATCACAGCTTACTCGACATTTATTTATTGACCCTGAATTGAAATTAGAGGAAATACAGCAGATTGAAACTGCATGACCACAACTTGAGATGAATAAGAATAAATGATCTGGAAAACGCATGGTTGAGCAATCCCAACAATCCAGGTGGGGATAAAATTTATTTTAGTTACGTGACAAATGGGGGGCTTGTTCCGAAATATACCCAATTTTAGTTAAACATACCTGCGTGCGTACGACAGCATGCGCAACGTACCGTATACCGGCATAGGTAGATGTGGCGTGATGGGACACTATAGCGATTACATGTTAAAAACTCGAATAGGTGTTAAGTGCTAAAGCAAATGATAAAATAATGCATCCGTTACATTTCCACAGCGCCGTCGCCTGCGAGTCTCGTACGTTACGTTACCAACGAAACGTCAAATCTCACAACCATTACAATGTGCGTTTTGAATACAATGCTGGATCGGTTAGAATTTACGAATTCGGTATCGTATCCGTCCAGCGATGGTTGTGACACTAATTGAAAATAATGTTCGAAAAGTGGTCCTCGTGTGATACTGAGCGTGCAAGCTGGGGGCACCTGCAGACGAATGTGCCATTTACATTGTAATGCACGTACCTACTGCTTCCAACCAGTTCGATTAGGACGGGAATGCTGTCTACATACTTACTCGGCTCGGCTTTACTGATAAACTTTGGTTAATGCATAAACGAAACGCAGCCTCTACGTATCTGTTTGATACTCTTCGTAATACCAGATAGATGGTCGATAATATTAAAATTATACTTTTTTTATAACCATAACCTTATTAGGTGCGTGAATATATGAAATTTCAGATATATGTTTGATACTATTCGTTGTTCGAGGTTATTTTTTTATTTTTTATTTTTTATACACTACAAGTTTGCCCTTGACGACAATCTCACCTGATGGTAAGTGATGATGCAGTCTAAGATGGTAGCGGGCTAACCTGTTTGGAGTATGGTACCCATACTCCTAATTGGTTTCTAAACGACATTGTGCCGGAATGCTAAATCGCTTGGCGACATGTCATTGTCGGTAGGGTGGTAACTAGCCACAGTCGACGCATCCCAACAGACGTAATCCGTGCCGGAAATTGAACCCAAGACCTCCAACTTAATAATGCAACCGTGCACGCGCTTTGCCACGGAGGTCGTCAAAAGGTTGTAAACAATTTACCCGCCACCGTCTAAAACTGCATCACCACTTCCCACCAGGTGTGATTACCGCCAAGGGTGCGGCTCCAATATGCGGTAATAACACAGTGGAAACTTCAGAAGTGCCTTAATAAGTTTATTTGAATAAAGAAAGTTTCTTGGCTTCTTCTACGTGGCTTAGAAAACAAATTGTTATTGGCTTTACATCTACATGTTGAAGTGTGTTGTAGAACTGAAATTTTATTAGAGCTATTCAAAGTCTATAGTGTGCACTAAATAATCTACAAGAGCGCTACAGCCGTTGGATTAAGATAACTAGTTATTCATGCGAGTTGGTATGTAGTTTTAGTGCTTAGAAAAACATACTATAAAATTAAAATCAATACTTTCATATAATATTTTGTGAACTATGTGTCAAGGTATTTACTTCAGCTGAGGTTTGAGGATTTCGATTTAAAATTATATTCACTAATCTCTCTAAAAGTAAATGAGTAGGGAAGTCTAAAAGTAGCGCCAGTGTGACATGAGATGAGGAGTAATAGGCTAGCATGGTATGGTTATAAATTGCGGAAGGAAGAAAGCAATGTCACCAAAAGAATGTTATATATGAATGTGGAAGGGCAAAGAAGTTTAGGAAGGCAATAGAAGAGATGGATGGATTGTGTAAAAGAAGATATGCGTGTAAAAGGTGTGGGTGGTGAAGTGACGGCTGATAGAAGTGAGTGGAAGAAGAAGACGTGTTGTGCCGACCCCACTACCGTCCGACCCAACCGTTATCAAAAATGTCGCCTAAGCCGAGGTTCGGCCTCAAAGGAGGCGCCCTTAGCCAGACGTTCCCTTAGTTTCTTCGAACCCTAGGGCTCAAAACTTCTTCTGGCAGAGCTTCTTTCCGAAGCTCGCCAAACAGCCCGGTTACGCTGTGGCAACCAATAGGGTTAGCACAGCTAACAGACAGTGCGAAAAAAATGTGGTATAAAGGCAAGGAAAAGAAGAAGATTCACTGGAAACGAAAGCCAATGGTAACTTAACTTTAAGCATGTTATGCTTTATTTAAATGCAGTAAAGCCAAATGGGATTTAGGGTACGGAACCCGCAACTCGCACTTGGCTGGTCTCTCTTTAGCACTCTCTTTAGCAAAATCGTACTACTATGCATAGAACGAACTTTATCCCAAAAAAGATTTGTCCTAAAATGTGTATGATGTTTTCATGATACACAAGCACTATGGACTAAATCAATAAATTCGTCAATTAATCATTGAATTAATGAATTAATATCAAATAAAGAAAGGAATTGTAAAATAATAAAAATCTCAAGATTTAGGTACCTATTTTACCATTCCTTGCTTGAGGAAGCATTACGTAAATGTCGGGTCACGTAATAAGAGCACTATGACCTAACTGCGCAGTGGCCTATTTTTACAATTTGTATTTATAAAAGTGTAATTGACGACTGACATCTATCAAAGATCTACTGTTCAAATCCTTGCATAGGAAGCTATTACGACATAGTCGTCCGATAAAAAGGATTTTTTTAATCCTTCCTTAAGGGGGTGGATAAGGGGTTTTAAATTTAGATGTAAATCGAAAATGAAACTTGAAAAGTAACACTAGTAGATAAACAGTAAGTGCTATCTGAAAAGTGCTAAAATAAGCATCTTATCAACTGCTTTAATTGTTAAGTTATATCCATACATTAAATATTATATGAATGTTATTTTCATAACATAGTCCTATGTTATTCTATAGATAATTAACAGCCGCAGGTCGAGAGTCGGCACACTTTTTGAGTGACATCTCCAGTACAGAGTATAGTAAAGGTAAATTATACTCTATACAACATACAAAAAGCAATGGGTATTATATTATGGGTGAATAAAAAGAAAAATGGAACGCGTTCATAATGTAAATGATCATTTATTTTTATAAAACATCCTCAGTCCACACGCAACGTTTACATGGATGACAATAACAAAACATGTACACAAATACGTGATTGATTCCGGAGCGGGGTGCGGGGTGGTGGAGCGGTAGGGGGAGGGTGGGAGGGGGGGTAAGACACAGGCAGTGACCGCTGCAGCCAGGTGCGTGCGGCCATCGACACCATAAAATTAATAACCCGTCGAGCCTCCTAACCAATGCACTCTTGAGTCCCATGTACACTTCACACATGACACGGGAAACGAGCGTTTCGGTGGGCAAATCAAAACTAATTTTAATTCCCTGCTTTTGGCTTATAATTAAAAACCATGTAGTCAAATTAAAAAAATATTAAATATAGATTCAATTAGTTTTTACATGCCATAAAAAAAATTAAAATGCAAACTATTCATCAAAGGATTTTACATGAAACGTTCGTTACTTGAAAACTTTAAAGGAAAATTGTTATCATTTATTTCTGAACCGAATCCTTCCGTACATTATTCTAAAAGGAAAACAAACACCCCGTTAACTAAACGTAAAGAGGAAATAAACATTTCGCTAAAATTGTCACAAAACATTATAATGAAAATCTTAAAAAAAAAAAATACATAAGAATACCGTGTACATCGAAATAAGTTTAACAGAGATGAAGAAAAATACTGAATTAAATTAAATTACGGTAGTAGGTAAAACAAGCTTTGGTTTAAAATTTAAAACGAATTGCTAGGACTTAAATGGTCAATGGACAGGTCATTAGCATAGGTAACTACTTTTATCCTATAAGAACCCAGTAAGAACCTTTAATACCTACTAAACGTGCATTAAATCCTACTATGTAAATACTCAGAAACATTTCCAGCGAAGTGCTGAGCTAAGGATAGGAAAAGAAAATCACTTGTCCATTTACAGTATGAAAGAGCTTTTAATTCTTATCGAATTGTTTAAGTTGCTGCGTTCCCGGAGTTATGTCTCTGTATAATACAGAATGTAATTGATTTTTTCTAAAACTTTTTACTTTAATCCGTTCGTCGCATCCGCTGTGGCATCATGCAATATACCTAAAGATTGTACGACCATGTATATAACATGTTGTGTTTTATAGAAGTCACTCAATTTCAAATTCAAAATAATCTTTATTTAAATAGTCCTTAAAAAGGCACTTTTGACGCGTCAATAATTTACATAGTAGTTATTTCATGGTGATAACTATATTCGTAAACTTAAAACTAAAGCTATGAGGGTTCCAAACGCGCCCCGGTCTAAGAAGAAGCCCACAACAAACTTAGCGGGGGTATCTCACATAATGAATAATAAATTATAGTACCTATGAAGATAGAGCAATTCACACTTTTATATAATCCTTAATATCATAATATGATTTTTCTACCAGCTTTCGTTTTATAAAAACTTTGAACTTATTGATAGACATACTATATGCATGTCATTCATTCAACATCATGATCAACCCATTACCGGCTTACTACAGAGCACTGGTCTCCTCTCAATATGAGAAGGGTTTGGCCATAGTCCACCACGCTGGCCATGTGCTGATTGGCAGACTTCACACGCCTTTGAGAACTTTATGGAGAACTCTCCGGCGTGCAGGTTTCCTCGCAATGTTTTCCTTCGCCGTTGAAGCAAGTGATATTTTAATTGCTTAAAAACGCACATAACTCCGAAAAGAGAGGTGCGTGCCCGGATTCGAACCGCCGACCTCTGCTTTTCTGACGCCCTAACCACTAGGCTATCACAGCTTTAAACACCATTAAGTACATTAAACAATGCTATTGGTCGCTATTTATGATTTAATATATAACGTTCCATTTGGAATCCCACAAATTGAATCATCATAAATGGAACCTTTCATCGCTACACGCTCCATTCATTTCAGGGTTGGCATTTAATAACGACGGTGGACTGATTTGATACGCAAGCGAGGCGCGGGGCGAGGGCGGACAGAGGATCGGACTCCGTCGAGACGGTAAGTCTCCTTGATAAAGGAGGATTTTATCCGCTCGATTTAGCATGAAATTGGAACACAAAGTGAATAAAGCCACAAGATTGTAAACATCGTGAGGTTCCTTTTTTTTATTGCGGGCTTTCGGCTTATTTAGTTTTTCTTTTTATTGGTTACTACAGTGCCCACCTCAGAACCCTATTTATTACCTTGTTAACTGAAGGCAGTTAAAGAGCTGACCTCTCTTTACCAAATCGGTGGTTCGGTGCAGTTAATTGTATATTTATCGCTTTAACTCGCAATGGTTAATTGATTTGCGAAGTAAACGATTATTAAATTGCAGTACCTGAGGATTAAGGCCGCTTCTCGCGGTCATGTGGAATTTAAAAATGGAGGAGTTGAAGATTGAAGTCTATTTTAGAATTTTAAAAGCTCGTAAATGGACTCGTGTGTAAATCACGAGTGCCGCCGCCGTTCCCACGCGCTGCGTCGCTTCCACCAGAATGAATGACTCACTGAACTCGAAGCTCCATTTCCACAAGTCATAGTGCAATTAATAATATACGGCATCCTGTCGAATTATCTCTCGTCGTGGCAGGGGTCCGGGCGGCTTTAATTTACCACAATGGAAGATGGTTCTGAGAAGCGTTGGTCGGCGAGGCGGGTCGATTCTTCGACGAAAACAAACAGAAAATAATTATCATAAAGATGAAGAGCGGCCGCTCGAGGCTCGCCGCTGCTAATGGGGGCCCACCTGGCAGCGCCCGCGCCCTCCGCGCCTCGCCCCAACACGCTGCACGCTACACGCTCACACATTCCACAGGCCACTCCGCGCTGTCCGCGCCCAGCTCGCTCCGTGTCCGGACCCAACACAACTACCTACCTAGGGTTACCAAATTACTTACAGCGTCTTATTCCTTTTATTTGCTTCCTCCTTTTTTTTCTTCTTCGTGGACTGTACAAAAAATCTTATTCAAGATATGCAGATTGGACTAAAGTTAGCAGTCAAGGGCTAACTTTGCATATTGACACTTACACTGGAGAATAAGTGCTAGTACATCGCAGATATACTAATTGTTATATTATTGGAAAAATAAAAATAAAATTGTGCTAGTTCTTCCAGATGCTAGTTCACTTAGCTATTGCAGCTATTCTATTTGTTTTAAAGAAGCACATGAGCGTCATATAGACCTAGGAAAGAATTCCTGGCCTCGTTACATCCAATTGCCCGTATCTTCTACAATAGGTACAAGAGATATGGCACTAAGGAGGAATATCTTATAAGATAACTCACCTTAGGATTCATCGCAATCTTCGATTCTGAGAGACCGATTATTGAGAGAGAGAGAGAGAGAGAGACCTTTTGAGAATATACCTCACAGAGAATATTCCTTTATTTAGTTTTATTTTCTGTAATATGTGAATAGTGCGTTATTTAGCAGAAATAAAGTCAATTAAAATATTACGCGTATAAAAAATCACTAATTAATTAAATACATCTGCACTGGTAAAATCAATGATGCGATAATTCATTGTTTTATAATATTAATCATATCTCTTAACATATAGTGTTTTTACATAAAGCAACCACTTTATGAAGTTACTTTTAACACAACTCGGTATGACTAAAAATCGCTGAAATATCGAATATTATTCGGCCTCATTTGATAAGGCTATTCACAATTTGACGAATGTGACTAGACCAATTCATTATGTACTAACTTTTTTTTTTTAAAATCACATCAAAAATGTTTCGGTATTTGTTTCGTTCGTAAATGTTTCGGTTGTGTTTTGAATTTATGTGTCAATGTGTATTTAACATTGACACATAAATTCAAATTCAAAATAATCTTTATTCAAATAGTCCTTTAAAAGGTACTTTTGACGCGTCAATAATTTACATGGTGATAACTACATTCGTAAACTTAAAAATAAACCTATGAGGGTTCCAAACGCGTCCCGGTCTAAGAAGAAGCCCACAACTTAGCCGGGTTTTTTTTTTCGTTATCACATACGTAACTTACTACGTTTTATAAGTTAAAGGTAATGAATGAATCATTCAGGAAGATCTGTTCATAAAATTTAATATGTTGTGGTAACCCTATCGCCCACAGCCTATTGATCCAGCCAAGTCATCTCATCCACGGAATAAGGGCGTGATTGATTTTTGATACGCGGCTTACCAACACTATTGTAATGTATGAAACATTTGTATTAGAAAACTTTAATCTTGACTAATTATTCAAATTAGTAAAGAATTTTAATAAGAACTTAGTGGAAACGTTTCGTACCTCATTATTGACTCGACAAAGTCTTGTTTCAATCTTCGATTTTTACTAGGGTAAAAGAACACTGCGTCCCTCCATGTATTTTCTGAATGGAGTAAATCAAATACTTCTGGTAACAAAATATACGAAGTATCCAATCTAGAAAACTAAATTATATGTCATAAACATTGAAAGATAATAATACTAAGCATACTGTTAATCTTAAAAAAATCTGTCTGTATGATATAAGGTCTACTAATATAAGAACTATTGGATAGATGTAATCCTGAAGCGAAGCGGTGATAGCCTAGTGGTTAGGGCGTCAGCCTCCTAATCAGAGGTCGGCGGTTCGAATCCGGGCACGCACCTCTAACTTTTCGGAGTTATGTGCGTTTTTAAAAACTTAAAAATATCACTTGCTTCAACGGTGAAGGAAAACATCGTGAGGAAACCTGCACGCCTGCGAGTTCTCCATAATGTTCTCAAAGGCGTGTGAAGTCTGCCAATACGCACATGGCCAGCGT
This sequence comes from Lasiommata megera, assembly GCA_928268935.1. Classification (NCBI taxonomy): domain Eukaryota; kingdom Metazoa; phylum Arthropoda; class Insecta; order Lepidoptera; family Nymphalidae; genus Lasiommata; species Lasiommata megera. Next base: position 10,431,678 of record OV743315.1, on the reverse strand, counting down.
GGTGGACTATGGCCAAACCCTTCTCATATTGAGAGGAGACCCGTGCTCTGTAGTGAGCCGATAATGGGTTGATCATGATTGATTGATGAATCCTGAAGTTGTTTTTCAATTAGTAAGTTCAAAGTTTATATTTAGCGTAAGCTTATGTAAATGATCTCGTAAATAATATAAAAGCTTGGGTCGTGAATTGTTGCTCTAACTAGGCTGCCCTTAAATAGTTTTAAATGATAATATGAGATGGTGATAACAAAAAGATTACCCGGCTAAGTCTGCTGTCGGTTTCTTCTGAGACCAGGCTGCGGTAGGAACCCTTGTAGCTTTAGTTTTAAATATACGAATGTAGTTATGGCTATAGTGAAAAAAAATATGTACTCATAAAAGCGCCTTTTAAAGGTCAATTAAAATAAAGGTTATTTATACTTAATTTGAATTGGATCTCTCCCACGACTTGGGAACCTATTTTCGTTTGTTTGCTTGTGAGAAAAATATGTGAGGCTGCTTAATATGACGAATATCTCACTTTAAGTAAAGAAATACATAATATAAGTAATAAATACAAATACCAGACACTTTTCCTATTAGGTACATATCCTATGGGTACATTAATGATTCAAGGGAATAAGTTTTTATACCAATTTCACTTGCTTACACGGTGAAAGAAAACATCGTGAGGAAACTTGAGAGTTAATAATGTTCTCAAAGGCGTGTGAAGTCAGCCAATCCGCACACGGCCAGCGTGGTGGACTATAACCAAACCCTTCTCATATTGAGAGGAGACCCGTGCTCTGTAGTGAGCCGGCGATCGATTGATCATGATTATGATGATGATATATAATGTAGATACTTATAATACAAATACAAAGGATCATAGAAGAAAAACTGTACTAGGTAGGAAGGGATTACTTTTGAGGTCAACTCAATGAGGTAATCATATTAAAAACAAAATCTCACACAGCGGTGCGCATTTAAACAAGTATCTGCCTATTCATTAGATCAAGGAGTTCATAGAATCAAAGATTATAATAAGCATTAGTGCATCAATAGTAACCGTTAAGTACCAAAGATTATACAATAGTGTAAAGTTACCTTCGCTCGAAACGTATTACCTCAGTTGAACTTGGAACCAAAAGCGTAAACAAAACTACCATTAACTACCTTAAGCAATTATCTGACTAATCACGAGCCTGCACATCGTTGACCGGCGCTGTAAAAAACACCGACAGAATTCACATAAGCTGCGTTAAATATAGATAAAATTGGTAATAGAAACTCGAGTGGGCCATTGTTCCAGACTTAATGGACCACCCGACCGATATGAGGTGGAATCTCCGCAAAAACATTTCTGTAACGTCGATGCCGAAAAAAGAATAATAAAAACTGTATACCGACTTAGTCCCTCGAGGAATTCCGTAAAGTATTTTATCTTCGGCTTTCACAGTACGATAGCGGTCGCACTGTCACACAGTTGACAATATAGCCTTATCGCTTGAAAGTGAGACCCTTTTAAACACGAGAATTTGTGTAATTAGAATGTTCTGGTAGCAATGATAGCCTAGTGGCTAGGGTATCCGCCTCGTAATCAGACGTTGGGGTTTCGAACCCGGGTACGCACCTCTAACTTTTCGGAGTTATGTGCGTTTAAATGCGAATTAAAGTATCACTTGCTTCAAAGGAAAACATCGTGAGGAAACCTGCATGCCTAAGAGTTTTCTATAATGTTAATACGCAATTAACATTATAGAAAACTCATAGTCCACCACGCTGGTGGACTATGACCAAACCCCTCTCATACTGAGAGGTGACCCGTGCTCTGTAGTGAGCCGGCAATGGGTTGACATGATGATGACAATAAAGTTTATTTTAAATAGAGTTTAATTATGTACAATTAAGTTTAATTTTAACAATGGTTGACAATGGAAAACCAAACAAATATTGATTGGAGACCTGTTCTCTGTATTGGCAATGGGTTTATGACGATGAATAGAGTTAAACAAACATTTTGGGTTCTAGTATTTGTTAGCGTTGAACTAAGTGCTGGACAAGAACCGTCTGTCATAGGAAAGATGGTGTTACAATTTACATAGTCCATGTGCTCCAGTGCACAATGTGTATTTTATTGGATAGGTTTTAATGGTTCGTCTCTGTGTCCGTATGTCTGTCACCGTAATAGCTATGAAACAAATATACAAATTTGAGTTATACTTACTACTATACTCTTAATAGGCTTTAAGATACCTCTAAAGGATAAAGGCCATAGGGGGGTGATGAAATTAGGTTTCAAATGGAAATATACATATAAGTAAAATTGAAAATAATTATTTGTACAGTAGTAAATTTTTACATTTGCTTTTATGCTACATCGAGCTTTCGTTAAAGAACATAAAATAATGATATATAAAATCGTCAAAATACAAAAAAAAGTCAATTTAACCTAAATTAATTATCCTATGTGTAGAGTACACCCAATGAAAACGTGGATTATCTATGCCGAAAAAACCCCGGTAAGTTTATTGTTTATTGTATTAAATCTGATTAACAATACAAGACATATGAAACAAAACAAAGCATGGTGTTGCAATAATGGCTGCATTAGTGTCAACTGTGGCGCAACCATTATTGTCCACCTCCAAACTAACAAATAGTACCAGTTATAGAAAAATAGCAATTACAGTTATTAAGTTTACAAAAAAAAAAAACAATTAAATAATAAAAGCATGCAGTTGTGTGCGTGTATGTTTGTGTGTGTGTGTGTGTGTGTGTGTGTTTTAAATATTTATATCGGGACGCATTATTTTATAAAATCTTCAACATTGCTGTAAGACAAAGTCATCAGCCACATTACTACTGAACGTTTACATTTATTGACCGTTAGGGGATATATATTTAAAATTAAATTTACTTTGTTGTATAGAGTACAGCTAGCATGGTAATAATGTCGTTTGGCAAGCATAGTGCGAGAAAGTTCTATTGAACAAACACGATCAGATCTCCTCTTTTCTGTATAGACACTTGGATTATATTGTAATTCCCGGTGTTGTGTAAGTGGATAACCTATGCCGATGAAAGAACCGATAATATACAAAAGAGCATTTACGAGAAACAATTGAAATTATAATTACAGTGTTCAATCGCTAATGCAATCTGAGCATATACAAAGGAATCGTATGATATTATCACATCTGTATCTGAATACGCTACATAAAGTTTAATTGGTTAATAAAAAATTAACATCAACCAATTTCTCAGGAAAAAGTACCGTAAAAATCCTCGTGTACCCTAGATTATGTAACATTCCACAGATAACATAGCGGCCGTCTCACAGATAGTTAAGAAAGGTTTTTTTCATTCATTCATTATTGGTTATTTCTCAGAGGATATGTAGGTAGTGTCGCTTAAGAACTGTTATCGTCTTAGCTTGAACAGCTTAATTGTGCTGGTAACTGTACACCGGGATAGATAAAAACATCAGCGATTGCCACTTAGTCGATAGATCTTTATATCTTATATTTTTATACTTGAAATAAGTACCCACCTATTTAACTTTCTTTATTCTACCATGTTCTTGGTATTAAGCTAGGGTTTGATTGTGGTACAAGAAACTAAACAAGTTTAGTTGGTAAACTGGCCCTGTGACGATGGACTATTGCAATGCGGGTGTTTAAGTTTACAATAGAATATAATTCATCATCGTCATCATCCTCATTACCATCAGCCTATTCACATTGCACAGCTGGGCACAAACTTCCTCTCTCTTAGGTGTTACAGAGCATACCCACCAAGCTGTTTAAATGCAGGTTGGTGGGCTTTCACGATTAATATCACATGATAGTGATGACAACCGGGACTGATGGCTATGCATGCTCTCCGAGGCATGTTAGTGGATAATACCGATTTCTTAAGCCCGTACTGGGCATGACAATTTTTATCAAAAAAAATCCAATACTTAATAATTCCTTGCCTGACCCGAGATTCGAACCCAAGACCTCGTGATCTATATAAACCAATGAATAAGTATAGTAATAACTTACTTTCTCCGTAATTCTAAAAGTCATACTTATTCAATATTCAATATATATTTTATATCCATTACAAGTTAGCCCTTGTTGGCAATCTCACCTGATGGTAAGCGATGATTCAGTTTACAATGGTAACGGGCTAACTTGTTAGGGGTATGGCAAACTCACACTCCTAATTGGTTTCTACGCGACATAGTGAATCGCTTAGCGACACTTTTTTGTCGGTAGCCAGATAAATTTTAAATATTCCATTAATAGACCTATATAAGGAAATTTTAATACGCAGGTTTCCTACCTTAAAAGTACCTTAATACCCCGGCTAAGTTTGTTGTGGGCTTTATCTTAGACCGGGGCGCGTTTGGAACCCTCATAGCTTTAGTTTTAAGTTTACGAATATAGTTATCACCATAAAATAACTACTATGTAAATTATTGACGCGTCAAAAGTGCCTTTTTAAGGACTATTTGAATAAAGATTATTTTGAATTTGAATTTGAATACCTCGCAATCTGGTCTAAGTAGAAGCCTATACCTAGCTTCTTTTACTAAGATACACGCTAACAGAAGAGAGCATAGGTATAATGACAGGCGTTCAGTGGGAACATTAAAATATCCATTCCCAAAATGAAGGAATGCGGAGAAGAAATAATTATTGCTTAGTGTAAGAATTTTATCAATTATGTTACTCCGAAGCAGCGGGTGGTGACCCCAGCAGGACGTCTCCCTAACGTGGAAATGCTTCCCTTTTGTAGGTCGAATAAAATAAAAATCTTCGTTAACGAGTTATCTACCTACTCGATGAGTTGCTGACATGAATAATAAACGCATTCGTTTTTAGGAATAGCTATCAAAACTATCCTCATTTCGCCTTATCCTTAATTTGTACAATGGACAAAAATATGATGAAACGAATAAAAAACCGTAGAAGCGGTGATAGCCTAGTGGTTAGAGCGTCAGCCTCCTAATCAGAGGTCGGCGGTTCGAATAAACAACTTTTCGGAGTTATGTGCGTTTTAAAAAAAATAAAATATCAATTGCTTTAACGGTGAAGGAAAACATCGTGAGGTAACCTGCACGTCTGAGAGTTCTCCATAACGTTCTCAAAGGCGTGTGATGTCTGCCAATCCGCACATGGCCAGCGCGGTGGACTATGGCTAAACCTGACAAAGACGTGTTAACACCGAGGATATTATAGACTGAAACTATTTGTCGTTACGTTTCTCGTACCTAATTAGTGCATAAGGAAAAATGATAGAATGTTTAAGTCAGCGATTTCATTACGGTATCTATCTACGGGTTGATCTAAAAATACTTTAGCACGTACTGAATATATATAGTCGCGTGTGGCTAATAAGTGGATCGTTTGAATCACTTAAAATAAGTAGTACCGAATCATTTGGAAGGCAAGTAAAACAAAAGTTTTCAACCACCGGATTCATTAGCACCGAGGACAAACCTCTTTGGTTTTTTCGGTGCCTTTATTGTATAATTAATTATATTCCTTGTAAATAAATAATAAATTAATAAATAAATAACCAGTGTGCTCATATATAACACCAAGGATTCTAAAAGGATTCTAACAAAAACCCCTGGTATTAAAATTCAAAGTAGCTAAACGAAAGAGAGAAGTTACTTTAGGAGTACACTGAAGGATACAATTCTAAATGAATGGAAATCTAATGGAACCATAAACTAGTTAAGAGTAAACGCAATATACCACGATGGACCGGTGATATAAAAAGAGGTAGTTGAAACAGATGGTGATGAAAACGTATAGGTATAGGAGCTCTCTTTGGGTAAGGCATATCTAGCAATGGACGTGTACAAACAGTTTGGGAATTTCTTAATTGTGTCTAGTCTAGTCTAGTCTGGAGGGATTCCGGCCGTGGTTATCACCCACGTCAAAGACGACGCCAAGAGATTTACGTTTCGGTACGACGCCACGTAGTAACCGATTAAGTATTTGCTATGACTGCTATACCCCGCTACAATCTTAGACTCATAACTTATAAAGTTATAGCCAGTTGAAAATGCAGTTAAGAGACAACTTTTATCATAATAATAAAATAAAAGTATAATAATAATGAAGAAAGTACTGACCGCGATCATTCGGGTGTAAATTAATCCTCATATTCGAGTATTACGGAAGTACTGAAGCCAGTGAACACGTCGGCACAATCTTCGCCAGTGCGGTGAGTTGGCACACTTTTGTGACGTAAATTGTTCAGACCAAAATTTAATGTGAGCGCTCCCATTCAGCACCCACCTTAGATATGCAACGATTCTATATCAAAAATTCAAAATAGCTTTTTTTTTTATACACTACAAGTTAGCCCATGGCGGCAATGTCACCTGATGGTAAGTGATGATGCAGTCTAAGTGCGTAAATGGTAGCGGGCTAACCTGTGAGAGGTAGGATAAACCCATACTCCTAATCGGTTTCCACGCGACATCGTGCCGGAACGCTAAATCGCTTGGCTATCGCTAATTAGCACGTCTTTGACGGGTGGTAACTACCGACAAAGACGTAGCCACGGCCGAAGCCTCCCACCAAATCCCAGGACCTCCAACTTTATAATGTCGACTAAATTATTTATGTAATCTGGCATCTATAAAGCATTCATATTACTAAAGTACTCGTAAGTTAAGTATTAAGTACTTACTCGTAAGCGTACGCAAGCGTTTATATACGGTCAAAGAAACGGATTAAGGAATTTAGCAATATAAAGATCTAAAAATTAAAGAAAGACGCAATAATTTTCGCCAAATTGAATAAAAAAAATATTACACCAAAAACCAATAATATTTATATATTATAGTAAAAGGCATTATAAATGTATGCTACCAAAAAATCTTCAGGAGCTTTCGACCTCCTTGCAATGTGCTAAAGATGGAAAGCATATATTTGTAAGAAAGTGTCTTCTTATAGTATAAGCCTTTTCATATCGTATTATTAATAGTTTTAAGTTATTCATTTATAGTGTATTACTTAGTTGGTATATTATTGAGGTAAACTCGCTGTCCTCCCCATAAATGTAAAGTTTCTGGAAGATGGTTAGATTTATAATTGTGTTTCTCTGTATTTTGAACAATAAATAAAATAATATGTATTATTTTTCGTGAGGTGTTGGTGATACACTCGCCATATAAAACTAAAGGTAAAGGATAACATTAGTGCGATTCCCTTGTATGTATTTTGATCTGAAAAGATAAATCACCTAATCCCCTGCTGTACTTAGTAATCATATAAAGTCATCACAATATGTCAACTGGCAAAGTATTGTAAAATAAAGACAGATTGAGAAACTATCTATAACCGGTGATAGTCTAGTGGTTAAGTCTTCAGCCTAACTTTCAGAGGGCCGAGTTCGATCCCCGACACGAACTTTTAACTTAGAGTTATGCTTGTTTTTTTTTTAATTTAAGCTAGCATTTTTATATATAAATGCAAAGTTATTATTATACTCTTTAAAGCGTGTAAGGTTTGCCAAACCGTACTTGTTCTGTGTGGTGGAATCAAGCTGAAAACCCTCTAAGACGAGACCCGTAACGTTTAGTGGGCCGGTAATAGGTTGATAATGGCGATGATGATAAAGGTACATAATGCACAAACCGACATTTAAAGCGTTTGACTAGATAAACAATCAAGTCGCAGGCAGTTGCTACACGCAAGAGAGACAGGAGTGCTGTGAGGAAATCACTATAAACGTGTGTTATCAATTGAAGTCAAACGATCGAGATCAATTAGGTGATGAAAATCGGTTCTTTCTTGTAAAAAACAAGAATATATAATTATAATTTTATATAATAATATATAATTATAATTTTATATATAATTTTAGCATAACAAAGTCACGCTCCAAAAACCTCAAAACAATATCTACACAGTGACTAATTGACGTAAATTCTAATAAACATATCAATGTTTATTTACTTTCCATTGAGAATTATTTAATCTTACATCGCGCAAAACGAAAAACAGCACGCCGCAGTGTTTGTAAACGAGCACTAAAAGACGGCGCGGAGCCTTGAAGATTGCAGCAAACATGTACCATCTTATCGTATTTGCACACGCACCAACTTCTTTGGCACGTTTAACAGCCCGCTCCGACCCGTTAGGCGTTGGGGTGTTCAATTACACTCCCGACCACACTGCTCTCATCAAGAGACGCCCCAAACGCATCCTTTACGACCTGGATAATCAACTGACTATCAACAACGCAACCCTAATACTTCATAGTGCATACATAGTTGGCACTATCATATAAGTCGTGTTGTTCTGTTCCTCGCAATAGCCAAGAGGAAATCGCCGTTCTGCGAACTCCGAGCTCAGAGCTTTGAAGCATTTTTAGACCACACGTTCGATTAGTTTTAAGATAGTTTTAATTGATTTTATCGTTTTTAATTAATTATTTTAGACCTTTTAAAATTTTGCTTTACCGTGTACTATTGTACGTTTAAATTAATTTAATTGTCTATTTTAATTGTTTAATCGTAATTTATTTTTCGTTGTAACTTTTAATAAATGTAATCTGAATGATTGTTTCTATTGTTTTAACTGTAATTTTTCTTTTGTTTTAAATGACTACATAATATCTTAATTAAGAAATCTAATAAGTGTACGACTGATTTATACCAAATAAAGCAAAAGAAGGTTCTTTGTCTTGAAAGAGGACACCGGAAAAAAAAATACTTCATAGTAACAAAGCACCTTCGCCGGCGAGGACTAGGTCCCTAATGTCTTAACTTTATCCTGACCCGAAGTTGAAGATTGGTTAGAAGCATAATAGTTTTATTTAAAAAGTAACAAAGTCGGCTTACAATATAGAGGGAACTAATGGGTACGTTTAGTTTCTTATATTACCAAGTCCGGCAGATTCAGCACCTTTAAATCTACTACATGTTAAAACCATGAAATAAAGCAAACATGATTAAATCCGTGGTTGCTGATGTAAGCCAAAATCGGAACTAATTGCCAAGTGTTTGGTTTAATTGGCGAGACCACCCAGCTCCGGTAATGACCAAATATTATATAATGATATAACTCAGTATTTCTTTTCATTACCTTCTATTATTATTAATTTGAGTTACTCATTCGCCGCGAATTCAGGAATGGAAGACGGTTTCGGAATCATTTAACATTTGGTGACCTATCTGACGTTTCACTGCAATGTAAATATTAAGAAGAAAACAATGTTAACCCTTAACGGCTATACCACCTAAGTGATGATACAGTCTAGGATGGTAGCATGCTTACCTCTTAGGGGTATGGTAAACCCACACTCCTAATTGGTTTCTACGCGACATCGTGCCGGAACGCTAAATCGCTTTGCGATACGTTTTTGTTGGTAGAGTGGTAACTAGTCACGGCCGAAGCCTCAAATCACACCAGACCGGAGCCGTTAATCGAACTCAGGAACTACAACTAATGGGACAGCGCGCCCGCTACGCCACGAAGATCGTCAATAACCTACAACCTACAAAATAAACTTAGGTTGGAACGTGTGTAGACGCTAATAACCCATTTACACAAGGTGAATTAAACTTTCATCGCGCGCCGATAAACTCAAACTTCAAAAGCAATCCTGTGCCCATTGCTGTCTAAATAAAGTACGAAGAAAAAAGCATCAATTTTACAGAAGCACTTATAAGGTTCAATTTAGAATCACTTACGGTGTCTGGCCCTGGAAACTTCGAGATCGGGAATAGGGTTGCTACGTGTACTCTGTTTTAAATATTAACACTATTTCGTACAGATCGTAAAAAAGAATGATAAATAATAGTAATATAATTACATATATAAGTCCAGCTGCCGGGTTTCGTCAGGGTTCGATTCCCCGATCTAAAGAGTTTTTTTATACAGCACAAGTAAAGGTTCCAAAACCTTGGAATGGCGTAAGCGTTGATAGACACCCAGGTACATGGAAAGACGAAGCCAAACAAATCGCGAAGATCCGTCCGAACAAAGCTGGCTAAGACTTTGGAACTTTTTTTTTACACACTACAAGTTAGCCCTTGACGGCATCTCACGTGATGGTAAGTGATGATGCGTCTAAGATGGTAGCGGGCTAACCTGTTAGGGGTATGGTAAACCCATACACCTATTTGGTTTCTACACGACATCACGCTAAATCGCATGGCGATACTTCTTTTTCGGTATGGTGGTAACTAGCCACGGCCGAAGCCTCCCACCAGACCAGACTCGAGCCGAGAATCGAACCCAGGACCTCCAACTTTAAAATGCAACAGCGCGCGCTACGAAGGTCGTTGAACGTCGTCATGTAATTATCTGTAAGGTACATAACAGCCTGGATGTCTGTGTGTGTCCACCCCCGTGCCTAGAAGAGCACGTTAGTATAACTAATTCGGTACATGTGATATCAAATGAAATCAAAAGTTCGTAACATATTTATTCATGTTGGCATATCACAGACACTTGTGAAGCGTAAATACATTATTTACTTGATGACGGTGATAACTACACAATCCTTAACTTAAATACTTAAGCTACTAGGATTCCAAAGGCTAAGTCTAAGGAGAAGTCCACAACGAACTTGCCGCCGAAACGCTCCAATTCTACATCATCATGATCAACCCATTGCCCGCTCACTACATAGCACGGGTCTTCTCTCAGTATGAGAAGGGTTTGGCCATAGTCCACCACGCTGGCCATGTGCGGATTGGCAGACTTCACACGCCTTTGAGAACATTATGGAGAACTTTCAGACGTGCAGGTTTCCTCACGATGTTTTCCATCACCGTTGAAGCAAGTGATATTTTAATTTTTTAAAAACGCACATAACTCGGATTAGTTCGAGGTGCGCGCCCGGATTCGAACCGCCGACCTCTGTTTAGGAGGCTGGCGCCCTAACAACTAGGCTATCACCGCTTCAAAAAGTGTATTTAGTTGTAATTCATTAACGCGTACTCCGATTTCACTCATTCTTTTTTTTGTTAGAAAGGAGATACTTTAATGTTTATCCTGTAATTATTTCAAAGTCGTCGGTTTAGTAATCCATTGCTTCGTGATTGGAAGACAAACAAACACACTTCTACACACACTTACTTAACGCAGACGCTGGCATCAACTAGTTATATAATAAGTAGTAGGTACTTTAAATTTCATTTCATTTAGGTTTGTACGAAAACAGCTGGGAGCCCTGACTCGCCACCGAAATCTGTTTACCCGTAAATCACGCTCATTGTTTGAATAAATTTCTATTTCGAAGCATTCCCGTGAATCGCTTGCCGGGGATTCGCGGTAGCCACCGTTTCACCGTAAACGTGGCAAGTGGTAGCCTTAGGTACCTACCTACTGCGCACTAGACTGGCTTTCGTACAATAACAATTCACAGGTTATTATTGTTTGGAACGCTTCCGAATTTAAACATTGAGGAAGCTAACGTTACAAAATGATACCAATGTTACAAGGGTTGGTATTGATTCTTTTCATTTTTTTTTTTTGACGCTGGGAAATGCTTTTACGCATCCGAAAGCGACGCAGAACTGCGCCGCTTCCGACGGTGGCCAGAGTGGCGACCAGAATACCCACTAAAACCACGATTCGTTGCCACAGCCTAACCGGGCTGTTTGTCGAGCTTTGGAAAGAAGCTCTGCCAGAAGAAATATTGAGCCCTAGGGCTCTAAGGGAACGACTGCCTAAGGGAGCCTCCTTTGAGGCCGAACCTCGGCTTAGGCGACGTTTGGGAACGGGGGGGGTCGGACGGTCGCACCAGTAGGATCGCTGGGTTTCAGTATTAATTATTTACGTGATACTTAGTTTTGCCCTCCTGTACACTGAACCTACGACGCTGCGTGAAGGAAAATCGAATCCACTCACTAACGCAGTTATAACAACCCTCTCTGGGAAAGGGGAATGAAACGTTGTACACATTAGATAAAAGAGGGCCACGTCGAGGGCTATTTTTTTATCACGCTGGGAAATGCGTTTTCGCATCCCCTCCGGGGTGTGTGAGACTAACCGACGGCCAAACTGGCGACCAGAAAACCCACTAAAACCCAACGATGCTCCTTCGCGTCGCCTGGTGGCTGGGTTACCGGAACACCCGCGCACTCGACCGCAATCCAACCAGCGACGTCAGGGGCTTATTTTATTAGGTAGGTTAAGGCTATTGGCTTTTGTTGCTCAAACATAATATTTGTTTCAATTAATGATTATTTTTTTCCGTATTACTGTATTTTATTGCAAATGGAATTCGCCTCAAATAAAAACATTATTATTATTATTCAAAAGTAGGTATCAGTATTTATTACTGGTTCTTCCCGGGTATAAGGTAAGGGTTCCTAGGGTGTACCCCAGCGTGGACGATGGTCGAACTAACAAACTCACAATGTATATATATATATAAGTTTAATAAATAAAGGATTGTTCTTGGAACTGAAATCTTTTCTTTTAAAATACAGTTGTTATGGAATCACACTAACACGATAAATACGAAAATTTTTATGTTACCGCCACAACGACTGAAGTAATTTGCCTGAAATTTTTACCTAATGTGTGGAGACAGATTATAACTGTACTTTTATTTAAGCAACACTCATTAAATTTTCAATATGATTCGATTTTTTCATAACCAAAAGTAACCATATTAAGTACATTGCTTACTTTCTGTCTGTTTGGTAGGGTTCGCTAATACTGGATGCTATTTTTTTTTTATACACCACAAGTTAGCCCTTGACGGCATCTCACCTGATGGTAAGTGATCATGCGGTCTAAGACGGTAGCGGACTAACCTGTTAGAGTATGTTAAACCCATACTCCTAATTGGTTTCTACACGACATCGTGCCGGAACGCTAAATCGCTTGGCGACACGTCTTTGTCGGTAGGGTGGTAACTAGCCACGGCCGAAGCCTCCCACCAGATCAGACTCGAGCCGGGAATCGAACCCAGGACCTCCAACTTTAAAATGCAACAGCGCGCACGCTGCGCCACTTGGTCGTCAAAAGGGTCGAAAAGGCATAGGCAAGGCCTTCTTTTGTCTTCAATGCTAACTTTTTAAAATAAGTAATAGTAATTGAATACAGAAGTGCCTATAACTTGCATATTTATACTTTAGTTCTCGTAATCAGCATTTATTGTTTTTCTTTTGAGAATCATTTGCAGCAACATTTTACATTGCCTATTCTAGTGTAAAAAAAAAAACAAAGTGTCCAACTATAAAGTTTTATTACTAAGTTACATAAATTAAATTAAGATTGTTTATATGATAAACTAATATGTCTCTTCTATGAGAAAACTTTGCAAGGTCTTGTTGTACTTTTCAGGTAATAGATCGGTTAATTCATTCCTTGTTAGCCAATTGGGTTGTGACTTTTTATCGACCTCGCCCTCGTTGTAGTTCGCGTAGTAGAAAAATACCTGAAAAAAATAAAAAATACACATATTTTTATTTATTTATTGAAACAACTTTCGTCCGCCATCCAACTAACAAGTAAAGTAACTAAAAACAGTACTTTTAATGATCACTTACCTTAGCACCTAGTTTGCCGTTGATTTCCGCTGGATATTTGTACTTATAAAAACCACAAGGGGCATTTGAAACAAACTTCACTTGCAATTGAGGGCCACACTGCTCTGATAATATTCGCTCTGCAGTCTAAGAAAAGGATAAATACATAAAATTTATTATTTTATTGCGATAAACGCCCAGCCTTATTTATAGTTGTCTCCCTTTTCTCCTCAGAAAAAATAGATAAAGACATTAAATATCAATGAATGTGGAAGTGAGAAGAGTTTATATGAATTATGTAAGAAAATTGAGACAAAGCATTGTATCTTAAGTCTCATTCAGCGTTTTTTGTTTGGCTAATATAAAAGTTTGCCAAACAAAGTACTGGCACTAATCCCACTATTACTATGAACCTGATTTCTATCAGTATTTATGTCTTTTTATTTAAGCAGTTTTAGCATGTATTATTTTTTTTCTAGTGGCATTTGGGGAATATTGCATAATAACAAGAATGAAGTTGTATATTGCTATTTCATGTGCGGCCATGTGTTGGCTTTATCTATTTGTATTTAATCTGAGTTCTTAGCATTCCATGGATTCACCACGTGGTTGCTGGAAGCTCCTTAACTGCTTGTGCTTTCCTATTCCAAGACCCTTCTAACGTCGTTTTATTACCTTGTTCCGTTTTATCTAAGTTATAGAGCGTTTTGCTGGTATACTACCAAGTCCTTTTTCGTAAGATCTTTTTAAAGGTTGTAGTATTTACTAACTTTTTTTTTTATATTGTGACTTCTCATAATCATACGTAAGTAATCACCAAAATTGTTTTTAATATTTTTATGATTTGACATTAAAAATACAAAAAACCCTAAATTGCCACCCTTCCACCACCAACCCCCATTTTTTATAAATCGCGATGTTTTGAACAATATTTTCATGTATTCTGTTCCCAATAAATAAATAAATAAATAAATAAAATAAATATCAGCAGAAAAACCTAGTATCCAACAAAAAGTAAAGTATCTAAAACATCCTGAACGTGAAAGAGAAACAACTTATTTGTAAAGTAAATTTACCTGTCGTAAAGTTTCTCCTTCTCTCCACAATCCTTGTGGCAAGATAGTTTTCACATCATTTCCGAGTTTCTGATGTGTAACCAACACCAAATGCCTTTGAAGACATCTCTCAGTTGTACTTTTGATTCCTTTTTTATCTCCTTCTGGAAATCAAATAGGTCCTTATTATAATATTGTCAACCAATAAAGCTAAATTATTTAGCAAGTTTGGTTAATTCGACAGCTGTTTGCAAACTCTAAATGGAAAAATACTTATCCTATTCCAAAAACTTAATGTATAATAACTTCTTAACCATAGTATATTTCAAAATGTTTTTTGGCAATTCATTCCTTGATAAAAGACGATGATTAGATGTCAAAAAGTGTAAAAAATAAGAATTAACTTCCAAATTTGATGTCCGACATTATTATGCAAGTAAAAAGCTAATGTGGCTAGCTAACTATTAATTATTTACAAGAAATTACCAGTTATAATGTCAGCAAACTTAAACTGATTCAATTCATCAGTGGAAGCATCCTCAAAATCCTGAGCAGTTATTTTGCTGACTGTGTCTATATCTAGATCCACTGACTCATTTTTAAGAAGCTCTGCTTGAACTCTGCAATGAAAGAGGAACACAATAAAGTACAGTATGAACTACGAGTACAAAGTTGATGGAGTAGACAGTGTAAATAGCTCTAGATCTATCTCTTGAGTGAACTTTGCTTCGTAAGCGGTGATAGCCTAGTGATTAGGGTGTCAGCCTCCTAACTCCCTAACCTCTAACTTTTCGGAGTAAAGTGTGTTTTTAAAAAATTTAAATATCACTTGCTTCAACGGTGAAGGAAAACATCGTGAGGAAACCTGAACCTGCACATCTGAGAGTTCTCCATAATGTTCTCAAAAGCGTGTGAAATCTGCCAATCCGCACATGGCCATCCTGGTGGACTATGGCCAAACCCTTCTCATATTGAGAGGAGACCCGTGCTTTGTAGTGAGCCGGTATTCATGATGAGTGAACTTCTATAAAGAACTATCTTTAATGCTACAGTTTGTCTGAGTAACATTATTGCTTATAAAGTAAAACACTATACATGGTGATTTAAACAAATTGCAGTGTATAGCCAAAATTGGAAACTATTAGAAATAGTGTAAAGAATTAATGATATACAGTAAACTTAAGGACAATGTTGGTTATTAATAAACTGCTTCATAATTCATAGTAATGTTTTTTAAGATCATACCTATTATAACATTACCTATACTTTATTTGAAATTATGTTATTGTTTTCTGAACAGTTTCAACAGTGCAATAACTGATAATTCCCCTCTCTTTAATGGGATATGTAATCCTATGTGAGGCCTCAATGATGATGATGATGACTATATTTAGTATACTAGTATTATTCAAATTCAAAAATAATTTTACTTCACGAGTAATTTTGAAATGTCAAAACCAACTTACTTATCATTTTCATGTCTTAGTTCATGGTCTGACTTAAGGCTTTTCTCAATTTCAATTGTCCATAACAAGTCCTTAAACTTCTTCTGAATTTCATTCATTGGTGGGGTAATAACTGGTAATCGTTCTACGCATACTCCTGCTACAATATCCCATGATGATTTTGCTGTAAAAAATTGACAATTTATAACATAACATACAATGATTTTAGAAATTTCACTTTTTTTAGCAAACTCATGAAGGGTACAATTGTTCTGATTAGGTAAATTAAGTGTAAGCATATAATGAAAACAGACCACAAAATATGGAATTACTTTTATTAAAGCATTATTGTATATTTAGATGTAAAAAATTTCAGCTGTAAGTACATGTTAAAGTACATGCAGTAATATTTAATACAAAATGCGAATATGCTTGTAAAGTTACAAATATACAATTCAAATATGTAGGTTTTGTTTTTAGGTTATGTACCTCTAGTACTTATTTTGTGGCTTAAACAAACTTCAGCACAAATAACTTTTCTCAAAAGCATTCTAATCAGTCCGAAATAAGTTCGTTATTTACAGCGTAGTAGTAGTATTAGTTTTTGAAAAAACTTTTGTACGCTTAAATAGTAAATACTAAATAAACCGATAGACATTTGACATTGACACTTTTGTAAGATTATGTATTCATATACTCTATGATAATACTAATATACTCTATGAAAATTAATAAATAAAATCATTTTATTATTTGATGAAACGAACCGAATTGAACTATTATTTACCTATGCTTTTTGCAGGTTAAGTTTATGTAATTAATAATAGAAATTTAATAAGTTGAGTTATTTTTACTGGTCTGTGACGAGCGAACGAAGAAAATAATTCCTTCGCTGTCTGGGACTTATAATTACATAATGTTGAAAGAGCTAAGAAATAGCGATTCCTTACTATCAATTGTGTTCTCAGATAATAATCGATTAGTGAAAGCTGGAATTGTATTTAAGTATACTTACTTTAAAAACACTTTTAAAAGTCTGCCTTTTTGCCATAAAACTACAAATGATATGGGATTTTACCGAGAAGTCAGCAAAACTTTAATTCATATAATTGAGATCACAGTGGAGATGATATCAAAGCAACTTTATCATTTAGAACCTTAAGTAAACATATCTTCTACACTTTCATATTATAAATGTAAAAGTGTGGATGTTTGGATATTTGTTACTCAATCACGCAAAAACGGCTGAACGGATTTTGATGAAATTTGGCATGCATGTAGCCTTTGACATGGAAAAGAACATAGGAAATGTACCTTTTATCCCAATTCCTGAGGGAAAATTGAAAATGGTTTACGAGCTAAGCCGTGGGCAGATAGCTTTTAAATTTGGTATGCATGTCACCTATGCTATGGAAAAGGACATTATTTTCTATACCGATCTCGCAAATAGTTCCCGTGGGAAGATTGTTAACCAGTCGCGGGCAGAAGTTAGTTATAAATATATTGGAAAGCTAATTTAAATATTTATTACTTAAATTTCTTTAAAATGTTCACAAAGACATTTATACAATTTTATGTACTTATTATAATATCTTATCTATTTTCTGTGATATAAATATAGTTACCATATCAACAACTTTGCCCCATAAATAGGATTCTTCAGGAAATTTTAAGCAGTTTTGAATTTACCTTTTAAACCCAACTGCATCATATGTGCAGTTGTAGCTTTTCAGCTGAATAGTTTGAAGCAGTATAAAATCTCAAGAACGTTCGGGTAATCATATAATATCGGGAAGAAGATTCCTGTCTTATGATGTTTCAGCTAATCTTAAGGTTCAAATAATAAAATAAAGTATAATAATACAAGCCTATACAACTCACTTTTTTGAGTAAGATTTTGAAATTATTAACCAGGACCGACTATATCGATTAGCAAAATATTCGATAGTGACACAAACAGTTTGTGCTGGCAACATCAGCGCCCTTTTCCGGCAATCGGTGACACTGAAAGTAAGCGTAGATTTTTGGTCTAAATTAAAAATCTAAGTTAATCTCTATAAATTCTTAATTATATCGTTATTCCTTGCAACTAAGAGTGCAGTGTCTTAATATGCACATATTTTAACTTTTATTTCAAAGTCTCTTTTTCAAGAGTAATGCATTATTTAGTGTCAAAGTTACTATAGGTTATGTTGATCGAAATATTTTATTTTTAGGCCCCAACATGAAGCAAATTGTTGCAAATCAAAAAGTGAAAATCCCTGAGGGGTTAACAGTACATGTGAAATCCCGTTTAGTGACAGTGAAAGGTCCTCGAGGAGTTTTAAAGAGAAACTTTAAACACTTGGCTGTTGATATTCGCATGGTGAACCCCAGGGTTTTGAAAGTGGAAAAATGGTTTGGATCAAAGAAGGAACTCGCCGCTGTAAGAACAGTGTGCTCTCATGTTGAAAATATGATCAAAGGTAATAGTTATATACTTTGTTTTTGTGATTTTGGATCATGTAAAATTATCTACCATTGATATTTCTGTGTAGTTTTTAAACAACAATTAAGTTGAATCGCTTGTAACTACCAAATTCATATTATTATGTGAGCAACTTTCATATTAATGTCTGCTTTGTTTACAATAATTTTATTTTCAAATTACCTAGCAAATGCCAAAAGTTGATTGATGTTTGTTATCAACAGATAAATAAATTTTAGAGCTACAACAAATGTTATTTCTGTTGTTTAGCTTATTGTGAGTTAATATTTTCAATACTAGTAGTAGTACCTTATTTTGAAAATCTCCGTGTGAAAGTCCAACTCAAACTTGCTGTTCATAGACTGCTTATAAATACTTGAAAGAAAAATGCAGTGGAAATACCTGATATTATTATTTAGCAATATTTAATCAGTAATTTATTTAGTATGTGGATCAGTGTTTTCAATGGGGCACAATACTTATAGTGACAATCTAGTGTAATCATAAGAAATGTAATGCAACAGTTTAATAATTTATTTACTTAACAAATATGCCAAAAATATAATATTTGTATGTAAACAAGAACAAATTAGATTTTGAATCCTTATCACAATTTAGCATTGTTGTCACTGCAGAATATTGTCCATGCAGAACAAATGTTTCACTAGCTAGCTTTAGTGTGTAATTTTGCCTTTTTATGTCTAGGGCCAAATGTCAAAATTTTACTCCTGCTTGAAGAGTACTACTATACTTGTAAGGGTTAAAAAACTAGATAAACTAGAGGCTAAGAAGGAAATATATTTATATCTATGTATCTGTTAATATTTGCTTTACCTATACTGAAAAAGAACAATAAAGGCAAATAGCTAATATGTCAGTTCTTTATAATATTATGAATGGATAAATTAATAGTCCTTAACTGCTATCCAAATTTAATACACACAAATGTAACACCCTTATTTCATACTTACTTCAAGTACCATTGAAAGGAAAAGTTACTCCTTCTATTCTGTTACCACAAAAATTAAAAGCACACAAAAAAATACTTGCGTGCAAACAGGCATGCTCTCTCACACAAACAAACTTACTTCGGCATTTAAAGATGTTTTCATAATTAATCTTATAATTTATGTTAATTAGCACAAATAAGTTAATACATTATTTTACTGATGATCATTTAAATGTTTAATTTTATTTGTATTTTGTGATATTAAAAATTAATTCTATTTTCAGGTGTAACTAAGGGATTCCAATACAAAATGCGTGCAGTATATGCCCATTTCCCTATCAACTGTGTTACAACAGAAGGCAATTCGATAATTGAAATCCGTAACTTCCTTGGAGAAAAGTACATCAGAAGGGTAAAGATGGCACCTGGTGTAACTGTGGTAAACTCCCCTAAACAGAAAGACGAGCTGATCATTGAAGGCAACTCTCTTGAAGATGTTTCAAGTTCAGCAGCTCTCATTCAACAGTCCACAACCGTCAAAAACAAGGATATCAGAAAGTTCTTGGATGGACTTTATGTATCTGAGAAAACGACTGTTCTAATGGATGAGATTTAAGGACATTAAAGTTTTAAAATGAATGTTGCCTTTAATTTATTAATTTAATATAATTATTATAATAGCTAAGTACTTCTATTATAGCAAGTTAAGTTCTATGCAGATCACAACCAAGTATACCTCACTACACTGACTTACTAAAACCTAAGGAACAAACTTTAATGCTGACAAATTGTAAACAAAAAACTGAGAGTTCATTGGCCTAATGAAGAGGTTTTCACACTGGTTTTCTGTAACCAACTTTAATAGGAGGAGATATTATCTTTTATTGATAACCATACACAACCTACTCCCAGCTTTTCCGCCCTGTTTAATTATTTATGCCTGTGAGGAAATTGGCGTAATCCACCCTCATGCGCTTACGAACACTATGCCGTTGATCCCGGTAATTATTATTACCGTGATACAATCACACTAGTAATAATTATTAAAAGTCCACCAACTTGCATTGAGTCGTGACATGTCCGCCTCCTAATCAGAGGTCGGGGGTTCGATCCCGGACACGCACGCTTTTCAGAGGAAATATCACTTGCTTCAACGGTGAAGGGAAACGTGAGGAAACCTGCTCGCCTGAGAGTTCTCCATAATGTTCTCAAAGGCGTGTGAAGTCTGCCAACTCGCACATGGCCAGCGTGGCGGACTATGGTCAAACCCACCTCATTTAGAGAGGGGACCTGTGCTCTGTGGTGAGCCGGCAATGGGTTGATCATGATGAATATGCATAGGACTGTATGTCAAGTGCATGCCTTCTCGCACACTAATTTTTATTTTACAAAATGAGACAAGTGTGTAATTGCCATGTTCGGTATGATAATAAAGGCCAGTTGTCAAGCACTTTCGACTGGATTCGTTAATTGGGCCGATATTTTGTGACTAGTATTCCCGATTTTTGAAAATATCGCATCTCCATACAAAAGTTATTGGCAGGATTATTCTACTATACCTATATATATATAGCATTATATAAAATAAATATCCACCTATTATAATTATTTTGATTGTGTATTTAGCAAGCCGTAAAAGATATAGCAATCTAGAAAGAGAGTTATCTAGTTATATCTTAGTTAAAAATTTGGAACAAGACTTCCTGATCTGTTTGCATAATTATATAACATTTGCATAGGGTAAGGGGTTGCGCCTGACTAGGGCAACTCTACGAATGATATTGAGTTTATCGATTCTACTCTGCGCAAACGTTAAGGGATGTATAGGGGGTAAAGGGAATATTCCTTTCTGGGTTAGGTGTTGGGAGAAATTATTGTTATACAATAATTACTTAGTTATTGTGGGCGGATTAAGCTGTATTAAAACAATGGTAGAATTTTCAACGTAAATAATTTTATTCAAACTAGTCTATTGAACATCACTAACTGATAAACATTGTACATCTGCAAATATGGGAGTTTAAGTAAAATGTTCAAGTTAACTAGGTGTTAAAACATTATTAATACTTACAATTTTATTATTATACACAAATTAACACATTCCATTAATTTAATAGAATACCTACTTAGCACAATAAAATAAATACCTAATAAAACAAATTATATTATTGTTAATACATCAGCGTTGTAACTTAAAAATAAAACCATTATAACACGACAGTTATACACACAATAATCAATTATACGCATTCAAGATATGAGTTCAAATTGTTAAATAACAAATATGCAACGTACAGTCAATATAAATGTATAATATTATTTATTTACATTTGTTTTGGATCTTAAAATAACCACGATCGAGCAACATTCGTCAGTTAAGTTTAGCCATATAATTAATATGCCAATACGCCTTGCGATTAGAATATCTTTGGTAGCTATTATGGAAATAATTGTTATAATAATACAAGCATTATGGTGCTTGTCCCGATTCCATAAAATGGATTGAGTCGAATGTGCTAGTAATATCTATATTGTCAACGTGCAAATAAAATAATGCTGAATATTTCATCACATGGCATATTATAACGAAAGGTACTATGATAATAATAATTTAAGTACAGTGACGATCTAGTTAAACATAATTTAAAATGTTTGTATAAAATTGCACTAATAAAAATAAAATAAAGATAATATATTGTGTTCAATAATAATTATTTATTATCTTAAGCATTTAGGTGCTAGGTGCTCGCGTCCGTGCCATATTTGCAGATGGGCATTCTAGTATTCGTAAGAAAATAAAATTCTCAACAAATAAATGTCAAACACTATTCGGTGAGACATTTCACACCATATAACACAATTTCTTACTATAAAAATGATCAACAAACAACATCGCACCTCATCTAATTAGTGTTAATGGTAGTCGGTACTCGGTGTGCACAAATGTCATGAGATTCAGTGGCTACAATACGGTTTGCCGCTTGAGCAAATAATTCTGATTATACGACTTAGCCTAGCCATGCGGGACGCGTGAGGTGGGCACTACAATATTATAAAGTTTACAACTAGAACAATTGTCATATATTTCTCGTATCACCCACACAGTACTTGTTCTTTCGACAATATTAATTTTTATTATCTGTGTACATAAAAGATTATAATTATAATTAGTAGTTTTTTTTTAATGCTGACGAAAATTCACAATTTACTCTAGCAATCTGAGTTAACAAATTAACACGAACAATATCATTTTTCTCTACAATATACAATTCATTTACATTTCAATCGAAGCATATTATTATCTGGATTTCTCAATAAATAACTTTTATTTTTTCATTATATTTTCTATTCGGCGAAATTTAAACGCTACGATAAAGATTTGCACAATAAACAAGCGTAATTATACTACAGTGAAAGCCTTGGTATTTATTATAAAACGGTTACCATTTTAGTTTGCATAAAATGTTTCAAAAGACGAATCTTATGCTAAAGCGATCTGCGATAATAACTCTACAATGCGGTATTTATAAAATATATAATCGTAAAATCAATAGATTTAAAAAATAAGTAACTATCTAATACGCTTTGCTAGAAGGGACCGCGAAATATTGCTTATAGATGAACCGTGTCAACTTCGGGGTCCAATTTTGCTTCTCGCTCTACTGGGAAAGGCCCAATGACATGTTATAAACCGAAAATTCAAAGTCTTCGAACCGATTGATATAAGTATGAACGCCGCAAAGAAGAATGGCCGAACCCTATGCATGATTTAGCAAACTAAATAAAAGTCAACGAATAATGTTTTTGGGACTTGACAAATTACCGTTCTCGTACGGAAAGGTGTCAAAAATTGTTGTCGTCTAGATTTGATATTACAGACAATGAGGCCCAAGGGTAACATGTTTTTTGGATTTAAGGCCTTTCTAATGGTACAAAGAGTTTATATACCTGTTTAAATAATGTAATATCAAAAGGGTATGGGAAAAAATTTCATCGAATGATAGATATTTAGCTTTAATTCATGATTGACCATATTTAAAACAAATTGCATCATAAATGAAATCCCCTGTCGTTTTATGGTGTTCTACAAATGAACAAGAAACATAAAGGCGTTTATTTTATTAATAAGGAACACGATTCTGTCTGCGGACGTTTGAATCGTTTCTAGGTCGTATTGGGCCTAATCTCACCGTCCTTTAACAGCACTTAGGTGTTTGACTTTTTAATGTTACTATACCACGCAGGGGACATGTTATTTTGACGTTAAATTTTGCTATTATGATAATGCGTTTCATTAAAGTTCTAGTAAGGTCTTCATCTAGACTTGATATCACGTAATTGATTCATCCGATATAAATCTAAAACGAAGTTAACGTCTTTCGTATTCGATTGTCCAACGATTGACCAATTTATTCCTAACGCAATACAACTTCACGTTTTCGGTCCTAAAAACCTATCACATTATTCAACAATTGTTAGGGTAAGTCAAATACCGGCGTTTGGACCGTAGGTAGGGGGGAGCGCGGGCAGTGGGGGGTATGGCACGGGGGGGCTCACAGCGGGTCGCGGCGCGGCACCCACACGGTGGGTCCACTTTCCGCAGTGATCACCGCCTTCACTTTAGCGTAGATCTCCTCCGGCGTGTCACCAGTTACAACCGCTAGAAAGAAAACGTTTTGATTATCCAAATGCCGAGCGAAGACAGCGTTTGTTGAGGAAGAAATAAGGTTGCGTGGAGGATAAAGTATCCACCTCGATAAGTAGTAAAAAATACTATCGTAGCTCGCAATCTTATTATTAATCTTAATTTAATGTACGAGCCTGAAATAAAGCTGCTAAATTGGCTGCAACGTGATATTAGAAAGTCAGTAGTTCCAAGTTCCAAGTATAGTTGGATCAGTATCCAAATACTTCGGAAGACTTTTCTTACTAAAGAAGGCTGTTAATAGTTATTTCAGTATATACTTGAATAGCACTTTATTCTTATATGAGACATAACCCATGAGTGAACAGGATTCTGTTAACTTTATAATCAGTAAATGGACAAATAAAATTGCCGAAAAACCAGCTCGCGAAAACACACAAACCTGTAAAATATTCCGCAAATTCTTGCTCCATCTTCAGAGCGCGTTCGTACGTTTTCTTCGCTTGATCTTCGGTCATTCGCTTCGTCATTTCCCTATAAAAATTAATTTTGGTTCAAGTACCAGTATGTTGGTGAGCTCCAATAAATTATAAGTATCTAAACAAAATACCAATGATACTCACATAATGGATTCTACACTCTTTGGTTTAATAAATATGGCAATAGGGTAAAGTTGCGCCACTTGTAACCTCTTAATGGCGTTTCCGCTGACGTCCAAAATGCAATGTTTGCCCTGAAATTGATATACATTTTTGTAACTCCAGTACTACAAAGCTTAACTAAGATAAATGGTTATATTCAGCATTCGGTGTTTGAATGGCAAAAAGCAGTACTATGAAAAAAACCTCGACATATCTTTCGCAAACTCGCTTATTGGAAGTAATTTCCCAATTTGCATAAACTATCATTTTGGCAGATCATTTAAGTAGATCTTTTTGCATGTACTTGTATCCCTACATAGGTATGAAAATTCTTGCATGAAAGGATAAACTATTCTAAAAACTAGTTTAATTTCAGTCCATGCAGCCATTTTAGCATTATAACAATAATTCAATTGCGCTAAGATCTATCCCATAAGAACCGTACGTTCGTACGTACCTCCTATCACTCCGGCCTTACTCGCTATCACAAACAAACCAAAAAACTAGTATTACTAGACCCTTTTGGACTACATAATTTAACCCACTGAAGAATAGAAACAAAAAGCTTGCGAGAGAGTGAATTTACCTTCTCGGCGACTTCCCTTACGGAAGCGACGGACGTTCCGTAGAGATTTTCATTGTACTGTCCAGCTTCAATGAACAAGTGGTTCTGTATATCGCGCTCCATTTGTTCGCGGCTACCCACGAAATGGTAATCGCGCCCGTCCACTTCGTAGTCTCGCCGAGGTCGAGTTGTGTCTTATAACAAAACGAACGAATTCAATAGACGGCACATCTTAACTTTATTTGGGGTTCATCGTTCCGATCGTTCTTTCGGAATATTCATAGGCTATTGGGAATTAAATTAAACGTACTGTATTTCTCTAACCATAGAGTGTTCTAAGTGGTAGCTTGAATTCAATCCCACCAGATCAGACCAGAGATAATTCAGAAATTGTAAATATCGAAAGTGCCTCCTGGTATGCATTTAAAAAAAAGTAACACTGGCGGTGGAGCCCTATCAGTAATATTTGGCGATATTTTGACCCAGGTACAAGGACGGTATATATACGGTAGTAATTTTTTTTTTAACTGTTAATAACCATGAAACTATATTCTATAATCTGCTGGCAATAGGTCTCGTACAGATATATCCACGCAACACTTGTCTTATTCAGCGGCTTTTTTCCTCATGAAAACCTTTTCGAACTTCAAAACGAATAGATAAATGAATATAGTCTATCACTGTCATAAAAGTAGGGTAGTTCGCTAAAACTCAACTGTAATAGCTTCGCTTTTTTGATTGCGTCAGAGCCGTAATATTATCTAATAACAAATGACGTTACTCACGAGGCACGCAGCTTCCAAACTTATCAGGGAACTCAGATATGAGGTCATCATTGATCCTGTCTTTGAGCGGGCCGAGGATTATCACGGGTCGCGTGTAATTGATCGTCAGCTGCTGAACCGTTTCGTACGACAATACCGCTTCATCTTGACCTGTAAAAACCCGAGGGAGTCAATATAAAAATGTTA
The DNA here is from genome assembly GCA_928268935.1 of Lasiommata megera. NCBI lineage: Eukaryota > Metazoa > Arthropoda > Insecta > Lepidoptera > Nymphalidae > Lasiommata > Lasiommata megera. The sequence goes on along the minus strand of OV743315.1, from coordinate 10,405,454 downwards.
TGTCGATAAGGTCACGAGTTCTGGACGCTTCAAGCGAATTCGCCGTTTTAATCTGAAGCGTTCCGTGCTTGTTTTCGTCGTCGGCAGACGTTTAAGAAGCATCCACTCTAGGATGAACTCTGGTAGTAGTGTATCGAATACAATATTAGTAGTGCCGAATAGTTTACATGCAAATAATTTTCAATTTAATGGCATTTAAATCCTGCATTTATGAAATTGCACGCACTGAATATTTTATATTGCAGATAAATTTTTGAATTTGTTTGCAAATAGCTGAAAAATTGTCGTTTTTCAACAACTCATTCGCTTGTCTCGTCGAGACTTAAATCGCTCGTGTAACCTATACGGAAAATCTACGCATTAAATTATCGTGAATTGTTCTAATTCTATCCCAAAACCTGTGTGACTATTGTGACTTGTTATTCTGAAAACTTTACGAGCCAAGAGCCCATGGTAGACCTACGTTATTGAATAACGGCTATAATTTTGCTTTTCATGAAGCTTTTCTTCATATAATCCGCTAATAGTGCCATCGTAATATCGAGTGTTTGTTACCTCGTATCTGGACTCAGATCAGTTCACAGATTTACACTATAACGCAGGTCTAGCAAAATGGGTCATTCCTCTACATGTAAGAGCATCAGTAGAACCGCTAAAAGCGACTATTTTTGTTCAATATATCTATTTGGCGATTCTTTTGTTTATATCATAAGATATTCTATACTATCAAAATTTCCATACGTAAAAACGTAAGCTTTGAGTTAATCGTGCGACGTGCTTCTATAACTATATTTGCTATAGGTAATAAAATTAGTAATAGTATCAAATGGACGCTGTTGGACATTCGTGTGTTACTTAGAATATAATATACATAAATAACTGCTTATTTAAGATTACATAGTTATTTGATTTATAAACCAAAACTTACAAAAACACCTTTTTAATTTGTGGCTTATATTCAGAGACACTGCGGGGAATTTGACGAGATTTTTATTGATTAATCCAATTGCGATGCCCTTCCCAGGACTTACATAATGGAAAAATAAAACTATTTCAACATAATCAGTGCGTAATAAAGATTATAATAGTTCATAAAGTTCGTAAAGCTTTGTTACCAATAGGAGGAGCTTGGCTGGTTAGCTTTCTAGAAAAGCTCTATACAACTATCCCATGCAAATAAAGCCTTTACTTAAATATATTCTAATTCTAAACAAATTTCTGTTAGAAACACACGAACAACAACGTCCTATCGACAAAAATCTAATTGTATTTTATAAAAACAATGTGCAATACCTACAAACTTTCATTACTGTAATAGAATATAATTGACAGCTTAATTCGGTGCTAAATAAAGCCATAGTTTGTAGGTCGCTATGGAATCATAGTAAATTATTTATTATATTTGGATAGCATCAAATATTTTTATATTTGATTCAATGTTAATAAGTAAGTTGGTAGGTATGTAAAAACTATGATTGCACCGCGTCCTTGGATTCCTAAAGTTAAATAACGTTATTTGAAAACCACCTAGCTTAGTTTTGAATATAAAATAAACTATTAGATCTAGCTAATTACTGCTATCCTATAATTAAATTAATTATGGGCACTACACTGAAAACTTTATGATATTAATAAAATATTGTTCATATCTTACTTATCCCTTACATTTGTGAGCTACCTTACCTTAATGTTGGTCTGTTACATTTCGGGTATTATACAAGAAAGAGTTCACATAATTATTTGAAATTATTAATAAAAGTACTAATAATGCGTACAAATGCCCCAATCACAAATGGGTCGAATCAGCTATAATTGACATGCTTCGCAAAATCATTGTTTGTAATATCTGCTAATCATTCATAAATTCCTAATTAAAATATTGATGCCTTTAATTTTGTTGTACACTTTTTGTCGTAAAGAAGTTCTGTAAATTTTGACGATTTTAAATTTATGTACAACTGGCCCCTGATCTCATTTTAGTGTTATAGCCTTCGCACATAATAAAGACTATAATACCGATTAAACTCAAATTATAGCATTGAAATGTGAGCTTATATAATTTGATTTTAAGTGCCGTCAAGTGAAAGACGCGCAGTAGAAGCGTAGCCAACGAATGGTACACTCGGCACAAACATATTGGAAAGTATGCCTTATATCAGTTAACATAAGGATAACATTTCAATGATGTTATTTTAGTCGCGTCGATATTGAGTCAATAGAGCGAAGTTTATGCTTGTAACACAATCAGTGACGTAAAAATTCGGTCCTTTTAAAACAGATATATAAATTGCAATTTCTGTGTCAAAGAAAATCAGTCTTTATATTATATGCAACATAAATCTAAATTATTTAATCGAAACTGGCTACATCTATATACACTTAATGTTTTAGATTCTATACACAGTTGTTCACGCTGGAACAATAAAATAATTATAGCGTTTCTAAATTCATAAAGCGTCACAAAATCTACAATAGGAATTAAACCAGCACGGCAAACCTGTTTTTTTAAAGTAAGCCTGTAAAATAAGGAGATAAATTGTACAATGTACATGCTCGTGAGAGATGTATCGCTAGAGGCAAAGCGCTTACTCGTGCGACATGCGCGGCGCCTTAAGCGTCGACTACTGTGATAGAGGCGGCTCTTCTGTCCTCGTGTGCTTCCAGTGGCCCACTCTCCCTTCACAAGTTAATAATGACAAATGTACAACACAATGCGCCGACGGCCTGTTCGGACTAGAGAGCGCGACGTCACATATCTAGTTTACAAGTGAATCAAACTTTGTGGACTCGATGGTGGATATAATCTTGTGCGGAGGCTATTAGAATCGTCGCGTTGTATGAATTAGAAAAAAAAATAAACAAAACTAAACATAAACATATAACAAATAATAGAAAAAATCGAGTGTTATTGAAATGAAAACTACGTTTCTAATTGATGATCATAACCAGAATGCGGGAGGTAAGGTATCGGCTACGGCACTCGCAAGCTACGCCTCACTCCCATAACTTACTCTCGTCCTCGAGATAAATGAGCGTTATCTCCTCCATCATGGGAAGTTCCACTCGGTACAAGATTTCCCCTACACGTAGAAAAATTCACGTTATATATATTTAGAAACACTCCACTTTGCAAACTCTCCCTATTGGGAGTGGACTAAATGGGAGTCTAGTTTTCGTTCGGCAAAACAAGTTATACACGAAGATGATTTAAATGTAACATTTGTGGTATTAAATTGTTGCGTCGGTGAAGATCGTTATGTAGCTAGCCGCAGTCTACGTCATGAGTGGCTCACGAACAAAAAGAGCAAATAAAAATGATGTATATAGTCGATAGGTTGATGGTACGGTACGCTCGGTTTGGCTTCAGTTAGGCAACTAGAAGCACGGGACGGCGGCCGGACGAGTGTCAAACCAATCCGTGTGCTAGCTGCGGCCCTCAAACTGACCGTTTACTACGACACCTAGGCGGTACTACGACACCTAGGCGGTACGACGACGGGGATGTTCCTGAGTGATAACTGACCACACAACCGCACAGCAAACAAAACAACAAATTATAAGAACGCACAGCGATTTATTATAAACATTGGCAAATAACTTGAACAATGGTGCCGAGTGCGTTGTACGCGAATCTATATACTAAACTAAATTGACAGGTCTAAAAGTTTAGCACTACTTTTAAACTTGGCGAATTAGTTCAGTTTAGGGATTCGTGTACAACAGAACTGGCATCCTTTTATGTGCACACTGTATTCGATTTTAAGGTATAGGGAAGTCTCGCGTAAATGTGCGATGCCTTTCGCAGGACCCGGCTACCACGCGTCGAGTTGGTACACCATGGGGTTTAGTCAATAGGTGTCCGATATAGCTATCGCGCCTCCCCGGGCGCGGTAGTATCCATGAGGATTCCCATGTATTAAAACCAAAAAAGTTATGGGCCTATGGGTAGAAGATGGCCTTGAGTTACACTTACTGCTTTAACGCTTCTAAATGTAATCCCAGATATCTTTATTAGTTGTTAATATTAAATGTTTTAAACAGGCCTGTAATTTACTACTGTTTTACTATTAATTGTTTAGGAAAACCCGTTACTTTTCTTTTATCAGAGAGCCTTCCAATTCATTATTCAGTATTCAAGTTATTTGCTTTTGGGTATCACTGTGGGCAGAATCTGATATTACAATTAGGTCGATCAATGACGTAAACTACGTACGTGACTGAAAAAAAAGTTTGTTGTTTAACAAGCAATTTTAAATTTCCATGTTTCTGTTGGAAAAAAAAAATTGCCATTGAACGACCATTGCGGCACTATTGCAAGAGCAGACTTCGGCCCCGATATTTGATATGAATCAATTGTTATATTCCTGGTTTTGTCTATAGTACATACTGTTCACTGAATGGTTATGTGGCACGATACAACAGTTACTCGTTACTGTAAGCACTGTTAAAAACGGATGATGATGAGTGATGAGTTGACACAACTGGTCCTCGGGCCGCTTACACCATTTCATCAAGCAACATTTAATTACGCATTAACTTCCAATTATATCACTATATCTATAATTATGAATTAAAGCATTGTCATGCTTTCCATAGACACTACAAGCGTTAATTTACTCACACATATCCAATTTGAAATAATCATAATTATTATAATAGTAGAAAAACCAATTCACAAATACATTTTACAAATTTTAACGCTGTTACATAAACTATAATACTCGTAAATTTAAATGTATTACTAAACTATGCCTTAAAATATGTTATTTAAAATTTCACCTTCCTGATTGCAGAGAATCGTACTCAAAACAAATTATTTCATAAACTTTCATTATTCTAACACTTATGAAACTAATCCGTTAAATGCACGGATTAGAATTTGATCAACAGAACAAACAAAATATTTGCAACCTAACATGTAATGACACGTGTAACATGAACATGTCTATTGAATGGTCAGAAAAAGCACACAGCTTGAATTATAACATTATTATATAGGCTTGCGGCTTGTTAGAGCGGGATGTACTGCAAAGTATTGTATTTTACAAATCCTCCTACAATAATTTCTGGATATACATTATGGACCACAATAGAGCAGCGGACCGTGGCGCAGAAATGATTATAAAAGGACTGTTTGAATGCAATTGTTTTGCGTCGCGCCTCACCCAAGTGCGTGAGCCTTTAAGTGTCAATTATTATTGGCAGCCGTATGAATGTTGCGTACAATAGCTACGGAATCTTATCGATCTGACACAATCCATTTAAAACACAAGTTACCGTTCAAGGGTGTTCAATTAGCCGTAAATAAAAGTCGGAAGTTAACCAAACTGACAGATCTTTAAGCAAATTCATAACATGCATAGCATAAATTATGTTCATAGGCATGTCGATTAAGTATTGTTTGAAATTTGTAAACAACGGAATTTAAGTATTATAATATAACTTCCTCGATAATTTGGCAACCACTCAAAAGAATTACAGCTCGCAAATACCTAACCAACTGTGTGTTTCATTACCTTGTCCAAGAAGTTGCTAACTTGTAATCTTCATACAAAATACATCATTGGACATAGTGTAATTTTAGGCTCAACGTAAAGTTTGTATGAAGATGACAGGTGGCGTCTGGTTAGCATATTACAAAAATTTTTGAATATGCGAGCTGGCATTTGACTGCGCCCTTGCCCCGAATGGTATCCCTTGAATTTCCGCGCTTACACACACATTTAATTTTAAAACAGCGTTGCACACAAATAAAGCGCACATCGTAACAAATTGACATCGATAACATTTGTCTTTTACATTAAAGGATTGTCCATTTTATTAATTTAAATGGGAAATTGTCCGTATCTCCCTTTATTTAGAGGTTGGAATAAAGCATTTCTATCATCATATGCTTCATCTAAAGTTAAGTTATGAGCATATAGAATGATATATATCGATAGAACAGAGATACATTTCCTTCCAAGAGACGGAAACTTTATCCCTACTTTATCCTGCGGAAATATCTCCCAAGAAAATAGAAATTACATGGGTATATATATATATATATATTATAAGTGGTATGTATGAATACCCAAACATCGCGAGTGTTTCGAGATCGATAAGACAACGTGCAGCGTATAATGACCTACATACGAACAGCAGAATAGCGAAAGTAATAGACAAGTATGGATACAAAATGTGCACTTACCGTCCGCGTTAGTGTCCTCTTGAGTATAACAAAGCATGAAAGCTGTAACAAAATGGTATATTACAATATTAATCAGACTCCACATTGATATGTGAAGGTGCAAGCTTTGGAGTTAGGTAGTTATTAACTGTGATGAGTATTGCAGCGTGTTTTGTTTTCCCAATAATTACAATATTTTCAATCACAAGTATCCAGGAACATCTTCGTATTCCAACATGTTTTCCCTCTTTAAAAATGTTTTTGGCATACAGTTGTCCAAGGTACACTTGATGAGTTAGACTTAACGATGATTAAAGAAGTTAAGGTCATTATTTACATAACCGAAGGTCTTGCAATAAAGTTGTTAATCAAAAATGCCCTATATAAAGTACAGTACGCGACAACGCAAAAGTTTAGTCGATGTGCGCCCGTTTTCCTTAGATGCATCGATCAATACCAGTTATAGTCATGCGCTTAACTTTATACTGATTGAGTTTGTTGCACTCAACTAACAGAAGTCACTTATGAAGGCCTTAAAACTACATATATGTTAAATTATCATCAGGTATTTTATTCGTAAAATATTCAGTTCAATTTGTAAGACTAATATTGAGTATAAGTTAAAAAAACACTATCTTTTAATTAGGTTATATAATTATTATTAAAAGTAACAGAAACTTTTGGGTCAACGTGAAAATATTTCTGATCCCTCGCAAATTCCTCTCATAACCGTCCTTGAGTTGTCGCGTACTGTTTTGAAACGTATATGAAAAGACTTCGTAGTAGTTTAGTCCTACGGGACTAATGATCCCTATACATGATGACCATTAAATTTGAAAATGTTATATGAGACTTTAGGCTAGGGACTCTTTAGGAATGGAATCTAGTAGAATATTGTGTGTTGTTATATTTCAAACACAAATCAGCAAATCTAAATAGCTACATTTAATACACGATAAGAACGGTCTGTTAAGGAAGTCCGTGACAAAATCACGAGCAGAGGAGACGTTCACGGTGATTTTTCTATCTGGTTTGTCCTTAGCCTTAATAAGCCAATCATCCCAACATATGCTGTACATCCCCAGAAAATAGAAACAGTGTTAATTCGTGTGCTTTCGGATAGTAAATAAATATTAATAATAATGATAAATTTGTTAGGAAAATACCCTTTATTATATAGTACCACCATTATCATCTGACATATAATATTTTATCAATCTGTCTCGCTTGCACTTGTAGTATTTGGCATTCAGTAACTCTCTAGCTATGGCGGGACAGATTACATGATATCGGCGGTACTATGTTTGCCTGATACTGTTTATATGTTCATGGTGAACTTAATGTTATTATTTAATTTTGCTGCCCTTATATGAAGCTTATTTTTGTATGAGAATACTCACGCTCCTGGTCCGAACCGTCTTCGGATTTGCCGTCCTCCCGGCTCTTCATGAATGGGAACTTTCTGCTAAACGATAACGTCTTCTTTTTCCTTTCCAACGTTGATTGACTCTATAATTCAATTAATGTTTCAAAAGTTATACACAAGGCTAGTTGGAAAGGGGTAAGTATAAGGGGCATTATGATAAAGAATCCCATTCCTGAAGTTTTTCCTGGGCCTTTACTATTATGAAAAAAACTGTATTGTAATGCCTCATATAGATGGCAACCGTACCTATTTAGCTGTAGTTAATATTACAAGAATTTGAACGTATTTTTACCTTTAGCTTAAAGGTTCTGTAATAAGGCATTGTCAAGAGTTGTACTAATATGAAATGAAACATTCCCATTTATGGTCGGATTATCCGCCATGATGTATTTGCACAGAAAATAAAGAGAAAGCCGCGTTGTTAGCTATCGAGCTAATATAATATTGAAGCTAATAAAAAACCCTAAAACGAACGTATTGCTGAAATCATAAAGTTTCTTTTTTAATAAAGATATAGAGGAAGATCAAAGAAGAGAAGGACCATACCACCTATCCAAGGTGACGACTCAAAGAACTGAGTTAAGCTTGTTGTGCCCATGCCGTGGGGAAAGGACAAGAAGAAGATAAATCTCACCATATGTGGAATGCAATAAGAACGTTTCTGGCTTAAGCATGCGTTGAGCTTACCGTGCTGACGGGAGTGCCCTGTCCCTGGAACTTGACCTGTCTATCTCGTGCCCGTTGTTTACGCTCCCAGCGTTTTTTCGATGGAATGATACCGATTGCGTCTGGATCCGTTGTGTCTAACCGTCTGCAAATGTTGGCAATACTTATATAACTTTATATGAAGTAATAAACGTCCGCATTTGTAACGGTACTATTTTGAAACCCACTAGGATTGTTTGTTTTTACGGATTAAAAAATAACCTATGCCTATCGTTGAGATACAAACAATATGGAATTATGAAAAATTTGTAGTTGTTTTTAGGAAAAAAATAAAAGAAAAAAAACAATCACATTAAGCCACTAACTAAATACACACTTTTACATTAATTATATTGCAGTACATAGTAATGTTAAGTATACTATTTTACATTTTGGTATGTAATGAATGAATTTGGAAATCTGGTAGCTTTTGTCATCACCGTAAACTGTCGTAGAAATAGATAATGGAGTAGTATTCTAGTGCTTTTTAGATTGCAGTACTACAGAATCAGTGTCTACAGAATATTCGGGTGACCTCTTTGTCAAGGGAGCGAGTGTTAAGGGGGATTTGGTAGCAGTTACTACTTTTTCACGTACCTTGCTTGCCACCACTCGTCATCCGAAGCATTGGTGACATGCAATATGTCACCGTATCTGAATGGCAGGCCTCTTGACGGCAGGCCGTCGTCTCTGATGGGATCGTAGTCGAAGAGGGCTCTCACGTAAAGCGATCGTTTCTGCGATGTCCTTAACAGTGTATGGTGTTGTTTCAGTTCGTTGATTCGAGCTTCAAATTTATTGTACTCGTGTGGCCTGTAGACTACTGTCAACTTTACATTCTGTCCTGTGCCCTGTAAAGAATAATTTTAACTATCGTGAATGGTTTTAGTATTTAAGGCCAGTGTCAAGGCCGAGTAGTTCTGAACCCTTCCGGGCTCTAAGACATGTAAAATTAAATGTAAACTTAGAACAGTCATCAATTAAGCGTTTATATAATATATTTTACATTATTTTTATTCGTTTAGTGATGGTGATAAATACATGCGATAACTTAAAACTAAATAAAGGAATCCAATGCTCTCTTCGAAGTCAGTCAGGTCGGGAAATGAGGGATTGAACTCCCATCTAAATCCGCGCGTCATGTTCATGTTTAAGGATCCCACAGAAACAGTTCCAAATTTTTTAGATATTCATGGACTTGAACAGGGAGAGAGAACCGTCGATATTCAACAAGAACAACACTTCATTGATAAATATACCGTCCATAATTGATATTTGATTAATGCATACACGATAACTAGCTAAGTGAGTGTGAGATGTTGATTAATATGATAGTGAGCCTTTATTTGGAGAACAAAATTAATAAAAGAGATTTCATTCATAAACCAGTTCATATTAACCAGTTATTAGGGAAAAATATCACAGGACTCATTAGCCTGCCAATGAGCTGTTTCCTGGTTTTAGCAGAACCATCACAAATCTTTTATCCAGGATTGTTTATTTGACATTGCGTACGCTTACACAAATACCACTTATATTACGGATTGATACTATAGCGCTCCATATAATCATTATATTTTAACAATAATGGTATAACTTAAATAAATAATCATTATTTCGAAACCAGAATAAGCTGTCATACAGAGTGTATGAGATCGAAAACTGTTTAACCTATCACATCTAATGGTTGTTCGAGATGCATACAATTACAGTTAAACGAATCACAATTCATTCGTAGCATTTTGCTCGACTAGATATACGATGTACTTTAGTAGAAATATGCAGTCATACGAGAATAACGCCCACCAAATATCAATTGAAATGAGCAGCGGGCAATTACCAACTACTTAAGAGGCGCATGTTGATTGCTGAATACATAATACAATGAACGAGGCATGGAGCTACTGTTACGCAAGTCAATTAGCTTGTCTATTTGTCAATCATACGACTACCAGATCTTATCATGTAATTTTCATTGTATACTGTAATAAAACAGATGTGTTTGACGCACAGAAGTACGAGTGGCCAATTTAGTTTTTAGGTTTTTTTTTATACACAAGTTACACCTTGACCATCTCATCTGATGGTAAGTGATGATGCAGTCTAGGATAGTAGCGGGCTAAGCTGTTAGGGGTAAGGTAAACCCATACTGCGCTTGGTGACACGTCTTTGTCGGCAGGGTGGTAACTAGCCACGGCCACGGTGGTAACGACCCCTCCCACCAGACTCGAGCCGAACCTCCAACTTTATTATGCAAGCACGATGCGCCACGGAGGTCGTCAGAATTCAAGGTTATTGTACATAGTAGATGCGTGAGCTGTGATAGCCTACTGGGTAGAACTTAGAGTAGAGTGCGTGATTTTCAACTTATTCGATCGCGTAGAGGTTTCCTTCAATTTGTACAGAATCGAAAGAGTTCGATCCCCGTGACGCCATCTAACTTTACTGATTGTTGTGCGTTTTTAAATGAATTATTCACATGTGTCAACGGTACAAGAAAACATTGCGAAAAATATTTTATTTTTATTTTTTTATACACTACAAGTTAGCCCTTGACAGCTATCTCACCTGGTGATGATGCTGCCTAGGATGGTAGCGGGCTAACCTGTTAGGAGTATGGTAAACCCACGCTCCTAATTGGTTTCTACGCGACATCGTGCCGGAACGCTAAAATCGCTTGGCGACACGTCTTTGTCGGTAGGGTGGTAACTAGCCACGGCCGAAGCCTCCCACCTTTACCAACCTCCAACTTTATAATGCAAGCACGATGCGCCACGGAGGTGGTCAGAATTCAAGGTTATTGTACATGGTAGATGCGTGAGGGTGATATCCTAATGGGTAGGGACTTTATAGTGCGTGATTTTCAACTAACTCGGTCGTACTTCAACTTACTTTGTACAGAATCGTAAGAGTTCGATCTCAGTGACGCACCTCTAACTTTACTGATTTATGTGCGTTTTAAAATTAGTTATGTGTCAACGGTAAAATTGCGAAAAAAATCAGCACGGCTGAGTTCTACGTACACTTTAAGAGAGCTTGAGTCCCACCCATTCAATATCATATATTGTATGGTGTATGGGTGGGAAATTGTCATAGATCGTTATGGGCATACCTTCAAAGCTTTAGCCGCTTGTTCGTGAGTTGCCTGCGTGATATCAATATCGTTTACAGCTAGTAGCCGGTCCCCTCTCCTCAGCTGTCCTGACTTCTCGGCCGGGCCTCCCGCCAGTAGGAATGATACGTAGATCCCGTGGCCGTCTTCACCGCCAACGATGTTGAAGCCGAGGCCTTGGGGGCCTTTCTCGATGTCCACCACACGGGGCTCCTCGGTGCTATCTGTTACGTCTTCGCGTCGCAATGAATTCGCAGTACTTGAAGCTGTAAATATTTAACTTAAAGTGTTATAATCCTAAAACTTATTTATATATACACAACAAATTATTAGTAAGTATATATTATGTATAAGTGTTGCGATTTCCCGCCACTATATTTCTGTCAAAAAGTTGGCCTGGAAGAGATTGCTTTTAGTGATAAGATCGCCTTTTGCTTTTATATAATGTATTTTCTTTCCTTTCCAATTTTTTTTTGTTTCAATATGCATATAAATGGTCACTAATAAGAAAGATGCCCAAATCCAAAATAATTTCTTACCACACTATAATATGAAACCTTCTTCAGGAGAACCATTTGACCTCTCCGGACAATGAAAGGGTTTTGAATATAACAACTGTTACCTACTTGCCTATATATACCCACATAATAACTCTCGCAAAGGAAGGGTTTGTCAATAAGACAACTCACATGAACAACAATTTGTTACAAGAATGTGTTTATTGATTTTTTACACCATCTCCCATAACCCCATCCTTGAATAAATCGCTAGGCTTAACGCTGTCAGGAAGAGATCACGCTTTAGCGATAAGACCGCTTTGTTGTTCCTACGCGTATCTAATTATAACTCTATGAACGTTTTTCACCTTTTGTATGTGTGACGTGAAAAAACATGTGTACATTGATATAATATAATGTATTTGTTAGGAATTATAACGAATTAATGCTTATTAATATACAAATATGAAGAATAAATAACTTACGTGTGTTAGCTCGCGACGTTCTGGGCGATGGCTGTCCATGTCGCGGTCCCGGAATCAGTACCAGCTGCACTCGTTCCCCGGAAGCTTTTAACGCGCTCACTGCGTCTTCGTGGGTCACGTTGTCTAAGTTTACGTCGCCTTTCTGTTGGCGAAAATGTTAGTACAATTTAAATATTAGAATAATGACTGCATTATTATCACATTTGCAAAATAACTTATTTAAGCTTATCCATCCTTTTATGTATTTTAACCTCCCATAAATATTATTCATATATATAATATACATCCCAAAGTATTGAATGTAATAAGACCTATGTTTACTATCAAGGCAATGTACTGAGGTCTGTAATCGATCTTCTATCGACAGGGAAGTGCAATTAAGAATAGCGCTAGGTACTAAATTCAATCTGCTACCTGAAGATTTTGAATTAGATTGTTTATTCATTTCGACCGTTGGTACATAGCTATGTTTAAAAATGTTGATGATTGCATAAAGGAAATGAAAAGTAGAAAAAACTGTAAAAAGCAAATAGTTTGACGACCTCCGTGGCGCAGCGCGTGCGCTGTTGCATTTTAAAGTTGGAGGTCCTGGGTTCGATTCCCGGCTTGAGTCTGGTCTGGTGGGAGGCTTCGGCCGTGGCTAGTTACCACCCTACCGACAAAGACGTGTCGCCAAGCGATTTAGCGTTCCGGCACGATGTCGTGTAGAAACCAATTAGGAGTATGATTTTACTATACCCCTAACAGGTTAGCCCGCTACCATCTTAGACCGCATCATCACTTGCCATCAGGTGAGATGCAGTCAAGGGCTAACTTGTGGTGAATAAAAAAAAAAAAAATGTTACAAATCCTTTGATCTGTAACTGATAAATGAATACAGTAATTTTTTTTTTGTACACTACATGCCTCAGCCCTTGACGGCAATCTCAACTGATGGTATTTTTGCCATTGTTATTGCCACTTCTGTTTCCCAATGAGTTGTCTAACTAGCACCAAAAAATACTGTTTATACTCACAGAAGTATTTTTAACGACCAGCAACTTGTCCCCAACCCTCAGCCTGCCGTCCCGATGCGCGGCGCCGCCCGCCATGATCTTGGTCACGTATATCCCATTGTCCCCCGGTATGTGCTGGTTGCCAACGCCGCCCGCTATGCTGAATCCTAAACCTGAACCGCCTTTCACTAACTCTATTTCTACCGCTTCCTCCTTATTTGATATTTGTGATACACTTAATAGAGCGTCGTCTGTTGCCCGACGCCTTATTTTCTGTGGAAACAAAACAAAATGGTCATAAACGTTGAAGAATTTGAAACATGTTGTCGATGTTTTAACTGAAATTAACCTGGCTTTATAATTCGTGAGTAAACGAAATTATTTTTTTAACTTAAGTAAGGCTTTTTAATGTCGTTTTAATATGTTTTTTTGTGCACATCTTGTACTAAAAACACTTTTTTTGTGATTTTTACGTGATAAAAAAGGCGAAAATCCCTTATTTAGAGAGCTTGGGCTTTTAAAGTTTACTTCTTTAAAAATGTAAACATATAAGGTAGTTTACATAAACATGATAAAAATTTCTATTTAGACGGGTTGAAAATAATTTACCGTTAAAATAATTTTGTCGCCTTAAACGCGATTACTGTAATATCGATTATCGACCGTTTAATTTTCGATTCACCATGATTGAACTAACGACAATGGAAAAGTATGTATCAACGTGATCGTATCACGTGTCTATTATTTATACGTTTATTTGAATGGAGAAAGTTTTTACTGTTTGACTGTGACGGTCATGAAGAACCAAAATAAGAGTTGCGACTGAAACTTTAGTATTAAGAAGGAATTATTAACTGACTTTCAGAAAAAGATAGGTTCTCAATAATACAGTGCATTTGTTTTAGTTTATTATGTAGCTATACTTTTCCACTACTTCTTGACCGGATATTTTTATTCTGTACACGAACGAATATTTCCCACTCAATTTTCAATAACTTTCATTAAGTTATATGATAATTATATTTGTAAACAAATATGATGACCCATAATTATTGCCGAATAGGTAGGTATATAATAACAGATAAAAAAACTTTAAAAAGTACTAAACTATCACAGAATTTATAATTAATAAAAATTTAATAAGCAATATGGATTTAAATAAAAAAAAAATGTGGTATACGCATACATATACTCTAAGGAGTCTCTAGTGGCGACGAAACGGCTTGCGAACGCGTTATGCCGTTTGCTGTTACGGCATAAAGGACAATTTTACTCAAAGGGGCAGCAATAGATGTTTCATTCTTAAAGCCATTATCAAATTATTATTTATGATTTTCTGAAGATAGATATTTGCATTGATTCTGAAATCGGTTTTTTTAGTGATTCTTATTAAATACTACTTATTATTAAAATGTTAGGTTACTCACCAGTCTTACTGTGCTCCCAGCCTTTTTTAATGCATCAACCGCTTCTGCGTGCGTCACACTTTCGACTGACGTGTCGTTAACCTGAATAGGTTTGTGAATACATTACATTAATATGACACATTGTATTATTGAGTTACTAGTTTTGACGACTTCGCAAGCGTAATCTGTACATAGGCTTGTGCTAATACGAGTCTTTGATTCACCATTATCAATCCATTTTCGGCCTACTTCACGCCACGGGTAACCTATCAGCCTGAGAAGAGTCTTCATCATGATTAACCCATTACCGGCTCACTACATAGCACGGTTCTCTTCTCAATATGAGAAGGGTTTGGCCAGAGTCCACCACGCTGGCCATGTGCGCAATGGCAGACTTCACACGTCTTTGAGAACATTATGGAGAACTCTCAGGCGTGCAGGTTTCCTCGCGATGTTTTCATTCGCCGTTGAAGAAAGTGATATTTTTTTTTTTTTAAGAGAAGTGTGTTACTTATTGCATATTATAGAGAAGTCACACGATGTTTTCCTTCACCGTTATAGCAATTCGTATTGATGCACAACTCCGAAACGTTACTACTCCGGTACGAAAAGGAGGCTGATTTTTTTTGTTATCTACTAATCCTTCGCCGCTTTAGTATTTGATGCAATGTACATATTTAATCGGCTTAACTAGTTTTGACTTTTATCTAACTAATAGCAAATTAACTAAAACTAAACCCAAATATTAATCCCAGTAATTTTAGAAATGCTAAAATTACTCATATTATATAGATAACTACTTTAACACAAAGTTTTTTTTTTTGTTTTTCTAAACATTCACAACTTAAAAAGTATTTATTCAAATAATAACCCCTACGTCTGATTATATCTTGTACGCAATAGATGGAGTGCATTATTCCTTAAGCACAGTTTGATATTTTTCTTTAATGACCAAATAAATGAAAGTAGTACAAGAAACTGGTACTTTTTACTTGAAATAAAAGGCATAAGTTTAGAAAATGTACCTTTTTACTGCTTGAACAGGCGTTTGACAACGATTTCGTCAGCCCTAAGAACCAATTGTAATTATTGCATTGCGACCGAATTACCGTATTTATGGTACTCTTGCTAAACCATGTCACCCAATCGACGGATGACGATTTCATAGCAATGATTGCGTCACATTGTGCTGTCAGGGGTGAAGATGGCGTAGTCTCAAAAGAAATCGCGTTTACCAGTGCCTTGATTATATATCACATTTTTATAGTCATACATTTGTAGCCATTTTTAACTAGTATATTATTCTTATGTAATACTATAATAATCTAGATGGTTTTAACAACCTTGATTGAATAATCTGAAACAAATTTTCGAAGCGAAGTCCACACCATGGTGTCTTTCTTTAGCGGCGTTCAAGTTTGATTTCTGCGGACAACCAATCACAGGATCTAGAAAACCAGACGTGTCTCGTGATTGGTCGCACGCAGGTCATCTACTTGAAAGCCGATTGGATACGTCTATTTAGGTTGGCTAGAGCAATAGTACGTGGCGAAAAAAAAAAATCCAACCGATATCCTTTCCGTGTTGTGTGATAAACAGCTGATGACTTACTTATCACTTGCATGTGGCCACATAATTAACTATAAGTTAAGTTGTTATTAAATTATATGCTATATCATTTAGGAAGTGCTACCGGTACTCCGATTAGATAGTTTCGTAATTATGTAACGTATACGGAATTTATGGAAGTGTGAGCACAATACAGGACTAACAAAGTTTAACAGCAGAAAATCTTTTAGTAGTAAAATCGTTCAGAAGTAAAATCATGGGCAGGGTTTAAAACCGAATTAAGCAAATGTCAACAATTTCCTGTAAAAATAATCATGTGATGTGAGTTGTTAGTAAATTTGATGATATTATATAGGTGAAAGGACGGATGCGTATAGATCGCTCGGTCTAACTTGGCCGTCGGAGAAGTAAATGCACATACCATGTACAACGCATCTAAAACTATATCTCTTGCCTCTCGTACCAGATTCCAGTCCGGCCAACTTAGATCGCACGTAGGACTTAGAACTCGTAATACCTGTAATATGGCGTCATTAATTTGCAATTGGCTAGCGGCGGCCGCCCCGCCGGGTATAAGCTTTGTGACGTAAATGTGTGGATCGTCGGCGACGTGCGGGTTGTCGGAGCCGCCTGCGATGCTGAAGCCAAGCCCCGCACCCCCCGCCCGCGACAACACCACGGTTAAGTACAAGTAGCCATCCTCGCCCACAGTGCGCTCCGAACCACCTTCTATCCCGTTTATCTGCAACTTTCAGATCAAACAGTCAATTGGCAGCTGAACTGCTTGATATGAAAGGTACATATTTGGTTTATGTTCAATACACGTAATTAGCAGCGCCGTGTGTTTCAGTCAAATTATGCATAAATGGACCTTTAACTTCAGTATTCCCAAAGCTTGTAAGAATTAACATTTGGTTTTACATTATACATGGTGCTACATTTTTTTTTCGGACTGTCTGTTAGCTGTGCTAACCCTATTGGTTGCCACAGAGTAATCAGGCTGTTTGGCGAGCTTCGGAAAGAAGCTCTGCCACAAGATATTTTCTGAGCTTCGAGCTCGAAGAAACTAAGAGAACGTCTGCCTAAGGGTGCCTCCTTTGAGGCCGTACCTCGGCTTAGGCGACGTTTGGGATAACGGGGGGGTCGGACGGTTGCTATATTATGTATCTTATAGTCTTGAAGGACAAAATCTATCAAATGCTTACTCCCTACTCAGAATAATTACAGCAAAATAAAGGTCTCGATTGAGATATTGTATATTCTAGCAGTTTATTGGGAATGTACAGGATCAATAATGAAATTTATTACCTAAAAGCTAGCCAACCATATACTACTATACTATGAATAATTGCAGCATTGCATTGCTATCAGATACATAAAAAATAGAATTTAGTAGAAATCAATGGAATATCTCATCCTATAACTTCATCTAAATAATTAAGTTGACTTTTCTAGAATATTCATTATACCTTATTAGCAACTTTTGACTGGACAATCATGTCCTATAATAAATTATTGGGTAGCATTTTATACCCAGATTCATTTACACCACTGCTAATTAGTATTTTCAACATATACCATCATGCAATTAATCAGTAACCATGATTGATTTTATTATAGAGTAGATTTATACTGGTCTTATATCATAAATGTCTTCAGCATACATTATAATACTTGCCTACAATAGCTCATAGTGAGCCTATAACATTAGAACAGCAAAAATTGAAAGAAATCATTGAAATCTAGGTTAAATCTTTGAATTTACTTAGAATACAAAAATAGTAAAAAATGTTACATAACTATGTTCCATACTATCAAATAAGTGGCTGGACAATAAAATTATCAGTATGAGTGTTTGGAAACAACTATATTATGAGACACCTTAAGTTTCTACTAATAGTAGGTACTGGTAAGTATTCACTCAATAAAATAAATTTATAAAGGTAAATATAACAGTCAACACTATCTCTAAAATATTAAGTAGGTACTGTAAGTAACTACTTTAAAACTGTTAGATCAGAAATGTGATAAGATTTATCTATTTAAATATATAGGTATAATAATTATGTGATAAATCAGTAGTAGGTAATACAATAACTATGAAACCTAATCTATAAATCTAAATAAAAAAGTCTCTTTATAAAATAACTGTAATGTTATCTTGTAGTTATTGACTGTATATAATTATTTGTTAGTTTATACAATAAAAAGTTAGTGTTATGATTCCTTCAAATATATACCCATAATTAGTTCTTAATATAATTAATAAAATAAATATTCATGGACAATATTTTCAAATAATTACCTGCTTCATTTCAGGGGTTGAGACGTGAGCCTGAAATTTAAAAAATAATTACTGTAAAAGGTTTAAAATTATTGTGCATTAGAAAAAATGGAGTACATATAAAACCTTAACAAATTTGAAAGGAACTTAGAAATTACATATTTCTTTGACTCAACATAGTCAAATAGCAATCAATATAGATTCTGTAATGTAAAATAAAGTTTTTTTTTTATCATCTTAAGTCTTTTGAAGTCTGTATAAAACTTACAATTAATCATACATATAATAATCATAATTATATTAATGTTTTAATAATATTTTATCAAGAAAAACAAATGCCTAGATAATCAAATGAATCATTAAAGTGGTTCTTAATTTGAAATATAACTATATATGTAGATATTTCCAAATAAAATGATTTAAGTAGGTAAGTAAATCACAGTGTAGTGATGTGGAATGATTGCTAACCATAACAGAACCTTCCAAAGCACTCTTAGATTCTTAACGAGGTCGAGATATACTAAAAAGTGTGAAAGTTCTATTGAGTTGATGAATAGTCTCTTTAATTTCTAAAACTCCACATGTTACATTTACAGTTATTACACACAGTCCAATTTATTCTGGAGTCCGACAATTAATAACATTATTATTAAGTAGGGATCTGCATAAACTCATTAACATTATTTTGAAAATAAAAATCCAGGTATAAATGATTTGATTATATTGAATAGTTTCAAGACATACTTGACCCACAGGGGCTTAAAATCCAATAACCTATTTAATCGTCCAACAACTCACTTTTTAGTAGTACAGTAGTAGTCAGTTGCTTTACTAACTCTATATCTATTTGGCTGCTGCTCATAACATATAAAAAGTCATATTAAATTTACAATTGGAAAGATATTCAATTCAATAAACATTACCTACTTGGGTAGTTTATATCATAAAACACAAAATTTAGCAATTATGTTTTCTCAAGAAGTGTTTATAGAACTTACACCTATTAGGCCTTGAAGACCTATTTGTATAGATAGAAGCAATAACCTACTCACCGTATCAAGGTTAAATAAGGAGGAGACTTTCCGAAGGAATCCATTATGAGTTTTTTTCTTCCGTCTCTCAGTCATTTTGACAACCAAGTGTGCATAGCCCTCAGGTAGTTGTATTCAGTTCTACACTATGTACACAGCATGCATGTTAGTTACACACTTGTGCCGCTGTCAGCAACTCTTTGGCTGCACTCCGGCATGCACCATTCTCTACCTAGAACCCACTTCTAGCTTGCACCAAAAACTTTAACAGTGTATTGCCACTTCTAAAAGAATGCAACCTCATTTTATGTTTACATGTAATCCCTCTATATAAGCTGGTTATCATGTTAGCTCTCTTAAAATTTACACCAGTCCTTATCTAAGGAATTATTTTCGAGCCGAGCCCTTCTTGATAGCGGATTTTATTAGAATGTATGCGTATGTAGTTAATTAGGTGTTACCAACTTGTGTTCGATGATAGGATGGTATGTATATGAATGTCAAAGCGATGAACTTTAATTAGAATGTTCGTGTTACGTTATTAAACGTGCAATATAGATACTGAAATATTTGGAAGAGAGGTAAATCGTTTAGCTAGTAACATAGCGTATTGTTACAAGCAAAACTATTTCAGAAGTTTCATTAGTCTCACCAAAGGTTCGAAAACGGCCCCAAATTGTAAAGAAGTTACTAAACGTTTAAAAATAGATTAGTGTATATTATATGGCCTTACTTGCGACGAATACGAAATAACAGCAGTATGAATGTCAAAATTGTGTGTGCAATATCATTTCACTTGTTATCCATTTACGTTTATTCCTCAGTCGATGTTTTGTTCGTATGTCATTGGCACAATTGTGTTTAACAGCACAAATTCACACAACGATGGAACGTTAGCGTACATATCGCTGAAAACTTGTACTATATTTTAGGTTATAAATAGTACTACGAGACGCGAAACACCAACCATCCGCCATTAGGTACCACTAATTGTTGTATAGCGTTCGCTGTTCAGTGTTCGGCAACCTACCTTCGGAAACGTCACGTCATCAAAAACAAGAAAAAAAAAAAACAAAACGTAGTTATCCAACTATCGGTAAACACGATATGTTTGAAGGGTTTCCGAAAGATGGCGCTGTAAGTAGATTTACTTTAATTTATTAGCCTTCTATTGCACAGTCCATATCTATTACACTTAGAGAATAATATATATAATTAACAATAAATAAAACTTGTTATATGTCATGCAATAATAGCAGCAGCAGCCAAACATTGTTTGTAATAATACACACCCATACTTATAGTTTTGCGAACTACATAGGTCAGTATGTTCCTTCTTTTATATTTAGTAAAATAATAATACCTATATATGTATATATATAAAACTCTGTGAAGTGTTTTTATAACTTTTTAAAGTTCCATTTCTTGTATCATGCCTAAAAATATCAAAAGTTTAAAACTGAAATATGTAAAAGATTAAGACAAAACTGGTTAACTTAACCAAGATAATGTATCATTAAATTTAAATTTTCTATGGCACAAATATAAATGTAATCTCCTGGCAAAAACTTCGATTTCTCCTACTTTCCAAAACAAATTTGATTACGTATCTACCCATTTATGTTACTTATGCATTTTGTATAAGCCTACGACATTCGCCATATTAGATGTATAATGACGTCATCGCCTATTATGATATAATATGAAAATTCTTTAAACGAATTAGGAAATACGAGGTAATACATAATCTCACAAACAAGCATGTAAACACGTAAAGTGCTAGTTTCACAACCCTCCACAGTGCCTAAAATTATAGTATTATATAGTACGTAACTTCAATATTTTTTCTTACCTTCTTCTCTTCTGTTTCTTCAGCTGGTGATATGATAGATGGAATGACTCCCACCTTGTAAAAAAAATCAACAACAAATATATAAACGTAGGCAGTAGTTAGGCCATAAATTAAATAATATAGTCAATTTAGGTAAACCTCAAATATCTTGTGATCCTACATAGAAATCTAGAATAAGAGATGTTTTGCGGTTTTCTTCATAATCATCATATCAACCGATCGACATCTACTACTGGACTTGGTGCATTTCATCTATTTCATCAGGGAGATCCAGAGTTCACGGTCTTTGACCACAAATTTCGTTTGGCTCTCTGTGTAGCTCGAGCAACGCTGTATTTACCGGTACGGGTGTGCTCCCTAGGACTCTAGCTTCTAGTTTCTACAGATTCCGGAGCGTACCGGAGAAGTTATCTTATATAATTAGGTAGGTGTTTGTTATTGTTATATGTTTTTATCAGAAAGTTCATTGACCAAACGTACCCGCGCTGAATCTGGTGTGTCAACATTTCGATTGTCCGGTTTTCGATTGTTGTCCTGCAGAAAGGCATTCGATATCGATCTGTATTCATTTTCTCCAGATTGTGACTGAAAATGTGCAATTTGGAACCTATAGGCAGGCATAAACGTGATACAAAGTCACTTGTTTTTATTCAATTTACAAAAACTGTTTCAACAATTTCATATATTTTGACTGTCTCTGTGACGTCGACGTAGTATTGAGCGCCGCAGTTTCATAGGTCGTGGGTTCAAGGGCAGGGGCAATTAGGAAATTTATATTTTTTTAAATCTAATCTCTGGTCTGGTTTCGTGGTATTCTTTGACGGTGGCCGATTTAGGGTTGCGGTCATCATCACCGCTATAATCTGCATCATCACTTACGATAAGGTGAGATTGCCATCACTTATGTGAATAATAATAAACAGAACCAATTATGTCCTAACGTCACTCTCCATGGCATGGTAAGTACAGAAGAATTACAGTATTATTTTACCCAAACCGGAGATTAATTTCAGTAAGTCGAGTATTAGTCTTATACATTATACCTCTTTAATTTGAGAGCTTAACTAAGCACTTACCTCACGCCGGACTCCATCCGCTTCCCACTTATTTGCTATGCGGATTGTCTCCGCTGTTTTCTGCTGCACAGATTTTGTATCATCGAGTAGAGTTAACTCGTAAAATTCTTGAATATCTGCACACAAAGTACAAAAAAAGGTTAAAATGAACACGTATTATTTATTCTACTACTACTATTATATTATCAGGTATAACAGGATAGTCATTGGAGAACGTTTCAACGCGCAGGTCTCGTCGTACGATAGCCTAGTTATTAAGCAAGGATACAATTTCACTACGAACTCAATTTGCAGAATGTGAAATCGCAGGCACTGACATCTGCTTAAAATTTAACTTAATTGAATGTCTTACGTTGTTTGCGCTTATTCTATTTCAAAAAATGTAAAATTCTGGAAGACTTCTGCTCCGGAACTAAGTCCGATTGGATAGAAATGAACAGCCCGGCAGTATTGAAAGCACACAATTCTTTGACTCATAAACAGTTTCTTTATATATTTTTGTCCACATAATATAATATGGACTAGGATCGATGACTGCTCATTGGTACAATGATATGACTGCTCATTGATACAATATAAAGGAGGTTCTAGATGAGCATGTGGTCCCATATGCTGGTTGTATTGGCGATGGGTTCACCTTAATGCATGACTACGCTCGTTGCCACACAGCATTGATTGTACGTGACAACCTAAAAGAGGTTGGGATTCCAGTTATGCAGAAGCCGTTAAGCAGTTAGATAGAGCACCTCTGGGACGAGTTAAAACGTCGAGTGCGTTCACGTGATCCTGCCCCAACGACCCTTCAAAATGCTGTTATAGCGGAATGGAATTGAATTCCTCAAGCATGCATCTTGTGGCTCAATCGAACCATGAAATTGTATGGAAGCTGTAATTAGGGCAAGAGGGGGTAATACTAAGCTTGATTAGAATTTAGGAAAGGTTATTTAATTTTCTGTGTAATCTTTTGTCTGTTTCTGTTTGTTAATTCATTCCCTAATAAAATTCTTTTAATTTTTTACAATTAACTTGTTTTTTTAAACACCGATAAAAGTTTTTTGGTCAATTTTTACCAACCTTTATCCAACCTTTTTAATAAATATGATTATACTACCATTACCTTGACTAATTTGGGTTAAACTGATCGATTTTTTTTTTTTCAAAAGGTGCGTTAAATAAAAAAATATATTTTGTAACGCTTTTTTAGTTAGCTAAGTAATCAATTTAAACGCTAGATTCAGATATTGAACGAGACGTGACAAACGTCTATCATTCTTTTGATGGTGAGGTGGCCTCACTACTTTAGATTTAATCACAAACTGAAGCGAGAGAACCGCCCGACTTCAAAATACAATGTACAAAGTTTATTATCATAAGCCTGCTAATAAAGATTTTATGAGAGCGTACATTTTACGTTTTATACTTATAGGCTGAAAGCTTAGGTGCATTTATTATAATGAAAACCGCCTTTCGGTAAAAAAGTGTATAACATCAGGCATGTGTAACTTCCACGCAAATTCACGCAACCTCCTAAACATTTCCTTTCTTTGGAGCACGTATTTACATACCTCCACAGAATCGCGTGTCGCGTAGTTGATCGATACACAACAACGGCCAACGAACCCTTAAGACGTCATATTATTGTAGTCAAACCCACAGGTTTTCTTTTATTTTTACTTATGTGTACCATTTTTTTATGTTTATATATCACCACCGCACCAACTGAGCTTTAATATTTTATCTAAAAGAAATCATTTCCCAAGGCTTTTACCTATGAATATTATTTGTTTTAAACAAAGGAAGCATTAGTGTTTTAATGTCTACGAAAATATACAAAAATCCATTTCGAATTAACTTAATTCCAAATTATGCAAGGCCAAATATTTATATTAAATTGATTTATATTGTCTTACATAAACAACATAATAATATTTGGACGCACTTAAACTATGTCCAGTTATCGTATAAATAAATGTAGCTTGGTATAAGAATATATTATAGAATCGCAGACTGTATAGAGCATCAAATTAATCAATACCTAACGATTGACCCGTGCAAAAAATAACTTCTGCCAGACAAGCCCGCTTTTGGATACTTTATAGCTTTGGTTTAAAGCCTAGTGTTTTTAAATTTAGTTTTAAAATTTATAATTATAATTTTAAATTTAGCTTTAAATTTATTATGTATTTTTACCAAATGACGCCTGTACTTGTACATCTACATTATTATATACGTCTATTTGTCCAACACAAAGTTTCTATAATAATTAATAATTTGAGTACAGTAAGAGATTCACGTAAAAAGGTTACAGCTACGGTAATTTAAACAAATTACATAAGAATTGTAAGTGTACAAGTTTGTGGACCTTCTTCGATATTTTTTTCGATATATGTATTACATATTTCTCCATGCGATTTTTTTTACCTTTCTTATTTCGTTGAATCTTAGCGGTGTTTCCGCATTCAAGAAGCTCATACCTTACTATGTCCGCATGTGTGTATAATGTTATATAATACATAAGGTGAGCTCATATACCCCAAGAACAACAACAAACGCCGTTTCACCTTCCGGACAACGATGCCAAAATAAAAGTGTTACATAAGTAGTTATGTAAATAATAAATATGGTACAAAAACCAGTTTACTAGAACAAATTTCCGCAGTCATAATAATTGTAGAGCTTTTTGTGAGAAAAGAGGTTATTACCCTTTATACAGTTTATACAGCATAAATAAATGAGATCGGAAACATTTGTTCACTTTTGGGTTCAATTTTTGCGTGGATCGTATTATTCACACATAAAAAAGACAGGATTCCAGTTTTCATATATCGTGGGTTTTATGCTGTGATGTAATATTTGTTTGAATAAAAATATCATTTTTAGTTGACACCAATCCAATATAATATCTTATAATACTATAGAAACAATGTTATGGCCATCTTATATAATAGCTAACAATGTAATAGCAAAATCTCGAAAACGGCCTGTCCGGTATAAACATAGATTTGCTATTTTGTTTACCTCCGCAGGGGTTGTGTAATATAATACCTAAAAGAACAGCCAAAGAATCGAAATCATTACAGAAACTGCTGTTTAACTTTCAATAGATCGTGTTCTTAAGATGGTGGGAATTTCATCAGGTCATTTAGTTTATAGTGTTCTTGTCTACCTTAGTAAATAATTAACAAAAGTATGGGTCAATACTGTGAGTATTGTAGTTTGAAAATAACAGCTAAGCGCGATTGCGATTCGCACAGGAACCATTCCGTATCGCCGTTTAAGCGTGCGATATGAAAAACTGCAGTGTAAGAAAACACCAAAAAATCACTATTGTAATATGAGGACCCCTTTAACTTGTCAACATTAATCTCATTTTTACTATTTGTTATAAAAGCGAAAGTAAAAATACATATTCAGTGATAATTTCAACTTTTACATTTCATGATATACAGCTTGCTGACAGACAGACGTACGGAGGAATAGACCGCAGGACCCTAAAATGATCTTCTTTTCGAACTTGATTTTCTTAATAACAACGCGTTTTTCAATTACATGTTACTATTGTTAAATTTTGCTGTTAATGACTTTAAGCGCATGTAGGTATTATAATTGCAAAAAACTTTTAGGCTGAAAGCTTGAAACATGTATTTGGTGTAATTTTTTTTTTTAGTCGACAGACATGTTTAAGACTCGTGCAGTAAACTTTTGTAATCGAGTTCTATTTTCATAACTGTTTCGTGTTTCGTATTGACTATCGATGTAGTCTGTGAAGTATGCGCCACATAACTAGCTGACGTTCCATTTATCGCTCGAACAGTTATTTGAATTTCAATTAAAAATGTTTCAACAGAGCCCAGTTTCAGGCCGGCACAGGTAAACTATGGACGAAGCTTTGACCCATATCTTTATATATAGGTCGAAAGGAATACCTATCGTTGGAACGATTACAAGCTTTGCTTTCGAGTCATTGAGAACTGAGATTACATTACCGACAGTACTCGCATTGTTACGCATACATTGTTTCTTTTTATTGTGTCTCGTGACTGCGGTCTAACCTGGTGCTAAGTAATGATATAGAATAATATGGCAGCGGGGTTTTTATACAGTACAACTTAGCCCTCGGCAATCCAACCTGATGGTAAGTGATGATGCATTCTAAGATGGTAGCGAAGCGAGTAAGAATACTTATGTTTGCATAGTTTGTCACTAAAACTATACAAAAATTCAAATTCAAATCTTTATTCAAAGTCCTTAAAAGGCACTTTTGACGTGTCAATAATTAACAAAGTAGTGATTTGATGGTGATAACTACATTCGTAAACTTAAAACTAAAGCTATGAGGGTTCCAAACGCTCCCTTGTCTAAGAAGTAGCCCACAACAAACTTAGCCAGGAAATTTTTCTTTTTGTTATCACCATCTCACATGCCACTTAAAATTATATCAAGAGCTTCTTATTAGTGCAATATTTCATACCCATGCTTGTTTATCATTTACATAATCGTTTATAATTCCACGATTATAATATTATTCCCCTAGCTACCTGATCTGACTTCGCAGTCGTAGTACATCTTTCTTTTTTATGATAATCGATTAGTTCAACAAATATAAGTTTAGTCCTAATAGGAATAACTCGTAGAAAACAAATTTTACACTAAGCATTTTTAATGCATGACCGTCCGATAGCTTGAGATGTTGCGCGACTTTGTTTTATAATAATATGGTTTATTATATTGACTATAGACATATATTTATTTTTAAACAGTTAAAATATCACTTGCTTCAACGGTGAAGGAAAACATCGTGAGGAAACCTACACGCCTGAGAGTTCTCCATAATGTTCTCAAAGGCGTGGGAAGTCTGCCAATCCGCACATGGCCAGCGTGGTGGACTATGACCAAACCCTTCTCATATTGAGAGGAGATTCGTGGTCTTTAGTGAGCCTGTAATGGGTTGATCATGATGATGATGATGATGATATATTTATATCCAAGTAAGATGAAGTTTATGTTCTTATACAGTTTTCCGTAAAAGGAACATTACGGACAACCCTTAACAAATCGGCGTAGCCGACCGTAGTGAGACGTAGGTAATTACTACGAATGTTCTACGAATCTGCTGAACTTTCATTTCATTGCAGGCTTTATTTGTTTTTCATTAAAAGACTTCAACGTTAATAAATAAATACTAGCTTCATTTAAAACGTTAAACAATAGTTGCAAAATAAATCTTACGTTTCGTGGACACAGAAGGAAGCCTAGTTTTGCACTATTTATCTGTTTATCTCTTTGAATGTATAGTCATACAATAAGTCAAATAAAGAAATATTATAGCTAATTTTATTTATCTGTCTGTCTGTGGCCGTTGTTGGGTATGTGTTATGTATGTCACAACCAAAGTAAAGAATAGGAAAAGCCAAAGGATAAAGGATGAAAAATATTCTACGTATGTGAAATAGCTACTTCGGCCAAAGAGTTACATGCTCTGTATTCTTAACATTTTTTGACATACTATGACACAATCCTGCCAAGAAACATGGCATGAGTACGCTAGTCTTTTCATTTAAACTGTACCTACTGCGCTTTTACCATCACTTTGTACCTGCAGAGTTAGAAATTGTCCACGAACGTGCTTCTGAGAGCACGTCAAGCATTCATGTAAGTTCCAGTCATTGTCACTAACATTTGAAATATCTTTGGAGCCCAACCTTTATTATGCAAAAATATTACACAAAATGTGACCCAAATACAAAGGTGGGTCATAATTTACACAGGCATACATAATAGGTACACGGCAATGTAGGTCTTATGGATTATTGTGAACGAAAGGCTGACAGTAACTTTAGCCAGCCCGGACGTTTAAGCCGTTTAATGCTGCTTTTTCGGTGCATCTATTTTTATATTTGCAATACGACAGCTTTTTAAACAGCTAACACTTGCTTACTATTTTTATTATTAGGATCAGCAGTAATAAATTGTGGATACCATTTTTATAATTTACATTCATAGAAATTAAACTTCTACAAAGCAATTACGTATAGCAGTCATAAATCTTCGAAGAATCTTTATCATCATGATCAATCTTTGCCGGCTCACTACAGAGCACGGTTCTGCCACCACGCTGGCCATGTGCGGATTGGCAGACTTCACACGCTTTTGAGAACATTATGGAGAACTCTTATGCATGCAGGTTTCCTCACGATGTTTTCCTTCACCGATAGAACAAGTGATATTTTAATTGCTTAAAAACGCACATAACTCCGAACAGTTAGAGGTGAACAGTGAGAGGGCAGTGAGACGTGCCCGGGTACGAACCCCCGACCTCGGATTAAGAGGTGGACGTCTTAACCACTAGGCTATCACAGTTTCTTTGGAATCTGTATACCTACTGTATAATATAAACGTATACAAAAAATACTTACGACACATTTGGATAAATAATATAAAAAGTAGCATGGATCGATAACCTGATTTCAACAACAACTGGTCCGTTCTTTCCAACCTATGATTTGCTATCGTTTTAGTTTGACCTACCTAGTTTACCTTCGCTATATAAGGGTTCTATCAGAACTGAAATCGTGTTGTTATATCTTGATTGAAACTTGGAAAGCATTATTCGTGAAGCTTTTGACCTAATTATTTTTTTAATTATGATCATGATTAAGCATAAAATTTATAAAAGCTCGACTTCAGAAATCTATACGTACATACTTATTGGTTTTGTATTGTATTTTTTTGAGTGTCTCTTTAATACTGTTGCTATTTTCGTTAACACAATCATTACATACGAACTAAGTTACTGTATGAAATCCACCCGCTACGTCTATATGTTTATATAAATGAATTAATGGCAGTAAAACTTAGCAACATATGAACTATATGATCATGATTAAGCATAAAATTTATAAAAGCTCGACTTCAGAAATCTTAGATACGTACATACATATTGCTTTTGTATCGTATTTTTTTGAAGTGTCTCTTTAATACTGTTGCTATTTTCGTTAACACAATCATTTCATACCTACTAGGTTACTGTATGAAATCCTCCCGCTACGTCTGTATATTTATATAAATGCAGTAAAACTTAGGAAATTAACTTCAATGACTCAGGCTGAGTAAGTTTATTAGACATGGCTGTAAAGTTTGATGAACTCCCTCGATTTCCGTGTCATCCCTTACATCCTGACTCGACGACAATGACCTTGTCAAAAAATCGGTCGACATATATTTGAGATGTCGGAGAACGAACTTAACAAAATCAGTCGAACTTAAAAACTCAAATCCTTAAAGTCGGTTGATATTATCAGAGAAAAGCAATAACTACACTGATTTTAGGTTACTCCTTAAAGGTTATACCTTTCAGAAATGAGTAAGAGTCGGTAAAATAAAATTAATTCATCCTAATCTATATGAAATATTAAGATTAATGAGTCTACAGTCAAAGGCACTATTAATTCGCACGCTATGCTTTATTATCATGGGAGTGACTTGAATTTTTTTCGGAAAGTACCGGTATCAAAAAAAAACTACAAGAAACTTAGACGTGTGCTTTTTTGATGGAGTCGAGAAGTATATACCCAGTATCAACGCGTTCTATCGCCATCCAATTTATTTAGCGGACAAAAGCGGATATCAAAATTAAACGTCCAATGCTCATTGCAACCGTCTAAATATATACAATACAATGGCAGTGTCTTGGTCAGCTTCAAGATCGGTAGTGACGTGCGCTGCGGTCACGCGCGTTTACGAACGATTATTTATAGCATAGTAACGTAGGTACGTACCTACACACTACACAATTATAGTATTCAGTCCAACATAACGAAATTATCTGGGCGTTTACTTTTGTTGTATCAATTTATATCTGAAGTACTTCGTTTGCATTGTGTTATAGAGTATTCTTAATACGTGTGAAGCGACATGGAAAAAAGCTCAGAATATCGATGGATGTAGCTTACGAAAAGTTTATATTGACAGACCCCCAAACTGGAATAAACGACATCGAATCGCACATTGCTGCTAAAGACGAGTGGCATAAGATCCTGTTATGTGGAAAGTCTACAAGAGACCTTAACAACAGTTGACATCCATCGAAATGAGACGTCGGTAAAGAAAATTATTCCACTTCGATATACTATATTTAAATAGTTATAACAGATATTTTTCAAATTCTTATAATGGTAACAAGGAACCTTATAGGTTCGTCATGTACGTCTGTATGTCATAACCATTTAGCAAGAAGCCTATAAAGCTGAAATTAAACGCAGCTACCAAATCTTTCTGAATATGGTCTCGTACATGTACTTACCATATACCTATTCATTCCTGAACATTTTCGTTTCAGCTTAGATATTTAGAATCTTAGAATAAATAATTGAAATATAAAATTTTATATCAGAGTACCTAACGTTCTGAAAAATGTATATCTACTATTGAGTCGGTGATATGGGTGGCTGAAGGTATAGGATTGTTGAATTAAAATCGGAAATAAACTCTTCACTTCTACCGTCTTTTGGGTAAAAATCTTAGTCATGGTAATAACGGGATTCATAGAACCCACCCATTAACCTCCTCGGTGATTAGCATAGCGCCAAGTCAATCATTGTGTAAGCAATAAATTAACGCGAACGTTGGTAACCACATGTATATGTGTTACATATGGCGATGGTTACATATGGTATACACCAAATTTCAAATTTTGACGACCTCCGTGGCGCAGCGCGTGCGCTGTCGCATTAAAAAGGTCCTGGGTTCGAATTATAAAATTCAAATTCAAAATAATCTTTATTCAAATAGTCCTTTAAAATGCACTGCAGTCCAATACAATGCACATTTACATAGTAGTTATTTCATGGTGATAACTATATTCGTAAACTTAAAACTAAAGCTATGAGGGTTCCAAACGCGCCCTGGTCTAAGAAGCCCACAACAAACTTAGCCGGTATCTCGGCTCGAGTCTAGTCTGGTCGGAGGCGACGGCCGTGGCTAGTTACCACCCTATCGATTAAGACGTGTCGCCAAGCGATTTAGCGGTCCGGCACGATATCGAGTAGGGCTAATTTGAAGTGAATAAAAAAAACTCAAAATTTATCATATCGCATATTGTGTCAAGTAACATGCAGACGTACCAAGAAGAGCTTGGAAAAGGCGTGACTTGAAAATTCTGATAACTCTTTCGATGGCAAGACGAAGCTGTCGGTCCTGCGGTTTTATTAGTTTGCTGTGGTAGTCTTCCAGCAGTTCTAATGCTCGGTGGGCCTCTGAAACAGAAGAGTTCATATACAAATACAATAAGATAAGGTACTTCACCACTACAATCTAAAAGATCAGTCTAAAAGTAGCTCGTCATCCATGTTTCATTCGTTTAATTATTGCGTTCAATGTGGAGAAGGGTAAAAGAATTTTTAGATTTGGCAATACAGTATAATTACAATCAATTTTTTTATTTATTATTTATTGATTTATTAATATTATTAGCGATTTATTAGCGTCGACTTAAGTTATTAGGCATCCTGTAGTTACCTCTAAATTTATATGTATATCCTAGCACTTAAGGTTTTTAAAATGTTTATTTTTTTTGCATATAATTCTGTTGGTGGTGCTTTGAATAAATAAATAAATAACAATTTAGTACCAAACGATCTAATAATAGCTTAAAGAAAATTAACAACTTATCAAATAGCTCTACCATCATTTTTATGTTTGTCACATTTTCTTTACAACAGTTGAACCAATTTTGACATGAATTTCACGATAATGTGGAAAATTATACTAGAAGTATTGTGGGCTGTTTCTTTGCTTAAACCAGATTGAATCTAATCTGATCGAACTTTCAGAGGTTGAGCTCCTAAGGGAAA
Organism: Lasiommata megera; assembly: GCA_928268935.1. Lineage (NCBI taxonomy): Eukaryota > Metazoa > Arthropoda > Insecta > Lepidoptera > Nymphalidae > Lasiommata > Lasiommata megera. The sequence continues at coordinate 10,372,996 of OV743315.1, read as the reverse complement.
AATAACACGGGTAAACAAAAATATTTTGGTCCTACCTACGTACCGAAACCACGAGGGCGAAATACAACTCCCAGTATAATGTATTGACCCGTTCATACTACACATAATTCTTCCAAAATAAAAATCTTATCTGGCACATTTCCTTTTATATTTTTTTTTCTTTTAAAATTTTCGAGCAAATTATAAACATGCATCTGATTTTCCTCTATTATTTGAAGCAAGAGGTTTTCTTTAAATTTCATTTAAAGTGTAAATTATTTTAATTACTGAAGTTGGTCGCGAAAGTTAATAAAAGTAAGTTACGTGAAAAGTATGTTATGTTAAGTTAATTAATGAAAATTGATTAGTATGTACGGATAATTCTTAAGAACTTTTCTGCTATGGAAAAAATATGAGAATAACGCAGATCGGTCCACAAGTCTCGAATGCCTCAGTACCTACTAGTACTACAGTACAATAGCGTCGCAATACGACATATTTTTTTTTTTTAATTATATTGAGAGAATAAATTGTATATTAGGCACTAACTACAAGTTTTTTAAATTTAAATAACACTTAAATTTCGAAGTTTACACAACTTGGAAAACGTCCCGTTTACTCTAATTGTTTTATATTGAGCAAGTGGGCGTATTGTTTTATTTTTAGAATTGCTGGTAACGCGTTAATAATTTAATAAGACACATGGCCTCCTTAGCTTAAAACATGAGTAAATAAGCAGAACGCAGCCTTGACTGGCAACACCACCTTAAAACAGAGGAGTGTATGAACCCTTAACAATATCACCCCTTGCATAATCTTTCGTCAATAACAACGCAAGTATGGATCAAACTACTAGGTAGGTACTTAACAATGTTCACCTTGCTTCCGAACTGGCATCACGGTACCGCCCCCTAACGTAGCTAATAGCTGTAACACTAATAAAATCGTAAAGTAATAAAACTATAAATTGTTTCACAAGTGACGAATGGATAACTTCATTTCACAATTTGAATCACATACAAATACATTTTCGAACGGCACGTATGGTCACACAACGAAAACATTAAAATTATAATACAATATAATAAAAATGATAAAATGCGGTAGTGATTCCGCTTAGAGGGACCGTAGTCTACTGCTTATTGGGATTGGTCGATTTTCTCTGTGACGTCAGAGGGTTGGTGCATGAACAATGTAGAATTGCGAGGGTGAAATACAGAGCAGGAGCGCGAACGTTTAGGGGTGGCACATAGGGTGTTTTCGGTGATGTGTTGCATCCCACGCGTTTGTATCCTCATTGTTGCATTCATTTAATCTATTACTCTTACTATTTGTATTTAATTACAGAGAATATCATAAAACCCTAGGTAAGTAGCACATATTTTTGTCAATTTACTTTATAGTTTCCCGTGAAATAAGTCCTCATAAACAATTTATTTGTACAGCATAAAGCCATCTATCGTCATGTTTTGTTAAGTTTTCACAAGGGTAGGATTTTAAGGACAGCTTACAGGAGTGACCACACTAAAAAAATAGATTACCCAACAAGTAAGAATTTCACTAGTTTCATATTGTACTTTGATTCCAATAAGAATATTAGAGTCCCGATAAATACGATAAACCTTACTAGCAATAAAGTGGTTAAATTATTTATTTATTAACATTAGATTATATTGACATAAATGATACTTTTTTTAATTTATAATAAATAATACTAGATTTATTGCGCAGAAACAAAGTGCTTTATGCAAATATTTCACTTGAACAGTAAGAAAATTTAGTTGGCAGCAATTTTGACTACCTCCTTTGCGCAGCGCTTTGGAAGTCCTGGCTTTGTTTCCCGGCTCGAGTCTGGTCTGGTGCGTCTCATTATTAAGCGGTTTACCACACCCCTAACAGGTTAGCCCGCTATCATCACTTACCACCAGGTAAGATTGTCATCAAGGGCTGACTTGCAGTGTAATAAAAAAAATACAGTGAATAACCAATACTCGAACATTGAATGTAGGAATGTCCAAAATATTACAGAAATTAAGAGATATTTAATGCTTCGTAACATTTAATCGATTAAAAAGCGTGGACAAATATTGCGTGGAGCGTGGATAATTATTTATATTCAACCTAATTGTAGCTAATTAAAAATAATTATTGACTATTTGAATTGGTAGTAAAAAAAATCAGCTACTTTTGTTATGGGCTTCTTCTTAGTCCTGGGTGCGATTGGATTCTTCGTAGCTTTATTAAATAATGTTTTCCTTCATCGTTTATTCAGTCAAGATATTTTGCAGTTCTACCCGTAATACGGACAATGGCAATAATAACAGGACTTTCGTCACGTTTCGTGCGTTATTAGTAGTACAAGTCAAAATCAACTTGAAGTCGATTTTCCTGATGTGATCAACCTCAGTGCGAATATATTAACGACATTTGTTAAGATTTTGCACTAACTCGCTCAATACAATTTCCTTGTGCGGTTCCTTTTTCAAAACTCACGTTACCAACAGAATTTGGTTTCAAAAGAGGACTGGCGTAAAAGAGTGGTAATATATTGTGGCCCCCCATTATCGCAATTTACTATGATATTATCTATTCTATTACGATTCAATCAACCCAGGTAGTACGACACATACATTTTAATACTTAACTAATTTAGAGCTGTAATAATAAAGCGACTTATTGCAGACATAATGCCTTTCATTTTGATAAATACCAACAATATTATAATATAATAACAATATTATCTATCACTGATAACTAGGGGTTGGTATTAGGTATGTTTCAGCAGTAGTTTATATAGGTACCGTAAAAACTGTGCTATTTGTTGGTTCGTAGCTGGAAGCGAGACTTCTTAATTGCGGTAAGTACGTAATAAAATTATAAGAAATATGTTAAGATAAGACAAATAAGAACTCTTTCTAAAAATCAACAATTTTATAAAACCCCTTAAAATTATAAAACGCAATAATGTTTTTTTTGGTTTTGTGCAGTTTCAACATTCCGTAGTTTTTTGGCCTCTAGTCACATTTAGGGTAAATTTTACTTAATAGCATAAATAAAGTTGCATATTGCTGTTGCCTATGTGGTCACGCGGTAGATTTGAATATTTATGTAGTTAGAAAGAAATTACGAGTTTATCTGGGAGGTGTAAATACTTCTGCCACATAGCCCCGAACTTGCACCTTCAGATTTCAAGAGGACTGCCATAACTTTACTCCCGCTTTTTTATTAAGAAGTCCCAAAATCTACAACAATTTGATCATGTGTTGACATGGTGTTGGTGGTGTTGACCTACAAGATGGCAAAAATTAACAATTGAGCAAAATAGCACATATAGTAGGTATTGGTATATAATCTGAAGTTGGCACCAATCAGTAGATAACAGAGTATCAAAGGTAGAATACTCAGATTATAATTCCAAGCCACAGATAAAATACATTTATAAAGCCAGCCATGAAGCAGCTAAATATATATTTTCTTAATTTTTGTAATTATCAGGCCTGGCGCCTCTTTGTTTATGAAGCTACAAGTATACAACGGTTAAAAAGACTCAATAAATCAGAGAGACGGCGCACGCATTTTAATACTTAAGCAACACGTCGAATCGCTTCGTTCGTTCGGTCTTAAGATACAACTATTTAAACAGAATGCTTGAATTGCTTGACTAATAACAAGGATTGGAATCTATAATTTTTACACTTTTATTGAACTGGATAATGGTACCTATCCATAGTAAACAAGGAACAGATTACGATGTTTAGATTACAAACGAATCTAAGCCAACGTAATACCTGCAATAATTCCTTAGGGAAATATCTGCGCAAATCGAGATACATAATGAATAATTTACATAATTAATAATTACTACGATAGATAGACTTATTAATATAATGTATTTTCAAACGCCATTTATTTTTGTGCATTACTAAACTATATTACTAGAGAACTAAACTAACCTAACTGATAAAAAATATTGAAATTAATAATTATTATTCTTTCAAGAAGACAACCACTAAGGCAGTCAGAAATGGTAAGAGAAAGCGATAGAAAGAAATAAAAGTTGTAGGTGAATATAGGAATAAAATGTCAGCGTTTAATAGCGAATAGCGTATTTTTATTTTGAGGCAGGCAATATTTATTTTAATAAGGTCTTGGAGTGAATCTGTACTTATATCATGTATTCTGTGCTATTATGTAAAATATTCCCCAAACGTGACTAGAAACCAAAAAATACGGAATGCTGAAACTGCAGAATAAACAGAAATACTGATATGGTTTCTATCAGTATTTCTGTTTATTCTGCAGTTCTTGGTAACATTGCCTAGTAGTCTGTTTGGCGAACGATACTTCGAAAAAATGATGCTTTGTAATAATTTTTTCAGTTTATTTTCTTTATTCACTTGATCTTAGTAGAATAGTATATTTAGGAACATCATACATATAATGTGGTAATGTCTGTGGGTTTAGTATACAGCCCAGTATACTATTGTTGTCTTTGTATACAACTCAGCAATAAAAGAGTCGGACCACAGATCCATCTATTCATCTATTTTACTTTTAGTCTTTAAGTGCAGGCCTACAAGATGCCTCTTTTTGGCAAAAAGGATTTTGGGCGAAAATCTAAAAAAGAAAGTAAGGATACCGAAAGACAGCCATCCATCGAAGATAAGTATGTCGTCAAGGATCTGCTCGGAACAGGAGCGTTTTCGGAAGTACGTCTTATTGAGAGTAAAGAAAATGGACAGTTATTCGCCTGCAAAATTATCGATAAAAAGGCTCTCAAAGGTAAAGAGGACTCCTTAGAAAACGAAATTAGAGTTCTAAAAAGATTTAGCGAAAATGCAAAAGCGGAAGGAGCCGAGAGAAAGATGTTTTCGCATCCTAACATCGTCCAGCTGCTAGAGACGTACGAGGACAAAAGCAAGGTGTACCTTGTGATGGAATTAGTAACTGGTGGCGAGTTATTCGATCGAATTGTTGAAAAAGGATCGTACACCGAGAAAGATGCTGCTAATCTTATTAGACAAGTATTGGAAGCTGTGGATTACATGCATTCACAGGGAGTGGTTCACAGAGATTTGAAACCTGAAAATCTGCTATATTACAGTGCGGATGAAGACAGCAAAATTATGATAAGTGACTTTGGATTGTCAAAAATTGAAGACTCTGGTATCATGGCCACAGCCTGTGGTACTCCCGGTTACGTCGCTCCAGAAGTCCTGGCTCAGAAACCATATGGAAAGGCAGTTGATGTGTGGAGTATAGGAGTTATCTCATATATATTGCTTTGTGGATATCCTCCGTTTTACGATGAAAATGATGCAAATCTCTTTGCCCAAATTCTTAAAGGTGATTTTGAATTTGATTCCCCTTACTGGGATGATATAAGTGAATCTGCAAAGGATTTTATACGTCATCTGATGTGTGTTGATGTGGAAAAGCGGTACACTTGCAAGTAAGTATTTAAATAAAATACTTATGACAAACACTTTAGTTATCCAGCTATGGATTTATTGCAAATGAGATTTTTTACACATCTATCAGTCCTGACCTCCTTTGAGCAGGTGATGTGGTGTGTGGTGGACTAGGTATAGAGTAAAGTTCTTAGCGAGAGATTCTCGGTTGGATCCCAGGCAGGGAAAATTAGAGAATTTTCAGTTACTGATTCTTTTGGTTTGATCTGTTTGTAGGCTTTTCTGTGGCTAGTTACAACTCTACCAAGAAGTATATGCCTCCAAGCTATACAGTAACTCAGTATGATGCCTATTGAATATATGCTATTGTAATTCAGTTTAATATACACAAACAGGTTAGCTTGTGAATATCATATGTTACCACAGCAGGAAATTGCAGTCAAGCGCTAACTTGTATCTGTATATCTATGTATCTTTAATAAAAGAACTAAGTCAAACAATACCATTGTATAACATTGTTAATAACATTGTATAGTACACATAAAGACTTAATAATTTTCAACTTTTAACAATCTAAGTTCTTTCTGTGTTACATCTAATCCCCCTTGTGTTTGTGTGATTTTTATAATTAAAAGTATAAATATATAATTTTGTTAAAATCCAAAGTAACAACATTGAATGAACCATATTTATTGCTTTTAACCAATCCAATACAAAAGAGAGGTCATAAAGTATAAATGTTTTTTTGTTTTATTATTGATTTAAATCATAAACTGGTTTGAACTTTTAATTTGATTAAATATTGGATGTGTTTATATATGCAATTTAGTGGAAATACTTAGATTTTATTTTCTTTAATTTTGAATATTGCATGTCCTTCCGGACTGTTCGTAATATAACAAAAATTTAAGATATTTGCAAATGGTTTTGGTTGCATAATTTGCAGCTTATGCATACCTACTTCTTGAAAAAGTAGTACATCTAGTAATTAAATGATTAAAGTCATTATTTTTTAAATAGTTTTGCAATGGAGTACTGAGAGACATATTTGGGGTTATTAAAGCCAAATCAGCAAAATAAATTGAATTATTATGATTTGCCCTGAATTTACTGTGCCCACTGTTATTATCATTTCTTGTATCATTTGTAACCATTATGTCTTTACAGGCAAGCCTTAGCTCATCCATGGATTTCTGGAAATGCGGCCAGCAACAAGAACATCCATGGCACTGTATCTGAGCAACTTAAGAAGAACTTTGCTAAGTCTCGCTGGAAGCAAGCTTACCATGCCACCACAGTCATCCGTCAGATGCAAAAAATGATTTTGAGCAGCAGCAGCTCAAGTCGCAACGCCAACAACGCCCAGCAGTCCAAACCACAACAGTAGCTGACTTGCTGAACAAAGCTAACAATGTGATGAAGGTACTTAACAATTATACTTCTCTAATACATTGGTTTTCTCAGCAATACAAACTAGTCCTAACTAAATCAACAATTGTTGTTTCGCAACAAATCAAACATGAATGGGGCACACATACATCTCGGCAAATCTTAGTATTCTGTAGGTTGCTACAGCTGTTCGCTTGACTTACGAAATACCAACATTTGTGGAGTCATAAGGTGTAAGGTGTTGTCCCAAATATGAAGGGTTCAGAGGTTAGTAGTTAAATAAATAACTGGTTGGCTTAATTCTAAATTTACTACAGGTATGAAGAGATGCTAAATAAAAGTATGCTGAAAAATAAATGAATGATTCATATAATTGTTTGAAATTCATGCTAAATTTCTCATTTACCTCTGCACCTTTCATAGAAACATCTATCAAAAATTACACTGTTACTCAAAAAGAAAAAAATTGTGGTTATTGTAATATTGGACGTGAGTATGTATTCAGGATTTGACTTATAGAAGGTTGGATTGATGTACCAACATTTTAGGGTGAGTATATTTGACAATTGACTGTAGATTGTCATTTCTTTAAAAAAAAAGACTGGTTCCTTAAGCCCCTGTATACATGCTGACTTACATGCTTGTTGGTATGGAATTAATAATTTGGTAGACGCATAACAGTAATTCATATTTATTGCTGGGGCAAATGCCAGCAAACAGCAGCGTCTGAGATTTGTGTCATTGCTAAATTTGTATCATTGCTTTAATATCCAAAGCTTTGATGATTTTAATTGGTGAGCATAATTCACCTTAAGTAAGAATTGATAACAATCAACGAATGAGTTGTCTTATTAATATATTGGGCTAGTCACAGTGTAGTTTACACAGTTTCTTAATGTTGTTTTTGTGAAAATAACACTATAAATGCCTTGAGTACTGTTTACAAGAGATCTGAAGAACATAATCATTTTCGCAACTTGTACTATCAAATTGGAAACTTTCTTTTCTACATCTGCTGCATGTATTGTTACTCACTATTCTTAGAATCTCAAACTTCAAGTCCATGTCATTTTTAATCTCTATTTATCCTTATTACATGACATTTTTATAATACTTATATAATATACTAATTATACCTATGTCATAATTAATCCAATGACATCCTCATTTGCTGTTTTAAGAAAAACAGTTTGGAGCTAGAAAAAACATTCTCTTCTAAACATTCTGTGCTAGTAAATACTTATAGTTACGGTGATAATCCCTTAATGCTAAGGTTTGTTGCAAGTTGTTATGAATTATAAATAACGAGGAATATATTTAATGGCTTTATAATGGGCTGATGATGACAAACTATAAAAGAATGTATATTATCACATGAATGTGATTATTAATTGTTACTGTTTAAAGTATGGTGTATGTGAAGTGTATTGTAGTAATTCTGAAATCATCTATAATATTAATAGCATCCAGAAGTTTGTTATCGAAGATTTTGCTGGTTTACGATTAATATTGCTAGATTTATGAGTAGTTGCTCCTTAGCTTTTGTAAATAGACATTGTATTATAGATGGGCATGTGTTGACAAAACATTCTATTTGGATTATTGGTAACATTGAAATATATTGAATTAACAATTATACAATTCTAAAGTTCTGGATCACAAGCAAAGACCTTTAGTCTAGAAATTCGAAATTACTAATTCAAAACTTATTATTATTCAAACTTATTGTACTGCCATTTCATAAGCCTTCATAATGAATAATCAAAGGTTATATTTTATTATTGATAGACATCTCCAAGATTGCAATAGGTAATTTATTATAAAATAAAATAACATATCTATTTATCTATGAAAAATAAGGCATTTTGTTTTATTCATAAAAAAGAAGAGCATTAGACAATGCTGACAGACAGACGTCTGTGCCAACAACTGTCTATCATAATACAATAATTGTTTACAAATTAATGTTACTGAGATAATAATATTATTATGGATGTGTTTGTGTATGTGTAAGAATGATATTCCCTATTTAACCAATCTATACCTACACATAGTGGTTTAATGAAAAATGTGCATAATATGCTATTAATATGTAAGTTTTAATATTCTAAATCTGACTCTTCCCGTCTTTTAGTGAAGTTTTAAAAATCTAAACAATGAATTCAACAGTGTATAAATTATATTTAAATCGATTTTTAATTATTACACTTAACACAAATCTATATAGAAATACACAGGGCCTAATGCAATATATGACACAATACAAGCTTCTATTTTGGGTATAGCTATCCTATCTCACGAAGACTGTTTCGCTTCAGTTGTTGTAGTCAGAGCTCGAAACCGATATTGATTCACCGATTTCAAGTTCTCTATAAAATCGAAATGATATCAGTTACCTGTACACTTACGCTAACGGTACGGTAAACCGGTTTATGACAAGATATAAAAACTATGCGTTAAATATTTAATTTATCAGGACATATTATATATATCTGGAGCTAATTTAGTTTTTCTATATATCGTATTCAGTAAATCTATTTTGAAATTATATCTCAATATAACCGTTCAGTTAAAGGAATCCGTAAACTTTTGATACCAGCGTTAATATTCGATAACGGTTCGAAATGAATATAAAAAAGATCGAACCGGAAGCATTTCGGTTTCGTGATCGATTTTTTATTTTACTTTTAAATCTTCACGTTAATCAGTTAATTAGGTCGATTCAATCTAGTCCTAGATCATTTCGGCTCGTTAGAAAACGTTCAACCAAAGCCAACCGGTTGAATAAAAAAATATTTTTTAGCGGTTACCAACCAAAATTTACCAGTGAAACGTAACCGGTTGCCAGACCTGGTGTTTGTTTTGTAGTGTACAGCGATATATGCGAGTTATCTAGGTAACGTCTACTACGTATTAATTTTGACGACCTTCGTGGCGCAGTGCGTGCGCTGTCGTATTATAAAGTCGGAGATCCTGGGTTCGATTCCCGGCTCGAGTCTGTTCTGGTGGGAGGCTTCGGCCGTGGCTAGTTACCCTGCCGACAAAGACGTGTCGCCAAGCGATTTAGCGTTCCGGCACGATGTCGTGTAAAAACCAATTAGGAGTATTGGCTTACCATACTCCTAATACCCCTAACAGGTTAGACCGCTACCATCTTAGACCGCATCATCACTTACCATCAGGTGAGATGTCGTCAAGGGCTAACTTGTGGTGTATAAAAAAAAATATATGTATAAAAAAAGAATTGCTGCCAACAAAACATTGTTAGTCACAATCAAGTTAAATATTTGCATTGGGGAACATAAATCACTTGGTTGCTAGCCAAAAAATAACATTGTCGCGGAGAACGACCAACATCACTTGTATAATTTAATCATTTAGACTTTATGATAAGTACTTATGACTAGTATGCTTTATCGGTACTATAATTTATTATTCGAATCCAACTGAGACATCCTTTATATGTAGTTAACTACAAGCTCCATAAAACTGACGGCGAGATCCCCGCTATCTAACGTCATCCGGACGTGGGCCCCATCCACGGCCTCGGAGACGTACGGACCACTCACCGTCCGACCCCCCCGTTATCCCAAACGTCGCCTAAGCCGAGGTTCGACCTCACTGGAGGCGCCCTTAGGCAGACGTTCCCTTAGTTTCTTCGAGTCCTAGGTCTCAAAATTTCTTCTGGCAGAGCTCCTTTCCGAAGCTCGCCAAACAGCCCGGTTACGCTGTCGCAACCAATACGGTTAGCACAGCTAATAGTCAGTCCGAAAAAAAAACTGAGTGTCTTAGGCGAATGTAATAAGCGTGTCCAAAAATATTTTCCACATTCAATGTTTAAATCTTAACACGTATATTGATGGCCATTTGTTTGCTCGGTGGAATGGCACAGCCGTTTTCTCAAAACCTACCCAACTATCGCGCGTGAGCGTGTCGCTAAGTACCTTGGTCCGTACATTTGTCTCGGCGCCCTCTAATAACGGTCGTCTGTTACGCCTACATGACCCGGGTCTGGATATAAACGTAAGACGTATTAAACCGATAGTTCCATAGCTTTCGCACACTATATGTACACACGCATGTATAACAACTGTAGTCAAACGGTAATCGTTAGATGGATCTACTATACCTACTGTAAAGTCTAAATATAAAAATACTTATACGAAATATTGTAATTTTATCTACTGTACAAAATGGTTTTAACCTTATTAAATACATTGCCTCTCTGCTTTATCAAAATATATATAACCTATTCATGACGCTTTAAATTTAAAATTGTAATCATGTAGTCCTAATGTACTTGAAGTTTATTAATTGTTTTGACATTATCTATAGAAATAAACTCAATTCGAATGTCTGTAAATAATTGCCTATTCTCAAGTTCATCTTGTTATTTGTATGATATAAAAACCAAAGGATTTGAGACAGATTTAGTATTTTTAATTTACTCTTTTTCTTTTACTAATATTACGTAATGTTATAAATAATTTCTTTAACTCTGTCCAGTGCTTACAAATGTATTGTTGTCTCGCTCGGATCACAGAACACCTTATCGTACAAATGGCAACAAAGTTAGGTTTGCACCCTGAACTGGGTTCTGTAGGATGCGTATGCGTGTTATTGTTACCTGCAAACCTATTTATGTTGCTCTTGTATTACAATTATTTGTACAGAGGTGTTCAGTGAATGAGTATATCGACGGAGCTAAAGATAATATAACAAAATATTATATTGTGTTAACATTTTGTTTTCCTTTTTAATATTTCATAATTTATTGACATAAGCATATTTGAGTTATTTTGCAGTTATGACAAACACAACATTCCTTTAGGGAATTTTATATAATGTAATTTTACAAATGACATTCCATTTTTCAGTATTGCATTAATGCTATTGCATTTTTTTTATTGTATTGAGATTTTTTTTCCGAAAATGATAATAAAATCGGCATTCCGCTTTCAAGATTTCTTTTTATTGTGAAGTAAATAAAATATATTTTTTATTGTAAAATATAGATTAATGTCTATTGCGTCTTCCGTCCACACCTTTCACGACCAATACAACTTTTTTTTTTTAAATAGTTACCTATACGTAAATTTCTTTGTATATCCAACAGTATAAAGCTTAAAGAAAGTTTTCCACCGTCTATATTTACTGTCAAAAACAAAACAATCGTATGTATTTTTTTTAATACCTCCACTTTGAAATTTTATGATTGGTGGGACTCCATATCAGTTCTGAATCTGTATCTCCCGAGTAACGAGGCCTAAGTGCTTTGTTTATATAATATTATGCAAACCATCTCCACCCGTGGTAGTCCTGCAATTATAATTGCGTAAAAAATATCATTGAAATGATGATGATTTACCCCAAGAGTAGAATTTTTAAATTATTTAAAGATAATACGACAAACTGCGCTCAACTAAAGTAAATAATTTGTGTGCTTAATTAAACTGACTTTTTTTACGTGACAGAGATAGTATCTTTTCTCTAACATGCAAATAACGTCAAATTGTTACATAAATTATTTATCTCCTTTTGTTGGTCGCATTCTATTGATCAACTCGAAAAATGTTTTAAGGAATTTTAATATATATATATATAGAGAGATATCTTGTTATTTTTATACCGGTTTAAAGTAAATGTATTAAAATATTTTCGTACCGAATATTATGATTGAATAATTTGTATTTTGTGTTCATGAAGGCTGTGACGGGAGATCTTAAATTGAAATTAATAAATCTTAAACATGAGGATGTTAAAGTAACAGATTAAAGAATTGATATAAGATACCAATTTTTAAAGCATTTTTTTAAATAAAGTTTACGTATTTTTTTTATCAGACATAGTACCTCTGCATAAATCATGACAGTGCTAGAATTAAAATAAGCATTTTTCTTAGTATGTTAAGCATAATTTTATATCCTAATCTTTCGTTATATCGACTAGTGTGTACTCATTAATATTATTAACTTCTCGATAACCCTTGACATAGATAATAATATCGTATTGTATTCATTCTACTTAGAACAGAAATAAGGAATTTCCTGTTTATTGGGTTTATTATTACATTTTCAATAGAGTGTAAATTTTTTAGTCATTTATTTTTATTATTCATTAAGTTTTCACACCGTTTTCCATGTCTTGGGAAGCAGGTGGAAAAAGAATTATGGTAAAAATATGCAATATACAAAGAACTTAAAAAAAAAACAGTGGAAACAAAGGAATTGTTCCAAAAACCAACTCTAAATTAATTTTAACGTGAAGTTTTCATTAACTGTTGGAAAAAATAGAACCGTTCAACCTGTTGGCATACCATGAAACCTGGCAAGAAACAAAAACCCACTGTTAAGAAAACTACAAATGACCCACCTATGCCTTAAGAGATAGCACTCCTATCCCAATAGTTATAATAGTCCTATGACATATTTAAAAATAAAACACAAATCGTAGATTATTTATTTGTTAAAAATCAGATTATATAATACAAATATTAACATTCTAAAACAAATAATATTATATTAAAGCACAATTATATTCAACGCAAAAAACCACTCGGGTGGATTAAGAGGACTTTGTTTATTTTGTGCTTTACCTGTTGTGTTTCATATTTTATATAGCAGAGTCTAATTTCTGTGAAATCAAAGATCTGTATATCTGTGACTTTTCTCTTAAGAATCACTTGTTTTATGTTATCAAAGTTATCCATAATTTTTACTCTACTTATATGCATTTTAAGACAAATCTTAAATACTTTTTTGTATCAGTTACCATTCTGAATAAATTAACGGTATTTTGTTTTACAAAAAATAACGTAGTGACCCGCAATCTGTAAATCTTTTTACAGGTAATTTGACTGTATTTAATTAATTTTGTATCTTAACTTAAAAATGAAGCATCGATTTAAAGCTTTTAAATCTGGTCCAAAGTATCTAGTTGTTTTACAATTATGTTTATACTTTTAATGATGTTGAATTGCAATTCAATTCTTTGTCATATTTTGTAATAAGTACTTACGATTGTTTTAATAATAATTAATGTATATCTATATAATATACATCATATACTTATATCAGTTAAAAGCGCCTTCTTATAAGATGTTGTTTTTGTAATGTAGTACTTGTCACTGTTTTTATGAAGTAAGGAGTTATAATAATTGACATGTATAATGTGTAATTTGAAATATTAGCTATTTTCAGCGTATGTGCCATTAAAATTATTTACATGCCTTTTAAATGAACGTGATAAAAATAAATGTTACAAATAGACATATTTTAAATATATTTATTTTCCAAAATCTATGTATTTAATTATTGATGATGTTGTATATTCTAAAATATTTTTATTTTTTGGCGCAAGTGGCTGACTTTTATTATGATTTATTTTTATCTGTGAACTAACATGTTACTAAATAATAGGGTATTTTACACAGTATTTTTTTATCCAGAATATTAAAAATGTGGAAGAACAGAGATTAATTTCAAGTAATAATGCTATAAACTCTTAAAACACCCTGAAGTCATACCAGCTTGGCTGAGTAGACACGAAAAATCTATGTATGCATTTTGAGTTTTAAATTTTCTTCCATAGTTATTTCGTTCTTCGGTATTTTGCTTATTATTAGTGAACTCAAATAAAGAGTTTGTAGTTTGATATTATTTTCTTGAATTAAAATCGATGAAATTAAACTTTTTATATCAGTAAAATACCCTCGTTATTATTTTGTAGCTACGCAGCTGTAGGCAAAATATAAAATTATGTTAAAGGATATTTAACTTTCATAATCATTGTATGCAGATATTTGATTAAAATGGCTCGTACTTTAATATTAAGTTGTAGGCGTTCGTATATAATCATTTTAACATTACGATTCTGTATTTTTGTCTATGGACGATGTAACCAAGTGGAAACAGGATTGTAGAGCCATAATTTAGGCTCTCAATATCAGAAAAAAAATTTAATTCTTCAGCCATAATAAATCCTTGCCCCTATTTACATGCAGATTGTATGTCGGTTTTGCGTACTTGCTCTCTTTTAGTTGTGTATCACTTATATTTATTTTTCACTGTGCCAAACCATATCATAATCAGTGATACGTCGTGGTGTACTTTAAACTTAAGAATTCTTATATTTATTAGTGTTTAAAAAACGGAGATTACTTATATTTATTACTCGACAGCGGTTAATGCAGTGCTTAACGTAATACCTACAAGTTCCTTGTCGAATAAAACTATGTACTTCATTATTTATTAATAATAAGTGCATACCTAACACATGTACTATTTTTCGAGGGTTCTTACTTAAATGTGTTCTTAATGCAACACAAGTTTATTTTTTAAATTAGCACAATAGACTTTAAGGGTTGGGATAAAATTAAAAAAAAAAATGTCGACAAGTTTTCTTTTTTATTATAAACAAATGTCATCATGATCATAGAATTTGTTTTCACTAAGTTGAGTTGAGAAATTTGTTTTGCCCCTTTCGAAACACTTATGTACTAGGATGAGAAAGCATAATATTTATATTATTGTTTACTAAGATCTGATGCTACTGAAATCGTAATCTTGTGATTTAGATTTTATACTTCTTGTTCTAAACAATCAAAATTTATTAGTAGATATTAGATGTTAGCTCTATTTTCAATGTCATTGTAAATAAAATGCCAACTTGTTGAGCCTAGCGTTTTATTTAAACAGCCTATTCGAATGTTAAAGAATATAAATAAAATAATAAAAAAATCCAAAAAAAATAAAACTGTATTTCTTTCAATTAACTTATTATGTTTGTATCTTCGCGGTGCAGTATTATAAAGTTAAGTCCCGGGTTCGATTCCCACTTGGAGTCTGGTCTAGTCGGAGCGGCTACGGCTAATTTCCACTCTTCTGGCAAAGACATGCCGCCAAGCGAGTTAGCGTTCCGGTATGACGCAGAGTAGATTAGGAGGATGGAATCAACTGGCAACACGTTAAGGACACTTCTGATGCTGCATATGTTCATGGGTAACTAATTACGAAACATCTTAAATATAAATATTTACAAAAAAAAAACAATATTGTCTGGTAGTATAATAATTTATTTTAATATTTTCATAGACAAACGGGAATGTTCACTGCAGCTCCTCGCCCAGTAGAGACAGCTGTTTCAGAAACTGGGAAGCGTGCGGCAACGTGGTCGCACCATAGATTATTTTCTTTGATACACCACTTGCAGCTTGTTGCTGAAAAAAAAATATATATATATATATATATATTAGTATCTACCTCTAGTAAGATTTAAAACAGTATAGTACGTTTATGACTATATTTTCTTTAAATGTGGTCACTGTCAGAAATTTAATGTCGAATTAAAAATGTATCGTAATAGTCCGATTTACATTATCGCATTTCATAGTTTTACGGTGTACTATCTAAATTATCGCCATTTGTTTGTTGTTGAGTTTTCCCGACTAGTTTCGAAGCCAATCCAGTTATCCTATTAGTAAGCCCGTGCAATATTGAAACATGCGTACAATCAGAACTGCCGCCCGCAACGGTCGCTGCGTAATGGGTTGGGGTGGGGAGGACGTTGCCTCTGTGTTATACCGGGCTTGGTACTGATTGTACCCATCGTCTATTGTAAATAACATGCGGAAATTGATCGTATCGGATTCTTTGCTCGTCGCTACGTATTTTAGAAGTAGTACCTATAGCATAGTTTTCGAAATCTGAATTTGATAGGATTTAAGTCGTAAGTAAACTTTATTGTGACGACCTCCGTGGCGCAGCGCGTGCGCTGTTGCATTTTAAAGTTGGAGGTCCTGGGTTCGATTCCCGTCTGGTCTGGTGGGAGGCTTCGGCCGTGGCTAGTTACCATCCTACCGACAAAGACGTGTCGCCAAGCGATTTAGTGTTCCGGCACGATGTCGCGTAGAAACCAATTGGGAGTGTGGGTTTACCATGCCCCTAACAGGTTAGCCCGCTACCATCTAAGACTGCATCATCACTTACCATCAGGTGTAATTGCCGTCAAGTGCTTACTTGTAGTGGATAAAAAAAAACTTTGCAGCTCACCTTTGCAAAGTCCATCAGGTTGTGATACTCGATGTAGCTGCCGCCGCCTACGAGGAACACCACGGCGTCGGTGGGCGGCGGGTGTTTGGGCGCGCGCGCTCGGCTCGCCGCGTCCGTGCGCGCCGCGCGGGGATCCATCCAATTCAAATCGCACTCCCCCGCTGACCCCGCTCCGCTTAGCGCCGCTTCTACCGCTCGACTTACGGGTAGTTTCTGAAAGAAACTCAATTTTAAATTCAAAACAATCTTTATATAAAGAGGCTTCGCTACTTACATACAATTATTTTCAATGTAGCGAGATTATGATATGCACGCACCTATAACTTTTCGGAGTTATATCCTTTTTTAAGGAATTAAAATATCACTTGCTTCAACGGTGAAGGAAAACATCGTGAGGAAACTTGCATGGTTGGGAGTTCTCCATAATGTTCTCAGAGGCGTGTGAAGTCTGCCAATCCGCACATGGCCAGCGTGGTGGAATATGGCCAAACCCATCTCATATTGAGAGGAGACCCGTGCTCTGTAGTGAGCCGGTAATGGGTTGTTCATGATGATGATGATGATGATTATTTAAGTTGGCCTTTTAAAAGGGCTTTGCTACTCAGATACAATTATTTTCAATGTAGCGAGATTATGATAATCACTTCATTTGTAACGTAATAAACGTAAAGAAAGCTATCAAAGTTCTTAAACAGTAAAAAAAGTTGTCAAATGTTTGCCGCAATACAAATGCCCGTTGAAATCTCATCGTAAATATTGTATGGAGTGGATGCCACTCTGAATGAAAATATGTAATGAACACCTTAAAAATCAAGAATTACAAAAACAGCAGTGAAATATACATATAAAGGGGTACAAAAGGCGGCCACTTCGCTAAAAAGAGATTTCTCCTATGCAACCTAGCAAAGCAATTGTTAAATGACACAATCTAAACTAATAGTAATGCAACAATAAGCAAGGTCTCGGGGTGTACGCTAGAAAAGAATATACGAGTAAATATATGAACACAAATAAAAAACAGTGGGAATAATACGTAATCAAACTTACATGCTTTTTAACCACTAAATTCTTCACACCTTCCATCACAAAAGACGATCCTTGAGATACTAATTTGGAAAACATGGAAACTGTTTTCGTCCCACCACCTTCGTATTGTCCTTGACTCGACATTTTCGTGAATCCTCTGTAGACGAAATTAAGAATAATCATCATTTTCGATTGAAATTTTCAGTTTCAATATATATAAATTCAACGGCATTTAAAAAACGGTGATCTTTTTTTTCACAAAAAAGTGGCAACATATAAGAAATATGGAAGATATTTCTGGTATACACGCTTCCACATTTTGTTAACGTAACGAAAATCATGTGTTATTCGAAAAACACTTGTATTTATGGTTGTTTTTTATTGTTCTGCATCTTTTATAAATATTTTACTCATTAGGTCCCGTCTTGCTTCAACGGTGAAGGAATACATCGCGAGGAAACCTGCACGTCTGAGAGTTCTCCACAAAGTTCTGAAAGGAGTGCGAAGTCTGCCAATCCGCACATGGCCAGCGTGGTGGACTATGGCCAAACCCTTCTCATATTGATAGGAGACCTGTGCTCTGTAGTGAGCCGGCAATGGGTTGATCATGATGATGATATATATGTATTCATTTAAACGAATCAACGAAACATAAAGCTTGTTTTACACAGTTCTACCGCAATTAATCGCCAATCTTGAAACTAAAATACTCACTTCCATCGTTTCATATAAATCAACGGTTTGACATCACAATTGGCAGCAACCAATGCCGCCTCAAACTTTTTGTATTCCTCCTCCGGTATTTGTGACGTACACAGATAATAGATGATAAATAAGCGCATCTTGTCCTCTTCGTTGCCCGCACTAGTGTCCGATATTAAGTCCATCACTGCTTTGCTTTCCACGCCACTGCTTTTGCTCATGATTTTTTCTTCCAATTCAAAAAATGAATCCAGTCGTCTCGATTTTATTGCATTGAGAATGGCTAAAAAATAATGAAGTTGTATGAGACGCTGGGATGATGCTAAGCACGAAGATCTCTAATAAGTAAATTCAAATGTCTTTTTTTGTTTTATGGATACATAGCTGCACCAACTGGAAATTTGCCACGCAATTATCACTTTTATTGTTTTAAATGAATAAGAATCTCTTATTCATTGTGATCGTAGATGTTTTTCAATATTGCACTCTGATATTGTTCTTGTATGAAGATTGCTTGCTTTGCTGTTCAGTGTTTTTCTGAACGTATTCGCGACCAGTTGGTATGTGTTCTGGTTGAGGCAACCAGTTGGCAACGTGTTGAATAGTTAGTTTTTGACGACCTCCGTGGCGCAGTGCGTGCGCTGTCGCGTTATAAACTTGGAGGTCCTGGGTTCGATTCCCGGCTCGAGTCTGGTCTGGTGGGAGGCTACAGCCGTGGCTAGTTACCACTCTACCGGCAAAGACGTGCCGCCAAGCGATTTAGCGTTCCAGCACGATGTCGCGTAGAAACCAACAAGGAGTATGGCTTTAACATACCCCTGACAGGTTAGCCCACTACCATCCTAGACTGCATCATCACTTACCACCAGGTGAGATAGCCGTCAAGGGCTAACTTGTAGTGTATAGAAAAAAAAAAACGGTTTACAGATTGAAAAAATCTGCTGCGTGCTTAGTCTTGTAAATATACATAATGGGCTTACAGTACCCTAAAAAGGTACTTACCAGTGGCAATAGTTGTGTGCATGTCAATAAGACGCTTCTTCTCCATGAGTTGTGGCAGTGAATTGACAGCGCTCGTCAGTCGTTGTGTGTTGTCGCTCACTAAGCTGAGTGCTAGGTCGCTGTCAGCGTCCAAGCCCATCGAGCTTTTCAATTTCTTCACTTCTGCTTCTGAACTCCTGTTGGTATTAATCTAGATATCATTATCATGAATCTACAAAAAATAACTAGCAAAGAATATATGCAGTATAGTTCAAGCTTCGATAATAGAACCGGCAGTATGGTCCTCCACATTGCAGTTATAAAATGTTTCAAAACTTTATATGTTCATATTACAGACGAAGCGGTGATAGCCTAGTGGTTGGGGCGTCAGCCTCGTAATCAGAGGTCGGCGGTTCGAATCCGGCACGCACCTATAACTTTTCGGAGTTATGTGCGTTTAAAAAAAATTAAAATATCACTTGCTCCAACAGTGAAGGAAAACATCGTGAGGAAACCTGCACGCCTGAGAGTTCTCCATAATGTTCTCAAAGGCGTGTGAAGTCTGCCAATCCGCACATGGCCAGCGTGGTTGACTATGGCTAAACCCTTCTCATATTAAGAGGAGACCCGTGCTCTGTAGTGAGCCGGTAATGGGTTGATCATGATGATACAGTCATGTAACACTATGTCAAGTGTGTGCCATATTTATGTCCAATTTAAGCTGTGCATTGATAGATGGATCAGTCCGTTAGTCTCCTTCTCCTTTTATATGTATATTTATGATAGTGTTGTCTCTTACAACATTATTTCTAATTTGCAATGAGATATGTGACCCAATTGCAATTTCTGACAACTATCTAGTTTAATCTTTCTCTGTAAAACTCTTTATGTAAGATTCACTGGTAGACATCACTTTTCGATTTAACATAAATGCCATATACATATATGTATATGTTTTAGGTAAATAAAATTGCATGTATACCAACCTATATTTATCTAAGTCTTCTTGTATAGCCTCTGCAACAGTGGGGAATGGACTTCCTTTGTGTTCTGACCACAATGGATCTTTGGAATCCAAGTCACAAATTCTAGTTTTGGTTTTCTGTCCTGGTATCGCTGGCGCAGAACTTTCTGGTACCACTGCTCTAAGAATGTAAATTTGTCAGATACAATAAAAACAAAATGATTTTTTTTTTACTGCATATAAGTTTATAAAATCTTTCAAGATAAAAGAATAGAGTTAGTTCTGCTAAATTAAAATAATACCTTTAATAACCAAAAATCTTATCACAGCTAGGAAAGCAGTCTGAAATAATATCTCCCTTTTCAGTGACAATGAATTTGGCAGTGTCCAATTTCAAACTTACAAGATGTGTAAATAAGATTATTTCATTATTCTACATATCAAAATCAAACCTGTTCAAAGATAGGTCCAGTACATCGTGAGCCAAGGCTTGATAGGTCCAAGTATGATGCAGTGGTGTTGCCATGTCTATATTTCGGTCTAATAATATCAACATAGGCCGGGTGAAACTGAAAGAGCCTGCTTGTCCATGGAATAAATTATTTCGGGGGTCCCAAAGATTCTCCCGCAATTTTTTATCCAACTTTTTTGCTACCATTTCTGCAGCATTGCCTTTGGTGCACCTTATAATAGGAACGTTACCTGTAATACAAAATATGCAATGAACAATAAACAGCAAGTATAATTTGCTATATTCCGCCGACAACCGGGAGATTTGTATAATATAACACCACACAAAATCTTCCACTAGAACCTCTACGCACGTTTCGACCCGACACCGGCATCCTCAGGAGATGTTGACTTCACAAGTGCGAAAAGTAGTAGCAAATTATACTTGCTGTTTATCATGGACTTCCGCAAAGTAACGCCTGCTCTATTCATTACATGCAATGAACTTTTTATTAGGTCTTAGTTTGATAAAGCTAATTTAAGAGCTACTCTTTCCTGTAGTATCTTCAATACTAGTTTAAATATGTTTGTTGTATGCTATGTTTTATATAATACAACAGTACAAAGGAAATAATATGTTCATCAAACTTACCTAGTGTAACAAATACTGAGAACAAGCTTTCAACAATTTCATCCATAATTGCTTCCATTTCGGTGTCCTTGGTGTCTCCTTTATTGATTGCTGAAAATAAAAAATATTTACAATGAGTAACTTGCTTTTATTTTTAGATATTTATATAGGAAAATTTAATTTGGTAAATAAAGCATCATTGGAATTACAAATTGGTTAATATCATTGGAAACTTTGGAGGTTCAAATAAGGCTTTAACTTCTTTGTTCCTAAGTCTAATTTGCTTTGGCTGCATGTAATTATCATGATTCCTGACAAACTTAGAATAGTCATTAGAATTTGTGAGTCTAACCTGCATTGGAACAGTGACAAAGTCATTCTCAATTTCTTAAGAGAGGGAAGTCCTAATATAAAATATTTCAGATGCTACAGCTACTCAATAATATAATAACAGTAAGGATAGTGGTAGTTTATAATTATAGCATCATTGAGAAATTTAATCATGTTACTTTGTCATGTTATACTAGTCCATAGACACATACATAAAAGTAAATAATCCTTTACCATAATAAGACAGTGAATCTGATTTCTGATGTTTCATTATAAATAAGTCATCTTCCAAGCATATAAAATTCAAATATTGATCAAATACTTTGTGAATACTCAAAGCAGAGTTAGATTGTATAGCGGAGGCAGCTAAATCCTCTAACTTCTGCCGAGTTATGGGTGATATGAAATTCAAGTGATATTGATCATAGAGTCCATTGTCAAGGTCTTGGCATATTCTTCCCAGATTCTCTTCTGATGGAGTACAAAAATACACTGCGGGAACTTCTGGTATTGAGTCTCTGTCTGAATGTAGTTGGCTGTAATTGTACAATAAAATTAGGTTTTTTGACAAAGGATTATTAAGATAAATAATTGTAAATTTTGCACTTTCTAAAATAAGTAATGGTTGATTTTATTAAACTTTTGTTTAATTTTTGTCACTTTCATTACTAAACACTTTTAAAATAGGTTAAGGTATAAAACAACCTTGGTTACCTAATGGCTAGCATGTTCAATCTAGTCCTAGATAAGATTCCAAGGTGGGTTAAGTGTAACAAGTTAAGATATCAGGAGACATGTTTGCATTGTCTGGGTATCTAACTAATAACCGGGTTTGGGTATAACTAATGTATCCCTTTTTTTAATCATAAGCTACAACACACTAATATAAATATTTTCTTGTAAACTATTAATGTATTAAAAAAATATTACAACACAAGTCAAATTTAACAGGTTTCTATTAGATAAATTTATAGCAATAGTCTGGAGTGGCAAATTGGTGTTGTCCACTCTTATTTCACAGTGACAACATTAATTTATTGATTAATGGTTGTGATCAATTAAACGTAAAAATACTTGTGGGACATAAACTAGCTGAAAATTACTAAAAAAAAAATTCCATTCCTGAAACAATATAGATAGCTCAAGGATATACTGTTATGTCTAGGTATACTTTGACTCTTATCCTTTCTCTCTCACTATATTAGAATTAGAATCTCTTTTCTGAAATATCTTCTACTTACACATGCAAAGTGACACCTAATTCTCTTAGTTCCTTCACAGATATTAGAGGAGAAATTATGTCTTGGCCTACTCTATCGTATATAAGAACTTTCCATGATGGCTCATTTGCAACTGCTTTGGTCAATGGCTGATTCAGATTGAGCATCTGTTTCAAAGCATCTGTAATTGAAACCAAAACACAAGGTTAGGTTGGTATAATAAAATATACTCAATATAAAGTTTTGCATATCATTATAATAAATTCATCCTGCCCAATGAGCATAATGAATTTATAAAAATGAAACATAAATAAAATATTAAAAATAAAAAAAAAAATAACAGGTTTTTCCCACTCATAAAATCATAATATTCTTATTTAAAATGGGCATGTAGAATGCTGAATTTCACTTAGCAAACAGTTTTGAAGTTGTTAATGAATGAACTGTACCAATCTTACTCAGTATGCACTCCAAAATTGGCTTTCTGAAATATTTACAGACTGTATGGCTTATATAGATTATGCTTACTATATTAGCATGCATTATTTATTTATTTATACAACTTTTTTGCTATAAATACATATATGTACATAACATAATTGAAAATAGCAAATGAGCTGGCGACCTTATCTCTTATAGTGATCTCTTCTAGACAATCAAAAAATATTAGTAGCATGCTTACAGATTTTATCACCTTTGAAAATATACATAGCTTTAAACCTATTCCTAAGTCTTGAGAAAGCACTTCTAAGACTATCTTTTGAACAGGACACCAGACATAATCAAAAAATAGGTTTTCAACTTGCAACATTGTAAGGTTACAAAAAAGCTCAAAAAATAATACAGTGTTAATATATAATAATGTTAATAATAAATATACAAGGAATATCCTTCTATATTTATTAACACTGTATATTATTACAGACTGTTTCATCTGTATGGCTCCAGAAAAAATAAACAAAATGTATTGTCAGAAACTATTGTCTAGATATTCACTTCCATTGACACAAAATGGGTTTGAATTAATTTCGCTTATTAAAATTGAAACCGTATATTAATGGTAGTTCTTTAACAATTAAAATAAATTATTGACTGCAACTTACTGAGCTGGCGTTCCCGTAAAGACGTCATAGTGACTGAACTTGAAGCAATATACTGCCATCAAATGATGAATTGTTATAATTTTAATAACATAAGGTTTCCGATTTATTTCCAATGTTTTAACTTAAGTTGAACTACGTATGCATTAAAATTCACTAACTTTAAAATTCTTATTGCGGCAAAAATTACTTCCCCTTCATTTTTAATATGTCAAATTGAACTGACATTGCAATGTCATAGTCCGCCACGTCGATTTTGACAATATGCTCGGATACTCTTATGATAATCATTTTGTTTGGTTTACTTGTGCTGACAACTGCAGAACTTATTAATTATTTAATTGATTTATTAATGACTTAATAATTTTGTATTATTTTCAAAATATAGCCCATGCCAAGGAGGTAATAGATCGCTTTTTTTCGTTTATTAGACATAGAAAGATCGCCGCTGGAAAATCGGATTTTTCTCATCACTTTTTTCAATTCAAGACTAAGTAATCGGATAGTTTTTATATTTAAATTTTAATAGAAGTCTTTATTTAGTCTTAAGGTTGATCTTGGTAATCTTAATTAGTTGCAGAGGAAAAGTATAGGTACTATCGTCGCTCGCATGGACAGACGGACATACCACCATAGTTATATTCGGACAGCTAAATTAAAAAAAAATCTTATAGATCTTTTTGTATACATTCATAACTAACCATAGGTAGGTACGATACTCTTTCCTTCACTTCATAGATTTAATGACATTTAGGTTCCTAAACTTTTCACAATTAAAAATACCGGTCTCTAATACTAAATACCTCTCTGTATTTATAGTTCTTAGGAATAACCCAGGTATATAGATAAGTCCAAGCTGCGATAATTACCGTATTATGCCACATCGCCCGGGCCGCCCGCCCTGGTTTTTTTGCAGCGTTATTAGTTTTATAGTTGTTGTCAGCCTCAATTTCAAGGTGTCCAAACTCAATCCCCGACACGCTTATTTAACTTTTCGGAGCTAAGTGTGATGGAAAACAACATTAGGACCTACATGGCTTTCTACGGTAGAAAGAACTCTGGTATGGCCAGCATCGTGGATTAAGGCCATAATCCTGCTCATGCTGGGACCTGTAGTGGGCCGTTAATGGGTTGATAGTGATGAGTCCTTAGTAGGTGTATAATGAAGGTCTATTTTCTTAACACTAATGAAATGTAAACAGAAATTGTTATAATAAGTGGGCATAGACATTAGCGAAACCTGTGTGATTTATTTACCTATAGTATCGTACAGACTCCCAAAAGAGAAAATCTCATTCTTTTCGTCTCTATTACATAAGGTAAGTTGCCTTTAGTTTAATTTGATTATATGACTTTAACTGGCCAGCATTTCGCATGGGTGATAAAATAAAAAAAAACTGAAATAAAAAAAAAAAAAATTTATACCTATCCTAAAGATAGCAAAAAGATCGTTTCGAAAGATCGTCTTTTTAAGAGGTTACCCCAAAACGCGCTAAATCGCATTAATAATCTCTGTCACAATAAAATAGCAACACGTCAACCTCAATGCTTGCAGTTGCTTTCTGAATAAAATTAATGTTGACCTGAGATACACAATCCTATGTTGTATACTTTAAAATTCGTTGGTGTTGCAACATAATTCAAAAGTACCTTCTATGTTGCGACTATTCGATTAGGTATTTGAATAAAGTTTTTCATTGATTACCTGTATATAATTACTTTTCAATAAGTTTAGGTACTGTTATTCTAGGTACTTCTGTAGTGTCTTCTTAGGAATCTGTACTTAAAGACATAAATGGAGCCTTATCTAATGTCTGTCTTTTAAACCAGTAAGGTTATTTTTCTAATTTGTGTTTTTGTGGTATCTTAAATATCTACAGATTTTGGTTTTTAATTTTAAGGCAATCGAATAATTTTACATTTTTTTTTTTTTAAAAAGATATCTGTAGTTCAGTACACTATTCTGATTCATGCTATTAGGTTGGTTCTACGCAAAGACACGGCTGCGTAGTACAAAAATGAGTATGTATCAAGGTGTGTCACAAAGATCAGCCTCCGTCTGGGTCTTAGAACATTTGAAGCTTGTCCTTGCATTGTTAGGTAACAATGCTGAATGTACAAAAAATCTTACCCAGTAAGATATATACGCTTACGACGTAAAACTTAATTAGGTAGGTACGAAAGTAAAAATGTGTGTAAAGTTGGTTTGCATAACTTTAACCATCCTTACTTGTATTATAAATACGAAAGTGTGTTAGTGGATTTGTCCTTCGATTTTAGTACCTACATACAGATTGAGATTTTTGCATAAGAAGTTTACAGACCTGAGTAGTACACTCTAAAGGCACTTTTTATCCCGAGATAATGTACGGTCCCCTAGCAAGGGAATCGATCGAAAACGGAATTTTTAAAGACGTTCGAGTTCGTTTCGTTCGTTGGAATTTACAATACTTAATTTTACTTGCCAGCTCAGAGTCACTCAGTGGGCGATAAAGTGGTGATAGGGAACACACAGCTTTTAAAACCGATGGACGATGGGTACAAAAGATGCTGGAATATCTAACCCGCACTGGTAAACGTTATTTTTGTAGATCCGTTTATGTTCTTATTAAACGAGTCACAGTGAGCCGCCGCGTTGGACGCAGGTTGCACAAGACTGTGGAATTTGGAATCCACTACAGACATACTCCTATGTCTAGCAATGGCCTTCGAATATGTCTTTCGTAGGTTTGATGGTAATGATGATGGAGGAAACTTTAGTTTTTGCAATAATATACTATACAAGAGATACTTTTTATTCCCAAAAGCTACTGACAAAGTGCGATTTTTTTGTACTTCTAGAACGCTGTATATTTTTGATTAATTTTTAGTATAGGCATGCACCTTACATCGCGGGTGTAGTCATGGGTCATAATAGTTAAATACGCAATATTACGTGTACCTGTTAGTTTTAATGATCAATTAGTTAACTTACACTTTGAATTAACTAATGGTTCCAGGTAATGTTTATGACCTGCTAGTTAGATCCGATGATATAGAAGGAGAAAGCCGTGCAGACGAGACGGTAGACGGTAACTTGGTGGTGGCAGCGTGAGGCACTTCGGACTTGGCCGCTGTACCAGTACGCGCGCGATGGTGAAAGGTGCTATGTCGATTTGTAGAGTGAATAGTGTGCGGACCGCCATGACCGCGTATATCGCATTAATACTATTATGTGCCATATTTGTGAACGGTTAGTTGACAGATTTGTGTATTCTTTTTAATTATTTTTTAAATTTTCCTGTGTTTTCTTACCGGATGTAGGTGCCTGACTACCCGAGTGACGCTAATTGGTTAGCTCGTAATATAATTATTATGCAAGTGATTCAACACTGGTAATATTTACACGATTCTTTTAACAGCGCACAGGTAACGCAACTGGTGAAAGCTACGAGTATGTAAAAGTTACATTAGCACACGTAAGCTACAATAGGAAGCAAAAAGTATCTACTAACTGCTTGCATTGCGAAATCAATTTATCAATCGGTCTGTATATTAATGTCATAATGTATTAGAAAGTACATATTGGCTAAAACGTATAAGTAACGTACGTAAACGTACAATTTATTTTTCTATATGATACAGATAAAAAAAATGTAATTCATCGTTGTCACGTTTCTTTCACTTGACATTGAGACGTGATCGGTTATTTATGAAAAAAGGATATTGACTTTTTTTGTATGTAAATTGTACCTACCAATTTAATATTTAATTTTATAATTTAGCTCCGAATCCAACTAGTGGTGATACAAAAGAGATTTACAAATTGAGAAGGAACCGTTTTCAATCTACCGAGATACGTGAATTAAAACCTCAAATTAGCACAGATGAACAATTGAAAGAATCATTAAATTTTCCATCATTCAATGCACCGTCATAGGCCGAGCGTTAACACGTGAAAACCTATTCTATATTGCACGGGACGAAGCAATTGAGAGCGTAAAAACAAGTATTTTGATCGAGTAGTTTTTGCCTTGATGTAAATGTTATAGTGGACTGGTGTCCCGACAGGTTTATTGAGTATGTGCAGTTGCTTGCATTCATAGCATTTTTTGTTGGGGTAGATACCTACCTATCTATATTCTATACGTACTTTACTTAGCACCTTTACGTCGTTTACTATTGCGTATATGTACCTACTGAATTATTGAGTGTAAACTCGACCAATTAGACTGTTTTTTTTTTTCAAAGTAAGTTTTTTTAGTAAAATCAAGGCTATGAAGTTTTTGTGCGTAAATGATTTTTGTCATTGTAAGTACACAACATTTACTCAATAATTACTAAAAAACTGCGAAAACCTATCTTTTGTAATGTTTGAATCATAATATTTTAGTTTTATTTTTTACACCTAAAAATTGTATTAAGAGGGAAAAATTTCGTTTGTCATTTTTATATCTACTTAATTTATTCGTCATTTAGCTTTGGACTGGCTAGACCTAGTGACCTAATTCCTAACCCACCACCCCACAAGTTAAATCATAGAGGCTATCATAGACACGCAGAAAAATAAGGTGGTGCTATAGAGACGACGAACGAAGCGACGCGGTAAATCATTTATGGTATAGAAAGGTGGAAAATCTTGAATGGTGCCTACTATAGCGACACGTTTAATATTGTATAGTAGGTACCATATAGGCTAGACAGATGCTATTATAGCAAATTGCAAACATTGCTTTAATAGTATGGAGACGCGGTAAATCTATAAACATTACAATTTAACAATGCTGTAAGGTAAATAGCACAGAAGCCACGTGGGTGAAATTAAGTAGAGTGTAACCCAAAGAGTTCTAACTTAGTAAAAACATTTAAATCTCTGGTAAAAACCACTAAAAACTTTATTTCTAATCGACATATGTATTAAAATCCCTTTGCCTAACCCAAAATCCCAAAAAACAAATTTATATTTTTAATTAAACCTAGGTTCAAGGTTTGGCGTCATATTATGGATACAATCCGGCATTAAAATTTTTGGGTCGTTTCGATTCTCGTGCAAATTTTTATAGCCGTCTATTTTCTTATAATATTTGAATTCACTTTTAAATTAGTAGATCCAATTCCAGACAGATTTGTAAAATCCAACCTTATAATACGTTTTTAGGTTAGAGCAGTTGATAGGTATGTATATAACGATGCCAGTCCCAATATAACATTCATTTTGAGTGAGTAATAAGATGCAAACTGCATACCTACGAAGGACGTCGCGAGAATTTCAATGAACACGGAAAATATTATAATCAACATTAACTACCTACTAGGCATTCTAATGGCCTAATAAACATATTATTAATAACACGTTATGTTTAAAAAGTAGGTATAATAAGCGATCTTGCATAAATTTGTTATAAAATTAATTAACAAACAGCCTTTAATGAATATATTGATATCAGATGTCACAAATGGAAATTACTCAGTTTATCTAATTTATGTTGCTACTTATTTATATAGTTAGATATAATGATTTACGCCTATAGTTATCATCATTACTTCAACTATAATTTATTTTCTTGTAGTTACCGCAAAGGCGTGTCGCCAAGCGATATAGCTTAGCCCACCATCCATCTTAGATTGCACCAAGCATGATTGCCGTCAAGGGCTAATTTGTAGTAGAATAAAAAACTAGTGATAGACATCCACTGCTGGACATAGCGGTCTTTCGTAAGCACTTTCATAGTGCCTCATCTGCTTTTTACAAAAATTTCGTTGTAGTCTAGTTTACTAATCCGAATTTCTATGGAGATAGGCTTAAGGCTTTTAAAGCTTCAATTTAGGAAATATTCCATGTAAGCTAAAGGTTATTGTCATCGTTATCGAATCATCACCGGCTCATTGCAGTTTCTATGCAGTTCTATCAAAATCGGTGCAGTCATTAGTTTACATAGTGGATGAAAGTGGTATGAAAAATTTAATATTTTCAAATGAACCCAATTTGGGTATTTTGATATTTTGATGCAAGGGCATGACGTGTTTATTAAAATGAGACATATTTTAGAGAAAGGGTTTTTTTAAATTTTTGTTTTAAAGTTATTTCCACCAACCTCACAACAAAACTTTTGATTTAATCAGGATTATTTTCCAAGAAATCCTTTAGTTAGCTCAATTTAAAATATTTTAGTCATATTGCATATTTTAATTCAATCAGTTTATTTCATATGTAATTTTTATTTTGCAAATGTTTGAAATACTCGTATGTTATAATATATGCATTTAAAAGCAATATTTTTTCGTTTTTAATAAGATTAATAGCATCCTTATAGTTATATATATAGATGTTTTTTCTTTTCTTAGATTCGTTGTTATACGTAATACAATATGTAGTGATCGTGCCACGACCTTTAAGGCCACCCGCCTGCCACGACCTGTAGGCGGATGAGTCGACGCGGTTTATCGTTGTATATTGTGTAGCTGGGAGTATCTCTACGTGATCAAATCAGAAATGGGGAGATCCGTATAAGAACCAGAGTTACCGACATAGCTCAGCGAATTGTGAAGTTGAAGTGGCCATGGGTGGGGCACACAGCTCGGAGAACCGATGGACATTGGGGTCCCAAGGTGCTGGAATGGCGACCCCGCACCGGTAAACGTAGCGTTGGTCGACCCCGAACTAGATGGACAGACGACATCAGACGAGTCGCAGGGAGCCGCTGGAAGCAAGCGGCCCAAGACCGTGAGCATTGGAACTCCCTACAAAATACCTATGTCCAGCAGTGGACGTCAATCGGTTGTTAATGATGATGATGATTGTGTAGTATAGCTGAAGCAGTTTTTTATAGGAAATACAAGTATATCTGAAGTTTAATCGGACGAAGCGATTTAGCTAGGGCTAACTTATGGTGTATAAATTAAAAAAAGAGACGGGACCGGTAACGTCAAGTGTGGTGTACCAACCTACTTGCTTAATAAGTGAAAGTGATTGATGTAAAGATGGAATACTCTTGATTGAAAGGTCTTGTCTGACCTATTCGTGTATTACCATTATATGATCGGTTTTATTTATAATAGTCCCATTGGTTTCTTGATTAACTTGATTCTACTACGTGGTTATGCATAGCTCGATTCCCAAGTTAGGCCGAATATTGTTAGAAAGAAATTCTCATTAGCAAACTGAGTGGTAGCGCTGTGTTGAGTGCTGTGGTCTTATACGTTAGGAAATTTATCATCTCGTCTGGTGGGAGGCTTCGGCCGTGGCTAATTGCCACTCTAACTACAAATACGTGAGGCCAAGCGATTTAGCGTCCCGGCACGATGTCGTGTAGAAACCAATGATGAAAATGGGTTTACCATACCCGTCACAGCTTATACAACTACCATCTTAGACTGCACAATCGGCACTACCAGGTGTGAGCAGCGAAGCGGGCATAAGCTCTTCATCTCGTTCTCCTATGAAATAGAAGGCTTGTGCCAGAATTATTAACCTAACGAATATAGTTATTACCTTTTAAAGGCCAATTTAAATAAATAATATTTTGAATTGAATTGATTAGATTAGATTTTATAATAAAAATTAAAGATTTATTGTTATAGAATAGAATTGATGAGGATTTTTTTTTTATTTCAAGAAAAAATATACTAATATGAAACAGTGAAACGTATCGACATTATAAAGACGAGAAATAGACACAAATAAAAACGCTCCATAAGTATATTGGGACGTCCTCAACCATTCCAAATTATTTTATTTTTATTTCTTTTTATAGAGGCAACAGAAATATAATTCTGTGAAATTTTAAGCTATTCATTTTTCTTAGTAACAGCCCACAGACATACAGACTAAGTGGGCGAAGTTATAATACCCCTATTTATGATGAGGGGGTAATAAAAGTACAGCTACATAGACTTTCTATTTCTACAAGGCTTACTAGATATGGCGCAGTATATTTTCATACAATTCAAACGGTAGATATTATAGTCGATATATAATGAAGCAATAAATATTTAATTTTAAATCAATAGCGTTCTGCTCATATACATATATTGTATTGTCACTTTTCATTTTAATATGTTAATGATAGCGGAAATATCATCTTATGTTGGCTATAGACAAACTACAGTATTTATACCGTAGGTAGATATTCTAGTCGATATAATATAATGAAACAGTAAATATTGAATTTTAAATCAAATGTGTTCTGGTCTATATATATATATATATATATATATATATATATATATATATATATATATATTGTATTGTATTGTGACTTTTGAGTTTAATATGTTAATGATAGCGGAAATATCATCTTATGTTGGCTGTAGACTAATTACCGTATTGATACCGTAGGTAGATATTATAGTAGATATATAATGAAACAATAAATTTTGCATTTTAAATCAATAGTGTTCTGCTCATATCATCATCATCATTTCAACCGATAGACGTCCACTGCTGGACATGGGTCTTTTATAGGTAGTTCCAATGGCCACGGTCTTGGGCCGCTTGTATCCAGCGGCTCCTCTCGACTCGTTTGATGTCGTCTGTCCACCTTGTTGGGGGTCGACCAACGCTAAGTTTACCGGTGCGGGGTCGCCATTCCAGCACCTTGGGACCCGAACGTCCATCATATAGCGTAGATACCATCTTATGTTGGCTGTACTCAAAATACCGAAGCATACAAAGACAGTTACTATGATCCTAATTTGATCTCGCTTTACTAACATAAACTTGTTTTTAGGTGAAGCATTGATTTGGATTTCAAATATAATTTTGATTACATTGCAATATAAAACCTCATTGTTAAATGAATCATGCTCACATTGCATGTAGCACTTTTAATACGCTTAACTTATAAGAAGTAAATTAACTTAGAAGCGGTGATAGCCTAGTGAAGCGGTGATAGCCTAGTGCGTCAGCCTCCTAATCAGAGGTCGGCGGCTCGAATCCGGGCACGCACCTCTAACCTTTCGGAGTTATGTGCGTTTAAAAAAAAAATAAAATATCACTTGCTTCAACGGTGAAGGAAAACATCGTGAGGAAACCTGCACGCCTGAGAGTTCTCCATAATGTTCTCAAAGGCGTGTGAAGTCTGCCAATCCGCACATGGCCAGCGTGGTGGACTATGGCCAAACCCTTCTCCAATTGAGAGGAGACCCGTGCTCTGTAGTGAGCCAGTAATGGGTTGTTCATGATGATGATGATGAACTTATAAGATTCACTTATTTAGTTTGTTTTCTCCATGTTTCTCCGTAGAAGCAGTAAAAAAGAAAGAAGATGGATGTGAGCCTAATATGCTACATTTATCCTGACAACAAAACCAAAGCGGCCGAATATTAATT
The DNA here is from genome assembly GCA_928268935.1 of Lasiommata megera. Lineage (NCBI taxonomy): Eukaryota > Metazoa > Arthropoda > Insecta > Lepidoptera > Nymphalidae > Lasiommata > Lasiommata megera. Next base: position 10,339,455 of record OV743315.1, on the reverse strand, counting down.
GGATATACACACCTAATTGAAAGCGAAAGATTTATTTAACAATCTAGTAGTACGCAGCAATACAATGATATTTTCCACGAGTTATATAATGGTCAACTGAAATAGGTTTCTACCCAAATCTGTCTACGACTAGACGAAGTTAATTAATTATTTCTTGAGTCGCATAACTGTACCTAGATATCGAATAGTGAAACTGAAACCTTGATATTCGCAGAAAAAGGTCAATATAACAATAATATACTTGCCTAATATTAGAAGTCGATGTATATTGTAGAAAATGTAACCTTAACACTGAATAATTAACGTTGATTTTTCAAGTAGATTTTTATTCATTATTCCAGTGAAACTAGTTACTAAAATGTTAATTACTTTTATTTACATATTCGTAAAGGATGACCTATTATATTTTAATATATTGGAATCCAAATAAAATAAATGATAAACACTTATTGTAATTGAGTGACTGATTTGGCTAGGCCACCCTACCGACAAAGACGTACCGTTATTATTTTTATTTTATGCACTACAAGTTAGCCCTTGACAGCAATCTCACCTGATAGTAAGTGATGATGCAGTCTAAGTTGGTAGCGGGCTAACCTGTTAGGTGTATGGTAAACCAATACTCCTAATCGGTTTCTACACGACTTCGTGCCGGAACGCTAAATCACTTGGCGACACGTCTTTGTCGGTAGGGTGGTAACTAGCCACGGCCAAAGCCTCCCACCAGACAAACGTTCCAGCATTAAGTCGCGTAAAAACCAATTAGGAGTATAGGTTTTTTATACTCTATCAAATTAGCCCGCTACCATCTTAGACTACATCATCATCATAATCACAGCTACTATCATAACGTAGAATTCCGCTAATAAAGTATTTTTGAGAATTATTCACCAACGATTTCTTTAAGTAAACAAAACTGCGGGCCAAATGCTGTTCGTTTATTAAATACCTTGTTACCTAACGCAGTTACTAATAGGCTTAAGCTGTAGAATTTATTTTGTACTATGTAAGGCCGTAGGAGCGAATGTAGGAGGTTAATGTCTTTAGGCAGCTAAGAGGTTTGGGGCTCTTAGTGTAATCAGGCAAGTTAATTTGCGTCCAGGCCTGCTGACATCCATGCGGATTTCCTCCTACACTAAATAAAGACAGTAGCAAGGAAGCTAGGCGAAAAAAAGAGACAAAAACATTTCAAAAGTAAACCCCCCACTTACCTACGAATAAATTAAAAAAAAGGGGCTTGACCCTAAAACTTTTCCCCGTCTTAATACTGTGGTACACGCACTTCTACTAATACATATCAATATCAATGTATCATCATCATGATCAACCCACTACCGGCTCACTACAGAGCACGGGTCTCTTCTCAATATGAGAAGGGTTTGGCCATAGTCCACCACGCTGACCATGGGCAGATTGGCAGACTTCACACCCCTTTGAAAACATTATGGAGAACTCTCAGACGTGCAGGTTTCCTCACGATGTTTTCCTTCACCGTTAAAGCAAGAGATATTTTAACTTTTTTTTAAAACGCACATAACTCTGAAAAGTTACAGGTACGTGCCCGGATTTTAACCGCCGACCTATGTTTAGGAGGCTGACGCCCTAACCACTAGGCTATCTCCGCTTATCAATGTATCAATTATATATTAGCACTTTATCTAATTTAAATAATTTAACAAAGTTACGAAATAAAAACAACGAACACAAGTTATATTAAGGCTAATAAAATTGAATGTTAAAATATGAGAATAAACAAAATTTGGTTTCACCCAATTCATGTCCAATTAAGTCCAAATAATTGCCTACTTCAAAAAATTTCTGAAGCATAATAACCTTGCCTATTTAAACATTTCGTAATGAGTGAAAAATTTTATCCCCGAGGGGTAACGACTGCGGACATAATTTTTTTTTAATTTTTTATTTGCAGTAAATTGCCAGAAAGAAAAGGAAGCGGAAGAATTCGTTTGTCCCGAAGGTACTCAGGGCAACGGCAATTTCGCTGATCCAGCCACTTGCCGTCGCTTCTACCAAGTGAGTGCTCCCCCTATTAATTAAAATTTACTGTCATTACTATTTTAAAAATAGTCTGGTTTCCTTAACTGAGCGCAAGTTTTAATTTGTTTAAGGGGTCACTTACGCCTTTCAATCGATTTTTTATTTTATAATAAATTACCTATTGAAATCTTGGAGATGTCTATTAATAAGGTTATAGTTTTTATAAAACGAAAGCGTATAGAAAAATCATATTACGACTTTAAGGATTATATATAAGGATTATATTTAGAGTGTGAATTGCTCTATCTCCATAGGTACTATAATTTATAATTGATTATGTGAGATGGTGATAACAAAAATAAAATACCCGGCTAATTTTGTTGTGGGCTTCTAGACCTGGGCTCGATTTGAACCCTCTTGGCTTTAGTTTTAAGTTGGCCAGTGTAGTTATCACCATCACTTCATGATTAGAAATAATAAAAAATGTGGTATATATCAACGATTCATGGATGCCTGTAATAGGTTTATATCAATAAAGCTATTTCTGATTTGATTTGATTTGATTTGAAGTGAATCAAATCAAATCAGAAATAGCTAACAAAAGTCATTGTCGCATATCTTCGCCCATATAAAATTGCGTGAGAGTCTTAACGGAAGCAGCCAGACCGTGGGCAGAGTAAGCACTTAAACAATGCAACGAATAGAATTTGCGTGGGCCCATTACCATACAATGTTTAAAAAACTGATGACAAAAAAAAACATTGCATATGGAAATTGTCTGAAGTAGCGATACAAACGCGCGTTTAAGAAACGCCGTATTGAATACACTGCTTATCTATTATTAAGAAAGCTTGCACAATACCCGTAGTGGGCAAGCTCTCTAAATAATACATATACCAAATAACGTAAAATAAAATACAGTACGCAATCATGACATCACGATAAACACCAAGCCTTTGGAATTTCGAATGCTAAAGATTCACTTACATTTGTGATTTTATATTACACTAGCTGTTGCCCGCGACTTCGTCTGCGTAGAATTGCTGATTTCCCTTGAGAATGAGGTTACCCGTACGGCCAATGCCCTGCTTCCGAAAGTAAGATACAGGCAAATGTCAAATTGCCGATTTTCGTGTTACTAAATTAACAATACACTAAACATAGGACTTTCATACAAACTTCCAACCCCTGTGTTACCCCCTTAGGGGTGGAATTTCCAAATATCCTTTCTTAACTGACATCTCTTAACTATCAACTACCTACTTGCTAAATTATAGCTTTATACGTACAATAGTTTTTGAGATCTCGTGTTTAATCAGTAAGTATGTAAGGAAGTGACCTTTCGCTTTTGTATATATATAGATAAGTGATTCCATTTTACTCGCTTATCTTAATCTGAGATTCATGTAGACAGATAATCAATCAATCAATTTAGTTGTTCGATGGATTTATCGACATAAATTATAACGCATCCTTTAGATATGTTCCGTAGACATATCTTACAAAATGATGCGCGAAGCATGTTTCTTTTCATAGTTCTCCCCCGACCTAAGCGCTCCTCTCCGAAAGAGGAGACCTAAACATATCCTTCATGACCCTGACGATCAGATGACTACTGACAACACACTCGTACCACCTACCACACAATCATACGCTACACGCCGTCTTCGCCGGCGAAGACGAGGTCCCCGCTATCTTACGTCATCAGGACGTGGGCTCCATCCACGGCCTCGAAGACGTACGGACCACTCACCGTCCGACCCCCCCGTTATCCCAAACGTCGCCTAAGCCGAGGTTCGGCCTCAAAGGAGGCGCCCCTAGGCAGTCGTTCCCATAGTTTCTTCGAGCCCAAAGTTTCTTCTGGCAGAGCTTCTTTCCAAAGCTCGCCAAACAGCCCGGTTACGCTGCGGCAACCAATAGGGTTTGTACAGCTAATAGACAGTCCGAAAAAAAAAAAAAATCATAGTTTTTATTGCATCAAATAATAATCTAATAAAAATACAAAAAAGTGGATAAATGCTAAAATACTAGATATTTTTTTAATCAATCGTTGTAATACACAGGGGTGTTAATAGTATATTACGAAACCTAATATTCTAGTAATAGCTGGCAAAGTGTGGCCCAATGAGAAGTAGACGTTTAGAAAGTTGGGTAATAGTTGGAATGCAAAAACTGGGCAAAAGTAAAAGGACTGGAAAGGCTCTTGAACAGAGCACCTGTGGCGGTGGAGATCTTTACACAAAATGTGATTATATATATAGATAAAAGATGTATTCCTAGATAGATACTCGCTTAGAAATAATTTTAATAAATGAATTAATTTCGTTAATATGTAGATATTATATTATACAGTTACTTAATATTACTATAAAGTGTATTCATTTTACATATTTAAATGATTATATAATAAGTGCGGTATATGGAATATCATAAAAAATAAATTTAAATTACTTACCCGCTAAGTAAATTAAAATAACTATTACGTGTATGTAATTAAAGAAGTACTAAACCGAGCGTATACTTAATGATTTCTTACAGTTTTATTAAATAATTCAGGGAAATATTTAATGACTATAAAATGAGACATTTACTTCCAGCTCGACCGGTTTTCACTTATGAAACAGGATTCCTATTGACAATAATTTAATTTGCTAAAGGTGTTGGAAACATTTACAACTTCATAACGTTTCATTACACGTTTATATGTCATATTAAATGTTACAAATCGATGATAAAGTTAGAATTAGGTGTAAAAGTTATGTATCTAACGATAATTTTGTTTATTTAAACTATTATATATACGCTATCAATATATAGACTTAAAGATTATAATGTATTAGTGTAGAATAGTAGTATTCATAATAAACTCGAATCGAACGTTTTGTAATTTAATATAACTTAATTTTATTATCTGTTATTTAGAACTCACGTGTAGTTATTTTCCTAAACATCAAGGTATAAACAAAAAATAATATCAAGAGCAGCTAAGTGTAGGTATAAATCGTATTTTAATGATATGTTTCACAAAGGGATATCATTTACAGACATTGTCAAAGCTTTATAAGTCTGCGTACATACCTCATGGTACCTTCAAACAAGTTGAAATAATTAGGTCTTGTCACGCTTGCCTTTGACTAACTTGTTTTCGTTCGAAAATATAAGTTTTTTTTTTAAATAAAACCAATTCCCAAACACAACTCAAGGTTTTAAAAAGTAAAAGTGTCAAACGTCAGACACTACGCACACGGCGTGTTTTATACGAGCAGATAACGAGCTGACGATGCGCGTTCTTGCCTTGAAATGAAATTGAAGCCGAGATCAATAAAGCGATTTTAGTCTCTTTTTTTAATACTCTACAAGTTGGCCCTTAACGGCTATCTCACCTGGTGGTAAGTGGTAGCGGGCTAACCTGTTAGGGGTATGGTAAACCCACACGCCTAATTGGTTTCTACGCGACATCGTGCCGCAACGCTAAATCGCTTTGCGACACGTCTTTGTCGGTAGGGTGGTATCTAGCCACGGAAGAGCCTCCCACCAGACCAGACTCGAGCCGGGAATCGAACCCAGGACCTCCAACTTTATAATGCAGCATGCACTGCGCCACGGAGGTCGCTACCTGTGACTTGAGAAGCAGTTGAAACGGGAAAACGCTATGATTTCGATATCAGTTTCTCTCGTTTTAACACTAAGTTTGGCTGAGCAAAGTACGCTGCATAGATCCTAGATTAATACTTTGTTTTGATACAAACGAAAACGATTTAGCATACAGGGAATATCGCGTTTGTATCGATACAGGTGCATCGATATCCTTCTGAACTTCAAAAATGATGTTTACGGGCGTTCTCTAAGCGCATTGGAAACGCCTAAATAATACGCCGTATGCATAGACGCTTTTATTCAAGCTAGAATATTTATTGCGTAATAATGATCGGGCATAATGAAAATGATAGATACACAAATATATATGTTGAAGGCTCACAAATAGTTATCTATATATATAAAAGCGAAAGGTCACTTACATACTTACTTACATACTGATTAAACACGAGATCTCAAAAACGATTGTACGTATAAAGCTATAATTTAGCAAGTAGGTAGTTGATAGCTAAGAGATGTCAGCTAAGAAAGGATATTTGGAAATTCCACCTCTAAGAGGGTAAAAGGGGGGTTGGAAGTTTGTATGAAATTTCTTTGTTTTTATAGTTAGAGACACAAAAATTTGCATTAAGATTAATAATAATTAATAAAAAACATGTACATCAATTTTTTTTAAATATTATCTGTTAAGGGTGGTAAAATAGGGGATGATAGTTTTTGCTTATTTTTTTATTATGAAGTCTACTTAAAACGTAAAAACTTATTCCACGCGGACGAAGTCGCAGGCGCCAGCTAGTCGTTAAATATATAAACCAGCGCTTTGTTTAACCTAAATTAAGGTGCTTTGTGCAAGCTATAGTAGTGTGTTGGTCTAGAAGATATCGGTTTAGGTTTGATATCTCAACCTTAGCCATTCCAGACCATCACCATATTCAAATCTATATATATAAAGCGAAAGATCACTTACGTACTTACTTACTTACTGATTATACACGAGATCTTAAAAATTATTGTACGTATAAAGCTATAATTTATCAACTAAGTAGTTGATAGTTAAGAGATGTCAGCTAAGAAAGGATATTTGAAAATTCTGATCTGATGAAAATTCAGATATTTGAAGATTTTGAAGGGGGTAGAATAGGGGTTGGAAGTTTGTATGAAAATCCTATGTTTTTTAAATTAGAGACACGGAAATCGGTAATTTGACATTTGCCTCTATCTTCCTTTCTGAAGCAGGGCATTGGCCGTTTGGAAAACCGCATTCTCACGGAAAATCAGCAATTCTAAGCAGACGAAGTCGCGGGCAACAGCTAGTATATATATATAAAACCAATAAAACACTTTCTTCCAATGTAAATTTTAATAGTTTCGCGAGCTGTGATAATCCACCAACATATTATAGGTAATAACTAATATGTTAAGTAACTATATGCATGAATTTACTAAATGTCTTTAATTTTTATTTTCAGTGCGTGGACGGCTACCCTTACCTGAACAGATGCCCCTCTGGGTTGTACTTTGATGACATCAGTAAATTCTGCACTTTCAAAGTTGAAGCCAGATGCGGTCCAATTGCAACGAGTAAGTTTAAGTAATAACTAATATATGGGAAAGTTCTTTAATACAGAGATCGCTACTAAGCGATAACGCTATATATACTTCAGGTTTTTGAATTTTCTAGAATATGTGCTTCACTAAATGTGGTGCACAAATAGAGAAGATATGAACCAAAGCGTTGACGATAAGAGCAAGCATTAGGTTCATTATTAACACATATGTCCATGGTTCTTGTGTAAATAAAATATGAAGTAGATAAGGAGGTCTAAGGATGAATCTAGGGTACTTTGTTATTCTTTGAAGATATCATCAAAGCATAACATGTACCCCCGATTCTACACTAGATTTCTAACGTCAAAACCGAACGTAATTTTAGAGAATGATGACATAGAGTTTAGTGCTGTGGTCTTCAAGACTGCATAATTTTAGCCCAGTTTTATTCATCTGATATCTGAACTGAAAAAAGACTGTCCCTAGTCGCAGTATAAGATAGACTACAGGCGTATAGCAGGAACATATAGCAGCGACGGCCTGCTCAGACGATACCCCTTTTTGCTAAAAGGACAAACGCTCGTACGATGGACTTCTCGAATCAGTTTAACATTATGTACTTTGCTGTGAAAGGACGTGACAATAAGTACTTAACTAAGGGCTAAATATAAAACAATATTAAATTGAGAAACTTCAAATAAACAGCTTTAATATCAAGAGTATAAGAGAATGTTACTAAATAGCGACAAAATATAACTTGTACATACAATGAAGGATTCCTTGTCACAATAAAATAGACTTCATGTGGTATGGCACGCACATGTCATCCTGTCCCTGTTTACCGCCGTGACTAGCGATCGAACATTGTATTTCTTCAATTAATTACACACGCTCCGTAAATATAAGGAAGTGATATTCATGATCAACCCAACGCCGGCTCACTACAGAGCACGGGTCTCCTCTCAATATGAGAAGGGTTTGGTGATAGTCCACCACGCTGGCCATGTGCAGATTGGCAGACTTCACACGCCTTTGAGAACAATATGGAGAACTCTCAGGCGTGCAGGTTTCGTCACGATGTTTTCCTTCACCGTTGAAGCAAGTGATATTTTAATTCCTTAAAAACGCACATAACTCCAAAAAGTTAGAGGTGCGTGCCCGGGTTCGAACACCCGACCTCTGATTAGGACGCAGCCGTCCTAACCACTACGCTATCACAGCTTCAGTGCTATTACGTCAGATAAATATTAAATAGAGGTTCCAAAGCATTCACCCCAAATTGTATCATAAATATATGATTACTACACAGGAAAACTTAGATAAATTGCTTCTAAGCTTAACTTAATACAAAGGAGTCACGGCACAAGAGGTATGACCGAATCCCTGTTCACTGCAATTCTGCAGAGTGTGTGAGCATTCGCTCACACACTGTGTACCTGTTTAACGACGAGACAAGCGCTCTAACTTTGTACATCTTGAAATAATTGTTTGCAACATTTAGGTATAACTTTAAGAATAAAAATTAAAACGAAACGACGTGTGCAAAAGTTAACAACAGTTTTAGTTGCTTTTAAACTAATTTACGCTCGCGACTTCGCCTGTATGGAACTTTCTTATTCTCGTGGGACTAGAATATGTTAGGAGCCACTTGAATAACTATCAATAAATACTTCTTTATTTCATGGTTAACGTTCGTAACAATGTAATTTTAGCCGGCACTTAATTTCTGATGGTGATAACTTTATGGCTTACTATATGTCATTACGACACATCGTACCATTTTAAAAAGAATTACGTAAATAACGTTAATAAATACGTAATAGAAAGCCTAAACCTTGCGATCATAACGAAACTTATTTAGGGTATGTTTTATCAAGTTGCTATTCCGTTTTCATTGTGAAGTGAGTGTCAAATTGGTTTACACAAAAATAACAAGGGTGCAATGCTCTTCTTTTTCTTTTATACACTACAAATTAGCCCTTGACGGCTATCTCACCTGCTCGTAAGTGATGATGCAGTCTAGGATGGTAGCTGGCTAACCTGTTAGGCGTATCGTTAACCCACACTCCTAATTGGTTTCTATGCGACATCGTGCCGGAACGCTAAATCGCGTGGCGACAAGTCTTTGTCTAGCAAGTTCAAAGGATGCAAACATTAATTTAGCTAGTTAAACATATCACTAGATTGTGAAATATTCTGTATCGCAGAACTATAGGCGAGATAGCACGGATTCTAAGCACGCGGTGGCAAATGCCTGCTCCCACACAGTTTCCGTCTGTTTACCGTCGAGACACGTATTTCTCTTATGTGTAAGTGCGATCTTCCTCGAATTGTTTGGATAGTCTAGTGACACGGCTTTGGGAATAAATATTGATGTTATGGTTACAAAATAATACTCTCTTTTATTTTCCGAGATATCATCTGGTATGCATCAAAATACATGACGACCTCCGTGGTGCAGCGTAGGCGTATTATAATGTTGGAGGTCCTGGGTTCGATTCCCGGCTCGAGTCTGGTCTGGTGACATGCTTCGGCCTAGTTACCACCCTACCGACAAAGTCGTGTCGCCAAGCGATTTAGCATTCCAGCACGATGTCGCATTGAAACCAATTAGGAGTATGGGTTTACCATACCCCTAACAGGTTAGCCCGCTACCATCTTAGACTGCCTCATCACTTACCATCAGTTGAGATTGCCGTCAAGGGCTTACTTGTTGTGTGAAAAAAAAGAATTGGAGCAAATTGTACTCAATACTAGTTAATGATGTAGACATATAGTTTATAAATTAGTTAAAATTCATTCCGGCTCATAATGTATAAAATGGGCACTACTGGGCGTAATAGAAAGCTTCTTAAATTGATTTATTATTATTTTCTAGTCCTAAACGTTTTAGACTTAAATGCGGCACTATACTTAATCAAGGCAATATACTTATCATCTGTTATTGTCCATCGAATCCTCTATAGAGTAATATGTGCTACTTTTTACCGCGGCGAAGACTAATAAAATTACGACAGAACTTCTCTATTTTAAGTTAAATGTAAGTGGCCTTCACAATGGATCTCTTCAAGAAAGAAAAGGATTCTATCTCCATATAAAGGATGCGAGATTTATTGTATGTACCAAATATTGTCAAGATAGATGCAGTTTTCTTTTCCAAAGTAGGTAATAAAGAAACAAACATACATTCGAATTTATAATATGTGTTATGAAAAAATCACCAGCATAAGCCTAGAAACGTCTCATCAGTGGGAAGAGGCCAATACTCTTATATCAGGGGAGGTTTTAGGTCATATACATATCACACCTTTCCAATGCTGCTTGGTGGCTTTTTGGTGATTGTTATCACATAATAGTGATAATAACTGAGACCTACAACGGATTATCACTCTCCGAGGAACGCGGTTGGACACCGTCGATTTCCTAACTATCAGGAAATCAGAATAGAAAACTCCAATTTATTGACCACTTGGCTCACGAGACAGTCAATCTACTAGGGATAATTTTAACTCTCAGAAGGATGCGGTTAGACACCGTCGATTTCCTAACTATTGGTAATCAGAATAGAAAACTCCAATTTATTGACCACTTGGCTCATGAGACAGTCAATTTACTAGGGATGATTTTAACTCTACGAAGGATGCGGTTAGACACCGTCGATTTGCTAACTATTGGTAATCAGAATAGAAAACTCCAATTTATTGACCACTTGGCTCACGAGACAGTCAATCTACTAGGAATGATTTTAACTCTCAGAAGGATGCGGTTAGACACCGTCGATTTCCTAACTATTGGTAATCAGAATAGAAAACTCCAATTTATTGACCACTTGGCTCACGAGACAGTCAATCTACTAGGAATGATTTTAACTCTCAGAAGGATGCGGTTAGACACCGTCGATTTGCTAACTATTGGTAATCAGAATAGAAAACTCCAATTTATTGACCACTTGGCTCACGAGACAGTCAATCTACTAGGAATGATTTTAACTCTCAGAAGGATGCGGTTAGACACCGTCGATTTCCTAACTATTGGTAATCAGAATAACAAACTCCAATTTATTGACCACTGGGCTCATGAGACAGTCAATTTACTAGGGATTTTAATGCATTGTTTCAGCGCCAGCCCCAATCACAGAAGCGCCGACAGACCTAGCAACAAAGTGCGACACAGCAGAATGCCAGCTGCCATATTGTTTTTGTTCCAAGGACGGCACTCTGATCCCGGGCGGGCTAGATCCCGAGGACGTAAGTCTAGATGAACAAATAGTATTGTACTCCCACAGAGAACGTTAATTGAATTGCAGTTAGAAGCAGAGCTATTGGATTGCGAGAACTGGATCTCGGTTACCTATAATAGTTATGTTGGAGTTTGCAGTAGATATTCCATGTTGGAATATATAAAGTAATGTTAAATTTAAGATCTTTCAGGAAAATAAAAAAATAAACATCGCTTATGAAGATTTTAATTGCTATAAAGTTTTGCGTAGGTCAAAGATTAAACTAGTAAGATATGCCTTGCCACCATTTGTCAACATATTGATGTTTATTTACCATTAGTAAGATAGAGATTTATTTATTTTATTTGTTAACAATTACAGTGGTAAATAATTTTTTGATCTCCTACTTTCCAAACTAGTATTATATACTGTATCTTGGAACTTCCCTCTATGATACAAACATAGTTGCTAGCATGTGTTGTGTATAAGATAGATTTTTACATTTCTAAATATCTTATAAGGTTTATTTGACGATTTTTGCTAAACCAATGAATACATGAAGGAAAATTATAGAAACGTACAGCGTAACGAGCAAACTGTCTCATACATTTAAATAAATATTTATATTAATTTCGCAGACATCTGTCTGTTCGTGTTCATAAACCAAGTTTAAGTAACATTATTTTATATTACTATGGATATCATTGTGAATACGAGAAATAAGTATAATATTTTTAATAAAATCAACTGTAAATCATATAAACTTTTTTACGATCTAAGCTAAACAATCTATGCTTCTTTGAAAAGTTAAATCAGACGTTGTTACAATAATATTTAGCGTTTTAGCAAATGCAGAATCAAGATGAAGGCATTTCTTATAATAATCTTTGGCGTAGGTAAGTAGGAATGTTTTCTCAAATTTACTTTTTAATTTCAGACGCCGCAAATGATAATGCTCACGTTTGATGGCGCCGTTAATTTGAATAACTACGATTTATACAAGAAAGTTTTTAATGGGAAATTGCGTAATCCAAATGACTGCCCAGTTCGGGGCACTTTCTTCTTATCTCACGAATACAGGTTAGTGTTGAAGGCGTTCAGATGATCGCACACTGATGCATGAGTGCGACTTTTATTCATTGTTGTGTTATCATTGTGACCAACCAACGGCTTCGACCGACCAACGCGCTTACCAAAATACGGAGGCAACGCCAACTTCTTAACCTAGTGATAACATATTTTTTATCTACTACAAGTTAGCCCTTAACGGCAATCTCACCTGGTGTGAGTGATGATGCAGCCTAAAATGGTAACGGGCTAACCTGTTAGGAGTATAGTAAACCCATACACCTAATGGGTTTCTACACGACATCGTGCCGGAACGCTAAACCGCTTTACGACACGTCTTTGTCGGTAGCGTGGTAACTAGCCATGGCCGAAGTCTCCCACCACTACAGACACGAGCCGGGAATCGAACCCAGGACCTCTAAATTTAAAATGTAACAGAGCACGCGCTGCGCCACGGAGGTTGTCAAATAATCATAACACACATAATTATAATATAAAAGGGTCGTTTAATTATCACTAGGTGTGTAGCTGTGCTGTAATCTTATAAGAGTAAGTTTCTGGGTTTTGATCACACTGGGACAATTTTAGAAGAGAGTGAAAAGACGTCATTTAAAGTTATGCAAATGATAAAAAATTTGGTTATGAATTATTGGTCTAACTTGGTTGCTCTTAAATTGATTGTGACAATGTAATATGGTAAACAGAAAAACACTCGGCTAAGTTTCTTGTGGGCCGGGCTTTAGTTTTATGTTTACGAAGTATTTTTATTGTAGTTATCGTCAACTTCTCTTGTTTACACTAATTTACATTGCGATAATTTATATGTAGGATGACTACGGGCGGGTGCGTGTTTTTGTCGGTAATTTAGGTAGACGTGGACGTGAACAGAATTACAATTATAAGTATGGTAATTTATAAGGAGCAGACTATACGCTCCACCAAGTACGAATGCACTACCGCAGCACAACCACCGGTCCGACTCGACCGAGTGCAATCAATGCAATGCGCTGTCCCGCGCCGGTGAGTCTTATAAGGACCTGCATACGTCACTTAGTGTTTTGTAAAGAGAGGGAGCGATGCCACTCTCTTGTCTGTCGTACATGACTCCAAAACTAGATGGCGCTGCTCTCTGATTGCCGTCATATATAACAATTTATTTACAAAACGCATAATAATGTGACAGTGGTAGTGGTAGTGATGATTTAAGTGTGCACGCAGTGTTTGAGTGCGTTGAAGACAGGAAGACATTTGTCTACTGAGTGAGTATTTTATGCATACGAGCAAATGAGAACTAGCTTACACGAGCTGAAATTACTTCTGATATGTATAACATATAACAGTGTGTGCTTCGTTCGACCCTTTCGGCTGACGTTATTAGCATATACAGTCGAAAAAAAAAAAATGATTTGCGAACGGATCTTGCAGCAATCAACGATCATATTTATTCTTAGTTCAATATTTTGTCATTTGGTAATATTAACTAGAACTTTATTCGGGTTTAAAACATACGTAAATATATGCGAGTTAAGTTGGTTCGTATATAAACAATAAATTAAAAGACAAAAAAGATATCTAGCTTATGATAGAATTGTTTAAAAAAATCTTTTTTAGCAACTAAGCATATAATAGTTTCCGAATACTTCCACAGATAAAATATTACAAAACGTTTTATTTTTTTTAGTTTTATTTTTTTCTCTAAAATATACGGAACCTATTGCCCACTTTTCACTTTCTAGTGCTATTTCCTGAACAATGTAAAATTACTCCTAGGTTGTACGGTTAACCGCATTTATTCGAATAACGCTTGCAAACTGTAATAACGTAAGTTGTTAGCAGATTACATTTTAATAAATTACAAGCTAGAGTTTCATTTCCGGTATTTATATGTCTATATTATTGGCGCTATAAACTATGCATACTGAGGTGATATTATAAATGCAAATTTGTGTTTGTTTGTAAATTTCAGCTGCCTTGCTAGTTAGTCTAGGAATCAGAATGTTAGACTGTGTATCACCAGGCAGTTAAATCGGTTCGGGTCAAAAATATTAGAAATTATACAGGTTTTTCTGTCATTGTCGGTCCTGGGTTCGACTCAGGTCGAGTCTGGTCTAGTGGTCCAGCCGTGGCTAGTTACCACCCTACCGGCAAAGACTTGACGTGTCAAGCGATTCAGCGATCCGGCACGATGTCACGTAGAAACCAATTAGGAGTATGGGTTTATCATACCTCTAAAGCCTGCTACCGTCTTAGACTGCACCATCACCTAGCATCAGGTGAGATTGCCGTCAAGGGTTAACTGTATATAAAAAAAGTTATCACTAGGTTAAGAAGTTGGCGTTGCCTCCGTATTTTGGAAAGCGCCTGAAGCCGGCGTCAGGCAGATGGAACTCATTATCATCGACATGATCAACCTAATTGCTGGCTCACTACAGAGCGCGGGTCTCCTCTCAATATGAGAAGGGTTTGGCCATAGTCCACCACGCTGGCCATGTGCGGATTGGCAGTCTTCACACGCCTTTGAGAACATTATAGAGAACTTTCAGGCGTGCAGGTTTTCTCATGATGTTTTCCTTCACCGTTGAAGCAAGTGACTAACTACCAAAAGTTAGAGGTGCCCGTATTCGAACCCCCGACCTCTGATTAGGAGGCGGATGTCCTAACCACTAGGCTATAACAGCTTCATGGATGATGGAACTCACTTTTTTTAAAATACTAAAGATGAACTAAACCACTAGGTTATATAAGCTTGACTTTGAATAGTAAACTAATATAAGGATTTATTACAGCGTCGTTTTAATATTTCGTTTAATTCTTCCGTTATTTGCCGATAAAAAGGGTGCCTAAGTCTTTACCTGTTTTCGTTAATTGTGCAAAATTATCTGGCCCATAACATTAAGCCCGAAGCTTTTGCGTGGCATGCGCGCGAAATAATCGAATGAGAGATGTTTCGTTAGGCGGCACATGAGAGCCGTAAAATTGGGTTATCTGCAACTGAAGGCGATTAAGCGTTCTTGACGTCTCCTTTCGCGACGACGAAATCTTTATGTGCTTTTATATTACCCTAGTCGCCTTGTTAGTTACGTAAACATGGCTGCGTTGGTGAAATGCTAGAAAGATTATTGTTTCTTTGAGATTTTTTTTTTATCCACTACAAGTTAGCCCTTGACGGCAATCTCACCTGATGGTAAGGGATGATGCAGTCTAAGATGGTAGTGGGCTAACCTGTAAGGGGTATGGTAAACCCATACTCCTATTGGTTTCTACGCGACATCGTGCCGGAACGCTAAATTGCTTGGCGACACGTCTTTGTCGGTAGGGTGGTAACTATTCACGGCCGAAGCCTCCCACCAGACCAGACTCGAGCCAGGAATCGAACCCAGGACCTCCAACTTTATAATCTGACAGCGCGCGCGCTGCGCCACGGAGGTCGTCAAAAGAATTAGAGATTCTCGTTATTGGCAAGACTATAAACTATAAAGTGAGGTACTTAGCTAATATTTAAACAAGCTGTCCATTAACTTTCTTTGTTCATAAGGCTGTCTTTCAAGCTCGTAAAGAGTAGGTAATTTAATTTTTAGCACTCGTAGGCAGGGCTGCTAAACCGGTTTATTTTTGAGAATGACGTTGATAAACTGGTTTCGGTCGCAATAGGTAAAGACAAAAAGACAATATTTGGGAATTAGTTTATGTTTCGCCTATCCGTGCTAGATTAACAAGGATTCCGCGTCTAGCTAGTCTAGCTTCGGCGACTTGCACTTCGCGCCATTATAATGGTATTATTTCATCATCATCATGATCAACCCATTACCGGCTCACTACAGAGCACGGGTCTCCTCTCAATATGAGAAGGGTTTGGCCATAGTCCACCACGCTGGCCATGTGCGGATTGGCAGACTTCACGTGCCTTTGAGAACATTATGGAGAACTCTCAGGCGTGCAGGTTTCCTCACGATGTTTTCCTTCACCGTTGAAGCAAATAATATTTTAATTTTTAAAAAACGCACATAACTCCAATAGTTAGAGGCGCGTGTCCGGATTCGAACCGCCGACCTCTAATTAGGAGGCTGACGCCCTAACCACTAGGCTATTACAGCTTCTTTGGTATGATTAAACTAGCCTCAATATCGGCTGTACGTGTTTTTTTTTAACACTTTCCTTGGTGAAAAGGTCAGGGAAAACTTAAAAAAGATTTCGTAAACAGAAGTAACTATTGACGACCTCCGTGGCGCAGTGCGTGCGCTGTGGCATTAAAATGTTGGAGGTCCTGGGTTCGATTCCCGGCTCGAGTCTGGTCTGGTGGGAGGCTTCGGCTGTGACTAGTTACCACCCTACCGATAAAGACGTGTCGCAAAGCGATTTAGCGTTCCGGCACGATGTCGCGTAGAAACCAATTAGGAGTGTGTTTACCATACCCCTAACAGGTTAGCCCGCTACCATCCTAGACTGCATCATCACCTACCACCAGGTAAGATAGCCGTCAAGGGCAAATTTGTAGTGTATAAAAAAAAAAACTATTCACTAAGGTAATGTTTATCGATATACAATGATTAGTAAGCGGAATTAAAACACAAGGCAATAGAATCTGGAGTTAAAAAAACAATGTAGATAATAATCGTTTCTTACTTTCACAGCAACTACGCTCAGGTGCAAGCGCTCGCACACGATGGACATGAGGTAAGTAGTATTCTTTAACAGAATTGTGTCTAAAAATAGTTATCTTAAGTTAACAAAGCGTTCCTTTCCAGATAGCTACGGGAACGATATCCCAGCAGCAGGGTCTGCAAGACAAAGGTTACGAAGAATGGGCGGGTGAGATGATCGGTATGCGGGAGATCCTGAGAAAATTCGCCAACGTCTCGCGTTCAGAGATCGTCGGTACGCGGGCCCCGTTCTTGAAACCCGGCAGAAATACGCAATTTAAGGTCTGTTTAATGATGCCTGGCTAATTTATCAAATATTTTCTATTAGAGTGAGTGAAAGTAAAAATGTATATATTATTTCCATTTTTGCGTCTACAGATATTTTTGGGTCATCCAAGGTTGATTGTTAGAGAATGCTTAGCATTAAGTTGGCCTTTTGCACGTACTTTTATTGTGCAATAAAGTAAATAAAAAAACGAAGCCAACTCTTCAAAGATAGACTTCGCTTGTTATAATAATTTTTATTTATAGCAGAGCTTCTCAATAGGTGAACAAGACCCAGATTATGTCGGACGCTCATGTTCTATTATACGCATTGATCGTTGAGAGCTCTCTCTGCACTCACAGATGAGTATATACTTAGGTAGGAAATACGATCCAGGTAAGTCTAACTTCAAGAAGCACCGAATCTAGTTCGGATGTACAGTGTTTAGGAAACTTCGTGACAACTTCTCGATCAAAATCCTTCGATGCTTTAAGACAGTTCGAGCAGTGCGTGCTGCCAGTTACTCGCCTACTGTTTATTTATTATTATAAATACACTTACAATATACATAAAAAATACATTTTAGCACACAAAAGTGTCACATTCAACTGTATGCATATCATTTACAAGTGTACACAACATTGACTGCAAGGGTACATGTAAACGGCCATAAAAGAACGAATTAGGAAAAATTAAACACAATTACAAATTTAATAAATTAGATAACAGTCTACACATTTTGAATATATTAAAATTAAAATTATTAAGCGATGGGAGACTCACCGATCATGCCATAGATGATCGATGAGTTTCTTTCTAAACACAGAAAATGTTCTGAAGAGTGACCACTTACTGTGGGCCTTATAAGAAGGCTCAGAGTTATCGACAGTGCAACGAGTTTTGAAGCTGAAATCAGGATGAGCGAGGCATCATAATCGTTAGAATCCCAAGATTATGTAATGACAGCCCCGTAACGGTAAACGCAGTGTTGCATGATTATGGATGAATATGGTAAAAAGAGATCTTTAATTTTAAGACCATTTAAGAAATATGCTTACATAGGGCGCAGCTCAGAAGTTAAAATGAGTTAATACCCGCACGCGCTTTACAGAAATAAACGGGAAACATATTAGAACTTTTACCAGTTACAACTGCAATCTTATGAAATTGGTATTTATTTTGCGGTATTAGGGTCTCTTTTAAAACGTTCTTCCGTAGCGTCGCTAAAATTAGCAGTAAATAGAAATACGAGAGGTTTATGGAAGTTTAAGAATTTCTCACGCTCCCAGCGAGCGTCTTTTCGCGGATCCGGCGGGGCGGATGTCTGGCAGGAAAACTCGAATTAAGGTATGTGAGAAATTTCGGTGGACTTTAAGTGGCGGTGGGAAGATCACAAAATTCGGATGGGCGAACTTTGTATAACATCAATTAATTATGTTTCTATTGTTTAGATATTGTGTTTAATATCACATACCGT
This sequence comes from Lasiommata megera, assembly GCA_928268935.1. Lineage (NCBI taxonomy): Eukaryota > Metazoa > Arthropoda > Insecta > Lepidoptera > Nymphalidae > Lasiommata > Lasiommata megera. Next base: position 10,320,646 of record OV743315.1, on the reverse strand, counting down.
TAACAAGCGGTTGCCCGCGGCTTCGTTCATGCATTTTTGATTTAAGTGGTTTTTCCATACACACTTTCATCTTTTCTCCAAACAATCCTTTCAGCCCCTCAGGAATGTATTATAGTTTGATAGATTTTTTAGCGGTTTCTCTCATTCTTCTCACCTCGAACTTTGAGAAATAAAAATTAAAAAAAAAAAACTTTTAAACAAACAATTTTCCACCACTCTATGTTACCTCTTATTATTTCCGGAATACAAACTATGTTTGAATTATTGTTTAATCATTTATATGTGATACATATTGACAAAAACTTTAAAGCGTTTGTCTTTTCACTCTTTACTTCCCAAAAACAAAGAGTATACAAACACTACCTATATTGAAGCTAAGAAGATATAAATTGTTATTATACGTATGTTATGCTATAATAAAAACTTGTATCTACTTGAGTCTCATAATAGGTATCTAGTATTTGTATACTCTTTGTTCTTAAGTAATAAACAGTAAGAAGTCAAACGTATTGTATGATAGGATAATATTTGTTACAGGTGTTAGAAGACTTCGGTTACATTTACGACAGTTCGGTGGGTGTACCTCCTCTACCGATCGCAATTTGGCCCTACACGCTCGACTACAAGATCCCACACGAGTGCAAATCTGGCACTTGCCCTACTAAGTCATTCCCAGGTATTTTACACTTACAATGTCTTTTTCACTACGACCGTGGGGACATTGTTCTTGGACAATGTCCAACTTACCCTTATATGACAATTTGTACGTCAATTGTCGGTCTTTAAACTATCTCGTGTAGACAAAATTTTTTGACTACCTCTTTGAGATAGCGCTGTCAAATTATAAACTGGGAGGTCCTGGCCATAATTTGATACTGGGCAATAAACTTACCTATATTTACGAGGTTGCGGAATTACGAGGAATGTCCTATGGGAGTTCCTCTTTTGCTGAATTGTGTGATCTTATCTATGTTCCCGCTCTGGACCATAATATATGGTTATTGTCTATTAGTAGTAAACTTGCCTTTATATGTTATGCCTTGAACTGGTTTTTCCTCATAAACCAGGTCTGTGGGAGGTGCCGTTCAATGCTCATTATGTGGAAACTTACGAAGGCGGACACTGTCCATACTTGGACCAATGTGTGCTGCACAATCATGACTCCGACGAGGTAAGAGCCGTTTTTTTTTATTAAGGTTAAAGTATTTACTGTGTTGTGTATCTTTAATGCGTCATTGGTCTATTGTACAAAGTACTGGATTTGATAAGTTGGCTTAGCCAAAAACTGTTAAGGTATTCGGTATTTTTTCTACTAGCGTGGTAAGCCATCAACTCCAGTTATTATCATCGTGATAATAATTATTAATCCATATTAGAGCAGCGTGGAGGGTCTGAGTTAAGTATGAAACTCGTTACTAATTCTCCAATAATGAATAGGTATGTATTTAATGTAACGTCAAAAAGAGACAGTAACCAAATGAAAGCAAATGATTAACGACTATTATATAGACCACCTATATAGCTTACATAGCACGCCTGAGAGTTCTGCACAATGTTCTCAAAGGCGTGTGAAGTCTGCCAATCCGCACATGGCCAGCGTGGTGGACTACGGCCAAACTCTTTTCATATTGAGAGGAGATCCGTGCTCTGTAGTGAGCCGGTAATGGGTTGATCATGATGATGATGATGATGATAGCTTATATACGACCTAATCTGACGATGAATGAATAACATTTTGAGGACCTCTTTGGCGCAGCGTCTCCGCTGTCACCTTTTTAAGTTCGAGGTCCTGGGTTCGTTTCTCGGCTCGTGTCTGGTCTGCTTTCGGCCGTGGGTAGTACCGAAAAAGACGTGTCGCCAAGCGGTTTAGCGTTCCGACACGATGTCCTGTAGAAACCGATTAGGTGTATAGGCTTACCATACCCTTAACAGGTTAGCCCGCTACCATTTTAGATCGCATCGTCACTTACACCAGGTGAGATTGCCGTTAAATTGTAGCGGATAAAAAACAAAACGTTCCACAGTAGGTGTAGTAGAAGCACCCCAAAAAACGAAACGTTTTAGTTCATATGTGTATATCACGCTTTATGAACAGCGGCGCCGGCGGCGACAAATTTCATTTTCATTAATTAAAAACAAACACGCGCTGCTGGAATAGGGCGACCAGGTCTCTGGAGGGTTTGATACAATTTTATATTTTGTTCCAATCAACTCGCACCAAACGTATTTACCCGCGTTTCTGATACTATAACTTGTGGAACGCCCTTTCGGCATCTGTGTTTCTTGCCACGTAACACTTCGTAACTTTAAGCCAAGAGTGAATGGAGATCTTCTAGGCACTCTAACCTCTACTATGATAATATCATTGATTTCTACCCGGCATGATAAGGTAAAAAACATGAGGAGGATCTAATTTTTTAGCAGTTTTTTTAGCACGTAGGACTTAGGGTCATGAGAGGGTGTTTTGATTTGTCCAGCCAAAATGAGATAGATCTATATGGAACATATAAACATCGTCTCGTTCTTACTTTTTTTTTTAATGAGAGGGAAGGTTAAGCTCTAAGGGTTTAAACGCTGAAGTGACAAAAGACTGGTCACGTTTGTCGGAGGACTGACGGATGTTGGAGTCCAAAGGTTTTCGAATGGAGACCACGTCTCCGCAAACGGAGCGTGGGTCGTTCTATAAGTGGCAGGCATCGTCTGGATACAAAAAGTCGGAGATGGGATAAGTTGGCGTTGCTTCGAATAGGCCTACCAGTATGTCCAGCTGTGGATGCATATTGGCTGATGATGAAGGTTAAGTAAGCTTTATGAATCTCAGCCTTAGTAGGTGCTAGGCAAAATTGAATGTGGATTAGACATTATTAGACAGCATCCACTCATCTCGAATAAAACAATGACTTTCCATCTGGCATGTACAGGTGTAGTTTCTTTGATTATGAATTCGGAACCGATTCATACAGTTAAAAAAGTACTTTAGGGTAGGCAGTGCCGTTACGCTTGTATGTAGTGCCAGACACTATTCCTAACTCTCCGTTGATTTAAAACACACCATTAAATGGAACAAGGTTTATTTATTGAACATCATTATAAACAAAGAAATAGATAAATCGTTTACGAGCAGATTACAAAATATCCTGAAAAAAAATAATGCTCTCCCGGCTACCCTAGAATGGGAATGTTTTGAAAGTTGTTTTAGAACGTGTGTAGCCCGTTTTTTATTGTTCTTTAAACGGTGCAATTTCCAATCCCAATGTAGTAGACAGATTGGACGCGCGAAGAAACCAAAAAAACGTGCTTTATTTGTGCCGTCCGATTGAATTTAAACGAAATAGACATGTAATGGGTGAAATCGTTTATATGTGTTAGTGGGAACATGAACATTTATTTTTTGTCTTTATGGAGTCGCGTATGAAGACGTATAATTATTAGTAGTAGTATTTTGACGACCTCCGTGGCGCAGCGCGTTCGCTGTTGCATTTTAAAGACGGAGGTCCTGGGTTCGATTCCCGGCTCGAGTCTGGTCTGGTGGGAGGCTTCGGCCATGGCTGGTTACCACCCTACCGACAAAGACGTGTCGCCAAGCAATTTAGCGTTCCGGCACGATGTCGTATAGAAACCAATTAGGAGTATGAGTTTACCATACCCCTAATATGTTAGCGCGCTACCATCTTAGACCGCATCATCACTTACCATCAGGTGAGATGCAGTCAAGGGCTAACTTGTGGTGAATAAAAAAATAATAATGACCAGGACGGCAAACTCACATGGTTTTGACGATGCAGTCTAAGATGGTAGCGGGCTTACTTGTTAAGGATATGGTAGACCCGTATTACAGAGGGCTAAGTTGTAGTGGGAAAAAAGTAATCGTTAATATAATTATGATCAACCCATTGCCAACTCACTACAGAGCCCATGCTCTGTAGTGAGTCTGTAGTGAGTCTGTAGTGGCCGACCCCTTCTCATAGACCCGTGTCTATGAGAAGGGTTTGACCGTAGCCCACCACGCTGGCCCAGTTCACACACCTTTGAGAACATTATAGAGAACGCTTAGGCGTGCAGGTTTCCTCACGATGTTTCCCTTCACCATTGAAGCAAGTGAAATTTTAATTGCTTAAAAACACACATAACTCCGAAAAGTTAGAAGCGCATGCCAGGGATCGAACCCCCGATCTCTGATTACGAAGAGGATATCCTAACCACTAGGCTATCACAGCTCATAATCATAAGTATATTTAAATAGGCCCTTTTAATCCGTAGTGGAATTTTCCTATTAATATTTTCAATACCAAGAAAATGGGCGGTGCTCACACCCGTGTCTCGAAGAGCACGTCAGGCCACCTGTTCCAGTCATGACCTCTAATAAAACATAACCAGCATGAGGCTGCGTGGAGGGTCTATGCTATAAAACTCTCTCTTATTACTCAGTAGCCCTATTCCAAGGTGTGGGACGTTCATAGACTAATTATGATGATGGTGGTTCTATAAAATTAAATAATGAAAAGATATCACATTATTAATGAATAGAAACAGGCGTTACTTTGCGGAAGTCCATGATAAACAATAAACAGCAAGTATAATTTGCTATATTCCGCCGACAACCGGGAGATATGTATAATATAACACCACACAAAATCTTCCACTAGAACCTCTACGCACGTTTCGACCCGACACCGGATCATCCTCAGGAGATGTTGACTTCACAAGCGAGAAAAGTAAAAGTATTGTTTATCACATTATTAATTACATGAAATCTGTTTTAGGTTCTGGAATGGCTTCAAGAGGATTTCAGCAGGCATTACGACCAAAACAGAGCGCCGTACATGATGCCCTTCCACACGAACTGGTTCCAGATAAAGGAGCTCGAACAAGGCCTTCATAAATTCCTCCAGTGGGCATCTAAGTTGTGAGTGTGCATGTATTTGTTGACGTTAGCGCAGTGAATTAGCCGCTCTCTGCCGCCCCAGTAATTATCGTGTGGAGTGTTTAAGCAACTGGAACGTAATCAAGATGAGCACACATGTAATCAGGGCTCCCAACCGGTTTGGATTTACCGGTAAATTTTGGCTAGGACCCGGTAACAAAACGTTCTGTGTCAATTTGGCGACCTCCGTAGCGCAGTGCGTGCGCTGTCGCGTTATAAAATTGGAGGTCCTGGGTTCGATTTCCGGCTCGAGTCTGGTCTGGTAGGAGGCTTTGGCCGTGGCTAGTTACGACTCTACCGACAAAGGCGTGTCGCCAAGCGATTTAGCATTCCGGCACAATATCGCGTAGAAACCAATTAGGAGTGTGTTTACCATACCCCTAACAGGTTAGCCCACTACCACTACCACTACCTACTCTTTGACTGCATCATCACTTACCATCAGGTGAGATTGCCGTCAAAGGGCTAACTACTAGTGTACAAAAAAAATTAAAGGTTTTCTAACAAATTGAGATGATATCGATTACCGGTATACCTAAACGAGCGATTAAATAATGTTCGATTATATTTTTTTTTTAAGATTTGATAAAAACGTGATGCTGCTTCTGTTAATTGTTTGATATTTGGTACTAATTTCACTTTTCTTCTGGAAATCGCCGCGAGCGCGAAATATTACAAATTGAGCTGAAATTTGAGTTCGATGAACCGGTTATTTACTGCTCATTGAGCAAAAGCGAACTAGACAAGGTTTCTCCATTTAACCGCTTGAATAAAAGAAACCGAAAAATGAATCAAAATGCTCCCAATACCAGGGTGACTGATCAAAACTGATTTGATTTTTTTCCGGTATGCTAAGCCATGCCACATTCTGGACAATCTATACAAATAAATAAAATTGGAGTGTCTGTTTGTAATATTGAAATAACCGTTTTTTACTACATGCATATGAATATGTATACGGTACATACACCAAAATAACATTTTTTACAATTTTTGTCTGTCAGTCTGTCTGTTTGTTCCGGCTAATCTCTGAAATTGCTGGACCGATTTTTACAAGACTTTTATTGGCAGGTAGCTGATGTAATAAGGAGTAACTTAGGCTACTTTTATTGTGGAAAAAGTCTTTTATTTTAGGAAAATAAAGTAATGTTGCAATTTCCAAGTACTGTCCAGTTCCGCACGCAGCTCACGCGCATGCCACCACCTGTGCCATCACGTCTCGGGCGCCTTCCACAACTTCTCCCACCAACGAATCAATATCCGATTTCACTCATTCTCTTTTTTTTTTTAGAAAGGAGATAATTTAATGTTTATCCTGTAATTATTTCAAGTAATTCGGGTTAGTAATCTATTGCTTCGTGATTGAAAGACAAACACACTAACTCAACGCAGGCGAAGTCGCGGGCGTCAGCTAGTAATAGAAAAGACGATTGTCGAGTGTAACATCGGCGCAAGAGCTTTCGCTTTATTTTGTTAGTTGTGCTCTTTAGACGACCAGATAATAATTAACGGATTTAGGATACGTTGTCACAGATTTTATTAATTCATTCATTACATGGACCACCTACCACCAAGAAACGCCTGCTAGTTGCATCTAGTTGCATGGTACATTAAGTATGTATTATATGTTTTAGAGATGACGTCTGGTTCGTGACCGTAACTCAAGCCCTTACGTGGATGACCGACCCGCGTCCAGCGAAGAACCTCAAAACCTACGAAGCCTGGCGATGTGACAAGAAAGACTTCCCTCCGAAGCCCTGCAACCTTTCCAATAAGTGCGCCCTGTCGTTCAAACTTCCGGACTCCAACTTCACCGACACACGCTACATGGAAACTTGCAGCGAATGCCCTAATCAGTGAGTGTTGCATAACCTATCAATCTTTGGATAAACAATAAACATCAAGTCATCATCATCATCATGATCAACCCAATATCGGCTCACTACAGAGCACGGGTCTCCTCTCAATATGAGAAGGGTTTGGCCATAGTCCACCACGCTGACCATGTGCGGATTGGCAGACTTCACACGCCTTTGAGAACATTATGGGGAACTCTCAGGCGCGCAGGTTTCCTCACGATGTTTTCCTTCACCGTTGAAGCAAGTGATATTTTAATTACTTAAAAACGCACATAACTCCGAAAATTTAGAGGTGCGTGCCCGGATTCGAACTGCCGACCTCTGATTAGGAGGCTGACTCCCTAACCACTAGGCTATCACAGCTTCACTAGAACCTCTACGCACGTTTCGACCCGACACCGGATCATTCTCAGGAGATGTTGACTTCACAAGCGAGAAAAGTAAAGTGGAAGATTTTGTGTGAATTGAAAAGAAATATTTACCCAGCTGAGTTTGTTGTGGGCTTGTTAGACCAGAAATAGTATTTGGATAGCTCTAGTTTTAGTTAGTTAACAAATGTCAGTTATAACCATCACCACTCACAAATGCAATAATTAATAGAAAGCGCTCAACAGGAACTCTTTCTATTAATTATTGCGCTCGCCAGGGAGGTCGTTATTTTATTAGTAATATCATTTTTATAGGAAAACATGAAGAAATTACTAAAATTATATATGTATATTAATATTCGTTTCCAAAATTATTTTCAGATATCCGTGGTTGGGAGACTCAGGTGGAACAGGTATTCCTGGAAAGGACAACTACATACCCGACAATCTCAGAAAATAATAGAAATAGTATTTAATTTTCTTGCGACAGACTGTTGATGAATGTACAAACCTATATACTCATTTAATTACTATCAATTTTATCGATAGTAAATTGCAACTAAATTTCTACTTATCCACGAAAAACAAAAACTTAAAAGAGGTGCTAAATTTATTCTTGTTAACTAAAAATAGTGTTATTTTTACTATACCTAACGTCAACAGTCTGACGGTTGGTTGATTTAAAATAATCTATTCATTATATTAATCTATATCTAGTAATGTGATTTCGAAAGCACTATTCAATTTGCCAGCGTAATATACTAAAAGCCTGGCGTTTCAATAGGGAAATTAAATTTATACGTGTATGCTGTGAAAGTAGTATGATATTCTGAATAGATTATTACATTGTATATATTTTGTTATATTAAGTTGATCGCACACTGCCACTACAGCCGTACGTTTTAAAAGAGCCGTATTAGCTGTGGGAACAAAAGATAAAAATATAAAAGCGTAGGCGTATTCACATCAGCATTAGATATTGGTAGCTGGTTCAATGGAGGCGATCAATTACTTTATTTCGCAAAAAAGTTATCTTTCATTAACTTCAGTGTCTATTTAGTTCTTGCTTGTAGTGAGTTTAGTTCGTGGTAGTATTCAATTCTCTATATTTTCGCTCAGTGTAGTACAGAATCTATGAACAGTTACAGTGTTTTAAAACATTAATCACGTAGTTTTGGTAATGCAAAAAAAAATCATTAAGGTATATCTTTTTACTGACACATTTTAGGTATGCTTTAATGTCATTCAAAATTGAAAAATGCAATCGGTTTCTGCGGCTCTTGGGGCTCTTGCGTCACTTGCGACAGTCTGTGATCAACTTTATAGCAGTGACTAGTCATTGCGACTATCTGTACGGTTGTATATAAAGCCTTTTGTATAACTCTGCATTCCTTTTACTGAAATTATTTCAAAAACTCAGGCTCGAGCAAATACGGGGCGTCTGCATGGTTTGCTGATTTTATTAAATGTGATGCGGATTTCCAAAAGGGCTTTCTATTTTATTATAATGTATTGTAAGTAATAAGATGTTTTTATAATGAATTATTTTAATAACAATACAATATAAATAATATATCTCTTGTTTGATTATCAGCCTAACCGTTTCAATCATAAAACTGTATACAGATGAGTAATCCGTCCATATTGATATTTTTGGTTGCGTAGTGAACTCACAAGGACAGAAATGTGGACTATTTGTTATACCTTAGTTTATTTAATCCACTATAAGTTAGCCCTTGACGGCAGTCTCACCTCTGATGATGCAGTCTAAGATGGTAGGGGCTACCCTGTTAGAGGTATGGTAGACCCATACTCCTAATTGTTTTCTACGCGATTGTGCCAGAACGCTTAATCGCTTAGCGGCACGTCTTTGTTGGTAGAATGGTAGCTAGCCACGGCCGAAGCCTCCTACCAGACCAGACTCGAGCCGGGAATCGAACCCAGGACCTCCAACCTGCGTCACGGAGGTCGTCATAGTATGCGCAGATGTAAGTTGTAAGTTTAACTCTTTAGATTAGTATAACTTCACTATCGAATTAGAAGTTCTGTAATGATAGTGTAAAATAAATAAAATCTAATGTCCTTAAAAGAAGAACATAGGGCATTTGAACTGACTGGAAGGAATAAAGAGTAGTATATTATATGTTATAACACAAGGGATCGAAATTTCTATGAATCATTAAGGTTTCAAGTCAGAAACACAGGAACGACACATTTTATTTCATTACTAACGGGTCATATTAAGTGATATTCCTTGCCTATGAACAGCTGCTACACTATACACACTCACACTAATTCACTTGGCCATTTATTTTTGTCAGTAGTTTAATAGTCCCACCAGAATAGAATCGAGCCGGGAATCGAACCAAGGACCTCAGACTTTATATACTGTGCATGCATTGTGGCGCGGAATACTCATAGTCAGGAGTTAGATGTAATATAATTTTTTTACCAAATACTTAAAGGCATTTCTAATATGGACAGCTATAACATGTTTAGGTAAGGTGACAATATAAGGACATACATAATATTATATGAGACATTATATACTTGCAGTAGTTCACGTCTAGATTCCTCGCAGATTTAATTTGAGATTGCGCTGAGATTCACTGTCAGGCTTTCGGGAATCCGGTGTATGTATTAAGAACTTTTAAAGAAGTATGTATTCAAAATATAGCTCATAGTTAACTGGGAACTGAGACTCTAAAGATAAGTAAAGGAAAATAAATACTTGTTATAAAGATATAGAAATACGTATTCTCCTAAAATTAATGTATATATCCCATAGTGCCAATCATAAAAAAACGTACGCTACGGGAATAATTTAGATAGTAGTTTAATTAAAGATTGATTTAAGATCCAATCCTCGGACTTGAATCAAACTGGGATAAAGCTCTTAAATAATTTATAGTGGCATGTGAGATGGTGATATCAAAAAGAAAAGTTACTCGGCTAATTTTGTTCTGAGCTTCTTCTGAACAGGGCGCGGTCGAGTCCCTTATAGCTTTTGTTTTAAGTTTACGAATGTAGTTATCACCATCAACTCACTAATATGTAATTGATGGCTTTTAAATTGACTGTTATTCGAATTTTTGATTTTAGATCACGGATACCAGTGCATGGTTGTTACTGGAATAATGCAAACAGGGTTTTGATCACAATAAATATCTTTTAAAAATCACTGAATTTATTGACGAGCGCATTCTTTGCCGTTTTAAAAGTGGGTGGCCTTGGGTTATCTTATCCACCCTGGTCCTGGATCCGTTAATCAAATCCAGGATCAGGGTGATCCCTAATCAAATATGTATGAAATAAACCACTATATAATAGTTGGGTGGTTTTTGGAATTATGTAGAGTAAGAACCGTTGAACTCAGAAAAACGCAGCCAAAATATCCACGCTGGCTGTGCCGCGGTCGAGTGCATGAGTATTCCCGTGACCCAGCCACCAGGCGACGCGATGCAGCAACGCTGGGTTTTAGTGGGTATTCTGGTCGCCAGTCTGGCCGCCGGGGAGTCCCACATACCGTCGCCTCCGGAGGGGATGCGTAAAAGCATTTCCCAGCATGAATAAAACCTAAATATTCAGATATTTAGGTTTACCTACATCCATTATAATAATTTTAGCTTTATTAAAGTAAAGCGCAGTGGGAACATAAATGTTAAAGTATACATTCCCAACATACACTATACGAATGTGAGTAGGTAAGTGCTTAAATATTCGGTCATGTATTCAAGTGCTGCCTTGTACGCTTTCAGCGGCACATAACTGCCACCTGAAGCATGCATGAGGGTCTCGTAAAGTGTATTAAGACTTGCCCACTGTAATGGGTTAACTTCGCAGATTTTATAGTGAGAACAGAAAAAAAAGAAGCTGTGATAGCCCAGTGGTTAGGACGTCAGCTGAATCAGAGGGGTTCGAACCCGGGCACGCACCTCTCAACTGTTCGGAGTTATGTGCGTTTTTAAGCAATTAAAATATCACTTGCTTCAATGGCGATGGAAAACATCGTAAGGAAACCTGCATGCCTGAGAGTTCTCCATAATGTTCTCAAAGGCGTGTGAAGTCTGCCAATCCGCTCATGGCCAGCTTCTCATATTGAGAGGAGACCCGTGCTTTGTAGTGAGCCGAGAATGGGTTGATCATGATGATGATGGTATAAACCTATACTAGGATTTGCCGCTATATAAAATAATAATTAACACACAATAACTAAGAAAACAGTTGTACTATTGTATAAAATAACCGAGACAAAGGTTCAGTCAGATACAGAAACCTCAACGCATGTACAAAACGTATCACGCTTCAAAACGCGCCGAAGTGTGGCAAACGCGGTACCGTCTAAACTTAGGCTAAAGGAACAACGAATATTGTTCACAGTACACAGTACAGTTAACTACGTATTGTAAACTGATAGGGTTCAGGATTTGCACCTCACAAGATTATTATACAACATGCAAGTGTTATCGTATATCTACTCATTATCACGGACAAGTTTGTCCCTCGAGTTTGCGTTTGTTGGTGATGCAAAGTGAACAACTTGTTACTGAAATGTTGGTTCCATGTTTTGAATTAACATATTTTAACGTGTTTAAACTTAATATTTGCAGTCCTGTGAAACATTTTGCGGTACAAATGTATACTTTTTAACGCTTGGCAACAAACTGGGTTGCCTTACAAATTGGGTATGTCTCGTGCATGATTTCAGAGTTTGATATTTGGGTATACAACATTACGTTTCTAAAACAATTTTTCATCCACATGAAAAGCTATTTTGTTAGCTTTCTATTGCTAAAAAATTGCCATGTATTATTAATTATTATGTCTATATCTACAAATTAAAGAAAACATTTGAAAATGAGCTTCAAAGAAGTTACCTGGCTTTGTTCTTTTTTTTATACAATACGGTTAGCCCTTAACGGCTATCACACCTGATAGTAAGTGATGATGCTGTCTAGGATGGTAGCGGGCTAACCTGTTAGAAGTATGGTAAACACACGCTCCTAGTTGGTTTCTATGCGACATCGTGCCGGAGCACTAAATCGCTTGGCGACACGCCTTTGTCGGACGGGTGGTAACTAGTCTCGGCCGAAGCCGGGAATCGAACCCAGGACCTCCAACTTTATGCGCGCACTGCGCCACGGAGGTCGGGAGGTTGATCCCGCAACTTTTTACACGTAACTTTTTTAAAGAAACTTCTCGAAACAGGTAAGTTGATTCTAATTTTATTTCAGCATTCTTTATATTTTCTCCTCAAAATATGCTAAGTAACCGTTTTATATTTAAATACATTAGCGCTGCTGAAATGCGTTCATAGAAAGTACCTACTAATTATGCGAAGATTTATGAGCATTACAAGAAACAACTTTTCGAATTTATATTGGGCGCGGAGTTCCTTACTCCGCATTTCGTTGTGGTTTTCCTTCAGTCAGAAATGAACCAATACTGCCGAAAGTCTTTACGTGTTATTCAAATAATATGGTAAGACCCTGTGAATTGTATTGATTAAATAATATCTTCACCAACATTAAAAATACTAAATTAGTTTAAATAAAAACTCATACGCATTTCATAGTGTTGGTGGATACTATGGTGATATATGCAGTCAAAGTTGGAAGTGTTCTAGTCTTTCATTGTGAGGGTCTTGCCATTTTTTCAAACCTGTTCACCTCGTCGATTTTCATTCCGCATCGCTAAAACAATTGGTAGGTGGCATCTAAGCTAGAATGGTGTATATTCTGTGTGACACAAATCACCAAGCTACACAAATAATTCTATGCAATATGGAATTATATATAAAAGGATATGAGTTATTTTACGTGTCCAAGTACAGTTTAGATTATAGATTTGTGCGGACAGAATTGGCACTATTATTTATTTTATTAATAGGAAATCCTCATAGGAATCGTCCTTTAATTTAAGATTAAACCTACTATTAAAATAGGTCTAAAGCATACAAAACAATAATGTACTTCAGTGTACAAACTAAGGTTAAAGAAACATATCCATTTGGATAAACAGATTTAAGATTTTAGATACATAAAAAGTGGATGTTACCATTCATCCACCTATTCTAAGTTTTCAAATTTCTATTTTTATAGAAATAGAAATTTGCAAAAGTTTCTATTTTATCAGATATACCTTCAATTTTACCCCAAATATTAATAACAAATCTAATTTATCATATAAATATCAGAATAGCTCATTGTCAAAATCATCATCATCATCATGAACAACCCATTACCCGATCACTACAGAGCACGGGTCTCCTCTCAATATGAGAAGGGTTTGGCCATAATCCACCACGCTGGCCATGTGCGGATTGGCAGACTTCACACGCCTTTGAGAACATTATGGAGAACTCTCAGGCGTGCAGGTTTCCTCACGATGTTTTCCTTCACCGTTGAAGCAAGTGATATTTTAAAATAACCAGATGTAAAACGATTACCATGATAATTTTTCCAAGCAGAAGAAATATTGTTAATGGCACTAATTTTAATCGGTCCGATCGGTCTGATTGGGTACCTAATCAGCAATGAATGAATACAAATTCACTTCTGTTATTGCAGAGACGTACACAAAATCTCCTATCTATTCAGACATTTGCCCAATTTACTTATTTGTATTCCTGGATTGTTCTCAAGAAGCAATTTGGTCACAGCAATTTATCCGACTTGTGTATTTTCGGCAAGAAAAATAACAATGTACCATCGATAAGAGGCCGTCGTCAAGTTGTCTGTCCGCACGATAAATCGTTTTGCAGACGATTCACATTCCGTTTTTCTTATGCAGCTGTTTTAGGCACGGTAAATTGTTTGGTAGGCTATCAGGGTTAATGCTATTATAACGGTAATTGGTAAATTGCCAGCTCGCAGTAAATTGCATGTATAATATTATGATCTCAGGTTATTATATTACAATACCTAATTTAATTGCCTGTGTTACCCATGGTGCTCAATTATGGCTCGCTAAGTTCTGGATTCGATTCCCAGATTGGTACATGGAATCGTGTGTGTACAATAGAAAAAAATGCATATAATTTCGACATTTGTATGGACGTTTAATGCGAAGAAATTAGAGCCCATATGTGCATATTATAAAGGAAAAAGTTTTGGTAATTTTTTAATTCTGGAATCCTTTAGTCCCTACGCGATATAGCTATACAGTTTTTTTTTTAGTTCTAACATATTAACGCTTTCAGTACAAACGAAAAGAACACGCTGGCTAAGCCATGGGCATTTCTGGTGTTATCATAAATCAAGGTAACTTTCTCGATATAGTATATTTAGTCCATAAACCTACAAACGTCGTATTTTTAACTAAATCCTTGCATATAAAAGGTACAATAATAAAAAGGTAGGTGGAATGGCTCCTGTACACCGAAATCAAACATCTTTAAATATGCAGGCGGTTTGTTAGAGCGTCAGTAAAGTTGGCCGTAGTCATAAAATGTACGTTAAACTGTGTGTAGGTTTCCTCCAGAATTTTAATAGGCTTGGCAGTAAACAGAGTGTAAGCGAGAATATATAGCTCCATGTGCAATCGTAGATAACTCAAAGGAACTTGGAACACAGAACTGCAATTTGGGAGAAACTAGGCAGTGCCTGAAGAAAACGTTATCGTGAGCGAATGTATTTGTGAACAAATAATATATACTAGTAACTAGATGTGAACAAATAGTTTACTTTGGAAGGACACAACTTTTTGGACCAATTATTTTATCACACACTATTGTTTCATATGTTTTTTCAAAGCCAACTTACATAAGAACGTCGTGGTAGGTCTATGCTCTAGAACTGTTTGAGAGAAGAGGCTAGTTCCCAGCAGTGGGACGATAATAATATGACATTATATTTAATAGTGACTAGTTATCAACTTACAGAAATAGACTTCACCGAGCGATTTAGCGTTTGTCGCGTAAAAACCAATCAGGATTATGGGTTTACCATACCCCTAACAGTTTAAGGTTACCCGCCATCTAAGAGTGCATCATCAGTTACACTAACTCTATCTCTAGTGTAATGAAAAAAAAGTATAATTATACTCGTACTTAGAATGAAGTTATTTGAAAGAATGAAGTTAGAAGTTCCTTGAAACAGCGTACCTATTAGTTTACATCTTCACGATCTAGCTAAATAATAAGTGTGATATATAGCTATAATATAAAAGCGAAAGGTCACTTACATACTTACTGATTAAACACGAGATCACGAGAGAGAGTGTACGTATAAAGCTATAATTTAGCAAGTAGGTAGTTGATAGTTAAGAGAGGTCAGCTAAGAAAGGATATTTGGAAACTCGACCCCTAAGGGGGTAAAATAGGGGTTGGAAGTTTGTATGAAATTTCTTTTTTTTTGTAGAGTTAGAGACACAAACATTTGCATTAAGATTAATAATAATAAATAAAAAACATGTACATAATTTTTTTTTTAAATATTACCTGTTAAGGGTGGTAAAATAGGGGATGATAATTTTTGCTTATTTTTTTTATTATGAAGTCTACAAGCTTGAAATTTTGAAAATAGGTTTCTTTTAGGGCGTAAGTATAAGGTTATAATTTTTTTTTAAATCTACCCCGAAGGGATTAAAATAGGGCTTTTAAGTTTGTATGAAAGTCTTATGTTTTTTAATTTAGAAACACGAAAATCGGCAATTTGACATTTGCTTACTTTCTGAAGCAGGGCATTGGCCGCACGGGTAACCTCAATCTCAAAGGAAATCAGCAATTCTACGCAGACGAAGTCGCGGGCAACAGCTAGTAGCAATATATATTGGGAGTTTACACTTTTAAGTATTGTAATTAACATGCTAAGTGTTTCTGATAGCTTGCTTTTCTTTAAGTTATGACGTTCATCGGAACACGAAAATAACATCGTAAAGAAAAAGCATTTCTTAGGCTATAATATCGATATGTAATAGGAAGAAATGGAATGTGATAAGAAAAAAGATAACGAAGACAAGAGCAGAATTTAATAATAATTGGGCTTCTATTAGATATGCTTACTAATATTATCAAGTCAAAAGTAACTTGGTATGTTACATTTTCAAGCCTAAACCACTGAACAGATTTTTATGAAATCCAGCAACGAGATAGAATATATCCTGTAGTTGGACTTTTTTAAATGGGCAAATAATTCTCGCAATATTTAAAAATTCAAATAAACGCAAATGTAAACGTTTAGCGATATTTTAGAGAAACGAAATTTGGTACTATATCCAAACATATTTAACGTGTTCGACTAAATATTATATGTTTTAGGTTGATACTACGGGCTTTATTGTAATATGATTTTGTCCCCTTCAGGGAACAGTTTTAATTCTGCGCTGCAAACTCTATTGTTCGTGTAACAAAAGCCTGCGGTGTCATTTGTAGTTGGGTAAAGTTCATTTAAATTCCGTGCCCGTGAGAGAGAACAGAAGCAAATATGACTTCCTCTAGTCCTATTGTCAAAATTGTCTCTGAACAGAGTAATGCATTTGAGAGATACCAGTGTATTGCAGGTAGCGTAGGTACTTGTTCAATATCAAAGCCGCAAGGTTTTCAACTGAAATTCAACTTTCTAATTGCAATGTTTTTTTTTCTTTCTTTTAAAATATTCTCAAGTCGAGTGTAATGTACTTTTTGGCGTTTGTTTAAAGAAGTTTAAACACTTAGTCTCACGGTATGAGTTAGTTCGTAGTAACAACATTTCTATAACAAAATATAATCTTTATTTAAGCATCTGAGGCTCTATGGGTTAGTAAAAAACAATTTATTAACTTATACCTAATGTTAGTAAAAATAAAGATTTATTTATTATACTCGCCCTTACTTGAGGCCTTACCAACACTTGAATAAAGTGCTCAAGCATTGGCGAGTATATTTTCCTCTCAAACATACTAGGATGCTGTTGGAACTTGAACGCAGTGATGACGACTTTTTCCGCATTATTGCAAAGAAGTCATTGGTATGTTCTTTTGCGAACATATCCGACGCGGAACAAAACCGCGGCAAAACAAATAGCATAAAAAACTCTGTAATTTATATTTATTAATTAAGAAATGACAAAAATTTATAATATGCTTTAAAGTAAATAAAGCTACTAAGGTCTCTTTTAATGAAAAAGGACACCCTGTATAAAAATAATGCTATGAACTTACGGACTATAAATTATATATTTTATTTGATTTTATTCCAAACGATTGATTGCATCTTTTTTGCAGAAATTGGGGCTAAGACGTAAGTGGTTCAGTTGACATTTGGAAATACGATGAATTACTCCAGCAAGTAGTTACAAGGTACAAATCCTCAGTACTAGTCTGACTCACTCTTGCCGGTTTTTATTTAACTTTTTTTTTGTATTGCAACATTGTAAATCTAACATCGAGCTACATAAAGTTTAAATTGTGTTTCAAAAGTTTCGCGGCGAAGCACTTGCAGGTATTGAATAAAATTATGCAGTGCATTTTATTTATAATACAGGTATACGAACAGATTTTTTCTTGTCCACTACAACTGTTATGGATTATCTACTGAAAGTTATAGCTCCGCGGATATATAAAACATAGGTACGTTCCTTCCTCAATAACTAATAATTAAAGTACTTGCTGTGTCATCTATTGATAAGTCCGCCATGTGATTTTAGAAAAAAAACCTTTTTTCTTAACTTCATTAATAGTAAACTTTAATATACTATCTATTAAAAGATTTCGATCGCCGTAAAAAATGTTCAATTTTGAAAATTCTCTTATTACATTATTTTTGTGCTGCAGAAAGAGGCCTGTTAGCTCTATTTCTAAAATGGGACCAAGGAATACTGGGAAATGTTTTGAAAGAGGTTTAAATAATGACATTCTGTAACTTAAATATTTCTAAATTAAAAAAAAAAATAACTTTAAAGAAAAATTTAAACAAATGAAAGTTATCATACCTAGTATATCTAAATACAAATATCTAATTATATCTATAAATAATAAGAATATGATAGCTCTTAATATAATTTTAAGTGGCATTTGAGATGGCGATAATAAACAGAAAATTTATTAGAAATGAGGTTGTTGTGGGCTTCTTAGACCAGGACGCGTTTGGAATCCTCATAGATTTAGTGTTAAGTTTACGAATGTAGTTATCAAAATCACTATTATGTAATTTATTAACGCGTCCAAAGTGCCTTTTAAACGACTATTTGAATAAAGATTATGATTGATTGATTATTTATTGAATTTGTTTGATCTATTTAGAGTTAATTCTGTAAAAAGTAGTTCTCAGGAAAAAGTTGTTAAAAAAAACGTTTTAAATTATCGCCTCCCTTGTATAATGTGTAAGTCATATCCCGCATATTTTGATTTACTACAGGAGTTTAGTTATTATATTAAAGAGTGTGTATGGTAAGGTTTGGCTTTTCAGGTAGGAAATGTAGTCATGAAAGATTGATGGTCACCTATACATCATTCGTATTCAAAACAACCTATTTATCAGCTTTTCAATATTCTTAAGCTATTCAATACATAACCAAGAAGTGATTTATTATAAAGCCTAATATTGTTGTACCTATTTTGTGAAATGCTTTTGGTTAGTCGATTATATTACATTCATGTTACCACGTAAGTTATGTGTAAATATTATGTACCACTTACCTTTTTTTACCTGTATTACGTCACACAGGTAATGTTTACGTCATTGGTTGTTTGAAAGAGTTCGCTATGTGGCGATAAGGCCCCCAATATGTCTACTATTTGTTGTTTGTTTTTCTGTTACTGTATTTTTTGTGGTGTACGATAAAAGTGCTTTTATTTATTCATTCATTACTGTATTTGTGGAGGAAGCATCGGAGAGCATTAGATGAAGATAATTGGAAATTAATGAATTAAATTCTCGACCGATAGTTGCGAATCATTTACAATTAGAATAATAGTAGTGATTCAGCGGATTATAAAACCAGATTACATTACAGATATCGCCACTTAGACAAATCATTGTTTTGGATTCCATATTAATAACAAATTCAATTAAAATTCCTATAAAATCATTATTGGAAATCAGGTGCAGAAATATAATTTTAACAACGTGTTTTCTTGGTCAATAACTCCGGGTGAAAGAAGTGAATAAAAAATATAAGTATAAGCAAAATTTATATTGATTTACAATTAAGGTAATAAGTCAGTCTCCTAGCACAGTTTGAGTACGACTAAAGAGAGATGGCACCGTTTCGTTACTTCCGTACAATGGCTATAAATAATAATAATCATAAAATAACTTAAATATACCATAAAATAATATAAATTTTTGCAATTCATGTCAAATATTCCAACAATAATAATATTTTATTGCATATTTTTAAACTTCAGCATGATAACATACTCTGAACTTAGTGCTTGATACTTTGATAGCGATCTGTTACCATTTAATTCCATATCTGTTCAGTTGCATAAACATTGCTGGCAAGATCAATGTGTAGATTAGATATGAAGCAATAAAGCGTTACGTTTCGAATAAATATTATGACAAATTCAATTATAATTGCTCTCAAAACGAGGATGGGGAACAGAATAATTCTGCTACTTAATTGAAAAAAAAAAAAATTAAGATTTAAACGTTTCAAACAAAAGTTAACGGATAAATATTCCACTCGAATTTTTTTCAGCTCTGTTGGTAACAGGTCGTAAATTAGGCTTAACTTTTCTTGCAAAGTTTCAATTTCTCCCGAGTAGTATTTTAGCGACGAATTCCATAATTTCAAAAGTTTCGTAATATAACTGAAAAATCGCAATGCGAAATTTTAAAGCTTGCGTATTATTGTGCTGTAGTTTTAATAACAACTGGTACCACTGGGCGTTCAGTATGGAAATAATAATTATTGACTGAAGAAAATAGCAGTTTTTAATAAGTGGTTTCGTTTACTTGTACTTTCTATTCTCATGTTCTGCATCTCTACTGTCTTAACTATGTAAACTAATCTATAACATTTTTTTTATACACCACAAGTTAGCCCTTGACGGCATCGCACCTGATGCGGTCTAAGGTAGCGTAGCGTGCTTACCTGTTAGGCGTATGGTAAACCCATACTTCTAATTGGTTGGCTTCTAAAAGGTGGTAACTAGCCACGGCCGAAGCCTCCCACCAGACCATACTCGAGTCTGGAATCGAACCCAGGACCTCGAACTTCAAAATGCAACAGCGTACGAGCTGCGCCACGGATGTCGTCAAAACATTACCTTAATTTAAAAAAAAATTGTGTATTTTCAACTCAAAAACTGAAACTACTAGAAAGACTAATAATTCTACTACATCTAGAAATAGACGTAGACTATATTGAATTTATGTAATAAGGTTTCAGCCTAATATAGTTTTATTTATAAAACTGTCAAGCAAAAGCGTAATTTTTGTTATATACACACGGTTGAAACCACAGGGAATAGCCTAGCTATCTAAATAATTATGTTATAAATCCCAGAGTTGCTGCGTGAAAACAAGTCGAGGTTCAAGTCTAATCTGTCCTTAATGCTCAACAAAATCCGTTCGGATTATAGAATGAATAGTTCATTAATCATAATGAAATTTCCATCAAATCTTATCTAGGTACAACGATATTAGTCGTTCTGCGATTAACAGGGCGTATACTAACTATGCGAAGCGGTGATAGCCTAGAGAAGCGGTGATAGCCTAGTGGTTAGGGCGTCAACCTCCTAATCAGAGGTCGGTGGTTCGAATCCGGGCACGCACCTCTAACTTTTCGGAGCTAAGTGCGTTTAAAAAAAATTAAAACATCACTTGCTTCAACGGTGAAGGAAAACATCCTGGAAACCTGCACGCCTGAGAGTCCTCCATAATGTTCTCAAAGGCGTGTGAAGTCTGCCAATCCGCACATGGCCAGCGTGGTGGACTATGGCCAAACCCTTCTCATATTGAGAGGAGACCCGTGCTCTGTAGTGAGCCGGTAATGGATTGAAGATGATGTTGATGATGATACTAACTATGTCTATCTAATAAATCATCTGGACCGGTTGCTTTGTTGCAGCATGAAAGAAAGACCAATCGACAAACACACGTACGCTTTCATAATATTAATGGAGACGTTAAAGCTTTAATGATATTTAATAGTCATCATAAAACTTCAACAGAAAAGTAGTCATTTGCCAGAATCTGCCTCTGATGTTCATGTTCTTCATGTTTCAATAACGATACACATTTTCTTTTCATTCACATACAACATGCTCGCGAATAGGTCTCGTAATCACTGCAATATCTGCTACAGTTCTGCGAGATTAAATTCGCAATACTGCTCTCGAGTACTGTGTAGTGCAGTTCTCCGCGCATCGCATTTAATATACAAATCTTGGTGACTATTTACAACTGTATTCTTACAAGTACGGGTGAGTTCCTTGACTTCAACTTAATTGCAAATGTGGATAGTATTTCTCTATGTAATGCAACATTAGTTTGACGACCTCTATGACGACGAAGAAGTGAATGTGAAATCTTTATTTAACAACTGAAACTTAAAATAAACCTTATATTGAACCTAAAAATAAAAATCTTAAAAAATATAATATAATTTGTAAAATATATTATAGTGACAGATTAAATTTTTAACGGCCCATTATGCAAACCAAAAATGTTACGTCAGTCAGTAGTGTTAGAGATCATATTATAGTACAATTAATTGATCAAATTATAATGATTTTAATATTCAAGTGTAGCTGAGGGGTCTCAGCAAAACAGGCAAGGAAATGCGTGCAACGGTAAAGTTTCCCGGGACGGGAAATTGATCAGGAAAGGCCGACTGTTAGAGATCATATTATAGTACAATTAATTTAATATTTGTATTACGAATATAAACTGTCAATTAATTGTACTATAATATGATCTCTTACAGTAGTGACTTCTGTTGACAACCGCGACGGGCCAAATAGACACATGTTTTTAAAGCAATTTTACGACAAACTTCAACCTTCATGGTCGAGTAACTTATCAGATTGTGGTTAACCAGTAGCAAACCATCATAAAACTTGCAATATGTTTATATTAGCTGACGCTATCATAATATAGTTATATGTCATTAATATCTACGATCGTTTAATAACTTGTTGAAAAAGTTACTGAATCAGGCATCGGGTGGTTGTATGAAAAACATTATTTTGCGAGTAGATACCCAATACCTATCCAAAGTGTGTTCATTGAAAAAGTTTCATACGAAATAAGGTGTAGAGTAACCCGAATTTCGGCTTGGGATAAATTACAAACACAGGTAACGGGCATGCTCGGAGGTCAGCGGGGTTCGTACAAATGCGCGGTTTAGCGAAAAATTTACAACTTTTTCTCAGTGGTCGGTGTCAGATGGAGGCCGTAAAGTCGGAAGCAATCTCGCCGCACGGCGACCAAGTTATTTGGCGGAATATTGCGGTGCGCGTGACTAATAAAATGACAAATTGAGGTTCTCATTCCAAGGAGTGACATACTGGGGAAAATTGTACCGAATTTCTTTAACAAATTCGTGTTTTGCAATATTGGAACGCTACGCATATATTGACACGTACACGTATGTCTTTATTCATTTCGAAAAATATATTTAGGATATATTAAAGCGGATAGACTAGTGTATAATCTTATAGCATTTTCCATGTTATTTTATTAAAATATTATTCAAAGGCAAGAGGGAGTTTTAGCAAAAAATATCTACATATTTTATGAAATGCCATTTTAAAATTTTAATTAATAAATGTATGGGAAGTTTGGTAAAATATACTCGTAACATGAAGCATCCTCATGAAGAATTTGAAAAATGGTTTGTGCAATAATATATTAATGCGAGTAGGAGTGTATGCTAGCTGGAATATGCCGCATAAACACACTTCAGAATAATTAATGGATTACTAGCAGGAGTGCATATTATTTATTCAGAGTATTCCGTGATTTTATTTTAGGTTCTAAAATATGGACTACATTCTTATGAAATAAAAATAATAATATTAGAATAATAAGCACAATTATAGAAACAAATTACTCAAGAATACTTATTTAATAATTTTCCATCAATCTAAAGAATTAAATTTGGAGTTCTAAACATAATGTTTAATGATAAATAATAGTACACAGAAATTCCACCCCCATTTGACGACCTCCGTGGCGCTGCGCGTGCTCTATCGCATTATAAAGTTGGAGGCCCTGGGTTCGATTCCCGGCTCGAGTCTAATTTGGTGGGAGACTTCAGTCTAGTTACCACCCTACCGAAGACGTGTCGCCAAGCGATCTAGCGTTCCGGGACAATGTCGCGTAGAAACCAATTAGGAGCGTGGGTTTACCATGCTCCTAACAGGTTAGCCAGCTACCATCCTAGACAGCATCATCACTTACCATCAGGTGAGATAGCCGTCAAGGGCTAACTTGTAGTGTATTAAAAAAAAAACCACGCGGGAAATTTTGTATTAGTCATGTTTTGTCGTTGTTCAAGTCACGACTGAACCAAAATCCTTTCTGTAAATCCATAAAACAAACGCTACCAAACAAATTTAATCAGACGTCGATGTGTGGGTGCAATTTTAAAACTGCCTCTAAAAAGTAAACTTGAAGTACTTAATACTCCTGTTGTCGCAAAAGGTTCGTTTAATGCTCCCTACCTATAAAAACTGTTTCGTATTCCCCTCTATTGAAGTGGTTTCGAATTGCTGGCGCAAAAAATATTCGTTTGCGAGAAGTTAAGCCTCCGCTTTGGTAGAAAATTTTTAGGTAGACGTAAACATAGCAAATATAGCGTAAGATATTATAACTTTCAGCTACTTTTATTTTGACTAGGTAAGTATTTTTATATTAAAAATTCGAAAAAGCTTTATTCGTATAAACATATTACAGGCATCTATGAAGCGTTTATATATAATACGTTTCGTGAGGTGATAACTAGGCTACACTTTTTTTTTATACCCTACAAGTTAGCTCTTGTAGGGTATAAAAAACATTATGGTAAGTAATGATGCAGTTTAAGATGGTAGCGGGCTACCATTTTGCGGGTATGGTAAACCTATACTCCTAATTGGTTTCTTCGTGACATCGTGCCGGAACGCTAAATTGCTTGGCGTCACGTCTTTGTAGAGCATAAATAGCCACGGCCGAAGCCTCCCACCAGACCAGACTCGAGCTGGGAATCGAACCCAGGACCTCCAACTTTATAATGCAAAAGCGCGCGCTGCACCATGGAGATCGTTGAACACTCTTCGTATAATAACTTTCTTTAAAAATTGATAAATCCTAATCCAATAAATTCCTATCCTATTTATTTTGCATTTAAATAATGGTAACGATAACAATCGCAAAATTAAAACTAAAGCTAAACAAGTGATATTTTAATGGCTTAAAAACGCACATAACTCCGAATAGTTATAGGTGCGTGCCCGGATTCGAACCGCTGACCTCTGATTAAGAGGCTGACGTCCTAACCACTAGGCTATCATAGCTTCACTGCACTAGAATATTCACAGCTTCATGTCCAATTAAATTACATATCGGTTATATTTTCCGAGTAATTGTTTTTAGTTATATATTTTCGAGTATACCATATTTTTTCTCTGTTTTCATAGTTATATTGTGACGTCTACTGTGACCGGAGTAAAGTTTAAATTGCATTTGGAACTTAGTTTCGCGGAAAGTTATGAAAGTAAATTATTTTATCCCAGAAATTAGCTTTGTAGAGTTGGGGTCAGTATTTTGGTTGTACCTGGTAATATTGATCCATTTTTTGTACACTACAAGTTAGCCCTTACCGGCTATCTCACCTGGTGGTAAGTGATGATGCTGTCTAATATGGAAGCGGGCTAACCTGTTAGGAGTACGGTAAGACCACTCTTCTAATTGGTTTTAACGCGACATCGTGCCGGAACGCTAAATCGCTTGGTCGTCAAACAATTCTAGTATTTACCCCGTTTTTTTAAAGTCAACTTAGTTAATACAACACTATATCTCACTATATACATCACGTAAGATTTTATATACATACGTTCCATTATTAAATATAGTAGTAAAGATAAAACTATCTTAACTTTCGAGTGCCAATGTAGAAAGGTGATATTAAAAATATTACTGGCTAAATATGACTCGGTTTATTACCATAATTATTATATACCAGGCTTTTTTTTTACACACTACAAGTTAGCCCTTGACTGCTATCTCACCTGGTGGTAAGTGATGATGCTGTCTAGGATGGTAGCGGGCTGACCTGTTAGGACTATGGTAAACCTACGCTCTTAATTGGTTTCTTCGCGACATCGTGCCGGAACGCTTGGCGACACGTCTTTGTCGGTAGGGTGGTAACTAGCCACGGCCGTAGCCTCCCACCAGACCAGACTCGAGCCGGGAATCGAAATAAGGACCTCCAACTTTAAAATGCAACAGCGCGCGCGCTGCGCCACGGAGGTCGTCGAAAAACGTCGGCTGCGTTTGAAAACCTCACAGCTTTAGTTTAGAGTTAACGAATGTAATCATTACCTTCATTTAATGCCAAAATTTATGTATGTATAGGTGTCTGTGATAGGATATGCATTTTATAAATGCCAGATTTGTATATAGAGGTAATTACTAATTAACTGAAAATTGAAAGCTTAATAAAAAGATTTTAAAAATTAAACGTTAGTTGGCCTTTACAAGCTTGAATAATCTTTCATAAATTTTCTAACCGCTGATAATAATAAGGATGCATTTATCAGGTAAAACGCTTCGTGTGGCCTAAAGTTAGATTGGAAAACTTCTGCTTTGCAATGTGCTGTAAACTATTGCTTTTACCTATTATGGCTACAGCATCACTTTTTAAATAAGTTTAAATAACGTGATAAAAACTAAACAAGTAATGGCTTTTGTATTTGTATTTATCTGTATTTATTGTATGTATGTAAAAGAAGCCTGTATGTGAGTACTTTTATATTGTATTGTTTATTTATGGTGGACACAGGGACAATTTCAAATTACAAAACTATCAATTTCCAATTGCATATTAATATCTAACACTGATCTGATTGTTCTTGGGTATGGCATATTGCTCTAATTAGATAGCTATTATATTTTTATATTTTTTAAGAATTTTAATTTTAGGTTAATCTAAGGTTTATTTCAAGTTATATGTATTCTTGAAATTAAATTGTGCTCTTAAATAATTTTAAGTGGCAAGGTTTACTGTGGGATTATTCGTAGATCAGGGCGCGTTTGCCATGCAAACTTCCATTTTGCTAGACTATGCTAGCCTTTTATTTTTTCTTAGTTGTCTTATAATGCTAACTATCTTGTCGTCACATTTTTTGTAAATAATCTATTGTTGTGTCAGCAGTTGGCCAAGGCAAAGCAAGGAGTGTGGCAAAACAAGTGTGGACGCATATAATAAAATGCTACCATGTAACATTAAAAACGCAAAAATAAAGAATGCTGAAATTATTGCAACCAAAACAAAACATGGGAATATTGATGGAGGCCTTTGTAATAGTGGTATCAGTGATAGCACATTGTTGGCGAGCTTTTAAAGTTTGCCTAACAACGTGGGAAAAGCAAAAGTTATAATTTTTTTTTTATTATAGTACATTATTTAATTATAGTAGATTACAAGGATTCTGTCAAGGGCCAACGCCCTCAAAGCAAATGTTCCGGTGAATTTTATTCGGTCACGTATATCCGCATAGTGCTCAACACAAGTTCTTTATCTCCTATAGAATTTGGAGTTTACTACTAGAAAACGAGTAAATAGACACTGGAATTTGTGTTCATTGCACTTGGAGCCGAAACAAAGACGTTACCACGAATAAACACTCGGAATACCTAAAACGGATGAAACAATAGCTGGGAGCTGGTTGCGTAAAACTTAAAATCACTGGTCCATGTGACAGACGTTAAACATGATTTTGAATTTTATTATTCAATTACGAATATAATTAACCAGCCGATGTCCGCGCCTTCTTCCACGTAGAATAAAAGTTCAAAATTCAAAAAAAAATATATGATATATAGGCTGGGCGTTGACATATACCTAGACCAATAATAATAAAAAAAAGAAAATGTAACCCTAATGGGGTTACATTTTCCATATAACATTCCATAGCACTCTTTACACTTATTCATAATAGGCGGAAAAAAAAACGAAAAATCTACATTATTAAATAAACATGATACCTATATGAGTATAGTAATAGAAATATATGTATAATATGAGAGTTTTAGTTAAAAGAAAATGTAAGTACTAAAATAAACGAAAGATTAAGACCCATGAAGCGGAAATGATTTACCCTAATAAAAAAAAAAGAAATACTCTACAACACTCTAATGTTCTCAAGTGAATATCAAAGTAGGACGGCTTGAAAAAAGAATTAGTAAGATAAGTTGAAGTAGGAGCAAAGAAGCAAGTAATTTGGATAGATCAAGAGTATGAGAGACCAATCCCTCTATGCAAGATGTGTTTTCGATATTAGTATATTAGTCATTCGAGTGAAATTTCTAAGACCCCTTCAGCATTTGTGTCACATTCACCGTAGCCACCTACCTGTCTATGTAGTATTTGCAAAAAGGATATCCACATTCAATAAATTCTTTATGATGTTTGCACTCATTATGAAAGGAAGTTATGAAATTCACCCTTGGGGTGCCAATGGTTTAAAACAGGCAATGGAAGTTTCAATAAATTTAATAAAGTTTTATCTATCAAGAATTGTACCCAAAGTAGTAACCATTCGCACTAACAATCACAAGAACTGAACTGTACTTAGTCTGAAGCACTGTAAGTTCTGCAGAGTTCCAGAGAACAAGTGACAGTTATACAATTATTTTTTCTACACATGGATTATCAATTAGGCGGTCTTAATGTTAAAGTATTTTATACTAGTCAAACTAAGCGTATACTTTTGCAGCAGGAAGAGCAAAATGGACTACAAGAAATTCTACTGAATCTAAACAGCTGTGAAAAAAATATTGTGTAATTTTCTCACGGATTTCTTATTTATATTCAATAAGAAATATGATTTAAGTAAAGAATTAGATCGAATTTTTCCATTTTAATCACGATTTTCGCAAGGGAAGCGGTGAAAAATTGCGGAATCGACTCACGACTGCGAACGTGAGAAAGTAATCAAAATTTATTATTCTTTGCTACAAATCCAACGACGCGAGAAGTTATTTTAAATAAAAGTTTGATTTCGATTCAGTCCGCCGCACCGTAGTTACATTTGAATAAAATAATATCGATTTTACAACAAATGATTTGTTAATGTATTAAAACAGTGACCAATAAATATTTGGTAAGTAGATATTTTCACATACAATAAATGGTGGACATGGATTTGTAGTGTTCAGATCGCGTAGGTATACTTATCAATTTAACAAATGACACAAAAGCATTCTCGTGACCCAGCCATTAGGTAATGCGAAGGAGCATCGCTGAGATTTAGTAGATTTAGTGGGTACTCTGGACGCCAATCTGACCGCCTGCAAGTCTCACATGCTCCGCCGGAAGCGGCCCAGCTCTGCTTGTGTGTATGCGTTTACTCATCCCTTCAGCCAACATCACGATCAACCCATTGCCGGCTCACTACAGAGCACAGGTTTCCTCTCAATATGAGAAGGGCTTGGCCATAGTCCACCACGCTGGCCATGTGCGGATTGGCAGACTTCACACGCCTTTGAGAACATTATGGAAAACTCTCAGGCGTGCAGGTTACCTCACGATGTTTTCCTTCACAGTTGAAGTGCGTTAGAGGTGCGTGCCCGGATTCAAACCCCCGACCTCTGGTTAGGAGGCTGACGTCCTAACCACTAGGCTATCAAAGCTTCAGTCAGTTTAGTAAAACAATAAATAAAAAATCCGGATAACTACCACTGTGTGGACGTTTTCTTCTAAGGTTTATTCAAATTTGTCAGTCTTCAGACAATAACGCAGTGTCTGTATATGTATAACCTATACATTTAACAAATATTGAAATTTTGATCGGAGAGAACTAGAACATGCAATAACACCAATAAAATCGTAGTCTGTCCATCTGTCTATTCGCGCATCACATATATACTATGAAACGGACATAAATTTTACACGAAATCTAGTACACACATGTATCTGGTAGTCTGAATAAGGTTATTTATCCCGAAAAAAAGGGTTTCGCCGGGATTGCGGAAAACGTTTTTTTCAATTTTGCTCCATAATTCACAACTCCCATAAATTTTGACAGATTTTGACAATTAATTTTTTTTTTATTAAAAAGGTTGTATATGTATATACATACATACACGCACACATATATATATTAATTATTTATATATATATGTTGTATACATTTCTTGAAGACTAAGTGATTACTATTGGCGATATAGAACAGAAGTCTTAGCGGAGACAGCAGCGTGAGTGAGAAATTGAACGTTCAATGCGTATGCTAGGAAGATTCTTGCTCAATTTGCATAGTTACCTAAGAATGCGATACCTATCTGTGACTTATTATTTTATACTATTCGTTGTTAATGATAGTAACTGTAACGACGGAAGCCTAATTCTCCTTCGAAGCCCATCCACTTACTGACTTGACGCGGACGAAGTCGCAGGCATAAGCTATCATAATCCTCCGTGGCGGAGTACGTGCATCGCATTATAAGGTTGAGGTCCTGAGTTCAATTCCCAGCTCTAGTCTAGTCTGGTGCGAGTGCGACAAAGACGTGTTGCCAAGCGATTTAGCGTTTCGGCACGATGTCGCATAAAAACCAAGTATTTTTTTTTTTTTTTTATATACAAAGCGAGCAAACGAGCAGGCGGGTCACCTGATGGTAAGTGATTACCGCCGCCCATGAACATTTGCAGCACCAGAGGAACCGCCAATGCGTTGCTGGCCCTTGAGGAATTTGTTTATTCGCCCTTTGAAGATCCCCATATTATAACCATTAGGGAACACAGAAGATGGAAGCTGGTTCCACAATTTGCAGGTTCGTGGCAGAAATGACCTGGAATAGCGGGTGGTGGAAGAGGTCCAGGCATCCAGGTGGTGAGGATGAAATTTATTTCTGCGACGAAAAGTGCGACTGGAGAACACGGAAGGTGGAATTAGATTAAATAGCTCCTCAGAGCACTCTCCATTGTAGAGACGATAGAACACACAAAGAGAACAAACGTCTCTTCGGTGCTCTAGGGAGTCCAGCGTGTAAGTAATCTTGGGATCATCCACGAGACGAACCGCCCGCTTTTGTATCCGGTCAAACGGAAGGAGCTGGTACTGGGGTGCTCCGGCCCAGAGGTGAGAGCAGTACTCCATGTGGGGCCGCACTTGCGCTTTATACATCAGAAGCCTGTGCTTAGGCGCAAAGTATCTTTTCGCTCTGTTGAGCACCCCGAGTTTTTTGGAGGCTAGTTTAGCTTTACCTTCCAGATGCTCGCGGAACTGGACTTCGTTCGATATGCTAACACCGAGGATCCCTATGCTGTTAGATGGAGTCAGGGGAGTGCTCTGGAAGATAATAGGAGTTGTAAAAGCGGTCTTTTTTGCCGAAAACGCGCATACTTGTGTCTTCGTGGGATTGAAGTGCACAATATTTTGTGAGCCCCATTGAGATACTTGGTTGAGACAGAACTCTATATTCGACACAAGCGTACTTCTACACTCCTCCAGCTGAGCACGAGAAAGCTGTGCACGACCTTTATATAAGGCATCACCCGTACTGTCGTCCGCATAGCAATGAACATTGTTATTATGTAACATGTCATTGATATGCAGTATGAACAGCGTGGGTGAAAGCACAGATCCTTGCGGAACGCCAGCATTGATGGGCTTCAGTTCAGAGCAAAAACCGTCAACAGCGACTTTAATGCTACGCTCGTTCAGAAAACTGGCGATCCAATCACACAGCTTCTCGGGGAGTCCGTAAGAAGGCAATTTGGACAGAAGTGCCTTATGCCAAACCCGATCAAAGGCCTTTGCAATATCCAGGCTGACCGCCAAAGCTTCTCCCTTGCTGTCGATTGCCTCCGCCCAGCGGTGAGTGAGGTAAGCTAGGAGATCACCAGCTGAACGACCGTGGCGAAAGCCATACTGACGATCGCTAATCAGCTGGTGCTCTTCCAGGTAATGAAGCATTTGGGAGTTTATTATACGCTCCATAACTTTAGAAAGCAGGGAGGTTATCGCAATTGGCCTGTAGTTCGATGGGTCTGAATGATCGCCCTTCTTTGGAATAGGGTGGACTAAGGCAGTCTTCCAGGAAGACGGAACAGTGCCGGAGGAGTAAGACTGCCGAAACAGGCGCGTTAAGACCGGAGTCAACTCAGGAGCACACATTTTAAGCACTACGGCAGGGATACCGTCAGGCCCACTCGCCTTGTTGACGTCGAGAGAGAGAAGCGCTTTACGCACTGCGCTCTGAGTGAAGCGAATGTCACTGAGCGAATTCTGGCATCGCGGGATGGTTGGCGGTGTTCTCCCTCCGTCATCAAGTGTCGAATTACCAGCGAAGAGAGAGCCAAAGATATCTGCTTTCTCCTTGGCGGTGTGGGCCAGCGAATCGTCCGGTTTTCGTAGAGGTGGAAAGGTTGAGCGACAGAAGTTGCCCTGTATGGCTTTAGATAGCGACCAGAACGCACGGGTGCCAGAATTCAATGCGACAAGTCTGCGCCCAATTTTGTCTATGTGCTGGAACTTTGCCCTGGCGATGGCATTTTTATAAGATCTGGAGGCAGCATTATAACTCTTCTTCAGATTAACTGCGTTAGGATCATTATTGCTTTGTGCTGAGGACCAAGCTTGGTAGGAGCTGCGTTTTCGGTTGCAAGCTTTGTTGCACATCCCATTGAACCACTTCTTAGCACGTTCTCCAATGGGTATTAATGAGCTGGGAATGTAACATTCCATACCCTGGAGTATAACGTAAAGTATAAAGTAGGAGTATGGGTGTACCATACCCCTAACAGGTTGCATCATCATCATCATCAGGTGAGACTGCCGTCAAGGGCTAACTTGTAGTGTAAAAAAAATAACCGCGACTAACTATGTATATAAGTGGTAAATATATATATTGTTTGTAATTATAGAGTACCTTACCCCAAAAATAACAATTTGTGCTACAAATTTCGTATTACAAATTTTGTAAGCATACAACTGTAAGGGTTATGTAGATTAAAACGTTGCTGTTGGCCGCATTCTGTCTTTGTTGTTATGAGTTTGGTGAAAGATTTAATTTCCTGGGAATTTAATTATGTGAACTAATTACATTCCGCTATTCGGGGCGTACTGTTTCCTAGCCCCTTTAAATTATTATAATGTGAAAGTGCGTTTGTCGGTTCATTGTTTGTCCTTTTTTCACTTAGTTGAGCAACGCATTCACTTCAGATTTTGCTTAGTGATCATTTATAAACCAAAAGTGACAAACGCTACATTTTATATCAGTTAAATCTGTTACATCTGTTAGTCGGTAAAGTGGTAACTAGCCACGGCCAAAGCCTCCGACCAGCCCAGACTCGATCCGGGAATCGAACCCAGCACCTCCAACTTTATAATGCGACAGAGCACGCGTTGCGCCAAGGAGGTTGTCAATAAATGTGGAAGGTCAGACAGAGTGCATAGACAGGAAATAGGTATGTCTTTAGAAACCACGAGTTATTGACAAAACCGACTGTTCTAAGTTGGTCTCCACATTTTAGCGCTACATGTCAAAAAAAATAAAATAATAACGGCTTGGTTATTGTAACAACAAATGTAACTGAGATAATACATGTATATCAAAAGTGACACACACATTATAACGGTGTCAGTTACACAGATGGAAGTTCAAAGGAACTTGCATCCGGTTTGCAAAACAAACCCTTTTTGAGTCCAAGCTATTAGACGAGTTAATGTACTTAACAGAACTCTCCCTAATCTCAGGAATTTGAAAACACTAATTTATATATTATGTTAGCCATCTTTGTAAATGTATGTAAGTAATTTGAATGATTATTCATAAATATGATATTATTTACGAAATGGAACATGAATAATCATGTATTTAAATACAAAGTCATTTTAAAAGGGGTCGTCATATATTTATATCTTTTTATATAAGTAAAATAATAATTGTAAAAAACAATCAAATAATTGCTTGTAATTTGCTTAGAAAGAGTCTAAATACATTCTGGGGTTGCTAAATGAATTATCTTTTTTTGATTTATCCCACAAAAGTAAATAATATTTATTTTATTCCGTTCGATCTCACTCGTGTATCTTCGTAATGAAAAAGGTAGTAGTGTTTATACGTTTTTTAGTATCACTAAAAGTTAGATAGCAGCGGGATATTATCCATATACCTGATAAATCGTTTGACGCAGGTCTTTGTAGGTAGGGTGTTAAATGGCCACGAAAGCCTACCAATTCCATTTACAAGATCAGACCTAAGAACATTCAGAAACGTTTGAACCCGGGACCACAGCCGTCAAAACTTTGCCTCAGATATCGCCAAGTATTCTATCCGAGAGCAGGAGTAAAGTGGTTTCGACCGACTGTTTGAAATTTGTCGATTTTCGTCCAACGTGAGATATGAAAACCATTAGACAAAATTTATCACATTCTTTGTCGAACTTCATTTATATTGTTACACTTGGAAGAATTCAAACGTTTGGCAAGTGATTCTAGAGCCCTACAATAAAGTTCTTGGGCTTAAATTTAATTATTAGATCGGTAAAGTCGGCATAGGTATTTTCTTTTCGCAAACAGAAAGTTTGGAGCACCTATGGCGCGTGGTGACGTGGTAGAAGATGCGAAGTAAAAGAATGTAAGCGTTATAGTTCACTTTTATTCACCACACACACAATTTAAACATAGAAGGAGAGTACAGTACCAGTATTTCGGGTGTAATACCAGAAAGCAATAGCAAGTATATAGATGTAAGCGGAGGAAGAAATACATATGACGAAAGCGAGCGAATAGCGATATTACGGTAAGACTGCGCAGCGATAAACAAGCGTGCGTTCCGCGTACGAGCGTTTAGTCGGGACTGGCTGGCGAGACGATGCACCGAGCTGCGCGGGCGCATTAACGGTATTCATGCGCCCCGCGCTCCGCGCCGTCACCCCGCGCGCTTGGAGCCCACCATCTACGCACGGCGCAACATTGCGTACTGAATGCGGTGTTTTTGTAATGTAGAATAATTTAAATAATGTGTTTGTATGTGGATGTATGTGAATGTAGGTGAATGTTAATGTGTTACCCACATCACTCCCCTCCAGAGACCGTGTTACGGTCGAAAGTAATCCGGAAATCTTATCCGTCGTCCCGATCGCGAAGTTTTGATTATGTCAGGTGGAGTAGGTGGCGATTTTGTCGGAAGAGGTTCAGCTTCCTTGGGTGCTTTGGGTGTGTTTTTTGTATCTGACAGTATGTAGGCTGGTTTTAATCGGTCTACTGATACCGTGACAGATTTGCCTTTAACCCGGATCTTAAAAACTTTGTCACCTCTCTCAATGACTTCATATGGACCAGTGTATGCTGGCTGTAGTGCACCTCTTAGAGAATCTTCTCTCAAGAATACGTGCGAGCATGATTTAAGGTCCTTGTAGATAAAAATCTTTGCTTTCGAGTGGTTACTGGTTGGAGTTGGTTGGAGTTTGTTGGCAAATGATCTGATTCGAGCTGAAAAGTCCGTTATGTCAGTCGTATATTTGTCAACCTTTTGACCAAAAAAATCACCTGGGAGACGGAGGGGTTCTCCGTAAACTAGTTCGGCTGAAGAAGACTTCTTTGAAATCTTCCTTGAAAGAACTTCGTATGCCGAGAAGGATGAATGGCAACGATTCTGACCAGCTACTGTCAGCGTGGCACATAATTGCCGCTTTTAGCTGCCGATGGAACCTCTCGACTAAGCCGTTGCATTGAGGGTGGTAAGCTGTCGTTTGGCGATGTGTAAAGCCAAGGGTCTTTGACAGCTGTGCAAATAGTGCTGACTGAAATTGTCTGCCGCGGTCCGTGACTACGACCGTTGGGCAACCAAAACGGGCTACCCACTCAGACAAGAAAGCCTTGACTACAGATTCCGCTGTAATATCGGTAATAGGGACAACTTCAACCCATCGCGTGAAGCGATCGATTGCTGTCAAACAATACCGATATTCGGCAGACGGAGGTAATGGGCCAATGAGATCTAGATGAACATGTTTGAAGCGCGCTGAAGGTAAATTGAAAGTTCCTAAAGGTGAAGTAACGTGTCGATTTACCTTCACGCGTTGACAAGCCAAACATGTTTTAGACCACTCTCGGCAGTCTTTCCTCATCTGTGGCCAAACGTAGCGTTGTGCTACTAATTTTGCACTGGCATTAGCGCCTGGGTGGCTAAGCGAATGCAAGCTGCTAAAAACTTGTCTGCGTAGGGATTTCGGTATGAAGGGCCTGGGAGTCGTTGTGCTGACGTCGCAGTACAGTTCAGTGTGGCTACCAGGAATTATATGCTTCTCCATACGCAGTGAGGAATTATTTTGAAGATACTCGGTGAGTTCAGAGTCTGAGATTTGAGCCTGAGCTATGACTGCTAGATCGACAGGACTTTGCACTTCTTCAATACGAGACAGTGTGTCAGCAACGACGTTATCTTGACCGGCAATGTGTCTTATGTCAGTCGAGAATTGAGCAATGTAGTCTAGGTATCTGTATTGACGCGGCGAGCAGTTATTTTTACGCTCGGTGAACGCGTAACACAGGGGTTTATGGTCCGTATATATTGTGAACTTTGTAGTCTCTAGCCAATGCCGGAAGTATTTGACACACTCGTAGATGCTGAGAAGTTCTCTGTCATATGGTGCATATTTACGTTGTGCTGGACTCAACTTCCTAGAAAAAAATGCCAAGGGTTCCCAATATCCATCTCTGAGCTGCTGCAAAACTCCACCAATGGCGAAGTCAGATGCGTCGGTTACTAGACCTAGTTTGCATGATGTATCAGGATGGGCCAACATAGCTGCACTGCAAAGGCTTTCCTTGCATTCTTCAAAAGCTTTCAGCGAGTCTCCGACTAGGTCCACGGGCTGTGATGCTTTAATGGATCCAGTCAACAGATCGTTCAAGGGAGCCTGGGTTTGGGCGGCGTGAGGTAGAAATCTCCTATAAAAGTTTACCATGCCCAAAAATCTCCTAAGCTGCCTGGCAGTTTTAGGTACGGGGAATTCCTTGATAGCCTGTACTTTGCTTTCCAGAGGTTTAGTTCCGCGTTCAGATATGTGGTAGCCTAGAAATGTTACTTCTGTTGCACCGAAGACGCATTTATTGGTATTAATGAGGATGCCATAATCCTTCATTCTGGTGAAAAGCTGGCGCAATTGTGTCTCATGCTCAGCCTCGTCTTTCGAAAATACCAATATGTCGTCCAGGTAAGGGAAACAGAAATCAAGGCCCCGTGTAAGTTCGTCAACAAACCTCTGGAAAGTTTGACCAGCGTTACGCAGACCAAACGTCATATATGGGAACTCAAAAAGCCCAAAAGGAGTCGAAATAGCTGTTTTAGGAATGTCTTCTTCACAAACTGGTATCTGGTTATAAGCTTTCACTAAATCGATGGTAGAAAAGATTTTACAACCAGATATGTTATGAGAGAAATCGTGGATATGCCTAATAGGGTACCTATCGGGTATGGTTCTGGCGTTCAGCATCCTGTAGTCTCCGCAAGGTCTCCAACTGTTGTCCTTCTTAGGCGCTAAGTGAAGTGGCGAAGACCAGGGACTTTCAGATGGTCTGGCAGTGCCATTCGCTAACATTACCTCGAACTCAGACTTCGCTATTTTTAGTTTATCCGGGGCAAGTCGGCGTGGTGCACAAGATACTGGAGGGCCAGGAGTGGTGCGGATGTGGTGTGTAGTGTTATGCTTTGTCGTGCGTAGTGCGCCCGTAGGTCGTGTTATTTCCTGAAATTCAGAGAGTATTTTATTAAATTTGCCCTCACCAGTCACGACCTTTACGCTAGATATCAAACTATTAGATTTGTCTGATGTAGCTATTGCAGACAGATTAGTCATTGTATCAATTAATCGCTTATTGCGGATATCTACGATTAAATTGTAATGCGATAATAAGTCTACACCGATGATAGGTTTTGTGACGTCAGCCACTATAAAACGCCACAAAAAGTCTCTACGCAGGCCTAGATTAAGTTTTAAGTTCACAAAACCATACGTATTTATTAGTGTCCCATTTGCTGCACACAAAGTATAGTCCGTTTTCTCCCGCCGTTGTTGGAGCGCGGTTCGAGGGTAGACGCTCAAGTCGCTTCCTGTATCCACCAAGAATTGGATTTTCGAACCACGGTCAGTAACAAACAGGCGACCTGGAGTGGAAGGGCAATCGTCAGCCGCCATTATCGACTGCCCTGAGCATTTCCCGTCTTGAAGTCGCAAGGTTTCACGCAGTTGTTAGCTTGGCTACCAAACTTGTAGTGGTACCAACATATTGGAAATTTCCGATGATTCGACTGTGATCTTGACTGGGATGACGTCCGACTTTTTTGACGTGACGTCTGTCGACAATGAGAACGCGGCCGCTCGCGTCCAGCGGTGGTAAGAGCACTTACTTGTTTGGTTAACTCAGTAATCTGCCGGGCCATTACATCTATTGCTGATTCAAGCCTAGATACCGAAGTAGCTGCTACCTGAGGAGACGCTGGCGCGATGTCATGTACTCTGTCCGCTAAGTCTGCCAGTTCTTGAAGGGATAAGTTTGACTGAGACGCTATTATAGTCTGGAGGTTATGTGGTAGTCTGCTTGTCCAAACGTCGGTTATGAAATCATCAGGCATATTGGGTCCTGCCAGTTGCTGAAGATGTCGTAAAAACTGGGATGGTTTACGATCCCCTAGTTCTTCGGATTGCAATAACTGCTTTATCTTCTTTTGTCTGGATAAGGAGAGTCGCTTGATGAGTTCAGCCTTTAGCTTGTCGAATTTACCTGTGGCTGGTGGGTTTTCGATGATGTCCTCCACGGTTGCTGAGTATTTTCCATCTAGATTTGAAATTACGTAGTAAAATTTCGTGTTATCGTCGGTTATACGAGCTATATGAAACTGCGCTTCAATTTGTGCGAACCATATTGATGGCTTCTCTGCCCAAAATGGCGGCACGCGCACGCCGACACGAAATAACTCCGTTAGCGGGTCTCGTTTCTTATGTGCGCCGCTAATTGTTCTTTTCTGTGATGATCTGGAATGTTCCGTGCCGCTGCCATCGGTACTG
Source organism: Lasiommata megera (assembly GCA_928268935.1). Lineage (NCBI taxonomy): Eukaryota > Metazoa > Arthropoda > Insecta > Lepidoptera > Nymphalidae > Lasiommata > Lasiommata megera. The sequence goes on along the minus strand of OV743315.1, from coordinate 10,282,347 downwards.
CTCATTGTAAAAGTCCTTGATCGGGGTCACCAGTTATAGCGCGTGGTGACGTGGTAGAAGATGCGAAGTAAAAGAATGTAAGCGTTATAGTTCACTTTTATTCACCACACACACAATTTAAACATAGAAGGAGAGTACAGTACCAGTATTTCGGGTGTAATACCAGAAAGCAATAGCAAGTATATAGATGTAAGCGGAGGAAGAAATACATATGACGAAAGCGAGCGAATAGCGATATTACGGTAAGACTGCGCAGCGATAAACAAGCGTGCGTTCCGCGTACGAGCGTTTAGTCGGGACTGGCTGGCGAGACGATGCACCGAGCTGCGCGGGCGCATTAACGGTATTCATGCGCCCCGCGCTCCGCGCCGTCACCCCGCGCGCTTGGAGCCCACCATCTACGCACGGCGCAACATTGCGTACTGAATGCGGTGTTTTTGTAATGTAGAATAATTTAAATAATGTGTTTGTATGTGGATGTATGTGAATGTAGGTGAATGTTAATGTGTTACCCACACACCCATTGAACACTTCTTTATATTATTGGCGAAGGTATTCAAGCCACCTGTGCCTGTGTTCTACTATATACTCGTAGGTCTTAAAGACGCTGTATTCTTGTAGGTCTCTCGGCAAACATTCCCAGAAGTAGTCGCAGTGTATGCCTGTCGCCGTATTTCCTTATAAATGATGCAAAGCATTGTTCACTCCGCACACATTGCTTGTTTGCTCGATACAATAGAACTACCAGTTTTATCGTTATCTGAGTGTATTATTTTCTATTATATCGTGTACTATGATTTGGCAATCGTCAAATATATGTTTCTTAATATTTTACTTTAACATCAATATTACCGCTGAACAATCAAAAAAAAACATCATCATCATCATGATCAACTCATTGCCGTCTCACTACAGAGCACTGGTCTCCTCTCAATATGTTAAGGGCGTTTGGCCTTAGTCCACCACGCTGGCCATGTGCGGATTGGCAGACTTCACACGCCTTTGAGAACATTGTGGAGAACTTTCAGACATTCAGGTTTCTGCACGATGTTTTCCTTCACCGTTGATGCAAGTGATATTTTATTTGCATAACTCCGAAAAGTTAGATGTTACCTCGTCCCTCTGATTAGGAGGCGGATGTCCTAACCACTAGGCTATCACATTTAAAAAAATACATCTTTAATTCAATTTTATTTATATTTTTCAGTCCAACTCAAACATCTGTTTCATATTCACGCTGAGCAAATATGAAATTTGATTGTGAAATAAACGTTTATTCGCAGCTAGGTTATTTCTGTAACCGCAAAATGGAACACTACAAAATTTTCTCTTTAGTCTATTGTTGGAGTAGACTTGCACAATTGGTCCATGCCTCCAGAGCTAGGTCATCCCTCGCTGGTATTTAAAAGTTTTTAGTTCAGTTAACACTAATGTAGAAATCTACGGCGCGTATTCCATTTTAATAGAGCGAGATAGAGATTCAAACTCAGAGTTTTTGTTACAAGCTTTTATTTAACTTGCGTTTATCGTATCTCTCAAGCATTCTGTCATTCGGTTGAGTTGAAATTTAGCATGCTAGTTTATCTTCGGTGACAATATATGAAATCGATTAGTGTTTTTGATTATGTATGACATAATATTGTAAATAAATATTTATTATTTTATTTTGTACGAATTAATAAATGAATACACTTTTATTGCACGTCACAAGATAGGAAAAAACAAAAAAGACAGAAAATAACACAGAAACAGTAGTATACAATTTGACGGCCTTATCGCTGCATAGCGATATCTTCCAGGCAACCAAAGATAAATAAAAAAATGTACCTGTTATATATATTAGTTTGTATTTATATGTGCATTTATATTATTAAGGTCACGTTGGTACCGCCGTATGTACTCGTATATGAATTACGAGATACGAAATTATTGTTTTTTGTTTATTTTGTAATACACATTTAACAGGAAGAGTTATATTAAGAGAGTAACGAACATCTATACCGACTAACGATAGAGTACGTGTTAAATATTATGTGATTAGCCCGCTACCATCTTAAGCTGCATCATCATTGAGACCACCAGGTGAGATTGTGGTGGAGTAAATAAAACACACTTTCTAAAATAATATGATCTGTGTTCCAAGTTAATAAATAACCAATAATCTAAGTTAGATTTTGCATAGTGCGTATATACCTGTATATGTCCCTTATTCGTTATTATATTAATAAAATACAGGGTTACTTATTCTGCTATTTTTTAATAAGTTTATTTTCTGTTTTTTATTTGCTGTTAGTTAATTAAAAAAATTTGCAAATTATATTATTAGTGACCTATTAGCGTCGACTTGAGTTATTATGCATGCTGTAATTACGTCTAAATTGAATTATATGTATATCCTAGCACTTAAGTTTATTAAAATGTTTATTTTTTACATATAATTCTGTTGGTGGCGGTTTAAATAACTAAATAAAATTTTAATAATAACCGTTCTTTATCAAAAGTGAATGCGAACTTATTCCAAGTAAGAGAACTAAAGGCGTTATTCAGCACGTCACGCTAGTAAACGAAATGTTCCGCATAAATAATCCAGAATAAAGCCTTCACACAAAATGGGCCATGCAAGTGAGGGGAAGGTAAGATTTATCCTCCTGAATCTAATCTCGCGGATGGTGAAAAGAGCTGTTTCCAGTACGAGTAATATTGTGGTCCCAACTCTCTTGTCTCGAAAGCTCTCTGCAGGTCAGGTTGATTGGTTAACCGTACTACTTTACTTACAAGTTAAAGATTGTAAGCTAGTCTAACACTAGACTATGAAAAGTATATGTCAGTTTATGTTGGTCAACGTAAATTAGCTTTTTTTGTCTTGCTCTTGCTTTGTCTTTCTGTCAGCGGTTGAAATTAATTAAATTTTCTCCATAGGTACTATAATTTATTATTGATTATTTGAGACGGTGATAACAAAAAAAAAACCGGCTATGTTTGTTGTGGGCTTCTTAATAGACCAGGGCGCGTTTGGAACCCTCATAGCTTTAGTTTTATGTTTACGAATGTAGTTATCACCATCGTCTCACTACTATGTAAATTATTGACGCGTAAAAAGTGCCTTTTAAAGGACTATTTGAATAAAGGTTATTTGAATTTGAATTATCACATTAATATTTAATTGGTAAATTAAATTATTAATTGGTAATATTACAATAACAAGATATACATAAGATATATACATAAGAAATATACAGATGTATATAAGATATAAAATAAGAGCGCTGATAGTTAAAAGGAAGAGCCTTGAAGGGAACACAGAGAAAGAATAAGAAGGACGAAAGAGCTCTTTAAAAGAAACATGCTTTTAGTTTTTTCGCTCGATCACCTTTGCGTGCGAGTCCAACAACACAGCCAAGTTTTTTTGTACGTTCAAATTTAACGGTATATGAAGTGTATCTGTTAACATATGCAATATAATATTACAATACGAGTTGTAGGAAAGTCCTGAAGAACCAACTCTACTTGTTTCTCGACTGGTAACCGCTGCGTAAGTTTGGTACTCCCCCGACCTAACCGCTCCTCTCCGAAAGAGGAGACCTAAACATATCCTTCATGACCCTGACGATCAGATGACTACTGACAACACACTCATACCACCTACCACACAATCATACGTTACACACCGTCTTCGCCGGCGAAGACGAGGTCCCCGCTATCTTACGTCATCCGGACGTGGGCTCCATCCACGGCCGCGGAGACGTACGGACCACTCACCGTCCGACCCTCCCGTTATCCCAAACGTCGCCTAAGCCTAGGATCGGCCTCAAAGGAGGCGCCCTTAGGCAGTCGTTCCCTTAGTTTCTTCGAGCCCTAGAGCTCAAAATTTCTTCTGGCAGAGCTTCTTTCCAAAGCTCGCCAAACAGCCCGGTTACGCTGTGGCAACCAATAGGGTTTGTACAGCTAATAGACAGTCCGAAAAAAAAAGTAAGTTTGATATGAACCATCGTGTATAAAATACTACTTACTACTGCTATAAAAATTACATTTTACAGGTGGATTAAATTCCTCAGTGCGGAGTAACCCGCTCTCGTTAGTTAAATAAGCTTTTAGTTTTAATCAATAATTTAATAACTCATCTGGAATGTCTTTGTGTCCTCTACCTGGGTTCTTACGTAACTTTTTTTTTATAATAATGAGATTAAAGCTTATTTTATCTACGATTTTTCTTCATCGTCCTCAACTTTATATTGGATCAATGCAAAAATGCATGCAAAAATATTCATTATTGTTATGAGCAGTTTTTGTCATCATTATGATCAACTCATTGCCGGCTCACTACAGAGCACGGGTCTCATCTCAATATGAGAAGGGTGGCCATAGTCCACCACGCTGGCCATGTGCGGATTGGCAGACTTCTCGGAGATGGAGAACTCTCAGGCATGCAGGTTTCCTCACGATGTTTTCCTTCACCGTTGAAGCAAGTGATATTTCAATCATTTAAAAACGCACATTACTCCGAAAAGTTAGAGGTGCGTGGCAGGGTTCGAACCCCCGACCTCTGATTAGGAGGCGGACTTCCTAACCACTGGGCTATCACAGCTTAGCACAGTTGTACGTACATACGTTAGGGAAGTCTATGCCTACCTAATGTTTTACTTTACAATTATATTTAGTTCCCACAGGATATAATCACTACTAAATTCCGGAATACAAAATTATTCTCGAAAATTTTAACAGAACTTTCATAATTTTCTTGGCGTACTAGAGTTCAAATTTATTATCGCTGTTAAACAGGGAATTCGATCTAACAATAAATTTCAAAATTCATTACTTCAAGAAGAGAGGAAGTCGCGAGTTGGCAATTGGAATTGAGTTTTCCGATCACGTCTTTATACTATTGGCGAAGATATTCTCACCACATGCCCTGTATTCTATGAGGCTTTAATCATGCCCCAGACGTCTCGATAAACCGATTGTAAAATATTTTGTCCGTATCGTATAGAGACAAATTATCTACAATCGATATCAATCGATCTTTTTATATTTTTATATATAAGGTACCAACGTGACCGTAATAATTACCGAGACCGCCTTTCGTGAATCCGTCCATCTGGCCATGTATGTTATGAACCGAACAATAGAGTTGAAATTTTCTTATATAACAATGAATTTCGACGACTTCCGCGGCGCTGTGCGTGCGCTGTCGCAATATAAAGTTGAAGGTCCTGAGTTCGATTCCCAGCTCGAGTCTGGTCTGGTGGGAGGCTTCGGCCGTGGCTAGTTACCACCCTACCGACAATGAGAGTCACTAAGCGATTTAGCGTTTCGGCACGATGAGCCCAATTAGGAGTGCGGTTTAATCATACCCCTAACAAGTTAGCCCGCTACCATCCTAGACTACATCATCACTTACCACTAGGTGCGATAGCCGTCAAAGGCTAACATTTACTGTATAAAAAAACAATGATCGGAAATGAATAATAAATAATTTATAGGAATTAGAAATGATTTTCTAATAGTGCGAAACCTTTAGTATTTTTTCTTTAAAAAAATCATTCATGGCTTTTATTACTCTTCTCTTATTTACTCATTATGCTAGTAATATTCCACGTAAACCTGTAGTAATGTTTTAATAATTTTCTGGGATTGCATTTTTTTTAAGTGAAATGAATCTTCATAAAAGTCGAAATAAGATATGGATTATTTTATATTCGTCGTGACACAAAAAGAACTACAATGAAATTGTTAAAAATAACAGAGGATGATGATTTTACTCGTGAAACTGAAATAGTACGAAAAAAGAGGAAAAAAAGCCTTTATTGAAAAGAAAGCACGCTGTTTATTAGGTGGCATTGGCTTGCTCCCATTTCGTTTGGTCTTGTCGACTACATTAAACTGATTGCTGCAATTAGCTGCAAGATGTTGTTCTCGATTTTTAAACACTTCGTTTCTACCCTGTTGAGTCGAGGAAGCTTAAAACAAATTACATGAATATAAGCAATGTCATAAATAATCTTTATTATATACTAGCTGATGCCCGCGATTTCGTCTGCGTTGAGTTAATGTGTGAAAGTGTGTTTGTTTGTCTTCCAATCATGAAGCAATGGATTACTAAAATACGACAGACGACCTTGAAATTATTACAGTACTTGGACATTGCAACATTACTTTATTTTTCTAAAATAAAATACTTTTTCTAAAATAAAATTAGCCTAAGTTACTCCTTATTGCATCAACTACCAGTCAATAAAAGTCCCGTAAAAATGGGTTCAGTCATTTCAGAGATTAGCCGGAACAAACAGACAGACAGACAAAAATGGTAAAAAATATTATTTTGGTGTATGGTACCGTATACATATTCATATGCATGTAGTAAAACACGGTTATTTCAATATTAAAAACAGACACTCCAATTTTATTTATTTGTATAGATAAATGGCGGGTCTGTACTCTAAACCCCAGCTTTGAGATAGGAAGCCCCGTTCAGTAGAACGTTGATACGCTGATTATGTTTTTGGATAATGTAACGTATATCTTTACGTAGGTAGATAAAGCAATAAATATAATAATGGACTGAAGCTAAGGCTTAGGTAAGAGTACCTAGGTTGAAAAGTGATAGCTTAGTTGTTGAGGGTTCGATCCTTTACGCTTTCACTCGGAGATGGTTTTTGATTTAATCTTTTAAATTGATAAATATCAGTTGGTTTGACTTTGGTGAAGAAAGACACAGTGAGGAAATCTGGGAGTTCTCCGAAATGTTCTCAAGCGCATGTGACGTTATCCTATTCGAACTTGGTCAGCGTTGTAGTCTACGCCCCAAAACCTTTTCCGGGAGGAGGACTCGTAATGGGTAATAATAATGATAAATATCAAAACAACCGTTCAACACTCGTCATAAAAATATATGGTAAGCAAGCTTTAACCCAAGACTTCGTTCGTACTTTATTCGATTTTTAAGCCCACGGGACCTACTTGTTTTCTAATGCCCAAAGTATTTTATGTTGTTCCCAAGCTTGCGATGTATCTGTCTAGCACAAAAAAATCTAACAAATATAAATAGTTATAGCGGTGATAGTCTAGTGGTTACGGCGTCAGCGGCGTTATGCGCGTTTTAAATAAATTAAAATATCACTTGCTTCAACGGTGAAGGAAAACATCGTGAATAAAACTGCACGCCTCCATAATGTTCTTAAAGGCGCGTGAAGTCTGCCAATCCGCACATGGCCAGCGTGGTGGACTATGGCCAAACCCTTCTCATTGAGAGGAGACCCGTGCTCTGTAATGAGTCGGTAATGGGTTGTTCATGATGATGACGATAAATAGTTACTTTTTAATTTATGACATTAGAAAGTATATCGAGGAGGTAAAAGGAAAATTGTTTTCAAATTTCCATGTGATTCCTTATGAAGATAATTGTTTTAATATCGTTAAGTGAACATCTTATCGTATTTATTACGGTTTTGTTGGTAGTTTCCTTCCTCGCAGTGACATTCAATTGTAACAATGTGATTACTCGCTTGCTGTAATTCGTAGTCCGCACAGAAGTTTACTCGGTAAACAAGCATTATGAAAATTAGTTTCGCAAATGTTTTTGGAACTTGTTTAAGCCATACATATAGATAGATAGATAGATAGATATGCAATTTACGGGCGTTTGTTATGGGATCTGGAAATTCTGTTATTACCAGATTCCGGAATCGGGAATTTTAATAAAGCGGCTGATAGGGAGGAGCTATGTCAAACGAGTTTTCCAATATTTTATCATATTATAAAAATGTTATTTTATCAACCGCTATTAATCTTTTGTTTTTCAAGTAACTTGGTTATAACTTTTAGCGATACTACTAGATATCTTTGTTGTCTTTATATACTCAGTATACATTAATTTATTTAACACTTGCAGCTATAACTTATATAAACTTATTAATACGTAGTCCCAAAGGTTTGCCAGAGGAGTTTTCTTAAGTAACAAGACCGAATTTGCAGACCAATAATTTTCGAATATTACCTTAAACTACTTCACATATTTACTAATACATTTTGTAACGATTTCGTGTGTATTAAAGATTAGACTGTAAGTAAGCTGTGATAGCCTAGTGGTTTAGGGCGTCAGCCTTCTAATCAGAGGTCGACGGTTCGATTCCAACCTCTAACTTTAAAAGTTATGTGCGTTTTTTTAAATAATTAAAATATCACTTGCTTCAACGGTGAAGGAAAATATCGTGAGGAAACCTGCTCGCCTGAGAGTTCTCAATAATGTTCTCAAAGGCGTGTGAAGTCTGCCAATCCGCTCATGGCCAGCGTGGTGGATTATGGCCAAACCCTTCTCATATTGAGAGGAGACCTGTGCTCTGTAGTGAGCCGGTAATGGGTTGATCATGATGAAAGATTAGACTATCGTAATTAACGTAAGTAGTGTCGAGGTATAGATATATTATTCTAGTTAATTGCGTTCGAGGTGTAAAAATGTTCTACTCATAATTATTAAACTTTCCTCGAAGTTCAATGAAAATTTGAAATAAAAAAACAGGAGTATCGGTCCAGTTAAGTGTTTCTAACAAGAAAATAAACGATTCCTTTTTATTTATACATAAGGTAGGTAGGTAAGAGAAGAGCATGGATATTCATACAACGATAATCTGTTACAATATTTAGTCGTGTCAGAGTTCGAGGTGTTAATTCAGTTGCATCGCACGTCACATAATCAAAGCGGGTGTGACATTTCAAATGGGTGCGAACAGTGACAATTTCTATAGAGAGTGGCAACTGAAATAGTGCCACGTAGTTTTTGACTGCATCCTTCTAAAAATAAAAGCTGACACGGCTGGTAAAAAACCCAACCCTACCTGCAGAGTGTGAGTGCTGCATATTTGTGTTTTAGTCTACAAACAGAATTTTTCACATCCAAAAACGCGTATGAAGTTAAATCGTTAATGGGCTTTGTGGAGTTCCGTATAATACACGGTTCATTATTTTTTCGTCATGTTCGCCTGTAGATAAGCCATCCATACCATCAAATCACTACTATGTAAATTATTGATGCGTCAAAAGTGCTTTTTAAGGGTCTATTTGAATAGAGATTACGATTAATTGCCTGATTAAAATACGTAAGTTGCAGAGTTGATATTTAGCTTAAAAGTATGATTGTAAAAAAAATAATGCTAACCCCGCTCAATTTGTTATGGGGTTTTTTAGAGCGGAGATCGACACGTTGCAAAACCTCGTAACCTAGCTTTTGTTTTAATATCAATAGTGCGCTTTTAAGGATTATTTGAATTAAGTTTTTAATTGATTTATTGTAAAATACACGAAATGAAAATGCAATAGTTTTATAAAAAGATATTTCCTATTCTCTTGAAGTAGATTTATTTAAACTAATATATATTATAAAAATCATGGTTTATTTTTATTGTGTAAAACAGTTAAATTTGTTTGCGAAATGTCTTTATATAACTTGAAATTCCTTCTAAAGCAAATATCACGTAGATCTCGAGCTATAAACGTGCAAAATATTCAATTAAAATTCCAACCAACACCAGGTTTGTTGTTTGTTACAAAATAACAGATAGGTACAATATTTATATACAATCGGGTCAACGTTCAGGTTGGAAGTGACAATATACCTATACACGACCTCTCTCTGTAGCATCGAAGCACGCAACGCTAGTTCCGACTATTTATTTCACTTTATGTGTCAGCAAGGTGCGATTCCTCGAATTTATAACCTCCCTTTCGAACAGTTTAATCTTCACTTACCTACTTCGTAACTTATTGTTTTGGAACGGTTGAACAATCAGCGTGTTTTAAGCTTATGCTTTTGAAGTGGAGCATAACTTTGTGCACAAAGCAGAGGCACTTAGCAGGTTAAAGTATGAATAATAGCATTGAAGATTCACTTATTCTACAGTGTTAATCAGATAGCTACTAAGTTTTGGGTGGAATGCTAAATATTTTTGGTTTCACACTATGATTATATGAAGCTGTGATATCCTAGTGGTCAGGGCGTCAGCCTCCTAATCAGAGGTCGGCGGTTCCAATCCGGGCACGCACCTCTAAGGTTTCGGAGTAATGTGCGTTTTTAAAAATTAAAATATCACTTGCTTCAACGGTAATGGAAAACATCGTGAGGAAACCTGCACACCTGAGAGTTCTCCATAATGTTCTAAAAGGCGTGTGAAGTCTGCCAATCCGCACATGGCCATTAAAGAAGTATTTATTATATTCGTATAGTCATTAATCTAAGACAAATTAAACTACATTTGATAGCTGCACATGTTTGAAGTTTATCTGTCATATTCCCAGTATTTTGCATTAACTAAGTTCGGAGTAGCAACTTAGACATTCGTCTTCAAGACTTTGAGAAATAATGCAATACTCAACTAGAATCTTTTACTTTTAGACGTAACGAACGTATCTAGCACGATGCCCCTAACCTGTGAGTTATAACATATAATTATATATGTATACGACTATAAACGGTGTCTAATTTTTACCTAATATTGGTGACCCAGCCAGAGAATAAAATTAATTATATTTATTTAATTATATCAATTTAAATATTTACTGCACATAAAAAATCAGCTGTAAGAATATATATAATAGAAGCATTAACCTAAAAATGGTGGCACAAAGGTAGACTTATCACTGAAGCGATCTTCTAATCTAATTATCTTTGGTGATAGAAATTAAGAATAGATTGGTGAATGAATTAAATTTAGAATCTATATAAATATTTCATAATATTCTATATGGATAGCTTGTAACAAAAAATCTTATTACCATTGCATACCTTACCTGATTAGGTTGAATATATTCCTGTTCCGTATTATATAGGATAGGAAGTTACTTTTTATCGTGTGTAATATCACAAATATATGATTTTGTTCTATGGTACTTTAGTATTTAGCCGTGGGTTTATCGTGAGAACGGAGATGTGTTTAAAATCTCATATAGTACGGACACAGGTGGTAGGAGTATTCTCGCCAATTGTGTGGAGACGTGATCAGAAAACCCAATAGCTGTTGCCGATTTGCGAACTCAAATAATGAAACTTTAAATTTACTTTACCAATCGAACTGTGTGTTCTACAGGGGCTTCCTTTGATACAGCGAAATTACCGTTATTGGTTCTGGTAATAAGTATGAAACTAGGAAAAACTTTTTTCTATGGTTTCGAATCTCTTAATGAGAAAACAGAATATCTGTTCTTCCGTCTATTTGACTTCGTAGAACGCGCGCGCGTTATCGCATTAGAAAGTTGGATTCCTGGCTGGAATCTGGTCTGGTGGGAGGCTTCGGCTGTGGCCAGTTACCACCCTGCTGACAAAGACGTGTCACCAAGTGATTTAGCATTAGTATGGGCTTATACCCTTTCTACCCATCATACCCCTACAGGTTAGCCCGCTAACCTCTTAGACTGCATGCATCAAGCGAGATTGCCGTCAAGGGCTAACCTGTAGTGGAAAAACAAATTTACCGATGAAAAACTTGTCCGGTCTTAAAATAACCCACCTAGACCTAAATAGTCATCGACACAATAGGCAACTGTTTCCAGTAGGCCAAAGCCGACAGTGGGTATCGCGAAATATTTCGACGACGTTACATAACTTTATTCATGAGAACGTCGCGCGCGATTTCATATCAAACGGCTCTGAAACAATATTTTCCACGCGAAGTTCTCGTAAAGTTTTCCAAGTGCTGAATGTAATTAGTAAACTCCCTGACACTATCAGCTTCCGACGAAATTTAATCTTTCACCACGCTCTTAACACAAAATCAGAATATTGTGATTTTGGTGGCTACATATTTATTTGTAATAAGCTTAGAGTGAGTCGGAAGCTTTTCTAGGCTTTTCATTCATTCTAATATCTGCTCACAATTAAATGTATATGGAAAGTAATCAGGCATTAATAAAACACGGAAACATTTTTATTTGAACTTTTTGCTGACCAATGAAAATAAAGTAAGATTTTTCATTCGTCATTCTCATCACGCTGAGGCTATATTTGCCACTTAGCTGGGCAAAGGTGCGACGCTGCGCGAATGCTATTTTGCATTCTTAAAAGGTTGCCATTCAAGTTAGTGACCATCGGTCTGTCGGTCTTCAAAGGACTTAATGAAAAACCACGATTTGCGAAGTTAGAGATTTTACTGAAATATCATTACTTAAAAGACTCCACCCGAGAAGGGATCATAAAATTAAAAGGATATGCTAACCACTAGAACTATGGCGCAGTTCTTCGAGAATGATTTATATATATATGTTTGTTTTATTTAAGTGTGTATGTTTGTCACTTCACGCTGGAAAAACTGAACCATTTTGGCTGAAATTTTGATTTGATATAGATATGTATAACACATAGGCTACGTTATATCCCGGGTAAATTTATGGTTCCCGCAGAGTTAAAAAACTTAATTTGACGTCGATAAGCTACAACTATGGCTATAGTTTGCCATAGCTAGCTTCATTGATAGATTATATGTTGGGAAAGGGAGCGGAATGGTAACTGTATCAGGAATGGGAAAATGTTAATGCACAAACTTTGCTCATTCCACGGGAATTTTCAAAACCCTTCATCCACATCCGACTAGCCATCAGCTAGTGATAATATAAATATTGAAAAACGTAGATAACCGTAGTAGTAACCGCGGCTTCAAACACGAATCATACCACCACCATCATCATCGAAATTTACGAAAAGTTCTTTAGCAACTTTATCCCTGGCTTTTTCATTAAAAACAATTATTTATTTATTTATATAACTTTATTGCAATCTATAGGACATAACATACATGAAAAAGACAAAAACAATTAGCAACTGGCGACCTCATCACTAATAGTGATCTCTTCCAGGTAACCGTTTATTTAAGAGTATACAATAAGAATTCATAAGAAATAAACATTGTGCAAACTTCGAAACAAATCGTATTGTACATTGCTAAACAAATTAGCGAAGGCAATTTGGGTTCTAAAAATAAATATAATTTCAACTTTCACAAAAAATATTATTTCAATACTTCTAAGAATTGCCGAAATGATTGACAATAGGGAAGTATTTTTGGGTTTTAATTCGTACTTTATATCGAGTTCAATTATTTAACATTGTTAATAAAACTGACAATTTACTTTTCGATGTAACGTAATGTCTTATCTTTTTTTTATTAACTTTGAAAATATGAATCTTTCACACAGTCAATAAGTCTAGTCTATATCATTTCCTCTATCTGTCTTTTCAAAGCAACTCAAAATCGGTTCAGCCGCTCCAAAGACGATCGAAACCCAAGTTTTGAAAATTCATCTATCTATTATGCCATCTTTAAACCAAAAATCATATTAATTCGAAATCATAACATACCATTTAGTTATATGTACATTAAGTTTATTTTTACTTTTATATTTATCGAATTAACTTTACCTGTGCTTCGAGGTAATTAAATAAAAGTAAATATTATCATTCTATTTCGTTATCTTTATACTTGTTACCCTGCAAGACTTTTTTTTTATCGTGGGTAAGTCCTCATGGATACCTCTGCACCACAGGGAGGCACAGAGGTTATGTCAGAGGCTAGTAATTACCCAATAAACCAGTTTTGAGTCCTCACAATAAGACTGAAGTGATATACTTCAGTCTTGTTGATAATGAACCCAAATTTTTATTTAAGATAGCCATAAACACAATATGTTATATAGATTCGCGGCAAGTAATATTTTTGGTTATTTCTTGTAAACTATTCCATAAATTAATTAAAAATTATAACACATTATTTAAACGCACATTTAAGATGGAAAGACACAGTCCTTATTCAGAATAATATCTGCTCCTAATGACAGGGTCTGCTTATTATTCTAAGCCGATTTGACAACGTACAAGTTTTATTAATTTGAACGCTCCGTGTTTTAATTAACGCCCGTATTAAAGACGGCTCATCCCGACGTCTTTCATAGCATTATTAATCAAGTTATTAAAAGATGCCGATATCATGTCATTTTCCAATAATCCAATTTCTCGGCCAATTAGCGTGATATTTTTTTTTACATTTTATGAATTATTTGTTGCTTTTTTTATACACTTCAAGTTGGCCCTTGACGGCAATGTCACCTAAGTGTGCAGTGATTATGCAGTCTAGATTATTATTGTAGCGGGCTAACCTGTTAGGGGTATGGCACGTATTTGTCGGTAGGGTGGTAATTAGTCACAGCCGAAGCCTCCCACCAGACCAGACTCGAGCCAGGAATCGAACCCAGGGCTTCCAACTTTATAATGCGACAGCGCGCGCGTTGTTTCAAGGTGATCGTCAAAATAGTAGTTATGTACACACACTGTGAGAATTGCAATTCTTATCTATTACGGTTCATGAGATAGAACCCGCTGTCAGATGGACAAACAAATGGACACGGCTGAACAGAGGTCTAGTAATAGGATCCCTTAATTAGATTATTTTTCCTCTGGGTATTGCTTAAACTTGTATTTAAACAAATTATGAAATATTGATAATACAATAAAACAGAATTATAAAGGGAAAAGTAGGATAAAAAAAGGCGACCTTATCGCTTACCAGTGATCTCAGGCAACCTTAGCTTTAGGAAAAACCTTAGGATTAGTCTGACATAACTTCTGTGCCTCCCCGTGGCGCAGAGGTATCCATGAGGATTTACCCACGATAAAAAAAAAAAGATTAGGAAAACAGACGGACATAGAGAAAAAACAGAAACACGCACAGAACAGAATTATATAAGTATAACATCTTCATAACAACAGATTCAGCTGGATATATTTTTAGATAATTCCTTCCTAAGTCCACTTAGCTGGGGTCAAGCAACGCTGCGTTAGCCGTACCTAGTCGCCATTCCAGCATCAAGGGCTCCAACGTCCAAGCTCTCCAGGCTATGTTTCATATTGCCAAATCATCTACGCAACTTTAAACTGCCAAGTTCTCCAAGCTGTGTTTCATATTGCAACAACATCAGCAACGCAACTATAACCCACGGTTGTGTTAAACAACAACAACTAAAGTTGATAGACCTCCTCACTAAGTGGATCAGATTGATGACAATCAAGACAGTCGCTGGAGGCTGTAGAGGTTAACGGTTATATCGTGTGTGTCTTAAGAAATAATTATATTTGTGATTTCTATAATAGCTTGGCATGAAGAAGCGGTCATAGCCTAGTGGTTAGGGCGTCAGCCTCCTAATCAGAGGTCGGCGGTTCGTCCGTGCACGCACCTCTAACTTGTCGGAGTTATGTGCGTTTTTAAAAATTAAAATATCACTTGCTATAACGGTGAAGGAAAACATCGTGAGGAAACCTGCACGCCTGATAGTTCTCCATAATGTTCTCAAAGGCGTGTGAAGTCTGCCAATCCGCACATGGCCAACATGGTGGACTGTGGCCAAACCCTTCTCATATTGAGAGGAGACCCGTGCTCTGCAGTGAGCCGGTAATGGGTCGACATGATGATGATGATAATAGCTTGTGTTACAAGGAAGAGTATAAGAACATTGTTATATAGACATTTCGGTTTTTGATCTTGCTTTTGTTAACATCTTTGTTTTGGCTCCGATCGCAATGAACACAACTTTCAAACTGTTTACTCGTTGTCGAGTAGTAAAGAGTAAGTTCCAAAGCAGATAAAGAAGTACAGTAAACTAGTTCGAATAGCTTACGTGACCAGATAAGTTAGACTGTGAGAAATTCTGTAGGAGCTATTTACTGTATGTACTTTTTTCTAATTCAAATTTATTAAATGTTCAGACTTAGTATACACTTCAAATGTAATAGAAAAAAAAGAAGATTTACGAACCGCATACATAGTGGAACTAATTAATTTAGACGTATTTAGAATAAAAATATACTATGCACACATCTCATGTTTTATAATATATATTGGCGTATGATTATATATGGCGTATAAGCATGGACCTCTACAGAAAATGTCAATAAAAACTAAATAACTTTTAAAGTATAGAGGTATAGAATTTTTTTTTTTTTTTCAGAAATACTCCATTATTATTTTCAAAATCATAAACATGAGAACCTATGAAACACTAGATGTCAATCCTAATTACAGTACCACTTAAAGGGTCAACCAACCCAATCGTAAATCTAACTCTGTCCTTCTACCCTTCAAATAGAGGAATAAGCTTGCATGGCACCTTATTCCAAGAAAAAAGATGGCAAGAGGAAAAAGATGGCTGTCTGCTCCTCGCGCGCATTGCAACAGTGGACGCCTTCCTCTATTGGCTTAGCAAAGGAGATGTGTGATTTCTATAACATTGCTATTTCATATCACCCTTTCTCAGGTATCATAATGATCTGTAATGGAGTTTATTTTCTTACTAGATCACCGTAAAGTATTCAAAGCTCAATGCAGTAGTATTTCTCATAATGTATCATCTTAAACTTATATTTTCTTTGAATTTACCACTAACACACTGTTCCGGAGTGCTGCCAGTTGAAAAATCTCGAATATGTTATTATAGTAACACATGTGTGTTATTGTAGTAATTCATGAAATTTTGCTTCGTAGAGAAACATTCATCATCATCTTTATCATCATCATGATCAACCCATTACCGGCTCACTATAGAGCACGGGTCTCCTCTCAATATGAGAAGGGTTTGGCCATAGCCCACCACGCTGGCCATGTGCGGATTGGCAGACTTCACACGCCTTTGAGAACATTATGGAGAACTCTCAATTTTTTTTAAACGCACATAACTCCGAAAAGTTAGAAGTAGAGAGGAGCCCGGATACAAACCGTCGACCTCTGATTAGGAGGCTGACGCCCTAACCACTAGGCTATCACCGCTTCAACGGAGAAATATTATCAGTAGTATCATTTTTGGTGGTTACATACAATATTGTGTACAATTTCATTTATTATAGCGCCGAAGCAATAATAAGCAGCTTAGATGCAAATACTCTATTTCCACTGTACATTTAACCCAATTTCGCTAGCTCATCGGAAAGCAGAGTTTCGCAAAATTAGTTTTGTTTGAAACAGCTTTAGAAATTTGTTTCTAATTAGAGATACACATATGTATGTATATTTATATAATTAAGCCATTATATGATCCAACCAAAATATTGTTTTATAATAACTTCTCTTTTCTTGCCGCAATTATATAAATATAAATTAGCGATTTCGGTGAAGAGATTCAGACGATCTGATTTTCTTTTTACAAACCTGTGGGTACAAAAATTGTGACTTCTTGATGGTCTAATCTATATATATAAAAGAAAGTCGTGTTAGTTACACTATTTATAACTCAAGAACGGTTTCACCGTTTTGACTGAAAATCGGTGGGGAGTTAGCTTAGAACCAGGGGACGGACATAGGATTCTTTTTTCCCGTTACATTTCCTGCGGGATTAACGAAATACTGTAACTAGTTTCAGCTTTCCTCGTATTGGTAGCTTATTCCAGAAGAGTTTTTAAGAACCCCAAAATTCAGGCTGACGAAGTCGCGGGCACCGATTAGTGGTATATAAAAGTACGCATCACGAGGTGCTGTGTCGGATTTTGGGTTCTACCCACGTATTGCTAGGTTAGGTTATCTATTCTGTTATGAAAGTGTTCAGATACGCTGGTATAACTGATCAAGTTGAGTTGTTTTAATATATTCATTGGTTTTTAATATTTATTTCAATTGTTTTTTTGTTACCTTACCTATAATAAGTGGAATGAAAACCAGACATTGTGTTGTGTTCACTCTCATGAAATGAACCTGCTTCGTGAATGTAGACGGTGATTTAATTTAGAGAAGCAACGAAAACTTCTAGTATATCTTAACTTGCGATGCATAGTGTCAGCAAGTTTTATGAAGGTGCATAATTAACGAGTGATCAATTGAGTACAAATCTATAGTATAATTTCCCAACTTAACGTTATCGTCATATAAAATATAGCGTTAATATGGCATATTTTTATGGAGTTTTCGAACGATGACGTCCAATCTTTCGTTCATATGAAATGAAAGATTAATGACGTCAGTTAATATGAAAACTTAAGTACACTAAGGGCGAAGAAGAAGCCTACTATGTAATGAAACCGTTAGTGCAACAACAAGGTGGAAAGCGCTTGTTCTATTTCTAACTATCGGGTACCTTCCATTCCGGCGTATGTTAGGTAACATGGCTGCCTAGTTGATTGAATTTTGAAATAGGTTGTGTACTATGTCGAGCACAGTTGGAATTGATGTATATCTCCCGTGCCAAACAGCTTATCTAGTCGTTTTATCTGTATTCATACTAATAAAATAAATACAAAAGTAATTTGATTAATTACATATTGACGGAAGCTATGATAGCTTAGTCCTACTCCTAGATAGTAGGACGTCCGCCTCATAACCAGAGGTCGAGAGTTCGATCCCGGGCTAACTTTTCGGAGTTATGTGCGTTTTTAAGCAATGATAATATCACTTGCTTCAACGGTGAAGGAAAACATCGTGAGGAAACCTACATGCTTGAGAGTTCTCCATAATGTTCTCAAAGGCGTACGCACTGACCATGTGCGGATTGGCAGCCCTACCGTGTCGTCAAGCGATTTCGCGTTCCGGCACGAGGTCGTGTGGAACCCAATACCATCTCGCTACCATCTTAGACCGCATCATCACTTACCATCAGGTGAGATAGACATCAAGGGTTAACTTGTAGTGTATAAAAAAAAGTACCTTGACCTTAAAGCATGTCGTTGGGTGTGGTACATGTCTACCCGTCACACGCGGCGTGTTGAAAAATGTGGCGTGGCGTGTTAAATGTATGTTTCTGCCATAACGAAAATTCACATACGCCGAGACTTCCGCATATCAACAGTCGATACTGGTACGATTTCATATTGAATTTATTATAATGCATTTCGTTCAATATATTGCGTACCGCAGTGAAGAATGACAGCCGATATTATGAATAATTCATATTAACCTTTTGAAATCATATATTTCAATGCAAACCAGGGTAACTAAATACTGTGCAAGTCAATATATTTTATTGTTCGGAATTTTCCTTATAGAACACTTATGTGGGAAGGCATTCGTGTGAACACAATAGCTATACCTTACCTGACCGGGGCGCGTTTGGAACACTCATAGCTTTAGTTTTAAGTTTACGAATATAGTTATCACCATGAAATAACTACTGTGTAAATTATTGACGCGTCAAAAGTGCCTTTTTAAGGACTATTTGAATAAAGATTATTTTGAATTTGAATTTGAATTTAGTTTCAGGAGATGTCAGATCTGGCATGGTACCTAGTGGAAATAGCAGAACAGAAAGGACTAAGCGTGTATAACAGTAATAAATATAAAAATCGATGATAGAGCAGATTGCTGATGTTTTTGATGATGGAGGAAGTTAATGTTTTTGATGATGCTGATGAAGCATGATACAGATTCAGATGAGGAAGTTAAGAGGTGATAGGAGGTTGTTGATGTTATTGATGATAGATGTTGTTGTTATTGATGATAGAGGTCGTTATGGGTGCCTCTCAAACCTGTTTAGAATCCTTTTTTAGATCTGCGCAAGTTTAAAGGACAGGGGGTACATATTCAGGTTGTTATTATTTTAGACTAGAAAACTTTTAATTGCTCAAAATTTTTACTGTTATATTATTGATTAATTTATATTGATTTAAATTATTATATTATTGCGATATACGAATTGGGCCAAAGAGAGTCATTAAGAGTTTAATTTAAAGAATATAAAATAATCATAGTGCATAACCAATATAAATTTGAAAATTTTATATGTCCATAAATATATTTATAAATTCAAGAAAAAAATGGACTCTTCTTAGACCTGGGCGCGATTAAAACCCTCTTAGCTTTAGTTTTAACTTGGCGAGTGTAAATATCACCTCATTTTACGTATAGAAATAATGAAAAATGTAAATAGATGCCTGTAATAGGTTTATATGAGTAAGACTATTTTGATTTGATTTGTTTTGTATATACAAAGAACTCTTTGGATTATGACAGTAGAAATATATATATAATTTAATTTTACTAACCTTACGAGTACATTTAGTAAGTCAGGGTCGTTATATTACATCATTTGTTTATTGTTTTCGGTTTTCAAAATTAACCACATAATTATTTTGCGAAGTAAAGAAGGGCTGTCGAGTAATCAGCTTTCTATTTTCGCTTAGCTACGAATAAAATAAACATTTGGCGAGGGTTACAAAACTGTACCCACCTCAAAAGATTTCGCTACAGAAAATTCTTCTTAATTGGAACTTAATTGAATTATTATTCCCTTTAGTTTGAACAACTTCGAAAGAATAAGCGAATTTTCATACCGCTAATTGTAAATAACCTATTTTAATCGATTGTTTAATCATAACTTTATCAGAATTAAATTATACCTGCGACGCCGAAGGCACATAAATCAGTGTTTATTACTAAAATGGAAGATTTAATAATGAAATCCAATGATTTATCGTTACTCGGGGATTAAAATTTAATATAAACCTTGTAATCAGTTATATCATGATTCATTAATGGTTCATTGTTACGTGATATTGAAGATTATAAAAGGATTTTGGTCAAGCTTTATTAACTTTATATAAGTACTTTACACTTTTTTCCAATCATTATAACCATATTTAAGGCTATTTCATATATAATACATACATTTGATAAACAGAAAAGTAATTATGCAATAGATTTACATATTTGTACGGTTTTATTATTTTGGCTTGTTTTTGCCTGACATAATATATGTTACAGAATACACATGCGTGATCATCTATCATATCACATCTATCATCATTACCATAGTTCTGTAGCTTAAAGTTCAAAAACGTGAGACTTGGTTTGGTTAAGCATGCTCCATTGGATCATCAGGAACACCTTCCTAATAGACTCGTACACGCAAAAACCTCATGCACCTCAATAGTCTCTAAATTACTGGTCTCCAAATCTATATCAACTATTGCTCTCATGGGTTACAGATCAGCCATCACATCCCTAAAATAGTTCTGACCATATTAAGACACTTTAGACTTTATAAAAGGTAAAGCTCTTAAAAATAGTTTTTACAGATCATGATTATACCGAATGTAGCAAAAATCATTGTGAAATTGTCATGAATAAAACTAATAACCTGTTTCAACACTTTTGGGACCCCTAAACAATGTTACAGAGATATGGTTGTACTGTCAAAATGTCACTCGCGGTGAGCACCTTAATTTGTAACCTTACGCGTGACGCGTCCGCGATAATCCACCAAATAACTCACCTTTCGTTGGACAATATTGTAACCGCCATAGCCCTCTAATACTGCTCAAATCTATCTAATCATAGTTGAATTTATTCTGTTACACCTTTTAAGAGTGGAAAATGAACGTGACTTTTAAAGTAATGTTCTAACGATTTTCTTTCATAAGACGTAATGAATATCAAATCTTGCAGTTGCTCTCGACGAGATGAAGTTCGTACATAAATTTTATAGTCTTGTGAGATGGAGGATTTTTGGATGTTGTGAATTAAAGTTAAAATTATCAGACTTAAAACTCTTGCCCGCCAAGAACTGAATTCTTAGCAATCGATTGTATCGCTTTAGCAAGAGAGTTACGATCAGCGTTAGACAATATTTTAAATCGATTATTTACAAACATGAGTGATGAATCATTAGGTACCAAGTATTGACTGTCCTTAACAAGATGGGAGGTCATTTATATATATGAGGAACTGAAAAGGTCCTAAAAACGACCCCTGAGGGACACCTATTTTTATAAGTGAGCCGATTAGCAGTCTACTTTTTGAATTCTAGCCGATATAGCTGGGAATGTAATCCCATATAGTGCAAATTGTAACTTATTTTGGTATGAGCTGCACCCTTACATTGGTATATAAGATTTCATCCATGACTTTAACTAGACTATCAATTTTCATAATTTATTTGTAGAAGGTTTATTTCAACCCCTTTCATTGAAAGATATCCTAAATTTTACTAAACCTCTTTCGAAGATACCAATACCCCAAAAGGGACCTACCACCGTAAAGTATTTTATTACAGTGCGAACTCTGTAATATAACCGGGAAACAGATATTCGTATAGTGCCACTCGCTTTCAGTCCTGTCGTTAATGTATTATTGAATACAAACATTGAACTGTTTCGTTCGAATTTAACGGCTCAATGGCTTGACTGGATTCAATTCAATTCAAGTTATTTATATTATTGTGAAAGTTCAATATGATATTGTGTACTCAAAAATTGGTATATATATATAAAAAATACATATTTTTTACTGGAAATATTTATAGTAAATTGGTTAGAATCGTACTGATATAGAAAATGAAAAGCTGATGCATTTTCCTGCTGCATTACTCCCCCCAGTAGAATAAAGACAACATGTTAAATATTCAATATATAAGCAGTTCCCTATAGTGAGTGCTAGAATCAGTGCTTATATGTATATAACTATATATTAGTGTTTCATACTGATAGTACCTCTAGCTTTAGCAAAAAATAAATAAATAAGTTCTTACTTCAATCAGCTATGGTTAAACTTCGATGTTTTAATTGGCTATTGAATAGATACCATAGATCGTATAGATCAAGAACTAATTATGAAAAAAGCCAATGTAGAACGAAAGAAAAACTACGTTGACGTGCAACGATATTATTTCCTGCTTAAAGCCATCCTTGCCAATACCAGACATCTCAGCTAGCATTCATATCAACATGCAGAAAATAAACAACCTAAAGATAGATACCGTAGATCGTATAGATCAAGCACTAATTATGAAAAAAGCCAATGTAGAACGATAGAAAAGTCGCTGTATCACAATATTATTACCTGTTTAAAGCCAGCCGTGCGAATACCAGGCATCTCAGCTAGCATTCATATAAAACATAGAGAAAATAAACAACGTAAAGGTATGTGCAAGGTTTACAACGTTGACCCGTTTTTATTATGCGACTCTTATTATGTTTTATAAGGCTCTTTCTCGCTTCAGGAGGCTGTATTATGCCCACGAAATATACGATACTTTAAGAAGTATAGCTTACTTTAAGAAAAATAACTTATTTAAGAATAAGTTATATATATTTATATATCGGGCAATAAAATATAATAAATGAAACTGTACACATTATATTTGCAATTAAATTAATTTAATTTTTATTTATTTATATATTTATTTATAGGATGACTACGGGGCGGGGGCGTGTCTTCGTCGGTAATTTTGGTAGACGTGGGTAGTTTCTTCACTCCCTTGTCTGTCGTACATGACTCCAAAACTAGATGGCGCTGCTCTTTGATTGGCGTCATATTATTCACCAAAAAGCTCTACAAGGTTTTATCAAGATCAAGTTTTATTCAAACTACACCATTAACCCACAAACCATCTAAACCATATTAAGGCCTAGGTAAATATTGAGGAGACATACATGTGCATGTTGGATAAGTACAATAATAACATTGCGGTATAAAAAACGCCTAAGGAAAAAATGGAAAGGAAAATTAAAAAAATTGAGTAACTAATATACATTGTTATTTTAAAGTATCTATAACCAACCACATAAAAGCACCCATACATTTTATGTATATTTACATCGCGAGTAAAGAGCAGACAGTTCTCATGATTACCATCGCCCATGAACATCTGCAGCACTAGAGAAGCATTACGTATCGAAGCGTCGTCGAAACCGTATCATACCGACCCTCTAAATCACTAGGCGGTATGTTTTTACCACTAGGGTGGTAACTAGCAACAGTCAAAGCTAGGCTAGACTCGAGCGCTTTCTTTTTTTATTTTTCTTTTATACACTACAAGTTAGCCCTTGACGGCTATCTCATCTGATCGTAAGTGACGATGCAGTCTAGGATGGTAGCGGGCTAACCTGTTAGGGGTATGGTAAACCCACACTCCTAATTGGTTGGCGACATCGTGCCGCAACGCTAAATCGCTTGGCGACACGTCTTTGTCGGAAGGGTGGTAACTAGCCACGGCCGAAGCCTCCCAGACCATACTCGAGTGGGAATAGTACCCAGGACCTTTCACCTTATAATACGATTGTGCACGCTGCGCCACTGAGGTCGTCAAAACTACGCGTACTCGTACCTGTGTTAATATTTATTTAGGCACATTTGTGTACGCTGGCTATTTGCTCTGCAGAACGTAATATACCATTGTGTATGCTCATTGCTCACACAACTCCCAACTTTTATTCTGTTGTTGTACTTGCAAAAAGTAATACCACACTGTTTTATATCAGTGGGTGAAATTATTTATTTTAGCTGTGTGCTTTCCATCACGCTATGAACTTTAACCATGCCAAGTCTGACTCTTCCTCATGCGGGCAGTTAAAAAAAATATGTCACTATGTGTGTCAATATTTTTATTCACGTGCTAATAAATAATAGATTCATGTTTTTGCGCTGCGCCATGAAGGTAGTAAAAAAAGGCTTTTTTTTACTACCTTCGTGGCGCAGCGCGCGTGTTGTGCATTATAAAGTTGGAGATTCTGGGTTCGATTCCCTGCTCGAGTCTGGTCTGGTGGGAGGCTTTAGCCGTGGCTACCACCCTACCGACAAAGACGTGTCAAGTCAAGTCAAGTGCCAAGCCACTAAGCGTTCCTGCACGATGTCGCGTAGTAACCAATTATGAGCGTGGGTTTACCATACTCCTAACAGGTTAGCCCACTAGCATCCTAGACTACATCATCACTTACCATCAGGTGAGATTGCCGTCAAGGGCGAACTTTTAGTGTATAAAGAAAAACTTCATATAAAAGTCAGTGTTCAAAATATGTAAACCAATTGAAAGTGCCATAGGACAGGATTCTTCAATATTGTTGCATAAGATAATTATTTTAATTTTCATTGAAATAGGGTGAAAAAATCTGTATAAAACGAATTCTAATATCAACCTGATATTCTTATAAAATAATATACTTTATAAATTTTTTGTACGCTTAAAAGTCGTAAAAGTTTCAAAAGTAGCCGATTTATTTAAATGAAAATTTGTTTAAATTAAATCGAGTCACAGTCTATCTTTATATTGCTGTTATATTTTATTCCATTAACCTGAAAATGAATTCATCGGAAACGCAGTCTAACAAAATGCCATTGGCTAAATTCCATTCAATTCGTTCTTGTCATCTACATTAAAGTGATTGCTGCAATTAGCGATTGGTTTACCTTTTTTTTTTTAAAACGTTCTTTGCCCATCGACTAAGTAACATTCAACGTTTCTAAAGAAATTGGTTTTCCCATTTCGATCACTTGGGTTGACATCATTAAGACATCGATTATTTGTTATAGTCTTAATTTACTTAAGTGTATTTCTAACGGTGGGTATTTATTATGGTATTGTTGGGGATTTCGGTCGCTGCGGTGACATTCCATTTGCTGTAATGTGATTACTTGATTGTACTTTAATGTTTTCGTTTTCAACAATGGTTGGGAGTTTAGCAAGCTCACGTAGGCTAACGGCAAACAGATTTTAGGAAAATGAGTTTTGCTTTGAATAGTTTTGGGATTCGGTCTACAATTTGTTGTGTTATAAATATGAAAGCGGGAATTTTGCAAATGTAGCATTTATTTATTTATTGTAGGAATTATTAATTTATAAAATACTCGTTTTATATAAATTCCTACGTAGCAAACGCTTGTAATTGAAAAATATCCCATGTCTCATTCCTATTCCAGAGATTTATCGCAGAGTATGAATCTCGCAGCAGCCATGACGACGACGATGATTTTGGCGCAGAGCGTGCGCTGTCGCATTACAAATTTCAAGGTTCTGGGTTCGATTCCCGGCTCGAGTCTGGTCTGGAGCTAGTTACCACCCTACCGATATAGACGTGTCGCCAAGCGATTTAGCGTTCCGGCACGATGTCGCGTAGAAACCAATTAGGAGCGTGGGTTTACCATACTCCTAACAGGTTAGTCCGCTACCATCCTAGACAGCATCATCACTTACCACCAAGTGAGATTGCCGTCAAGGGCTAACTTGTAGTGTAGAAAAAAAACGTTTAAACTAAAAGTAGTTTTAGCGCCGATAATCCGGGGTATAATCTATTACCATACAAAATTTCACCCAAAGTGGTTCAGTAGTTATGGTATTAAAAAGCATACACAAATACGTACAATGTTTTGCATTCATGATTTTTTGGGCTTAATAATTAATGTTGGAACTCATCTTGTTGGTTGGTAACATGCTTCAAACTCAGCTCTGGGGCTCGTTTCATGGGTTTGCTTACGCGCAGTACGGAATACCTTAGTTAGCCTTACTTTTCACATGTGGAATCGTTTTATAAGAGTCAGAGTTTAATCTCTCGCAAGCTATGATAGCCTTGTGGTTAGGACACCCGTTTTCGTTTCTTAGGACCGAGTTCGAACCTCAGCATGTTTCATTCATTTTTAAGTTTTTGGAATTATTAGCGTTTTGATATTTAATTGCGAAACCCGCATGCCTGAGAGGTCTTCATAATATTATAAGCTTGTGAAATCTACCATTCCGCACTCGGCCAGTGTGGTTTATTATAGTTTAAGTTATTGTCGTTCTGAGAGTAGACAAGTGGGTCCGAAGTGGGCCTGCATTGGGTTCACACTTACTTTAAAGAGAGGAACAGAATCATGCCATTGTTAAATGGTAATTAAAATTACACTCTCCTCATTCGATTTTAGAGCAAAAATCGAGGTGCAGCCTTTGCCACTAGAACTGGCAATTAAGCGATGTCGCTAACTTTTATACTCCAGACTCAGGTTCAAAGCAAACACGGCAAAGCTTTGTTATTTTTCTAAGAATTTTCATTGCTCACAATTTTTCCCCGCAGACCCGACTCGTAAATGATTCACAGTGACAAGTAGTACAGCTGTTCTATAGAGCATTCAAAGCCAGTAACGTTCCGGTGATTTATTCCAGCTTTTGGCATACATAACGGAGGTTACTGGTAGATCTGTACATACTCGTATACCTACATTGAATAAATATCTTCAAACATATTGCTATGAGATATAACGATCTTGCCCGCGTTGTATCTCATGTACCGTAATAGGTAGAGAGTTGAAATTTTTACAGAGTGTGCTATTTCTATGGTCACGATATGAAAGAAATAGTGTTAAAATCGAAAGGCGCTTATCTCCATATAGGTAGCATTTCGGAGTTTATTGCTCGATATTAATAATGACAATAATATGATCATATCGATATTGCTCGTTGGTACGGATGGAACCTTTCGTGTGCAAGTCGCACTTAGCCAGTTTTGTCAAATCCCGCATGAACGATTCCTAGGCATTTTTTTTATCCACTACAAGTTAGCCCTTGACGGCAATCTCACCTGATGGTAACTGATGATGCAGTCTAAGATGGTAGCGGGCTAACCTGTTAGGGGTATGGAAAACTCATACTCCTAATTGGCTTAAATTTTCAAGAACCAAGCAGTGTAACATTAAAAATTGCATCAAGCTTGGTCTAAAAGTTTTCTGCGATATATAAGTTGTGATAGCCTGGTGGTTAGGACGTCTGCCTCCTTATCCAAGGTCATGCCTTCGATCCCGGGATACTTCTATCTTTTCGGAGTTATATGCATTTTTAAGCAATTAAAATATCACTTGCTTCAACGGTAAAGGAAAATATCGTTTTCCATAATATTCTCAAAGGAGTGGGAAGTCTGCCAATCCGCACATGACCAGCATGGTGGACTATGGCTAAACCATCCTCATATTGTATGTATCAGTCATACTAACCACACGTAGGGGAAGGGTTTCATAACATCGAGTCAACAGCGTGCTCTTTCAATGAATATCATATTGGAGATCACAAATAGGACCAGCGGCTCAGCATGCTCTTCCAAGCACAGGGGTGGATACTATCAATTTCCAAACACCATGCTGGTACTGAGATTTTTTTACAGAAAAACCTAGTACAATTAATTGGGTCAAACAGGGAATTGTACTTAGGATCTTATGATTCATAGTTGAACATTCTAACCACTAAGCTAACCGAGGCGGAATTTAATCAACAAAAAAAAAAAAACAGAAAATCCACGTAAAATCAACTTGCTATTCAAGTAAAAAATACAAAACAATTAGTATAGAAGAGAAATTTGGTGGCTGTTAGAAGGTAGAAATATTTGTCATGAAAAGACTACCTTTTTAGGAAATAACCATCTTAAGCTGATGAAAAACGTGACTTGGGATTTATATTTTATGCGTTGCCAGTTCATAAAACGTTGTACAAAATGTCTTTTGCCGTTGGTGCTCCCATTTTCATTTCAGACTAAGGTCCGTTTACGATCCAAGCGTGATACACTAATTTGCCATTAACTTTTGCATTGACGACCTCTGACGTGGCAGTGAAGCGGGTCGTGGCTTAAGGCTAAGGGTACCGGGTTCGTGGACACCAGTCTGGGATCTAACCAGCATACTATCTTTTCAAATCGGGGCTGAAATTTGCTAGTAATGTTAACCTTTATATAAATTTGAACTTACTAATATTTTTTTCGGTTTGCTCGGTTGAGGTCACTTTAACTCGTATAGGTTGACATGTACTACGCACGCACGTAATCAACGTAAGGAACGTTCATAAAAATCATACAGCCGTTTTGAAGTCTATACAAGTTCACAAGACATTTATGCAACTAATCCGACACCCCAACCCTCTCGTAGTTGCGGCTTCTTTTTACTCCCCCGACCTAAGCGCTCCTCTCCGAAAGAGGAGACCTAAACATATCCTTCATGACCCTGACGATCAGATGACTACTGACAACACACTCGTACCGCCTACCACACAATCATACGCTACACACCGTCTTCGCCGGCGAAGACGAGGTCCCCGCTATCGTACGTCATCCGGACGTGGGCTCCATCCACGGCCTCGGAGACGTACGGATCACTCACCGTCCGACCCCCCCGTTATCCCAAACGTCGCCTAAGCCGAGGTTCGGCCTCAAAGGAGGCGCCCTTAGGCAGTCGTTCCCATAGTTTCTTCGAGCCCTAGGGCTCAAAATTTCTTCTGGCAGAGCTTCTTTCCAAAGCTCGCCAAACAGCCCGGTTACGCTGTGGCAACCAATAGGGTTTGTACAGCTAATAGACAGTCCGAAAAAAAAAAATTTATGCAACAAGTTTTTTTCAAACAATATAAAATTTTGACTCTCTTACCTAATAATAATAGTTAGTTATGGTATGGTAGGTTAGCCCGCTACCATCTTAGACCGCATCATCACTGACGATCAGATTAGATGCCGTCAAGGGCTAACTTGTAGTGTATTAAAAAAAAGAGAATATCATGAAATAATTCTTACATCGTCGTACAAATAGGTATACTTGAACGTGAAGTATTTCTTTGATACATAATTAATGTAAGTAAATTCAACACGTACGCTCGTGCGGCATTGAGAAATTATGCAACAACTACAAGAAGTTTGATCATTCTGTGCCAGAAAGCACCGAGCGTACTGAACGCCGTTCCCATATGTATCATTCATAAGGAAATGTGGCTTGAGGCGTACATAGCAAATATTTTGCAGTTGGTTTATCTAGTGAACGGGGCGTGTTTAAGTCTCATACAGTACCGGCACAGGTGGTTCAAATATCCTCGCCAATAGTAGAGACGTGATCGGGAAACGTGAAGCCTTTACTTATTGTACGCACATACAAGTACATAAAAGTACGAGATTCAATGCAAATCTATTAGTTCTGGTAGTTGGACAAAATGATTCTACTTTGATCTGAGATGTAGATTTTGGTTGGAAAGGCCCTTTGAGTCGGTTTTCATCATCATGAGCACATTTTATATCTGTTCACACACAGCTGGGATAGGCATTCCAGCTATGTCTGAACAGATGTAAAATCTCATGAAGGAAGTTGGTCATGCTACTCCAATTGAGTTGGTGGGCTTTATTTCCTGTTATCGCATGACAGTGACGATAACTAGGACCGACGACTTAACGTGCGTTTCGAGCCATGGGGGTCATCATAATCATAATATAAGGCTCTCCCATTAGCATGCGGAGGTTAGCCGTAGTATACCACATTGGCCAAAAGCGGATTGGTCAACTTCACATGCCTTTGAGAACACTATGGAGAATTCTTAGTCATGCAGGTTTCTTTACGATGTTGTCCTTCATAATTGAAACAAGTGATTTATTAAAAGTTAAATACATACAATAAAAGCTAAATGAACATAGCCACAATAAGTGCGGCACGATCAATGTCAGTCCCCTCCCACGGGGAAGCCATGGTCTAAACCATTATCATATTACTGCTTTTTTAGACATCGGCAGTTTTCTAACAGCCTGGTATTGAAAATTTATAGACACAAAGCTAATATACCAAATCAACGAGCAGATTTCGAGATTTTAATTGAGTGATATTTGAACTCCAAATCTCCCTTAACAGGCCAAAGATCATCATGATCAACTCATTACCGGCCTACTACAGAGCACGGGTGTCCTCTCAATATAAGAACGGTTTGGTCATAGTCCACCACGCTAGCCATGTGCGGATTGGCAGACTTCATATGCCTTTGAGAACATTATGGAGAACTCTCAGGCATGCAGGTTTCCTCACGATGTTTTCCTTACCGTTGAAGCAAGTGATATTTCAATTGTTTAAAAACGCACATAACTCCGAAAAGTTAGAGGTGCGTGCCCGGATTCGAACCGACCACCTCTGATTAGGAGGCTGACACCCTAACCACTAGGCTATCACCGCTTCACTAAGCTATCACCGCTTCGGCCAAAGATACGTATGATTAAGTATGATGCGAAAATTAAGATGGATTTTTGTAACTCAATCAAACTGTTATCTGCTTGAAATTTGGCACAGCGATACATTATCGTTTCGACAACAGTAATAGTTTTTATCCCGAAAAAATGGATGATTCCCGTGGGACACATAGAAATCGAAAATAATCACGGAAAACAGTAAAGGAAAACACTAAGATAATAAAAACCGATATATTGTGTACCACAGTATTACAGTGTTCAAGAAGGTCCATAGAACAGCGTAACTAAGTACAAACGTGTGTCCTTTGTTCTCAATGCTTGAGGTTTGCCGAGCGCTCTCTCGTATGTGATATGAGCTCGCCAAGACAAGGTAATAATTATTTCTTGTTGGTACAAGTTTGTTGAATATGCAAACAGTTATATGCACGTAACATTCAAGTAAACAACGTTAGCATTCCGGTTACGTAGCGTAAAATTATCTCCCCCAACCTAAGCGCTCCTCTCCCCCCCGACCTAAGCACTCCTCTCCGAAAGAGGAGACCTACACATATCCTTCATGACCCTGACAATCAGATGACTACTGATAACATACTCGTACCACCTACTACACAATCATACGCTACACACCGTCTTCGCCGCCGAAGACGAGGTCCCCGCTATCTTACATCATCCGGATGTGGGCTCTATCCACGGCCTCGGAGACGTACGGACCACTCACCGTCCGACCCCCCCGTTATCCCAAACGTCGCCTAAGCCGAGGTTCGGCCTCAAAGGAGACGTTCTTAGGCAGACGTTCCCTTAGTTACTTCGAGCCCTATTTCTTCTGGCAGAGCTTCTTTCCGAAGCTCGCCAAACAGCCCGGTTACCAATAGGGTTAATACAGCTTATAAACAGTCCGAAAAAAAAAAGTAAAATTACTACGAGTGTTTAGGAGAACCGTATCTGGTTCTCCTATTTTTTTTACACTCAATAATATTCTGTTTTAAACTGTTTCATTAGTTCAGTAGTTAGCATTCATTAGTTTTCATTAGTTTAGTTAGTTTCGGGTATATATCGCGACGTCTTGAGGGTTAGATTCTCTTGGCGAGTCTAAAATTGTTAAGCACCAGTCCGGAGTCCGGAGCGATATTCACGGATGTAATCACGTTATTAGCTTCGCAAGCCGCATAGCAGCTTGATGGGTATATGCTATATAACTCTAAGTACTAAGAGTGTGGACGCCTATATATATATATTAATAGATATATGAATATCTATTCAGAATATCAGAATGATGTTACAAATTTTTACATAGAATTTTAAACCCGTCTGTTTTTATGATAAAAATAAAGTTTTTCAGTACAAAATGGATTTGGGTATTGGACCTGCATTCTATTTTGTTTTTAGTTTATTTAGCCTTAGTATACAGTGAATGCCTTTTGTTTTGATGCTGGAACAGCGCCGCTTCGGTTGGGGATCTAATGTGGCGACCAGAATACCCAATAAACTCCAGCATTTGCCTGCCCAAGTTTTTTTAAATATAAAACCCACGCTCCTAATTGGTTCCTACGCGACATCGTGCCGGAACGCTAATCGCTTGGCGACACGTATTCGTCGGTAGGGTTGTAACTAAACCACGGCCGAAGCCTTCTACCATACCAGACTCGAGCCGGGAATCGAACCCAGGACCTCGAACTTTATAATGCGACAGCGCATGCAATTGGCCACGGAGGTCGACAAACTAATATTGCTTTGCTAAGCGATACTAAGTGCGACCTTACTAAGCGGTAAGAACGCATTTGTATCCCGCTTCCTTACGTTTATGTTATCCTAGTATATGTTCTTAAATTTTGTTGCGGCGTACAAATAGAGAGTACAAATTATAATTGTAAATAAGAAGGAACATAATTTATACTTACTTTACCACCTTTTTGGAATAAAAGGTGAGAAGACAGTTAACACTCTTTGAACACTCTTAATACCACAACTGAATACTAAACACAGCTTCCGGTTAGACCGCAGCGACTCTCCGGCTGGCAATAAACTTGCTGAGAAATATTTTCACGTCGTTGTGGAAGTTAAAATAAAAGTAACTACACCCTGCAGAGCAATAGCCGGCCTCTACCGACGATGGGTAACGGGAAATATTTCGACGAGTTACATAATTTTATTCATGAGACCGTTCCGTCAGATTCCATATCAAACAATTCTATTGGATGAAAACATGTGAAGCCTTAGGGGAAATAGATGCTGTGAATTGTATCCGCAAAAAAGGCAAAGTTTGGTAGCGGGGATTATTGGTTGGCAAAAAAGGGATGTTTGATCAACGCGAAGTAGTCGCTTTAGTTTAATTATCTACCTTTACTTATAATTAAAATATAACTAAAAGACTCCTAATCTTTGAATATATTTTGATTTTTTTCAGCTATATTTTTTCAAAAAATTTACTAAACCCATTTAAATACTCTTATAGTCTAATATTCTGATTCAGGCTTTAGGCTATTTTTATCTAAAAAATAATAAGGTTTCTGGATAGGATTACTAGGACTAGGATAGGATTTGTTGTTGTTATAGGTTGTTTCATCAATTTCAATAGGATCTGTAAATCTAAATCTTTTGTTTTAAATAGTTTGTTAAATTATAACAGAATTCGAAAAAAAACTATATTTAGTCATATAGTTTTCAAAGTCATAAAAAGTAGCGAACCAAATGAAACTATATGTAAATATTATTTACCTAAGTGTGTGAAATTGTTCGTTGGGTGTTACCTGTTACCATTGATGGTTTCTGTCCATATCTATTTTCAAAAGCTCACGAGTATTAAAACTAAAAAACTCAAACATGGGTCACAGTTCCTTGATTAAGTTGTCATTATGATTCATCTGGAAAGGGTCACAAAACAAAATGAAGTAATTCTTTTGACACTTATATGTAAGAAGTGATAATAAATTTTATACAATATTCTCTTTATGACTTCTAACAGATTAGATTCAAGAGGATAAATCTCGTTTAATCTGCTTGCCAAGCTCGTTTTGTGTGAAAGACTTTGTTTCGAATTATTTATAAGGAACATTTCATTTATGAGCGTGACATGCTGAATGAATTATGCTTCCACCTTTGGACGGTTTTCTGTTAATTTGAGGATGCAGTATTATTCAACTGTAAAACTTAGTAGTACTAAATGGATAGTTATGTATTGAACAAGAGTAATTTTACATTGATGTCAAAATGAAGAGCGATTTGATGCGACTTCGTGCGTTAAATATTTTTGGAGTAAATTAGCTTTCATCGTGTATCACGGATAAGGGTTGTTTTTCAAAAACCGTTTACATAAAAAACTTATTTATTTACAAATATTCTAAATATCTGTTTCAAATATTTCCTAAATCAATAGCAAATAACTTGCTTATAATTTTCAAAGCTTTCATTCTTGCGAAAGTTCCGTTAAAATCTGTTCAGATATTTCCAATAATAAACCCGATCGAACAGACAATATGCCCGGGTTTATTATTTGTATACCCGTTTTAGAGTATAGCCCGGAGAAATAGGCATAATTTCAAAACTAGTTTCGAAACCATGGGCCTGTGAAGGACATCTAAAGGCTGTTGAGTATGATAATTTTATAACTGCATATATAAATAGCTCTGTAGTGAGCCGGTAATGGGCTTATCATGATGATGTGATGATATATAAATATATGTGCTGCTATTTTGCAGTTACAAAGACACTTAATAAACAAGTTTTCTTACTATATGAAGATTACAGTGAATGCACTTATAGTGAGAGTTCTTAAGTACACACATGACACATTATTATTAGTACACACATGACACATATTATTATAAGTACACACATGACACTTATTATTATATGTGCCGTTATTTTGAAATTACAAAGAGGCTTAATAAACAAATTTCACTATATGAAGATTACAGTGACTGCACTTATTGCGAGAGTTCTTAAGTACCTACCCGTTACTTATAAATTCCGAAGTTGTACAGCGCCGCTATATAAAATAATATCTTTAATTAATTTTAATAGCATAAAATTTCGCAGTTTGATATAAAACTGCGCCAAGAAAATTATCCGTACCGTGGCTATTAGCAAATTGTGTAATTTTCCTTTTTCAAATTTCTGTAGGCCCCTGACAAAATTACTTTGCCCTCCAAACCCGCCATTAGAGAAGAAATGACGCAAATTTACGGCAATAATAATTACACGAATCAAGTTCGCTCAACTCAACTTTTGTATTTGAACTTACGAAAGCTCGTCGTTGCTAACCGTTATTGAAATGTAAAAGTTGTTAATTCAACACACATTTCATGCAATTTCACTATATATCTATTTTATTTTTATTTATTTATTTATTTATACATACATATTAACATAAAACAATATTTACGGCTAGCATAAGAAAACCACCAGGATTTGTAAAATAAGCTAACACAGAGTTACACACTAGGTACGCCTTCCGACTTCTCAAACTATACTCATATGCAAACGTACGTATGGGATGGAAAACACTAAATATAATTTGTATTCATGATCGACCCAGTCTCGGCTCACTATAGAGCACGGGTCTCCTCTCAATATGAGAAGGGTTTAGCCGTAGTCCACCACGCTGGCCATGTGCGGATTGGCAGACTTCACACGCCTTTGAGGACGTTATGGAGAACTCTCAGGCATGCAGGTTTCCTCACGATGTTTTCCTTCACCGTTGAAGCAACTGATATTTTAATTGTTTAAAAATACATGCACATAAGTTCGAAAAGTTAGAGGTTCGTGCCCGGGTTCGAACTCACGATCTCTGATTAGGAGACGTCCGTCCTAACCACTAGGCTATAACAGTTTAATTTGTTGAAAATTTCAAATTTCTAGTTAAATTATATAATAAGAGGCAGCCTTTGTTATCTATTTTCATGATAGAAGCCCCATTTTAAGACTACACAATCTTAAAATTAGGTACATATAAAGAAAAAAAAACAAAGTTTTCTGTTCTAGTTTAGATATAGATTGGAATTGAGTTTTAGTTTATTAAGATTATCATATTATGAAGGAGCTATATTTCTTTACAGTAAAAAAGTTTGCAACAGCGCACGCGCTGCGCTACGGAGGTCGTAAATCTCATAATTAGTAAACCTTTACAAATAATATAAGGCAAGTTGGTGTGCCACAGTATGCACTGCAGTCAAAATTCCAGTAACTTAGTTTCAGCTCACAGACGCTAACAGCTATCCCACTCGAATACATTACCTAAATACTAATACCAGTCATTTTAGTATGTACTATTGCGCTACAGTGTAGAATTAATTTTTGCCACTCGCCTTTCCCACGGGCGCGGAATTTAAATTTACTTTGACCAAAAACAATGACACCGCAGACCTTTGTTCTGCGAACAACACATTTCGCCGGAAAAATTAAAACAGTGAACAAAAGAGTACAAATTCATGTAGCTGCGTGGGCTCAGGAAGATTACTGGGTTAGAAACTGGCGATATTAAGATTTTTTTTTATACACTACAAGTTAGCCCTTGACGGCTATCTCACCTGGTGGTAAGTGATGATGCAGTCTAGGATGGTAGCGGGCTAACCTGTTAGGAGTATGATAATCCCACGCTCCTAATTGGTTTCTAGGCCACATCGTGCCGGAACGCTAAAATCGCTTGGCGATACGTCTTTGTCGGTAGAGTGGTAACTAACCACGGCCGAAGCCTCCCACCAGACCAGACTCGAGCCGGGAATCGAACCCAGGACCTCCAACTTTATAATGCGACTGCACACGCACTGCGCCACGGAGGTCGTCAAAATTACGCTCTCATAACATGTCGTACATATGTTTGTTGTTTTGAATCATCATCATCATGATCAACCCATTACAGAGCACGGGTCTCATCTCAATACGAGAAGGTTTTGGCCATAGGCTACCACGCTGGCCATGTGCGGATTAGTAGACTGCAGACGCCTTTGAGAACATTATGGGGAACTCTCAGGCGTGCAGGTTTCCTCACGATGTTTTCCTTCACCGTTGAAGCAAGTGATATTTTAATTACTTAAAAACGCACATGACTTCGATAAGTTATAGCTGCGTACTCGGGTTCGAACCCCCGACCTTTGATTAGAACTGACGTCCTAACCACTAGGCTATTACAGTTTCGAATAATCATAATCGCATAATTGTGTATTGCGTCATGGAAGAAGCTAAAATCTTATAAAACAGGTAGTATTACAAACAGGTAGTAGTATACAGACGAGGCGCTTCAACCGATTACAACCTACACTAGGGAAGTGTTTGCATACCCAGTTCTTTCAAGAAAAATTACCAGGTTTTAAAGAATAAATTGATAGGCATGACGACGAGTTGCCCGTGGTTAGTACGCAATGTAATTACACAAAGACCTCGACCTACCGAGACATGGATCGAATACATAAGTATTTCAAAAAAATCTCCATGCTTACATCTAGGGAGCTTATGGTTGAGGCGGTCAACTACACTCTCGAACCCAACTTTATCGAAGTACTTCTAGACACGTATTCCAAAAACCCAAAAACAGCGTCTTTATTTATCATTTAATAGAAATTTATTTATAACATCTAAAACTTAAAATAAACCTTAAATTTAACCTAAAACTAATAATCTTAAAAAAAAAATAATATAATTACTAAAATATATTATTAAAAGGATTCCCTTTAGGCAAGGTTCCGAAGATACTGGCAGCGTTCCCCCTTTGAAATGCAAGACTAATTCGTTGTCCGAGGTAGCTGGCAGCGGTCTCCTGATGTCGACCAACCTTTTTGTTATTTTTCTAAAAAGCCCTATAGCGCTAGGACCCCACGGACCACGGGTCTCGACACCGAATGGGACAAGATCATATTCAGAGCTTAGATCCCTGTATTTGTTTAAAAAGTGTTGCGGTGTCCAGTCTTAGTCTAGTTTTACCGCCTCTACGTCTTGTTTTTTCTTGTTGTCTTGCCTTTCAGTAAATCTGTAGCTTGGATAAAGTTTGTATTTCATAAATTCATAAGTAAACACTTCATAGATAAATGGGTTTAAAGTTTTAGATTACCCTATCAAATACCAACAGGATAACTCAAATTGGTAAACCTGATGAAGTTCTTACGTCTTACGTCTTAATATCTATTCTGTAAGAGACGAGGCCTATACTAATCGATAGGCTGAAACGGCTGTTCACGAATTGACTCAGATTGTTACTCTGAGTCAATTCGTGAACATTTACAGTAGATAAGTACATACGGATTCAATAAAGAAATATAGTAGGCAAGTAAGGATTCTTCACGCAATCATATAAAGTTAGATTGGAAAACTTATGTTCCTGCAACGTGATTCTGCTCTGTAGTTTGTATGCAACAAATTGTACAGGTATCTCGTCTGGAACTATGTTCAGACTGCGTCGTCTGTATAGTTGAATACTAGACGTGCTTTCCGAATGATTTGTGGCAAACGATTTTAATGAGACCAGTCAAGGGCGAGTGGTAGTCGTGCGATGATAGTTTCGTATCTTGGAAGGAAAAAGTTTTTTTAATTTTTCAACTATATCGTTTAATAGAAACGATCAAACCGTGATAATTATTAAAATTAAACAATGCCCGTAAAATGTTCTTCCTGGTTACAGAACGAACTTAAAGTAAATAAAAATTTTAATAAATTAAGAATTACAGTGTAGGTTTTCGTAACTTCTATTTGTTTTTATGTCACTTTATAGAATATATTGAAGAACTAATAGTTCGGTTACAGGTTGAGGTTGCATACAAAGATAGCATTTTGCTCCCTAACGCTACAGTGGCCATGTGATGCAAAATAGATTGGTCTTAAAAAACTCAACTAAGTTAGTTGTGGGCTTCTTCTTAGACCTGGGCGCGATTTGAACCCTTTTAGCTTTAGTGTACCTAGTTAACACCATCACTTCACGAATAGAATTATTGAAAAATGTGATATATATATAATATGAATGATTCATAGATGTCTGCAATAGGTTTATATGAATAAAGCTATTTTGATTTGATATTGATTCGAGTGGAAGTTTGTGATAGTATTTAACTAGTGTAAAATTATACTTAAATTAAATTTATGAACAATCTCAGGGGACCAAGATACCTAAAGTCTAAAGGTCATCTTGCTGAAAATACTAGACAGTTTTTTAATCAACGCAAAAGATGCAGAGTATTGGTATACTGGTATTCGTTTTTTTTCTTTATATTTACATTTGTAAGGAGAACGGAGAAGGTTCCGCACCCAAAGAGTAAATTTAAGCCCTTTCGATGTTATACTAGGAGTCCCTGTCCATCCATCACCGGTTTGTCATCGATTCTTAGCTCATAGATGGAAAATAGAATATATATTTTTTTTCTTGCTCTTTTTTTGTTGATATTGTTATTGCGACGTCGCAGTTGTAAGAGTGGCGCATCTAAGACGTAGCGGGTTAAACTTTTAGGGGTATTGCAGTATTATTTAGCTCATCCTCCTTTCTAGGAGGATGGGTTAAATAACACTGCAATACCCCTAAAAGGTATTTTTGGGTTCTACGCGTCATCGTAGAGGAGTGTTAAATCGCTTGGTGGCACGTCATAATTGACGTAATCCTAAATAGAACTTGGGACTTTTCAATTTTAACACCACAGAGCCTACCGCTGCACTAGTGAAATCATGAAACTGTAATATTACTAATGCAATTCCATTAAGACAAATAACTGCCTATACATTACCTATACATTTCCTTCTATGCCATAGACCACTGGGTGTGCGAGTCTGGACTGGATTTATTTTCTATTGCGTGGAAGTAACATAGGTATGTCCCATAAACATAGTACAATGTTGCAGACATTGTACTATACACTTCTGCGAGATTAAATTCGCAATATCGTGTTCGAGTACCCAACAGCTTGGTTTGCATTTATCGTATGTGATACATGCATAATATAATAAAATATTTAGTAAGATTAAGAATGCTTTCTCGACTATAATACGTGGTTTTATGTTATTAAGTAGTATATCATATATCTATAACAGTAGCTTGAACAAAAAAGGTATCCTACTTGACTAGTCATCCTTTTACGAATATGTGTAAGCAAAGTATTGTTTGTTTCTAGGATACCGGGAGCATAAATACATTTTGCATTTTCGTACATTTGGCGTGTCAAAGCTGTGTGCTATGGTATATAGATATAATAATGTTTCTGGAAAAAAACTACATTGAATATAAATTGCTTTCATAAAACTTTACTAAATAAACTCATTCGAAAAGTCCGAAAGCCGAACTTTGAGATTTTTTATTAGAGAATATAATTAAGTTATTTTTTATTGTAAACGTTGTGTCAGAAAGCTAAATTCCTTCAGATATTCTTTTAATTCTTTCTTCTCAGATTATGAAAAATTTTAATTATCTCAATCTTTTTCAAAAGTTTTTAAATATCTAGAGTTTTCTAGTTATGAAAAAAAGCTGTAGATATTTAAAACAGTCCACGCTCTTCGACCGATTCGTCGAACATTAAGAATCTACTTATCCATATCATTATTTTTAGCCACTTGCCATTTTTTGAGGACGGGCCCAAACTGTTCTGAACGTTAACTAGGTGCATAACGTAGATGATTAAAACATGTATTTCTTAAAATTTAGGAATTCACCATTCGTGCAGGTTTTTAACATAACGGCTTACTATACAGAAGAAAACTTTCTTGTTATAAAAACCCAACAAATTTACCTGGAATCAAACCTTCGTTTTCGTACGTGATATTTAATCTAAAATGCTTACAACTAATCGTTTTTCTGATTGTGTATACTACTTGAAATAATTGAAATTATCTTCGCAGCCAATTTCTAGATATCATCATTTAATTTTATACTTGTAGGATGACTACGGGCGGATGCGTGTCTTTGTCGGTAATTTAGGTAGACGTGGGTAGTTTCGGGCGAAGAGACCAGACACTCTTGGTAGAACAGAGCTACAATTATAAGTATGGTAATTTATAAGGAGCAGACTATACGCTCCACCAAGTACGAATGCACCACCGCAGCTCAACCACCGGTCCGACCCGACCGAGTGCTATCAATGCAATGCGCCGTCCCGCGCCGGTGAGTCTTATAAGAACCTGCATACGTCACTTAGTGTTGCGTAAAGAGAGGGGGCGATGCCACTCTCTTGTCTGTAGTACATGACTCCAAAACTAGATGGCGCTGCTCTCTGATTGCCGTCATACTTATATTATAAATACAAATGTTTGTTTATAACACTTTAACCAATCAACCGATTAGGTACAGCGAAATTTAGCATATTTTGCATCTGCATCCTGGAGATATGTATCCTACCTCGGGTAACACGGACGAAGTCAAGAACTACAGCTTGTAATTAATAAAAAATATTAAAGGCTATATATATTACACACATTCTTATTTTAGACTATTCTATTACCAATATTTTATCGTGAAATCGTTAAAGTAAAGTAAAAAAGTAAAGCATGGAATATTCTTAGGACATTACTTCTCTTATCTAGTAAAATCAAGTATAACCTTAGAAACTATCTCTGATAAAAGCGTTCGATTCGAATCTGTAATGCTGTTATCGAAGTTTCTAACAATTCTTTATTGTTGTATTTAAACAAAGTTAAATTGGAGAAGTTATGCAGTTACAATATTTAGTTGCATCTGGATCTCGTCTTCCGGAACGAATATAAATTCAATTTGAGATTCCTTTTGGTATCTTATTTCTAGTAATTCCTACTATAAGAAGGAGTGAAATACGCAGGAATTCAAAGTTACACGAGCGAGCAAGCGGTCACCATGGAGCGTAGAAAAATGCGTCGCAACTTTCTACTCGCAATTTGGCCATCTGCACTAAAAAAACGAAATGACATTCGTCTGCAAAGCAATTTATTGTACGGACAGACAAGTTGAGGACGGCCTCTTATCGATGGAACGTAGTTATTTGTCTTGCGGAAAATAGGATCGCTGGCGAAATTGTTGCAACCGCTACTGGAGCGATGTTCAGGAACATAAATGCCTTAAATAACATAAACGAACGACGAATAAACAAACAGTTCCTACCAACAGTACTTAGCAATATTAAGCAACACCTTTTTCTTTGAAGAATATTTCACAGTTAGTTTCTATATTTCTTGGTGAATATAACTTTTCAGTTTCTATTCTGAATGATTTGTTCTAGCATTGGTACAAAATGTTAGAATTATTCCTAAATTATTGCCGATAAGATAATGATGGTTTTCAGATATTGGCAAATAACAAAAGTGATTCAGAACTATTTAAAAGACCATTCTTTGAGGTTGAATATTATTTTTGACTAATAACTTGACGTTCGAGGCTAGACTGGACGTGTGAAGGCTCGAGTCCGGTCTGGTGAGAAGCATCGGCCGTGGCTACAACACTCCGACAATAGAAGGGTAATAAAGCGATTTACCATTCTGGTCGCGTAGAAACTAATTATGAGTATGGGTTTCACCATATCTCTGAAAGGTTAGTCCGTTACCATCTTAAAATTCATCATATTCTACGAGGTGAGATTACGGTCTAATTTGTAGTGTTATCTTACTAAGAATCATACTAATAAAATGGTCATATTTTTTTAATATGTGGATGTATGTACGATTGAGTGTATATGTGTGTTAGTTTACAAGGTCGTATGTACTACAACCATGTGTACCATGTGTGCGTGCGTGCGTGTTTGTGTGTGTATGTGTGTGTATGTAAGTGTGTGTCTGTGTGTGTGTGTGTGTATTAACAAATTGCTGACAGTTAGACAGCAATTAGGTTATATACACACATCATCAACTTTGTCCACATTTCCAAATCTTTTAAGGGACTTTTTCTCTTAACAGACCTCTTAAAAGATGTTGTTGTGTTTACCAATGCCGTAATCATATTCTGTTCAATCACTTTGGTATTCCCTACCGAAATGCAGCTCTGTGACCAAATTCCTTTTGAATCCTTTACCGGCCTACGTCGAGCTCTGCATTTTACGCTCCATACACAGTGTTTACTGTCAAGCCTATTAAAATTCTATTTGGAGCCCAGGTACATATAGTTTAACGTACACTTTATAGCCAAGGCGGACGTTGCTGAACTTGCTGATA
This sequence comes from Lasiommata megera, assembly GCA_928268935.1. NCBI lineage: Eukaryota > Metazoa > Arthropoda > Insecta > Lepidoptera > Nymphalidae > Lasiommata > Lasiommata megera. Next base: position 10,239,605 of record OV743315.1, on the reverse strand, counting down.
TTTAGGTTAACCATTTGTGTATCGGATTTCCAAACAACGTGTGGTAGTTTGTTTGAATGAATAAACGAAAGAATGAATGAATGTATGAATTTCTTCTTCGACTTGGACGCGATTTCTCTTGTTATCTATAACATTTTACACACCTTTGTACAACCAGAACCTCGGACACCACTTTTCGGTACCAACACTAAACAAGAACTAATCAACAATAACCAACGACTAACTAACTTATAAAGGGTCGATTCGAACGTCATGTTTTCCGTTTTGCCTTATTTAAATCCGGTATCTTAAGAAAACAGTCAATTGAGATACTTTTCATTAAAATTGTCAAAAGTAAACCTAAATAATTTAAGTCAAATCACATACTTCAATTATATATTCTCATTTAATGATTAAGATATTATATATATGTAAATTCAAAGACACTAAAATCTAAAACAGTTGGAAATCAGGACATATGAACGATTCATATAATAGATACATGTAAAAGGTTATTATAAATAAAGCTATTTTTGATGTGATTTCATTTAATGAACGTACCATTATTATACACATACAAAAGTTACACAGATAGACAATAGAAATCGGATACAGCACACCATATACAACGTAGCGGCTTTCTATTAGGGGTAATGAGAAAAGAGTTTATTCTAGGTTAAGTTTATTATACTTATTTTACAATTATTATACTCTAGGATATTAAAATTACATTGAGCCTATAAAACAGAAATACTAACTGACTTTTTCAGCAGACTTTAATTTTCCTACATTTTTATTAGTTATGTTAGCTAATCTATATATTATTACGGAAATAGGTAAGGGTATATCTTGCAGAGACACGGAGAAGAGAGGATGGTGATATTAATACAAGAGCTATCCTATGTGTTGTTGAAGAGTTTAAATGTATATGTTTAATGAACCTCAACCTTTTTTATGATGTGATGTGATTTATAAAAACCTTAAAAACATTCCTTGCAATTTATATAAAATAAGCGGTGATAGCCTAGTGGTTAGGGCGTCAGCTTCTTAATCAGAGGTCGGCGGTTCGAATCAGGGCACGCACCTCTAACTTTTCGGCGCTATGTGCGTTTAAAAAACAAAATATCACTTGCTTTAACGGCGAAGGAAAACATCGTGAGGAAACCTGCACACCTGAGAGTTCTCCATAATGTTTTCAAAGGCGTGTGAAGTCTACCAATCCGCACATGGCCAGCGTGGTGGACTATGGCCAAAACCCTTCTCACATTGGGAGGAGACCCGTGCTCTGTAGTGAGCCGGTAATGGGTTGATCATGATGATGAAAATATGTTACTACTAAATAAAGGTATCAAATATTTCAAAGATATTTAACTCGTTGCCTTCACCGCCATAAAGAGATAGTAAGCACCTTGATTAAAACTATCGTAGCCGTCTTCCGAGTAATATTTTCTAGTAAAAGTCGGGGCTAGTGAAATCTTAACAGAAAATTGGTTCATATTTAGAATTTTCGAACTAAAATTCCTAGTTCCTAACATTCGAAATATTAAATTCATAAAATAATATATATTAAAGGGAAAAGTTTCAGGAGTGCATTATACTATATTCTCATATGCAAGACCGGTTCGTTCTATTACTTCGCAGACTCTTTATCTCTCGGCTACAGTTTGTTTATCGCTTGACTTCCATTTACGAGTTCGTTATTTCCCTATTCTTGAAACATAAAAATGTCATCTATGAGATTAACCCTGTGCTTTTATTTCCATATGTGCGCTGATAAGGAAGAATAATGAGAGAACTTATTCGGAGCAGAGGAGATAAGCTTGTTATTGTAGCAAGCTAACTGTGTGCGTAAGTGTATATGATAAGGGATTAACTTGCTACACAATATAAAAAGGGAAAGGCAACGTTTATTTACCTCCTTATATCGATAATTCCTTTTGAAGTGTTTATTTTCTGTATTAGTTTCACGAAAGCTATTTATTTTGGCAGAGAATAATATTGTTAAGGTCAATGACACCCGTCCCCTTATATTGCAAGATTGCCTGTGCCCAGGCGTTATAGCAAAAACACACAAACATATTCTGTGCGAGTGGATTATATTCTGACCATGTAAGGATGTTATTACTAACGCCTAAGGAGGACAGGTAGGAAATTTTTTAGACTTATATATGATATTATATTTATTATTTTATTAAGGATGTAGTATGTTTTTTTTATACCCTACAAGTTAGCTCTTGATGGCATTTCACCTGATGGTATGTGATGATGCGGATGAATAAGTCTCAGTATTCAGTTATGCAGAAACTGCCATAAATAACAACTAATTCTCTGTTTTTTTTTAATATGCATTAAGAGTCCGATAAAACAAAACAACGATTGCATAATTGATCAGCAAAACTTTTTGGAGTACACTCCTTTGAACCTGATCTAAATCATAACTGCCACGATCAGAGGTAAGTGGGTTGCAGTGTCTCGTCTGCGATAACCTTCCCGCTATCGCCGCCTTCGATCTTCTACCGCTGACTCACTGTCCAAATCTGGAGTTACCAGAGTGTCAGTGTTACCTGATACCCTGTTGTCTTTCATAAAGCCCAACAGGCACACACAGTTCCCCACACCCAAAAGTCGTAACACTATTAAAATGAGCAACAACTTAATAAGTGTATTAGGTATACAATTATACGAGGTTGAAAGCATACAAGAGTAAGCATACAAGGTCCACAACGTACCACTTAAGGTACATAGGTTGGAATAACATTTGTTCATTCCCAATGTTTGTTCCAGGGATCGCAACACAGTTTCGCATTACAGAAAATTTGTATGGTTTTAAACGTTTTACAAACTTTATTCCAACTACGATGGATTGTATACGGATATATACCCGTAATTGTTGTCCGTAATTGTTGTATATCTCATATTCGTAATGTGAGTCTATTTTTCGTTTAAATAAATACTTCAATCGAGAATCGCAGGTACGTTGTTTTTTAAAAGCGGCTTTTCAATATTCTCTGTGTGATGGAATAAATAAACTAATGTATTTCTGAACAATTACGCGACGCAAAAGAAAGGGGGGGTTTTTGATATTAAATGTTTGAGTAGCGGTTCCACTGAGCTTTTTTTCTTCTTTGCATCTATAGCGTCCATTTAAATAAATGGCGCGACGTTAGTCGATTTGTTTTAAATTACAAGAAGGTCATTGGATATTCGACGTTATGACGACGTTATTCGAAGAGATCGGTATCACTAATATCTTTAAGGGTTGTCGTGTCATTTATATTATTCATCTAAGATGAGTAAGTATATGTATATATATGCATAAAATATTATAAACTCAAAGCATATGCATAATTTTTTTTTTTTAATTAATTCATCTTGTGTGATGTAATTTTTTGTTCTTTACGTTTTTTTTTGAGATAGGTTTGCGCTTGACGACAATCAGAAGGCACTGATGAGGTCTAGGTTGGAGCGCGCTTGCCTAGAAAATGCCTATTTACTCTTGACTTGAAGGCACTAAAGTATACGTGGCTGGAAACACAGATGCTAGAACTTCAAGCAGCTGTGAGTTCCACACCTTAGCGGTTCGATTCAGAAACGTTGATCTAAACCGAGTTGTAAAATGTGTGTTATTCAACACATATGAGAATATGGTTTTAATAATCGCGTGACCAAATCCTTTAAATTCGATGTTCCATACGCTATGGGGCGAAGCCCCCTCAGTGCGGTACTAACTGTTTTATTTTCATGGTCTCGATGTTGTCTCGGGAACTATTTATTGAAACTTATATCTGTGAAGGGACGGGCCGTGACTTTTAAGTAGATATACTTCTTATCATAGTGGTGTCTTTGTTAACACGTTAGTATTTTCTTCAATGATCGTCTGTCAAACGCTAAGCAATAAACAATAATATTAAGTTAGTGAGTTGAAACACCGGTCTATTAGATGACACGCGATTGCACTAAATTTTGAAATCAGTCAACCAATAAATATATGCTCCACTTTCCACTAGAGTTGGATGGATATGTATATAATATGCATCAGAAAAACATTACGCTCCAAATATAAAATTTTATTAATATAAATTGTGTAGAATATTTCTTCGATATGAGGAAAGAATTTCATATGACGTTCTCTGTGTCTGCGGGTATTGCGTTCGCATGTTGCACGCATTAGAGATTTTCCTATATAAGGCCGAGCATGTTCTCATTATTAATCCAGGCTATGTTATCGGGTAAGAGGTAAATAGTTCGATTTCTATTCTCAGTAAAATCTCCCAGTGCATGGAAACTATTCTTCAAACGGTACGTAACTTACAACTCCAATAAATAGCCCTTATGGAAGAAGTTTCTCTGATTTTTGTTATAGTATAATTAATTATTAATTATGTATTGAAGTATTAAATGAATAACATTGACAAGAAAATAGATTGTTATTTTGTATACATACGTCTGTTATTATTATAAATAGAAAGGTATATATTTGCTTTATCCATTACTAGTTAACAATTGGCGGCAATCTCACCTGATGGTGAGTGATGATGCAGTCTAAGATGGTAGCAGGCTAACCTGTAACCGGGTATAGTAAACGCATACTCCTAATTGGTTTAACGACATCGTGCCGGAACGCTAAATCACTTGGCGACACGTCTTTGTCGGAAGGGTGGTAACTAGGGAGGCTTCGGCCGTAGCTAGCGACCAGACCAGACTTGAGCCGGGAATCGAACCCAGGACCTCTCACTTTATGATGCGACAGCGCGTGCGCTGCGCAACGGATGTCGTCAAGATATTTAAAAATTGTTTTTCACTTGTTCGCATTATAAGATAATAAAAGAAGAAACTTCATTTACTACAAACTTAATTGATATACTTAAAATGTTATACCCATTACTAAATTAAACTTCTGAGCTGTATAAATGATATGATTTACTATACAACATTTCTATTTTGTTTTTAAAATCTATCCAAAAATAATGCGCATTTCAAATGCATGCAAATCAGATTTGAGTGCGACCGCAATGGATGGTTTCATATTACAAAAAAAAAACCGATTGCAAAGTTCGAATGAAATTGAAATAACAGTTTATTACATTTGCAATAGCGATCTGCGGGGAAATTGGATGCCCTGATAAAGTATTAACAATGCCACGACTGCATTTCTCCTTCGAGTATTTACAATCGATATTTTATTTCTTCTTTCTCCGTCGAAGGAATTAAGTTTAACCGTCGATTCGCAATTTCCTAAATAGGTCGGTATTTGATTGGGTTACACGATTCCGTTATGTTTTATATATTTATTTTGCTTGCCATTGAAATGTTGTCTTATCCGAAAAAACACAAGTAAAATTTGACCCTTTATTACTCTCATGGCAATAATCCAATACGTAGATTTGTGATTTTTTAAAAACTATATATGTCGCGTCAAGGGGGTCCGAGTTGTTTTTTTTGTAAGGGTGACGTCACGATTTTGTTTACTTTCGCTCATAGTAATTAAAACCACATCTTGCCGGTTTACACTTTTATTGCCTCGATCTTTTATCGCCGTCTCGAGCGAGAAAATCTTTGAAAGGCATCGACCACCCGTATTTATAGCACAAAGCATGCTTGTACGAAATTGATTGTCACTGGCCAAATTGTGTTAGCAAAACCATCAATAGCTAAAATGCGGGTAATTATTGAATTCTTGAGGTTTTTGGCGCCGCTTAATAAAGTTAATAACTTCTTCGCGCCGACATATATAATTACATTCCTATATAGTTAATGCTCTCACCAACGAATTAACGAGAGTTAAATAAAGAAACTATATATAATAATATAAAGTTATATCTATAATATGATAGTAATGGACTGTGAGTGCTTCCAAAAGAAATACGGTTAAGTTGGGTTGTTGTTCGAGTTACACTTGTAACTATAAATAATTAAACGTCCCAACGTAAAAGTCAACGACCCACAAAAAACGTTGATTCAAAAGAATGCGCTTCTTATAAGGCGGGTCTCATTCAATTCGGTCTTGTCGACTACATTAAACTGATTGCTGTAATTAGCGGATGGTGTAATTCTCGTTTTTCAGTCGTCTCACCCCCGTCACCCCGTCGCCCTGTCACCCTGTCGCCTCTCCAGGAAATTACTCGAGCCCCTCAGGTCACGGCGACTTTCCTGGGATTGAATAAAATTGAACGACTTAAAAGAAATTGTTTTGGTTGGATCCATTCTTATTTTTCTAAAACATTTGTGTGCTTATAGTGCCGATTAAGGATTTAATTGGGATAAAATAATTTTGTAAGCCCTATTATGAAGGTTGCCAATCCGTACATGGCCAGCGTGGTGGACTAAGGCCAAACCCTTCTCATATTGAGAGAAGACCCGTGTTCTGTAGTGAGCCGATAATGGGTTGATCATGATCATGATTATGATGAAGCCCTATTATTGTCGTAAAGCTGGACAAAGACCTCGTAGAAAAGTGGCAAGTACCTACTACACTTAAAACTTTAAGTTTTAAATTCTTTAAATTATAATAATATTCTTGATTCACAGAAGAAGTTTTTTTTTCATTGCAAGGTAACGCTTGAATACAATCTTACGTTTTGATATGTAATGATGCAATAAAAGAAAGTAGAGGGCTAACATGGAGTATCATCATCATCATGATCAACCCATTGCCAGCTCACTACAGAGTCTCCTCTCAATATGAGTAGGGTTTGGCCATAGTCCACCACCATATGGGGTATAGGTGTTAGGTATGTTAAATTTTTACCCCTAAGTGGTTTATATAAGACACCGTACTGGAACTCTAAATCGCTTGTGTACAAGTGTTTGTCTGTAGGCTGGTAAATACGGACGGTAGGTTGAAGCTTCCCACCGGACTTGATCAGAGATTATTCAGAAACTACAAATGCCCTTACTGCTCCTGCCAGTAATCCATACAAGAACCTCATACTAAATCATGAACAACCCATTATCGGTTCACTACAGTGCACGAGTCTCCTCGCAATATGAGAAGGGTTCGGCCATAGTCCACCACGCTGGCCATGTGCGGGTTGGCAGACTTCACACGCCTTTGACAACATTATGAATTCTCAGGCATGCAGGTGATATTTTAATTTAAAGATCAAGATTAGTCAAAACTACGTCAGGGTGGTCGTTAAATAATGATGAGTACTTCGATGATTTCAATAATGACTTATATGCTATATTAATTAATAAGACAGGTATAAAATTTATATCTTTTGATTACTTACGTAAATGGAAATCATGACGTGAAACATAATTTGGCTGGATTTGTATTAAATGTGTGTAAAATAACAAATATTTTCACTATTATCTCTTTTGATGAAGCATTTTAGCATACTTGAAGTATATCCTTTCTGAGCCTGCTTCATGTAGACATGTAAAGGACTATGTAGGTGACTCATGAATTTTACACTCGGTAGGTATCTTAGTTACCTGTTCGTTCTCTCTGATTTTCCTGAAAGCCTTGGTAACCGAATTAATGCTTGTAAATGCATATACGTGGCACAATTACTCCCATAAATGTTAATGAAGTCTGATTGATAGAATAATTAATTTTATTTTATAACTAATTACATATCGATATCTTGGAGATGCCTATCAATAAGTTCAAAGTTTTATAAAACAAAGCTTATAGAACTATTAAGGATTATATAAACGATAAAAGAGCCTATGTGTGAATTGCTCTAACTCCATAGCTAGTTATAATTTATAGGATGAACTGGGGCGTGTCCCTTGGTGTCGTCATATTATTGATTATGTAATATGGTGATAACAAAAAAAATCTGGCCAAGTTTGGTGTGAAGTGGGAGGTCATTGGCTGGCTGGAGTCTGGTCTGGTGGGAGGCTTTGACCACGGCTAGTCTACTGGCATAGGTATACCGCCAACCAATTTAGCGTTACGATATGATACCGAGTAGAAACGACGACGAACAGAAAGGAGGATGGCTTCAGCCGGCATCCTGGCTCCTCTAGTACTGCTGATGTACATGGCCGATGGTAATCACATCAGGTGAACCGTTTGCTCTCAGTATATCTCTCTATCTCTCTCTCTCTGCGTCGTAGTCCTCATTACTGAGGGTCGTGACCCCTTCCACTGACGACTTTCTTGAGGACGAATCGTGGAATTTCGTATCGCGAGCGGTGCGGATTTGATCCGACCAATGCATCGGACTCCGTCCCCGAGGCCTCTTTCCTTCCACTTTGCCGGTGATAACCATCTTCTCCATTTTGCTACCTTCCCTTCGAGCAATGTTACCGAAGTATTCCAGAATTCTCTGTTGGCAGATGGTGGATAGCCTAGCTCTCAGTACAATAAAAAAAAACAGAATATAATCAAAAGGTTAGATTTATAGTATATTAGATACATATACTAGATACAGTATATATGTAGAGGTGTTTTATTTAAAACATACCTTTTAATTTACTACCTCACTGCACTACAATGTAGAAGGTTAATAGAAATTACGAGAATCTATTGTAGAATGGCTACAATATAAATAACAGTCGGTGCACTAAGAAAACATATACCTCTTGTTTATTGTTTGTCTCAACAATAGGTAACCAAAACCCTGGTATAGAAAAGTAACAATGGAGATACTTTATAATGCAGCTAAGAAATGAATCAAGTCACGCGTACTCCATTGGGAACGGGTCTGAATTAAAATAAACAACCGAGTGTGTTATCTTAGTCATGAAAACATTTTTCAATACTCGTAAATGTTGTTAATGTTTTGTGTTGTTTATTACATAACTTAGCAAAGAAGTCACGTCTGACTCAGAGCTTTTCAATTATCCTACATATATTGACATACTAAAAAATCGTAATATATATAAATCACGTGTCACGTTGTTTGACCGCGATGGAATCCTGAACTACTTAACCGATTTTATATTTTTTTCTTTAAATGTGTGGTTTGTTCCAACTTACCGGATAGGATAGTTTTTATTTCGATTTATGGTGTCAAAAATTAATAATTAACAATAAACTGATTATCAATATTGATTATTGTTATTGATTGTAAGTTTTATTAGTAGTCAACAGATGGCGTCATAGACTTCTCATAGATGGCGTTACGTTCCAACGCGAATTTTTTTAAACGACACGTGATGCACCTTTTTTGTTGATAGATAAACTGAGTAACTTTACTTTTTCTGTATTACTTTTCATTCAATTTTTATGTGTTGTATATTATTATGCATGTCATGTCGTATAATCCAATTCCAAATTCTGCCCATACCATCCATGACTTGAAATTCGGTTAGGTTATTTTTGCGAGGACTTTGAATTATCCGAGATAAAATGTAGCCTACGTTAAGAGTATAAGCTATCTCCAATCTGGTTTACAGACGAATGCATTCATTAATTCTAGCGTGCAGGAGAAACAAACATCCACATGCGGTGCCACTCGTGCAAAGGTGTTAAGATCAGTATCTCTATTTCATGCAATCCGGTTGCCTCATCTAACGTACAGCTGAAAACGTAGGAAACCACCGAAGAAACGCCTTACCCGTTTTACCTAACTTACTTACTTACTTACTAACTTTTTTTAATTTTTATTCTTCAATATATGTTAATATGTGTTTGTACATATTTTAATTGTAAATTCAACCTTTACGTTTATAGGGAAGACGGCTAGTTCACCTGAAGAATATGTTCACTTATGTAACTCATAATACATAATACATAATACATAAGTAACTCAAAACTATGAATAATTAATAATTAGATATGCGATAAAAAATGGTTTTTACATTATTTTATAACTGAATACTGAAAGAGGAATATGTTTTGCAAACATTAAACTATTAATTCTTTTTAAAATGTTAATCATCGATTGCCATGAGCAAACAAGGTAAAATAAAATCAGTGGGATAATGTTTTGTACTATAGACAATTCACGTGATTAAATGATTTTATCGATGAAATTTATGCTCACAAAGGCATATCAATTACATAAAGCCGATAATGCAATTTGGAGAAACAGTTTCGCATCGAAATAATGTTACTAATATCTTCCCTCATTAAGTAATATTTTAATCATTATACATATAATAAAACTGTAACTGGACGCTTCCAGAACATTGAAATATATTTTAAAAGTTATTATAAGCTTAAGTAATAACAGAAAAATAGATTTTAATTAGATTTTTGTATGGCTGTGTGTTTGTATGCGAGGTTAGATACATACTACTAAACGGATTTAAATGCAATTTGGCTATGTGCTTTGTGTCAGGATTTAGGTTATGTTTTACCCACGTATAATAGTGTAAGTGGAATGAGAGAACCTGTTATATCGATATTAAAGGGATTTAAATGAAATTTAGCATATTTATAGCTGATAATCTAGGATTATTTTATTATAATCCCGATAATACAGCTTAGTCTGGATAGTGGAAAAAACATTACTCTTTTTTAGAAAAGTTATTTCTTAAGCCAGGTTTGACTTGAGGGGCACCCAATGTTTCTGGAGCGCCAAAGATGGAGTTAAGGGGTCTAATTTTAAGGCCCCTTGCCCATGCCATGGTGCCCCGGTGGAGGGTAAACCTCGGCAGACGTCACTGGCTGGGTTATGGACGATTGCGTAAGTGTTCCTGTGACCCAACCACCAGCTGATGCGTAGGAGCATCGCTGAGTTTTAATGCCTGCACAGCTTTCAGATAGGATACGTAAACGGATAACCCAGCGTCAAAAAAAAGGGGTTGACTGCTCTGGGTATAAACTTTATCCCAACTATAATATATGACATCAGATAACTGTATCTGATGTTATATATTATAGTTACTATATTATGATATTTTACGTAAAAAACGTTGTTGGATAAACCAACGCGGTTGAAAATTATTACAAAAACTTTACTGACAGTAATTGTCTACCTTCAGCACGCTTTCACTTGGCTAGGCTTATCATTTATTGTATTTTGGAGTTGGAAGTTTTATTCGATCCACGAGGTTCGAAGCCAAATGAGATGGTTCGAACAAAGGATAGCTAAGGACCATTTCCCTTATGAAATTACACAAAGAAGGTTTACTTTTACAAAGTTCCGAAAAGTTGAAAGATTTGACCCTTTTAAATTGCTGCTAAAACAAACATGAAAGGTCCTTTATGACCTTCTTTTATCTACTTCTAAACAATAAAATACTCAGTTATTATAATAAAGTAGGTAGTTGTTTTTTTAATATTTAAACATTTGACCTTGATAACTTCGTTTGTTAAACAGCATGGTGGACTATGGCCAAACCCTTTTCATATTGAGAGGAAATCTGTGCTCTGTAGTGAGCCGAGAATGGGTTGATCATGATGATGATGATGAATAAAAAAGAAATGTAAGTATACCTTACGCTGTTACTGACAAATTTGGCTACCTTCTTTTAGATTATTAGTTAGATTTATATTAAGGAGAAAAGGATACGTCCTTTAAATAGTAAATAGATATTATCCATTATTACGGAAATGGATCGAGTTGTCGAGGTATACTGGTGCGATAGTTTTCAAAATAATCTTCAGTTTTTCAGGTCGCTATGACAACCATTAATTATGACACACAGTGACAATGATCTATACAAATGGGGGATAATTTATTCTTTGCTGGCTCGTTTTGTCACCAGTTAAGCTTGACAGATGCCAGCACTGTATTGTTAATACAAAATGCGAAGCAACAAACGAATATGCCATCACGCTCTCACGAGGGGGCTTGAACATTAATCCTTTAACAAATTATCACAATACTTTCCCGAGGGAAGGGAGAAACTTGAATTGTAACATATGTACTTTTCACTCATCATACATCTCGGTCAGAAGCAGGTGATAGCCTAGTGGTTAGGGCGTCAGCCTCCTAATCAGAGGTCGGCAGTTCTAATCCGGGCACGCACCTCTAACTTTTCGGAGTTATGTGCGTTTTTTAAAAACCATTAAAATATCACTTGCTTTAACGGTGAAGGAAAACATTGTGAGGAAATCTGTACGCCTGAGAGTCCTCCATAATGTTCTCAAAGGCGTGTGAAGTCTGCCGATCCGCACATGGCCAGCGTGGTGGACTATGGCCAAACCCTTCTTATATTGAGAGGAGACCGTGCTCTGTAGTGAGCTCGTAACAGGTTGATCATGATTATGATGACATCTCGGTTCTACTGTGATGATGGACTTTAGTTTAGTCTTATAAGTTTTCTAATATTTTAAAGGTGTTTTTATAGAAGTATAGCTTAGTTTATTAGATATAAAATATTAAGGTTTCCAACCATCACGGCATCTATATTGGTATGGCTTTTAAGAATTGCAGTTTTTAAGCAAACTCAGCTTTGTTTATCCTAAAGAGCAATATTGCTTTAGTGCAGAAAATAAAGTGCATTCAATAAGCAGCTAGATTAAGCAAACCCGAAGGTCATAGCCAATTTTATCGAGCTTCCTATGTTCTTGTGGTTTCTTTAGCAAGAAACCCAACCCTGTACTTGGAAAAGGTATTTTATTTTACATCTTTGTGAAATGAAATTAACTCAATATCTTTGAAAATAAGTAAAACTGTAAGGGAAGGAGACACGATTTAGGTGTCACAGTTTTTTACTCGACTGTGTCCAGTTTCAAGCATTCGTGTTTTTTTTATAAACTACGAGCCAGTCCTTTACGACCATCACACCTGATGGTGATGCATTCTAACATGGTAGCGGGCTAACCTGTTAGGTGTATGGAAAACCCACACTCCTAATTGGTTTCTATGTGACATCGGCCCGGACCGCTAAATCGCTTGGCGATGCGTCTTTGTCTATTACCACTAAAGGTTTTTTTTATACACCACTAGCTAGCCCTTGACGCCAATCACACCTGATGGTAAGTGATGATGCATTCTAACATGGTAGCGGGTTAACCTGTTAGATGTCTGGAAAACCCATAATTCTAATTGATTTCTACGCGATATCGTGCTGCAACGCTTGACAGGTCTTTGTCGGTAGGATGGTACAGGACTAGACTCGAGCCGGCAATTGAACCCTGGATCTCCAACTTAATAATGCGACAGCGCACTTGCTACGCCACGGAGATCGTCAATTTAATAGCCTAGCTCGTAACATTATTATGGTATCATGGTCATAGATGTTTTGAAATGTAATCTCAATTAATTTCCAGCGAACTAATTATGTGGAAGAACGACATCGCAAAGCTCGTTTGAAATATCGCGTGGATATTTCAAACCAGCTAATCGCGTGTTAGCAATTTCAAATGCTGTTAATGTTTGTCGCTATTATACCTTATGAGTCGTGAGAGCAACAAGTGTAACCACAACAATATACCTTATCAAACAACAAATGTATCTACCTACCTTTGTCGGTAATCATTTGATGTTGACAGTCAATATACGTTTCATTGTGTATATTGATGAGGCAATTACTATTGGCAGGAAGTGCGAGATTGTAATTTTAGCGCGTAACAACTGGTATTAATACCCTGCCGTAATCGGGGGAAAAATAGTTTTTGTTTTTTTTTTGTTTTGCGAGTTAATCCTCGACTGCGTGGTAGTGGGGTAAACTGTTTCTAGTTCCGGTACGCGGCATCGTACCCGAACGTCAAAATTGCGTGTCGGTTATAGGTCGGTTTATATATTTTGGATATTACAGTCGATTGCCTAGCCGTGTTGCTATGCAATGCAATACAATGCTATCAGCCTATGGACACCCACTGCTGGACATAGGCCTTTCCGAGAGCGCGCCACCACACACGGTCCTCCGCCTTCCACATCCACCCGCTCCAAGCGATCCTTTTCAGGTCGTCGGCCCTGCGAGCAGGCTAGGCGTGTTGATATATTAATGAGGAAAACCTGTTACTTTCTGCATTATGAAAATTTTTTGTTTTAGAGTTAAGCTTTATTTGTTGTTCAAGGTAATTAATAATGATTGAAGGAAGTATTAAGCTTTTTTTCGCCTGGCGATACGTCTTTGTCGGTAGCGTGGCAACTAGCCACGACCAAAGCCTCTTCCTCGACCAGATCATAGAAAATTTGTGTATGTATTATTCTGATTCTGTAATATTTATTTTTAAATAGTCTGCAAATAACTATCAATGTTGTATATAGATCTATGTAAAAAAAAAATTAGGCAATTCAGAAAACAAAGACCAGAATATTCATCATCATCATCATCATGATCAACCCATTGCCGGATCAGTACTGAGCACGGGTCTCCTCTCAATATGAGAAGGGTTTGGCCATAGTCTACCACGTTTGAGAACATAATGGAGATTTCCTCACTATTTTTTCGTTCACCGTTGAAGCAAGTGATATTTTAATTGCTTAGAAACACATAACTCTGAAAAGTAACAGGTGCGTGCCTGGAATCGAACAGCCGACTTCGGATTAGGAGACGGACGTCCCAACCACTAGGCTATCACAGCTTCAAAGGTTATTCTGAAGGATATTCAATAGTCGATAAAGGGATTCGTATAACCGTATATACCTTCAGGATTGATATACTCTCATGCAAATGGTACAGTTCGTAGCCATAAGATCAAGCATTGGATTGAATATTTGTAATACTGAATCTAGGCCTTGCACTTCTGTCTATGTGTGAATGAAATTCCAAATCTGTAATCCTAGCCCCGATAACACCGTAGAAACAAAACGTAACCAGTTCAAGCCAGTAGTAGTAACTCAGTTTATTCGTTTAACTTGGCCATTGGGCGCAGTTTGAACATTTGAACGTACCTATAACAAAACGTGGTTTCATAAAACATGGTTTTCAAAGCGAAAGGTGAATAAGTACTAAAAACAACCAAACACGTATACATACACACGCGCACATACGAGAAAGACGACGCATTATAAAGTTGGAGGTCCTGGGTTCGATTCCCGGCTCGAGTCTGGCCTGGTGGGAGGCTTTGGCCGTGGCTAGTTACCACCCTACCGACAAAGAGGTGTCACCAAGCGATTTAGCGTTCCGGCACGATGTCGTGTAGAAACCAATTAGGAGTGTGGCTTTACCATACTCCTTGTTAGGAGTATGGTATGATGGTAGCGGGCTAACCTGTTGGTTAGCCCGCTACCATCTCAGCCTGCATCATCACTTACCATCAGTTGAGATTGCCGTCAAGAGCTAACTTGTAGTGGATAAAAAGGAGCGCTTTCCCAGTTACTCCGTGATTACTGCATGGGTTATGCCTGAAAATCAGCGCTGTAGTCAATTTTGACGCAGCATCAAGCGGAAGCAGCGCCCTGTTCAGCCAATTTCTGCACACGTAAGTATTTAGATGAGATGTATTTTAACAGGGTGAATAAACGCAATTTTGATTTGATTTGATTTGAAAATATGAAGTGTCTGCATGGCCGCAACTACTCTCGATGACAATGCTTTTGAAATTAAGTATTGTTCTTTCACGTGATATCGTATATAATAATGTTGAAAAGTACTCATGATATTAGCAGTTATTTTTTATTATACCGGAAACACAGTTGGTAATTCCGTTAATTAACTGGAATGAATCATATTAATTTTCTCTCATATAAAACCTTATGGTAATAATATATGAATGATTTAATTCAGTTTGAATAAACTTAATAAAAAATATATGTTTTGAATGATAATGCCTGTGTTTATTACTCTATAGACCTCTAAACTAAGACATTCCATATCCTCGGTTTTTTTTTACTTTCCAAATGATATTATATAATTGGCAAGTAGTTATACTTATTTAATAAATAAACAAGAACTTAAAATGGTATAATTTATATACATTCTGTATCTAAAACGGTCGTAAGATTTATTAGATATTAATAGATTCATAAGCGATAGAAGATCAACCATAAAATATATAACGCTTAAATAAAAGATACAAAAGCAACTCTATGAAATGCGCGATATAATTTCAATTCCTTTTCATAAAATATTTCTTTGGTGATTTTAATTTCCTTGTCTCAATTTTAAATTGAAATGGTTCTATGGAAAAAAATTATACAATAGAAAGGATTAGTGGATATGACAAATGCTCATATTTACATACTTTTCCATTTTTGTGGCTTTCGTACTGACGATTAAGGACTTCTACGAAGCGGCTCTGTTAGTTCAAAATGGTTTTAAGTAATGATTACCGAATTAATTTCAAATGTGGACAATTTAATAAACTTTTGGTTTTGTCAGTAATAAAACGGAAACCGTAAAAAAAGTATGGTTTAAGGTACCACTAGATAGGTACCACTGGCTAGGACGGAGTTAGGGGGCCTCGATCATAGGCCCCTGTGGCGGGTTTGAGCAGACGCCACTGATTGGGTTGCGGTCGAGTGCGTTACGAACGTTACCGTGACCCAGCCAGGTGACGCGAAGGAGCGTCGCTAGGTATTAGTGGGAATGCTTGGGTCGCCAGTTTGGCCACTTGCGAGTCCCACATACCCCGTCGGAAGCGGTGCATTCTTGCCTGCGTCGCTTCAAGAGTGGATGCGAAAACGCATTTCCCAGCGTGAAAAAAATAAGCCAGTGACTGGGATATTATATCGAGTTGATACATGGACGAACGGTCAAATGAGGAGACCTATAACGCTGTGAAGGAAGGATAGAATTATTACAAGGCTTATATCCCTAAAAACTATAATCTGTACTGTTATCTGAACTGATGCTTATCCTACATTTACTATAATATTATAAACTAAAGTTTCTAAGTAAGGATGGATGGATGGATGGATGGATGTTTGTAACTCTTTTACGTAAAAGCTACTAAATGGATTTTAATGAAACTTTACAATAATTACTTAATACTTTAAACATCAGAATAACACAATTTATAAATATATTGTGTGAATTTTCCAAAATATGACGATAAGAGTCAAGTAAGTAGGAAAAACTCTACCATCTGCGTGATAATTTTAATGTTATTATGTTAGTTCTTTTCTATGCCACGCTAATTAATATATGCTACTCGAAATATTAATCCTGCCAACAAAAAGTCGCGGGCACCAGCTATTAGTATTCAATAAGAAATGAATGCCTAGATAGTGAATACATAAAAAAATTAAGAGTTGTAGAATACGAGACAAACTTAAATACTAAAGCGTCCCACTACGCAGATTAGTTAGCTACAGAGACCCTCATTCTATTCCAGGCGAACCATTTTGACAATAGGACTAAAGGAATTCATATTTGCTACCGTTCCCTTTCACGGGCACGGAATTTAAATGAACTTGCTCCACAACAATGATACTGCGGACTTTTGTTTCATGAACAATACATTTTGCCGGAAAAATTAAAATTGCGAACAAAAGAGTACAAATTCATATTGCGGCGAGGGTCCGTGACGATTACGCAGCTACAAATTCGATGCTCGCGTTGTAACGGCGTTTCTTTTATTGCCTTCCGGGGACATACGTGCATATGCTGACAATGACGTGGATTACAATTTTAACTTGCATATTGCTGCTTTGCTTCGAGTACACGAGTAATATAGTACTGACTTCTTCTTCTTAGACCGGGGCGCGTTTGGAACCCTCATAGCTTTAGTTTTAAGTTTACGAATATAGTTATCACCATTAAATCACTACTATGTAAATTATTGACACGTCAAAAGTGCCTTTTAAAAGACTATTTGAATAAAGATTATTTGAATTTGAATTACATCGACCAATTGATCTCGTATAAATTGATCTGTTTGCAAAATTCTTAGATCGACTCAGATCGATAGATAAATTGATCTGTTTGTGCAAAATATTGGTTTCTAAGAGAAAGTGAAGGTGACTGTTTTTGGATAGATAGAAAAACCATTTTGTAATATTATTACTATGTATGACATTAGACATTATTATTATGACATACTTATTATGTTATATAAACTATTTTATGTAAGATAAATGAACAAGGGTCCTATTATATATATAATGGTATGTTGGTCATTTTTTTAAGCTTAATATTTTCTATTTCACTTCAGAGGAAAAGTTGATGCACATTTGCTTTTATCTAACAACTAAATAAATAAATAAACTGAAAAGCATAACTAATTCTTAATATGTAAACAGTTCCACAGCTATTAAAAATGTACCTGTACCGAAGTATAATTCTTTAATAGCCAATAAAAAACCCAATAAAGCTGATTTTATGAAGATGCTGTAAATAACAAAATCTAATTTCAGGGAGCTTAATTTAAATAATTATTATTACACACCATTTGCACCATTCGTAATACCTGTAACGGTTGTTTGCGGGGGCAAAGCAATCTTACTAGGAGTTTAAAAAAATGAAAATTACGCCATTAGCTAAATAGCTACATTAAATAGCTCTGTGTTATATAAAAAACAAAGAATGTTCTTAAGTGTTTTAATTCATGCTTTAACTAAATGAAGAATTTAATTCGCTGTTAATTCATAGTTGCACTTGACTTCCTCACAGTAAATCTTTGTATTTTCCCGCGGGCTAATAAATTTTAAATAACAAATACCTTTATCCTATATGCCTATAATGCAGCCGATTTGAACGGCTGACAAAAAAGGAGTAACAAATGAAAAATCGACTTTCGTAGCGCAGTGCGTGCACGGTCACATTATGAAGTTTGAGGTTTAGGGTTTGATTCCCGGCTCGAGGCTGGTCTGGTACTCCCACCACTTCGGCCGTGGTTAGTTACTCGTACCACCCTACCGACAACAGAAGTGTCGCCAAGCGATTTAGCGTTCCGGCACGATGTCTCGTAGAAACCAATTAGGATCGTGGGTTTACCATACTCCTATCAGGTTAGCCAGGTAGCACCCTAGACAGCATCATCACTTACCATCAGGTGAGATTGCCGTCATGAGCTAACTTGTAAAAAAAAAAGTATTCTCATCAAATAAATTCATTAAGTAGAATCAAAGTTTGTCAATATTTACTTTGTAGTACATACTTTTGTTTTCGGGAGCATTAAAAAAAAAAAAAAACTTTTTATAAGTACAGCTGATTCGGAGGCTGAATGTTTTTATAATCATCAAATGTACACGAGCTCATCCACTCACCGGTGATCACATACCGCTGAGCTGGCGTTGCTTCCTAGAACTAGAGCCTTATCTAAACAAGACAGGCGAGGTGAAATCATTACTGCATCGGAGTTCCTAGCCTGTAGATGATGATGACGATGATGATGTTATCGCTTTAGAAATTGGTGTTAAATAATATGTACAATAATTACTTACCACCGTACGCTGAGTCGTAGACGTCCGCAATTAACTTGCTGCACTGAAAATTGTAGTTATTTTCTTTTGACTTCAACAAAGATATGAAAATTTTCTTGAAGACTTTATTGCTAGCGGGAAAGTTTTGCGTCTTAACAGGAAACTGTGTCTAGAGTCTATTGACCAGCGTCGCTTTATGGATTTAATATATTTTTTATTCGTAGTTACCAGTAACTTCCTTTTCGCACAACTTGTGTTTTGTCCGCTTCCCGCAATATAAAGTACATCCGAACAAACACTCCTAGCAAAGTCTCCCTGCATCTTTTTTACAAGCTATTTTTGGCCTTAATGCTGGATAAATCCCCTTAGATACTACCGCATTGTGGCTACCATGATATATCTATTCCACCGCGAAACTAAGCCAGGCTGCATAGACTTTATGAGGTTACAGGAACGCTAGTTAAACGAGCGGCGCCCCTTGAGGCACACTATTCCCAGATCCACCACTGGAAACACGAGTTGCACCTTTCAACTAATCGATGAAACTCCGACGTGTGCCTGATTCCTCAGAGGTTTTTCTTATGGGTGTAATATTTTTGCTTATAGGTATGGTTTGGTGGCAATTTCAAATATCTTACCACAAAATATTGAAATGACATACCTCCACCATTACCTACTTGATTTAAGGATCACGCTTATAGAAAAATCATATTACGATTTTAAGGATTATATAAACGATAAAAAAACTTGGGTGTGAATTGCTCTATCTCCATAGGTACTATAATTTATTATTGATAATATGAGATGGTGACAACAAAAAAAAACTGCAAGTTTGTTGTGGGCTTCTTCTTAGACCAGGGCGCGTTTGGAACCCTCATAGCTTTAGTTTTAAGTTTACGAATGTAGTTATCACCATTAATTCAATACTATGTAAATTATTGACGCGTCAAAAGTGCCTATTAAAGGACTATTTGAATAAAGATTATTTGAATTTGAATTTGAATTTAAATTTGACGATATCGAACAACGGTGCAATAATTGTAATTAGGAACGCATTTCAAAAATATTGTAGACCTACAAAATGCTGTTACATCAAAAACTGGATCAGGGTAACATAAAACACTTAGTTTCTTGTAATAAAGCTATCATTATCAATAAGTTTATCAATAATCAAGCAAAGTAACGTTTGTGACAATATAATGCCATAATATCAAACTCACCATTTTACTTTATTATTATTACAAAGTGATATTTCAAAATGATTATTTTACTAAGCATATTTTAAAACGCTAAATTCATTTTGACTTTACCGTTTTATATCAGGATTTATCGAAATTCTCACCTATCAGACAATCTTTTTTTTTCGTGGGGAACTTCGTAGAACAGTACTCTAAATGAGAGCTTTATTATTACCTATTTATATTGAGATTCTCAGTTGTATTTAAGTGGTACATGAAGCTGAAAGTAACAGATTCACTTAAGTTACAGTTTAGATATTATGCAACAACTAGAAGTTCGATCACTTCATGCCAGAAAGCGGAACGCGGCGGAGCGAGCGTTGGCATGTATCATTCATAAGGAAATGTAGCTCCAAGCGAACACCGCGAATATTTCACAGTCGGTTTATCGAGAGCGGAATCGTGTTTAAAGCCTCATAGAGTAACGGCACAGGTGGCGCGAATATCTCCGCCAATAGGATGGAGACGTGATCAGAAAACCCAAAAGCTATTGGCAATTCTCGACTTCCTTTCCGAATAATGAAATTTGAAATTTATTTTACCTATCAAACTTTATGTTCTACGACGCCATTATATTAGATATCTAATACGCAAAGTTATGACCGTTTCACTTGAAATTTTCGGGAATAATTTTGTTAGGTACTCCATTACTCGTGCCGAGTGCCAATATTTTAGTAAGTGCTGTTGGTAGCGATAGATAGACATTTTTACGTAAATTGAGTGCTAACGTAAATTCAAATTGATACTTATGAAAGCAATAAAAATACATTTCCTTCTGAATTAGTTTCAATATTTAAAATTCCGTTTTTTATCAAGTCTCTATGTGATATTCAACATAGTAGGCAAGAAAATATTTATGAATCAGAACAACACAAATATATACAACATATCAAAAGATCCATACAGAGTAACTTACTCTTATCTAAAACTTAATGACAACATTCTAAAATTAAGCTGTTAATGCTGTATCGGGCCAAAAAGTTTCTGTCTAGTAAACGTTGTAGTTACTAAAGTACTCTCAAGTCTGGTATTCTGTCAGTACCATGCTGAGGGAAGTCCTGTATTATAAAGATTAATAAAATCGTCAGAAAAAACTTATAAGGGTTTTCAGAATGTTTATAATAATAAAACTAAAAAATTTAGCTATATAGCCAAGCCAATCTAAATATCGATATATTTGGTTTTTTGTATATTCAGTAAGTGAAAACGATATATATAGACGAGATATATAAGAGAAAGCTCGCCCACTCACCCACGCCCTGTAGCCGGGGACAAGATGTTGTTTTTTTTAATTTACTTGGTTCACCAACAGCCAAGTAAATTACCATTCTTTGAGGTACAACACAAAAACTCTCAGCCACTTACAGGCAAACATGCATTCAAATAAAATGCAAACATGCTAAATAAGCTAACAACTAGTTACAGGTAAGGCAAGGTAGGTTTTTGACGACCTCCGTGGCGCAGAAAGCGCGCTGTCGCATTATGAAGTTAGAGGTCCTGGATTCGATTCCCGGATCCAGTCTGGTCTGGTGGGAGGCTTCGGCCGTGGCTAGTTACCACCCTACCGACAAAGACGTATCGCAAAGCGATTTAGCGTTTCTATGACTATGTCGTGTAGAAACCAATTAGGAGTATGGGTTTACCATACCCGTAACAGGTTAGTCCGCTACCATCTTAGACCGCATCATCACTTACCTTCATTGAGATGCCGTCAAGGGTTAAACTTGTAGTGGATTAAAAAAAAACAAAGCTTACAATTAGTTACAGGTAAAAATAAATCGAATCAACACTGCTATAAAATATAAAATATAAAGTTCTAAATACACTTTGTATTTAGAACAGTAAATTATCAATGAAAAAAACATGATTAAAATCATATAATGATAGCATAAATTTAAACCTGTCGATTTTAATCGTTTGCCTTTGAAACAAATCGGTTTCATTGTTATTAATTGATGTAAGAGTTATCTCAGCCAATTTTTAACACGGGGAACACTGTACCGATTTTGATGGGACATTTATAGTTTGGTAGAAAGAGGAATTTTCAAGATGTATTATACACGTGTACCAACCAAATACAATTACCTTATTTATTATTAGATTTCACAATAAAACGAAATCACTGCAAATATAAACGTAATTCTGAGATGTAATAGTCTGCAAAGGATGGCCGTACCCTCGTGGATTGTGGTCGTGACCGTATCTCCAATTACATCTCACCAACAAATCTTCGCGAGGACTAACCTATGTTACCCCTACTACTGGCTCCGTTTCTCTTCAATTCCACTTCTCTCAAAACAATTCTTTTTGCTTACGCTGTGAAGGCTACATATATTGCTAGCGTTCGTTCGAAAGGTTTGTGTATGTGGTGTAAATATAAATATGTCAGCGCGAAGGAGTTATTAACTTCATTCAGCGGCGCCAAGAACTTCAAGAATTCAATAATTACCCACATTTGAACTCTTGATGATTTTGCTAACACAATTTAGACGGTAGCAATCAATTTTGTACAAGCATGCTTTGCTATAAATACGGGCGGTCGATGCCTTTCGTGACATTCTCGCTCACGACGTCGGACCGTTTGGACCTCTTAGTTATTGTCGCAATAAAAGTATAATCCCTCAAGTTGTGGTTTTAATTACTATGAGCGAAAGTAAAAAAAAGCGTGACGTCGGCAATGCTGACGTCACTTTTACTAAAAACAACTCCAAAGGCCTTCACGCGTCAAATATATTTATATATTTTCGACATGCTTTCATCTTCCATCCCTCTACTCCAGATGAACGGATCCCTAGCTTATTCATACGAAATCTATAATCTGTTACGAATAAAATATGTTCAAGCAAAAGTACAGAATCTAAGAAGCATGGCTGGCTAAATAAACTAAAATGTTATTTGTCAGTAATCCTGGCTAAGCCGTATTATATATGATTAATTGAATATTATTTATAACAAGTACGATGGTAAGGTATTAAGCTCATCTCTTGGCAAAGTCGCGGATGCTGCGAGTCGCAATTTGTTTTCGTATACTCTTAAAAATCCGCATTTTATTGTACCGCCTCTCATTTTTACTCAAATTGCGCCTCTTCTGGGATCGCATTAGGTTCCATCACGAAGGAAAATTCAAGAAAAGACGTAACTGCGATTTCGCTATACAATTTTGGAAGCGTCATTTACATTTGTACTCGTAATGATATTAACTGAGCCGAGTGAGGTCTTAGGAGTTAATTTGCGTAAGCAACCATCACTTAACAAATATAAATCTTAAATTATAGGGTAGTTCATAAAATAATTTTTCGCTGTTGGACATTTACATCGTCTGTCGTTGTTTAATATTAATAAATAAATAGAAAATCTTTGAAAGCGACGGCCTTGGTTCGTGGAAAACCATTTGTAGTTGACATATGCCTTGGCCTTGATATGAAGTGTATAACTCCATGACAAACGCGTCTCGTTCTTTCAATAATAAACTTAGGTATTTAATTATCATTCTCTTCGTAACTAGTTATAGTTATTTATCATTAAAGGGTGTCAAGAATAAATCATCATAGGCTCTAAAATCAGATGTTTTGCTCTAATCAGAGCATATCTTATATATACATATATATAAGATATGCAAATAAATAAATATAATGCTCTCGCAAAAGTCCAGCCAGTAATAACGTTATCTGTATTTTCTTTATACTGGGTGATTAAACAAAAGGACGAACCGTTGAATTGTACCTACGGAACTGTGATTGCGAAAAGGATTTAACGAAGGTTTAATTTGCGCAAGTTTATGACGGATTAGTGGATCAAGCTGCGATCGTAAACGGACCCGAGTCTGAAATGAAAATGAGGACACCAATGGCGAGATATTCTGTTAAACGGTTTACGAGCCGAGGGAGCACGTAAAAGAATAAAATACAATTTGTATAAATACAAGAAAATGTATGTAAATAGCAAAGGGACCTCTAAACGATTTACCACCATCCAATACTGTCTCGTAAAAAGTATGAAATACCAGGCTATCATAGTATTGTATGGAATACAATAAACGCTTCTATAGATATCTTGTTACTTATTAACTTTCTGCCCGCGCTTTGGCTGCTTGGACTTCATAATTGGGTCTAAAGCTTCCCTCGTTAACAATTTTTAATCTTCCCACGGGAACTATTTGAGAGATCGGTATACAAAATACATGTCTTTTTCCATAGCATAGGTGACATGCATAGCAAATTTCAAAGCTGTCTGCCCGCAGCTTAGCTCGTGTATAATTTTCATTTTGCCCTCGGGAACAAAGGTAGGAAATCGGGATAAAAGGTAGTCATTATTCTTTTCCATGACAAAGGCTACGGGCTTGCCAAATTTCACCCAAAGATTGAGTAACAAACATCCAAACTTTCACATTTATTATATACTAGTTGACCCGGCAAACGTTGTTTTGCCATAAATTATTTCTAATTTTAATCGAATTAGAAAAACATTCACAATAAAGACGAAAATTGTTCAGTTTTCGACCGGAGAGGAAAAATGATTAAATTACTAAAATGGCTATTAAAAAATAAGGGTTAATCGTAGAAGGGTGAAAATTGAGGATTGTATGTATTTTTGTATGTTGTATCATAAATAAATAGAAATTAAAAATTTAATCTAAAAAATAAAAAATAAAAAATTTAGGGGTGGACTACCCCTAACATTTAGGGGGATGAAAAATAGATGTTGGCCGATTCTCATAGATACCGGATAAGCACAAAAAAATTCATCAAAATCGATCAAGCCGTTTCGGAGGAGTATGGCAACGAAAACTGTGACACGAGAATTTTATATATTAAGAAGATATAGGATATAGAATAATAAGATACTCGTAACTATGAAATTGTTTATTTCATTGCTACTTAAAACTACAACTACAGATAGTTATTGTAGCGTAAGTCTCATGTTAAAAAAAAATGATTTTTTTTTTTTTTTATATAAGGAAGGTTTAGCATTTCAGTTTCGAAGTTGGAAACACGGGCACGAAAAACTAAACCTGAGCTGTTTCTGGCCCCTTAAACAAATGTATTTCGTTAATTTTTTTAATGACCTTTACGTTTTTCTGTGCAGTACTATTACTGCAACATTCATTCTACTTCAACAGATAATATAATTGTTAAATAATAATAGAGGAAGACCAAAGAAGAGATGGATTAATTTTCTAAAAGATGATATGCGTGGGTAGTGTCACCTCACTACCCACGCATTTCTGTATGTTAGAAGTGAGTGGAGGAAGAAGACTTGTTTAGCCGACCCCACATAATGTGGGATAAGGGCAAGAAAAAGAAAAACAAGACGATAATTGTTAAATATTTAATCTTGTTTATGTTTGATTAACTTACCGAGCACTTTTACAACAAGCACTTGTGCATCCTTTTAAACCTAGTTTTATCGGCTACCCCGTTTTCAAGAGTAATCTATACAAATAAATAAAATTGGAGTGTCTGTTTGTAATATTGAAATAACCGTTTTTTACTACATGTATATGAATATGTATACGGTACATACACCAAAATAACATTTTTTACAATTTTTGTCTGTCTGTCCTGTCTGTTTGTTCCGGATAATCACTGAAATGGCTCGACCGATTGTTACGGGACTTTTATTGGCAGGTAGCTGGTGTAATAAGGAGTAACTTAGGCTACTTTTATTTTAGCAAAATTCTTTAATTTTAGAAAAATAAAGTAATGTTGCAATGTCCAAGTACTGTAATATTTTCATGGTCGTTTGTCGTAGTTTAGTAATCCATTGCTTCGTGATTGGAAAACAAACAAACACACTTTCACACATTAACTCAACGCAGACGAAGTCGCGGGCATCAGCTAGTGTTTCATAAAAGTAAAGCTGGGCTTAGATTGGAAACGACAATATAGCTGGACTCTCTGTGGTCGACGCGGCGTCGAGGCACGCAACGTCAGTTCAGACTATTTATTTCACTTTAGGTGTCAGCGAGGTGCGATTCTCCGTCTATATTACCTGCCCTTTCAAACGTTGTAATCCTCAACGTTATTTCATTATACAGATTTCGGAAAATCTATTTTCTTGCCGGTATTAATCATTTCAGTTTACTATAATGATACCTAGAAATATGAGCTCCAGGATATGACAGTGTTGTTTGAAGTGTGTGACGCGTGGCAGCAAAAGTATGGTCACTCAACGTTAATATAATTTTCCAGTATTTTTAATTATAGTCGTAAGCTTTCGCCCGTAGTCAGGAACCAAAGAAGAAAGACTTCCTGTTGTTAAAATACTTTTAATAACTTTTCTATAAATATTACATTAACAATATTTTCCGTCAAGTACTTGAACTCCAACCAACATCATGTCATCTGTCAAAAATGACCGATGACCACAGATCATATACAAAAGTCAGGCAATACTCATTGCTACCTTTCAATATGAGTAGCAAAGGCAGAAAACCTGAAAGAAGGCTTATATTATAATAGTAATTATATCAGGATAAAAAGTATTCCAATACCTTTTTCAACTTCAACATTTTTAGCTTGAAGATTTCATAACATAATTTGATTTGTCCTATACGAGACGTGTGTTTTCTCGGATGAACATAGCCTGAGTCACATCCTATAACTATATCTATGCGATGTTTGGGCCAATGATGTTCTGATCGAAAGTAAAAAAATACTAAACTTGAAAGAAGTTCAAGTTATAAATTCTATACTGCGATTGGACTTTTATGTAAGTTAATACTTTTTAAAGGCAAACAAAGTCAAAACATGTACAAATAAATACACTACCTTTAGCCAAATCTTAAATGTAAGGATACTCGGTTGAATTCCCTCAAACTAGACAAACAAAGGGATAAGAGGGGATGGTATTGCACAAAATTCAATATAAACTGAATGCCTCTGTTTGAATCTCCAACCTGGGATTTCGAAATATTTACCTACATTCAGGAATATTTTCTTCAAATACTACAAAAATACTGAAATTATCACGTGTTATTGACATAGGTACCTGTAAAATCTTCTAAAAATTTAAATTGTGGATAATCTTTGTATACTGGTACATATATATATATATTTATATATTTTTTAAGAAGTAGAAGATAAGTTATATTAATTTAATAGTTATAGTCATATTAATTTAATAGTTCTTTATAGTCATTATTGTAAATTTTGCTAATCGATATTTAAAATGAAACTAGAGCTACCGGGAATTTTTATCTTAGAAGTAAATGCGAGAATGTATAAATATCTTCGTGAGTATTTAAATTGTTTTTCTAATACATCATCATTTTTTAATGTGGTTTTGTGGTTTATTTGGGTTTTTGAATGTAGTTTTATAAACAGATAAAGAATTTATCCGGCTGTAACGTAATTTTAAAAGAAATGATGTTATGAAGCTGTGATAGCCTAGTGGTAAGGACGTCAGCCTCGTAATCAGAGGATGGGGGTTCTAACCCGGCTACGTACCTATAACTTTTCGGAGTTATGTGTGTTTTTAAGCATTTAAAATATCACTTGCTTCAACGATGAAGGACAACATCGTGAGGAAACCTTCATGCCTGAGAGTTGTCCATAATGGCCAGCGTGGTGGACTATGGCCAAACCCTTCTCATATTGAGAGGATACCCGTGCTCTGTAGTGAGCCGAGAATGGGTTGATCATGAATGAATGATTATATGAAACAACCATTGCACACCAAAAAGTTTAATTAGTTCGAATAATTACTTTGTATAGGGGTTGTGTGAACCATTTACCATTCTTTTCATGTATTTCATCTTTTGCTGAAACAATGGTGTATTATCCGTGTTCGTTTTTTTCCACAGTGAGTAGCCACATCTAGGAAAGGGTTTTAATCTTTTTTAATTTATTATGTGTAACGTTGAAATAAGCATTTAAGAGGCGAGCATTGTTCTGACCAAGTGCAGTGTTGGTTGAAAATGAAATATGACTTGACAGGTGATGTGATGGTGGTGATGAATATGAGGTTTCCACAAGCATAATAGTGATTCCATTTTATTTATCTGGTTACATGCAACAACACCGTGGTCTAAACATCAGTATTAGGTCAGGGAAAAAGTCTTCTGCGCGTATACTATTTACAAACTTGTAATTCAAATTCAAAATCAAATTCAAATAATCTTTATTCAAATAGTCCTAAGGCACTTTTGACGTGTCAATAATTTACATAGTAGTGATTTGATGGTGATAACTACATTCGTAAACTTAAAACTAAAACTGTAAGGGTTCCAAACGCGCCCCGGTCTGAAAATAAAATCAAATAAAATCTCTTTAGCTGTACTATTTGTTTATGGTTTTCATAACATTAAAAAGGTTAGGTAAATAAAAAAAAAGAAACAAATTAGCAAAATAATTTAAATAAACAAATTACTGATTAATTCCCAGCTATTTTTCATTTAATTTTACATCTCTTAAAATTAATTAAACTTATAAATGTCTTAACAGAGTCACCATGGAGTTATTATTCCAAATGCTCTCGAATCCTGACAAGTAACAATATTTAGAACAACGTATTCACATACATATAATATGTATCCATCAATGTCATGTATACGTGTGAATACTATGTTGGTGTGTTAAGTATACCATAACTTATTACCGCAAGGTTATATTAAGGGTTGGCTATGGTAAAATAAACATTATACGACATGGGGAAATTGCTACATAAACCGCAATTATTGTTGGAATAGGGTTATCTTGGAATTGTAGTAAGTTATCGCGTACATTACTCCCCATTGCTGAGCTCTTGGTATTTTCTAGCGTACAACATATTATAAGGCAACAATAAAATGTAACTAAGCTAGCGTGAATATTTCTTTGACATGCTTTTATTAGATTGATATGTATGTATGTGTGCACGCATGTATGTTTTTTTTTATACACTACAAGTTAGCCCTTGACGGCTATCTCTTCTGGTGGTAAGTGATGATGCAGTCTAGGATGGTAGCGGGCTAACCTGTTAGGAGTATGGTAAGCCCACACTCCTAATTGGTTTTTACGCGACATCGTGCCGGAACGCTAAATCGCTTGGCGACACGTCTTTGTATGTAAAGAAACCTTCGACCGTGATTTTAACCTCTTTAAAATTTGGATTAATTTGCTGAACTTTTAGCTTCCTATATATATGAATGTAAATGAAACATTAAACGTGATTTTCACCCTTTTCATCCTTTAAGTTCGGTTTTATTAGCCTTTTCGTTTTTTAAAAAAAGATAATATTATTGATATTTTTATTTATTGGTTTTACACACTGTCTTTGTGTTAATGATGATGATGATGATGATGAGCATCATAATAATGAAATCCATTAAATGCCCGCCAATCCGTAGAGGGTCTTTAAGCCCTATATTTCTCTTTTGCTTGAAATAATTAAATTCTTAAAATGAATATGATAACGATGATATCTTTTACAGGATTTGGTAAATATTTGTCATAAGTAGAATCGGGAAATGGATCACGCCGACTCCTTTGGGATCTGCTCTGAATTAAAACGGTCAATAAAATCCTGTTATAACGAACACGAACAAATTATATTGAAAAATACATTTTTCTCTTTGTTCATTTTTTTTATATACTAGAACTTAGCCCTTGACGGCTATCTCACTTGGTGGTAAGTGATGATGCAGTCTAGGATGGAAACGGGCTACCCTGTTAGGGGTATGGTTAACCCACACTCCTAAATGGATTCTACGCGACATCGTGCCGGAACGCTTGATCGCTTGGCGACACGTCTTTGTCGGTAGGGTGGTAACTAGCCACGGCCGAAGTCTCCCACCAGGCAAAATTTGCATTTTATTCGTTTATCATTTAAAAAAATCCTACCTCGTATACATATAAGATTGCTAATTTGTTTTTGGTGAAACATATTTTGATACATCATCACCGTGGAACCATCAGCCGAACAGGCTAATGATGACGACAGCTCCACTTCTAGACACAAACCTCCTATCGCATATGAGATAGGTCACTTAGACCCTGCTAAACTTACACTCCTCTATAGTAAGTTTATCGGCTTTAACTACGATCTCTACATGTTTTAACAAAATCTATATTGATCACAAATGAAACCGATGGCAAAGGGTGTTCTCTGAGATAACTCAGATTAGTTCAGCCATCTACAACACATAGTTAGACCCAGACCTTGATACACTTTCGCTTCAAGTTCCAATAGTGTTCCATTATAGCTCGGTTAGGTGAGATTGGAATGAAGTATGTGTTTATTTGGCTAAGAAATACCGCCAAGCGATTAATCGTTCCAGTGATACCGAATGGAAGCTCTGGTGCTGTGGATGTTCATAGCTGACGATAATCACTTAAAATCAAGTGACCCGTCTGCTTGCTTGCCTATGATGTAAATAGAAAAAACTAAGAAAGTACACACGTAATATTATAGGTTTAAAGTTCTTTATTTTGCTGTTACCTTGACGTTGATCTTAAACGAATCTCGTTTGGAAGCCTTGGTGAAGGAATCGCATGTAATGGAGAAAGCGTAAATTCCATTGGGTTACATAGTAGCATCAATGTCTGTAGCAATTCACATATTATTTATTATTCACATGTCACATTACGTTCAATATAACCGAGGTTCAATTCAAAATAAATTGACGTGATACGATGTGTAACGTTCGAGTGATAGTGAATATCTTCTATTTGTACCTTACCATATTATTTGTGTCATCGACCCATTATCATCGCACAGCTGGGCTCAGGTCTTATTCGCTTAGTTCAATATAACCGAGGTTCAATTCAAAATAAATTGACGTGATATGATGTCTAACATTCGAGTGATGGTGAATATCTTCTATTTGTACCTTACTATATTATTTATGTCATCGACCCATTGTCATGGCTCAGGTCTAATTCGCTTAGGAGAGAGAGATTTGTAGGATAGTCTCACCATGATGCTAACGTGAGTTGGCAGGCTTTACCGATTTTCATATTTAAAATCCGCTCCTTTCATTCAAATGAATCATTGATTGCAGATTTTTAACAAAAGGTCATTTTGGTGAAAAGAGAGATGAACTATACCATAGCATTTCGTCGCTCGTGCTCTTTATAGGCTTCTTATTACACACCGATTTAACTGTCTTATTCTACACAGTGTGGTGGTTTTTCGGATATAATAATAACGATTAAAGTTAACGAAGCAACAACCTCTGACCCTGCAAATATCGATTGGTACGAGTGTTCGTTATAGGTCCAGAATCGTTGCGGCGATTTATTTCGACGAAGAAATTGAGATGGCGTTTCGCTTCTGCGTTTGTTGTAGTTTCACGAACACAACAATACTGTTAGAACTACGGAGTTTTTGTTGTATTAACGAGCAGTACTGAACGGTTCGCCTGCATTGGACTGCCTTAGGTGCGTTGCGATCAAAGCAGCGGAACTAAATGAAGTGTCCGTACTCCAGCAACAGCTCTCGACAATAGTGCTCTTGACATTTCACTATTGTTTGTTCACGCCATTATGTAGGAGTAGTGGAGTGGAAAAAGTAAGGAGTTGAACGCTGTCTCTACAGTAGTGCATTCAACAGTCTACGTTTAATCCCAGTGCCTATTTGTAAGCGGATTAAAATGAATGTTTTTGTCTTTTTTAATACGAGCACAGCCTTTGTTTCGAGCCCACTTACAAATGCTTACATTTAACTCAGACAAAACGTGGAGGATAATCTACTTACCGCTTATTTCAGTATGGACGATCTAGGCTTTTACTATTTCATGAATTTTGCAAGTTTTCAAACAGTTACATTTGCTCGTCACTAAATTCAACTTGGGAATATAATTTATATTTATTAACAATAGCTTTCGAAACTACCCTTCATTATATAACACTGACTAAATGACTGATCACGCATCCTTGAAACTATTTAGACTACCAACTTGGAGTATAACTTGTAGTATGGGCGTTGGTATCAGCAGAAAGGATTTTACGAGAATCTACTACCAAAAGGATTAAATGGGCATTGAAACTTTGTATTAAAGTTCTAATTTATGAAGTTAGAACCATTGAATTTTACAGTTATGTTAATTGTATTGTAAAATACAGATGAAAAAAGGAACTAAATAAAAAAAAAAACAATCATTTATTTAGTTCCTTTTGTAATTAGTTGAATAAAAATAAAAATACTATTTAACGTATTCATTAAGTCATTGATGGTTTAATAAAAAACCCCTAGGGAGAGGGTGCAACAGTGCTGTTCTTAGAATAGGAAAATTTAATTATTTCTGTGAAAGGGTTTAAAACTTCGCTTAAACTTATCTTCACTAATGTTATTAACGACTGTAAGAGGAGACATCCGTATGTTTGTTGTCTTCTAATATATAAACCACCTGAGACCGACCGTGAGGAAATCTAGTATTTACCTGTAGCTTGCTTCTTGGAGGCGAGTTCACGGGAAATCTCATTTCACCGTATAAACTAAAGCCTAAAATTAACAAACGTTGTAAAAAGAATGTTTAAATAATCAATGTTTCATCTTGATCTGTCAAATGACGACCACCGTGGCGCAGTGCGTGCGCTGTCGCGTTATAAAGTTGGAGGTCCTGGGTTCGATTCCCGGCTCGAGTCTGGTCTGCTGGGAGGCTTCAGCCGTGGCTAGTTCGCCAAGCGATTAAGCGTTCCGGCACGATGTCGCGTGGAAACCAATTAGGAGTGTGGGTTTACCATACCCCTAACAGGTTAGCCCGTTGCTATCCTATACTGCATCACTTACCACCAGGTGAGATAGCCGTCAACGGCTAACTTGTGGTGTGTAAAAAAACTACTAGCCCTCTTTTGAAAGTTTATAAAAAGACAAAAGGTTTACTCTGAGCCACGGAAGAGTCTTCTTCTTGGATCTATTATCAGATTAGCTCCACGATATAAAATAATTGTGTAGTTATCCTAACATAAGCACACAGAGTTTGATAACAATTAATAACAATTATAAAAAAATTTACTTGTCAAATTGTGGGTTCAATTATACGTGTTGTATAATTAAGATATTGCTCCCTTACATAATCGACTGTCACATTAACTAGTAGGGCAGACTCCAAAAAAAATTTACGCGAGTAAAAATATTCTGCAGTCGTGAAAAAATAAAAGATATGAATTTAACGCACGACCATAACTACGAGTAGTTGCCAGTTATATGCCAATATATCTTTATATAAATAATTGCTACTTATCAAATATATATATATAATCATTAATTTTAGCTATAAGTAATATATAGCCAGGCGGTTTAACTCACATTGCTCATGTTTCTGTCGAAATACGGGAACAAAATATGGAAAAATCGGTTAAGCGGCTTAGGAGTGAAAGATTGAATAAAGAATTAAACATTGGTAATTTTATAAGTTAGGATTTAGCAATAACCGATCGGCATAGTACCTGCTTCTCATATAGCCTTGTAGGTACAAGTATTATTTATGCTTTTCACGTACCGTAAGTTGGCTTTGCCGACGTTTGCTGGCATCCCACTAGCGGTCTAGGCTGATATAATATACAATTATAACTGAGTTAAGGCAAGTTTGCACCTCGCTGAAATTGAACAACTCCCCTCCTACGCCCCCCCCCCCGCTCGCTTCACCGTATTGGTGTTGTCTGAATACCTACAACATCTTGTGATTCGATTGCAAAACTTGTGATTATTATAATGCGACTGCTAAAATAAAAATATTCCATACACTTCCATACACATTTATTTGCAATATAATGAAAGGTTTTTCACTAAAACTATTTTTAAATTTTCAGTTGATAGCATGAATAGTTAAATATTTCTTGTGATCCAACCACTAGGTGACGCAATTTTTAAATATATTGAGGCTTTGACAGTCGGACTAGATGGGATTTGATTGTATAACCACTTATAAGACTGACAACGCCATTTACCATATTAGTCACGGATCCCTAATAATAATAGATAAATATCGTTCTGTTCTCCAAGTGTAAAAAAAATGCTTTTCTCATCCCCTCCCCGGCGACACCTAACCGCACCGGAAGGTACATAATATTGTTAAGGTTCTACCAACAACAACAACAACTGTCAAGTTATACGTAGTTTTGTTTTCGGGAGCGTTAAAAATAAAAAAAAATTGAGAGGTGTCAAGGGACACCCGGATGGAACGAAGTTCCTTTCGATTAATTAGTGAAGGAATTGTAATAAAATTTTATTGTAAAAAAAATATAGTTATAATAATATTTTTTTTTATTATTAACAAATATAATGGTATATAAACCTAATCAGTAGGCTCAATTTTGTACTCCATCAGCAATATCCGGAACTTGTGCAGAAACACTGTCAGGATTCATTATTATTATTATTTTTTTATTATTTATTATTTACAAAAAACCTGTATACACTCAACAAAAATAATCATCGCGACACCACACTGTTCAATGCGAAGTAGAAATGAAAATATCTGGCTTGCTTTCTATAAGAGAGAGAGAGAGACAGACAGAGAAACATGCGACGCCGCACAGCTTACAATAACAAAAAGTGTCGTGACAACTTTTCGTAAGAATTTTTACCGTCTAGCCCCCTTTCACAACGCGCGATAAGGAACTTCGTTCCAATAAAAAATCACACACCACAAGTACTGTTCGAAGACCTACTACTATCGATAAGAACTAATTCCTTGATCTTTGTGTTTCACAAAATAATCGTACTATACAGCTATCTATTTTGTAAATAAAACCAGTAAAATTGAATTTCCATTCGATGTATGCGCTGCGAACCGTGCAGCAATAAGGTAACCATTGAACGTTGGCAAAACAAACTCGGGGCACGTGAGCTGCATACAGTGCGCGATCGGCGACACCTAACCGCGCCGGAAGGTACATAATATTGTTAACGTGTTACCAACAACAACAACTGTCAAGTTATACGTTTTCATGGAAAACTAGTCGTTGCCCGCGACTTCGTCCGCATAGATTGGGGGTTTTTAAAAATCCTATGGAATAAGCCACCAATTCGACGAAGTTTGCTATGGCAAGCTGAAGCTATTGTTATTGGTCATCGAGGCGAAATTCACTTTTTCATAAATCTCGCGGGAAACGTGACTCGATAAAAAGTATTCTATGTCCGTCTCCTGGTTCTAAGCTACCGATTTGGAGTAAAATCGGTTCAGCCGTTCTTGAGTTATAAATAGTGTAACTAACACGAGTTTCCTTTATATATTTAGATATTGTCTTGTGTTATCGCCGCGATTCTAAGAAGATCGATGACCTTCATGGCGCAGCGCACGCGCTGTCGCATAATAAAGTTGGAGGTCTTGGTTTCGATTCCCGGTTCGAGTTTGGTCTGGTGGGAAGCTTCGGCCGTGGCTAGTTACCACCCGCCACGGTGCGTTCGCGTAGAAACCAATTAAGAGCGTGGGTTTACCATACTTCTAACAGGTTAGCCCACTACTATCCTAGACAGCATCATTACTTACCACCAGAGATAGCCGTCAAGGGCTAACTTGTAGTGTATAAAAAAAAAAGAAAAAGAAGTTAATAAATTAAAATGTGTTTTAGAATCCCTACCACCTAACACCTTTATTAAAAGGCACAATTTAAACTTAAACTGTAATAGTTCAAGAAAAATATTAAACTGTCCGGATTCTACAGCATTACAAAATGTTACTTCAAAAACAAAACTGTATAAAGTCACATAACATTATAATTAAAGTGCCCTTCAAAGGGAAAGTTCGGCTTAATGAATATGTGTTGGGGCGGGTCAATTCCCTAATGAAAAGCTGATAACTATCTGAGATGTAGTTTCAATCATATCGCAAGTTGGGTGCGACACGGTCTGATCATTTCATTTAGATATAGCTCTTTGGAGTTCCATACGCTGAACGCGGTTTATCGGATACTAGCATCTAACTGCTTTGTGAGTTTGCCAACAGCTATGCGGATACAGTAATTTATTAAAAGTATATTATATAGTCTCTATGAGACATCCGGAATGTGATGCTGATAGTGAGAACTTGATGTACCTATACGTTTTGCCAACGTTCAATGGTTACCTTATTGCTGCACGGTTCGCAGCGCATATATCGAATGAAAATTCAATTTTACTGGCTTTATTTAAAAAATACAATTAAAAGATTCAGAGCTGTGATAGCCTAGTGGTCAGGACGTCAGCCACTTGATCAGAGGTCGGGGGTTGGAACCCGGGCACGCAACTAGAATTTTTCGGATTTATGTGCGTTTTTAAGCAATTAAAATATCACTTGCTTCAACGGTGAAGGAAAACATCGTGAGGAAACCTGCACGCCTGAGAGTTCTCCATAATGTTCTCAAAGGCGTGTGAAGTCTGCCAATACGCACATGGCCAGCGTGGTGATTACGACGTGGTTTGATTATTTCTGTAATCATCACCGATCAATAAAATAAGAGTCGCATATAGAGATATCGAATCGCTCGCTCATCGCACTTGGACACTCGCTTATAGCCCGGTGACAAAACTATCGAAACTTTCACTCGCATCCCTCTGATCACCAACTCGTTTACAGATTCTAGTTCTACTCGTTTCTCGTTCATCGTCACGGTCGGACCACTGACATACACGCATTAGTTAAGATCTTAAAGTCTTTCACATACAATAAATACAATATTGCATTTGTAATTATCAAACTCGCTTCATACATAAATAATGAAATTAATACTTGCAAAAAGCAATATTTTTTACAGCAAAAAAGAGTTTGAGCGAAATTAATACGCAACAATGTTTAAGAACCGAGAAATTAGCAGCAGATGGTCTCAACCGACAACGAGTTTGAAAAATATTACTTACTAATTAAATTGAATCCAGTGCATTTCAGTACGTTTTGATAACTATTAATGGAGGATATTTGAGACATTCAGATGATGATTTTACTTTTAATAGTCTTTATTAACTTCGTTTATATCAATATTTTGTTAATTAATAATACATAAGCGATGACAGATCAAATCAGAAATGAAGAGATCCGTAGAAGGACCAGAGTTACCGAGATAGGTCAGCGAGTTGCGAAGTTGAAATGGCAATGGGCGGGGCACATAGCTCGGAGTACCGATGGACGTTGGGGTCCCAAGGTGCTGGAATGGCGACCCCGCACCGGTAAACGTAGCGTTGGTCGACCCCCAACAAGTTGGGCAGACGACATCAAACGAGTCGCTGGGAGCCGCTGGATACAAGCGGCCCAAGTCCGTGGCCATTGGAACTCCCTACAAAAGACCTATGTCCAGCAGTGGACGTCTATCGGTTGAAATGATGATGATGATGATGATCGAGTGATGCCTTATTGTTCAGTCAATGTATATAAATCCTTTCGTCAAAACACACCACGCTACTGCAATATCGATGCGATGTCTAGAAATAATTTAGTGAACAAAATGAGATGACAACAAGAGATGAGAACAAGAACGAATCTTTGTCTCATACGGCGTCTCAGCGCCGGGCCTTATTTATAAGAAATCTTTATGATAAATTATGACTAATCACTACAGAAAGTTGTTGTAGGTAAAATTATTGTAAAAGTCAATTAAACGATAATTTTTCAACGTTCGTAAATACTTTAACTTTCAAACCTTACCTAAGCATCAAAGAAAATAAGGAATATTTTCAAGAGAAGGAGTTAACCCAATCGAGCGCAACAGAATTTATGTGAGTTCCTAGTAAGTCAACGTTATACCTTGGAAAATATTTTCTGTAGCCAACGTTAAGACCTGGTATATTATAATCATATAATCAAAGAAGATGGGTCAAGTCATACCCAGGGCAAGATAATATTCTTTAGATGTAGTTGTGTACAGCTTTAACTTGGTTTTATATTATACTAGGTTTAACCCGCAGCTTCGCTCGCATTTAAGTCATTAAATATGTATCAGAGATCATAACAAAAGAAATGAATCAAATGTTACTTCTAGTACGAGAATATGTGTACAAACTTTCATGATGATCTGTTAGTAGTTTTCGCTAGTCGGGAAGTAGTTTTGGCGTGAAAGCGTAGCAACCAAACTTACATTCTGATTCTGATTCTCATCTTCATGATTATCCGTTAATATATATTTTATATATTATCATCATGATTAACCCATTCTCGGGTCATTACAGAGCACCACGGGTCTCCTCACAATATGAAAAGGGTTTGGCCATAGTCCACCACGCTGGCCATGTGCGGATTGGCAGACTTCACACGCCTCCACTCCTAATTGGTTTCTACGCGATTTAACGTTCCGGCACGATGTGTGCCGGAACGTTAAATCGCTTGGCAACACGTCTTTGTCGGTATGGTGGTAACTAGCCACGGCCGAAGCCTCCCACCAGACCAGACTCGAGCCGGGAATCGAACCCAGGACCTCCAACTTTACAACGCGACATCGTACGCACTGCGACGCACTGGAGGCCGACAAAATGTATTTGTCAAAAATGTACTTTCACTTTAACAACCAGTACTTGTACAAAAAATGAACAGCATAGGTATTTATTACGATTTTAGTCTATCATGCAGGGAATAAAGCAATGTACCAGCGCATAGGAGCGCGCGCGGATGATTTACCCCATGAAAATGTTGACGTTATATTTGCATATTTTAATAGGGGCATCTAAAAACCTACACAGCGGTTATTTGCACCGCGAGCACAACGTTGGCCCAGCGTTTAATTAAACGGTGATCTCCGACATAATTCACAGGAATTAAAAATATGAAGTGAAATGTCACTCATTTGTATAGACTACGGGTTATTTATTCTTTGTGCGCTTATTTTGTCGCGCGCTAAGCTTGACGGATGGTGGCGGCGTATCATCGGTATGAAGCGACAAACAAATATGGCATCACGTTCTCATAAACGGGCTCAAAAATTAATCCCTCAACAAATCATCACATTTACAGCCCACGCTGAACAAGCTGAAACGTGACATTGTTTCGACATTCAAAATTAATGTTTAATGGCCGCGAAATCGACTTTGTTGTTTGTCGTGTCCTTTGTAATTGCAGGTTGTTTATTTAATAGCTTCGTAAGGTATTCAAAGTAATAAATTTATCTGAGACTTGAATGACAAAAAATGATAAATATTTACTTTATTTGTGGTACTTGCAAACTTGCTTGCTTCAACGGTGAAGGAAAACATCGTGAGGAAACCTGCATGCCTTAGAGTTCTCCATAATGTTCTCAAAGGCGTGTGAAGTCTGCCAATTCGCATATGGCCAGCGTGGTGGACTATGGCCAAACCCTTTTCATATTGAGAGGAGAACCTGTGCTTTGTAGTGAGCCGGTAATGGGTTGATTATGATGATGATGACTTGCAAACGTTGTACGAAGGGGCTTTGATATAAAGAAATATAAAGATTAATTACATATAAAGAAGTCTACCTCTATATTAGAATTCAGTTGTTATTTCGCTGATTTTCGTTGAACAGACATCTCCGAGCTAAACTAAATTATTGATAGATCTAAAAGCAGTGTTGTCATTTTCACAATGCCTTGATAAGAAAATTGAAACAAAGTGCAGGTACGATGACGTCACTACTCAATGAGTGTGGAATAATTCCCGACTCGAGTCTGGTCTGGTGGGAGGCTTCGGCCGTGGTTAGTTACCACCCTACCGACAAAGACGTGTCGCCAAGCGGTTAAGCGTTCCGGCACGATGTCGCGTAGAAACCAATTAGGAATGGGTTTGCCATACCTCCAACTGGTTAACCCGCTACCATCTTAAGACTGCATCATTACTTACCATCAGGTGAGATTGCCGTCGAGGGCTAGCTTGTAGTGTAAAGATAAAGAAAGAAACAAAAGCACAGAAGAGAATAGAACGTATAATATTTTTTGTAGGATTTTGTATCGTTCTGTGTCCTTCTGTTTTTCTGTTGATCAGTCGGTGTACACATTATCCAAATAATACTATACGGATTAATATGAAATTGAGTACACTTTAAGTTGATACTTTTGGTCAAGTTTTTTATCCTAAATAAACAATAGTATCTTTTCCAGATAGGGGATAAACCTTTTTGTCCGTTTCACGCCATCTACTTAATCTATGTCGATTATCACAATTTTTATTAATAGTTTATTTTCGCTCAGATTCGTATATTATCTGGCGAAAATTATTGAATATGAAGAATTGGCCTGCTTAATGGACAGCAGCAATACAATCACTTAAGACTTAACGATGCTTGTACACATGACACGTGAGTAAAGACACGATCGCTAAAATGGCTTGATAAAATGGCCGGGAGATCCTTGCTTAAGCTTTGCATATCAGTAACTATGCGAAAACGGTTGGTTTAGAATGCTTGTTATTCGTTGTTACAACGGATACCTCGAAGCGACCTCCGTGGCGCAGTGCGCGCGCTGTCGCATTATAGTTGGAGGTCCTGGGTTCGATTCCCGGCTTGAGTCTGGTCTGGTGGGAGGCTTCGGCCGTGGCTAGTTACCACCCTACCGACAAAGACGTGTCGCCAAGCGATTAAGCGCTCCGGCACGATGTCGCGTAGAAACGTATTAGGAGTGTGGGTTTACCATACCCCTTACAGGTTAGCCCGTTTCCATCCTAGACTGCATCATTACTTACCACCAGGTGAGATAGCCGTAAAGCCGTCAACTTT
This sequence comes from Lasiommata megera, assembly GCA_928268935.1. Taxonomy (NCBI): domain Eukaryota; kingdom Metazoa; phylum Arthropoda; class Insecta; order Lepidoptera; family Nymphalidae; genus Lasiommata; species Lasiommata megera. Next base: position 10,198,731 of record OV743315.1, on the reverse strand, counting down.
TAGAGTATAAAATAAAAAAAGCTCCAAAGGAGATCCAGGATTTTTTAAAATACTTTATCTACGACGCATCAGCTAGTTTTATAGACATCAAGTGTAGTTTCATACATAAAGAAATTGTAACTTAAGGTGGAACGTCTATCGTAAGTCAAGTTTGCATACTGAAGATCAGCGGGGGAAAATATGACTTGATGGCGGCAAATAGAATGAGCTGCCGCACCAAGATTCCATCTTCGCATGGAAGATCATTAAATGAGACTCTAGCTGAGTAGAATTGACTCAACCTATAAATTAGTAGCATATGTTACCAGATGTATTAATCTAGTTAGATGGAATAAATGTCAAGTTCATTTTTAAAATAATTTCACATAAAACTTGCTTTAATCATTTTTAAATTAAACAAACGATATATAACATGTATACAAAAAGCATATAGGTAAAATATTATAGAAAAGCAGAATAAATTATGATTAAAATACTTGATTATTGAAATTTATGCTCACAGATGCGTACTGCTATGAAGCCGATAATAGTATTTGGATACAATTTTACAGCCGAATTATTTCATTAGCAATATCTTCTATTAATTGCCAATATTATTCAATAAAACGTAAATAGCAATTACTTCTGCGTGAATACGTTTATATGTAATTAAAAAAGAAAGGCACTTCATTTGCTTTATCAATAGACAATAAACATTGAAAATAAAGTGGTGTTTTTGCAACATTTCGTCTGATACAAGTAATATGCAGACTTACTCGTTACTTGCATGCTGTCACTTTAAGGCTTATAATAACAGACGTAATAAAAGACGTCATATTTTTGCAGTATTTGTGTTTTATTTGTGTCTCGCTGTAAATTTTCATTTTAGGGTAGGGTTTTAGGGTTTAATTTTGAATGTATACAATGAAATAGAACACCATTGAAGTGAGAGGAAAAAATTACAAAATGGCTTATCCCTGATCCGCCAAACCCTTTTATTTTATCAAAAATAGCCTCAAGTCTAAACCAGATTACTAACTGTAAGTGTAATAAAATGAATTTAATTCCATCAAGAACTTTTCGCGTCAATCCCGAATAGAAAGACATACAGACAAATATTACATAAAAGTATATGTTGGATTCAATATCCATATTATTACTTCTCCCGATCAAAATTTTCGGAATATATATAAACACAGTAATCGTCTCGAGTGTCTCATTAGAAGTATAGATTGTCTACTTATACGATCCACCGAATTTCTTGCTAATTAATTTAACAAATACTCATTAGATAAACAACAATGCTTACGGATAATTGATACAGAATTAGGCAACCGCTGTCAATATGTGTAACGTTTAATTTATGTCACGAGGAATTTGAAACAGCAGTGTAATAAGTAGGATAGGGAACAAGTGAATAAACAATAAGGCAAGGCTCGCGAAATCACATCTTGTTAGCATGAAATTACATTTTTTCGTAAATATTTACGAGAGTTTTTCCTTTCAAATTCTTTTCGGAGCTGAGCCACCAAATTTATTTTCGTAACAAGATTTCATACAATCTTTAACTATTAAGTTTGCTGGATATTTTTGAAAACTAGATTATTTTACTTAAAATAATAGCTTGCACACTTGTACAATTTAAAGTAGGTACATTTGGTTCTGAAGAACCAGAAAGAAATAAAATAGCTGTAATAGAATACAAGTCGTAACACGTTGTTTAAGGATTTTTACTTAAGGATTTAATGAAATCGCATTTGTTTGGTTTATTGTCATTGCTCTACATCCTCCTTTGAATTACTAGTTCTTAAAAGTTAGTAAGTTCTTAAAATAGGTACACTATTTTAAGAACTTAAAAATAAGGAAAGGCTGGAATCACTTAGTACAATATTGACATTGGATATACTACTGCGTTAAGTCATTGTTCTATTTATTATCAGAGATTTCTAAGCATATATTACTGACGTTGTAGCAATATGCTCTGAAAACCTCTCTTCTAACAGACAGGCGACCTGTATTGACCAGTGGGACGTTAATAAGCTGATGATGTTAATGTTTATGATTAAAATATATGGAACGTGATAATCCGTCCAAAAATCGTCCAGCGGTTGATATGATGCAATTACCTATAATAAATTACATTATGCACACGACACGGAACAAGAAGCGACATACAAAATAATAGCCTTCGCACAGCTAGGGACTTGCTCCGGAGTTATAAAATGGCCATAAAATAAATTTCATATAAGTCCAAGGAGCAGAGACACATAAAATCGGAGTAAATCACCGAAAGTCAAGCGTTGGAGACGTTTACAGCCTCGGAGGCTGTTACTTCCGGGAGCTGTCGCATACCATTGCACTGGAAATAACGACAACCTGTATTAATAAGTACGCAAACATATCCTGGCAAATATATATTTATATATATAAGAGATATAAATATATATTTATGTATTATTTTTATTGATAATATGTATTATATTTAAAAATTGCAGCGTTACCCTCATCTTTTATTTTAATTCTTTCCCCAAGGGTTGTCTGGAAGGGATTGCTTAAGCAATAAGACCGCCTTTGCATACTCATGTGTTAAGTGTTCCGTGTTGTTGTTTCTTTAAAATTTCTGTGCAATGAAGAGTATTTATCTTATCTCATCTTATATAATTGAAATAGTATATCTTTGTTAGTTTTTGGGTATTTGTATTCGATAAACTCTCAAACAGCTAAACTGGTTTGAATCATTCTTTCACAATGAGAAAGCTATTATCAAAATTGCCAATAAAGTTATTTTTTATCTTGGAAGTTATTTATTATAATTTTATTATGAATTCCTGAAAGCCACATGTATCCCAATTTCTTTAATACGGACACGTCTCCTGAATTAATCTTAAAATTATTTGTTCCATGATTCTCGTTGTTCTTGTATATTTGCAAAATATATTTTTCGAAATTGCAAAATAAATATGAAGAGTAAAATAAAAGGATAATATACGATATGCAAACGCTGGGGCATTTTACAAAACAGTTACTGGCTTTTTATAAATTTCCATTTCTAATGTCTCACCAGGGCTAATCTCTTTAGCTCATGGCTAATTTACGCATAGGTTACGTATTATAATAACAAGAAATAATAAAAACATTTTAAAATGTAAATAATTCCTTATTTTCTGTATCTTTTAAGTATAAACTTAAACATAAACAAACATAAATGCTCTATACATACAGCATATAAATGCTCGCTAGATAACAATACAAATAAATTTAACATTGATCGATATTCAGGTTAACGATTTGTACTAAAACAAAGTCAACATATAAGCCCATTTGTTACATTAATTAAAATAGACTATGTAGGTAGCTACTGTGTAACTAGAACCTTGGTTAGATTTAACAACAGGCGAACCGAAGTGGCCACTCAGGTTATAGTTGGCTATAAATCAGGAGGCTGCTAAGGGTATTAACTCCCACTAATCTCAAGTTCAAGAGCTCATTGTTCCGAAAGATCGAGTGTCGTTTTGTGTTATAAGGTTGATATTCGATGCGGCTACTCTTGCCAGCCTTAAAAGGGGTGATTGATTGTTAACGTTCTACAAATTGTTTAAGTTACCTACTTAATATGAGGCCTAAACTCGGCTCGGATCAATTCTGAAGTGAGGTGGTGGCTAGGTACCTTTCAAACGGTAACAAGATAGTTTTAAGCAATGTGTTCTTTTACAATGCTGTTTTGAAATCAACAATGCTATGTAATCAAACATTGCATATAAATATGAATGCATTTCATTCAATATATTTATTAATATTCATATTTAAATACTATATAGTAGTATTAAATTAATATATATCGTTGTCTTAAGCTTAACCTATCACCATAGTCTCTTAGAGTGACATTTTCTGGCTTACTAATTTGTACTGTTCCGCGATATTGTTTCCAGAACGGTGTTGGTATACCAGTCATGTAGAAAAACATGTCGCCCAATTTATACGCTTCATAACTTTTGTGATATTTATCACTTAATAGGGAATCTGGGGCACTGGTCCTAAGTTCCCCCAAACATTCTTATACTGCAACTAATCTGTTTATAGTCTGATAGACTGATTGCAAACTAATAAAATAATTTAAAAAAAATTAATAAAAATCACTTAATATGATAATAAAAATAATTGTACATATGAATACATTATATACGTTATTTTTCTAGAAATTCACTGCTACTTATCAATTTTTTTTCCGTTATTAATTACTAAATCCCGTAAACACTCGAGCTTTGTGAGACTTAGGGTAATTTTATTATCATCATCATGATCAACCCATTACCGGCTCACTACAGAGCACGGGTCTGCTCTCAATATGAGAAGGGTTTGGCCACAGTCCACCACGCTGGCAATGTGCGTGCGGATTGGCAAACTTTACACGCCTTTGAGAACATTATGGAAAACTCTCAGGCGTGCAGGTTTCCTCACGATGTTTTCCTTCACCGTTGAAGCAAGTGATATTTTAATTGTTTAAAAACGCACATAAAGTTGCTCCGAAAAGTTATAGGTGCGTGCCCGGATTCGAACCGCCGACCTCTGATTAGGAGGCTGACGCCCTAACCACCTTTTTCCGTTATTCATTCCTAAATCCCGTAAACTCTCGAGCTTTGTGAGGCTTAGAGTAATATTATTGTCACAAATAAGAAAAAAACACAGTGCAAATAGATCGTCAGACGTCAGTTTATTAACAAAGCAATTGTTGCCGGGGCTTAATTTCGAAAACCAACAATGAAAATGCAAAATAAAAAGGAGACAGAGCGCACTCGCCCGCTCTTCCTAATGAATGAGGAGTAATTTGAGTTTAAATAAAGGAGAGCACAATATAATACCCGTTTTTAAAAACAGTACGACGAGCAAATTACCGTGGCATCCAATTTAAATAGACAATAAGGGAAAATTGTTGACATCGCCATTCCATTATGGAGATAACGAAACCGCATTCCCATTACAATACCGATTTTTGGCCTTCTCGTTATCCATTCACTAGCGCGTAAAATCCACAAAACAGTAATGGATGAGATAATGCAACCTTTGTTTCAATTTTTGTACGTTTGGAGTGGTTTCACGTTTTCCAGTTCAATCCGGTTAGTTTTATTTGTGGCTTTCATTATTTTAGTGAAATAAAAGGTTGTTTTAGTGTTTATGAGTACAATCTGAACTAATATTTCGCTAAGCTATGGATACGATTTTACTAATTCATTAACCGTAGGGAATATAATAAAATATAATATTTTAGTAAGCTGTTTCATTAGGTTTTAGCCTACTCAGTAGTACGAAGACTTCAGTAATATGAAGAGATACTTAAATAATAGTAAGTTTTACTATCCAGCATGATACCACCAGTTATTTATGTGCTACAATTCGACTGGTCAGTCTGATAAAGTAGATTTAAGTTTTTTTTCTGCAAAATAAGACGTTTTCCGTACGAAAACTTTACGTCGAAAATAATTTATAAATTAAAAGTTATTTTGAATCCTCCCTATTTTAGGGTATTAGTTGTTTAATAAAAAACAAGTTTAATTTTAAATAATATCCTGACTATTCTATGTAAAAGGTTATTTTAAATAACACAAGAATATTTTATGTTGATAAACTTTACCAATTAACGTATAGCAGATAATGAAAATTTAATATTAACATATTTCGCTAGTGCCTTTTACACCATTGGTGGCTTGGAAGCGATCGATATGAAGCAATAAGGCCGCCTACATGTTCTACTGGTTTATATGGTTCTTTTTTTTTGGTTCGTAATAAAAATGTATTCATTAATTAAAATAAATACTGGAGGAGAGTTTACTTATCTATATGTCTCTCCTAAACGAAAGAGAATTATTCGCCAATAAACTTAAGCAAACTATATTTAACGAAACATCAGAAAACTTCTATGCCAACGCCCGCAAAGTGCAGTTTTATTATGGAATAGTTGACCATTTTTTTTCTCTCCACAAGAATACAAATGTCTTGCCAAATTGTCTGCCATTGGAGCAGTCCAATTTGGAAAGCAATTTCGCAACCAATTCGTTTTCCGAACGGATCAAGAGGCCAGCGTTAAATATTGTTATTTAATTCTATTCGTTTAGCGTTTAAAGACATTTACAATCGTACCAATTCATTAGGATTTAATTTGAATTCCTTGTTCATGGCTAAACCGATTCAATGTAATTGAAAAAAAAAAAATATTATTATTGATGCTTGTTTTTCGTTAAACTAACATAAAGGTTTTTAAAATAATATTTATATTAATCTTTCTAGTGACTTCGTACATTATTAGCTAGATTTTGCGTGTACTGTTTATATGTATCACTACTAAAATACTTATAATAAGGCTACTGCTGAAAGAAAGATTCGTCCGTAATTGTAATTTGGTTTTTTTCTCTTTTAATTATTATTATTACTTTTTCTTTTTGTTTTTGTGACGTCATGGTTATGGTGAGCTATACAACCTTTCCAGTTGGTGTTACAAACAGACATAACATAAGATGTACTGTGTGTATACCATAAGAGAATAAATACATTTTCTTTCTTTTATTTTTCTCTTTCTATATACAAAAAGTCATATGTAACTTTAAATGTCCTTGAAACGTACAAAGCTGATTGTGAAATGAAACATCTCTAGTAAATAATAAAGAAGAAGGTCTGTTCACATCTCTTTTGTATGATATTTCAAATTCGTCTAAATTATTTCTTAAGATGAGAGTTCCGTCTTTCCTTTTAGAAACAATTTTTTAAAACGACAGGACCTCTTAGCACCTTCCTAAAAAAAGAAAAACTTTTGATAGATAATATTCACCCATTGGACGTGTATCATTATCGTTTGTTATTAATATTTTTTTTTTATTTTGGTAATATTATATTTGGTGTACACAATTTGATGAAACATGAAGATATATTTTTTTCAAACTGACGTTTTAAAATGACACCTATTACAAACTTACCAATTTATACTTTATTTAATGATCAATTTGTATGGAAACAATTCATGCAAAACTGAAATGTGTATCATAAATCATACAATAATTTGACATTCGAGCTTCATCTGTAATTTTTTGTAATGTGAATAGTGGTGTTTACGTAAGTGGTAAATTCTCAATAACTCGCATCGCATCATAACATATATGCAGCCTTACCGTTAAAAAAGCATGTACAAAATCTTAAAGTGAGGGTCATACAATCATTGATTTACCACTAGCCGTAGATAGAGCGCGTCATACAAAAATAAGGCGAGAATTTGTCATCAACTAACTATACATTCCTACATATCGGTTATATATATGTATTACAACCCGTCTAATACACTAGACATCTGGCCGTTATATTATCTATAGCGGCGCGTAGTGCTTTGTAATTCTTTCGGATCATACGGCTCGAGTGTTAGAATCAGCGACTTTCGTCTAGCCTTGTCACACACTGGGGGAAAGGAGTGCACGCGTCGCTATTTGTGCACTACTTTTCCGTCCCATTTTTTGAGCGTTAATGATCGATCTACGGCTAGTGGTAAATCAATGCATACAAAAAGTAAAGATGTCCGTATTTATAGGTAAAGTATATTTGTATACACTGAAAGTATAAATGAACATAAAGTAAACATAATTATTATTCTAATTACAGTGTTTACATTATTGGAAATGTTATGAGAATACGCGATCAAATCTCTAATTTAAATTATCCAGTTTCGAGGTATTCATGAATATTCTATGGATTTGGCCAAATAATTATACGGTATGCATAATAATATAATCATATTCCAAATAATGTGTTTGTCCATATAATAAAAAATAAGCCTTTTAATACTAAATATAAACATTAATTTTATTTTTAAGGCAAAACTTAAAATTTACTACAAATGTATATATAATTTCATAATAAGTTTTGCAACAAGTCAAAAGGTTTTTCTGATCGTAGTGTCTCAAGTAGCATGGAAAACCATAGATTTGAACATAGTAGATAGTCGACTTTATTTCGGATACTTTTCGATTTGGATATTATGAAAAATTCTCCTCGCAAACTTTTATTATTAGATCAATAGTACTACGTACAAGCGACAACGGCATCCTGAAGGTAATTGCTGCCAGACTTAACTGCCCCATACTGAACGACTGTATGGCGGTAGCTATTGGGCGGATAAAATAAAAATAAAAATAATTGTATTTCTGATGATATTAATAACAATACTAACATAGTAACTAAGGATAAAATGTTACTAACATACTAACAAATCTATGGACGCTTCCATGTCCGATTGAAATGAGAAATAAATAAAATAAATAAATAGTAGATTGATTAGAACTTTCTGAAATTATTACCTTTAAGACTATTACAACACTTAAAAGCACCATCATTATAAGAATCCCTACTAATATTATAAATGTTTATGTAAGTGTGTTTGGTACGCTTTCACGCGAAAACTACTAAACCGATCATGAAACTTTGTACCTATATTCTTGAAATTTTGAGAAGTAACATAGAATACTTTTGATTAAATTAAAAAACCTGGTTTGTTAAAATATAGTAATCACATTACATAAATACATTTATATTACAATGATCTCTGATCTCTTCAGAGGGAGCGAAACCACTTGTAAAAGCTTGTAGTATATTCCAGCCAGAGTATTCTCTGTTTAAACTTGAATCAAGTAATAAACTATTCAGCCTTCTGATATATGTGACCAGCCATTAAGTATTTACACTAGGTTCAGATTTAATAATTTATTTAGATTTTATATTTACGCTGAAGTGGCAGTGGGCTGGTCACGTTTGTCGGAGAACCGACGGAAGTGGCGTCAGAAGGTCCTCGAGTGGAGACCACGTCTCGGCAAGCGGTGTGTGGGCCGTCCTCCGGCCAGGTGGAGTGATGACCTCCGAAAAGTGGCAGGCAACGACTGGATGCGAAAGGCCGGAGACAGGATGAGTCGGCGCTACTTCAAAGAGGCCTATGTCCAGCAGTGGATAAATGTTGGCTGATGATGATGATGATGATTTATTTTTTAGCCCACCGTGTGTATCGTGTCGATCACATGAATATTTCAAATAGTACAGCTAGTATGAAAAAGCGATACTGAGAGAATTAAAATAATAACGCAAATATCACTATTTGACTGTTTTTTAATTTCATTAAATTCTCAAAAATAAGCGTTCTTAATTACCTACATGACCACCACTGCAATCTAATCTGATGGCTAGACGGTGCAGTTCAAGATAAATTAAAAAAAAAATGCTCTAAAAGTATTATGGCGGTGCGGCTTCGAAAGTACCCACTGCGGTAACTAGCTGTAGCCAAAAGTTTCCAACGGACCAGACTCAAGCCAATTTAAAAATTAAAACCTTCTCCTATAATAATTTTCTCATCTAATTCTTTTCCTAATCCTAAGGTTGCCTGGCAGAGATCGCTACTAAGCGATAAGGCCGCCTTTTGTATCCTGCTTCATCTTTATTTTGTTTTCGTGTTATTTCTATTTTTGTTGTGGTGTACAAATGAAGAGTAAATAAAAAAAAATATATAATAAAGTATCTATGATAATAGACCAGGTTCGAAGGCGCAACGCTTTACCAAGGGCAAGATTAAATAAAAACCGAATGAAAACAATTAATTTGAGACTTTCATGAATTATTATCAACTAGAGCTTCATAATTAACACAAATAATAATGTGTTAAGTTTATTGCGCGGATTACCAGCGATGTAAGCGCTTTTCGATTGTTGTGATACGTTTTGATGGGGTAAACTTTGGCCATTACAACAAATGAGTCGACGATTTTCTGGAGATAATCCTGTCGACGAAGCCGAAGTAGTCATATTACAGTGATTGGCCCAAGTTCAAGAGATGTTTCGAGTGCGGACTGAAGACAGACCTCACATAACCTCACTATCAGATGTTCTTGGAAAGCTATTTTTCTCCACAAGAATACAAATGTCTTGCCAAATTGTCTGCCATCAAAGCAGTCCAATTTGGAAAGCAATTTCGCAACCAATTCGTTTTCAGGGCGTATCAGGGGATAACATTAAACATGGCTGTTTAATAGTGTACGTTAATTTGATTTCTAATTTTTCATTATCATTGGATTTATAATTAACATAATAAATAACAGTTTAAGAAAACTAAAAACCCGTATCTGTTACCGAACTAATAAGTGGGTGAATTTGTCATATTTAATAGCTATGTTCAAGTTAACCCGATGCTTTGAGAGATGTTAAAATCACATTCTAAAAATCTTTTACCTACATGCATGCCAAGCCAAAATAAGTGTTTTATTATATATATTGTTTATAGCATTGTCATCGGTATTTTCATCATCATCATCATCATCATCATCATCAACCCATTCTCGGCTCACTACAGAGCATGGGTCTCCTCTCAATATGAGTAGGGTTTGGCCATAGTCCACTGTTTGGGCCATGTGCGGATCGTTAGACTTCACACGCCTTTGAGAACATTATGGAGAACTCTCAGGCATGCAGGTTTCCTCAAGATGTTTTCCTTCACCGTTGAAACAAGTGATATTTTAATTAAAAAAACGCACATAACTCCGAAAAGTTATACTTATAGTGAGAGGTAACAATATATACAATAATTATAGTGAAAGGTAACAATATATTTTATATAAAGAGTATAGCGTAGGAACTGATTATTTGGGAAACGTTATCGAATGGGGGATGCACATATAAAAGGCTAGTTTATTTCTTCAAATTCAAAATCTTTTTATTTTTCCAGGCTGGGGAAGCAAGCAGGATCAAAAAGGGAAGTGTAAAAAAATAAGTTCCAAAGATTTTCCTGTTTTATCAAGAATCAGTCCAGAGGTTGAGAAGAACATGGTAACAAACAAACGAATGCGAATTCACTTTTATAATAACGATATAGATTTCGTTGAATTCAATCAATTTACTTTGGTTATACGAATATAATATTGATATTATTATATCTATTCAACGTGAAGAAATTTTATGCTGAATTTCCGGACGATTGTTATAAAAAGGTATTAAGAGAACCCTTGGCTAGCAATTTATTTATTCGCTGGCTTGTCGCACATACTTTTAATATACTGTAGTATGTTTTTGAGGGTTTGCACTTTTATTTATTCATTTCTAGCTGATGCCGTGCCATCGTCCGTGAGAACGAATATTAACAATCATTAAAGTACGTTTCGAAATCGCAGTCTCATTTAACTTACTTGATGAAGGTTAACCAAAACCTGCCTGCCATTTTTATTTACTTAGTATCTACCAGCATTCGCGCCCTTACGTGAGTAACGTTATACACGTGACGTTCCGTGAGTAACGTCACGTGTATAAGTATAGTTAAGTCTTAACGGACAGGTTTGGTGCGTTCCGCTAAGGAATTCTGTCCCATATCTCCAGTTAAATTCACCAGAGGGATAAGAAAAAGTGGTTTCGATTTAAAAGAGTTATGAAGTAAAATAAACTAAAATTTGCAACCTCAATATCAAAGGTACCTGTTCTAAATTGTGTTCGAATTCGTTAAGTAAATTTTGCGTGATGCGCAAATAGTCAGATAAAAAGATGGACGAATGAACAGAATGAATGAATGTATGAATGAATGAAGATATACAGTCAGACAATCAGAAAAAAACTGTCTCAGCGTTCTCGCTCAGGCTCAGGACTCGCTCAGATCGCTTAATCGCTTGGCGATCTTTTGTCAGTATGGTGACTAGCTACGGCTAAAGCCGATTCATATGGTTGCTTTTTTGCTGTAATGAATGTAATCACATTTTCATTTTCATTTTACTAAAACATAACACGAAGCGACGCCCCGATTTAATCAGGAGAAACAATTACAAATGCTCAGCCACTTGGTACGTAAAAAAAATCCATGTTAGCATTTTTTTTTGCAGGAAAAGTAAGTTATTAAATGTTGCTAATTTATCACTATAAATCACCGTTGCTTGAATTTCAAGTCGATATTAAAAGTGAAAAAAAAGTAATAAATTGTTGTTTTTTTTATTATCTCATGCCTTATGAGCCATTTTTAACGCATTAATTAGATATACAAAATTCTTTAAATGCTGTTAGGTAACGACATCATGGACAAATTTATTCAACTCAATGACGCATTCTATAAATGAACTCAAGTTTTATCTGCGTATTGTTTTGGAATACATAGATTATTAAATATTCCGCATAGTTTTGCAAGCTTAACACTAGAATTGGAAGGGAAAACGGTAAGAAGTTGTACGTAAACTTTTCCGCGAATGGCTGACTCGCACTTGGCCGCTTATTATACAGAGAGCAGCCGAAAAACCTAGCGCTATTTCAATTGAAATACCCTGTAGACATTTTTACTGTGCGCGTCTATTCATAGTGTCAGTCTTGCTTTGATTGTGATGCACAATGCAACTGAATGGCGTCGATACTACTGTAGGATCAGCTACTGTTCCATCAATTGTTGCACATTCACAGTATGAGTCATCCGCTATGGTGACGATGATTTTGACGACCTCCGTGGCGCAGCGCGCGCGCTGTCGTTTATAAAGTTGGAAGTTCTGGGTTCGATTCCCGGCTCGAGTCTGGTGGGAGGCTTCAGCCGTGTCTAGTTACCGCCCTACCGACAAAGACGTGTCGCCAAGCGCTTTAGCGTTCCGGTACGTTGTCGCGTAGAAACCAAGTATTGCGAGTTTAACATACCCCTAACAGGTTTGCGCGATACCATCTTATACTGCATCATCGCGGTGAGATTGCCGTTAAGAGGTAATTTGTAATGGATAAAAAATATGGTGTCAAGATACAATCAAATATCTATCTATACATCATATTTGGATCGTAATTTCTCTCATCATAGTTGATTGGAGTTTTTCTTACTGAATGTACTTGTGGTCAAATAAAATATTATGTATTTTAAATCTATCTTGCTTATCATTGTATTAATTTTATTGCTATATCGGTTCGACTTACATGTTATATAAATTGCCACAAATGTACCTTTTAACTACATAACATTTCTTATGGTTCTTAAGTTAAGTAACTTTAATGCTGAAATCATTTCTTCGATAAATCAATGTACCCATCACCATCATGGAATAAAACTCATTGCTTGATAAACATTCTCTATCAATAAACATTCAATGCTGTATATCAAAAAGCTTGACACTTAGTAACCTAGAAATAAACTTAACTACCCCCGTAGATATTGATAGTGGTTTTGTTAGTTGTTTTTTCTTTGCAATAATGTTTCAAAAAATACTTTTAACCCTTAAACAGTATTATATTCAATAATAATTGATTATTATAAATTAAATATAAAAAATTATGTGACAAAATAATGAAAGGTAACAATCAATTTTCCTTGATCTTGTATATGATCTGTGGTCAAGAAGAATAGTGTACCATTATAATAAGTAGCATTGGTGATTAGAGCGAACAAAGTATAAAAAGTATTTTTGAAACACAAAGTCTTTCTGCTTTAGTGTCTACAATAGTACCTCTTATTAAATCAAGTATCCAACATAATACTAAACGAAAAAAAATAGGTAGGTAATATACACACGTGGTATAAGTAAAGGCATGGGCACAAATAGCTTTCACGAATGCTTGGGAGTCGTAAAATAGCGATAAAATAAATTTAATATAAATCCAAGGAGGGATGACACATAAAATTGAAGTAAATCACCAAAAGTCAGGCGTTGGAGACGTTTACAGCCGCAGAGGCTGTTAGTTCCGGAAGCGGATACCACTTCGCGAGGAGTAACGAGATACATAAACATATAATATGAATTTGTTGGCATAAATTTAAACTTTTCCACTTTAATGGCGAAAACATATTTTTCAACAGTTCCCAATTAGATAGGATTCCATCTTAAGAACGTTGCTACGAAATATCTTCTCTATAAATTGTATTTTTGCCAAGAAAATTTTAATGAATAGGTAGTTCCTGTCATGATAAATAAATCGGTCAGAAAAATAAACATTTCAAAGCTTCGGATTACTGGCTTTTTTAATTCTAATGAGGATGTTTTTTTATTCCTCAGTAGCATCTTAAGATATAGGAGAAAAAGTGTTCAATTAACACTTGCAAATCGCTTGGAATAGTTTAGTAATGACTACACTTCACATCACTTCGAAGCGGTGATAACCTAGTGGTTAGGGCGTCAGCCTCCTAATCAGAGGTCGGCGGTTTGAATCCGGGCACGCACCTCTAACTTTTCGGAGTTATGGGCGTTTTTAAAAATGAAAATACACTTGCTTCAAGGGTGAAGGAAAACATCGTGAGGAAACCTGCACGCCTGAAAGTTCTCCATAATGTTCTCATAAGGCGTGTGAAGTCTGCCAATCCGCACATGGCCAGCGTGGTGGACTATGGCCAAACCCTTCTCATATTGAGAGGAGACCCGTGCTCTGTAGTAAGCCGGTAATGGGTTGATCATGATGATGATGATGATGACACTTCACATTGGTAATTAAAAAATATCTAAGCCGCACCTACAAAACAGAAAGTTAGTGAGATTAATATGTTCAAAAACACATACCCTGAACTTATCAGCATCATGGTCTATCAGTATGGATAACACATGTGCTATTATAGCATTGTAAAACATTTGTACTAGTATCTGTATGAATTGATGCCCTATTTAAAAAAAATTATAAAGCACACATCAAAAGTGTCTAGGGATCAAATATGTTTTTGAGGATAATTGTTACAACCTTTTTGAATCGATTTTTACAAGTAGTGAATAGTGATTATTCACAGTGAATTACTAGTGTACTATTCACTACTTGTATGAAGATGTTTTTTTTTTATTTTGATTTAAAATAGGAAATTGTCTGTCAATTAATGTGTTATAGTAGCAATTAGTGTGTGTGTGTCATATTTTTATAAAACACTTATAAAACTGAAGAAAAAAAGTATTGTAGTAAGCAAAATTTTGTTAGTCACTATCAAATAAAATGTTAACAATGGGAAACATAAAGGAACTTGTTACTAGCAATAAAGCTAACTTGATCTCTAATTTTACGTAATAACATGATAAAATTAAACAAGTTATCTTTTGTTTCAATGTAATGCCATATCAGCCTCAACATGATACTGTTTTAAAGTAACGAAGTCGTTTTCGAAAATTATTGTGTTTACTAATTATATACGTATATAATCATTTTGACTTTATCGGTAGTAACGTGTACTATAATTTTCTTATTAAATAGGTGCAATACTCAGTTGTGTGACACTCTTTTTCCACAAGGAATAAGGCACGAAATCAAATCAAATGGTGTGCTTTCGGAATGTAGCAAGCTTCCAGCAAGTACACAGTGCGTAATAAGCCGATAACGAAACGGTATGCTCATATCGCGGCCAGAGTGACCATACATTTCGAACGCTTTCGTATCACCACTCACAGACAGGACCAGTTAATCTAAAATACGGCTCCTAATTGTACTGTGACCACCATGATTTTGGCTACAAGCTCATAGCTCTGAAAGCTCGCTGATAAGCGACCAAACCAACCGAAATCGTTTACGTCAAATCACCGAAAGTATTGTAGTTGATAAGGTCTAACTTTTCCATATTTTTTTTGACAATTACGTTAGGCCAAACTTTTGGACGATAAAAAAGATCCGGGTCAGATGACTTAGTTTAAAAAAACAACATTTTATTTTTTTGCATTAAACATTTTTGAACTACGTCATCATACCAATGTAAAAAAAAAACATTTCCTTTTATTTCTACTAGAGTGTTATAATGGCTTCGCTATTTGGAACTACGCAGCAATTGTAATATTATTGTGGGCGTCTACACCAGTAAGCTAGATGTATGGGCCGTTTGCCGACAGTCGCGCGAATCGCTACACGTTATAAATGACCCATTTCAAAGCCTGCATATTGTGCAGTAGGAATCTAATTAATATTATGATAAAGAATTACAATACCACCCGCTAGACAATGCTTTTGTAATAAGGCAGTTAATTGTCTAGCGGTTGCCTGTTTTCTTAAGGTAACGTTAGTATGCCATTAAAATCAAGGAATAGCGGGTTTTATGTAGGTTTTACTACAACATCAATTTCTACTAACTTTTTTGTAATTTTTTAAATTTTTATTTTTATTGCAAGTGTACCATTCTTGATGTGTAATTTTTTATTTATTTTTATCTTTGACGTATTGGAGTGACATAAGATGCTAATAAGCTTAAATGGGCTTATTTGCTAAAACAAGGAATTAATTTTATTATTGTTATTATAGCATAGCATAACTGAGTATTAATAGACTTTGGGTTGGTGATAACAAAATGATGATGGCACTCTGTCATTTAGTAGACCATTAAGGGCCGGTGTATCCCAGGGGGCTGTGCTAGCACCCATCTTTTACACCCTCTACATAAGCGACATTCCCAAAAGCATCATGTAGAGCTAGCCAAGTTTGCAGACGATACCGCTCTATGCACGTCCTTCCGTATGATACTGTTCATTTTGTCCCGCCTCCAGAAAGCGATCGAGCGCCGCGGCGCTTAGTTCCGGCAATGGAGAAGAGAGGTAAAGCCGGAAAAGCAAAGCACTGCTTTACACCGAACAAACCCGCACTCGCCTCAGGGACACAAAGGATTGTTCAATTTGTTTTTTGTTTGATTGTTCTCAAATTGTTCGATCATACGATTGCAGGGCAACGTACTGCCATGAACGTAGGTCTAATTTTTTATAGTCAAAAATCAAATTTCTTCCTCAGTAGATTTTATCTTATTCTCAACAAGCGTAGCAAGGCTACCGTTTCGTCACAGTGCCACTATCCAAAAATTTAATAGTAATGTACATTTTAAATTTAATACCAAGTAAGTAAGTAGATTGCAAAATAATATCATGTGAGTTAAATCAGTTCAGTTAGTAAATGATTCAAAGTCTTAAATAAATATTGACAATAGTGTAAATAGTGTTTGGCAAAATTAATAAATTATACCGAAACATTTTATCTAAAGACTAAAAGGTATATTGCAAAGGATGTTATTTAAACCTGCAAATGAAAATTTTGATGGTGATTATAGTGGTTTTAAATGAACCGCACAAATATTTACGAGAATGAATACCAGTTATCATAAATATTCGTATTTATTTAAAAATAAACTTTAAAATACGAACGCATATAGTCAAACATTATTGCTTTCAAAACCAGAACAATGAAAAAAAAATAAGTACTTATACTAACTAAGGTTACACTTTAATTCAAATTCAAAACAATATTTATTCAAATTGGACTTTAAAAGGCGCTTTCGTTGTGTACAAATATCTTTTATATTGCAGTGAGAAGATGGTGATAACTATTGAACTAAAGCTGTGAGGGTTCCATATAAGCCCTGGTCTAAGAAGAAGCCCATAATAAACTTAGCCGGGTATTCCTTTTGATATTACCATCTTAGTAGGCTAACCTAAATAATCCTTTTTACTAAAATAGGATTTTTCTACAAATCTTAAGTTTGATACCTTCTATGAACATATAAGACAATTCCAAGATGTCATCCTAGGTCATCATTCTAGATCCATCATCATCCACCTAAAAAAAGTATTATATTAATTAACTTACTAATTTTATCGTCACACTAAGTTTAGTGATTTTTCAAAATTTCAATCGGATTCAAAGGATCGGTGGAGTAGCTAAACAAACCGATACATAAACAAAAATACACACAAACTTTACTTTAATATAAGTATGATTTATGAATACACAAGTAAGGTGACTACTTATTTACCGATTTACAATAAATTTACAACCATTCAGTTGCAGTTGGGGATATAGAAGAAGTTTGCTAAGCGTATTGTAATCTAATAACAACTAGGTAGATGTAATGGGAATAAAGGAGACACGTAGGACTACTAGCTAACTAAATAAATTGAACGTGACGGTCTGTTTCATGCCCACTTTTCTACTTAACTGTTGGAAAAATAAAGAAAACCGATAAAGTAAAGTTAGTGGAATACTTCGTTCAAATAATGTTATTTGGCGATTATAAACGTGTTTCGTTGTAATATATTTTAGTGTACAAGGATTATTTGTTCTTTTAAAAAGCGGTCGTAACCACTAGGTTAAGCTTACTCGCTAGGACCGAGGTCGATCCCCGGCACGCACTTCTGCCTTTTCAGAGTTATGTTTTTTTTACCCACTATAAGTAAGCCGTTGAAAATAGTGTTACAACTGGATGTATAGTTCTATACAAAAGAAATACCAAGCACGTTGAGCCAGTTTGACATTTCCACTATTCAAATAAATAGGATATAGATAAGTCAGTTTAAAAAAAGAAACACCATCACAGTTGATACGTAAAGTTAGATCTCGAATGGTGATCAATCTTAAATCGCCGCCGAGGAGACAAACCTCGCATACTATCGCGCTTCCATTTTGAAAACAGAGCTACCAATTCGAATAACAAACTACAGTGTTGGGAACATGACATCTTGATATTTTATGGATTTCGCACACTATATTATATCGCTTAACACTGTCTAGGCTGAAAATAAAATAAAGCATAGAAATGTGAGTTTTATGTTCAGCGACATACGACACACTTTTCAATATTTTACTACCAGTGGTATACGACTAACGAATATCAACTATATATATGGTCCCTGGCCACGTGTCACACACTTCAAACAAGACTCGGACTTTGTAAATTATTTGAGTCGAATCAGTGTTGAGTCGAGATTGTTAAGTCTATCTGGTTTATATTGGGCGACGTACTACACAATTTTCAATATATTAGTACTAGTGGTATAGACCATCGGCCGACCGATCGACCATCATATAGTCCCTGATCACGTGTCATACATTTCAAACAAAACTTTATCTCGCATTTTGTAAATAAAGCTTTTCGAAGTTTTATTTGAGTTTAATTTGAGTCGGGTCGGTGTTGAGTTGATCTGGTGTTAGTGCGTTTATTTCTGGACATTTAACACAATATAGGTACTAGGTAGGATGACGATAACATGAAGTTAGAAAATATTACAGCAGCAATATTTTATTTCTCTTAAAAAAATATATTTAATAACATGAAAGTTTGATTCAATATCCGATCTGCTAACTGTGCCGAACGTTGGAAGCAAACTCGCGGAACGTGAGTTACATACTTCGGAATCGACGTTGCTATTCCGCCTGGCAACAAATTAGTCACGTATATCCACCAAATGCTTTTATTATCTATCTCTGGCATTTAGTTTTGTGGCCGAACTAATAGTGCTTTTTCTCTATCATAACTTACGGGCAACCTTTATTATTACGGTTACGCATAAAATAGATTAACATTGTTTTATGATGGAGTCTATATAAATATTGTATTATAGAATAACGTTTTATAAAATTGCAAATGAAAAATGAAAAACATTTTATTCAAAAAAAAAAAACGTTTTCACATAACATTTATCCGTTGTTGGGACATCCTTTTAAGTAATTATTTTCCTTGTGCCAGGATGTCCCGTAAAATTTATAGAAATACATTTTGGTCTGTAGCATGTTAAATAGCCTAAATTTTCCTCAAGAAGTTTTTTTGCTGTCAAATGCATAGAAAAATTCAAATCTGGGCCAACTACGTAAGATAATCAATAAACTCGAAGTTTTGATTTTTGTAACCAAAGACTACCTAATTCTAATTTTGTGAAATCATTAAATCTATAAAACTTTTGATTTACATAACCTTATTTAGAAAAAGTGATAGTAGTCCGCCTCCTAATCAGAGGTCGGGAGTTCAATACTTGCCACACACCTCTTAATTTTCGGAGTTATTAGTTTTTAAGCAATTAAAATATCACTTGCTTGAAGGAAACAACGTGAGGACACTTGCATGCCTGAGTGTTCTTCATAATATTCAAAGGCGTGTGAAGTCTGCCAATCCGCACATTGCCAGCATGGTGGACTAAGGCCAAACCCTTCTCATATTGAGAGGAGACCCGAGCTCTGTAGTGAGCCGGCAATCGGTTGATCATTATAATGATGATGATTTAGGAAACATTTTTGTTGTAGAGTGCCATTTACGATAAATTGTTGATTTTGCAAATATAATTACCATAGCCGTAACCGCCAACACATACCATGTTAGAGCATAGCAAATTTATTAGTAAACTAATTTTAAATGTTATAATATTAGTCGGCGCGGAGTTATTAACTTCATTCAGTGGCGCCAAGAAAATCAGGACCGATCGGACCTCTTAATTATGGTCGCAATAAAAGTTTTATCCCGCAAGTTGTGGTTTTAATTACTATGAGTGAAAGTAAACAAAAACGTTATATTATATTTAACATCACCCGTCTGTTGATTGTAGCGACATCATGCAAAAAATATTTCCCGTTAAATATTTACCACAATACACTATCACCCTAAACTTCAAACATTATGCCTTGGAATAACTCCCAAAGACCTGCACAAGCCTTTTAATGGACGGACTTTGAACGTTAATTTTTAACGGTAGTTAAAAGTATCTTCAGTCTTAAGCCTTTGAAAGTGCCTATTTAAGCTTATGCTGTAGAGGAAACTTTCTGTACAGTTTTGTGGATCGTCTTCAATTTACGTACCATTTTTGACGAAGTATCACGCTGTGTTGCTTATAAATTTTCAATTATCTCTATCTAGTAGGCTTGTAAGGGCCATAAGAATCACATACTTGACGACCTCCGTGGCGCAGCACGTGCGAAGTTGCATTTTAAAGTCGGAGGTCCTGGGTTCGATCCCGGCATGAGTCTGGTCTGATGGGAGGCCGTGGCTAGTTACCACCCTACCGACAAAGACGTGTCGCCAAGCGATTTAGCGTTCCGGCATAATGTCGTGTAGAAACCAATTAGGAGTATGAGTTTACCATATCCCTAACATGTTGGCCAGCTACTATCTTAGAACGCATCATCACTTACCATCAGGTGAGATGCAGTCAAGAGCTAACTTGTAGTAAATAAAAAAAAACACAAAACTTTTTTGGCCTACGTAAAATGTAAAAAACATAAGAATAGTAAATTCTTTTGTTTTTTACTTTTTATCTATATAAAAGAAGGGTTTATTGTACATACATTTTCAGTAAAATTTAATTCTAAGCTACCCAAATAAATTCATACTATAATAACACTTGACAAACATTTTAAAAAATTTTGATGTACGCAAGTAAATGGTTCATTTAAAAGTTATTAAATACATTATCGGAGTTCATGAAACCCATCAAAATTGAATGTAAATTAATTCAATGTCTATATAAAGGGCGATGCGAAGCCCTGATTGCAGGGTTCACACGCAATTCGGCAATAAACTTGCAACTACGGAACTAAAATTTCAACGCAACTTTATTTTTATCGAAGGAAGTCGTTAGACGCTATCTGAACCACCTCGCACGTATTAACATACATAATTATAGGTAGTTTAACTATTGGAACAGCGCCAAGCCTATTCAACCCGAACAATTGTAGTTTTTAGCTTTTCATTCGTATAGGAAACAATTTAACAAATATGTCTTGTTTTAGCTGGAACTGTCAGCTCTACACATTTTTACGGTGAAGTTAACTCGCCGTATTTCGAAACGCTTTTTTAAGGGATTTCGTATATTTTCGTTTGAAAAAATTGGCAAACATTTAACAATATTTTTCGATGTTGTTTTGTGTTATGAATGAGAAGCTATCGTATAGTTTTTAAATCTATATATAATTGTAAAAATATCATTACTCCAAAAGATTTGTTTAATACATAGTCCTAATTCAAAAATAACAGCCGTTTCAATCTTTTTTTTTATGGATTTACACAGATTAGCCAATGTCAAGTTTATAGCAATGGAGAATTGAAGTTAGGGAATAATGGCGGCAAACTTCGCACGGCGGACTCGGCTCCCCCAAACCTTTCCCAAATTAATACATGTTAACCATTCAAAAAACTAGCTACTACACAAACGACACCAAAACTATAATGTCCACAACAAAATCAACCCAATCTTTTTCAAATTTAGCTACCAAACATTAATTCAAAAAAATCGTGAAAAAACCGCGCCCGCCTCCATGTCAATCTTATCCAAGCATTGACGTTTTGTCTCTAATAAAAAGATAAGAAACAAAAGATGTATATATAATCTATGCTAAAACAATGTTGGTACGGCCACTACCATAGACAAGTCTAGAGTAGTATTGGTATCTTCTCTGTAAATGAGGTTCTTCTGAAGACTGAATTGCATGCTGTGTTAGATCAACGCTAAAATTTTTTCTTTTGATCGGATTAAAAATCCACGGACCTGCTAATAGAAGTATAACTTGAATAAAATTCTATTTCTATTAACTGATCACAAATTCAACAGTCATGCGCTGTATGCTGCTGTCAATTGGTTTTTAGTGAGTAAGGTGAATGCAATTTAAGTTGCCAGCCTAATTACAAGATTAGTAGCATTCGGCAAATTTATATCCATAACATTTTCGCTTTCATATTCTTACAACTATTTTATATATTTCACAAGAATTTGGAGTTTCCAAATAGGTAGAGGTAAAACTGGGTCTCACAAAGGGACTGTATATTTCCCTTTATTGTCAAGTACAAGAGGAGTGTAGCTGACACTTCGATTTAATACCGACCCTTGGTTTCATAAAAGTCCTTTCACTGGCTAGCCAGTTAGGGTGCGTTTTCACTAAAGACTTATAAGTTAATCTTAATAATTAGGACCTGAATTGATGGTAGATAAGTGTGTCTACGCTTAAAGTGTGCTTATCTGGACCGCAGTTTAAAAAAATATCGGTTGCTATCGCACGTGGAATAAGGCGATACAAAATCGTAAACATACTCACATGGTAAGCTAACCATTGCACAATTCGCCAAACTTTCAAGACACACTATTGCTAATCAAAAATGACAAAATACATCATCCTCACCACCTGGATGCCTGGACCTCTTCCACCACCCGCTATTCCAGGTCATTGCTGCCACGAACCTGCAAATTGTGGAACCAGCTTCCATCTTCTGTGTTCCCTAATGGCTATAATATGGGGATCTTCAAAGGGTGGATTAACAAATTGCTCAAGGGCCAGCAACGCATTGGCGGTTCCTCTGGTGCTGCAAATGTTCATAGGCGGCGGAAATCACTTACCATCAGGTGACCCGCCTCCTCGTTTGCTCGCTTTGTATATGTAAAAAAAAAAAATACAATCCAACAATTTGAAGAATGAATGTCTTTTTTAAAACCAAGACTGAAAAACAGTAAAAAAAGCTATAAAAAACAATCAGTTAATTACAAAAACACATTAAATGTCTAGATAAATTTAAAGTTTAATATTTCGAGATTGATAACTGTGTAGAAAAAACACACAATTTATTATGAAACAAATACTCCGTATAAATTACTCCTTGTAAAAATGTATGTTTTCATAATATTTTATGCTATGACGCAACGCACTCAATATACTAGTCTGATGCCAGGCAAAGTGTAATCGAACGAAAATATTATCTTTCAATTCGGGCATATACGAGTATGCGGCGCACTTTAACTTTACACTAAAGTATATCCATAAAGATTCTCAGAACCCAATTGACGCTAAATGTCTCCTTTTGTTACATAACAAAGACCCAGAAAAATAGCACGGTTCAGGGAGGGAGGGAAAGTAAATTCAGCAATTTATTGCTGAGGCCAGGGCTCTATATTTGTTGCAAATGAAGACGGTAGCGAGGTGACAATTTTCGGATGCTGGAACCAAATGACCGCTCTGGGACGAAACGAGGTCGTAGTATCGCGGTTCCCTAGTTTTATTTTTATAGCCCGTATTTTAGGATTCTGTATATTAGAGGTGTTTGCGGCAGACTTTTACAGAATTTTATTTTCGTGCCGCTATGGCGTCGTTTTGCGCGGAATTTAATCTATGTTTATAGCAGCATCGTGAAATAGCATTGCTTATACAAATAAAAACGAGAATGTCTTGTTTTTATATAAGCTTTGTATATTTTCATTGCTTCGTTGGTACTACTTGATTATTGTATTGAAACGAGATAACTTTGGTTGTTGAACTATTGCACATGGAATAACCTATTGATACCCTGTCACCTGTTAATCGCGGTAGTCAAAAGACGTCATCATCATCATTATCATCATTATAAAGTGATTGCCGGCCCACTACAGGCCGCGGGTCATCTCTCCACTACGATGCCCAAGTGTTTGATTCGCAGACCGCGTACGCAGATTTCTGACGATGTTTTTTCTTCGCCACTAATTGAGTCATAATTAATTATTTGCCTAAATTTGATTAAAAAAAAAGGATTTTATGATAAAAATCGAAAGTTAGATGTGCGTGCCAGGGATCGAACTCGACCAAAGTAAACTATAGACTATCACTGCCCTATAATTTGTATTAAATTGTATATTCTAATTTATATAAATGATAAGTCGCGCTATGATAAGGCTCTCCTGCGCTTGTATAGAAAATAAAACTGTTTATCTAGTACTGATGGAAATGTATGAGACTATTTACTTTACTCAGAACATACTCCAATAGCGCGATTAATTCTACCACTAACGCCATCTGTAAATACCAGTAAAAATCAAGGCAAGCAATTATTTTACGGATAACTTTTATATTGTCTGACATTTTGTGTGTCAGTAGTTGACGTGTAAACTACTGATCTGTTTTCTCTGTTTCGGACGAGTGCGCGATTTTTCCCGTGACACCAGGCGACGCGAAGGAGCATCGCTGGGTTTTGGTGGGTATTCTGATCGCCATTTTGGCCGTCGGTGAGTCTACATGCCCCGTCGGAAGCGGTGTAGTTTTACCTGCGTCACTTCTGGCGTGAATGCGTAAACGTATTTCCTAGAGGAAAAAAAAATTGATTTTATTTGTTTTCCCAGAATCATAACTAAAACTCTGAAACTAGAATACCTGATTTATAAAAATCAAAAATTGTTATAATTGCAGTTGCGTACCATGTTTACTAAATTATCGTACTAGATTTTCCCGCGGCTCTACCTATACTCGTGGTATGGAGCAATATATCCATACCATAAGATCCGACGGAACGTTCAATAACTCCAATACTCTGCAAAACAAATACGATTTTCTGTAATAAAGAGTTACATATTAGTTAAATGAATACACTTATTTTGATGAAGTAACTATCATTATTGTTCGTCATTATTATAATAATTTCTCTCTCCAGTCGTTCTTTCATTACTGAAGATCTTGGTACTGGTGTCTTTGCAACCTCGTGCGGATTAATTGTTTCCACCGGCTTCTATCAGAGGACAGTCTTGCAATTGTGTGAAATCAGCTGGTCTGCCCATCTGGATGGTGAGCGGCCTCGCGATCTTTTGCCGTCTGTATTGCCTTATTAATATAATAATAATATTCTTTATTTATCAAAAGCATAATTTACATTTCATAAGTATGAAATGTAACCTCCTGCGATAGTTTAAACTGTGTTACAGGAGACAGTGTCTTCCCTATATCTATGGCACAACAATATGCGATTGACAAAAATTACAATTAACACAACCTTTAAACAAATAATAATTAAATAAAATAAAACAATTATGTGTAACAAGTAAGTGTGTATGTATGATGGCCATGGTACGTGTGTATGCGTATAATGCATGTGTCAAAATGATTTCTACTTATTTCGTTTTTTAACAATGCAATTAACAAAAAATAAATGTTGAGTAAATTTTGCTGAGACAGCTTGCGTTATAGATACAACGCAGGAATACAAAGAGTTTTGAAGTTACTAGCAAAGGTTATTATTATATACGTACAAAATAGAGATGATGACTTAGACCGGGGCGCGTTTGGAACCCTTATAGCTTTAGTTTCAAGTTTACGAATATAGTTATCACCATGAAATAACTACTATGTAAATTATTTACGCGTCAAAAGTGCCTTTTTAGGGACTATTTGAATAAAGATTATTTTTTATTTTAATTTGAATTTGATGATTAACGACAGCGCTAACGATCGAATTAGTTAAGTGACTTTGATAGTCGGTAACTGATTATGCGACTTTAGAGTTTCAAATGTGGACTTATGTTGCCTGAAAGAGTATGTAAACCCGTTCGGGTTATTATCGCTAATACTCATTAACTAACAGTTGCAGCGTTACCTAAGCTCCCCAGCCCGCATTAGGGCAGCCTCTAATTTAGACCAACCGGTGTTAAAGCTGTATTTTCCCCTCTCCGATGACAGAGGAGGCTTTTGCCTAGCTGTACGGCATCATTAAGCGGAGTTTCAGGTAAAAGGCTTAGTCTTTTTTATAGTATTTGATTTACTAAAAATTACGTGTTATTTTATTGCTATAATTATAAATTGTTAGAAATACAAACACAGAAGGAACACCTGCGACATCTCATGCAGTTCTGTGACCTCTTTTAAAAACCAACGAAGTAACTTATTTGAGTAATCGTTCCATATATATATATTTTTAATTTAATTGTCCATTACTGCATTATAGGTATTCATTGAATTATTTAGATTTAGATGTAAGGTTAATTTTAGTAATATACTCAGATACGGGTTTTCCTAGTTTAGGGGTCAGGATTCCACTGTATTGTGCTGTACTGAGTTTTATAAATAAAGATTATTATTAAAAAAAACTAAATTATGCATTCTGTGATCATTTCAAGGAGGTCACTCACTCCTCATGTTTATTCTTCTTTCTTCTGTTTTTGGCCTTTACATTTTGATTGTGACTACTTTAATGACCTAATAAAAAAAAATAAAAGAAGTGTTTATTATTTTTTTTTTAACTACATAGGCATCGATCTCCTTTCTGTATCAATCTAAATATTCGATATTGCACCCATACCGTGAGACTCAAACAAATAGGTCCACGTAAATACATTTCATTATATAAAAAATATGGACCTAATATTTTTGATAGATCAATTGGCCAGTCAGCTTCCCTATATTTTTTTACATACAAATTTTACGTGTATTATATGAAATTTAAATTCACCACTATAACATATCAATATCCTTTCTGTATCAGTCTAAATATTCGATATTGCACTCATACCGTGAGACTCAAACAAATAGGTCCACGTAAATATATATGTTTATATAAAAATATGGAACTATAATTTTTGATAGATCAATTGGCCAGTCAGCTTCCCTGTATTTTTTTACATACAAATTATAAGTGTATTATATAATACGTGTATTATATGAAATTTAAATTCACCACTATAACATATCAATATCCTTTCTGTATCAATCTAAATATTCGATATTGCACTCATACCGTGAGACTCAAACAAATACGTCCACGTAAATTCATTTCATTATATAAAAATATGGACTTAATATTTTTGATAGATCAATTGGCAAGTCAGTTTCCTTGCATCTTTTGTATATTACAAATTATACGTGTATTATATAATACGTGTATTATATGAAATTTAAATTCACCACTATAACATATCGCAGGTTCAATTACCATCCTGTCAGTCCCCGCATCCGCCTCAGAGATGTTCGTCACGGCGCGGCGGCTCGACACTATCAAAGCATGAACTGCGAAGCAATTAGACGCCTATAATTGGTATACTAATTATAATACTCGTATCAAACCCCGCTTTTACGCCTCATCTTGACGACGTTACGTCATATTATCCCTTTCAAATCTCATGTAGATTTACATTATTGCCAGAGTTATTGCGAAGTTCGTTGACACTGCTTGCGGTAGGAGCTACGAGTAACTTCTGGAAATCGTCACGTAAGGGAAAAGCGTCACGTAACGAAACCCAATTACATATGAAACATAAGAACCTCAGTGCAAATTCTTCGTTTTCTACGAGCGTTTTATTTATAATATTATCGTCAAGTGCTGACCGCCATGTTTATTTACATCATATGTCTATTTCTCGATGATCCGGGTAGATTACAGAACTTCGTTCCTGGTAGGGCTTACCAGGAGCAGACGTTTCCATTTTTAAAAAGGTCGTGCGTACCATGTTATTTGCATCAGCATGTCAAAACAAGGATTATGTATAATATGGAATTAGATTTAAGATGTATTAAGCTCATTGTATATTTTTTAGTAGAAATATTCCTGGCCAACACCACTTAGCGTAATATTCAAGGCACCGGGGTAGAAACCATCAATTTCCTAACTCCGGTCTAGTAATGACAACTACAATTATAATTCTTAGCCGGATAATATGGGACTCAATCATAAGACCTCGTGATCGGTAGCAGAAGATGCAAACTAGAACAAAAAACAACTTACATGCACACGACCATTAAACTACAAGATATAACATTGAAGGTTATTCTGGAATAATGGACATAAGATAAACATAATGTCCGGAATTTATAAATGTCGCGCAACTGTGGGATTCGCATGTAATAAGAATTTCGGCTCACGCATTACCAGTACGCCGGCGGAAAAGTAATCCGCGAAGAAATACGGACGCTTCCACTGCTCCCACATTTGTAACGGCGAAATCTCCATTTCTCTTTGACTAGCAGTCGTTTCAAAAGCCACCGACTCCCCCGTGTGTCGTCTAGAGGCGACACTCATAAAAATTCACCGTGCGGAAGTTTCGATGTGACGTGGCATGGTTTCGTGCAGTTGAGGCAGATTTTCTCGGCATTAATATTTTAAAGGTATCTTTGGGAAACACGAAGATGATTTGGACTCAATCCATCTGTCACTGAACTTGAAACCTACAACTCAACCAAAAATATAAGTTATGTAGTTATGTGATAGTGCGACTTTGTTTAATTTGTACTTTTGCTTTTTTGTTTGTTGGTAAGTTTTATTTTATTTTAACACGCTTTTATGTATGTATGTTTGTTCGTAAGTATGTACGTAACGGAATCTTTCCGGAACGTGATCCTATTGGCGACCTCAGTGGCGCAACGCGTGCGCTGTCACATTATAAAGTAAGTGGTCCTGGATTCGATTCTCGGCTAGGTATGGTCTGGTGGCACGCATCGGCCGCGGCTAGTTACCACCTTACCGACAAAGACGTGTTTTAGCGTTCCGGCACTATGACGCGTGGAAACCAATTAGGAGTATAGGTTTACCATACCCCTAACCGATGAGCCGTTACCGTTTACATCTTACCATCACATAAAATTGCCGTCAAGGGCTAACTTGAAGTGTATAAAAAATACCCCCTTCAGATCGTCGGATTAATATAAAACTTGAAACTGCAAGCTTATCATGAACCGATGACAAATTTTCAACTTTACAGTTCGGTAACAAAAGCTAAACTATTATTTATTATTTGAATGTTTGTTTCATAGGAAGGTAATCTACAACTGCTCCGATCTTGATGAAATTTTAACATTTCAACCGACAGCATGGGTTTGATATTTTTTTTTTTTTAATATAAGTTAGCCCTTGACGGCTATCTCACCTGGTGGTAAGTGATGATGCAGTCTAGGATGGTAGCGGGCTAACCTGTTAGGAGTATGGTAATCCCACGCTCCTAATTGGTTTCTACGCAACATCGTGCCGGAAAGCTAAAATCGCTTGGCGACACGTCTTTGTCGGTAGGGTGGTAACTTGCTACGGCCGAAGCCTCCCACCAGACCAAACTCGAGCCGGGAATCGAACTCAGGACCTCCAACTTTATAATGCGAAAGCGCACGCACTGCGCCACGGAGGTCGAAAAATACTTAACCTATATGCAGCATAGTGTAACTAAGTTAATAATTCTTCAGTAATGCTGTCAATCTACTAAAGAGCTCCA
This sequence comes from Lasiommata megera, assembly GCA_928268935.1. NCBI lineage: Eukaryota > Metazoa > Arthropoda > Insecta > Lepidoptera > Nymphalidae > Lasiommata > Lasiommata megera. The sequence continues at coordinate 10,169,126 of OV743315.1, read as the reverse complement.
CTACTATACTACCAATAAAATCCTTCAAATTTTGATCAATTGCAAGCAAAACTGATAATAGAATTTAACTGACAATAGAACCATTCTAATACTAAAAGTCAAAATCGAAAGTATAAGAAAACAGAGAGACATACAGAGTAATAACAACATAAAGTATATCCCTGTCCAAATTGTTTTTAAGTACGTAAAAACTATTAAGCCTCCACCCAGAGTATCATCTTTAAGAGCAGTTACGGACGGGGATAAACAAAAAATTAAATAAGAATCTTTCTTTGAATGCTATATTTATATTATAGCTTCTCTCGTTCAAAGTTTTCAAAATATATTCTGTGTAGATACAGAAATCGTCCAGTTAAATTATTATTACAGCTATAGCATATAAAATGGGAATGTACATTGATATCTTCTTTGGACAAAGACTGCTTTAATTAGTCAGACTCGTAAATTGCTCATAAAATCTTATAAGAGATATTGTGCTAACAAAGCGTGGAATAGACAATTTTATGTATTCTCTGATTAAGTTAGTACGGAAATTCAGTACTTTATCCGATTTCACTTGTTTGAAAATTCATTTAATTAAACTTACATTCAGATTTTAATTTTAACATTCCTATGAGGATACTGCTGTTTGTTGTTTAAATTAATAACACATTTTTTACAATTAAGATATATGTAATGTAAACTACATTTGTTTAATGAAATAAATGAAAGCTGTGTCGCTATTATTAGGCCATGGAGATGTGGAATACAGTAACAACAATAAATACTCATTAGTAATACTTCTTTGAAAAAAATTAAAATATCACTTGCTTCAGCGGTGAACGAAAACATGTGAACAAAAGGCGTGTGAAGTCTGTCAATCCGCACATGGCCAGCATGGTGGACTATGGCCAAACCCTTATCATATGAGAGGAGACCCGTGCTCTGTAGTGAGCTAGTAGTGTTGGTGCAAATAAATCGTTTAAAGCGTGACATGAATTCTTTACGTGTAGATGTGTAGAAAGACTAAGTTAACACGGCGTGATAAGTAAGTACTTCATAATAGTTGTATTGTATTCATGAACAAGATGATCGGTAGGTAAAAAATACTAGTAGATAATGATAGTTCGAACGAATGAATACATGAATTATTGATTGATATTGAAATAATTTTATACATAAATGTGAAAGGGCAAAAGAGTAGAGGAAAAAAAAAGATATGGATGGATTGTATAAAAGAGGATATGCGGGTAAAAGGTGTGGGTAGTGACTAGTGGCTGATAGAAGTGAGTGGAAGAAGACGTGTTGTGCCGACCCCAAATAATGTGGGATAAGGGCAAGAAAGAAAGAAGAAGAAGTAAGGCACACATAAAACTCAAGAACGGTTATGTGAAATACAACATGCGTGTTATATATCTTTGACTATGAGCTCTTAAACGATGCAATAAGACAAATTATAAGCAAATGTAATGAAAAATTTCATTCATACAAAATAAAATAAAATTTTAATCTTTAGAATGCAACAGAGTATCTTACTCACAAATTGAAGTAAAACCAGCTGTTAAACGAATTCGAATACGTGATATTGTTTCCGGTAAAGTTGCGCACATATCAGTATGCAACTGGGGTACTATTTGCGAGACATCCTGTAAGGTTTCCTATACATCTGGCGGCGGACCAACGACTTGGTACGTGCACGCGTTCGTAAGTGAAAAACAACCATCGTTTTACATTTCCACAGTCCACGGATCTTTGTTATTTCTTGGGTATGGCCAGCGGGTGCATCATACAATGGGGACACGGAAAGAAGACCCATACCCGAAATAGTATAAAAATCTAAGCGCGAGTTGGACTCGCACACGAAGGGTTCCGTACTACAGTGCAATATATAATACTGTCATTATGAATTAAGATCTAGCACGAAACACCAATAAATAGGCCTCTTGTATTGAGATGATTTGCCACTATTACTTTTATCATTGGTTGTTATAGCATCATTACAAATACATCATGATCATCATGATCAACCAATTGCCGGCTCACTATAGAGCACGGGTCTCCTCTCAATATGAGAAAATCCACCATGCGGGCCATAAGCGGATTGGCAGACTTCACAAGCTTTTGTGAACAGTATGGAGAACTCTCAGGCATGCAGGTTTCCTCACGATGTTTTCCTTCACCGTAGAAGCATGCGATATTTCAATTGCTTAAAATACATACTTTTTGAAAGTTTCAGTATTCTCTCTATTATAGTTCTCGTAGTAACTCGCTGATAGATCGACAGACTGACGGATGGACGGTTTTACGGACAACGCAGTCTTAGGGTTCCCTTTATACTCGCTGGGTGGTTAGGGTAAGGAACCCTAAATTTAAACTCTTTTTCTATAATTTTTTGTTTGTCACTACAACATATTTCAGAAACTGTCGCCTTTTACCTATTGGGATTGCGGGCAGACCACTGTAGCACAATGTCCCAACGTCCATCAGATCGACAAGCTATGTGCCCCGCCCATTGCTTCGTGACTCGTTTAGGGGTGTTAGTAAAGCTATAAGTTAATGACATAGTCTTGGGATTACTTATTAATAATTTATTAATAATTTTTGACATGCTTTTCTTCCTCCCTTTAACTAGCACTTGTTCTAGTTTAATTATGCCAAACCATATTTTAAAATTAAAATTTTATGCCATTATCAAGGGTCTAATTTATTAATACTATATTCCTTCGAGATTAGTGATGCCTTAGACAAAGCCAACAATTAATTATTTCAATTCAAATGAAAATGAACTATTCCGTCTCGCGCTTATTCTCTCATTAACTTCCTCATTCCCGAGTCTTAATTATTACTTTATACTCAAAGCATGAACTGCAAGGCAATTAGGTGCCTATAATAACTGACATAGTAGGTTATTGAGGGCGGTTAGACTGCCAGTTTTCGTTTTACTAAAGTTTTTTTTTGCGTAATATAAATTTGCAAAAGTGGGAGAATAATGTTAGGTATATATAGTATATGATCTGCAAGTTAAGGTGAGATTTTTTTATGTTACATATAGCAAAATCATCAGACAAAATATCACAAACATCATAAGAATCATCACTGATCTTTTAGAAACCGTCTGGATTTTAGTTCTATACTACTTTGTTTTAAGTCGAAATTACTTAGTTTTTTGGTCATATTCATTTTATCGTATTTGTTTATTTATTATTATTATTTTTGTACCAAATTTGTGATAACAAACAGTTATATATAAGAGGTATACAAAGGAAAGCTTATCTTTTTAATAGGTCTCTTCCAGCTACCGTAAGACGATTTTATAAAGTGAAATAATAGGTCAAAACAGGTATCTACATACTAATATGTACATTATTATTAGTTAAGTTTATATAATGTAAGGAACTAGAAGAATTCTAGGATTAGAATCTCGCGAGCTTTAAGTTTGTAATCTTATTACGACGAACGTGTTACAGTTCCTTAAAGGACTCAGTGACAACTGATACCTACACATTCTCATACACTATCGCCAATTTTTAACTGACACTAATTCACAATTCCTTCTCTTTATTCGCTACTTCTTCGTGATCATCACTGTATGCGATTCTAAAAGGAACGACCGATATCGTCCCGTTGTGATAAAATACATTTTTATACTAATACGCTGTGATAGCCTAGTGGTCAGGACGTCCGCCTCCTAATCAGAGGTCGGGGTTCGAACCCGGAACTTCTCGGAGTTATGTGCGTTTTTTAAGCAATTAAAATATCCTTTGCTTCAACGGTGAAGGAAAACATCGTGAGAAAAACCTGAGAGTTCTCCATAATGTTCTTAATGTCGTGTGAAGTCTGCCAATCCGCACATGGCCAGCGTGGTGTACTATGGCCAAACCCTTCTCATATTGAGAGGAGTCCCGTACTCTGTAGTGAGCCGGCAATGGGTTGATTATGATGACTAATACATAAATTGTATTAGTATAATTATTTGAGTTTGAATACACAGTGTAAATCAACCTGAATATTACACATCGCACTTATGTGGCAACTTAATCTTACCTGCACTTAGTAACGGTGCGTTAATACATGGTGATATATTATGTCATTTATCATACTCTGCCACAAACATACGGTATGTGTTAACACAGCGAGCGTATATTGCACAAATCTCTACAGAGTAAGCGTTGAACGTAAAACAATCATATTAATATTGTTGTTTGGAGGACTGAAGTTTAGTTTACTAGTTTTTTTTAATATAGAGGATGAACAGGGGCGTGTCCGTCGCTATTTTTGGTAGACGTGGGTAGTTTCGGGCAAAGAGACCAGAAACTCTTGGTAAAATAGATAACAATTATAAGTATCGTAATTATAAGAGCAGACTATACGCTCCACCAAGTACGACTATGCACTACCGCGTCTCGACCACCGATCCGAACCGAACGAATGCAATGAATGCGATGCGCCGTCCCGCACCGGTGAGTCTTATAAGAACCTGCATACGCCACTTAGTGTTGCGTAAAGAGAGGGGGCGATGCCAATCTCTTGTCTGTGGTACATGATTTTAAAAATAGATGGTGCTGCTCTCTGATTGCCGTCAAATATAATATACAGATAAGCGCTAGGCTGTAAACACACCTGCTATTTAGTGATTATGTAGCTTAAGGAACGTGATTGCCTAAGATAAGATGCATGCCCATTCTTGATTTGATGGTACTCCCATTTTTCTGCCCATTGCAGTGCAGATAAGAAACGATAGACGTGCTTAGACACTTCTGATGACTATTATGTACTACAAATTACGTCTTTTTTAAACATCATCATAATCTACATGCTAAGTATACGCTATTAACTATGCTAAGTCTATTAGTATCCAAGGCACGTCTATCTTAGAAGAAAGAATATTAAATTTTAGAAAGAAAGTTTTACCAAAGCTTGCGAACAGTATAGAGAATTCTCATGCATTCAGGTTTCCTCTCAGACTCCTCTTAAGATAACGCTTGCTTTATATAACGGCTTAAGACAAAGAGTTATCTTAGCCTTAAAGAGACTAATGAATCCGTATTTAAGACAAAACTCACCGACAGTAAAATAAAACTGTATGTTTAATTAAAAAAAAAAACTAGTAAATTTCTTATGAGGTAAACAAAAATATAAGTCATTTAATTTAAATCATGAACAAGAAAAGCTAGTCTTGCTTTGGGTTTGCACTCCGTCCTCACGAAAGGGATACAAATGACCTACCATTCGACTAGTAAGTACCACCTCCGACGACGACCTCCGTGGCGCAGCGAGTGTGTTGTTGCATTATAAAGTTGGTGGTCCTGGATTCGATTTCCGGCTCGAGTCTCGTCTGGTGGGAGGCTTCTACCGACAAACACGTGTTGACAAGCGATTTAGCGTTCCGGCACGATGTGCTTAGAAACCAATTAGGAGTGTGGGTTTACCATACCCCTAACAGGTTAGCCCGCTACCATCCTAGACAGCATTATCACTTACCACCAGGTGAGATGTCAAGGGTTAACTTGTACTGTTTTTTATACAGTACAATATTTTCTTGAACAACTCTAGACAATGTTACCCTGCAGTCAGTAGGTCTTCTTTGTTACTTTGTCACAATATTATCAAACTCAATGCATCAGTTGCTTACAGGCACCGGCATTGTACTGCCAAGCAAATAATATTAAGCAAAGACAATACAGCTTACCGTGTCGACTTCAAATGCTTTGTTTTCCTACAGAATTTAGATTTTGCAATATAATAATAGAAGAAGAAGCTGTGATAGCCTAGTGGTTAGAACGTCAGCCTCCACATCAAAGGTCGGGGGTTCGGACCCGGGCATGCACCTCTAACTTTTCGGAGTTATGTGCGTTTTTAAACTGTTAAATTATCACTTGCTTCAACGGTGAAGGAAAACATCGTGAGGAATGATGTTGAATGTTGAACCGGAGTATCAGCTACTCCTATACCAGATTTCATTCAAATCATTTTTGAGCCCAAAAAATTTTTGGGCTCGAATCAGTATCGATAGTGAAGCATCCTCCAATTAAAATTTTCGAAATATATTTAATGTACAGAATTCGTCATGTAACAGTTTTATTATATTATAGATCATGCAATAAGTTTGCCGGCGTAACAGTTTGGCAGCGTGGTTTGTTTCGCAGCGTTTTAGCCCCGACAGAGATTTATTTGCCTATTTAAAGCGTGGTTGTCCCGTCCCGCTCTCTGCACGCCCCATACAAATTGAAAATCAATGAACCGCGGGATCCAATTTAATATGAAAAGCCATTCTTTGTGTTCCTGTAGTACCACAGGCATCAGCAAATACTAAGCCTGAAAGTCTCTGAGTATCTTATTTGAAGAGGTTTTCTATGGAAATTGTGGCTACGACTTAACTTTTGTAGAGATAATGGAAAACTTTATTGACTTTCTTTGCAAAGGAGAAACGTTATCGATGTACGTATTGATTTGTGCTTGCTCGAGCATGTAGCTACCGACGGAAAGTTAATACACTCTCGAGAGAAATAGCTAGCTTACTTCTTTTTTTGAGTAGCGGTAATTAACTTTTCTTCAAAGTGCGATAACTAGACAATCGATGTTATTTGAGAAACTATGCTATTTAAAAATAAAGGTAACATCATCATCATGATCAACCCATTACCGGCTCACTACAGAGCAGGGGTTTCCTATCCATATGAGAAGGGTTTGGCCATAGTCCACCACGCTGACCAAGTGCAGATTGGCAGACTTCACACTACTTTGAGAACATTATGGAGAACTCTCAGGCGTGCAGGTTTCCTCACGATGTTTTGCTTCACCGTTGTAGCATGTGCTATTTTAATTGTTTAAAAACGCATATAACTCCGAAAAGTCAGAGGTGCGTGCCCGGATTCGAACCGCCGACCTCTGATTAGGAGGCTGACGCCCTAACAACTAGGCTATCGAGGTAACATAATCTTTATATTAACCTGTGAAGGGATATTTACTTATTTTAATTTAGTTGGGTTTTTAATTTGTTTTAAGGAAGGCCTGAGCAACATGTCCAGTAAAAAGTTACCATATTATATCAAAGTAATCCTAAAACTAAATTCAAATGAAAACAATAACAAATGGGGCTGTTAAAACTCAAATAAACACATTCGCAGGCTTTGCACGTACGTTTTATCGCTAATATTATTAGACACGGTTTCATTCCGAATATTCATTTACAATATTTGTTTTACGTTATACGTATGTCATACCTAACACCAATAATGGTAAACACAAATGGATTATCTCAAAGTTGGATATACTATACTGATAACGTTAGGAAACAGTGTAAATAAATATAATTTATCTCTAAGCAAATCATAGTAAACACTTATTTTGTAAAAACACTCACAAATCACATAACTTGAATCGAGTTATAAACTGCACTGATTCTTGCACCGTTTTTTTTTACTTGGAAAGGAAACTTCAAAATGGCTATGTTAGGATGGAATAATAATTATTGGATCCCTTGAATAACCGGATTAATTAATTTGAAAAGGATTAATATATATCAAAAGTTATTTTAATTAATAATATAAAAAAACAGTAAAAATAAAAAAATAAAAATATTCATAAAATCAAATCGTTTTGTGATTTGTCACTAATGAACTATAAAGGAGAACAAAAAATTTTGTATATTCAGAAAGGACCGGAAATTCTACTGGACGAAGTAAAATAACAAAGCAAATTTTGCCTCTTTTCCAACGAAAAATAGCAAAAATAGTACTGTTTTTGTATCATTGCAACCAAGATAAACCCAACATGATAATCTAAAAGTATTCAAAAAATCAAGACATGAAGTTATGACTGGACTGGCGAAGAGCTATCTCTGACCCTTCATCATACAAAAGAAGAAACACAAACACACAGAAAAGAAAAAAGGTGCAATAGGCGGTCTTATCGCTAAAGAGCGATCCCTACCGGCCAACCTAGCACAACCTAAGATAAAATATAAAGAAAGGCGAGATTGGGGTGTACAATTATAAATAATCAAAGTTTAGTAAAATACATGAAGACTCTCAATACACGGTATTTTTACTACAACGCTCAAGTCTTCTCATCTTACCTTCTGATAAGATTTAACCATAGAAGTATAAAATAAAGAAAGAATACCAACGCCAGTATTGAAATAATAACAAACATTTAGTAAGAAATAAAAATTTACCGCTATGATAATGTCAAAAAAAATACTAAAAGATAAACGCTATTAACAAAATTATATGCCCAAAGACAATTTACAGAAAAAAATTGCGTTTTTTACTAAGCACGCCATTTAATTAGGACATCATTTCATTAAATCGTGTTTAGAAAATAAAATGGTCTTTAATTTTGGTGGCTCCCTTTAATTAGCACTTACTTTCAAACAAGCGTTAAAATACCAAATGGAAAAGGTATAGCGCTTGGAGAAACAAGATAGCTCTCTGTTATTACCTTTGTAATTACAGGTATCTAATTGCCCCACATATATATTCAAAGTTTTAAATGGGCACAAATAGAATCACATACTAGGCTACTCGAATGTGGGATCAGTTCATGTATTATTTTGGAATTCCTTAGTCAGTTTTGATAATTCATTATCCTCTTATGGGGCTGAAGGAATACAGCTATCTATGACCATGTAAACTGTTCATTTACGGGTTGGCAGGCTTTCATGATTATATTAGATTTTACTGTATACCTGCAATGTAGTATAGCATGTAGCATTTTATGATATAAATCTGCGATAGTCGTAGTTGGAACTTCTCAATTATTCAAAAAAAAAACACATGTCATCGAAACCAAAAAATATTTATAAGTAAACTAATTTTAAATGCATGTAAACTTCAATCTGTTATTTTTATCAGCCTGTTAAGTTATACTAGTAATAACATCAGTAATTGTAATAATTATTTGGAACTTACTAATAACTAAATAATTATGACAGTTTTCAATCCTAAGTAAGTATTAGAAAATTTATGAATCCTCGTATAACTTGTGAAATCGGAAACGAATGATACGGTACAAGAGAAATTTTCTATAAGATTCTACCGCAGAGAAGTTGCTCTGTCTCACGATTGGGAGCTTCACAATTTTAATTTTACGCCCGTTTGAATGAGTAAATGTGTTCTGATTTATTTTATATAGGTACTTTAAGCGTCGTTGGCCTGGTATCCGACAGCTGATCGCGAGGATTTGTGTTCGATTTATAGGTCATGCAAAAAGAGAGTTTGGTTCTGGGTTTTGAAGTCTCCATCATCTCTCAACTAGATCCTCGAGCAACGCGAAGCTGTTTTAGGACTATCTGTTACATGAGGATACTGTGTTATTTTGGTCATATTACCCGCCGCCTTCCGTATAACTCATATAAACTAGTGGTTATAGGCAAAGTTCAGGGGAAAAAACAACGCGTTCGTTTAGTCTGATCAGGTGAAGTCACTCACGCGCCTTCCTTATACAACGCCCATAAGGAAAGCTGTAGGTCGAAATGTATGGAGAGAAATAGTTAAAAAAATTAACCATCGGCCACACCCTTCAACCTTCAGTAATGAAGAATGCGACTTAAGAAAAAAGAACTTCTACCAGTTAATTATTAAGATAAGCTTATTTGCAAAAAAATAAACGTGTAATAAAATCTTGAGTTATTCATCATCATCATCATCATCATGACCAACCCATTACCGGCTCACTGCAGAACACGGGTCTCCTCTCAATATGAGAAGGATTTGGCCATAGTCCACCACGCTAGCCATGTACGGATTGGCAGACTTCACACGCCTTTGAGAACATTATGGAGAACTCTCAGGCGTGCAGGTTTTCTCACGATGTTTTCCGTCACCGTTGAAGCAAGTGATATTTTAATTTTTAAAAACGCACATAACTCCGAAAAGTTACGTGGTGCGTGCCCGGATTCGAACCGCCGTCCTCTGATTAGGAGGCTGACGCCCTAACCACTAGGCTACCACCGCTTCATTGTTGTACCAGTGAATATTTATAAGACAAACGTACAACCGTTTGTCTTATAAATATTAAGTGCAAAAGTTTCGAAGAGAGTGAAGACGAGAATCAGCGTGGCGTGAGTCATTTTTCGATGGTGTAAAATAAAATATGTAGTAATAGGTTGGAGAGAATAAATAAATTACACTATTCAATAAACGACGAAGATAAACAATTAATTAATACTAAAGCTGCTAGAACAATGGCATTTATTTGTTTGTATTCATTTAGCAGGCAATACAGCTAAGTTAAAACAATTAGAACCGCAACGCCGCGCCAGCCTAGCGAGATTACTTTTATAGCGACCTCCGTATATGGACCGAATCCAAACCGCAACACAACAAGGCTGCAGTGGAATGACCACTGCGCCAGTGAATTCTGCGTTCTTCTTAAACTCGACAAATTAAAGCATTTTATGGAACGGCTTTAACGCAGCTTGCGGTACCAGTAAGTGGATATCGTCACGTAAGGAAAAAGCGTAATGGCAGATGCTAGTCGTTTGATTCTCCTCACAGTGCAGTTTAGCTATCAGCGTCAAGCACAGGGTGCCCTATTTGTTAACATCATGTGTTATATAAATGTGTTTTTTTTTTACTATGAGTCAGAGAAGAGTAAAAATCGCTTTACATTATAGCGCACACGTTTTTAATATCAACTATACCTATTGGTTAATTTAAAGTCACCTCACAAACAAACGAAGTTATTTGCGTTCTTCTTAAACTCGACAAATTAAAGCATTTTATGGAACGGCTTTAACGCAGCTTGCGGTACCAGTAAGTGGATATCGTCACTTAAGGAAAAAGCGTAATGGCAGATGCTAGTCGTTCGATTCTCCTTACAGTGACGTTTAGCTATCAGGGTCAAACGCAGGCCGCCCTATTTGATAATATCATCTTATATATAAAATTCTCGTGTCACAATGTATGTTCCCATACTCCTCCGAAACGGCTCGACCGATGCTTATGATTTTTTTATGCATATTCAGTAAGTCTGAGAATCGACTACATTTTTCAAACCCCTAAGAGATAACGGGTGTAAACAAGAAATTTTTATTTTTTGGATATTTTTTTTCAATTTTATTTTAGAAAAATACATACAACCCTAAATTTTCATCCTTTTATCGCCAACCCCTATTTTTTAATTGTCATTTTAGTAATTTAATCATTTGTCATCCCGCTCGATAGCTGAACAATTATCGTCTTTATTGTGCACGTTTTTCACTCTAATTCGACTAAAATTTTCTTGAGCTTGTTCAAAAATGCAAATAATTAACATAAACAATATTTATGTTATTTTTATATTCTCTCATCGTCCACAGCGCTCCATGTCTCTTTCACTCATATACCACATCCTTATACACAATAAGTTAGTTATTTTTTTCTACAATAGAAATTCTCTAGAAATAATTTATATGGCAAAACAACGTTTGCCGGATCAGTGTAGTGTGTTATATAAATACGATTTTTTTACTATGGGTCATAGAAGAGTACAATTCGCTTTACAGTATAGCGCACACGTTTTTAATTATAACTGTACCCACTTGTTAATTTAAAGCCGCCTCATAAACAAACGAAGTTATTATATTCACATTTGTTTCAGATAGCGTTACAAAGTTTGTTCGTAAACGTACAAAGCAATAGTGCTGATTTAGTATTCAATGTGCATGACTTAATATCGCTACTAGAAAGTTGGAAGTTGGAAGTAGAACGAGTAGGCAAAATGTTTTTTTTTATATAACGTTATCCATCATTAGGTTCCATCATTAGTAATCTTAAAACATTTTTTCCATTAGTTAAATTTAAATTAGTTAGTTGGTTGAAATGATGACTAACGACGATCTCCGTGGCGCAGCGCGCGTGCTTTTGCATTATAAAGTTGGAGGTCCTGGTTTCGATTCCCGGCTCGAGTCTAGTCTAGTTACAACCCTACTGACACAGACGTGTCGCCAAGTAATTTAGCGTTCCGGCACGATGTTGCGTAGAAACCAATTAGGAGTGTGGGTTTACCATGCCCCTAACAGATTAGCCCGCTACCATCTTAGACTGCATCATCACATAGCATCGGGTGAGATTGCCGTCGTTGTAGTGGATAAAAAAAAAGTTTTTCTGCAATAAAGTTGTTTTGTTTTTTGTTAAAAAAACAAATCTTATCGCTTTTAGCGACCGCCTTTGCGCATTATGTTTGTCATCTATTTTTGTTTTTATTTGTTTTTGAATCCAAGTTTGTAATGTAATAAAGAGTATATCTATTTATCTTAGTTCTAATATTAGATACCTATTTGATTTTAAATTTATTGATTTTAAATTTTCGGTTAGGAATACGAATATCGAGTCATGCCTGCAATAGAACTGCCGCTGCGTCATCAAACACTGCGTCATTTTGCTAATAAACAGGAATTATATGAAACAATAATAATGCCTATCATTGAACAAGCGCTGTTATTAATTTCATATTATGTTATATCGCGTATATTAGTTATATGCCTGTAGGGTATATTTTATTTAATAATTATGTTAATATCAATTATAATTCTTATCATTATCATCATTCTCATCAATGAAGGGTTGTCAGATTAATATAACTATTCTTTACTCTTACTCAAATACGTGGCCTAATGTGATCGCTGAGATATGAGGTATTTTGCATGTAGCACTAAGTACTAATTTTCTTCTGCAGGTAACGAGAATTTTCTTTTTAGAAAAACCTAAAAACCAATTTTTTTGTAACAGATTACTGAACGTTATTTCTAGCTTCCTGATTTGAAATTTTAGCTTGACGAGGGAAAGTAGAATTGCTTGCTAGTCTTGTTGAATAGTTTTATTGTATGTACTGGAGTGGAATGGTTTGACACACTACCTAGCCACATTTATTTAGATAGTTAGTGGTCTAGATATGAGTATGGTACTGAGTGACTTTTCCTGCCAGCCAATAGCGTGCGAGAGCGCCCGTTGAGTGGTGCGGGGCGCGGCCCCCCCCGCGCGCTGTGAACGCCGGACGCGCGCGGGTCCAGGAAGGTATAAATACCGCGCTCAAGCTGGTATTGCGCCGGCGGCGCGGCGTTTACTCGGCGGCTCATTGCGCCGACCCGAGGTTCCAGTCGCAGGCGGCCGGCGACCGGAGCAGACGTGCGGTGCGCGCCGATGTATGCGCCATATGTAGTGCAGTTTAGTATGGGCAGCTACAAAATGCTAAATAACAATGGATATAGGCTGTTCTTAAAGAAACTAAGACTTAGAGCATTTACGACAGTTACTTTTGTACTATTTCTAAATATGTACTTTTTGGTATACTCAGGTCCAAACATAAAACCCGGCATGAGACATGGGTTAAACAGATAGTAAATTAATTAAAAAGTTAAAAAAACTAGAGTCTAATATTCGACAGTCATATATAGTCAGAATCTAATCAAAATAGCTTTATTCATATAAACCTAACATATATAACAGGTATCTATAAATCGTTCATATATATCACATTTTTCATGATAATTACACTCGCCAACTTAAAACTAAAGCGTAGAGGGTTCAAATCGCGCCCAGGTTAAGAATCCACAACAAACTTAGCCGGGTTTTTTTGGTTATCACCATTTCACATAATCAATAATTAATTATAGTACCTATGGAGATAAAGCAATTTACAACCAAGTTTTTTATCGTTTATATAATCCTTAATATCGCAATATGATTTTTCTATAAGCTATTCTATTAATACTCTAGTATTTAACCCAAACGTTGCTATTAAAGCCAAACTAATAAACCAAAGCTGACGTACTCTGTACGCCGATCTAGAGCAATTAACATTCAAGCTTTTTTTATCGTTCATATAATCCTTAATATCCTTTTCAGTCCTTTTCAATACTCGGATTTTCTAGTATCATGTCCGTTTCATGCATTTTAGCAAAAACAATTAAGGCCAGGTGCGAGTGCATAACTGCGGGTTAGTCAATTAAAAACGAATAGGACCACTACCGGTCTGAGAGCACTCGTGTAGCGTCCTTCATAAATGGACCGAACTCAGACCACTGCACGTCACAGCTGCGTGGAACAGAACTATCACTGAACAAGCGAAGATATTACGCTGTGCAATTTTAAAGTGCATAACATATTATTAAATAAAATTCTAGTTACGTTAGTCTATGTCATCTGAAACGCTTTTTACTAACTAACGACAAAGAAAGGCTGTTGTTTTGTTTTATCCACTACAAGTTAGCCCTTGACGGCAATCTCACCTGATGATAAGTGATGATGCAGTCTAAGATGGTAGCGGGCTAACCTGTTAGGGGTATGGTAAAGCCATACTCCTAATTGGTTTCTACACGACATTGTGCCGGAACACTAAATCGCTTGGCGACACGCCTTTGTCGGTAGGGTGGTAACTAGGCACGGCCTCAGCCTCCCACCACACCAGACTCGAGCCGGGAATCGAACCCAGGACCTCCAACTTTATAATGCAACAGCGCGCGCACTGCGCCACGGAGGTCGTCGAAACGGCTGTTCTTCAAGAAACCAAGCCTTTGTGTTTTTACCGACATGCATCATGATCAACCCATTGCCTGCTCATTACAGAGCACGGGTCTCCTCTCAATATGAGAAGGGTTTGGCCATAGACCAACCACGCTGTCTATGTGGGGATTGGCAGACTTCACTCTAGTTACGTTAGTCTATGTTATCTGAAACGCTTTTTACTAACTAACGATAAAGAAAGGCTGTTCTTCAAGAAACCAAGCCTTTGTGCTTTTACCGACATTCATTATGATCAACCCATTGCCGGCTCACTACAGAGCACGGGTATCCTCTCCGCATGAGAAGGGTTTGGCCATAGTCTACCACGCTGGCTATGTGGGGATTGCCGATCTTCACACGCCTTTGAGAACATTATGGAGATCTATCAGACGTGCAGGTTTTCTCACGATGTTTTCCTTCACCGTTGAAGCGAGTGATATTTTAATTGCTTAAAAATGTACATTACTCCGAAAAGTTAGAGGTGAGTGCCCGAGATCAAACCCTCGAACTCTGATTAGGAGGCGGACGCCCTAACCTGGCTATCACGGCTGTACTTACCGACATTAATGCTTTTTTATTATTACTATAACTATGCTTATTTGTACTCTCAGGTACAAACATAAAACCCGGCCTTATTTAGGTAAAAAATTTCCAGCAATCTGTTTTCAAAAGCTGTTAACTTATATTTCAGGGTAATAATTATTGTTCTTTGGACCAATATTTACACCCAAGTATGATATTACTTATTAATGGTTGCTTAAAATGTTCAAATATCAATAACTAAGTTCCGGCTAAGAGTTGTAAGGTTGTTACTATTGGGAGTTGGGAAATTGACAGTGAAAAACCTTTACAGCACGTAAAGCCGAGAGTCTTGGTTATTTTCACTGTGATAATAGTCCAACTAACCTAGTGGGTGGCCTTTGCTCTAGAGCTCTCTTTATTAAGAGAAAAGAGGCCTGTGAGGCGATAAAGGGCTGATGATGATTAATTATTTTGTAATTCAATCATAATCATTTTTAGTTTATACTTATAGACTATTTCGTTGGTTTAGTTGTTAGTACGTTTTGTTTGGTCGGTCAGTTATTTTTAGGATTCCTGTCCAATAAATCTCAGTTCCAGACCGGGCTCAGAAAAATTATTACTGTCCACTCCCGTACTTTTGAGTCCAGTTCTCGTGCCAAAGCGTATTGATGCAGTGTGGTGACACAATGGTCTAATCCCCTTTCGAATTAGGGATGGCCATGATCCCAGCAGTGTGACCTAGACTAAGCATGATTATACTCTCCAGCCCAATTTTTTATTTTGCAGGGTATTTGGTTCTTACACGTACAGATTACGTGGAAATCAAAATAATAATTAACTATAACAATTTACTTTTTTTTTTTATCCACTACAAGTTAGCCCTTGACGGCAATCTCACCTGATGGTAAGTGACGATGCAGTCTAAGATGGTAGCGGGCTAACCTGTGATATGGTAAACCCATACTCCTATCGGTTTCTACGCGACATCGTGCCGGGACGCTAAATCGCTTGGCGACACGTCTTTGTCGGTAGGGTGGTAACTAGTCACGGCCGAAGCCTCCCACCAGACCAGACTCGAGTCGGGAATCGAACCCAGGACCTCCAACTTTATAATCTGACAGCGCGCGTGCTGCGCCACGGAGGTCGGTTACTTGAATAAGATGCACTTATCTGTCAGATTATCCGTTAATTGTAGTATCACTAGTTTTTATCAGTAAAAAACAAGTTTAGTTTAGTTTCTATCCTATTTCTGTGCTTCCTGTACCTAACTCATTAGCACTATTTACCTGGTATCGAAATATTTTGTGAGCAGATTAGTTGTAATTTCAATCAATGCATATCAATAGCAGAATAATTAGTTATGCAATCACTTTAAAAGCACTGGTGTTAGTTAAGCTTATTTACATAATTTAATTGTTTTATATTTGTGTTGTATTATCTTCTTACAAATGGAATAATTGTTTTCAAAATAGCTTTATTCATGTAAACCTATTGTAACAGAGTGTAGATTAATTCAAAAGTTAAAAATCTAGAGTCTTATGTTTGACAATCATATAGAGTCAGAATCAAAGGAAAATAGCTTTATTCATATAAACCTATAACACGCATCTTTGAAGCGTTCATATATAATACATTTTAAATTATTTTTATTCGCGAAGTGATGGTGATAACCACACACCAATTTATATCTAAAGCTAAGATGGTACGAATCGCGCCCAGTTCTAAAAAGAAGCCCACAACAAACATAGCCGGGATGTTTTTTTTTGCTATCACCTAGACACCTCATGATCAATAATAAATTATATTTAGCTATAAAGTTACAGCAATACATAACCAAGCTTTTTATCGATTTTGTAATCCTTAATATCGTAATAGGATTACTATAAGCTTACGTTATTTTGTGCAGTACAAGTTTACTTTTACTTCTAATAAAAACAATAAAATCTTCAAGAAAAAGGTAAACGCTGTATGGGTTTTCTAAATTTTAAGGATTCCCTTTAAAATACGATAGTAATAATAATAGTTAATTTAATTTTTGCTCAAATTTTCCAGGACCCGCAAACTAGGATAACCCGTACCTTGGAGGTCATTGTTTTCCCAGTTGCCATTTGACGCACCCAAAGTGCCCTTTAATATTACATAAAACGATAGATTGGTAAATCCACTTAAAGCCTCCCACCAGACCATACATAATTCAGAAATCACTGACCTCAAATTGACCAAACGTATTGAACTCGGGACTTAACACTTACACTTAAAATAATACTTGTCGGCGCGAAGGAGTTATTAACTCATTCAGCGGCGCCAAGAAAATCAAGAATCCAATAATTACTCACATTTGAACTTTCTAAATCACTAATTAATTATTTCTTTGCTAATCAGTATATTTAGAAGGTAGCAATCAATTTTGCATAAGCATGCTTTGCTATAAAAATACGGGCGGTTGTTGCCTTTCGTGGCATTCTCGCTTGAGACGTCGGACCGTTCGGACCTCGCAGTTATTGTCGCAATATAAGTGTAATCCCTCAAGTTGTGGTTTTAATTACTATGAGCGAAAGTAAACAAAATCGTGACGTCGCAAATGCTGACGTCACTCTTACTAAAAACAACTCGAACGGCCTTAACACGTCATATTATACTTATTTTATTTTTTCATACTAGATAATGTTATATCATGTAACAACTTAGCAATGAATTTGCAACACGAAATATCAATGACGATGCATTAACAAAAGCCTTTGATGCTTTTCATATTTTCCGGTGTTATAATGACAGTTTTGTGGCGAGCTTTTAACTTTTAACGAGTGTATAGACCACAGGTTATACATAATAGCTCAGCGAGTTGCGAAGCTGAAGTGGCAATGGGCGGGGCATATAGCTCGGAGAATAAATGGATGTTGGGGTCTCAAGGTGCTGGCGACCCCGAGCTATGTCCCGAAGGAGCCGCTGGAAACTAGTGGCCTAAGACCACGAATTTCTGAGCTGCCTACAAAAGACCTATGTCCAACAGTGGACGTATAGACGTCCACTTCTACCGATATCGATATGGTGATGAGACAAGCTGTACCAATATGTAATTCTAACACTATAAAATGTTTGTAAGGCAATGGGCCATTTATTTCAATGAACTCACTCATAAAAATGCTGAAAATGACATAATATTTATATAATTATGTTATGTCATTTTCAGCACAAGACTACCCTGTTATACATTAGTTACCCGTTATTTAAGTACCCGTACCCTTAAATAAAAAACACATAGCTCAGTTAGCTATATATAGTTTAGACATAAATCCAAGAAACTTCGTACGATTGCGTTTCTCTCCGCTAATTAGTTCTGTCCCATTTCTCCAATAACATTAACAAAACTAATACAAAACTAGACAAAATAGACAAAAATATTCAGTTCCTATTCCGAATAAAACCTAACAATTATTGGGGATATAAAAAAGCCTATATATAACATGATATATAATATAAAGCTGTAAGTGTACGATTGCATTTTAATTGTTAAATAGAAATAACATGATGCGAATAGACAAAAAAAAAAGACTTGGCTTCTAAATCGATGTTACAGCTTACCCCGTTATATATATTTTTTAAATATATTCAAAGCAAAGGAATGAAATGAATAAAACGAAATGAAAATACACTTTAGTTTTATAACAAGTATAGATGTTGATAAATTTATTGTTTATATTTTATTAGCATCGTATTTCAAGTTCAAAATGGTAAAAACGTTAAAAGTTATATAAAAATTTTACACTTGAATAACGTAAACATCCGGGACCGGAAATAAGAGTTTCAGCCACGTGAAACAATCTACTATTTTAAGATAGATGTGATATTTTTTTATATAGTTCAAGTTAGCCCTTGACGGCATGCTCACCTGATGGTAAGTGATGATGCAGTCAAGATGTTAGCGCGCTAACCATTTTAGGGGTATGGTAGACCCATACTCCTAATTGTTTTTTACACGACATCGTGCCAGAACACTAAAACGCTTGACACGTCTTTCACTCCATACCAGATTCGAGCCGGGTATCGAACCTAGGAACCCCAATTTTATAATATGATAGCGCACGCGTTGCACGGAGGTTGTCAAAAATATTGCTGAATTATAAAACATATTATGTGATGCAACATACATGGTCGTGTTTATTTAATATACCGCAACAAACTTTGTATGCGGGAACTAACATCCCGCAGTTGAAATTAAACATATGGTACCCGCAGGAGTCTTGATGGATGAAACATCCACCTGCCGTTATTACTTTTTGATATATTAAAAAAGTTTTTAATGTGCCTTTATGTTCAGTCAACATTTCAGGTTGCGTCATGACCTAACCACCGCTTACCGTGTCTCCTAATTAAAAACATAGGACTTTTCAAAATTTCAACAATCTTCCTATTTTACCCCGTTGTACACCTCTTAAGAAATCTATTTACTACATTTAATGTAATTAAATGTAAATACAACGAAAAAGTCACATTTAAATTAACGTGATGTGTAATAAATTTGTCTATTAGGTCAAGACACCATTTCAGTTATTTTACCGTCAAAGGGCATAACACGAAACTGGCTTTTAGTGGGTTACCATTGCACATAAGTAGTGAAAGGCAACTAGTCTATAATGCCATTTTTACGGTATAAAAGTAGACGCCTACGTCTACACCTACACCCTAAGGTCCAGATAATGTGTTACAGGTATATTTTAATCATCATCATGATCAACCCATTGCCGGCTCACTGCAGAGCACAAGTCTCCTCTCAATATGAGAAGGGTTTGGCGATAGTCCACCACGCTGGCCATGTGCGGATTGGCAGACTTCACACGTCTTTGAAAACGTCATGGAAAACTCTCAGGCTGCAGGTTTCCTCACGATGTTTTCCTTCACCGTTGAAGCAGGTGATCTTTTAATTGCTTAAAAACGCACATAACTCCGAAAAGTTATAGGTGCGTGCCCGGGTTCGAACTCCCGAATTTTGATTTGGAGGCGGACGTCTTAGCCACTAGGCTATCACAGTTTTTAAAGATTATAATATATTACAATAATACGAAAAAATTGATATTTTTGGTTGCTCTTTGAGTGAACTCACAAGGACAGCAATGTGGACTATTTGTTATACCTAAGTACTTATATGTGTAGATGTGAGATAGTTCAACTTTTTAGATTAGTATAACTTCACTATCGAATTGGAAGTTTTGTAATGATAGTGTAAGGTGGTGTAAAATAAATAAATAATATTTAATTATTTACTTGTATACGGGCTTTATATGTGCGATTAATTTTCTTATACTATAAATATATGATTAATATTATATATGCAAGGAAGTAAGGCTTCCTTAATTGACCTTAAGTATATTTTAATACCGTAACATACAGGTACAACTGTAAAATGGGGCGTCAGAACATAGTTACCGCATTTAGACTTCGCTCCAGACACGCCATTGAATATATTTGCATTTATGCTTGGAAAGGTGCGCTCCCCCAACTGTCCAGGTTGTGGCATAAAAGAAGATGCCTACCATGTTTTGATGGAATGTGTCCGCAGCGAAATATTTTGTGGTTGGACAAACACGTGTCTGGCGAACCCAACATCTAAGGATGCCAAATTTATTTATCATATGATAAGAAAAACTACGAAAATAAACGTAGTGTAAGCTAGATTTATTTGTAGAACCATCAGAGCTACCTAGACATTTAAGAGACTCCGCTCTTAAAATAAGAACAAAAAATGTTAACTTAGTCAAATGTTCTAATAGACATGGTTTACAAGACACTTTCTAAAACATGTAGGATATTTGTATGATGTTTTAATAGGGAAATCTGTCAGCTCAGTTACCGAGCCCCTCAACACGTTAGAGTAAAAATTCCGCATGGCGAATTTTTATGAGCACCTATTACCTCTGTACCGCACACAAGAGAGTCAGTAACTTTTGATATTACCGTTAGTCAAAGAGGAATGGAGATATCCGAGGTACAAATACGGGAACGGTAGCGTCGTATTTCATCGCGGATTACTTTTCTGACAGGGTATGAAGTCATGCATTAGGTGCAATTTTTATTACATTGAAATATGTTGATACGTAAAAGTCCAGGTGAAAAATTGTGCAGAACTACTCCTACTTTCACGGAGGTATTTTTCAATAAGTGAGCGGGCGTAATGTTATGACTAGAGCCACTCGAGTGCGTGGTATACATCGGTCTTTCTTTCTAAACACATGTAGATTCACTTCATCTATTATTATACTAGGCAACCAAGAGTACTCTAGTAGTGAGCGATAATTTTTAATGGAGAAATATAGAAGAAGGTTTTACCACCACTGGCGTTTCTTACTGAAGTAATAGACAATCTTAATATATATAAATCTCGTGTCACAATGTTTATCCTCAATGGACTCCTAAACCACTTAACCGATTATAATAAAATTCGCACACCATGTGCAGTTCGATCCAACTTGAGAGATAGGATAGTTTAAATCTCAAATTATAGTCGCAATTTTAATTTATTGCTAATTATTTGTTTGTTATTATTTGACAGTCACAATTATCTGTTAACTCCAAATGATTCTAACAGATGTCGATACCTTTCGACTGGGTTGAGTAAGTAATCAATAGATGGCGCTGCTATGGTAAATCTACGAACGTGTCATATAAGCTACATTTTAACAGCATAATTACCACGTGTTGTTGACGCTATAAAATTAATTAAATTTATTTTGTAGTGAACGACATACCGTATAATTCAATTATTTCCACTTTTTAAATTTTTGGTGTCAGCATAGCCGGCCACGTGTTACTTAGACTGAAATTGAATTCATATTATAATGAAGATAATACAGTGATATTAATCCTGTTTTTTACTTATTTGTGCTTCATTGATCAAAACTTTATAATTTAATTTGAATATATGTATGTAAGTATTATCACATAATTATAAAATTTAATTAAAATGTCAATGCAAAAATGATACACAATTTCCTACACTTTTTCAATAGTTGTATAAATATTTTTTTTTATTGTTTTTATTTAACCTCTATTAAAAAATATTTAGCACTTATTATTTCAATGTGCTATGATAACAAGTTTTTCATTTTTTTTTTTCTTATATTTAAACGATTAAATTAGTATTTTAATTCTTATTGAAATTAATATTTAAACTCTATAATTTAAATATGTACATGTCAGTATTATCACATAATTATAAAAGTTAATTAGAATGATCTATAATATAAAAATGAATCGCAAAAGCTGTTGGTAAGCGCATAACTCAACAACGCCTGGACCAACTTGGCCAATTTTTTTTTAAATATTCGTTGAAGTTCAAGGATGGTTTTTATGGCGAGAAAAATCTGAATAATTGCCGGAAAACCCCTTAAAACAGCCCTTTTCTTTTTCCCATATAAACGTTTTCTATATAAACGTAGAGTCAATTTGATTGTCAATTTGATTTTATTGCTATATTATATTACAAGCACTCACTGTTGTCTAAGCAATGTAGGTGTGTTCCTAACGTCAAAGAGTGCATAGTCAAACTGTAACAGGACGAAATCTGTACATTAAATAGATTTTGAACATTTTAATTGGAGGATGCTTTACTAGCGATTTTACTAGCGTCTGTATGTATCACGCCGAAACCACTTGAAATGATGGACTTGAATAAAATTTGGTATAGGAGCAGCTGATACTCCGGTTCAACATATGAGATAGTTTTCATCCCGGAATTCAGCACGGTTCCCTTGGGAGATAGTCAAAATGTGTATTTAGTTGTAATTCATTAACGCGTACTCAGAATCCATTCATTCTTTTTTTGTAAGAAAGGAGATACTTTAATGTTTATGATGTAATTTTTTCAAGTTCTTCGGTTCAGTAATCTATTGCTTCGTGATTGCAAGACAAGCAAACACTCAACGCAGACGAAGTCGCGGGAGTCAGCTAGACTAAACGGGCTAAAAACTAAACTAACTAAAACGAGCTTTATTGCTATTGTATTCGCTGGGTTCGTGACCCCAGCGCCACCTATCGATACAACTTACGGTGGCTTAAAACGATATCCACGGACATTAATGTCGGAAACAATTACTGGTAATGACGGTTATCCACTGTAGCGTCGATGATCGACAGCAGACAATGGAAGATCAACAATTGTCAAATTAAATCAACAAGATATTGGAATAGATAATCGTTGGATTATCCCATATTCACCCATTTTATCAAAGACCTTCAAAGCACACATCAAATCTTATCTACATAATCGTAGAATCTTGCCATTCAGTGAAATCTATTAAATACATTTGCAAATATGTAACCAAAGGGAGTGATATGGCTGTGATTGGAATTGGTGGAGAGAATTCCAATGATGAAGTTACACAATACCAAATGGGCCGCTATGTTAGTAGTAATGAAGCAGTATGGCGAATATTTTCTTTTCCTATTCATGAGAGACACCCTTCTGTTGTTCACTTAGCTCAGCCACCATCTACTACATTAACCAGTTTTTTTGAGACATGCCAAAACGATGATTTTTCACAAACATTGCTATATTCTGAAATGCCAAAATATTATACTTGGAATCAATCCTCAAGAAGATTTATAAGACGGAAACAAGGGAAACAAGTTCAAGGATACCCAGATGTGTATTCCACCGATGCCATTGGTCGAATTTATTTAGTACATCCAAGCAATGATGAATGTTTTTATTTACGACTGCTATTAGTCAATATACGTGGCCCAAAATCATTCCAACATTTACGAACTGTTGATGGTGAATTGTGTGGATCTTACAGGGAAGCCTGTCAACGTTTGCAATTGCTAGAAAATGACGCTCATTGGGATCAAACTCTCAATGATGCTGTAATATCATCACACGCTCATCAAATACGAACATTGTTTTCTATAATCATATCTACATGCTTCCCATCAAACCCAATTGATTTGTGGATCATGTACAAATATAATATGTGTGATTATATCCCATTCTATTTTGTATCAAATACGAAATAGAATGGGAAATCAAAATATACAAATAAGTGAAGAAATTTACAACGAAGCATTGATTTCAATTGAGGACACGTGCTTGATGATGTCAAACAAACAATTAATTCAATTAGGCCTGGCCGCGCCCAATCGCCCAATGCATGATGCTTTTAACCAAGAGTTGAATCGAGAAAAAATGTATGATCTCAACTCTTTAAAAGAATTAATTCAAACGAATCTTCCACTGTTGAATGAACAACAGAAGTATGTATTTGAAAATCTTATGAAAGTAATAAATGATGAAACTGGAGGGATTTACTTCTTAGATGCACCTGATGGTACAGGAAAAGCTTTTTTGATTTCATTAATATTAGCAACGATTCGCTCGCAAAATAAAATTGCACTTGCACTCGCTTCGTCGGGAATCGCAGCAACTTTGCTTGAAGGTGGTCGAACAGCCCATTCAGCATTAAAATTGACATTAAATATGAAAAGCAATGACACTCCGACATTTCTAAGAACTCTGCAATGGCAAAGGTCTTGCAGCAATGTAAATTAATTATTTGGGATGAATGCACGATGGCACATAAAAAATCTTTGGAGGCATTAGACAGAACATTAAAAGATATACGGAGCAATCATAACCAATTTGGTGGTGCAATGATTTTATTAGCAGGAGATTTTCGTCCAACATTGCCAGTGATTCCACGATCAACACCAGCCGATGAACTCAATGCATGTCTAAAGTCCTCCAATTTGTGGAAACATGTCAAAGTACTTCATTTAAGCAAGAATATGCGTGTCGAGTTACAAAATGACCAATCTGGAAACATATTCTCTAAACAACTCATTGACATTGGTAATGGCAAATTTCCTATAAACATGTTGACTGGCTCCATTAACATTCCTCAAAGTTTTTGTCAGTTAACTCGATCAAAAGATGAACTCATTCAGAAGGTGTTTCCAGATGTTTCTCAAAATTACAGAAACCATGATTGGTTGAGCGAACGAGCTATATTGGCAAAAAACATAAATGTAAATGAATTAAATTTAAAAATACAAGAACAAATTACAGAATCGAGGATATAAAAATCAGTTGATTCGGCTACTAACCAAGATGATGTAGTGAACTATCCACCAGAATTTTTAAACTCGCTGGATTTGCCAGGATTGCCACCTCACAATCTTCAATTATCGGTAGTTATAATGTTGCGAAATATCAACCAACCGCGTCTTTGCAACGGCACACGGTTAGCGATAAAAAAATTACTAAACAACGTGATAGAAGCAACTATACTGAAAGGAAAGTATAAAGGAGAAGACGTACTCATACCGCGCATCCCAATGATTCCGAATGATGTGCCGTTTGTCTTTAAACGACTACAGTTTCCAGTTCGGCTTGCTTTTGCTATGACCATAAACAAGTCCCAGGGGCAATCATTAAGTGTTTGTGGTATTAATCTGGAAAACCCATGTTTCTCACATGGTCAATTGTATGTTGCCTGTTCCCGTGTTGGAAAACCATCAGATTTGTTTGTCTATGCGCCAGATAATCAAACAAAAAACATCGTATATCACAAAGCACTACAATGAAAATAAAACTGATTTTTGTTAATAATTATGATTCATATGATTAACAATAAAGAGATTACTTATTTTTAAATGCTTATATATGTTTTATTTAATTATATTTCATATTCACATCGCCATATCACCAGGGTGACGGTTCTGTTCAGGTGAATTTTTTGCCCCGACTATAAAATATGTAGGAACAAAAAAATTACACATTACAAATCATTTTGACAGGCTATATTTGGCAGTACGAAGTCTGCCGGGTCAGCTAGTATAATATAAAAATCGCAATATTATTAAACTCAAAGATATTAAAAAATTATAATTTAGAAAACGTTTAACTTAGCTATAATATTATTTGTAAACCCCGGCATTTTCAAGCTTGCGCGAGGACAAGAGTCCAACACGTAAAGGCTTAATTTATCTAAAATTATAGGACGGACGCAAAAAAACGGATCTTTTATTTCAGTACATCAATAAGCTGCACTGACCGATAGTATTTGGTGGGAGCAATAGGTACTATTATATGGAATGGAAACTGATATTAAACTAATCAAATGCGTAGGGTGAAGGTCGCCTGCTATCTCTTATAATTATATTATTATATTAAGTTGCAGTTCTCCTTCAGTAAATGGAACTACAGTCTTTAAGCCTCCAAATATGTATTAGATTATCATGATCAACCTATTCTCGGCTCACTACAGAGCACGGGTCTCCTCTCAATATGAGAAGGGTATGTCATATTAAGAGGAGTTGGTTTGTTGGTTGGTTTGTTGTGAATAGTCAACCACACTGGCCATGTGCGGATTGGCAGACGTCATTGAGAACATTATGGAGAACTCTCAGGCGTGCCGGTTTCTTCACGATGTTTTCCTTCACCGTTGAAGTAAGTGATATTTAATTGCTTAAAAACGCACATAACGAAAAGTTATACGTGCCCGAGTTCGAACATCCGACCTCTCCTTAGGAGGCTGACGCCCTAACCACTAGGCTATCACAGCTTCATCATATATTAGATTATAGTTAATAATATTTCAAGAGCGCCGTGTAACCGCAAAAGTATCCGAGCGTGGAACTTAATAACATAAATTTTCATACAAATTTCCTCATCAAGGCACGCAGGATGCAGCAATTCTCCTCAAAGGTATTCTATGAGATTAGTCTGAACATCAATTTTCATAACAAGCAGGTGCACGGCTTGATAGGTAACAGCGCCGCCACGTTTATTAAGGCTTGATGAAAACTTTACATCATCATATTTTCTAGTCCCTCCGCCTAAATTAAAGGTAATTTATATTTCAATGTAAGCAAGCTGCGCCTGCTCCAGCTTTATTAAACAAATAAAGTAATGAATTGCGGAGCTTCGTAAACAAGGGTGCGAAAATTTTACCCCATTTGTAATGAACTGAATTGAGTAATCATAGACGAATAATATCAGGTATCATATGTTTGCAAATTAGGTCGCTGTAAGTAATTTAATATTGTTTTGGTAATGATGCATCGCGGAATTGTTTCGATTCATAATTATTATCGTAATTTACATCGTACATATTTAACTACGCCGATGGTTTCGATGTTTGCTTATTTGATTGGGCTCCTGGGGTTAGGGAAACATATTTAAGGTATTACGCTTCCCCCACCGATGGAAAGGTATATATCATATAACATTTTTTTCTTCTTATCATCTAAGCTTTGCAACCCAATAGGTCTCTATGACGCTCGAGTAAATCCCCATTTAGCATCATGGGCTCCCCTACGATATTAATTGACGAATAAATGAATACACTTTAATTGTACACCACAAGATAGAAAAAAAACAAAACACAAATTCAACATAATCTTTATTCAAATAGAAGGACTATTGACGCGTCTGTAATTTACATAGTAGTTATTTCATGGTGATAACTATATTCGTAAACTTAAAACTAAAGCTATGAGGGTACAAAAACAGTATAGCATTTTATCGGCCTTATCGCTTCATAGCGATCTCTTCCAGGCAACCAAAGATGTGAAAGACAGAGATACGGAAAAAGGAAGGTAGTGCAATAATATATAGGTATTAATATATTTGTTCTTATCGATATTGTCTATTGAGACGTAATATATATATTGCATTTGCAACAAAATTGCAACCTAAATTGTAACAACCTTATGTTATAAAATTGGAAACTTTAGATATACTCGTAGTTTAGTCAACCGAGCGTCATTATTGTATTGTTTCAACTGTTAATGCGAATAAGGTACCCACTAGACAAAACTAGTGTGGGTACTATCGAAATAAAAAAAGTTATGATTGTATAAACGGTGTTTTTAGTAAAATAAATAATTTTAATTTTCATAGTTTTCAATCCAAAAATCGTTATTTTTTATTTTTTAATCTTTATTTAAAGGGATTAATGAGCGAGCATGCCTCTCTGTAAGTTCACAAAAAGAAAACAAGGAATGTTAAGATTGTCCTCGAGGAAAGAATTATTATCCGTTCTCGAAGGCAATCCTAACCAATTTCAACGCCCGTGTTATTTCTACGAATGTAAATGTGTTCGTTCGTTCTTCAATTATGCAACAATAGGTCAACAGGTTTTAGTAATTATTGGTGTAGATATAGCTTACTTGCGGAATGCGACGTAAAAAAACATTTACTCATAATGTACAGATTTTTTTGCCAGGAACCCTTGCGGGCGTCCCCAGTATGAATACCCTACCAAAGTTTGATCACAGCCTCAAATGGAGTTTCAAAGTATAAATTGACGGACACAGGTAAAAACAATTTTTGTGTTTTATATACCTAAAGATTGACCGGAGAGTAACATGGGCTAATACTTATCCCAGAAAAACACACATCACGCTTTTATGTATTTTTTTTTTTAATCCAGTTCATGTTAGCCCTTTACGAAAATGTCACCAGGTAGTAAGTGATGATGCCGTCTATGATAGCAACGCGCTAACCTGTTAGGGGTATGATAAATTCATACTTCTTGTTTGCTACGCGACATCGTGTTGGAACGCTAAATCACATGGCGACACGTATTTGTCGTAAGAGTGGTAGCTAGCTACGGCCTAAGCCTCCTACCAGACCACACTCGAGCCGTGAATTGAACCCAGGACCTCCAACTTTATAATGCAATAGCGCACGCGCTGCGCCACGGAGGTAGTCTATTTCGTTTTTTAATATTCGTGGTAGAGTACATGCGAATAGAAAAATCGGGCGAAGCCGAGTAGAGTTCAATTTGCGATGCCAAATATCAAAATTGGCGATCTTTATCTCTCATTCTTGCAAATGGGGAGGCCTATGTCCAACTGTAGGATACTACTTATATATAATACTTGATATTTTTACGATATATTGAATTTAGTGTATTGAAAAGGTAATCTCCATAGATTACTTGATATTTCGATCCAGCTTGATCAATATGTTACAAAGCAATATGAACGCTTATATTGATATTATAAAACCAATATTTTAAAAAACCTTGCCTACAAACACAACTACGAGTATACATTATGTGTCCACAGAGATTGCAGCTTTCTTAACTTTATACAAGATATTGTTATCGGAAAAACTTTAATATTGGCGTTTAAGTTCTAACAATTTTCCAACTTAATACCTAACATGGTTTAAACCGAAAGTAAATACCATTCAATATCAAAATTACAAAAATTGGCACATGCTTATTGTACCTTGTAAAGTAGTGTGTAGTGTTCTACTATTAATACTAAGACTGGTTAGTACCACTTTTTTCAATTTTTTTTTTATTCACCACAAGTGAGCCCTCGACGGCATCTCACCTGATGGTAAGTGATGATACGGTCTTAGATGGTAGCCGCCTAACCTGTTAGGGTAAGCCCATACTCCTAATTGGTTTCTACGCGACATCGTGCCGGAACACTTCTTAGTAGGGTGGTAGCTAGCCACGGCCGAAGCCTCCCACCAGACCAGACTCGAGCCGGGAATCGAACCGTGTCGTGTAGAAACCAATTAGGAGTATGGGTTTTCCATACCCCTAACAGGTTAGATCGCTACCATCTCAGACCGCACTTCACTTACCATCAGGTGAGATGCAGTCAAGGGCTAACTTGTGGTGAATAAAAAAAATAAAAAACCTCAATGGAAAATATCGATAAGAACGAATATATTACTACTTATATATTATTGCACTACCTTCCTTTTTCCGTATCTGTGTCTTTGACATCTTTGGTTGCCTGGAAGAGATCTCTATTAAGCGATAAGGCCGATAAAATGCTATACTGTTTTTGTGTTTTGGTTTTTTTCCTATCTTGTGGTGTACAATAAAAGTGTATTCATTCATTAATACCTTAAATATTTACCATCAGGTGAGATTGCCGTCAAGGGCTAATTTGTAGTGGAAAAAAAAATACATGATGGTTTACATGAATAAAGGTATTTGGATTTGATTTGGAAAAAAACTTGAGGTTTTACATAAAATTTCTTTATGTTCACTGTTATCTAAATAAATAAATAAAATTGACCGTTTTTTACTACATGCATATGAATATGTATACGGTACATACATCAAAATAACATTTTTTTCAATTTTTGTGTGTCTGTCTGTCTGTTTGTTCCGGCTAATCTCTGAAATGGCTGGACCAATTTTTACGGAACTTTTATTGGCAGATAGCTGATGTAATAAGAAGTAACTTAGGCTACTTTTATTTTAGAAAAAGTCTTTTATTTTAGAAAAATAAAGTAATGTTGTTGTAAGTACAAGTACTGTCCAGTATCGCGCACAGCTCACGCGCATGCCACAGTCTGTGCCATCACGTCTCGGGCGCCTCCCACAACTTCTCCCACCAACGAATCAATATCCGATTTCACTCATTCGTTTTTTTTTTTAAAGTAGATATTTTAATGTTTATCCTGTAATTATTTCAAGTGTTTCGGGTTAGTAATCTATTGCTTCGTGATTGAAAGACAAACAAACACACTAACTCAACGCAGACGAAGTCGCGGGCGTCAGCTAGTTCATAATAAGTGTTGCGGCAAGTATGCCGTGTAATTGTCGTAGTTCTAGACAAATTACGTGATGGATCGCAACGCGTTATCACATTAAGTTTGCATACACGGTACACCAGTCTCGACTTGATTTACGCTGTGCAAGTCTACATTGTAAGTGATTTTAGTAATTTTATTACGATTTATGCTTCACGGCGCCGCTTGCAGTCAATCTGTCTTGTGTGTTGCGAGAATGGGTTACCTTTATCCAGATGAACGCAATGCTACTAAGTGTTGTGTGGTTAAGCTTGTGTTTACGGGCAGGTTTAATATGTCTGAGTTGATTTACATTGTTCGCTAAGGCGAAACGCTGTCATTTCGTTTCACTATTGTTTGTACGAGTATAATGGAAGTGGGAAAATTACATTATGCAGTTGCAGTAAGTAGATGCTTCTTTAATAAAGTAGCAATGATAATGTAATTGATAGCCTAGTGGTTAGGGCGTCAGCCTCGTAATCAGAGGTAGGCGGTTCGAATCCGGGCACGCACCTCTAATATGTATATGCAAGAAAACGACGCTTGAAGTGTTTTCACGAATATTACCTGTATGGTCATAATTTTAACGACCTAAGTGGTGTAGCGCATGCGCTGTCGCATAAAGTTGGAGGTCTTGGGTTCGATTCCTGGCTCGAGTCTGGTCTGGTGGAGGCGTGGCTGTGGTGTGTACTTCCTAGAAGTGTCTCCAAGCAAATTAGCGTTTCGGTACCATGGCGTAGAAACCAATTGGGAGTATGGGTTTACCATATCCCTAACAGGTTAGCCCGCTACAATCTTAGTGTGCATCATCACTTACCATCTAGTGAAATTGCCGTCTTTATATACTTGCAGTATACAAGATCTATTCAATGGGATCATTTAATTTTTTATTTATTTATAACAACTGAAACTTAAAATAAACCTGAGATTGAACCTAAAATTAACAATATAATATCAATAAATCTTTAGAAATATAATATCAAGGGGAACTGTACATTTTGATTCTATAAAAAGTAGCCTACTTGTGTAAGCAGCTATTCAGTAAACTATCTTTGTGCGAATCTAGATCCATTCAGTTCTGACTTTTTTAAGTAACAAACCTCCGTTCCATCCAAACTAAGGCATTCATAATAGAAGTAAGATTATTCCCCCTTAACATTGTAGAAAAAACATCTTACGCTCTACTTACCGTCCAGCATTTTGGGATAAACTTTAATTCGTTTTATTTGCAAAATAAATAGTCTTTAATCTTTACAGCTCTCAAGCTGACTTTGTAAAGAACAAATTTATGTTGAAATAACAACGGAACGGTCGGAATGGCGCGATGAGAAACAAGAGCGCTGTCTTTAATTAACATGGTAATTATAGGCGTCTAATTGCCTCACAGTTCATGCTTTGAGTATCAAACGGGTAAGAAGAGAACCGAGGTGGCTTCAAATGAAATGACAACTAGCTGCGGGCTATGGGTTTCAATTGTTATGAAATAATCATCATAAATTATTTATTTACATGACTACTAATCATATAAAATTTTATTGTACTCACGCGGCTTTTTTTTTAATCTATAATCGCGCGGGAATCTTTCGATTACAGGGTTTAAAAACATATTTCCATGCAAGGAAATAAAGTCAAGCTCAACTAAGCTAGGAAATACAACAAAGCTTAATTTGCTGTAAACCACGTAAAACAGGCCAACCTGCACGTTGGGGGTTTCTAATTTATTCATTCCTTATACAACATAAACAATTTAAAAGATTGTATTGTATTATTACGTCAGATTTAAATGCGAGCCATTTCAATACTCCTGTCAATGTGCTCTTGAAGAGTTTATAGTGAAAATGTGAGATGGTTATAACAAAAAAAAATACTTATATGGCTAAGTTTTAAGTTGTGGGTCTTTTTAGACCAGGGCGCGTTTGAAACCCTCGTAGTTTTAACCTTTAAGTTAACGAAGTTAGCTATAAACTTACTACAATTGTAAATTATTATTTGAATAAGGTTCCATTTAGATTCATTTGATTTAATAATCGGTAAATTATGATCATTAATATTAATCAATAAACACAATAATGATTTGTCTTCTAGTTATTGTACAGATCCAGTTTGTATATAATTCTTTTGTTCGCGTCATTAGCACATCCTCTGAATTTTAAATGTAGAATTCATTACCAGCCGGAGCAATTAAAACAGCTCGTTATGGCGTCTGTCCGAAGAATAAGTAAGAATACCCCTCATTTCCTTCGCCAAGACGGAGCGGTGGCCAGCGCTTACCCTCTTCAGTTACCTGTATAATATATTTTTGATGTTGCCAGACTTCTGCTAATATAACGTTTGTTTTAATCCTGCGATTATTGCTCCTTTGATTTCCAATATAAAATACGTCTAAATCAAGAACAAAATTTATACTGAGTGTCCTTGTTTCACATAGCTACGTATTTAAGTTCATTTATATTTTGATTTCCGGTATAAAAATCAAGAACAGAATTTATATTGATTGGCCTTGTTTCATATAGCTACATATTTAAGTTCATTTATATATTGATTTCCGGTATAAAAATCAATAACAGAATTTATATTAATTGGCCTTCTTTCATATAGCTACGTATTTAAGTTCATTTATATTATGATTTCCGGTATAAAAATCAAGAACAGAATTTATATTGAATGGCTTTGTTTCACATAGCTACGTATTTAAGTTCATTTATATTATGATTTCCGGTATAAAAATCAAGAACAGAATTTATATTGATTGGCCTTGTTTCATATAGCTACGTATTTAAGTTCATTTATATATTGATTTCCGGAATAAAAATCAATAACAGAATTTATATTAATTGGCCTTCTTTCATATAGCTACGTATTTAAGTTCATTTATATTATGATTTCCGGTATAAAAATCAATAACAGAATTTATATTGATTGTCTTTGTTTCACATAGCTACGCATTTAAGTTCGTTTATATTTTGATTTCCGGTTTAAAAATCAATAACAGAATTTATATTGATTGGCCTTGTTCCACATAGCTACGTATTTAAGTTCATTTTTTGTAAGGTCATAGTTAATAGATAGTTAAGTGTGATATACGTTTCATACTGAAATATTCCCGATTTCCGTCATCAAAATAATGAATTCATTACCGGCATACTTCAGCGAAAAAGTCTCCTCTCATCGTGAGAAGGGTCTTGTACGCCACGCTGGTCAAGTATGGATTGGTCTACTTCATACGCCTTTGATAACATTATGGAGAAATCAGACATTCTGTTTTCTTGATAATGTCTTACTGGACCGTAAAAAAGAAGTGAATAAAAAGTTTCTTAAATAAACAAAAAAATTTAAACTCTGTAAAGTATTGTGACAAAGTGCGTCACGGGAATCGAACTCTGAGTTCTAAAGGTAGGTTAAACCACTGTAAAACTGTGTATTGTTTTGATGCATTTCATTCATTCGTCATTTTTTTATACACTACAAGACGGTAGTGGGCTAACCTGTTAGGAGTATGGCAAGCCCACGCTCCTAATTGATTTCTACGTGACGTCGTGCCGGAACGCTAAATCGCTTAGCGACACGTCTTTTTAGGTAGGGTGGTAACTAGCCACGGCGGAAGCCTCCCACCAGACCAGACTCGAGTTGAGAATCGAACCCAGAACCTCCAACTCCAACATTCATTCATTCATATAGAGGGGTAATATTGGAGTTTGAAATTCTATCAAAAAATTAAATTCTGTCAATTTTGAAGAGACGCGAGAATGACGTGCCTGACGTGAGCAAAGTCGCTGACAAAAGCTACTATCGCATAAAAAGTAAAACGTCAGCTGAAGTAAAGTTTTTTAATATATCAAAAGTAATATCATCCGGCATTTCATCCGTCAAGTTTCCGAGTACAGGCACCATGTGCTCAATTTGGAATATGGGACGTTATTTGTTGTTCCCTCACACAAAGTTTATTCATGCCAATATCAACGACAAGCATTCCGTGTTTTTGCCATTACGTTATTTGAAAATAATAAGGTTTTATTATATCAATACGCATATTATCGTGTCGATATTTGTTTTCTAAGAACCCGGGTACGCTCCTCTAACTTTTAGTTGCGTTTTTAAGCAATTAAAATATCACTTGCTTCAACGGTGATGGAAAATATCGTGAGGAAACCTGCATGCCTGAGAGTTCTCCATAATGTTCTCGAAGGCGTGTGAAGTCTGCCAATCCTCACGTGTCCGGCGTGGTGGACTATGGCCAAATCCTTGTCATATTGAGAGGAGATCCGTGCTCTGTAGTGAGCCGCTAATGGCTTGATCATGATGAAGCGGGACATTGTTTTTATTATATCACCAAATTTACAGAAAACCCGATATATTTATCCTGATTCGGGAATAGAGTTTAGAAACTATGTTATCCATAATTATAAAACATGCTAATCACTAGACTAATTAGGCGTATTTATTTAAAATCATGATCGGAACCATTTTTGAACCCGAAGTTATGTGATAATGGAAAATAATTGTACCTTTAATACCTCTGTTTCGTTCGTCTAGTGTTGGTTAAAATCTTCAGTATAAGGACCACTATGCCCTGAGTCAAAGTCCCGGGTCGGGTTAAGAATTGTTGGGTATTGTATTTTTTTCTTAAATATTCATATACCAGGCCGGAGTTAAGAAATTGGGAGTGTCATCTTCCGTTCCTCGGAAAGCACTTTAAGCCAAAGGACTCCGATGTCATGCTGACATGACGTATTGTTATTTTTAGCGCCCACGTAAAAGTATAAAAGTAGCGAGGTAGATCCATAAACTTTCTCCTTTGAGACTGCTGAAATTTATTTTATTGCACTGATTTCATCTCCAATAATTTGCCTATATGTACCATCTATCGACATGGAAGCTAAATTAATAATTAAAATAAACGTTTAAACCTGATAGTGGAATTACTATTTATTTTTCTAGGCCATCTCGTTTCATTGAGCTTGTACCCAATTTTTATTTTAGCTAGCAAGTTAGCTTCACCGCTTAAGACATCGCTCGTCGAAACAGGCTTATTTAAATTGCGCATTTAGGCTGATACTTTTGTGACTTTAGTCTAATTTTCAACTGAGTATCTTATTTAATTTATTTATTTATTTATTTATTCATTGATTGATTGATTCATACATTCATTCGTTCATCCATCCATACATACATCTATCCATCCACCCATTCATTCATTCATTCATCCATTCATCCATCCATCCTTACATCCAAACATTCATTTATTTATTTATTCAACGTTATGTTCAACGTCCTAACGTGGAACATAACAAAACAAACAGCAACTGGCGACCTTATCACTAATAGTGTTCTCTTACAAGAAAGCATTTCTTTGGAGTCAATGAGTTTAAAGTGACACATACATACACACTAATAACTACATGCTACTAAAATATAAAATAACAATAATACATAATATCTAAAATATATATATGTGAAATAAATATACAAACAAATATGTCATGATTTTAACTTAAAATTGGAGCAATAGACAAAAATGATTTTTATTATAATGATTATGATTATCAAATAATTAAGTGATAATATTATTATGCGAGTAGTTTTCCTTCCGCTCGTCTCCGTTTTTGTAAAAAATCGCAATTATTGTGCATGAACAAAGACTCTAAATAGTAATCTTTGCTTTCCCTTTAGCATGGTTTAATAAGAATAAACAGAATATTACAGAACTTCCACAAACAATCCTAGCTTTGTGTATTTTCACAAAGAAAAGTATACAATACAAGCCAAGATATGCAGGCGAAGTTTTATTTAGAATTGCTTTGAATATAAGTAGTGTATACAAATATACTTTAATACCTGGTAATATACCTACAGGTAACATTACATGACTCGTTCTTTGACCATTAAAGACTTTACATCAATTAAATTTGTGTTGGCTTTAATTGAGTTATAAAAAAAATGTTTTGGTTTTTTTAAAATATAATATTGCTTTGGTCAAAGACGGCAGTATTGTTTTCAACGTATATACGTCGGTAGATGCTACCTGGCATAACCAAAAGTTTTTCAAACTCATGTTTATATTTATCCCTTTAATTATACGACCCACAAAACCCACTTCGGTTAAACGTTTTGCGTTTTATTTATACTCGCTAGTTGCTTTTATAACTTAGAATAAACAAAAAGACTAATTTATCTTATCTATTAATGATAAGACTAGAGTCACACTCAACATATAACTAAGAATCGATGGACGCTATGAGCGCAAAGTATTAAAATAGTCACCTCACGGTTTAATAATATCACCCAGCATTGATAACCTGGACTAGCTATACTATACAAATGAGATGCTGGCCAAGTGCCACTGGATGCAAGCGGTACTTGACCCTTAAATTTAGAACTCTTTTTAATAGGCTTATTTCTAGGATCGGATGCGTGCGTGCGTGCGTGCGTGTGTGCTTGTGTGTGACAGAACTGTCCTCTAAAGTATGCTATATCCGTCTCTAGGATACAAGCTGTCTCTGTGCCGTAGTTGTGCGAAGGTAAATAAAGAAAATATAAATAATTTATAATATTGTAGTATGAATTGTACATTACTGAAAATGCATAATGTTTTGCCTCGTCTTGAAGATTATATTATATAAGCTTAATTGTGTTCTTATTATTTCACTCGGAGCACACTTATTCTCAGTTCATTTACTCGAATCATGAGCAAGCCAGCCTATTTCAACGAGCTATAGTTCCAGCTCAGACGACGACCCTGGCAGAGGCAAATCTCAAAAATTGCAATCACGCAAATTGAAAATTAATGGAGCACAAAATCCAATTTTGTATGAAAGCCTTTCTGTTATCCTGCGCGCTTACTTCTTGCGCTCTGAGTGAATTTTACCTCATTCATGAATATCTTGCTTGTCAAAAAATATATGATGTTTAAATGTTTTAGGATTTCTTGTTATACTTTGTTTATTTCCGGCTAAGTTTGCTGTGGGCTTCTTCTTATTCCTGTGTGCGATTGGAACCCTCTTCTTACCTTTAGTTTCAAGTTGGTAAGTCTAATTATCACCATCATCTCCCGAATCAAAATAATGGAAAATACATTATATAAGAAAGCTTCATAAATGCCTGTAATAGGTTTACATTAATATATTTGAATGTGAATTTGGATTTATTCATTAGACGAGGATACATTAAAACATGCTTTGTGAATCTATATGTAACATTCGATCATTATGTTGTATATATTCTATTCTATATGTAGACCAGTTTTGATAAAATCTTTCAGCAATTTATAGATTAGTTTGGTTCTACAAAAAATAAAAAATGTTTTTGAATGACATCCATAAACATATTAGCTACCTCGTTCGTTCAGTGAATGGCATGATCAATCACGGGTCCGATATCAATTCCCAAGTCGAGCAAAAAATGTTTGGTACTTTTCTGTTTATTGTGTTTAAAAAGTAAACCAGTGAAGTACCAGTTCGGAATTTGGAAACCGTTGTTTTCTACTCGCGTTACCTGGAGAGAAGGTACAGCAGGTAGTCGCAGTAGTTTATCATCATCATGATCAACCCATTACCGGCTCACTACAGAGCACTGGTCTCCTCTCAATATGAGAAGGGTTTGGCCATAGTCCACCACGCAGGCCATGTGCGGATTGGCAGACTTCACACGCCTTTGAGAACATTATCTCATAGAACTCTCAGGCGTGCAGGTTTCCTCATGATGTTTTCCTTCACCGTTGAAGCAAGTGATATTTTAATTATTTAAAAACGCACATAACTCCGAAAAGTTAGAGGTGCGTGCCCGGATTCGAACCGCCGACCTCTGATTAGGAGGCTGACGCCCTAACCTAGTGGTTATCACCGCTTCAATAGTTTATAATCAGTAGTTTAAGATCACTATCATTGTGATAATAATCGTTAGCCGTGGCATGCACTCCATAAAGGCGTATAGGCACTGCATACCCTTATAATGACAGACAGTTCGAATCAAAAATATTAATCGTATTGATTTTCTAATTATACATCTGTATACTCTGATAAAATACCCAGTGCATGCCACTCCCATAATGGACAAAACAGTGTGGATAGAAAACACAAAATGTCTCCTTGCTATGTGTGTGTGTATAATACGGAACAGAGGTCCGTACCAACTAATGCAGCAAAGATACTAAAAACATCTGTTTATGACTGTAAATAAATAATATGAGAGGTAAAGTGAATAAAAATATTAGAGTGAAAATGTGGAAAGCAAAATTGTATAAATACAAATAGTTCGAAAGGTTCACCTTACAAAGAATCGTGTAAAAATATGCACAGACCGTACTGTAAGCACTGTTTTCTATTAATAGAATACGTTTCAATACGTTACGCTGCACTGTAATTATTTAAAAACGTTCGTTCATTTCCACACATTTCTTTTTAATATAAATTATTTTATACCGATACCGGATACACATTTGCAATTCAATGAAAACATTCTTGTTTTATTTGCGATTTTCTACATTGCCTTACATATACTGGTAGTATTTAGTTTTCTCCGGCAATCATATCTACAGGAATATTGAACCATATTTTGTAGTGAATTATTGAAGTACCTATTCAATTATATTCTTCATTTATAAAACTTGGTTGTTTTCAGGCTGTTTATATAAAGCTGAGTGCGAGTTGGACCCTATTATGTCTACATAGTGTGACGACCTCCGTGGCGCAGCGCTTACGCTGTTGCATTATAAAGTTTAAGGTCCTGGGTTCAATTCCCGGCTCAAGTCTGGTCTGGTGGGAGGCTTCAGCCGCGGCTAGTTACCACCCTGCCGACAAATACGTGTCGCCAAACGATTTAGCTTTCCGGCGTGATGACGTGCAGAAACCAATTAGGAGTATGGGTTTACCATACCCCTAACAGGTTAACCCGCTATCATCTTAGACCGCATCATCACTTGCCATCAGGTGAGATGGTGTCAAGGGCAAACTTGCGGTGTTAAAAAAAAAAGAAGGGTTCATTTGCAATATAGAATACTACATAATTTTACACTGATATTATTAAGATCGGACTTTAACTTCTAAAAAACACGTATGAAGACCTTATTTATATTTAGGTTCTTTTACGAAGTCAAGTTTGTTTCTTTTAGTGCAAGTACCGCCGTGACGTCATATTTAAGATTACATCGTTACAACTAGAAGGCACAGCCGTTTAAACAAAAAAAAAGAAGTATTATGTAGAATTCAGATTTGAAGAAATGAAGGAGCACCATAAAATGACATACAAAAAATATGCGTCGGGTCCAAACATCGAAAATGCCTTTATTTACTTGTTATCATTTTGGGATTCTATTTTATTTATTTTCATATATTTATTCTTTATTTGTACACCACAAATAAATAGAAACAAGAAGAAGCAGGATACAAAACGTGGCCTTATCGCTTAGTAGTACTAATACATAAACTAGATTATTTACATAAATAATACAATTCAGTAATTAATATTAAATAAATATACTAATATATATCTTATAATATAAAAATAAAACTCGTCATTTTTGCGTAAGTTTTTCCATGTTCACTGCTGGGAAAAGCTACGACCAAAGAAGCCGCCAGTTGATGTACTTCTGGGGATATTTAAGTTTAACATGGGGCGTTCACTCTAAAAGGACGCGTCGTACATAAAAAAATATAGCGATTCAATTTACGAGCTCCACCACACTCGGCTTCGGTACTTAACCGCGCATAATATTTGGCATTTTCGCGAAATTTGCATCATGATTTTGTGCCAAATGTCGAATACTATTCCCCCTGTAGGCATGAACAGGTCTATTTCCATTTTGAAATGTCGACCAAACCTCGGGGCTCAAGTGTGCCGCCAGAATATTTGAATATTTTACTATCAAAGACCGACACTGAAACAGATTATGAATCAGCAAGTTTTTTTTTATGAACGCGAATATCATTCGATTCAATTGAGATCTTTGGAAGCTGGGAATTTATTGTCGTCTCAGTGTTTACCATAAAAACTTTACGTAGAACATGCGGCTCGGGTTCTTTCATCTAGAAGTTATAAGATCAAAAAATGTGCATAAGCTGTGTACCTCGATGCTTTATGAACAGCAAGTTGTGTTTCTGAGGGATATAAAAATATGCATGATTTGATCTCTGCACAAAATTAATAATTAGTAGATATGTCACCTATGTCATATGTCAAATAGCCTAGTGATAGCTGTGATAGACTAGTGGTTAGGGCGTTCGCCTCCTAGTCAGAGGTTTAAATCAATTAAAATATCACTTGCTTCAACGGTGAAGGAGAACATCGTGAATAAACGATCGACTATAACTACTAGTATACTATATATTACATCTATATAAATAAAAGTTTGTATGTTTGTTCTACAAGCTAGCCTAGTGATAGCCAAGTGTTTAGGACGTCAGCCTCCTAAACAGAGGGCGGGGGTTCGAACCCGGGCACGCACCTATAACTTTTCGGAGTTGAGTGTGTTTTTAAGCAATTAAAATATCACTTGCTTCAACGGTGAAGGAAAACATCGTGAGGAAACCTGCACGCCTAAGAGTTTTCCATAATATTCTCAAAGGCGTATGAAATCTGCCAATAAGCACATGGCCAGCGTGGTGGACTATGGGCAAACCCTTCTCATATTGAGAGGAGACCTGTGCTCTGTAGTGAGTCGGCTATGGGTTGATCATGATGACGATGATGATGTCATCTACAGTTGTGCTAAGTTACAATTTAAAAATATTATAAACCAATATAGGCTCGACCCCAACCTTTTGTAAAAAATACAAGACGATAAAATCGACTAAATTAATCGTATATTGCCTTATCTGGTGAAAGAAGGTAGTCTCTGCGTCTTGGATGAGCATAGCATCATTTCTGTAGTAATGACTTTAGTTTATAATTTAAATTGCATATCGTCATCATTTCAATATATTAACTTCTACTATACATAGTTGTGATAGCCTAGGGGTTAGGACGTTTGCCGCCTAATCAGACGTAGGAGGTTCGGTACCGGGCCTCATCATCATGATAAACCCATTGCCGGCTCACTACAGAGCACGGGTCTCCTATCAATATATGAAGTGTTTGGCCATAGTCCACCACATTGGCCATATGTGAATTGGCAGACTTCACACGCCTTTGATTTTGAATTCATTATTAACTGAAATAAATTATAAAACCAATACTGTCGTGCCTTTAATGGCGATCTCTAAACGGGGAGCAAATCCAAACCGCAGCAATAGAACCATTGTGCCAGTGGTCACTGCGTCCAAATTAAATTGGAAAAATAATATAACTTAGTGAATTGTCAATATACAAGGCTGGCCGAATATTAAATTCTAATCAGAGGTCGGGGGTTCGAACCTATAACTTTTCGGAGTTGTGTGCGTTTTTAAGCAATTAAAATATCACTTGCTTCAACGGTGGTGCTTGCCTGAGAGTTCTCCATAATGTTCTCAAAGACTTGTGAAGTCTGCCAATCTGCACCTGGCCAGCGTGGTGGACTATGGCCAAACCCTTAGAACGAGTTGATCATGATGATGATCATGATGATGTTTTTTCTATATTTGTTTCGAAACCATTGATCAAGTTTTATCTAATACTGTTTAAGTACGAAATTGCTTTGTTAGTTAGTCAGCATTGGAAAACTCATAGCGATTAAGCGTTCCAGTATGATGCAGAGTAGAAACTGATTAAGAACATGGGTTAAGGCGGCATTGCATCGGCTTCTATGATGCTGCAGATTTTCAAAGCGATAGTGATCACTCAACATCACGTGAACCGCCTGCTCGTTTGTCCGCTAACAAATACAAAAAAAAATAGAAAAATTCACCATTAGAGTAGAGAGGTAGAAAGATATTTATCATATTAGTGGGGAAATAGGTATACAATTAATCTTTAGCAATGCCAGCTTTTATCCAATCATTAATTTATTAAGTTCTTTGTGTAATTTTTTTAAATTTCGAAATACCTTTCTGAACTACAAAGCATCAACTTTATGTGAATTTGTTGTATATAATAAAGGTCGGCGAATATTAAAATTAATTCAGAACAGAAAGAAACACAGGAAATTCTAACTTGAATAATATTTCATTGTAAATTCTTGTTGTATAATTCAAAATAATAGTTTCAACGTCTCTAGTTAGAACTCGGTGTGAATTGTTAAATTCCATTCCTGTAAAGTTATTCAGTTTCTCGAGCGAACTTATAACTAGAAATTAATAATGTACGTTTTGAGACTTTGCGTAGACCCTATGCCGTATCACGCTGGGTCGACAGGTGAGGTATGCACGGCTACACAATGACTAATTTAACTATTAAGAGCAGGACTTAGACAGATTGAAGGGTCAGTTGAGGGTCTAGGGAAGTTCTGATCATATATTATGTATAGTATTTGAAATGAGGTCACGATTAAACAACACTCGAGGATATGTGCGAGCCACTCGTACAATATTCTTGGGACAGGTAATAAGACGCGTTGAGTTGTTGCGGTGAGGGTTATACCCGTATGAGGGTTATACCAGTATCCGTAACGAAGGCAACTTATTCACAAATAGTGCCGTGCTTCCTATATTATGTCCATCAAACTTCATCGGAGCAGCGTGGTGGGTCAAGACTCCAAAACCCTCTTTTCCATTACAGAGGACGGCAGTTCAAGCAATTACACGTCAGAACCAAGGAATGTTTATTACATTATTTGACAAGACCTGCGTATGGTCCTGAGAAAAATTTCTATTACTCCGTAAATATAAGAAACTACCTCTAGCGTGGGAACTGTTTGTATTCCCCAAGACAATAACATCGCCAAAGAAAGAAAAAAAAAACAATATCAGATTTGTAACGTTACGTAGACGATGTCAGCGACCAAGACCAACTGGAACGTACGAGGTTCATGAACCTTTAGATCTTAGCCCTATTTATAACATACTATGGATATTAAGATACTTATCGTGGTCAAATTATTTTGACAGCTAACACGCATGCATGAAATTATTTTGAATTTGAATCCATTTGAAGAATTATGTGTTAAAAGAGCATATCCTAAACCGTAACTCAGCTTGCTTAGCTTCAAGGGCAAGTCTATTGACATTAAATATAATAAAGAAGTAATAAAAGTTAAGAAAAAGCTTTAGTACCCAAGGCCTTGTACACCGTCTTAGTTTTGTATTAAAATTAAATTATTCCGTATTCGGGTTGTAGTTATATAACTTTAATTCTGCTACTAAGAATGTGTAAGCTACCGAATAATTGTAATGCTTAGACTAAGTGGGTAATACCTACATCGTGTTTTACAGTAAAACATGTAATGCGGTATTATGAATTTTTCATTAAAATTTTCAATGTTTTAATTATATATTTAAGTTTTTAGTACTCTTACAAAGTATGCCATTTCGTAAATTGCTCTAAATGATTCAGTCAGGTGAGCCTCTGACGTAGTTAGAGGGCTTGGTAAATAGGCCCTCGGTGGAGCAAACGCCTCGGCAGACGCCGCTGGCTGGGTTGCGGACGAGTGCGTGATCGTTTTCATATCCCAGGCACCAGGTGACGTGAAGGAGTATCGCTGGGTTTTAGTGGGTATTTCGCCACTCTAAGTCGACGCGAGTCCCGCATAACCCATCGGAAGCGGCCCCGTTCTGTCTGCACCGGAGGGGAAGCGTAAACGCATTTCCCAGCGTTAAAAAAATGATTCAGTCAACAATATAGGT
Organism: Lasiommata megera; assembly: GCA_928268935.1. Lineage (NCBI taxonomy): Eukaryota > Metazoa > Arthropoda > Insecta > Lepidoptera > Nymphalidae > Lasiommata > Lasiommata megera. Next base: position 10,124,910 of record OV743315.1, on the reverse strand, counting down.
GTTAGATGTACTACACAGCTATCGTACAAAATATAAAAGTGGCTGCCTTTTCTTGATAGTAAAAATTATATGACTCATTTTTTAATATTTATTTTATATTCGTCACTTAAATTAACGTACATTATTTATCCGCTAGCTAACTAATGAAAATAGGTTTTTATGAGCTATCAAAAAAATTAACCTTGTAATGTATTAATGGACTCAGGTTTTTAGCTCAGTTCGTGGAGCTTAGCTTCTTTATCTTACCGATTTTTCTTTTTGTACTATCGTTCTATTCATTATAATTAACCTGCTTTGAAATACACACTTCTTTTCATAAAGGGATTCATATTATAGTTAAATCTTCTTCATATACCTCGTTTAAATGCTTTTTTATAAAGGGATTCATATTATAGTTAAAACCATATTAATCTCGTTTACATTTGGAACGCATTGTTTCCAAATCAAGACTAATAAGTTACAACGCAAACCTTGTGTTGTTCGACAAAGCAGGTAATACGGCAAAACCCTTCATAATGACCTTATGATACGCAATATAATAATATGTTCATATACATATAAAAGGTTTTTTTATATACATAAATCATCACTTTTACCACCAAAGTAAATTGTACAAACCCGAGCTTTTGTAGCAAGAACTTGGATATTTATTTTGTTATTTCTATGGTAAATAGTTGATTACTAGCACCGTTTCTAATGCAGGTGAACTGTCAGTTAGTTAATTTATAACTATACTAGAAATTTAATGCCTTTTAGAGTATGAATATGGGACCTTACGTGTGAAACGAAGTCAAAGTGAGAGATATCGCAAAGTGCTCTCAAACCAACGTGAGAGATGGCTTTCAATATCAAATTGAATTCCGCGATTCATTGATTTTCAATTTGCTATAGTGCGTTTTCACCTCGCCATGCCGAGTTTTCTCTCGTACCGTCTAAACAGAGGAAGATACCCGGGAAAAGGCAGCATCTGACGCGCACAAACTTGAGGAAGTTGGTGCAATAATATATATATATATATTAATATGAATGAAACTTATAATATTACCTTTAAAAAATTATACATTTTTGATAACACTTTGCACGATAATTGCAAATGACATATTCAATTACCTATGTTGCCTTTGGAGGAGGGTAGTAAAGTAGCGAGTTTAAAATAACTATTAATATAGGTGTTTGATTGTTATCATTTTCAAATAAAAATATTGTTCGCAATCGATTGCGTGTTTAGCTAGTTGTGGGCTCCTTCTTAGACCGGGGCGCGTTTGGAACCCTCATAGCTTTAGTTTTAAGTTTACGAATATAGTTATCACCATGAAATAACTATGCGTACTATATAAATTATTGACGCGTCAAAAGTGCCTTTTTAAGGACTATTTGAATTAAGATTGTTTTGAATTTGAATTTGAAATCTGGAACAAATTTGATCCGACAATTTTTTTAACAGATGGCCTAGATACGAACATGGTCTTCGGTTTCTGCATAATAAGCCGGGCTGTGTAATGGAAACACGCTTAAGGGACCCCTTACATTGACAATGCCCTGTATGTTCTGAAGCCATAATAAAATATCGATGCTATATACAAACATACATATCTTATATATAAACTTATTTCACACTTTATGACCCAGTGAGCTATGTATTACCTATATAACACAATATATTGAAAGTGGCAATCCCTAGATAAAAAACACCATCGATTCTAGTGGTTCGATTGATCGCTGTTCCTTTGGGTTTCGTCTAATTTTCTTTTAGCCTAAACCACCCTGAATTAAAACGAACAAGACAAAATATATACATCCAAAATCAATCGTTTTCTATTTCTGTATATTAATTATATATTTTACTTTTAACAAATCATCATCATCATCATGATCAACCCATTAACGGCTCACTACAGAGCACGGGTCTCCTCTCAATATGAGAAGGGTTTGGCCATGCGCGGATTGGCAGACTTCACACGCCTTTGAAAACATTATGGAGAACTCTCAGGCGTGCAGGTTTCCTCACGATGTTTTCCTTCACCGTTGAAGCAAGTGATATTTTTATTTTTAAAAACGCACATAACTCCGAAAAGTTAGAGGTGCGTGCCCGGATTCGAACCGCCGACCTCTGATTAGGAGGCTAACGCCCTAACCGCTAGGCTTCAATATTTAATAAATATATAAATTTATTTGTTTCATCACACCTCTTAATGCCTGAACTGTTTTAGATGGTTTATTTTCTCTGGTCTGACTTAGGCTTTTAGATAAGAAAAAAATATTAATATGGCGGTTCAAGGTCGACATTTAAAACCAACCGAGTGCCTAACTGTACTACTAACTACCTAGTTTTAAATTGAAATGAATACTGGATGTAGGTTTTACCAATTCAGCTACTTAGTTTACATAAAGCATGCGGTATTAAATGACCTACCGCACAAATTACGTATTTATGCTCTACGAATAATTAATTAATACGATCGCTACTGATCAATTATTATTGTTACTACAAAATTTTTGTTTCAACATAATGATAACTATTATTATATGAACCTGTTTCTTCATACGAGTACATAATGCAGTATATGAATCCAATGTCTACTATTCATTTTAGACGACCTCCGTGGTGCAGTGCGTGGGCTGTTGTATTATAAAGTTGGAGTTTCTGGGTTCGATTCCCAGCTCGGTCTTATCTGGTGGGAGACTTCGGCCGTGGCAAGTTACCAACCAACGGAAAAGACGTATCGCTAAGCGATTTAGCGTTCAGCACGATGTCGTGTAGAAACAAAATAGGAGTGTGTACCTTACCCCTAACAGGTTAGCCCGCTACCATCCTAGACTGCATCATCACTCACCACCAGGTGAGATAACAGTCAAGGGCCAACTTGTAGTGTATAAAAAAAACATCGGTAAAAAAAATATCATTCAGAGTTCGTTTCCAGGTGAATGTAGGTCAAAAAGCTAGTAAACTGGTTAAACACACAGCAAACCGAGTTTTATATATGTATATATGTATATATTTATATATGTATATATGTATACATATATTAGTGGTGTTAAAGCCTATGTTATAACCGTGAAAATATGCGAGCAAAGAAAACAAAACGAAAATTGTACACACAATAATAATATGTAAACACGAACAAGGGCCAATCAAAAAGATATACGCAATATCACTTTACCCTATTTCACTTATAACGCCAGGCCAAGAAAACACATTTTGCCTCAAGCATTTTGTAGAAAGGAAATGTGTGTTTCTCATGATTTATATCCCAAATAGAGATGGGAGGTGACCGCCTCATATGAGCGCGGCTGGCCGCTAGCGATAAGCCGAAGCCTTCCTATATCCACTACGAAAGAAAATAAACAAACCTCCCTCTCAACTTATATTCGCTCAATAATATAATCTTTGGACCTTTCAACATCATTTTCCAAACTGTAGATATTTACGGCTAATAAAAAAATATTCGGCCAAAGATCACTAAGAAGGTTTTTTAGGTTTTGACATTTTGAAAGAAATCGGAATCAGCCGGTCCGTGCCTTTACACCCATCCCAGTAACTTGAGGTATCAAGTTTAAACGTATCTACGGGTACGTTATTCATGAACAACCCATTACCGGCTCACTACAGAGCACGGGTCTCCTCTCAATATGAGAAGGGTTTGGCCAAAGTCCACTACGCTGGCCATTTGCGGACTGGCATACTTCACACGCTTTTGAGAACATTATGGAGAACTCTCAGGCGTGCAGGTTTCCTCACGATGTTTTCCTTCACCCTTGAAGCAAATGATGTTTTAATTATTTATTTTTTTTAAACGCACATAACTCCGCAAAAGTTAGAGGTGGAGCGTGCCCAGGTTCAAACCCCCGACCACTGATTAGGAGGCGGACGCCCTAACCACTAGACTATCACAGTTTCAAGTTTCGAGTACGTTATTAAAGTTAATTATCTCTTGGTTTAGTAAAACATTCAAGTTTCTACGCAATAAAAAGATGCAGCCTTTCTAAGTGTTTTTCATATTTAAGTCTCACTCACTGACTTCCGACTAACTGGCAAGTGGGTTTTCTATGATGATGGATCAAAAATTTAGTTTTATTTACTCATAAAATACCTTCAGTAATTTATGTTATGTAATTAACTAGCACACTTTTTTTAATGCAGCAGTAACTTTTTAAAAACAATGTTAGATATATTGTTTTAAGCTTAATTGAGTGAGTCTATTTCTTATTAATTCTTATTTATTTCTCCAAGTAATTTTATTCTAACAGTAACATCGGAGTCTAATTCAAGTCACAAATCTGACTAGCAGACGATTTTTAAAACATCCTCGATATTTGGTCTCAGCCCCGTAACTGCCCCGCCCCGGTTCTTGCATGTTTCCTCTTTAATGAATTATACGTCTAAAAATACAGATATAGGAGATCTTTAAATAGAACTATCACAAAAAAATACCAGAGAAAGAATATGTTGAAACATGTATTTACCTAGTTGTGAGTAAGTATTTTGGCTACGGTTCATAGGTTTTGGATTCATTCAGACCCACAATTTATACTAAGGTTTTAGTGTCAAGAAATTTTCAGTATAAATACTGAGAATTTTTTGAACAAGGATGGAGATATGAAAATGGCGTGCTAGATGGTCGGTCCCGATTTTTATCATTAAAATCTTTTAATAAATATTCGATACATACAACAAACTAAATTTAGATCTTATAATAATTAATACAAGAGTTTGTTCCTGTTTGTTTGATTACTTCTAAGCTACTACAATACTATAGAACTACTGAGTCAATTTGAGTAATACAGCTTGTAATTATTGTGCCATTTGTCATAGAACCCAATTAGTAGTAGTATGGGCTTACCATACCTCCTAACAAATTAGCTACCATCTTGGACTGCAAAATCAGTTACCATCAGGTGAGATTGCCGTCAAGGGCAACTTGTAGTTTATAAAAAAAAATCTAATAATATTAATCCAACGCCAACCCTCAACAGTTTTTGTCATAGCTCTCCTAAGAGAGGATCTTGGTAACCAAAAGTGCGAGAGTAACAGGCTCTGAGAATAACTACGATAATAATATGTTAAATGGAATTTTTCTGCTAATTTATTTACTAACCGTAATTACGTTGTTTTTCCGATTGTTGCGTAAACTACGAAGAATTTAATCCATTTAATTATATGTGGCGGAAATGAACCAGCAAAAACATTATCATAAACCTAATTGCCTGTGTTAATGTTATCTGGATTATTGTGAACATTTGATCGGATTTGTCGATTTGTATGTACTAATTAACTACTAAATAGGATAACACCCGTATTAGTTATCTACGTTTTGCTCGATAAGCTACAAAATTTATGGTAAGTACGAGTAGACCAACTAAGAAGATGTTAGGTAATAAATACATTTCTCCATACTTATCCTTTATTTACTTGACTAGCTTAGTCACATTTAATTCTTCATTTCATTTTAGTTGAAGCAAGTGATAATTTAAGTAAGTTTATTTTTAATTGCTTAAAAACGCATGTAACTCCGAAAATTTAGAGGTGCGTGCCCAGGTTCGAACTCCCGACCTCTGATTAGGAGGCGGACGTCCTAACCACTTGGCTATCACAGCTTCTGATTCTAGAACAAAACTATGTTATATTTAATCATGATTTTGTTGTACCACATATTTTTTTTATTTTTTTTTATCCACTACAAGTTAGCCCTTGACGGCAATCTCACCTGATGGTAAGGGATGATGCAGTCTAAGATGGTAGCGGGCTAACCTGTAAGGGGTATGGTAAACCCACACTCCTATCGGTTTCTACGCGACATCGTGCCGGAACGCTAAATTGCTTGGCGACACGTCTTTGTCGGTAGGGTGGTAACTAGTCACGGCCGAAGCCTCCCACCAGACCAGACTCGAGCCAGGAATCGTACCCAGGACCGAAGAACACGATTTTTAGCGTTTAGCTGCGTTCGCCTAGTGGTTAGGATGTCCGCCTTCTAAGCACAGGTCGGGGGTTCGATCCCGAGCACGCGTCTATAACTTTTCGGAGTTATGTGCCTTTTTAAGCGATTAAAATATCACTTGATTTAACGGTGAAGGAACACATCGTGAGGAAACCTGCATGTCTGAGAGTTCTCCATAATGTTCTCAAAGGCGTGTGAAGTATGCCAATCCGCGCATGGCCAGCGTAGTGGACTAGGGCCAAACCCTTCTCATATTGAGAGGAGACCTGTGCTCTGTAGTGAGCCGAGAATGTGTTGATCATGATGATGATGTTCTAGAATCATGATGTAGGTTTTTGAAGATACAGCTAATCTAAACAGCCAGACATTTACAAAAAGATTCCTTAGATAATAAAATACCGCTAATCAATCGCTACTTCTAATAATAGTCTATTGCCTCGCTCTGTCTCTGTGTCGGCAACAGATCTCTTTAATCCCGATTAATTGCTACAGAACACTGGGCTATAAGGTATCGGCGACAATTAGGAACAATGTATTTGCTAATTTGTTCGTTGCTTCCTAATTACGTTGATTAATCGTTAAATGGATTGTGCAAAACTCTGGAACGGCAAGACCGGTGTGCCAAATTATTTTTTCAAATATTTGTCAAGGTCCGAGGCATATTCATTCGTAGATAAAAATGGGTAATCTTATAGCAAGCAGACAAAGTTGCAGGCTTGAGCCAATAAATAATAAAATAAGTCTCTTTAAGAGATTAATAAAACGTCTGTTTTTTTTTTCCAAATGAACTGATAGTTATAATATAAGCATACATTGGTAACAAAATTGATTTGGTGTATCATGTTATTCAAAAATAAAATAATAACCCCTTTATAGATATAATCCAGTTGAAAATTTGATTGGGAGATTATCGTATCTCATAAATAGTTCATTAAAGCGATCGTTGAAGTATGAAATCTATTGTTAGTGTATGAAGTTTCTATTCTCGAATTGATAATTGAATTTAGAAGGTCAAATACCAGCGTCTCTACAGTTTCCACTTTAACATTAATTCACAATAGTGAAGAACATAACTATTTGATTTATTATGTTAATATTGAGTGTTATTTGTCATCTTAGAAAAAAAACAGTAACATTCGGTTAATTATTTTAATAAAACACTAATTATTTTAATAAAAAATATTTATATTTGTGATAACACTACTGATTATATAATTGTTATTGCTTAAAAGCTTACAAGCATACTTTGCTTAGATACAAGCCTAAATCGAATAATAAAGAAATTGAATTGAATGTCAACTAACGTTTTTACTATAAAATAGCAACCCCAAAAATTTTACAACGTTATTTGTTATGACCTGACATTACATTTGCACTTGTATGGTTAAATTCACATGTAATGACAGTAAAAAGTGCGTCTAGACCAAGGATTTAATTACCCCCAATATGATAATATTTATCATTTTGTTTATATAAATAAATAAATGTAAATAAATAAATGCAATTGATTTGACACGGAAACGATGATAGCCCAGTGGTTAGGGCGTCAGCCTCCTAATCAGAGGTCGGCGGTTCGAATCCGGGCATATTTTTAAACAATTAAAATCACTATCACTTGCTTCAACGGTGAAGCAAAACATCGTGAGGAAATTTGCACGCTTGAGAGTTCGCCATAATATTCTCAAAGGCGTGTGAAGTCTGCCAATCCGTACATGGCCAGCGCGGTGGACTATGGCCAAACCCTTTTTCATATTGAGAGGAGACCCGTGCTCTGTAGTGAGCCGGTAATGGGCTGATCATGATGATATGACACTATGAAAATGTGTTTCTGACTGATAGCTTAATTAATTTTTATATTGATCTTATTGAATCTATCTTAGTTTTGTAAGATAGTTTTCACACAAGGAAAACATCTAAAATTAAATGAAAAATATGTATATTTAATAAACATATTTCGCAAGCCAACAGATATAACTAAAAATGCAGAGATTGCGTTTGCTAACTAAATACTCGTATAAAATGAAAATAAAACAAGATTGAAAACGCTGGTGCTAAGATTTTCCACTTTCTAGTACTTAATTAACACTTGGCCCGGTACTTACCGGTAAATGAGATCTCGAGGGAATCTGCAGTGCAAATTATGAAACATGTGCAACTAAAGAACCGCTAAAACAATTTTTTACCTTGATAAGAGCACAAGTTTGATTCCGATTCACTTCACTTACAGCTTCGTTGGTTTAATCGTAAAACATCGACATATTTTTAAAATAGTCTGTAAACGCACGTCAATAATGTACAGACGATAACTTTTTTTTGTTGGCTTGTTTGAATACACGGATCTACCACCAGGCTTAAAAAAACTTTTCTCTTCTCAGTTAAAGTTAGCCCTTCTATAAATATATAGCATAAACTGCGTGTTATGTTCTAGTGTCTCATGCCTTTAGACATGATCATTTTATAAAGATTTTCTATTTACTATATTGATTTATTTTTATATAGTTTCTTAAAATGTTATCGTTTTTTATTGAGTTTTCGGCTTTTTTTATTTATGATGTTTCTTCTTTATCTTCGAAGTGAGTATGTGTTTAATATTACATAAACGACCAAAATCGTCAGTATATGTATATATTTTTACTACAAGTTAGCACTTGACGGCAATCTCACCTGATGGTAAGAGATGATGCAGTCTTAGATGGATGGTGGGCTGACCTGGTAAACCCATACTCTTAATTGGCTTCTACACTATAAATGGGGCTGAGCGCTAAATTATTTGGTGACATGTTTTTGTTGGTAGAGTGGTAACTAGCCACGGCTGAAGCCTCCCACCAGCTCAGACTCGAGCCGTGAAATGAACCGCGGAGGTCGTTATAATATATAGAGACAACTGGTGTTTGCCAGCATTAAATAACAACGAACTAATAAACATACTTATTCTGTGGTTTTATGTTATCTTTATTCGAAAAACGGATAAGGGCTTAGGCCCAATGTCCATTCCCCGAAATCCCGTAGTGTAGCGATGTTAGTCCCCAACTATGTTGACAGACGATATTAATATCGTCTGTCAACATATCGTCATAGCCGCTGGGAGCCGCTGTATGCAAATAGACTGTAACACTTGAAACTTCTTAGAAAAGACTAATATCTAGGAGTGGTCGTCAATTGCATGACATGATGATGATTATGATGATGATGGTGATATGTTGATATATATTATATGATTTGCTAGCTGGGCCACGCGATATCATATTATGTATCCAACCGCACGCAATAAACCGGAATTTTATCGCAAACAGGTATTATTCAAACAGAACGGTAATTCCTGAGATTAGCGCATTTAAACATGCGTACCTACAAACAAATAGCCTCATCAGCTTTGTATAAACTAAAAATAACCTATCCGTGTCTTTGTTTTTAGTTAAGTGGGTTACTTATATTTTTGCTCTTTCCTCTGTATTTATGATAATATTCTTTGCTCTCGGTAGAAGTGTCTGTTTAAACATTAGTATAAGGTTAAGTAAATTGTAGCAAATAAGTATATTTTTTTATTAATTTAAGCCTCGCACTACACCAGACTCGAGTTGCGAATCGAACCCGGGACTACGGAGGTATTTCAAGAGAAACCATTTCCATAATGTTTTTATTTTTTATTGTGTGCCTACTACAAGTAAGTCCTTAACGGCAATCTCACCTAGTGATGATGCAGTCTAAGATGCTACCTGATGTCTAAGGGCTAACCTGTTAGTTGTATGGTTAACTCATACTTCTAATTGTTTTCTACGCGACATCATGCCAGAACGCTAAATCGCTAAGCGACACGTCTTTGAGTAGTGGCCGTACCACACCAGACTCGAGCCGAGAATCGAATCCGGGACTTCCTTATTATAAAATTACAACGCATGGAGGTACATCAAGAAATCATCTCGAAAGGCCAGTTAAAAAGCATAATATTGTTTTCTTAGTTATACGCATCAACGTGGTTACTGTCGGATATTAATTCACCGACCGCAAAATCAAAACGCGGTTAATTGTATTATCGCACAAAATTATTCAGGTAAATGAGCACTTCAGCTTAGAAGCCACATAAAACCGGAATCGACATCGGAGTACATTTTCCTAGGCAACGCTCCCAGTCGTTACATTAAATTTTCACAGCCGCCCGCCAGTTTTCGCAACAGATTTTACTCGAGGTAACATTGTATGTTTATATGTACAGTATATATTTAAAACTTTACAAAAGCCTCTTTCAGTACAACGCTTAACCTGGTGAGAAAAATAATTACTCTAACAATAACACTCAGTTATCTCTGGGTTGGTCAAGAGTATTTTTATACCGGAAGCTGTCTCGGAAAATAATAGGATTCATTCGGGATGAGATGAAGGGTTTCGATGATTTTACGCCATAACGCCCATCAAAACAAAACCCGTCAAAAATTTTTTTTTAAAAAGTTTACATTATAAGTTTTTCTCGTTTGCTACAGATATTCTTGTTACTTTTGAAGATACGGGAGAGAATATTATGAGATGCCCTGCAGAAAAGCAAACGCCTCAATCAAGATTTTTGACGACCTCCGTGTTGCAATGCGTGCGCTGTCGCATTTTGAAGTTGGAGGTCCTGGGTTCGATTCTCGGCTCGAGTCTGGTCTGGTGGGAGGCTTCGGCCGTGGCTAGTTACCACCCTATCGACAAAGACGTGTCACAAAGCAATTCACGATGTCGCGTAGAAACCAACTAGGAGTGTGGTTTTACCGTACCCTTCACAGGTTAGCCCGCTACCATAATAGACTGCATCATGATAGGTGAGATTGCCGTCAAGGGCTAACTTGTAGGAGATAAAAAAAAAATACTTAACGATACTAAACATGTGTAGATATATCATTCGAGTTAAAAGCTTGAACTAGCACTAGACCATTATGGTAGAAAGTTATATGGTTAAAATCTTCTGCATTCAAGTTAAGTATGAATGCGATATCAACCATAAGTGACGCGATTTTTACTTTTCTTTGCTCATATTGCTCATTTGTAGGAAACGGTGGAAAATATATTTTGCCCAATTCTCCTATAAAACTTTAAAATTGCTCACCCACCACTAACTAATTACTGACTTGACTGACATACACGATTTGTATATTATGGCATGATGAAACACAGTCGTCCTTGCCGTTACCTCAAAATCATCCGAAAATGTTACATGCAATTAACATAAACGTTATAACTCATAAATCGTTTACGAAACTAAAATTATATTAATCATTTTCTATTTTACTGTCTTTTATTTAATTTTCAGGTAGCCGCATTTTAGTATATCACATTTTACCAGGCGTCTGTTACATTGCGGTATGATTAATGAACTTTTTCGACGAGTTTGAGATAAATAAACACGCGTGGCAAACGAGAAAATGTTACATAATATGAAAAATATTATTATTTAATTTTACCCTTTCAACCCTTTATGACTCAAAAATTTTTTACATCGGAAATTATAAAATATATTTTTATTACATTCAACTTCTGTGAAATTAATTTTACAGATGTTTTTAATCTGTTTCGTTGGAAACCTCACCAACATAAAACCACATGTGCTTTATAAATTTCAAATTGATATTAATCCTGTGGCCTTATCATATTAATAAACACGAGAGACTAGGAGACACATGAGACTATTCTAAAAATCCTTGGTAAATCGGGCATTCTTTCAAACAACAATATTTCTTATAAACAACAATTACATTCGCTGCATATGTTTATTAGTAACGCAGAGAGGTTATCTGTTAACTATCAAACAGATGGCTGAGGTAACTACGTCCGAAATCACGTAGACTTAATTGATGTCAAAAGTTTTACACAATGAAAAAATCTGCTATAAATTGGTAGTCTATTGAATTTGCGTAGTATTTTACTAATCACCCACCCAGTCAACGATTATTATTAAAATTACTGTTGTAATAAAAATCAATAAGAAATCTCTGTAACTTAAAATTCGGTTGTAAATTTTATATAACACGCCCGTCGCATACCATCATCATCATCATCATGATCAACCCATTACTGGCTCGCTACAGAGCACGGGTCTCCTCCCAATATGAGAAGGGTTTTGGCCATTGTCCACCACGCTGGCCATGTGCGGATTGGCAGACTTCACACGCCTTTGAGAACATTATGGAAAACTCTCAGGCTTGCAGGTTTCCTCACGATATTTTCCTTCACCGTTGAAGCAAGTTATATTTTAATTGTTTAAAAACGCACATAACTCCGAAAAGTTAGAGAGGCGTGCTCGGATTAGAACCGCCGACCTCTGATTAAGAGGCTGACGCCCTAACCGATAGGCTATCACAGTTTTTTATACCATTATGCTAAGAACAATATTTAAGACTACATGGACAAGGAAGATAGATTTACTTTCTAAACGAATGTAGATTCTCGTGTGAAGCAAGTAGAATATGTATCCTATCGCAACAATGCTCTCAACAATTTTTTATTATAAAGAAAGAAGATATTACATTTACATACTACATTATCAGTACCAAGACATCTCACCATTCTGTCAACTTCTGTCAACAAAATAAAACAGACAACGATAGCAAGTGTTGAAAAATGGATTTCAGATAATAAGAGAAAATTTAATGCGATTTACTTATGCGAAAAAACTTCCCCAGTGATTAAAGTACATCCTGAAATGCTAATAAATGCCAGCGATCCGGTAACCGAGAGCTCCCTTCATTTCAGCCCCTTTATTAGTAGTGATTAGCACTTTAATGATCACAAAAATAGATAAGAGCCAAGCTAATTGTGTATTTCACTGAATACTGATTAGGCTGAGCCGTTTTAATGAAACACTCTACATTTTAGCTCAGCGTTGCGATGTTTATATATAATTTGGAATATGATGTAAGGTACGTAAATGTATATATACATAGGTAGAACATTCCACTTGCTTTGTGCCAAGGTTATCATGCGTTACTGATATTCTTTTCGAATGGGTACGCATTAATATTTTTAATTAAGAATTATCTATCAGTAAAAATTAAAACCACTACAATACAACGTACCTATGAGACCAACTTTCTATACGCAAGAAGATTAGTGCTCTGATTGTTCCCAATTCGCGAAAGTTAACAAAACGCACAAATAGCTTAAAGTTTTAATATATCTTAGCGTAATGTACAAAAACTTAGTATAACTTGTTTGTGTAGTTGATTGATACAAAATTTTGGATGTTTAATTTTTTTTTAATCTTTCTTTAATTAGCTTGATCCCGATAAGATTAAGTCGCTCCGTAAGGTACACGTTTCTTTAATTATTATTATATGGTATTGTGATATGAGTATCAAAAAAGTGACCACCCATAATATAATTCATTTATATATAATTAACAATGAAAATTTACTTGAACGCAGTTGCGAGTCCTAGCTACAGTTATATCTCAGCAGGCGTATGATACCTACACCATAGCCCATACAACCGACATTCACCCGATGCGACCATAAATATTTCGAACAAAAGTCACGAACGCGGCTACGTAACACAATAAAGTGAATAATGGTTCGACGCCTCCAGGTAAAAAGTAGGTAATAAAGGAAACCAAGGTAAATGGGTGGAACATTGTGGTATTAGTCATCACAATATCTACTTGGTGACATTTGGACAGTGTTGACAAATGATAGCGCTTATTGAATAATTATTAGGTGATGCAATAAGTCAACGAGTGAAATGGGAATGAATCGTGGAAATATGAATATCAGAGAACGGGACAAGTCTACGAATTCAGTTGTCGAATATTATCATTACTTCGCTTTTATGAAATAAAATAAGCAATTATGATTACGGAATACGATTTTTTTCTAAAACTTGTCTTAGTTAACGATAACGATTGATATAACTACAAAATGTAGTTGACATTTAGTTTATTTACAATGTAATATCCCTGTCGAGTGAAATAATGAGGGCAGCTTACTATTAGTTTTTGGTGGTCAATATGAAAACGAAGAAAGAAAACTCAAAGGTCTCCGCAAAAGTACCAGATTATAAACACATTGCAGAATAACTATACTATATTAAATTCCTGTTTTAAATATGTGTATATGTAAATGTTTGGAGTTAAATAAATTAAGTTCATACATACATATAATATAGTAATAAATTTGTGTAAGATAGAAGTCTCTTGAATGTCTCTTTCTGTCAGTAATTTGATAATCGAAAGAAGAAAAGGATTTGTAGGCATTATACGACCCTTTTGCAACGTAACTTGTTGTTATATTAGGATAGCAGTAATGGTACATAGTTGTAAAATATTTGTGTAAGGTGATTTTACACCGCCTGTTTGTCCTCGCTCATATTGTCCTAATCCTAAGATTGCCTTGAAGAGATCGCTAGTAAGCGATAAGTCCACCTATTGTAGCATCAATCTTTGAGTTTATATATTCCTTTTACTTTAACGTGCTAGTACGTTAAAAAAAAAGTATTTATAAATTAATATAAATATTCTAAAGTTAAAGAAAGAAAGAAAGAAAGAAAAGAAAAGAAAAAGTTTATTCCAGCAAAACATACATATCGTTTACAACAGAAGTCTTATAACTTAAAATGTCTTATATAATATTACACTGCCATTATGCACCTGTTTTCCGAACTAGTTAAGACTGTATCTCGGAAAACAGGGCCACCAACTAGGAGTCACAGATCAAAGTTACGGAAGTGAAGACATCGCCAGGTTATAGGATATATTCTATTTTGAGTAGGTGTCCTTTTTGAGGTCAGCATTTGATGCTAATAATAACGAATCGAGATTTATTTATTTTTCATAAAAGTTAGCCATTGATGGTAATTTCACCTGGTGGTAAGCTATGATGCAGTCTAAAATGGTAGCAGGCTAACCCTTTAGGGGTTAGCTTCTACTCCCAATTGGTTTTTACGCAACATCGTGCTGGTACGCTAAATCGCTTGGCGAAACGTCTCGTCAGATTAAAATAATATGTACTACACATACAGTAGAAACGTTTTTATTCTCTCCCTTATAGTGAAGTTAGAAAATCAAACATTATTTACCGAAAATAAAAGCTTCGAAAGCTCGAACTCCAAACACAGGTTACTTTTGTAAATACTGCATTGCAAAGATACCTTTGTCGTGCTAAAAGATACAGTTACTGCGAGTGTCACTATTCTAAGACGTCTTACCTTTCTAAACAATTTCTATTCTATCCATTATCCAGAATTGATTTCCTAACAGAAATGTTGGTTTCCTTTGCTATATTTTTAATTTTTTTTTAGCTGAAATAAATGGTTTGCTATAAGTTTGATGGCCGTGACACCGACCACCTACAGTTTTTTATATCTAAAAACTGAAACTGTTAATTTTTTTTCGGAACCCGGAACCAAGTATTCCACGCCCATCTCGAGGAACAAAATTTCATAGGGATAATCACAGTATCTTTATCCTATGATGAAATTGTATTTAGTTTACTACAATTGGTAGTAAACTAAATACAATTTACAACACACACACACACACACACACACACACACACACACACACACACACACACACACACACACACACACACACACACACACACACACACACACACACACACACACACACACACACACACACACACACACACACACACACACACACACACACACACGCACGCACGCACGCACGCACACATACTGCATGTTAGTAAGTAAGCCTTAGTAGTAGATAAAAGAAACTTGTTAAATATTATAAACCTTTTATGTAAATTAAATATTTTATAATGGGAAGAGCAAGTCCTTCTGACACAGGTTTTATACTTAACAGAAGGTCTCAGCCTTATCGGACACTGTAATACGTGAACAAATAAAGTTTCATTCATTCAAAGTAATCTAAAGTACACTATGAGTAATAGCAAAAAAAATGCTGTTGTGAAACACCTAATAGAGTTTCTATTCAAGTTGTTTTAAAACGGTTTGACACGGTCGCCGCACCGCGTCCCTCGCATTCAGTTTATGTTATTTTTAATGCACTGAATGAAAAATGATTCAATTTTACTCATATAACCATTCTTTAAAAATAAACGGGACACTTACTAAACTGGCGTAAGGGTAACTTTAAATTTAATTATAAAATCTAATCAAATCAAAATAGCTTTATTCATGTAAACCGATTGAAGTGATGGGATAACTACACTCGCCACCTAAAATCTAAATCTAAGAGGGTTGCAATCGCGCCAAACACCAAGCGAACCGATTTTAGCGTTAATACAATTAGGAGTATGGGCTTACTATAATCCTAACAGGTCAGCCCACTATCATCTTAGACTGCGTCATCATTTACATTCTCATTTTTACTAGGAGAGGCTAACTTATAATGTATCTAATAAAAAAAAAACTACTCAATCCCTTAGATCCACACGGTTTATATAACGGTTCGTTATACATTTTTGAGGTCAGGGAAATAACTATATAATTATAAAATATAGTTGACTAAAAGGTGTCATAGCTTCAACCGCGTTTGTTTTAGTTTTAAAAACTCCCGAGCAAACTATAAGTTTTTATGTAATCTAAATCTAATCTAAAGCTAGAAAAGCTAGCTATCTTCATGGAAAATTTTGTCAAGATCTTATGTCATGCAAGGGTACCAAAGATATTTTTTATACAGATCCAAGACTACAGTCGTTCTTTCATTTTCTTAATGTTAGGTTCTGCCAACTGGACTCTTCCAGATAAAGATATTTTATTGATAATTCATCATTTTGGGATCAAGATAATATCACGAAAAACGGTATACAACAAAAATTTTACGCCACATCCTTTAATCAGTATAATTTCAAGAGCTAATTACTAAGCCATCATGAAACAAAGGAGGATACAAAGAAAGGCATTAACACTCGAATTGCTTATTTTGTCCAGCGGCATTTAATTATGCATGTTGGGACAATGTACGCCGCCTATTAAATGACAGAGGGGAAAACAAACACGGCTCTTTTTAAAATTACCATGTAGATTACAAAAATTAGGACGTCAAAAGCATATTTGAAATACCCGAGTTTTTAATTGATAATTTTAATGATTAAAGATGTAATTACTTTTTTGTTACTTGTAAAAGTCTTTCATTGTTCATTTCTTTTGACAGTCAAATGTTGTTAAATTCTCGTGATTTAACTCGTTCTTTCTTCGTTTTAAGGGCCACCAACCGAGCTTGATTGTCTAAAGGCTACTAACAATACTACATACAAAAATAAATTCAGATGCAGGTCAAGGACATACACACTTACAGAAGATTTATATATTTACAAGTTAGCCCTTGACGGAAATTTCACCTGATGGTTAATGATTATGTAGTCTAAGATGGTGGCGGGTTAACCTTTTAGGTATGGTAAGCCCACACTCCTAATTGGTATCTACGTGACATCATGTCAGATCAATAAATCGCTTGGCGACATGTGTCCGTATAGTCACAGCCGAAACCTCCCACCAGATCAGATTCAAGCCGGAAATGGAACCCAGGACCTCCAACTTTATTAAGCGACACCACACGTGCTGCTCCACGGAGGTCATTAGAAGAATTGTAAAATACGAGTATTATATATATATATGAAATGTAGGTTACTTGGAAAATATGATCTAAGTAATATGATCCAAAGCACTTATCAAAAATATTATAAAGAAATACGCTGCGCAGTGTTTTTAAATATATTATTATGGTATTTTGTATTATTTTATCTCTATTTTTTATTCATTTATTTAAAACGTCATCATGCGAATATAACCGCATTCGTTTTGGATTGTTTTATTATAATACTAGCTTCTGCCCGCGACTACGTGTGCGTGGACTTCAGAATTGGGTCTAAAGCTTCGCTCGTTAACAATTTGGGATACATATCCTTTTCCATAGCATAAGTATCATGCATACCAAATTTCAAAGCTGTCTGCCCGCGGCTTAGCTCGTAAAAAATCAATTTTCCCTCGGGAACTACATAAGGAGTCGGGATAAAAGGTAGCCTATATTCTTTTTCATGTCAAACGCGAAATACATGCCAAATTTCTTTAAAATCTGTTCAGCTGTTTTTGCATGATTGAGTAACCAACATCTACACTTTCACATTTATAATTTAAATATAAGATATAGGATATAGAATGAGCGCCATACACCTACTTTCAATATTCAATACGAAATAACTTATATTGCTTATTTTGCATGAACAAAAAGTATTTTAATAAAATGAACGTTAAAAATAGTGATTCACTTAGACTGCTCATAAATAACATTTTTAACGTTCTCAACGAAATGATATAACTCCATTATCCAAACTAGATGGTTTTATCACTAGCCTTATTATAATTAATTTATCATATCGAAGCGCAGGTATCTACTTTCTGGATTCAGGCCTACCACGCTACTCAAATGGGTGAGCAGGCTTATATAACACGAGTATACCCTACTTCTATATTATTAATGTTTTTTATTATTATTAAATGATATCAGTAAAAGTGATAGGGTCCTATGGCTTAACGATTTAGAATCGTTTAGCCGGACACAATCAGTTACTAGTTGGAACAGCGTTGCTAATAAATGCAGAAGATTGATTAGCGTTGTTCTTATTAGGCTTCTAAACTGTCATCTGATCGTCTTGATTTCAAGTAATAGACACCCACTGTTAATTGTAGATATTTTGTAAGGCCATACTTAACTGTATTGTAGCGAATGTGCTCAGTGGCTCTCTCCGTCCCCTAGTGTGAGATCTTCCTGCACTGCGCTTTTCAGAACGCTTTCACCACTGCATCTATATGGGTCCAACGTACATCGGTTAAAACAATCCATAGTACAGCACTCATTGCCGCATTCATTTGGTTTTTGGTGATTCTATCTTATCTTATCTATATCTATCTATCTATATCTTAACCGCGTAGATACTCGGAGTATAGCTCTCTTCACTGCCCGCTGAGTAACTTTGTGCCATCTGTGGGCCGCATAAGGAGGCTTTATCCTGTACACTCTCATACATAGGTCACAAATTACCTATGGATCCCTCATCATTTTCAGCCCATTACTGACTCACTGCTTGGCACTGGCTTCTACTCTTAAATTTAGTTAGAATGTTTTATTCATGTTAACCTAGTACACGTGTCTATGAAACAGAGATATTTATTTTCCATTAGTTTGCTTAGTGAGGCGATGGCTAAATCTTGGCGTTATTGACTTGCAGACTTTACACGCCTATGAGAATATGATGGAGAACTCTCAGGCGTGCAGGTTTCCTCACTAAGTTTTCTTTCGCCGTTGAAGCAAGTGATGTTGAAAAGCGAAGTTGAGAGCAGTTACAGTAACGAGGCTTTACTGTATTCTGTTCCTGCATTATCGTCCTCGTGAATCGCTGAATCCTTTCGAAATGTCAATTCAGCGGCTCCGACATTAAATCACAATTAGAAGTAATGCGCGATGCGTGCGCGGAGACCGGGGGCTTAAACGCGAACGCCGGCAAAGGCTTAGAGGGGGCTTACGCGCTTGTCTCTCATTACTTTATATTTTCTTCCAACCGCGGTATTAGGGTATTTCTTAACGGGAAATAAGGAGATTCATAATAGTAAATTGATGGAAAATTGCACATAAATATATATATTTCTTTTTAAAGTAAAGTTTTTTTTAATCCACTACAAGTTAGCCCTTGACGGCAATCTCGCCTGAAGCTAAGTAATGGTGCAGTCAATATCACTTGCATTGATTTATGCTATTTATCAACTTTTATTTCACCACATATTTTACGTAATAGCGGTTGCCTTGAAGAGATCACTTGGAGTGATAAGGCCACCCTTACATCCTGTTTAAATTTTTTTTTTTTTTGCATTTTTTTTAAATTGTGTTTGTGTGAACGAGTTTTTATTGTATTATTATTATAATTAAATATTATAGAAATTTTAGTAGTTAAAGAATTGCAAACTCACATTAACATTTGTAATATTAGTTAGATTATTGAGGCCGATGCTATATGGAGGAACGTGTTAAGTGTTATTCGACTGTACGTCGACGTCGACTGTATTCGACGTTTCAAAGGCAAACAAACGATCCTCAACAACAAATCATCCTCGCGAAGCTACATATGATCCTGCGAGTTTCACACTATACACGTTTCACTCCGCTAACAGAACATTCACAGGAGATTAGGTATAATCTATATCAACCAGTTGCAAACGTAATCCAATACAAATAAAATTCTGTTTATATACGAGTAAGAAGATAATAAGAACGGTTTTTATGAACTGATAGATTTCGTAAAAAAATCGTTCTTAATAAACTTTTCTAATGGACACCTGCTTTGTAGCAGTTATTTATATAGTAAATAATTTCGATCTGTCCAGAGATTAAAAGTTAGCGCTAATAGATAAGTCAAAAAGTTTTTTCTATAAACACAGAAATAGATTTTGACATTTAATAATGTTTATATTCATATTACTTATGTCATTGAATTTCATTGTCAAAACTAGTTTATAAAATATACAAAAACATCGTTGTATAGTAAATTTTAAAGGAAATTGATTGATTAAACATAAAATAATTGGCGAAACGGAAATTTCTACGAAACTTATGTCAAACTTGAATTAATTTAGTTTAATGAATTATTTATTTCTCTTAACCCACTTGTTCCTGAACCAACTTTTTTTCTCCGATCCTTTTGAAATTCACACCGTAGGCTAATAATATGCTAGATTTAACATAAAAAATACGAAAAAAAATTTTCGTCCCATAGAAAGCTCGGAAAATGGTGTTCCTTAAAAGGAACGATAGTATAATGTACTACCATGAAGCAGGGATATGAAATCAAAACACCGTTTAAGTTTTAGGTGAATTTATTTGAGGATAAGAGGTTTTTTTTAAAGCAGTTTTATGTTACACTTAACACAGTAAAATTTTTCATTTTTGTGACACACGGAACATCTCAGTTGGTTATCTCGGTGCCGAATAATATGGTATCTTCCAGATTGAAGTCCGATTTTGTACAGGCCGATGTTGTTTTGTGTTTGTATTTTGATCGGATCTACCGACTCTTCCCATATTTTCATTTTTTTTTAATAACAGTAGGTTTATACACAAGTATAAATTACTTCCTTTGCTAAATCTTTGTTCAGCTCTAGACTCTAGTAGGCAGGCACGTGTACATACCTCGTGCTGTCTTCTGTATCTCTTTGTTTGATGGCAGTGAACATTTAGATACTCGACTTACTCGTATAGTTTCTATGGCTTTTATTTCTCTTAATCGCACTTCATCTATGAGCTGATGTAAAAAAGTCAATGAAAGTAAAAAAATTAAACGAGACTGCAGAAAAATTTCGATTTGGGTGCTAGCGTCGTCTTACAATATGCAGATGTTCAAAATTTATTTGTGTTTATCTGAAACAGCAGACTGAAGGCAGCAAATTAAATACATATTAAAGACTTAAAGGCAGCATAATAAAGACTGAAGAAAGTAATTTGCTTCGCGAATTTGTCACCAAGTAATACTTGTAGGTTTTGATTCGCATTCGCATCGCAGTAATGAAGATTTGCCATAATAAATATAAATCTGGCACTGGGCATAGCGTTATATACTAGAGGCATACCGCAGTCTATCTGCTGAAGCATTTTTCTAGTACATGTTCCATCTAGATAGTACGACATATCTGCTATAACGAAGTATTGAAAAAGCAAAGCATATCGTCTGAACTAACAGAGAGTAGATTTGTTGGCCTGTTTTTTTATTTATGCAAATTCGTGTATTGAACCAACTTGTTGATAATATCTTCGTCAAACATCATTTTGAAATATTTTAATGGACTCTAATATACAGCAGAGGTCTGCATGTCCTTCACAAATCAAAAGTAGTATCGAAATTACGAGCGACCCACTTGTAAGTTTTATTTTTTAACAGAATTAGCTCATTCGCCGAACCACGTGTTGAAGTACCACTTGAAATGCATAGTTTTACTCCTGGGAAAGCATTTGACTGCGTTTCAATACCTTAATAAGTAGCACATTATCGTCTTCATTACTTACTTCAGCTGATAGAACACAAACCTCTGCTTGCGCTCGTAACTGTGATCTGGTTAAATTATTCAAAGTCACCAAGTTTTTGTCCTCCGAATCATCCGAATACATCCGAATTTCAGTTTTCAGTTGGTAATATGGATATGGATTCAGGTACTATCTCTTCATCATCTTTTTCACTCACTAACTATGTCATGCAGCGTCAAAAGACGCGACCATCACTGCATTGCTATAATATAAAATCAACATGTTATAGTAGTGCATATTCCTATCGTTTGATTAAAGGAACAGCAATTTAAATCTTAAAAAATGCGCATTTATAATAGCAATTTAAAAATTATAGATATTGTATCAAATAATAGACAAGACAAATAACTTAATTCTGTTCTTGTTAAAAAATATTTATAATATTTTATTATTTTTACACTTACCTAAAGATAGGCATAATACAACGTCTGTTTTTTAAAAATCTTAAAAATTCAGTATGTTTCAAATTACACTCAAATACTTCGCATACATACATATACATCCCCTCCGGAAGCGACGCAGTTTTGACTGCGTCGCTTCCGGAGGGGATGCGTAAACGCATTTCCCAGCGGAAAAAAAAAAAAAAAAAAAGTATTTGAATGTAATTTGAAACATACTGAATTTTTAAGATTTTTAAAAAAAAAATAAAAAAACTCTGGTTTCCCTTCAACACGTATAAATCTTTCGCCTTTTACACTCAAATACTTAACACATCAGTCCGTACACTTGTAACCTGTCAATTAAAACAAAAACTGTTAACACCAACAACCCTTACGTGTTATAATTATTTTTTTTTGTGCGCCGTTCTTTTTATGGAACGATAGTAACAAGTGGGTTAAAGAATAAACATACTTGTTCATTAAAAGAGAAACCGTATATACTTACAACTATTATATATTATTATACTATTTGATTGCCAAGCATATTGGAGCGCCTTAGGTATTTATACAAAAGCTATGTTACGTAATTTCAATTTGTTTTACATACATTCGACGCAGACTTTTATCTAGAATTCTTAGAATTATGTATCTAATCAGATTTTTTTCTCCTACGTTATAATTTGCCAATTCCGTTATAATTAATCAAAATATTTGGATCACATAACCTCGTCCTTCTTCGTAACAAATTTTAGCAGCAACGATTTATACGAAAAATAATATTACATTTTTTTCGTAAAGAAAAGGTATGCTGCGTACTTGGAGGTAAGACAAAAATATTTCATTTAATAAAGCAGATAGGCGCCACACAATGAAAACAACCTCCATGTTAACATTTCTGGAATTTTATTGTTGACTTTGTTCAAATTATTGAGAGATGTTTTTTTTGGCTATGTAATGCCAACACGGCTCTGGATTCAATATTCAAAAATGCCAAAGCATTTAAATACTTTCTAATAATGATTAAAAAATTAAAATATCACTTGCTTCAACGGTGAAGGAAAACATGGTGAGGAAACCGCATGCCTGAGAGTTCTCCATAATGTTTTCAAAGGCGTGTGAAGTCTGCCAATCCAATCCAGCGTGGTGGACTATGGCCAAACCCTTCTCATATTGAGAGGAGACCCTTGCTCTGTAGTGAGCCGGTAATGGGTTGATCATG
This sequence comes from Lasiommata megera, assembly GCA_928268935.1. Taxonomy (NCBI): domain Eukaryota; kingdom Metazoa; phylum Arthropoda; class Insecta; order Lepidoptera; family Nymphalidae; genus Lasiommata; species Lasiommata megera. Next base: position 10,101,354 of record OV743315.1, on the reverse strand, counting down.
ATGATGATGAATAATGATTAAACTCCCAGCGGGTAAGACTTCTTAATCCAAGTAGAAACAAATATAGAATAAATAACTCACAAATTTAATAAGTTTCACTATATCTATGTCGAGATCATTGTTGGCTAAGAGCGCCATACGATGGAATATTATTATAGGTATATGAATTTATTTTCCATATAGACGAAATAAATCCTTATTCATAATACGTTCGCGAAGCTGAGCATATTTTTCCGGGTTTCCGAACTATTACCCCTAAAAGGGAAAATCGCCTTGAGCGGCTTCTAACAAAAAAGCTTTCAAGAGCTTTCAATACAACTGTTTTACATTAGACGTATATTTGTAGGAGCGGCTATATATGGAATGTAATGTAACGGTACAAGAGTCCGAAACCCCGCCCTTTGTAAGTGCACAATCATGTATCGGTTGCCAAATCCCAGTGGTACGGCCAGAATATATAGACCTCATGATTCAGAGCATGCAGTTTTAATTTTTTTAAACGTCCCTATACCAAATTTATAGCCGCTATCGAACTTTTATTGTTCAATACGAATTCCGATTTTTGTACGGAGCGATTTCACATTTAACAGGTAGAGAGAGGTGTGATCTATAAACTAAATAAATAAAAGTAAATTGGTTTGTTTGACTGTTCCGTTCAATGGAGCTGGATTAACGCGGATTTCTATAAAATGAAAATTGCTCCACGTCGATTCCTAGTAAAGTGAACAGGGCTACACCAGTGTTTATTTATTTTTATTTGGTAACCATACTATTTGACTTGTAGTGTATTGATAGGTATCAGTTTAAATCCTGTTGACCTTCTAGTTATAAATTTTGGTGGCTTTAATATGGCTCAAATAATCTGTCATATAATAGGTTAGGACGTCAGCCTCCTAATCACTTGTCGAGGGTTCAAACCCGGGCGCGCACCTATATATATATATATATATATATACTTTTCGGAGTTATGTGCATTTTTAAGTAATTAAAATATCACTTGCTTCAACGTTGAAGGAAAACATGGCGAGGAAACCAGCATGCCAGAGAGTTCTCCATAATGTTTTCAAAGGCGTGTGAAGTCTGCCAATCCGCCAGTGTGGTGGAATATAGCCAAGCCCTTCTCATTCTGAGAGAAGACCTGTGCTCAGTAGTGAGCCGACAATGGTTGGATCATGATGGCTCTCTTTTTCAACGCGCTCATAGGATAGAATAGTGTTAAACTTAGTTCTCCGAGTAACAGAGAAAGGTAAAGACTAAACGTTGAAGATAAAAAACCAGTAAACCCATCTAGTTACGGTTGAGTCAACGTAGCTTTATCATTTGATTAAAACCAATGCATTTTTTTTACGTTAGTTATTAATAAGTTACATTTTTCGTTGTTATCTTACCTCACGCTATACCAGAAAATTTCATCTTAACGATTAGGATGCCTGGTATTCTTTTTCTATAGGTAATTCCAGATAATTTATATCGCGCACTTGCACATTGTGGGATTCTATCTAATGTAATCTATCACAACTATGATTTTTAGTTACGTCAAACTCATTGGTGGCTCAACTGGTTCTGTCGACATTTACAGGTTGCGGTCATCATGATGACTCGTTTGCTTCTATATAATATGAAAAAAAAAAACACACAAAGTTGATAAGTTGGTTTAAAAATGTGACATTAAATCTTTTCTATTCTGAAAGGAGCTGCGAAATCATTGTAATTTTCCATGAGAACTATTTGCACGGCCTTAGAGTTGAAAACAAACTAAGTTTGAGTAGTTAATTCCCTGAAGAGATTTATTCGCTACAAAGTGCTATTCGCAGTTCTTGAACGCATAAATCCATTCAGTGCTTAGCGCTGACCTCTCTTAAATTGGTTAAGTTTTCTTCAGGATTAAATAACAATACGCCATAGCGGTGATGTTTATTTAAAGTGTTTCACAACTTTTAAATAAGCTTTTTAATAAACTGTGATAGCCTAGTTGGTTAGGACGTTCGACTTCTAATCAGAGGTCGGGGGTTCGATCCCGGGTTACCTATAACTTTTCAGAGTTATGTGCGTTTTTAAGCAATTAATATAAATATCACTTGCTTCAACGGCGAAGGAAAAAATCTTTAGGACTTTCCTCAAGCCTGAGAGTTCCCCATAACGTTCTCAAAGGCTGGCAACCCACACATGGCCAGCGTGGTCGACTATGGCCAAACCCTTCTCATATTGAGAACAGACCCGTGCCGTGTACTCTATAGTAGCCGGCAGTAGGTTGGTCATGTTTATGATGATGACTACTTCTAATATTATAAAACACAGTTTGTTAACTCGGCTCGCAGTAGTAGTTAAATATTAGATAAATCGACACGTAACGAAAACGCGTTATACCGTTCTTTGCCGATTCGTATGGTTCCGTACTGCGTAATTCGAATATTTATGAGTTGAGTGAAACGCTTGTGATTAAACAACAATACAAACGGACGCAGTCGCGGCTAACAGCTCATAGCGTATAAAACTTTCCGGGATTTACTTAAATAGGCGTAAGTAGGTCTTAAGTTTTTAGTTCAGGTGGCTGCCAAAGTTTCAGACGAATGCCCGCGAAGTTTATCCGCAAAGTTACTGAGTTACCATCCTGTCTTATCCACCAACATAAGTGTGTCAAAGAACTGCAATTTAGGAACTGGAAAAGCACTGCAGTGTTCGTACAATACATGTGAATGATGGGATGCGGACGACATTCTTCAACTATTTATTCGTGAATGTTTACACATAAACACTATATTGGGGTGAACGAACTTTGCATCAAATGTCATCCATAAAGTACAATACATACAGTTAAATGCCAATACTTGAGTCTACGTAATCTGCAATTTCACCGTCCGACCCCCCCGTTATCTCAAACGTTGCCTTAGCCGAGGTTCGGTCTCACAGGAGGCGCCCTTAGGCAGACGTTCCCTTAGTTTCTTCGAGCCCTAGGACTCAAATTTTTTTCTGGCACAGTCCGGTTACGCTGTCGCAATCAATAGGGTTAGTACAGCTAATAGTCAGTCCGAAAAAAAAAATCTGCACTTTTATTCTATAATTGCGAAGAGAAAATATTGGAAAAACTCTGGTACTATTGAACCGATTTATAATGTCTGTATGTTGCAGTGAATGTTGTAGTGCTCTGAATCAATAAAATAAAAAAATCTTTAACCATAAGAACAGCTATTTTTAAGCTATGTTGTGTAGCCGTAACATAAGTTATATGTTATTTAATTTATTAGTACTGAAAAGATATTAACTCGAAATAATCGCATTTGTGAAACAAGCCAGGCGATAACTCGCTACTCGGTTACTTTGCCCGGATGCTGTCACTACATTGTGCATTGTACATAACTACTAGGTATGTTAAAAAAATACTGTTAAAATGTCCGCAATATGATTTCTTTATTATCTTAGCCATTGCAACTTATTCGGTATATCCTTAATATGATAAATAAGCCGTCTAAAACTCGAAAAAATCTGAATCTAAGACAATTTATATGCATGAATAAGTCAATATGATATAGGTACTTATATTTAAAAATAAACCTCGAAAACGCATTTTTTATTGAAAGAATTAACAACGTTTTTTTTACAAATATCATTACTAGATAAAAAATATTAATAAAACCAATTATTTTTGTTATCAAGCAAATCTAACGCATTTAGAAGATTTGTGTTTTTCAAAATTTTTGGATTTATTGTGTGCTGTTTTGTGAACACTTTGGGCACGTTGTGCCCAAGGAGATTGCAGCGGCAGACACCCGCTGGTGGAGTCACGGTTGTGTGTGAGAGTGTTCCCGTGGCTCCGCCACACAGTGGTCAGTAAGAACACCGTAGGGGTTTAGTCAGTAGTAGTCTGAAATAACATAACTGTGCCTCCCCTTGGCACAGAGGTATATGAGGATTTACCCAGGGAATACGGAAGGGATACTTTTACATGACCTACAACTCTTTATCATCTAACGTGAACACATAGAAATTCAGAGTTTCGTGGGGTTTATGCTAGGCGGAGACCGATTAGAATTATGCAATATACCAGTTAGTTCATCGCGCTTCCAGCTTACATTTCAATGTCACCCACAATCAGATAGATTGCTGTTTAACGTACAACGCTAACTTGTCACCGAGTTAAAAGAACGAACATTAAAACTTAACAATCGCATAATAAGATTCACTTTTTCATTCATATAATTTACGCTTTCAAAACAAATCGGTTGTATATAGTGTAGGGGTATTTTGATATAATAATTATAGTTTTGGCATGCAAGAGTACGTCCCAACGATTCAGTTATTAATTATTAATATCGTGAGTAAAATCTACCCCAAAATAAGTTTAATTAAGAGAACTGGGCTTCCTTATTCAGCAGCCAAAGGAATATATTTCGTTGTCAGCGAGGTCCCGTTAATTTAGCGGTGTTACCGCGGTGGAAACAAGAATAGGTTAACATTAAATGTAATTTCCACGCAACTGGGGGGCGCTAATGGAGTGCAATGTTTCGCACCTAACACGACGCTGTAATAGTAATTAGAATTTCGTACGAAATCGCCGAAAAAACAATTATTACCAATTATTTTTTTACTCCACCTATTTCTATCATCATCATCATTATGATCAACCCATTCTCGGCTAACTACAGAGCACGGGTCTCCTCTCAATATGAGAAGGGTTTGGCCATAGTCCACCACGACGGCCATATTATGAACTCTCAGACATGCAGGTTTCCTCACGATGTTTACCTTCACCGTTGAAGAATAATTTAAGTTTTTTAAATATCACTTACTTCAACGGTATTTCTATATAGACTATCCAATCCTTATTTCTATATAGACTATCAAATATTTAATCGATCTGCCAATAATAACTAGTTTTGTTTGATAATGAGCTAACATTTTATTTTAAACAGTACATAACTGTTAAACATTATGTTAAGTGATATAAGGAATAAAAAAGTTGTGCATTATTAAAATAATAAATTTGTAATGAATAAGAATCAGAATTTATCATGTTCTAAGAATATCATTATCAGCATATTGTTAACGTCCCACTGTTAGCCTTGGCCTCCTCTCTTTTATGAGAGAGGATAAAAAATCACAGACGCTCACTCTTCAGAAACGCGTGTTGGTGGGTTTGATCGATAGTTATAACGATACAAGTAGAAACCGAAAAAAGAATAAGCGATGCTATTCTGAGATACTGTTTAATTAAATCCAATTCCAAAGATTTTATTACATCACGACGACCTGAAGACTAGTAAAAAGTGTTACCATTTTACCTTAAAGCTCTACATTTGCTAAATATATGGAATTCCGAGTAAAAGATTTCTTAGAATGTATTGGCACCTTTTAAGAGGTACCGGAGTTAAGCGTCGGGCAATGTTCCCTCCAACGGCTCCAACAAATTGAAAAGCAATGAACCGCGGAATTCAATTTCATATTGAAAGCCATTCATCTTTGCCGCTCCTTCGAGATCGCCTAAGAGCGTAACATCTCGACTTCGCTACTCTGCTTTACTCGAAAAAGTTCACCACTTACTACCTACGTATCTACATCTTGAGAGGAAAAAAAAATTGAAAAAGTTCCCCTGCGAATGCTTAAGAATATTAATCATTTTATCTTTTGCTGTCATCCATTTAATTTTCAGGTAGATGTTTTATATTACTTTTTTACGAGCCGCCTGTGGCTACAGCGTGGTGTGATTAATGAACTTTGTCGACGACTTTAAGATTAATTTACACATGTTAGGAGGAAAAATATCACAGAAATGTATAATAACAAGAACACAACTTCATTTTACAGTTCAACTCTTTTGTTACGTCTAGCATCAACAAATCTAAGGGCATTTGTTTAAAGTCGGTGTAATTAAAATTACATTGAAATTTCAAGTTTGTAAGAAAAAAAAGTACGATTATTTATAAATCCTGCCACATATTATATTAACCGCCGGGGAGGAGGCCGCTCACCAACCAGATAGACAGACCAGCTGAGGGAATCTACTAAATTTCACACAATAGCGAGACTAGCCTCCGATAGAAGCCGGTGGAAACAAGTAATCCGCACGAGTTTACAAGGACTCCACCAGGACCAAGATCTTCAGTAATGAAGGAATGACTAGAGAGAGAGAGAGAGAGATTATATTAACCATAGCATTAGTAGTTATGTCATTAGGAGCTTGCTTAAGCTCTATTAGTAGCAACACCAGAATAACGTTTGCCACATATGGCATAATGTAGTCAAAATTTATCATACAGCACCTTTTCAGCTGAAACCACGGTATAGGTGACGCCTCAGAAATAATTATTTACGAGATCATTCTACATAAATAATAAAATTGCAAATTTTACGTAATTACAAATTATTACCATTCTTGTCTGTTTGTAGCGGCTCTACTGCTGGTTTAGTAAGATTTATATAATTATACTATCGCAAAGAAGCCGACAATGAATTCAGAAGTAGCTCTTTTCCAATAATAATTTTTTAACTTTTTTAATTAACTTTCCATAAATAATTTTACAATTCAACACTAAATAATCTAACTTATGAGAGCTTAGTCGGCTACTTTAAGGCATTCTTGTCAGAAATATTTTTTCTATTCATTTATGAGTTATTCCTTGACGGCAATCTCATCTGGTGATAAGTGACGATGCAGTCTAAAATGGTAGCGGGCTAACCTGTGGGGGTGTATGGTTGGTTTGTTATATGATAAACACATATCCTTAATTGGTTTCTAAGCGACATTGTGCCAGAAAGGTTAATTACTTGACGATACGTCTTTGCTACTTTAAGCCACAGCGGGATACTTCAACAACACCAAACCCGAGCCGGGAATCGAACCCAGGACCTCATACTTATAAAGCGATGGTGCACGGGCTGCGTCACTGCGGTCGTCAAAAAGACTTTTCAGCGCCAATGTTCTAACTCCGGGCTTGTACTGAGAATGTCTTTAAAGAAAAACCCTAATAGCATACAATATTTAAACGATTTAAAAATCGAGTTCAGGACTTAGTCATACTAGACCAAACCAACGGGGCAGTTGTTTAATACTTTTCAACAATAACGAAAAAAACCAATGTAGCTAAAATAAATACTGCAAACAACTAACAAAGTCCACGAATATGACGGCTTGACACAAAGTGAATAATGGTTCGACGACACCAGGTAAGAAGCAGGCAATAAAGGAATTCAAGGTGGGACATTGTGGCATTAGTCATCACAATGTCTCCACTTGGTGACATTTCGACAGTTTTGACAAATGATAGCGTTTATTGAATAATTATTGCAAGGCTTAACAGTCATGGGTAAATGTAGCGAAAAATTAATCTCAGGCTGAGGTTCTAAGTCACCGAAAGCCATTAACATTTTATATGTATCCTTTTATAAGTGTTTATTATAATATCCTTTGTGTATAATAACATTTAAAGTGAATTATAATATATTATTGCAAACTCTTGCTAATTGTCTGTGTTGTATAGAGCACGTTCGGAATTCTAAGTCTGGGTTCGATTCCGGGTTAGGTCAATAATTGTTACAAACTGGGTTTTTCTCTGTTAAAAAAATGATTAGTACCACCTCATAGTTTTGTAGAGCTCGTTAGGTTAGGTTAGGTTAGGTTAGGTTAATAATCTCGTGTGGTCGATCGAGCGAGCTTTACTCGTGGCACAGGTGGGGCCCGACCTTTCGCTACCCACCGTGGTTCGCTCCATGGTGGCAAGTGAGACGTCTTGGGCCGCCGTTGCCTCCTTCTGCGAGGAGGTGATGAAGCAGAAGCAAGCAGCGGAACGGCGCCGGGAGCACGACGCAGACGCGCATCCTCTCCGGCGTCGTAGGGCGGGGCGCAGGCGACGGGCGCACGATCTCCGCCTGCCCCCCTGACGAGGAGCTCCGGGTGATGGATGAGAGTTATCCTCACCCGTCGAGCCTAATCCTCGGGTCGTATTGCGCATCCAATGTTCCTGGCGCGCCTCAAATGGAGTTAGGGGGCCTCGATCATACGGCCCCGGTGGAGGGTCTGTCTCGGCGGACGCCGCTGGTTGGGTTGCGGTCGAGTGCGCGGGTGTTCCCGTGACCCAGCCACCAGGCGACGCGTAGGAGCATCGCTGGGTTTTAGTGGGTATTCTGGTCGCCAATCTGGCCGCCGGCGAGTCTCACATACGCAGTCTTGACTGCGTCGCTTCCGGAGGGGATGCGTAAACGCATTTCCCAGCGGGGGAAAAAAAAGGTTAATGATCTCGTCGGTCACTAATAAGTACCATCACAAAATATGATTGTTAAAACCAAAGAATTCAAAGCAGCAGTTAACTCTTTATTACAAGAGGGGAACAATAACGCAAGCGGCTAAAGATCGCTTACTCTTAACTAAGAAATACATATTCTTCTTTATTGACTTCTTTTTTATTGGCAAAATAGCCGTCAAACAGGTGTCCCTTAATTAGGCTTAGAAACCCTAACGTGATTTGCTAGAATCTCCTCTATTTATGGTTTTAATTACAGAGAGTAACTGTGTAACGTAAAAGTAAACGAGTCTTGAAAACAACACATTATCGCCGAAATTGCTTATTTTGTCCGGCGTCGCTAAATTATGCATGTGGGGACGATATAACCTAACTACCTTATCCATTGAGCGAACCCGTTATGAGAAATTTTGAAAAAGAAAAAATATCATGGACACCAATATTTTAACTAATTTCTATCCATATATTTCCATATATACTTGACAATATACTTGATAAATTATATACTTTAATCAGGTATATTGTGGAAGTAAAAAGACTTAATTTTTTATACACTACGAGTTAACCCTTAACGGTTATCTCACCTGGTGGTAAGTGATGATGCTGTCCAGAATGGTAGCGGGCTAACCTGTTAAGGATATGGTAAGCCCTCACTCCTGATTGGTTTTTACGCTATATCGTGCTACATCGCTTGGCGACACGTCTTTGTCGGTCGGGTGCTAACCAGTAGCGGCCGAAGCGTCCCACTAGAACAGACTCATGCCGGGAATCGAACCTAGGACTTCATGATACGACAGCGCACGGAGGTCCTCAAAACTTAAATTATTAATTACTTTTAAAATTAAGTACAAACATCAAACAAATATCTACACAAATACATGATTTGTCTGGTAATTTCACCTCGACAGTTAAGTATGAATAATGTATGATTTACAAGACAAAAACGTATTAAATAAAATAAGATTTGCGAAGTTATAAAGTATTTAACACTTACTTGATTTGACCTGCGCGCACCCTCGCAATTTTTTACAACCTCCACGACTTTTATAAAGTTTCTCTGCTACTAAGGAGAGACAAAATAAAAATAAACATAAACACCAACACGGCAGTTCCAACTCCAAGAAAGTCGGTTAATGAAGGTAGTTTCAACGGAATTTTACTACGACCCCCAGATATATGGATCTCATTTAGATGTTGCTCCTTACTCCTGAAGAAACGGCTCAACAAGCTGCAAGTTCGTCTAACTAATCTCATTTATATCTCGAGCATGCTTATTAAAAGTTGTTCGCAGACTGCCACTGACGCCAGATGAGCTGGCATATTTCATTACCCACTGAAAAAGTGACTGGTTTATCAGTGTGCGAACTCATATTTTATCAGTGCTGCAAATGCGAACGACGACAGTAGGGTTATTTAACAGAGGCAGCGTGGTTGCAGCTGCTCACGAGAAGTTGCTTTTAAAAGGTGTGATGTATGTAGGTTGTAAATCTTTTGTCTGGTGTCTAATGTCAGCTATATCAGTCGTGTTGATATTATAGTTTTAAAATGAAGCAAGCCAACGTCCTTATTTACAAATCCCTAAGCCTTACCTATTTCCGCTGGACTAAACGTCACAAAAGGAATTTGCGACCAACTTCTGCATACTTTATAGTGGTATATAACGTACACCAAATAAAACAACCTACTTTTAAAGATTATACGTAAATAATTTCCATAACTAAAACTTATTTATTTAAATAGCACAGGTTGGTCAAATAAAGGAATACAATAACAAAAAACGGACAAACAAATTTAATATTATTTGCACAATCGTTCAAACCATTAAGAATTGTGGTGAAGGAAAACATCGTGAGGAAACCTGCACGACTGAGAGTTCTCCATAACGTTCTCAAAGGCGTGTGAAGTCTGCCAATCCGCACATGGCCAGCGTGGTGGATTATGGCCAAACCCTTCTCATATTGAGAGGAGACCCGTGCTCTGTAGTGAGCCGGTAATGGGTTGATCATGATGATGATTAAGGATTCAGTTTACACATATAGAACTCTTATTAAACTATATGAAACTTGACAGCTACGTCTAATAAAACATACTTATTCACGTATATAACAAGCACAAATAAAAAATCAGGCCGTTCCGAATAATACCATCGATATCCTTTATATACTCGTAAGATTCCAATTTACCATTGGTAATATTTAAACTACACAAGTCGACATCGAACTGGTTCGCTCTATGGTTCGCGGTTCAGTATTGGATTTGTTTCGACCTATAAATCTGTTCCTAACTTCTTAAAGCATATCTGCCTTCGCCCACCCGTTGTTCGCTTCGAATCCAATCTTAATACGGTGTTGTTGCCAAATACTGTTTACGCCTCTGATGTACATTTGGCGCAATATCATTTTCGCGCTTCTAGTTGTACCGCAATTGTTTATGTACAATCTTTTCGTGAGAGTATGGCGGTTGGTTGTCATTTCAATCAATAGCTGTTAATGATCAGTTGCTTAAGAAGCTGTAGGTCAGGGTTTCAATCCCGGGTACGCCACTAACTTTTCGGAGTTTTGTGCGTTTCCAAATAATCGAAATATTTCAACGGTGAAGGAAAACATCGTGTTCAACGGTGAAGGAAAACATCGTGAGGAAACCTGCATGCCTGAGAGTTCTCCACAATTTTATCAAAGGCGTGTGAAGTCTTCCAACCTTATTCCTATAAAATGAAGTTGCTCACAACAATGTGTGTTTAAATACAAACTAAGGGGAATCCACTTTCCAATATCTGGAAAATTTGGACATTTAAGTATATATGCTTCTTATTTCCTTATCAAAATAAAAAACTTATATAACATTACAAAGTTGGATATAGAAATTCACAGGGTTGCAGAAATAGTTCCTTTTCTTACGCCGATATGCTGATGTGATAGCCTTTCTGAGAACAAAGTGCTCACATATCGAGTTACCATTGCTAATGTGAATTCCAAACGCTATGTCTGTATGATAGGAAAAAGAAAACTCAAGTGAACGATACTATTTATGTTAATAAAACTCTTTGAGGCTAAAGTAACATGCAAAAGAATTTCCAGTCCGTATAAAGATGTGGTATTCATCAGTTGACATACAAAATTCTACAAGACACTAAAATGAGCAACTTACTTTACGAAAAAATCAAATAGTAATAGTGTACAGTAAATTGTTCATTATATTTCTAGATTTGACCAATATATGGTCAGCAATAATAAATAAATCAATTGGTGAAGACAACCGCGTAAAATATTAAAATTATGCACAATATATAATATCTTGGCTATCTAAAATCAAAACAGGTATGTACCTACCTGTTTCTTTGTGTGTAGGCATTTTAAAATAACACAAAATTATACACCTATGATATAATAAAAATGTAACAGGACGAATTCTGTACATGGAATATATTTTGAAAATTTTAATTGGAGAATGCTTTGCTATTGTGGATGCTGAGTCTAACACATTTTTTTTTGTCTGTTGTCTGTCTGTCTGTCTGTATCTTGGCGGCGCATCACGCCAAAACTACTGGATGTACTCGTATTTAAATGAAATTTGGTAAAGGAGTAGCTGATACTCCGGTTCAACATAAATGCGATTATATACTATACAAACGTTTTTATAGAAGAGGTATGTAGACCACCGTCTATATTGAAAATTTAAAAATTATTTATTAAAAAATGTTTTATCATAACATTTATCCATTGTTGGGACATCCTTTTGAGTAATTATTTTACTTGTGCCAGGATGTCCCGCTTTCCGTATAATATAAAATATATAGATATATATGTTTTGTGTGTGTGTGTGTGTGTGTGTGTGTGTGTGTGTGTGTGTGTGTGTGGGTGTGGGTGTGGGTGTGTGTGTGAGTGGGTGTGTGTGTGTGTGTTTGTATGTGTGTTTGAGTGTGTTTGTATTGCGTACGACTGTGTTTGGGTGTGTAAATTATGGATTTGTTCAGTGTAGTAGTTGATTTTTCACTTCTTTACTTTGTAAAGCCTCAGTGTATATATTTCGTTATAATATATAATATCCGTGGTTGAAGCCGGCAGGAATATCTGATAATAAAATAGTATAAAATATAAAGAATACGAGTTTCAGAAGTATAGCAGTTTCTCCACTCACCGAAGCTTAATCCAAAGCCTCTGCTGCAATGTAGATTGGCGCACTGCACGTTTCCTAGAATCTGCACTGAATAAAATATGAATTAAGCACATACGAGTAAGTTTGTGCTGAAATTCTACTTAGCTCCGGTTGTACGGTATTTCATACGTGTATTCGTATGTCAGCCTCATTGGCATAGTGGAAAATATGTTCGAGTAAAAATCACAATATTTAGGTTTTTTAAATCCTAGGCTGTGTAAGAAATCTAGACCGCGGCTATTTACCACCTTACCGGCTAAGATATACCGCCCAACCATTTAGCGTTCTGGTATGATTTCGAGTAGAAATTGATTATGAGGAACGAGTCCAGCAACGAATCGGTACGGTTAGTAATCACTTTCAACAGTTCAGGTCAACACTCTGCTCATTTTACAGCGATGTAAATAAAAAAAAAACAATAATTGATCACCCAGTGGTCGGACAGTGGTGATTCGACCTTATTCTTTATCCTATATATATGTTATAAATTAGTAACTGTGGATGTTTCTTACTCAATCACGCAAAAACAGCTAAACGGATTTGGATGAAATTTGGCATGCATGTAGTCTTTGACATGGAAAAGAACATAGGCTACCCTTTATCCCGATTCCTTATGAATTTCTCGAGGGAAACTTGAAAATCATTTACGAGCTAAGCCGCGGACAACTTAGAAATATTGTTAAACATGTCACCTATGCTATGGAAAAGGACGCTTTTTATAAAGACCTCTCCCGATGTTCCCATGGGAAGATTAAAAATTTTTGACGAGCAAAGCTTTAGACCCAATTCTGAAATCATGAAGTCGCGGGCAGAAGCTAGTATATTATATGCCAAATTTTTTACCCATTTGCATATAAACTTTAAAGCCTGGTGGCTGAGTCACTCGCGCACTCATCCGCAACATGACCGTAGATGAGACTCAAGTCCTAATGACGTCAGAAATCGGGGACTTACAGAAATATTACACGCTAATACACGCTTCATTATTTCAAAACATCCTGTGAAACGATATGTTACGAACTCATGCACATTCGCGGCGAGTCTAATATAATTCTCGTTATTTGTTGGCTATCCAACAAATTAAATAAGAATTATAAACCCATGTGTAATATTGCTAATTGATTAAATCAAAAACTTAATTGTACATCCACTTTAAAATTTACTTTACGTTACAACAGAGCTAAATTGCTTAAATTAAAACGCTCATAACTCCGAAAAGTTCGAGCAGCTTGCTGATAGGGCAAGTAATCCAATCTATTTAGCGATAAGGCCTTTAGCGATAAGGCCGCCTATTGTACCTGTTTTCTTTTCTGTGTGTTTCTTTACTCTCTTGTATTTCTTATTTTGTGTGGTGTACAATAAAGTCCTTTGCAAGAATGCACCAGACTTTCGGCCAGCAGAGGGAAGTGGCGAATGCTTGTGAGGCGCATAACATCTGGCCTCAAAGACATTGATTCATGATGACCACGACTGCTCTGCAAAGAGTGTAACGACGAAGAAGAAGAAGACAATAAAGTGTATTTTCATTTCATTTCATTTCATTATTTATCTATAAGTACAAATAAAAACACGCATCTTCATGTTCATATACTAAGATGACATAGTTTACATTTATTTTATGTAAAACCCAAACTACTGAACCGGTTTTGGTGAAATTTCCATGGACCAATATGAAAGCATATATTTACAAATCGATTTGTAAATGAAGGAGATCTGAGGTTGCATACATATAAAAACACAAGTGAATATTAAACTTAATAACATATAAATGGTAATAAACATTTTCAATTATTTGCAAGTCGGTCAAAGATGTATAAATTCAAATGCAAGCAATCCGTTTTAAAACCGCAGCGCGAACTGCCAATCTATGAAGCAATTGTTTCTCTTAAAAAGAGAAAATCCGTTGCATTCTCCACTAGCTGATGGAAATAATAAAAAAAAAAAACAACACAGCGTAATTAGAATGGGCATGTTTTATTGGGCTTAATTCGCTTTGAGTGTTCTATAAATGGATCTCAATACTTTCAAATTTTCCTTTTTTATTAACGCTATGATGTTGGTAGCACACAGCAGCTATAGGTGCATTTCAGTAATGGAAATATCGTGTGTATGAAAATGACGTAATGAAAAGCACAAGTTAACCGTATCCGTTTAATGCGGTACTCGCATTGTATCGCATATTGACATGTCAAAAGTGCCTTTTAAAGGACTATTTGAATAAAGATTATTTGAATTTGAATTTGAGTACGTAATCACACTATGTGACATAGTATCTCGTTGTACTAACATCAAAATTTCAGTTAAATCTAAGTAGGTATATAAAAACAATTCCGTGTTTTTACTCTCCAATTTCGATCCACCCTTTTGTCAAGTTATCGGTACATCACATTTTCATACAGGCGGCGCCGGCACGACACGCGCGACCGCGCCTCATACATATTCAAATAACAGGGACTGTAGGTACAAAGCAGATACAGCCTGTGTCCCCGACGTGTTGGAGTTACAAAAAAGCACGAATATGGCCGCCGATAAACAGCTGATACATATCTCAATTTATTATTTAGATTTCTCGCTATACGTTTTTTCTGCGACTGATAAAAGTGACACATTATACGCTATCGCCGTTGTGATATTGCTTTTTTAGTAAAAAGATAATTTGTATTTTGCCTTTTGATGGATTGGAAATTCTCGTTTTGTCTTACTTTAAATTTAGTTTACTATATCTAGGTTTAATTATGCTGGTAGAGGGTCTGATTTGTTGGACGGCGCTGGTTGGGTTGCGGTGGAATGCTTGGGTGTTTTCGTGACCCAGCCACCAGGTGACGGACTTCAACGGTGAAGGAAAACGTCGTGAGGAATCCTGCATACATGAGAATTCTCCTTAGTATTTTCAAAGGCGTGTTAAGTCTGCCAATCCGTACATGGCCAGTGTGGTGGACAATAGTCCACCAATATGGTCCATGGTCCACCACCATATTGGTGGAATTCTCATATTGAGAGGAAACCCGTGGTCTGTAGTGAGCCGGCAATGAGTTGATCATGATGATGATGACGAGAAAACTTATACATCATAACTTTTTGTATAAAGTAATATAATCCATACATATGTTATTAATAGAACAACGTTTGTTGGTTGGTTTCCCGATACTGATAAAAGTGACACTTTATATGCTATCTCCGTTGTGATATTGCTTTTTAGTAAAAAGATAATTTGTATGGCGTTATTTTTACTTTTTGATGGATTGGAAATTATCGTTTTGTCTTATTTTAAATTTAGTTTACTATATCAAGGTTTAGTTATGCTTGGTGAGGGTCTGCCTTGGCGGACGCCGCTGGTTGGGTTGCGGTCGAGTGCGCGGGTGTTCTCGTGACTCAGCCACCAGGCGACGCGAAGGAGCATCGCTGGATTTTAGTGGTTATTCTGGCCACCGGAGAATCCCACATACACCGTCGGAAGCGGCGCAGTCTTGCCTGCGTCGCTTCCGGAGGGGATGCGTAAACGCATTTCCCAGCGCGAAAATAAAACGTTTAGTTATGTTATGGAAACGTGATATGGTTTGACTGGTTAGTGAATGCAATAAAATAATATGATTAACAGTGGAAGAAGTTAGTTCCTGGCTACAAATTGGCATACTGTAAATGGGTTTGTATACACAGCTAACATTCAAGCCATTTGTTTAAGAGCGGCCGAAAAAACGTGACAAGAAAATAAAAGCAACACATTAGCTTTCCTCACACCCACAATCTTTCTGTTAACTACCTACTTGCTTCTTTTCAAAGATGATGTTTGACTACGAGAAAACTTAAGCTTAAGCTGTGATAGCCTAGTAAGTTATGATAGCCTAGTAGTGAGGACGTCCGCCTCCTAATCAGAGGTCGGGGGTTCGATACCGGGCTTTATTTTTTATGTTATTTAATTTATGTTTATAACTTGCGTTACGACACAATATGGGTCTTGATAAAATATAACATTATATATAGACATATGTTTCCTTGAGACGGATATAGGATCGCTTTTATACCGGAAAAGTACCAGGATGTCGCCTTAACAGCTGAAGCGAATTTATATAATAATGCATAGACATAGCTTGTACCTGGAAATGGACTAAAAGAAGTGGACAGAAGGAAGGCAGCGGCTTCTGTTATATTATATACTAGCTTTTGCACGCGACTACGGCTGAGTGGACTTCAGAATTGGGTCTTAAGCTCCGCTCGTTGACAATTGTTAATCTTCCCACGGGACCTATTTAGAGATCGGTATAGAATATTCATGTCCTTTTCCATAGCATAGGTGACATGCATACCAAATTTCAAAGCTGTCTTCTTGCGGCTTAGCTCGTAAACAATTTTCAATTTTCCCTCGGGAACTACTTAAGGAATTGGGTTAAAAGGTGACCTATGTTCTTTTCCATGTCAAAGGCTACGTGCATGGAAAAATTAAATCCAAATCCGTTCAGCCGTTTTTGGGTGATTGAATAACAAATATCGACACTTTAAATTTTATAATATATATTAATATATATAGGATATAGGACGAGCGCCATACACCTACCTACTTTCAATATTTCATACGAAATAAATTATACTGCTTATTTCGCATGAACAAAAAGTATTTTAATAAAATGAACGTTAAAAATAGTGAATCACTTAGACTGCTCATAAATAACATTTTAAACGTGTTCAACAATAATTCTTTAAAAATGATATAACTCCATTTGTATAAAAAGTACTTTCTTTAAACTCGATGGTTTTATCACTAGCCTAACAATAACTATTATACCATATCGAAGCACATACTTCTTCTTTCTATATATATTCCTATATAATACGTATATATATGTATATATATAGGAATACTATTTGAAGGATATACTATTTTTAAGACACGAAATATTTTAGAATAATTGAATTAATTTAGAATTGAATTTGACGACCTCCGTGGCGCAGCGCGTGCGCTGTTGCATTTTAAAGTTGGAGGTCCTGGGTTCAATTCCCGGCTCGAGTCTGGTCTGGTGGGAGGTTTCGGCCGTGGCTAGTTACCACCCTACCGACAAAGACGTGTCGCCAAGCGATACAGCGTTCCGGCACGATGTCGTGTAGAAACCAATTAGGAGTATGAGTTTACCATACCTCTGACAGGTTAGCCCGCTACCATCTTAGACCGCATCATCACTTGCCATCAAGTGAGATGCAGTCAAGGGCTTACTTGTGTTGCATGAAAAAAAAAATCCTTTAAAATAACAAGTTGTATCCATTATGCAGAAAGCAGCTCTACGAATATGTTTTACTACACATTTTATTCTTACAGAGTCACTGTGTGTTTTTCTTGTATTAGGGAAGGCGACGTGACTCGAATAGGAAACAACCACTATTAGTGTCTATATATTTACGAAATAGGAACGGTGCTGGGCCTACTTTATGTAAAGAGCCTACATTAACTTAGATACCATCACCCTCATTTGTATGTAGCATAACATTCAGAGATGTGGAACAAGAATTTGCTTATTAACCTACTTTTGTTTATTATATATTATAATTCATTGAGCTCGAATTTAATTAGCATATTACTTTAAATTTTATTTTTCTAAAAAGGTTACCCTCATAGCTTTAGTTTTAAGTTTACGAATGTAGTTATCTGGTGATATTATTATATTACATAGTATTGACTTGATGGTTCAAGTCAATACTATGTAAATTATTGACGCGTCAAAAGTGCCTTTTAAAGGACTATTTGAAATAAGTTTTTTTTCATAATATTTAAAAATTCATTTAGGTTCAATTTAAGTTTCATTTGTTATAAATACATTAATTGTTATAACTACATCTGTTATCCTGTATCTATAATTAAAGCAAATAAATGAATTTATTTATTTTGAATTTGAATTTGTTACTTGCTGATTTGTCAACCAAAACATCGCTAGCATACAGATTGATGGCTTTTTTTTTTATAAAGATTGGCATCTACGAAAGGACTTTAAAAATTTCCCTTAATCTTTTATATCCAGTTGATCCAAGATGTATATAAGGCCATTGTAAGTTGAAATGTGGATTTTCGGAATTGCGGCCAGAAAATCTGGTTTTTCATTAAATATATTATTTTCATTACACTAATTTTTGGAAACACAATAGAATTACGAATTCTTCCAAAGTATACGATATTAAAATATAAATACTATTTTGCATCATAAATACTTACTGTACCACGGCACATGAGTTAAATGATAAGTACATCCTGTGAATAATTGATGAATTAAAATGGACATTCATTCGGACCATTACATTTGTCCGGTTTAATTACAGTGGTTTCAGGTTTTAATTATTTCTCTTGTAAAAAAATATAAATATCAGGTTTTAATATTGGTATAAAATATATAATAAGTCATTTCATTTTTATATATCTCAGCTTCGCAAGTTTTCACCGGAACAAGCAGCACATTTTGAAATCCCTGTATGATACCAATATCTAGAAGTGGACGTCCATCAATGAATCTCTAATGTTATAATAAAACTTTAACACGACCGATTCTGTAATTTGAATATTTAATTGGAGGATGCTTTACTATCCATATTGAGCCCATCACGCCAAAACTACTGGATGGATTTAAATGAGATTTGGTATAGGAATACCTGATACTCCGGTTCAACATATAGAATAGTTTTTATCCCGGAATTCGGCGTGGTTCCCTTGGGAGAGGGTTTGGCAGTCAAAATGTGTATTTAGTTCACTCGTATAATTCATTTACGCGCACTCCGATTTCAGTCATTCTTTTTGGTTAGAAAGGAGATACTTTAATGTTTATCCTGTAATTATTTCAAGGTCGTTGGTAACCCAACGACCAAGGAAGACAAACAAACACACTATCACACACACTAACTCAACGCAGACGAAGTCGCAGGCATCAGCTAGTAAGAAACGTTAATACGGCATTTATGTTAATAACGGCATTTATGTTAATAATAAAAATAAAAATCTTTTATTTCGACCATTTGTTAGTAAGGAACACACACATTTCTATTTATCTAGACTATTTCGGAAGATAAATTATGAACGTTAGATTCATATTACAACAATAAATAAAGCTAAGTGATTCATCCATAAATAAGAAGCATTTTGCTTTGTACTAAGATTTGATAAGAATATGATTAACCACTTCTATTTATCTCCAAAGAGATGCGCATTGAAATGAAAATGTTCGATAAGAATTATAACGACAATGCAAAAGTTTAAGAAAATAATTTCAAGCTTTATTTCATTGAAAATATTTTATAACCCAGATCATTACGAAAAAAAAAGTATTTTTTCTTTAAGTGGACGAATTCCATCTAAAGATTTCATGGCATCATTGAATAGTTTTGGTATCGAAACAGGAACGATATACGTACAAATCTTAATATAGATATTGTATAAGTCAAAGTCTAATAATAAGTCTAAGTTGAAGCTGTGATAGCCTAGTGGTCAGGGCGTCAGCCTCCTAATCAGAGGTCAGTGGTTCGAATCCGGGCACGCGTCTCTAACTTTTCGACATTATGTGCGTTTTTAAATAATTAAAATATCATTTGCTTTAACGGCGAAGGAAAACATCGTGAGGAAACCTGCACGCCTGAGAGTTCACCATAATGTTCTCAAAGGCGTGTAAAGTCTGCCAATCCGCACATGGCCAGCGTGGTGGACTATGGCCAAACCCTTCTCATATTGAGAGGAGACCTGTGCTCTGTAGTGAGCCGGTAATGGGTTGATCATGAGGATAAGTCTATACGTAAATTATACATACATTTTCGATGTTACGTAGCGCTGTTTATAACTCTAAACTAAGTCACTTTACGTAAACAATGATTAAAACTGTGGATATTACTTATTTATTTGTTGATTGAACGATGACAGCGCTATAATTAAACTTTTTATGAAACGGATGTATTATCGGGGGTATTTTTTGTAATTATAACACGCCGTGGATCAAGCTTTTTTCTGCTTTGCAACGTTTGAATATGTATGAGGCGTGGTCGCGGGTTTCGTTGTGCCCATATGTATGAAAATGCGACGTTTCAACAAAATAGTGAAAATTGATGGGAATAGGGAAAACTAGTCAAGTGTGCATCTGAAAATCATTTGAAGGGGTTTGCCTGTAACCGGCCTTTTATATAATGTGCACGAACCACTTGAACATCTTCGAACATTTTTAGGAATAAGCTCACTACATACAAAGCTGTCGGCTTCATACCAGACCTCTTAACTGTTTGCCAGTAGGTTGGGGGGGGGGGGGGGATCAAGCCGTGGCCGAAGCCTCCCACCAGGCCAGATTCTAGCCAAGAACCGAACCCTCACTACATCATGTGACAAAGGACGCACTGCGCCAAGGTTGTTAGTGTTTTTTAACAAGTTTATTTAACAATAGTAATTTACTGCAAATTCTTAGCCGTAAAACCTGTATTCTACCATTCGAAGTAGTATAGTTTACTTATGAATAAATAAACTCAAGTGTTATTAACAAGTCTCCTCTTTATTAAGAATCTAAGCTTAACAATACAATAAACCGAACTACATAATAACTTCGTAAAGTAAAGCCGATTTGTTTTATTCAGCGATATTTTATAACAATAAACCGAGCCATTGAATGGAATAATATTTATCTTCGTCCGGTCACACAAAAGCTATTCTTGTGTTAGCTTAGAGTATATAGCGGCGAACGCCAGGTGCGGATTCAATCCTCTTTCGCCCTCCGAAGCTTCTCGGCCCCGTTAAACCCCTTTTAAGTAACATGACTTTTAACTTTGTGACCCGTCTTTGCTTTAGAATGCTCGAGATTTATTAAACTAAAGGTAGAACGGATGACCGAGCTGCGAACTTCCCTTGGGAATATTTCAGCTGTCGTGTAACGCGAAATTCATATTGATACTTTCTCGGGATAATGCAAAAGAATAGGAAATACTTGACACTTTTTAAAACGGCTTGTTAAACTTGATCGAACACTGATCGAGGAAGAAAGGAAGGAGCTGGAAAAGCTATACAAAATGTGGTATAACTGACAATTAAAAGAAATTCAGCAATAACCGTATAAAATGCTCTTAAATACTTTCATCACATGTTTCTATAATGATTTAAACCGAATTCAATTTCAAATTCAAATAATCTTTATTCATATAGTCCTTTAAAAGGCACTTTTGACGCGTCAATAATTTACATAGGTGTGATTTGATGGTGATAACTACATTCGTAAACTTAAAACTTAAGCTATGAGGGTTAAAAACGCGCCCCGGTCTAAGAAGAAGCCCACAACAAACTTGGCCAGGTAAATTTTCTTTTTGTTATCACCATCTCACATGCCACTTAAAATTATTCTAAGAGCTATCTGCCTCGATATTTTTCACTATATGATAAATTATACGACATAAATTAAAACCCAAAAAGTATTGAATGTCGCTTGCCCTGAATTATACATGGAGTATACGGCTAAAAGCCTTTGATCAATGCAATTTTCATGGTATTTGTAAGTGTAGGGGGCTGATGCTTCCATGAATTTTGAGTGGTCAATTTTGTGACAAGAACTTTGATGGCAACATTTTGATTAACGGTGTGTAACACATAGCTTCAGATTTAAAGTTCCAAAGCAAATAGAAGGCCTCGCTGTTTATGTTATAGAGTGAAATATTTTAAAAGTATTATAAAATACAATCCGCTTCGTAGACAATAACACAGCGAGCAAGAACCCATTGTTGTTGGATTTTAATTTTAATATTCTATTGTAACGTGAATGCGGGGAAAATGAAATACTATACTATCATGATTATTAATTTTGACTCTCAGATACTGGAGCTTTGCTTTTAGTGAATTGAATTAGAATGTCCTGTACTCTTAATGTGTATTTTTTTTTATCCACTACAAGTTAGCCCTTGACGGCAATCTCGTGATGTCATGATGCAGAATAGGATAACATGCTAACCTGTTAGGAGCATGGTAAAACCGACATCGTGCCGGAACGCTAAAGCGACACACTTTGTAGGTAGGGTGGTAACTAGCTACGGCCAAAGCCTCCCACTAGACCAGACTCGAGCCGGGAATCGAACCCAGGACCTTCAATTTTAAAATGTAACAGTGCACGTGTTGCACCACGGAGCTCGTCAAGGATACAATATTAATCCAGTGTTTTAAAATGTATGTGTAAATCTTTTCATAAACCTAGAACTTAAAATAGCTAGCACGTCGTAATAGCTGTCTTAAGAGAACTCTATGAACACTGGATTACACTTATAATCCGCTCGATCCATCACGCAAGTATTTTAGTCAAACTTATATTGTTTTTTATTATTCACTAGATCATCTAATGTAATACGAATTCGTCCACATAGATTAAAGACTATTAATATTATTACACTTTATTTGCAAACCACAAGTTAAGAAAGAATACAAGAAAACAGAAACAAGAAGTGGAATACAAAAAGGCTGCCTTATCGCTGAGATCTAAAAAGTCCTGGGGTAACAAGCAACGTTTTCAGAAGTTGGTAAAAATATATATAGGTTTTAATATTTGCTATATATTTTGAAGAAAGAAGTGGAATATCCTTATCGCTGAGATCTAAAGAATCCTGTGGTAACAAGCAACGTTTATAGAAGTCGGTAAAAATATATACCTATAGGTTTTATATTTGCTATATATTTTGAAGAAAGAAGTGGAATGTACTTATTGCTGAGATCTAAAGAATCCTGGGGTAACAAGCAACGTTTACAGAAGTCGGTAAAAATATATTTAGGTTTTTATATTTTTTTTTACCAAAGATGAATTCAAAGAGTATACAGACACATTATAACATTATAACACCGTATTGCTCACCCTAACACATTATTTTGCTACTTACATTTGGGTGGTTCATTTTCTCTAATCTTTAAATTAAATTTCGCCTGCCTACCTTTAGTACGGAGAAGAATAATAAATGTATTTGCCTGCGTAGACATATTTTGCTCTCAGGGAAGAATCCAATTACGATAACGTTATGTCCCGCATGAAAGTGTCGCGTTTATGGTAAAATATTAATGTATTTCAATTTGGGAGGCTGCTACAGACCTCCATAAATATCGTGGAGCGGCTCATAGTGGGAAAGGCGTAAATACTCGGTTAAAATTGAATAGTATTACGACTGGGTATGTTACTTTTTTCCAGACGGAAACTGGGTTCATAAACTGGATTCTGGTAAAGTTCATTATCAGAATATTGATTTTTACACAATCAGGTCTTAGCGATTTTTTGAACACAACCATTTGGGTTGTATCACCGTGGGTTATTATAGTTAGGGTTAAATTACAAATATGTCTAGCGCCATCACGTGTGATGCACTTCTTTTGGACCTTGGATTACTTTTGATTTTTGAACCCAATGATATTTGAGAGTTAAAATGCCAACCCAGGGTTAGTAATAACAAAATGTATTATGTAATGTAACCGAAAACGATAAACATAATGAAAATGTAATTTCATTTATGCTAATTATTTAACCCACACAAAGAGATATATTTATGTATCATAGATTTTGCTGGGTACGAAACCCTCGCGGGAATTCCCATAACAACCCACAAACTTTTATCTTTTTTTTTTTATATACAAAGCGAGCAAACGAGCAGGCGGGTCACCTGATGGTAAGTGATTACCGCCGCCCATGAACATTTGCAGCACCAGAGGAACCGCCAATGCGTTGCTGGCCCTTGAGCAATTTGTTAATCCGCCCTTTGAAGATCCCCATATTATAGCTATTAGGGAACACAGAAGATGGAAGCTGGTTCCAAAATTTGCAGGTTCGTGGCAGAAATGACCTGGAATAGCGGGTGGTGGAAGAGGTCCAGGCATCCAGGTGGTGGTGATCTTAATGGTTTTACTTTAGATTAAATTTACAAGTCATTTATGGACAAGAAAAAAATAGGATCGTCAGTTTACGTATTTCTTATTGACATTATCAATGCAATGAACATTGAAAAATAATATCAAAAATCAGAGAAGCATGAGATAGTAAAAGACTGAAGTAATTTGTTCTAGAGCAAAAGTAGCTTATCTCGTTTGGTTAAATTATTTCACGAAATCATCAATGCGAGCGTAAAATATAAAAAAAGAAATCTTTAACTTACTCTGTGTTTCTATACAAAAGAGAGTTTTAATTTTTACTAGTTCTTGTTACGTAATTTGAGGCCAGTTATTGGCGTAAGCGGGCCTCAGGTATTTAAAATAAGCAATTTTACTAAAAAAAAACGATTTTGTCTGTAATCATCTAAACTATATTTCACACTTTTAAAGGAAATGTGACCCGTGGTAAAAAAAGAGAATTTTCATATAATCCTTCAACTCATGTTACTCCCTGCGGAAAGCTATACGTATTAAATTAACGAGACATTTAAAATAAGCTAAATGAATAAATATTTGTCATTTAACAGAATCCTTAAAGACATCCAGTTTGCGCTTAAAGATGAAAATAGAACTACAAACACGGCCCGCTATTTTTAAAGATGCCATAAAATCTTATAGCCCACTAAACAATTGCGGTAAAACTAGAAGCGAGAAAATGGTACATCCGAGGCGCAAACAGCATTTGGCAACAACACTGTATTAAGATTGGTTTCGAAGAGAACGAGCGGGCGACACAAGATACGCTTTAAGAAGAAGTTACGAACAGATTTATAGGTCGAAACAAACGCAATACTGAAGCCAGCCATCAACCAAACAAGTTTGATGCCGACTTTGGTCATTTAAATGTTGCCTCTGATAAATTGCAGCCTGAAATTGTTTCGGATACCGTTGGAATTGTATGGACTAAAATCTACACGACAGTATTCATAACGCAGCTGCCAGTAGGTGTTGCTTGATAGTATGCATCGCGTAACGAAAAATATATAGTCCACTTCTTACGAGTCGTTCGGTATTCCCGATATGTCCGGCGCTGGTACTTGTTTAAATCATGTGTTAAATGTGTGTGTGTGTGTGTGTGTGTGTGTGTGTGTGTGTGCATGCGCGCGCGCGTGTATGTGTGTGTGTGTGTGTGTGTGTGCGTGCTTCTCCTAGTAGACTAACTAACTTCGTACCGGACGAGCCATTTTGGTCATGAGGTAACAATTCACCAAAACAATTATAAGTAAAGAATACTGAAAGAAAAAAACTATATTCCAAATCATTAAGTATAAGTGTATATCATAGCTACTCTTTTTAACGTTGTTGTAAGTACTATAATAAAATTTTCAATGCGCGATCCCAACTGGTCATCGCGCGATCGAGCCGGAAATGGCTGCAATAAATAAAATAAGGTTACCCCGAAGATGAGTTTAGCACAGATAAGTCATTTCATCTTGAACCATAAATTTTACAGATTATTCAAAAAATACGTTGTCAAACGACAGTTCTACTCTTTAATGACACATTAAATCTATATGTGATATTGTGGCCTATTATTTATTTGCCAGGTAAGCGCAGCTTGTACCTTGCAACATTATAGTTTAGCGACATTAAGGAGGTGGCGTGGAATATGGAATAAGTGGACGACACCACAATGTATGTTGTACACTATGTGATACTTATTAGATCTTACACGAATAAAGATGCAAAGATGCAAATAAATCATATATGGGTACTATTAATCACATTTACCTTGTTTGAGGGTTCGATTCTCGGCTCGAGTCTGGTCTGGTGGGATGCTTTGACCGTTAGTTTTAGTTACTACCTTACCGACAAAGACTCTCGAAAGTCTCGATGTCGCATAAAAACCAATTATTACGGGTTTCATTATAGTTTATCATCACTTACCATCAATTGAGATTGTCTAACTTGTAGTGGTATAAAATTATAAAAATCTTTCTTTTCAGCGTATCCATTACGTCCTTACGTACCTTCTTTGCAAGGCATATCGTGCCACAACAACACTCTGTGTCGTTTAAATTGAATTGGAATATGATTTATGCCAACAATCTTTGATATTCTTGCACTCAACTGTTGTAGATGAAAAATGCGAAGGTTTGTGTGGAAACTTGAAAGACATGACTTGATAACTCTCTTAGGATGATCGATGTTTTTTCGATTGAAGTTTCTGGTACTGACATACCATTACGAAGTAAATTCGGGAAGAATCTCCAACTATTTCGTTGGTATAAAACGTTTGTATGTACAAAATATTAGAAGCTGTGATAGCCTAGTGGTTAGGACGTCTACCTCTTAATCAGAGGTTGGGGGTTCGAATCCTTGCACCTCTAATTTTTCAGAGTTATGTGCATTTTTAAGCAATTAAAATATCACTTGCTTCAACGGTGAAAGATAACATCGTGAGGAAACCTGCACGCCTGAGAGTTCTCCATAATGTTCTCAAAGGCGTGTGAAGTCTGCCAATCCCCACATGGCCAGCGAGGTGGACTATTTCCAAACCTATTTCTCATATTGAGAGGAGACCTGTACTCTATTGGGATAATGAAACAAAGATAAGTTACATACAAAGATAAGTGTTCGTGTCCATACGTTAAAAAACAAACAAAAAAAAAGGAAAGTGTAAAAGTTTAACAAACTTTTCCGTTCGCATAGTGTAAATTATATTAATTTCATAATTGCGTTTGATAGAAATTTACAAAATAATATGCCACGATATTTTCGATCAATATATTATGTATCAGTGGAACCAGTACTGTGTGAAAACTGTAAGGCTAAAAGTAAAATTTGTGAATATTGTGGTTAATCAATCTTTGTCACTAAACCGCTATGCTTGGTCGCGTTGCCAGTATAGACAAAAAATATCTGACCCAAAACTAGGTCTGATTGACACGTCAATATCCTAGAAATTTGATGAAATATGAAAGACACATTTTTGGACGAGATACACTGATTTATAAAGAGATTTTCTTTATACAAAAATTTTATACTTACAAAAACTAGAAGGTACATCTATCACCTAAAAACAATACACGAAATAAGATTACCGAAATCCAGAACTAAGTATGGCAGTAAAAGTACACATTCTACCTAAAAACATTTTATTTGAGTGATTTGTTATATATAAAATACGCTTAAAAAGCATTGTTTTTTATTAACACAATTAACAATTTTATAAACACGTCTTACTATTAAGTTTGCTGTTTATTGTGCTATTTGTTTATGCTGTTTTTATTTTGAGGATAAAATATCTATAAATAGGTGCTGCATTAAATTTTTTGCATATAAATTCATTTATTTTGCGTGGTTAATGGATTAAATAAGTAAATTAATAAATAATAAATATACATTTTTTTTTACACTCCTGAAAACTTTACTATGATAAAAAGAATTTTACATCCTAGATGCCCAAGCAAGTTATTTCATATTTCAGTGCAATAGTTGATTCAAATAAAACAAACAAATGAACCCACTTTCGCATTTTAAATATTAAGTATAGATTACCTGTATAATTTTTTATATCTTTTGATAATAAGATGTGAAGCCTGCAGATGTGATAGCCCAGTCATTAGGACGTTAGCGGAGAATCAGAAGCCGGGGCATGCACCTACAATTTTTCGTTATTAAGCAATTAAAATATCACTTGCTTCAAGGGTGAAGTAAAACATTGTGAGGAAACCTGCATGCCTGAGAGTTCTCCATAATGTTCTCGAAGGCGCGTGAAGTATGCCAATCGGCACATGGCCAGCGTGGTGGACTATGGCCAAACCCTTCTCATATTGAGAGGAGACCCGTGCTCTGTAGTGAGGGTTGGTCATGATGATAATAAGAGGTAATGTAATTAAGATACGTTTATTATATATCATAAATATAAATGATATACAGGTGGTTTCATCATTGCACGTAAAATAATAAGGTATTGTTGTTACGGTAATTTCAACAATGCCAGTGTAACTGGAGTCGGGCAGCATGAACGAAGTCCATTATCCCCACATGTATAATTAAATGTCACCGGACAAAATAAGCAATTTGGGCGGTAATGTGGTCTTTTGTGGCCTCATTCACTTTTATTATATCTATTTACTCTTTCGAAATAATACACTTTATTATAATAATAGTTTTTGTTCACAGTGTTATAGACATGACTTTTTTTTAACTATAACAGTGTAACAATGTGCAAAAACAACCTTATCGCTTGAGACAATCTCTAGCAAAATTAAGCGCTGGTTGTTGAAGATTGCTGGAATAGTGAAGTGAAGAATACTGGATATGCTGGAAGAAAATTCACTTCAAAGTCCTCGTATGTTTGGAGTTCGACTTCCACAGATCGTTATATTCGAAATATCGACGAGCTCTATAATTTGCAATTTCCAATTCATGATCAACTATGGAATTATGAATTAATAATTTTATAATTGGTTGGAAAAGCATAATTATGAGCGCTATAAATAATCAATTCAATCATCATATAATCCGGTTTTATAAAACATTAACAAGTGGCGAGCATTGTTTTTCCAATGTCTTGTTTTGTCCTAGAAACCTGGCCATACACTAAGCACGAAAACAAAGGTAGAGAAGGTTAAACAACAGTTTTGAAATCTTTATAAAGCCTGGCCTTAGCCGGCATGACCTAGTAGCTAAGGCGTAGCTTAAAAATATAATAGGGCACATAGGAGGTGCTTGTGTGCTCATAAATATTTGTTCCACATGCGACTCGAGTTTCGACCGGGCGTACAAATAGGTACCGATTTGAACATAAAATTCAGAATACACCTTCGTAAATATTGAGATTCGATCAAAGTCCAAATCAGGTAAATAAAATAAAAAGGTACGAATGAAATGACGCTGAAACGTGATACGCAGTTCCAGGAGAACTCGTGCTGCCGGATTTTACTTTTATACGTCATAAAGCATATTTTATCACCCGACTACCGAATTGTTATGTATTGTTTTTATTATTTAGTTTTGTTTATAAAATATATATAGAATGGACAGGGGCGTGTGCGTCGCTAATTAGAGTAGACGTGGGAAGTTTCGGGCAAAGAGACCAGATACTCTTGGCAGAACAGAATTACAATTATAAGCATCGTAATTTATAAAGAGCAGACTATACGCACCACCAAGTACGACTATGCACTACCGCGTCTCGACCACCCATCCTAACCGACCGAATGCAATGAATGCAATGCGCCGTCCCGCGCCAGTGCGTCTTTTAAGAACTTACATAACCATGATTCTAAAACTAGATGGCGCTGTTCTCTGACTGCCGTCATAATATACATATTTTTGAAATGAAGTTCTTTTATAACGCGGCGTGTATTAAGAGTAAACTGGTTAATATCTTTAGGGTCTTAGAAATAAATTTAGCGAGATGTCGGGATAACTGTACAGTGTTTTGAAACACTTTTTGAATTCTTTAAATTTGCAGCGTCTTTCAAATGACAGAGCCTGAAAAAACATTGCATAACTATTTGAAAGTGCTGATGCAGTAATTTTGCTAAAGAGGTAATAAAGAGTGGAATATTTATTTACCAGTATCACACATAAAGATATACAGTAACTCAGTATCTATCGATTAGTTATGGTAGTTTTAGGTCTATGATTCAAAAACTGTAAGTATAGTCAAATTTTGTATCTTCATAGAAATCTGCTGTTGTTTTAAAAATTTGATACAAAATATAAGAATTATCGAATCGAACTAAAACTGGCAACTTCACAGGTCACAAAATCAAATATTACTATTTCGACAGCTGTAGTTACATCTGAATTAGCTTTCATGGCTTTTTATGGCTTGATCTGATGTACTCGTAGAACACACATTAACGTAGGTAACGGCTACGGCGTAGCGTATCAATTAGTTGCATGAGTCTGCGAAACTAGCATACCTTTACCTCTTTAAAGCATTCCGTTCCATTGAAGCCTGCATCATCCATTATCATAAGCGAGAGAGTGGTTAATCATGAAATAATGACCGAAAACACAAAAATCTTCTGTAAACTATCTACTCTGTAGTTTGATACGCGCTAATCATTTTTGCAACCGAATACGCCTTTTTGTCTCCTTTTAATTTCCCTTATGAGCTCGCAATTGCCCTCATAATGGTATCGTACCTTTCATTAAGTCTCATTTGAGCCCCTGAATGGTGGTCTCGACTCATAATGAGAGGAAACGTTAGACGTTATACCCTTAAGCCTTTGTGTACACTCACAGCGCCCACTAGCTCTTTTCATGGGTCATTCGTGCTCGAGCTCGGT
The DNA here is from genome assembly GCA_928268935.1 of Lasiommata megera. Lineage (NCBI taxonomy): Eukaryota > Metazoa > Arthropoda > Insecta > Lepidoptera > Nymphalidae > Lasiommata > Lasiommata megera. The sequence continues at coordinate 10,070,830 of OV743315.1, read as the reverse complement.
ACTCTTGGGCTTTATTAATAAATACCTATTATGCAGCTATTTATTTGTAGGTATAATTTGCATTTGGCGCGTGTTTTTTCTGCGCTTTTATACAATTCTCTTTTTAAAGCACGCTGCATACCAAGTTCTTAGTAATTATTGTACCGATTTATTGAAATGTAATGATATCAAAATTTTCTCTAGTATGTATGTGGGTTTGGAAGGCTCTTTGCAAAGACTTACTCCTACGAAATTGAAAAGTTTTTGTAGACCCGCGAAAAAAAATCGTTATGAACATTTAATTTTTATCTATTTGCATTAATTAATAAGCCCATAAGATGCTTTATAAAAAACTTGCACCCACGACTCCACCTGCGTGAACTAATTGAATTTACTGTAACCTTTTCTACCTATATCTTTTATAAATCTAAAGATGTTCCAAGAAAATTTTACTTTGGTAAATTTTGCCAAGATTTAATGTTGCCTGACGCCCATTGTTGATAGTCAATCTCAAATCTTGAATTTAGTAACCTTGGCTTTTTTAAGCCTTATGGACAAGGAAGAGTAGGAAAAGGACAGCACTACTGAATCAAATCTGCTATCTGGCGCTAGTCACTCACCCATGTTAAATCTTTAAATGTGCGGCTCATCTTATACTGGCAGCCCACCCTTTCATGAAGGCTTAGTAAAGTTTTTTTTAATGGCGTTTATTAGCCCACATTAATACAACAGGTAAGAAAACTCAACTATAGAGTTTGAACCATAGTGATTTTCGAACGTCGAATATTTAATGTATTTAATACATATTAACGTTTTATCAGCTAGAAAGTAAAATAGAGTGCAAATTAAATTACAGGTTAATACTAGACGCATTCCGGAGAGAGATGGTGCTGAGCAAGCGAATATTTGAAAACCTACAACGTTTATTGATAGAATTCCAAGGACTTGCATTAACAACTTTTTCCCTACATTGTCTCTGCCTGTAGATCTTTTTTTTTTTTTTTTATCCACTACAAGTTAGCCCTTGACGGCAATCTCACCTGATGGTAAGTGATGATGCAGTCTAAGATGGTAGCGGGCTAACCTGTTAGGGGTATGGTAAAGCCATACTCCTAATTGGTTTCTACACGACATCGTGCCGGAACGCTAAATCGCTTGGCGACACGCCTTTGTCGGTAGGGTGGTTAAATCTTTTTTTTTTGGTAAGAGTTTCACCGCTTTTTTAATTATATAAACTGTTAATTAATTGCGACAAAGTACAGTACGTATTTACCCACTATTTAATACGTTAAAAATCAAATTCCATTGATATAAAAAAAAAACCTATGTCTACGAGGACGATGTTGCGGTCGTTCGCTAGTGACATAATAAGTATAAAGAGCTACATTTTCTGAATATGTTTTATATAAGATTGAAAGTGGTCGGCAAAGTTCATAAATCATGAAACGATGTAACCACAGATGACTCGTAAAAAGGCATTATAAAATAAAATGGGAAGACAAAAATAAAATTATTAATATTGTTCGAGTGAAAATTTTCAATTCTTGCCTTACTAGTACATTTAAATGCGATGACCCTAAGTGCTGAACATTTTTCAGTGAAGTAGAGTGGCAAAGTCAAGAGTGACGCTTTTAGACGTTCTCGCAGAAGCGGGAAAGATGAATGGCATTCAATATGAAATTGAATTCCGTGGTTCATACCTTTTCAATTTGATGGGGAATGTTGCTCGGCGTTTACCTCTGATACCTCTCAAGTCGCTTGCCTCGTAATGCTCAGGTACGATTTGTAATATTGAAAGCTAGATAAGAACATTACAAGTGCTGTTGGTTTGTAACATTATTCTTGTAATATCAATTATTGATATTCTTCTTCAAGTGGTTTTTATATCGACAAAAATTATAGAGCGCGTCATACAAAAACAAGGCGAGAATTTGTCACCAACTATCTATACATTCCTACATATCGGTATATCGATGTATTACAACCCGTCTAATACACTAGACATCTGGCCGTTATATTATCGCCTTATCATACTCTGGGAGAAAGGAGTGCACGCGTCGCTATTTGTGCAATACTTTTCCGTCCCATGTTTTGAGCGTTAATGATCGATCTACGGCTAGTGGTAAATCAATGCTTATGAGCCATAAATTAGCATACACTGTACTTATAACGGCTTTAATTCTGAAGCGCATTTCTAAAGGAATTTTGACGCTTTAAATCTACCATTCAAGGTAATCAACAGATTCTCGTGCAGCTACTCGGTTATACCAACCTAGGGTATTTAAGTACCTAATTACAATTTGCAAATCAAATTGCGTAGGTGTTCTCTTACCAAGAACTTTCAGGCGGTATAATTCCACACCCACCTGCGTTCCACAATATCTGCTACACGTATATTGAACTAATTTCGAGCATAGTACTGTTAAGCGTTACTTTATGCCAAATATCTGCCGTGGGAGAAGGTAGGGTTGTCACTTATAACTTTCATAAAGGCGTATTCATTTTCGTTAATAGTTATGATTATAAAGGGTACTTAATCACTCAACAGGCAATGGAAACTCGTAGACACACAAGCTACCCACATGGCCAATGCTTGGAGATGCGTTGGTGTAGAAATATTTTGGGGTGAAGGCGCCTAAATCGCGGCGTTGGTGTACTTTTGCTAACAAACGATTTAAAAATATAAATTTGATGGCTCATTGAATTCTGCCTCATTAATTGAATCCTTAGAATTTTAATATTTAATGTCTGGGAAAAATATCTAGTTATTATAGTCTATTCGCGGTAATAGTCAGTCAATGATTTGCATCGGACAAGGCACGCAAAATATAATATTAATACTGACGTTATTTAAATTTGAGATAAATAATTTTATTTTTTATTACTTTATCTCTTTTAATACATTATTTCTCCTCGTATGGTTTGTATGTGATTCTTTACTATTTTCTTAACTCAAGTGGACGTTAATATTTTTTATAGGTATTTTGAATTTAAACATATTCTAGCACCTGTGTAGTTCCTGTTTCCGGGGAAAATATTTCGTTTATGTTACTCGCTGATAATGTAGCTTTTCATTGCCGAAAGAATTTTGAAAATCGGTGTAATGGTTTAGGAGTGGAAGTGTAACAAACAAAGAAATATCTCAATATGCATTTTATTAGTAAGAAATTATAAAAATAGCTGTCTTTATTGCACGTTTTCATGCAAACTAACCTCTCATAAAAGTAAGCGATAATGTATCATTTTATATGGAGGAGCCAACGTCATAATTTTCAACTTTAAATTACTATGTTACGTTTGTTATCTTGATAAGTACACTAGGGGCTCAGAAGTCATATTAACTTAACGTGTTTTACTATTTCCAGCTGCTGTTAAACATTCTTATGTTATATTTCTCTATAAGTTATATATTCATCATGTAGGTTACCTTACCTAGCTGTATCAGCTAGGATTTTTCTGCTACATAAAGTTGTATTATTTCCTTCTTTATTCTGTGGCGTTATCGCAAAAATGTAACAACCCTAGCCGGTATACCGGGACCGCCATAATCGTTGAATCGTATTACCATTACTACTGTCCACGGCGACAGCTGCTTCAAACAACTTTATTTCAAAAACGAGGGTTCGTACTGGAGTTTAATTCGATACTACGGCCTGCTGTGATCGAGTTCCAACTTATAATGACTCAAGTTGAAAAATAATAACTTGTCTAGAGCTGCTATATTTTATGGCTGGAGATTTATTGGAACAGGCACCTATTTGTTTTTGCGCAAAATATTTTATACTTGTTTCACAACGGAAGAGAATTGAATATCTTTTGGTGCACTCTATTATTCATGGATTATTGTATCTACTACTACTTCATCAGTATGGATTAAAGTTCTAAGGAAAACCCTTTAAAAATAAACAACGTTGACTCGTGTCAGTAATGTATTGGTTAACAAATGTGAAGTTTGGAATGAGAATTTCGCATGCATCGTTAAGGGATTCTCTCATTGATCCTTTATCTCCTAAAATATTAAATCGATCTCTTCGAAATTTAAGCAAAACTTAACTGATAAAAGCCTGTTTGTTATAAAAGAAGTTTTCTAAATCACTGTAAATTTAATGAATTAAAAACGACGTAAAAGTTTATCTCCCATCGCTTTTCTAAAGCCTAACTCAGAGTATCAATTAAAATTGTCAGACAGACAGACATCTGTCTTATGCTCAATGGATTTAGTTTAACAGACGAATTAGTATCTAAGCAATAAAAATAATAGCGAAGAATATTATATGTTATAATATGTATAATAGTGAAGATTTGTAATTATAATAATTCGGCGACCTCCGTGGCGCAGTGCGTGCGTTGTCGCATTATAAAGTTGGAGGTCCTGGGTTCGATTCCCGGCTCGAGTCTGGTCTGGTGGGAGGCTTTGGCCGTGGCTAGTTACCACCCTACCGACAAAGACGTGTCACTAAGCGATTTAGGGTTTCGGCACGATGTCGGGTACAAACCAATAAGAAGTGTGGGTTTACCATGCCCATAACAGGTTAGCCCGCTACCATCCTAGACTGCATCATCACTTACCATCAGGTGAGATAGTCGTCAAGGGCTAACTTGTAGTAAATAAAAAAAGGTACCCTTGTAAAATAGTAGCATGCAAGTTAATCCAGCTAAAACTCTATTTTGGCTTGCTATATAAACACTAATTTATTAGTGTGCGTCCGATTTAAGGGGTTGGGAGCCTCTAGTAATTTACACGAGCGGGATATTCCTGTGGGGAACATTATTGAGGCGTTACCTGAAAATCTGTAGTGTGAAATTACATCGGGTAAAATCCGCTGTGGATATCGCCAGGCTTCTGTGAAACTTTAATGTAACGACCCAAAGCGTTGCCTAGGAAAATGCGCGCTAGTCTTGATTTCAGTTTCATGTGGCTTCTAAACCGTAGTGTTCATTTACCAGAATAAGTAAGAAAAGATCAGACGGTTAATGGTGTGTCGAATTTGCGGCCGCTAAATTGATTTTGGTGGATCGTTTTCTTAGAAACTAAACGGTTTTTAAGGCTTTTTTATCTTGCTTTCCAAGCGAGAGTGGTAATGTTTCATTGGCTAATATAATTCTATTTGCTAGCGTTTTGCGCTCCACATTTGATTCAGAAACTAATATTCAATGCATTGCTTATATTCTGTGATGCAGCGGTAAACACTTTATAATAAAGGACTTCAGTGGTCGATATATTTTATTTAATATATATCATTGCATAATTTTTTTACATTAATAGAATTTCCGTAACCTTTGTAACAATGAATTATCCTATATAATTATATATTCAAAGTCTTTACTCCCTGAGTCAGTGAACGCCCAGCCTATATACCTTTACCTTTGAACCTAGATAACTGAAATTCGTCATTTTAATAGGAAAATCCATAACGATGGGAATATGGCCTATCGGTTAAATTAAATAAATTATTGAGGAACCAATTATTTATTTAATTTAACCGATAGGCGATATACGCAAACATGTGATAAGGAGGGTTGTTGGTTGGTGGGTCACACAAATTTATTTTCAATTTAATGCCCATTATTATTTTAAAAAAAAAAAAACCTTTTTTTTAATAGCGGTGGTTGCCTCTTTGGTTCATTAATGATAAATAGAAATTCTTAATTCTTAGATGTACGACTTAGTTAAGCTGGGCGAAAGCCTAGCTGAATCAAATATGTTATTATATTATGGTTCATCCATTGTCATCTTAAGCCTAATGAGCGGATGTTATCACAAAGTAATCAATGGCTTAAACGACGTGTTTTACGAAGGATATGACGAAAATTTCCTTTTTTTTTGATGGAAAAATTCACTTATCTAACCATTAGGCCATTAGAAATCGAAATTGGCAGTCATGATTCATTGTCAAACATGCTAAACACTGGACCAACGAGGTAGTTAAAGTGAGATTAGATTACGGTTAGATTAGATTAATGAGAAGTAAACTTTACTCCACCAGAGGCTTTTCCACTTCAACACACGGTATTTATTTCGCGAAGCTGTTAACTTCATAATGTTCCGATAAGGCCGTATAACAGTCTTCGCCGGCGTATAATTAAATGTTACACTTCGTGTGTTTGTATGTTTACAGTCACTTCGCACGCGAGACGTAGGAAAACTCGTGTTTTCTTTTTTCTATTTAAGCAATCTTAGTGTACACTTAACTTGAACCACTAATAAGTATAGGCTAAGTTTGTTGTGGGCTTCTTCTTAGACCGGGGCGCGTTTGAAACCCTCATAGCTTTAGTTTACGAATATAGTTATCACCATGAAATAACTACTATGTATATTATTGACGCGTCAAAAGTCAGTCACTTTTGACGGACTATTAAAGGACTATTTGAATAAAGATTAATTTGAATTTCAATTTGTATTTTTCAGTAACTTCATTTACTTGCTTGTTTAACTATTTTTTGAAATTTATATATTGGGAACAAAATAAATAAAAATACAGTATATAAAAATAACCTTGTTAACTGCATTAGTAAAAACTGAGTTGCAGTTAACAGGCCCTCATTTCCGAGACACATTAACTTTAAAAACATTTGGCGTTTATTTTAATTTTAAAATATCTGTAGTTTTTGCTCTTTAGTAGAGGAAAATATGACTACTGTTATATCACAAGTGACAGCTTTAGAGAGAAAAACGTCATTGATTTATTCGAGTACATATGATATATAGGTATAAATACTTTTTGGGTGAAATAGTCTTGAAAATTGCTAGTGTGATGGCCTCGAATTTTTTAAGAGCTTAGACAAATAAACACGATCGTATCGTGCTGCACCATTTCACTATTCGTAATCGTGCCGGGGGGCACAATATCGCGTAGAAACCAATTAGGTGTGTGGCTTTACCATACACCTAACAGGTTAGCCCGCTACCATCCTAGACAGCATCATCACTTACCACCAGGTGAGATAGCCGACAAGGGCTAACTTGTCGTGTATTAAAAAAAATCGTGCTGTCGATGTCGTGGCACGTGGTTAAGTCACACCAATTAAGGCGTAAGGTGTGTAAGTGTGATCCAATTTAGCTGGAATTTTGAATAGAGATGTATTATACCCCGCTAAAAACATAAGCTTTTTTTTATCCCGGTAAAGGTCATATTTTCGGCAGGATTTGTAGAAAACTGAATTTGTCGTCGATGAACTAATATATATAGCTTTAGCTTAACATAGCAAGCGTTCTCGAAATCAGACCAAGGGAACCGAAAGAGGAAGGAGACATGAGATTACTATTAACTACAAACGTTGCTTATTCCATTGCAGTTTTTAAAAAGCCCCTTTTACTCTGCGTACGAAGACGCTGCCATCAGCTAGTTTTAAATAAAACAAGTTTAGAGCTTTGTTATAAAAACGCCACGGCAAGGCATATCATTGTTGATACTTCATATTGAAAATTCTCTGGGTATTTATACCATTTTTGTTCATTTGGTTGACATGGGATATTTTCTACGTTTCTACTCGGCGTCGCAAAGGAACGTGATTTAACTTATTGTATGTTTTTGTCAGTAGGGTTTTGGGCGGTAACTGTCCGCGGTTGAAGTCTCCAATTCAGACTCGAGCCGAGCTGCAAATCAAAGACATGAAAAGAAATGTTCATTAGTTACCTTTAAAATTATTGTAAGGCACATTGTTGATATTGTGTTAGAATAATTATTTATTATATATTTGTTTTACGAACTTCGAAAAGACTCGAGTTCGTTGTGAATACCTAATTTATGAAAACGGAGGACGGTTAAGTGCGCTCGTCAGATAACTCACCTGGCCGAACATCAATTATATGAATTTTGCAGTGATGTCGACGAAGTTTGCTTGGGTTGCGGAATGTTATAAAAACCATATTATATATGACGGAGCGACTGGCGCCAAATTGTTTTTAAAAATGATGACGTCAGCATTGTTGCATAATCTCTACACTATTATTAATACTATAGTGACAGGAAATTAAACTATAGATACCTGAAATATCGTTTATTTAATTTAGATGAGTGACAACAATAACTCAGACTTCGTACTGTTCGACTACTAGTGTCGGAATGAATCGAGATACAATGAATATTCGTATTTATAACAAAATTGAGAGTGGGGGTTTGTTTACAAAACGGTTGAAAATTAATTAATGATCTTTAACAATTATAATTTTAAATTAACTTTTAATTTTAATATTAAAATACTGTTGCGCCGATATATACACTGAAATAAAACATTTTTTTTTGTTTATTATAGATATCGTCAGCGCTGTCAATTCTCAAACGAACACTGAAAAAATTGCAAGTGAGCGTAAATTTTATTCTGTTTATATTCGGGCACAATATAATGGTAATACAATAAAATTCCAGTATTCCCGCGATACAGATACAGCAGTGTCGTAGTCATGCAATAAATTGCGACTGATAATAATAAAGGTGGGTAATATTTATTCGTTTACCTATATCCCGGATCCCAAGTGACCAAATGTAATTTTGTTTGTGATATGAAAGATAATGTCGAGTAATTTATGTATGTACTATCAAGAAGACAAATTTATTGTTGTACAGAGTAGAAGCACGCAATGGTGTTTTATTCGGTACAGGTTTTTGATACAATTTTGCATTACGTACTCGTAGGAGCAATATACTCCAACATAGTAGGAAAATTAAAAGATTTTTATAAAAGTTACGCCCCCAAAAAAAGGGGGTGTCATAAGTTTAATGTGAGTTATCTGTGTGTTTGTCTGTACCACGTTTCCAATATTGTACATAGCTATATTTATATAGATGTATTCAGTCTGAAAGTTTTATGTTCAACCATTTTATACATGTAACAAAATTATTTAAACATAAAAAGTAAGTAATATTCTGTCTGAATATTCTTCGCAATATGTACAACAGACATCTGCCCAGTTTCCTTGGTCGTTAATAAAACTTATAAGTGGTACACAAGATCTCGTTTGCAATTTTACAAACTTTGCCTCGCAGCTAATAAAAAACATCTCGAGAGATTTTCTGTCACGATTTAAAACGCTGCGAAAATTTTCTTCCACTTATCTTTTTGTAATGAACCACAAAATATAATATAATAAGTAGATACCTAATGATGAAAAAATTTATTACCTTATCACTAATATCATATTTTTATTTAGTGTAATATAATCATGGTGTTTCGAAGTATTTAATTAAAGAACACGATTGCAAATAGATGTAATAATCACCAATTAATATTTACTAAAAGATACAAAAAATACATAGTCAGGTTAGGTAGAACCATGGATGAATGGATGTCAGTATTATCCCGCAAGTAAAAGTAATTCGAAACCGGTATAGGTAAGATATAAGGTTCCAAAGTGGATACTTTATATGCCGCTACAAAACTTAAATATATTTCCAATGTGAGAATATTGGATCCTACATTTGAATTGGAGTCAAAGGAAGGTAGGTATCGTAAAAATGCTCCTTTGTAACCTAAAACTATAAAGGCTTAGAAATGTAAAGTTTTTGAATGTCTTCTCAATGTTTTATATGAGAAACGAAGTCAAAGAAAGAGGTATAATATCGGTAAGTGCTCTCTAACACCTACGTGATCGTGAGGTATGGCTTTCAACATTAAATTGAATTCTGTGACTCATTGATTTTCAATTTGTTATGTAGGTAGTCCTTTCACTATTAACTTACCTCATTCACATAATAAATTGTAGTCAATTCTACTTTAATTTACTAGTTCATAGTGTATTTGTAGCGTAGACAAAGGCCCAACGAAACCTGCTACTTCAATAGGCTATAACATCTAAGTTATTAATTCAAAATTTGACTTTTTTTTAAAGAAAAACGCGACTGACTGACTAATTGACTGACTGGCTGATTGATAGAATAACTTACTGAATAATGCTGTCTGTCTAACCGACTTACTAACTGTCTGACTAACTTTTTGACCGACTCAACCACCAACTTTCCACCAACCGACCGACCAACTGACCGACTGACAGGACTCAATGTCAATCTATCAATCAATGCACAGTTAGTTTAGAACTTAACGGAAATAAAGCACTTAAACTGGCAGCCCCTTCCAAATAAACCCACCACAAGGATGGTCAACTCTAACTAAGCCAATTTTATTTCCCTAAAATATAAAATAATTAACGTTATCTTTTTTAAAACTTGCCAAAAAATTAAAATACACCCAAAAAAGCATGGAACAAAAATATAAAAATAAATATTGGAAGATCGTGTAAACCAAATATTTATTTCTCTTTTTATGTTTATTTTGTCATTGGCATTTTTGCACTGGATAAAATATTCTGGAACATCAACCGAATTAATGTTCGGATTTAACTGTTGTTCAAAAACGGTGTCATATTTTAGGATGCATTTTAAAAGCCCGCACTAAATCTTGGAAAAACACATTGCACCTTTAAAAGCAGAATTATGCGCACAAACCAATTAAGGTATGAATAATATTTCGTGATGCAAATAGCAATTAAAATGGAGATTATAGTAAAAAAGCTAAATAAATCTACAGGTGTTATTATAGATAGATATTTTAACTCCGTATAGCCGCTTAACTTCATTACACTTGTCAGCGCGAAGGAGTTATTAACTTCATTCAGTGGCGCCAAGAAAATCAAGAATTCAATAATTACCCACATTTAAACTCTTTAAATCATTAATTAATCATTTCTTTGTTAATCAGTGTACTTAGACGGTAGCAATCAATTTTGTACAAGCAAGCTTTGCTATAAATACGGGCGGTTGATGCCTTTCGCTGCGTTCTCGCTCGAGACGTCGGACCGTTCGGACCTCTAGATATTGTCGCAATAAAAGTATAATGCCGCAAGTTGTGGTTTTTAATTACTATGAGCGAATGTAAGGAAAAGCGTTACGTCAGCATCGCTGACGTCACTCATTGTTTGGCTCATCAGTGTGCACTGAAGCTATTTAGTCGGTAGGTACTCGATCCATCCCATCTAACCAGTTAGGTCTACTAGCCAATTTATAATTCCTAAATAATATGCCTCAAGCCAAGTAGCATTTATGGGAAATTATATGTTTAAGAATTTCATGTTTTAGTTTGTAAAAAAAATCAAATAAATTGTAACGAATTTTTACAACTTCCACCTACAATAACTGTTAAAACATTCACGACAAAAATGATAAGGCAAAAGGATTACACCTTAAATCACGTGTAAAATGAGCAGATACCACAACCTCATAATGACGTACGCTTTATATGAGCTTTCATTTGCTCGGACAATGAGTATCTTGGGCTATGATCTAAAGCGTTCACAAATCATAGTGACATCTACGTTATTGCAACGGGGAGAAATGTACGCGACTTTCTAGGTACCAACCTATCCACTGGAAAACCCCTTGTAGGTAGTGATATATAATAATTTATGTTCTCATTCTTCACTTCAGTTTCAATGGACTATACTTAGTTTGATCTGCTGAGTTTTTCCAGAAATGATTAGATACATATTAGGTTTTCTGTCAGGAAATTTTATATACTAACCCTTTTTTGGGAAATAATGGTTGTTCTGCCCGTGAAATCTTATTCGACGCCCCGTATCTCTGTACGTCACTCGTGAACATTCTATGTAACGACCGATATATTGAATCACTACAAAGTAAAACAAAGTAGCTTTCTTTGTCCCTATATCCCTATGTATGCTTAAATCTTTAGAACTACGCAACAGATTTTGATGCGTTTTTTTAAATAGATAGAGTGATTGAAGAGGCAAGTTTATATGTGTAATATCCATAAAATAGTGGAGAAATACTGTTATTTTTGAGGTTTCTAATGTGATGTCGTAAATAATTACATTTTTTCCGCTTAAATTGCAAACGCAGGCTGAACCCTTACTAAGTATTATACACATTGAAAAGGTCTACAGAAAACTCTGCTATGCTATATGTCTATCTGTTATGGATATCCCACAATAACATTTTTTTGTCATTTAATTTTTACGACAACTAATGGCTAACTTTCGATGCGATTTTAACCAATACAGCAATTAATCCTTATCTAATTAAATACATTGTTGATTTAATATAGATCCATATGGCCATTTACAGCATATGATTTAAATGAATATTTTCGAAGATATAACAGATTTAAAAATTGCGGGTTGTAGCGTTTGCGACGGCTCCGGCCGGCCGGGGCGGCGGGAGCGTGCAAAAATGTAGTGTATGAAATTAGATATTCCAAAGATAGTAGGAAATCTTCATGGTTTAGGGAAAGAAGAATTGTTTTACTCTAAATTTAACGCGTGCGGGCTACGGACAGTAATGAATAAATCAAAACTACTGGATCGATTTTAATAATGTTTTTCAGTGAGTGACATAGGTTACATATTTTATATCCGTGCGAAGCCGGAGCGGGCCGCTAGTATATTATAAGCCAACTATGTTGTGATAGCCTAGTGGTTAGGACGTCCGCCTTCTAATGAGAGGTCGTGGGTTCGATTCCGAGCACGCACAGGTAGATAGATAGAAGTGTTTTAGGGTAAATTTACTTCTATAAAATAGTGTTTTTAAAGTTAGTTAGTTGCCAATTACGATATAACATCGAATAAGTCACTGGAACTCCCAATAGATATTGAATTTATTACACAGTTACGGGGTGCGCCCATGGGGGTAAATTATAGCGGAAAATTGAACCATCCCCCGACATTGGCGTGTTATTAGTGTAGCGGCCAGTATTGTGTGTACCTATAACTGAAACCGCATTGTGTTTTCATCATCAACACACACACACCATTTTATGACTAAAATACACTATTGAACATAAAATAGGCTGAAGAACGACCGACCAAACGATTTAGCGTTGCGGCACGATGTCGCGTAGAAACCAAATAGGGGTGTGGGTTTACCTAACAGGTTAGCCCGCTACCATCTTAGACTGCATCATCACTTACCATCACGTGAGATTGCCGTCAAGGACTAACTTGTAGTGAAAAAAAAGCGGACTTTACGTATACATTCCAGAGATAATAGTTGGAACCGACAGGGATAGAATACGCAAAATTTCTAACTCAAAACTGGTACTGTAAATTATAACAGAAAATTTACCAATCTTATTCGACGACTTTCTTAAACCTCAAATGACTTGCAACGAGTGTGGCTTATCGTCGAAATTGTTATGCTATGTTAAAAGATTGCTTGACACGATAAGGCCGCCTTTGCACATTTTTATTTGTGCCTTTTATGTGCATATTTTTTATAATGTTTTTTTAAGCTTGTGCAACAAAGACTTTATCTATGTATTATTGAGCGTGGCAATATACCGCAAATTTGTTCAACTTATTCCACATTGATCTTTAAGGGCCTAAGTATTACTAAAACTGATTGTTACGGATATATACGTATTTAATTCATGATAATTACCATGCAACGCCATTTATAACTACTACAGAGGCGGGGTAGAATGGCGCACCAATATTCAACCAAATAAGTCAATCGAATTCCCAGTAGATATTTAATTTATCACATCGCTGAATCCTATGAGAATAAATTGATGTGGAAAACTGAGCTTTGACTTTGAGTATTGCGTCCTAATTAGGTTTACTATTACCCTTTCGTAGTAATAGGGGGGAATTAAATAGTAGGCAAAGATTAAGCAGATCTAGGTTTTATATGTACATATAAAATTCAGGTATGTATGTTCGAGTTTGCATTACATTTTTTTACGTTTTTTAACAACGTTGGATAAATATCTGGCTTGTTTAGTTTAGAGAATATGTTCAAATATTTTACTTAAGTCTTGTATTAAATTTGCCAAGTCTTGCCAATAAACACATGAAGTTATAATCAATAAAGCCCGACCAACCCACATTGGAGCAGCGTTGTGGGTCTGCTCTAAGGTCTCCGATAACTTTCTTTTGTTGGTACAATATACAATATATTTTTGTTGTTGTTGGAATACCTTGTCCCAAATAATGACGGCTGAAAAGCACCATTTAATTTTTGAATTATTTTCGACTTGTGTCGTAAAGGATTCAAAAATTAGTGCTTTATGGATTTACATCTATTGAAGACCGATATGTTTGTAGTATGTAATATTTTTGTACAACGTTCTATTCTAGTATTTTGTCAACGTGCGTGGATGAAGTAGCTTGTGATATCGGCTTGTTTTACAATTACTTCAAGGGCTTACTTGTAGTGGATAAAAATAACATAACTCTGAAAAGACAGAGGTGTGTGCCGGGTCGACCAGACCTACAAGTTAGATCGCTTTCTTCTACTGCATCATCACTTACACTAGGTGAGAGTGCCGTCAAGGGCTAGAAGACTTGTAGTGGGTAGCAAAATACACAAAACGCGTGCAGGATAATTCATCGTCGCATTGTATTTCTTCGCAATCCCGTATTTGAAGTTCACCTGACACAACGGGTTATAGCTAGCTTATACTTGCCAGATCTATTCAGGATTAAGCGGTCTGATTATGGCTGCCCTCATTATTTTAATGCTCAGTGTTTCTGTGTAAATTAATTGCAATTAAAAAGGACTGTTGCCGTCACAGGATGAGACGCGGACTACGGCCAATAATTACGAATAGCGATTGATCGGCGCTTTCCCCGCTCGTTAAGATTTTCACGAATTTATACAAGCGCGACTTTGATAATTATTTTGTGCTATTTTAAAATGTTTTATATCAAATCAAATCAAAATGGCTTTATTCATGTAAACCTATTATATTTATTATATTGTATTACAGGCGTCTATGAATCGTGCATATCACATTTTCCATTATTTTTACTCGTATTCTTGAAGTTAGGGTGATAACTACACTCGCTAACTTAAAACTAAAGCTAAGAGGGTTCCAATCGCGCCAAGTCTAAGAAGAAGCCCACAACAAACTTAGGCGTGTTTTTTTGTTATCATCATCTCACATAAACAATAATAAATTTTATTAGCTATGGAGTTAGAGCAATTTACACTCAAGCTTTTTTATCGTTTATATATAATCCCTAATTTCGTGATAGGACTTTTCAAGTTTGAACTTATTGATAGACATCTCCAAGATATCAATAGGTAACTCATTATAAAATAAAATACAGTTTTTTTATACATCCAGTTAAGTAAATCTTCTAGGAATAATCGCTATTGTATAATATGTTGTTTTGCCTATGCATAGATCCATAATTATCTTAAGTGCCTGACACTTAGGATAATTACTGCTCAGCGAGTTTGGAAGAGACTTAATTAAAGTCGCTCCAATCACGCTCAAGATCAGCTCCCTAGAATCAGTTTGAATTTATTAAATTAGACGAATACGAGAGTAAATGCTCCTGCTACCCTTTTGAGAGGACGGAATTCCGATTCTGGCGTGCACCTTTAACTTTTCCGAGCTATGTGCGTTTTAGCAAATTTTATATCTAACATCAATTTTTGAAAGAATTACCAGAAAACTGGGATAGCTGCTCAGCTCACATCATTTGTTGAGAACATAAGTTATCAACAAATGAAGTCCCAAAAGATCACAGAAGTCTTTTGAAATTAGCGGTAACACAAGGTATACCATGCCCCGTGGCAACACGACACTAAGGTCTGGTATGCTATGACCGTTACTAGATACCTACCAAAGAAGTGCCGCCAAGAGATAAACACGCGCGTATAGGCCGGGCAGGTCAGCTGACAGATAGGATAGTAAACAAAGCTTTCAATTTTGAAGCCAACACTAAAAGCCATCCCAATATCCTTATGGGGTTAAAGATTATAAAAGGTCTCATAACTTCGTAAAAGCGTAAAAATCCTTATTATAATAATAGTCTTGCTTAACAATCTAGCTTACATTTCATGAACTGAATGAATGATGAATATCAAGTATATGTTATTTAATATTTATTACAATTGTGATTTAATAAAAATGTATCTTAAAACTATAAACATATATTGTAACTAACTAAGAAAATTATAAAGATGAAACAAACTTAGCTTTTTAGCTTTAAAATTTTGTTACATTTATTAAAAACAAATAATATAGTAAAGTTAAACTAAAAACCTGATTCTATGAAAACCTAAGATTGAGAACCTAGTCCCTGTTAGCTAACTGTCAACACCAATCTTTATTTGTAATATACTATAGTAATCGCCGTAGAAAAGCCAATACAAAGAACATAAAGTTTATTTATATTATTTATGTTATAAAAGATATTTTATTTAATTTTTATTAACGCAGACCTTCCAAAATGCGCTCTCAACGTAGAACGAAACTCCAACACGGGTGTACCCTCAGGAGATGTTGATCTCACAACATACAATTGTTTAAGTATTGGTCTAACCTAATGTTTCTAAGCCAATTATTTCTTCTGCTAAACGATCTGAAATAATTATACAGATCGGAAATAACTCATACTAGTTTTATCATTCTTTACTTTACTATACGAGTACATTGACACCACCTTTTTAACTAACTGACTGATAAGATTAGTCTTTAACTCTTCTCTATTTCGCAACAATAACTGTTGTAGATATAAATCGATGTACATTATTTACAGCTTTTCTTATCTGCAAGTTTATGTTGTTTTATAATTTCGTACATTGTTATAGGATGAACTCGGGCAAGGCGTTTTTACTAACAACAAAGAATGAACCTCAAATAATGTATTCACAAAGTAAAGTTGTTGTTTACCAAGTCTTCATTGAATCGCAAATGAATTTTAAATTGCATACGATATACAATGCTTTCCCACGCTATTTTCTTTTTGGTTTTTGTTCGGTAACTTTGTAGTAGTCAGTTCAAGCGTCTACTTACTTTTAACATAATTTTTGCAACGTAGATAAAGGTCTACCTATTTTGTGTTTAGACATGAATTTTTCAAATTCTAACGGTTTTACTAACGTAAGCCTAATATCATCAAAATTGCGTGTAATTAAAAAAAATGCAGGAGCGACTATCATTGTAGGGCATCCGGGAAGTACACAACGGGTCCCCCGGGTGTCCAGTGAAACCTGCGAGAGGGACATGCCGTGGTGGTTTTTAGTTCGAGTATACCCCCCTTCGGGGGTGGGAGTCCAACATAACCTCTTTCCCGCCCAAGGGTACGGAGCTAGCTATAAAGCTTTTGCACCAAGACAAAAAAAAAAAAAGGAGCGACTATCATTGTCTCATTGTCTATATTAAAAACGATAATACTATCAATGACTCCATTCAAATATCTTTATATTTAAAATCTGCTGTATCTGTGTAAAAATTTCCTTTTTTGTGACTAGCATAGCCTTCACTCTCTACTTTTCGCTCCCTAAGAAGATAAATTAAAAAAAAAAATTATAATTACATTTTTTTTATACACCACAATTTAGCCCTTGACAGCGTCTCACTTGATGGCAAGTGATGATGCGGTCTAAGATGTTAACGGGCTAACCTGTTAACATCTTAGACCGCATCATCACTTACCATCTGTAACGGGGTATGGTAAACCTATACTATTAATTGGTTTCTACACATAACATGACATCGTGCCGTAACGCTAAATCACTTAGCTACACGTCTTTGTCTGTATTGTGGTAACTAGCCACGGCTGAAGCTTCCCTCCGGACCAGCCTCGGACCGGAAATCGAACCCAGGACCTCCAACTTTGAAATAGCAACAGCGCACGCGCTTCGCTACGGAGGTCTTCAAACACTTTCTCACTGTTTGCCTGAATTTATTTCGATACCTCATAAAAGGCTATGCTGTTAGTCATTCAGTCAGTCCATCCTGGTTTTTGGTTTCTTTATCCTTTTAAGCGTCTTAAAGGAAGTATAAGGTTTGTCGGATTAAAAATTATATATATACAGTGTGATACCAACTTTTACGTATCTTTATTCACTTACCTCTGTGATCTGATCTTAATTTGAATATCCCCTCTTACTATAACAACATTCACAAATTTATGTAGAAAAGTACTACCTACCTTACCTACCGCTAACCATAAATATTTACAAAGTAATCAGTTTTAATTACATTTGCTGGACCCAATGGTGCTAGTTTTTATAGCCACTTAATCCTTTAGGGTTGGATCCATAAACTATACCTCTATAATCTCTATAATACAATCAATGTTGTTTCAATGTCCGGGATTAAAGTGATTAAGAATTATGAATAAGGGGGGTACTTTGTTTATTTTATTTCAGGGTGGTTAAACGACGGCTTGGGCTTATCGATAACAGCCAGCCATGTGACGAGGTTAAATTATTTTGAACTAAATGCAAAGTATATTTTTATATTATTTACAAAAATCCTAGTACTACGTATGATTCAGATATACGTGAGACTTGAGCATAAGATTATAATAATAATATCTAAGTTGTGATTTGTTAATAAATGATTAAATTAATAGATTCATAGATTCATGGATAATATTTTATACACTAGAAGTCAGCCCTTGACGGCAATCTCACCTGGTGGTAAGTGATGATGCTGTCTAGGATGATAGCGGGCTAATCTGTAAGGAGTATGGTAAATCCATGCTCCTAATTGATTTCTACGCGCCATCGTGCCGGAACGCTAAATAGCTTGGCGCCACGTCTTTGTCCGTAGGGTGATAACTAGCCACAGCCTAAGCCTACCACCAGACCAGACTCGAGCCGGGAATCGAACCCAGGACCTCTAACTTTATAGTGCGACAGCGCACGCACTGTGCCACAGAGGTCGTCAAATATCTCTTAGGTTTAAATTTTTTTAAAATGACAAATCTAACTTATACTAATTGTCTCAAAAGTTGTGCTCGCAAAGGATCGTGCTTAGAAGTGCCAGCATTTCTGTCTCTAAGTGGCAATCAACCGCAGCGTAACATCTCGTATTTTTTTTGGCACGTAGACTCCATATCTATACTTGCGTCGCTGGTTGATATCGGTTTAGTTAAATGTAATAATACGAACATGAATGAAAGGTTCTCTCTCTTATTATGGCTTTGCACAGATTAACCAATTTCAAGTTTAAAGCAATGTAGAAGTTAGGGAGAAGTGGCGGGAAACTTCGCACTCTGCGGACGCGGCTCCCTCAAACCTTTCCCAAATCAATACCTGTTAACCATTCAGAAAACCAGCCAAGCCAGCAAACGAAACCAAAACTGTCCACGACACAACCAACACCAGTCCTTTTCAAAATTAGCCAACAAACATGAATTCAAGAAAAGCGTGAAAAAACCGCGCCCGCCATATACGAAGTCTCCCGCCTTTCTCCCTGAATGAAAGGTAACAATGAGTATTGCCTGACTTTTGTATATGATCTGTGGTCATCGGTCATTTTTTGACATATGACATAATGGCGGTTGGAGTTCAAGTACTTGACGGAAAATATTGTCAATGGAATATTTATAGAAAAGTTAGTATTTTAACAACGCGAAGTCTTTCTACTTTGGTTCCTGACTACAGGCAAAAGCTTACAAATATCAACATTCGTACCCATTACTATTTAATTGCTTATTTATGCGAATATTTATATTATATCTAAGTTATTTCTATTAACTAAGGCACAACAACAGTGGTATAGAAAGGGACAAGGTGCCTTGCTGAAGAACTACAGACTCATCTCGCTTCTGAACCAAGTGTACTAATAATTTTCGTGAGTCATTATGATATTGTCTCCTTAATACGTTTGATGACTTCGAGCAACTTAAAAAATCCAAAAAATAAAAAAAATAAAAATATAAAAGGCTTTACTAGCTTAGACCCCATCCATACGTTGCGGCAGGTTATACAAAAGACTATAGTATCCATATTATATAGCGTTTTTGGATATATAAAGCCTATGGAAAATGCGATACAATTACTATGAGGAGTACGACAGGGAGATATTATAACCCCGTAGTTGTAAGTTGCTTACCGCTGCGTTGGAGATTGTCTTTAATATTTTTCTCTATTTCTCATTCTCTTAACAAAAATGCTCCATGACCTCAACATCAAAAGGAAAGGAACGACATCGTTTATAGCCCTTAGTGATGGAGAGAGCTATGCTTGGAGTATCTTTACATGATCAAATCAGAAACGAGGTGATCCAAAAAAGGACCATAGCTGAACCAGTCACGAAGCTGAAGTAGCAATGAGAATGGGACTAGGGCATAATGACACGGGGCATTTGCCCGAAACTTGTCCTCTAAGATGAAGAGAGTTTAAAAATTCATGTGTAATAAGCAATTTTGTAATTGATGTTTATTACATATCACATTCCTGTTCCCGTTCGAGTTTTCACTACCTTCCTTCTATAGTTATAACTCACCGATATAAAATTCAGTTCATCAAAATTCCCGCGGAAACCAGAAATATTTCTGAAATAAAAAGTAGCGTATAAGGTAATCCAAAGTAAAATATATCTCCAATTCAAAATTCAATCTTCATTTCAAAACACTGAAATAGGTTCTAAAGCTACAGCTGCAAGAAATAACGAACAAATACACATATGCACATACATACTGTCTTTATAATAATAGTATGATTTAATCATGATCTGAAAACAAAAAAAAATACATCAAAAATAATCATAATGATTATTATTATGTTCCAAAAGATTTATAATGGCCACGGAATGCGGTATCCTATGGTAAATGGCGAGAGGACTCCCTAACAAATTGAAAATCAATGAACCGCGGGATTCAATTTGATATTGAAAGCCATCCTCCACGAAAGGCGACGAAGAGCACTTGCGATATCTCTCTTTGACTTCGTTTCCCGCAAAGACCGTTGAAAAGACATTCAAGTTATATGGCGTATAGGTTATCCAGTTTTGAACTTCATATTATGAAAGCTTTTTCGGTTCCACTCTGCATTACACGAGGCAAACATCGTGCTTTATAATTAAAACGTGACGGTGCGACTAAATTGTCTTACCATAGTGCTGACCACATTTCTTCCTCTCGCTAGAGTGAGAGGTCAGCTCTCACTAGGAAATGTGGTCAGCTCTTTGCCTCTAGGGCGAGATAAAGTGCTAATCTTTGGGTCTTGATCGCAGATCCAATGTAGGTTGTTGAGCATAGTTTCCAAGAGTGGACAGTGAAAATTTCCTAAATCCAGACTGGTAAAATGTAGTTTGGTACACAAAATTGCTTCATGACGTAAAAATGCGATAACAAACGTAATATTATATTGTGTATATGACGTTTTATGATAAGACCAAACAGCAGTAATAGGTAAACATATGCCTTAATTACTTTCAATATAGTTGCAAATAGTATGCAGGTTAGATATATTGAAGATTGGTGAAACAATCTATCTCGCATTTTTAGTATAATTATACTTTAAGCTATAGTCGGTTTTTAGTAAGTAGGTAAAGCGTGCAAAATCACTATTAGCACAACAAAAGTCACGAAGTAGGTAAATTTAATTATGCACTGACGAAGACGATTATACCAGCTTATCGGGTACATTATGAACTTAAAAGCA
Source organism: Lasiommata megera (assembly GCA_928268935.1). Taxonomy (NCBI): domain Eukaryota; kingdom Metazoa; phylum Arthropoda; class Insecta; order Lepidoptera; family Nymphalidae; genus Lasiommata; species Lasiommata megera. The sequence goes on along the minus strand of OV743315.1, from coordinate 10,049,486 downwards.
TTTGCAAAATAACAACCAAAGTCTGTGCTTTACCTGCCCAGAACTACAATTATAACAACATGGTCATACCCACACTCCAAAACGGAATAACTCATATTTATAAATTTATACGGATGATGATGATGATGAAGGATATGATTATACTACTGTAAAAGCACGGCTTACAGTCACATCTGCATTATTGCACTAAAGAGGTTGCTAGGTTTTTTATTCTTCTGGAATCCATTAAATTAAGTGTTGTGTTGCAAATCTGTTGCTTCTTATAACTTCTTATAGCAATTCCTTCATTACCACGCAAAGCTGTTAGATTTTCCGCCTTCAACATAAAAACTGAAAAACGGATTGCCGTGAATTTTGCGGGGTTAGTTTATGGATCTGAGAATCGTTATGTTATAATAATTATATATATTTTAATGTTTTCCGATTTTCAATTGAATACTTTCTAAGGCATAAAAATGTTAAGTAATTCTGCCTTCTTTCAAACAACTTTGTAGAATGGACGATTTGTTTGTAAAAGCAATTTATCTGCCTATTACCTCGGAAGTTCTTGCAACGAAATATTATATGAAAAAGAGTTCAAATAAATATTGCGAATAATTATGTCGGTAACTAGTATAGTCCAGTAAACTGTATAAGCGTAGCATGCTCTAAATCTCTTTCTCTTGTGGGAGTTAGAATGCTTGTAGGCCTGCAGCGCGACATGGTTATAAATTAATAAACAAAAACTTATTTATTCTATGAAAAGTTAAAGGAATATTAACTGATTTTGTTATTTAAATCGAAGTTCGATTGAAATAATATAATCAGATCATAATTAAACGTTGCAACATACAAACCGAATCTTTCGGGTCGCTTTTTTTAATACAGATGGTATACCTGGGTGTAGTAATATGATTTGACGTTACAAAAAACCATTACCTACTTCATACAAATATTTCTTGCCCTTTGTATTTTACTTCGACTTCGAAATTTCAGTAAGATAGGTTGTACTTTGCTTAACTTAAGGGTACTTGTAAACAGTAAGGGTATTATTATTTTTATACCAAAATACGTAAGATGTAGCAAATATTTGCGTAGGATCAAATTGGCCTCGCGTATTATTCTTTTTCGCTTCTGGCTGATGCCTATAGGATTTGATATCGCATTTATTTGTAATGGTATTACTTTATGGTGTGGGCATCAAATTACGTATATTGAATGAGGTTTCTTGGAACATAACTCAGAGATGACGGGAAGGTGAATAGGAGAAGTTCAGTTGTCTATAATAATAAGTAATATATAATTAAAGTCTGCTAATCCGGACATGGCCAGCGTGGTGGACTATGGCCAAACCCTTCTCATATTGAGAGGAGACCCGTGCTCTGTAGTGAGCCGATTGTGGGTTGATCATGATGATGATGATGATTAATATAAAAATCGAAATTGACATTTTTTGACTTACATTTTCGCGCTTTCATCTCCGCGCTGATCAGATTACAATTAAAACTTATATTTTATAATTTTTTTTGAAGACCCACCTTATGGTTCGGTCATGAGCCAATGATAAATAAATAAATAGTTTTTTTTATTTAATTTAATCAGCTTCCACGATTTCCATTTAAAGTGCTCGAGTTAAGCTATTTAGTCTTAATAGTTTAAATCTTTAAAGAATTTAGATACAGAAGAGGTATGGGGAAAAGTCTCTTTTGAGGTTGAGCTAAAATGTTGTACTCGTAAGCGATGCAATGAACGTCTATCGGTAAAGACAAAACATTTCAAAGTAACAGATCGCTATGGAACCACAGTTGCCCTTTTTAAAAAAAAAAATTATACTGTGTTTCTGTAGTAGATTAATAGATTTGATAATCTATTTTGTAGTTCCCATTGTAAGTCGGCCCCATTTATAATTCCTAATATAATCGTTACACGATAAAATACATCATATTTCACTAAATAGATTCATTTTATATGTCAGCGCGAAGAAGTTATTAACTTAATTCAGCGGCGCCAAAAACATCAAGAATTCAATAATTACCCACATTTGAACTCTTGATGATTTTTTCAACACAATTTAGACGGTAGCAATCAATTTTCTACAGGCATGCTTTGCTATAAATAGATACGGGCGGTCGATGCCTTTCGTGATTCTCGCTCGAGACGTCGGACCGTTCGGCACTCTTAGTTATTGTCGCAATAAAAGTGTAATTCCTCAAGTTGTGGTTTTAATCACTGTCAGCGAAAGTAAGGAAAATCGTGACTTCAGCAATGCTGACGTCACTCTTACTAAAAAACAACTCAGACAGCTTGATTCGTCATATATTAAAATATCAAATGAATCAGATGATGAACTATCAGTTGAATATTTGGAGTCTAATTATGTTAGCCTAATAGAAGAATATTATATGAATTACGTTTAAGCAGGAATTGTTTTGATGAAATGCCACACATTCATGTTTATGAAGCATGAAATATGCAGTTTAAACAAATTATTGCTTAAATCACCCTAACGGTACTAATAAACAGTAACTATAAATTATAGAATATTATATAATTTTATTGTTCACTGTTTACTGAATATATTAAGGTAGTTTAAAAGGAAAAGCATAGCATAATAATGTATCCCTAATAGGTCCAGTGTACGATACTATTATGTACATGATTAATATAAAATCTAATTAAAATACAATCACCGTGTAATTTTAATAACGAATACAACATTATGAAAATAGACGCATTCGAATGATTGAAAATTATTTATAACTAACTTCTGACTGCGACTTCGTCTGCGTGAATTTCAGAATTAGGTCTTATGCTTCTCTCGTTAACAAATGTTCACATGCGTACTATTTGAGAGATCGGTATAGAAAATACGTGTAATTTTCCATAGCATAGGTTACATGCATACAAATTTCAAAGCATGCTGTCCGCGGCTTAGCTCGTAAACAATTTTCAATTTTCCCTCGGGAACTACTTATGGAATTGGAATAAAAGGTAGCCTCTATTCTTTTCCATGTCAAAGGCTACATGCATGCAAAATTTCATCCAAATCCGTTCAGCCGTTTTTGCGTGATTGAGTAACAAACATCCACACTTTCACATTTATAATAGCGTATACAGGATAACTCAGCTAGGGATAAAAACACGACTTTCCTCCATATTCTACCAACGACTGCTCTCCTATTTCGGACACATCATGCGACGTGGGAGTGATAGTCTAGAAAAACTTATTGTGACAGGCAATACAGACGGCAAAAGATCGCGAGGCTGCTCACCAACTAGATGGGCAGACCAGCTGAGGGACTCTAAGTGCAAATTTCACACAATTGCAAGACTAGCCTCTGATAGAAGCCGGTGGAAACAATTAATCCGCACTAGGTTACAAGGACACTAGGACCACGATCTTCAGTAATGAAGGAACGACTGGAGAGAGATACAGGATAAAGGATTATAATTTAAAAGCAATAAAATGATGAAAATGAAAATAGAATTTACATTATAAATGAGAAGCACCATAGTCGGCACAATATCAATAATAATTCACGTTGTAATGTAGGTATACTTTGTATTTTCTAGAAGCGTTACCACAATCTAAATTTCATAATCACACGTAAGCGTATTTTGACAAATTCTCCGAATTTCAAAGCAAAGGCAGCTCGGTCTGATTGAATCTCGTCATAATGATGGCGTCAACTGAAATTATTAATTTAGTTATCGACGAGGATATGCCTCCATTTTCTCGGCTAGGGATAAAGCAAATTGAATTATATGGTCGGAGATTGGATCGTATCAAAGGAGCCTCAACCGCTCTAAATATAATGTTACATAATAGTCACGATACAAGTTTGCGTATTCATAGCATACGTTAGATATACGAAGTTTTTCAATACATTTATAAGTAGATATTAATAGTATGCATTTTCTAAGTTATATTAAAATGGCGATATGAGTTTGTATGCTTGTTTGTAACACTATCAAGCCTCTGCTCTAGTAACTATCATGAAATTTTGCTCATAATATGGCAAAGCAACCTGGAGATGGACAAAGGAAACTTTTTAACCATGGGAAAGGTAACAGTTTCATTTGATAAATCGGAACGTGGAAGAAGTCGCAATAAACAACTAGTTCCCGAATATTCTTTTAATGGTTTTTATTATAACCTTAAACGTTAAATATCCAAAAGACTGCGAAATAAAGGCAGAGAAAAGTGTACCGATGTTTATCATATTCATTTTAGAAGTTTTTCCTACTGGTTAACAAATTAGCCCGCTCCCATCTTGACAGCATCATAACTTGCCACCCGGTGAGATTTCATTCTAGAGGAATTAAACTAAATAATAGTTAAAAAAAAAAAACTAAAAAACCAAGCATTTATAAATAAACCGAACTAAAAGGTAGATTTTTTTTTTAATAATTCAAATTTAGCAGAGAGTGATTAATAAAAGAAATTATTTTAATTTTAAAATAATGGATCCTATCCTATCCTTATATCCTAATTGTATCCTGTCTATTCTCCTATCATAGATATCCTAATAAAGATAATGGAATTATATTATCAAATTATTGTAATGTCACAGGATAAATCTACTAAGTTTAAATGTAGTCTGACCGATTGAAGTGGGTCAAAATCAAGTTTAAAGAAGTCGGTTACAAACATACATACAGTTGAAGTTAATAAAAAGCGTATAAAAAAAAATGTGTTTTACAAGTTTTCAAAGTATGACAAATAGGCCACTAAATAAAGTTCCTATAAAAAAGATTATAATTAATTTTCGTCAAGAATCTTTTATCACTTTCGCAAATTAATAGCTTACCGTATAAATATTCATACCAACCCTTCCTTGGCAAAATCCAATTAACTCTTTATTTACTCATTAACAGATAATTACCGTGGTTAATAACTACCGAAAGGGAAAAACGTGCTCATATAAATTCATGAGTATGTGCTTGTTATGAATTTATACGATCCGTGTTTAAGACATTTTTTATTTTGTATTCTTATCCTGACTAATATATATTAATAAACGCAAAAAGTTAGCTAGTTTGTGATGCTTTTAAGTTTTAACTTCTCAACTCAACTGATCATCACTCAATTTTGCATATATACAGCAAACTGTACGGCAACATTGGATATAGTCAAACTGATTATGTATCAACTTATATACTTAACAAGTAACATTGTTTTTAATTTTATTAATCTTAAAACAATCTTGCTGATTTCACTTAATATTTAACTAGAACTTAATTTTCCCTTTTTTTATGTTTATTTTATTTTGGTAAGTTGTTTTTGACTTTTTTTTTCTGTTTACTTGGTTTATGTTATGCATGTAGTGTTTGCTTTAAAATGATTTAACATACATCTTACATGTAATTTAACTGTAGATAATTTGAGTCATTTGTATAAATCGCTAGCAAACCTTATTCAAATAAATAAATAAACACTTGGATATGGCATATACTTTTTATCAGAAACACTACCAATATCCGCGGGAATAAATAAAAGACATGTAAAACTGCGGATGAGCTTAACTTGCTCTCACGTAACATATCAAGCGTTTGCTGTCAATTATTATCACTAATATGTGAAAGGAATAGTTCAAGGCCGTCAAGAGAAATTATTCTCTAAAACCCTTTTTAAGATGGTGGCCTGGCCTCAGCGGTCAGTCATACGAATAAATAATACACGTTATAGAGACAAAACTCAAGTGAGAACTTTTCACCACGTGTAGTTCTTCTTCTTGCCCTTATCCCACATTATGAGGGGTCGGCACAACACGTCTTCTTCTTCCACTCACTTCTATCAGCCGTCACCTCACTACCCACACCTTTTACCCGCATATCCTCTTTTACACAATCCATCCATCTCTTCTTTGGTCTTCCTTTACTCTTTTGCCCTTCCACGTTCATATATAACATTCTTTTGGTGACATCACTTTTCACCACGTGTAGTTAATTTATATATATTGAGGTTCCATGTCTCGGTTTTCATTCTGCTTTTCCCAACATATTATATCGAATATTGAGTAAGTTTTCTGTGGCAAACTATAGCTATAAGTGAAAACCTATAGCTATAAAACTATGACTATGTAGACCATCACAATTTCACAAAACCGGTTTAAGTTTCCGGGGTAAAATGCAGTCCAGAGTTTTGCCAAATTGGTTCAGTAGCTACCAATTTTATCAAACAAACACAAATACACTTACATACAAATTTTCGCATTTATAATATTAGTGTCATTGTTATGTTTTATTACATTACATTATTTGCGTCACGTAATGCAATAAAACATGTAATAATAATACATGTTTTGGTAATTAATTGCCAGAGGTATTATTACAATAAAATTCACGTATCAAATGTAAAATAATGAATATTTTTCACTACTCAGTAACTATCACACAGAAATAATGCATCAATCTATTGTTTTTTTATGGAGTTGCGCAAATTAACTGATATGGATACCGGATTATACTCCGGATTTATTTGCTGTGATAGCCTTTTGTGAGAGCATTGCCGGCTCATAACAGATCACTGGTCTCCTCTCAAAACTGAAAAGGATTTGGCCATAGTCCACCACGCTGGTCATATGCGGATTGGTAGACTTCACTTGCCTTTGAGCACGAAGAACACTCAGGAATGCGGGTTTCCTTACGATGTTTTCCTTCACCGTTCAAGAACGTGATATTTTAATTGCTTAAAAACGCACATAACTCGAAGCACGAAAAGTTGGAGATTACTGCGCGGGATCGAACTCCCGACCTCTGATTAGGACATCCTAACCACTAAGCTATCCCAGCTTCATGAGTTCTTCAGTTAGGATTAATAAAAAATGATATGTTAAATTACTTCATGAAAATTGTACGGAATTAGAATAATACAATAAAAAACACATTTCTTAGTTTTAACTTTTGTTTTTTCCTTTATCTTATTTATAACAGTTTATTGTCATTCAAGAAAAAGTTATAAGTTAATAACTATATTTTCAGGATGACTATGAGAAAAATGGTACACGCGTGACGTGTTGTAGGAAAACTTCACCTGTGGCCACTGACTCACTGGTGCATCGCGACCATTTCTCACTCTCGTTACATTGTGGTAATAGATAACGTAGTAGCGTACAAGATAATTGTCACACATACGCGGTAATAGGTAATTCATATCACTGACGATATTATGTGATAATATTACATGTACTATACTTATAGTGATAAATACAATTAAAACAGAGTGTGTACTTACAATAAGCCTCTTTGGTGTAGTGGTAAGTAAGTATGACTTACGGATCAAGAGATCGTCTTGTCGTCTCGTCTTCTTAACTTGACGACATATGTGGCGCAGCGCGCGCTATTGCATTATAAAGTTGGAGGTCCTGGGTTTGAATCCCGGCTCGAGTCTGGTTTGGCTTCGGCCGTGGCTAGTTACCACCCTACCGACAAAGACGTGTCGCCAAGCAATTTAGCGTTCCGGCACGATGTATTGTAGAAACCAATTAGGAGAATGGGCTTACCATACCCCTAACAGATTAATCCGCTATCATCTTAGACTGCATCATCACCATCAGGCCCAACTGACTCATAGTTGGGCGAACTTGTAGTGTATAAAAAAAACTATAGGTGAGTGAAGCCGCGGGCATTAATATTATAAGTCCTGAGGTGGTTTATTAGTTAATATATCTCACGTTTTTCACGTGGCAACAGTGAAGAAACTGATTTCTTTTATCTACTAAAACCCTGACCCTGAAAAAATATAACCCGGGAAAACAAATTCGGAGTAGTCGAAGTCGCGGGCACTACGGATGACTAGTAAATACTCCTAATAAATTTGTTAGATATTATTTCCATAATGGCCGATTATACCCTGGCCTTTGGGGATGATTAATAAACGCTGATATTCAAAGCATTATCGCTGAATTAGTATAAAGCTAAAAACAGTGAAATTTTATTACGCACATTTATTTACGTTTACAGAATTATCAGGAGGGTTAATAATATCGAATAAAACGGTATTGGTGCAGTGCTGTTGCCACTCTTTTAAAGAGGTCGATGTAGTAAATGTACTGTAACATATTTTTTTTTATACACCACAAGTTAGCCCTTGACGACATCTCACCTGATATTAAGTGATGATGCGGCTTACCTTTTAGAGGTATCGTACACCCATACTCCTAATTGGTTTGTATACGACATCGTGCCGGAACACTAAATCGCTTGGCGACACGTCTTTGTCGGTAGAGGGTAACTAGCCACTGCCGAAGCCTTCCACCAGACCAGACTCGAGCCGGGAATCGAACCCAGGACCTCCAACTCGAATAATGGGACAGGGCGCGCGCTGCGCCACGGAGGTCGTCAAAATTTATAATTCTTCAAGCTATGGTATTAGGGCTTCAGAATGTTTGTTATCGTTCTTATAGAGGGGATTCCTTTAAATATTTTAGAGTTGTAAGTTTTACGTAATAAGGTTAAAAACTTTTACATTAAATACAAAATACGAAGTTTTGCAAAAAACAATATTCTTCCCTTTTCTTCTTCCTAACGCTTTTGACCCGTAGGACTTAGGCTGCCAAATCAAAAATGTTGTTGTTCTTTTTTCTCTTTGTCTATTGTTTGTAGTTTACAATAAAAGAGTTACTTAATTAATTTATGCGTTCGTTTCGAAAGTTTTATAATAATTTGGTAGAGGTTTACATAGGTATCCAAGTAATTAAATTAGTGTCACGGCTTAGTTCAAATTACTCGGGCAGTTTAAATTAACTTGTCACGGAACGTGGTTGAGTTTGGCCCTAAACTTGCGTAAGTTTGCGAGCGAGATATCTAACTATAGTTGGCTCATATAACAGTTAAGGTCCCACATGAATTTTGTTCACTAATTAGTTTCCGTGGTGTTTATTTTGCTAAGTTTCTTTACGCTCCAATGATTTATGGCTGCGGCGAGATGTACCTACCCCAGGCTTTGTCGGTAAGCTCTATCCTTGTCCTATCCGTCATCTATCCTTGTTTAAATGTCACGTTCGTCCCTGAATTATGAAACTTTATGACACTCTACATGGATTCAACTTGCCTAATTTGCGAAACTCCGCATCACACATTTGTACGAATACCTCCGACTGCTGGTCCCATATGAATTTTGTATACTAATTCGCTTCTGAGGTATTTGTTTGATTAAATTCGTGTACTCAACGGTGATTTATGTGACCGCGACGAATTCTATTGCAAGATTAAGTTTATTATTAAGAGTTTTGTTTAATTTTTCTCTCTTAAATTAAAGCTTTGCAGAATTTTGAAAAGTTTACGTGTGTGTCCAAATACTCATAGTAATTAAATAATAAAGTAGAATAAAATTTTCACTTTTTGTAAAAGTTTCATACTAGCAAAATGCAAATGTTTATTAATATGTTCGCGGTGTCTTATTAACTAATAAGGAGTTTTCATGCTGTAAAAAATAAGATTCCGAATGATTAGATTGTTTTTAGGTTATTTTAAGTACTCATTCATTCATTCATGATAAATCCATTACCGGCTCACTACAGAGCACGGGTCTCCTCTCAATATGAGAAGGGTTTGACCATAGTCCACCACACTGGCCATGTGCGGATTGGTAGACTTCACACGCCTTTGAGAACATTATGGAGAACTCTCAGACGTGCAGGTTTCCTCACGATGTTGTCCTTCACCGTTGAAGCCAGTGATATTTCAATTGTTTAAAAACGCACATAATTCATTCATGATAAATCCATTACCGGCTCACTACAGAGCACGGGTCTCCTCTCAATATGAGAAGAGTTTGGCCATAGTCCACCACGCTGGCCATGTGCGGATTGGCAGACTTCACACGCCTTTGAGAACATTATGGAGAACTCTCAGACGTGCAGGTTTCCTCAAGATGTTTTCCTTCACCGTAGAAGCAAGTGATATTTCAATTGTTAAAAAACGAAGAGGTGCGTGCCCAGATTCGAACCGCCGACCTCTGTTTAGGAGGTCTCTGTAGGAGTGATCTCTGTACAAATCCAGATCCACCCTCCTTTAACCTCCATATGATAGCCTGCTGAGCCAAGTGCCTCCACTCCACTCAGTCTTCAGCGAGACTTTCCCAAGTAATGGAATTGATATTACATTTCGTCATGTGCCTCTTAAGCACATCTTTAAATATGCATATATTGTATTCGCATGTGCTATACATTTCTTGCTCTGTTAAAATTCAGAATTTAACACGAAATTAGGCAATTTGAGCGCCTAAGTTCCACTTGGACCCTTTCTAGAATTTCCCTGATTTCGTGAACACAACTTGAAACAGCATACCAGAATAGTACCTACTGTTGGGATCATATGAATTTTTTACACTAATTAGAATCTGAGGTGTTTGTTTTATGGAAATTGTGTACTTTACGGTAATTTATGGCCGTACCAAGCCGTATTTCAGACTTCGTAAATATTTGCTCTATTTTCATTTTGCACAGTCTCAGATTACCAAAAAGTTTTAGGGTCATTTACCTGAGAACTTTATTTTACTATTTTGCACACGACCTATACCTATACCCTTAACAAATTGGACTGCTACCTTTAATTATAATATGTGTTCTTAAACTTTAAAACAAAGCTTTTTTCATAAATCCATATTTAACATTTTCTTGTATTAAACAATTTTTCTCAGATTACAACCATACTTTTATATATATTTATGTTTTAAAAAATAAAATAAAAAACACTTTCTATTTTCATAACTACTTGTAAATCAGTGCTTAGAATTTATTTTATTTCCTAAGTTAGCTCTTGACGCTCAACTCACCGGGTGGTAAGTGAAGATGCAGTCTAAAATGGTAGTGTGCTAACCTATTAGGAGAGGTAATGTAAACCCATACTGCTCATTTGTTTTAAGCAAGGTTGTGACCAAATTTGAGCCGGGAATCAAACTCAGGACCTCCAACTTTATAATGTGACAGAACTCGCACTTCGCCACGAAGAAAAATTTATTGGTCTTTTGAAGTACCAGAAAGTTTCAAAATCTAGAGGCATAAGTCGACTATTATTACAATTATTGTGCTTCAATGATCGATTGGCAAGATTCACTATGGAGGATCCGAATATACGCTCAAACTGATCGATTCTTTGCGTTAATGTGGCCAATGATCGGATCGCGGTGGATCGTCGGGTGTTAAGCCGGCTAATGGGATTTGTACTAACGAAAGAAAAATTAAAATGAGATAACCATTATTAAACCATTTTACAATAAATAAAACCTGCGTGAGTACACACAAGGCAAGCTTGAACTGCGTTACTGTGGTGTGGTTTGGTTCGGACACTTATATTATTTATTGTACGTTGTATTTATTCTTTATCCTGGGTTCGATTCCTGGCTCGAGTCTGATCTGGTGGGAGGATGCCTCCCAATCCAAGAGTGGGCAGACTGGTAAAAGGTAGTTTGGTATACAACATTGCTTCTTGACGTAAAAATGCGATATCAAACGTAATATTATCCACGACCATCGTGGCGCAACACGTGCGCTGTTGGTTTTTAAAGTTGGAGGTCCTGGGTTCGATTCCCGGCCCGAGTCTGGTCTGTTGGAAGGCTTTAGCCGTGGCTAGTTACCACCCTACCGACAAAGACGTGTCACCAAGCGATTTAACGTTCCGGCACGATGTCGTGTAGAAACCGATTAGGAGTACGGGTTTACCATTCCCCTAACAGGTTAAGCCCGCTATCATCTTAGACTGCATCATCACTTACCATTAGGTGAGACCGGCGCACTATAGAGCACCAGTCTCCTCTCAATATGAGTAGGATATGGTCATTGTCCACCACGCTCGCCATTGGCAGACTTCACAAGCCTTTAGAACATTGTGGAAAACTCTCAGGCACGAATGTTTCCTCACGATGTTTTCCTTCACCGTGAAGCAAGTGATATTTTAATTGCTTAAAAACGCACATAACTCCGAAAAGTTACAGGTGCGTGCTCGGGTTTGAACCCCCAACCTCTGATTAAGAGGTAGAGTTCCTAACCTATCACAGCTAGGTTATCACAGCTTACATAATGACATGTATATACAATATTAATAGAAAAGTATATATGCACTATCATTATTTTTCCACTGATATTATAAATACGAAAACATATAAACGTAAAGGGGTATAATATTAGTAGACAAGGCAATCACGGCTTATTTTTTTATTTTCTATTAATAACATTATATTATCTCTAATCGACCACTGATACACAATTGCAGTATTAGATTTGGCTCTAAACAAATCCTATGGTATGTGCCACGTTTGATATTGAAAATGAGACATGGCGCCTGCTCCCTTCCCCAACATACAAATCTAATTTAGAGGAAGTTTGCGATGACAAACTAGAGCTATACTTGTAGTTCATCAAAGTGAAATTCAGTTTTCCACAAACCCCGCGGAGACCTTGGATATTCCCGGTATAAAAATAGGCCTATGTGTTATTCCAAGGTAGGATCTAACTCCATTCAAAATTACAACTTAATTTTATATTTAATTCAAGAGTTTTTACTTGCTTAGGAACGCCTGAGGAAATGCTATTGTAATCAACATATATTATAAAATTTGCACGTATGTGAAAATGTGAAGTGAAGAAAAATTGTTATTTTATTTAATTTGTTTATATTTGCATCGCGGGCTTAGCGCGAGCTGATGGGTAACATACCGTTAGGTGATTACTGTCACCCTTGGATATATGCAGCACCGGTTTATCGTCGAAACACTACCAAGTGTACGACTAGGTATATAGGTATCTAGACGTAGCCGAAGTCTCCCAACAGACCATACTCGAGCAAGGAATTGCATCCGGAACTATCCACTTTAATATACTCGCAATACAGCAATCGCTCGGCTCCACAGAGGTCGTCCAAAATTAATTTTAGAAAATCAATACCATTGAAAGACTTTTGTTGGTATAATATGATATTATCATCCGTGATTATAATAGTGATAATAAGCATTAAAAGCATAAGCAAGTTATACGCATCAGATAAAAACAGAAACATTGAATAAGATTTTATCTACACCGTTGGAGCGTAAACAATGTTAAATAAAATAAACACCGCAAAAACTAATTAGTGTACAAAATTCATGTGGGACCAACAGCGCTATATGGGGAAGTAAAGTTTGATGTTGCTCTCGCAAAATTAGGCAAGTTGGCCAAAGTCAACCCGGTCCCCTAACAAGTTAATTTAAACTGTCCGAATAAATTTCACTAAGCCGTGACACTAATTCAATTGCTTTCAAGGTGTGCCAGGAACAAATTTATGAAGGTAACCTTGATAATTTTTTTTTTGTAACGGGCTTTTAACTTGCACTTCTGACATACTTCATACTTTGGAATACTTAAAAAATATATATCCGCCATTGCTCACCGTCGGACCCCCCGTTATCCAAAACATCGCCTAAGCCGAGGTTCGGCCTCACAGGAGGCGCCCTTAGGCAGACGTTCCCTTAGTTTCTTCGAGCCCTAGGGCTCAAAATTTCTTCTGGCAGAGCTTTTTTTGAAGCTCGCCAAACAGCCCATTTACGCTGTCGCAACCAATAGCACAGCTAATAGTGAATCCGACAAAAAATCCGCCATCGATTTCTGTTCTTATTTTGAGGTTCTTCGAAATTTCACACTTTCCAACGTGCATACAAAAAAAATCGGAACATGCATGAACATGATAACATAACATGAACACGGATTTCAACCCACATGTCTTCTATCAATCACGGCCTTTGCCTACTAAGCAACGATTCATATACCACTGTTTCGTTCATGAAAAAATTGTTAAAAATCATATTCGTATAGCCTGGCTAAACGCTAATGTTAAAAATTCACTAAACGCTATAATGACACAGACATAGGTACTTGTACAAACAACAACAAAGAACTGATCAAAATTACAACCTATTTGTTTTAGACTTTAGAAACAAAGAGAGCTCCTGTGCAAAACCTCCTCAGTGACTTCAGTGAGTAATAAAACCGCACCCTAAAAACTTGGAAAGAGGTAGAAATGGGTTGGGTACCTACTCTGTTTATTCCACTGTTAAGTTTATAATTAAGCGAGAATACCAACCGCAAAGGGTAAAAGTGAAACTACTTTTTGGGACAGTTGAATTTTAGTTAGTGTTAAACGCAGGTGAAATTGTTTTGAACGCTGAGCTAACTAAATTAAAATGCACGACTAACGTTTCGTGTGTGATATTTACATGCAAAATTTCGCTTACGAACCAAATCTCCACTTTATAACATATAATCATAACGTTATGTTATGCTTTTATGATCAATCCATCACAGTAATACCATTAAGATGAATTTGCATGTGAGTGTGTATGTCTATGTTTGTCACTCCTTCACAAATCTCCTTCACTCGTCTTCTCCTTGTGGTACCGACCACATTATGAATTAGGCAGAAATTTGGAGGATGCTTTGTTTTGACCGAATCTTTAATCGCTGAAAATTATTGTGAATAAGCTCTTGCAGACCAGTCGAGGATTTGATCATGACCAAATTTTATAGCAGGGTTTCTTTTGCAGAACACCAAAGTTCATCCATGTTTGGGTAAGAATATTGTTTAGACTAGCCGACGCCGCGACTTCGTTTGTATCGATTAAGGCTTAAAAATACCTGTTGATAAATAACGGGTATTTTTATGGGTGACCGGTTTGAAGGGGAATTAGGTATCCGTCGTTCGCCATTTCTATCACTATCAACGAATAGTAATAATCAATTAACCAAGGGTCGAAATCGCATTCTCTCGTTCTCCTAACAATTTTTTTTAAGTGTAAGCGTTTACATGATCTATAAATGTAAATGTGTATATGTATTAAGTATAATTAAGTCTTAAGTAATGATTTTGCTGCTAAGTCCGCCGAGGACTTCTGTCTCATATCTCCTGTAATCTTAACCAGATCTTCAGGTCCGTTGACAATGTAAGACGTGTAAAAAAGTGTTTGCCCTGTTTTTGAATTAAATGATTAATTTTCAAGAAACCTTGTTGAACATGTTTGGGCTTTTTGCAAATGGATTCCAAATTTCCAAAATTTCCAGAAATTTGTTCCAAATGGTTTTGTCAATTTACAATTTAGTATACAGAATCGTAAATTTGAATTCACAGCAATTATTTCGACTGTAAATAATTGAAAATCGCATACAGCGAAGACCAAGAAAAAAGTAATACTAAAAATGAGAAACAATATATATAGCAGAAGTAGGTTTTGCTGAGTTTCTTACGAGACGAGGGCATGAATCTTGATAAAGGTACCAGATTTTAATCCCGAAACCCTAATTAGTACACACTCTTCATATACCGTGTGTAACATAAGCACTCAGTTGCGAAAAGGTCCATTCAATGTAACATTTCTTAACAAAGTTAAAATTTTCAAGTAAGACACAGCACTAGCTAGGTTCTTTACTTTAAGAGTTATATGGGTGATTTCGGAGACAGGTGAAAAATAGTGGAATCAAAGGCAAGCCAGTTGAAGACACTATCCTCTCGCCCCCAGAATGTAATTCTAACCCATATAACGACCACATAAATTGTGATGACTTCCGTGGTGCAGTACGTGTGCTGCAGTATTATAAAATGGGAGGTCCCAGGTTCAATACCCGACTTTATTCTGATCTGGTGAGAGGCGGTTAGATACAACCCAAGGGGCAAAGATATACCGCCAAGCTATAGAGTTCTGGTATAATGAAATATAGAAACCAAATGACGTCTTGTTTAACATATTTACTTTTTCATTATAATAAACTTCGCCGAGAGACATTCAGACAGACATATGGAACGAAGATCCGTAACATTTTGGCGGCTTTCAGTTAACTGGCAGAAATCGTAACGTAACGACAACCCATCATACGAGTAAATATCAACCTTAACGAAATGAAATAGAATTATAAATGGTATATCAATAATGTTCGCCACAGACTTTTAGATAGTACTTTTCTATAAGCTTTTGGACGCTGTATTAATTAATGATTTTTATTTATATTTAATAATCATTATTCATACCTACATAATATTATGTCGTATCTTTAAGAACATGGAAAATTATTCGTCTTTAACTTGTATTTTAATAATTAAGTATAACTAATGGGTATCAATATTTATGATTTTTAAATATTTTACCCATCATTGTATTTATCAATTTGAGTCGTGAGTGAGGACGAAGTTGCTTGCATCCGATAGTTATATGTATATATACTATATAAGTAAAATAATGAAAAAAATAATAAATTGGTTTCGTCATCATATCAACCCATACACGTTAATTGCTTGAAATAAGGTTTTCGTAGGAATTACCACATATTTCTTCGCCATGCCTTAATCTACCCAGTTGGGTAAAAGGTAAGATAAGCTGTTATTTTAATAATAGTTTCGATTTAGATAATAACTGTATATTCTACGTTACTAGCAATCCTTAAATCATTATGTAGATTAAGATTACATTAATAGCAGTTTGATAAAGACAATTGTTTTAGACGACATTAAGATAGTGAGCCAATTCGGTCATACCCGAACCGTAAACTAAACTGACAGATCTAATATAACTGCCATCAAACTGTTCCCCATTGGAAAGGATGACACTTGTGTCAAATTAAGGTTAGGATTTATGTAAAACTGTATATGTCGGCGCGAAGGAGTTATTAACTTCATTCAGCGGCGCCAAGAAAATCAAAAATCCAATAATTACCCACATTTGAACTCTTTAAATCACTAATCAATCATTTATTTGCTAATCAGTGTATTTAGAAGGTAGCAATCAATTTTGTACAAGCATGCTTTGCTATAAATACGGATGGTTGTTACCTTTCGTGGCATTCTCGCTCGAGACGTCGGACCGTACAGACCTCTTAGTTAATCCCTCAAGTTGTGGTTATAATTACTATGAGCTAAATTAAACAAACGCGTAACGTCAGCAATGCTGACGTGACTGTTACTAAAAAAAACTCGGTCGGCCTTGATTCGCATATATTATTATAATTAGTTTTACTTTTTTAAGTAACGTTACAAAACTATACGATAGGAGGTTGCCTCTTTTTTCCATTGGCTAGCAATATAATATACATGAAATAAATGAACTCTTCTGTATATTAGTTATTAGTACCAGCTAGGAGACTGGCGTTTCTCGGAGAGCACGTCGAGTATTTATGCCAGTGTAGTATCAATAAACTGTTCTAAATTGCATTTAAGTACGTTCCTAACCTAACCTAATACGTGTATGATAATTAAATAAAATCTGTTTTTGGGTTCTATATTGATATCATTGCTTCCGCAAATCATGTGAAATATATGCACCCATATGTAGACTTTTTATTAATACACTACAAATTAGCCCTTGACGGCAATCGCACCTGTATAAGTGATGTGTAAGTGATGATGCAGTCTAAGATAATAGCGGGCTAAGCTGTTAGGGGTATGGTAAAAGTTTACTCCTAATTGGTTTCTACGCGATATCGGGCCGGACCGCTTAATCGCTTGGCGATACGTCTTTGTAGGTAGGGTGGTTAAATAGCCACGGCCGAAGCCTCCCACCAGACCAGACTCGAGCCGGGAATCGAACCCAAGACCTCCAACTTTATAATGTGACAGTGCACGCGATTCGCCACGTGGGTTGTTATATGACTACTTTCATCCCTTATTCTAACTTCTAACCTGCAGTCCAAATATCAATTTTTATTACGTTATACATGACAAACTCTTTAAAACTTTCATCCCTAATTTTACCCACTGTAAGCAGAATTTCGAAGTATTCGGCCTTGTCACTGCCAAATGACTCAGATCTAAGGGCTATATATTATTTAAACTTATTGCCAATTTATTGAATCTAGACTTGTATCTACTAAGAATTCATTGATATGAAAATCCTATACGTAACTTTAATTATAGCCCATGGCGCGTATAGAATGTAAGACCTTGTAAGTTTAATTCAAATTTTCTTTGTTATAGTTTTCAGCAGTCTACACTTAAATCTAATTGAAATAATTGGAAAATGTTTTGAAACTAATTCGAGTGAAATTTTGTTAAATTGGAAGACGTATTTTGAAACTTTGCTAGATTAAATTATTTAATAAGTAGTCGAAAGTACAAACAATTTCCAAAACTACAGGATCGTTATATTTTACGCCCTAATTCACAAACTTGAGCATATGAAATAATATAGATAGAGTATCTATGTAACTTTGTACCAACGCAAATAGATCGTACAAACTTATTTCATCTTAGAGTTTGACTACCACAGAAACAGCTACAGACTGCTGATATTACTATTTTATCCCTCCATTAATTTTATTAATAACTACAAGTAAACTAGATAATATGGAAAGATAGATTTATTTACTTCTGTGCGTCTTACAATGCAAAGTAAAAGAGGAATACAATTGTAAACAATGTAACGAATTTAAAGATTTATTGATGGTAGTGTATAATATTTAATTATTTTATTTCATTATTTATATTTTTTCTTATATATTATTTATTAATTAAGTAAAAAAAAATAATTCTTTATCTTAATAGAAGACAGTTGAGGGAAAGTTGATTTCATCTTCTGTTTTGTAAAAGTAACCTGTGACTGTAAATAGAAATACCATGACCTCTGGGAACAAGTATTAAAAATTTGATTCTTAAATAAAATTATAATACGTTAATGAATATAAAAGTAAATTGTTGATAACAATGATGGACAAAAGCCTTTCATATTATACCTACCTACCAAAGATAAATAAACGCGTGCCTTTAGTGACTTCTAAACTCGATCTACAAATTGACCACAATTCCATCTGATTTGTTTTGTTCTCTCTATCTGAAGTCCTCTTTGCGGTTTCTTGAGAGTGAAATAGTAAAGAAAACTAAATTCAGTTTCTTTGTTTCTGCAACACAAAATAACAAAGTAAAAACAGTCCATTAAAGTATCCAATTTGGACAACCAGAATACCTCAAAAGGAGTGTATGTTAGAAAAACCTAATAAACAAAAAAAAAAAAACTCTTTTTTGCTCGCTACAACGTAACAAGCCCAGCTTAGTGGGAATTGGAATCACGGACAATCATTAAAAATATTACATATTATTGACATGATTAAAATCAAACAAAATTTACCAAATAGTATAGCTCCATACTTGTTTAGGGGTCTCGATCATAGGAACCCGGTGGAGGGTCTGCCTCAGTGAAACACCGCGGGCTAGGTGATGGATGAGCGTTCCCTGCCATCAGGCGACACGAAAGAGCATCGCTGGGTTTTAGTGGTTATTCTGGTCGCCTATCTGCGAACAGGCAAGTACCATATACCCCGCCGGAAGCGGCCTCATTCTGCCTATACCGTTACCGCAGGGAATTTATAAACGCATTGCCCACTGTTAAAAAAAAGTACCTATATGTGTACAGGAATTCCGTTGACACCCTGTGGGTGCCCTACCCTGAACTGTTCGTCAAGCGGGTAATTGTTTAACTTATAGTACAAAACATCTTTTCTTTAAAGTCTGATAAACTGATGTCGACGTCGAAACATTGTTGTTTAATATAAGATCTCTTTTTGTATTATATCCGATCTGAAACACTTTATAACCCTTTATTTATATCTATACATTTATAACCTTGCTCATTATTTTAAGTCTAGCAGTTCTATGTCTAACAGTTGGATGAGCCTTTCTACCTAAGAGTTTCGAGAGCAGACAATCCTTGGTATTTGCTTACTCTGGTAACCGAATATAGAATCTTATCATCATCATGATCAACCCATTATCGGCTCACTACAGCACGGGTATCCTCTCAATATGTGAAAGGTTTGGCCATAGTCCACCACGCTGGCCATGTGCGGATTGGCAGACTTCACACGCCTTTGAGAAAATTATAGAGAACACGCAGGCATGTAGGTTTCCTTACGATTTTTTCCTTTACCATTGAAGCAAGTGATATTTTAATCGCTTAAAAATACACATAACTCCGAAAAGATAGAGGTCCCCGGGTTCGAACCCCCAACCACTGATTAGGAGGCGGACGTCCTAACCACTAGGCTATCAAACCACTAAGAAGAAACTTGACTCAAACCCTCTTTTTACACGACTTTCGCGGAGTTTAGTTCAATGAAATATCTTAACATGACAGGTACAGAGACCTACACAAACTTCATTATAATGTTATGAACTAAATCACTGTGAATACAGTACACAACAATTTGCAATTTGCACGACTTGTAGTACACGATTTGCAACTGTTATTCACGTTACGAGCAATTTATAGTATTTTATTAACAGTTGACATGTCTGAAGCGGTGGTTAGGGCGTCAGCCTCCTAATCAGAGGTCGGCGGTTCGAATCCGGGCACCTTTAACTTTTCGGAGTTATGTGCGTTTTTAAAAACAATTAAAATATCACTTGCTTCAACGGTGAAGGAAAAAATCGTGAGGAAACCTGCACGCCTGAGAGTTCTCCATAATGTTCTCAAGCGTGTGAAGTCTGCCAATTCGCACATGGACTGCACACAATCCCTTCAAATATTGAGAGGAGACCCGTGCTCTGTAGTGAGCCGGCAATGGGTTGATCATGATGACATGTATAAATAATTCCCATCTAGATACTTTAGCTAATTTATAATTAAGTATCCATAAAAATCAATAGGCTATATATAAAATGTTTCGATCATTCCTTTTTTGAGATAGCTTAAATTAATTTTATTTTCACCTCAAGTTTTAGTATATTGTAACTAAAAATAACTATGCTTCTAATATTACTAAAGATATATTCTGTTATTGTATTGTTTCAACGGCTTTACTAAAATTCCAAGTTAACGAGAATAAATTAAAGAACAATAAAACAACGGATTTCCTTGGCGTTTGAAATCCTCACAAATAACGCAGAACAAGATATAATTACGTAGCAAAAGCTGGAATTTGTATACAACTTCCCCTGCGCGTATATTTCTACGCCTCATTCGCTGTATGATTTATAGACTCCGAAAGGCTTTAAAAGCCGCTTTCGCTTACAGTGATTTATTATCCGGCCGCTAAGTATTTGTGAAATAAAACAGAAACCCACCTATTGAAAGACTAAGCGATCAATACCTGTCAGGGCGAAAAAAAAATCAATTAAAAACGCCCCCGAATTCTTTCATTGGATAAACGGAAGGCGTGAAATTGAAAATTGCCTAAAAAGATTTTTGTATACGCTTTGAATGAGAATTTCTCTAATGGATATTTTACGGATATTGATTAAACACAACAATAGATCACAAAGTGTAAAATTGTATTTGAAAGGTGCCCGGAGAGTATTTTGAGTAAGTAGATTTATTTTTGCGTGCTTACGTAACCCCATTTTAATTTTTATGGATAGCAAGTCAGAGTTATAGGAGATTTTATTCCGTATAAAAGAGAAATAGGTTGCTATATATTAAGCTCACTATTATTAGTAGTAACATATGCTATCATTTTACTAAAATAATGAATATCGTTAGTGGTAGTACATCGCCATGAGCAAAATGTCACGTTCGCGACCCGACAATTTCTCTGTATTCTGCATTTAATAAATCCAAATGTGGTTCAAATACGAATTTTGGTCACTCTAGACAGTGTGAGAACTATAATAATATGTTGTACTAAAAACTAGCGGTTTCTTGCAATTTTACCGTGTTTGTGGCGGTTCATAAAAATCCTACACTTAGGTACTTGTTATTTAACCGAGGTAAAAAGTATCGTACACCTGTCTTACTTTTTTTTCGAGAAAAAAAGATTTACGCCGTCTCCAGAATGAAAACTTCATGGTCAAAAAATTTTAGTCGAGTTTACTAACTAGTTTAAGTATCCATCTAGTGATTTAGCTGAACATAGGTAAAAATCAAATAACCACTCGACGACTGACTCACGTTTATAATAATATTAATTCTTTACTGAAGCCATGAAAAATTCATTTTGTCCTGGCTACTCTGCACTCCTAAACTAAGTGACAGCCACGTTTCGTCTCCTACAACTAACAAAAGAAACAAAAGCGAAAAGAAAGCAATTAATAAATCTTTACTTAATTGAAATTAGGAAAGCATACTTTAAATAGAAGAGAATTGTCCCGAATTGTCTTTTTTCGTTGCAAAAGCTTACCTAAAATATATAGCAGAATAGCGTGTAAAGGGGATTCGTAATGGGCCAATTAAGAGTGTAATTAAATGTTTAAAGCGACTGCAAAAAGCAACCTATATTAAAACAAGAAATTTATTCCGAACATTGTTTAGAACTTTCAATTTATGTTAAGTAACGATACCAAGAGATATTGTAAGAATCTTGTTTGCCGACTTTCTGAAGAACTTGTTATATCAAATAGGTAACAAATTTATAAACTAAGCTAATTAGGAGCTCGAGCCGAGTTTCACGTTTACCTTAAATGTAACAAACTTTTGTTCTGCTGATTTGAAGCTTCGAGTGCGAAGGTAACCAATTAAAATAACACTTAATGCAACTGTATCGTTCCAAAGCATGATTTATTAACAAAAGAAAAATCAATTCGAAAACAAAGTAAAACGGTAAATTAAAATGTATTTAATTTATGTATTTTTTTAGATTTTTTTACAATATTTTATACTATGACTATTATTCGATCTAACAAGTATGTGTGTGTTTGTGTGTGTGATTCATTAGGTACTTTGTATTATATTATGTATTATCAATTTGTTTCCTAAATCAAAAAAATATATCATTTACCCTCGTATATTAGGCATTGCTGAAATATTTCTGCATGGAATATGAAGAAAGTGACTAATGGACGGACAGGCTGTCACGGCTGAATTGATAAGGGTCAAATCTGAAATGTTACTTTGCAAAGGCGAAAGCTGCTTTTTCTTTCATTCAGTATGTCAATGTTTTGTGCATAATAAAGTTACTGAGCCAAACATATAGGGCCTTAGAAATACGCGTGGCTTTACTATGAAATGGTTATTCAGTGTTTTGTCACACTTCAACTGATAGCATCTTTTCAATGCTGAAGTTTAAAAAAACACTGCATAACTATTCCAAAATAAATCTATATATATAAAAGCGAAAGGTCACTGACGGTACTCACTTACTGTACGTATAAAGCTATAATTTAGCAAGTAGGTACATGATAGTTAAGAGATGTCAGGTAAGAAAGGATATTTGGAAATTCCACCACTAAGGGGGTAAAATAGGGGTTGGAAGTTTATATGAAAATCCTTTGTTTTTGGAGTTGTGTCTCCAACACAAAAAAATTGCATTAGGATTAATAATAATAAATAATAAACATGCACATATATTTTTTTTAATATTACCTTTTAAGGGTGGTAATTAAGGGGATGATAGTTTTAGCTGATTTTTTTATTAACAAGTAATAAAAAAAAAAGTAAGTAAAACTACAACTAAGTCTACAAGCTTGAAATTTTGAAAATAGGTTTCTTTTAGGGCGTAAATATCAGGTTAGATTTTTTTTTACCCAAATCTACCCTGAAGAGCATAAAATAGGTTGGTTTGTTGGTTTTTATGAAAGTCCTATTCTTTTAATTTAGAGACACGAAAGTCGGCAATTAGACATTTGCTTGTAGGTTACTTTCTGAAGCAGGGCATTGGCTGCACGGGAAACCTCAATCTGCAACAGGCTAGTTAGCCCTTAACTTATTCTCTCTGGTGTTCACTAATGGTGTCTAAATCGGAGGCGCACTGACCTTTTAGGGGTCAATTTAAACCCTCTACTATATGTACTGGAACTCTGAATCGCTTCTCGGCATGTCTATGTCGGAAAGGTCGTAACTAGTGACGGCCTTAGCTTGATCATACCGGAGAACAAATTTATATATTTTAAATTTCTTTTCATGATTAACCCATTGCCGGCTCACTACAGAGCACGGGTCTCCTCTCAATATGAGAAAGGTTTGGCCATAGTCAACCACGCTGGCCATGTGCGGATTGGCAGATCTTACACGCCATTGAGAATATTATGGAGAACTCTTAGGTGTGCAGGTTTCCTCACGATGTTTTCCTTCACCGTTGAAGCAAGTGATATTTTTTTTTAAAACGCACATAACTCCGAAAAGTTAGAGGTGCGTGCCCGGATTCGAACCGCCGACCTCTGATTAGGAGGCTGACGCCTTTACCACTAGGCTATCACCGCTTTTTTTATTTCTTTTATATATATTGAATTTATGAATTTTCTATGTCCTTCAAGTGTAGGTGAAAACACAAAAAATGCAATGTGTGTTTCGTGCAAAATTGTCTTAGTGTTATATCGATTTATCTATAATTAATAAGTACATTTAAAACTGCATTGTTTCCTATAAGATTACGCTCATAGCCGCTTTATTGATTAGTGCAAGGCATAAATTATTTTGGACATTGGTGGTACGTGTTTGTTTGGCTGAGCACTAGGCCTACGATTGCCGTTTGATGACATTGGGATCTTTCTCGTTGGATCAAATAAAAAAAATGACGCATAAATTAAGTTATCGTGGTTTTAGTGTTGACCTTTCCTTTGTGCCTTCAGTAACTTTCCTTAAAGCTGTTAACTGGTGGCGATCTTCCATCTGTATAGAATCTTCACGATGAATATAAAACCAATGGAGTAATTTTGGAATTGACCTTTACCTTTCCTTCGTGCTTCGGAGAACAATTTGACCGCCTCGCCACGCCGGGACCTTAGGGTAAACTTGTATGGAACTATATTTGGTGCATTACCCGTCATTACATCTGTCAGAATTATACCACTACCCATTAAGGAAACGTGGTAACTAAAAATAAACAGCAAACATGAATTTATTCTATTTTTTCTTGTTAGCTCTTAACTCATTTACTGCTACATTTAAAAACTACTCCAAGCAAAATTGAAGTTTTGCCAATATATATGGGGTTAGGTTTGAGTCATGTAAAAACTCACACATTACTCTGGAGGTGGTGTAATTTTATGTTATCAACATTAAAGATGATATAAAACTACGTTATTTTATACGTAATTTAAGTGCATTGAGAATGGTGGAACCGGCTGCAAGCTCACAACGAAGGCGATTGAAGATTAATCACTATTTGACACGTGAGACTCTATTTGAAAACATTAAATCTAGAAAACACAATATATTTTTATAGATATTCCTGTGTTATAGATAGCATAGGCATGTTAGTGGTGACAACTGATTCCCGCGCTTTATAAAATAATGGCACCGTATAAAAAGTAAAACAAACTTGCGAGTACATAAATCATTAAAATTACTAGTATAATCTTTCGACTATTCTTCTGCAGAAAGTTAAGCTTAGCAGCAAACAGTAAACAATTCCATTTCATAAATTTTCAAGTGAACCACAAATTGAAATATTAGACAAGTTCGTGCAAATATAATTAGATTTCAGCAAATTTGTTTTGCTCGGCTCTGACCGCTGCATGAACAATGTTAGTATTATATTAACGGAGAATTTAAATTTATTATCTGCTTACTGAAACTCTACTGGTGACTGAGTGACGGACAATACGCAGCTCAAACCGTTGGGTATCAAAGCCGCCAGAGGCTTAAAGCAAAGCATCAAATAAAATGAAATATTGTTCTAATTAAATACAATTTTAAGTGGCATGTGAGATGGTGATAACAAAAAGAAAAGTTACACGGCTAAGTTTGTTGTGGGCTTCTTCTAAGACCAGGGCGCGTTTGGAACTCTCATAGGTTTAGTTTTAAGTTTACGAATATAGTTATCACTAACAACTTTCTACTATGTAATAGACGCATCAAAAATTTCAGTAAAGTTTATGATTGATTCATTGAACACATTTGTAATTTTCTATTACAAGTTTGAACGATGCTCTAAGATTGCTATAATCAAATTTTTACAGGGCATACCGGCCTTTGGAATGAAAAATGAAAAATGGAAAACAAAATAATACAGTTTTACAGTATTATATCCAACAGTATGATACCCAAACTAGGTAATCCTGTCTCGTGGGTACCTTATTCGCTATAACAGTTGAAATAATGCAATACTGACGGTCAGTTGACTTAACTATATTTTTGTTGCAAATAAAAAATATTATATCTCAATAAGAAGAGTCAAAGAGAACGAACGAATGGCTATACGCAAAGTTTAGACATCGTCCAGTACAACCGTGCCTTATTTTACATGCCTATAGTTAAAATAAGGCACTGTTGGCAAAAAAATCAGAAATGATTGATGAATTTCTGTTTTTTTTTTTGCTGGTCCAGTCGGGTTGGAGACTTCAGCCTTGGCTAGTTATATCACATAGGGAAAATACTAACCTAATATTGTAATTCTGTTTAAGTCCTATCATGATATTTAATTTATTTGTTATAATTTAATATCGGAAACTAATTGTGTCTATGTTCTGTTATATTTCTATGGTTTCACCATAGAATAAAAACAAGTACATAACCGTAAGTTGGTGAAGTAAAAAACTAATGAACTACATAGGTACATAAAAGCAAGACATTGGTTGCAAAGAAGCTAATTTCGTTCGGTGATTCGCTAAGGATACTCCACTTTTATTGAAATTATTTCAATGCCCCAAAACTTGTCAGTAAATTAATGATAAAGGACAAGTGTTGCCAAAATAAACTATTTCTGTATAAAATTACATCATCGCTAGACACATATAACCTATAGCAGTAGTATATGTCCTGATTTACGAAATATAACGACCGTTTATTTAATTACCGATATGTTATTTTTATGTTCATGTCAAATGCATATAACATAGTTTTGAATTGAGATTTGACATAACAACATCCTATACCAGACACAATATCGATGTATCAATTTTATTGCAAAAATACGTGCAATTAAATTATATTCCAATTAAAACGAAACATTAATTTCAATAAAGTGTGATTTAGTGCATTTCGTTATTTGAAACATGCATTGAGGTACATGTACCTACTGTGTAATAATTCTATTCAAAAATATAAAAGCCGATAAACTATATAACTTCTACAGTACCTTTATACAACTTGCAATGCCATACACAACCATGCCATAATAATTATGCCATATATATAATCATGCAATAACAGACTATGAGGCTAAGAGCAACTTTCATAAAAAAATTGTTAAGCAATCATTTGACGTGATGGAAACATCATCTTCATCAGCCTAGCAACGGCATACTTTTCGAAATAGGCCTCAACTCTCAGTTTTTTTAGATCCACCACGCTGGACTATTTCGGTTCGGGTAAGCGGGGTTTATCAATAAAAAATGCGTGTTTTACGCTTCTTTAATAAATATAATTATTAACCAAATTGTCATCCCCATTTAAACACTATCTAGATAATATGTAAGATTTTCTATCATCATTGTCCAATGGAACTCTCACTCAATAGAAATACGCATCGTATAGGTTCAGAAAACATAAAGTAAACAATAATAATACACACATTTTATTGATTGAAATAAAATACTCTTTAAAAGTAAAAGTAATAACACGGTAAAAGTTGACCCCTGCGAGACTCCTTGCGAAGCAATCCATTAAGTGTAATAAGCTATGACTAATACAAACCCTATTACTGTTATTCATTTCTTATTTCATATTCGTATAACATATATACAAAATACGATGTAGACGATACATATAGATGTATACAAAAATCTTTAGGTACACAAATTTCATGAACAAGTCTTATTTAGAGAGTATTTTGCAGGGTTTTCAAAATTCTACCATCATGTGCTGACTTTTATATCCAGCTGATCGTTACGACCTTCCATCAACCATCTACCAACTTCCTTTTATATGCTTCTACTTCTAAAACTTTCGATCACCCGCTAAGGACGACCTCCGTGGCGCGGTGCGCGCGCTGTCGCATAATACAGTTGGAGGTTCTGGGTTTGATGCCTCGCGCGAGTCTGGTTTAGTGGGAAGCCTCAGCCGTGACTAGTTACCAACCTACCGACAAAGACGTGTCGCCAAGCGATTTAGCGTTCCGGCACGATGTGGTGTAGAAACCAATTAAGAGTATGGGTTTACTGTACCCCTAACAGGTTATCCCGCTACCATCTTAGACTGCATCATCACTTACCATCAGGTTAGTTTTCCGCCGTGGTTGTCTAACCTGCATGGACCGACTTAAACCTTTAACTTTACCGAGCCTCTGAGATCACATAATATTTTCTAAAGCCCACCAAACAATATAAGAGCGGTATGATAGGTTTAAGGTCTTTATCCGTTACAATGCGATATATGTTAATTGAGAAAAAGTATAGGCTAATTTAGTCATAATATATTGAATAGAGTTCAATGCCTTCAAGGGATCTAAAAAAGAAGCGCCTATATAGCTTTGGTTCGTAATTTCTACAGAATGGTAAAGACACAATGCTCTTAAAATAAACTTTACACCTTTTTTGTTTAAAACAACGTGAATTGCGGACCTAATAAAATATAAAATTGCAAACTACTTCTCATTCAACTGGGCATTGTAAAGAGCACTACAGAGAACAGAACTGGAACAAGGTGAGACCTTGTTTGAAGACTCTTACAAATCTGCTAATAGTTTGCCTGCATTATTTTCCATACACTGTGATATTTTTAAAACAATTGTGCCTACTCATACGGTTTGGAGAAGATGACACAGATAAAAATGAATTCATTTCGTTCGCGTAGTTGAATTTTGCGAGTAAAAATAAGATCCCATTGAATTTTATACTCATTTTTAACTTGATACCTCAAAGTGCTTTGACACACGAAACAAACGGATCGCAAAGTTACTGTATTTCGTTTTGCCATTATGCTAAAACTAAAATAAATAAAATATTATATCATGAAAAGCTGGTGATTCATAAGAATTATTAATTAAACTTTATTTGAATTCTTCCATTAATATTTTATCTTTACGTCACATATGTAGTATTTGTATTGATTTACCAGTTTCTTCACGCAACTCTTTTTACTCGTAGATTTGCATGAATAATCTAAGAGTAAAGTCTATAATTATTTCTTACTAGCCCGGGACTTTTTACAGGGAATATATAATTTTGCCGGGAATAATTACAGGATAAACATTAAAGTATCTCCTTTCTAACAAAATAAAAGAATGAGTGAAATCGGAGTTAATGAATTACATCTAAATACACATTTTTACTTTCGTCCCCTCTCCCTATTGAACCGTGCTTAATTCCGAGATAAAACTATCCTATATATTAAACTGGAGTATATCAGCTACTCCTATACCAAATTTCATTAAAATCCATCCAGTTGTTTCGGCGTGATGCGCGGCCAAGATACAGACAGATAGACAGACAAAAAAAATGAAAAATATATGTTTTGGACACAGTATCGATAGTAAAGCATCCTACTCACTACTGAGCACGGGTCTCCTCTCATTATGAGAAGGTTTTGGCCACATTCCACCACGCTGGCCAAGTACGGATTGGCAGACTTCACACGCCTTTCAGAACAATATGGAGAACTCTCAGGCATGCCGGTTTCCTCACGATGTTTTTATTTTATTTTTATTTTATTCATTTATTTGTAATTTATATATTTATGTGTTTTCCTTTATTATGTTATGATCATTTGCTTCAACAACGCTTACTTCTTGGAGTTATGTGCGTTTTTTAAAATGCACATTACACCGAGAAGTTAGACAGGGTTCGAAACCCCGACCTCTTATTAGGAGGCGGATACCGTAACCACTAGGCTATCACGGCTTCCCTATTTTCCAAATACATTTAATGTACAGAATTCATCCTGGTACAGTTTTATTATACTATAGTTAGATAAAATAAATTAAATGATTTATGTTTGAATAATTATTTTCATGTAAAAAGCTAGAAGTGTCGTTTTTGTTTTGGTCAAACAATAAAGTCACTAAAGCCACACGTACTTTTTGTAGAGGTATGTGTTTGTTAAAAAAAGTTCATTCTCTCAGATCTATTTTAAGACTCAGATTGTAACTACAATCTGGGTCTTAAAATAAAATATATGAGCGTTTCTAAATTACAACGATACCTTCCTCTCTACCTATAATAAAAACAGAAAACCGCAGCTTTTAAATAACATTCTCATCAAAACCCTTAGAACGAGATTGCCAGCCTCGCAAGTTTTGTTAATTTTTTTAACGACTTCAAGTGTAATATAAAGCTAATTCTACCCGTTTATTTTGTTTTTATGAATATTTTTTGTATGAATATGTAACGATTATGAGTCTATATACAAAATATGTACATAAAATATAAATACTTACACAAAATATGTCTCGTAGGGAAATGTCTAAGTACAAGAAACTTCATATGTTTTGCTAAATTATGTCTTAAATCGAATCGTTGGATAAAGATTGAGATGTATTAGATTTTGAGACTTTCATCCGAAACGAACATTCTAGCCTCGTTATCTCGTAAACAAATAACGAACAAACTTACTAAAACTAAAACAAAATAATAAAAAAGTATGACTACTAAAAAAATGTAACAGACACAACCTACTTCTGCAGAAATATTTCAACAACAGATTTAAACCAATATAAAATTATTATTTTGAGATAGTGTGATTTTTATACCTACACATTTGAACCATCTCGCCGTTATAGGGTGAGGCGTTGCGAATGACGGCACTCTGTGATGGAGTGTTAGTGAGTTAATAGAAAATATAAAGTTGCTATATTATGAAAAATACAACATCGAGGTTAAATAAGATCAAATAATAACTTTATGATGATCTATCTAGAATGGATATAATATCCGTTTCCTTTTATGTGACCTAAAAAGGGGCAAAATGCATGGAAATAACAATCTTAAAAACTTATGTTTTCATTCTTAATATTGATATTTTAACATAAATAATGTTAAAGTGAACACGCTAATACGGTACAGAGCGTTATATTTAAGCAAAGTACGCTCGGATATGAGTGTTGAGTGAACGCAGAAAACAAACGAACAAAGAAACACACAGACAGATATATTAGGTATTCGATACACTACCTACCATGCAAATCAGCTGGAAAAATCAGTCTACAAAATATGAAAAGTTACCGCGAACCTTCATTCTTCGAAATTCGATTTAATACAAAGAGTATTTGGTTGTATAATTACTTTTTATTACACTGTTCATATTCTCGGTAGTCATCAAGGTTTGCGAGGTGTTAGAACTCGTATTGAGGGTAGTGAGAACACGGGCGTACCGAGAAGTAACTGCAACCTCATTTTCTCGAATGTGAGGTGTAAATCTTATTTATATTCGCAAGCCTGCACTGCATCTGCTCTCCGGCTAAAAAATGGAATGCTCTCGTAATATCCGAGAATTAAGCTTATTTTTTACTGACTTCCAAAAATATTTTTTACGTAAGTACCTTTTAGAAGTAACACCGTTTTTAATTTTCCACATAATTATTGGGCGATATGCAAATTTTAATCGCTTGCGTATACCTACTCTTGAACACATCGCATTCACATAACACAAATATTTCTTTAATAGTTAGTCTATTAATATATTATTTGTCATGAAAATAATGTCAAAAATGATGACAAAGTATTGTAACTAAAAATCGACGAATAATAATGGGAATAAGATGCAATAGTATATAAAAAAAAATCTGTCATATGCCTAGTGGTTAGGACCTCCGCCTCCTAATCAGAGGTCAGGAATTCGATCCCTGGCACGAATCTCTAAATTTTAGGAGTAATGTGCCTTTTTAAGGAACTAAAAATCACTTGCTTCAACGGTGAAGGAAAACATCGTCAGGAAATCTGTATGCCTGAGAGTTCTTCATAATGTTCTCAAAGGCGTGTGAAAACTGCCAATGGCCGTGGTACAGTTTGGACAAACCCTTATCATATTAAGAGGAGACCCGTGCTCTGTAGTGAGCTGGCAATGGGTTGATAATGATGATCATAATGATTTAAAAAAACATACTAAACATCAAACTAAAAAGCAACGTGTTATTAAAATCACCATACTCTATTGAATGTAGGTTATGTACACTTTTATAAAAGTGTATACCTTTGAATGAGCATAAGCATTGTACGCTTAGATAAAATACAGTGATTACTTTACAGCCGCCCTGTGAATACTCACAATAATGGGTACACTCACCAACTCATACAGAAATACATTTCAATAGATCCTAAAGTCATACAGCGAAATCAACTCTATACACTGTACTCCGCGTTATTAAAATACACGAGGAATAAAAGTGAAAAGTAATATAGGCTTTTATGACACGTTTCATATGTCGCTATTTTGTAGTCCGAATGGGTGCAGAGTTCAGAGCGAATAATTTGGAATTTCATTCGCTCTGCAGCAGAACATAATATGAATATTATAACGGTTGCTTTTGAAAATAAATATGCATAGCTATTCAATATGTCTGTAAGGTTTATTACATAAGCGGTAGCAAAGAGCAAATGATGCTTTTTTTTTTGTTTTATGACTTTGCACAGACTAGCCAATGTCAAGTTTATAGAAATGTAGAAGCTAGGGAGAAATGGCGGGAAACTTCGCACTCTGCGGACGCGGCTCCGTCAAACCCTTCCCAAATTAATACCTGTCAACCATTCAGAAAACCTAGCCACTACACAAACGACACTAAAACTGTCCACGACACAACCAACACCAGTCCCTTCCAAAATTAGCCAACAAACACTAATTCAAGAAAAGCGCGAAAAAACCGCGCCCGCCATATACGAAGTCTCCCGCCTTTCTCCGAGTCTGCTCTTACTTTGTTTGACTGAATCTTCGTTTTCTAATGTTTTTAGTCTGTGGTGAAATAATTTTATCTAATGTCAGTTGTCAAAAAAGTTGTAGAAAGTTTCCCGCCACTAGAAAACCTGAGTTGTACCTTAAGAACATTAAAATTACTCATTTCACACCGGATCTTTAATTTGGAAACAACTTATTAAAAAAAAACCGAGCTATCAAACTGTTCAAACTTCATAAATAATTATAATTATGATTATTATTATTAATTTATTTATTATTAATGTACAAGGAATAAAATACGTTATATAATAAAGGCACCGAAAAAACCAAAGAAGTTTGTCCTCGGTGCTAATCAGTAACATAACAGCTTAAAGCTAAAGGAACTGAGTAAGCATATTAGGCATGAAAAGAACATTTCCTAACTGAGTTAGACGGTCGACACTAATGAGTCAACCGTCCAACTTAGTCAAAAAATATTCTTTTAATTTCGGTTTGAGATTAAAATGATTGAATATGTGTGTTGTTGTGGGCTTCAGCTTAGACCTAGATGCGAATGAAATCCTCTTAGCCTTAGTATTAAGTTGGCGAGTGTAGTTATAACCATCACCTCATAAATAAAATAATGAAAAATATACAGTATATGAACGATTTAAAGATGCCTGTAAAAGGTTTGCATGAATAAAGCTTTTTTTTTTTTTATTTTGAGGGTTTTTGGTTTAAAGCAATATCCGTTTTTCGTTATTTCACTACAAAAGATTGCAAATCTCTTATGTTGGCAAGTGATAATACAATCTAAATTGTAATATTATAGCTTATAAATCTTGAACGCAACAATGTATGGCGGCACGTTTTTTGTCGGAAAAAGACATGAGCGTAGCATCCCACCCGAAAAAACCTACCAATATCAATTCATTAAGATTATTTAATCTTTTATCAACATCTAAAGCATGTCTTGTGAGCATATATTGCGAGATATATTTTCAATAGTAGATAATGGATATGATTGAATGATGTTACTTTGCGGATAACTTTAGTAGGCAACTGTTTGTACGAATCAAAAGTATAGAAAAATATTATATTTCTCAGAAAGTATAATTAATAAGGTATCTTTTGTGCGTCATATTCAATTACTATTAGATAGCCACGACAACGGCTAGTCATTGGAAATTAAGATTTAAGATAAACCCGAGTGGGTTCACTAGGGGGACTAAAGTAAATGGATGGGTGACCAACGTTGGAGTTATATAGAATTGGATATGATGTTTAAATATTTTTTACTTTTTAAGATTTTTAGTTGTAGGTTAATCTAAGTTTTATTTTAAGTTTTATGTAAAATGTTTGATGTATAATAAATAAATGATATCGATGTATTAATATGATATCCATTGTTCACAGACCAACATTAAAAACGACTCATTCAACCATAGATCGCATTCCTAGTTAACTTGTATTCTAAGTTAACCACTAAACTTCCTGCTATCTTTATCAAGTTCAAGCCTTCATTATGTCTGTTAAATTAAGTCTCAAATAGGAAATTTGATGCTGATCACTGAAGAGTTTTCGCCGTGATTATCAGTATTAATAACGACATGAAAAATATTTTAAAAATCGAACAAGTTTTAATGTGCAGTTGCTTCAGGGTAACCCACTAACTAATGAGTGCACGGATGAGCGCGTCGGGGTGTCAAAGTGCATGCTATCGCGATCCTTTGGCACCCCATCTGGGACGCAGGAGGCTGCGCTGGGTTTTAGTGGGTAGTGTGGTTCGCCGATTTGACGGCCTTGAGTCCCACATACCCGCCTGGAGCTTTGTTCCGGGCGGGATGCGTAAATGCATTTCCTAGCAGGAAAAAACAAAAAAAAAAGGGTAACCCACTTAAAATAGAGAAGATAATAAATTAAAAAAACTAGGTTAAAATCGTTAGCTGTTTATAATTCTTTTTGAGTTAACTTTTAATATGTATTATGTTTCTATGAATAAAATATATACAAATGGCAAATTGTATTTCGAATCCATTTGTAAACTCAATACTTCACATATAAAATGTATTAAATTTTTATTCGCGTAGGTACACTCGACACGAATTTTGTATTCGTAACACAAACAGTAATTTATAAACCATAGTACAAAGGAGAGGATTTAAAGTTATCGTTTGCAATAACACCGCAAACCAATATCTGAGGCTCTATAAAATTCACCAAACATATGCAGGTGTAAGCAAATAGAGTT
Organism: Lasiommata megera; assembly: GCA_928268935.1. NCBI lineage: Eukaryota > Metazoa > Arthropoda > Insecta > Lepidoptera > Nymphalidae > Lasiommata > Lasiommata megera. The sequence continues at coordinate 10,014,690 of OV743315.1, read as the reverse complement.
CGGAACCGGTTTTTATTTACCGGTAATTATTTGTTAATATCCGGTAAAAATATTGATCTTTGTTTAACCGGTTAATTGATTAAAAGTTTTCTAGCGAATCTAAATGAATTGGATACCGGTAACCTTAAGTAAACTATTTAAAAACTTTCAATTTACCATAGTAAACCGGTTTGTACTAAGATTTGAAATAACGTGGTGATGGTCAACTTATGCCGCTGCTTCTATCGATTGTTTGATGCAGTTCGCTAATTTAAATTACTCGTATCTTCCGATCAAATCACAGTGAGTACGGATGGTGACAAAAATCAATTATGGTATCTATGACGGGTTTATACGAGTATAATATGTTGAACCGAAATCTTAACCGAAAGGATTCCGATACCAAGGTTAATAACCGAAACCGGTTAAAAATGTATCTTTTAAAAATATACTTGGTCTGCCTACCCAGAATATCTTCACTGATCTCACCAAATATAAACCAAAGTTTTCTTTGCCTAGCTTTATTTCTTTAAGAAGGATCAAAATAAGTAAAATTTCAACAAAGGTAAAAAGTATATAAGAAAATAATAATATAAAAAAGCTACAAATAAAACCAAATTTATTTCCATAATGTAATCAAACTAATTTAATATGACCAAATTATATACCTATAACGAAATTTGTTGCCTACAAATTTGCAAACTTAGCTAATTAGACAAAATCGGGCCGGGTTTCTCGTTTACCTGATACATAACGAAGTTTTGTTCTTGTGATTTTGAACCTTTATAAACACAATTAGGTATCTACTTTAAATATAAACTATTTATGAAAAGGCCTTTTATAAGATAAGCCTCAAAATACTTTTGAAGGTTAAGAAATATTATTTTACGAAAAGACTTTTCGCTAAACGATAAATTGAGATAATAACACAGACCGACGCACCGAGACTAAAAGGATGAGTCTTGAGAAACAATTAAGAAAAAGTTTTTATGTGAACTTCAAATGTTTAAAAAAAAAATTGCATTTTTTTATACACTACAAGTTAGCTATTGACGGCAATCTCACCTATTGGTTAGTGATGATAACGGGCTAACCTGTTAGGGGTATGGTGAACCCATACTCCTAATTGGTTTCTACGCGACATCATACCCGAACGCTAAATCGCTTGGCGACACGTCTTTGCCGGTAAGGTGGTAACTAGTACGGCTGAGGCTTCCCACTAGACCAGACTCGAACCAGGCATCAAACCCAAAGTTCCAACTTTATAATGCGATAGAGCACGCTCTGCGCCACGGTAGTCGCCATAAGATGTGAACGGATACTATTCACCTTTTCTATTATTCTACAAAAATCGAAGAAGTAAAAAATCCTAAGGGAACCTGCATGCCTATAATGTTCTCAAAGGCGTTAGTATCCACCACGCTAGCCAAGCCTCACTTGGCTAGCGTGGTGGACGACGGGCACAAACAACCCTGAGAGGAAACCATTGCTCTGGTCTGGACCAACTAAGTTTTGGTAATGATGATAAAGATGTCAACCCGTTCATACGAAATGGATATCGACAGCATTGACCTAATGATAAATATAAACACAACATTGGTCAGAAATGATTACTTAACTTTGGTAATTTTTACTCACAGAACAGTCGACTAATTTAGCGTTTAGTTTACCGATTTCTTGGAAAAGAAGTTTATTTTGGAACTGTATTTATCAGCATCAAGAGTACCTTGTTTCGTTCACCAATTCTTTACAAAGTATGGTACCTATTTCGTACAAAATAGGTAGCACATTTATAAACTTACCTAATTAGACGAGCTCCGGTTGAGTTTCACGTTTACCTGAAACAAAACTAAGTTTTGTTCTCGTGATTTGATCCTTCGCAAACATAATTACCTGCACACAGTGGGTTTTATAGCCGCTGTAACATTATATTATAGCCTACCACTTTACGAGAATATAATCTCGGATTACCATAGAAATGTTAGGTATCTATATATATAAAAGCGAAAGGTCACTTACTTACTTACAAACTTACATACTTACATACTTACATACTTACTGATTAAACACGAGATCTCAAAAACTATTATACGTATAAAGCTATAATTTAGCAAGTAGGTATTTGTTGTAGGTAGTTGGAAGGATAATAATATAATAAATATATATTTTTTTAAATATTACCTGTTAAGGGTGGTAAAATAGGGGATGATAGTTTTTACTTATTTTTTTATTATGAAGTCTACAAGCTTGAAATTTTGAAAATAGGTTTCTTTTAGGACGTAAGTATAAGGTTAGAATTTTTTTCATCATTTTTCATGTTTGAAGTTTGTATGAAAGTCCTATGTTTTTTAATTTAGAAACACGAAATTCGGCAATTTGACATTTGCCTGTAACCTCAATCTCAATGGAAATCAGCAATTCTAGACAGACGACGTCGCGGGCAACAGCTAGTACTTTATAAAAGCGTATGAAATATAATATCAGACATTACCCATATATTTTTTATAAACACCACAAGTTATCCCTTGACGGCATCTCACCTGATGGTAAGTGATGCGGTCTAAGATGGTAGTGGGCTGTTGGCTGGCGGGGTATGGTGAACCAAATATCCTAATAGGTTTCTACACGACATCGTGCCGTTACGCTAAATCGCTTGGCGACACGACTTTGTCGGTAGGGTGGTAACTACGGCTGAAGCCTCCCACCAGATCAGGCTCGAGCCGGGAATCGAACCCAGGCCCTCTCACTTTAAAATGCAATGGCGCACGCGCTGCACCACGGAGGTCGTCAAATACCCATATATTTGATTTATTTTTGAATAAATAACAAACAATATTATAGATAAAATCCGTGGCTATTATCATAATAAAATAAATTTGAATATATCGGTTAATAATAGCAGAAACTTGACTCTTTAGACACTATCACTAATAAATTATTGATAAAAACATCTGTTTCATGCGTGAGTTATTTTTGAAAAATATAGAAAATGGTGGACAAGTGGATAAGCCAGAAAAACCTTTTGATGAAATAAGTTCTTAACTTAAACTTTGACATATATTCACAATATATTCTGTACAGCGAAAATCCGCATGTAGGTACTACTTACTTATGCATGTCTAAATATGAATGGAGAAACGGACGGAGTAACTAATGGACGGAGAATCGGAGAGACTGACACGAGTAAACTGATATGGGTCAGTCACATCTCAAGTGTTACTTTGCGAAGCGAACCGTTCGTTGCTCGACATTTCGGTGGCAGTTTTGCATTATGCTGTCATTTCATGTGGTTTTTCCTAATCATTTTGATTAAGAAAAACCATATGAAATGATGACAGCCTCATTTTAAATACACAAACTTTTCACTTGTATGTATTCCATTGTATTGTATGCATTGTACATATACGTGGTTTTGTCTGGAGGGATGCTTCAGCCTTAGTTACCATAACGACAAAGACGTGTTGCAAAGCGATTTAGCGTTCCGGCACGATGTCGCGTAGAAACCAATTGGGAGTATGCGTTTACCATATGTATAACAGTTTAGCCCGCTACCGTCTTAGACCGCATCATCACTTACCATCAGGTGAGATTTCCCTCAAGGGCTAACTTGAAAAAAAGAAAGGAAGTGGATAAAAAAAATATATATATACAATGCGGCTTATTGAGTTTAACGATAAACGGCTTCACGTCATAATTCTTTAGATCTCACATAGTGTTATTTGGGGCTGTAAATATGTCTGTGAAAATCTCAATTAAATCTGCTCAGCTTTTCTGCACGTTCACCTGAATAAGCAGGCCTACTGGCAGATCGCGACACCCTTCATGGACGATTTGCACTCGCAGCAGTCTCAGTAATAGGGTCCACTTTGCACACTTTAGACACAAAACCCTTAATACGTACGATTTCTTATGCCATCGTTCAAATAATCAGAGATAGAGATTTATAAATGGCTATAACTTCAAAATTACAAACGGACTATTCAATTCAGTTTATTCGCATAGATTTGATTTTCAATTTATTTATTTATTTTTTGCTCAGTAATAAATAATCCTTGTCTACTAATATTATAAGTGCGCCAGTTTGTTTACATTTTTTGACATTTATTATGGAATAGAGATTTATCTCTTAAAAGGGGTTTACCCGTTAACGCTTATATGCTTGTATTTATAATATCGGTGGGAAAATAATGATAATGCATATATACTTTTCTATTAATATTGTATATATATGTCATTATGTAAGCTATGATAGCCTAGTGGTTAGGACGTCAGCCTCCTAATCAGAGGTCAGGGGTTCGAACCCGGGCACGCACCTATAATTTTTCGGAGTTGTGTGCGTTTTTAAGCAATTAAAATGTCACTCGCTTCAACGGTGAAGGAAAACATCGTGAGGAAACCTGCACGCCTGAGAGTTCTCCATAATGTTCTCAAAGGCGTGTAAACTCTGCCAATCCGCACATGGCCAGCGTGGTGGACTATGGCCAATCCCTTCTCATATTGAGGGAGACCCGTGCTGAATAGTGAGCCGAGAATGGGTTGATTATGATGATGTCATTACAGAAATCTAAAAATGCCGATTTGATAGTCATGTATGTAAGGGACAGAATATCTACAAACCCATTATGTTACCATTCTGGGGTGTAAGTATCCAAGATTTTCTAAGCTCCTTTGTTTTAATGGGCAAGGGTACGATCGTTGGTAATTAATCCACAGTTTCGGACTGTTGTTCCACCTTTAAAATTTAATGGGCTCAGCGTAAAATTTGGCCTATAAATTTATAATAGGGGCAATTTAAATAATATTCGCAGTCTTTCGACTCGAGGCCCTGAATAATGACATTGAAATCATAAATACGCGAAATTTACACCCTGAATGGTAGGTACTTACACCCTGAATCGTACGTACTACTGCTCGTGCCATTGAGCTGTATTAAATTTTAAATGTGCTGTATAAAAAGGTCCCAGATTTAAATACCTTCGACCAAAAATTATGCCATCTTAATTATACTGCTTATTATATTCTTATATATAATGTATTATTCTTCTTCTTCAAGTGCCTCTCCATTAACATAGGTCAATAGTCAGTTTTTTGAAACCTTCCTTGTCCATGGCTAAACGGAATAGCTGTTCGACCGACTTGATGCCAGTTCACTCCCGTTATGTTTCTGAGCCACGACGTCTTTTGCCTTCCAACACCTCTTTTTCCAGCAATTTTCCCCATCATAATAGTTTGCAGTAGGCGGTACCTATCGTTACGCAATAATATATGACCTAGGAACGAGATTTTACGCTGTTTGATGGTTCTGACTAACTCGGTGTTCTTCTGCAATCGGGCAAGGACTTCAGCGTTAGACACTTTAGCCGTCCAACTAATGACAACATCCTACGATAAGTCCACATCTCGAAGGCTTCAATCCTCTTTCGTAAGCCTTCCATTAAAGTCCATGCCTCACAACCATATAAAACAACGGGCCAAATGTAGAATTTTAGGAGTCTGATACGGACTTTTAATGTATTATTAACAGTTTGATTTTTTCAGCATTTTTATAGTTATCTATATGAAAGATGCCATTACATTTATCAGCTATTGTTATCAATTAGCGAATTGAAATAATGTTTAGTGTATCAGAATTTAAAAGATATTATGTGCTTTTATCATCCATATTTGTATTTCACGGAACCTATCCACCTATTTAGTTCACCAAAAAAAATATTCGAGGCTATAGAAAGTTCATGCGTCAAACGCTCTAAGTAACGATTGACTGTTCCTAGCACCAATATACTTGCCTACATCAAACATAAAATTACGTATACCGACCACACAAACCGACATTCTGCGAGCGACGCGGTTGACTCAGCATGATGCCGACGCGTGAAAATTCGCGGAAACGCGTCACGTACACACCGCGTCAGCCGTCAATTATATTACAGAAATATCCACTCATTTGCACGCGTTTGGCATAGCATGAGAATACCCTTGTCTGCGAGAACATTTGTCGGTAGATATTTTGAGGTCCACGAGGTTTGACGATTCCCGTGGCGCAGGGCGTGCGCTGTCGCATTATAAAGATGGAGTTACCGGGATCAATTCCCGGCTCGAGTCTGTTCTGGTGGGAGGCTTCTGTCGTGGCTAGTTACCACCCTACCGACAAAGATGTGACGCCAAACGATTGGGTACGATTTCGCGTAGAAACTAATTAGGAGTGTAGGTTTACCATACTCCTAACAGGTTAGCCCGCTACCATCCTAGACTGCATCAACACTTACCACTAGATGATATTGCCGTTAAGCTAACTTGGAGTGTACAAAAAAAAACTTTTGAGAAAGTGGTGTAACATTGAATTCTACTTACATGTGCAGCTTTCAAGATCCTTCATGATATTATTTTCCCCAAAACGCCGTACTTATGGTTTAGAAACATGGTTGCTAACAATCGGCCTCATTAGAAAGCTCAAAGTTGCCCAGCGGACGAAGGAGATATTAATGGAAAGTTACCACTACAGACGGCGGGACCGAGCATTTTATGATTACCAGACTTAATTGGATACGCAACTAGTGGTAATAAAAGAACTACGCTTCTTTCTTCTGATAGAAATAGCTTTATTCCCACCTGACAATAAAAACTGTTAAACAAAAAAGTCAAATGCTTGTCAGTGAATGCAACAGGCCTATATTAAGATACGTCTCATTAAGACCGAGCTTGAAATAAGCAAATAATTTATAATTTATTTATTTATAACACGTAATTTATAATCGCACTATGCCTCTAGAGTCGCAAACAATGCGTGTACATATACAATACAATACATATATATATATATTTTTCGGACTGACTATTAGCTGTGCTAACCCTATGGGTTGCCACAGCGTAACCGGGCTGTTTGGCTAGTTTCGGAAAGAAGCTCAACAATCTATAGTATAACTGCAAGAGTTTCTATGTTTGTTAGACAATATGTTCGGTTAAAAAAACAAACTAAGCAATAATATTGTTAAAACTAAGCATATACCTAATACATAATTATGTATTCTGGAGACCTATTTAAGATCGATTTTATCTCGGTTGAACAATGGTTCGATTAACCGAATCAAATCAGACGTAGTCGCGGGCAATATCCAATCAATCAGGCATACATATGTGATCCTACAGTTCAAGTTACAGGAAAATACGATCGGGAAAAGTTAACAGTTGAAACAAAGCCTGAAGTTCACTAATACAGTTCAATTATGGAAGCAATCGATAAAGTTAAAATAAGAGGAATGGCTCTGAGACTTTAACGGCCAACCTTTATAGCTCTTAAGTTTCAAGTAATTTCAACGACTGCGAAAATTGCGATGGAGTGCTTTCTGTTACAATCAGAAAGTACTTATGACAATGGAAAAGTGATTTCAATCTATGAATCTAGAACAATACCGGAGCATTCACTTAGTTTTTCTTAAGAATATATTTTTTGCTTTATCATCAGCTATCTAATTAATGCTGTACTACGTACATATATAATATATATTTTTACTTACTTATTTGTACTACGTACAGGCGAACCCTCGCCTATATAAAGCTTAGATGCACCATGCTTTAGAAATATGTTTTGGGGAGTTTTTGTAACAAAATCCAATTATTATAAAATGATATGAATCATCATCGGTCACGTACATTAAGGGAAGGTTATGGTCAAAGATAAACCTTCACCGAGCCCCTACAACTTATTTTTTAAGCCCAATAGTATATTTTCGCTTTTAAAATTGGGTTTAACTAGATGGTTCGACCTAGTTACATGGATTTAGCCTTTTATGTTACAGATTATCTTGTATGGATTTTAATGTACTATTACTATTATTTATTGTAATTGTTCTCTTTGTCGCTCTTCTTCATGTCATGTGCATGTCGCATTATTAAGTTGGAGGTCCTGGGTTCGACTCCCGGCTCTAGTCTAGTCTGGTCTGGTACTTTGGTGATGCCTCTCAAGGCTTTGGCTGCTAGTTAACACCCTACTGACAAAGCCGTGTCGCCAAGTGATTCAGCGTTCCGGCGTGATTACGCGTAGAAACCAATTCAGTGAATGGGCTTACCAAACCCCTAACAGGGTAGCCCGCCACCATCTTAAACTGCATCATCACTTACCATCAGTTAAGATTGGCGTGAAGAGCCAACATGTAGTGTAGAAAAAATTCAAAGAAACCATCAAAAATAAATTTACAAATCAATGAAGGATAGATATGCGTTCAATAATTCAAATAGTTATCCATCGGAGGGCAATAAAGCCATGTGTGACATTCATCTGGCTAGCCGTAGCAGGCAGTTGAGCAAAACAAACGGCCAATAGAATAGATTTCCCACGAGGCCGGTATATTATGAGTTTCCATGGAATATTCGAGAATTGGCGATTTTTTGTGGGCAAGCAGTGTTCGATCATTACTTTCACATAACTTATTGACGATATTAAAATCTTACATTACTTATTTTATTAACAAGCCAAAATTAGAAAAAAAGAAACAACAGTGGAAATATAAAAGTAATCTATTGAATGTAAATGAAAATATAATCTTACTAATATAATAATTATTACGATGGATTATGATGGATGTTTTTTACTCTTTCACGTAAAAACTACTAAATGGATTTTAATGAAACTTCACAATAATATAGCTTATATATCAGAATAACACATAACAATGCAATTTATAAAAATATTGTGTGAATTGTCCAAAATAAGACGATAAGTGTCAAGTAAGTAGGAAAAAATCTACCATCTACGAGCTATTCTGGTGTGCGCTGCCAAAACCACTAGAGTTACACATATGTAATGTTTCATAGGAATGTTTATCTTAAACAATCGTACAAAAAGCCTGCCACAGTATATATCTATATCTTATGTGTAAGCCATTATAGCCAAAATAGTGAACCATAACTTCAATAAAAAGTGATAATTTCATTTATCGCTTTTGCTATTTAAACTTGATTAAATATGTATCTCACACGAAATAATTTGGAGCTTATATAACATAAGCGGTGATAGCCTAGTGGTTAGGGCGTCAGCCCCTTAATCAGAGGTCGGCGGTTCGAATCCGGGCCCGCACCTCTAACTTTTCAGAGTTATGTGCGTTTTAAAAAAAAATTAAAATATCACTTGCTTCAACGGTGAAGGAAAACATCGTGAGGAAACCTGCACGCCTGAGAGTTCTCCATAATGTTCTCAAAGGCGTGTGAAGTCTGCCAATCCGCACATGGCCAGCGTGGTGGACTATGGCCAAATCCTTCTCATATTGAGAGGAGACCCGTGCTCTGTAGTGAGCCGGCATGATGATGATGATGATGATAACATACTCGAAATAATAATCCTGCGCAGACGAAGTCGCGGGCACTACCAATTTTTAAATATATTGCAGAAATTACAAACCTTATCTAGTTATATTTTTTGTTGGAACACAATTTGGAGGATTATTCTTAGTTTACATTTTATTTTCGTATTTCTATCATATATATTAGATATAACATTTTATTTAGTCCCAATTTTATAACCGCATTATGGGCTTAGTCGCTGTACAGTCAAATACGCTCATTGCTCGTAATTACGCACTTGCAAGTAATCTGTAATTAATTACGTACGTAATTTATTTTTGTTCTTGAACAGAATGTTATGTAGGCAGTGTTAAGCAAAAGGCTTTTAATTCGCTAACGTACGCTATCTGTTCCCAGACCTATTCGCGGAACACCATAAATACGTTTCTCGATTCCCGCGGGATACATTTAGTAGTACTATCTGCGATTTAATAGACATTTTATATTCACCATTTCCTTTTACAATGGAATTGTTGAATAGTTTTATAAGCATCTATGAGTGTAAGCATTTATTAGTCTTAGATGCAACGATGCAAAGAGCACAGTGTATAGGTTTGATTACCAGTTGGTTGAATGACATAATATTGGTACAGATATCTTCTTTGCAGTTTTGTGAAGTCATATAATTAATACCCGGCATATTTGGAGTTCCGGATGAATGAATACGATGAATGAGTACGGATTAATCCTTAGGAACAATACGTTCTTAATATTATGTTGCGTTAGCAAAACAATACGAAATTAAAAAGCCGGGTGGTAAAAATTGTTTTCTTGAATAAAATAAATTATAATTAGAGTTTTCTTATTAAGTTTCTGCATCTAATTTTATTATTATGGTAAAATAATATGTGTGAACGATTGACAAGGTCAAAAAACAGATAAATTAAAAAACATTTTTTTCATTGGTTAAATAGTCTGGGAGGCTTCGGCCGTGGCTAATTACTACCGTATTAATAATGACGTGCTGCCAAGCGATTTAGCGGTTGATATCGCGTAGTAACTCACTCGGAGTATGGATTTATAGCCATTTAGCGTGTTTCCATATTAGACTGCCATCACTAACCACCATGTACCGTCCGACCTCCCCGTTATCCAAAACGTCGCCTAAGCCGAGGTTCGGCCTCAAAGGAGGCGCCCTTAGGCAGTCGTTCCCTTAGTTTCTTCGAGCCCTAGGGCTCAATATTTCTTCTTTCCAAAGCTCGCCAAACAGCCCGCAGGTTTGTACAGCTAATAGACAGTCCGAAAAAAAAAAAAAATAACCACCATGTGAGATTGCGGTCAAATACTAACTTGGAACGGAATGGAACAAATAATGACGCAATATTCTAAAATGAGGAAAATACAAATCTACGCTAACGCATAAAATAGATATCTATCTTCTTCGTTATTATGTCTTAACTCTATTTCATTGCGTAATACAAATAACGTGATAAGCTCCCCGTTGAAAGTATCGCAGCTATCTCGGAATGGGGGGTCGGAATGATTCGCCGACACCTTATCGTCAGCTAGTTAAGCGTTTCACTGATTGCTGGATTGAGTTATAAATCTCTCGCGGCACGCGATCCGTATCCCAAACCGAATAAATGGATACACAAGTATTGCTCGAAACCCTATGCTTACAAACACAGGCTTTGCGTGAACCAAAAAAACTGCTTATACGGAGAAGAATAACATTGTGAAAAAACCTACATGCCTGAGAGTTCTCCACAATGTTCTCTTAAGGTGTGTGAAGTTTGCCAATCTATGGTCAAAAACTTGAAAGGCGATCACCCGTGCTCTGTAGTGAGCCGGCAACGGGTTGATCATGAAAATAATTAGTTAAGTGAGCGATTTTAAATTATTTTTGGTTATATTATTATTTTTTATCACCTAACCGGTTTTACCGACCTAAAATAAAATTATTTTACACTCTTCGCCTTTGTGAAAAATTTAATCTTTACCTGCTGGGTAAAGATTAAAATTTTCACGTACGCGTACGATAATAAAAGGCAAAAGGAGATTATGAAAATGAAATGCCGAACAGAAATCGTCTTCTACAAAGTTTTAAAAATTGGTTTAATAACATATAATATAAGTTTTCGATATATGTTATAAAGCTTTGAGAAAATACTGTTTGTATCACTCCTGTATAGCATATAGTACGTGCTATATTTAAAACGGCTTCAATAAAGTGAAGATTTTTTTTTTATCTTTATTTGGCGGAATTTAGTTCCAAGAACACATACAAGAATTTCCTTTGAGGCCACCTGCCGCGTGCAACTAATCCTAATCTCTCGAATAAGAAGAGACTGTTTATTAATTTTTAACTAATGAGCTAACTTAAAAAATGTTAATTAAACACATACCCATTGTCAGTTTCTATGGCACCCGAACGCTAAATCGCTTGCGTAGTAACTAACCACGGCCGTAGCCTCTCACCAGAGCAGTCAAAATTCAGAAATGATAAATTTCCTTATAGTCCCTTCCAGGGATTGAATACGAGGCTACCCACTTATAGAACTACAGCAGTATTCACTGCGCCATGATGGTCAAACTAGTTTTAATACTCTTATATATTTTAAGGTCTTTAGAAAACTTATTCCAAAGCACGTAGCGCTTCATCATGATCAACCTATTACCGGCTCGCTACAGAGCACGGGTCTCCTCTCAATATGAGAAGGGTTTGGCCATAGTCTACCACGCTGGCCATGTGCGGATTGGCAGACTTCACACGCCTTTGAGAACATTATGGAGAACTCTCAGGCGTGCAGGTTTCCTCACTATGTTTTCCTTCACCGTTGAAGCAAGTCATATTTTAATTGTTTAAAAACGCACTTAACTCTGAAAAGTTGGAGGTGCGTGCCCGGATTCGAACCGCCGACCTCTGGCTATCACC